>JAIUCV010000006.1:17860153-22660153 GCA_026724425.1 Erythrophleum ivorense
CTGATATTTTTTTGTTAAATAATAAAAAAATATATATTTACCTAAGACAAATTATGTTAGTATATCTTATATTTTATTTGATAATACTAGATTATTTTTTTATCACTGATACAAATATAAGAGTTCTAAAAGTCCATTGTTTTAAAATATATGCCTATAAGTTTGTGTAAAAATATTTTTATATTACAAGTATCAATTCATTAAAAAAAATTAATTTGGGTGGCCCTAACCTGCCCTATCCCAACATAAATCAGACTTATTAGAGTTGAGTAAGGCCACAAGTATAAAAACAAGTTTCATGTCTTAATCGGGTCAGGTATCGAATATACTGAGTTTGGTCTTACCCATGTACAACTCTACTTATTCGGGCCGTCCCGAGCCATCCCAGGCCGCCATAAAATCGGGCTTCTTCAGACCAGGCAGGGCACAGGCATAAAAATACGCCCAATACCCTAATCGAGCCGGGTTCTGGGCCAAACGTCGCCCTGACCCTGCCAGTGCCCATCCATGTACACCCCTACCGGTAGTATTTGTGGATGCTAATTTTAAAGTAGAAACGGAGATTGGTCGGGACGGCTGGATACAAGTATGCCACCTGAACATTACTGGTGCCATTTGTAGATGCTTCCCATCAATATCGTCCACCCTCACCTCGTTTCTTTTTTCTTATCATTCAGGCCCAAAGATCATGATGTCTTCCAAGGCGAACTTGTCGAAATCATCATCTTCCCCAACCCCAGAGGAATTGGACAACACCCAAATCCCAAGGCTCACTCTGCTTCTCCCTTTGATTTAGGTTAGAAGCATGCCAGCAGAACCCCGATGACGGGACGGAATTGTCCCCTCCGGGTTATCCTTTTTAACCTGGCTACGAGAGCCACCGTCAAGGAAGCCGAGGGTGTTGCCGCTGTCGAAGGATTTGAGAGAGGTGATGCCGAGAATTGTGGTGACTGAAGAAGACAGGGATTGTGCGATTTGCTTGGAAGATTACGAAATCGGGCTCGAAGCTAGGGAGATGCCCTGCAAGCATAGGTTTCACTCTGGCTGCATCGAGAAGGGGTTGGGGATTCATGGCTTGTGTCCAATTTGCCGATTCTCGATGCTGGTGGCTGATAAGGGACGGCGACCGAGCGAGTTAGGCGGTGGCGAAACAACAGGGTAATAATGACCTCATGGATGCGGGTTTGGATTCTGCCCGGGACTCCGAGTATTCGGATCCTAGTGCTGATTCGCAAGATGGGTCCTCAACGAATCAAGAGTCATTAGACGTGAAACCCTGATGAAGTTTGAATGGCACCCAGATAATCTGGGTTTCTTTCTTTAAAAATTTTTCTCAACATTTGCTAGTTTTGTTTATATGATCTTTCTTCAAATGAATAATTAATATTTAACGTTTTTAAAATCAGATTACCCATGGTAGAGTTTCACAACTATAATTAAATTAATAATATATATATTTAAAATTTTATATATAAAAATAAATTGTAAATATTATCACTTATTAATTTTAAATATTAAAAAAAAAGTGTTATTAGAAAATTGAATATAGAGGAGAACAAGTATCCAAAATGATAAATATATGTATTTTTTTCTCTTCTCTTTAATTTTTTTTTGTTTTAACATTCTTTTTTTTTATTATTTTCTATTTTCAAAGTTTAATCTATTTAAAATACAATTAAAAAATTTATAAAAAAATTCAAAACCAATTAAGCTTTAAACTACTTCAATCTTGACCAATTTAACGGCCAATACATTAGTTTTTGACTATCTCAGTCAATTCTGATTCAATTTTAATAACAACGTTAATAGTTCATACTTTTGATAAACTAATGTTAAAACGTAAAAGCAATCAGGCTTTTGGTCCCTTGTGATGATTGCAATTATATTATCTATCACTTGGGTTACTGTAGTTTTTTTAAAAATATATTTTGTATATATCTAAAAGAATGATGATTAATTATATTTACATACGCTAAACTGAAATATGTTATAAATAAATTTGTAATATTTTGAAAAAAATTAAGATGTGAAGTATCAAACACCAACTTAAATGTTTCGTTGTCCAATTTTAAGAGAGACAATAGTGGGTGGGGAACTGCGATGGAAGACCTGGAAGTTGGTATTGGCTTCCCTTAGTACAATTGGTTGACAAGAGTAAGTGGCCACAAAGGAAAGCCAAATCAAGCATTTTGCTCTGTAATTGGGATTAACCCCCTCAAGCTGCTTCATTTTGCAATGTAAAAGACGGCCAAATCTATTCCTGACCAGATGATGATTTCGTTGACATTTAGATTAAAATCATCACGAGGTTGATTCCAAAGTTAATGATCATCAATAAAATAGGAATTCTGAAATCTTAAACTTAACCACAAGGATGATTCATGGATTTTAGTAGAAGCAGGATGCAGTGCTGCAGACCACCTTGTCTGTGAGTGCTAAGTTTAGCACATTGCTATTTCGGCTTCATTGGCTTGTTGCTTTTTTACTGCTTCCAGACCAGGAACTTGAATGCCCCAAACTGCAGCAGTAAAAATCAATATATTTGAAACAGAGAGAGAGATTATTCTTCATTTTATATAATTATTCTTCTTCCATTTCTTTCTCTGATTAGGGTTCAGACTGTTTCATATGTATGAACACTTCATGTAAAACAAAAAGTGATATAGTAGTATATGTTAAACCCATACAAATAAGTTTCATTAAGCCTTAACTATAATGTGTCGCTCTCTTTATTTTGTAAAAAAAAAAATCCTTGAATATAAGAGAATGTCCTTGCCTTTGAATAGAAAAGATGGAAGGCTATAGGAATTAGGTGGTTGGTTATTCAGTGTGGGCCGGCAATTGCAAAATCCTCTTCTAAAAGCAAGAAACTATAATGTAAAGATTAACTGGAGCTACACTACCAAATAAACAAGACGTTGGTCAAATAGAATAATTCAACCTGAGCTCTAGACATGTATGGGACCTAGAAGGCCAGGAAAATTAAAAAAAAATACAGAGACGTGTATAGGACCTAAGAGAACATGCAATCGAAGTTGACAATTAAATGAAACTAATCTGGTGACAAAGCAAACTTCTCTAATTTCTTTGTCAGATAAGTATTAATGAGTTTGTATTACTCATTAAAATAATCTCTAACTTATTTGTTTGCTCGGGATCCCCATTTTTTGTGTTCTTCCTATAGTACTTATCGTACATATAGTGAAACAGACAAATAAATAATAAATGCTAATATGCATGTTTTTACCCATATAGTGAAAGTGACAAATAAAAGTATAGTTATAGGGTTGGGAAACCTAGTTGTGGAGGAATTTGTCTTCAATCATTTATCTAATGTTTTTTGTAACCATCTGTGAGTTGGGTGAACTCACGAGTCATGACAGAAAACGCTTAAAATTCAAGAAAGGCGTATTTTTCTATGCTCATTTCGAAAGAGATGCAATATTATCTTATTAGGTACCTATAACATTCATTTTGTTAAGTGGATTATAACAAGTTGTTTGTGTCAATAACTCATTTTTCACATTTCACATGTTAGCGTCACAAACCTAAAACACTCACCTCACACCTCTAAAATATATATATATATATATATATGACACAATTTGATATTTGAAAGATATATATCTTAATATTTTAATTTTTGAATTTATTCCTTTACATGAATTAATTTTTAATAGTTTATAACTCCACTACATGTATATATTGAGTTAATTTCTTTAAATAAAGTAACTCCTGTGAAATAATAAATTAAAAAAACTAAAACATGGATCAAATTGTATATTTTCCCAAATATGTTTGCAGAATAAAATATAAGAAATGCACGTCGAATCCTTTGTAATGTACCTTTTAAGGTTGTTTTATATCGATGGAATAGGTCTATTCCACATGATAAATCTATAAGGTGGTGAAAATGGCAATTTAAAATTGGAAAAAAAATACAATGTATTTAAAAGTTAATGTTAAAATTCATTGTCATTATCCATATGCCGTTTTCACTGTTATTAAACATCATAGCCTAGATCTTAGGGAAATTTATAATACATTTTTTATTTTGTGTAAGAATCATGTCATCCTGTTAAAAATTAAAAAATTAAAAAAATAAATCTCACGCACACTCTCGTATCACATTTTCCCTTTGTTTATCCCTTTCCAAAAGAAAAACGTACTGAAAAGGAGAGATCCAAATTAGAATACAATATAACGCCACATGCTTGCTGGCAGAAGTAAAGAACTATACTCTAGAGCAGAAATTCATAGGTTCAGTCAACATGACTCTGACACTATACTGATATTGACTAACAGATTCGAAGGGAGAATTTAGACATTGATTTGAAAAAAAAAAAAAAGCGAGTCTCCCTACAGAACGGACAAAAATGGATCATAATTCATGAAATGGTACCGTTTCATTTGTGCCCAAGGAAGATTGTCTTATCCGCTAAGAATGCTCAAGTTACTCGCAGAGGAACAGAGGATATCGAACGTGGAAACACGAGAGAATATAGAAGGAAAGATCACTCAACTTAGTGACAGGCTACGAATTGCCAATGCTCACTAAAATTGCACAAAGCACTTAACACAGGACGGTTGCTTTGCAACTTCTACAAGCAAAAGAGATAAGAAGTACTCAAAAGAGAGTAGATCAAAGCTGTTTCACTTTATCAGAAGCATAAAATCACGAATGATATGGAACATCGCGGGGTAACCTATGGTTAGATCAGTGAATTATTATTAAACATCAAGATCTTACCGCATATATACTGTTTCAATCAGATTATTATATTCCATCTGAGAAACGCATAAATTCACCCTTCAGTTACCCATCAACAACGAAAGATCTTCGCATGTGTTGGAAGCTCACACGGAGGTTATGGAAAATGAAGGATGTTAAAATGTAATCTTGTTCACATTTTGGCTCACTAGGATACCCCCAACGGAACGGAGTTGGAACGGTAAACAAAATGTTGCTTTGTAATTACAGGGTGCATATTAATTAGTGTTGACAACTTGACATTAAGATGTGGAAAAATCTGAAGTCAAGTCGAATTAAGCAAGTTTCAGATAGTAATTGAAAAGGATAAGGCAGCAGATAGAGATATCAAATAAATAAAACTAGACTTTAAAGAGAGAAATAAAGGAAAGGGTAAAAAAAAAGGCCACATTTCGGGGTTGTTGTCCAAAATAGTATTGTTGCACTAATACATCTAAAACACATGATAAACAGAGAGCAAGCTGTATAATAAGAACAGGACACTAGGCGCAACAGGGCAGATAAATGTCCAATGAACTTGCAAAAAGTAACAGACACAACACACTACGCAAAGAGATACCAATAAAAAGCTAATTCATAAACCTTGAAGTTATGCCCAAGCGTTCTGATCATATCAGAGACTTCAATTTTCTGACCAAACAATTCAAATAGAACACAAGAGTTTAAGGGTACCTCTGTACTTGAGCATTTGGGTTCACGGCTAACAATCCCCCCGAAATGAAATAATTTATATATTTAATGATGGTTAGCTCCACAACTTCTACTGTGAATGAAAATCAGGGTGTCACTGTGAAATCGAGCAAGCAAAGCAAATATTAAACTTCATAAAATCAGAACAACTACTGACTCCACTCCTACCTGCAACATGTGAGAACATAGCAAACTCTAACGACGATTCTCACAAAGATGATGGAGATGTGACCATGAAGAATAAGAGAAATCAGACACCGAAACTGAAATTTAAAAGAACAGTAATTTGTATATACTAGCGGAGGGAACCAAATAAAAGTTCCTTATATTCCCAGGTATTGTGTATGATCCATAGTTCCTTAGAACTTTATTGCCAAAGGGGTATATTTAAAAACAACCTAGTTCCTATTAGATTGGCCAGAGAAGAGAAGGTATGAGGACTATATTCTTTGAAAGATTATTCCTTCTGTCTGTCCTCAATATAAACGGCCTCATGTGTCCATTCCTACCTCTTGATCTTTCGAGGCTTCTTTGGACCTGGAACTTCTAGTCTACCAACAGAACACCCACATCTTGCTCGGAGAACAAGAATAGCTCTTCCATTAGGGGGCGCTATCTTCTTGAGTTCCGATTCCAGTTCTCGATGATGATCACGATGCAGTTCAAAGAGACCCTTCTTGATTCCTTCGTTAGGTGAATTCTGCACACAATCCTCTGTCTCCAACTGAATGTCAAACTCAGCAGCGTTTCTCAGGCCCTTGCAATCGGGATTCCCACATTTCGTACTTGTGCATGTCAAAACTCCCCATACAGCCAATGCAGCGCAAGAAATGCTAAGTCCTATGGACATGTAGATCGATGGAGCAAGAGAAACCTCTTCTTTCACGGCATAAAGAATTGCACAAGAAATCTTAATAGACCCAGTTATAACATAGTAAACGAATGGAAAAAACAAGAAGCCAAATGCGCAAATTGCAGCAATGAATAACGCTACTTCCACCACAGCCCATCGAGATCGATCGCAAGTCGGAGCTTGCGGAGAATTGGAGAAAGTGGGTGTCCTTCTATTCCGCTGTGTGCTATTAGTTTGCCTCGAATTAGAACCGATATCGGCAGAACACACAGAATTCGCCATGATAGGGGGTTGGTCAACGGACTTGCAGAGCGAGATTGAGCTATGGAAATATACCATCTCAAACAGAACCAAGAAACAGAATTTGATATCCAATCTGCGATTGAACTCCACCAGATAAAATTACAGATCAAAACCACCAGTCTATACCAAAATCGGATCGACCCACCTCGTCAATAATCGAAAAGATCGAAATTTGTCGGTGCCCAGATGCATCAAATTAATAAATTTTTTTTCCCGGAACTTTCAGAGCCGAAGTCCAATACTTCGATCCGATCAAGTATTGAAATGGAGTAAAGAAAGAGGAAAGATTGGTAAAGAAGTGTGAAGATAGAAGTGAAGGATGGGTTTAGGCCGGCTCAAAGCACAGCATAAGAAGAAGCAGAGGGGACAAAGGAAGAGTCATCACTGGTTTATTATCAACAATTAGACCAAAGGGGAGCGGAGCGATCATGCGTAATATGCAAGAAGAGAGGTTGGCTCCTTTTAATGAGGGGGAGAGGAGGGGCTCATGTGAGGTCAGGTCAAGTCATACACGCCAGGAAAATACAAGGACACGTTTCACTGAGTTAGGGGGGCTATCATGGAATGGAATAATGGGCTTGGATTCCCTTTTTAGCAAACAAGTTCGAATCATGCCTGAATGATTTGGTGGGCCATGTCATGGGCTTGGCCTACCTTTCGTTTTTGTAATTCCCATTATTTCGCCTTTTTTTTTTATTTTGTTTTACAGAAAAAAAAAAAAGAATATTAGGGATATAGAATCCCACCCTGGAACTTCCCTTTTTTTTTTTTTTCTTTCTTTCTTTCTTTTTCGGGTTGGAGACGTGAAGCTGATATTCATTACCATATCGTATCATTAATGTCACTTCCTAATCTATTAAAGTAAAAAGATGAAAAGGAATAGAAGGATTCTTGTATGTACGGCTATGAATTGATATGGGAAAACAAATCAATGATAAAAGGGGGCGGGCATCCCTCCGTTAAGAAGAATCCAATAAATTACCAATGACATGCGTGCTTTATTTTTTATTAAAATCATGTTGAATTTACTTAAGTGTGAACGTTAAATTAAGGAACTCTTCACATATATTCAAAATTTTCATGTACATAATCTTTTAACATTACAAAATTTAATGATGTTCTAATGATAGCTTATAATAATACCGAGTAGAATACGGTACATTTTAAGTGCAAAGCATTGTCCTTTATCATTATTCTTATATATTCATTATCATAATGAATTGACTTGATTATCTTATTTAGGGTTAATAACTTGGTACCACCGGGTGGTTCATATATATGGACCTCGTTTATTACTGAACCAACCCAATTTTGACTAGAAGTTCTATGCTATAGATGAACAGAAGTTGGGCGTTGGCATAAGAAATTATAGTCAAAATAAGCACATCAGCTTGCATCTGAAAACTGGTGGAAAAATGTTAGCGTCTCCTTCAATTAACCATAATGAATTGGGAGAGTATTTGACACACCATGGTTTCCGCGTTCGATAGGGCTTTCAAGTCAATTGCTCAATTTAACGCGTCCATATCTCGCAACTTCCATTACCACGAAGAAATCCAAGAAATGCAGTGAGTGCGTCTTGTTTACAATCCAACCTAATCGTCACTCCCCAATCATATCTATGAACTATTTATTCCATGTTGGTGAAGTCTTCCCGAAATTCTTCATCTTAAACGTCACCAACTGACCACGATCTCCCGTCCACAAGCAGTCAACCACAACTTTTCAGATCAATTTTCAAGGCAATGATGCTTGCATAGACTAAACACAAACTCACCTATCATGCGTAAGGATTTTTTACTGCTCGAACTGAATAAAACATATTCAGATCCTCTATTTTTTTTGTTAACAATTCTAGCCATTTTTTTTAATTTTGATATTTTTATTTAAAAAATAGAACAAAGATAATCTTATAACTTTTATCACATAGATATGTATTATAGGAATTAAAAGATTTTTTTTCTTTTATTTTTTATTATTTAAATAAAAAAGGAATGGACAAATGAATTAAAAAAGAAATCAAACTATCTAAATCTGCTTATGCTGAATAACAACGTATGTCAATGCATATCATAATATTGATTGATAGAAAAGCGCGTACACGGAACCCGACTTTGATCTTGGGTCCAAAATTTGCTAGAGTCAAGATGGATTAGGTCATTTATAATTAGTAGAGGAGTACCGAAACAATTTAGAACAATTTTTACGGGGTAAATCACGTTATTTATATATTTAATAGTTAAAATTTATTTTATACATACATTCTATTTGTATTACACATAAAATCTATTTGTATAAATTAAATCTTAGCTATTAATATTTTTTGGTGTACACCTAAAAAAATTTCAACAATCTACAGGCAAGTTGAGGTGTTTTCATGCGTGTACTTTTGGCTAATGGTGGGTGCAAATTAAATACTTCATAGACTTTCCTTGTTCTTCGTCTTCGTCTTTATTACATAGAGCTAGTCAAGTAAGCTCTTGCAAATTAAAATAATATAATATTACATTCAAATTTATTTATAACAAAAACATACGAAAAAATTTATAGATATAAACTAATTAAATAATTATAAATATTTGGTACTCTTGTATAATGAGATTTCCAGGAATCGAAAAAAAAAAAATTATCCATGAGCATTTGCCTGTTGTCATCCTAGAATTTCAGAAGAGGGATGTTTTGTTCACAAAATGTTACATGAAAATAACTTATTCTTATGTTTGGTTCAATTTTTTTAATTGAAAATATTATATTCTCAGAAATCTAACATTTTCACAAAACTCCTCGATTTTCATTCCCACGAGAGATGAGAATATTAGATTCTCATAATGTTGGAATATTTTTTAAAATATGAAAATAACATTTTGCCCTCATGGTCTCCCGCACTTTGCCCCTGACGCCATCGTCTACTCCGATTGCTTCTCAAGCAACTCTGATTGGTCGTTCAACACCAATTAGGGAAGCTCTACAAGAGTAACAGAACATTCCCATAGATATTTATGTTGATCTAAATATGGTAATGTCGTATTCTTATAAATGTAAGATTTCATAAACTATACGCCCTCACAAAGTAAAATTTACTCCTACCTTTCTTGTTAGAAAGAAAAAATCTCTTATCCCATTTGACGGGCAATTCCAAGATCTCACTGAGATAATTGCATCTCCATGCAATTCCCATTAGTATATACATTTGTTATCTTTCAATTTTATTTGTAATTTCTATGCATGCTGACATGCAAGTACAGGATGAATGAGAAAGTAAAACCTCATATTACTCCACATCTTGATTTTCAGATATTTTTAAAATTATTACAATCATTTATTTTCTTTGTTATATTTATCACATTTTCTTTTTGCATTTAATTTTATGTTATATTGAAAGTCATATGGAGAGGGAGAAAAATATACTCATTTGCTTGATGAATATTTAAAGTAGGTTAAATTATTTTTTGGTTTGTATAATTTTACTTAATTTTTAATTCAGTTTTTATTATTTAAAAAATTATAATTAAATATTTATAATTTAATTTTTTTAATTTAGTCATTATTGTTAAACTTCTATCAATACTTTGTTAAGTTTTATTGACAGGGCTAATTATATACTATTTTAACACTCTAAATATATATAATTTAAGCCAATTTACCTTAATTAATTAATTAATATATGTCGTAATGTGCTAATTTTACATTTTTTACTTTTTTTTTGGGTCCAAATGATATATATTTATAGTTTTAAAATAATATATAATGGCCACATTATCAAATTTTAATGAAATATTGTTAAAATTTTAACAAGAGGAACTAAAAAGTTTGAAACTATAAGGACTTAATTATAAATTTTTAAACTATAAAGATTAAATTAAAAATTAAATAAAATTATAGAAAAAAAAAAGAATATTTTAACTTTTAAATTAATTAAGATGAGTATAAAATTTGAAATTTAAAAGGAGAAACATAATATTCCAAACTTAACAGATATTGGTATAACTAAATAGATTCTTTATAATGGTATTATTAAATAGAGTTTATCATGGTTCAAGTTACAAACTTAAATTTTATAAATTTATAAAAGAGTGAGTTCAAAATTCCCAACCTAGCAAAATGAGGTCTAGTTGTTATACCATATCCTATTCTAAATATCTTATGTTATTAGTGGTCATTAAATGCTATACCATTTAAAATAATACAATCATAACTAAACCTTTAATAGTAAAGATTTTGGTCATTAAATGCTTCAAATAGACTTATGAGATTTAAAAGTAGATTCTTACCATTTCATCTCATCAATTTATACATAACCTATTTGTTCAATCTAAGTGAACATGTAAATAGAGAATAAACTTATAAAGATGATCAATTGCTCAATTATGGTATAGAACACATAATAATGTCTCAATTTCAAAAATTCATAACTTAAATTATATAATTTTGATTAATGTAAATTAGGGGTTATAAAAAGCTTAAGATATGAACTTTATATTATAAAAATTTTAAATCAAAATGAATCTATTTGATACCTTAAAAAACACAAAATGTATGGTTGTACCAAAATAAATAATAATAATACATTATCACCTTTTTATACCAATTTTGAACATTCACAAAATATTTTATGGAATTTCAAAAATTATGATTTCTAGCTTTATAAAAAGATTTAAATGTCCTTTAAATGCTCATCAAATTTCAACTCCAAATTTGGTCATTAAGGCTATAAATTGTAGAAGTATATTTTATGACTCAAATTGTCAAAGTTTTGGCTCCTACTAATACCAAATGAGTTCTAAATTGCCATTTCTTTTCATTAGCATATTTCAATCCATACATGTATTTATATAGCAATGATTCATTATATAAACTTAGCCTTGCTTCAAAAATTCACCATCTCACATATAAACCTCATGGTTTTTCGTTTATCAAATCATATTCTAGCTTCTCATACATATATCCAATGGTCATATAACTATAGTTTCATATTTTTAAACATGTTTGCATTTCATTACACTAAAATAGAAGATTACATAATCACATATACTTACATCAATTATATAATCACATAATTTTACACTCTCTTCTTCATTAAAAAAAATATATTTAAAAGTTATAGGAATTGAAAATAATTTTAAAAAGTTTGGTCAAAATTATCACTACTTGAATTTTTAAACTGTACATTGTCAGATATTTAGTTAAACTAATCTCATCTTATTACTTTTCTAACCTTATTTTATAATATTATGATGAGAAATATTTATTTTTTAAGTTAATTTTTATGTTTTTTAAATTTTTTATTTGTTTGTCAATTAGGATCAAATAAGTTATTTTAGTCTTGATTGGCCTTTTGTTTCCCTGTGACATTTTTTTCGTTATTCTTTTTTATTATTTAGTGACTATTTTAGTTTACAAAACATAGAATATTATGCTAGCAAATACCCTTTGTCCCAAGAGATTAGTCTAGTTATTGCTACTAGTTTAAATTTTTGTTCAAGGACAATACAAAATAACCACATAATTTACAATTGTTGGAAAAGAAATTTAGTAAAATAATTATGCATTTATCACAGTATCAATATTCTATCACCTAACACACATTTTTTTTGTTCAAATATTTTTTGGTTCTTTGTATTTAAGGTAATGTATATAAATTTTTTTTTTTGGGCAAAACCAACTTAAGGAATCATATGTGAGTCTTAAATATATTTTCAGAATAATATTTTAAAAATATATAACTTCTTTTATGAGTGAGAATATGTATTTAAAAAAATAGAAGAAAAATGTGATAACCACTGCATTTTATATATGTATATATAAAAAGGTATAAAATAACATTTCATCAAATTTTAAGTAACCTGTCATTCAATTGTAGTTTTTAGATCATTTTAATAATGATGCCCATGCTTTGGCACTGATGTCACTTGAAACATTATAGAATTATTCATCCATATATAAATAAAAGACTATGACTTGGCCAAATTGTAGACTCGCCTAAGGTCCCAGTTGGCGTACGGCATGTCAATGTCTTAGAGGGCGGATGATGGCATGTCGTTGTTGAGTGGGAGCCATATTAAGAAATGTAAAATAGTGTTTTAAGTATAAGAATCTTGTTTTCTATTTTTTATTATACAATTTTTTTAAATTTTGAAGAGAAAATAATACGAAGAATTAAAATATGTATAAAGCCTTTTTTTTTTCTCTTCTACTCTATTTTTGTTCTCTTTATAAAATTTATAATAATTTTATAATAAAAAAATTTAAAGAATTCAAACCCCATGTTAAATACACTCCGCTACCTACCAACAATGTGAGTTTACGAAAGTCCCCCCACCCCAATAAAAAAAAAAGGAAAAAAATAAATTTACCATAACTTATAAATTATTATTATTTAATATAATCTTTTTGACCTTGTCGAAAATAGTAACGCCCTTCCTGCCGGAAACGTCGGCGCTAACAAGGAGTATAACCTATTTTACATATAGTTTTCCACCGGCTCTGTTGGATTTTGATTCATTTTAAAAGCAATGATGGGAACTGGCAAGGAATTTTTCACGACCTGTTTTTATGGTCCACCCAAATTATTTAATCAACATATTTTATGGTCATATCTTAATTCTATTGCTCTCTATATAATCGGCCGTGCAAATTTGCACGAAATTAAAAAAATAATAATAATAAAATTAGAAAAAAGTACAGACAAGAAGGGGGAAAAATGAAACAGCTGGAAATGAAATAGCGAGCAAACTCTAACTCGTTTTCATGCTTCCCATCTTGGGCCTGGGAGCCTACGTTTCCGTTAAACCTGAAGGGCTAAGCTTTGTTCTGGGCTATCCAATTGGAGACAATCAAACGATCCTCGTGGCCCAATATCGAAAGCCTTGATCCATTGCCATGCAGTTTGGATGCGAGAATTACAAGGACCAAAAACAAGAAATGGAGGAATAGCGTTGGTCGAAAGAAAAGCGCAGAAAGGTAATCAAATACAAAGTGAGAGATCCAAATTATTTAACAGCTGAGTAGAAGCAAATAATTAATTAATAAAGAAAATGTAAACAAAATATTATAACGCACTGAAAAATGAATAAAGACGAATTACAAGACATTAATTTATATCCATGTAAATTACCCACAATCAAGGGCTTGTGAAATGAAGGAAGCATGGAAAATCCTAGATCCATCTTGAGTCCACGTGTCGCTTGACTATAAACGGATGGAAAATTACTGCAGTGATGGGCAGCGAAGTTAAAAGTGATTTGCTAATCCATTTCTTTTTATATTTTACTCTCTTTACGAATTCATCGTCCAATCAGGAGTCAACAGCGATAAAGACGTGAATATACTGCCCGGCTTTCGCGCTCACACGTGTCGCCTCCACAGAATATTTCCCTTTATCGAGGGAAGTTAAAAAAATATAAAAACACAGCCACTGAGAGAAGAAGATCCTCTAGATGCTCTCAAACGCCCCAGCAGGCGGCAGCAGCACCAGAAAGTGCTTCACACGTGTGTTGCACGTGGCACGCATGTTCAGATCATTTCACATTTCGGTGGAGGCGCTATGGGCTTTGGGGGCAGCCACTTTTTCACTTTACTTTCTGGCGGTGGGACCCATTTCCTAATACCCTCATGATATGGCGCTTTGTCGCGCTATGTGAATATATACCACTTTCTTTTTTCTTTTTATCATCTGATCGTGAATGTATTTTTGTTGTTGCTTCTAATAATTAAATTAACTTTGTAAGAAAGTATTTTATTTAAGATGTGATACATTAGAAAAATTATTTTAATATCAATTATTATTATTATTTTAAAAATTTGTGAAGGTCTTTATTTTAAGTTTTTCTCATTAAATTTATCTTAAAGTTCAATTCACTAAATTATAAATATCTATTATATCTTTATATTTATTATTATATTTATTAAATTATTTTTTAAAAAATAAAAATAAAATAGTCATTTTATATTTCATACACTTTTACTTATTTACATTTTATATTTTTTTTATTATTATATTTTTTGATCAAATATATTTTTAAAATTTTTATTAAATAAAAAAGATTTTTTTTTATCAAGTATCTTTTTTAGTTGTCCACGAAACCAAAGTGTGGGTCCAGTCCCACGTGCTGTTATTGAAATTATCGCGTTGACGTCTCATTTATGAGCTTTTGTTGGTATTTGGCATACAAAGAGCAGAAAAAAGTAGGCAAATCATCGTTAATGCACGGCGTTTAGCAGAAAACAGCCTGCCTTGCGACTTTTCAAGTCCTTTTACTTCTTTCCTTCTATTCTTTGTGGGCTGAAATATTATGCCTTAAAAAGTCCCTATAATTGATGTTGAATTCTGTTTTGGTACTATTTTTCTTTCTTTTTGGTATCAGGTGCCAATTTCTTTTAGTTACATGATGATAGCACAGATGTTTAAACCTCAACTTTTATATTAACTGTCCCTTTTCTTTTTTTCTTTTTTTATTTGATCAATCCTTAGGCTATGATTAAGAGTTTATGAGAACGAAAAAAATATAATAACAAATAATGAAATCAGGTGAAATATCAAATTATGTCTTATTTTATTATTTAAAAATTTATTAAAAATAGAATGAGTTATTAATAAAATAGGATAATTTATAAATTATATTTTTAATATAAATGTAAATCATGCTATCCTTATCCTTCGAGTAGAGAGATGCAAAACTTAAAAGTCCTAGATAAAAAATAGAGATTTTAGAAGTCATCCTTTCCCATTTTACTCTATCATAAAAAAAAGTTTCAAATAATGACCTAATCCATTTTAATCATTCTGATCTATTCTATTTCATTCCATGTCACCAATTACCATTTATCCAAATACTACCTTAAAAATTTTATATCGATATTACTTATTTGTGTCCCTTTACATAAATATAGGTTTTTGTTTAATAATGATAAAAAAGCATGTAATTTTACTTTTTAAAAAATTTATTTAACCCTACGTCCATTGTGTTAGTTTCATAAACTTGAGATTGAGAACTAAAGCCATCAATAAACTACATATAAATTTAATTTGAAATTTCATAGTATAATTAAATTTGTGTCATGCTATTATACAATTCATATTTTTCTTATTACATTTTTATAATTTTCATGGCTTCATCTTTTTTTTTTTCAATATACAGATTATCGAATTCATTTAACGATTTTTCTGATTATTCTTTTACCGTGGTAGTGTTGTCATATATTATGTTTTTGAGGGATAAAATAGAAATTCAAACTTGATGTAACCAGGGAATTTTCCTTCTGCAAGGTCAGCCTGTAATGTTATTGGTGACTTTATATAGGTTCAATCTGTGTGTCTGCCTGAACAAAATAAAAGAAAAATAGAAAAGAACAATTTTTTTTTTTGGACTTCAAAAGAAAAGGAATAAAAAAGACTGCAAAGTACGACGAGAGGGCGGGCCACGTTGCATTGTCAGCCACAAATAGCAAAAGAGAAGTATGAAATAGTTATCAACAAAATAGTCAAAAGCATATCTTTTTAAAAAGGTTAATTTTTTGTATTATTTTTTATAAAAGATAATTGTGCAGAATTTGGTGGGCGAGGAAAGAGGAGGGGTAGGACTGTTGAAGATGTTGTGGAGAAAGGTGAAAAGTGGTGAATAGGATTGTGAGGGGAATTGCTGGCCGTTTGGCATTTCTCCAAAATGTGAAATGTGTATACATACATTGGCAAAGCAAAGACAGAGAATCAAAAGGAAGAAAGAGAAAGATCTTTTTCAGGCCACAAAGAAACTTGTGGCTCAAATTCATCGTGGCTTCTGACGTGGCAGCCCCCACCTGCTTCCCCGGATCAACAATAAAAAAAAAACTAAGAGAAAGAATACGCAGTACAATTAACCAGACCCCGACGACACACACACTCTCCACACACAACGTGTCGGATCTCTCTCTCTACAAAATTTGCAGCTTTCTCTCTCTTGGGGGAGACACAGAAAAACTTTGAAAACAGGGGGAAAAAAATTAAAAAAGAAGGAAAGAGAGAAGCTGAAAACAGAAATGTCGGAAGCAAGAGACCCGGCGATCAAGCTCTTTGGGAAGACCATCCCGCTGCCGGAGATCCCGGCCCGATCCGGAGGCTCTGCCGGAGCTCCGGCTTCTTCTTCTGGGGATATTGTTGATGATAGTATTGATCACAATCATGCTTCTCCCACCAACTCATCGCGAGAGTCCAATACGAAGAGGGATGTAGAAGAGCAAGAGACTGGGAAGGTATGGAAATTTAGGGAGTGATAAATTATTGATTTTGAGTTTGACCCATTATATAAAACGCGAAGAGATTTAATGGGTTGATGTTGATTTGGCTTTGGCAATGCCATTTCTGTTGACTTGCTGTGGTAGCTTGTGTTGGTTAAAACTATTATTCGAATGACTCCATTGTTTGATTGGGTGTTTTGGGGTTAGTTTCCATTAGGAGAGCTTTTTGATTGGTTTATTTCAAATTTATAATTCTTTTTCAGTAGTTCAATTATTTTAATGTTATCTTTAACATGTTGATGCTTGAGTTTTTGATGGATTAGAAGATTTATGTTACTTTATATAACATGCGCATTGTGATGAATTCTCAGGTACTTGGTTAATCTGCCAGGTTCTGAAATTGCAGTATCTTGTATGGGTCTAGCATTATTTAAGCCATTAATTTTCTTATTGTGATTGTCAATATAATTTATTTTCCTCCATCTCAATTTTGTGCCTTTCCTTGGATTCAGGCTTCTGGTGAGATCTATTGTATGCTTCTTCCACTTCAACTTTTGAACTTTAATAATAATTTATATCATACATGGACAGCCATAGACAAATCTTATTTTTATCTCTTCGTTTTTAAATCCTTCTGAGCGCAAATAATTTATTATACATGATTTTTCTACTTCATTTTCCCTGGGTTGGTAGCATGCTTGTGGTAAAAGCTTTTTCTATTTGTCTTTTGATTGTTATAGAATTCAAGACTGGCATCGTGCCATTAGAACTTTTCCGTTGGTTTTCTTGTTTGTTTGAACTTTTGTTTATATATATATATATATATATACACACTTATCTTGCCTTCTTCTGGATTTATAGTTGATGTTCTTTCTTGTGAGAGGAGAGTTTGAGTCATAGTTCTCTGAGAAATTCATTATCATTCATTTCAGCTATTTAGCTTCCTCGTTGGTTGTATAACTTTCCCTTGGTTTTGAGCCTGCCGTTGTACAAAAGTTGGATGGTAATATTTCAAACCTTAAACTTTTAATGAAATATTGGAATAACATGTTTGCTGATGAACACTTGTATGGGATTTTGACTGTTGATCTTGCACTGTGGATTTTAAACAACTGCTGGAAAAATGAGGTTTCAACTTTCAATTATATGCAGTGATATTGAATTTGTTGCCAGTGCTGCAACTCTCTAGTAGCTTTTCTGGTGTGTTCTTTGTGTTTGTTCTACTGAAGTAGCTGTCCATGCTGTGTTGTCAAAGTTTATTTTCAATGATAAAAAAAATTCTGTGGAATAAATAATATTTTTATGAAACATCTGTTTATGCAGAACCGGAGAAGGCAGAATCGAAGTTTATTTTTTACCGCTTAGTAATATGATATTCTGATTGAGCTATTCTTTTCATAATATTAATGAAGTGCTTGTAAGAAAAATTTAGTTTAGATCGACATACTTAGCTGAAATTGTCATGAATCCAGGATACTTTGGGAGAAGAACCAATTGAGAATAAGAAGGAAGATGGAGCCTCCACTCAATCTACAGAAGAGTTCACTAATCCAGATGCAGCCTCAAGGACAGGTGAAGAATCTATTACACCCTCTATTGAGAAGGAGCCTTCTACATTGAAGGCTTCAAAACCTGAAGAAGAACAGAGTGAGACAAGTAATTCACAAGAGAAGACTTTGAAAAAGCCAGACAAAATACTGCCTTGCCCCCGCTGCAATAGCATGGACACCAAGTTCTGCTACTACAACAATTACAATGTCAACCAACCCCGCCACTTCTGCAAGAACTGCCAGAGATACTGGACTGCTGGTGGAACCATGAGGAATGTGCCTGTCGGTGCTGGTCGTCGAAAGAACAAGAACTCTTCTTCTCACTATCGTCAAATAAATGTTGCTGAAGCACTCCAGAATGCCCGAACAGACTTGCCAAATGGAGTCCATCATCCTTCCTTGAAGCCTAATGGCACAGTCCTTACATTTGGGTCTGATACACCTTTATGTGAATCAATGGCATCTGTTTTGAACCTTGCTGATAAAACAATGCATAACTGCACAAGAAATGGATTTCATAGACCCCAAGAACTAAGAATTCCTGTTCCCTATGCCAGTGGAGAGAAAGGGGATGATCATTCCGATAAATCTTCTGTGATGTTAACAAAGCCAATGGAAGATACAAGCATCAACAGGCCCCAAGAACAAGTCATGCAGAACTGCCAGAGCTTCCCACCACAAGTTCCTTACTATCCTGGGGCCCCTTGGCCTTTCCCATGGAATCCAGCGCAGTGGAGCTCTCCTGTACCACCACCTGCGTTTTGCCCTCCAGGATTTACCATGCCATTCTATCCTGCAGCAGCATATTGGGGTTGTACTGTATCAGGTGCTTGGAACATCCCATGGCTACCACAACCACCATCACCAAACAGTGCGGGCCCTAATTCTGGTCCTAACTCACCAACCTTGGGTAAACATTCAAGGGAAGAAAACATGCTCAAGTTAAATGACTCAGGAGGAGAGGATGAACGTAGTAAAGAAAACAATAAGGAGAAGTGCCTTTGGGTTCCAAAAACTTTGAGGATTGATGACCCGGGAGAAGCAGCTAAAAGCTCTATATGGACAACGCTGGGGATTAAGAATGATAAGACTGAGTCAGTTCAAGAGGGAGGACTCTTTAAGGTATTCCCATCAAAGGGCGATGGAAAAGATCATTCAACACAAAACTCAACAGTCTTGCATGCCAATCCAGCGGCATTGTCTAGGTCACTCAACTTTCATGAGACCTCGTAAACATTTTGCTAAAAAAATTGTTTTTTTTTTTTTTTGGGTGCAGCAAACTTTGATGGTGTCTATATGTTCCTATGGAAGTTAAAATTGTAAGGCAACATGTGTTCACCAGCTTTGTTTGGAAGAGTTATTTCCTGTCGTGAGCCAACGGAAGAAGAGCAGAGGATTGGTTCTTTCTGCATTCACTTCCAGGAGAAGGAACCTTCTTGTCTTTGCTGAGTTATTCCCCTTTCTTAAGTGACGGCTTGGCTGTTTTACCCTCTCCCTTTTCAATCAGATGGTTTGCTTAGATTATGTACATAAGTTATATATGACATAGTGATAGGTAGAGCCTAGTGAATTTGACTATTTTAATCCCGGATGTATATAAATAAGAATGGGAGTTCAAATTGAGCTTCTTCTACTGCTATCTTTCTTCCATAATGTAATTCTGTGTTTGGTTGAATTAGGCAGTCGGCCTTTTTTTATATTGAACAGACTTCTATCACTCATGTTTCCAAGTCTTCATGGTGAAAAAAAATGACACCAGAAATTGGAGAAATTCTGGAATACACTCTTGAGTTTCCACGTATCATACGGGCAATGAGTGTATTTAAGAATTTTGAGAAGATACCAGATAGACTGAATGAGAGATCTATGCTATAGGATTTGCTTGTAAATTGTAATATTTATATTTTAATCTAGCAATAACATAAGTACAAGACAAAATGGATGTTATATATTTGCTAGGCTCATTGGTCTTGGTTCAATAGAGAACAATCCAAAACTACAGTTCGGAATGGGGCTGAAATAGTTAAACACTAAATACCATGTTAGGAAGTAGAATAGTTACCCCTTCTGTGACTGGAAGTAGAGTATCTCAAAAGGCATTCCCTTGGCATACCGGCTTAAATTCTTACCACACATGGCGGAGTACCTTTTCTTTCCAGGCCTAAAAAAAGAATAACGAGTGCTGAAAAGGGGAGGCGTTCATTTTCTTTTCTCTTCCTTTCTTTTTCAAAGCCTTACTTTTTGGTAACTTCTGTTTGTCCATATCTACGGTACAGACAAAGCACTAGAGCAGATTTACAAGGACAACTACTGTTTCTCTGAACGTCTTTAGAAAAGCTGATTCAGGAAAACCATTTATAAAATAATTACTTTTCATAATATGATGATTATTTTTTTTAACGTGATTAATATGTAATAGAGAGTGGTTATTTCAAGCACTAACTTTCTTTTAATGAAAAAAAATGTTATAAATCAAGCACCAAACTGATAGGCGACTGAGAATAATTAATACTCCCTTTCTCTTTGCCCTTTGATTTTAAGCAAATCTCGTTTGGAAAAGGCGTGTATCCACCAACTTCGACCTTAATATGCCTTCAATTCCGCTTTGATTTTAGGGTCAATATTAAACACTGATTGTGATTGAATTGGCTCATTCACATTTTATTCTTAGCTTTTTTTTTTAACTAAATATGCTGAGAGGAAGGAATGTGATGTTGTAAACCACAATATGGATAGAAAATAGACTATGAAGCTGTAAACTTACAATATGCATAAAAAATGGACTATCTCACGCCTTCCACATATATAGTTTATTTTAAAAAATTCAAGGTAATAAATAAATCACAGTATAATAAAATAACGCGATTTATAAACCTAGACAAGTTATTGAGATGCATGATCATATCTACGGCGCCATAAGTGATACGCGACTAGTTTATGAAGCGTGCCTACTAATTAGGTAAGTGACATCTGCCAAACTGCACAGCGATTAGTGCTTCTATCATATTAGATGTTGAAGCTCTTGTCCTTGCTGACCAGGCAACTCTACTTGTGGTAGGTAGCAATAGAAATTAAGTTTGGAATGCAGTCTTGGGAAGAACCAATAAATATAACGCATGTGAATGCCCTTGAAGCCTCCTCTCTGTTTTCCCTTGTTTCTTGCTGTTGCACACCCCCCCCCCCCCCCCCCCAAAAAAAAATACCGTAACGATATTTCCTCTTAGTGAAAAGGCTCAATTTCTGTTGTGTGAATCAACAGGTTTGTTTAGCCATTTTTGAATTGTAGTTTTCGACAGTTGCGTCCAGAGGATACAGGCTCTGCATGCTAAGGGATAGTGACCCTTAACATAAGTCACACTTTGCAATTATTATTATGCTCCATTTTCGTCAGCTCCTTCTTTACTTCTTGTTTGATGTTCAACAAGAATTAGTTATACGTCTTTGAAATTGAAGTTTCTTTACCTCAAATTTAAAACATACTACTCTTAAAATCGACCTTATATATATATATATATATATATATATATATATAAAATGTATGTATATATGTATGCAGGGATGACAACATCTATGTATAGTTCATAATATGTATCGAAGCTGAAAGAAAAGGCTGACAAGTCTGTCTGCTTTGAAGCTAAACCTCAAAAACATCCCAACGTTATCCGTATATATACCTACCGCGAAAGCAATTAAGACCTTCGAGCTGATTATCAACTCCACTTCCCACCATATTAGATTAGCCTATGTATTATATACGCTCACAATGTGTTATCCTCTATACCTTCAATCACGAGGACAAAAAAGATATTTTCTGGAATGTTCTCGGGAATATGTATATTAACATGCTCTCGATATATGTTTAATTTTGATTAGACATTAAGCAACTTATGACATTTGAAAGCATTATACGGGAAGTGCGTCTAAATTTCCTGTACTTCTCAGAGCGTGCATTTCTCTAAGTGATTTGGTTTAGATAGGTCAAATTTAAAATTTTTTATTTTTATCTTTTATTTAAAATATTATTTTAAAAAAAATTATAATTAAAAACTTATTTTTATTTTATATTTTATATCTTTTAAAATAATAAAAATATTAATTTTTTTAAATGAATCCGGACCATCTAAATTTGGTTTAGATGGTCTAGATCATAAATACATTCTCTACACTTTCATTTGAGAAGTGGAAAGAATGAACATTATGGGAAGCATTTAAATTTTGGTTTGTTTGCTTATAACACTTCAAGCTATTTAACCGTTAACAAAATTGAGAGCTCAATTTGAAGCATTTTATGGGAGCTGATTTCGGCTTTGACTAATTTATTTTCCTATTCATGCACCCTTTTTTTCAGTACAAGTAATAGGCAATAATTAATTTAAAAAATAAAATAAGAAGTTTTGCACGCAGCCACTACTTTTTGGTCTTAGCAATTGTTCTTTCTTCTTGTAAGGGCGATTAAAATTCTTGGCTGACTAACTAATGTCCCATTTAATATACAGAATTGTTAAATATAAAAATAAAAGAATGAGGATACAAATAAAATAAAATAATTATATTGGGCATGATATAGAAAAGAAATTGAATATAATGAAATGTCATTTTATTTATATATGTAATTAGATAAAAATAATATAGGAATGAAAAAATATTTTTTAAAAATAATTCTCAATGTCCTTTCTTAAAAATAATGTTAGAATTAAAAAAAGTAATAATCATAATAAAAGCATAATGAATATTGCACTTCCTTCAGTCTTATATATAAAAAAATAAATAACTAATTCATAAAAATTAAAAAAATTGGTTAAAAGCAATTGATATTTTTAATTGTGTCCCAAATAAAAATTATATTTTAAGAATACTCCTATTTAATGTATGTATTTTTTTTTAAATTAATGACAATGATTACTCATAATTTGAAGAACTCATTTAATGGAGGATATAATTAATATATCAAATATTAGTGATTTGTTTGTTATAGTTTAGAGTAAATCAAATTTCAAAAAAATCTTTTATATATGAAATTGGAAGGAGTATAAATTAAACATAGTAATTACCTCCATTTGCATGTTTATTGAATGGAAATAGATTCTTTTTCCAATCCTACAAAATGTTTAACAAATAACATAATTCAATGAATTTCTTCCCCTTTCCCTTCTATCAAAAGGGGACATAAGTTTCAAAGATACACAATATATTGTGTTATGTATTCTTTTATTTTCTAAAATATAAAATTTAATTAAAACTACATAACTATTGATTTGATGTTTGTTAATTTTTACGATTTATGTATGAATATTAAGAAATCACAATTATTTTTTATATAGATGATAATTATAGTTTTGAAGCGAATGAGTTTGAATTCGATAAATATCTTAATGATAAATTTTAAGATAATAGATAAATATATTAAAATTTGCGTTGCAGATCAGAACAATAACAAAATTAAATCTTCTTAAGGGATAACTAAATGGCTTGAACAATCACAAAACAAATCTGCCAAATCCGAATACTTGATGCAGAGTTTTCAAATGACATGAATTGCATAACATCGAATCAAAATTGCACGCATAATGGAATCCTAGTACCACGGAAAGCAACAGCACCAAGCCAGGTATACCAGTTGCAATGCTTCCAGAATTATATGTATATCTAATATTCAATTTCATGTATGGAATAAAGAGGAAAATATTATGACCATGGAAAAAAAGAGAAGAAAAATTAAAATAAAGAATGGTATAATGATGGTGGAAAGACCATTTTAGAAAGAGAAGTAGGCATGATATGGAAAGCCACCCACTTGGGCAAGAAAGTGAAGGCATCTGATTTGCCAACTTTGTAGCTAGTGGAAGAGCCTCACTCTTCAGTACATTCCTAAAGTATATCCTTCTTTATCTTATCCTATATAATATATCAAATATAATGTTGATAACGACTTATAAATTATATATCCATTCATATACTTCAAATCATTGTCAATTTGATTCCAGGCCCAAATTAAAATAACACCAAAAAGAGACAAAAGGAACTGCGAAGAAACCTTGATAGCTGCTTTCACTTTTAAAAAGCCTCCCACTCCTATTTGCTTCCACCCATATTATAATGGTACGATATCCAAACCCGCCCGTATCAAAACTCCCGTTTCCTTCAGAGGCTCACGTGCGCTCAACATTTGCAGTCTAACGACGTCGTCTCTTTAGTTTCGCCTTAAATTACTTCATTTGGCGTGAATGAATGGTTTTAATTTATAACTGCATGAAGTCGTATATATCTTTGGTACGTTTCCATTAATTTCTAAAAGAAAATTAAACGTGCTTTTAAAATTAAAACACAAGTCAAGGCAAAAAAAATAGTTAGGTATTTTTATATATTTTATAAGATTAATGCATTAATTGATTTCTTAATCAATTTAGGAGACTGGTTAGTATAGATCTAAATATTTAATATCAAATTTTTTTATTGAAAAATTCAATTTATAGAAAAAAATCAAATTATATATATATATATATATTGTTGGAGTGGATGGTATGATGTGAATTAAAATTAACGTTTTAAAAGTCATGTGGTATCTTATATTTTCATCATCTTCTCAAAATTTTATCATTGTTTAAGGTATCATTTGGCTTTGTAGATGTTAATTTTAACTAATAATAGGAATAATTATAAGTAAGGTACCATAATTCTAGTCTTTAGATCTTAGAAGAATATTTTCTCATACTCAAATTCATACGTTACCAAATAACAAATTTAAGCATGAACTCATTCACCTTAAAATTTTTTAAAAGTAACAAGTTTTCTCAAATTAAAATTTATTTATATAACCAATGTGTGTTGGTTTGAGTGCCGGGGAGTTTAGACCTCTTGAACAATACCTCGAGTTTAAGCTTCATAAATAAAGAAAATAGGTGCTACGAGAACTTTGCCCCCCTAAATAGATTGTGGATTTCATACAAAATATATTTATTTATATAGAATTACATTAAAAAAGTAAAATGTTTCGAACACTCAAAAATATAGAATAAAATGAATATTATCTTGTTCACACCCAAACTCTTAAAAATATTAAAAGGACTCCTATATCATTCTCATACTTATATCCAAGCAAGTAAGTTGTGTGATATTCATAAAATTTCGATATTTTGTCCATCCATAACTAATGAGTACCATTTTCATTTTCCTGGTAATTTAAGCGGTAAATTATTAATTTATCAACTAATTAAATTATTTCTTCTTCTGTGAGCGAATTGAAGTTCAAATTTCATAAACAAGTGTCAAAAGGAGGGCTAGGCAGTGATTGGTGGGCGGTAGGCACTGTTCACGAAATTGGAGGCCTTTCGTTAGATCTGAGTGAAGGTGGTTTCCGAGAAATATTACTCCGTTCAGATTATGGTGGTCATACGAAGGGATAGATAGATAGTCATCACTCTTTCTCACTCCCTTCAAATTTCACAACCCTCAAACTGTTTCTGCCTGGATTTTCTACAATTTAAGTTTAGATTCGCCGGTTTCTTCCATACACATTTCTAAAACCCTGCAAGGAAAATGATGGGTCCATCACGTTTTCCTCGCGGTTCTTTCGGTTTCGTCTCTGCTTTTTCTCTCATTCTCCCATGGTATCTTCTCACTCTACTTTTACAGAAACCAATGTTTCTTTTCTGTCAATATATATTTGATTGGTTAATTCCTTGTTATAACACTTTTTCTGTGAATTTGAAGGTTTCGGGAGAGTGCTGACGGAGACGGTTCAGCATGAGCATTCTACTGCTACAGCAGTGACAGAGGTTTGTTTCTTTTCCCAGAAAATATATATATGTATATATAGAAATAAAACAAAATTGTTCTCATGACCTTGCTCGTTTGCTTTGGTACAATGTTAACATCCGACACCTGTTTGTCCCCTAGGAAAATTCTGGAAAATCGAGGGTAATGATAGAAATGATGGATTATGGAGACCCAGGGCAAACACTAATCCCAAATATGGAGGTCTTTTCAGCCCTCCTCCACCTACAGTCAGTCCCCCCTCCACCTACAGTCAGTCCGCCTCCACCAACAGTCAGTCCCCCTCCGTCCTAATGCAAGAACAAATTTAGATTGTTACAATGATCAATGTCTTTTCTTTTTTGTGGTGTTCTTTTGTTTTGAATGATTTCCTTGGATTTAAGTTGTGTGTGTAACCCAGAAAATGCTTGATGCCGCTTGTGCATGGTTTGTTTGTGTTATTGGCGTGTTATGTTGGGTAATAAAAAGGACACACCCATCTCAATCTTTCATGAATTATCTAAATGACCATAGAAATAAAATAATATTTGACTCAGAAGTGAGAGTGTCTCTATAGATGCGAGATTAGCCGACTTATAAGTTAACGAAGGTGTTCTTAATTATACTTCACGTGCACTCCAGGGGGTTCCATGAGGTTTGACCTATGCAGGTACCTAAAAAAATCGATTGAACAGAGTTTACCCTGCTTTTGGGGTTTATTTAACACCCTCGTGTTTGTTTTAATCCTTTGAGACGAAGCTTCTTGATGGTAGATTAATTAGCAGGGTACTGTGGTACCACGTAGTTTCCTCTTACTTTCTGCACTTTTAAAATGGCATTTGACATTATAAATAAGATCAAGAGGGATTTGTCATTACAAAATTCTAGTCTGATGTTCAGAATGCGCTGGCTATTTAGTGAACAAGATAATGCTTAAGTGAAGCGGATGCTAAACTTCAAACACGTCTATTTTTTCTCTCTTAGTTTCAATCTACTACTATCTGCAATTACCAAAATTTTCAAGGCAAGTGACCCAACGGGGAGGGTTTCCTTAGCAGATAAGAAAATGGAAGGACCAACTCGTTGCATTTATGTTGCGCTGTGTATTAGTTGGAATGACAGATGATGAAAAGACTAAATTGCATTAATTTAATTGGTTCAACATGTATATATTGCAATCATAATAAAAAGGTTAGGTATAACCATTGTGGCAGAGTCTCAATTATTTATGAGTAAACATGATTACTCTTCTACGTGTTACGTATGTAGTTGATAGCATAACCAAGGCAATAATCAAGTGGTAACCAGTAACCCCACTCTCAAAAGGGAAAATCTCATAAATTATGTAACTAATTTTATTTGCAATGTGCACTTGACGAGTAAATGGAGTCATATAGACCCTTGTCCATTTTTTTTGTGTTATGCAAGTTGTGTTGGGGGTAATTTAGATTGAGCTTTGCAACGGAATCATTGGCTCCACCAGGCAATTTCAGCATGTTTGGTTAGATTTGTAGGAGGTGTGCACAAAGGCTTGGTAGGGCTGGGTTTTAACTTAGCTTACTGCTTAGTCTGATTTGGCATTGAGTAAATTTTTTGAACAGGATATTCGATTTGATTTGGCTTAGAATTAGGTTGAGTTTCTTTTTTTCTCTGGGTCAAAATTTTTGACAAAAACCATAAAATAATCTTAAAAATTTTTGTATATAAATCTTTATAAAATATCTTTTGTACAAGACCAAACTAGGACAGGTCAACATAGTTGGCTCGATGTCTAGCTCGGCCGAATTTGTTGGCCTGCTTGAATCCAATCAATGTTTTTTTGGTGTAACCTGATATACCTGTATTAGCTTAGCCAGGTGCCATTCGAAACATCCAGATTTGTGTTTTATTTGGGCTTCGCAGTTAGGATTCCCATTCCTAGTTGATCTAGTTTTTGCAAGCCTTACCCAATAAGAGGCCCAAGCCCCAATACAGAAGGAACACCAAAAATAGGATCCATCTCCGATCGTGCCCTTGGAAGCGCCATCTCTGTTCCCCAAGATTTCCATTTTCCATGCAAGTGTTCCAATATATGTCCATGTCTTTGTAACTAATCCTTTATGTTTTGGTAACTCTTATTCAGGAAAGGATTTAAGATTAAATTATGAGGGGAAAAATTAAAAAAATTAATATGTTTATGTATATATAAATTTTAGATTAAAAAATATGTATAACACATTTTTTGTAATTTATTAAAGATGAGTATAATTTTTTTTTAATCATCAAATTTATTAATAACTGGGCATATGTCAAACTTAACTTTCAGCAATCTTTCTTTTCATATACGTAATTATATAATTTATAAGAAAATCATCTTCTATTTTATTTCTAAACTTATTTTTTATGATATTTATAACTAAAATCATCTCATTTGTTGAATATGATTAAATTCCTTGTTTTTAAGTAATAAGATGAGCTAGAGAGCGAAAAATATATTCATGAAATCTTTGGGCCTTTATAAGCAAAGCTTCAGGAGTATTGTGTTAATTTTCAGGAGTCAGGCAGTAATGAGTTGTGAAACACACGGCAACCTTTACTTGGTTCTAAACAAAGCGGTGTGAAATTTGTTTGGGCGGAACGTAAAGAAAGCCATGCGTGTACAGAGGTACTGACTATACAAAGAATTTTCAAATGGGGTAACTTGACCGGTGGTAGGTCAACTCATCACGGGTTATAGATTAAATAGGTCGATTTGTTTAAATTTACTTGGTTGCTGAGATCTTGAATCTGACTTACCAAACCTAAAAATTAAAAAAAAAAAACACACACACACACACACACAAGAAGAACTAAAATTGAGCCCCCATCCTAAAAAGGAAAAAAAAAAAAGACGAAACAGAAAATTTAGAAAAATTATAGAGTAGAATTAGCGATTCTTGTGAAGACTCAGAAACTTGAATTGAGTCCACTTCTCCAAAATTTTCAATCAAAAATGCTCGACTGGTTTGGATTATGTAAGGAATGATGGAAATAGAAAATGATTTGAAAAATATATATCTATGGGAGGAAAAAATGAGGAAGCTCTAGGTTCCACAAATACATTGCAATTTCCTGAAATAAAGCGTTTTGAGGGAGGGAGAAGAATGAAAGGTTTATACTTTATGGAATCAGACAAGAGATTATATCAGTGATCAAGAGATTTAGTTAGCTTTACCAGAAAAATCACAAGTTTTCAGTGCCAAATCCGAAAGACAGTAAAGCTTTTTTTAGCGTACATTCACTGTGCCATTTCTTGCTATATTCAATATGGATATATATATATATATATATATATATAACATTTAAAAAAATTAAAAAGGGACCATGTACATTCACTATTCCATTTCCTTCTATATTTAATGTGGATATTATATAAAATGAAAAAAAAAAGCAAGCCAACTTGCAGGTTATGCAAGTTAGCCGGTATAATAGAGAAGTTAGATAAACTAAATTTAAACACATCTTACTACAAAATTTTTTTCAAAAATAGTCCAACTCAAACCAAATTACCAAATTAGTGGGTTAAACTGTTAACTTAGTAAGTTGGATTTGTTTTGACGATTTTATCCATACGTGATTCTCTTAGATGTCTATATGTGGACAAAGTGCATGATAAAATGTTAAATGTAGGACAAAAAAATAAAATATTTTAAAAAAATTAAGTTCCACATTGCTCAAAACAAGAAAGTTGTGTGTGTGTATATATATATATATATATAGATATGTTATTGAACTAATAAAAAAATTAAAAAGAGGGATTAGATCACTCGTACAAGAGTGAGCTAAATTGAATTCAATTAAGTTGAAATCCACCAATTTTTTTTTTGCACTCGAGATAATACGCAATGAAAAAAAGTTTTGCATAAATTTTTTTTTTATTTTATTTAACCAACTGAGGTTTTTAAAAAATATTAAAATTCTCTCCTTATAAAATTGTAACGTGGCTCGAACATTCTCATTTTAATTTTTGAACATTCACCAATGTTTATTTTTTCAACTCTGCAACATCCCTCGTTAAATCATCGATGTTCTCTTTTTAAAATTTTAAACATTCAATTTCTTACCTATATATATGTCTATACTTCTGTTTGGTTCTTCTTCTAGTCTTTTTCTCTTACTAATCTGTACTCTTAAACTTACATCAAGAAGAATCTATTTTATCTTGAGAGATATTCATCAAGATAAAATAATCTTTAAGAACAGCATCTTATAGTGTGACTTAAATTAAATTAAAAGTATCCTGCCACCATAAAACACAGGTGATCCAAAGTGAATTGGACACAGCCCATTGGCTGGTGGAGTTGGCCCAATCTTCCTTTGGATCGGGCCAATAGCAAAGGTAGCAATTTTAGGTTTGTTGGGCCAGTTTGCGGAATTCTTAGATCTGCGCTTTACCAGAAAGAAATATTCTGAGACTTGCAAAACTCGTGGTAACCCATGTTATGGTGTCAACACTAGACACCGGAGCACAATTCCTTCGCAACAATTGCAGAGCACAGAATATGTCGTCTTCTGCTTTCTCTGGTGTCCCAAAATTGAATTAAGTCTACGGACGAGTACTGCGTGCTGGATATGTTCCTGTTTCTTCAACCAAAGTTTACTGGTTTATTTGCTTCAATTCTCCATCTCCAGGTCCTAACTTATAACCCCTTTTTGAGGTGGCAATTACAGCTTTCTCTTCCATTTTTCTTAGAGGAAACCACAAACAAGAAAATCCAGCATGTTATAGTCATATGGCAATCAATGCACTTCCACTCTCCACACATTTGGATCATTTTTTTTTTTTCACCAAACGCATATATGGCCCCAATACTCTGTAAAATTCCTTGCTACTGTAGTGTTGGACGATTCATAATACATTGTTATATTTGCCCCACTGGTCCTTTTCTACAGGGTCCAAGTAACTTGCATTCTTTTTCTGAGCCTTTGAGGAGTTTGGGAGAGAGAATGAAAATAACTTGACCAGATTGTCATGCTGTTGAAGACGCTTGGGTGGTAGCCGTGCGACTGGCGGAATTCTTCTTCTTCTTTTTTTTACCCCCTCTTTATGCATCATTGTTCTGATCGTTCTGCTTATAACCTCCCCTTTATACCACTCCAGATAATAAAAACGTACATTAAAAATGTCACAGTAATATTAATTTTAATTTGGATGTTTTCCAGCTCATAATACCATTTTGTCAGAAAAATAAAAAAAAATTATATAAATGGATGAAAGTGAGTATAAGACCTGCTTCTTCTACTTTTCCTCTATCTCTCTTCCACAGTATAATATCTTACTTATGTCTAATAAAAGAAGATTCTAACTTATATAATTTACATGGTTAATCTAATAGAGGTATTATATTGTGATAACTATTAACATCCAATTCAACGTGCTTAATTGATAAATTGGGGAAAGGGTTCCTTCAATCCTGCAAAATTAAAAGAGACAAATTAATATCTATTATACTAATTTTTTTTTGGCAATTTTTATTTCTCATCAAATTTGGAGCTGGAATTGCAGCTAAAAAACATGGGAGAAGCACATCAAGTGTAAAGGAAAAAGGAGTACCCGCAATTAGTTGAATTAAACTAAGGGGAGAAAGTATTTTATTTAAGATAACAAAATTTAAATGAATAAAATGTTATCTTGCTCCTTCGAGAATATCCCAATATTTATTGGATCACTCAAACTTTTTTTTATTATATACTATGTATTATATAATAAAACAATAAATAAATAAGTTATATGTTGTCTCAATCTTTCAAACATAACTTAATATTAATTGGCTAGCTTAGATTTTTTTTGGTTAGTCTACTCCTCAAATAATATGAGATAATATTTAGAAGATTAAATTAGTTTTTTTAATGCATATATTGGTTTAATATTTGTTATATTAATTCATTCAATTTTTTTTGTATTAATTTACTGTCTTAAATAATATTTTCGTAATCTTTGAAAGTATTAAATAAGTTTTGTTATAATGTCTATTTTGGTTTAATATGTAAGTAGAAGTAAAGAAAATATTATTTTAATTAATTAGCTAGTAATGTATATTTTAAAAGGCTAAATTTAGGCACAATTCCTTACATCTTTATTATTAGGTTATTAATCAAAATATAATAAGTGTATAATTTTTTAATAAAAATATAACAAGTATATGATTTAATTAAAGAATTATACAATTTTTTTTGTAAAAATTATATATTTGTTATATTCTAATTTGAGAATTATATATTTGTCATATTTTGATTAAAAAAATTTAATACAAAAATATAAAGAATTATATATAAGTTTTTTATTTTAAATTAAATTAAAAAAAGAAGACAAACAAAAAATGCAATCATTAAAGGGAGAAGAAAAAAACGAAAGTGCGAATGTAAATGTGAGGGGAGTATGAACGGGATTAGAACAAAGGAAAAATTAGAATTGAAGATTTTAAATTAAGAATATTTATATTAAAAAATTTTAAATTTTAAAACTATTTTAAAGGAGTTAAGGATTAAAAATTTAAATTATATAAAAAATTACAATTTAGAATTTTAAATTAAAATTTTTATTTTTAAATATTTTTAAATAAATTAAAATTTTTTTAATATAAATATTTTTAATTTAAAATCTTTATTATAATTTTTTCTTAAAAGAAATGAGGGCTGTGAACACAGTCCACGTAATAAGTTTGTGTGGTCCTGGGAAAAAAGTCCACATCTAATATTCCGTTCATGTTTCAAACGGAGTGCATTAATGAGAAAATATTACAACGGGAAGCACGACGTCATAAAAATTGAAAGTGAAAAGAGTGACCAAATAAAGATTAGACTCAATTATATTAGATTCTTTTGCATTTAAGTCTGAAAGGAGGTAATATTTGAGTTAAAATTGCTGAATAAATATTACAATATTTATTTATATTAAGGAACGATATTAAAAAAAATTCAGTCAAAAGTATACTGCATTGCTTTCCTATATCCTAAGCAAGTGTTCCTGAACGTCTTTTTTCTTTTTTCCCCCCCTCAATACAGTGCTCCTGAATGTCTTTGTAACTGTACCTGTCAAGAAATCAAAAGCATAATGCATTGCTTTTCCTATTTTCCAAGCCTCTTTGATTAAATAATGTAAAAAAATAAAGAAATAGGCATAAAAATGATACAAAGAGAATAGCAAATTAAACGGCCAAGTGTTCCTGACGTTATGTTTGGTATATAAGAAACCAAAGAAGAAAACGGATAGGGAAAGACAAAAAGTCGTAAGTATGTTTGGTAAGTATGAATGTGTTTCTTTAAAAGAAGACCTTTTGGTAAGAAGTAATGGCTACTCTTTGGGTGGATTGATGGAAAGATAAATTTGTTAATAGAATTGTGTATAAAATGTTAATTTTGTCCTTAATATAATTTAAACAATTTTGTATTTTAAGCGTATTTTGGATTTTAGCAATTTTTTTAGTATTTTTATTTTATTAAATATATAAATAAAAAGATATTCTTATCTTTTTCTATATCCTAACAAATATAATTTTAGGTCATAGAATCTTATTTTATTTTTATTTCTTTAAAAATCTTTTAAAATGTGATCTGAATATCCTTGTTTTAATGTCAAGGTCTCAAGTCTGACACGAACTAAATTGGCCATACAGTGTTTATAATTTCTTTCTTTTAAAGTCAAACTATTAATAAAATCTCATTCCAAAGTCCAAACTAACAATCTTGAAAACCAAAAAAAAACCGAGCTACTCAATGTGCATTTTAAAATTTAAGCCAGTTTTGTTGACCAAAACAAGAAAAAGTTGAACCAGTTTTAACCGAAATTATAGTTAATCAGAATCGAACAAAAACAGTTAATGTAGTTCAATTTAACAAATTTGACCGAATTTATTATATGTATGGACATTCTTACTTATACATATGCAGAGAAAACACGGGAGTAAAAGAAATTCTGCGTTTTACTCCTTTTCTTAGTTTCCGGGAACATCACTCTATTTATTTCGAGCCCCCCTCCCACATAGAGAAGCCTCACCCAGCGTCGGCGTTAAGGAAACGATACAAATGGAAAAGCAATTCTAGTTTCCGCGAGGAGTCAAAGACGCAAAATGCAAATTTCCCCACCATTTACCCATCATGGAATTCCAAGTTTCCTTTAAGCTTCTGCCAAAGTTCTGAATTCCTAATCTTTCGAATGAATTCCTTGTCTTTCTAATTCTCGCCCATTTCTTGTTGTATAAATGATTTCCCTGGAAAATAACGCCAACTATTTCGGCTACCCAACTCTCATGAAGCTCCCTTCCAAGAACCTACTGAATTTTTCATATTCCTTCTCACACGCAATTACTACTCAGCCAACGACTCGGATTCTCAAACCTGCATGTTTAGATACAAATTTTAGACAAAATCCGAAGCATAAAAAGACAAATAAAAGCAGGCCAACCTGACCCTAGAGGCCCCACCACCATGGACTTCCTCGTTTGCTGGAAAGAGAACACGAAATTTCCTCTCACGCTGTCACCAAATGACCATTTCTTCGCGAACCAATTCCCTGCACTTCCCAACCATTTCTTCTCGTATTTTCTTTCTCCTTTTGTACCTTTCACGCGCCTTCATCCACCTCTCAACCCCACCTCCTTATAAAATTATTACGCCCTTCCTCAATTCATCAATTTTCTCATCTTCCTTTCTTCTCTGATAATTATTTTAACCATTTGAGACCCGTACAGGGACCTGAAAAATTCTATCAATTCATCAACTTTCTCATCTTCCTTTCTTCACTGATAATTAATTTAACCATTTCAGACCCATACAGGGACCTGAAAAATTCTAACTTTACATCTCTCACTTAGAATATCTGAATCTGAAGCGATGGCTGTTGATCAAATTCCCTACATTATTACAATGGAGAAGACATTACAGAGTGCTAACAACAGCAGCAGCACCTCTTCTTGTCCCTTGCTTGGGCTGGTCGATCTTTTCCTCTACGGTACACTCTTAAATAGATTACTGAGTATTTTATCAAGTTTTTGGTTCTTTCTTCTGTCCCAACTTTCTGTCAACTCAAAGTTAAAAGGAGATATACAGATTTCAGACTCCGAGTTGAGTCACCAAGAGAGTTTGTGCCATGGAAGCAGAGATGATGAGAAGCTAGAGAGGGACGAAGTAAAAATGGTGATGGCAAAATTGGGATTTTCTTGCAGTACAGAAAGCGAGGAACTTGAGGAAAGGTATGGTTCCGGTGAGATTTCTGGCCTGTTTGAAGAGATGGAGCCAAGCTTGGAGGAGGTGAAGCAAGCTTTCGATGTGTTTGATGAGAATAGAGATGGTTTAATTGATGCGAGGGAGTTGCAGAGAGTTCTCTGTATTTTGGGGTTGAAGGGAGCGACAAAACTAGAGAGCTGCCAGGAGATGATCGCCAACTTTGATGAAAATGGAGACGGAAGAATAAATTTCAATGAATTTGTAAAAATTATGGAGAACAGCTTCCGCTGATTTGTTTGTTCCTTTTGTTAAGGGAGTCATTTCATAATTTTTGAATAATTTATCATAAGTATATACTTCTCAGAGTTGGTACATGACCCGATGGAAAGTCGTGCGAGCTTCTGAAGCTTCATACTTCTATTTTCATCAAATCATATCAATATTCTTTTAAGTTATGAACTTACGATAGTAATTCATTTTTTAAAAAAATTAAAATTTCTTGTATAATATTTTTTATGATATATTAATTCAATAATTATCTTTGGTTATAACTGTATATTTTCTACTCAAGCCATTTGTATGGGCTCGCCTACCACAGAAGCAGTGTAAGAACGAACAATGATCTTCTACAGTTGGATAGTCTAATTGCACTGTGCAATTGGTCTTGTCGCTCATATCTCCCAACCTCTTTCCATCATCCCCCCCCCCCCCCCCTTTTTTTTACCTTTGCATTATTTTTATGGTCCTTTGCATTATTTTTAACTTTCCACTACGTATTGTTGTATAATTAGAAGATCCAACTACAGGGGAATCTTGTTCTGAAAGAACCTAGAATATAAGCCCGCATATGGGTTGGGCTTTTATCTCTCTTATATATTCTAACTGGTTAGTACTGGCATGAGCCACTGTAATTACAGTATTGGCGGCTTTAAGGGGGAGCTTGGTAATTTGATTTGTGGGATTATTTTTGGATTTTTTAACATATTTTATAAAAATAATATAATTTTATACTTATTTTAAGCTTTAGAAAAATATTTTTGAGAATGTGATATTATCAAGAATACAATATTCTTACAAAATTCCCCCTTTTCATTGAGTGAGGTGAAAATGTTGAATTCTCATGGGAGGGAAATGTTTCAGAAATAATAAAAGACCATTTTATCCTAAAATGCTTTTCAAAAATAATAAATAAATAAATAAATAATATTAAAAATTAAAAATTATAAGAAATTATAAAAATAGTAAAATAAATAAGAAACATAAAATATGTAATTTTAAAAAATAGATATGAACTAAACATAAAAATATTAAATTTTTTGGAATGTAGCAGAATATTTCTCGGAATATTTATGATAAGCTAAACATGAGAATTACACATTCTTAGAAATATAAGATACCACGAACGAAAGGTTCCTTAAACTTTGATGGTGCAAATGCAAACAGCAAAGAATATATTGTGTTGTGGCGTATATCTTGGTGCAAATATGGATCCTCTACCGTTGGATTTCTGTCCTGTCGTGAGATAAAGTGTATTTTGATTTTTTTTAATTTCAAATTAAATTCATTCATCTCATCTTTTCTTTGAATTCCTTCTAACAACAACAACTGTCAACGGTAGAGGATCTAATTCCATCTTGGCGTATATCTAAAATTTATTTGAAAAAGTTACTCAATTCATTCATGAATAACTCTTTCTTTAGTCAAGTTATTAAATGAAAAAAAAAAAATTTCGTTCAGAATAACTCCTGTAACAACATTAATGCCAACATACATTTAATATAAGAATGTTCAAAAATATAAAAAATTTGCGCTGAATTACATATCAAGGAAATTTTCAATATTAACGTTGAAGTTGTACAGTTTGGAATATTATGCAACAAGCCGCAGATGATCAAAGCTTAGCATACACGCGGAATGTTTGAACAGCATCCTTGGCATTATCTGGGACGGGCATGTTGCACAGAAGATTAACCCTTGACGATGACACAAGGCTTCTGTTTTGCGAGCTGGATGCATCAATCTTCCACATTCTCACCTCCCACACCTACTCCCACACCACCCCAACAACATCTCTAATTCTTTCATTCTTCTCAGTTTTATTTTACAAATGGAAATTAAGAATTGTAAGTAGAGTTCAATAGAGAAAGACCTGAATGGTATTGCCAAGATGAAGAGGGGTTGCTTCGGCATGGACTAAGTCACCCAAGTGAACCGCTTTCAAATGGTTGATGCTAAGTTGAACGCCGGCCACTCTTTGAAAACCGCAAGCTATGTGGGCTCCCGTGCTTGCGAGAGACTCAGCTATCATGGCCGATACCCCTCCATGTAACACCTTGAATGGCTGCTTCATTCATGTTCACTCAATTCAATATTCATTCATCAATTTTGCTTCTTCCTTCGTCTCTCAAGAAAAAAAAAGAAGAAGGAAACAATTAGTCAGAAACCAATACCTGGCAGCACTTGTGGGTGACAGAGAGACGGCCAGATACCCTTTGGGCTGATAATTCTTCAATTTCGAACCCAACTAAGTGAAGCGGAGCATCCAGAACTGCCGTTTTTGATGTTGCAGATGACGATGCCTGCTTTTCCATCCAAAATATTTCCTCGGCTTCTGTTTTTTTCCCTTGTTAATTATGATGATCTTCTCAAAAGCTCCAAACTCGAAACCTTGGATTTGCAAATTGGGAAAGTTTCTGGGACCACATGCATACAAAAAACATAGGGAGCCGCCAATTTAGATTTGGACCATTTGCACAGAGAAAGCATGTAGAGTGTAGAGTACGAAATGTTTTATATCACAATTTTAATTTTTCAACGCTTTTCTTAATATTAATTAAATCAGACTCACAAAATTTATTTTTGGGGAGAAGGCGGCCGCCCCATTTTTATATACTGGAATCTCTTCTCGTGAGGAAGGGTCTTGTCCTTATCGAAGTTTTTGATCACTTGAAATACTTTTTTAATTATAATTTCTCATACACCACTTCAAGAAGATCGAGAATGGACTCTTTGATAATATCGTATGCTCAGCCTTGTTTATCCTCAGATATAGTTCTGGTGTTCAGCAACATTTTGCACTTAATTATGCCAAGCTAACTAATGGATCTAATAACCAAGATACCAACTGATGTCTCTATCATTAAACTATTAATATAGTTATCAATTCTAAATATATTTAATTTTTTTAATAATTGACGGGATAATATCTATAGAGAATTTAACCTAGATTGAGACTTCTAATAGATGCATCTCAAAATTCTTGTCATCCAAATTTATAAGAATTAAAAAATAATATAAGAATTTCGAAAAGCATTTAATAAAAAAGAATTCAATCTACAAAACGAAAAACTCACCAGAACCTTTTAATTTCTTTCTTCACCTGCTGGGTTAATCCTTCAGATACTAGCTATCAAGCAGGCAATGAATTGATATGTCGCCAGTATTTTCAACTCAATTCTGTATTTGGGTTAACCATGCACAAAGGAAGCTAAGATGTTATAATGCATTGATCAAGCGTTGCAATGAATGATATTGATCTATTTAAGGAATGTAATTGGTTTGGAGTGTCATTCATGATTTGCCATTTAGGTCATTTACATTTTTTCTTGTGGTTGCCATATTATCTGTCTTCTCCATGATTTCCATTCCAATTCAAGAAATATCTCGTTATATACTTCAAACTTAAGAGATGGGTATCTAATGGCTAAGACATAGCCAAGTTATTGAATTGTAAATAATCATGAACAGATTCCATCAATATTCAATGGAGGAATCAGAAAGAGAACCCCTCTGTTAGCCATTGACATCCACATTTTGCGAGTGAAACAGACATAGAGAACTAGTTTCTAACAGGACAAGTTGTACATGTTGAAAAGCATTAACAACTCAATAGAGTGTACTATCACGAACACCTGCAAGCTACGAGAATAATTTCCAGAGGTACACCGATCAAAGATTGAGAATCTACTCAGTGTATAATATTGAGCCACAGTATCTTAACAACACATCTAGAAGTTCAAATATACTAGAAAGAACAGAGGAGAGAACGCAGAAGGGGAAAGGAATAGAGGAGCATACAGAGGGAAAACCATATTCACAAAATTCATACCCCTTAATCCCACTACACCCTAGCTCATATACCCTTATTCTCTCTAACCTTCAGAGACTTTTTGTGGACACGAGTGCTACGCCTCACTACTACCTTCCGATGTTCCTTGTCATGCGGATCATTCGACACCTGTCCTTCCGTATCGTTCTCATCATTTGGAAGTATTTCCTCATCCTTCTCTACCACCTCATCATTTATAACTAACTCTACAGGTGTCTACTCCATGTGACCAGCCTCTTGATTTGTGGTCATGACAATACTTTCCCCATTGAAATTGACCTTGTCCTTAAGGTCAAAGCTTGGGTAATATTTTCGAAGGTATGACTTCAATTCCCAGGTTGGAGGTAGATCCATGTCCTACTGAATGAGAAATTGCTGTTCATGATTTCCAGACACTGGAACTATTCGCTCCTTGAGAATCTTGAGGGGAGACATGATCGGCCTCTGTTCCACAGTCAACAGAGGCAATGGCAAATATATTTCTGATAGTGAACCTTCACATTTCTTAAGAAATGACACATGAAACACAGGGTGAATCTTGGGCTCTTCTGGAAGCTTAAGCCTATATGCAACTGATCCAATTCCTTCTACAACCTCAAAAGGTCCAAAATAACGCAGTGACAGCTTCTAGTTCCTCCTCCACTATATTGAGTGTTGTCTATATGGCTAAAGCTTGACAAACACTGATTCACCTTCTTGAAACTGTACTTCAGTGCGCTTCCTATCAGCAAATTTCTTCATTCTTATCTGTGCTTTTTCTAAATTAAATTTCAGAACATCCAAGATAGCATCTCGTTCTTTTAATTGTTCTAGCACATCACCGGGAACTTCTTAAGGAAAAACACCTCAAATGATGACAGGGGGTTCTCTACCAAAAATAGCTTTGAAAGGTGTCATACCAATGGACGATTGATAAGAGGTGTTATACTAGTACTCTGCCCATGGAAGATAATGAACCCACAGCTTTGGAGTATCAAACACAAAACACCTTAAGTATATTTCCAAACAGTGGTTCAAGGCTTCACTTTGGCCATCAGTTTGAGGGTGATAGGCCAAGCTCATTTTCAGTGTAGTGCCTTGTAATTTAAACAGCTGCCGCCAAAAAGCACTAATAAAAACCTTATCTCTATCTGAAACAATGGAATTTGGAATGCCATGCAACTTTACCATTATTTGTAAAAAAGCTTCAGTCACTTAATGAGCATTACAATTAGCTCTCAAAGGTGTAAAATGACCAGACTTAGACAACTTATCAACCATTACCATGATCACTGTATATCCCTTAGAGTTTGGCAATCCAATAATGAAATCCATTGCCACCTCTTCCCATATTTGTTGGGGAATTGGGAGAGGACTTAACAACCCACTAAGATGCAATTAAGATACTTTCGCCCTCTGACAAATTTGACATTGTCAGATATAAGTTTTTATGTGCTTCCTCATATGTGTCCAAAAAAAAAAAATGAATGGCTACCCTAGCCAAGGTTCGAGTAAAACTAGCATGGCCTCCTTGGTTAGAAGAATGAAATTCCTTTAAGAGTTTATTAATAATAGTAGTTGCGGTATGAAGAATTACCAACCTTCTTTGCCAATACAATAAGCCATCTTTCACTTGATATTTTGACTTCAAATTTGAATTTTGTGTAACTTGCAGTAATAACTCCTATAACTCCCCTGATTGCTTAACAACCTCCTTAATTTCAAACAACAATTCAGTTTGGGGCATGGTGATGGCCACATGGCAGCAGCGTGAGAGTGCATCTGCAGCTTGATTTGTGCTTCCCGGTTTGTACTTAATGGAGTAATGGAATCCCAACAACTTGGGTAACCAAGCTTCTTGTTCTGGGGTCTATATAGTCTGTTCTGACAGATGCTTCGAACTCTTTTAGTTAGTCCTTAAAATAAAATAATGCCCAATTAAATAATGTCTAACTTTGGCTACTGCTTCAATGATGGCATACAACTCCCAAACATATGTTGATTGTGCTTGCATTCGGGGAGATAATTTTTTGAAAAAAATAAGCAATAGGGTGCTCATCTTGGGAGAGCACTGCACCTATCCCACCCCCTGATGCATTTGTTTCAACTGCAAAGGTTTTAAAAAAATTCGGCAAGACCAAAATGGGCGCTTGAATCAAAGCTGTCTTGAGTTGTTCGAAGGCCTTTTATGCTTCTTCATTCCACTAGAAGTTATTTTTCTGCAACAACGATGTAAGTAGGTAAGCAATAGAAGCATATTTTCTAATAAAACGGCGGTAATACCCTGTCAAATCCAGGAATCTCTACAGCTATGATATATTGGCAGGCACAGGCCAATTTAGAACTGCTGTCACCTTGTCTTGATCCACCTCAACCCCCTGGGCAGAGACCACATGCCCCAAATAATGCATCTTGGGCTGACCGAAGGAATATTTTGATAACTTTGCATACAGTTGATTTTCCATTAACCGAGCTAACACCAAGTCTAAATGCTGTAAGTGATTTGCCAGTCGTTGCTAAATACCAGAATGTCATCGAAAAATACGAGTACAAACTACCGCAAATAAGCCTTGAATTCTTCATTCATTAATGATTGAAAAGTGGCTAGTGCGTTAGTGAGTCCAAAGGGCATGACCACCCATTCATAGTGGCCTTGAGGTGTCCTAAATGCTGTTTTAGCAACGTCATCCTCCTTCATCAAAATCTGATAATATCCAGATCTTAAATCTAATTTGGAGAAAAAACAAGCGCCTTTAAGTTCATCCAGCAATTCATCCACTGAAGGAATGGGAAATGAATCCTTTACTGTGACTGCATTCAAAGCCCTATAATCTATGCAAAATCTCCACGAGCCATCTTTTTTTCTTACTAAGAGTACTGGGGCCGAGTAAGGACTATTATTGGGGCGAATAATTCCTTCTTGTAACATCTCATTCACCATTTGCTCAATCTGATTCTTCTGGCAAAAGGGGTACTTATAAGGCTTAACCTTGACAGAAGGCACTCCTGGTTGGAGAGTGATAGCGTGGTCATGTGACCGAGGAGGAGGCACCCCCTTGGGAATCTAAAATACCCTCTGATATTTACTGAGCAAATTCTGTAATTCAATTGGTACATTATTAAGTAGTTTCAGGGAATTCTCCTTACTTTCCTCTGCCTCTCTACACTCCATAGTGTAGAGTTCTTCGATAGCATCGGTTTCACAAAATCGGAGTAATTGGTGGAAATGAGCAGCCTTAGGTAACCTGTTACGATCTCCTTTTAGAGTAAACCATTGCCCGTTCTCAAATATTTTCAAGGTAGCGGTGCTGTAGTTAGAAATATGCTCACCCAAGGTAGCTAACCAATTAGCCCCCAACACTACATCATATCGTGTGGCATCTAGCACCAAAGCAGAAATAGTAATATAAGTTCCATTTATGATGAGGGGAAGGTCTCTCACCATGGTATTTCCCTTCAAAAATCGACCCCCACCCACCAAAACCTTGAACCCATGAATTTGTTCTTCACACAATTTCAGGTACTTAATAATTTGTGGTTTAATAAAATTATCGAAACTTCCCCCATCTAGAAACACATATACATCAATTCCCAAAATTATTCCTCAAAACAGAATAATGCATTTACCTGGCACCCCTTGTATAGCTTGGAGAGAGAGATGGAGTAACTCCAAAGCTTCTTCCTGTTCTTCTTGCATCTCGACTTCAGGTTCTTGCCCCCCATGTTCTTTGCTCTCTTCTTCTGGCTTGCACTACATCAACAGGTATTGTTGATTTTGGCACTTTTGGCTTGCATTGCATCAATAGGTATTGTCGATTGGCTCGCACTTATGATTCTGGCTCGCACTCTCATCACATGTATAACATAAGCCTTTATCCCTTTTCAGTTGCATTTCTGCTGGCGTTAATCTTTTAATTGGAGTCAGGGGTTTAGTGTTTGGTTTCGGCAACAGTGGAGGCAGAGTAACTTTTGATGATGATGGAGCTATACTTATTGCACCGCCGATGGGCTTGGCATTCATCCCTATCTGAGAGCTTTGATTTTTCAAGAAACCCCAATTTGGAGTATTCTTCTCGTCTAAGAGTCTCGCCAATGCTGTCGGCTTGGTCAACGTCGCTGGCTCCCTCGAAATCACTTCCCTGCAAATTTCGTTCTTCAAACCACTGATGAAGCAATCAAGGAGTGCTTCATCGGGCACCCCTTCAACCTTATTTGCTAGAACCATGAAGCGGGTATGATACTCTTGAACTGACCCTGTTTGAGCGAGTTTGAATAATTAGGCCTTGGGGTTCTCATATTCGGTTGGCCCAAAATATAATTCAACCGCCCGGGTTAAAGTAGCCCAAGAAGGTAACTGGTTTGTCTTCTTCATCAACTAAAACCAAGCCACCACATCCCCTTCCATATTCACAGATGCTAGTATAATTCTTTGAGCATCATGGGTGTCATAATAAGCAAAATATTGCTCCGCCCAAAAAATCCAGTTCAAAGGATCTGTACCATTAAACTTCAAAAAGTCTATTTTAGCTCATTTCGATTGGTCATCCATTGCTTGAGTGTTCGAGACCAAGTTCGAGGACCCACTGGTGGATTCAAGCCTCCATGAGACCATGTTATTCGAGAGATTCGTCACTGCCCGAGCAATCTCTTCAATACTACTTTCAATTTTATCCATCCTTTCGAATGAAGCAAAGTCACGTTGCTCACCAAGCACTTGCAGCTTCTTTAACTCTGTCTGGAACTCCTTCATCATATTGCCTTCCGCCATGACAGGTCCTCTCAATGAAAGCATCAAATGTCACTAACTCCTGTAAACTACGAGAATAATTTCCAGAGGTACACTGATCAAAGACTGAGAATCTGCTAAGTGTATAATATTGAACCACAGTATCTTAACAGCACAGCTGGAAGTTCAAATATACTGGAAAGAATAGAGGAGAGAACGCAGAAGGGGAAAGGAATAGAGGAGCATGCAGAGGGAAGACCAGATTCATAAAATTCATACCCCTTAATCCCACTACACCCCAGCTCATATACCCTCATTCTCTCTAACCTTCAGACGCTTTTTGTGGACACGAGTGCTGTACCTCACTACTATCTCCCAACGTTCCTTGTTATGCGAATCATCCGACACCTGTCCTTCTGTATCATTCTTATCATTTAGAAGTATTTCCTCATCCTTTTCTGCCACCTCATCATTTATAACTAACTCTGCAAGTGTCTACTCCATGTGACCAGCCTCTTGATTAGTGGTCATGACATGTACTCCAGCTTTGAAATTATACAAGTATCTGCTCAAATCTAATTGCATATCAATTTCACAGCTTTGCATACTTCTCGAGGATTTCACTATCGGCTTTTGCATGATTTGGCATAGGAATATTGCATACAACAATAACTCTAGAAGATGATACCAAGATTTTGTGCTCTAACTTTGAAGGATCAGTCTTCCAAAGTTGCACCTGCCACACCTGTCGAAAAATAAAAGTCACTCAAGTGTTTACAAAACTTTGTGAAAGAGAAAGACTAGATGAAAGTGAAAGTGCCTGAATGGTTTTCCCAATACTAAGAGGGGTGGCTTCAACAGAAACAAGGTCATCCAATTGAGCAGGTTTAAAATGGTTAGTGCTAAGTTGAATACCAGCCACCCCTTGAAAATCATAGGCCATGTGAACTCCAATGCTTGTAATACCCTCTGCTATCATAGCTGACACCCCTCCATGTAGTGTAGGCCTTTGTTTAGCCATGACATAGAATTATAAAAGAAAAATGGAGAAAAGATAAAGGATAGAAAAGAAAAAAAATGATGTTCTCTGTTTTCAAAACTGAAGGTGGCTGTTCGTATATTTTTCAAAGCCCCTGAACAAACTGACTTTTCATATATTAAAAATAAACATATGATGACCTAATTGTAATGGGCCATCACTAATACAGAAAATAAGACTTAGGCTAACATAAATTGTTTAATTTAAGTCCATTACAAAATACCATTTAGCATAATAAAATTTATAAATAAAAGCATTAATTTAAACACTCCCCCTTAATGCTTCTGTTTTTCATGCCCAACAACTCTTTAAAGTATGAAAACTTATCACTTGGGAGTGCTTTAGTGAAAATATCTGCAGCTTGATGTTTAGTCTTGACATACTTGATGAGAACTTCATCATCTTCAACTGCTTCTCGAATATAATGATGCTTGAACTTGATGTGCTTTGTGCGGTTGTGAAAGACAGAGTTCTTTGGCATTGCTATTGCAGATTTGTTATCACAAAATAGCATTGTAGCTTCGTCTTGCTTCTCCCACATGTCTTATAAAATCTTTCGTAACCATACAACTTGCTTTGTTGCTTCACTAGTTGACACATATTCTGCTTTAGCGAAGGAATGAGCAACTCTCTCTTGTTTCTTTGTTGCCCAAGAGAATATACCTAAACCAAGTGAAAATGCATAGCCAGAAGTGCTTTTCATATCATCCACACTACTAGCCTAATCACTATCATAAAAGCCAAATAACTTCAATTTTCTTTTTCATTTTTCTCATACAAGATCCCAAGATTTTTGGTACCTTGTATATATCGCAACACTCTTTTTGCAGTAGTAAAATGAGTTTTACTTGGCTAATGCCTAAATCGAGACAACAAAGCAGATGCAAAATAATATCAGGCCTGTAGCAGTAAGATATAACAAACTACTAACCAAACTCTTATAAAGTGAAGCATCAGCATCTCCACTACCATCTTCTTTCATCAATTTTTCATTCACCAATAAAGGTGTCACTACAGGATTACAATTCTCCATTTTGAATTTAAAGAGAATATTTTGGGCATATTTCATTTGAGAAATAAACATACCATCTTCTCTTTGATCAATTTCAATGCCTAAGAAATAATAAAGTAATCCTAAATCATTTATCTCATTTTTTTTCATCATTTCATTTTTAAATTCTTGCATCATTTCCAATAAAAATCAAATTATCAACATAAAAAGAAACAACAAGCATACTAGATTTTCCATGCTTAATGTAGAGAGTTGGCTCACTTGGACTCTTTTTTAATCCTTTGTCAAGGAAGTAAGCATCAATTTGGCTATACCATGTACGGGGTGTTTGTTTCAACCCATACAAAGCCTTCTTTAACTTGTATACTTTGCTTTCTTTTCCCTCAACCATAAAACCTTGCAGTTGCTCAACATATACTTCTTCCTTCAGCACTCCATTCAAAAATGTTGATTTCACATCAAGTTGGTATAGTTTCCAACCTTTATAAGCAGCTAATGCAATCAACATTCTTATAGTCTCATGTCTTGCCATTAGTGTGAAAGTCTCCTGGTAATCAACTCTGGGCTATTGTAAGTAGGCCTTTACAACTAGCCTTGCCTTATATTTTTGCACTGAGCCATATGGATTTGTTTTTGTTTTATAAATCCACTTTAGGCCAATCACATCTTTTTCTTTTGACTTTTCAACTAACTCCCATGTCTGATTTTTCTCGATCATTTGTATCTCCTATTGCATTTCCTTTTTCCAAACTTTTTCTTTAACTACTTGCTCAAAACATTCAAGTTCAACAACATAAAAAATTGCAAGTTGCATAAATATCACTCAAGTTTCTCATTCTTATCGGAGTTGAGCTTGGAGAAGATGAACTCGACCCGACACTTGCTTGAGGAGATTGTGGTGCTTCCTCTTCATTATTTGGAACATCTTGAGGCTCTTATGGCTCTTTTTGTATCAACACGAGTACACTTTTAACCCCTTTTTCTTTTTAATCCCACCTATGTTTTTCATTGAAAATTACATCCTGGCTGATTATTACTTTATTTCTCTTCAACCTAAAGAGCCTATAACCCTTTGGGACATGTGCATAGCAAATTGACTCACTAATGGTCTTCTACCACTAGCAAATTGAGCCAAAAATTTACAAACGACTCACTGATGGTTTTCTACCACTAGACCACACTTCAAATGGAGCTTTATTTTCTACTACCTTTATAGGACACCAATTTAGTATGTAAACTATAGTATACGTTGCCTCATCCCAAAAAGTAGAGGGAAGGCCTTTCTCATTCATCATGGCCCTTAACATCTCCACTATAGTTCTATGCTTTCTCTCTGTCACTCCATTTTGTTCTAGAGCAAAGCCAACTGTCAATTGTCTATTTATACCAATGTCTTCACAGAATTTATCAAACTCCTTCAAGTTATATTCTCCACCTCATCACTTCTCAACTTTTTAATCAATTGGCCACTTTGTCTTTCCATCATTTTTTGAAAATTTTTAAATACAAAGAATGCCTCAGATTTTGCCTCATAAAATATACCAAACACATTCTTGAATAGTCATTAATAAAGGTAATAAAATATATGTCACCAACATGAGAAAGTGTCTTCATGGGACTACATACATCAGTATACACAAGCTCTAATGGTGCTTTAGCTCTCCATGCTTTCTCCTTTGGAAAAGAATCCCAATGTCTTTTACCAAGAGCACATACTTCACATACATCACTATTCTCTTCTATGCTTGGCAAGCTATAAACCATATTTTTCTTACTCGATGACTTCAAGCTTTCAAAATTAATATGATCGAGCCTTTTATGCCACAACCATGACAAATCTTCTACTTTAGCCTTCAATGCAACATCCTTTGCAGGCTTGAGAATGACAAATTTTCACTTCTTTTCTTGCTTTTTTCATTCAATTGATACCTTAAATCTATTAGAAAGGTTTTTTAGATCACAAATATTGTCTAATAACTTAAAAATGCTTCAAAAATGGCAAGAAAATGAGCTAGATCAAAAAGGGTTTGAAAAACCGATTTCAGACCTGCGAACTAAGTCACTGGAGGTTGTCTAGTCAAGAACAAGGCACAGGCTTTATAAGGGGTGACATGTGTAGGTCACCCCTAACTCCTTTTGGGATTTTTTTTTTCTTTTACTGTGTTTGATTTATATAAATTTTTAATTATTGTATTTTATTTTTATTATGCTTAAAAAATTAATTATAAATTTTTTATCTTTGCATATAAAAAAGTTAACTTTTATTTTTCTAAGGCTTTTATTAACATTAAAAAATTATTAAAAAAATTTAAAGGATTATTTTGGTACATAATGAACTTAAATTTAATTTGTACTTTCCCTAGACTATATAATACATATACTCTCAAATCTAAAATAATATAGTTAAATAATACACTATTTAATATTTAACTCATAATTGAAATTATTGTTCACCTTTTAATAGCAATTATAGTTCATATTTAATCTGTTAGGGTACACTCAATATAATATCCTATTTAATTATTTTCTAGTCTAAGAATTTTGTTTTATATACTATTGAGAATGTTTATTATCAAAATGATTTATTCATCAAAATTTTACAAAATCATTTAATTCCCTTATTGATAGGAAATAAAGCAATTATTTTACTCCAATTTGGGAATATTATTTTTGTAAATTGTGGCAAGTGATAATTACCAAAGTAATTTGTGTATTAAAATTTGCAAAGTCCCTTACTTTCCTTATTGATGGAATAGTTTAAATTATTGCATGTAATTATCTGCACAAAAGGGGGGTCATTATGTGCATTAATTTCAATACTACGTAAAGCATGTGGATGGAGGTATATGGTTGAGAGGGCTCATCTACCTAAAGGGATGGTTTTTTTGAGATAATGTATTTCCTTGTTTAAGATGTATAATTTGATTAATTTATCTATCCAAATGAGATGATTTTTTTCAATTTGGATATATTCTCTTTATTTGTTTAAGCTTTATACAAGAAAGACCAATTGCATGTCATGTTCTTTGTTTAAAAGGAAGTCCATGTTGATGCACTGGTGTTCTTGAAAGGATAACTTATTCAATTTTTTAAGCTATTTCTAAAATTGCTTGATATACTAACCATGATGTTGGTTTTTTTTTAAATAATCAGTTTTCTTTGTTGTGAACAATAATACTTCTACCATAGAGGTCCTGACTGGTTCTAATTACAGGACATTGAAGCAAGATGTGGAATTTTCTCTGAAAATAATGGATATGGATGTAGCATCACGTGTAGATGAACCTTCAATACCCACTGAACGTAGTGGTACTAAACAGAAAGAATACTATACTAAATGAGAGAAATCTAACAGTCTTGCCTTACAACAATGAAGAGATCAATTTCTAAACATTTTATGAGTGGTTTGCCAGAGACTAACAATGCTAAAGAATTCTTTACTGCTATAAGAAAGAGATATCATTTATTAAATAAAGCTGAGGCTAGAAAATTGATGAGTGAGTTAACATCTATATAGTATGGTAGTACTAATGGAGTTAGGGAGTATATCACGAGGATGGTGTATGCTTAGATTAGGCTCCAAGCTCATGAAATTCCCATTCCTAATAGCTTCGTCATCCATCACACACTTAACTCTCTTCCATATGAATTCAACTAGATTAAAACTTCTTACAATGTACAAGACTAGATTTGTAGTATTAATAATTTTATTTCGAAATGTGTAGTTGAAGAATAAAAATTGAAAAGTGAAAGGAGTGAGTTTGCTTATTTAGTTTTCCATAATAAGCTAAATTTTCATAAGAGAAAAGGAAAGTTCAAGAAGACAAAGGCTCATGCTTCCAAGATTAATAAGAACACTCAGGACTTCAAGAGGCATGGTAACACTCATGATGAGAGTAAAGATAACAAGATTGATATAAAATTCTACTTTTATAAGATAAAGGGTCATAAGAAGGTTGACTATTTCAAGTGTAAGGCCTAGCAAGAAAAGAAAAGAAACAAGGGATAAGGTGAGTTGCTGGCTTGTGTTTGTCTTGAATCAAACTTTGTTAATGCTCTTTTAGACTCTTGGTGGCTTGACAGTGGTGCTTTTGTTCATGTTACATCTACCTTACAAGGGCTCAAAGACAACAAGAAACCAAATGAAAAAGAGTCCAAGCTTAAAGTTGGAAATGATGTTAATGTTAAAGTCAAATGTGTAAGAACTGTTATTTTGACATTAGATTCTAATTTTTAGCTTTTTTTAGAAAATGCTTTTTATATTCCTTCTTTTAGAAAGAATTTAATTTCTGTTGCTTTGTTAATAAGGCTGGATACTCTTTTAATTTTGAAAATAAACGAGTAGATATTTCTTATAATTCTAAAGTGATTGGCAATTGTGTATTGTCTGATGGATTATACAAATTGTGCTTATCTTTTAAAGATGAATACTTATCTTTTAATGTTAAGAATTCTGTGGCCAAGAAACCCTTAATTAAAAAAAATCCTCTCTATTATGGCATAAACGTTTAGGTTATGTTTCAAATAAAAGAGTTAAAAGATCTAGAAGAAATAGGGACCTATATTGATTATGTCAACGAAAAATTAACTAAAATAAGACGAAAAGTGTAACCTACAATAATAGTCTTTTAGAAATAGTTTATATAAATATTAGTGGGTCTTATTCAACTGCTATTTATAGGAAAAGGTATTTCATCATCTTTATCAATGACTTCTCACGTTATGGCTATGTTTTTTTTTATCAAAGAAAAGTCTGATACTTTAGATATATTTAAAATTTATTAAAATGAAATTAAGAAACAATTGGGCAGCATTATCAAAATAATAAGATCCAATCGTGGTAGTGAGTATTATGGAAAATATGATGAAAATGAATAACAAATTGGGCCTTTTGCTAAGCATTTAGAGGAATGTGACATCGTTACCCAATATACCATGCCTAAAAGTCTTAAGCAGAATGGTGTAGTAGAAAGATGGAATCGCACACTTATGAACATAGTCTAAAGCATGACGAGTAGACCTAATTTTCTATAGGAAAAAGCGATAAAGACTACTGTTTACATTCTTAATCGTGTTTCTAGTACATTTGTGCCCAAACCACCATTTGAATTATGGACTGATAAAAAGCTGAGTTTTAATCATTTCTATGTTGGGGATGTTGCATAGGTAAAGATTTATAATCTTTCCCAGAAGAAGACAAATTCTAGAACTACACACTATTTCTTTATTAGATGCCAAGAAAATTTAAAGGGATATAGATTTTGCTATCCCACACAAGGTACTAGAATTGTTGAATTAATAATAGTAAAATTTTTAGAATTTGACATTGTTGAAGGAAGTTGCTATCAAATTTCTGAAGTGCATGAGCCAAGTAACAAAGTTCATATTCTTTTAGGCCAATTAGATAATGTGACTACACTGATGAATATGGACTTGCTTGTTTAAAGAAAGCCCCATATCGTGGATGAGATTCCTTAGTTAGTTAAATCAATTCCAAAAATACATGAACTAGTACTAAAAGTTACTCTAAAGAGGTCTTAAAGAGAAAGAAGACTATCAATTTCAAGTGATTATTATGTTTACCTAGGTGAGGTAGATTTTGCCATCAATCAGACTTAGACCATTTAACTTATATTGAAGTTGTTAATAGTCCACAATTAGACAAATGGAAGGATGCAATAAGAGATGAGATAGCATCTATATTGAAAAATAGAGTTTATAAGCTTGTAGAATTGCCTAATGGACATAAGCTACTTGTTCACAAATGGGTATTCAAAACTAAGAAAGACTCTAAAGGTCAAATTGAAAGATTTGAGACTAGGTTGTAGTTAAAGGTTTCCTATAAAGGGAGGGCATTGATTTTATTGAGACCTTTTTGCCTATATCCATTAAAGACTCTTTTAAAATCATTATGGCCTAAGTGGTTTATTTTAACATAGAACTTCATCAAATAGATGTAAAGATGGCTTTTCTTGATGAATATCTTAATAAAAAAGTTTATAAAATGCAACCAAAAGGTTTTAAAGAGAGTAGTAGAGAGTATATGGTGTGTAAACTAAATAGATCAATTTATGGTGTCAAACAAGTTTCTCACCAATGGTATTTCAATTTAACAAGGTATTAACCTCATTTGATTTTGTTAATAATAAATTTGACTAATGCATATATATGAAGACTACTGAGAGCAAGTTCTTTTTTTTTTTTTTTTGGTACTTCATGTAGATGATATTCTTTTTGTGAGCAGTGATTTAAGCTTACTTCATGAAACAAAGATCTTCTTATCTAATACTTTTAATATGAAAGACCTTGGAAAGGCTTCTTTTGTCCTCGGTATTGAGATACATCATGATAGATCCCGTAGTGTCTTAGGATTATCTCAAAGAGCTTATATAAATCATGTGTTGAAATGATTTAATATGCATAATTGCAAGCCTTGGGATCTACTAATTGTTAAGGGTGATAAATTTAGTAAAAATTAATTCCTAAGAAATGAACTTGAGAAACAAGCTATGAAGGATGTCCCATATGCTAGCATAGTTGATAGCTTGATGTATGCACTTGACTTGAGATTGCATTTATTATAAGAATTCTTGGTTAGTATCTTTCGAATCCTGGATCTGATCATTGGGTTGCAGCTAAGATAGCTATAAGATATCTATAGAAGATTAGAGATTTTATGCTTGTTTATAGGAGGTTAACAACATTAAGCTAGTGAGGTTTTCAGACTTTATTTCACTGTTTGTCTGGATGATTTGAAATTCACTTCTACTTATACATTTATGCTTGCTGGTAGGGCTATTTCCTGGAAAAGTGTGAAACTTTATTTCACTACATCTTTAACCATATATGTTGAATCTATCGCATATTACGGAGCAAATTTGTAAGTTGTTTAGCTCAAGAATTTTATATCAGAATTTCTTGTGGTGGAATTTATTGCAAGACCACTTATTATTTATTGTGATAATAATGCGGTTGTGTTTTATTCTAAGAGCAACAAGATAAGAGATGGGTTTAAGCACTTAAAGATCAATTATCTTATAACCAGGGACCTAGCCAAGAAAGGAGATATTGTTATAGAATACTTAAATATAGAGTCAATGTTAGCTAACCCTCTAACCAAAGGACTAAGGCCCATTTAATTTAAGAAACATATTGAAAACATGGGTATTTTAAAGTCTTTTAATCTTTTAGGTTGGCAAGAGTTTGGTGCATTTCATTTTGTTTTGTTTCACGTTGACTTTATGGATATATTCTTTGATCTTTTTATTATACCTTAATTTAATTTGAATTTTTCACATACTTAATGTATAATATTATTGCACCATTAATGAAGCATGCTTTATTGATGATCATCGTCTTGTAAAAGATTTTGCATAGGCAAATATTGATACTTTGCGTGTGCAAAGATTGAATACAACAGGTATTTTAAAAGGTAATGCTTATTTTAAGCATAATCATTGTATTTGATGTCTCTATTTATAGTAAGCAGTGATCTTGATATAAAGTTATTTGAGGCATACGGGCTTGTTTAAGCCAATTGATGTCTTATGCTAGTTAAGTATAAAGGATATTGAAAATTTGAAGGATCAACAAGAAATAGTATATTGTTGATCACATTTAAGAGCTATTTCTTATTGCACTTCCAGACTTATGATCATTGTCAGCATGATTGTTGGTGTGTGACTATAGATTAAGAGTATGTCTATATGATTGCCATAATCCTATATTGATGGTTATTTTACATTGATTTGTGCTTGTTGTGTTGTCTTAAAACCTTTTTAAAAGAAGTGTGTACATAAGGTTTATTTTTTGTTTTATCAACCCAAGAATTGTTTTATAAAATAAAATAAATTTTAAAAAAAATTAATGTGGCCCAAGTAGGAGAATATTGAAAAATTTTATTAGTGGGCTTACATTAATTGTGTTATTTTTGTTTTTTAAAAAAGATGAATTGACTAATGGTTTATTAAGATGATTAAAGGCCTAATGTTATTTTAAGTGATCATAAAGTTATTTGGCCCAACATATATTTAATTTTAATCTGATTAGTGGCTAAAATGTAGGCCATTAAATTTTATTAAAGTTTATAGTGGGGAGGTCCAATAAAACACTATTGTAAAACTAGGATAGTTATCCTCTCTTCTAACTTTAATTTAACGTGCTTTCCCACTAAAGGCTAGTAATTCCTCTAAAGTATAGAGAGGAAGATCTAGTCTGACCTAACTCTTCTATTATGGCAAAATCAGGTATGTGTAACTTACATTACTTAGCCATTTTCATATCATCTATTGTCAAATGCAATAAAAACAACCTCAACAAGGGTTTTAGCAACAGTTTCTAGCCATTCAATATTTCAAATAAACCTATGAGGGATAAAAATAGAATTTCTTTCCATTTTAATTCATAATTCTCATACACACATTTGTTTTGATTTACATGATCATAATACAAGTGTTATTTGCATAATAGAGCCATATAGCAAAGTTTGACCTTTTCTTACATAATAAGATTCTAATGTAAAAAAATTATAATTTTGGTTACACAACTCCGATTTACACAAATTAAGTATCTACAAAAAGTTTATAATTTGAACTTTATGTTGTAAAAATTTCAAATTGAGATGAATCTATTTGACCTTTTAAAAGTCACAAAAACTGAGAGTTGGATAGTATAAATAGTAACCAATATTTGATAGCTTTTTTGGGTTAATTTTAAAAATTCACCAAATATTTTATAGAGTGCAAAATTTAGCTGGTTGGAAAACTCTATATATCCCTTAAATGTTTGCCAAATTTTAGCCCTAACTGGTTCATTTGTATTGTCAAAGATAAAGTTACATTTTATGACTCATTCGGACCAAATTTTGGTTTCAAGGTGGTATAATTGAGTTTTAAAGTGCAATTTCTTCTCTTGATCAAAAATCCATCTATTCATACCTCATTTCTATAAGGGTCAATACATGAGATATGACTAAATTCTAAAAATCACTATTTCACATCCAAGCAAGCACATGGAACAAATGACATTTCATATATCAAAACATGTTATATTTATATATACCCACATCAAATAGCATACATCCATAGTTTGAACTTGTATATGAAGTGCTATGGCATATCATCATTGTTTACATCATGTTTTGCTAGTACTTGGTCTCATAATATACATCAAGCTATCATATACATCATAAGCATTCTAACTACATTCTTTAGAGCTTTAATTTATCTCTAGTTCTTTCCCCTTGCTAATTACATCTGTCACAGTTAGTGGAAGATAAAGGGAGTGAGATTCTTAGGAGAATCTTAATAGTCAAACTCACTCTAAATCAATACACACAATGGATGACCATGAGAAAATGCAAGCATGTATGCTTATGCATAAAAGCAACTCAAACATGAAATTGGCATAGAATTCTTGTACTCATTTAGTCATGACATGAAAACATACTAGCTAGACTCATTTTTGGTTAAGGAAGAACTACTGTGCTCAATTCCCTACTCCTCATGCTAGGAGCCAAACTTAACTCATATGTGCATGCAAATTCATACTGAAGAGCCAATTCAAAACATAACTCATGTAATCACTAAGCAATCAATACATATAAGTATCTTAACTCAAATGAATCTAAATACATGTAAGAAAGGAAGAGTATGCTACCTTGTGAACTAAAAGCTTTAATCTACCACCAACCCACTTGTTTCTTTCCTTTTCTTGGTTCTTTTCAGTTTGGCACATACACAAAAATAGAATTACATTAGCTTGGCCTAAATACATTAATTTAAGTACAAGGAAACCAATCAGAATTTGTTCCCTCTCATTTCATTATTACATATGCCAATTAAAATGTAAACTTAAATTATTTTAAACACCATAAGAGGTAACTTTCATAATTCAATTTCTAGACTTTAAGATCTCACTTTACATAAGCCATATGACTTTAGTGCAGCTCATTAAGGCCATCGCATTCAAGCTTAAACATGGTCAGCATCAAGCTACTTCATTTAGGCCCTTATGAACTCTAAAATTTCACTTATAAAAATAGGATTTCTAAATCTATTCCAATAGTTCCATTTAGGCCAAGACATAAGAGAAGATGAAGATTCAAGAAATAGTAGTTTTCTAGCCCATGACATACCTTGTTGAAAAGCTTTTTGGATGATGATTCTTATGCTATAATTGGTTACTTCCAATCTCTTTTTTCCCTCAGGAGGTTAGCTATAAAGATCCTCCCTTCAAGAAACTATTTAGCTTCTTTTTCCCTTTTCTCCCTTCTTCTTTTTCACACCATATAAGACTTGAACCAGAGATGAGATATGTCGATTTTAAGGAGAAAAAGGTGATGGCGTGATTATATAAGAGTGAGAAAGATTTTTATAACAATTTTGAAAATATCGATTACGTCCCTTCACTTAAAATCCTTTATTTGATCCCATTTTTTATCCTTTTCAAAAACCATCTTTTATATATTAAAATTTAAGCTCTTTACTTCATTAAAAATATCTGTTCAAAGGATTCAAGGACTTAAAACAATATGAAAAAGTTTAGTATAAAATATCACTATTGAGAAGCCTAATTTGTATGTCGTCAAAGATTTAATCATTTTGACCTCATATAGTTAATTTACTAATATTATTTCATTATATTATGATGAGAGATATGAGTGTCTCATGTTAAATCTCATGATAATTAAATCTATGATTTTTCTCGCTTTCTAGTTAGACTATCCCTTTTCCTTCAGTATTACGTCTTTCGCTTTTTTAGCCTTTTCCTTTCTTTTTGTCTGAGCATCTAGTCCCTCGTTATCATGTCAATTTACTTCTCTTTTAATGTTTAAATTTTTTTAAAAAATACTAGCTATAACAAGATACGCACTCTAATTATCTTTTCTAGTGTTCTAAATACATGCACTGAGTCCTTCTTAGTTGGTCTAATAACTCAGTGTAATCTGTTATTAGATCTTACACTTTTTCTAAAAACAAATATTACTTTTGGAAATGTTAAAATATGTTTACACACACACACACACACACACACACACACACACACACACACACATATATATATATATAGCTTTATCTAATTTTAATGAAAATAAATAAAAAGTTTAAATGAAATGATTAAAATTTAGATTTAATTATGTGTCTTGATTAAAAAAAATTAATTATATGTGTGATTATGTACAGTTATAGCTATAAACTTACTTGAATAAAATTACTCATTTTTCTTAAATGAGATAAATTAGTCAAAATTGACCATGGCTAAACATAGATTGACGAGACGATTTTTTGATTGAAATGGCCCAAAAGGTTAAAGGGCATTATGTACACTAAAAGTTTGTACCAAAGTGTATGTTGATTTTATTAATTTATTTTTAAATAATTTTTTGAATATAAAATTAAATTTTATTAATTTTTTTGTATATTAAATATAATAAAAAGGAGAAATAATAAAAATTGTTTAACTTTTCATTTTCTTGCATGTATTTTAACTTATTTTTTATATTATAATTTTTAATTTTTTTAATATACTAATAGGAACTAAAACACACATGACACTCCAAAGCCATATATATTAGTATAAATATTTGTATACCATAACAAAACCAAAAATTCCAATGATACTAGGAAGAATTAATAACAAGCCAACAAAGAAAATAGGAAACCAGTAATGAGATAAACCTGTGAGTGGATTAGCTTATTGATCTTTCAAAATGTTAGAGTGATGACAATAAGACAGATAATCCATGCTCTTGATATATGTCGACAATGGAGTAAGCTAGATAGCCTTATATGTATAAGACTTAGGGATTTTGGTCAAGAAAATTCCATTACTTAGTAGTATATATATTCATATTAAAATATATATATTTTTTGATCATATACTCCCTCCGGTCTCAAATATAAGTCACCAATACCTACCTCACAGATATTAAGAAAATTGATTAAAGGTAGTTTAACTAATTAAATTTGTATCAAAGCAAAATTTTTTTCCATATTTGCCCCTAATTAAAGAGCCTACATTTATTCTTAGTAAATTACATTAGCCTTAATGACTCTCTATTTAATTAGGGGTACTTAAGGAAAAAATCATTTAATGATCAAGATAATTCCAAGAAGTGACTTATATTTTGGACCAAAACAACTCTCTAATAAGTGACTTATATTTGAGACTGGAGGGAGTATATATATATATATAGACACCAAACATAATCAACATAAATACAATGTTAAAGCCTTCCTTCAATCCTACAGAAAGTAGCTTATTAGTACTTCGGCTTCCCTCACTAACCATTTCTTCAAATTTTGAAACTAAAATATAGTTTAATATCATATGGTTTTATAGTCGTTTGTGAATGTTGGTAACAAACCAACGTTAGATTCCATTGGTAACATCTCTAGCTGTGGTTTGTAAAAATAGGAATCATATTTTGTGCTCCAACAACCACTGACTTGTGTGACTTCTTTGATGGGAAGAAGCCTCCATTGTGTGTATATAATTACATGAGTCCCCAGGTTTGGTTATGCTATGAAAGTCATTCAGAACATTATACACCATCATGTGTGCTAGTTTAACAACATTATCACATCCGAATATGCATAGCAATGGCTAGAGGTATGCTTCTGCATTATAATTCATTCAGATTTCATTTATAGTTTCTTGTATATCTGCTAGCTTTCATTTGGTATCAGAGCGCTACTTAGAACCTCTACCTTGCTATTTTTGATATCTTAGAAAATTGTTGTTACTACATTTCTTTGAGTTCTATATTATGACCTTGATTTCATAGTTTTAAGGGTGTAAATCAATTACCCACAAAATTTTAATGAGGTTAGCTTTTAGAAGCTTCCAAATGCTCTAAAACTCAAGAAAACACGTGGTTTTATTTGGGTCTAAAATCAAGTTGAATCAAGTCATAATGACTTAATTGAAGGTCAGGAATGAACAAAGCTACATGTTATTTTAATGATGCAGTGTGAATGACATGTTGTTTTGGGTTGCTATAATTCGCCTTTTAAACCCTTGTGAAATGACATATCATTTAGCACAACAAAAGATGAAACGTTGTGTTTTATTTAATCAATGTTTAGGCTTCTTTACTTTTAGGCCTCTCCCTGTTTTTTTAGGCTATTTTGTTTGTTTCTGGCCATTTGTTTAATCTTTAATTCTAGTTTTGCTTTTTAATTAAATAAAAAATTTGGAGTTAAACCCCAGTAGCCCATTAATGTTCTGGGCTTAAGTGCATTTTAGACTACTTTAATGATCAAAATTCTAAATAGGTTATAATTATTTATATTGAACCCATCTTTTGAATTAAAAAAATGAAGCAACTTTATTTTTACTGTGGACCAATGTACTAAGGTTGTTCTTAGTGAGATTTTTATAGCTTAATTAAGCCTTTATTTTTAAATTTGGAAATAATTATTTAGTAAGCTATTTTTTATTGTTTAGTGCCATTTTAATTTTTGATAACTTATTTTGGATGAAAGTTTTAGGCTTTATTTTATATGCCATAAAAGAAAAGCCTCTAAATGTTTGATTAGCCTAATTTTGGTAAATTTGGCATTAATTTTTTAATTAGCAATTTTTGTCTAAATTATTTTATGCCATTTAAGTTTCATTTTTAGGCAATATTTGTGAAATTTTTATCCAAAAATTTTTGTATAAATTATGGTGTTCAAATATTGATTTTAGGCATTATTTTTAGCACATTGAGACTAAATTAATTAGGAGAATTTCAATTAATTAACTAGTCACATTTAGTTTAGTTGATTAATTAATCAATTGTTTAATTCTCATTATACTATATTTGTTTATATGTTTATGTTTGGCTATATTGAAGCATTTAAGATATTAAGTGATCTGTATGAATTTTAAATTAATTAAGGTTTAACCATAACACCTTTAATTATTTTAAAAATCAGACATTAAGTATTTAATTATTAAAATTAAATTCAAGATCACTATAGAAAAATGGCATCAAATTGTAATTAATTATATTTAATATGATAATCATTATCCCATAGGAATATTATCATATTTTACATTATTAATTAAAGTGAAACAATGAATTTTACTTTGTCTTAATTTACCCACAAAAATTAACATAAGGGATATAAATTACTAGTTTCACCCTTTTGTACATGAATATAATTAAATAAAACTAAATCCACAGATAGTTTTATTTGTTATTGGACTCATAATTTAAAAGACATGCATTGCATTGGCATACATGTCATATGGAACATTTAAATTGCCTTAAATTATTAATGTAATATGTAAATTTTGTGTAGCTTTTTAATCTTTGACTTTCAAGTTTTTGAATTGACTAGTGATAACTATAAAATTTGAAAAGAGAAAATTTTTTTCCAATTAAGGTGGATAGACATTGATGATGCAATTACAAAAGGTGAGCCTCTTAAACTCACAAACACTAACAATGCATCTACGATAACCCTTTATGAATGTTGGGAGCAATCAATTCGCCTTAACATGATATATATTAAAAGTAAAATATTTATTAGTGTTCGTGAGTCTATCAAAGAGTATCGAAATGGTTAAAGCTTGCCCAAGGCTATTAATAAACAATTTAAATCCTTGGACAAGGATTTGACAAGCACTCTGATGATGAAGTTATCATCAATGGAGCTCATTGCCATAAAAGATGTACGAGAACACATCATGCAAATGAGTGATATAGCGGCTCAATTGAAAACACTCAAGGTTGAGATGTCTAAGTCTTTCCTTGCGTATTACATCTTGAATTCTCTACCATATCAGTGTAGGCCTTTCAATATCTCTTACAACACACATAAGGAGAAATGATTCATCAATGAACTTCTAACAATGTGTGTTCAAGAAGAGGGAAGACTTATAGTAGAGATAAAGAAAGTGTGCATATGGCTACATAATGAAAGAATAAAAAGTAAGCTAAATCAAAAGGAAAAGGCAAGGCACCCATTCAAGCTGACAAAAGGAAATAGTTCAAGTGTTTCTTCTTTAAAAAAGAAGGACATATGAAAATGGACTATGTCAAATTCAAGGTTTAGTTTGAAAAGAAAGGTAACTCAATCTCACTCTTCTATTATAAATCTAATATGATAGATATTAGTTGTAACATATGGTAGATTAATTCTAATTCTAAAATTCATATCATAATACCTTACTGGGCTTTCTAAATCGAAGGAAGTTAGTAAGCAGTGAGCAATACATCTCTTCAAGCAAATGGGCTTACTAGTAGAAGTTATAAGAACTTGCATATTAATTTTAGATACTAGTTTTAGTTTGATTTTAGAGAGGACCTTTTATGTACCAAGTTTCTCTAAAAACTTGATTTCTATTTTCAAAATTTATACCTCTTAGATACTATTTTGAATTTTTAAATAATATATTTAAGTTATTTTATAAATCTACTATTGTGGGTAATGGTTGAATTTTCAATGATATTTTTTGAATTCAATTACAAGACAGTACATCTAATAATTCAATGCATGTTTATAGTAATATAGGTATTAAGAGATGTGTTATTAATAAAGATTTTTCTATGTTGTGTCATTGTTAGCTTGGTCATTTCTCAATAAAAAGAGTTTAAGAGCTTAGTAAAAGATGGAGTACTTAGTACACTTAATTTTACTGACTTTAATACCTATATAGGTTGCATTAAGGGAAAGCAGACCAATAAGACTAAAAAAGGTGCTAAGAGAACTACTACAACTTTAGAAATCATATATATGGACATTTGTAGTCCAAATTTGGATTCTAGTAGTTTAAAATATTTTATCACTTTTATTGATGATTATTCACAATACATATATCTATTTGCTGAATAATAAAAATGAGATATTTGATGCCTTTAAGGTTTCTAAGGTAGAAGTAAAAAAACAATGTGATAAACGAATTAAGATTGTGATATTAGATAGAAATGCTAAGTATTATGGTAGATACACTAAAGATAGATAGGCATGGGATCTATTTGCCAGGTTTTTTCAAGAGCAAGGAATTGCTACTTAAAACATAATGTTTAGGTATCCAAAATAAAATGGTATAGCTAGAAGACGAAATCAAATATTGTTAGATATAAGGTGAAGCATGCTTAGCAGCTCTAAGTTTCTTAAGTCCTTATAGACTGAAGTCCTTAAGATGACTATGTATATTCTCAATTGCATTCTAACCAAGCTTATTAAAAAGACACCATTTGAGTTGTTCAAACATTGAAAACTAAGTTTAAGATATATGCACATTTGGGGATACCAATATGAGGTTAGGATTTGCAATCCATAAAAGAAGAAGTTAGATTTCATGACCATTAGTAGGTATTTCATTAAGTATACTAAAAGGTCGAAAAGATATGGATTTTATTATCCATCTCACAGTACTAGGATTGTAGAATCAAGAAATGCAAAAGTTATTAAGAATGACCTAATTAGTAGGAGTGATCAAACTCAACACTTAGATAACGAAAATAATCATTCTAGTTCTCAAGTTTCCACATCAAGTGATAAACCGGTTGTGATCCATACCCCTCAAGTACAAATGAGTATTGAATAATGAATCATTGAGGATTCACAACCTATTAACTATGACCAAATTGATCTAGTTGTTGAACAATTAGAACACATTTCCTAAGAGGATGCTAACACAATGTTAAGAAGTTCTGCTAGGATAAAAAGGTTTGTAATTCTTAGTGACTATACTATGTACCTACAAGAGTTTGACTACAACATAAGAGTTGAAAATGACCCTGAGAGATTTTCACAAGTCATCAATTATAGAGAATTTGAACTGTGCCATAATGCCATGAAGGAAAAAATAGATTCCATGGTGTCTAATAGAGTTTAAGATCTCATCGAGTTACCTAATGATTTTAGGGCCATTGGGTGAAAATAAATGTAACAAAAAAGGACTCATTAAATAACATCGAGAGATATAAGACAAAACTAGTAGCTAAAGGATTCACTTAAAAGAAAATAATCAATTACACTGAGACATTTTCTCTTATATCTAAGAAAGGTTCCCTTCGTGTGATAATGGCATTAGTTTTGACCTAGAACTACATCATATTGATTTAAAGACGACATTCCTTAATGGAGATCTAGAGAATGAGGTATATATGAGGCAACCTGAATGATTCTTCTCTACTGCTGATGAGTACTTGGTATGCAAGCTTAAGAAATCCATATATAGATTAAAACAAACCTTCTACTAATGGTATCTAAGTTTCATGATGTTATCTCCTCATTTGAATTTATGGATAATGTCATAGATTAGTGTATATACCAAAAGGTCAGTGGGAGTAAAATTTCTTTCTTGTACTATATGTGGATGACATGTTACTTGCAACCAATGATAAAAGGTTGCTATATGAAGTGAAATAGTTTCTCTTTAAGAATTTTAACATAAAAAATATGGGTAAGACATCTTATGTCATTGGTATTAAAATCCATAGTGATAGAACTCAATATGTTTTGTATCTATCACAGGAAACCTATATTAATGAAGTCTAAGAGAGCTCTTAGATAAAGAAATGTTCACCAAATATAGCACTTATTATGAAGAGTAACAAGTCCAATTTGAACTAGTGCCCAAAAACAATCTAGAAAGGGAACATATATGTAACATTCCACATGTTTCTGTTGTCGAAAGTCTTATGTATGCTCAGATTTGTACAAGATATGACATTGTATTTGTGATCAGAATGTTAAGGAGAAATCAGAGTAATCTAGGTATGGATCACTGGAAAACTGCAAAAAAGGTGATGAGGTACCTTAAAGGTACTAAAGACTACATGTTGATGTACAAATGAACTGAGAATCTTGAGATAATTGGCTACTTAGATTTGGATTTTGCTGAATATGTTGATTCACAAAAATCAACATGAGGTTATGTTTTCATATTTATTGGCAAAGCAGTGTCTTAAAGAAGCACGAAGTATACTTTCACTGCTACTTCTATCATAAAGGCTGAGTTCATATCATGTTTTGAAATAACTTCGCATGGTGTATAGTTAAAGAGCTTTATTTATAGACTTAGAATTGTATATTCAATTTTTAGGCCATTGAGGATATATTGTGACAATTTAGCTATGATTTTTTTGATTAAGAATAACAAAAGTGAAAGTCAAAGTAAACACATAGACATAAAGTACTTAGCTATTCAGGAACGAGTCAGAGAGAATAAAGTCACCATTAAATACGTTAGCACCAAATTAACGATAGCAAATCTTTTAACAAAAGGTATGCCACTATTAGTGCTTAAAGATCATGTAGTGAGAATGAGACTTAGTATCATATTAAGTTTTTTATGTATATATTATATATACCATTTGTAATAAAGCTCTTATTCAATTTGAGTTATTTTTCTCATTTTAGTTTATACATTTATATTTAAAGAAAACTAATATTAGCATGACCTAAAATAAGTATAAGGTTTATTCATTAATTTATGATAGATTACAGAAGCAAAATGCATTGTGATACATGAAAAGTAATACTTGTACATAGAGGACCTACCACTATGATTCGTGCATTGAGTTTTCTCTTTGAAATATATTTGTGTTTATAGACTAAGTGGAAGAATCTAGTCATTTGTAAATGTTGGTAACAAACAAATGTTAGATTTTGTTGGCAACATCTATGGTTGTGGTCCGTAAAAATAGGAACCATGTTTGTATTCTAACAATCATCGACTTGCACAGCTTCTTTGATGGAAAGAAGCCTCCATCATGCATATATAATTACATGGGTCCCAAGGTTCGATTATGCTATGAAAGTCATTTAGAACATTATACACCATCGTTTTAAGCTTAACACAGTGCCTATAGGCACCTATGTGCTAGTTTAACAACAGTATCACATTCAAATCTGTATAGTAATAGCTGGAGGTATACTTCCACATTCTTATTCATTTGGATTTCATTTATGGTTTCTTGTATATCCGTTAGCAAGTTTAACCTATTTGTATTTTGGTACGTTTTAAAATTTGTGTTTGAAGAGATATTGTTTTAAATTGTTAATATATCAATATTTTATAATCTCCCTTCATTGCCTTTTAAATGAAATTTTTTAAAATTTAGTTGTTTTAGCAAAATTTCTAATTTTTTATATATCAAATACTAATTTTTTTCTTAACTAATTAAAATTTCAAATTTAACACATGTAACCTAATATTCCTAAAATTTTGATACTAAACAACATCCCTTATTCAACCCTAAGGGCTTAATTTTCTTGCCAAATCTAAAATTTCTCATACATTGAAGACAAAAATTATTTTCTTGACTTATTAAAATTCCAAATTCAATATATGTGAAACAATATCTACTTCAAATTTTGTACCTAAATGACGTTCCTAATTTCATCTTAAATTTTGTCTTAAATTCCTTTTTTTTTTCTTTATAAAATCTCTAATTTTCTATACTGTGAAAATTGAAATTCTTCTTTTAGCCAATTGAAATATCAAATTCAATTTACATATCACAATATCTTTCCTAATTTTTTTCTTAAATAAAATTTCTAATTTTGCCAAAATTTCCAATTTCTCAATGAAATCTCTAATTTCATTTAGAGAGTTTGGAGAAAATGGGACAATTTAGGAATTTAAGTTTTCTAGAGTTCAAATTAGAGTATTTAAAAGGTTACATGACTTATGGCATTTTTCATTCAAAAGATCATGGACTGTAACACAAGGTACCAATGTGATAGTTTAAACAAGTATTATCCAATAAAATGGCCTACCATGAGCTAATACTATAAACCTTGGGAAAAAAAATTATTTTTGAGTTAAATGCTTATAACATTTCCCTTTGTTAAGCTTATCCATATCTATTTGCATTAACCTATGTTGGCTTTTGAGCCTAAATAGGCTAGTCCTTTTAAGGCTACATTTAAATGGGCCAATACTATTAAGATAAGCTCACCCAATAAGCGAGTTAAATGAACTCTCGCATGAACTCTAATTCATTTTGACAGCATTAATTTAAACCATAGGCTATCTAAATGCAAATGAGCTAAACTTTAAGATTTCAAAATATATTTTATTATCATTTTTAATCTTCCTACACTATTTGGTATGCTTAATGTTTGCACCATGCCATACAAAAAAAATATTTAAAATGTGATAAATATGTATTTGGTTCACCTTTGCTATTAAGTTGGACTAGCCCTACCTATTAGAAGTATCATGTTACAATTAAAGGCACACTTAAATGGCCCCTTTATAAATACCCAAGCATGCCTTCATTTTTCTCTATGCATTTAACTTAAATTCCAAAGTCCATGACAGAACCCTAAACACCATCATGACTCTAGGAAACAAATCCTCTACCTAGAGGTACTCTGGGCATGCAATACCCAAAGCAAAACGTTGTTGTTTTCCCACTTTATTGGGCTGATTCAAAATTGCATCTCATCTATCCATTTTTGAGCTATCGTAGCCATTTATTTGCCATCTTAGTTCTCATCATTTTGAGACCAGATAAAGCCCTGATATGGAACGCATTTTCATCCAGTGCTGGTGTGGGCATCAGACCTTAGTATTGATTCCCGCCCTTTCTTATCGAACCCAGAAACATAGGTTCAACCAAAATATGAGACTCTTCATCACTGTTCTCCCTTCCTCTCTCCGAACGACTCTGATATGTACTGGCAAAACAAATAAAAGAATAGAGAACCTTTAACATGGGAAAAGAAAAAAGAAAATAAATTTTACAACCTCAAAGACAATTATCCACATTGTAACTTTTAAAAAGTTGTTTCGCATTAGTTGCTTTCACATTTATGAGCTCTCAATTAACGCGTAGCAAGAGTTATGATTGTCGAGTGGCTAAAAAGGTATGTATTCCACAATATACAGTGAGTTGCCAGATGGGCCATCCTACATTGTTTACATGAATAGCATAGTTCAAATGGAGAATTGCTTCCCTAGCCTAACAATTATGTAGTGGACTTATGAAGAACTACCTGCTGACTTCAAAGACAGGCTCCAAATTTTGTATCTCATTCACCCTGACCTTCGTTCAAGGCTAGTCATTGCTACACTTGGTTGGTTTTCTTTTTTAAATGGAGGGTAAGTTATTCCTTGACTTCTTGCTAGAAAATAAATAACTAAAAGCTTAAATTTGATGAACTAGCATGCTACTGAAAATGCATTTGGAATTATATTGGATAATCTTATGATGGATGGTATCATTTAGTTTTTCTTCTTTTTGTTTGTCTTCCTCTTGTATTTCTTTATATATATTATATCGGAAAATCAAGTGTGTAAGCCGTCTTCAGGCCCTCAGGGATGATATTGTGAAAAGTCATGATGTTGTGTTGGCATTCACATGAGTTATTATCTAGTTGTTATCTTTGTTTTACTGCAGCATGCTAGAACTGTTTATAGTGAGAAAAAAATCAATAAATTCCTAATTTGGCTTTAGAGGAGAAAAATTTTTAAATGACATTGATTCACGTACTTGTGAAATGGAGAGCCAAAACGACGCCAGTTACCCAGACCAACTTTTAATCAACAAAAAAAAAAGCCCAAATGACATCATTTTTGGCCTGGGTAGCGCGTGCCCAAATAAAGCTCTAGGCAAAGAATCGCAATCCCATGACTCTGATCATCCATTATGTAGCAAGACTTACATAGGATCCGATCACTGAGGAACCAATCGAATCAAAAACAAATTCATCAATATGAATATATTGAGAGTATTATTTTCATATGTTAAAACTACAATCCACTCAACTCTTGGATTTGCAAGAAACTAGTTTCCATCTAACTCATGCTTTCTAACATGTTACTTCCATATTTGTAGAAGTAAATTACACACATTTCTTATTTACTTTTAAAATATATACAATTTTTTTAATAAAAAATTACTTTATATAACTTTTTATTTAAATATACATATTTTTTAAAAAATATAAATATCTATATAATTTTTTTAAAAAAATTAAAAACTATAATTCATTCTATTTGTAATATTTTTCTGATTTTCCAGAGCGCAATCACGAGAGGACGCAAATGGCGCTAATCTTCCCCCCGCCCCCAAAAAAAAAAAAAGAAGAATCCCGTTCCTATAGTTGTTAATAGTTTACTTTTCGTAAGCTGCCAAGTCGGCCATTAGAAGTTTAAGATAATTATTCAATCACAGAAAAGGTCTCTTATTTTCTTTCCCCCTCTGCCGGGTTAAGTTCTTTGATGAGGCCATTCAGAGCCACAATTCACATTGGATGAGCTCTACCTTCATGAAGAAAGTGACACCCTCCCATCTAGTTACAGCTACAGCCAACAGGTGGAGAGGAGAGAGGGGGGGGGGGTTAAGACAGACAATAAACAAAAAGAACAGGGGAGTAGTAAATAGTGCACCCAATTGCCTCAAAATGCAGATTTAGCATAGCTGCTCCAGGCATCATGATATAAAGGTTGGTGTACACGATTGTTCACATAACCATACTTTAAAATAAAAAGAAAACAAAAAACGAAAGAACGCCCTGCAAGGAGTATGGAGTAAGCTTGGAAAATACAAGAGCTAGTAATAGGACGAAAGGCATGATACTTATGACATTACAGATTAAAATTGGGACGAGTTCTTTGAGATCCAACCAAAAAGTAACATAAAAGAAAAAGAAAATCAATCGGAAGGCAAGTGACTTTCAATTAGTTGAAAGACAACTCATCAACCATAGTAAGGTTGCTGACCAGGAGGCGAAGCGCCACCAGGTCTAATATTTGGCTGAACCAATCCTTGAGCAACTGAGCTGCTTTGCATAAGAGGTGAGGAACCAGGACCTGGAGGTGAAGCACCACTGGGCTGAGTGATTCCCAGAGAATTTACATTATGAGCAATAGGACTCGTCTGTGCAAGAGGTGATGAAGCAGCAGGCATAGCTGCAGGGGAATAGGCAGGAACTGGAGGAGCCGCATAAGTTTGACCTGGAAAAGTACCAGGTCCCGATACATAACTTGGTCTAACTGCCTGCATGGTTGGATCCCATGATGGAACTTGTCCTCCAGGTACCTGACCCGGTACAGCAGGAGAACTACCAGGGTACATAGGAGAAGCCTGAAAATTCTGCCAAGCTGTGGCAGGAACTTGTGCTGCAAGCATACTAGGATCTGGGATTGTATAGTCTCTACTTTTGTCACTGAAAGCCTAAAACCAAAACATAATTACATAATACTAAAATCAGATTGATAGATGATTATTCAAACATCAAAAACAAATTATTGTAAAAAGTCAAACAGGTGTCAGGAAGCATACATTTAACAAATCTCTTTCCGATCACGAATTGTCCAAATTTCTTCTTAGTACATCTTTAATATTTATCCCCCTTTTTCATTTTTCCCCTCATGAACATTAACTCAGAAACACATATTTTTATACCTTTACATTGAGATCAGTATGACGAGAGTATGATAGATGAAGCTTACAATAGCCACCATCATATATGCAATGCCCCTCTAAAGCTTCTCTGGCAGTCGCTGCTGTTGTGACATCTGCAGGTAAAAGGTAATAGATAATAATGAACAGCCAAAAGTAGAAAATCCAGAAAAGCAAACGATGTTTGATTATGGTAGAAAAATGACTGAGGCTTCCATCAGATTATAGTTGAAGACAATCATATGTCACGATGAAAGTCCCAGAATTGCAAGATTAAAGGTACTAAATTCATCTGGTGAACAACTACGCAAGCCAAGAACCGTAACATAGTACTGTGTAACAATTTAAGGAAGCTTCTACTGCTGCTCTATAAGTCACAATATGTGAGATCCTATAACTATCCAGAACTGCTGCACTTGCAAGTAGACTCTACTCAATAGAATTTTTTTCTGAAGTGTTATACTTTAGTTGTGTCAAGCAAACCTAGGTTACATTACCCCAACCTTAAAAGACCTTGGGCTTGTTGCTGACCTCTTGGCATAGGACAAGGATCTCAAATCAAAAGAGACACCCAAACAAAAATTCTTCCACCCCAGTGCAGGGTTCTTTTATCTTTTGTGGCGCTTAACGGGCCACAAAACAGGAAACATAACACCCCCTCTTCCCAACAAAAACACCCAAAACACAAGCAATTCTCCATCATACTTCATGAAGCACATAAGGAAGAAAAGAAGTATGTATTTTTGAAATACCTATCAAAAAATGGACACAATACAATAATTCAAAAGAAAGAAAAGTCAAATAGGATTAATACCAGGGTACTGAACTAGTGCCTGAGTTTGCCCGTTCTTTTCGAATATCGCAATTTTCTGTACAGTACCAAATGCAGAGAATACCTGTGACAGGTAGACCAGCAGCATTCATTACAATTTGCCAACAATTTAAAATTTATACAAGGAAACATATTCTCACCGTGTGAATAACATCTACGGTGACAGCATACTGCATATTTTCAATGGAAGCCAGAAGCACATTACTCTCAGGTTCTTTCTTCTTCCCATCAGGACCCACAGCAGGCTGGAGATCATAAATTGTTAGTGCATACTAAAAACATGAAAGCAGAAGTAATCAAAGATAAGATAAATAAAATACCTGCACCACCCCCTCAATAGCAGTAGGATTAACAGGAAGGTAAGGATTTGTGTAGTCCCTGCAGAGTTGTGAAAAAGTTCAGCACTGTTAACCAAACATCAACATTGGAAGAACATCTAAATAATAACATTTATTGAAGAAGAAAATTAACTGTTCAGACATTGCCATACTTGAATTAAGCTCTAAAAAGAAAAGGGTATGAAACATAAATGGAGATTTTCCTGAAGCCTATGAACTCCCTCATAAGCAAAACGGATAACTGGTAAGATAAATCATGAGTGATTAAAGAACCCTGTTGAATCCATGTGACTATCAAAATGTAAGGACCGAGGAAATGGGAAGTGCTTCAGCAAAGATAATTGGACAGTTTGACTATAACAAAAATATTTAATTGAATATAATGCCTCAAACATATTTTGGAAGACATGCTTATTGATGTAAATATGGTTCTCCACAATTATTTATGATTTCACTGTCATTACATCAATTATTCAGCATAAATTTCCTCCAGAACTGACTAAGATAATACCAACGTTAGATAGACTAAAAGATCTGCAAATTATAGAATTTTCATTTACATTTTATTTTTCCTGGCATCTTGTAATTTGTTTAGGGAAATCTGAGCTTGGTTCCATTTTACAAGAGAAGAATAAATACCATAACCTTAGACGAAGGAAACCATAATCTTCTCAACTAAAAAGGAGAGGTGAAGAGAATCCGAGACATTTTGCCATGTCAGAACAACTATAAATAGCTTGTATCAATATCAAAGATGGTAAGAAAAATTACCCACATGCAGAAACATCGCTTCATTCAGTCCATTTTGGTAAAGAATAATAATTTCAACTTTAATGGCAATAAATGCATAGAACAACAGGAAAAAGATCAAGAACTTTACTAAGTGGTTATGCCAACACATCTGTATTCTGACTATCAGGCTTCACTAACCCCTAGATGACAAAAAGCACATATCAATTAGCAAGTCAGAGAACACAATGATAAATGACAAACAAGGACTTGGACAATTTATCTGTGAATTCCAGGCAGCAAACACCAACTAACATATAAATGAATAATACTATATTATAGTAGTCTTGCATGCCCATCATTACCTGCTGCGATGAGATTGGAACTTGATATTAAGATCAGTATGTGCTGAGTATGAAATACGCAAGTGACAAGAACCAACATGCTCTGGGAGCAAGTATCTGAATACACAAGCATAAGATAATCAGTAAAATTAATACTTGCCAGGCTATAACCAGAATTTATGAGGAAGGAGAAGAAGAAAGGGAAAATTGCAAATGTAATACTTGCCTGGGTATGCTTCTTCCATCCAATGCATTCCTAGCTGAAGCAGCAGTCTCAGCATCACTGAACTGAATCAGAGCCTGGCATAATAAAACACACAAACATAATTGATACTGACGGTGACATATTGAAATAAGTGTCATATAATAATAAAAAATCCCTGTCTAACCTGGAAACCTGCAGCCTTTTCAAATGTAGCAATTTTGTGTACAAATCCAAAAGCAGAAAACACCTGAATAAAAGAACAAGGTACTAGTTCACACATCATATTGATTTTTTTTCTAAAATAATGAGGTGGGAAAATAATAGAACAGTACATGACCACATGACCTGGAATCATCACAAATCAAGAGATCATAAGGCAACAACGAGAAGTCCAAACTGATGAGAAATAAGTGCAGAATGACACCTGTACTTATATGGGTGACCTTAGAAAGGAGTATGACGTACATGATAATTATTCCAAACTGTCTCCAACAAAAGTATCTAAATATGAGAGATCACCATCTGTGATTCAGCCGATTTCAATAAAAATGGCACATGATTTAATCAGGATTCTGTCTAACTCTAAACAAAAGAGCAGAAGATATAAGATCACAAGATTAAATGCTGAAAGATGATATGGAATTCTATATGATTTAAACGTATTAAACCTAGAGATCCATGACAACGCATTCAAGTGAGAACTGAGAACCCCCTTCCAAAAAAATAAAAATAAAAATAAAAGGATGCACCAAGAATAAAGAGTTCACATGAGACAATAACCCTTCGTCGGAAAAATATCAAATGAAACCGATATAAAGAAGGATGCAAACAGAAACACAATTTTCATAATTGCAAAAATCCTCCAATAATCAACATTGATATTATTTACCTTTCTCCTAATAGTAAAGTGATTTTAATCTCTTTTAAGATTATAGATCATGAAAAACAAAAGCATCAACAGGCTTTCAACTCTGCAACATGAAAACAACAGGGAATACGTCTAAAATTGAACTACTAATTTTTCTACTGCTAGTAATGCTTTCTTTTGTCTTTTCCTTTAAGAGGCCACCACTCCTTTGTTAATCAGACATTGTGAATTACATGAAATTCTTGGATATGGCTTAGGGTTATTCTTTTTTTCCCCCCTTTGCACTACAAAATATACATTTTCTAAGAACTACACCCTCTTTTTCTTCTGTTAGTATTTCATATCTTACGGCCACAATAAAGTTAAATTTTGCTATACACAGACAAAAAATCAAAAAGTTTGAAACAGAATCTGATTTTAGATGGAAAATTACTTTTAGTGATATTAGTTATTAAACTAGGTTTCATAACAGTCTGTACTTTTGCATTATATAGCTCAGACCATACTATTTAACTTCCTCATATCTAAATCAGAAAAAACTTGGTTAACCCAAGAAGAGTAAAACATTGTAAAGTTTCTAATGTTTTTCAAGATAAACCGTAAGGATCATGCATTTATGCCCATTTTTAGCATGTAGCTGAACAGTTCTATCAGTGCATAAGATTTTGAAACAGTAGATCTAAACCAAATTAACAGAAAAGCATACAAAATATAATGAAGCAAGCCATGCTTTTACCAAAACAAGGAGCTTGCAACATCTCTCCAAATCAACTCCGAAGCACTTACCAAGTGGATAACATCAATGCTCACGTCTCCAGCTTCCACACCTTCAATTGTTACCAGCAAGACATTTCCAGGAACATCTCCAGGGCTTTTATTGTTGACAATTTCATGTCTATTAGAATACTGAATATAAACAGTTTTACCACGAACTTGTGCAGGCTCTGAAGATGAAGCATAATATGAAACCATTGAAATGGCTTGATTTAAATCTGCCTGGTAAAGTAATCATTTAAGAGTTTAGAGCTTAGAGTTGGATAGTCAGAAAAGAATCATGTTTCATCAAATATTAAAAAACACACCCTCAGACATTAGGCTGCTACAGAACATTCTAATATAAGGGAACAAGCTAAAAGTGCTTCCAGGAAGGACAATCTGATCACCATTAGCAGAAATAAATAACTTGTGATCTAATGTATTTTTTTCGTTAAACCAAAATGAAGAAACAATCAAAGTTGTCAAGATCTCAATCTTGGTCATAAGATCATATGATCCTACCTAGAGAAATTGTTTCCAACCTTAGATAAGATAGAAACCCACCAGAATTAGGACTGGAGTCCAGATCGATCTCACATTTTCATAATCCTGCCTTTTTCTTTTCTTTTTTTTTGGGGGGGGAGTGTTGGAGGAGGGGGGTAATTCAAAGCCAGACCGACGCATTCTAGCTTCTAGGTATCACCAAAATCCCATTTCCCCCTCCCCCAAAACTCATTCACCAATTTGCGCACACCAGTTTTGGCTTTGTCACACATAGCAGCACACCCCACCACTCTGCTCTTCATTCTGCTTGCACACCAGTGGGCAGTAGCAGTTTGGGAAGAGAAGGAGAATTGATTCAAGTGACAATAGCATGCAGCAATGAGAAGTGGCTTGTTTATATATGCATATTGTCACTTTAGAGACTTATAAGTTGGGCTAATGTATGGGATTTTGTGACTTTTGCAACTTATACTTGAGTTGTTAATGCTTGATGAGATTTTAATAGAATTATAGTTATTTATGAATTGTATGTTAACTATATATATATATATATATATTTTGGTCATAAGTGATAGGATCTCACGAGTTAAGGTCCTCAATCCAATCCAATCCAATCCAATGATTCAACATCTATAGGGGCCCCTTGGCCGACCTTATGTAATATATCGATCTTGACAACCTAGGAAACAATAGACCCATGCATGACGGGCTCCATGTTTAGCGCAAATCATTTGCAACCAAAAGATATAGAGTATTAGAGCACTGCTTAAATAACTGATAGTTAATTCGTTCCAAACAGATCAATCTAATCACTTATCAGTTTTGAAGATTTAATACATCAATTATTATTACGTCAGTAATTGCTTGCTTCATCAGTTTATTACATTCTTTTAAATTCTTTTTCTCTGCTCATTTTCTGGGAGGATATATTGTCCAGTCTCTTGTAACTTCTTTACCTCGTCCACAGTAAAATCTTTTCCCATCAGATAAAAATTAGGTCAAAAGATATACTTGTACAGAACACAAGGTTATATGTGTATTAAAACCCAGTACAGTGACCAACAGCTCAAGCGGAAGTCCTTCAAAAGTTGGGTTTACAAGAGCTGAATTTCAAAGATTGCTGTATATAAATTCTTTGAAGAACTAAGTTGATAAAAAGGCATTTTTTTTAGGGCCAAAATGTTTGTTACTTTACTTTGAATAGCGTATATACAATTTCTTCACATTTTCAATTTACTGTTTAAAATCCTTTACATATTTAATTTTCATCTTGGCCTTGGCCCCTCCTAAAATATCGTTAGTTCAATTTCTTCATATATCAGCCGTTGGAAAGCATCTCAGTTTCTTTCTACCCCAATTTCTCTCAAAACGACTGAATAGATGGTTAAAAAGCCGAACAACAATCCATAATTAGATAACATGAGAGAGAGAGAGAGAGAGGTTAGGAACTAACAAATTCAACGAAAGCCTGGTTCCGATTGGCGCCGACATTGCACTTGGTGTTGACAATCTTACCGAAGGGTTTACAAAGCTCCTTGAGCTCCTCCTCTGCGCACTCCCATGGAAGGTTGCGGAGATGTAGGACCTTAGAGGGGGTTTGAGTGTACCGGAACTGGTGCTGGCTTGAGGTTGACATTTCACGGATTGGGGCTACGTTATGGAATCCGGCGCAGCTAACGATTACAGGTCTTAGAGGTGAAAGTCGAGTATTTGATTGTCTAGAAACTACTGGGATTTCCGTGATAGCTTGAGGGCGAGAGAGGGATTTGGACGGGATTTTATGTCATCCAAGACTCCACGGAGGTTAGATCTGCAGCAGCGGCACCCCTCCCATAAACTGTGTGCGCTCTTATCCTTTGAAGTTTTAACGAGTCACCATATTCCACCACCAAAATATTTGCTGATTTATTTACCAAAAAAAAAAATCGTTTTTGGTATTCAAGGCTATTTTTTTAAGCTATGGAATTTTTTTATAAAATAAATAATTAATAAATTAATCAAATCATGTATTCAGTTATGAAGAAGTACGAATTTGGTTTTTTTTTTCAATCTTACATATTGTAATATCATTTTGCTTCAAGAAAAAAGAATACTCCAATACTAGAGGCAGACTCATTAATTACCTATAAAACTTTTGGATCAAAGAGCTAAGGAGTTTTATATTAAAAAAAATCCTAAGGCAAAAATATTTATATTGAATGATATTATATTTAAAAATTTTTAAGATAAAAAATATTAACTTAAGGTCTTAAAATATAATTTTTATATAATTTAAATTTTAATTCTAAAATTATCTAAAATAATTTTAAAATATAAAATTTTGTAATTTTAAATTGGATCTTAAACTATAATTTTTTTATATTTAGATTTAAAAATAATGCATATAATAACATGATAAATTAAAATTTTGGCCATATCATTACAACGTAATCAATGCATAATGATGCTAGGCCGAATTTTTCTTAGGTGCACTTAGTTCATGGTGCATCAAGTGTAATTAATAGCCAGGATTTAATTTGTACCGGTGAGATCCATGTGTAGTACAGACGAAGTCCACGTGCAAAGTAAATTTTAATTATTAAATGTATAAATAACATAGCGCTTTCGATATATGTAAGAATTGCTCTGCTAGGCCTGGCCTTTTTTCTGTTTTCTTTAAATGCCAAGCCTAAATTTAACCAACCTATATGTGAGTGAGAACCAATGTGGCGGTAGGATTAATAACTTGATCAAATCATTACACCAAAAAAGTAATGACAATAATTTGACCAAATCGTTCATATTTAGGGTTTAAATTATTATTAATACACCACTAAGATTTTAATATTAGAACAATGAGTAAGTCATAAATTAAATATGTGTGTGTGTAATTATTTTGATGAGTAAATTTTTGTATTATTTAAATTACAATTAAATACAAAATTTAGTGACCAAGCCAACTAGGTCTCACCTAACGATACAAAGCCCAACCAAAAAATATGTATTTTTTTATTAGATTGGGTCATATTTTGGATCAAGCACTTTAACCATTTGGCCCAATCTAATCTAGCCATATATTTTCTTTAAAAAGAAAAATCATTTTTTGGAGATTTGCATGAAAATTTTATTTTTTAAAGGTTAATATATAATTTTACAAAAAAAAAAATTTTACAAATTTTAGTAATGTGTAGCTTTATAAAATTTATATAAAAAAATTATTTTTTATGACCATTTTTAAATTTTTACAAGAAAATGACCTAATTAGGCCCCACTAACCCATCTTATGCTCAACCAAGCCTATTTTATAGTTCTAGTACAAAATTGAGCCTAGCACTTGGGTAAGTAAATGCCCACCTAACTTATATACATCTTTAATTTAAATAAATCAGTTATTAAAAGACTTAAAACCGATCTAATACATAAAGTCATATCCTTTAATTTAGATAAAATATAAGATTGGCTAATGATATCATATTTGTATAAAATGTTTTCTATTACAATAACCTAAAACAATCTAAATTGTTAGTAGCTTTTATCACTCTAAAATGAGACATTAGGCATAAATCCCAACAAAGCCAATGATTAGGAATATTTTATTTATTTTTTGTTTTTAGTTTTAGACCTAGAGTTAAGACTTATTTTATACTAGTAGGGTTGTTTATAATACCTTTAAATAGTCTTTGATAGCTAAGAAAACGTAAGAATGAAAAACAGTGGTTTTGGAATAGCTCTTTTTGCTTGAAAGAGAGTATTTTTGTTTTTGTTTATACGATACATGTTAGTTCTTAGTAGATAACATTGGTGTTTTCATTGTATCCCCCTAATCCCTTAGCAAATCCAACATTCATTGCCATGTTTAATGACTCCTACTATAAGTCAACCTCTGGCATCACACATATGGTAAATTGGATGGCCAATATTGATGTCAATATCTAAAGCATAAATCAGATGTTACACCAACTCTTTTTTCAACAACCCAATCCTATTAATCATACAACCACTATTGCAGCTACTTTTCCTAATGTTATTACAACCATCGACATAAATCCTTTCCATGAAGAACTAGCTCAATATGTTAGGGACATCATTCTCAAAATCAGCTATAGAAGAGGTAATACAACCAGTGTTGACAATGATTACTTATGAAACATCACACCCTAATGAAGTTTACAAAGATAGAAATGCAATTCTACTAATCTCCCCATTGGTCAGTGCAAATTCTCTAAAAGTCATTAGTGATACTTAAATTTAGTGCAACAAAATGCTTTTAAACAATGTTGTTACCAATAACCTTTTAATTCTGTTTGAGTTGGCAACCAAATACTCTGATTTATTAGCTACCCATTCTAACTCTAAATTATTAATATAACCAAGAAAAAGATCAATGATACTAAAGATGTTTATTAAAAAAAAAGACCAAATTAAAGAAGTAGAAAATAAAGATCGATCTTACTCCCCAGTTGGCCAAAAAGGTGTATGGAGGCAATGGTAGGTCTTGCTACACTTGGTCCCCCCTTGAACTTTCTATGTTATGCTATGGTAGTATCAGTATGGCCCAACTCGCTCTTAAGAAGAATGGTTTCGCATTTCCTTTCCACTCTAACTTTTCACGATTACTTACATTCTCCAAGGAAATAAGGTTCATAGAATCATGCTCCCTAAATCAAAAGAGAAGGTTATTGTAATTAAGAAGAAAGATATGATAACACTCATTTTGGTGTAATGACATGGTGGTATAATAAGGAGGATACTAAGTTGGTTGGTTTTTTCTTAAGTGGCACTTTAAAAGCTCACAAGGTTGGTGAATTCACTAACTTCTTCCCAACTAGTTCTAATGGAATCTTCATTGGTTTTTCTATTAAGTTTGTAGGCAAACCTTGTGACTTGAAAGAGACGGATGTTAAGAACTTTGTTGGAAACTAATTAGGCAAACGCATAGTAAAGGTTGATATTCCTTTTAAGTAGAAATGAAGCAATTGGTTATGCAAGTCATAAAAGATCATTAAGAAGGAATATGCTTCCTTTTACAAGAATTTGACCAACAACTATAAAGATTGTTTAGTTTTCAAGCACTTTTTTATGGATCACAATAACATGGTAAAACAATAGATTAAGGTGGGGAATGTTTTTATGGCCTTTATTTTTTCTCTCTAACTTCCATTGCTTAATAAAGTCTTATTAGAAAATATTAAGTTTTATATTTTGATATTCTACTAAGAACAGAGAAGAGATGGTCGACAGTTAAGAAGGCAAGGAATAACATCATTTTAAGAGATGATATTGTGGTCTTTGGAACAATAACATTAAATATAAGGTTTTCAAGGAAGTTCTATGAGTTGGGTTCTTCTCTTGAATGCTAGTAGGGAAATAGAGAGATGTTATTTGTTGTACATGCGGCATATATGAAACTAAATAAAGACATGGCATTTTTAGGATTTGATGAGCATGACAAAGTTTTGATATCCATTCCAAACAAAGATGAGGTTTTATTAAAGTGGAAGTAGCTAATATAAATCCATTTTATTGGAAAGTTTAGGAAGGTATGTTGCAACCCCTTTTACCTCACAAATTTTTCTACATACTAGAAGTTAATGTGGTTGGAAAGGCTATTAAAGTTGGTTTAGGTGTTCAAAAGTTCAAGCCTGGGAACAAAGTTTTATCTATGGTTTACTTCTTTAATAGAGGTGGACTAGTTGAATTTATTATTATTAATGAAAGTGTCACAACATCAAAGCCACCTAAAATATTGGCATTTTGCCTATTGTTGGTCTCATAGCTAACTAGGCAAATACCCAATCCTCAAGGATCAAACTTGATGGAAATGGCAAATGAAAAAATGCCTTGATTACTACTACATCAAGTGGTGTGGGTGACTATGTAGTTCAACTGGCAAAGTTTGGAAACACTTATATGACAGCCACTTGTGGAGCTCACAACATCAAATTGGTCAAAAGCTTAAAGGCTAATGAGGTTATTAAGTAGAATACTCTAGATGGTGTTACTTTGAAGAGACCATTAGGTAAGAAATATGATGTAGTGATCCATTATGCAATGAGCATCTCTTGGTCCACTTTTAAACCTTATTTGAGTGCTAATGGAAACATTATAGATATAACTCCCATTATTAGTGCATTAAAGACATTTGCTTTAAAGAAACTTACCTTATTCAATAAGCAATTTGTGTCTATACTTTATGTAAGATTTGAGTTCTCCATTCCTGATGTTAATGATCAAGATGAAAAGGAAGTGCCAACTTCAGTTCTTATTGGTAACATAATAGAGGTAGATGCTTTAAAAGGTGATTTGGGATGTAAAGAAAATATCTTAATGGTTTCAAATGGGATGATAGGTAAGAAATTGAAGAAATGAGAAACAAAAAATCTTTAATCATTGCCGTTTCCATATTGTTGTGCCAATGAGAGCAAAACTATTGGTAAAACTATTCAACTATACTAGTGCCTCAATTATCCTCACTGTAGATCCATCTCTTCCATCCTTAAGAGTTGTTAGCATTGTGATGTTGGTTGTATATTTTGCTTGCATGGTAGATCAAACTGGTTTTTACAAAGTGAAATATAAAGAAGAGCTCGTAGCTAAACTTGGATATGTAATTTATAATGTAATCTTACTTTTCTTACTTGTCATCTGCTTCAACCTTGAAGATAAGGTTGTTTTATAGGGATGATCATTGTTGCAATGGCCTAAAACAACCTAAGTTGTTAGCAAGTTTTATCATTCTAAAATGAGACATTGGGCTTAACAAATAACAAATCAGCTTAACCAATCCTAATTAAGCCAATAATTAGGAATATTTTATTTATCCTTTGTCTTTAATTTTGAGCTTGGAGCCAATATTTATTTTATACTAATAAGGTTGTTTGTAATACCTTAAAATAACTTCTCATAGCTTAAAAAAGGTAGGGATGGAAAATGGTGGTTTTAGAATAGCTTTCCTTGCTAAAAAAAGAGTATTGCTATAACAACAGAGTAAAAATGTAAATGATTTAAGGATTAATAAGTAGTAAATTAAAAATTTTGGCTAAATCATACTTTTTTAAGATATTAGAAATAGAATAGTTGAAACATTCCTTTTTAAGAACTAAAAAATAATTTTTTCTTATTCTAAAAAAGTTCACAATAAAATTTTTTATTTATTTTCTTAATTGATAGAATACACACATATTTAGTTTAGTAGTAAACCAAAAAAAAATATTTTTTCCTATTTGTTTTGTTTCTAAAAAAGTTCACAATAAAATTTTTTATTTATTTTCTTAATTGATAGAATACACACACACATTTAGTTTAGTAACAAAGTCAACGGAGTGTGTACATTTTCATAAATAAATTAATCACTAGCTTAGTTGTTCCAATAAAAAATACAAATAAGTGTCATATTTATAAAACAAGTTGGTTTATAAATTTATCACTTTTTTTTTTTTTACAAAAGAAGATGTAAATATGTTAATAACCCACCAAAAGGAGCTTTAATATGTAATACTATCTATATCTAACTCAATTCTTGGCATTCATAAGCTCTATATCATCATGTACATAAGAACACATGGAAAAGGAACCAACAATAATGGATTGAATCACATTATGTCATGCTTAAAAATTCATAATTACGTAGACTGTGTGAGTTCATACCATGCATCCTTATATTTAAATACATCATTACTACTCATTTGCATCACAAAATCTTACTCATGAACCAAGGAAACCGAAATGGAGTATAAATTGGACTTATTGAATTTTAGCCAGATTTGCCCCAATTATGTCCAAAACTTTGAAAAATTATAACTAAATATAAAAAAATCAAAATCATGTAATCTTAGTCATTCTAGAAAGCTTGGGATGTCTACTTAATGTTAGAAATATGTAAAAGTCATAACATCCCACACACAAAGCGCTTGACATGCGAAATAGTCTAGAGGTCGGACTGGGTCCTAATGTTGTCACAATTTACAGATATGAACTTCAAAAATATCAAATTAATTTCAAAAAAATCCAATCTATGCAAATGATACCAATTTGGAAATCTGTGAATGTTAAATTTATAGTAAAAATAGCCTCAGATCAGAGAAAACATGTTTAACCACTGAAATTCAATGGAACAGTGACTCAGGTCGTGTTGCGCCACTGTTGCTGTTCCAGAAATTCAAAAATTTATATCTCTTAGCTCAGACCTCCAAATGAGGTGCTTCAGTTGCTACAAGTCATTGTAAATGTCTAATTTCTGCTTATAAAATTTTGTAGCCATTGGACCACGTTTTCCCCTCGGATGACACAAATTCACAACTGACCAAATAAACAGTACTGGTGCAAATCCAAAATTTTGATACCAACTTTGAAAAATCATAGAAAATTTCATAGACCTCCAAATGACCTGATCTTTAGCTTTTCAAAAATCTCTAGGCAAGATCTACTTGCATGCAAAATTTCAAGTCAAAAATAGGTCATGTGGTTAGACTTTGCTATAGCTCAAGAATATGACAATTTTGATCCCAACAAGAGGCAAATTTGGTTTAAATGAGTCATCCATTATTCCACACACATTTGAGCAATTTAGAAAGTATAAATATAGCATAAATAAGTCCCTCATAAGTTCTGAACCCTCATGCAACTCAAATTCACCATACCACTTCCATAAACATACATATACAAGTGGGCTCCCAAGTGGTCAAAATACATAATTCTATTCATTAAACTCTCTTCTTGATACATACACTAACTTTACATAGTTTTACATTTGTTCAAAGTGTCATGGCTCAAAAATAATATTTATATATCTACTTTGACATTCTAGACATCATAGTACATCAAAAATGGAAAGATTTACCAAGAGATGGAGATTTAAGCTCCTTGACTTCCATCATTTGGATTTTAGACTCCACCTAGATCATATGAGATGAGAGAAAGGAGGGGGTGAGATTCATTGAATCTCAATAGCTCATACACCTATTCAAGCATATTTTCAAGGCATAAAACATATCAAAGGTACAAGTATGCAATCAATCAATCTATGAAGCATTCATCTTTCACATTTTTATGTCACAAACTCATATCAAGCATAAGAATGAGCTCTAGGGACTTTTGGTTTGACCTCACCTCATTTATAAGACTTTTGGATTGCTTCACTCTTGGTTCTTAGGACTTTTAACTTAGCCTCACCAATCCAAGGGACTTTTGGCCTTGTCTCACCCATGTCATAAGACTTTTGGCATCTCCTCACCTACATTAAGGGACTTTTAGCACTACCTCATCCTTATGAGCCATTTCCACCATTCAAAGACATTCAAGAAAGAATATTGGTACCAAAATAGCAACATAGCATCAAATGACATGTCTCAAATATATAAACATACACACAAGCACACAATGACACCATATGCAACAAGAAAAGGTGGAGAGCTACCTTGGTGCAAATTCAAGCTTTACTTTACTTGTTTTTTCTCCTTTTCAATTCCACAAACACAAGGAGGTGAAGTTGGATTTCCTTGGCCTATTCATAATAAATAACACTTAATTATACTCTTGGAACAAGCTATGACATCCAACTCACTCTTAAAACTACACTTTATTCTATTTGTCACAATATGGTTCCATTAAGGACCTAATGAAGCAACTACCATAATTAATTCTTGGTTCCATTCTCTTGCCATATTTAGACCTCTTGACCTCATTTAAGGTTCTTGAAGCCATCACACACTCACTTTCACAAACCTAGGTCCATGTTGCTTTATAAGGTTACATTATGAAAGTCATTGCCTCATCTCCTAATATAAGGCTTTTAAATTTTTTCCAAGGGTTTCTCCTATCTTATTTTATCATATAAAGTCTCAAATCAAGCTTGGAACTATTTAAAATATTCTCTAGCTATCTCTAAGGGTCTTGACCTAGTTATACTTCCATTAAAGACCCATGGAGTTTGGGATTTTTCCTTAAGGGATGGGGCACTTGGGAGGCTCCTTAGGAGTCTTAGAAACTCAAACAAACACTCATATGTGATGGAAAAGTCTTGAATCAACCCAGATTTTAAACTATGTTCAAGCACCCTACACTTTTTTAACTTGAGTTTTATTAGTTTTTCATGCATTTCTTTGGTATAATTCATCTTCCCATGGCTTAGTCTGATGGATTCTTTTGGATTATAAAATAGAAACTCTTCCCTCTTCATGGTTCTATTTGAGACATCCTACCATAGAAGAGGAGAAAGAGAAAAAGAAGCAACAAAGGGAGAGAAACTACCTTGCAATCAAGCTTCCTTCAAGAGCCTTTCCTCTTTCCTCTTTCCTCTTCCCTCTTCCCTCTTTCTCCTCCTTAAATTTCAAATTTCCCTCATATGATCTAGACCCAAATTAGCTCCAAAAATTTCATTAAAATCATGGAAAGATGAAGCAAGAAGGGGAAAATGAAGTTTCAAGAGGAAGGAGGATGAAAACCTTATACTTTCTTATCCTTTCTTTGGCTTTTCTTCCTCTAAAATTCCCTCTCTTTTGTGAGCCTAAGGAGCTGAGAATTTTCTCTGAAAATGAGCAGAAGAAAGTCAGTTTAGAGAGGGAGGGCTGAACATGGATTAAAAAGGGGATTTGGAAGCTTCCTTTGTGCAATTTGTTTCTATTTTTACCCTTCCATAATGACATTTTCGGCTTGGCTTCGTTTTAGCTCCTTTTTGAGAACTGTCTTTTTCATCATACAATTTAGATTCCTAATTTAATAAAATGCCTTTGGAATCACTCAAATTGGAGCTAAAACCTTCCCGAATGAATATATCAAAGTTTAAGTCAACCGACATCAGAAAGAATACATCGGAGGGGCTTTATGGGTCCTAGGGTTTCCCATGGCTTTTGGGGCCTCTGAGAACCCTGAGCAACTCAAAATTTTTATTTAAAAAGCTCTCCTAGGTGTTTTTCCAAAATTGAACTTATTTACGAAAATATCACTAGCATTTCGGTAATTTTTTTGAATTACTCCAACCCCAATTTCTAAGCAACTCAAGGCTCAAATCCTCATTTTCTATTATTTAAAATTTTATCCAAATTTGATTTAATCTTGAATCACTCATCTCAGGGGACTTGCTTTTCAAATCAGCCTGTTTCAGTATTTTTACAACATACCGGGAGTTACATAATATCCTAATCTAAGCCTTATACAGTTATGGGTTTATTTTTTTATCTCCCTTTGGCACTCTCCATTTGAGTCCTTTGCATATATTATACACTCTCCATTTAAGTCCTTTGCATATATTATAAGTTATGACAACAATCAGGTACAATCTGTAACTATATCTTTTATAATTTTTAGTTTATCCTTCAAAGCATATTTTATAACTTGTCAACTTTCTCTCAGTGTCATTCTTTGCTTCTTTTATCAATTATGGATTTTGGTCCTTTACAATAATTGCATGTTGTGTAGTTAATGAGAAAAATAATAGTTTTGTCTGCATTCAAGTGATACCCACTCATTGTTCCTCTCTCTTCTTCGTTACACAACGTGTAGTATAAGAGACGGTCTAAATTGGTATGTCCAACACAACTTTTACCATAATCTGTTTCCTGTCGTCACTCACCTTCTTCATCCACCATCCTTCACCTCCATTTCCAAACTATAACTTTCTCTTTTCAAACCTTTTTCACCTAACAAAGTTTCTATATATGTTTTTCCTTTTTATTTTTTCAAACAATATTTCACCTTTTCCTTTGCTTAGGTTTACTATCATTCTTAAACAAAAAGTTTCCCTTTTTCTTTTTTACTTCCATAAAAAATCTTCCACTATTATCACTTGTGGCCTATTTCTTCCATGTTTGCCTTCATGCCTTTTCCCTCATTCTTGTTTACCTCTTAAACATTAAAGGTGCAGATGAGTTAGGTTAGGTTTCAACCTAGCCCAATGCTTAACTTGATTTTAAATGGGTTTTAAAATTAAAACTTGTTGCCCAAACATGACCCTTCCCAATTTAGTACCAAGCAGGGTTGGACTATATCAGGTGGCCTAATTTTATTTTTTTAATTTTATTATAAAAATTATAAAATGACCTCTAAAAAATAAAATTATCATATAAATCTTTATAAAATTACATTTTGCCCATAAAAAAATTAAAATTATTATATAAGTCTTTATAAAAATATTTTTTTTATTTTTTTATTTAAGCTACTAAACTAGGTCAGGTCATACTAACTCATAGGGCTGCTTCAACCCTACCATGTGGCTTGACCTATCCCTTTTTTGTGTGTCTAACTTAACCTAACCCAATTTGGCTGAGTAAGACCAGACACATTAGGGCACTGAGTATGGTGTACACCCCTACCAAATAGATTATCTTTTAAAATGTCTTTGGTGAATCTATCTACTTGCCAAAAACATTAAATCTTATGCTCTCTAAACTTTTTGAAACTATCTTTTTTTGGTTTTGGCGAAAGACCTTTTTCTCTTTGCTAACTCCTTTGTCCTTTTACTCATTTGATGTCCATCTCATAAACAACTCAATCTTTTGTACCATCCTAATAAAATACCTTGTGTCACTCTTTTCCTTCATCATTTTAATTGCTCGGTCAAGGTCCCTTTTTTTTCTCCTTATCAAAATCTTTCAAATGCTTACAACCACCTTTAAACCTTTTTGCTTGCTCTTTTTCTCTATTTCTATATGTCTATGGCAAAAATCATGCCTTTGATCAACTTAACTCCCACCCGTTGACCCATATCTTATAGATTCATACTCCTTTTCTTATCCAGTTCTGCACATCTATGAAGGCTAAATGTGATTTTTCATCTTCACTTGAACCTTAGCCTCTATCTTTTTTGTGTTTGTGTTGTAATTTGAGGAGTAAATTTGGACCTTTATCCCCCACTAGGGATGATAATTTTCTACTTTGATGATAGTATCCTCACCTTGGTCCTTTTTCATAACGGGAACTTTAATGTTAAAGCCTATTTGTGTCTTGAGGATTGGCTCTTTTCTCTTGTAGTAATGATACCAAATTAACTTTGTCTTCCATAAAGAAAAATTGAAAATTCTGCTAACTAGGTCTTGTTGACCTTTTCCACAAGAAGTAGCTCAAGTAGTTAGCGTACTTGAGCATAGCAATTGAAGGGATCCTAAAAAGTCAAGAGTTTAAGCCCATTAAAAACACTTGTAGTTCTCAATTGCCTTGTATGTGTTCTTTTTATCTTTATATTATCTTTTTTGCTGTCATTTTGCATTCTTAGTTATTGATTTTTTTTTCCTAATGAAAAGGTGTCAACATTATGTACTTTTCTTTTTACTAATTTAAATTTCTTGATTTTAAAAAAATGCTAATAACCATTTTCAACTTCATATAAACATACTAGTTTTATAATAAATATTTTCTTTTGTTTTTCCTTTCACAAAGATTACTTTTGAATTTTTTTGATTTATTATAAAAAAATAAAGAGTTAAATCCTATAATATTAAAAGTATTGATACTATATATTATATTTTTTGAAACTCAATGATATTATTACTAAGTTCTAAAAAAAATGTGTTGGTATACACTTTTATGCTAAAGTTAGTGATTATGCCACTGAGTTTAGCATTGATATATAAAAGGTTTTCTAATTAGGAGAAGCCCCTCATTTTTTTCTCATTTATTTGTTTAAACATTTTTTTATTTTAATCGGGGTTGACAAAAAATTTAAAAAAATAAATGAGAGGTATTCCCTAATTGGAAAACTCCCCATATATCAATGTTAAACTCAATAGCTATCACTAAGTTTAGCATAAAGTGTGTCAAGAAATTGACGCACTGCTTTTGAAACTTGGTGGTATTATAACATTTGACTTATTATTATTTTTTCTTGTAACATTTAGATATATGAGCTCATTACTTTCACATGCAATATTCTATTATATTATATTCCACTTCATGTGATTGTATATACATATGAAGAATAATAATGAATAGAGTCTATAATTTGATTATATATTGAATAAAACCACTATGATTTAGCTTAATATGTATACCACTTATTATTTCATTCACTTATATTAAAATTCTAAAACAGAAGAAAGGAGATTTTAAGGTTAATTTAATTTATTAGGTTTATTTTCTTTTTATTCCCTTTTCTATACTAATTTATCCTCTTTCAATATTTATGAAAAGCATTAGTTTAATACCAATAACAACAAACCAAGGAAGCAAACCAAAAAGAAGTGATGCATTGATTATTTCTTTCACTATATTTTGTAGTATTACAGTTATTGACAAGAACATCCTGATATGAGTATTGTAGTATAATGGTTACAAATATTTGATGTTTATAATTATAATAAGATTATGAAGTTATTTGAAGTTCATTTTCCTTTACTATAATAGTCAATTTTCTTAAGATCTAATAAATCATGTCACAAAACTTGTGATTTTTGGTTCTTAACTCAATTAGCCTAAACATGCTAGTAAATTCTCTGAAATCCAATAGTAACATCCTTGAAATTTATAGTAACAGTTTTAAACCACACTAATTACTGTACTTTAGAAAGTTTCTAAAAGTAGTAGTAAATTTGTTTAAATTCAATAGTAACACCCTTAGACTTTGTAATAATGGTCATAAAACTCTATAGTTTGCATGGAGCCTAAATATAGTAGTAAATTTCTTAAAGTCTAAAAGTAGCAACCTTAAACTTTGTAGTAATATACCTAAATTTGTAGTAATGGTCCTAAAACTTTATACTTTGTAAGGTTCCTAAAAGTAATGGTAAATTCCTTTAAATTCAGTAGTAACACCATTCAATTTCGTAGTAATGGCCCTAAAACTCTTATTGTACAGGGAGCCTAAATATGGTAGTAAATTTCTCAAAGTTGAGAAGTAACAATCCTAAACTTTATGGTAACACTGCTAAACTTTGTAGTAATTATGCTAAAATTTTATACTTTGCAAGATCTCTAAAAATGGTGGTAAATTTTTTTAAATCCAGTAGTAATAATCCTAAAACTTTGTAGTAATGGCTCTAAAACTCAATACTCTACAAGGAGCCTAAATATGATAATAAATTTATTGAACTTGCATAATAATATCCTTAAACTTTGTAATAATAATCTCAAATTAACTATTAACTATAATATGAAAGGTCCTTAAAAGTAGTGATAATTTTTTTTTAAATTTAATAGTAACAACTTTAAACTTCGTAGTAATGACCCTAAAACTATGTACTTTGCAAGGAGCCTAAATATAATAGTAAATTTATTGAACTCGCATAATAATATCCCTAAACTTTGTAGTAATGGACTTGAACCTCATTAGTAACTATGGTTTGTTAACGCCATTCATCCTTAACGTCATACTTCAGTTTAAATGCTAGTTTTGACTTTAAATCATGTAAAGACATGTACCCACTTGGTATATCACTTGGTATAGTCTTCACTTTAAAGTCTGCTGTCTAGAACAAAATCAGTACCTTAGTTTCTTTTATTTCAAAGGCTCTTTACCCATACAAGGTAAAGGAAAGTGAAAATGACTAGCCTATGATAACTAATAATAAATCCTACTTTTGAAAGTGAAAATATATGTCTAAAATGTTAGTATCCACTTATATAAGGGAAGAGAAAGTTGCATAAAAAAATGGCATAGTCAGGGAAAGAAAAGTTATAATAAAATCCCTGAACCTTGTAGTAAGATCCTTAAAAATTAGTACTAACAATTGTCTAGGTTAGTTAAGAAGGATAAACAATTGCGAGAATAAAAATGTAAACTTTAATAGTATTACCTGCCCCTGCATCCACTACATACACAAAAGCTCACTTAATCAGCAGTATATATACACAAAAATTTTAACAAGATTTGTATACAAAATATCACATGATATGCTGTAAACTTTTTTCATTACCTATACAGAGATTAAACATGAACGAATACTACATACACATATAACTTGTAATATAAAGTTATATTTTGATTACTAACATGAAGCCAGATGTTGTTTTCCTTGTAACTAATACATACACAAATAAATATTATATACAATCGCCAATAGCTTAAAAAATTTAGACCTTACTTCACCTGTAACCACCATAACTTCTCTACATCTTTGGTTGTTGTAAACTACAAAAAACCTAACTATGTCATTGATGCATGTACAAAAAAAAGAGCTATGTTTACTTATATACAATAGATAACCTAACTTCTTCACCTTCAAAAACTAGGTTATATTTATCAATGTACGAAAGAGTCTAACTTTTAGATTTTCAAAAAATATATTATGTTTGCCCATGTATAAAAGAAAATCTAACTTCTACACCTTTAAAAAATCACTGACTATCCTTAACAAAATTCATAAATGAAACTACTAAGGAGCTACTTTTGTAGCATCAAGATAAAGAAGGATTGTGATTTTTGTACCTAACTTGGTTATGGCTAGCCTCTTGGCAATGAGAATATTAGTATTGAACCTTATTTTGAAATTGTGATTCACGATTTTTTTTTTTTGCAGTCTTCTAGTTGGACAACTTTTAATGGGTGGTAGCAAGAAAATGTTACTAAAGCAATCATAAATAAAAAGATCATTTAGGTTTGGCACATTATGGGTCTCTACAATGATCATTGTATTCATATAGATATTTTTATAGGAGTTTAGTAAGTAGTACTCTTCAATATAAGAGTACACATTTCCATGTATCTTCTTTATTGCTACACATGCATAAAGGCATAGGATGCCAAGCATTTGTTAAGTTTAACATGTACACTCTTTTAATGCTACGTTCACCCTTAAATCATTACTTTCCATTTGAACTAGGATCCAATTAATCACATAATGCTTTGCTATCATGTTTTTTGCCCAAGCAAAATTCTCCTTAAGCATTGGCTCAATCTTCGAACCCACCCTATATCCATTTAGCCATCGCTTCCTTGCTAACATATAGTCTTTTTAGCCAGTTTCTCCTTATGCTCATTGATTAAGACACAAATATTGTCCTTCCTCTCTTTTCACTATCTATGCATTAAAAGATTTTGCAAGTTTAGTTGTGATATTATCCCATCATCAGCATGGAAATCTAGATAATGCCCATATATCAACATAAGTTTGTGTCTTTATCTATCTAGCCAAACTTAGGGGAGAATGACCTCAAATTTTTTAATACTTTTATATAGTCTGCATCTAGTCGAACGTATGCAATCCCATCTAGTAATTTCAGTGCATCATCCTTACAACGTCTTTTTTTACACTTGCAAACTTTAAAGAACTCACTATTAAAGTTATTTTTTATATGTTGATAACATAATGTATGTCTTTCCTTATTAAATACTTCTCTTATTACACCAATTATAGCATTATGTTAATGTGAAAATAGGGTGATTTCTACACAACTGGTTAAGTTTTTAACATTTTGAATGAACCATATCCAATCATCGTACATTTCTTCACCTATAGTTGTATAAGCAAGTGAAAACAAATCATTATCTGCATCATATATAAATGCAACTAATAGAATCCCCATGTATGATCCACTAAGGTGGCAACCATCAATGTACAACATTAGTCATGAACCAAGCGTAAAACTAGTCATATAGCATCCATATGCAATGAACAACCTCTCAAAATGATTGTTCGTCGATGAAGTTCACCTTATAATAGTTTCTGAATATGTTTCCATTAAACGATTATACAAACAAGGGATTAGTATGTATGACTGGTCTACTGGCCCATTAATGTTAGCTAAACTCTTTGCCTCTCCATGCTTGATAGTAACTCAGTACTAATCAATATTCTTTAAACAGCTCACTACGGATATCATTCGGCATTTGATCCTTAATTGATCTTACACTGTCAACCACTATAGATGCCATTAAGTTAACCTTTTGCTTGTGAAATACTACCAAGTTATCTTGTGTTAAGTGCACGTTTTCACCACAAAAAGGTTTGCATACTTAAGAAGGGTATGTTTTAAGTCACTACATAAGTTGTTAACTTCTACTTGCATCCATCCATATTACACTTAAGAATCATCTTGTAGGGATGTTCTTCACGAAAGTATATCCAAATTTATGGGCAATGCTATATTTGTATAATGCTTACCGGAATTTAATAACATTTAGAAAAATTTGTCCAAACCCAATAATTAAATCTATCCATTTGGCAACATTTAACTTAGGCATTGGTGTAGGGGCACTCTATATTACACATGGATGAAGTACAAGTTATTGGTTGGAAGGGAGACCTAACATTGGAATGAACCAAATTTGAATTCATTCTACACTTTTATTCAATTAATATTTTGTTAGACAAGGGAGTGACACCAAAGTACAATGGATATTCACTAGACAAATTATAAAAGACTAATTCGTCACGCTATTATTGATTAGAATGGTGATGCTCAAGTTCGTTCCCCATTCATTATATATATATATATTTGCACATTGATTATTGTATTTAATTAGTTGTTGCACACTAGTATTATCCACTATGTCTAATAGTTGAGAAGTATCAAATTTTAAGGTATATTTCAATTACATTTCATTATCATCACAATCTATGTATAATCTTATTATTCTAATTAATTCTTGCAATAATATCCTTTCTTTTATTAGTCTTTCGCCTGTTCAACCTTTTTATAATGGATTTTTCTGCGTAAATCTTTTAAAATTTGTCCACCTATATGAATAGTAAAACACCTCACTTAACATTTGATTTTTCAACCTCTGATTATCACAATTACATAAAGAAAAAAAACCTTTAGACTTGTTCATCATTTTTGGAACCAAAGAAGCATTATCAATGGAAATAAACCTAAAAGCAAGTAGTAATATTTCTAAAAAGAAGTAATAAAATTTTTAACAGTTATTGTGCCTTTTTAAATGGTTAAAAACAAAATAATGGTAGTAAAACTATTAAAATCCTTGTAACTGTAGCTCAAATATTGGATATAATGCATACTATCTTAAACATGCATAAGAAGAAGAAGAAGATATTGCCATTAATCATAGAGATTTGAGAGATATAACAAATAATAACTTGTTACTTACTCGATCTTACAAAAATGATCTTCGACATTAGCAAATTAATAAGTCTTTCTCTAAGTGATTTTGTTCTGTTCATGCCATGATTGTAAGAGTAACAAATGATGAGACTAGAGAAAAAACTGGTGGAATGACAAAAGGAATAGATGAAGGGTGGAAGAAATGAAGGGAAGAAGGATGATGAACTAAAGGGAAAAAATGAAGAAATAAAGGGAGAAATATCATAGAGGAGGCCAGAACTAGTGAGGAACAAAAATGGTAAAGGAAGAAGAACTTATCTAGAGAAATAGCAGGAGTAAATGGTGTGGGATTCATATGGTTGGTTTAACAAAACAATAGTATTTTTGTTTATCATTTTCATTTGGTCTTGTAAATAATTTTAATTTTTAATGTCCCTCGTTATAATTTTTTCTAAGTCTGGGTCATTCTTTTTAATTTTTCCATAAAATAATCCGCTAAAAGCCATAAAATTTCAATTTTGTTTTAGAATCTTTAATCCTCAACTTCATTAAAAATTGAAAACTTTCTCAAATTCATCATAGATGAAGGTCATTTGAACATAACACTACTTCTTTCTTAATTTGTCAAGTATGGAATACAAATAAAAAATGATTTCACCTTCTGAGGGGACTAGAAATCAATTGCAATTATGATAGAGGTAGACCATTGCTCAACTATAAACAATATAATCTGTCACAAATATGCATAGTAGAAAGTTGATATTTGGGAATGAGTGCATCGCATTGATTTAGATATTGAACCTATGGAGCAATAACATATCCCAATATTTGCTTCATGTTCTCTTTTCACCAAATTGTAAATCAAAACCTATGCATGCAAAATGAAAAGATGAATAATCAAATTGTGATGCCCAATGTGACTAAAATGAGAATATGCTACAAAGAATCACATATATACTAAAGGGAGACCATTAAAGCTAAAAAATAGTGAGGATTATAAGGAAGAATAGTGTAGATGTGAGAAATTAGGGCTTCTAATTGATATTTAGGGAAAATTGAGTCGCATACATGTTTATTTTGTCACCAAAATTTGACAATATCAAAGTATTAATAGAGTAAAGCAAATGGTACTCAAATGCAAACTCTTAAACAATAAAATAGTTAAGCAAAAATGAGTTATATAGCAAAGTTGTAACTTATAATTTACCCAAAGATTGAATCCTTTATATGATATTCATGTTAATTTTATCCGTGTCACTTGAACTATCAATTCATTGACTTTTTAAAAAGGCAAAATCTATATTTATTTTAATTATTTTTTTTATGAATATAGATTTGATCATTATTAAATGTTTGTTTTAGTTAAGTATTATTAAATATAAAAATATCTATGAGATCTAATAAATTTTAGCTCAATAATATTTGATTGATCTCAAATTTTACGTTGAATTTTAGCCAAATTAGTTAAAAGAAACAAAAATAATTGCCCAGAATGCTATTCCTAATGTAACATAAATATGTTTGTTTGTTTTGTGTTTTTTTTTCATATCTTTCAAAATCAGTGTTTTTTTATTATTAATTTTTTCGGATCATGGGTTAGCCTTGAGATAAAACGGATCGTTTTTTTTTTTTTTTTCTGGGGAACAAAAGTTTAAGAAACTGTGCTAGGTTCGGGCGGAGACAGGAATGCCAAACCTAGTTTGCCGAATGGGCTAATTCTGTTCTCCATAGTCGTCTTCTTCACAAACGAGTTGCGACGACTTTCCAGCATTGAAGCATTGACCAAACTGATCCATCCATTGTAAGCATCTCTCTCCCTATCAGCACGCTCACAACGCAATGCTCAGATCTGATTGACTTAACGTGCTATTATTCTCTCTTTCTTCGTTGTTTTTCTCAGAGAATTCTCTATAGCTCCTCCGTTTAACTAAAGGTAGCTGCACCCCGGATTTCTTGAAAAAAGATTTGATCTTAATTGTGCTTCTTGAATTATCATTTGTGTCTGAAGTTGAGTATTTCTTTTATCGACGATTTTCCCCGTTTATCCGCTGACGATCGACGCGGAAATGTCCTTATGAACCAGAAATCTGGATCTTGGTCTTCTAATTAATTGCTCTGGTGTGCTTATGTTATAATTGTTGCGTTTGGGTATTAATCTTTGATGACAGGGTTGGTTGCGGGCTAATATGTTCTCAGAATATGGTGGTTCATGCTGAAATGCTAAACCCAAAACTTTAAACGTTTTAGTTAATTTTCAATGCGTTCTTCACTCTTGCTATTGGATGGAGCAACTTATTTACTCCAAAACGATGGAATTTATTTAATTTTTTTTATTTTCTTTAAGCTTCACTCGTATAAAGTAGAGGACAACGAAGTGTCATTCTTAAAAATGATCTAAATCTGAGTTTTAAAATAACAGTAAGAATTTCTGTAATTAAGCACTATCTTGTTCAAATGTGAGCTTCTGTTAAGAAGGCCTGGAAGTTATTTGCTATCTTTTTATTTTATCCTGGAGAAGAATGGTAATTTTTTCCACTCTTTAAATACTTTGAGCTTACTAGTTGTCTTTGTTCTGTTGATTTTTTTTTTTTTTAAGTTTTGAAATAAATAAACCTTAGTCATAATTTTATGAACCTCATGTTGTAATTTGTAAATCTTTGGCAGAGTATTTAAGTTCACCTAAAAACCTTTGATCTGATTTAGAATCAGATATCAAGTATTTTCTGTAATGGCTGGTCATGGAAAGCGTTCCCGCACTCAATCTGACTATGATACTAGAGGAAATAAAAGGAGGAATACAGGTGATGATAAAGAGCAGTTTGTAATTGATCCTGAAGACACTGTATACCGTTATTTGTGCCCTGTCCGAAAGATCGGCAGTGTTATTGGCAGGGGAGGTGAGATTGTTAAGCAACTGAGGATAGACACTAAATCAAAGATTAGGATTGGTGTGACAGTGCCAGGATGTGAAGAGCGTGTTATTACAATCTACAGCCCCAGTGATGAGACTAATGCTGTTGAGGATGGTGGCAATTTTGTATCACCGGCGCAGGATGCTCTGTTTAAGGTGCATGACAGAGTGGTTGCTGAAGAATTGCATGGAGACGAGGATAGCGAGGGAGGCCACCAAGTTACAGCTAAGCTACTTGTACCATCTGATCAGATAGGTTGTATTATTGGAAAAGGTGGGCAGATAGTTCAGAGCATCCGTACTGACACTGGTGCCCAGATTCGTATACTTAAGGATGAACATTTGCCTCCATGTTCCTTGAGCTCTGATGAACTTGTGCAGGTAAACTGGATGGGTTATTTCTTAATATTTTCAGTCGTCTTTCCTTTATACATTAAATTAAAAGTATTTGTTATCTTTTTCAGTTGTTTTTCCCTAGTTATTCCTATTCCTGTTTCATCTGGGCTGGACCTAGTTGCCCAAGAAAGTTGCAAAAATTCATATATATATATATGACTGTCTTCCTCTAATTTGTATTCTTGAAATCTCTCTGTCATTTTCATTTTTGCAGCTCTACTTTTAGTTCTACCCATGCTGTTTTGGTGTATTATAGTATACGCTACCATCTTTTAGTTAGATCAACTATCATTGTGGACATTGAAGGGTTAAAATTGTTTGAAAAAATACACTCCCCCCCCCCCCCCTCCCTCTACTCTACGTTTTAATCCCATTTCTTTCTATTTATTATGATTTATTTCATATGTGCTTTGAATGGCTGGTGGTTTATTTGCTGTGTGGATGACTAGGTTGTACAAGTTGTGGCTTTAGTCTAGGCATATAATAACTAGTTTTCTTCTGTTTCTTGATATGAGTTACCTGAATATTGTTGGATAATAATGGGCATAATTATATGTTGTTGTATGTCTTTACTGATTGGATGGGAACTCTAGATTTCTGGAGATGCTGTAGTTGTGAAGAAGGCTCTGTATCAGATTGCAACACAACTTCATGATAACCCATCTCGATCTCAGCATCTGCTTGTCTCTGCTGTGTATTCTACTGGTGGTTCACTTGTGGGTCCAACTGCAGGAGCTCCAATTGTGGGGATAGCTCCTCTTATGGGTGCTTATGGGCGATATAAAGGTGATGCTGGAGACTGGCCAAGGTCATTGTACTCAGCTCCAAGAGATGAAGTATCTTCAAAAGAATTTTCAGTCCGCTTGGTTTGTCCAACTGGAAACATTGGAGGTGTGATAGGCAAGGGTGGTGTTATAATAAATCAAATTAGGCAGGATTCTGGGGCAACAATCAAAGTTGATAGTTCAGCAACAGGAGATGACTGTTTAATAACCATTTCAAAAAAGGAGGTAAAATATTGATCACTTATTGGACCTTCATTCTTTTGGTTTATAAATTTTCAATGGGCATTTTGGTTTTATAAATTTTGTACAAGCATGTGATATAAATGGGATCATTTCTACTGTATATGTGATAGTTTTAAAATTGTGCTCATCCAGTTCTTTGAAGATACGTTTTCTCCAACAATAGAAGCAGCTGTGTGTTTACAACCCCGGTGCAGTGAGAAAGTTGAAAGAGATTCAGGAATCGTCTCATTCACAACCCGTCTGCTGGTGCCGACCTCACGAATTGGTTGCCTTATTGGTAAAGGAGGAGCTATCATTACTGAAATGAGGAGGCTTACAAAAGCTAACATCCGCATCTTGCCAAAGGAAAATCTTCCTAAAATTGCATCTGAAGATGATGAAATGGTGCAGGTAAGTGCATTGTCATAGTTTCATATGGTGTTTTTACTGGATGTTTTTGTGTGATCAAAGGTTGTTCGTGATGTCCTATAAATTTGATCAATGTTTATCTTTTTTGTTGATTAGGTTTCTGGAGACCTTGATGTTGCCAAGGATGCTGTTGTGCAAGTACTCACAAGGTTAAGAGCAAATCTTTTTGATAAAGAGGGTGCTGTCTCTGCATTTCTTCCGGTGCTGCCATATCTTCCTGTTTCAGCAGATAGTTCAGATTATGACAATAGAGATGGCAAACGTCATGGACGTGGACCTTTGTATCCAAGTGGGTATGGTGGTTCAAATGATTTGGCAGCTGGTGACGGTTTTGGAAGCTATGGCAGTTCACAGGTGCTTCTCTACAACCATGAGATTTTGAGATTATTACATGTGGATGAGTCATAAGTTCTGCATGTTCAACTATTATTTCTTATCCTTTGTTTGTAATACCGTTCTATAGCTTGGTAGCAGCAGTGCTTATGGGGCTTATGGAAGTTATTCTTTGAAACGGACTGGTACTTCTGGGTAACTAATCTTCCCACATATTCTGATATTTTTCCTTAACCTATGGATTTTTTGTGTGTTTTTCACTACTTAGATCAATATAAGATAACAATTGTGGATTTGTGATATTATTGTGTAAGGACTAAAGGTTTTCATTGAGAGCCATGAAGTGAGCCCTGTTTGAAGCGTATGTTCTATAAAAGCTTCTTACATCTCTCCACAACTATCGGTTTTGATTTGTCTTGTTTTAGGGTTTGCTTATTGTAGGAGTATTAACTTTCTGCAAATTTGTGTGTGTGTGTGTGTTTTCTGGTCAGTTTTTACCCCCCTTTCGTGATGGGGAAATTGAATTCACTTCTGATGGATCAAAAGAAATTCTAGAAACTTATATGAGGATGTATAATTTTTATAAAATGTTTTCAGCTGACATATTCATTAGGAAGATATTCTAATCTGAAAATGTTTTATAAGCAAATGTTTTATCCTTAAAATATTTTCCAGGGTCAAGTTATTTCAGATAAAAAAAAATGGACCCACTTTCACTATTAAAAAAAAAAAAAGAGGGTTGGGGGGGTGGGGGACCCAGGACTCCTTATTCTTCCCTGTCCATGTTGTGAAGAGGCTACTCTTACTGATATTTTATTCTAAGAGTCTTTAAGCTCATCACGCTGATATTTAGTGTCTCCTACCAGGTTGTCTAGTCAGAACAGTGTTTCTCGCAGGAGAAACAATGCTTACTAAAACTTGGTTGATGGGTACCTGCAGGTAGACAACAGTTTTTATCAATTTTGTCTTTTGTCTGGCAATTGCCTATAATGTAGCCTAGTCACATTTTTATATAAGAGTTTGATATCTTCACCTGACCAAATTGTCCCATGTAGAATTCTGATGCTCTTCTTTTCCCTTTGTTGCCTTTCCCTTCCCATCCAAACAGCTGAGATTTGTGAAGCCTGAAGCCTGCCTACTGCCTAAACCAGAAGACCAGATGAACCAGGGTTTGACAAACTCATGGCCCACCTTGACGCTTCTACTTAGAGGACCAAACATATGTGGAGACTAATGAAATTGGCCATGTCCATTTTACCTTACTTCCCAAGCTTGATAACTTCTGCTCCCAAGAACCTATAAAGTTGCTTGCCTTTGTTGCTGCTTTCTGATTCTAGTTCATATGTCTTTAGAACTAAAAATAACATGTTGCTATGATCCCTGGGTAGCTGTATATTTGTATCATTGTTTTTGGGTTTCGTTTTCCTAATTGTTCAGCATCATTTGTGGTATGAACTTTTGTGGTTATTTGAATTTAATGGTGTTGATTCCTGGTAAATCGTTCTTTACATCAAAATTTGGTGGAGTTTTTGTGTCATCTGTATTGCAGGTGTCAATGTCTTCCCCTATTTATCATTTCAAGCAGGTGACGGTATGTTGCATTATTTGTCTGTGAAACTTCATTCTTAAAAATTTAGTTGAGTACTTATTTGTTGAATTAATGGTGTGAAAGCTGTTCTCATTATTGCAACTCACTCTCCTAATTAAGATCAAAGTCAAAAGCTAACTTGGCTAAGGCAGTGCATTGGGAGGCATGTTTTATCTTTGGTGATTCAGAAATATCCCTTACTGGTAATCTCTTTTCCGAGTTACCAATCTCGTACATTATTGGATATCTCAAATTCTGGACCCAGTGCATAGTCTTTGTTTGAGCTTAATCAGCATTATGGCGTTTAAAAATTTTATCAATTTTCCTTTAAACAAAGGCCTTGATGAGCTTTTTTTTGGGGGGGGGGGGGGGGGTAGGATGATCCAAATTACTTTTATGCGTGTCTTCCAGTGTTTCAGGAAGCTGCATAGCATGAATAAAATGTTCGTGTGCCATTCTGATGATTCGTGGAACCTTGAAAACTATTAAAGTAAATATTTGGAGATACTGTGTGTGATTGAAATTTAGGGGTTGATGTGGTAGGTTCACAATATTATTTTTAAGACTTTACTTTTATTTTGATTTGCTGACGTGCAGCTTTAAAAAAATGCGACCTAAGTTCTTTGTAACTCATTCAATCATTTGGCAGGTCGTATTAAGTATAATAACAGGCAGGCTTTGTCCATTTAAGCTTGCAAAATGATGGGGTATGAGTTGCACAGCGATTTTGCCTTTCTGGTTGAGTTGTTCATTCCAGAATGCACAAATCTAAAAATTAATAAATTTTGAAATTTGAGGAAGTATGCGATGGGAAGTGGAGATCAATTCCTTTTGAAATGATTAAGTTATTTCCTTATCTAATGCATAAATATCAAGTAGAATGTTTGTCGATGTTTCTAATATGAGTAAAAAACAATCACAACTTAAGGCGCTGATAGGTTTGTATAGTTTGTTTTTTTTGGTCTATAGCCAATAAAACGAATTATCAATAGTGTATTGAAGGCGCTAACTGTAGACTGCAAAAGGGATGGGTAAAAGAAAACTATGAGAGGGCCTCCATTTGAAATCTAGGTCGCGATTTGCTGCATCGTTTTTCAGTTGAACTGTTTCATTGTTTAAGATTAATAACAGTGCAATGGTGGGAGTGGCTTGTATAACTCGTGGAAGATAGCCCTATGTTTGGCGATATATTGAACCTGGTTTCGGTATTTAAACCATTATTTAATTAAGAGCTATGAGTTGCCACTACGTTGTTTTTTGTTTGCATCTCTGCGATGATCCTAGTGGAAGGGGGAACAAGGAGATTGAAAAAGAACGGTATACTTGAGAGTTGAGTGAGAGGGAACTATGCTACTTATACAATATTATTGTTTGTTACAATCGAACTCATGATATATTTTTTAAATTTATTCACAAGTAGTTGCAAATGAAAAATCAATTTTGATTTTTGCCAATAAAATTGAAGATTTGGAAGACTACTGTATATCTTGGTAAGGTACAACTGATATGTCACAAAGAAGTCCAAGCTATCCACTGAGAGAATAATTTGTAAACCATGATGATTATGTCTCTTTTAGGAAGACAATGCATTAATCTGCCAAATCATGTCGTGGTTAATCCGTGAGGTTTTACACTAGTATCAGAAGCTTTATGAAATTATCAAGCCCGAAGGCCTTCCCGAATCATAGTGGTTTCAATCAAAATCTATAAACTTCGAAATGTCTCACGGAACTTTATTATAACGAAGCATTGAAGTTATGGTGTCTTGACTATTTATAGATCCAAGTGAGTCAAAGTATTTTCTACCATTGATTCAACAGAGGATAATAGCTGAAAGATGATAGCTTGACATCTTATGGCTCAATTTCAGTTTTTTTCCCCTCCTTATGTCCTTAATTACCAATTTGCTTTCTCGATTCTTATAGCTATTAAAAAAAAAAAAAGGAATGCCAACAATTTTGTTTCTAAAGCATTAGCTCTGATAAAATTTGCCGGAGTCGCTACCGTTCAAACAGATAAAATTAGAATCGCAAAAAAATAAATAAACAAAAAGGGAAGGTTTTGTCTGCAAGAGGACAAGAATTCAGAGCCTTTTTCAGGGGAAAGCTCTCACCAATTTGCCAGAATAATTGAGCTGTGTTTCTTCATGGCCAATTGTAGTAAATCAAATGCACCTAACTCAACTGACAAGGGACTCTTTTGAAGTGAATGAATAATGCAACTCCTAGTGAGATACTATTCCTTCAACTAAGCTAAAAGCTAAGCCTTCTCTTAAATGACTCTCCTCAGTTAGGTGATCTGAGAAGCTACTCAGAGCTTAAGTGAACCGATGGGGATGCATCTACTGAAGCTATGCGTTCTCTTAAATATTTCTTGGGCTTTTCACCAAAGCAAGGTCACATCTAGCAATAAGAATGCTCCAAGTTACTCAACTTTTTCTCATAACCCTTTAGACAAAGGACAAAAATGGGACAGTTATAGGGCTGTCCCCACTGCAGAAATGCTAGCCCCATTAATGCATGGGTTTGCTTCCCAACTTGTATAAGCAATCTCTTTATGCAAGGCTTGAGTAGTGGAATTCTGTTAGCTTCAAACCCCATTCGTCTATTCCCTGCCAAGAAAGGCATTGTAGTCCAATCGGCTTCTTCTCTATCAGTTAACAAATACAGGGGTCTGTTATTTATCTTCATTTTAATAGGGAATGCTGTCTTCCTCATTCGGGAAAGTTCCTGCTGTCTTCTAGTATTGTGTTCATGCCAGTGATATACTCTATTTCATTGGCTGCACCTATCAGATTGTCCACCTCTTCTTCTTCTTCTTTTTTTTCTGTGGTAAAAATAGTTACTTTGGGGTTATTGAGGCTTCAAAATTTCATCAAAGGTCTAGCATGTGGGAATGAGGTCATGTGATGCAGCCAAGGATGACTTGCCGGCAAGCTTCATTATGTTCAACAAAAATGACCGGCAAGTCATCGCTGGCTACATAAAACCCTCATTTTCTCATGCTAGATTTTCGATGATAAAGACCTACCTACACTTCTGGATATCACAGACACTACTCAGAATATTGGGACTGACCGATGCAACTGCAAACTGCTTGCAAATTTAATGGACCTGCATGCCAGCTGAAAACATGGCATAATCTGCAAAAGTAAATACTCAAACAGCTAAATATTTATTTAAGCTTTAATTTTCTCCTTAGGTTGATTTCTTTAATCCATCTTGCTGAATTTTGCAGGTATTATCAGCAACCAGTTTGCTTCAAATTTCCCTTGACTTTTTACCAATGCATGAAGCAGTGATTACTATTGCTTAAAACTTCAAAACATTAATATAATATTTCTACAAGCATTTTATTGCATATCATTTTCTGCTTATTTTTGCATTATTTTATCCTTGTACAGTGCGGGGGATTTGATACCTGTCTTCTCTGCTAAGAATATTATTGGAATGAAGGTTCTGCAACTCGAAAGGTGTACTCTTTCCAAGTAGTTAGGCATGTATGAGTTGGTAAGTACTTGTCACTAATTGTTTCAACACCTACAAAGCTAGTGTCATTGTTTGCGCTCTTGGCTACCTTACAGGTTTGCAATACATGCTAGCACCACATACGAGGTACGTTGCGGTTTTCCATGACCAATAAGCTTACAAGATTATGTTCCAATTTTGAGTTGTGACTACAGTATTATTCATATGCGGCAAAAAAAAAGAAGCTTCTCTATAGTCCCATCTGATTGCTCATGTGCTACTTCTTCTGGATGGGTAAACGTAGAAAGTTTCTATCAATAGTATAGGGCTTTTCTTTACCCTCCCAACGTGAATCTATAACACTTAATGTGAGCTCCTAAACATATAGAACTTTTCTTTTGATGTTTTCAAATGATTTCCTATGACCCATGGTTATTAACTTTCTTTTTCTTCGGGCTGCAATTTCTCAAGGTTTTTTTCATGCATTTTGATCAAGGATAGAATTCCCCGCAAATTGTTCAGGAAAATTATGGAGACAAGAGATCTAAGAAACTCTGCTTTGGCTCTAGCAACTGTATGCAGTTATGCCAAGGTTCTCTGATATCTGTGCCTTCACATGGAACAAGTTTTTTTTTTCTTGGGGGGGGGAAGAAAAAAGGCCTTTTCTCTTTGTGATTTATTCTAACGTTTCCTACACTTCTGACTCTTGCAAAACGTGCTTATATTGTTTGTTTGAAATTCAGGAACCATGTACTAAATATTGGCGTATGTTGCTAGCAAGGCCAAGAAGGGTCAAATTTACTAAGCCTTACTAATCGATATATCATTAAAGGTAGACTTCTCAATATAGAATTCACAGGATAAGATTCACGTTTGAAATATGAAATGAAAAAACAGTTTATTGCTGTATTAGCCACAAAACACAACTAATTATTATCAGGAGACAGAGTGGACTATAGGAGTATTGAGAAAATTGAGACATGAAGTAGAAAGAAAAACCCAGAAAAAGAAAGGAACAGGAACTAGATACATATCAGACCTTCTTCTACGAGCAAACCAAACATGAGGACAAGGAGGCCAAGTGTGATGCATTGAGTTGGGGATATGAAGGTCTGTGAGTATGCAGATAAGGTTAGTGCAGCACCAATGGCTCCAATCAGAAGAGCAATCATGTTCTGCTTCATTTCTATTTCAAGAAGAAAAAATCAGAGACTCTCGTCTTCTCCTCCTGCTGCGTTTTGTTTCTTTCCCTTGAGATGCAGGAAGAACCCTCTTGTCTTGTTTTGATGGTTGCGGGACCAATCTTGGAATCCTCTGTACTAGTTTTTGTGGCAAGTCAACTCTTGTTTCACTATTAGACGGCAATACTTTAGTAATATCAATTTAATATAATCTACATTCATGTATGTTGACACTTGACAGGGTCCTGATCCCTTTATCTCTCTCGTTAGTAATTTAATTTTAAATTAATTTTTAAAATTTATTAACGCACAAGTTACATTTTGTAAACAACGAAGTTATTGCATATTACTCATTTTATTAAATAATTTAAAGATTTTAAAAGGACTAATTTATTCATTCACTGATTTTGGAACTATAACTGAATTAATTCAATTCAGTGACAAAATTATTAATTTTGTCAAACATAAAATTAACGATGTGAAAGAGAACTTCGATTTGTTGGGTCGATCATTAGAAGTTGGGGGCTTGTGGCAGTCAATAGATGGGTTGCTTTAATATAAGTCTTGTAACCTTGCAAGCATCCATTTCTTCGATTAATTTAATTACATCACGGTCCCAAAAAAAAATTATATAAAATAATAGTTTCTTTATCATAATATATATATATATATATATAATCAGGATAACATAAAAATTTATGATTATAAATATGTGTGAAGAAAATGACGATACAAAAGTAACAATGTAAATCTTAAAATACTACAAAATAAAAACATAGCTATAAAATAAATTTAATTTGAATTTTTTTAGTCTTTTTCTCTATAAATATTGATTTTATTAAGACTTTAGAAAATATTTTTTGAAAAATTATAAATAAATTCTTATTTAACAATGATCTGAAATTGGTCGTCAGTTGTGTTCGTTTTTCTTTAGACATGATTTTAACTAGATCAACTGGGATTTTCCTTTAACAGCGATTCAATCAGCTGATTAAATCAGTACAATTCTAAGTACAGGGCAAAATGTACAAGCCAGTGCCTATAAGTTACTGGTTGTGACAGAATAGTTGAGTGCGTATTTGATTGCGCGTTAAAGGAAAAAGAAACGTGGTTTAACTGGGAATAATAAATCGTAGTTTTTGAATAAATGAGGTTGCAAATGTGGTTTTGCTCTTTCAAACGTACAGCCAAACGCACTCTAAGTCATGCTCGGAATATAGACTGGAAACTACACTACGAGTTATACGAATAGGATATCTGTTTCTAGTTATTTTACCAGCGGAGGTACTACTAGGAAGTCTCCAAGCAAACGTTGGCATATTATAGTCACAGGAAACCTGTAAATGTTACAGGTTACTATAGATTAAATTACAAAATACGTATTAACCACGTAAAACAAGGGATTTGGTGGCATCTTATCGCCACTTTTGCAGCTATATTAGGCTTCTTGATTTCAAGTTAGGTTTTGAATCAAACAAATAATGCATCAGAGCTCTGTCATCCGCTTCAACTAAACTATACCCAGGATTCTTCTTTACACCACTCTCATCCATCAACTTCCTTACCTTTTCTACCCCATTCCACTCACCTCTTGAAGCATATAAGTTAGACAGCAATACATAGTCACCACTCTCGTCCTTTCTCATTCCAAGAAGCTTTTCGTTTGCCCGTTTTGCCAACTCCACATTGCCATGAACTCTGCAAGCTCCAAGCAGAGTCCTCCATACAATTGCATTAGGTTCAATCTTCATCGAGTCTATGAAATGAAACGCTTCCTTCAATAGTCCAGCACGCCCAAGCATGTCAACCATACAACCATAATGCCTAATGTTGGGCTCAATTTTACACTTACTTCTCATAAGATCAAAATATCGATAACCCTCATCAACTTTGCCAGCATGGCTGCAAGCTGCCAAGACTCCCACAAAGGTGATCTCGTTTGGTCTGAGTCTGGTCATCTGCATCTCCCTGTACATATCAAGTGCTTCCTCAGCATGGCCATTGAAAGCCAATCCTCCTATGACCGAGTTCCACGAGGTCAAATCTTTGTCTCTTATTACTCTGAACACTTCAAGTGCCTTTCCTATGCTTCCACACTTGGAATACATATCAACAAGTGCATTCCCAAGTAATGTGCTTAGGTCTCCTGAACACATTTCCAAGATGTTGCTATGTATCCTTTGCCCAATGTCCAAATCTCCTAGATCAGCACAAGCAGATAATACGCTCAACATTGTCACTTCATCTGGGCGCTCCCTAACTTTTCTCATCTCCTCAAACAGCTTCAATGCCTGCTCGTGTAAGCCACAAAGCACGTAACCCGCGATCATTGCGTTCCAGGTAACCACATCTCTCTTTGGAACTTCGTTAAACAGTTTTCTAGCGCTCTCCATCTCCCCTTGCTTAGCATACCCAGTTATTATCACATTCCAAGAAACTAAATCTTTCACAGGCATTTCATCAAATAGTTGACGCGCGACACTCAAATACCCTCGTTTCGCATATCCCGCCGTTAGTGCCGACCAAGGCACTACGTCCGTCTTCGCAAAATCATCAAAAAGTGCGCTTGCAACCTTCAAGTCTCCACAATTAGCGTGGAAAAATATAAGGGTATTTCGTACAAATGTATTCGACTGGAACCCGAATTTCACAACCCTTCCATGAACTGCAGTACCCGTCTTGACCCAGAAAAGCTTTGTGCAAGCCTTAAGTACAAAGGGGAAAGTGAACTTATCGGGCTTTATACATTGATTATCCATTTCGGTATAGAGAGCAATGGCCTTTACAGGGTTTGAGCTTTGAGCCGACGCTCTGATCATGGTGTTCCACATGAAAATGTCTGGTTCAGCAATATGAGCAAATACTCGATGGGCATACTCTATGGTGCCCATGAATTCCATGGCGCTAGTGAAAATGAGTTCTCTGAGATATCGAACGTTTGAATTGAAGCCATTGACAATCATGGAAGCATGGATCTGTTTGAGAGCTCGAAAGTTAGTGCATTTTTGCCATATAATCGGGCGCCTGTGGCGGTTAATGCCGCTGTCGCTTGTTCTCTTTCTGATCATTAGACTAAGCAGCGTTCCGCGTTCTGTTTCTCATCCCAAGTATAGCGTTAGGACTCGCACGGGGCATCAAATTAGACAGAAATATATTATGGACTGGTAAGTGCAGTAAATTCCTGGGTACATATATTTAAGAATGGTTGCACCAAGTGTAAATTATACGGCACACAAAGAGGAAGACAATTAATAACAAGTATCAGAAAAATACTAAATGTTAGCTTGAAATAATTTATTATATATTCTGTCCAAAAATTAACAGGAACAAATAAATATTCTGTCCATTGTTAGTGGACAAGTCCCAAATCCAAATGAATAAGAAATCTTTGCAACCCAACTGTTAGAGACATGTCCATTATCATTTGAGATCATTCTGGGCAGTATCTTAGAGGTTTGTAGTCATACAACACTTTAAAAACATCTTTTTTTTTAAACATTCTTCAGGACTTGGTTAGGAAGCATTCCTTAATCACAAGTAATTATCATCTTTGCTCTCTTATATTGACAAGTGACGGTTGTGAATGGGCCTACCTTAAAAAAAAAAAATACTAGACAGATGAAGAAGCAGTTAAATGGGAAGCAGAAATGAAGACATCAAGGGGTGAGGAGATGGATGATATATGTGAGAATGAGAATGGATACTAGAATATTCTTTTCCGACCTCAATAATAGTCCAAGTGATATGGTTCAGAACCTAGCCAAGTAGGAACTATTGACTAATGTACTTCAGTATCTCGATTGGCAATTTTGGACATTATATTGGTATACATTCCAGATCTTCTACATTTAGGAAGGAAGTGCATTTACATCCTTTGTGATATTATATTGTGTGTAATAAAAGAGAAAGTAATATAAAAAAATAAAAATATTTAGTACATATAAGATCCAGTTCTTTTCTTTCTATTAATTTTTTTATATCTCTTTAATTCATGTATTTATTTGTTAAATATAAAAAATTTATATACTAGATTGAGAGATATAAAGTCAAACAACTTCTAATATTAAACATTAAAAGGAGAAATTTTTAATGTTAAAAATTCTTTGATTTTTTTCTTCAATTATATCTTATATAATACTGTAAAAGATTCATTTGTATTGATATGAGAGAGAGAGAGAGAGAGAGAGTGCGTGATTGGACTAGGACACATGTAGATGAACAATTAGTCATGTGGATAAGGTGGCCAAAACCTTATCTTCCTCTATCTATAGCCAACTTCTACAATGAATTGGAGTTCCTTCTACGGTACAAAGCTGCCTTTCATCTCCTCTTCTTTTCGTACGCTCAAATGAACATATTGATCTTCAGCATAGTGAAAATGGAGTCAGGGAAGACAAACAAATAGTTAAGCAATGTCGGAGACCTGTGGGGTACCAGCCCCCTTTTCCCTTTATACAATTTCCTATTCCCTCACCTTTTTTGCTCTTAGATAAATACGAAATTGTAAATTTTTTTTTCTTTTCCTTCACTTTCCTCGATTATAGTCTACAAATTTTTATTCATTTGTATTTCAAATAACTAACCATTTTAGAAAAGACTAATTAAAATGGTCTATTTAATCAAAGCTAAGTTTATTTGCCAGGAGAAGTGGTCATATTTTTATCTGTTCCTCATCGTCACCCCAAAATTGTTGATCAGCCAACAACTATTACGTCATAAAGTATTGAAGAAATGAGGAAGTATTTTTAAGTAATTACGGTGTATAAAATTTGGTAAACTAATTAATAATAAATAGATAAGTGAGCATTTCACGTGCTATAAAGAATATTGGTTATTTGATTTTTTTTTTGGTTACAAAATCAACATAGATAACAATTTTTTTCTTTACAATAATATTTTTTTTTAACTCCAATTTGTATCCTTTTCTTTTTGTCAAAACTCCAAATTGTACGTAGGGGATAGAGATATGTCAATGGGCGTCGTGGCTAAATAAACTGGATTTATGGAATGGGCCCGTTTGGCGTATGGACCAGACCAGTCTCTTAAACCCAAAGACTAGGAATCTAAAATAGTCTAAAATAGCCGAATCAGGGTTTTTAAAAAAAATAACAAAAAAGAGCCCAACTCTTGAAAATTTAGGCGCCAACATGGCCTCCGTTTCGTTCAATCGAGACGCTAATGTTCAGGGAAACAACAGAGTTGAAAGCAGACTTGGGAATCAAATTAGAGTTCTCTGTGCGTTGGGTTTAGCAAATGTTATGGAGGAAATCAGTTAGAGACAAAGTTCAGTGTCAGATAAAATATTGAAAGTTAAAACCCCAACTTTTGAGTATAGGAACCCTCTGATTGTATTTCCAAGCTCAAATATTCATATCATTTAACAGTTAGGATTTAAATTCCCTCTGTTTGAGGAATTTCCATTCAATTGATATCTGGAATACACGGATAGGACATCGTCCATCCTTATAATAAGACGGACCACGGTCTAGGTAGATGGAAATAATAATCGATTAGGAAGTTGATGATTTATCAATTTGGATTAAATGTGGTTTATGTGATTGGGTGTGATTAATACAAAAAGGATGATGAATTTCTTGTATATTGGGAAGTGGTATTTGAATTTGGATAGGAATCTAAGAACAAGGTTGGGGGAAGCTAACAAGAATGGTATGGTGACGAGGGAGGATGAAATTTGAATCCTTTTAATTGAATAAATTGGGAGAAGTTAATATAAGGAATACCTTTTAAATGAAAATAGAATGACATAAAGCGTAAGAACATATATGAGGTTTTTTTTTTTTACTAACTCTTTTTCTTTTCTCTATTTCTTTTTACTTAAAAGATATTTTACCATTTAAGAAAATCCATATCCAAAAGAAAGAGATGAGCAAGAATTTATATATTGTTAGAGCTAAAGATCCCTAAAACGTGATTTTGTCCTTTCAATAATAGATGACAGTTATCAATTGGTTAAAGGAGACCATGGTTATTCTGAATTCTTTCTTTAGTTACTTATTTTCATTGAGAACTTTTGTTGAAGCCTTCGTATATATGGCTGGGCATCACAATCATCCTCATTATGATTTACGCAAGTTTCTGAATGAACTTTGATGTCTATATCTTGTTTTTTCCAAGATGGCTTCCATTATTGAACTTGACTTGAGCAATCAATTTATCAGGGTGCTTGGAAAACCATCCAGATTTTTTTAAGAAATTCCTGTATACTCCTGGAGTAAGTGATTAGTAAGAGTAATCTCTCACTCCTTGGTACATTTGAATTCTTGGGCTGAGTTTAACGGTTGGGTTTCACATATGGACCCTACGAGTCAAGTTGATCGCAAATGTTGAATGCGACTGGAGTAACAGAAATTTCTTAACTCTAGTAGTACATACAAATATCTCCCAACTTTCACATTGTGCAGATTTATAGGTTTCTTATGTGATCTGGTCTGGATCTTCATCGCTAGGAGATGGTTATGTAAGCTAATTGTACCTTATCCGTTTTACAAGCTTGATGGGTACGGCTTCAAAGAACAAAAAGGCTCAATAAAATTGATTGGTATGCAATTTTCTGTGTTAAACTCCATTGATTTCTTTTTCTGGTGAGTCTATCCTAAACACTTTTATGAAAGTAGGAGATGACATTAAAAAAGTTAGCTCCCTCTTTAGGATGCGTAATTTTAGGTACAGCCGTGAGATGTATGGATGAGCCCAGCAGCATTTGTTCAAGAATTCAAGATCATTTTCAAATATTGAATGCATGCCTAAAGATTTTCAACAGCAGTTGGAGGAATCTAATCTGAATCTGGAAACACATTAAGTAAATTAATAATCACGCACATGAATGTAATCAAAAGCTTCAACCTACTCAAGGTTAAGCTTTAAAACCTTAAAAGTCGGTGTCACCAGATGATGCTTTCATCATGACATTGTTGGATGCCTTTTCTCTGATTAAAAAGACATCTTTGTTCATGACAGTGTTATGATGAGTTATGACAAATAATTTATATGCTTACCTGCTAACAAACCTTGTAGAGAAATAAGATGTGATTTACTCCGTGATCGGTTATTCAATGAATTCAGGACCGCCTACCTAAGCTATATTGTATATCTCCGGCTCAGTTGACCTCTGGTATTATTGAGTTTAATATTAAGACATCATCAAGATTTTTACCTTGTACGGCACACAGTGGTAAAGGATCAAAAGTTTCTTCGCCTTTCCTGCTAAAGTAGCGACTTTATGTTTTAAATCTACTTCACTTGGGTTTTATTGATGAAATGGGTTGGGTTTGTTTAGCTCAATCAGATTTTGGTTAGAACAAGAAAGTTGAAGTACAGTGATTAATAATAATAATAATATTTTATTGCACTTACAGATATTGCTTGTAATTTTGATATTTAAACCTCTCATTTCTTAAATTATAATTGATCGAGCCTATTTATCATTTTCCTTGATCTTTTTTAGTCACAGGATATTTCGAGTTTCGAGATAAATTAATATTAAGGGTGCTTGCGACTCAATAAACACAGCCTGACTTAATTATATCTCCAGTGAAAATGATAGCAAACAAGGAATTGAAACCAGTGTTGCCTATTTCAATATCATATATGCCGAACTCTATTTTGGTACGAACAACTCTAATCGTGGATCATTTGCATACCAAAATGTGACACATCCCGTACCCAAATTTACCCCATGTCTAGATTCTAGAACTCCAAAATCCAAAGTAACTTTGTCCAAAAAAAAAAAGATCCAGATATAGAGCAAGAAAGGTAAACAGAACCAAAGGTAATATCTTGTGGAGGCTAGAAAGCTCAAAGGACATTACATTGGCTACTATTACCTACGTCAGAAAACTCCATGGCACAAGCATCTTTGTTGGGCTTCATATATGATGAGGGAAGGAAGAATCATAGAACATCTATGGCAGAATTAATGAAGATGAAGGCGCCTTGTAGGACTTCCACGGATGATAAAAAGAGTACAAGGCCAGAAAACAAACATCTTCATTAGGCAACCCAAGGTATTAATGAGCATCTTCTCTTGATATACTATGGTAGTAGCATAGAGTCTCAAAGATACTCGATAAAATAAAGAGGGTAGGGGCTGATGGAGAGATGAGGCTCGTAAAGTTTGTGAGAATTTTTAAATTTGAGTTGTGTAAAAGATTGGGTTTAAAGATAAGTATTATTGATTGAGTTAAAAAAAAAGAGAGAGAGAAGATTGAGAAGCGAGATTTTCTTTTGGTAAAAATAGATAAAATGAAAGATAGGATAACCAGAAAGAGGAAGGATAATGAATATTTTAATGTTTAGCATTTTAAAATTTTTATTTTAATTATAACAATTATATTGCTTCAACATGTTTTATATTGCTAAAATTTGGAAATAGGGAAAAAAGAGTAAGAATAGAAAAGAATATATTAATTAGGAAGGATAGAAAGATTGTGAAAATATATTACTCCCTCCGCTTTCAAATATAAGTCACAAATATCTACTTTACAAATATTAAGAAAATTAGTTAAAGATAGTTTAACTAATTGAATTTGTATCAAAGCAAAAAAAAATTCATATTTGCCCCTAATTAAAGAGCCTACCTTTATTCTTAATAAATTATATTAGTCTTAATGACTTTCTATTTAATTAGGGATATTTAAGAAAAAAGTCATGATCAAGACAATTTCAAAAAATTGACTTATATTTAAGACCAAAACAATTCTTCAATTAGTGATTTATATTTGAGATCGGAGGAAGTAAAAAAAAATAAAAAAAATAGAATGTTGCAAAATATAATAAACAAAAAGAAAAGTTAATATATAATATAATAATTATTCATTTTATTTTAAGCGGTTCCTATTTCTAAATTATCTGTTTTTTATGTAATTATATTTATTATTATTTTTTAAATTATTCATCTATTAAATATATAAACATATTTTATAAATTAAATCTTATATTACTTATCAAATTAGCATATCAATTAAGTATATGCTCCTTATATCATGAATTCTACAGATTAATGTACTCTGTACTTATACTCATTCCTTGTATCCTACCAAATTGCGTATTAGGCGAAACACACTGAGATCAATGCCAATGGTAAATTGCAAAGGTTAAAAGTAACTAAATAAGATTGTTATGATATTTCTTGAAACAATTCATGCGTTGATTTTCATCCCTTACTGTCGGGCATCGACCACGTGGGACTCGTATGACTTTGACAAGTGTAAGGGGCACTCATTTAATAGGATCATTATGACTATGTTGGACCATTGCAATGCTAGAGCTGGCAATGATCAAAGAAAATTTAAGAAGGTGTCCCCATTGTGCTTCCTATAGCCTATATGAGTCTTGGATCCATGAGGCCTTCCATCGCACAAAAGATGCACACATTTAAGTTTTTCCATATTAGCCCTTTTTCATCACAGGACCCTTCTTTTGTCTTTTCATGTGCCAAATCATTCAAGATGCCCTTCCGCAACCTTAAAGCCCCACCTTAATAAATTGCTCGTGCTTCCCCCAAACTAAAATACGTTCCGCAACTCAATCGTTAAGGAAGTTCTTCAGTGGAATCAGTTGATCACAGTCACAACTTTTAAAGTGTCCACCTTTTTTGGCAGCTCAAGTTCCTGATCTGGGTAACTGATGACTTAAAAAGAGTTAAGATCCATCATCTTCTCTTGTAGATGCCTCCTTAATTTATTTGGGTCACTTGCTTTTTTCTCTAATGTTACTAGTGGTACTTCGATGAATTTTAAGGAAAATAAAGTCCTCGATGAACTGGGAGTGTTCATTCTAAACTATTCGTGGCGCCCTATAGTGGCGATGGTAGCTCCATAATGTGAAAATAAGACTTTTCAAGACAATAGGCTTCTGCGGTATCTCTTCCTCTAATGTTAGATCAAATGCTACTCATTAAATTAGATACGGTCGGATTGGGACCTCTCTTATGTGCGCCATTGGATAATGGACAAAAATTAATGCAACAATGAAAAAGATTATGAGGACTCTTTGCCTCAATGTTTTAGCAACATTAGGCCTTCAGTTAATAATTACAACGGTCTAAAAGCGATCATACACCATCGCCTTCTTTACTTGAGTGATGCAATGGGTTGATTTCACGTGTCTGGGGGTTAGCATCAAAATACACTCATCGTAGTCATTTTGCCAAGTCATGATGGGAAGTTTCCTTTGTTTTCTTTGTTTTTACCCTTTCGGAGGTTAGTCTCTTTCAGTTATATGAATGACCATAAAAGAATCCCTGCAAAAGTAAGTGTATTAATGAATTTTATCGCAAGAAGGAATCTTAGACGAACTCATTTATTTAGTTTTTTTTTACTCATTTAATTTAGTTTTTTTTTCTTGGGGACCTTATATATATATATATATATATTTTTTTTTTTTTTTTGTTACAGTTAAGGTATCTTCTGGTCAGTTTGTCCGTAAGTCTCTTCTTAAGGATTTTAAAAATACATCCATAATATAAATTCTCTTAGGTCTTAGACTTCAAAATTTAAACTTTGAGTAGTTAAAGTAAAAAATATACTTTCTTAATTATTAGGTCAACTCCTAGATTAAGAGAGCGTATACTTAAGATTTCTTGCTAATTACTTGCAATTTTCATTAAAACCCAAAAAAATTTCTTTGAAGAGAGGAGGTAAGAAAAATTTCCCAATGACTAATGTGCCAATCAAAGCTAATCCTATTGATTTATTCTAATCCAAACAAGTTAGTGTGTTTCGTATGACATCCTAGCTGACACTATCTGTTGATCTAATTTGCTAAGTCAGACTCGACTCACGCACTTTCCATCCAGAATGGTAGAAGGTAGCAGTCGCACACATCAGGAGCAGAACTCTCTCTGTTCTGTTGGTAGGCTGTAGCCGACCTCTAAGGGACTGCTCTGGTGGCTGTCAAAGACTTTAGATTGCTATGGAGACTCTAATTTATCCAAGTTTTACTGACAAGATAAAGTTCCAGTAAACTTTTTGTGTCAAACCTTGAAAAAAAAAAGAAGGTGCGAAACAAAAATTTTAGGTAAAAAACTATGGCTGAGTTAAGACCTGAGATTTATAGTTTGCGTCATGTAAGGACCATAAAAGTGAATCCTCTGGCTGAGCTTCACTAAAACTAGGCTTAACTTTAAACCCTTCCATTAGCTAGTTGTATTCTGCTATATGCTCCCGTACTTCACCATAAACAGAAGTTTGTGTACCTTATATAATTGAGAGAAAAAAAGAAGAAGATCTGCATACTGATCGATGGACGGATAAAAGAAAAACTCATGTGGACCCGTATGATGATAATTAAAATCGGTCCTAGCTATGCCATAAATTTTGGGCGACGTATTACTAAAAAATTATGGCTATCACTTGGTAGCTCATTGTTATCAATAGGATTAAAATTCTACCCTAGTGATATGAAAAGACAATGGAACCACTCTATTTTCATTTCGGCCTTTTTATCTTTACATCAATGCATTTGCAAATCCATAAAGCCAAAAGGTGGAATATAACACAGAATTCAGTTGGAAGGGCACTCTTGTAATGATAGCCCGCATATACTCTGTCAAATTAATTTCTTATCCCATTTATGCCGCTGAGCTTTCTTCTCTGCCCATCTCTTCATTTACTAGTCCAAGTCCTTCTCTGCTTTCCTCTCTCCATAGCTTTCTCCCCTTCTTGTGCTATATAAAGAAGAGGAGAAGCTACTGAGGTCTTTAGTGTTACCCTACCGAATGGGTCGATCACCATGCTGCGACAAGGTGGGCTTGAAGAAAGGGCCATGGACACCTGAGGAAGATCAGAAACTGTTAGCTTATATTGAAGAACACGGCCATGGAAGCTGGCGCGCCTTGCCAGCAAAGGCTGGTAATTTTGTGATGATATTTGTCTTCAATAATAGTACAATTTTTTGCGGTTTAGTTCACTGATATATACTGTAACCCATGCTGTTGTTGTCCGTAGGACTTCAGAGGTGTGGTAAGAGTTGCAGACTGAGATGGACTAATTATCTTAGGCCTGATATTAAGAGGGGAAAGTTCAGTTTGCAAGAAGAGCAAACCATCATTCAACTCCATGCCCTCTTAGGGAACAGGTTTCGTATTCAAACGAAGTCATCTATCTATCTATGCTCAGTAGTAGGATAGAAATTCTTGTATGTTATGAATTGGAAGTTTTCTACCGATAGCCATTTGCTTCGTCGTCAGGCTTTTGTCCTTGGATGTTCATAAGTATTCATATCATTTCTTCCCTAGTTTTTCTCGGCCTGTTGATCCGTATTGAATACACAGGCAGGCACCAGATTTATGCAAAACCCGTCATGGTTCTAACTTTTCTTGAAAGTGGGAACAGTGATTTCTTATTCAATACTTACTATGTATTGTATATTTGTATTCTTTGGTTTTCCATTTCCCTTGTTGTGCAGTATCTATTAAATGCAATGGCCTCTCAGTTTCTTCAACCACCTATTCTGACCTATCTTCAACAAGTAATATTTAATGTGCTTTCTGCCATTTTCATAAATTTACTCCCTGACGTCCAGGTTTTTTCAAGGTGGTCTTTAAATGCAAAATGATTTTCTGCCATAAAAATGCGAAATCAATGCGCCATGCATGTCATTTCTAGTGTAATTGGAATTGGACATGGCATACATTTTCATTTTTCTCTATTAAAGTCGCATTTTAAAGATTTCAAACGCAAGAAGCTACTTGTAGTTGATGGATTCAAGGGTTAGCCTTGGTTTCTATGGTGTGTCTCTATTATGTTCTGTTGTCTTGTATTCAGGTGGTCGGCTATAGCTACACACTTGCCAAAGAGAACAGATAATGAGATCAAGAACTACTGGAATACGCATCTCAAGAAAAGGTTAGCCAAAATGGGAATTGACCCGGTGACCCACAAGCCCAAGAATGATGCCCTTCTCTCCATCGACGGCCAATCCAAGAGTGCTGCCAACCTTAGTCACATGGCTCAATGGGAGAGTGCTAGGCTTGAAGCTGAAGCAAGGTTGGTTAGGGAATCAAAACTACGTTCGCATTCATTGCAGCATCAGCATCAGCATCAGCTTTGCAGCTCTGGGTTTTCATCTTCATCTTCTGCTTCAACTCCAGCCCTAGTTCTGAATAAACCAGAGGTACCACCTATTTCCTCACGGTCTCTAGATGTGCTGAAGGCTTGGAATAGTGGTTGGATAAAATCTAATGAAGGCCATAATGTTGGTGGCGACCTTGAGTCCCCTACGTCTTCCCTGACTTTCTCTGAGAACGCACCACCAATTATGACTAGACTTGGAGAAAGTACAATGCCTACGATTGAGTTTGTGGGCACTTCAGGTTCTTCTGAGACAGGAATTGTGAAGGAGGAAGGTGAACAAGAGTGGAAAGGTTATGAAAGTTCAGTCCATCTGCCTGAATACAAAGATGGTATAGAGAATTCCGTGTCTTTTGCGTCTAGCCTGCATGAGTTGACAACGTCCATGGAAGGCACATGGACATCTGAGTCTCTTAGGACTAGTACTGATGCTATTGCTGAGGAAGGATTCACCAATCTTTTGCTTAATACTAACTCCGATGACCGGAGTTTGTCAGAGGAGGGCGGAGGAGAGTCTAATAATTGTGATGGTAATGGAGGCAGTGGGAGTGACTTCTATGAAGATAACAAGAACTACTGGAACAGCATTCTTAATTTAGTGAACTCTTCCCCTTCTGATTCCCCCATGTTCTGATTCTGTGTCAGCTGAAGTGTGAGTCATAGCATATTCCTCAAAACCAGATCAAAAGCCATTGATTTTCTTTCCATCGCCATAAGAAGCCAGCTTGCATGCCCACGGAAAAATGTTCATTTCCATTGTTATTTTCGTTGCTTTCAGAGACTTTCTTGGGAAGTATGTAACTGTATTTGTATGAAAGCAACCGCGGCTTCATTGGAAACCAGGTCGCTGATCGCTACCACGATCAAATGTTCATATCAATTTGTTCTGATTCGACTTGATTTCACTTTCTTTGTCCGGATTTTCTGGGTTGAGGATATGTTCCTTTAGTCAAATTGATAGTAGATAAGAGTGTGAAGTGAGTGACTTTTACCCAAGTAATTTTCAATGTCTATGCTGCATACAAGCATGTCCAAATTAAGCGGTATTTACTATGGTATTTATTGCTGTTAGTTTCATGTCACAGTCTGGCTTTCCAAGGGTTTTATTCATTGTTTATTTTGGGTTCTCTTTCACTTGTCTATTTCATTTGCTAGGTTGTCATGTCCTATTTCAAGACGGAAACTAAAGACATACTTAAACTTTTTGACTTTTGAATTTTGTATGACTCGTATGAGTATGAAATTGTGTAAAGATTGGTCTTTTATTTTAAAATTTTTATAGAATTTAGAAAGAATAATACAAAAAGTACAAGTGTATATAACTTTTTTTCACTTTTTTTTTAATTTTTTCTGAATTTTACAAGAGATTCACAATAAAAAATTTTGGAGGACGAAGACAAAATTTTGATTGGCATGTCCATGTATACGAACATCCAAATCTCATCCATAATTAGACCGATTAAGTGGGTAACGCCTTCGTGAAGAAAAGTCACAAGGACTATAATTCGAGCTTTTGCATTTGCACGTTAACACTTCCAATCCGGCAAATGAGACCATGTTATCCGAGAATACATGGTTATTTCATCTTTTTTTTTTTCCTTTTAACAACTGAGCAAAGTTTTGAAACTGAAATTCTTTTATATAATACTCGCCTCTTTCACCATTAGACTACTTTTTGAAACTTAATATTGTTGATTGTTGTAAATATAAAATGTGAAAAAGGCATTTATGTATTGAGTAAAACTATGAAAATGAAATTTTTTTTTCAAACTTTATATAAATTACAGCAACATGACAAATTGGGTAAAATTTGATAGACCAATTTGTGTAAATAATAATACCATTATGTGTATATCCAAACGCTAATTAAATGTACACTAATTCTAATTTTTATGACTCATTTTGTCAATCTGAATTCAATACAGTAATGTCCACGAAATAATGTGTCACCGTTGACATTAGAGCACATAAAATAGAAATCCAAAGTTGAAACTTTGGAGCATATGATTGCATAGGTACAATAGTTTTAAAATTTTACACCATAGATATAACTTCAAAAAAGGATATGTCGGATTGTATGGAGCACTGGGATTGCTTAATATATTTGTTTATTTTGAAACAGTTTTGTAATAAAAAAATAGAGTTTTATAAGAAGCAAAAAAAGAAATAATTTATTTTTGACAAAATTATTTTATAAGCACTATTATTAATGTTATTGTGTTTGATTTGAGGGAGGGTAGAGGTTATGTGGAAAAAGGTTAGATGTGAATTAATAATATTGAATTATGGTATTTTTGTTTTTAGAAAAATAATTTTTTGTTATTACTTTTAAGGAAACATTTCAATTTTCTACTTCTTTCCTATTATAGAAAAAATGCTTCTGTCACTAGTCTAAAGCACCTTTTTGAAAAGAAAAAAAAACTTGGTCAAACGTTTTATTTTCTGAAAATAAATATTTTTAAAAAAATCAGAAATTTCTCCCCTCTTAAAAGTTAGGCAAAATAGACTATAATCTATTGACTTTCACAAATTTCTTGGAATGGTTCAAAACTTATTTAATGATTAAATTGCTTTTCGTGGCAAAAAAATCTAAAATATTAGTACACTAAATAAAAAAGGATAATTTAAAAAAAAACCTGAATTCAATCCACTTCATTTGAATCCTAAGAATCTTGCACGTGTTCTTTTTAGGCTTGGATAAGATTTGACAAATTGGAGCTGGATCTTAAATCCTCAAAAAAAAAAAAAAAAGAGGCTTTGCAATCTTATTTAACTCAACTTTCTCTCTTTTTGAAATAAAATAGTATAATAATAATAGAGAAATCTATTAGTATACTTATGACATTCATAAGTCACAAATTTAGGATTAGATTTAATACCTTATCTACGAAAAGCATAATATATTCTAGTTATGATCAACAAAATCTTTCTTATAGCAAACCTAGATAACTAGCCTATCTTTTTTTTGGACTTTTTATGCCTCTTGGCCTCTTACAATTAAAGATCCTTTTTTCTCAAAAACTTTTTTGAGATATAAATTCATTAACAAGATAAATTTCTTTAATAAATATTATACCTTCCTATTAATATTTTCTAATGCATAGGATCTTAATATAGAGGCAAGTGCAAAGCATACTTATATAGGTAGAATAACTATAAGAATTCTATAAAGAAAAGATTTTAGAAGAAAAAGAAAGCTTTAAAAGTTATTCATATCAAAACACTAAATGTTATTGGTCAAACTTGGATACAAGACTTCCTTCACTTCTAACTGAGAAAAAGCTCTGATTATATAGCTGAGAGTTGAAGCACATAGACAAACAACTTTTACAAAAACTACAATGATACAAACAATTTTTATTAAAGCTACTTTTACAGGTTAAAAAGAAAAGCACACTTAAAAATATAAAGCATATAAATAAACTATAGTACAATATTTTAACTAACAAAAGATAACGCTTATCTCTTCACAATAGGTTCAAGTAATGGAGACAAATTGGGCTCTAAGCTATTTGATTCATTTAGGTCATCCTTCTTTTTCAGCTTTCCAACATATTTTGTTAGTTACTTTTCCACTTTATCAAAATCGTCCATTTTATTTGGATCTTGAGAATCTTGCATGTGCTCTTTTTCGGCTTGGATTGGATTTGGCTGTGAACTATCCTTGGAAAGATCTAGACATTTGGGTCTTTCTCTAGGCTTTTGTATTAGGAAAATTGACCTCTGGCATTCTTGGTTCATCTAGTATGAATTCACTAGGAAATAGGTTGAGAGAGGTACAAAAGATGAATTATTTTTTTTCATAATTATTAAGTTTACATAAAAATATCTTGAGAACCTAAAGAGTTTGAACTTTTTGTTTTGGCTAAGAAAAGAAAGTAGTCTATTTATAGGTATAATTTCTAGTAAAAAGCATGTTGTTTCTTCTAATCTAGTAAGGCCTATGCATAATAAAGATACTACCAACTTGTAAGTCTTTTAATGGGATTTCTCAGAGATTATACTAAAAGATGATTTTCTTTAATTTTTCACATCACCAATGTAATGGTGAAAATCATTCTAAGTGGGTTCAAAGATTGGAATTGGGAATTACAATTTTCAAACTAGCAGAAGAAATCATAAATGAGCAACAGAGGAAACTATACAACACCAATGTAAAAAGCAATAAGTATGCCTAGATATATTAGATTGCATCATCAGTGACAAGAGTTTGAATTCTGAAGAGAATGAGAAATGAGGTCTATGGATTGAAGTAAGAGGGATATAAAGGGATGACACATCAGCATGGTCATTTGATTCATCAGAACTGATTTCTTTTAAACCTATTTCACTTGTATGTTCTGAGTCAAAACTACAATAATGAGGCAAACTTTCTACAAGGGCTATGATTCCAAAGGCTTTTTGAGTTAGGATTTCTATGCTTAGGACGAGTAGGATGTTGTTTTATTTGAACAAGTTACTAAATTGGTTGTTTATCTCTATTTTTTGAAGGGGTGATGGGCTTTCTTAGGTGAAGAAGGTGGCGTTCAAATTTTCAAGGATTTGAAATCTTGTTCAAAAAGTTTAGTGTGTGATAGAGATGGTTGTATCATGGATTTGTGTATCACGGTCTTTATGGTGGTCTAAGGATTTTAGATGGAGTTACTGTTTTTAGAGGTTAAAGAAGTTGCAAGGATTGAAGTTAGTCTTTTTTCATTCTAAGAACCTCATGGATTATTTTGAAATATTTTAGTAATTTGCTTTAAGAAGGTAAGGAGAATAAGGATGGGTAGTGCATGGGTTTTGAATAAAGTTGTATGGAGGGGAATAAAATTCATAGATGTCTCTAGTCTACTTTTTTGCCAAGTCTTTTTTAATCTAATTAAGTTGTGACTTAAGTCTCATAATCTCTTATTCTTTTTCTAAAAATGTCAAGCCTATATATCCTTTAAGGATAAATTCTCTCAATTATATCTCCAATGCTATAACTTACTATTGTAATTGATGGTACAGTTGTTAAACTTGAATATAAAGTCCATCAATGCAAGAATTGGTCTAGAATATTTGACTTGTTAAATTTTTAAGACAAGAATCAATACTCTAAAGAACTTGATTCTGGATAATTGCATTATGGGTATTTTAATTGAGATTTTTTTTTTTTTGCTTGAGAAACTGGCTTCATTATTCTGTCAGGAGCAATCTTTATAGGGATGGAGAATAACTTGTAAGTGACTTTGGTTTCAGGGTTAGTTCTTCTTTCCATTGGTAGAAATTCTATATCATAAGATTAAGATAAAGAGGAAAACATCATGCAAGGTATGGGTTGAGGTAGAGTTTATAGGTTGATAACCAGTTCAAGCTTTGGAAAACAGTCTTTATAACCTAATTTTCTAAGTAGTCCATGGATAGTTCTAAGTTTAAGTCTTAGGTTTTTGATTCCCACCTAAAAAGGTTTTGAACTAGGATTAGGCCTATTATCATCATCATGATCAGCCTTCAGATGAGAGGAGAATCCTTAACCCCAGTATGGCTTTTACTTTTTCCATGTTGCTATTACTACAAAATCTCGAGGTTTGTACTTGCTGTCTTTTGATACTTTCAACCTATTCATATAGCATTTACAATCAAGGTTATACATAGAGGGATCATAGTCCCAGATGAAATGACCATTGATTTTTGCAACATAACTATAATGGCCATCAAGGTAGAAACAAGTTATCGAGATGACTTTTTCTTATGTTTTTGCTCTATAATAAGAGTGATCATCAAGGATTGATTAATTGTAAGCCTTTGAGGGATGTTTGTAAAAGTTCTTTCATCTATTCCAAATCTTTTAAAAACTGATTTGATAGTTTCATCTCTAACTTTCTTTATAATAGGTGGAGTGGTAGTGTGAAAGACCTTTTGACTTCTATGAAATTCCTTTTCATAATTGGTAATCCATTTAAGAGGTTGCAAAAGTTCTTCTCTAAGGATTTGTTTAGGTATCTATCTAATGGTGGTGAGATCAGGTATATTTGAAATCATGTACAGGATACTGTCAGTTGTATTAGGAAACTAAAGATATATAACATAGGTTTAAATGTGATAAATCATCTGGTGATGTAAAGTAGTTGGAATAACATTTTTTATCTATTCTACTCCAATGATTTGAATATGTACCTTAATCCTAGTTGGAAGAGTCAGATTTAAAAGCTTAATGCTAAAATTAGAAACGATGATGAAGATAGTGCTTCAACCTTTATGGTAACAAGAGTTACACTAATTAAGGCATTCTAAAAAGAGGTATAAGTGGTATCAAGGAGATAAATTCTAGTTGTTACTAGAATTCGTTTTCTTTTATGAAAAATGAGAACTAATCGTATACCTCCCATATGAAGATGATTATAACCTTGTTTGACCCAGTGGGAGATTAGGCTGGTAGGGATTTCTAAAGTCACATGCTGTTCAGCTTCAGTTGATCTCAAATTACACTGATCAAGTTTAATATCTTGAACAATTTCTTTAATGGAGACTCTTTTTGGAGAAATAAGTGTTCAAATAGATCTAATAAAGGCTTATTTTTTATGGTAAAATTCATATGAGTTAAGGATAAGGGTTATGGTCAGTGGCGGAGCCACGTTGATTTGAAAGTGGGCATATGCACCCCCTCATTTTGGGGAAATTACAAGTAAAAAGATATAAATTTTAGTATTCTGTACTTTCTACTCCTAATATTTTGCACACCTTACACTTTATATCTTTAATTATTGTATTTTAAATTAAATTGCACCTCCTGACCCAAGGTCTTGGCTTCACCACTAGTTATGGTTTCATTAAAACAAGTTTTAAGGATAAGGGGTTATGGTTTCATTAAGACAAGTTTTATTAGGAATATGGCTAATTTTTACGAAATTATCTATTTTATTAGAAAATGAGATATGCAAAAAAAAAAAGAATAAATCTAAAATAGAATAAAAAAGAAGACAATTTAACGAGTTTAAAAAACTTATTTGTAAAACATATGGTGAGATGGATTTTTGCTTATTTTCTTTTTTTTAGAATTTTAAATGTATTATTTTGATGTGAGAAAAAAATGATTTTTAAGATCGTTGGATGAGAAAACTCACTTAGGAAAAACTCAATGATATGCTTTTACTATAATTAAAAAAAATAGTTTCAAAAAAACAATCATGTAGTACCTATTAAATTAATCCCATATTCCCTACTAAAAAGATTAAAGAAGGCCTGGAATATCAATGGCTCCATTTGGGTTTCAAATGCTTGGACAAGATTACGTGAGTTCACAGGAAAATATCTTTTAAAATATCACACAAAAATAGGCAGCAAATATGTGAGATACATTATCAGGTCAAAAAACGTCACCTAGTCAAAGATTTTTTAACTTCCTCCAATTAATAACACAACATGTTGGATGACTTTCAATCCCAAAATTTGAAACTTTTTTTCATATGTGCAAAAGACCTCTATTCTATATAAATACATTAATCAATTAGAGTTTATAATGAAACAAATGAGTTCATTGTACATACCTGTTGAATCTATAGCCATCAATGAAAATACAGTGATCTGATCAGTGCAAGAGTAAATAGGATTACAACCTACAATACCCTTTAGCATAAACAGGGAGTAGAGTAGAAGAAAGAGAGAGAGAGAATTAAGAGGAGAATGTACTTATCTAATCTGATAGGTACCCCCTTATATGCACGTTGTATAACGTGCAGATTGACTAAGTCATATATTTAATATTTAAAATAATAAATTAAAACTTTAATCTCTTTCTCTTTAAACTCTAACTCAATCAGTCTTGTGATAGAGAACCAGACTGACTACTAAAGGGCTGTGGGTTGGGTCTTCACCCAAATGGGCTAATTTGTGTGGTTTGCCTATCACAGTCTCCACAAGATGTCTTAGAACCAATCTGTTCAGGCTTAACAATTAATTAAAACTAAATTGCTTAAACTTATAATTCACCAATTAATTAATTAATACAAATCCATAATTTATTAAATATTCCAACAATCTCCCACTTGGATTGTATTAATTAACTATTCAGTAAACATATTACAATAATATAATTTAAGCAATTGTAATTATTAAGCTACTAACAAAATTCAAAAAATGAAACTCCACAAATCACTAGATCCTATGGGGAAGCAAGTGATATTAAACTCAAAATTACATAATGTTTCATAATCTGAGTAGAATAGAGTTCAAAATTTTATTCTCAATTCAGCTTAGTAATTGAAAAATTGAGGATCACTGATTCCTATAGAGAAGCAAGTGATATAAAACGTATCATAACTAAATCATTGAATCCTATGAGGATACAAATGATATAAAACGCATTAAAATAAAGTGATCAAAGCTTGCAGATAATATAAAGCAAAATGATAACATAATTTTTAACATACCTAAAACTCCCACTTAAACTAGGGCTTCATCAAAAGATTTTACAATACCCATACAGGTTACATGATTTTGAAATACTTCCACGGGCAAGCCCTTAGTCAATGGATCTGCAAGCATCTGTTTACTACAAATGTGAATCACACGAGTTTGTGATTCTGTAATTTTCTCCTTGACGAACATGAGTTTGATATCAAAATGCTTCGTACAGCTCGAATTTATATGGTTATTGGCATAGTACACTGTGGACATGTTATCACAATAGATGGTCAGAGGACACGATATTGAATTAACTAACCGAATGCCAGATAATAGCTTCCTTAGCCATACAGCATGACGCGTGGCCTCATAACAGGCGATATACTCTGCCTCCATGGATGAGGTAGCCGTAAGTGTTTGTTTCACACTTTTCCAAGAAATGGCTCCTCCAGAGATCATGAAGATGTAACCGGTTGTGGATTTATTATCATCCAAACACGAGCTGTGATCAGAGTCTGAATAACCAACAATCTCAAGAGGATATGATCTTTTATAAGTCAACATATTATTTTTTGTACCTTGTAAATACCTCATAACTTTCTTGGCAGATGTCCAGTGATCCATACCAGGATCACTCAAGTATCGACCAAGCACACCAATAACAAAAGCTATGTCTAGACGAGTGCATACTTAAACATACATAAGACTACCAACAGTGGAAGCGTATGGTATCTTACTCATCTCAGCTCTCTTTTCATCATCCTTGGGACATTGAAGCTTACTTAACTTTTCACCTTTCTAAATAGGAGCAGGAGAGGAAGCACAAGACTCCATTCTAAATTTCTTAAGTACTCGTTCTATATAAGTTGCTTGAGATAGCCCAAGAATGCCACGAGATCTATCAGAATGAATTCGTATCCCGAGAACAAAAGAAGCTTCACCAAGATCCTTCATATCAAAATAGAGTGACAACAGATGTTTTGTTTCATTAAGAAAATTCATTGAATTGGTGGCTAACACGATATCATCAACATAGAGGACTAGAATAGCAAAATTGTTTCCATCAAATTTCTGATAAATACATTGATCTGAAACATTCTCAATAAATCCAAGAGAAGTGATGATTTCATCAAATTTTAAATACCAATGTCTAGAGGCTTGCTTTAGCCCATAGATAGACCTCTTTAATTTGCACACTAAGTGCTCCTTACCAAGTTCAACAAAACCATTAGGCTGAGTCATATAGACTTCTTTATACAAGTCTCCATTTAGAAATGCAGTTTTGACATCCATCTGATGAAGTTCTAAATCAAACTGTGCAACCAGAGCCATAACCACTCTAAAGGCATCCTTAGTGGAAACTGGAGAAAATGTCTCTATGTAATCAATACCTTCTTTCTGATTATAGCCTTTAGCTACAAGTCTGGCTTTATATCTCTCAACATCACCAGTAGCCCCACGTTTAGTCTTAAACACCCATTTACAATCAACTAGCTTAAACCCTTCTGGTAACTCAGCATGTTCCCACACATGATTACGATACATAGAGGCAATTTCTTCATTCATAGCCTCTAACCATTCAAAAGAATAAGTACTCCAGATTGCTTCCTTATAAGATATAGGGTCTAAGCTATCAGAAGTACCTGAATCAAATTCTTGCAAATACACCATGTAATCACTAGGAATTGCAGATTTGCGAACCATTTGAGACCACCTCAACTCAATAACGGGTTCTTCTTCACCCTGCAAAGGTGGCTCTTCTTCAACTCCAAGTTAATCTACAACATAATCTCTATTTGCTGAAGAGGGGGGCATAACAGGCATAGGCAAAATATCACTCTTATCACGTAAAGTAATAGTCCTTGGCACAGAACACCCACTATCTAAGGCATCCTCAAAGAAATATCCCAGTGATGGTGGCCCATTTTGAGAGTAATTAGAAATTTAAGTGAAATTTTAGTTCAAAACATAAAATAGGTATGCTGAGAAAATACGTTATACTTATTAAGTAAATATGTTTTGATTCTTTGCGACTCAACATCAACAATAGTCTTAACCTTTCATCTTTGTTGTTTTTTCTTTTAATTTTAATCATTTATATTTCTTTCTTTTAAAAAATAAAAAATAATATGAAAATAGCCTTTTAACTTTTACTAAATAAAATATTTGTCTAGTATAAGTTGAAAATTTGTTTAATTCTACATCTCACTTCTTTTAAAACAAAAAAAGCATATCAAAATAAAGAAAATGAATGATTAAAATTGAAATATATATATATATATAGAGAGAGAGAGAGAGAGAGAGAGAGAGATAATAAGGATCCCACTAGAAAAGAATTCAAGTGTTTGTGAGAGAAGTACATGAATCTCCTACAGTAAATACTTTATTATATTTGAATCTCGTTAATATGCATAAAGTTAAGGATAGAAAAAAAAAAGTAAAAAAATAATTTTATAAATAAAAAATATTTATAATATTTTTATTTTTATTGATTGAATAATTATTATTAAATAATATTAAATAATAATTATAAAAATAAAATTAAAAAATTTTATTTTATTTTTCATTTTTCTCTCTCCATTTATTACTACCGAATGAGTCCTTGGTGTATTAGGCATTTTATGCCTTTCTTATTTTTTGAGAGAATGCATAGCTAAAATTTTTAAAATATAGTTTTTTTTTATAATTAAAATTTTTGTCCTTATAATTATAATTTTTATCTTTTTCATTAAACCTTAAATCTTAAAAAAAAAGACATAAAAATTTTAGACTAAATGCAGTAGAATTCCTTATGTCTCGGGATCGAGTGCGTAAGAAAAGCACTTGACCAAACGACTCTTGAACTAGTACATACGTTTTAGTTTAGTATTGTTTATCATTTTCAATATAAACTTTTAAATATTAATTTTAAAATTTTATCAAATTAACATCTCTATTGCGTTTTTATAATAAACTCACAAATGGTATATATTTACGTCTTTCGCAGTAAAATAAAATATCAATCCGTTTAAACTTTCTCATAACATGCATTTGGAAGTTATATGTGTATATGAAAAGAAGATACAACTTCTCTTAAAATTATGATAAAAATGTCATTATTTGTTCATATATTGTAACGTTAAAAAATAATTCATAATATTTACTATAAAAATTTCACAACAAACAGTAACAAATCTATCTATATAATCGAAGAATTTCAAACCTGATTCTTACTCTCATTTTTTTTTATAAATATTTTCCTTCTTAATAAAGAAAATTTATTATATTTTAAAATTAACTAGTACTTTCTTTACATATTTATATATTGAAGCAGAGGAGTAAATGCCAGCACATACCAAGATAAGAGACAATGAAATGTCACTTTCTTTCCTAGATGTTTTCACAAATTACGAGCGATGTGTCATGTTGGTGCCCATTCCCTTAAGTATTGACAAACTCATCTTTTCATAACACTCCCAATTTTTTTTGTTTGGGTGGTTTATTAAAAATAATTGACTATTCTATTTACTAAAAGGCTTAAACAACCGAAAAGGAAAAGTGGATCCTTTACATACGTAAATTAATTTTTCAGATAAATTATAAATCCTGTAATTTAGTTCAAAATCAATTTTATTTTCTTGCAATTTAAAATATGTCATTTAATATTTATGTAATTTATCCAATTATAACTCAACTACCTTATAATATTTTACATCTAAATTTTAATAAGTCGCTTGAAAATTAAAATAATTAATTATTTTATTATTAAATGTTAATTTCACTTATACTTTAATATTTGTTCTGTTGTCTATTGTTGAGATTAAGTCAAAAATTAAAATTTTTAAAATTTGACTTAGTTTGAGTAATAATTTTAAAAAATTATAAAACTCCTAGTATAAGTGAAATATATTTTTAACAACGAAATATTTATTATTTTAATTTTTATATGATTATTTTTGCTAAAATTATATATGACCGAATTTATCAAAAGGTGATTAAGTGGTACAATAAAGTAAAGAGGAGTTAACTGACATATTTTAAATCATAAAATAAAAATTAATTTTGGACCAAATCACAAAAATTATATATATATATATATATATATGATTTATCTAAATTTTTGTGTACTCTTCACTTATTTAGATAATGCAAGATAATAGAGATAATTTATGTCATTCATTTTATAAAATACTCACTTATAATAAATTTTTATTAAATCATTTAAATAATTAACTGGTAAAATATGTATACATAAAAATGTTATATATCAGTATACAACATTAGACAGTCATTTAAATTTTTTTAAGCATTAATCAGTCTAATTAACATGTTATTTATTATTGGGCGAAAAAAAATGTCACTTGTTTCCCTTTTTCTTATTTGATTTAAGAACGTGAGATACTAAAACTGGACAATAACCATGGAAACGTGACGTGACCATAGCAAGGTCCACATCCAGTTATCCACATGAGCCGTTGGATTGGATTCATGTAGTCATAAAATTACAGAGGGTGATAAAAAGATGGGAATATGTATAAAATTTATTTTCTTTTTTTACATATATTTTTTATTTTTTAATTATATTATATATAATTAATTTGTAACTGTCAAAAAATAAGTCTCATGAAACATACATAGGTCAATTTTTTTTTTTAAATGTGAGGTTAACAAATAATAAAAGCTGTTTTTCAATTAAATGAGAGGACCATCCAGGCAGGCTGGGTTGAAAACTTCACAAATGTGAAATTTTGGCCACAGCACATGGAACTGCCTCATCCTCTATTTCTTTCTTTCGTGTTTTTTTTTTTTCTTTTTAATTGTGAGGCTTGTCAATGTTCATTTATTTCTGCAAATTATGAACCCACATGGCTCGGGATTTACCATGACTGCGACATTCAATTGACAGAAAGGGAGAAAAGTTTTGTGTGAAATCACATCTAATTTATTAGCCACAAAATAGGAAACAATATATTACATGAAAAGGGAAAATTACTTTCTTAATAGTTATATTTTAAATTTATTCTTTTGATATTAATTTATTTAATTTTTAATTGATTTATACTTTAAAAATTATAATTAAATTCTTACAATTTAAAAAAAAAATTTAAGATAATCATTGTAGTTAAAATTTTATCATTATGCTGTTAAATTTTATTAATATGATCAACTATATTTTATTTTGACACTCTTAATATGTATGATTTGTGTTAAAATTTTAAAAAAAGTAAAAATAAATAATAAAATAAAATTATTTCACATGTATACCATGTGATATAACTTTATTAAATGATTTGAGTGAATTAAAATTTAAATTATAAATATTTTGATGTCAAAATAGTATATAATTGGTCATATCTATAAAATTTAACATCACACTAGGAAAGTTTAATAATAGAAATTAAATTACAATTTTTAAAACTATAAAATTTTTTAATACTAACAAAATATTATAAATTTTTTAGTGTCAAAACGGCACATAATTTGTCACATCAATAGTACTAAATTTTTTAATGCTAACAAAATATTATAACATTTGTTGTCTGGTTCACATTGTTTGGATGGAAAAATTATAATAAAATTTCAATTTTTCATCGCCCAAAAAAAAGTATGAATAGACCCGCTTTCTTTTTAGGGGATGGATTTTGACTTTTCTCTAATTTACTGTTTTTATCTTGTCATTCAGTCTTATTGGTTGTTGTATTTTTTATTTTTATTTTGTTTTTTAAATAAAAAAAAATGCAAAGAAACTTCAAATAATTTGAGACTGAACAAACAGAATGCAGCTCAAACTAAAAGGAAACTGAACGGGCGGTGGGGGAGGACAGCTTTTGTGAATATGAAACAATGACGTCTCAATCTATGATCTTCCAATAAAAGATGCTAAAGAAGGAGATATTTAATCTAGCATTGATGGAAATGCACTCATATATATATATATATATATAAAGTTGTCTTTCTCTAAAACTTATTTCGCGATATGAAACTTCAAAGCTCAAATAGTGGGGACGATCTTTTAGAGTCCAAGAAATGAAAACAACTATTTAGTTTGTCTCTCTCTAATCTCCTCATAAAATAGCTCTTGACCTATTGGCCTCGAAATAAAGAAAACTTTCATGAACATGTAATTTATCTTATTAAAGAAAATTATCGTACACCCGAAATGAAGAGACAAAAATCAACTTCTTAGAAGAAAAGGTTATGTCACAATTGACAAACGTGCTTAGATTTTACGAGGTATCATACCATTAAGACTCATGGCACCACCATTATACTAAGGGTTCATTTGATACATAAATTTTTTAGTGATAAAAATAAAAGAAGAAAGATGAATAGAATATAATAAAAAAAATTTGTTTGGTATCAATGGAAAAAAAAAAAAGAAATATGTTTGTATTAGATTGTTTAGTAGGATGAAAAATAAAAAGTGAAAATAATAAAATGATAAAAATGTTTTTACCTTGCAAAAAAATAAATTATTTGAAATTTTTTTCACATATAATTATTTATTTTAATATTTTACATATATGAATTTAATATTCATTAATTTATTAATATATTTAAAAATATATATTAAATATATATAATAAAATAATAAATTATTTTTAAAAAATAATATAATTAATTCCGATTGAATTGATTTTTGATTGAAATTTAGTCAAAAATTTTTAAAATATTATTTTTTGATTGAAATTCAATCAGACTTTTGATTGATGTTGTTTAAAATTCAGTCAATTTTTTAAAATTTTATATAATTTATTATTTTTAATATTAAATATTATTATTTTTATTTTTTAATTAATTACAAAAATTATGAAAATAATTTTTTTAACTTTGTAATTAGTTAAAAAATAATAAATATATTTCCATTTGAAAAATTGTATAATAGGATAAAAAATAAATATATTTTCATTTGAAAATGAGTGCGAAAAAGATAGGAAAAATGAGCCTGAAAAAACAGAAAAAAAGCACAATATTCCTTATCAGATTTCATTTCTTATGATCCACATATATCAAACATCCTTTTTTAAACGGATTCCCTTTCCTTTTCAATTTTCGTTGTTAACAAATAATAAATATATTTCCATTTGAAAAATTGTATAATAGGATAAAAAATAAATATATTTTCATTTGAAAATGAGTGCGAAAAAGATAGGAAAAATAAGCCTGAAAAAATAGAGAAAAAGCACAGTATTTCGTATCAAATTCCATTTCTTATGATCCACATATATCAAACATCATTTTTTAAACGGATTCCCTTCCTTCTCAATTTCTGTTGTTAAAAAATAATAAATATATTTCCATTTAAAAAATTGTATAATAGGATAAAAAATAAATATATTTTCATTTGAAAATGAGTGCGAAAAAGATAGGAAAAATGAGCCTGAAAAAAACAGAGAAAAAGCACAGTATTCCGTATCAGATTTCATTTCTTATGATTCACATATATCAAACATCCTTTTTTAAACGGATTCCCTTTCCTTTTCAATTTTCGTTGTTAAAAAATAATAAATATATTTCCATTTGAAAAATTGTATAATAAGATAAAAATTAATTATATTTTCATTTGAAAATGAGTGCGAAACAGATAGGAAAAATGAGTCTAAAAAAATAGAGAAAAAGCACTGTATTCCGTATTAGATTCCATTTCTTATGATCCACATATATCAAACATCCTTTTTTAAACGGATTCCCTTTCCTTTTCAATTTCCGTTGTTAAAAAAGAATAAATATATTTCTATTTGAAAAATTGTATAATAGGATAAAAAATAAATATATTTTCATTTGAAAATGAGTGCAAAAAAAATAGGAAAAATGAGCCTGAAAAAAAAAAACAAAAACACAATATTCCATATCATATTCCATTTCTTATGATCCACATATATCAAACATCATTTTTTAAACGGATTCCCTTTCCCTTTTAATTTCCGTTGTTATACCAAACGGAACCTAAAATATTAATTTCTCTTACAAGTTGCAATGCTTTTCCTTTGTTCTGCTTGAAAGCAATATTAGATGAATGGGATTTTTTTTCGCATATTCATCATAATCTAAATTCTCAATGAACAGAAAAATTAAGATCTACGTGAGTATTTTAATATCTAATTATTTATAAAAATTAGTATACTTATATTATTTAAAATATATATAACACACAAATATACATTTTTTAATATTTCTTATGTTAAAAATATTAGAAATACTTACAAATTAAAATTTTCGCGCATTAAGCACCTATTTAGAATAATAATAAATGAATGACTTAATAAAAGTGAAATAAAAGAGGAAGAAATCTCTATGGTCCTGTTGTTAGCGGTTGAATCAAAAGAAGTCATAATCAAGATTGGTGACATAGGGATATGGCATGTGCTTGTCTAGGCAAAAGAGAAACAGATGGAGACAGTTAATAAGCCTCATCAAATCAATGCTACCAAGGTAAAGATTTTACAAGTCTGTTTAAGTTAATAAGTATTCCATGCATATATAAGTTGTGGTCTAATATAATATTAATATATCACCTGGAGACAGTGGCGGAGCCACGTTTGTTTGAAGGGGTGCATATGTACTCTCTCACTTTGGACAAAATTATAAGTAGAGGACATAAGTTTTAATATTTTGCATCCCTTAACCTTAATATTTTACATCCTTTATTTTTTATATCTTTATATTTTGAGAGCCTACTTGATTTTTGACTCAAATTAGATTGAATTTAAAAATTTTTTAGATATATGATAACTTAATTCAAACCCAATAAACTTTAATAAAAAATTTTAAATCTGTTTACTGATACTAATATTAATTTTATAAAAAAATAACTATCATTATTTATGATTTTATTTTTATAATAAAATTCACTCTTTAAAAAAAATTATTATTTTTAAAATTATATTGCACCTCCTTACATAGGATCTTGGCTCTGTCACTGCCTGGGGATGGTGAAGTGGAACGTAGCAAATAAAGCTTAGTGAGAATTATGGGTGAAGGTCACCATTCGGTTTTAAAAGAACAACATTAATTGCTCAATAACCATTGAATGAATGAACTAACAGGAACGGCATGCTTGCATATGGAAGTAACTGTTCAAAGGACAAGAGTGACCCATAATGGTTTTAATGTATTATTGCTCAGTAACCCACTGAACTCCGTGTCATAATAATGAGCCTATGTTGATTAATGGCGTTCCTTTCTTCTTTCTTATTTAATTTGCGCAGAAAATTTCAGTTTAAAGTTCATGAAAATGGTCATGGATCCAATTCTATAGTTCCTGAGATCAGAAAGGCATCACGTTCAATCTGACAAACGTTATAAGCGCTGTTACATTCAGCAGAAAAATTAATACACGAGTTTCTGAGGCAGCAGCACATAATGTCATCTCGGAATATGAGAACTTCAAAATTTATGATATTGCCAACCTGAATTCCTCAAAAATCCCAATTATACATAGCCCTAAGCCCTGCTTGCTGTTTCCAAGTCAAGACGCGTAGAGGAAATACAGACACTATTCTTCTATGTTCTCTGGTTGAAAAGTTTAGGTAAGAAACAACTCATGAGAAGAAGGATTAAACTATAATTTTCGCCAAATATCTGGTAGAAAACTTTAAATACTCCTATGATAACAACAATATACCTTCTATGAAAATTATCGCAAGAGATGAGGGACCGCTAGGATAACTAAGAAGACTTAGGTATATTCTGTACTGCTAATCCAATTTTTATTTCTATTTTCTTATATAAAAAAGAGGAAATTTGTGACCCTTTATGTAAACTATCACCCATCTGCCGCCAGAACTAACCGAGAAGAATAGTTCATTTTGTGCACAGCGCGGGGCTGCGAGGTACTTCTCATCCAGTTTTATATCCACTTTGAGTCTTCACAATTATTATTATTTTTGGGTAGAGTAGTGAAACAAAAAATAAAGCGAAAAAAAAAATTGACTCCTAGAAACAGCTGTTGGGTCCAAAGTTTCGAAGAATGATGCTTAAATATTTTAATGATAACAAAATCATTGATTCAGAATTTAATTTGTTAATTTAAAAGTATTGTGAATTAAGATAATTATATTGATATAAAACTGATTTATGGTTCATTAGCTCTCTTGAAAATGGTTTAAAGCATTCTCTATTTGATCAGTCAACTATTACCAAGTAAGGAAATAATTGAAGCTTAGATTAAATACAAGATGGGGTGTGAAATCAAGTTCAAACCTGTCCAAACCAGTATCAAAACATGATTGCGAATTCAAAGGAAGTTCTGAAATTCATCATATGCTCAAGTTAGAAGAAACAGATTTTGAGGTCAAATATAAGTGAGAGGGCGAAGAAGTTTGACATTAGATAAAATTAAATTAAATGAGGAGTATATAAGTGAAAAGGACTTATTGACATAATGCCATATGGTTTTAGATCAAAAAGTAACATCAAGCCCACTTATATATTTTCTCTTAAAGTTCAAAGAAGAAAGGCTCAATGGATCTTCCCGATATCTAAGACTCCTTTGAATCTCAATAAGTGGTATCAAAGCCATTAATTTTGACGTAGGGAAGAGAGAGAAAGCAACAAAAGGTGCCACATCAGTCATCCAAGTGGGTCCTAATGCCATGTCAGCAGCTTTCGATGCCATATCAATGATTTTTGAAGAGAGGTTGGTTCTTTCTAATTTTGGTGTTCTAGTTCTATTTTTTATGTCAATTTTCTCAAAATTTGGTTGGTTTGTAGTATTTATTATTCATTAGTTGGGTAACAGTATTTAACTAAGTTATTAAATACCATGAATATATTGAAGTATAAAATTCTATTATTCGATGAAAAGATTGATTTTACTCTATGGAAATGTATAATTAAACATTATTTGGTCTAGCAAAGTCTTGATTTTGCATTGTCGGATGAAAAGTTGAGTAGCAAAAAAGATTTAAAGTGGAGTACTATCCAAAAGAAAGTAGTTAGTACAATTCGGTTGGCATTGCCCTTACAAATAAAACTCATAGTATTGTCAAAAATATTATTAAAAAAAGTTATGAGACAAGTTGGAAGACAAGTATGCCTTAAGGACATTAGCTAACCATTTGGTGATGAAGATAAATCTATACTCATTAAAGATGGAATAAGAAGGTAATGTTATTGACCACGTAAATAAATTTAATGAGTTGGTATCTAGAATCTTAAATATAAGGAAGGCAATTAAAAAAGAAAAGCAGGCATTGCTCTTATTGGCTTCATTACCCATATCCTACAAATCATTTGCACAGTCAATGCTAACAGGGAAAAGCACATTACAATTGAATGAGGTGATAGGGGCTCTAAAAGAAAATCATTCAATGATAGGAAATGAAGATTATCTTAAAGAGAGTCAACTATTAATTATGGAAGATTTTGAGAAAGGGAGGAAGAATATAGGTGACTAACACAACAAATGATTGACATTTTAGTCAAAAGATCTGGGTAATGAGTACTAACACAACAAATAAGTACTATTATTGTAGAGAGTTTAGTCACATCTAAATTTGCTATCGAAAGTTTATGAAAAACTTTGAAAGCCTAAAAGAGTTGAAAGATAAATCAAAGGATAATTCTTACATCTATGAGTTCAAGAAAAGGAAGGTGCATGGAGTGCTATAAATAAGACACCTTAACTATTGATTTAGGTACTACAACAAGTCTAGTTATAGGATTACCATAAGGGTGTAATCGCGGCATTGGGTAGTTGTGAGTAAGAAAAGAGTTTGCAATTTTTTCATTCAAAAATTATAAGAATTAAAAATTTTAGTAGAATTATCCTTGTTAAAATTGTGAAAATCTTTAGCTTGTTTTCTTTTCTTTCTCTTATGTGTGTTTCCACTATTGAGGTCCCAACAGCAAATATGGAAGGTAAATGAAGGATAAAACCACAAAAGTGTATAGATTGTCAAATATCAAGTAAAAAAATTCTCTCTTAATGCCAACAATCATATTGAAGCTATAAAGGAAGACGAAGCCATTTTGAAAAAAGATAGCACTTGAATAGGGGCAAAATGAAGCTAACCAATTTTTATCAAGTGAATGATTAGATGGTGATTTCCTTTCCAATTTAGCTAGAATTTTAATTAGAGGTTTCTCACTCATTGCTTTTTAATCCAAATGGTGGAGATCATATTTCAAGCCTTGAAGTGCACCTAGAAAATATGTGAACAGTAGCTAATTTACAACAAATTGATAATGAGAAGCAATTGATTTTAATGAAACAAAAGATGAAAAAAAAAAGGCAATACGGTTAGATTAGAGGTGAAAAAGTAACCAAATGATCTAAAAGTTTAACTAAAAGCAAAAATAGCAATAAGAAATCATTGAGCAGATTACTTTTTAGAGCAAATCAATTAAAAATTTGTTATTGTCATAGTATTTGAGATAAGTCAATTGAAAATTGAACTTGCAGTAAAAATTTGCAAGAGCACTTCTCATGTCTTTAACAACTAATTGAAGATTGAAAAGTAGAAAAAACAAAAAATGTACCAAGCTTTAAATTGTTAGTTATTTGTATTAGCAAAATTCAAATAAGGAGTATATGGGTTTTAGCACTCTTGGTCCATAAAAAAAACTAATCATAATAGATGGACAATTGGACCCTTTCACTTGGAAATGAAACTACTATTCCTAATGCTATAAACATGGAAGCAACTATTGTCAATCAATTAGAAAATAAAAGGAGCTGCAAAAGATAATGATGACATTCCCAACTGCTAATTGCTTGGCTGCATTATGTAAGACACTTTAGAACAAAAGCATGAGTAGAAAACAAGAGAAAAACTTACATTACTAAGTTAAGCTTCTGTTTGCATTTGTTTAAGCTAAAAATTAAGCTTAATGTCTAGATATATCTATTCTAAGAGCAGCTAAATGAGTTTTTCTTATAATAATTTCTTGTTGAAAGTTTCTAACTTTTTCATATTCTTTATAAATGTCTCATAAAGGATGAAATTTAGCTAAAGGAAAACACTTTGTGTTGTAAAAGTTGTAATTGAGCTAGAATGTAAAACATTAGTGGTAAGCATGAGAAATTTATCTTATAGGTGTTGGTCGTAAGCATGGAAAAATCATCCATATACAAGTCAGTTGTGTTTGAATTGAAAATTTTCTTGTGGAGTAAGGGAGTAGGATAACTTATCTGAACCAAGACAATTTGTTTATGCTATTCTCTCTTCCCTTCTCTTTAGTTTATTATTTTTCAGATTGTGCATAAAGTGTATATAAATTGTTGAATTTATGGTCCTCCACTTAATAGTCCCATTGACAATTTCTTATAATTTATTAAGTGGTTTTATTGGCGAGCTTTAGTAGCCTTCATGAAGAAATAAAATTATTAATGGTATTTTTATTCCTAGTTGGCAATATATAAATGGGCTTCTTGACTAAGGCAACACACATTGACTTCCTTGCTTTTTTAGTGTCCATCACACCTAAGTGGTCCATTAGTCAAAAAGCTCTTCTCTCTACCAGACATTATGTTGTTATTGTTAAAGGTGCACTAAACTTTTCTTTCTTTTGCTACTACTCTATATAATCTAGAGACAAATTGCTATAACATAATTATACAATTCTTGAATTTAGTTTAATCAGTGTAAGAATTTTCTATGTATCCTATTTAGTTTCATTACATGTGGTATTGAAGCACAGCATTTGCCTTTACTTGATGCTTTCTGCCATTTTTGTTACTATTTGAACATAATATAAAAAACTTTGCATCGTTCATGATTGCATGCATGTTGGCTATATTGTTTATATTAATGATTTATAGTCAATATAGTGTTTATATGATATCTTACTTAGCCAGAAACTTGAAGAAAAGATGGTTCCTAAATAGCCAAAAAGTTTTTTGTTTTGGTCATCATTATTGGAAATTTTCTTGATAGATGTTGCCCATTTTGACTTTGAAAATCAATTGCTCTAGTTTTTATGATCAATTTTGGCCTATGAAACATTGAAAACAGAATCTTGAAAAGGGAGACATGGTTGAGACAAAATTTAGGTTTGGAATGAGGTAGGTCAACCCAATTTGAGATAAGGAATGACTTAGACAACAGATTATTTAATGCCTTAGCCAAAATGATATGTCATCTTGCCATTATGGAGGCTATGTTTTGAACCACCTATAAATGACATGCCATTTTGGTGCTTGAGAAATAAAGAAAAAAAATGTTTAAGTGTAAAACGTTAAGTTTTACTTAAAAAGGGGAAACAAAAATAAAAGTATTTTTTGAGCACAATTTTTTTTAGGCTTTTGATAGAACCAAATTTTAGGCCATTTAGATATTTTTGTTAGCTATAAAAGAAAGTTTCTAGGCCTTGGCATATGTCAGTTTATTTTTAGTTAAGCTATTTTTTAGGAAAAAAAAACGTTTTAAAGGCCAATTTTTATATTTTTTTAAAGACTTTTTGGTAAAAAATTATTCTAGGCCCTTAGATAAGATTAATTTTTGGTCTTTTATGGATCTTTTTTAGTTTGTTTTGTCATAAAATAAGTAGCCCAAATCAATTTTTTAGTCCAAAAAATTTTGAAAAATTAATTTAATTGCCTTTTAATTTTGTCTAATTTTTGGGAAACCATTTTTGGGCAATTTATTTGGCATGTTTGGAATGATTCCAAAAAGAAAATTTTTAATTAATTAGTTGCATATAACTTTAATTGATTAATTAATTATTTAATTCTCATAAAATAATGATTATTTTAGTGCATATAATTGTTTAAATGCACAATATAACATATATATCTTGTAATTAACATAGAGTAGTTATAATATCCTTACATACATGTACTTAGTAAAAATCACATAAGGAATTAAAAGAATTTTAATTAAGTATGTAGGTCTAACATATATTTGCCTATAGGAAAATAATTATATTTGCATACTTAATTATGATGAAATAGAAATGTTTTATATTTTCTAAACAATTTGCAAACATAAATATATTTTAGTTTATCATAAAAAATACATAAATTTATAGTATGGTAAGATCTTAGTTCACTTGCATTTGTGAGCAAATACTTAACTGTATTGATTAATTGCCCCAAATGATATTGTGTAAGCATGTTTTTAATATGGTATATTTACTTTGTAGCAATTTTTACATCTCTTATATAAGCTAATACTTTTGATAAAATCATTCTAAGTGAAAATAATTATAAAACCTAGAAGGATTTTGTTATCCTTTATCTGGGATGGCTTGACTTGGATTATGCTCTCTACAAAAAATGAAGATTAGCTACCACTGCCCACTAGACTTGATTATTGGCCAAAAAGCTTGTTCAACCCAAACAATATGAATTTGAGCTCAAGTAAAAAACTATGATAAAACATAGGCCTATTTAAAAAAAAAAACTCAAATATAAAACAGGTTAAACTCAAACTTTTTTGAAAACCTAACCCGTATTGTAATGAGAATTTTTTTCTTGATGTAATTATGATACATATTTTGAAATTATGTAAGATTCTAGAAAAAGGAAAATTACATTAAAAGATAGCTATTTTTATTATTGATAAAATACCTCTTATTTCTTTCCTTACTATCTTACCATTTTTTTTATAATATATAAAGAGCATATGGAAATTACAAAATCAAAAGTCCCTAGAGTGTTGAATGAGTATGACATCCAAGAGCTAAAATACTCACAGAAGAAAGACCCATCCACCAACTACAATGCATGAAACAAGTTAATGATTTCTCTAATCAAGACTTGTGATGCTCATGATTTTGCAATTTCTCATTTCAAGAAAAAAAGAGACTACTAATAATTACTTGTGAAAGAAAGTAGAGTGTTTACTTTATCACAAATTAAATTCTATTACAATTTTACTTCCTAATAGTGCAATATTTTTTTCTAATCTGTGTTGTTTTTTTTAAATGACAGTAGATGTCTTTTATATATGTATAGTTTTTTTTTTTTGAATTCTTTATAATAAAATAGGCTAGGCTTACTTTTTGTATATATTTTTTCATAAGCCCCACCTATTTTTAAACAAATTTGGCCTATAATTAGGCCTAGTACTTGAGTTCTAATACCTTTGCTGAAATGGCATTATATAAGTGTTAGAAGTGGTCTAACCACATCAACTTGGTGCTAATTAAGTCTCATATACTAGGTAACAATCATGGGTTTATTCCTAATTGTGCCAAGGTGAAGGACTACATAAAGGTTGTTCATGAACAACTTACATTATTGAATAAATCACTAACTAGCATATTAATGGCTTAACTATCATCTATGAAACTAATTAGAGTAAAAAGGATGTGTACATATTGTGTAGATGAGAGACATAACTTCACAATTTAAGTATCTCGAGGTAGAGAACTTCGATTCTTTATTAGTACAATTGATCCTTAACTCACTACTTTCTTAGTATGAGCCATTTACAATATAGTATAGAACACATAAGAAAAAATGGTTGATACTTGAATTACTATTCATGTGTATGCAAGTAGAGAATATGCTCATTCTAGAAGGTGGTGGTGTCCTAAATGACGTATATATAGCTATAAGCTCTAAAAAGAAAAGTTGTAAAGGGAAAGGCAAGAACAAAGAACTTGCTCTTATTTGTGAAACAAACAAGGAGGCACAATGGATGAGAAAAAATTATACTAAAAGGAAGGCTAGATTAAAAAGAAAGGTATACTATTTGAATCTACACTTGGTAGACTAATATTAAATCTACAATCCATATTTCTAATATTATGCTAGGATTTCTTAATCAAAAGAAAACTAGCCTAAGCAAGCACAAAATCTTTTTTAAAAACCGAATTGGCTCATCTATGGTGACAATAGGGATTTGTGGGATTATTTTAAGTTCTAAATATGTATTAGATCTTGAATAGACAATTTATATATAGAGTTTTTATAGGAACTTCATTTCTACTTCTAAACTTAGTCCTTTAAGTCTTCATTAAATATTTGTATTAACTTTAATTTAATGAAAAATTGTTTACCTATTAGGAAAAATTTTTTAGAGGGTGATTTGAATAAAATTCATACAAGCATGAATGTCTTTAATACCCTAATGTCTATGCACAATAATATGAGTGTTAAACACTAAGTTATAAATAGAAGTCTTCTAATTTTGTGACATGGTAGATTAAGACACATCTCCATAACGAAAATCAAGGGATTGCTAAATTATGGAATCTTTGAATCCTTAAACTTCACTAAATTTAATTCATTTGTAAACTATATTAAAAAGAAACAAAACAATATGTCATATAAAAGAGCTATAGAAAGCTTTGAACTATTAAAAATAATATATAATGACTTCTACACCCTTAATTTAGATTATAGTAGTCAAAAATATTTTATTTTATTTATTAATGTCTACTCACATTATATATATATATATATATATATATATATCTCTTCTTGTTTTATAATAAAAGTAAGGCACTTATATCTTTAAAATTTATAATGCAAAGGTAGAAAAACAATTTGATAAACAAAATTGTAAGATTTGATAAAAGAGGTAAATAATTTAATAGGTATATTGATAGTGGACAAGTCCATTTGCTAATTTCTATGAAGAGCATGATATAATTATACAATATATCATACCTGATTTATCTAATATAAACCATGCAGCTAAAAGAAAGAAATGAATTCTATTGGACATAGTGAGGAATAAGTTAAGAAACTTCAAACTTCCTATGTATAAAGAGTTCTTGAAATAGTCATTTAAGGTTCTTATAACACTTTTTAAAATCTAGAAAAGTTAAAAACCTAGTTTGAATCATTTCATATATAGGGTTGTCTTATTGAAGTTCAAGTATATAATCCATATGAAAAAAAGTTAAATCTTATAACTATTTCTACAAAGTTTATCAGCTATGCAAAGAACTCTAAAGGTTATATATTTTATTGTCATTCACGTACTTCTAAGTTTGTGGAATCTACAAATCTCAAGTTTTTTAAAAATGATATCAATAGATGGGAGTGATCAATCTATGACCTAGTCATGTTTAATGATCCCATTCCTAAAACACTAATAATGGTGGAACAATGGATCTTTATAACACCTATCCAATGAATATTGAATATAATAATATTTCACAAGCTCAAGTTGATCATACCATTAGTCAAAAGAATATGCAACAAATAATCTTTATTATTCCCATTAAAACTCCTCGTAATGTTGAAGAGATATACTAAATCATAATAAAAGATCCTTTTATTATTGAACTTAACTAAAAACATTGAATTGCAGAGATCAACTAAAAATAAAATCAACATCTTCATCCATTTTAGTTCCGCCATTAAATGGCCAACCATTAGGTTTGCCAACTTCCAGCAAGGCAAGAGGTGCATCATTGAGAGATGCTAATGGCAAATTGCTTGATAGGGCATAATATGCGAGTCTTCACAATGATTAATAACTTCATGGAATGTACCGAGAGGATGCTAGATTATAAAACCTCATAAAGTAATAGCTTTCCATTCCTGTCTAACTTGGCTTGTTCTTCTTTAGATAATAAACCACAATTTTTAAATTTTTAAGGAGAAAGGACAGAGGTCTAGAATTAAACTCTATACTTTATCTACAAAGTACATAAAACTTTAGACGAATATTTGAATATTCCAATTACGACTAGGAGAATCTTTGTCCTCGTATGTCAAGACAAATTGCCTCTCTCTCTCTCTCTCTAGGCCTTTTAAGCCTCCTAACCTCTTATGATCAAAGATTTTACTAATCTTAAAAACTTTTTTGAGATATAAACTCATAGACAAGATAGCTTTTTCTAATAAATATTGTAATCAACATTTTCTAATATACAAGACCCTTATTTAAAGGCAAGTGAGCATACTCATATTGGTAAAATAAATGTAGAAACCCATAAAAGAAAGAGAGAAGAAAGTTTCCTTACTATGGATATTCAATTGGAAACCTCTAAGCTTGTAAGACTTTCTTCTTCCTTATTCATACCTCGTAATATTCCTTCCTTTTGTCTCAACACTTTCCAATAAAATAGATAATATCATGAAAGTTACCCATCTTCCACATTCCAATGGAATAAGATAAAATTCCTTCCCCATTCCTAGCCCTTCTTGTGTATATCACTAAAACAAAACTATTTTACAATTCTGTCAGAAGATTGATCACTAAAAGAAGCCTTTCAGATAAAGAAATTCTCCAATGTTCTAAAATAGACTTCAACCCAAACTGAACAATATGTCATTGTAGAAATCCCAACATAACTTATCAACTACTGGAGAAATTATGAATACACTCACCTCCATCTAAGAGCAATAAAGACTGTCCTCACTTTGCACAATAGAAAAGAAATTGCAACTACAACTAGAGTTGCCCTATGTAATATTAGCTACACTAGCTACCATAATGTTATAATTAGCACCATACTTACCACTCTTAATTGTGAAAGTATAATTCTCACACTCTTTTCAAACTATAACGTGAAGCTTGATGATCCAACTATGATAATCATTGAAGCAAATTTCAAATCCATTTACATGATGCGAATTCTAACGTTGGACCAATGAATCAAATCTTATTTACATGATACGAATTCTAACATTGGACCAATGAATCAAATCTTACTTTAACTACTTTTTTCTTCTTCGATAATTACTATCCATTTTTGCTCCATGTGTTTTACGTACTATATCAATCAATTGTAGAGTATGAAACTCAATAATATCATCATATGATGAATTAGGTCAAGAAATTTATGAAAAGATTCTTACATACACTTAATGTAACACTTTATTTAGACACTATCTAATAAAATAATATAGTAAACCTCACAAAATAATAAGACTATAATAGGCAATTGAATGTGATCTCTCTCTTTATATAATAACTAAGTAATAGATAATTAAGTATAAAACCCAATTATATACCTTAACATAAGAAAATCTCATTTTATTTTTTTATTTTTTTTGAAAAAATAAAAATAATATAACACTCTAAATCTACACAAAAACTTCTCACCATTTATGATGTATATTTTAAAATCCCACGTAAGATTTGAAAATGAGTTATCTACGTTTTATTTATAACTAAGTTACTAGAAGAATTCAAATTCTCAAAATACTCAATTTAAAAAACTTATGCAAAGATTTAAAAAAAATCCTTAATTTCACCAAAGCATACCCATAATATCTACAACTTCCCAGTCATCATCAATAAATATCAATTTCTAGTATAGATGAGCCACCCATGATTGAGCATCCAGCCAAATTTTCCTTGGCTTCATCTTGTGGTGAACAATCTTTCATTGAAGAGCAAATTTGATTCATTAAAGCATCCATCCTCGGCATAGATATCCTGGGAAGTTGCCATCGAGCAAATTTTTGACATATAAACAAGGGCAAGCGACAACATATTTACTTCCAGACCTCAAACAAATAAGAATACTGAGTCAAATGACTTGTTAGGGTATGTGTAAGATTAAACAATTTCCTTTTCTAGCCAATTTTCCAGATAGAATGGTTAGTAGTTGGCAGACATGCAAGGGGATTAATGCAAAGCAGCTGAAACATGTAAAGTTTAAGCTGGAAAATTGAAATCCCAAAATTTATTTCTGCGCATATAGATTAGGCATCTAATGATAGAGCAGTCATAGACCCCCGTAGGAGTGCAAAGCATAGCATTTAAAGCTAAAGATATGCCACCACAAATATCTTGCTGAACTAAAACTAGTAATTAGAGAAACTTGCAAGAAACTATGGTTAATATCGTGCCAAAGAAGGATAAATTTAGTGGACATGTAAGGGGACTACAAGCAGCAGAGATATGGAAAGCCTATGCTAAAGAGCAAAAAGTAGACCCCTATGTATATATTTCTGCACATTTAGATTAGGCATCAAATGATACAATTGTCATTGAGCCTCGTAGGAGTGCATTACAGATGTATAAATACCAAAGCAGAGACGTCTGTATCAGATTAAATTATTAAGATTTCTCTAGTAAGCCACATATGCTGTTGACAAATCACAAGCCATGCGTGCAAGGGAAATATGCTAAAGAAGGATAACATTAGCAGACATGTAAAGGGACTACAAGTAGCAGAGACATGGAAAGTCTAAGCTAAAGTGCAAAAAGTAGACCCCTATATATATTTCTGCACATTTAGATTAGGCATCAAATGATACAATTGTCATTGAGCCTCGTAGGAGTGCATTACAGATAGATGTAAAAATACCAAAGCAAAGACGTCTGTATCAGACTAAATTATTAAGATTTCTCTAGTAAGCCATATATGCTATTGACATATACAAGGCGTGCTTGCAAGGGAAATTTGCTAAAGAATGATAACTTTAACAGACATGTAAGGGGACTACAAGCAGCAGAAACATGTAAAGTCAATGCTAAAGCGCAAAAAGTAGGCCCCTACATATATTTCTGCACATTTAGATTAGGCATCAAGTGATACAATGTCATTGAGCCTCGTAGGAGTGCATTACAGATAGATGTAAAAATACCAAAGCAGAGACGTCTGTATCACGTCTGTATCATCTTAAACTATTAAGATTTCTCTCGTAAGCCACATATGCTGTTGACAGATCACAAGGCATGCATGCAAGGGAAACAATGGCGGCTTCTCAAGTGAAGTTCAAGCTGCCAAAACATAATCTCAAATTTCCAACATTTATTTATGCACATTCAGATAAGGCATCAAATGATACAATGGTCATTGAGCCTCGTGGGCGTGCATACAGATGGATGGAAAAATTCCAAAGCAAAGAAATCTGTGTCAAAATTAAATTTTCAAAGTTTCTCTCATAAGCAGCATATGCCAGACATATTATAAGGCAGTCATGCGAGGAAACTTATGGAGATTAAACTTGTAAAGTTCAAGCTACCAAAACATAATCTGAAATTCCCAACACTCCAATGATAAAATGGTCAGGGAGCTTCAAAGCTGTGCAATATTGACAATAAAACACATGCTAGTTGATACAGACACGAAAGTATTGGAAGACTAAAAATCTTTATGAGTAAGATTAAAGTGCTTGCAACAAATTTTCTAATGAAAAAAAATAAACAAAAGTCCCTTTCTTTTTTTTGGCTTTGGATAGAAAATCTGGCAATGATAGACATATGTAAGGTATTACTGGCAGCAAAAACAGGCAAGGTTCAAATTGCAAAAGTTTCCCATAATTTATTTTCAGCACATTTAGATTAGGCACCCAATGATATGGTTAGATTTCTCAAACCCCAGATATTAATAGGAATATAGATAGAAAATAAAACAATGATTTTTATGATATGGAAACTGAACATACACAACAGCTTGTAGCTTGTGGATAGAACCACATTTAGTATGACAATGAACTTTTCTACAATGTAGAAAAAGCATTTTCCTTAATCAGCACTAATAGACATAAAACAAGAAAAAAGAAGTCCCGTTCTTTCCTTGTTCCTGGCATTACAAAGCTCAGTTTCCCTCACACAAAACTCAGGCTACCATGTTGTATAACCAAGAAGCACAGTCTACGCATTCGTTATCAAATGACTCTCCCATTGATCCTATATAACCTCTTTTACAACTTAATAGCAACCGTAGTCTTATCGGGCACAGATCACTCTGTCATCATAAAATTCTTCCTCAAACGATTCACTTTCAGGGTCAAAACCAAACTCGGTATAAATTTATGGGTGATACTGGCAGCCCAAACATGTGAAGTTAGGGTTGCAAAGCGGACCCCAACATTAATCTTTGCACATTGGGTTTAGGCAACTGATAATTAAGTTTATACAGAGCCTCAATAGTAGTGCATTGCTGAATCAAAATCTCATATGGGAAGTTTAAAACTCTTGGAAACGTTCGGTGTCATGTAGAAAAGAAACGAAGAAAAACCAAAATGCCGAAATAACGATAAAACAAAATCAAAACAATAATACTAAAAAGATAAAATAAAAAGGGAACCTTATGTTTCAGTCGCCGGAATCCCAAATCGGAAAACGTTTGGAAAAAAAATACAAAACCAATTAGAGATGATAATGATGTACCTTTCTTTCAATATTTCCGATCTGCCATAGATTTGCAACATCTTGATGGTAGATCAGGGATACCTAACAGGATCGGAAATTGGAATTTATAAGATCAAGAACTTTGAAATTAGGGCAACACGAACCCACGCCGCCTCGTGGACCGTATTTCGATCCGCAATTTGAGATCGACGGTGGAGAGAACCTTATCAGAATATCGGTGGCTTCTGTTGTAGGCACGTGCTAAGCTAGGTTACCGTTGCTCAAAATCCCACTTTTCGAATTCCGGGCAGTTTCTTCTAAATCACAAGCGTTCGATGAGAAGGGCACGGACAACTAGCATGGACTTGGGTCAAAAATATATCCTCAATTGAATGGGAAAGGTTTTTTTTTTCTTTCCAAAATTACACTCTCCGAACTTTAAAAGATATTCAAAATAAAAGTTTAAAAATGTAAATTTCTTAATAAATCATATTTTTAATAAATGAAATTAATATTATATTTAAAAACATTTTAATCATTTTTAACTTTAAGAAAAATGTATATATATTTTTTATAATAAAATGAACAAATATGTAATTTAAATATCTTTTAAGAGAGAAAGAGAAATGAGAATAATTTTTTAACTTTTGCCTTTAATAGTAAAGTTTGTTCATTTTTAAAAAATTTCGCTAATTTTATGAACATTATTATTAAAACAACATTGAAACTTGTTAAATACTTCATATAAAAAAATTATAAACATATTAAATATTAATGATCAATATAATTAAAAATAAAATATAAAGCAATTGGTCAATGCTAGTGGATTTAAATTAGGGTGTCAAAACTCAATCTAAACTACTAAAAAAAATTAATGATTGGGACAACTCAATCATGTAAGATAGTTTATGCTAGTCAAGTGCAATCTTATTTATTATAGTTTTAAAAATTAGATTAAATCGGGCTGTTTAATTGGGAATCGATCTTTAGTCTAGTTTAGTTAGTCAAAAAAATGAGTTAGCCAAAAATTTGATCAATAATCGATCAAAATCAGGTAAAATTGAATTGATCAAAATAGGTTTGAACTAACTCGTGCCAATTTTTTTAAATTTTTTCTTATATCATAAAATAATTTATCCCAAATAAATTTGATATATTAAAAATAGAAGATAATAAAAAAAAAGAGTTGAAATATAAATTTTTTTAAAGAGAAAATATAAAAAAAGTAAAATATACATATTTGACTATTTTTTATACTTATTCCCTATTACATTTATATTCTATTTCCTAATAACATTTTTCTCAAATATAAAAGCATTTAGCCAAAATTACTATTTAATTTTTATTTTTTTATTTTTTAATGATAAGTAAAATCTTAATATAATTTAAAAACTCTAAAATAATTTTTGTAATATCTTAAGATATATGAATTAGTAATTAAATATTTAAAATTTAAAAAAATATATATTTAATTTTTACCGATTCGACCATGATTCGATCAATAAAATATGAACTATGTTGATTTAATGACTGTTCTGATTTTAAAAATATTATTATTTATTTTTAAAAAAATTAAGATAAACTTATGTGAAAATTTATTTTTTAAGGCAAAATGCAATTTCAGAATAAATTATATAAAAATTTTTTAGAGATTATTTTATAATTTATATCTGTTGTTAACAAAAAGATGGCATGGCTAGCCTGAATACCAAATTTAACAAAAAAAGCCCAATATGAAAAACAGATAAATACCAAACTAGACCAATATCCAACCTTTGCGCATTTTCAATGATCAAGGAGCTTTTTTGTTTATGAGCCCTTTTTAGACTTTAACTTAAAAGAGTTCATTACGTGGCTAACTTTTCGATGAACATAAAAGATTTTTTTCTAGCAATTTCTTTTGACATCAAGAACATATAATTAAAGAGAGTGCAAAGAAAATTTTTTTTATATAATATTTATTCTGTCTTTATAATTATTACTTAATATTATTTATTAATCATTACTCAATTATTAAAAATAAAAATATTAAAATTATTTTTTAAAATATTTTTTATCTTTATTTTGTTATCTAATTTTTTTGTGTATTAAACAAATTATAATTGATATGGGGACTCAAAATTCTCTTTTGTGTGCAGGTAATTTTTTGTTTTTTTGTTTTTTTCCTGTTATCTCAACCTTTTGGAGGCGAGTCAATTGAGACGTCGTAGCTTATAATGGTTCTCGTATGTCCAGAGACTTTTTTAAAGCTCTGTGCTGCTTAAGATTATCATCAAAAAATAATAGAAAGAGATTCTATTCCTATTTTTCTAATTTAAATCCTTTTTCTACTTTAAATAATGTTCAAGACATATAAAAAGTTACAAAGATAAACGACATTATCAAGAAATATTTATCTATAAGACTTTTCCTGATGAACTTCCTAAATCTTAGTGCATTAAAAAAAAAGTGTATCATTTTGTCACTTTCACATTAATTTTTCACATTTATAAAAAATGTCTTAACTAATAAATGAATTAGTACCATATAATTGAAGTAACTATGAGTTGTTAGTTACTAAGTTGAGTTGTACTTAATTTGTGTTTGATTGGGAAATTGTTGAGTTGTACTTTAACTAAATGGAGAAGTGGGGAAACTAACAATAATTATAGGTCAGACTTTCGTACGCTATATATGCTTTGCGGGTAGCCATCAGAATTGATGATGATGGTGTCCCACTTGTTATTGCGAGGTTGAATCAAGCACTGACCAAGTGGGGCAAATGTAATAAGTTTGATACCCACCACTGAATGAAACCATATCCATGCATTCGCGTCCCCCTATCTACTTTCCATCATTCCGCCCCGCATCATATCGGTGTGCAATTATTCATCATTGAGTTTTTTTTTCTAATATTTATTTAAGTAAATTACTTTCTTTTTTCTTTTTAAAATATTTATATTACACAGCATTTTTTATTACAAAAATATATATAAATTTTCATAATTTAAAATACGACTAAAATATTTTTAAAATATTATTGATTTTCTATTAAAAATATAACTTATTAAAAGAACTTTTTTAATTTTATTTCAAAAATATTTATTCTTTGTTAGAAATTATAAATCTAATTTTTTCTAAATTTAAAAATTAAATATTTTTATATTGATCAAATATATATTTAATATTTATTATATTATATAAATAATAAATAATAAATATTTTGATCAAAATAAAAATAATTATAAGTTTCTTTTGTTGCAATAGATATCAGTATGGCATATTTTTTATTTTTATGAAATAGGAATATTAGTATAGCATATCTATGAACAATACCTAATTGATACGGGATTCCTACATTCAAACAATGTAGGTTTGTTTTCTAAACATTGAATAAGGAAGTCTTTCATATATTGTTATCTCATATTATTATGATATCTTAAAATTCAATGATATAAAATACGATAATATTTATTATACCTATGTTTAATATGGTAATTGTTTATATTTTACATATCATTAATGTAAGTTAAAAATGTCTGGGCCCACGTATTAATTAATGTTACTTATTTTTTGAATTTTTAAATATACCATTTTGAGTTTCAATAAATTACAACTTAAAAATGTATACTATTTTTAATATTTGTGAAAGATAATATAATTAAAAAATTTTAAAGAATGTTAAAGTTGATGTGTAATCTGTTCCCACTTTTTCATATATAAATATAATATAATATAATTTTTTTAATAATCTACGATTATTGTTTACATGCTCATAATTTCTTATAAATAAATTTTATTGTAGAGTTGATTATTACAAAAGATGAGTGTAAATCTGATAACTATGAAAAAAAAACTTATTTCACTTAACTTTGTAGTGTGATATAAAAAAATATTTTAGCAATGATCAGATAACTTTTTTTTTAATTTGGAGCGTGATCAATGTTTTATTTCAAATGCCATCTTAATATTACATAATTAACAAAATTCCAAACATTATTGTATAATCTTAACATCCAAAATATTATAATGTGTGAAATAAAATAGTTAAAATCATAACATACTGAAGGCTTCTAACATCATTCCTTTAATTTGTATAAATGCTTCAAGTTGCCAATGTTATCAAACTTATGAATTTAGGCATACTTGTAAAGGAATAATAGACTCGTAAAGCAAACACATCCTGTAAATTGGTAAAAGTTTGTCTCTATTCATAAATATCTATTAAAATATATAATTATATTATATATACTAGTTAAAATATAGTATAAATAAAAAAATTCAAATACAATTTAAATTCTACTAATTAAAAAAATTTATTTGTATTCCATAATATTCAATATAAAAATTTTAATAAAATTCATACATAAATAGTCATTAGAAAATAATACTTATTTTTTAAACTTTAATACAAATTCTTGAAGACAAAAATTATTTTAAGGGGAAATTGTTAAATAATGTTAAATAAATAAAAATAAATTATGCATAATTTTTTGACAAGTGACATTTACTTAAAAAATGTATAAATATAAAAATTCATATATAAAATATATATATATATATATATATGCTAATATTTTTATTATATTGTTAAAGATATTCATGACAAATTTTAAAATTTTTATATTTATTAAATTCAAATCTTTAATAAATAAATTTTAAATATTTAAAAAATCTAAAATCACAATGGACCGACTTCTCTTTTGAGTATAAACTCACTCACATGGCTCTATCATCAATAAAAATGAATAGACCTTAGAGGCTGGACTGCTGGACCCACTCACATGGCTCCATGACCATTTTTGCCGCTGAGGTGGAAAGTGTACCTATACAAGCAAAATCGTGAGTTTGCCATGAGCCTACTTTTTTATCTAAATTTGCTGTGTTTGCTAATCTTTTAGTTTGAGTGTAATCTGTAATCCAATTAATTGTTCTTACGTGCAAACGTGAACGCGGATGTTTTTACGTGTTAACACGCGTTTTTAACAACTATGGAAGTTGCTAGATGAATTTATGAATACTTTTTCTATTGTAGCGTGGTCCCAATAAATAAAAAATATAGTGGGCTTTATAATAAAATGTGTATTCCTTTAATACTATTAACTATGTCAAAATGATTAATAAAAATAATCTAATAACCTGTAAGAATTCCAAAAGGATGACGTCAATCACATCGTGGCAGTCCATTATTGTTGATAAGACTATTTGTATCATGCCCACTTGGGGGTCAAAATGATTAATAAAAATAATCTAAGCCTGTAAGAGTTCCAAAAGGATGACGTCAAATACATCGTGGCAGTCCATTATTGTTGATGAGACTAGAAAATATATATAAAAAATACTAGGTTGGAAACGAGTAGATTCATATACTGTATAAATGAAATACACGTGTATAATAAATTTTTATTATTAAATATATAAATGATGTAATAAAAAATTATTTTTAAATATAAAATTTAGATCACTTTATTTAAGACATCTCTCAAATAGATTTTAACTAAAGTTTTTTTTATTTAAATTATTTAAATTTAATTTAAGTGTTTTAAATTTTATTTTTTAATATTTTTTAACATAAATTATTATTATTTCCTTAAATTTATGGTTAAAAATATTGTTTTTACTTTATGCTATCCTTTATTTAAAAATAAAATAAAAAAATTATGAAATTTAAATTATTTAAATGGAAGAACACTTCAATTGAAGCACAATTAATGGACGTCATAATTGGACAATTTAGAATCCTAAAACCATCGCAAAGTTTGAACTTAGGATAGAGAAAGTCCAAATAATTACAAACAAAATAACAGTAGTTACTGGTTTCTTTTGCGAGCTTTAGCTTTTGGAAACCACAAGGGGCCAAAAAAGTTAATCAGGTACCTGTTCCTTCTCAACAGATTATTAGGCAAATTAAAAGTAAAATCTTATTGAACTTGTTTAATATAAATACTTAAGTTTGGTATAATTTTGATCTTTATAACTGCAGAATTTTTAGTATGAATGTAAGTCAGCATCACACAATAATCGCATAAATTTAAAACTTAAACATCATCATTGATTTCACTACCTCTTCGTGGGACCGTATGTCTTCCTTAATTTAATCTTCATTTAACAAACCATATCATCTACTCTTATTACTTATAAATTAATTATAAGAAAAGGTCAAATTTTTTCTTATTACTATAGTTTTACTCAATTTTTTATTTTATCCATATATTTAAAAAAAATTAATTAAGTTCTTATAATTTTAAAAAATTTTAATCTAATTTATGTTCTTAAACTTATATCAGCATATTAAATTTTGTAGGCAACTATGTACTATTTTAATATTCTAAATATAAATAATTCAAACCAACTTATTAAAGTTTCATAATATATGTTGCATCATGTATGTAAACAAGTGAATTTATTTCACTTAATTATATATATATATATATTTATTAACACAAATTATGTATATTTATAGTGTTAAGATAATATATTATTAGTCATATTAACAAAATTTAATAATATAATGACAAATATTTAACAATATTGACTAAATTAAAAATTTTAAAAACTATAAAGACTTAATACAAATTTTTAAATTATATATATCAAATTAAAAATTAGAATAATTATACATCATATTCTCTTTCTTGAGATATGCTTAAATTACACAGTTTTTCATTTATTATGAAAATATATACAAATCATCCCTTAAACAAAAACATGGCCAAAATATTTGTAAGAATAATATTTATTTCTTTTATTAAAAATATAATTTGTTAGATGATATATTCTTATACTTTTATTTCAATATTATTTATTTTAAAAATTATAAATTTAATTTATTATAAAATTTAAAAGTTAACTATTTTTATATAAATTAAATACATATTTAATATATGTTATATTATATAATATTATATATAACGGTATTTTGGTTAAAATATATGTAATTATAGTTTATTTTTTATTATAGAAAATGCCAATATAACATATATTTTAATTTCAAGAAATATGAGTATAATTTTTTAAAATAACTAAAAATTTGCATAATTAATTCATCTTTAAAAAAATAATATAATCTAAAAATTAACCTAATAAAAATTTAACCTAAAAAGTACATTTATGGATCCAAATAAGAATTTAACCTAAAAAGTATGTTTATTGTATATTCATATCTTCGTATTTGGGTAACTACTGTTTGGAACATATTAAGCATTTTCACAGTACCTTTAACAAAGGACATGTCACATGTTATAACCAGAGATACATTGGTCCCCCAACGTTTAGACCGAACGAACGGGTCCTCTTATTATCATGCTTGTCGGTTGTAGAGGCTATTTTTAAGTACAGTGGTGATTGATGAACGAATAAACACTTATTATCACCATCGTCACTTGTGGAGGCTATTTTTAAATATAAAATTACTTCCTCACACTATATATATATGTGTGTGTGTGCGCACGCGCATGTGTGTGTAATTATAAAAGAATGTTGTCACACCCGAAAATGCAACTGCATGACGCCTAACAGAAGTCAAAATTAAAAGTAATAGAGTCGCCACCAAATTTTTATTTTTGAAAAGGCAAAATTTTGAAAAACTTTTTGTTTATTTGGAAAAAAAAAGTTTACGAACCAAAAGATAGATTCGGGAGTCGATTGTAAGTAGGAAAAGTGTTAGGCACCCCACTACACCCGTTCTTCAAAATGGTTACCCTAAATTAGTTATACAAAATTACTATAACTTTTAATCTATTTTAATTCTCCTTAACAAATCACATGTAAAATAAGAAATAAAGAAATTAAATAATATAAAATAAAAATAAAAAATGAAAGAAAATTAAGAGTAAAATAGAACAGAAAGAAATTCAAAAGTAAAATAAGAAGGAATAAAATTAAAAGTAAAATAAGATAAAGAGAAATTAAGAAAATAAAATTAAAAGAAAATGATTATTTACAATAGCGGACTTAACCTATGATAAAAGTTTAGGACCTACGTACCCTTCAATAGGATCAAAGTCCATGTAGTTCGGACAAAAATTGTATTTGTTGGTTGATATGTTTTTTTTTCTTTTGTTTATGTTTTGTTTTTGTCTTTTTTTTTTTGTTCTTGTTCTTGTTTTGTTTTTTCTTTTTTAATGGAAGAAAGATAAAGAAAATAAGAATTACTTTCACTTTTAGCAAATAAAACGAATTTAGAATTGGTTAATGTATTTTAATTTGCAAAGATCAAAGTTAATTTTATTTATTTGCTTTCCTCATTTTTTACAATTTTTCTTTTACCTTTTTAAATTTATTTTTTAAATTTATTTTTATCTTTGATTAATTAAGGTGCAAAAATTTATTTTTAAAAGTAAAGGTAAGATATCAAAGTTAAAATTACAAAAATAAAATGACATTTTTTTAAGTCTTTTCAATTTTTTTTGTTTTGTTTTTTGTTTTGTAGTCCTTCTTGTTTTTTTTTTTTTGTGAATAGTAAGGAGGAAAATTGAAATCACTTTAGGCTTTTGAAAACAAAAATGGTTTCAAAATTATTTTGCATATTTAATTTGCAAAATTTAGTATACTTCCTTGCCCTCTCTTCTTCTCTATCTTTTTTTTTCTTCTTTTTGTATTTTCCTTATCCTTTTGTTGAAAAACCTTTTCTTTTTATTTTTTTTAGAATTAATTCGATGCAGGTTATTGAAACCTAAAGTGTATCAAAATGTAAATTTAATATCCAATAAATGCCAATGAGGCTTATTGCCCCACATGATCCTTAGGTTGGTTCTTATATGTCTAAAGGGACAAAGAATCCCACACGATCATTCCTGAAAAGAAACAAAATGGAAATAAAACCGAAATATTTACTAGCACAGGATGATTTGTGATAGTGTGTGTCTTGTGTTCAATCAAATATTAGTCTATTCCAAATATATATCACGATATCTCATACATAAATTAGGTGAAAGCAAAGAACCAGTGAAGCCATCCTTTTTGCCTTCTCTGTAATCATTTGCCCAAGAATCTCTCTAGCAATCTGCCTGATCAATGATGCTTTTCCTTGTTCTCCTTATTTAGCTATCCCAATCCCATATGTTCTCTCAGCAATTTTCATAGTCATCAATTCAGATGCAACAAAGGAAAAGCATGGAGCGAAATTAGTTCAAGGCCAAAATCCATAATCCCAACCAGAAATCAGCAATTAGATAAAAGCATAAATCCAAGTTTAATCATTAGACCAAGACTCACATCTCAAGCAGAAATCTGAACTCATAATTAGCTATAATCACAACAGACAACCAGTACCTCTATATCAAGCAGGAACCCATATCCTCGATCAACTACTGAACCCAAATTCAACTGGAGAGAATTTAACCGAAAATTCACTTGAAACGATACTAATAAGCAGAGAATTGCTCACTCATACAAGCTAACAAACCAAAACTGAAAACCCAGCTAACACTTATGACGTGCATTTGATCTTGACAATTTTATACTACCAATTTAGTTCAATCAGATATACTCAAGTGATTGCAATATCATTTCACTCCCAATTTGACATACGATCGAGCTCAAAATGGTGACACTCTAATCCTAAAATTCAACTTCAGGAGAACAAGGTCATCAAGAACAATTAGACCCCCCAAAATTTAGCCTCAAGACAAGATAACTCCACAACCCCTAAGCCTCGAATTGTTCCTATAATATGCCCATAAATGAATGACAAAACATTAGCAGAACACACTTACATAGAAAATAATACCAATATTATAAACAGAAAAAAAAACTTGCATCATATGGACAAAGCCGAATGACGTACCGAGTCTTTAAAAATTGTCATTCAGTAGCATTCATGTCATCAGTCCCACACAAAAGAGATAAAATGCACCCTACCTCTTTAAGGATCATGAAAAGCAGCATGTAAAAAGGGACTTCCTAAACGTTTGCATTCATATGAAACCTATTTATTCAGCAAAAAATGTAGCAGTGGGTTCGTTCCCAAAATGAAAACCAAGGGCAAAAAATCCAACACAACAGCAGCATACTCTCACATAAGCTCTTTTTTTTTTAGAAAAATAGATTAAACCAAATCAACAAATCATAAATCATCACAATCCTGAAACTGACAAACTTTGAAGTTTGATCATCCCATTCATGAGTATATTATAGTTTTTCGAGTAAAGTCAGAATCAAAGGGGGAGTTCAAAACATGGTAACCAAATATCCCAAAAACAGAAGAAGGTTGAACTCTGAAATTAACGAGGCAGAACTAAAACCTAGCAAACATAATGGACCTAGTGTGCAACCTCCAACAACTAGCAAACCGGATTGTTAGTAGAAATAAGCAAAATACCTCTATGTATCTCTGAGAGAGTTTTGATTCCCGATTCCTCCTCTCTAGTCCTGTTATCTCCCAATCGCTCTCTTTTTCAAATTCCAGTCTTGGGGTCTCTTTTTTTCAATCTCAAACCCCCTTTCATTTTCTCGCTTCCTCTCCCCTTAGGCTCTCTCCTAATCTCTCACTCTCTGTTTTTTCAGCTCCTTTCTTTTAGTCTCTCCATCCCCCTCGATCTCTTGCTCCCTTTCTCGCTTTCAACATCTCGTCTCGGACTCCTTCGCTCTTCCCCTCACGTTCCCTCCCCTTTTTGAATTCTCCAGCCCACTCTTAAATCCCTGAAAACCTCTCTGCAAATCCTTGTTGGACGCTCTCTCCTTTTCACTCTCTCGATCTCCATCCTTCGATCCATCCTTTTTTGTCTTTGTCATCTCCTCTCCTTCCTCGATTCACGTCCCTCTTTCTCATTTTCGTTTTCGTTTCTTTGCCTCTGATGGTGGAACAGGCGTGAAGGAAGCTTGATGGATATCTTGCTGCTTTTTCCCTTTTTATGTTTCTGTGCCTCATGTGCCTATGCTCAGTGTTGTATGTGGAGGTGTGCGTGAGTGGGAGGCTGCTGGAGAAAGCCCAGGGCCAGAGATACGAGTAGGGTTTACAGTGAATGGATCCGGGTTGGATCGAGTAAGCCCAACAAGAGTTTAGTTCAGACATTTTTTCTCAGCTTATTTTTATTGGGCTGAATTTCTTTTTTTTTTCTTTATTATCAACTATTGGATTGCATAAGAATTTTTTTTTATTTCTCTCTTTTTGTCAATTTCTTAACATTTAATCCTTTTACTTTTTTTCAATTCTATTTTTTTGTTTTTTAATCTTTTCATCTATTTTTAATTATTATTATTATTTTTTTGGATTTTGACCTTTTAAGTATTCTTTTCTCTTTTTCTTCTTTTTTTGGTTTTGGACTTTTTAAAAAAAAAATTTAATAATAATAATTTTTGTTGTTTTCTAAAGCTTTTGGCCTTTTTTTATTTGTTCTTTTATTTTCTTTCTTTCATTTTTCCTTAATTTTCTATTTTCTTTCATTTCTTCTCTTTTTGTTTGTATTTATGCTAATTTGATTTTTGTTATTATTTTTGTAATTTGCTCAAACAAAATATGGTGTTCATAGAGGTATAAACGATTTAAATAGAAACAAAACGTGAACACAAAACTCCCATCATATCTGCCTATAGCATACTAAAGCATCTCTTAGGAGGTGAATCGTATGAATAGAACTCTAAAACCTAAGAATGTGCAAAGTTGGATAAGCTACTCGGTTTTTTCCCTATGTGTACACATTTATACATACATACATATATATATATATATGTAACATTAATAAACTTGTATTTAAATAGGTATGCCAAGTAATAACATTTATTAGGGCATTTACTTTGTTAAATTTTTATTGATTTTTTTCCCTGAATCTTGATGCGATGACTATGTGCGATGGAGGACATCCAATAAAATTGAAATGTAATAAATAAATAAATATATATATATTTACTATAAAATATTGTGAAAATTTTTAATTGATGAATTAACATGCTTCCAAATTTGGTAAAAATTTATTGAGAAACAAAAATTGTGTAATTAACATTACTCATTTTTTAATTATCATGTCAAGGATCGTATTTTTATTTCACTTTTCTTCTTTAAAAACAAACAAAACAATCATATTACAAAAATAATTTATTGTACAAGTTGTGGAATCAAAAGGTTGAACTTTTCTATTCATCTTTATCTATATTCGATGTGGAAATAAAGCTATTTAGACAATTATATACAATTGTATGAAAATATTCACCCAATGGGTCACTATTAAATAACTTTTTGTAACTATATATAGATAGATAGTATGATGCTATGATCTTTTGCGCTTTGTCACGATAAAGTCTTAAAAGGAATCATTTTTTCGGATACAGATACAATGAATCAATTTAATGATTCATGTCTTTAATGCTTTAAGAATATTTTATTGGCTTTAGAAGGAAAACGTGCGACAAACCGACCAATTCAGACTAGTTAGATTTCAAGATTATGTGAGAATCTGTTTTGTATCGCAAGTGGATAATAGTAGTGATTATAAATTAGTATATTTTGATTAAATGTGGACTATGAACCCTAGTTGTTAGGTAAACAATAAATATTACTTAGGGATGGTAAATTTGGTCGGCTAACTTCAATTTGATTTGTTTCCATTTATTTAAAGTGATTGATTGAGTATTGATATAAATTTTAACAAAATTTGAATAAAAATATTTAAGCCCTTGATAGAGTTGTAGTGATATATATATATATATATATATATATTATTTGATTAATTATTTATTTATTTAAAATTTAATATTATATTATGCAATCATTCGCTAAAAACAAAACTGTCGTCCTCGTTATTTACATTGATATAGTATTTTTCAAATATCTTCTATTCTTTTACTTCAAACAAAATGTTTTGTCCTATTCTGCCTTGTCTCACACCGATCTTCTTAGATTTGGGCAGGAGAAAAAAATTGAAAAAATATATAACTATTTAATTAGTGAAAAATAAGTGAAAAAAGAATACATTGAAAGAACATTAAAAGTAAAAATTTTCACATTAAAAGATGCAATAACAATATATAAAGACTTTTCATTGTTATAGGAGATGCTTATTCAAAACTCTCGGTTAGGCAATCACTAGAAGCAGTATTTGTGAATCCACAAACGCCTTTTATGAGCTAATAAAGAGATAGAGAACCCTGCACATCATGAATACAGAGATTCCAAATGTTTAAGAACAAAACGTAGAGTATAATTTTGGTGGAAAAAACTTATTTGCTGATACTTATATATTCATTGTTATATTTTTTAATTAAAATATGGTAAATATATAATTTATTTAATAATAATATAATAGATATATAACCTTTATAAATAATTATATGATTTCTTAGTTAAGTCATACATATGTCATGTTACTGTTGAAGAATAATATACTTGTTATATTTTAATTAAAAAATTTAACAATAAAGATATAAAGTATTGCATATAAATTTAATCCATATTTAATGGAGTATAAAAATTTTAAGAAAATGAAAAAGAAATTAAAAATAAAAATGAAATAGAATCTTATAATTTAGAATTGTTTGATATGTAAAAAATTAAGTATGAAAATTTAAATAAAAAGAAAAAAGTGTATGAAATTGATGAAAAATTATTATTGTATCCTTACTTTAAAAAAATAATAAAAATTATTAAATAATAATCATAAAAATATAGTATACATTATACACAAAAGAAGGAGAGGGATGGATGGGGACAAGGAAATGTATTTCATTTTTATTTGTACATGTGATATCTATTATACTTTTGTAATTATTATTATTATTATTAAATAAAAACACTAAAGTTATTTACTATATACAAGATCACTTTTATCTTTTTTCATTACAATAATTTTGCATACCAAACAATTCATAAAATTATGTTTGGTATCATATATAAAAAAACACCTCTCCATTTTGATATTTAATAGAATAAAAATAGTATATGAATGAAATGAAAAATAAGTAAATAATCAAAATATAATTGAAACAAAAAAAGTTAGAGAACTAATTTTTGTTAATTAATATAAAACAGAAATAAAAAATCATAATTAAGAATATCAAATTGAATATATTTATAAATTTATATCAAAAGAAACTTTAATATTTAAAATTATTTTAAAGAATTTAAAAATAAAAAATTTTAACTATATAAAATAATAATAGTTCAATATATCAAGTTAAAATTTTTTATTATTAGATTTTTTAAAAATAATTTTAAAAATAAAAAATTTTTAATATAAAATATTATTGTTATTTAAAATAAAATAATATTATTTAGATTTTCAATAATAATTTTTTAAATTTAAATAGAATAAATTGTACAATGAAACAATAACTTTGACATTTAAGGATCTTCTTATTTCTAACCCCTGGAACAATATTCATTCTCTCTCTCTCTCTCTCTCTCTCTACCTCCATCTATAATCTATAAGGAGCAGAAAACGAAAAACAAATTAAAAGAACAGCGACGGATTCTTCCTCGAGTTGAAGTGTTGTTTGCGGCAATCGTATGGGTACATGGTGACTAGTGGGAGAGAATACGGGGATCCTAGACGCGAAGACAAACATGGAGTTTTGAGGTTCTCAATTGAGGAGTACAATCAGAGCCTATGGCGGTGGCAAAAGCTGGCGACGAAGAGAGGCTGGAGTTTAAGAAAGTGGTGAACCAGTGAACTCATTCAGTTCTCAATGATAGAGTGGGTACCTAATTTCATTTTCTGATTTTTAAATTAACTTAAAGATTACAAAAAGTGAAATTACAAAAAAGGTATTTAAAATAATTAAAAAGGATACATATGTAATTCTGACAATGTTAATTGAAGGAGGTAAAGGTGGAAAAAATAAAAAAAAAAGTGTGAATATGTAAAATAAAAAATATTTTTTTTATTTTTAAAAATTAATTTAAAAATTAAAATAATAAATTAATGAATGAAATGATAATTACAAAAATATAATAAATATTATACTCCTTTCGGTCTTTTTTATAAAAAAATATAAAAATTTTTTTTTATCCCAAAATATAAGAAACATGACATATTTTTTTATTTTATTAAATATTATTTTTTTTCTTCATTTATTATTACACTCAATATATTTAACAATGCATAACTTTTTTTCATACAAAATGAAGATGGGTAAAATAAAAAAAATTATCAAATTTAAATCTAATCCATAAATTAAACTAATATTAATTATTTTTTTAATATTAATAAAATAATTTTTTGTTTCTAATAAAAAAGATAAGAGAATATAAATTATATAAATAAAATATGTTCACCTGACAATAAACCACTCGAGATTAGGTGGAATGAAAGATATAATTCTTGTTTCTATTCTCAAAATAATTTTAAAATTATGTGTGATTATTTTATAAAAAAATAAAAAAAATAAAATTTTAAATAATATTTATTATACTATTATAGTTATTACTTAAATTATATTTATTTTATTTTATAATTTTTAAAAAATATAAAATCACATTTTTTAACTTTAATTTTATTTCTAACTTTTTGTTTATCAAATGATTAAAAATTTGTCTTCATCTTTGTTCTCACAACATAAAATTCTCTAATTGTCATTTCTTAAATCAAATCGTCCCATAACAATTCTTGAGTTTGGAGAAAAAATATTTAGCTAAGATATTACGGCAAAAAATATATGAAATTAAAATTTGACATAACTAACCCATGCTAATTGATTAAATTGAAATATTTTAGGTGAAAAAAAAAGATCCACTTATATGATATCCACATCATAAATTTGTTTTTTCTCCTCATTTCAAATAAAATATATTTCACAGAATTTGAATTCGCCCCAAGTGCCCATAGTAAAAAAAGTACAGCTAAATGCAACAGCTAAAAAAACAAACAAAACGACAAATGATACACGCGTATTAAACCCGATAGCTAAGGCACTGGCGCTTCCAAGTCCCCTTCTTCATTCATTTCTGCGGGGGGAGAGAGAGAGAGGACCTGACCGTGAAATATCGTTGGAAATGGCCGTCTCGAGTTGTGCTAGGGTTTTCTCCTCCTTCGAGTGTCGTTCAGATCCCGATTTCTCCGCTGCTCCGAGGTTCGAGAATCTCGGCCAAGGACGATTCACCGCCCGCCTTAATGCTGCCGCCGGTGGAACGGCTGCGTTTAATGGGCTGTCTTCCTTGATCTTGAGGTTTCCTCCGAACTTCCAGCGCCAGCTGAGCATCAAGGCCAGGAGGAACTGCAGCAACATTGGAGTTGCGCAAATTGTCGCTGCTTCGTGGTCCAATAACTCCGCTGCTCATGGGGTTCCGGCTTCGTCGGCTGCTGCATCAGCCGTCGATGTCGCCTCTGCCACAGCTCCACCATCCGTAGCTCCGGCGGAGCTAGAGGCCGATGACGACGTCGTTGTCTCGGGGGGCTGTGACGGAAATGGGGCTGTACAGTTTCTGGGTTCAGTTGATACTTCTTATTCTTCGTTTTTGAAAACTGATGGAAGCATAGCGATTCATGCCGGTGCGTATCGTTGAATCGATTTACAGTCTAACTTAAATTCATTCGTAAATAGATTTTTGTTTTGCGAAATTTCTCGGTCGCAGAAAGATTGTTTTTAGTGATTGTATTCTTAATACTTTTCCTTTTCTCTTTTCAAGATTGGATATTTAGCAGCCATTATATCTAGATCTTACACTTTCTATTGCTTTTTTCGTATCCGCTTGCTTCCCTTTTGTACTTTAGGGCTTCTTATGTCGAGCCTCACGTGCTAGTAGTCCCCTTGACCACTTCTTATAATATCTTAGTTGGATTATGATTTTCTTTGGCGTTAAAGATTATATGGTTAATAGCTGATCTGATTGATCTTACATTTGGTCGATGCAGCTGAAAGATTAGGTCGGGGTATTGTAACTGATGCGATTACCACCCCTGTGGTGAATACTTCTGCCTACTTCTTCAAGAAAACCGCTGACCTCATTGATTTCAAGGTACTATTAGATCATTGAATTGTCCTTTGAAGAAAGTAGTGAAATACGTTAATTGCTAAAACATGCAAATATGGTATTAGTTATTGATACACCTTGTTGCGAATGGATTATTTTCATCATTTATCAGGAGAAACGTCAAGTCAGTTTTGAATATGGGCGCTATGGTAACCCAACAACAGTGGTTTTAGAGGAGAAGATAAGGTTGGCACTTGATCGTATATTCTTTAAATGTTTGATGTGTTACAAGCTCTTAATGATTCTTTTTAAACCAGTGCACTGGAGGGGGCCGAATCAACTTTGATTATGGCATCTGGGATGTGTGCTAGCACAGTCCTTTTGATGGCACTGGTTCCAGCTGGCGGACATATGGTGACCACTACAGATTGCTATAGGAAGACCAGAATTTTCATTGAGACCGTTCTCCCAAAGATGGGAATCACGGTAAATGATTCATCCTCTCATTGTGGCTGTGTGTTTTTCTTTTTTTTTTTTCTTGGGTGGTATTTTTCTTTCTTGGTATTGAAGGAGGGAGAGGAGCGTGGTTGTGGTCATGGGAATTGCTTCTTACCATGTTGTGTCTTAACATAGCTAGAAGTTGTCTAAAGTTGAATAGGAAGCCTAAGTGTTTCCTTTCCTGTTGTTCAAAACTTCTGTTACTGCCTCTCTAATTTGCTCATATGTTTTTCACCAAAAACATTTTGAAGGACAGAAATTTAATAGGAAAAAGCTCTACCGTGGAACTCTTAGTGATAGAAAGAGGGAACTAACAATAATATTTCAATAGGAAAATGTGCTGTGGTTATACCTGGATATTGAGGGCAGGGTCAGGTAAAGGTGGATTGAAAATATTTTCAGTAGGTTGGCAGTTGACGCTGCTACCTTTTTAAATCTCAGGCCGCAGCTTTAATGGTTATAAACTCACAATTTTTGTTTTCTTTACTGAGCAGGCCACTGTTATTGATCCAGCAGATGTGGGTGCTTTGGAAACTGCACTTAATCAGAACAATGTCAGTGGTGAAGAGAGTAAATGGATTCCTCATTGAATCTGTGTGTTTTATAATATTAACATATGTTTCAGAGTACATTATTTTACATGTATGCAGGTGTCACTGTTCTTCACTGAGTCTCCCACCAATCCATTCCTCAGATGTGTCGACATTAAGCTGGTTTCAGAGCTTTGTCACAGAAAAGGGGCTTTGGTCTGCATTGATGGTACATTTGCCACAGCTATGAACCAGAAGGTCCTTGCCTTTGGGGCTGATCTTGTCATACACTCTGCAACAAAATACATTGCTGGTCATAATGATGTAAGTCAGCCTTGCCTTCCCTGGGAAAGCTAGTTTGATAAAAAGAATACAAACAATCTGGATCTCAGAGTTCATAGCTAAGTGATAAGCCCCCCCCCTTTTTTTCCCCCCTTTTCTTGTTTCAGGTTCTTGCTGGCTGCATAAGTGGTTCAGAGAAGTTGGTTACCCAAGTTCGCAATTTACATCATGTTTTGGGTGGCACTCTCAACCCAGTAAGTCATTTATATTAAGCTATGCCCTTGGGTGGTATATATTTTCAGATGTGTCTGTATGGAAAATTATCATAATTGACTGCTCTTGTCTGTCATGCCTAATAGTGTGTAAATGTGTTCGCTTAACAGAATGCTGCATACCTAATCATTAGAGGCATGAAAACTTTGCATCTTCGTGTACAGCAGCAGAATTCAACGGCATTGAGGATGGCCAAAGTTTTAGAGGCACATCCTAAGGTACAGTGGCATTGATATGTACAATGTTTGTCTTCTTTTACTGAATGTTAAAAGTTATTAATTAATTGGCCACCAAAAAGAAGGTTATTAATTAGGATTTTGGAAAAATACTTGCTTTTATGAGTTAGAAAGGAGCATGTGCATAAGCATGGAGGCTTTTTTTTCATCAACATTATATTTTTGTTGACTGTATTATTCTTGATCAAAATATATGTTTGTCAAACCAATTTCCCCCTATATTTATATGATGTTGGACATATCAGTGGGTACTGCTTATTGGGGCAGACATTGATGTTTTGATTCTGTTTTCTTGATTCATATTGATGTGAATTTCTTTTCAATGTTCTGTAGGCCTGTATATTTTACCCCTTTTTTTTTTGAGGTAAAACATGGGTTCCTTAATCAAGCTTTTCTGGATAATTGTGTTGAAGCTAGTATATGTCTACCACTATAACTTTCCTTTATTTTAAAACTATTTATTTTATTACATTTTTCTGTATGTCATTACTATGATGATTCTTGGTATCATTTTAGTATTTTAGAATTCAATATTGATGCTAATGTCTTTATATGAAGGGCCTGAAAAGACATGTCTGAGTTCTGCTTCTGATATGATGTGAACTGGCTTAATGGTGTAATACTATTGGCAGGTGAAGCGCGTCTATTATCCAGGCTTGCCAAGTCATCCTGAACATGAGCTTGCCAAGAGGCAAATGACTGGTTTTGGAGGTGTTGTCAGTTTTGAGGTGGGGATTACCTTTCCATTGTGTGGTTGCTACTCGCTATCTTTTTCTTTTGAAGTAAGTTGTGCTTGATGCTATTTGTGTGGTTAATATTGATATCTCTATTGCTCACCGTGCAGATCGATGGAGACTTGATAACCACCATCAAATTTGTTGATTCACTGAAGATCCCATACATTGCTCCATCCTTTGGTGGCTGTGAGAGCATTGTGGATCAGCCTGCTATCATGTCTTACTGGTACTCTCTAAATTCCTTGTCACATGCTTGATTGATCGCTACTTGTCATGGGCAAGGTCCTGCTTGGGAATGGGGATAGCAGCAGATTTGGATTGTGTATTCAAATTTGGACAGCGTAAATTTCAGTTTTTTTTTTAAATCCCAACCATTCATTATTTAAATTTTGATATATATATATATATATATTAATTTTGAAGGAATCAAAACGCAAAATGAAGTCAATCTTCTATCTTTTATAAGACAAACAGTGTCTTCATCTTGTGTTTTGCATACTTCAAAATAAAAAATAAAAAAAAATAAATGGTTGAGATTTGGAAAAAAAATAAAAATAATATAGAAATAATGGAAAGTTAAACTATTCAGATTTGTGTGATGGTCCAGATCTGCTGCCCCCCACGAGCAGAGGATCCGCATTCCCTAATTGGTTGTTACCTTATTGTGAAAGTGCCTTTAGTGGGTCTCGTGATTTAAGATGTCATTTTTTTGTAAATAATCAGTCTACGTTTATCCTGCAACAGGGATCTTCCCCAGTCAGAAAGGGCCAAGTATGGGATTCACGACAACCTGGTCCGTTTCAGCTTTGGAGTCGAGGACTTTGAAGATTTGAAGGCAGATGTTCTTCAGGCTCTGGAAAGCATATAGAGTGCAATCACCCAGGCCATTTTGATTTGGTTCTTAATCCAATTTGTTATCGTTCCTGATGTTTCAATTGAGTTTTGATCATCATTTGTTCTCTAGGGTTTATGTTCAAGGTTTTTGCTAATTTCAATGTTACCATAAGTTGCTGAAACTTCCATCTGATGTTTGATCACCTATCACCTTCCCCCAAAATAAAGCAGAAAAAGCAGATAGTGATGAACTCATTGTAGGCTCTCTGTGAAGGGCCGAGTTATTGCTCCACTTTTGTTTACTTCTTTGCGCAGGGGCGATCTGTATCGTTCCAATTTTATCAGATGTCCGTCGAGGGACTTTTTTTGGTTTTTTTAAATTATCACCTCTATTTGGCATACGTTAAGGGGCAATGAATTCATCAGAACATCTTGACGACACATAGATAATTGAGTCCCAGTGTCTCCGGGTGTCTCGTATTGCAGTTTTTTCAAATAAAAAGTTTTCTGATATAAAAAATATGTATTTGTTTTGGTAAATTTGGATAAATATTTTGATGGTTTAAATTCTGCTTCAAATTTATGAAAGATTCTCCTATCTGAAGGGCGAAAACTATTTCCTTTTTCTACTCACTCCACGGTTATAGGTTATAACTGATATCTATAATGGGCTAATATTAGCAAAAATCTAATATGTTTACACAAGTGTCCAAGGGTTTGAGTGGCCTGGTCTTTGTTCCAGGTTTGGACTGACTATTTTTTTTAGGGACTAGATATAAATGCAGCTTTTTAGTTAAGAAGTATTTTTAAATTAAAGTATAAATATATAGTTTAGTTGAAAATTATAAACTTGTCTATTGAAATTATATGCTTATGTTATTATTGAAAACATTATATATGTCAAATTTTAATTGAGAGATTTGATAATATATATATTATTTTTATTTGAATCTAAAAAAAATTATAAAAGCGAGATGGGTTGAACAAATATTAGTTTTTTATTTGGTCTCAAAAATGTATTTTGTAAATGAAATAGACTTGGTTCAAGCCCAAATTTTGATACTTAGTTTAAGCTATGGTTGGATGTGAACATTTTTATTTAAGTTAAAATCCAAATCAAATAAAAAAGCTTGAAATGAGTTTTACTTAAATTTGAGTTTAGAATCAAGGTTTTCTGCTTAGTTTAAAGTTAGGTCTTAGAAGATGAATTTGAGTTTATAATCAAAATTTTCTATTTAGTCTAAAGTTGGGTCTTAGAAGAAATTTTGGAAGTTCTACTTAGATTTGAACTTAATTTTTTGTTTTCCCCTTCCTGGAAAGCCTAACCCCTCTTTTTAGATCTAATTTATCAACAATTATAATTACCCGTAGCATTGAATCCGCTGCGATTGTTCGTGACACATCACTTACTAAATTATTAGTGTCTATAATTTGTCACCTACTTTTTTTTTACCCATATTATCTAAACAAAAGAAAAAATTTTTGTAAAATAATTTTCCATTGGAATAAATAATAGAAAACTTTTTTATGGAAAAAAATTTCTATAAATTTTTCATTCTCCCACAAAACAAATAAGGCCCGAGCCTAATTAGGGAGGTGTTTGGGATATTGTCTCGCATCTCATGGTATCTTTGCATTAGGAGTCTTCGGTGGTTTGACTCGGTCAGATTTTTGCAAAAAAACCAAAATCAAACCAAATTGATCCGTCATGAGCAATTGGAGCTTATAAAGTAGGATATATATTTTTCAAAAAAAAAAAAAAGATTAGGAATGTAAATGTTCCGATAGGTTGTTTTAATTACACCCTCAAGTTACAGAGGAGAATTTTGGATGAATCATCCACATGAAATGTATTCGACTAAGCTTAATAAAAAATACTATTTTCTTTATAAAGATTTAATTAAATTATTTTTTTTGGTTTTAAAACTATCTTTTGACTTCTATTATATTCAATATGTTCGCAAATCTTAATTATATACTTTTTATCAATAAAATTACTTTTTTTTAATAAAGTGAGTTCATTTGAGAAGATAAAAGCTTTGTTCTTATTTCTCATTTTCTAATTTTAAAGCATTATTATTATTATTATTATTATTATTATTATTATTATTATTATTATTATTATTATTATTATTATTATTATTTAATTGTTTGTTGTGTTTATGTTTATAGGCTAATATTTTAAAAATATTTAGTTAAATTAGCTATAAAAAAAATGTTTTTAAAATTGTGCAGAATAAGAAAACGACGACGACGATGTTATCTTATTAAATATATCATTGCATCTTTCTTTTCTTAGTCCATTGAAAAAATAACTTATACCCACAACATTCCAGTGATATATAACCATCTTATTGGGACTAAATTTTCTAATCTTTTTTTTTTGTCATATTCCAACACCAATAATATGGTAGCACAGTAATTTTATATTATATAAAATTTTAATTTTATTGACAAAAAATAAATATTAGGGGAGATATTTTAAATGTATATCAAATTTCTTAAGGATTAGATAATGTTTTTCAAAAAAATTAAGTGTAAGATTAGTTAAATATAATTTAGTAGTGCGCAGATGGGGATGTAGCTCAAATGGTAGAGCGCTCGCTTTGCATGCGAGAGGCACGGGGTTCGATCCCCCGCATCTCCAATCATAGTTTCTTTATTGACCATATAATTTTTTTTCAGTCGTAAAATACGAAAAAGGAAAGTGCGATGCACTTTGTTTAAAATTTATACAATCCATATTGTTTGTCCCGATGTTTGTATGATCTATTAAAAGAACTAGGATCCTCGCTGAACAACTCATTATTATTAATCCATATATTTTGGTTCCATTTTATAATATTTAATATTATTTTATATATAACAGACGATATAATTAAATTAAAGTTGACTTTACATTTTGCAACAAATTCAGTGTAGACGTGTGTATACGATGTCTTTTGCCAGTGATACTGTACTTAGCCATTAGTAATTAGAAGAAAAAACTTAAAAAGTAATGATCAATGTTAAATTGAAGAATATGGAGCTGCAATAAATATATAATTACACGGAATTCTTGAACTTGCTCCTCTGGAATGATCTGTAATCTGCTAACAATCTGACCGTGTATCCTTTCTTGATATCCTCCACGATTTTCCTGATAATCTGTTCATTAATTACTTAATCAACACCTTACTCATTAAACATAGATCTAATTAATAAACAAATTTACTGAACTTGATGCTAGCTAGTTAGAGTAAGAGAAGACAATATTAGGCTAACCGAACGTAAAATATCGTCCAAGACATGTTCAGGAACCCAAGAGAGCAGAGGAGGAAAGACAATGGTAATATTAGCCTTTAATTGATTCGTAATAATGCAGCTACGAGTTCCATGTCTTTGAGGGTACAAGGTTCCTGTAGCTTCGAGGTTAAAGAGAGGTGGCATGTAATCTGCATGGAGACCTTGGAGCTCCCACTTTGTCTACAAATGAAGAAAGAATGAAAGTGATAAAAAATCTGCAGATTTTAAGGGTTATAAGAAAAGCATGACCGGATTTGATGGAAGTGCTTACAGTGTGAGTTTCGTAGAGTTTGGTGATATGGGGAGGAATATGAGGAGGGTAGTCTTCCCCATTTGATTTGGTTCTCACTCTTATGTCTATTACTGGCTGCACCGTCAGGAATAAGGCTTGTATCACAGGCATTTTTATTCTCCACTCTTCCTGCATCCATTATCGCAATTCACATGAAAGAAATTCATTTTTAGCACTTGATTGTGCTTTGATAACGTCTAAATTGAAGAGAGTGAAGGACGGAATTTAGAAATATTGAATAAATATTTTTTCTGTTCATAATTTCATTCTTCTTAATTTAATATATATATATATATATTTAGATTAAAATCTAAATAAAAAAATGTCTACACTAAAATTTATATTCTTTTTTATTTTATTTTATTTTATTTTTTTAACTCGAACAAATCCTAAAACGGTTTTGTTTTGTGGGAGAATGAACATTTGATCTTTAGAAAATTTTTCATACAAAAACTTTCTACTGTTTGTTTCATTAAAAAAATATTTCACAAAATTTTTTTTGTGTGTCCAAATATAGCCGATGATAAGTGATAATAAGATGTTAAAGTAATTATGAAAATGATTTATTTATTTATTTTTAAGAAATTTGTTTTTTTAAAAATTTAAAGTAATGTTTAGATTGGTGGAAAATTTTCTTTGAGAATTTTTTTTTAATAAAACCAACACAATAACTTTTTTTTGGGCTAAAAAGAAATTTTCTAATAAACGGATCCTAAGGGCAGATGAAGATGGAGGCAATGAAATTGGAAATGTATTCTGCATTTTTCCATGACGTGACATAGGGGGTTTTGGAAGGAATAAAATAATAATTTAAAAAAGAAAAAACCATGTTGATTAGTCTTTGTGAAAAGAGAGGCCTCTATGACTAAAATTCTGGATTTCTGCATGGATACAAAAAAAGGGAAACAAACAAACATATTGAGTAGGGTATACGATAAGTCTTGCTTCTCCCTTTCTCTTTCTCAAAGATGGAAGAAATTGAAAGCAGCTATTGCGTACAATATAGAAATTAGACATTGATTAGTGTACAGTACATAAAATACCTGATTGAGCTGTTGGGCAGTTGCTTTTTCTGGAATGATAGCTCGGACTGCTCTTCCCTTCTCCTCCATGTACTGATCAAAGGAAGCCTGCCAAACCCGTGATTAATGAATTGCAGACCGCTATAACTTAAACGCATAAGAAAGGACAGAGGATGAAATTAGATGGTACCACAACGCCAGGTAACTCGTGGAGAGGAACGTTATCAGCAGTATTGTAAGTGAAGGTGCAAGTTTTCTGATTCTTGATCACCAAATGGCATGACCCTCCAGATATAAATGGCTTTTCACGATGCCTTTGGTTTTTGGGCTGTATTTCTCGTGCAAAACTGAAGCAGCGCAGCCGAGGTTGGCAAGGAAAGAGAATGCTAGCCATACCACTTCTTAATTGTTGTCTTTGAATTTGCATATGTGTACTTTCCTTTCCAATTTATACAACTTACTTCCTTGTTAAAACTGCCAACTAACTGAATAATATATTATTGTTTTTTAGTTAAAAATTGCAAATATAATAAGTGCATGTCAACGGAGGTTGAGATTTGAATAAACAAAAGTACTATTTTTGTCTCTTAAATTTGAGAGAAGTTTTAATTTTGTCCCCAAATGTTTTAATATGTGTCAATTTTTTTTTACATAAATTTCATTATTTTCTTAATCACTAACAGCGTTCAAGTAGTTTTTTTTTTAATATAAAAATTACTTACATGGACAAGACTAATGCTTGGATCCACTGGCCGCATCATTCTTCTTCATCCACAAGCAGCAAAGAAAGTAATTTACCTTAAAATTTTAATTTTTTGGTTATAGATCAAGTCTTAAAACTCTAATTTTACCTAGCCTAACCTACTATATATCTAAATTTTATTCTTCCAATATATTTTCCATCCAAAATGAGGTAGTTTTGTCCTCCCTTAAAATATACAAACCTCAACTCTTAATATTCCCTCCTTCATTTCATTTGATATCTTCAGCCACACTCCTTTCCAATTCTTCTCCAGTCTCCCCCCCTCTGTCAATCAGTCCTCTAATAAATTATGATTTGGATACACAAATTAACTTGAAGTCACTCATTAAGTTAATACTCAAAAACTCTTGACAGTTACCCTACATAATAGCATTCTTAATAACCTGTAATCACTTGGTTTAATAATCCATAACTACTCATAATCATCCATAATGGCTCCATAGCGGCTTTCTCTTACATGTCCACTAGCTCTATAAAAAGAGAACTTCTCTTATCTACTCGGTATATAATGTTCACTCTTGCTTATTTCCTTTCCACCCGTGACAGAGCCCAGCTCCCTTGCAACTTTGACTTGCTTCTGTCTTGCAAGTTTATCGCCATTGGAGTTGAGCATTATCATCATTGAGAGCCGGGGAGATGCACCAACTTTTCCTAGATGATCTAAGATATGGTCACTCCCTTCATCGGTCGATCAGCCTTCGCGCTTAATTAGCTGTCGCTTTTGATTGTTTTCTGAAAATCGAAAAGAATACCAAAGTAAGAGCCATTGATGGCTGTCGTTGGTGCTCGGCCTTTAGCGAGCCTATTTAACATCTCTGGTGGAGAGACTGTAACCATCTCGCTCCGTCACCGCACCAGCCTTCAGCCATTAACACCGGCAGAGAAGTCTTAAAACCACTCCTTTTGGCCGCTAGAATAAAAAAGGCAATGAACAGTAGCAAGTAAGGCTACCAGAACGGTCGAATTCCGGAAACGGATCCGTAAAGTCTCTCACATCTTATGTTTTTTTTTTTATTTTGTTGACATAACTTTTCTTTTTCTTTTTTTTTAAGAGAAAAAAATTATACATGTGAGGGACTTCAGCTACTTCAGAGGATCTGAGTCCTCCAATTCCTCGCATCAGTTTGTCACCAACAATGAAGTCCTGATCTAGAACCCGACAACAGGACCTCCATCAAACAGATCTTATCGATTCTGAGAAGAACACGTGTAGTGAACGCCATATGAAGCATGGTATATAGGTATTCTTGTTACAGGTTTCATTCCTCCTTTTATCGGTTAATAACTATGAATATAATGAAGTGTTGGCGAATGGTTCTAATGAACAGTTGGCAAATCAGTAAAACATACACATGATGATCGAACCATACCAAATATGATAGTAACGGTGAATTCTTATATGCAAGCACAAATTGGGTGGCATTGGTGAATTCTACTATAGCACTATAAGGACATGACACGTGAAGCTAACATGTCAAAGCTCTGTTGAGTGAGATTACAAGGTTGAGGGCCGAATAGTTAGATAAATACTATGTAAAGAAAAAGAAAAAAAAAGAATATGTGAAATAAAAAAAATACTTATGTTTTAAAAAATAAAAAAATATTTATTAAATAATAACTATAAAGATATAATATATATTGTAAAAAATTACTTTTAAAATATTTATACCATATGGCAATAAATAAACCAAATAGGCTTAAAAAAAAGGGAAAGACCTCATATTTTAAAAATAGTTTTAGCATTTATTTTTTTGGCTCTATTAATTAGGTTATTTTGTCCAATAACTCAAATCAAATTAGAATTTTAGAAAATTCTAAAAAAATAAAAAAAAAAACTTTTTTCTTCTTCTTACACAAATTACAAAAAAATTACAAAAAAATATCATCATCTCTTCCTCCTCCTTCCTCCCAAAAAATCCTCCTTTGGCACACTGAATTTTGTTCGATAGAAGTGGCAATAGAATGTTAGATGGAATACAATTGAATTAATTGTATTTGATATGATAAGAAAAAAAAGGAATACTTTTCCTTTATTTGTTTGGTAAAAAAAAAATAGTAATAGAATGAAAAGTAAGTAATGATAAATGATCAAAATACTTTTAGATTAAAAAAATAATGTGAGAATAAATTTTTATACATAATTATAATTGATATATAATTATAATTATTTGATTATTTTTATATAATCATTTATATTTATAAATTATTATTTTAATATAATAAAAATAACTATTTATATATAATTATTTATATATATAATTTATAGATGTGAATAAATATAAATATAAATATAAATATTTTTATATATTATTTTAATATACATTAATTTAATATGCATTAATTTATTAATATATTTAAACACACACACACACACATATAAAAAATAAAATATAAATAATAAATAACATATATTTATTATATATATATATATATATATATATATATAGACACATAATAATACATATAAATGCATTTGCCTGACAAACGGTTAGTTAGAATGATTCGATTGATAGTTAATTAGGTTAAATTGACTAAGTGTTAGTTAGTATTTTTTTAATTTAAATTAATTTATTATTTATATAATTTATTATTTTAAATATTAAATTTTATTTTTTTTCTTTTTAATATAGATTAAACTTTAATCACAAATGAAATGTAATTTTTATATTTTAATTAAAATTCAATATTTAAAGTTTTATCATTTTTAAAGTAATGCAAATTTAGAAATTGGAAAAAGTGAACTATTATTTTTTTGACAAATAACGGTTATTATTATTTTTAAAGTGTAAATACTATTAATTATTTTAATAATGTTTTTATTATGTTTCTTGTTATTTTTTCTAAAAACTATTAATTACTTTTCTAAGTTACAAAATAATATGTATGGTAATTAATTAATAATTTAAAAATATCATAATATATTTTATAAATTTATATTTTGGTACATAGAATCCTTTTCAATGGAAATAGAAAAAGATTGTTAAACGGAATGTAATTAAAATATAAGATCCATACTCAAACTTATGCTTTGGTTGAAACCTGAAACATGTCTGAAAATGTTAATCTCACACTTGAATAGCACATAGATCTTGAAATGCGAATTTATGCAATCTTGTATTCAGTAGATAAAAGTTTAATGGAGAAGGACAATATCAACTTTTAACTATTTTGGCCGCCATCAGTACTTGAAATCCATTTTTCTCTAAATTTTTTTGAGTTACTTCCTCTTTTTTAAACCAAACACGAATGAGCATCAAATACTGTTTCTTTTTCAATTTCTATTGACATATATCATAGGACTAAAATTTTCTTTTTCTACTATTTCTTCTTATCAAAACTAAAAAAAGAAAAATTGAAATCAAAATCAATCTTCTCCTCCTCTTTTCTCTTGATGTTCCCGAAACTAGAAAATACAAACAAAAAATTCAGAAGGCGAAGGTGAAGACCCATTCGACATTAGAGTTAGTAGTACTAAATAAAATACTCTTTCGTAACCTATGGAAGCCGCAGAACGTGAAGACCTAGTTTGACGGCAATGAAGAAGATGAAGGACAAGTGGGATTCCATGCGAAGACCCAGTTTGACGGCAACGAAGCATCTGCAACTTCCATGGGTTTTGCTATAAATCCATGCCAAGACCCAGTTCAACAGAACTTCTGCGACTTCCATGGGATTTCAATTTTTGGTTTGATTTTTTGTTTTTGGGTGAGAGGAAAAAAAAGATAAAAAAAATTTCTGTTTTAAAGAGAGGAGGAGAAGATTGATTTTTATTTTATTTTATTTTATTTGTTGGTTTTGATAGGAAGAAGAAAAAGAAAAGATTTTCAATTTTTAGGAGTCTTTTGAGATTCTTGGTTTTAAGTATTGGACAAAATAATTAAATTAGTGGAGTTAAAAAATAAATATTATATTTTTTTTCCAGCTTGTAATCCCATTCAGTAGACTTTTGCTATGTTAATTCTATGTGTCATGTCCTTATACTGCTACCGTCAAATTGTACAAGTGCCACCCAATTTGTTATTGTACTCACTAATATTGATTTCCTTGAATTCAATTGTGTGCCTTTGTCGTATTAGACTTGCTATGCAGCAGAATTTGAAATGCTTAATCTAGTTTATAATATTAATTCTAGCTCTCGCTTAGAAAATTGCTTGTCAAATTATTTAACTCAGTAAAATATACACACATGTTTTATGCCCAATTTTGTGTGGTGCAAATGTGTATCTCTAGAAAAATAAAATGGATCCTCTCTGCTAACTATTTTGGGGTGCAATAGAGTTGAAACACAAAAACTTGTTAGGAAATTATGCAATGATTGATTGAAAAATCATAATAGAATTTGAATCAAGAAACATAGAAGAAGATTTAAAAACATGTGAACTTCACATTGTCCTTAAAGTAAATTTGCCCCCACACTTAGAAACATGTGAACTTCACACTATTATTAAAGTAATATTCGTCTCCACTAATTGCTGTTGGGTTTAAGTAAATTTGATTTTAGGAGTTATCTAAAGCACCTTAGAATACTTCACTCAACAATGGTGAAATTCTCTTTTTTAAGACACTTGCTATAGGTTTCAAAGAATAAGGGGATATAGAGGAAATGCTTTATTAGTTATGATGTGTGTGGAATCCATGTATATATAGAATTTTTCTCGACTATCATGTCCATCTAACATGTTTGAATTTGAAATTCAACCACGTTCAATAAGTGTATGTTAGATTATTTATGCTTTTCTAATAGTCATTTGACTGTTTTGGATGAAAGAATATGACTTCTTAAACCAATAAGTACCAAAACTAACAAGACCTTTTCTAATTCCTGAAGTTTCTCAGTTGACCAGTTGATTGCTCTTAAAGTCTAATCGACTGTCATATAATAAAATATTCCAAGATTGTTTTATGTAAACAAACCAATTGACCGGATTTGATAACCAGTCAACTACTCCTATTGTGCTAATCGACTGGTCTTTATGATTGGCCTCCTGTTACCTTCCAGAAGTAATCTATTCTTTTTTAACCTAAACTAGTTGATTAGGTTGACTACTAGTTGACTGGTTTTATAATCCAATGAACTAACGTTTACAATACCTTTTAGATTTGGTTTTCTCTATTTTTTTAAACTAGTTTTCAACAATCCCCTACTTAGTATAGAAAAACTAAGTATTTTCTTTAGTTATAAAATCATGCATCATGAAAGGTATCTATAGGTAGCACATGCCCAAAAACGTGCTAGTTTTCTATGAGTCTTGTTAAAGGTATTTAAGATCATGCATGTGATAGTTCCGATTTTGATTGAAGATTTGTAATTCACTGCTTTGTAGAAAAAATACTTAGTTTTTTCAAATTAAGTCAGGCATTATTGAATATAATTTGAAAAGACATTCAAATTAAGTCATACATTATTGAATATAATTTGAAAAGACTATAGAAAATCTAAGATTGACAAATACCAGTCAATTAGTGCAACTCAGAAATACAAAACAAAAAGGTTCATCTCGAGTTGACTTTGGTCAATTGGTCTTAGAGAAAAGTTGACTGGTCTAAGACACTAATCAATTAGGAACTAACTTTGACTTGATTAGTCTGATGCAGAGAGAAGTTTGGGGAAATTTGTGGTAGACCAGTCAACTAGTCAATTATAAAATTTCAAAAAACTCAATTGTTGTTAGTTTTGGTGCCTATTGGTTTGAATTGTCAAGTGCTTTCAACAAAAAACAATACAATGGCTATATGAATGTATGGAGAATTTGAAAATGCATTCAATAAACATGTTTGGAAATTCAAATTTCATTGAAAGGCATTATGGTTCAAAATCAATTCTATAAAAGATTGCTTTTGAACACATAAAAAAACATTAGAAACATTTTCTCTTCATTACAAATTCTTTAACCTTTTACATATACTCTTGAAAGAAATAGTTCCACTAATTATTGAATGTAACTCTCTATAGTGTTTTAGATTACTCTTAAAAGCAAATTTATCAATATCTTATAGCAACTAATAAGGGGCAAACACCAATTGTGACGCAGTGTATGGTGTTAGAGAATACATCATGAAACTTGTCCACTATAGTAACAAGCGAAAGTCCTTTAGTACTAATATTAGTGATAATTTTCTTGTTTTGCATATTTTGAAATATCTCTTGTCATAATTTCAATTGCTAAAGACTTCGTATAATTCTCTACAAAGTGAGTGGACGATTAACCAATTGATAACTATTGTTTGCCAAAAGGAAGAATCTTTAAAAAAGTGTAACACTTCTGGTCTTATAGCGGATTTTCTATTTCATGAGTCAAGCAACAAATCAAATGGGAATTTTCAAAATGTGCAGAAGCTTAATTCCTAATTTAATGATAAAAAAGGTAATAAGAAAAATGACAAGTATGGTAACAATTTGGGATCGAAGAAGAAAACCTTTAAAGGCAAGTGCAACTAACATAAGAAGCTGGGCTATAAGATAATTGATTGTTACAAGTCTAAGAACAAACGGGAAAATGAGGGTACTGTTTTTGATCTTGCTCTTTTAGCTCTAGTTTGCCTTGAATCTAGTGTTGTTGACATTCCTTCTCATTCTTGCTGGGTGGATGCTCATGTTGCAAATTCCTTGTTGGAATTTAAAAAAGGAAGAAAGCCAAGTGAGAAGGAATGGACCATTATTGGTGTTGACAGAATGGCAATAGTGAACCTGACAAGAATAGTCTCTTTATGTTGGACTTTAGACATGTTTTGGAATTAAATAATACCATTTATGTACCCTATCCAAAAAGGAACTTGATTTTCTACTTCTATATTAAACTAGTCTGGTTATTCATTTTGGTAGGTAAATGAAAAAATTATTATCTGTTTTGACTCAATTGTTGTAGGTTTCGTTGTTTTATCTAATGGTTTATATAAGTTAAATTTTGTCTTTGCTCTTGATGAGCCTAGTATTTTCAATGCTAATTTTGTTATTGGTAATAAACGTGGTAGATTTGGTGAAAACTCTTTAATGTAATAGCATAGATAGTTGGATCACATTTCTAAAGACAAATTAGAAAGAATGGTTAAAAAAGATGTTTTGCATAAACTTGACTTTCCTAGCTTTGGTACTTGTATTGATTGTATTAAGAAAAAAATTCTTTGCTAGAGTTAAGAATAAAGGGGCAAACAAGAGTAAGGATATTTTGGATTTGATTCATACAAATATTTGTGGTCTTGTCACAAGGTGATTTTAAATATTATATTACCTTAATTGATGATCACTTTAGATATGGGTGGATTGATCTTTTACATGAGAAATCCAATTATTTAGATGCTTTTAAAACTTTTAAGGATGGGTTGAGTTGTAAATTGGCAAAAAACATTAAGTGCATTGAATTTAATAGAAGTAGTGAATATTAAGGTAGATAAATTTAGATGGGTAGAAACATAAGTCCATTTGCATTATTTCTATAAGAGTATGGCATTAAGGCTCAATATACCATGCTTGACACCCTTCAGTAGAATGGGGTTGCGAAAAGGCAAAATCATACCTTGACAGACATAATGAGATGTATGCTCAGTCACTTTTTGTTGCCTATGTTTCGATGGAATGATGCCTTAAAGACAAATGCGTACTTACTTAACTAAGTTTCCAATAAAGCAGTTCCCAAGACTCTGTATGAATTGATGTTTAACAAGAAGCTTAGTTTGAGACATTTTCATATGTGGGGTTGCAAGGCAGAGGTGAGACTATATAATTCCAAACTTAAGAAATTAAATGCAAAATCTATCAATGGCATTTTTATTAGATATTGTATAGGTTTCAGAGATAGTAGATTCTATTATCTCATTCATTCTACCAGAGTCATTGAATTTGATTAGGTTGTTTATTTTGAGGATGATCTAGATAGTAGAAATCAAGTACCTCGTGTTTTTAACCTTTAAGAAAAGAGTACTATTATACCTATACTTGTTTTACCTTCTTCATCAGAATTTGTTGTTTTTGAAAGAGAAATTAATGTTTAGAATTCTATTGATGATCATGATGAACCACCTATTGTTGTTGTATAGCTACCTAATGAAGCTAATGATGTCATTTCTTTAAAGCAGTTACAAAGAATTTTTAGACCTGTAATTTCAAGTGATTTCATGGTTTACTCGTAAGAACATGAATTTGATATGATTGATATTTTAGATGTGCTTTCTTATAAGGAAGCTATTTCAAATCGTAACTTATGTAAATGGTTAAAGGTCGTGAGAGATGAATTGTCTTTCATGGATTAAAATAATTTTTTGGAACTCACTGAATTACTTATTGGTTGTAAAGCCATTGGCTATAAATGGATTTTTAAGACTAAACGTGGGGTTATAAGTGAAATTGAAAGATATAAAGCCAAACTTATTGCTAAAAATTATAATCAAAAGGAGGGTATTGACTATACAGAGACCTTTTCACTAGTATCCATTGAAGATGCTTTTAAAGTAAATACGACTCTTATTGCTCATTTTGATTTAGAACTTCACCAAATGAATGTTAATATTGTTTTGATGAATGGAAGCTTGTCAGAAGATGTTTATATGGTTTAACTAGATGGTTTTGTTAAAGCTTGAAAAGGGCATTTAGTGTGCAAATTGATGAGATCTATTTATAGGTTGAAACAAGCTTTTTGACAGTAGTATTTGAAATTTGATAAAGTTGTTACATCCTTTGGTTTCATTGAAAATTATTTAGATTAGTGCATCTTTCAAAAGATTGATGGGGGAGACTTCATTATTCTTATGTTTTATGTTGATAATATACTTTTAGCAAGTAACAATAGTAACCTCTTGGGTGAGACAAAACGCACACTTTCTTGTTACATTGACATGAAAGATCTTAGTGAGGCTTTTTATACTATTAGGATTTATATACATTGTGATATGTCTTATGGTATTTTTTGTTTGTCTTAACAAACATATGTGCTTAAGAAATTCTATATGCACTTCTGTTCCTCTTATGCTGCACCTAATAAAAATGATAAGTAGTTGTTTAGATCACAATGTCCTCATAATGATAAAGAGAAGGTTGAGATGGATAGTATTCCATTAACTTCCACTGTTGGCAGCTATCAATATGCTCAAGTGTGCACTTGTTTAGATATAACTTTTGCTATCAATGTGGTTGATAAATACTTAAGCAATCTTGGTTAGGATTATTTGAGAGCTTCTAAGAAAGTCATGAGGCATCTATAGGGTACTAAGAATCACATGTTGACTTACAAAATATTTGATTCTCTTGATATCATTAGCTATTTAGATTCAGATTTTGCGAATTGTATAGATGTTTTAAAATCTACTTTTTGATACATCTTTGTAATATCTAGAAGAGTTATTTTGTGAAAAAGTGTCAAACAAATATTTAAAGCTACCTTAACTATGAATGCAGAGTATATAGCTTATTATGAGGCTACTTATCAAGCTATACAATTGAGGAAATTGATTTCTGCCATGTACATTGTTAAGAGTATATCTCAACCCTTGACTATTTATTGCTATAACGCATTTGTTATGTGCTTCTCTTAGAATCATAGGAATTCTAATAGTACCAAACATTTTGATATTAAGCTCTTGTTTGTTAAAGAGAGGATTTGTGAATCTCAAACTCAAATTGAACATATTTTTATGGACCTTATGCTAGCAAATCCGTTGACCAAAGGCTTACCCAGTGAAGATTTTTATAAACATATAAGTTATATGGGTCTTACAAAATCTTTTGATGATGCCATGCTCTATTAGGAATTTGAGCTATGTTGCATTCTAATATAATTTGATAATTGATTAAACCACATCTTTTGGACATATTTTTTCATTTGCTACTCCATTTTATTCAAACTTAGAATTTTGTTAACATTTATAACATTATTTTTTCTACTGGATTCAATGTTCTTGACGTGTTGTTTTAGTTCTTAATTTTTTGTTATAGTGTATATTAATTATTTGATATTATTAGTATTTTATGATCATCTTTTTTTGTTTTGTCTAACAATTGATTAATGTTATCTAAGTGGAAGATTGTTAAAAAAATTAATTAATTTTTGTTACGAATTATCATTAATTAATTATTAAACTAATTAACAAATTATATTTTACTAATATCAAAAAAATTAGTTTAGTAATAGGTACTGTGTAAATAAATTGAGTTTTGTATATCATCGAACACTTATAATAGGTTGAGTTATCCATAAATTTATTTAAAGGAAATGAACCTAACTCACGACTCATCTAGAGTTAGATATCCTATTTTTACTGTATAGGGTTAGGTTTCGAATAATGTGTAATATTTGACTTTTTTTAATTTATTGGGATATTATGAATTATACCTTATCGTTTTCTCTTTTGCTCTCTAGCCATCGCAACATACTTCAGTTTGAATTCCCACCATAGATTGAAGCATTGTGTCTGTATGATCTAAACTAATCTTCCATTATTTTATTGCATTTTGAAGTCCATCATTGCATGATTTACTAACAAGTTTTCTGTTTTAATTATGACTTCTTTTCAGCTCTAAATATTTAACATTGAACAGATAAATAGGATTACATAATTATTGAAATCTGAAAAAGAAACCTAAGAAACAAACAAAAAGGTTGATGTAATAATATATTATTTAATTTAGGTGATCAAAGGAGCGGATATGTCTGCAAGCCCTAACCACAGCAATGCATGCATACCACTGTATGCTCTGTAAGGGAGAGACATGTGAGCAGAATCAGATCCTCTCCCGTGGTTGTCTCCCATGCTCTCTCCTTTGCAAAATCTTAGCCATTAGATTCATCTCACGACATAGAAAGAGCCACGTTGCTCTTAACCCCAAAATGGTGCGTTGGATTATTTTTGCATTCTTGTCAATTGCGTCTCCTCAAACGAAGTTCTCTCATCTTCTTCATTTTCTTCTTTACGAAGAAAAAGGCAACGGCGTCCAGCAAGGCATCGACGTTTGGCAAAATGGATGATCTTCTTCATCCCTAGGTTGTCTTCATTGGTGAATCAGTGCCTTGAGTGTCCTCCATCTTCTTATTTATCTTCTTCTAGGTTCAAGTGATCGACTTGTTGGTCGACTTGTTCGAGTCTTCTTCTGGGTTCATTTGTCAGCCTCTTTTTCCATTCTTCATCGCTTCTATTCATGTGAGTGTTATAATTTAACAGTAGATATAATATAGGAAGTATTAGATGATGACTCTAATTTGATAAGAGCAGAAAAAAATTATTTGTTCAAGCTTAATCTAGTCAACGACAGTAATAGAAGAATTGCAAAAACATAAAAGCTTTAACATTGAATTGCCTAAAATTCTCTTTTACCAAGTAATTCACTTGATAAATATATCTTCTTAATAAATTGAAGAGAACAAAATTTTCAATTTCAAGGAAAGAAAAGGGGAAACAAAACAAAAAGAACCCATATTAGTAATAAATTTCCTTCAATGCTGTCAACTTTTTGGGAAGAAGCTAATGATCCCTGTTCTGGGTTTGCCAAGAAGTCGCAAAGGCCACACAAAAATCTTTGAATCGAAACCAACACATTTAAGTTGAGGAGCAATGAGTCTTATGGATGGAAAAGGAATATGTGAGATTGGTAAACTTAATCTGTGAGTGGTCGTCTTCCAAATGCTTCGTTCTTCACTTTTACAATGTAATACTTTTTGCAAAATAAAACAAATAATAACTAAAATGCATCAGGATGCCTTTTGAAAATGCGTCACTCAAAAGATGGCTCCAAAACACACCATCGCACACGTATCTCTTTTTAAGCTATGAGATGAATTCGACAGTTGAGATTTCACACAGGAGACGGGATGGGAGAGGATTTGAATCCCATGTGAGCCATGTGAGAGCATTCATGCGGTGCGTTGTTTGTTTATTTATTTGTTTCATTATTTTATGGGCTGATTTAGACTTGGCTTGAGCCCTTTTTTATATAAATAATATCAAGCCAGTGCAGGTTTAACTTTTTTTAACTTCTTTTAACAAAGTTTGGCTCGTTTTTAAATTAGAACACACACACACACGTACATGTGAATGATAGTCAATATCACAAAAACTGTTCAATAAAAAGAAATAATATAATACAGTTTGTGTATATTTTAAATTTAAATATACAGTTTAAAATAAATTTAAATGAATAATTTATTTAATATTGTGTCAAACATATATATATTTAATTTTAAGTAAATATAAGTAAATTAAAATATTGTCTAAGTTCTCAATTTCTTTGCCAAATAACTCGTTTTGTCTGTCGTGATTGCACAAAAAGATTCCTTTTCAACTCCAATTTATGTGAACATGATCAGTGTTTTGTGTCACAACATACGCCGTGCAGCTTGTTGACAACAATTAATTTTACGTTTTCTTACTGCCGACCCAAGTATGTTTTCGTACTCCCATTTATTGGTGAACAGTTCTATTATGGCTTAATAAAATTTTCATCCTTTAACTATATTTTTGTTTTTATCATATAATTTTATTTTGTTCTAATATTTATATTTTAAATTTAAGAGTTCACTTTTGTTTGTGTATATTTTAAATTTAAATATATAATTTAAAATAAACTGAAATGAATAATTTATTTAATATTGTGTCAAACATAAATATATTAACATAATTTTAAGCAACTATAAGCAAATTATAATATTAAACAGTTCTCAATTTCTTTGTCAAGTAAACTGTTTTGTCTGTAGTGATTGTCCAACAAGACTCCTTCTCAATTCTAATTTACACGAACGTGATCAGTGTTTCGTGGCACAATGAACGACTCGCAGTATGTTGACAACTATTCATTTTACATTTTCTTATTGATGACCTGCGTAAGTTTTTCGTACTCTCATTCAGAGGTGGAGCGAGACCTAAGCTGCCTCCGGATTTGAAGTGCATCTATCGGTGTATTTTATTCGCACCGTTTACATTTGATTTAAATAATCTAAATTATATATATATATATATATAAATATAAAATAAAAACAGTTTTATGACAGCTACAAAAAAATAATGCTTTGTATTCAAAAAAAAAAAAAACCTCATTTTATAAAATTTAAATTATCTAAATTAAATCTAAATAATCTAGATTGAGATACATACAGTATGCGCATTTCTCTTATACATAGATGATTTGAACACGACCTAATCTAGGGAGAGTGTTTTTTTAATATAATCTTTGTATTTTATTTTAATTATTAAGATGATAAATCAAAATTTTAATTTATTTTATTGGGTTTAATGAAAAAATTTTTAAATTAATTTTGATCTATCATGGTTGGAAATTAAATTCATGAGTTTTAGATAAAAATTGCTACTTTAATGACAATTTCCTCTTTAGAAAAATTTCCATTTGTTATTCAAAATTTGAAAATTTTGCAAAACTACTTATTATAAATTATGTTTTAATATAACAAGGATTACAACTAAACATACACGAGTATTTCAAAATTCACAATTAAACATTAAACAAATATAGCATAAAGAATGAATTAGAATTTGTAATATTAATATTAATGGTACAATATTAAAAAAATAAATAAAAGAAAAAAGAAAATCTTAACAACTTAATAAACATATATAGTGTTTGACTTTTAATCCTTTGTCTTTATATATTTTGATAAAAAAATTAATGACTATTGCCTTCTTAATTTTATGAGATATTTTATAATTTAATAAAATTTTGACATTACAAAAAAGATTGAATGACACATTCCATTTTATGTTCAACATATATAGTTATGTAGAAGAAAAAATATGAAAAAAATGAAAAAAAGAAGAAGAAGAAAGAGATAAGAAAGACAGAGGTACTTACTTATAAGAATAAAGAAGGATATTTTGGGAAAATAATAATATTTTTTTTGAAAATTATATACATAATATATATGTGTAGGTTTATTGGATTTATATTAAAATGTCAAATAATTTTAAAAGAATTATATAATCCAACCATGCATGTGTCTAACTTTAATGGGTTCAAAATTATGAAAAATGGAGGGTATAATATCAAAATTTAATATTATATATATATATGTATATAATTTTTGAAAATTAAGGATGGCAATTGCCCTTGCTCCAATACAAGTAGCTCCGCCACTACTTTCCTTTATTGGTACATATTTTTGGCTTAATAAATTTTTTATCATTTAATTTTATGTAAGATTTTACTTTTTTCATATAATTTTATTTTATTTTAATTTGATCTTTTGACTTTATTTTAAAATTTACTTTTGTCTCTTAATTTTTATTTTATTTTTTTAATATTATCCTTTAACTTTGTCTTAAATTTTACTTTTATCTTTTAATTTTATTTTGCTCCAATGTAGTCCTTTAACTTACAAAAATCACTTAAATATTTCCTTCTTTCTACCAAATTATTTAATAAAAAAGTTTTATATAACTCTTTGATGGCTTAATTCTACTATCTTTTTGCTAATTTAGATTCTACTCATCATAATATTTTTCTTTTTCACCATAAAAACGTTACATTTTAACATGTGTGAGCTCTCATCTTTTCTTTTTTATTGTTATTCTATTGCTTTAGTCTAACTGTAATGCTATAATTTTCTTTCAATCTCTAAAAGTATTGTCACCAAAGAGCTCAATGTTATTGCCCATGTCTGTAGATAATATATCCACATTATCTTGAATTTATAGAATGAAGTGGGTGGTGATAAAAAATGTATTATAATCATTGAAAAAAACCATCATTTTAGCTACAATTTTCAGTGGCTTTAGCGATGATGTTAACTATGGCTAAGTGTTTTAGTGACAATTACAAAGACTATAGTTGAATTATTTATCGTAAAGGCTTTACCTATGATTATAACTAATCGTTAGTAAGTTTATTGTTAGACCATGGTCTACTGACAATTTTCATTAACTATTCTTAAAATAGTAATTAGACAAAGTTACACTATGGTCTAACCATGGTTTTGAGGAATTGTGATTAAAAATTTTTATTTTTAAGATGACAGTTTTAGCCATTTCTACAAAGTTTTTCTTTTTTAACCGTGTAACATATATTGTTCTATTTATTTTTTTTTTTCCAGCTACCTTGTAACAACAATTTTTAGGTAACATATCTAGTAATCAATTTCTAGTAACAAAAATTTTTTCACCAACAAATCCAACAACAACAACTAATTTCCAATAATAATAACCATATGCTATTAAAATTGCCAATAGATTCATATTCATTAATTTACAAATAAGTTAGTACAAATATAATTATAAAATCTATCTAAATAATATGTATATTTTTATGGAGAATGATTATTATTAGCAAGTCGGTATTCGCTATCTTGATAACTTGGTGCCTAAAATATTGAACAACGTGTTATTTGTAATAAATTAAAAATAAAAAAGTTCATTATATCATTTAACTATAATAGAAATTTAAAAAATTACCTCTCAAACTTGTATATTTGCAAGCTCTGGTAGTAGTGGACCTTAAAAACTTTGGAGGAGGAAAGTCATAGTTGCTTCTATTTGTCGTTGTCGCTTGTCTCTTTTTTCTATTTGTAATTTAAGTTGAGTTACCTTGTTTCACATTTTTCATGTAAGAAGGCCTAGACAATGAACTCCCATGAACTTAATGTTCAAACACTTAGGATTGACATGTACCCAATCCTATTCCTTAGACTTACCACATTGTTCTTGGATTCCTAAAACCTTAGCTAATAAATTATTACTAGAAATTTATTAGGAAGAGGAGCCCTCGACCTAATACATAACAATCTTTTCTTATAAATTCAAATAGAAAAGCAATAAATTGTTTGAAAAATAAAGCCTTTTAATAAAATCATAAGTCAACATCCACATAATTCAAACACTTACGCAGACACCTCTAGCTTAGTTGTTGATGTAAAATCCATCATTATGTTTATAAACTACAGTTCACATATCTTCTCGTGCGACCAGGCCTCTGCACTTAATTTCCTACAAATTTGATGACACATGTGACATATCTCAAGTTATATTTAAAATTTCAATGACTTATTTGCTAAAGTGAACTTACCATTTTACCCTTCTTTTATGCAAGGCTTTTAAATCCACTAATGTATGGCATAGTGAACTTATTTCTATTTTGTTTGTTTTTCTCTTCAATTTCCTAGTTATTAACAAAAATATTAGTAAAATCAATACGAATTGGTACATATTGAAAAATAGGAGTGATTACTTAAATGTTCTCGTTCAAATGATAGCCTATAAACATTTCCCTATGATCATTGTTGATTCTTGTTGGAATGTCTTGAATTATATGCTTTTTGGTGTAAGTCCCATCATTTTTATGCAATACATATTGTGCTTATCTTAACTTAGATCCCAATGATTGTAAAATAAATCTCTTATGCACGTCATCAATAACAAATTTAGATTACAAAATATGAACTCAAAGTACTAAGAGAAATGAATATTCAATGTGTTATTACTTGTATAATGGTTTTTATACATGTCATCCTTGTACTTTTGTGGAACATTCCTATAATCTACTAATTGATTGGAAATGCATTAATATCAATCCCAAGCATACCTAAAAAATACCAAGCAATCTACCTCTATTTTTAATTGGTTGGATCCAATCGTTAAAAAGTACTATGACCCTTTGCCCACTAAGAAAGCCCCAAGCATTATACACTATCAATTGCTTAGGCCTCACCACACCTTCTTCAATTATGAAATTAAAGATAATACATAAGTGAGAATAAACAACTAAGCACTAAGGTTAATTTAACTTGCTAATAATGTCAACCAACTAAATTGCATTTATATTGTTACCATAAGAGTTGTGTAAGTTAGTCGGGCTATACAAGTTGTTCAAGCTGCTCTTGGTAATCCTTTGCAATTAGGTCCTTAACATCCAAATCTAGCTACGTGCCCTGGACATTAGAAATGAAAAACGTGGATGAACCAAATGGATCAATAGGAGCTAGTTAACTTAGATGTCTATCATTACTAATCAACAAACTCGGTAAAGGACTCCGGGTGCTAGGTTTTCCATCTCTGCTAGTGTTAATTGATTTAAACTTATTCATGAATCTCTTTATCTTTAGGATTCCTATTAATCAAGATAAAATAACATGATATATTGCTAAATAAGCATAATAGATCATGTATAGTTATATATATGAAAAAGCATACAAGCATATATCTAATCAAATAGATACAAAGGAAAAACTAAAAAACACTTAACCTCGACATGCATAAATTTACTTCCAAGCCTTGGAATAACATTTCCAATTATTGAACTTAGTAAGGCTCACTCTCATAAATAATATCTTCTTCACCTATGTCATATTAGTCATGTGCCTTTAGATGCACGCATCATATTATCTTTATTTAGTTCATCTTCCATGAATATATTTGTTAAGTTTCTAAGGCTTGAATGTTGGCTTGTCATTTTCATTATGACTAGTATGTATCGATCATGAAAAATTTATAGATGTAAATCCTAATTCATCCATTTTAATGTCTCTTGGAGTGATTATGTTAGCCCATATATATGTGAAGAAAGTAACTGCAAATTGACTATAATAATTTAATTCAATTATATTTTTGTTGAAAATTGTACCCTAGGCCAATCATTATATTGCGAACATTGTTTTTATTACGAAATAAGAGTTTTCTTTTTATTACATTATTATATTATTTGCATGTTTATATATAATAATATCCATGGATAAATCATTTTTTGAATTATCCAAAATGTCCCTAATCAATCATCCTTGTGGGAACAACGATGAATTAAGATTAGTATGATTTTGATTGATTAAGTGTTAATCATGTATGATGATATGAATCAAAATCATAGGCGTATGTTAGAGAACAGGACGTTGGATAGACCCATCATGAGATAAATTACATGGATTAGGTCATAAGTTTATCTCATATATAACCGTGTCATTGATCCCTTGGACCTGAGATCACCATAGATTCCTACATGAAGGACACTATACTTTGGCATAGTCTAATGTCACCTTTGACCGGGTGATTATAAAGACTATGATCAGGAATGATGGAGTCCATGCAGAGGAAGATGAGTGGTCAAGATGGAATTTGTCCATCTAATTAATAGAGAGATATCTCTGGGTCCCTTGATGAGTGTGACTGAGAAATGCATGGCCATGCTCAGATGGAAAGGGTTCCATCTTATATCAGTCTGCTCAAAGATCGAGAAAGTTATGATCGAGCAAGTTGAGTATGACATTTCCATGCCTCATACTCGATCTAGATATCGTGTGACAAAAGAGATATGATAGGATTATAAGATAGGTTGCATCGGATCGCCGATTCCGTATGATTTGGGTAGTCACAATGTCTTACTAGAGACCGCTTGTGATTTGTGGGTCAAATAGTGCAGTTGGCCCACTGCCAACATCATATAGGCCTGCAGGGTCGCACACAAGAACGGACCAACTCGAGCTAAAATGTCCACATTCATTGAATCAGAAATGTATCTAGATTCAATGAATATCTAGGATTGAGGAATTATTTATATATATATATATATAAATAATTAAATTCAAAATATTATATATATATATATGTATATTATATTTGATATTATATATATATATATGTATATATATATAAATTAATTTAAATTTGATTCTATTGGATAGATTTAAATTTAAACTAATCAGATAATTTAAATTTAATTCTATCAGATAGATTTAAATTTAAACTAATAAGATAATTTAAATTAAGTTCTAGATATTGTTAGTTTAAATTTAAACTATAAGATAGATTTGAATTTAAACTAATAGATACATTTAATTAATTTTGATTAATTAAATATATATGAAACTCTAGTCTATAAATAGGGATTTTCATATCAGAAAAGATCAGCTAGAGTTACCTCCAAAATCCTTAGAGAAATGGACATCGTACGGACATCGTACGGACCATACGGAATTATACTGACAGGCTGCTAGCACACCGTTTGAGTTGCTGAACCCCGTTCATGTGGATACTAGTAGAAGGAGTTGATCTGCGATCAATTCCTGTGATCCAAACAAAAGTAAACAAAAAACTCAATCGACAGAAAAAGATAATTCTCTGAACCTATTCGGTTTAAGTGATTTTGACGGATCCTTTGTGGGAATTGGGATCAAAATTTTAAAATTTTCCGCTGTGTGCCTCCCATAATTCCCAACAGTTTTAACAATTTTCAATAATATGGCACATTACCAAAGTGTAATTTTAAGGTTCTATAAGAGGGTCATGTCTAAGTTTTTCTTTATACTTAACCTAAAAAGTATACCCTTGTAAGAATAATTTAAGAATCAAGTGGTTATGTATAACTTCTCTAATACGCTATTTTTTAAACTTACGTTGAAGATATGGCTATATTATTCTATTCTCAACACTACCATTAGCAGATGCAAAGCTTAAGAATCCATTTAGCCTATCTAAATATTCACAAGTATTCTGGGATTTAACGATTCAAGACTTGCCCATTCTTGTAACTAAAAAAAAATATTTAACTATTTAGTATTTAAAAAGGAATTGCCTTGTTAGGTGCTTAGTCATCACTAAAGATCATAAGATATCACTACTTGATTTGAAGTAATGCAATACTTCTCACGGTTTAAAAGATCTTTCAATACATTGTATAAATGTGCTCTCTAAGCTTTCAGCATATAGTTAAAATCTTTAAGCTTCCAATAATAAAATAGTCAAAAAAATTATGATCATTGTATTGACAATTATATCATAGGTTAATTAATAGAGATCCTATGATATAATAAGGAAGAGCTTAAGCAATCCAAATTAATTAATAGATATATAACTATGAAGATCCTTCTATTTATATCACTTAACCACTATAAGTAACTTGAGATTTTAATTGTTATTAATCTAAGGACAAACCCAACATACTGTCTAACCTAATTTTATTTGTGTCTCGTTCCTCAAGAAAACTCTTAATAGTTAATTCTAATGTTTTAATGCTAATAGTTTTAGACATCAAGTATCAATGGATTCGGTGTGAATTTTATCTTGAGCAATGGAGTTACTGCAATAATATTAACCTATTGCTTTTAGCTCTTTAACTCCCATGTATATATATTTTAATATGGAAGAATAATGAAATTAATAGCTAATACTTAGTCACCCAATTCTTCAAAAAATGAACATTTTCAAGAAATAACAATAATTATAAAAGGTAAAAATAGTATATTCGTGAAAATAGATATAAGCATATCATCTTGGTAGATAAACATTGAATTTAAACATAGTTAGAACTAAAGAAGGTTGGCAAATGCTTATAATACTCTTATACTTTCCCAAGCATAAAATTCAATATGGCCTAACCACTGTTTATACAAATTATGATTAGGCCATGTCTTAACTATAGTTTGTGATTAATTGTGGTTAGAACTTTGTCTTAGCCACAGTTTTAGAATATTTCTTAGCTACCATTTTGGAAAACCATGATTAAGATATCGTCACTAAATATTGTTTTTTGGCAGTGAATAAATAAACCTAAGTTTGTAACATCCTCTTTTAACTAATATATATATATATATATATATCCCATTTAAATATCATAATTCATGTAATATATATGCTTGAATTTTAAATACTTATTTAGGATACATTATATTCTACGTTATGTGCTCCATATTATTATTATTGTTATTATTAAGAATAAATTATGTGCTTAGTATATTAAAATGGAGTATATAATACGAATAAGAATAAACTACGTGTGATATGCTTTTAAATTTTTAATTGGAAGTGTGAAAAGACAAAACACCTTACAAACATAAAGACCCACATCTTACACTTTAAACTTAGAAAACTATCACATGCCCCATTCAAAGAATTCTCTCCCTTTACACCTATAAGATTTAACAAAAGAAACATCCCATGAAACATGAGAAAAATTAACCATTTAGTCAAAAGAAACTAAATAGAACTAACTCCCTTAGTGAAACTAGAACCCAACTCTTAAGTCAAACACATAGTAGATAATGCTTCTTAGTTCCTTTTTCTCCAGAGTCCTTTTGTAAAGATTGGTGCTAGAAGGGTTAAAGACAAAGAATTTATGAAACTGTTCCCAAGTCACTAGAAGCAAGTTCTAAGTTGAAAGAATGAGGTAAAGTGATGTAAGAAGTAATTTAAAAAAAATAGCAAATTGATAAAAAAAACATTACCTTTTTTTGGGGTTTTTTTTTAGCAGTGATTTTAACCGCCACTAAATGGTAATTAACAGTACCATGGAAAGGCACATATCAATGGTTATTGTCCAACTGTGGGGAATAATTACCACTAATTGATAGCAACAATTGAATTGAATTTACTAACAATTTTTTAATGTTTATATCATTACATATACATATATTTATAAATATAGTTATGGGCTAGTGTATTTATTCATTTAAAAAATGCCATATATTAAATCAATGTGTAAATTATTAGTCAGATTATCATATTCTTTATACACATGTAAATTTTATTTTTTGAGATATTTTATGTTAGTTTTACTTTTTTAAAGGGAGTTATGTAAAAAATTTTCATATATATATATATATATATATTTCAAGGACAAGAGGAGGGGGCCATTCTAAATATATATTAATAAACAGGAGAATCATAATAAATTTAATAAAATTTTAGACTAAATTAAATTTATGATTTTCAACACAAAATAAATAACATTAAAACAAAAATTTTAAAATATTTTTAATAAGTTATACTTTTATTAAAAAAATCAATATTATTCTTGAAGATATTTGGTCATCTTTTAGTTTTAAGGAGTTTGTGTATATTTTTAAAATAGAGAAAAATGTTATATAATTTAAACATATTTCAAAGAAGAAGAGAATAATTTACCTTAAAATTTAATTTCTTGGTTAAAGTCATAGATCAAGTCTTAAAACTCTAATCTTACCTAGCTTAACCTACCATTTGTCTAAATTTTATTCTTCAAATATATTTTCCATCCAAAATGAGATAGTTTTGTCTTCCCTTAAAATATGCAGATCTTAACCCTTATATTCCACCTTTCATTTCATTTGCCCTTCTTTTCACTTCTTCTCAATCTCCACTAACCCCACTACTTAGTGCCATAGAGATAATTGACAACAATGCCACCTTTTATTAATTAGTCCTGTAATAAAGTATGATTTGGATCAAGTCCACTCAATCAACCCAACCTAAAATTGAACTTGCTCGTATGCTCATCAAATTAATACTTAAAGACTCTTAACAATTACATTACATAATAGCACCTTTAATGACCTATAACAACTTGAGCTTAATGGCCTATAGCTACTCATAATCATTTACAATGGCTTTGTAGTGGCTTTTCCTTAGATGCGTACTAGCTCAATAAATAAGGAACTTTCCTTATCCACTAGGTATACAATGCTTACTTTGCCTATTTCCTTTCCACCCTACATTAATTATGGAAAGTCCAAGATAGAGCCTTAACTTCCTTGCAACCTTGACTTTCTTCTATCTTGAAAGTTGACCATTATTGGAGTTAAGCATCATCATTATTATGAGTTGAGGAGCCACTATTAAACCATGTGGACTAACTATGTTTTTATAAGAACCATGGTTAAACTATATTGATTTAACTGCGGTTTGCCAAAACCATAGTGGTTTAACCATGGTTCCTTGAAACTGTAGTTAAACTACATTTTAAAACACTATCCTTAAATCGAAAATATATTTATCACAACCTTCCCCTTCACTCCCTTTGCCATGTGATAGCCTCCTTTTCCCCTTTAGCTGTGTGACTTGCAACATGGATAGACTGTAAGGATGTCGAAGACCACTACCAATGCCAAACCAAAGCCAGATAACACTAGCTATCTGATAAGTAAGTTATCAATGACTCACAGTGGTAAGGGACATGAAATTTGTGATTTTCCATGGTTGTGTGCATCTTTTTGCATCTTTTGCTAATTTATCATGTTGGATCTTAAAACATTGCCTTTTATTGTGTATATTTGAGGTATGGATAACATTTATATTTGTTAAGTAATCCTTGATTTTGAGGGGCCCTAAAATCTTTGCTGCTCTTTCCTTGTTTTTCAAGTTATGGAAATGGCATGAAAGTAAGATCCTAAAATCTCTATGTTAAGGTACTATTTTAATCTATTGAGGGAGTAAAGGTGATTGAGAAAGTTATAGGGAATAAGAGACAAAAGGTTTTTGAGGTAATTTCTTTTACTCATGAATTCTACTCAAAATTTTCTCCTGTTTGATCCTCTATAAAATTTGCCATATGTGAACACATGTTAAGCATGAGATTTTTGATAAAGAGTTAGTTAGATATTTAAGTGGAACGCTTGCTGCTACAAATATTCCTATATTGAGTTAGATATGTATGCGTTAGTGTGCAAAGCTTATTGATTTGGCTTAAATTCATGTGATTTAATGGTGAATACAATTTCAGCCTTAAATGCCTCTTATGTGATCTTGATATATGGTTAAAAATTTATTGATATGACTATAAGGTTTTGATACTTTTATAGCTCAATATGTGAATTTGACTTTTGAATTTAATAGGGTAATGTGTTCCTGGTGTATGAAATTCTTACTTGATCACTTTAGAAAGTAAGGGCAATTCCATTTTCATGTTCATTTAAACGGGTCTTGTACATATTGATAATTTAATTTATGCAAATATTGATATCTTTTCCCTCAACTATCTTTATTTAAGCAACTTTTTATACCTCTTCAATAATGCAACTTTTAAAGGAACACAAGAGAGAAAAGTAAAGGTAAAATTTTTCTTTGATCATGTCTAGCCAAAGAAGATCCATAACTTTATAAGTCTCATCTAATGAGATTAATGAGCTTTATTTAATTTACTTGTGGCTGGGTTTCTATTGTGTGAAGTTAGAAATGTGAACAAGAAATATGATGTGTTTTTGTTTTCCAATTTAAGGTATGACATATGTAATTGTATCATTTAGGGGCCATTAATGAAGTTAACAAGTTGGATTATCAATACAACAATATATATTTGATTGGTTTTGTTGATATTTCCTAGGTTTGCTAGTTTAATACTGTGTAGTAATGGTTTTCTAGGTTCAGCTACTAACTATTTTTGTGTTAAGTATATTATATGATGAGACAAGTATTAGAAGGCTTGTTTTATCCATACGAACATGGTGTAATCCATCGAGATATTAAGGGTGCAAACATATTGACAACTAAAGAGGTAAGTCTTTCCTTTTCCCCTAAATCTAATATTTTAGGCTACATTTTCTTATTCAATCTATGCAAATATTTCTCTTTTTTTTTCTTACTAAAAAAGATTGTATTGCTATGTCATTTAAGTTATCTATACATTTTTTATGTACTTATTTCTCTTTTTATTATTTTTTTTAAACTTTACTTATTAAAGCAAACTAGGACTCTTTCTTATCTTATTTTTTCTGTTCATTAAACGTGAGAATTCAATTATGATGTTTCTTTTTTTGCCCACTGGAAATTTTTGTACTTGTGAGTTTGGATTGTAATAATTGAAACCTTTAATGATATATGTATTTATTGTGAAATTTGAGTAAATATTTGTTAGTGTTCATATTATGACTTAAAATTTTATGGTTAAATTTCTGTCAGTGATCCTTTCTTGCTATGTTTTGACTTGATATGAAACTTAGGCTTAAGTCTTTGTTAATTCCCTTTGCTAATCATGTTTCATTATTGACTTGGAATTTAGGTGAACCTTCTATTTATGCATCTCGGTTAGATGTATAAATATAAGTCAAATTTTAGATAATGATTAATCTTGCTATGGCTTAGTTTAACATAAAGGCCAGGACCAAAACCATATACTAAAATCCTTTTTGATATGCTAAAATTGTGTTTGAAATCTTGGTTTTTGTAAGTTAGGAGTTAAGGGATATCTCCTCTAACTTAAATGCTCTACTTTCAACGTGACTTAATTCTATGTATGAGTGAATATGCTTTGATTGGAAACTTGCTTTTTGCATTGTGGGCTTATTTATATGACTATACCCTACCTAATTAAAATAGTGTTTGGGATTTGAGTTATGATGTTTACTTACTCTGGGGTTCTATTACTAATATGAGACTAGTTTAATAAACTATTATTATTATCTGTAAACTTATATGTGAACTCCTTTTGAATAAACTTTTTAGGGACAAAGGAATCAATGGTAGATTAAAGAACTTAAGAAACCCAAGGCCAATCCCTATTCCAATCCCAATCCCAACCTTAATCTACTAATATTCCTACCCAAGACTCCCTTGCCTCAAGTGTTGCTATTATTGCTACCTCTGCTTTGGCTATACAAATTCTACAACTATGGGTACTATGAGAAAACCTTATGTAAACAAGTATAGTGTTTAGGAGCATTTCATAAAACTTTCATTGACTGAAATGGGAAAAGAACATAAAGCTATATGTAAACAATATGAATTTTCCTATTTGTGTCACTTAATTAAACATGGAATAAACAGATTCAATAAGCCTGTGAAAGCATATCAGAAGAACCTGTATAGGCTGATCAATTAAACTATGTTAGTATACAGTAAGTTGTTTATAAAAAATATTTCAAGGGATTGATCAAAAAAGAACCTTGGTCCCTTACATTTACAATATAAATGATTGTTAAAAGGCTCTAACTGAATCTGTGATATGTGATGAGACGACATTTTAAGTTGTAGAAAGGCATGGTTTTTGAAAGTATAGCTATAACTTAGGTTCTTAGTCCCATCATGATGCACAGTTACTAGGATTTGTTTAAAACTTTTCAATGATGCATCCAAGAAGATTAATAAGTTATTAAAAAAATTATGTATGTATGTTTCACTATAGACATATGGACATCAATTCAAAATTGTAACTATATATGTCTCATAACTCACTTCATTGATAAAAATTAAAAGTTACAAAAATGAATCTTCAACTTTTGTATAATTGAAAATCATAAGGGTGACACCATAGGAAAAATAATTGAGAAATGTTTGTTGGGATAAAAGATTGAAAAAGTTTTCACAATAACTGTAGATAACGCAAGCTCTAATGACACAGTCATGGCCTATTTGAAAAAACAATTAAAAAAACTAGAATAAGTTAGTGTGTAATAAGGAATATCTACATGTGAGGTATTGTGCTCATATTCTGAATTTGGTAGTGAATGATAGGTTGAAGGATATGCATGAATCTATTTTTGTTATTCACAATGCTGTAAGATATGTGAGGTCTTCTTCTACAAGTTTTTATAAGTTCAAAACTTTTGCTCAAAATGAAAAAATTGAGTCAAAGAGTCTTGTTTGCTTAGATGTTGCAACAAGTTAGAATTCCACCTATTTAATGTTAAAACATGCCCTAAAGTTTCGAAAAGTGTTTGAGAGAATGGAAAATAATGATGAGGGGTACTGTGTGCATTTTAAGGAAGATGTTTGCTGGATTCATCCTCTTCAACCTTCTGATTAGTTTAATGCCTCTTTGTTTATTTAGTTTTTGAAAGTTTTTTATGATATTATATTGAGGCAATCTAGATCATTATATGTGACATCAAATGCATGCTTTCATGACATTACAATGATTATAGATACGCTAATATCGAGTTCTACTATGAATGATCCTTTGATTAGAGATATGGTTAGAAGTATGAAGAGTAAGTAAGATAAGTATTGAGGGAAGCCAAAGAACCTAAACCCTTTATTGGTCTTAGGGGTGATACTTGATCCAAGATATAAACTTACTTTTGTGAGGATTATCTATGGAGAGATATATCCTAATCCTAAGCTTTATGAGGCTATAGATAGAAGGGTTATAGATGTATTGTATCATTTGTATGGCAAATATGCTAAAGGGTTATTTATGAATCACAAGATGTCTTGAAGGTAGTGGTGACTCAAGTAAAAGGGATATGGGAGTGCAGCTACCTAGTTTTACACTTGGAAGGATAAAGAGGGCATGAACATGAGCAAGAATAAAATGAAAGTTACTTTATATCAAAGATTATAGTTAGAAAAGTATCTTACAAATGATTTAGTTGAAGACAATCCATCTTTTGATATCTTGGTATGGTGGAAAAGAAATGTTAGAAAATATAAAGTGCTTTCTTTGGTTGCACGGGATGTGTTAGTCGTGTCAATGTTAACTTTGGCTTTTGAATCTACTCTTAACATCGATGGTCATATGCTTGATATTTTTAAGAGTTCATTATCATCAAAGGTAGTTGAAGCACTCATTTGCACTTAAAATTGGCTATCCCCTCTAATATTTAAATTTGAGGAGCATAACTTCAATTAGCATGAAGAGTTTGAAAGTCTTGTGGAATATAACAAGCTTCATACTCTGACAATGATATAATGATATCCATTTCTACTTTCTAATTTCCAAAATGATATTTACCTTTTATAGATGTTTCAGGAGCTTCAAGAGCTATCTTTAAAGATGTTAAGGATATCACTTGATATGTTTTTATTATTTTATTTAGCCTATATTTGTATTTTTAACTCTTAATATTTTTGACTTTTTGTTATTGTGAACATGTATTTGTATTTTGAACTCTTAATATTTCTTAAATATCATTTTTAGTTTTGTATGATTTTATGAATTGATTTTATTTTCTTACTTTGTTTTCTTTTCTTTAGTATAAATATTATTTGTCTCCAATCAGGTCAATAGTGATTTGAAATGAAAACTATATAACTAACATGATGGGTGTGCATTTATGCTTGCTTGCTATTGAGAGGACAAATAATTGTTTATTAGAATTATTTCAATTTTCATAAACTTAAACAATGTTATATTTTATATAGGAAAAAAAATCCCCCTATCTCGTCTCAACCCATTTTAACTTGATTAGGGCCAATTTAAAACTGGACCTTTTCAGGCCAGGATGAGACTTGGGTGATAAAATTAGTCTTAAAACCTAAATTAGGACAAGTCTCAGACTAACTCTATTCTTGGCCGATCCCATCCCATCCCATGCACATCTTTAACATGCTGGTGCTTTACATTAGACACAGTTAGGGCCACATTCTATATTTCTTTGGTAACAGATGTATTCAAAATCAGCTGCTTTATTAAATGGGATCAAAACCATACAATCGTTATAGATTAGACAAAAGTGGGGCCATGTTCTCCTTATTTTTATCTTAAAAAAGACTGAGAATCTCAAGTTTTTGCCATTCACTAATAGCCATGAAACACGCATATTTGTATATCACGTTCATCCAATTTGTTGTGTTCCTTAAGATACAGTAACTTCCTATTCAATTTTTGATGTCTAACCATCTTCCTTGCCAGCATCCATGGACCAAAACTTTCACTCAAGGAATATTTTGATTGGTTGGAAGGCTGTTTAGTGAGGCATCTATGACGTCGAAGGTACTTGCTCACTATGCTTGGAACTAGGAATCTCATTTTAGTTAACTGGGCATGCATCCATCTCATAGATGTATCTCTTACAATGGAAACAGATAAGGTTTAGGCCTTCATACTCAACATTGAAAATTGAATTCCTTACAATGAATTTAGAAATCAATTTTTTTCCTTAGGTCTATTTCCATACTAATGTAGGCAAAACATCCTCTCTTAATTTTATACTCCTGTCACACTCGAAAATGCGATCGCGAGACGCCAAATTGAAATCAAAATTAAAAAAATGAAAGTAGGTTTAGGAGTCGCCACCAAATTTTTATTTTTGAAAAGGCAAAATTTTGGAAAAAAATTTTTTAGTTTATAAAATAAGAAAAATAGTTTACGAGTCAGAAAATGGATTCAAGAGTCGATTGTGAGTGGGGAAGGTGCCAAGCACCCCACTATACCCATTACTAAGAATGATTACCCTAAGTTAGTTGTGCAAAATTAACATAGCCTCTATTCTATTCTAATTCTCCCTAATAAATCACATACAAAGTGGGAGGAAAAACTTAAGGGAATAAAGTTAAAAGAAAGAAAATTAAGCATAAAACAGAAAGAAATTTAAAGAGTGAAATAAGTAAGAAGGGAATAAAACTAAAAATAAAATAAAATGAGAAGAAATTAGAGAAATAAAATTAGAAAAACAAAATAAAAGAAATATAAAATTTTATTTATCAGGACGGACTTGACCTAGGATGAAAGCCTAGAGCCTACGTACTCTTCGGGAGGGATCAAAGTCCACGTAGTTCGAATAAAAAACTGTGTTGGTTTATGTTTTTTATTTTTTTATTTTTGGTTTTTATCTACGTTTATTTATTTTTTGTTTCTGTTGTTGTTGTTTTTGTTTATTTTATTATTATTTCTTTGGTTTATTGCTTTCATTTTTGTTTTCTACTATTTTTTCCTTTGAAAAGACAGAAAATAAAAATTAATTTTTCCTTTAACAGATAAAATAATTTTAAAATTTGTTGACGTGTTTTGATGAGCTAAAGGTAAAATTAATTTTACTTTTCTGGCATTCTCAAATTTTTTCCTTTTTTTTATCACGTTTGTTTTCATTTTTTCCCCTTTTTTTATCTCCCTTTTTTTTAATTTGTTATTTTGTCTTTATTATTTTTGGGTTCCTTTTTTGTTTTATTTTTGTTTTAATTGTGTTTTGGCTGAAAGGAGAAGAAAACAAAAATCCTTTAGGCCTTTGCAGTTAAAACGTTTTCGAAGTTGGTTTGTGTGTTTCACTTTGCAAAAGCCTAAATTACTCCTGCTTCTCAATCCCTTCTTCCATTTTGACCTTTTGAGTTTTATTATTATTTTTTTGTTTTTTTGTTATTTTTGTTGTTTTTATTTTTTGTTGTCTTTGTTTGGCTTTTGCTTGATTTTTTAATTTTTTTTGTGATTTTTGATTTTTTTATTCATTTTTTGTTTTTTTATATTTTGTTTGATGTATTATTTTTACTATTTTTTTTAAAGACAAAGAAAATAAAAATTAATTTTTCTTTAACAAATAAAATAATTTTGAAATTGGTTGATGTGTTTTGATTTGTTAAAGGTAAATCTAATTTTACTTTCTTTTTGCATTTTCATCTTTTTCTTTTTTCATCATCTTTTGTTTTTTTTTTTCATTTTTTTCTCTTTCTATGTCTTTTAATTTTGTTTTGTTTTTCTCCCTTTTTTGTTTTACTGATTTTTCATGAAATTAAAAAGGATTTTCATTTTTCCTCTTTTCTTTTAAAATTTTTTTTATTTGATTTGTTGATTTATTGGTTTTTTTTAATGATTCTCGTTTTTTTTGTCTTTTTTTTACTAATTTTGATTCTATTGTTCGTTGTATTTTTGTTTTGTTTTGGGTGGATTTTATTGATTTCGTTTCCCTTTTAACCTTTTGTTTGAAAATTAGTTTTTTTTTTTCTACAATTTTTGTGAAATGGGGACTTCTAAAAATTCATTTATTTAAAATCAACTTTCAGAATTAAAAAAAAGAAATTATCATCATTTTTTTCTTCCTTCTTCTTGTTATTGTTTTCCTCTTTTTGTTGAATTTTCTTGGCAATTTTTGTTAAGAGAGAGCTTAAAGGGGAAAATTGAAAAAGAAGGTTAATTTCCTACTTGTTTTTATAGGCTCCTTTTTGTTATGGTTGTTGTTGTTGTTTTTTTTTTTTCACTTGTTTTGTTTCATTGAAAAGAAAAGAAAACAAATCAAGCTTGGTTATTTGGTTGACTTCTTTTTTCCCTTCTCCCTCTTTTTTTTTAATACTAATCCTTTTTTTAGGTTTCTCTTTGACTGTGATGCTTTTTATTTATCGTTGAAATCAGAATTGATTTGGTGTAAGTCATTGAAATCCACAATTTCTAAAAATGAGATTGTGTATACCTAACGTGCATCCAGGAGACTTATTGCCATATACGTAACGTGCATCCTGGAGACTTATTGCCTCACATGGCTCCTTAGATACTTCTACGTGTCTGAGGGGACAAAAATTCCACACGACAAATTTAAAAAGGAAGGAAAGAAAAAGAATAAATAGACAAATCAATAAAACAAGAATAATAAAAGTGAAAAAGAAAAAATAAAAATAAAAGCCTAAATGGCAGTATGGACGTGTAGACATTCATATTCACATGCATATATTTTTCCTACCAATCCAGCCATACTTTGTATCATACAAACAGATTATATTTTTCCTACCAATCCAGCCATATCCTATATCATACAAATAGATATGGAGCTCTTCAAGATTTGTTCGAGAATTTCCGATTACCCTTTCTAACAACACATGTTACACCCATGTCAAACAATAGAAGAAATATGATAGGGAATTGGCTTCGAACTATAACGAATCGCCTACACCATGTTAATAGCAGACCACGCCCATCTAAACTGGTCAGGCTTCCGAACGATACCACCATTCTCATCAAATCGAAACACAGATTAAATGAATTTAAAGAAATAGAAATATCTATATGAGCATCAGCACAGAAACAAACATCCTCTTATCACCAAAGCAGAACAAAAGGAAATCCAGATTGATGTCCTATGGTTTAACAGATTCAGCAACAACTTGTGGCGACTAACTACTGAAGCTTGATCCAGACTTCTCTCAAGCATTCTGTCGAGCACCAACTGTGCATATCTAATGACAGGTACAGAGTATGCCCTTTCGAACTTCTTCCATGCCCACTCAATATGGGAACATTACCCATTTCGTCGTTCCCAATTTGCATCAGCAACAGCCGCAAGGAATTTCATTAACATTCCAGAGAAGAACAAGCTCGGTTCGAAGTTTACCTTTAGGGATGGATTCTTTGGTCCCCTGTTGCTTCGACCTGTTTGGTCCTCTATTGCTCCCCGGTCTATTTGATCCCCAGTTGCTCCTCGATCTCTCCCACTCTCTGTTCCTCCTCCGTTTTGTTCCGGACTCCTTTGCTTGTTCTCCTCGCCTCCTCTAGTTCGATCCCTTCTGTTCTCCCTCCTTTCGGCCTTTGTCGAGTCTCGCCCTTTTATTCGAGTCCTCCCCTCTCTCGAATCTCAGCCTCCTTTCCCCAATTTCTTCTCTCCAGTCGCCTCCTTTAGTTCGATCCCTTCTGTTATCCCTCCTTTTTCCTCCTCAATTCGCGTCCCTCTTTCTCCTTTCCATTTTCACATTAATGTTCCTCTGCCATGCTCTCTCTCCTCTGCGCCGTATAGTCTCCATCGTGCTCTCTCTCTCCTCTGCCTTGTTTGGTCTCTATCGTGCTCTCTCTCTCTTCTGCCCTTCTCCCCTCGAATCCAAAGATCCTCCTTCTGCAAAGGCTGCTCCCCTTCTACTTCTTACAATCTCTTCGTGCTCTTGGAGGATGCGAGAGGAAAGGCCAGAAGGCAAACCACCGGCTAGGCTTTTTTGGATGTGGGCTTCAGATTTGAAGCAGGCTGTTGAGCTAAAAAAACGGGCTTCGCTTTTTTTTTGTTCTTCAGTCCATTCTCCTTTTCAATGTTTGGGCTTAATAAATTGGGCTTCCGTTAAAGGCTAAGCAGTTTGCAGGACGGGGCCTGTCGGAGAAACGGGGTTGGGCTTCAAATTGGGCCCCTCTTTTTCTCTTTCTTTTTTTTGATTGAATTGGGTTAATTTTTTTTTGAGCCCAGTGGATTTAAAGAAAACGGGTGGAATTGCCTTGGCCTATTTTTTTATTGTTTGAATTGAAAAGATTTTTTTTTATTCTTTTTTTCATTTCTTGAAACTTTATTTTTATTTTTTTATTTGGTTTTTATGTTTTCTCTTTTTTTTTACTTGCTTTTCAATTTTTGGTTTTCTTTTTTTTTGTCCCTTCTTTTTAAGTTATTTAGGCTTTAGGAATTTAAGGAAAAAAAAGTTTAATGTCCTCCTTTTTTCCCCTTGTTTTTTTAATTTTTTTTATTGAAATTTTTTTATTATGCCTGGACAAAATACAGTGTTCACAACTCCTCACCCTATCCTACTGTAAGTGTATTCGGATTTACCTTTAGCATTTTCCCAAATCCTATTGCCAAGCCTATGGAAAAAGTGTTTATTGTAATATTGAATAGGGAGGTTTGATATCTATGCACAAATTGCAATCTCGCCAACACAATTTTGGAATAGGTCAAAGTCGAGGGTCTAATGTTTAATCACCAAATAATGCTCCATTATCACCCAAGGTCACTCACTTAAAATAAACTAATAATCTATCATATTAGCAAAGCACGTTAAAAGATAATTATTCCCTAGATCAATCTGTTCAAAATCATTTATGTTCCATAACTTATTAAGTCTCCCAACTTCTTACTAAGTAGTATTAACACTAGCGTCCTTTTCCATAGGCAATAATATTCCTTCCATTTCTCTTAAAAAATAGGAATTAACAAATGAATCTTTATCAATTTTTTGATCTTTGCTAAGAGTTTTACTTCTACCTCCTCTTCCGACTCCACAAGTCAATCATCTTTATCTTTTTCAAGATGCTGATTATCGATTCCATTAAACCCCAAGAGGGAGTCCTTGTAGGAAATTGATTCATGTGTAAGCATTGTGCTTGCTATATGAGTCATATGCTTATCTTTTAAAGGTTGACCTTTCTCATGTGAGAGTTCTATTAACTTCCCCTGTCCCTAAGCCTCATAATTTCTCCCTTCATTTATATCACCCATTGGATCATCTTCTATATTCATATCCATAGTGGCTTCAAATCTTAATTTCTTGATACTACGTGCCATCTGTTTGTCTTCTTCCTTGGAATGCCCGTGTTCGCTAAAGCTTTCCTCCAGAGCCATCTTTACAATATCAATGTTGACTTTTAATTAGATTGTTCAAATCAAGGTTATTCATATTATTCCACGCAGTATGTGGCTAGGTTTGCAGCATGTAAAAATAAATATTATATATTCAAATCTTATTAATTTTTTATTTTTGTTATAAAAATATCTTCTTTTAATTTAATCTTTGTTCGTAATTCTATTGTTACTATATGAGTCCTTAACATCCTTATTTTATTTCAATTCAAGTTTTATTTTAGTCATAAAGATATGAAAAATGATAGTTGCACATTATTTTAAGTTAACACAATTCATATAAACATTTTCTTATTGGTGAGTTGATGATCCATATATATATACACCCCTAAAATGTTATACATACATATTATGCAGATGTTCATCTCCTTATATTCCTTTAAGGGTTACAATTCTAAAGCCTTTAAACATTCATTTTCCACCTTTATGCAATGGAATTTATAATTTCTTTATGGTTTATTATTTTACATTTAAAATGTAACATTTGAATTATTTGTAATTACAAACTTGTAATTATAAATAGGTACCTTATTTATATTGAGATATATGAATAAAAATTGAATAGCACTTCCCTTATTTGAATTCCCTTGTTCTCTATCTTCTTTTAGTTTTCTTTTTGCTATTTCTTTTTAATTATTTCATAATATGTTATCAACATGATTGTTTTCTTGAGTTTGCTTTCTCAAGTTTTTGCTATTTCATTTTGAAGGTATAATTGCTTTCTCAAGCACTGATTTTTCTATGAGAATTGTGTAGGTTTATGATCCCTTATCTTTTTGTTATATTTAAATAATTTGAGATTCTTATAGTTTGAAAAAAAAAAGAATTAATTCATCCCTCTTATTTTTTTGGTTATGTGAGCCTTGTTCTTATGCTTATATTTTGACATCAATTTCTGCTTTTTATACATCCATCTCACCTTTGTAATGTTGGATTCAAAAATTGTGATTATTTACATCATCAAGTTCCTTTCATTAAAATTTGATTGATGGTTTTGCTTTCTGCTCCTTCCTATGATAACTACTCTTCATGAATTGGGTATAAACTACGTACTTTTGATTTGCCAATGATTTATTCATATCCTATGTATTTGAACTATTTCTTATAAATTGAGTATAAACTATAAATGCAACTATCTTCATAATAATGTTGTCACTTGATTTCTACAATATTAGATGTTACCTAACTTGTTTTATATTTATATAATAATACTAAAATGTTAAATCTTGTAAAACTTGAATTTGTGGCTCTTGACATTATGGGGAAGAATTATTTATCTTGGGTGTTATATGCTAAGATTCATTTAGATAGAAATGATCTTACAGACACTATTAAAGAAGGAAATCAAGTATCTAATTAAAATAAGGCCAAAACTATGATCTTTCTTCATCACTATCTCCATGAAGGATTAAAAATTGAGTATCTTACAATAAAAGACACACTTATTCTCTGGAATAGTTTAAAAGAAAGATATGATTACCCGAAAATTGTCATTCTTCCAAAAGCCCGCTATGAGTGGATGCATTTAAGATGACAAGATTTTAAAACTATAAGTGAGTATAACTCCATAATGTTTATAATTAGTTCTTAACTGAAATTATGTGAAGAAAAAAATCATCAATGAAGATATGTTAGAAAAAACATTCTCCACTTTCCATGCATCCAATTTATTCCTACAACAGCAATATTGAGAAAAAGGTTTCAAAAATATTCTGGGTTGATTTATTATCACCCTGTGGCTGAAAAAAATAATAAACTTTTAATGAAAAATCATGAGACTCGTCCAACTAGCTCTGCTCCATTCCCCAAAGTAAATGTAGCAACATATGACCATTTTACTTATGGATAAACTTATGGCTAGGGATGTGGTGGTAGCTGTGGCCGAGGTTGTGGATGCAGTCGTAGTCATGGTTCTTATACCAAGAACTTAACTTTCCACCAAAAGGGGAAAAATGAAGAAAAGAATGACAAAGAAAAAGGTAGGCAAAATAATAAACATATTGAGAATATATGCTATTGTTATAATGGCAAAGGTCATTGGTTTCGTACCTGCTATACACTAAAACATCTTGTTGACATTTACCAAAAATAGCTTAAAGGGAAAAATATAAAGACAGATTTTGCATGTGAAGAAGGTGACACTAATTGATGTCACTCACTTAGATGTTGTTGATTTTTTTACTGATCTTGATGGGCAAATTGATTACCTAATTGGTGATGAAAATATCTCAAAAATAAATTTCTTATATTTTACTTTTAGCGTGTTTTCTAAAGTAATAAAAAATTTGCTTATAAGATTATTATCCTTTCAAATATATTCTTACATTTTTAAGTAGTATTTTCTCATATTGATTACTAATACTTTTGTTTATAAGTATGAATGTCCCTTCAATTAGCAACAATGTCAATAATAAAGATATATATCTCGCTGATAGTGTAATGACTTATACAATTTCCAAGGATAAAAAATATTTTTCTTATTGAGTAAGGCAAGAAGCCAATGTTAGTATTATAACTAGTACTACAAATTTAATTGAAAGCTCCAAAAGAACTAATATTTTGTTACCTGGAAGAACAAAATTACATATTGATTGTGCATTATATTATAGTAAGTCTCACAAAAATTTGTTGAGTTTTAATAATATCCATCAAAATGGATATCATATTGAAATAATAAATAAAGAAAATATTGAATATCTTTATATTACTGATATAATCTGAAGTAACAAATGAATACTTGAAAAATTACCAACACTTTCCTTTAGTTTGTACCACACATATATTAGTATAATTGAAACACATGCTATTGTGAACCAGAAGTTTACAAATTATGATAAGTTTGTTGTTTGACATGATCGGTTAAGCCATCTTGAATCAATTATTATGTGAAAAATAATTAAAAATTTATATGGACATTCATTGAAGAGCCAATAGATTCTTTAATCTAAATTTTTTTTTATGTTACTTATTCTCAAAGAAAGTTGATTATTTGACCATCACCAACAAAAATTAAGAGTGAATCTCTTACATTTTTAGAATGTATACAAGGTGATATTTGTGGATCAATTCACCCACCATGTAAACTGTTTAGATATTTTATGGTTTTAATTGATACATCAATCAGATGGTCACATGTGTCTTTATTATCATCTCGCAATCTAGCATTTGCAAGATTACTTACTCAATTAATTTAATTGCAAGCACATTTTCCTAATTATCCAATTAAGAAACTATGATTTGACAATGTTGGTGAATTTGCTTCTCAATCTTTCAATGATTATTGTATGTCTATTGGAATTAATATTGAACATCCTGTAACACATGTTCACACACAAAATGGTTTTGCATAATCATTCATTAAGCATATAAAATTAATTACAAGACCATTACTTATGAAATCAAAACTTTTAATTTCTACTTGGGGACATGCGATTTGTATGTTGCAGCACTAATTCACATCAAACCAACAAGTTATTATAAGGTTTCTTTTTTACAATTGGTTTTTCGTTAGGAATATAATATTTCCTATTTAAGGATTTTTGAATGTGCAATATATGTTCCAATTACTCCACACAATGTACTAAGATGGGTCCTCAATGAATGTTGAGAATATATGTTGGATATGAATATCCATTTATAACAAAATATCTCGAACCATCAATAGGGAATTTATTCATGGATAAATTTACCGATTGTCATTTTGATGAATTAGTTTTTTCAATATTTGAGGGAGAAAATAGGTAGTTGAAAAAGAAAATTAGTTGGAATGAATTATCATTATTTTATCTTGATCCTTATATAAAACAATGTAAACTAGAAGTTCAAAAGATAATTCATTTGTAAGGTTTAGCCAATAAATTGCCAAACACATTTATTAATGAAAAATAGTGACTAAATCACATATACTAGTTGCTAATGTTTCAATTAAAGTTGATATCCCTATTGAACAATCTACTATTGCAAATGAGTTTAATATATGCATGAAGCATGGTATACCCATTAGTTTTAAAGATAAAAATCCTCAAAAAAGAAAAGGAGCTGAGAACCAAGATGAGCAAATCGAAGATGTGGATGTGGTAATTCCAAAAGAGTCCTTAGACAAAATTATTATTTTAGTTCTAGAAGAAACTCAAGTATATGAAATTAGTGAAAATAAAGAGATTTCAATAAATTATGTCATGAATGGAATATGGTGGAACTGAAATGAAGTTAATGTTGACAATGTTTTTGCATATAATGTAGTGCATGATATAATAAATGATGATGAGGATCATGAACAAAAGTCTATTAAAGGATGTAGACAAAGAGATGATTGGTCAAAATAGAAAACTGCGATTGAGTTAGAATTAAACTCACTTGTAAATAGAGAATTTTTCAGACTATATGTCATACACCACAAGGTGTAAAGTCAATTGGATACAAATGGATTTTTGTGTGAAAATGAAATGACAATGGTGAAATTGTAAAATATAAGTCATGACTTGTTGCTCAAGGGTTTTCACAAAGACCTGGCATTGATTATGAAGAGACATACTCACTTGTGGTGGATGTAACTACTTTTCAGTATTTAATTAGTCTATCATAAAGGACTCGATTTGCATTTAATGGATGTTGTTACAGCCTATTTATAGGGTTTATTTGATAATGATATTTATATAAAACTCCTTAAAGGTTTTAATTTGCTTGAAGCATATAAAAGGAACTTTCAAGAAAATTACTCAGTCAAATTGAACAAATCTCTTCATGGATTGAAATAAAGGAAAATTGCATCTAAGGACCTATATCTTATAAAATTTACAATAAAAGACCTTAAAAATCAAAATTATTTTCAAGAGTTATCATTGCTATCAGGTTTTAAAAAATTTACTATTAATTTTAGGGGATTTACTACTCAGTGTAAGAAAATATTGAACTTTCCTACACCAATAGTAACTCCTTTAAAACTAGTAGTAAATCCCTAAAATCTGATGTAAATGATAGTTTTTAATGGTAATTTTAATTTTTAAGATCCTTTATTATAAATTTTATATGATATGAATCCTTGGATGTAATTTTTCCTTAAAATAATCTGGACACATGTGGTATAGTTGCTTCAGTAAATACTTGTTGAAGAAAGGATAAAAAAATAACCCTATTTGTTTATGTATTTTTATGAAAGGATCTGAGAATAAATTTGCCATAATTGTTGTTTAAGTCGATAACTTAAATGTTATTGAAACTTAAGAAGAGCTTTCAAAAGCTATAAATTACTTAAAAAAAGAATTTGAAATAAAAGATTTAGGAAGAACAAAGCTTTGCCTTGGATTACAAATTAAACATTTAAAAAATAAAATTTTTGTACATTAAGAAACTTATATAACAAAGGTGCTGAAACGGTTCTATATGGATAAATCACATCCATTGTACACCCTAATAGTTGTAAGGTAACTAGATATGAACAAAGATCCCTTTAAACCTTGAGAAAAGGATGAAGAACTACTTGGTCCTGAAGTGTCATTTCTTAGTGTAGTTGGAGCACTAATATATCTTGATAGTCATACATAACTTGATACATCATTTGTTGTTAATTTGTTATCAAGATATACTTTTCTACCTACATAAAGGAATTGGAATAGAGCTAAGCATGTATTTCATTATCTTAGAGGTATGATGGATATGGGTTTGTTTTATACAAATGTACCTAAGTCAGGCTTAATTAGTTATGCAGATGCAAGATATCTATCTGACCCTCATAATGGTTAATCACAAATAGGCTATTTGCTTACATGTGGAGGTACAACCATTTCATGGCAGTCTATGAGACAAACTATAATAGCCACATCATCTAGTCATTCATAAATTTTAATAATACATGAGGCAAGCAAAGAATGTGACTGATTGAAATCTATGATTCAACAGATATTAGAGACTTATAGTTTATCTTTTGAAAAAATAATCCCAACTATCTTATATGAAGATAATGTTGCATGCATCACTTAATTGAAAGAAGGATACAATATAGGAGATAGAACAAAACATTTCACCAAAATTCTTTTTCACTTATGATTTTCAAAAGAACGCTAATATAAATATTCAACAAATTTGCTCAAGTGATAATCTAGTGGATTTGTTTACCAAGACACTTCCTACTACTATATTTGAAAAGTTAGTCCATAATATTGAAATTCGTTAATTTAAAGATCTCAATTGATGTTGTCATGAGGGAGAATTAATATGCATTGTACTCTTTTTTCCTTCTCCATGGTTTTTATCCCACTAGTTGTTTTTTAGTAAGGTTTTTAATGAGGCAATTTTGATTTGTATGAATAATTTACTCTTTTTTTTCACTAGGTTTTTTTTCTATAGGTTTTTGCCTAGTAATGTTTTAATTAGGCATATTCTTGAAATAAATGAATATCCAAGGGAGAATGTAATAAATACACATTAGGTGGATGTCCATCTCTTATATTTCTTTAAGGGTAGTAACTTTAAATCCTTGAGACATTTATCTCCTACCTTTATGCATTGAATTTTTTATCTTTTCATGGTTTATTATTTTATATTTAAAATGTAACATTTGAATTATTTATAGTTACAAACTTGTGCCTATAAAAAGACACCTCATTTGTATTAAGATATATAAATAAAAATTGAATAATACTTCCCTTATTTGTATTCTCTTATTCTCTATTTTCTTTTAATTTTCTTTTCTCTATCTCTTTCAAGTTATTTCATAATATAAAACAAATACAAAATTTTCACATGCCCCATTGTGATGAATCATGTAACGAAAATGATGTGCATCATTATTTACAATTATTTTATTTTTGTTCATATTATTCCGCTCCAATATTCTTATGAATAATAATATGAAAATCTAGATTCTCACTTAATTCAATGGCATTAATCAATATTTATAATTTAGTTTCATTTTTTATTATTCAATATTATTATATTTTTAACACAAGATATAATTTTTAATCAAATTTGACTTTGTATTAACAACTTAATTGTGTACATATGAATACATATGCACCTCCCCCTGCATCTTGCAAGGGATTCAATATCAAAAATTTTTTGTGGGCCCCACAAAAAAAGGAAAAAAGAAAACACAGGGCCCATAGGAGACAAAAAAAGAAAATAGGGAACCCAAACAAAAAATAAAAATAAAAATGTAGATGAACAGTGTGTAAATAGTGCATAAACAATGCTACGCTGATGTAACACTATAAACTGCGTACAAATAATACAAGTAACGGGTTTTATATATATAAGATGATTAGAAGTGTAAGAAAAATAGAAAAAAAAAAAAAGTAATAATCGATAATAAAAAGAAGAACGTACACAACTGCTTAAAACTGCACGTTTGAAATTAGCCAATTAGGCTTCAAGAAATTGAAAAATATGGAGTTGCAACTAATTACGCTGAATTCTTGGACTTGCTCCTCCGGAATGATCTGTAATCCGCTAGCAATCTGACAGTGTATCCTCTCTTGATATCCTCCACGATTTTTCTGATAATCTGTGGATTAATGAATTATTTAATTCATAAACAAATTTAATTAATTAATTTGATGCATATATGCTAGCTAGCCGGAGTGAGAGAAGAGAACATTAATCTAACCGCATGTAAAAGGTTTTGCAAGATATGTTCAGGAACCCAGGAGAGCAATGTCGGAAAAACAATAGTTATATTAGTGTTTAATTGATTCTTAATGCAGCTATGGGTTCCCTGTGTTTGTGGGTATAAAGTTCCTGTAGCTTCGAGGTTTAAGAGAGGTGGCATGTAATCTGCTTGAAGACCTAGAAGCTCCAGCTTTGTCTACAAATTAAAAGAAACTAAAATGATTAAATATTGATCTCCAGATTTTAAGGGATATAAGAAAAACATGACCAAATTAAATTTCGAAATTTTATGGAAATACTTACAGTGTGAGCCTCGAAAAGTTTGGTGATGTGGGGAGGAATATGAGGAGGGTAATCTTCCCCATTTGATTTGGTTCTTACACTTACGTCTATTACCGGGTGTACCGTTAGGAATAAGGTTTGTATGACTGGCATTTTAATTCTCCACTCTTCCTGCATGCATCCGTTAAAAAATAATATCACACCAGGACGACTTTCAGATAAAAGAGCTTAATTCACTTAGTTATGCTTTGTTTTGTAAAAGAGACAAATGCAAGAATAAAAATGAAGTCAATGAAATCGGAAAGTTAGATTGTGATTTAAACCATCCCCTTGATTGGGCGTGACATGTTTGGAACCTCAAAATTGGCAGGCATAAAAAGGAGGAAAAATTATAAAACAGACAATCGCATTTTTAAGATGATTAACTACATAAATATCTTAATTTTTTAAGCACTTAAAATTACTTTATAAAAAATTGAATATAATTTATAAAAAATAAAATTCTTATATTATTTAAAACATATACAACTCATAAATTTTAAATTTTTTATATTTTTTAATATATTTAAGTCCTATAAATAAGTTTTTAAAACTTTCGAAAATTAAAAAATTTTCATGTACTAAGCAGTTATTAAACACCACTTAATTTAAATGTTTTATTGAGATAGAATGGTAATTTGAACTTTTAAAATATATATTGGTAAGTGTGTTAAATAATAAAAATCACTTTTGTCTATTATGTTTTCGTTTCACTTTAAATCATAATTGTTTGGGGAGGATGGTTTTCTAGGATTGAAATGATGTTTTCTCTGAAGAAACACATGGGGTATTCTTTCCTAAATCAAAATATTCCTTAGAGGAAAATATAGAAAAGAAGTCGTATAAGTTCTCCATTTCTTTTGATAACGTACGAACTTCCTGACTAAAATTTTAAATTTCCGCATGGATACAAAAAATTAGGAAGGAAGAAAACAAACGAACATATTGATGAAGAGGAAAAATGGTATACGATATATCTCTTCGTTGCTTCTCCCTTTTAAGTGAAGCAGTTAGATTGAATATATTGAATAATATTAGAACAGAGAATATTAATATACCTGATTGAGCTGTAGGGCAGTTGCTTTTTCTGGAATGATAGCTCGGATTACTCTTCCCTTATCTTCCATATATTGATCAAATGAAGCCTGCCCATACATATAATTAATAAAGAAATAGACAAATTAACCGCAGAAGAAATGACAAATTAAAGTATGAAATTAGATGGCATACCCCCACACCAGGCTTGTCATGGAGAGGAACGTTATCGGCTGTATTGTAAGTGAAGTTGCAAGTTTTCTGATTCTTGATCACCAAATGACACGACCCTGCAGATATAAATGGTTTTTCATGATGCCTGCTTCTATGACTTTTGATCATTGTTTCTCGTCCAAAACTACTGCAACATACCCCGGGTTGCCACTGAAAGAAGATGCTTTCCATGTAGACTAATTAATTCTTAATTATTGCCCTTCCATTTGCATTTTCACTTCTCTCCTATTTATACAACAACTTGCTTGTTAAACCTTCCAACTGATTAATATAATAAAAATTGCACATGCATGAACGAAGGAGATTGATTTGATCCTTGATGGTTTAAAAAGAAATTTTAACCTGGACTAAAATTCAAAAATATATCTAATCATAAAAGAAATGACAAATAACTCTCTCTCTCTCTCTCTCTCTCTCTCTCTCTCTCTCTCTCTCTCTCTCTCTCTCTCTCTAAAATATTGTGGAGTGTGAAGGATGGAATTAATTTGATAAGATTATTTAACCAACTGTACATTATAGTTATAAAGTCTATTAAACTTAGAACTCAAGGGTTGCTTGGTTGATAGAATGTTAAATGTGTGTGTATATATATATAAAGAGAGAGAATTAAAAAAATAAGTAGATAAAATGAGAAATGACACTCATGTCTTTATTTTTGAAAAAAATAATAAAAAAGATAAATATTGTTAAACAATAATTAAAAAAAACAGCATAGATATTACTACAAAAATTAGATAAGGAAAGTTCATCCAATTTGGCCAATATGAAAGCTAACGTGTAAGAAGATACATCAAGAAAAAGATCACGAGAGGCATTATTCAATCTTAGACCATTCTCTCTCTCTCTCTCTCTCTCTCTCTCTCTCTCTTTGAGTATGTACTTACTTTCACAAGCCAGTGGAAAATTAACCTCTATGCATGCATCAAAATCTACTAGCACTTATATTCATGAGATATGTCATTTGATTTGAACTAAGATGGTTTAAAAAGAAATTGTAATCAGAACCATAATTAAAATATATATTCAATCACAAAAGAAGTAACCCTCCGCGATTAAGAGAGGTGACGCTCTTTTTTCCCCATGTTTATACCACTCACTTCTTTGTAAGTTTAGTAAGAGACGTTGATATCATAATGTATACTTTTTACAAATAACATAGTTTTAGTGGAGAATTAAGGGAGAAAATGAATGAGAAGTTAAAGATGTAGAAACTAATTTTGGAAGCATATAAATTTTGTTTAAATAGAACTAAAATAGAGTATATAGAATATAAGTTTAGTAAGAGACACACTAGTTCTAATGCAGAAGTGAAAATTGGAAAGCATACCATGCCATAAGTCACACAATTTAAGTATTTTAAGTCCATCATACAACATAATAGGAAAATAGAAAATAATGTAAAATGTAGGATTCAAGCTAGGTGAATAAAATGGAAAAGTACTTTGAGCGTTATTTGTAATAAAAAAGTACCACTCAAACTTAAGGATAAATTCTACTATACAACTGTAAGGTCTGCAATATAGTATAGAATTGAGTGTTGGACAATTAAAAATCAACAAGAAGATAAGTTCAATGTTACAAAAATAAAAATGTTGCGTTGGATAAAATGATACACCAGACATGATAGAATTAGAAATTAATACATTAGAGAGAAAATGGAGGTCATACTTATTGTAAAAATAAATTGTAGAATTACAACTTAGATAATTTAGGTATGTGTGGAGGAGACCTATAAAAGTCCCATTTAGGAGAATAGATCAAATGAAAAGTAATTCAATTGCCAGAGATAGGGGAAGAAAAAAAAATTATAGGAAAAATCATTAAGAAAAATTTAAACTTAAATGATTTGTCTAAAAATATAATTTACGATCGAATTTTATAACATCGATTGATTCATGTAATTGATCTCACTTAGTGTAAAAAGACTTTGTTGTCATTGTATACCACTTGCTTCCTTGTCAAAACTTCCTACTGAACTAAGGAGATTGATTTGATCCATCATTTGAATCAAGATGGTTTAAAAAGAAATTTTAATCTGGACCAAATTCAAAAGTGTATTTAATCATGAAAGTGACAAAGTCAAAAGCACTCCCTCTATTTTCAAATATGTAAGTTTTTAGGTTTAGTACATCCAGCTGTACATTATATAGTTATGACACTTTGTGGTTAAGAGTGTTGACAAATTTGTTGATGAACTTATGAGGGCCGTCCTTGAGAACGTGAGGCAGAAAGGTTGTAAATGAGAAGAATATATGATGGGGGTGGGGGTTCAGTCTCAGAGCTGTTGATCACATCATCAAGCACATGGAAGCTGTTTGATAGAAGACATCCCAAGCCGCAAGCAGGTTGGTAGTGAAGGGATGGCTCTTTTCTATCCACATGGGAAATCATGCTGGCTTGATCCTTTAACTCTTCAGTGTTCCCAGAAAAAAAGAATTTCGTTTTATGTTGGTCACTCATGGAAAATTTTGCTACTTGTGGAGATCTTAGTCATAGCTTTTCTATTCTTTTCTTCTAATTATTTTTTATGTGAAGAAAAGCTATAGAGAGGAAATAAAAAGGATGGAAATATAATTTGTAAACGGTAAACCATGAAACAATCATGATTTGCGTTTCATTTTTTCAGCTTTGTAAATGTATTAGCTAGTATAGAAGAATTGATCAGTTGTACGAGAGAAAAGGTGCAAAGGCCATATGGTATAAATGTTTGAACTTTGAACTCCGGATATTACCTTATACATACTTTTAAGTAACAAATTCTAAAGAATAAAGAAAATTAAAATTATACATGGAGATCCTAAATTTGTATTGAAGGATTTTAAATTTTAAAATTATTCTGAAAAATTTAATACTAAAAAATTTAAACTACACAAAAAAAATTATAATTCAAAACTCTAAGTTAAAATCTTTGTTTTTGGATTCTTAAAAATATTTTTAAAATTTAAGATATTTCAGTATAAATGTTTTTAACTTAAAGTGCTCAACTACAATTTTCTTAAAAAAAAATATTGCCAATATAATTTAAAATATTATTTGCTATAATATATAGGTGTATTATCACATCAAGTTCGAATTATTATTATTATTTTAAAAAAATTTATAGGTGTCACATCAGGTTCAAATTATTATTATTATTATTATTATTATTATTATTATTATTATTATTGTGAATTTGTATTCCTGATGTTAGCTACATTTACTAACATAACTAAACTATCAGCAACATCCTTTGTTATGACTTTAACTATGATTACATGCACTTTGGATTTGTCTGAATTTTTTTCTTGTAAAATATGAATAAATTTTGGAAAAAAGAGTAACATAAAAGAATAAAAATATATACGGAGCTTATTTCTTCTATTTTCACCCAAATTTAAATTCTTTTCTGGAACATGAAATCATTTTAGTGGAAAAAGATTGAGAGAATAGAGGGGTTGGATAAAAAGAAAAAAAAATGGTTTCATACCCACTCTCACTCCTTTATTTCTTTCCTACAAAATAACATTTTGAACAAAAGGAGATTCAAATCACATTTTAAACTTTTTTTTTTCTCTTCTTTTTCTAAAGTTTACATAAAAAAATTTAAAAGATTCAAACTCTGAATTTTGAGCAAATTTCAATTAAAAAAAATGAACACCCAATGTAATAGTATAAAAATATATCATCCCCAAATGCAATATTTCCTATAAACTCGATAGCATGGCTCCCAGGATTCATTTTTTTTAAATGCTACCAAATTCAAAACTTTTTTTCAACAGAGTCATTGTTGTATTTTTAGACATTGCATATTTCATACGACGTCTAGTGTGAATAGATAAAATAATTTTATAAACAAAAAAAAATTGATAACCACTAAGCTTAGAACTTTTCAAAAAAAAAAATTAGAAGAAATATTATATTTGGAGGTAATACTTTTTGAACAATTCTTATGTGCACTTAATGCGCTACGTTATTTATACGCTCAACAATTAAAATTTACTTTATATATAAATTTCATTTCTATTGCATATGAATTCTTTTATATAAATTAAATTCTGTCCAATAATTACACCTCATGTATCATACACTACGTACACTTAAAAATATATACTTTCGATACTATTAGACCTGAATTTTTATTTTTATTTTTTATTTTTATTGTATTTTATTACAGAAGTCATTTGAATTCAATTAGGTATTTTTTACTTTCTCTCTCTCTCTCTCTCTTGGTCCAAAGAAAATTTAAAATCTGAATCCTGCGTATCAAATTTGGACGATTCTGAAAAGATGATTAGATGATGACCGGAGCGGGTCGGATTCCCTCTTAGTTCTTACTTTTTTCTTTTGCACGCAAGTGCCATTGATCGGAGGTAAGCTGGTGGTGTCACGTCAACTTGTTTAGCCTAAAGCTGGCTCGGGTTACTTGCCGGGACTTGAATGCAAAAATTGTGGAAATAACTCGTACAAATCTCAGGCCCAAAAAAAAAATTGCACAAATTTGAATTGTAACGCTGCAACTTTTTTCTTTCAAAAAAATATTGCAAAAAATTCTTAATTTATATGATCATAGGCCTTATATTTTTAATCTTGTGTAACGTAATTATCTGTTCACATTTTTATAAAAACCTTTGATGTCACTTATTTATATAAACTAAAACATTAAATCAGTAAAAAAAATATATTCAATCTATCATCTCAAATAACAAAAAAATTCCTTTTCGTGGATCATTGCGATTAGCTCAAATTAAAAATAAATATCATTTTATATTATTAAAGTTTAATTTATTATTTTTATAAAATTGTTCTATAAGATATATATATATTATAATTTCTTAAGCTGATTAAAAAATAATTTTAATCATTGTTGAGATTAAGTAATTATAACAATTTTCATAAACTAATAAGTCAGATTAATTAGCGTGTCTACCTTCTATTCGTCATGCTTTTGTTAATGGAGATTAATTAAATAAAGAACGTCCTGCTTATTTTTTACTTTTTTTAGTGTTAATAAAGGTTTAGTAAATCGAATCATGCCCATTTCTTAATTGTTGTAATTGACAAATGGACTAAAGTTAGGTAAAAGTGTTTAAATATATCATCAAATTTTGTAATAAGTATATAACATTGTAAAAATATTTAAAGTGTTTAAATATATCATCAAATTTTTTTAATAAGTATATACCATTGTAAAAATATTTTAAAAAAATTTAATTATATAATGATAAATTATAAAAAAAAAGTATATTTTTAGTAAAAAATTTAATAACAAAAACTTAAAAATTACACCTTAAATTTGTGAAATATCCCCAGTTATTTGGCCAATTATAAAATAATCGGCTTAAGCTATCTCCTCTTTGGCCTCGCTTGGTTTGTAGGAAGAAAAGTAAAAGAAAACTACATGTGTTTATTAGTCCATTAGGCCCTAAGAGTTTGCCCTAATCCAGTCTAATCTGGTCGAGTCAGGTTAGGCTAAAAATATAAATGGGTAAAACCTTAAACAAAATTATAGCGGGTTAAGTCAAAACTACGGGCGAAGACATATTCTATCCAATCTACTTTAGTAGTTTTTTTTTTAGTTATCAATATCTTACCATCTTATATATATATTTTATTCTTATTTCATCTGATTTTTTTTGTATGTTGCAGCTTTCATTACTTACACAAACTCTTTCTATTTCTTAATTGTTTTTATTATTGATGTGTAAACTTACTAATATTTCTTTTGTTGAATAATAAAAATATATATATTTGTCTAAAATTAATTATGTTAATATAACTTATATTTTACTTGACAATACTAAGTTATTTTTTTTATTATTGATAAAAATATGACGGTTCTAAAAGTCTATTATTTTGAAATATATGACATAAGTTTGTAAAAAAATATTTTTATATTATAAGTATCAGTTCATAAAAAAAAAAGACCCGAACGGCCTTGACCTGCTCTAATATAACAAAATCTGGCTTGCTCAAGCTGAGCCATGAATATAAAAATAAGTCTAATGTCTTAATCGGACCCAACATCGAGTCTACTAAATATCTGATTCAATCCTGCCTATGATCAACCCTAAAAGAAATGGATTCTATAGCAAAAATGCATTTGGTTCGACGAAGTGGTTCCCTGAGTGTACAATGGTCCTTGCTGTGATTTAGTTGGTTTTGCGTGGCAAAGGAAAAGCTTTTTGAAGCCAAAATTGATTTCTCCATTTTGCCTCTTATATCTGTCACAATCCCAATCAGAGCATGTGAAGAAGATGACTTGGTTCCTACTTGTTAGATCTGCCGTGCCCTGCCAACATAAACTTGCTTGTTGGATTTGAGCATTGGTTCTGCCAGACCTACTTGATCTACCGTGGTCCCAAATCACTTTTGGCTCCAAATCTAAGTGCATGAATATGCAGAGGAAGCACAAGCTTGGTCCCAAAACAAAGTGCACGAATCTACTAAGGAAGCACAAGGAAGAAGACGACTTGTTGATCCTGCGTTTTGATTCTTCGTCAGTCTATTTAGGAGTAGTTTTAAAATTTATAGATATAAATAATTATATAAAAATAATAAATTAATTATAATTATATATTAATAAATATTAAATTAATATATATAATATGTAAAATATTAAAATAAATAATTATTTTTATTGTATATTAAAATGATACTTTATAAATATAAATAATTATATAAAAATAATCAACTAATTATAATTATATATAAAAATATATTCTTCTATTATTTTTTTTATTTTAAGAGTATTTTAGTCATTTAATTATTACTTACTTTCCATTCTATCACTTTTTCTCTATTACCAAATAAATAAAAAGAAAATTATTCGTTTTTCTTTTTTTACCATACCAAATATAATTGCTTCAATTGCATTTCATTTAGTATTTTTTTTCTATTTCCATAAAAAAAATTTCTGTGTAACAAACAAGCCTAATTGTTTTGCGCATGAATAAAACATGATCTTGATTTTTAAAGCCCGCCCTACTCCAAGATCACCTTTTTTTTAATTCGCCTACTTCTTTCATCGTTAATGTCAAAGTAGGGGGCGCAATTATATGTATTGTCTGGTTTTCAAATGGTCCATTGCGCCTTTCCCACGTATAATAATTACACAGATTCTTTTTGAAAAAAAAAGACTCAATGGCTACTTTTTTGCCTTTATATATACTCCCTTTGATCTCAAATATAAGTCACGTTTGGAGAATTATTTTGGTCTAAAATATAAATCACTTCTTGGAATTGTCTTGATCATTAAATAACTTTTTCCTTAAGTACCCTCAATTAAATAGAGAGTCATTAAGATTAATGCAATTTACTAAGAATAAAGGTTGACTCTTTAATTAGGGGCAAATATGAAAAAAAAATTGTTTTGAGACAAATTTAATTAGTTGAACTACCTTTAACCAATTTTCTTAATATCTGTGAAGTAGGTATTGGTGACTTATATTTGAGATCGGAGGGAGTATATAAATTTAATCAATATATCAATTATTATATAGACCCAACTAGTCAGTTCAAAATAATCATAGATGAATATATTAGAAGTGAAATTTACTTTTAAAAAAATTATTTCTTTATGTATGTTTTAATTTTTTATTGACTTATAAGTTTATATGCAAAAATTCATCTAAAATGAAAACAAAAGTTATAAATGAGGTGAGAAGTCTGGATTTGAATGTTGTATTACACCAAATCAAGACTCAAATGAATAATTTTTTTTTTAAAATGTCACATTATGCATATTAAGTTAATAGTCATAATCATAATTATTAAGTTCACATTATGGTGAAAAAAAAAAGGCATCTGCTTCCTGAAAGAGCTTTATCGAATATTTCACTGCTTGTTCATCTTGAATGAGGTGTAATCAGCTAATAATCTGGCAGTAAATCCTTTCTGTATATCATCCACGAATATTCTGATAACCTGTCAATAATTAATCAACATCTCTGTCACTAATTACAATTAATTACATCTATAGACAAATTGAATGTGATGCAGGTACGTAGAAGAGTGAAAGAAGACAATCTAACCGGCTCTAAAATTTTGTGCAAGACATGTTTACGAACAAAAGCCAGTAATATTGGAGCAAAAACAACACTCATATTAATCTTCATTTCAATCTTTATGCGGCTACGCCTTCCCTTCCTTTCTAAGTACAAAGTTCCTGTCGCTTTGAAATTTAAACAAGGTGGCATGTAATCAGCATGCAGACCTTGCAGCTCCCACTTTGTCTGCGAAACAAGACTCATCAGTTCCCCTGTTTTAAGGCATCTAATTAGCATAACCAAACTAATTTATAGACCTAACCTGCTCTGCCCCAAAATTTCATGCAAAGTACATTATACTTGTTTGTGGGCTGGGCAACACTATGGAAATGGGCCGATCTGCAAAATAGTAAAAAAAAGTGAAATGGGCTGGCTCGTTTGTTGTCCTTAAAAAAAGTTGAAATTTTAATTTTGTTTTATGATCTTTTTTTTTGGGGGATTATGAGCAAACAGAAGTTAAGGGGTATCAGATATATACAATCCTGTAGGGGCGTGCTTGGTACCTACGGACATTTATATCACGAATAAATAACAATTCCTCAACACAATCCCTTTGTTCAGCATTGCTACGAGATTCCTATTTGGCATTTCCTTGAAGTTAAAGCTTTCGCAACGTCCAAGCAGCTCCTCGGACTCTTCAGAGCGACAGACAGAACATTCTCTTTCTTTGGTGCTACATAGAAGATTATGGGATGTATTCCTCATCGATCTTCGAGAAAGCTCCAAATGCAGTTGTATTCCCTCTCCTGAAATGTTTCCAAGTAATCAGATGGTATCTTTTCTTCTATTAGCTTCAAATCCATGACACCTAAGACATCTCGGGAGGGTTTGTGATAGGCCTATTGGTTCACCAATCTCCATCTTCTATATTTACAAATTAAATGCATATAGTATATTCGAAAAGAAATTAAAAAAAAAGAATATAAAAAGAGTAAGTGAGATACACACCTACTTTTATCTTTTTATATCACACTCTTCTTGAATACATGAATGTAGAGAATCTAATTTGATTGATTCAAGTGTTAACTCAGTCCAAAAGACTAACTATAAGAGAGGCAAGATAAGAATGAAAAAACAAATAGACAAAGAAGCAACTAACTTTGACATTGGTAGAAGTTGTGGGACAGTAGCGAAGGAGAGAGATAGTAATGGCATAAGGGTGTTATGAAGAGCCCAAATAGTGAGAATAAGGTGTAAAGAATTATTTGGGAGGGTTTTCTTTAGGAGAGATTCTACCTTCTCGAAAGCTAGAGATTATCAATCTTTATCCTTTGGTTTTGCATTTTAGGTGTTATGTTCTATTGCTACTTTATTTTAGTGTCTTTAATATAGAAGGTTAATAGCCTTGTAACTTATTTCTTCTTATGTTATGTCTATTGTATGTTTCTGATATATATATAAAGGAGTGAAGTTTCAATGTTGGTTTTGGTATGTTGTTCTTTGTATCTAAAATTCCATCTAAGTTCCATCAAATTGGTATTAGAGTGATGAGATTCTTAGGTAATGGTTAATAATAGAATGGAAAGCAGAAGGGAGAATTTAGAATAGGAAATAGTAAGCATCAAGAATGGACGGTGGAAATTAAAGAATTAATAGAAAAACTTACTAGTCACTTATTAGTTGCAAAAAGAGACAAATTAGTGGTGGAGGCCCAATCTTCAACTCTAATAGAAACAAATGGTGGCACTAATAACTTTGACAATACAATAGTAATGATGGAGAAAGAGCCCATGAGATTTAGGAAGCTTGAATTGCCAACTTTTTTAGGGGAGGATCCTATCAAGTGGATATTTCAAGTTGAACATTGTTTTTCAATGAATGCGATAATTAAGGAGGAAAAGATAGAAGCAGTAGTATTATGCTTGGAAGGGAAGATACTCAATTAGTTCTATTGATTGAGCACCCAAGCTCTAATAAAGATGTGAACAGAATTTAAGAAACAGGTTCTGAGGTGTTTCCACCTTTCTCAAAAAGGCAGTGGTCACAGGATGATAATGGCATTACAACATAAGTGTTGTAGAATATTAAGAGAATTTTAAGTTGTTGTTGGCATTGTTAAAGATGGCACTTAATGAAATTCTGATGGGAGCTTTTTTGAATGGACTAAAAGGATGAGACTATGGTGACTTAAAAATGTTGAGAGTTCAATCACTTAAAGAAGTCATGGACTTAGCCCATAATATAGAAGAAAGGAATGGAGTGTTAGAGAAGGCCCATGTAGTAAAATGCAATAAAAATGTTAGATCTTTTTGCAACTCAAAATGGAATGGCCTTAAGTCTAATTCTGCTTAGGTCATAAGTCTATATGACTTGACTGACTCTACAACCATCACAATATCCAAAAAAGAGGAACTAAAAGGAGGTAGGGGAGATGCAAAATAAAGTAGCAACATTGTATCAACATTAACTAAAGAAGAAAGTAATTTTCAAAAGCTCAGATAGGCTAAAATCACAAAGAAGAGAGAACTTAGGCCATACTTCAAATGTGATGGCAAATTCATTCATAATTATTATTACAAGAAATGGCAGTTGAATATGATCATCTTGTCAAAGCTCCTAAATGAAAATGAAGAAGCAAGAAAGGAGGATATGGCCGAGAAGGAGAAGAATTTTGTTTTTGGACAGGCTAGTACTCTTTTAACACTGTCTATGAATTCAATCATTGGAATCACTAGAGATAAAACAACGAAGCTACTTGGAAAATTACAAGGTCAGTTAGTTTTCATCTTAATCGATAATAGGCTGTCATACAATTTTATTTTCTTTAGATTGGTGGACAAATTATCTCTACTCATATATAAAACCAAAAGCTATAAGATTATTGTTAGAGACAGATATATAGTGAAAATGGATAGCATTAGTAAGGACTTGATTATTTAATTATAGGGGATTAATGTTCAATAAGAATTTTACTCATTTGAACACAGTAGGGTAGACATGGTGTTGGGTAACAAATGGCTTGAATCTTTTTAGGAAGTGAAAGTTGATTAAAAGTCACTTACTATGAAGTTCAAGTTAGGGCAAGAAGAAGTGTGCATAATAGGAGACCTTACTTTAGCAAAAACCTTAGTTTCTTTAAAGGCTTTGTTACATTCTATAAAAGAAGAAGGCTACAGATTCTTAATTGAATTTGGAGAAATACAATTACAAGAACAAGAAGAACCCACTGTGGATGAAGAAATATAGAAGCTATTAAAAGAGTTCTTTACTGAAAGTAAACAACCAATGGGTTTGCTACCCACTAAATCAAGACCATAATAACAATTAAATTGGCCACCCACCACTAAACATTTGTCCCCATTATTACCCACACATGCCAAAAAAAAAGAGATTGAAAGGCTTGTGAATGAGATGTTGGTGGCAAGAATTATTTGACTAAGCAGTAGCCCATATCTGTTAGTGAAAAAGAAAGATGGTAGTTGGCAACTTTATATAGATTACAAAGTACTAAACAAGATAATCGTGCTTGATAAGTTCTCAATTCCTACTATTGATGAGTTGCTTGACAAATTAGAGGGATCCTTCATTTTTTTAAAGCTTAATCTAAAATTCATGTACCATCAAATTTGTATCAAACTTGGAAATGAAAAGAAAATAACTTTTTGGGCATATAGAACCACTATAAGTTTATGGCAATGCCTTTAACTTGACTAATACTCATTTCACTTTTTAATTTTTAATGAATGACATATTTAGAGAGTATCTCATGAAGTTTATACTATTTTTTTTTTAAACAACATTTTGGTGTATAGTCCTTATTTTTTACTAACCTTGCCAATTTGCAAGTTACTTTGGAAATTCTAAAAAAGCCTCAATTAGTAATTAACCCAAAAAAATGTATCTTTAAGAAACATAAACCTAAATATTTAGGACACATTATTTTAGTTAAAGAAGTCTAGGCAGATCTAACAAAGGTAGAAAATATGATAAAACGACCTGTTATCAAAGATCTCAAGTCTTTGAAAGGTTTCTTAGGTTTAATTGGTTATTATCTAAAATTTGTTAAAAACTATAGCAAGATTGCAACATCTCTTGTTGATTTGTTCAAGAATGATGCTTTCAAGTGGACAGATGGAGGATGAAGGCATTTGATAGCCTAAAAATTGCCATGATAATAGTACTCATCTTGACTATGTCGAATTTTTCTAAATCATTTGAAATTGAAACTAATGCTTCAAGGGTTGGTGTAAAGGCTCATGACTCAAAGTGGACTAAATGAATCATGGATTGCATACCCTTTAATTTTGAAGGCTCTATGTTAATTTCTTACTCATTATAAAAGGAAAATTTTTATGGTATTAAGACTCTAAAATGATGTCTAAAACTTTCCTAATCTTAACCTCACTTATATAGTTGAAACGAGCCCACCTAAGCTTAGTTAATCGAAGGAAGCATTAATGTTTAGTGAATTTGTACTTGATTAGGGTGAATAGACTCTAAACAGATGTTTTCACACTTATATAAGCTAAGCCACTTTTTATTGAACACCTTTCAATCTTCTAATAACATGGTGTATATATGCTAAATCTTGAAATTACCCTAACATGCATTAACTCCACATAAATGTTTACACTTTTAAGATTTAATTGCAAATTACAACTATCAATGTAGCTAATTGCCTAGCCCATTGACTTCAAACCAATGTTTAAGCATCAGCAATCAACCATAAATCAAAGAGTAATTAACAAAAGCATTAAGTACACAGTACACACTCTATAAATGAATAAAGATATTAATATGTCATTACCAACATCAAAGATTTAGTATAACTAGTCTAAAACCCATTTAGTTTTAACCTAAATTAATAAAACATAAAATAAAGAAAGAGAAACAACAATGTCTCAAGGAAGGAACCTTCTAATATAATGCAAAAAAGCCTTTAGTCCTTCATCTTCTCACCATTCCAAAGCTTTTAAAACCCTTTCAAGCTGCTCCAAGAATTCAAAATTAGTAAACTTCCTTCCTTTCTTTTGGATGACCTAAGTCCACTATTTATGGGTTGCAAAAAAACCCTTTTTTCAAAAGATTAAAAAAACTAAACATTTTGCACTTATTTCACACAAGTGCCACGACTAACATTCTTGGATGCTCGTGGCGGCCAACTCTCAAGAAAATGTACTAGAGTGTGCAGCCACTTCAACCAAGAATAAATTCTAGTCATAATCCGCCTCTTCAGACTTTCCAAGAATGTTGTCTTGTGGGTTTTTGCATTAGATCTTTTCAAAATTTACTCAAAGACATCCAAACTTTTTTTTTTAACATTTTTAACCTATAAAAGCATAAAACTAGATTAAAAACTATTTACAATAATTAAACAAAACATACACTCAAATTAAAACACAATCAAACTACATAACTAAGAATTAATTACTCTAAACTATTCTTAACTACAATAATGGGGCTTAGCTAGATTAGGTTTTATTACTAAAGACCATGCAAATTAATTATAAACTTGGGAACTAAGGTTTCTTTGCATCAATTGTACTTAGTAATACAAATAAAACCTGAAATTAAGGGTTGTGCACAAAAATTCTTATATTTGTATTGAATTCCCTTTAAATACAAATTATTCCAAAATAGATATGAAATAGGGAAAATCAACTTAAAAGGCATCATATATCCCTATAAAAAATGTGAGAACACAAATATAAATAAGACTTATCACCTATAATAAATATATTTATTTTGAATCCATTGACTATCTTAATGTAACCAGACTTTGAAATCTTTAAATTTTTTTGAATTCTTTAATTCTTGGAGCATCTTTCTTACTTGTTATTTCTTTGAGTAAAACATGATAATGTTATTCTATTTTTATTATTTCAATACTTATTATTGTTTCTTTAGATCTTTCTACAAAATATTTAACTAACTTACAAACTAAATAGTTAGTCAAATTCATATTTAGCAATATGCATGACTTAATATTGTTGGTGCAACATAAATGGTCTTATCATGCATATAAGATTTCTTATAATCATATATTCAATTTAAAGTTTATATATATATATATATATATCATTTCACAAAACCTATTATAATGAATATATTACAAGCAAATCTATCTCATAATTAAAGGATAAAGCATGATTCAAATATATAGTATTACAAGTTAATGATTGTTATCTTGCATATATCATATTAAACAAGTAAGCATTAATACTATATTTGTCAACATTTTTCATCATAAAAACTTATATCAAAATCAGAGCTAACAATTTTTTCTATAATTATGTATGACTTATAGTAATCAAGTAATTACATATTAATATTAAATTTATAATTTATTTGTCACACATTTGCCATTATCTTTAACTTACATCAAAACCTTTGTTCTAACAACTCTCCTTTCCTTTAAAAGATTCCTAAATTATATGGTCATTTAATGATTTCTTTGTTTTACAAATAGACATAAACCTCCCTAAAACTCATCAAATTACTGTCAACAATAACATTTATTATTTAATAAAAATATAACTTATGAGAAAATTTATTTCTTAAAATTTTATTTTTTGTATATTGAAAATCATATATTTAATTTATTTTATAATTTATTAAATTTATTACAATACATATGTTCATCAATATATATTTAATACATTATTGTTGAAATTAAATTTTTATCTTTCAATTGGTTAATCTTATAAATATTTTTTTAATATATATTTTTTTCAATGCTCACTTATTGTTTTATCCAATAATTTTTTAGTTTCTTAAATTTTAAAAAGTGACTATTTTATATTGGAGAAATATATATTTAGCACTTGCTATAATATAAACATAATAAATATAAGATTATTTTGGCCAAAATAAATGTAATTGTAACTTATTATTTGTGATGAGATAAGTCTAGTGCAATTTTATTTAAATTACAAAAACATGTTTTCAATGATGGCTAGAAAAAGTCATCATTAAAACTAAAAGTTAAAAATACACTTTTAGTTGTGACTTTTTTTAATAACCATAAAAAGTTGTTCACTGGAATGACATTTCTTATTTTTTCAAAACTTTTAGTGTTGATACAAAAAAAAAAAATTCACTACTAAAATCTATTCTGGTTGCAAATCACTATAAAATACTTTTTAGTAGCCACTTATGATAAGTTATCATTAAAAATTTTTTGTAGCAACTAAATTGTTGTCATAAAAGAAATCTTTTGTAGCAACTTTTTAGGTTATCATAAAAGATTTTTAATATTGATATATTGTTACTACAAAGAGTCAAAGCTTTTAAAATTGTTTTTTTTAAATCAAAATTTTTTTTGTTCCAAAACTTTTAGTGACAATAAAAATTGCTACTAAAAGTGATTTTAGTAACAATTTCATAAAGTTGCTGCTAAAAGTGATTTTAATGACAACTTCACAGTATCACCACTAAAAGTGGCATTAGTAGCAACGATTTATTAATATTAAAAGGCACTTTTAGTGGTGACTTTTAAGATTGTCACAAAAGACCCTGTAGTAATATCATTGTTAGGTTGTTACAAAAATCACTTTTAGCAACAATCTTTAAAAATTGTTACAAAAGACCTTTTAGAGATTATGGGGGTTCATTAGCCTGGTTAGCCCTAGGGATCCACCCTAACTCGACCTAACTGAGCCGGGTCGGGTTAGGTCAGGCCAAAAATATAAATGAGTATAACTTTAAACAAAATTATATTGGGTCGGGTCATGGGCGAAGATATATTCTGCCCAACTTGCCCTAATAATTATTATTTTTTAGTTATTAATATCTTGTCATCTTATATATATATTTTATATTTTTATTTCATTTTATTTTCTTTACACGCTGCAACTTTCATTATCTACCTAAACATTTCCTATTTCTTAATTGTTTTCATTATTGATATGCATATTTACTGATATTTCTTTTGTTAAATAATAAAAACACACATGTTTACTTAAAGCTAATTATGTTAGTATAGTTTATATTTTGCTTGATAATACAAAACTATTTTTTATTATTGAAAAAAATATGAACGTTCTAAAAGCCTGTTATTTTGAAATATATGCCTATGAATCTGCAAAAAAATATTTTTATATTACAAGTATCAATTCATACAAAAAAAGTTTCGGGCGACCCTAACCCGTCCTAATTCAACATAAAATAGGGCTTGTTCTGGCCTGGTCGAGTAGGGCCGGGCCATGGGCATAAAAACAAGCCTAATATCTTAATCGGGCTGGGCATTGGGCATACTAGATATCCAACCCGATCCTACCCATAAACAGCCCTAGAGATGATACTATTAAAATGTCACTATACTACTTTTAGCGATAATTTTTGTCATTGTAAAAACTTTGAATTTAAAAAAAAAAAACTAAAGCCAACAAAAAAGGCTTTGTTATAATTATTTAATCTTTAATTAAAAGGGTACTTACAAATTTATGAAACAAATTTGTGATTAAAATTTTAATAATTATCTCATAACAATTAATATTAATTTAATTTAAAGGATCTCAAAGAATTATCACTTAAACTAATTTTTTATTTATATATTAATTATTGATAATTTCTTTTTATTTAATTTTTTATCTAGTTTCATGAGTTATTTCATTAGTAATCCAAAAGAAAAATAAACTAAATATGTAATTATATTATAATTATTTAATTTTTAAATAAAAAGATAATTATAAATTTATGAAATAAATTTGTATAATATTTATTAAAATGTTGATAATTATCTCATAAAAATTAAAATTTATTTAATTTAAATAAATTCAAAACATATATTTATTGCTTACGTTATTTTTTATATATCAATCAATCTTTATATTTATATTTTATCTAATTTTATAAATTATTTAATTATTAATCAAAAATAAAAATAAAATAAATTTATAATTTTATTTAATTATTTAATTATTAATTAAAAAGATAATTAGTGAACAGTATATACAAATAAAAAGTAAATAACAAAATTTAAATTAAGAGGGTAAAATAAATTAACTAAGAACTAAAAAAGAAAAAACAAAAGAACCAAAAAACGCTCAGAGGGGATAATGCCAGGGCAGTGAAGCAGAGCAGAAGACGTTCATCCTTCCCTCTCTTTGAAATCTCCAAATCCTGCTTTCTTCTCCCTCACGTTGTAGCCGCTCCCTCTCACCCTCAACTCACCTTTGTCGATGTACAGCAGTCCCTTTTTTTTGTTTTTTTCTAGCAGACCGATTTTCGAGAAGCAGAACACGAGGAAGGAGATTCGATTTCGTGATTTTGGGGCTTAGGGCACAGAACAGAAAGAGAGAAGCTCGAGAGATTGTGAAGGAAAGGAGAAGGAGGAGACTGAGAGAGAGAATGAGAGACTGAGCAAGAACAACAAGGCACGAAGCAGGTAAATCTTCACCTTTTTTTTTTCTTTTGAATTGCTTGCAAGGTTTTTGAACATCTTCAAGCCATTGGCCATAGACGATCTTCGGTTGCCGCTCGTTTTTTATGGAAATTATTTTAATTTCTTTGAACCTGTTCAGGTAATTCTGGAGTAGTAGTTACTAGTTAACACTAATCTTCTCTACAATTTGGCTCACTCATTATAGTTGGTAAATGGTCAATGCAAAGTTGGCTGCTGCTGGGGAAGCTCTTGCATTATCGATATTCGATATGGACAATTGCAACTACTTGTCGTGTTTTGTCCCTTGATATTGTAAGCTCAAATTATAGTCAAGATTGTTCTATAAGATTAATGTCTGTCAATAGTTCTTTGTAAAATTTGTTCTCAGAAACTGTTTCCTACTTAACAATAAATCATTTAAACAAGTATTTCACACCGTTGAGTGAAACGTATTTTAAGATTGAAATAACAAGCCCTTAAATGTTGTTGCTCTCTCAATGTGTTTGCTTTTCTCTTGCTGTTTCTTTGCAGTCTGTTTCTTGTAGTTCTAATGCTAAATAACATAACATTTTTTTTAGTATAGCTTGTACCTTCTTATTGTTGATCTCTAACTATAATTACTGAGGATAAAAACCACACTGTTGTTGTTCTGTCTATCAGGTTTTCATTTTGATTGCCCAGAATTTTTTGTTTATACCATGCACTGCAAATGTGTAACTGGTTCAGGGCCATGAAGATAAAAACCACATTGTTGTTGTTCTTTAGTTTGATATAATTTTGGATCCACTTCCTACTAGCTTTTCGGAAATTTTGCAGTCTGAGATATGTTATCCTCCTACCTAATTTACTGATTTTTACCTGCGACAATATACTGCTTTATTTGTTATTAATGGATTGAACACTTCCTGCCCTGGAGCACGCTTAAATATTTTCAAATTATTTGTCCAAACTAAAGGTGAAAGAAAAATAAAATTAAAAGGAAAAAAATGTCCAATAAGTAGTTCCCGGAGCTTTAGGTTTTGTATTTCTCTTCGGTCTATGCTTTCGCATAAGTAAGCGGTGTCCTCTAATTTTATACTATGAAATAAACCATAATGAGAAAAAAGAGAAGACAATGGGAAAATGAAACAATTGTCTGGGATCCACTGGGTAGATATGAACCCCAACTGTCTCTTTCTTTCTTCAATTCACGTGAAGAAGTGAACTTTAAGTGATCATATTCATATATAGACACCATTAATTCTTCCTTCCCTTGATGTGATTTGATTCCAATGTATAACATACTATATATTTTCACAAGTAATGGCTTTGTTTACCTAAATCTTTTCTTTTAATGAAAGTAAAATCTAGACATTGCGTAATTAATATCGTGTCCACTAAATTCCTTTTTTTTTGGGAGGAGGGGGGGGGGGGGAATACACTAATTTCCATTCTTCGAAATCATATTCTCCTCTTTAGTGATGGTATACATATATATATATATATATATATATATATATATCTCAATGTTATCAAAATTGAGTAGTTTTGGATGGAGAGAGAGAGAGAGAGCAATTGTGTGGAACCCGTTAGATATACGTGACTCCCACGCCTTTTTCTCTTCTCACTTTACTTGAAATTCACTTCAGGTGATTTATATTTATTTATAGACCATTAATTCCTCCTTTACTTGATGATACTTGGTTCCAATTAAGGAATGACATACTATATAATTTCACATGGAATGGCTTTGTTTTACTAAGTTTATGAAAGTAAAATCTAGATATTGTGTAACTAATATCGTGTCCATTAAATTCCTAATTTATTTTTTGGTAAAATACACTATTATTCTTATTCTTCGAAATTATCTTCTCCTTTTTAGTGATGGTATACATATCAATGTTACCAAAACCAAGTGGTTTTGTATGAAAATCGGTCCTAATTTTGTGGTTGAAGCATATTCCCTCCTTCAGTGATGGTATATAAATATCAATGTTATCAAAACTGAGTGGTTTTGAATGAAAATCGGTCCTAATTCCCTAGTTGAACCAACACTTCCCTGAAGCCTTGTTTCGCAAAAGTAAAATATTAGAGCCGAACCTACATCCAAGAAGAGATTGCCTGACGCCTTATCCTCCACAAGCCTTCTTCAAATGTATAATGTATTGTTTAATATATATATATATATATATGTCTAAGTAAAATAATATAATAAAGAACTATATATATATAATATTTAAAAACATCTAAACCAATATATATACTATTTATAACCATATTTTTAATTTTGTCATTTTTTTATTTGATAAATTAATTTTTTTTTAATTTATTATTTCCCTTTCCCTTTTAATTTTTTTTAACAATAAGTAAAATGTTAATATAATTTTAGAATTCTAAAAGCTTAATATTAAATATTTTTAAATTTTAATCATGGGTCATTTTTATTTTTTAATTAAAAAATGACTTCTCAAATATCATAAAAAATATATAATTAATAATTAAATATTTAAAATTTATTAGTATTTATTTATAACATAAGAATTTCAATATACAAAATTTTAGAATAACTATATAATTATTACCTGTTAACCATAATTTAACCAATGATCAGACTAATAAATCATGAACTCATGTTTTCACCTATTTAATGATTAATTAAGTTGTAAAAACATTGATATATATATATATATATAGATATATTGTAGTTTTGTTATTAATGTTTAGGATATAGGTGGAAGCAATATAAATGCATCTCTTTAGTTAACCATCACTAGCGTAATTGCCTACATATTTGGATATTGGATACCAAATGTTTTCAACTTTACTCTTTGTTTGGTATAACTTTTAATGTAATTTTTGATGGGAGCAACAACAGAAATATCGACACAATAATAGAGAAAAGCAAAAAGAAAAAGTAAAATCAATACAAAAATTTAACATAATTTGATCTTACAAATAAACCTACTCCTATGATCGCAAAAAGAATATCAGTAAAAGTACTACAATTTTTGAATGGACATAATTGTAAACCTTTCTTGTTCACAACTCTCCAAGACTTTGATTACACATTAATAATGAATCCCAAGGTTTGGCTTGTTGTGATATCTAAACAAAAACTCTAAGGGTTTATTTATAAAGCACCATGCTTCCCCTCCTTGTTTACCACCTTTGAAAATTTTTTGCAACAAGTCTTCTCTTTTACCAAAGTCCCATATATATATATATATATATATATATATTTCATTTTCACTGCAAATTATGTCCATCCAAGTAATAGATTTTCTTCCCTTTTTTCATTCCTGTCATAACTAAGTTTTCACCTTGTACATTCTACACCAATTCTTAGTACCAACATACTTGTACTCATGTGAAGCAAATTCACCTGACGAAACAATATTAGCCTCATTAGTAGGCATATATATTATATTAGAAATTACTTTGATTTTATCATTATAGAGCTTTAGGTGAACCCTCCTAATGCCTTCAATTTTCTACCTCAAATTGATCCCCACATTAACATAATTGAAGTCACTCTTAGTGTGCAAAGTATCAAATAAGTTTTAGTTTGTACATACATGGATATCAACAATAGATTCCATTACCCAAGTAGATTTGCTCTCAACAGTAGTTACATATTTGACAAGTAAAGTTCATCAGCATAATTGATCACGTTTAAAGAGGAATCAATCTTTAATTTGCCCTTCCATTATTTTAGGCTTTCCACTTCCTTCCTAAACTTCGGGCAATAAGCTGGATGTAACCCAACTCTTTATAGTAATAACACTCAATAGTGCTAAAGTTTTTTAATTGAGATCTCAATCATCCACTATGTTGGTAACCTCTATTTTTCCTCCTCTCAGAACTCTCCACTATTAATAGTTGACTCTCTTTAGAGTTATCTTCATTTTCTATTATCCAATGATTCTCTTTCAAAGGCCTTATCACCTCATTCAACTGGAGTGTGCATTCCCTACTAGCATTGGCTACACCAATGTTTTATAGGATTTAGGTAGTGAGCAAAGAGGAGTAATGTTTACTCTTTGTCTTTAATTGTCTCTCCTACATTCAATAGTCAAGATACTAACTTATTAAATTTACTTGAATGGTTAATAACATTACTTAATTCTTCTATCTTTAGTGAGTATAGATCCATATTCAACATCAACCTATTTGTTAACATTATTGAGGCATAATTGCTCTCCAACTCCCACAACTTCTTTGATAATGTTTCTGTCAACACAATGATTTTTATTTGTGAGATTAGTGCCAACCAAATTGTATTATTTTCTGTTGAGCTGTACTTCACTCTAAATATTTTATCTTATTCAACTTTTCATCTTACAATGTAGAATTAAAATCCTAATATATCAAATAATATTGAATCGTGCATTGCCATTAAGTAAAATGTGTCTTTTTATCAAATAATTGGATCTTATACTTTAATGTATTCATGATATTTAACAAACTCTTAGCTAAATATTTCTACTCAAATAACCAATAATATATACCACAAAATAATCTAAATTTGAAATATAACTGCTGTGCATTAATATATATGCCATCATTGAAGAAGAAAAAATAATTTCGAAGAATGAAAATAATAGTGCATTTTCTCCAAAAAAAAAGAATTTAATGGACACGATATCGATTACAATGTGTAAATTTTATTTTTATTAAAAGAAAAGTTTTAATAACTAGTTTTACATCAACAACTTTGCTTGGTGTGACAATGAAGGAGGAATTAATGGTCTGCATATCGTCCATTGACTTCTTGGCTCATTATTTCAGTAGTCGCTTTGGTCACTTCGATAGAGCTAGATTCTGAGGCCCAGGACCAAATCTTCTTCCGTCTCGTTTTAGTTTTGTTCACCCAATTTTTCAATACTCTCCTGCAACATTTCCAGGTTTCTTCTAATGGTAACTAATAAGTAATGAAGTAGCGAAAACGAAAGCAACTGATTTTACGGGGCCATATATGATTGGAGTAGCTACTATAACTAGTCTTGGGAGGCCCATGAAACACAGTAGGGTGGGGACGGAAAGACTCTTTCCTGTCCCCTCCTATTTCTTTTTTTCTATTTCTTTTCGCGGCAGATAAACTCATCTATCCTCATTTTAATGGAGATGTCGGGCTTGTACGATCTTCATATATGAAAATTTTACTAAAATTAAGAAAAAGTTTAAAACATAAATAAAATTTTACAAATTTAAAACAGTATAATTTTAAATTCAAACACATCAAGGATCACAAGAGAGAGAACATGACTCTAGTCCCGGTCCTCATATTTTTTTCGGAAGAAATTTCTCCCCATTCGAAATAATTCCGGCAAAAATTCTCTCGAAGAAAATAAAATTGCCATCCCTAACTAGTGCTTCTTTTCATGAAAATGTATATTGTGAAAGTGTGATTTCAACTAAATTTGAACAAAATTATAACGTGCCCCAAGAGCTACTTGATGCTTATGTGGAGAGGCATCCATATTCGCAGCCGTTGCACTCAAATTATAAGCTTCAAAACCGTCTCAACTTGAATTTCTTTCAAGCAATATGATTTAATTAGGAGATTCCTTATTGATGAAGGCATACTTTGACCAACTTTACATGTAGCCTTTTGAGTCTCTTGGTTTAATTCTTGCTCAATTTCAAGAAAAGCATGTGCTCCTGTAAGAATTCTGATGCTCAAATCAGTAACTGTTAAATATGAAAGAAAAACAACGAAATCTTATGAGCCGTTTGATACATAAAAAATTAAGAACAGAAAAAGAAATAAAAATAATAATTTTATGAATAAAAAATAACTTTTATACTTTTATCTTAAAAAAATAATAAAAAATATAAATAATGTTAAATAATAATTACAAGTATGTAATAAACATTATATATACAAATAGAAAAAATGTAAAAGAAAAATAATGAAACCTTACAAATTGTTTCGTACAAAGAAAGTTAGGATAAGAAGAAGAAATAAAATATATATATTATTTTGTGAATAAAAAATAATTCTTGTATCTTTATTTAAAAAAAGTAATAAAAATAATATATAATATTAAATAATAATTATAAAAATATAATAAAAGTTTTACATGGATGCGCATACCAAATAGGGCCATAATAGTAGTTAGCGGATTGATATATGTCCTCATCTATGTGTCATAATTAATGTTTTAAGAATTAGACTAATCATTAAATCAAAATAAAAAATAATTTATAGTTTAGTCATCTGATCTAATTGTAATTAAATTAGTGTTGAATTATTTTTAAATATATATAATATTTTATCATTAAATAGATACATGTATTGTAAAATGATATATAAAATGAATATAATTATTTAAAAATATAAAAATTAGATAGAATATTTACATATAATAATAAATTTATATAAAATGAGTTAGATAAAGTTCAATAAATATTACAAATTTATATTACATAATGTTAAATTTTTTATTTAGACAAAAAAATTATATTTTGACCGATTCAGTGTCAAACTTTGTGGTTTGTGTATATATATATATATATATATATATTTTTTTTTTTTTTTATTAAGCTAATTTTTCATTTAGCAGTTCAATTGGACTGGAACCATGATTAATTTAGTTATTTTTCGATCTGACTAACCAATTTAGTCTTGTTTTGCAACATAGTTATAACCTAGCTTGAGATCATAGAGAATGCATATGGTGTAAAGTTGATTGAAGACAAAATATGATTATGATTGATTGAGCAGTTATAAGATGAGATATGCATTACTAAGTTGATCTCATGGTTGCGTAACATTTTCTTGACTTATTGGGTTGAGGCGGTAAATTCAGGCAATTAATGGACAAAAATGTCCCTCACCGTATGTTTACCCGGTTCCATCATTCACCTTATATTATTTCTCTTTTAGTAACCTAATTATGAGTGACTATAACGGCTGCAACTCGCATGCACTACTTTATTTTTTACCTGGCCGTTTAGTGGGACTGGGAGCTCATGCATCTCAAAACATAGTGCTTCAATTTTCCTCCTGAAATGGTTAAACTGAGAGTACTGCTGCTGTCCTTTGGTAAATTGGAATACGTACAAGAACCTTAGCCCAAATAAGTGGGAGGGCCACTTTTTAATGGCATATATATGATTATTAATCTTTTCGAACCCAAATAAGTGGGAGGGCCACTTTTTAATGGCATATATATGATTATTAATCTTTTCGAACCCAAATAAGTGGGAGGGCCACTTTTTAATAGCATATATATGATTATTAATCTTTTCGATTCTATGGACAGCAGAGGGGCACGTTGACCTATCTCCAAATCTTACCACGCATCACATTGTGTCATTGCAAAGAGTGGCAAGTTCGTCTATTTAAAGCGTGTGCGAGACATGAACAAATTAAAAGCATAGGCGTATGGCTTAATTGAAAAGTGGGCATCTCAGTGGACCTCATGGACAGATCCTTAGCAGTGAGAACTGGCAAGTGGTGTAAACAAGAAGATGATCTTCTAAAGGCGTGTGTTCAAAAGTTCGGTGAAGGAAAATGGCACCTTGTTCCTCAAAGAGCAGGTATGGTATTCAATTAAAATGATTTTTCCATATATAGTAGCACTGAGTACTGACCCACACTATTCTTAGACGATTATTGGCGATAATCGTCTATACACAAAGTGGGTCTCATTCAGTCATTTGAGTTTACTATTTATGTACGTAACTAAACCCAGAAAACAAAAAAAGCTAATTATTATTTTGTAATTGGCATTGTGAAGGCTTAAAGAGATGCAGAAAAAGCTGTAGGCTGAGGTGGCTAAACTATCTAAAACCGGATATCAAGAGGGGAGACTTCGCCAAGGATGAAGTTGATATGATGACCAGGCTGCACATACTCTTGGGAAACAGGCACATAATATAAGAGTTTAATTAATTGTCTATGGATACATAAACCATTTATTTATAAATATATAGTTATGGGTCAGTATATTAATTTCTGCTAATTTCGTCAACAAAACTGTTAGCTAGTTTCTGTACTATACGCAAATAAAAAAATTGGGAAGGTATATAGAAACTAATAAGTAACACTAACACAATCTTAAAATTAATTATGATGGTTTTAAATGACTTTGTTGTACTGTGTTTTATATATGTAGATGGTCACTGATAGCTGGAAGGCTTCCTGGAAGAACACCAAATGATGTGAAAAACTACTGGTACACCAATATGCGTGAGAAGGGACAACGTTCCCCTCACAAAAAAGAGTTGAAAGAAAAAGCAGAGGAAATAACCATGAAAACCCATACACCCACAGTTATAAAACCTCGAGCTTTCAGTTTCTCAAGAAATTCCTCTTGGTTGAGAAAGAAACCTGCTGTTGCAGTTGGTGATGATGATAATACTAGCAGTGGCGCAAATGAACAGCCAGAACAGGTAGATAAGGATTCGATTGAGTGGTGGAAAAGTTTGCTTCAGGACAATGACATTGAGAAGGAAGGCCAACAAAACGGCTCATCTATGACTGAGCAAGATGGGAAGCTTGACCTATTCTGGGATGAGGAACTTAATTACTTGGATTAATGACCTTCGTCTACACACTAATCTCTTGAGTTTTCTCGCTTAATTCCAGTACTTAATCGTACTTGATAATGGATAGAGGTGATAAAATAGAAAATGGCCGGAGAGATATGTGAGTTATATGTGTATATATATATGGCCATTTTCATATATACCTCTCCTTCCGTCGACATTGCAGTCTAAGGTGGTCTGTAGAATTAGCAGCCTTATCAAGGGAGTTCGGGTAAAAAAGAATTTATAAATAAAAAGAGACATAATATATGCGTAGTTGCTTCGTGTTAAAAAGAATAAATAAATAAATCGATTTGCAGCGCCTTTTATTCTTTAACTTGAACACATTTTTCTTAAAATTAATCGTATATATAATTGATAAGACTTAAATATAATTTTTTTATCTTTATTATTATATTCATCAATAATAATATAATATATGTAAAATTCTTTTAAAAAAACCTAGTCATGTGATGCTGAACCGGCCACACTATACAATAAATAATAAAAATTGAATCTATTTTTCCCTACATTAATCCTACATATTCATACAGTCAAACAAAACTTACATATGATATTCTGAGTTTTCTAAATTAAATTTCTAGAATAACTAGGAAAAATCTCATACCAAATACACTACTGAAAAGTTAACAAAATATTCACACACAAAAAAGTCAACAAAATGCTCCCAAACTTCCGTTCATAATATGGCCGGACTTCAAGATTTTATTGGGTCAGTTACAATCAGCTCAAGCTATATCTTACTTTCTATCGTTTCACGCGTGCATATTTCTGATGAGTAACGCTCACCGCTACATATATATTTTTCCTTTGTTTCCCTTGAGACCATACGATAATTTTTTCTACAAAAAAAAGGAAAAAGAGACCATATGGTAATTTTATCTACCCGAACGAGAAGGTGAAACAATAATAGTTATTATGCTATAAGTTAATGATCACTAAACACATCTATGTAAGGCAGTGTTTGGTATATTGTAATCTCAACTTTGCCATTTCATACACTATGGTGCCTTAAATGTCAAAATTGAATAGTACAGTATTTCATATACTGTTATATGATATTAAAATAACATCTAAGACGTTCCGATATCACATTTTAGGCAGAAAAGTGTTATTTGATTATAGCGAGAAAAAAAACATTAATTCGGAGCTGGAAGGTCGAGATTGGTCTGAGGTCAAGGTAGGGTTTGGGTTTAGTCCAGAGTTAATTCAATTCGAAATTTGCATGGAACTAAAGGCCACGTTTTATCCCAATTTGATTAGGATTTGGCAAGTAAGAGAGAATTAAAAGAAAAGTTTGAAATTTCATTAAAAAAAATTTTTATTTTTTATTTTTCAAAAAAAGCTGCATGATTAAATTATTTTAAAATTTTAATTGTTTATCCAAATAATATATTTTGTAGTAACATATCTCATATACTCTCTACTTTCTCTTTTGTCCCCCTTAAAAAATTACTTTTTATAAGCATACTATTAAGAACTAATCACTTGCATTAAAATACATGTTAATATTCTTTTAATCGCTTTTAAAATTTTTTAAAACAAAGTTATATTCTAATATTTTTAAATTTTAAAAATAACAAGGAGAGTAATAAGAAGTTATCATCTTTTACATAAATCTTAAATTTTTTAATCAAAATTTATATTTATATTAGTTTTATAAAATATTATTTATTTTTATATTTATTTAAAAGACCAAAGAGACGAAAGATGTATGGATCAGTTGATAGGGCAACTACGTTGCCAAGCAGTGCCACCGACTTGAAATGTTAGGTAGGTGGGTAGGTTTCGATAGAATTGTGACTAGCGTGAGCCTAGGCCTAAATGGAGTTGGACGTGACACTTGCTTAGCTTATTGATGTTTGAGTCCTAGGTTACAGGGTGTGTTATTACGATTGAGCTGATTACATTACGAGGATGTATTTTTCTTTTTTGACAAGCACCGCCAATAATATATCATGATTTTTATGGATCACATTTATAAATAAAGTTATCACATCACTTTTCCACTCTTTCTTCTCTGAAAAATATTATATTTAAGGATTTAAATTTAATAATATTTATCCTAAAAATTTTATTACCATTAGATATAAATTATTTTACTTAAAGTCAATAATATTTCTATTCAAAATAATAATAATTCTTTAAAATAAATATTATAACCTTCATATCACTAAAGTTAAATTTTCTTCTGCTTTTTTTCTCGTGGCCATTAGTCTCCACCTCATTCATTCATAATATTGACACTGCAGTACTGGACTTTTGTCCTATGTTATCAAACGACGCGTCTGATATAACATGTCTATAAAATAGTTCAGAACAAAATTATTAATTAATACGTAAACTTATTTAAAATATTTTTATCATATAATTAAAAAAAAACACAAAACACGTTCCCAGGGGACATCACTCTCTATCAATAATCTTAGTGTTGCTTGTAGTTTATTGGTTCATAAAGAATATAAATTTATACTAAAACTATGAAATTATTCTTTTTACTAATTATCTATTTTTATATTATTGATTTTCAATATTATTCATGTTAGTCTTGTACTATATATAAAATTTTAATTTGCTTGTATTACAGTGAGAAAATTTTATTTACATAGTCTATTTGATATGATGTGATATGTTAAACAAAGATCGGTACAGAAATTGTAAAGGGTGTTAGGGGTTTTTTTTTTAAAGTAAAACTAAAAATTAATAATATAAAGCTAAAAACTAAAAAAAATTGTCAAAATATTATTTATAAGCATGTATGTATTTTTTTTAATAAAAAAGATATACCTAGATATTAAAAACTCATTCATCTCACTTAGAGGATATGCATATGTACGTGAATGATATGGTCTGTATTACAAAAACTGTTTTATTGGCCAAAAAAAATATCACAACAACTGTTTAATAAAAAAATAATATAACAATGCAGTCTATGTATATTTGAAATGGATAATTTCTTAGGGTCAAACGTAAATATATTTACATAATTTGAAGCAATTACAAGTAGATTATAATATATTTACATAATTTTAAGCAACTATAAGTAAATTATAATATAGTTCTCAATTTCTTTGTCAAGCAAACTGTCCTTCTCAATCCTTGTTTTTTGATAAGACGGAAAAACGATTCCTTGTCAATTCTAATTTACGCGAACACGGTCATTGTTTCGTGGCACGATAAACGCCACGCGCAATTTGTACACGACAATTAATTTTACTTGCGGCTGACCCACCTATGTTTTCCTACTCCCACTTATTGGTAAACAGTTCTATTATGGCTTAATAAACTTTTCATAAGATTTCCCTTTTGTCATATAATTTTATTTTATTTTAATTTAAAATTTTAAGTTTATTATAAAATTTATTTTTTATTTTATTTTATTTTATTTTAATATAATCTTTTAATTTTATCTTAAATTGTATTTTTATCTATTAATTTTATTTTATTATGATTTAATCTCTTAACTTACAACAATTTTTAAATATTTTTTTTGTCTTTAATGCTACCAAATTATTTAATGTGAGCCTAACTCTAATAACATATTGCTAATTTTGATTCCACCTATCATAATATCCATCTTTATCACTTCCTAAACATTAAATTTTGTGAGTTGTGTGGGCTCTCCTCTTTTATTGTCTATTGTTGCGATATTGCTTTAGTCTAATTATAATACTCTCATTATTTTTCAATTTCTGAAAGTATTGTCATTGGGGATATTAATGTTACCGCCTATTCGGTAGATAATATGCTTATATTATCTCGGATTTACAAATAAAGTGGGTGGTGATAAAAAATGTATTATAATAGGTAAATTTAAACTGGTAAGAGGTTATTAGAGTTAAATCTTTATAGAGCCACATAGGACTTTTTTATTAAGCATTTTCATTTAATAATTTTTTAAAGTTAAATAACCAAATTATAACCAAATAAAACTAAAGAAAGAAAGTAAAACTTGAAATAAAATTAAAAAATAAAATAAAATAAAGGAAGAAAAGTGAAACTTGAAGCAAAATTAAGAGATTAAGTAGGAACCAAATGAAGTTAAATAATAATAATAAACTCTCACATAAAATTAAGGAATCAAAACATTAAATGAAGCCCAATTAAATTATGCGACAACTGTAAAGGAATTAACAATTATAGTATTTACTTTTGATAAAGTTAGGTAATTATTTAATTGGTGCTAACATTTTTGTTTATATTGATCACTCGGCCATAAAATATTTATTGGCTAAACAAGATGCAAAACTTAGGCTAATATGGTGGATAAGTCCAAGTAAATTATGCCACAACTAAAAAGGAATTAATAGTCATATTATTTACTTTTGATAAATTTAGGCAATTATTTAATTGGTGCTAAAATTTGTGTCTATATTGATCACTTTGCCTTAAATACTTATTGGCTTAACAAGATGCAAAACCTAGGTTAATAGGGTGCATTCTACTATTGCAAGAATTTTACTTAAAAATTAAAGGTAATAAAGGAACAAAAAATCTTGTAACCGATCACCTTTCTAAAATTGAACAAAATGTTAAGGGGGAAGATATTAACACTTGTGCAGGGGACATAAAGGAAATATTCCCTAATGAATTTTATACTCTATAAATAACTATGATGCTCCTTAGTATGCAAATATAGTGAATTACTTATCTTGCAATATTTTTCCCTCTAAGTTAATGCCCCATTAGGCAAGGAAGGAAAAAAGTGATGCCAAGTAATATTTTTGGGAGGAACCCTTCTTATGTAAGCATTGCTTTTAGTATGAACCCTTTTTAAAGAGGAGCAAAGATCAATCTTGAGATTGTCACTCAAGGAAGTTAGAGAGGTCATTCTGGAATAATAGCTAAATTGTTGCAATTAGAATTTTTTTTAGGCCTACTTTATTTAAAGATGCACAAAGTTATACTATAATTTGTGATAGATATCAAAGAACGAGTAATAAAGGTAAAAAATATGATATGCCTCTTAACAATATGTTAAAAACAAAATTGTTCAATGTTTGGGGCATTAACTTTACAAGACTTTTTAAAATCATTTTCTAACTAGTTTATTTTAGTTGTAATTGACTATAAGTCCAAGTGGGTGGAAGAAGGAAGCAATAGCAACCCTCATTGATAACGCTAGGGTGATTCTTAGGTTCTTGAGAAAGTATATTTTTTATTACGTTTGGGACACCTTGAGTAATCATTAGTAAAGAAGTGAACACTTTTGCAACAAGTAATTTGAAGCTCTCTTATCAAAATATAGCATCAAACATAAAGTAGCAACCTCCTATCATCTACAAACAAGTGGCCAAGGAAAAATCCTAAACAAAGAGTTGAAAGAAATCCTAAAGAAAATTATTTTCATTTCTAAAATGGATTAGGCAAAGAAATTAGATATTATTTGGTACACATAATTCTCTTTAATGGAAATGAAAAGTGAATGTCAAGTAGAATGTAATAGAATAAATTATGTTTGGTATAACCAGAAAATAAAAGAAAATATGTTTGAATTATTGATGAAATGGAAAGTAGTTGAAAGTAAAAGATGAAAATACCCTTCGCATTAAAAATAATGTAAAACTATCAAACAATGTAACATAATTTACTTTTTCAATTCCAACAGTATAGCCACATTTATTGTGTTGAAGCAAAATGGATGAGGTGGCTTTATATATCATTGCCTTTTGGTGGCCAAGCATACAGATACTGCTTAGGTTCCATTTTCATTCTTCCATGCTTGAGGTTTGGTTGTTTTGCAGGTGACATCACATTTTCACAAAATAAAAGTTAGCGAGTAAGTTGTTCACTTAGGGTTGGGATGTTTGGCCTATATTCAATCATATCTAGGTTGGCTTTTCAATTTTTCATATTTTCACAACGATGATTTCTACTTCACTATAAAGCATTTATGTTTCAATTGACATGGACAAAAAAAAACTTCAATGTGGCATTTTTACAAAAATCGTAGAACTAGAAAGTAATCTGTTATCATGTACTTTCTTCATAGTATAGAAATCATTAAAAAGCATATGGTTTTAGGAGAGAGAGAGATATATATATATATTCCTTTGGACCATCTAGATTTTTAATTCATATTGCAAAAGTATATATTATTGTACTTAAAATTGGATCAAATCGGCCTATTCAATCAATTAGACCAGGAACTGGCCTATTGTCTAATCTGAAATTGATGTAGAACTAGTGGGGTTAATAAATCGATCAAACTCAGTCAAAACCGAGTTGAACCAGGATAAATATTATTGAAATCAGACAAAAAATAGATGGTTGAACCAGTTCTTTACATTTTTAATGTATGGAGCAGCAAAACTAGCTTTCTTTCATCTCGAACACAAGCCGAGGGAGTCAATCATGTCCTTTCCACACTTTCCACTATGCTTCTTTGTCATTATAGTGTAAGCAAATATATATATATATAGACATCTAAATAAAGTAGGTCTCTTATTAAAGGGAACATTAGGCTCAAGCACATTAACAGGTTGCTCCATTGCAGGATTGACAGCATGTTGACCTCTTACAAGATCTCGACATCTTACATGTGAAAGGGTCTAAATAGAGTAATATAATAAAAATTATTATATTACTTTTGTTGAATTTATTATTTCTAAACCTTTTAATTTTTATTTTTTAATGACAAATAGAATATTAAAAAATAAAAAATTAGTAGTTAAATATTTAAAATTTATTAGTATTTATTTATTATATTAAAATTTTAAAAAATATATTTAATTATCACTGATTTGACTACGATTTAACCATGGTCAGACCAATAAATCTTGAATTAGTGCATCCACCGGTTTAATAACCAATTTAGTTTTAAAAATATTGGTATATATTATTATTTATTTTGTTGTTATTTTATCACAATATATATATGTCACAATAATAAGTTTGAGGCTAAGATATTTGATCTATTTACTAGTCAAGCTTTAGACTAAAAATAATTAACTAAATGTTAACTACATCTATAATTTTCTCTGGTGCTAGTTGAAGAGAATGCTATATTTAGGCTGAAGTTCACTTCATTACATTTTAAAACTTTTAATATGCATTGTTTCACACTTTATCTATATGATATGCATCATGTGTTGCATTTAAGCTATTGCATTTTTTAACTTGTGCTCTAGTAACATGGAGCAGCCTTTAAGTGGCACATAGGATATAGACCAAGATTGCAATAGATAAACAAAGTCATCATTGCAAAGAAGAGCTAGTCCATTTTGCTAACCTTTAAGACAATTTTGTAAACATGAAGGTTGTGCTTAAAGGTAATTGAGAGCATTGACAAAAGCTCTAATATCTCTATTCTCAACTAATGGCTTTGAAGGACGAGGCTGAAGCAAAATTAATCTATTCTTAGTAAGAGTACATTAGGCTGGAGAACTATCTTGCCAACCTATCAGCAAATTACATAGATGCTAGAAAAAGTCTAATGGATGCATCTGTGTAGGTAGCCAATGCAATCTATTTAAGGGACTAAAGACTTGTCCTACAAATGCAAGCTAAGAAAACACTCAAAAATGCATATTTAGTAGAGAAATAAGTTTATGTAAATTTAATTATTAATAAGTTGATGAGCTATGACTCCATTTACCACTATATTGCTCAATCTACTATAATATTTTCCTATGACTATTGCACAAATATACATGATGGGGATGCCACTAAACATGGATATTGATCATTGTGTGAGAGTAACATCCATTTTGTGGCTCTATATACCTTGTAAAATTAAAGTCCAATAGCTTTATCTGTTGGTTGCTTCCGTGTAAGGTTGTAATGGTTTGAAATGTCTTCAGACTTATACTTGAACTCTATCAATGTTCAATTCTTCTTACTAGTCATCAAATATAATGTAGATTTCATACAATAATGTTAATATGTCACAGTAGAATAGTAATTGATTTCTAAGTCTTATGAAAAATTATATAATCATATTAAATCATGTAATATATATATGGATGATTATATAATTATATAAAATTTTAGTTAGTAATATATTTAATAAAATTATTTGTAATATAATGATATAACTATAATTAGCTAATTAATTATATATATAATTACAATTATATAATTAGATAAGTATATATAGTTATACATATAATCATAGAAATATATATATTTGTATAGTTATATAAAATAAAGCCTTAATGTAATAAATATATAACTATATAATTACATAATTATAATTATATATAAATACATCATTAAATATACATATATAATTGTATAAATATAAAATTATATATTTTTATAGTTAAATATTTGGGGAGAAAAGACAAAAAAAAAAACTTTTGTCTTCATGTAAAATTTATCACTTCACATGAAGTAAAAAGGCTTTTTTAACCTTCATATGAACAAAAACTAAAGGCATGCATGTCATCATGTAAGAATGAAAGATGCATGATGAGGAGGAATATTGTAATATGAGGTTTGGCATGCCTTTTTTCATGTGAAGATGCAAGCATAAAAAGACTATCCTTCATATGGGTATTACAGATCACGTGAAGGTAAGAAAAGAAAAAAAAAAGAAAATTGATATTTATATTTATTATCTTCTTCTTCGTTTTTATCCTCTTTCTTCCATTTATTAACATTTGTTCAATAAGCTTGAATTTAATTAAGTTAAGGTATAAACTATGTATTTTGTATTATTTATAATTATATTATATTAAGAATGCACATGCTTCATTTTTCTTCCACCTTCCTCTCATCTCATTTTCTTTAATTATTTAAATAGATAAAAAAACTATGGGGCATTTTTATGTTCCAAAATTTGCAAATGAGTTAATTTGGAAAAATAAATAATTCAACTAGTCGGCAAAATGAAGTCAGTGTTCTTAATTACTAATATTACTTGAACATAATCATTTTTACCATAGTTTTATTATGTTTGCTAATTAGGTTCATGCAAAATAGTGATGAGATTGTTGAGTGCATTGTTACTATCATAAATTATAATTGCAATGATCCTTATAATTGTTGGAAAGAAGCTTTTGAAGAAGTCAAGCAATTATGATTTCAAGAATTTTAGGTCTATTATGCATTTTATGTGTCAAAAAATTGTGAGTTTTACATAACAAGTTATTAATATTTAAAATTGCTTTCTCATTTCATAGACAAAAATATTATGCCTGCCCATTCAAAAATCATAATCAAATTTATAAGAACTTCAAAGATCGGGCAAGACATCAATTAAAGGATTTGATCTATTACATATAAGATAAAGAAAAAAGGCCATCGTAGATTAAAGAACATAATTAGAATGACTCATATGCTAGTTAAGATAGTTCGTACTTTTGACAAAGAAGTAAATGAGAAAAGAAAAATAGAGTCTCTAACTCTGGTTATGGCCTATCTTTTGACACTAGTGACTCCACTCCATTCATATAGCATGTTGCAACTTTAGTCAAAGACCTAGGTAGACTTATAACTCTAGTTCAGCTTCATGTTTGAACCCATCAAAAAACAACATCTAACAATTGGGTTTACAAAAAATATAAAGCTACATTTGCAAGTACAATTTTTAGTTAGCTTATTATGTCTTTCCATACACAAATAATTGCTAAACATCTCTTCTTCTTCATACAAAATGATTATACAAGACTTAAAATTATAGTTATGAGTGCTACTCCTGCATAAAATTTTTTGCTCTCCAATGAATTAGCTTTATGGATGATGGCTACTAAAGAGGGAAATAAAAAGAAGGCTTAATATATGTTATGGGAAGTGTCTCATACCAAATAGAAGAATATTCAATTTCCAAATATAACTATAGTAATAAAATTGATTGGTGTTCATTTCCAAGCGTCACGAAGGCTATGTACTCACAAGGCATATTACATGAACATGTTGATTGTATGATAAAGCCTTGTCAAAAGGAAATACAAGCAAATGAAAATTTAATATTAGTTATACAGCATCAAATATATAAATGTTATCAGAAGATTATTATTCCAAGTAATGGAGGAAATATTGGCACAATTACTTGAGAAAAGCATGAAAAGAAATTGTAATTTTCTTAAGTTTTTAAATAGTTGTTATCCAATTTATGTAAGTTAATCTTCTCAATTACCTGAAAAGTAAATTTTTGTGTTTTTTATACTATTTGCTATAGTTTTATTTACATTAAAGTGTAAAGCCTTGAATGACCTCTTATTTGCATGTTTCTAAGTATCTTTCTTTTACAAAAACAATGACAAATATATGGTACAATGAATTAAAGGACAATTCATTCATTTTTGTATCTCTTATCTTTGTACATCTTTTTATTAGCCTTCTTGTTTCACATTCAACTCTTATATTACTCTTTCCTTTCAAGGTTTTTCTTATCATGTCTTGTTAGCTTTCTTCCTTCTCCATTTTTTTCGGCTTAGCCTTCTTCATTTGCTATCCATTCATAACTCATCTCATAGGTTTTGTAAGTAAAAATAGAGCCTTTAAATGCAAGTACATTATCATATGTTTTGTTTATAGTTATTTTTATTCTATTTTATTCACTAACTATGTTTAATTCTTTGTTAAATTACCTTAATCATTTGTTTAAATGTCGTGATGCAATATGTCATCTAAGAGAGATTGAGAAATGCCTCAAAATATCCCTCATCAAGATTCACATGAAGAACGATCTAACATTCAAGAAAAGTCTATCGTGCAAGAATTAGTCACTAAAGAATTTATTCAACCAAATGGCACAAGATTTTACAATTTAATTTTCATCGTATATTATCATATATCATTATAATTATCTTTGGCTTTGTTCCTAATTACATATTTAGTTTATTATCTAACTATATTTAAACCAAATAATAAGGCTGTTGGTACATATATTGTCATAATTTTTAAGAGTAAATATGATAGTCCATGGAATTGTTGAACCAAAGTTCCTTAAGAATACAAGGATTTATGATTTTATGAATTTCAAGTAAATTTTCTACTCTGATTTTATGTTATTGGAAATTTGATACACATACACATCGAGTTCTCATCTTATTCCATATAATTGGAAATTTCACATATGAATAACCACATTTCTTTTTTTTTAATTATGTATTTTTTAAATAAATATTATTATTGAAAACCTGAGCATTACAATCAAATTTAGTCGAATTGGAAGAACAAAGTAATCAACTACTTAAAAGATGTTGTTGGCATTGCTTAAGAGAGTAAAAAAAGACCTATATGGATTAAAGAATCTATATTGGATGAGCTTTGTGTACCTTAGGCCTTTGAAGAATTCCTAACAAAAAGTGAGGAGGGAAAACCAGAAAAAAAAAAAAAAAAGAATCAAGCCTCAACTTCTTAATTTGGTATATCTTTACACATAGAAGGTTCCATCTCCATAGAAGAATATGCTAAAAGATAAGTAGCTATATTTGATGCATCATGTTTAAGGCAATTATTTGATATTTGATGCTTTTGTTACATAATCACTAAAATATATTTTTTATTTGGAGAAGGACTTAAATTATTATGAGATCTATTTTAGAACACATCAATATCAATCTAATCACACTTGATTGATAAAAAATCACGAGATATTTAGGTACATTAAAATTTGTTCATATATATATGTATATATTATTATAATTTTTTTATTTTAATCATTTTTTATTTTTAAGATGAGTTTTTAGCCAAAAATAATAATGCAAAAAGTTTAGGTGATAATATAATAGACTTGACTTTATTTTTACAAATTGCTAGTGGAAAAAGAAAGGCTCAGTTTATAGATTAGGCAATATCTCATATAATATAATTGAAAATTCCAATATGGAATACGCATGCACTAAAGGGAAGGCTATTTAGTTAAGTGATAGTATACCCTTATCCCTTCTTATAATACTCAATTCCAATAACAGCAAGCACAAATAGAAGCCCTGAAATCACAAATAAATGAATTTACTCGTACCTCTCATCAACAAAATCAAGTTGGACTAAGTTCATTCCAAGCATATCTAACTTTATATACACCAAATATGTCTCGTATTAAAGATGAAATGAGAGACAATGCAGGTGAAAAAGAAGATGATGATGATGATGAATAAGGTTAATGAGTTTATTTTCATATATAATAGTTTTTAGTAAGTAGTCATCCATGTTGATGATATGTTAATATTTTAATTTCTTTTATTATGTCTAAATGTTTATACTTGCAAATCTTTATTCTATATTATGTGTGTGTGTGTTAAAGTATCACAAAATGTAACAAAAAAACCAAGTAGAAAATATGTTATAAGAAATAAAGTAACAAGTATTAAATATTTACAAAATATAAAATAATATAAATAAATTATTAATTAGTTATCCAACATAGTACGCTATGACAAAAAATTAATTGATAATAATTATAAAAAAATAATGAGAATAAATAACCAAAACATTTATATAACAAAAACGTGTACTAATGGTGATTAATCAAAATAAATAAATAAATGAACCACTGGTCGACATTTAATCAAAATGTGTTTGATTGACAATTGGTCAAACATGTTCAAATTAACCTTTTGTTGGAATACAGTAATGTAATTTTTTTTTCAATTTGTAATTTGTAAATCACACTTTTCTTTCATTTTTCTTTGTTGTTATCTATCCTTTTTAGTTTGGCCTTCTTTTTTCTTTAAGTACTATGAATTAATTAATTTTCTATGTTAACAAACTGTGACAAAATTAATAGTTTAAAATATTATATTATACTTTATAAAAATTTACTATTTGTTACTTTTTATTTTTTTATAACATATTTTTTTAGTCCTTGGTTTTTTTATTTAAATTACATTTTATGCTATTTTAATATATATATATATATATATTAAAATAAGAAAACATGTAATATAGATTTTCATAGATAAACATTTATATATAACAAAACATATATAATGACATATCCATATTAGTTACTATTGCATAATTTCCACTCAATAAATACTTAACAAAGCCATGAATACATATCTTGCAAATCATATTTTCCATACAGAAGGTCATTACCAATGATCAATCCATATTATATATCATCACTTCATTACCAACATTTACCATATGTTAGTATGTATCTCAACCACTATGTGACAGAAAGATACATACACAATAAAACAAGGTGACATTAGCTATATATATATATATACACACACACATACTACAAACAAGGATCCACAATACATAATAGTAGGGATTTAACAAGCTAGTTTAATTAGCAACTTGTATTGCCTAAACATGTTATTACTAGCCATCCAACAAAAAAGCAACCAGACTACTTACCAGTGTAGAACTATAATATGCCAAAAATACATACATCATCCCAACAAAGGTCCTAACATATATACATTCCCATAAAATAGTAGCAGACATCTACCCTAAAAGATACATTGTCTGCTTACCCATACAAATACATACTTTGTTAAAATAGATACAACACCTTACACACATAAACTAACATTGTGGCACCATTTTATCTTATTAACTTTCTAATCCACTCCACCTTCAACATATTTAGTATCATGGAAAAGTACAACAATATCTTATTATTAAGAGATATTTGAATATGAACCAGGTAAATCTCATCGATACTTAGACCTTCCACTATCAGCAAATCTGCCAATAGATCAATTACTTTCTTGTTAAAGTTTCTATCTCATGCCAAACAATTGATATCCTAACGTATGTTATTTGTAACAAATGCCCAGTGTTGATCCATTTTTTCAGTCATGTCTTTAAGCCCTTTCAATAATATCTCTACATGATTGCTTGTTTGCCTTTTTCATTTCTAAAAGGATAAGGTGGCTTCATTGACAAGTGTTGGAGCAACATTAGAATCCACTAAGTCTTAATCAACATCCATATCTAACAGGTTGCCAAAGAAGTCTTTTGTTTCAAGATCATGGTTTCCTCTTGATGATCCATCTTTGATATCCTAGGTATATTGGACATCCTATCTGTTAGCCCTATCATTTCCCTAGATAATGCATAAATGCTCAAAATGTGAGAATGACTTGTATCTAAATATTGTCCACTCTTATGGACATGCAAAACACATGATATATTATAATAAATGTGTGAACTTATGGATTAGACAACATTAAGATTATATTGTCATCATTTTTGTTATCCAAATTCATGTAATAGTTGTTAAGTACATGTGCCATTAAGGTAATAAGCCACTACTTATTTATTGACATAAGGGAAAAAAAGAAGCGCACAACTTATCTTCACATAGTCATCCCTGACATTCTAGTTGATTATGATGTATTTTGAAATTAGGTCCCATCCAAATCTGAAGGTGTTAGAACCATATACCGTGTTATATAATTTGGTCCATGATTGCTTAAGTGTCTTCAATCGAGACTGAATGTAAGGAACTTCCTTAAGACCACAACTTAAGCTTCTCTCATCCATCATCCATTCTAACTACTTTGTAACTTTACAAGGCATTTGACAAGCACTTCATCTTGGATAGAGTCCATTGATAGTTTTTAGGTTGAGTCAAAATCTCAGGGTGATTTATGTAGGGAACCTACATCACAGAGAAAGATTAAATGTGCTGAGGAAAAAAAAACAATGGATGTTATTTATACATAAATAATCACAAAACATAGATAACAACTACATAAAAGGTTTTAAAATGCACAATGTCAAATGTAATACAGTACAATCAAATAGCATCATCCAAGATAACATTTGCCAACAACAATAAAAAGTCGAGAAGCATAAATGTCATATTATCATTACATATTAATAATGTCAACAGCTATTTAATTTTTGAATAAATGCGAGCACGTTATTCGTGTGCTCAATGTGCAATGAACTCTTTAAACATTTTATGTGCTAATCACCCTCAAAAGTTTTTCCAAGTCTCAAATGTCTCCATTGTGACCATATAGTCTAGGCAATCTACACCATCATTTTGTTCCCCATGGTCTAGGCCATAAACACCATCCACAAGTATGTTATCATTGCCTTCTCAACTTATAAGATTATGTAATAAGCAACAAGCATAACTTTATTATGCGTCCTCATTGGGCAGCTGGATGGACTTCTAAGTGTTACCCATCATTCTTTCAAAATCCCATATGCCCTCTCAATCACGTTACAGGTCAATACATATCTCATGTTAAAAACACTTATTTGGAGTCAATGTGTGGTAATCATGTTACCATTCACTCAAGTGTATTTTTGTCTTTTATATGGTGCAAGAAATCCATCATAATCGGTGTAACTCACATTAACCAAATAATATTTATTTACATTGTGACAAATGTTTAAACATCAAACAAGTATGCTGATAATAAGCAAAAATAAGTAAATAAACATGCAATTAATAATTTATGATGTCAAAGGCGACAATGATCAATATGCTCACAATAGGAGATCTTTAACCCATATCTCTTGCTAAATGCATCTCACAAAACCTTACCATTGGCTGCAAATCCTTTCTAGCCGGATAAGCCATAATGAACTATGCACCTTACGAGCAAACACTAAGGATATTAGTGGTGATTATCCTTTTTTAATTACGATATTGAGGCTTATCTGCTATAAGTACTTGAATTAGAATGTGTGTCCATTAAGTACACCAAGATAATTTTAGAAATAAAGGAGTTAATTAGGAGTAGAGTAAAAAGCAAACCATAATAAAGGTCATTTGCCACACACTTTACCTTGAGCCATTTCTAAAGGCTAAAATGGGCAAATCCAAAGCTAACATTAATGAATTATGAGGAAACTCATGCTGATAGTATCGATGCCTAGTGGAGAAGGTAGTAGAACATCCACAAATGTGAATGAAAGCTAGGCTTTGGATAGGTGTCTCCAATTCGGCATGTTCACTAGCATGCCCAATAAGAATTATGTTTTCCTAGCAAGGTTAACACAAATAGAATTCCCAAGGTTCAATGGAACTAATTTTAAAGGATAGGCATTCAAATATCGACAACTCTTTGCAACAAACAAAACACTTTTAGACCAAAGAGTCAAATTGATTAATATTCATTTGGAAAGGAAGGTACTGTAATGGCATTAATTTTTCATGAAAAGGAAAAAGATAGGGGAGGTAAGATAAAGAGAGTACGTAGAACACTTGGACAAGCATGTTGGTGATGTCTATAAGATAGACCCCATGGCTAAACTAAAAAATCATAAGTAAGAGGTAAATGTGGTAAAGTGCCAAGAGAAGTTTGAGGAGTTATTAGTGGAGACTGAGCAATTAAAGGAGCTTGCCATTGGTTGCCTCTCAAAAAGGTTGAAGACTAAGATAGAAACATTGGTTAAGATGTTTCAAACCCAAGACCCTAACCAACATTAAGTATCTAATAAAATTGTAAGAAACATTAATCCAAGCCTTGTACACCAACAATAATGACCCTTAAGAAAAGTTATAGCCTCAAAAACACCACCACACCCTTTTCTTGAACCTAATAAACTAGATTAACCCTATATCTTTAGCATAAAAACCACAATCATCCACTATAAACCATAAAAGAAGCCTACCCAATGATAAAGGTATCAACTCAACACCATAAAATATAAAACCAGCCCAACCAATGACAAACAAGTCAAACAATCCATGTAAAAGATAGATGAATGAAAGGATAAGAAAAGGCCTTTGTTATTGGTGCCCTAAAAAAATATTTTTTATTATAAACATTAGAATTCATAAATCTTTATGATCTTGGTGCAAAAAGGTGAAAAGGGATAAGTGGAAGAAGAATCCCTAGTAATAAGGAGTCATGGAAAAGAAGAACAACTAATGGTGTCATTGAATGCCCTAAGAGGGTTCATAGGATGTTCAATAATGAAGGTGAACGGACTTGTATAGAAACAACCAATAATGTTGCTACTAGACACTGGTAGCACCTACAATTCTATAGATGCTATATTAGCAAAGAGATTAAAGCTTAAGATGTAGCAAATAATAGGGATAAATGTATTTGCAGTGAATGGACAATGAGTAAAAGTGAAAACAAAGTGTTTATAGTTAGCTTAAAGAATGCAAGAAGAGACATCTAAAGCTAATTTCATGGTGATAACCTTAGGAGGGTATGATATGGTTTTGGGAGTACAATGTCTAGTTACATTAAGGAGAATTGCTTGGAACCTACAACAACAAGTGATGAATGTCAATTTAGGTAGTAGAAATTATAAGATACATGAAAAAGTTAGCACATAAAAACATGAAAGGTAAGCAAGGCCTAAGTATGAAGCATGCTTACTTACTACAAGTTAATGCTTTAAATAGAAAAGAAGAGGTGTTGGAGTTGAGTTCTAATGAAGCGAAACTTACACAAATAGAAGAATAAGCATTAGAAAAGCTACTATAGGAATTTTTAGATATATCTTAAGAGCTTCAAACCTTCTTTCCCTTAAGAGCATTTGACCATGCCATACCTATCAGGGAAGAATAGGTCATTAGCAATAGACCATAGAGATATGGCCCTTTCTAATTTCTTAAGGAATTCATCTTGGTTAAGAAGGAAACTTATAGTTGTGGTTAGTGATGATAATGACAATAATACTAGCAATGGCTCAAATGAGCAACCACAACAGATAGAGAAGGATTCGATGCAATGGTGAAAAAGTTTGCTTCATGACAATGACATTGAGAGGGAAGGCCAAGAACAAAATGGCTCATCATTAATCCAAGTAAGTTCCTCATCCTAGAACAAGTGAAGTTTTCCATCTCAATCGTATATGATAATAATGACGAGCTATTTTGTTCTTGGTTCTTCCTTGTCAATGAGGCAAATTTTTCCACCTTTCCATCAAATCCTTATCTACTTATTGGGGCTGTTCATTTGCGTACTAGCATTATTATCAACATCATCACTAATTGCAACTATGGGTTTCTTTCTCAATCATAACACATTTCTTAAGAAATTAAAAGCTTGAGGTCTTATACTTAATTGTACTTATTAATGGACAAAAGTTTTGGCATCATAACTTTATAATTTTCCAACCAAAAATAAAAATGAAGGTTCTAGTGGTGACTTGAGATAAGTTGTTAATAAGAGGCTTTTGTAGCAACATTAGTTCTATTGTTACAAAAGATTTTTTGTAGCAACTTTTCTTGAGTCACCACTAAACATTAATGGAGCTAAGTGTATTATTGCCCACCCTCAATTTTTAAAAAGTGTATGTATACAATATTAAATTTTGATATTATATGTCCCATTCTATAGAATTTTAAACTCGTTAGAACTAGATAGATGTATAATTGAATTGTATAATTTTTAAAAAAGTATTTGACATTTTAATCTAAATAAACCCATTACATGTATTATGTATATAATTTTCATAAATTTTTTTTATTATTTTTCTTCAAAAATATCTTTTTTTACTTTCATAAGTAATTATGTCACTCTCCCCTATCCTTATTTTTCTTTTTTTTTGGGAAAAGCTTACTAGCATTTGAGTAAAATACATTATATTTTACATGAGAGAGAAATGTGAAAGCTTTTTTTTCTTTCTTTCTTTCTTAATATTTTTTTCTTCTATGTAGTTACATATGTAAACATAAAATGAAATGTATTATTCAATCTTCCCTACAATGTTTGAGTTTTATTAAATAACAAAATATCTTCCAAAGCTAAAAAGGCAAAAGTTATTGACTTTTCAATTAAAGTATACAAAGATAAAAGATTAAAAGTTAGAATATATGTTTATTAAATCATTAAAATTTTCTTTTCTATTTAATTCATTTTTTAATGGTACACCATTTAATATTAGTACTACAAATTTTAATTTATTCTTTATGCTACATTTGTTTAATGTTTAATTGCAAATTTGTAATATTTTTGGCTATTTTTAAATGTAGTCATTGTTATATTAAAATATGATTTATAATAAGTAAGTTTACAAATTCTCTACATTTTGAATAGGAAACAAAAAATTTTCTAAAAAGAAAATTGTCATTAGAACAATAATCTTCATTTAGAGCTCATAAATTTAATATCCAACAATAACAAATAAAAATTAATTTAAAAAATTTGTCATCAAACCTAAGAAAATAAATTAAAATTTTGGCTTATCATCTTAATGATTGAAAGATATGAAAAACATGTTTGCAAAAAGAACTACCCCCTAACCAAAGGTCTTGACTTTGCCATTGTCATTGAAAGTTTTAGCAAAATAAGAAATGTCCATTTAGTGACAACCTTTTGTGGTGACTTGTTTTTGTCACTAAAACTTTTAATGAAAACATATTTTGGTCATGACTAAAAAATATGTTTTTCTATAGTGATACACTGATGGAAGGAAGTCTACCAAAATACTAGTTATATATGAGGACTAACTTAGACAAAAACAATCCTAAAAAGAAATGATAAAAAGATGAATATATAAGCTGTCATTAGAAATATTATAGGTAAAGGAGAAAGCTTTGTGATTATTGGTCACTAAATGACTTAACCTCTTATGCTTCTTTTGGTTTTTCACCACTCTATATCTTATAAAATTGTAAAGATGGAATATACTAAATGTCACACCCACCATGTGATCATAATGTGTATACAAGAAAATTTTGATTTTCAAAAATGAAAACCAAATGAAATCATCATTAAAATTTTAATTATAAAACGCAAAACTTTGGAGAGGAAAACTTTTTGAAAGAAAATGACTTACGAATCAGAAATGAATTTGAAAATTAGTTGTGTATGGAAAAGTGTTGAACACTATACAACACCTATTTTTAGAAATAGTTCTTTTAAGTTAATTATACAAAAATAATATGGCCTTAATTATATTTTAATAGCCATTATCAATCATATGCCAATAAAATAATTAAAAGTTAATAAAAGAAAATTAAAAGAAAAATATCTACAAGAATAGACTTAATTTAAAATAAAAGTCTAGGATTTATGTACCTTATAAAATGATCAAAGTCTGAGTTTAACAGAGTAGAAAACTATGTTTACTCATTATTTTATTTTTTTGGTAAAAAGAAAAAGAAAATAAGAATTAACTTATTTTTTTAAACAAAGTGATTTTTTGAATTGGTTGATATGTTTTAATTTACAAAAATCAAGTTAATTTCACTTCTTTATTCTTTTTTTAAATAACATTTTTATTTAGGTGAAAAGGAATTTTCTATTTTTGTATGAAATATGCATATATATATATATATATATATAATTCTTATAGTTTTTGCCAAAAGAAAATTTGAAAAAAAAATTTAAGTCTATAGAAAGGAAATTTCATTTGTTATTTGTTATTTTTATTTATTGGTAGAATGAAACTCTTAAATAGATTTGCTTAACAAATTAAAAAAGCTAACTTTTGAATTTGGAAAAATTCTTAAAAGCAAAATTTTATTTTATTTTTATTTTGTTTTAAAAGATTAACGTTTGAATTCTAAAATATCATTTTTTTATTTTTAAAGAAAAAACTTTTCAGAAAATATTTATTTAATTTTTTAAAAAACCTTATTTTTATTTTTATTTTTATTTTTATTTTTTTATTTATCTTTATTTGTATTTTTTTAAATTTAAGAAAATATAGGTCATTAAAATCTCATTTGATTTTTGGTAACTCTTTGTAATTTTATCAAAAGAGAATTTTAAAAAACATTCCTATGAAAATGAAAATCTATTTGATTTTTCTAAAAACTAACTTTTGAACTTTTAGAATATTATTTTTCTTCTTTTTATTTTTTTGAAAACAAGGTTAAGGCCATTGAAAGCCCACAAATTATCAAGACGTGATTACACAATCTAGGCCACATAGTATTTGCAAAGATTTATTGTCACTCATGATCCATCAATTGACACTTATATGTCTAAGGAGACAAAGAATTTCATATGACAACTCTAAAAAAAAATTAAAAATAAAATAAAATATAAATATAAATATTTACAAATATATATATATATATATAATAACATTTAGTTTATGTGTATGCTTCGTACATCCAATCAAATATTATATTATTTGCGTACATCGTACAAATATAAAATGAAAGAACCCCATTGCATTCACTTGTTTGCCTTTGCACTCCTCAATTTCTCCATGCTCTTCTTAATTATGCTCAATATGAATTAGTTTTGTCCACATGCCAAATAAGATGAGAGCAAATAATAATTCCAGAAGCATCGGAATCAGATAATGAGATGAATTTAATTGAACAGGGAAGTACACACTCAAATGCCTTTCCCAAATCTAAATCAAACATATCCAAAAGATCATAATGCACATTATAACATTGAATTCACCAAAATGGACAGGCCATTAATTCATTAGCTTCGATTATCAGCCCAGTATTGCGGAAAATTTGTGCAATGTGGACTTAGAATTTATTCCACAGCACATATAAAATGGACACATCATAGCCAGTGGTAAATAGAAATTCACACGCAAGGTATATCCTTTCATGCTTGCCAAGTCATGACTAAGGAGTGTAGCTCCTTTAGGTCAAGGTAAATTTAAAAATCAAATCCAAGATTATAACAAACAATATTGTCCCAACAGGAATCCAATTATGGCCATCTCATCCAAAGTAGCATGGAACATAGAATCAAGGCTATTCATGCATTTACCTCTTGGCAAGCTAATTTTCCAAGCCAAAGTGTAACATCTTAACATCACAAGAAAGCCACACAGCAGTATGTTGTCATCGCAGACATTAAGGATCATGACTTGTTGGGCAATGGTAAGTCCAGTGGCAAATTCATGTACATATCCATCTACTCATGAACCAAAGATTACCCACAAGTCACCTAACACTTTCATAGATGATCAAGATGTGTGATACATGTGCAAATTCCTCAACCCACTTGCAAGGATCAAACATGGCATGAATTTATGGGCACAATTTTCAAAATAAAACCTTCAAGCCTTAAACGAACCAGCAGAGGGGATGCTTAGTAAGCCACATCAGATCATACAACAGACACAAGACGGACTTATTAAAAAAAAAAACACCTACGAACAGAGCAAACATGGTAAGATAGCACAAATTTTAGCAAGAACACGGGAAAGAGGCAAGGGTTGATTGAAAATTTAGAGTCCACGGCCAGAGTGCATTAAAGCAACAATAGGTCAACTCTTAACATTCAAACCATATCAAATCATGCAACAGACACAAGATGGACTTATATTTAAAAAAAAAAACACACACACACACACACACATGAGCAAAGCAAACATGGTGAGGCAGCACAAACTTTAGCTAGAACATAGCAAAGGATTGATTAAAGATTTAGAGCCCACGGCCAGAGCAGATTAAAGTAACAATAGGTCAACTCTTAACATTCAAACAAAGAGGTATGATACTATACAGATGAAATCTCTATGAAAGATCAGATCAGATCAGACGACAAAAGGGGTTTGTGAATCATCATCAAATTCACGGACAGCAACCATTTACATCAAAATAGCAGCAATAGAGAGGATTTGAAATTGAAGGAATGGAAAACACAAAGGGAGTCTAAACTTGCAAGTAATTCAAACGAAAAAAGTGAGGCCTTACCTGTTTTGAATCTTGCTGTTCTAGCCCAGTTTCCCTTTCTCTCTCGGTCTTCTCCTCTCCTTCATCCTCTCTTTGTCCCTCTGTCGCCGTCCTACCTCTGCTCTGATCTTGCTGAAGAAAATGGCCGCTACCTTTCTCACTTAATTCTTCCCAAAACCGAGAACAGAGCCCCCTCTTTTCTCTCCCAAAATCTCTCTCACCGTCAATGGCCGCTACCTTTCTCACTTAATTCTTCCCAAAACCGAAAACAGAGCCCCCTCTTTTCTCACCCAAAATCACCAACAAAAAAGAAGAAGAAAGGCTGCTTCTTCTCTTCCTTCCTCCAACGGCCTCCATGGTCTGTCCGTTCGCTGGAAGGGTAAACTAAAAGGAGAGTATAAGGTTTTTGCATTTTCTAATTTTTGTTTCATTATTTTAGTGTAGCATTTCGGATTTTCTTTTTGTGTTTTGTTATTTTTATTAGTTTTATTTTATTTTATTTTTCAGTTCTTTTTTTAATTGTTATGTTTATTTTTTTGGGCTATTGAGCTATTTGGGCTTGGTTAATTCTTCACTATCCGATTTTGGATATTTCGGGTCTTTCTCTCTTTTTATTTATGTTTTTGTTTTTTTTAATCTTTCCTTCTTATTTATTTATTTTCTTCTTCTTCTTTTTTGACTCCAATGACTTTTCTGTTTTTTTCTTTTATTTTTATTTTTTTATTAACATTGACCTAACTCAAAATTAATTTAACATTGATTCAAAAGTAACTATGATCCACAAGATTTTGGAATCTGAAATTTTTTTTTAATGCATCTCCTAATTTAAAAAAAAATGCTTGGATAAAATAGGATATTCACGCCAGCCATATTACCTCCCCCAGCCTCAAGCGTCCACCACTTATAAATATAGACACTCTTCAGTTGTTTTTCAAAAATATAGTTTCTGTAAGTTGCAAATAAAACTGCATCTAAAGTCTAAACGAAAGGTGTGTGTTTGGAAGCGTGATTGGGGTCAGGGCCCCCACTCCCCTAAGTACCTTTTTCGCCTTGATACTCTACGGCTTGTGCTTCACTATATTTGGCAAGTGACTACTTGCATGACATGATTTGGGTTTTTTCAAGCATTCAGATTAATTTAGATCTTTTATAGATTAAGTGTATGTTTAGATTTCTGATATAAAACTACGTTTGTATAAAAATTATCAATTATTACTTCTTGCGAACCATTTTTTTTTTCTACAAATCGTTGTTTTCTACTTTCAAACACCCATCCAAACATGCACTGTGATATTGAATAACACCTATATACATATCTAAAAAATAAGAACTACTGAAAAGTTAACAAAATATTAAAAACAAAAAAAGTTAACAAAATATCCCCAAGTGACTTGATACTCTATATTGGGCCAGTTATAATCAGTCCAAGCTATAGTCCCTTTTTCTATCATTTTGCGCAAGCATATTACTGATCAGCAATGCCCACCAGTACATATATAGCTTTTTTTTGAGACGATATGATGATTTTATCTACCCCAGCGAGAAGGCGAAACAATTATTATAGTTACTATGCAATAAGTTAATGATCACTGAACACTTGATATTTAAGGTGGTGTTTGGTCTACTCTAATTTTGACTTTGTGATCTCATATATTATGGTGTCTTGGATATTAGAATTGGATGGTACAATTTTTAATATACTGTTATGTGATAACAGAATAATATTTGAAATAATACCCTAATATTATATTCCATTTAAAAGGGTATTATGTAATGAGGATTCAGATCATCTTCATTATCACTCTCTCATGTAATGACAGTAAAAAAACTTATGTCATCTCGCATTACAAGGTTGAGTGAGACAAATTGATTTTGTAGTTACTCCTTTTACCTTTGTTTTTCTATCATAACCAAATCCACAAGAAAATTTACTTATAAAAAATTATAAACATATAAAATATAATACATAAATCATTTTTTAAAAAGTTTGCATTGCAATTTTTTTGGAATTTTTTTTATTATATATAAATTTGTAAGGAATATTATTTTAAACTTAAAAAGGTATATTGGAAAATTCAAACAGTAAAGAAGATTGATTAATATATATATATATATATATATAAACTAAACATTCGTATAATTTTATATCACTAAAATGCAAAATATCACAAATTATCATATGAAATATAAGTATCGTAATTATCATCAGATCTTATATATAATTATCATCACATATATATATATATATTAATCATATCTGATTTATATATATATATATATATATATATATAATTATTATCATATCTTATATATAAGATAGTAATAACAATATATCAAATCTCTCCAAGATTACGAATGTATCTTTAAGCACAATAGGCTTGAACAAAAACGCAGCAAAAGTGTTAAAAGATTTTTTAGAAAAAAAAAGGAGGAAATTGAGCCCAGGCAACCATGAGACCTAAAAAATTTGCGCACTTCACATGTACATATTTGTGCGTAAGGGTCAATATTTGATTCATATATATGAGACGCAGGTGTCATTTAAATATGAATTATTGCATGTTTACATACAAAATTTTTTAGAAGCCTAGGTACTTACCTCAACTTTTTGAATAATTAATTATTGTAGAAGGCTTTGAATTTTTGCATTTTTAAAAAGAATATTTTTAACCTTACCAAAATCAAAGTCTAGGTTTAGGTCAGGTTGAATCCAATTTGATTTGGATCTGGTCAGTAAGAGAAAATTTAAAGAAAAGTTTGAAATTTCATTTAAAAAATAGTCTTTATTTTTATAAAAATTTTCATGATTAAATTACTTAAAAATTTTTATTCCAAATAATATATTTTGTATTAACATATCTCATATACTGTCTAGTTTCTCTTTTTTCTTTCCCTAAAATATACCTTATATAAGCACACAATTAAATACTAGTAACTTCACATATATTAAAATTTATGCTAATATTTTTAATTAATTTTAAATTTTTTATATAAAAATTTTTAAATTTAAAAATAACGACAAAGTAATAAGAACCTAAATAACTTTTCATCATCTCTCATGTACATTTTAAGTTTTTTATATCATACTCTATTTTTATATTTATTTTATATAGTACTATTTACATGTTTTTCATATTAATTTAAAACACCAAAAGATCTAAAAAACAGAGCAATTATAGACATAATTGATTCTATTCTGGTTATAATCTTTTTAAAATATATATATTTTTAGAATAAATTTTGAAAACAAAAAAATTAAAAAATTTGTTTGAATCATTGTTTTAAAAAATTTATGTTTTTTTTATTCTCCAAAATAAAAGTTACAAAATATTTAAAAAATATTTTAATTTTTCTGTTTCCAAAAATATAATTCTGTTTTTTATGTTTTACAAAATATTTTATTAAAGATATATTATTAAATAAATTTTTTTATTTTTAAAAATAAAAAATTATCCTAAAAATAAGAAATCAAATAAGGTCTACATTACCAAGCAAAATTATCGAATTAAAGAAAGTTTAAATTTATATATAGATATTTATATCATGAGATTATTTAATTAAAATATAATAAATATATAATATTTTAAAAATAATATAATAGATATATTATTTAATTATAGAATTATTTATAAAAATTATATATCTATTTTATTATTATTAAAATATTATATATTTATTATACTTTAATTAAAAAATTTAACCATAAGAGTCCAAGTAAATATATAAATTATTTCCATTGAAGAAGCTAGGTAGAATAGGTTCCAATGTGGGCCTAGGCCTAATTAGAGTTGGACGCAGCACTTGCTAGGCTTAAATTCTAATGAGTCAGACGTAGCAGTTGTTCTCAGTGTATTTTGCTATTTTATGTGGATGACAGCGTATATACGTTGCGACAAATTGGCCATGGAGCTGATTGCATTGCAAGGACGTATTATCCGATTTTGACAAGCACCGCCGCCCGTCATGATCTTTATGGCAAACTGTCGAGGAATTTATTGAAAAGTCAAATTTTAAAGAGAGTGTAATATAAAAAATAAAATAAAAATGGGTATAAGATTTAAATTATCTCAAATTGAATTTTTTATATTTATACATTTAAAAAAAACATGAGAGTTTATATAAAATTTACTTTATTTATTTATCTATTTAATTTATGAATACAGAAAATGAGATTCAAATTTCCCGCTGCCCGCTACTGCACGTATGCCCTTCTTAACTGCCCCCTACCAGGTCCTACCCGGTGGAAAAGTTGTCTGAAAATACGAAGAATTTATTTAAGGCATGCGATCAGATAGGGTTGTGCACTACATCATAAGTAGCTGGATATACTTTAAATTTATACTAGAATATACGTTGGATCGGTGAGCAAGGACTCATAAGTTCCAAAAAGATACATACATACATATATATATATAAATATATATATATACATGTATAACTAACATAGATAACAATGAGTTCGACTTAAATGTAATTTTTTCACATATTTATTGTTTGTTTATTAATTAAAATATAATAAATGTATGGTAATCTACTAATATGATAAATATATATTTTAATTAAAAATTATATAATTATTTGTAAAAATTATATATTTATCATAATAATATTATTAAAAAATTATACACTTATCATATTTTAATTAAAAACCTTAATAGCAAAGATGAAAAATTCTTATATACATCTTATATATCATGTTATCTATATACTAATTAATAAAATAGAGTCAAATTATAATAAATCACACATGAGTGGCTCTACAATGGATAATAGAGTATGGACCCCATTCAATAGTTAATTTATAAAAAAAATTCTTAGACTATAAATGATGTGACATTCTAAAAATATTTAAGATTTTTTATTTATGTAATAATAAAATAATGAATAATTGAATATAGAATCCAATCATATAACTTGTTATTATTTTATTAGTAAGTAGATTTTATATTACTTGGTTTAATTTTTTTATTAGAGAAAGTATAAATAATATAACATCTTAAGAGTACTTAACAATTTTTTAAGTGAAAATATAAAAAATTACATATAAATTTTTTCTATACGTATAAGTATATTTTTTATAAAAACATTTTATTGTCATTAAAATGATAATTATATATTAAAATAAATGACAAAGTTCTGTGTAAGAAAACATAATCATGAAAAATTTTTATAACATAAATGTTTCTAAAATAAATATAATTAATTATATTTATCCTTATATTAACTATCTTTTGCAGAAATAAAATAAATCTTATAATATAACATATTTTAATTAATAAATTCAGTTAAACTACCAAAAGACACATTTATGAAAATAACTGGCAAGTAAATTAAAGCATTGTTAAAATTTCTTTGAGAATATGATCATTTTTCAAAAGTTGCACGCGTCATAAAAAAATTAGTGTTTAAATAAGGGAAAAAATATTTAATAAAAAAATTATAAAAGTTACTTCTAAAAGCAAAAATTGGTTGTTACGATATTTAGTAATAATTTTTAAAAATAGCAGTAAGTCCATTAAATGGCCATGATAGACCTTATACTTTACAATTGAAAGGATTTTATTTGATACTACTAAATAATTCAAACAAAGACAACTATATTATCTATGACCAATAATTGTTTGATATAGAAAAGATTAAATTTAAAGAATATATTTTCATGGTACGAATATAAAGAGGTAGCTCAGAGGTGGAAATTGTTTTTTGTTGATAATTATGAAAATAAGGTTCATAAGAACTTGAGTTTGTTAAGAATATGTGAAAGTGCAAAACAATTAACATGAGTTGGCTCATGCTGATTAAAAAAAAAAACAATTGATAAAATTTTTGCAATCACCCTTGTGTTAGAAGCTTAACTTAGTGTCCATGCCTTCTCCAAGAGATCTATTGGCACCCAATTGGATGACATTTCAGTTGTGCCTGGTCACGCCCTCACGTTGGTTTTTACACTAGAGTGCTAAATATATATATATATATATATGTTTTATGAACTACTAGAGTGCTAAATATAAATGCCGTGGAATTAGTTGATGTGAGTGTAGAATTGATAAAAATTTTTGAGCATGACACTGAAACTCTGACTAGTAATATTGAAATAATTTATTATATTATAAACTTTTTTAAACCAAAAAAAAAGTGCTAGTGACATTATAAAATACATAATGATATTACAATATACATATGATATATCTTGAAATTTAATTAAAATATAATTAATTTTAGTAACTATAGATTTTTAGTATGTAGTCGTGACTTTTGGAAAAACATTGAATGAAATAACAAAAATATATAAGTTTTGCTTGCTATTGACTATTTTTTTCATGTTAAATATTATTAAAAGTTACATTAATATTATTTTTTTATTATATTAACATTTTTATCAAATAAAAATTATTTTATAATATCTTAATATTTCTATTTATTATTATGAAAATTCGATTTAGACCTAAGACTAAATTACTAAAAATATGTTGCTGCTATATGTTAAATTATGATTATTTTAACAATTTGAGGTGATAGCAACGTTAGTGTCATTGCAAATGGATTTCTCAGCATTGTATAGGGTGCAATTAAAAAAAGAAAACATTAAAGAACTTTTTTTTAATTTTTGAAGTTTCTCTCTTCACCTTTCAACGTTAAAAGTTGATTAACCTCATATTCTTTAGTTTATTTCTTTCTAATTATACATTGTATATTTATCCTTTAAATACAATGAATCAAAATTACAGCATCATTATCATGCATTTTACCAAAACAAAAAAGAGATAATAATAAAAAAAATCTGTATGAAAAATCATTACGTGTGTGCCATACTTTTCATATACAATGTGAACATAATTACAACATAATATAGTGTATCAATGAAAATTTTTTTCGAAATCTAAACAAGTAGAGGTATGCTTTTTTAAATGACTTACAAATGTTCGTGTACATTTCAATATATATAATTTGGTATTATATGTTATGATAAAAAGACATTCAAGCGGAGTATTGCTATCAAATAACTTACCTGTTTGTATGTACAAAATGTAGTTTTGGTTCAATTGTCCGGAGCATCTTGATGAATGTGAACTCGAGCTTTATTTTGCTCATTTTTTTACTGTTTATTTCATAGCCTTTGTACTTCTTTGTGATTAAAAAAAAGAATATTAGTATTTCTAATAAAATAAAGATTCATGACTTGAAATGAATATATATATATATATATATATATATATAAACAAAATGGCGTTTTTGGTTTGTTGAGAAAAACAAAAAAAGAATTGATGAAATAACAATTTTATTCTTATAATTATTACTCAATTATTATTTAATATTATCTATTAATCATTATTTAATAATTAAAAATAGAGATATTATAAATATTTTTTATTTACAAAATGATCTTTTTTATTTTTATTTCCATTATCATACTTAATTTTTTGCATAATAAATAAACACCAAAGAAATATAACTGTTGTGATATTTTCACTTGAAGAAGGGAAGATAATAATGAAAATAATACTCCATCTGGTCTCATATATAAAAAACAAATAACTAATTCACGAGTATTAAGAAAGTTAGTTAAAAGTAATTAATCTTGTCTTAAATAAAAATTATTTTTTAAAAATATCTCTATTTAATATGTGCACTCTCTCATTAAAATTAATGACCACAACTACTCATAATAGGGGTGTACATGGGCAGGGCCGGGTCAGGGCGATGCTTGGCCCGGAGCCCGGCCCGATTAGGGTCTTGGGCGTATTTTTATGCCCGTGGCCCTGCCCGGCCCGAAGAAGCCTGATTTTAGGACCGTCAGGGGCAGCCCGGGACAGCCCGAATAAGTAGGACTGTATATGGATAAAACCAAACTAAACATCTAGTATATCCGATACTTGACCCGATTAAGACATGAAACTTGTTTTTATACCTGTGGCCTTATTCAACTCTAATAAGTCTGATTTATGTTGGGATAGGGCGGGTTAAGGCCACCCAAATTAATTTTTTTTAATGAATTGATACTTGTAATATAAAAATATTTTTACACAAACTTATAGGCATATATTTCAAAACAATGGACTTTTAGAACTCTTATATTTGTATCAGTGATAAAAAAATAATCTAGTATTATCAAATAAAATATAAGATATACTAACATAATTAGTCTTAGGTAAATATATATTTTTTCATTATTTAACAAAAAAAATATCAGTAAGGATTCACATCAATGATAAAAATAATTAAGAAGTAAAGAATATTTGAATAAATAATAAAAATTGCAGTATACAGAGATAATTAAATGAAATAAAAAAAATAAGATGACAAGATATTAATAACTAAAAAAAAAGAAGTAGCTATTAGGGCGAGTTGGGCGGAACATACCTTCGCCCGTAGCCCGGCCCGACCCGGAGCAGTATTGTTTAAAGTTATGCCCATTTATACTTTTAGCCCGACCCGACCCGACCCGATTAGACCGGGCTAGGGCGGGCCCCTAGGGCCAACCGGGCCGATATACACCCCTAACTCATAATTTGAATGACTTATTTAATGAAGGGTATAATTGGAATACTGTAATTAATATGATAGTTTGTTTCTTATATATAAGACCAAATTAAATCTTAAAAAAATCTCTTATATATGAGATCAGAGAGAATAGTATTTTTTCCAAAAAAATTAGGAATTTTATGGACACGATATTGATTACAATGTATAGATTTTACTTTCATTAAAAGAAAAGCTTTAATTAAACAAAGCCGTTATTTGTGAAAATATATTATTTCACACATTGGAACCAAGTAACATCAACAACTTAATGTGCTACAGAAGAAGGCGGAATTAATGGCATATATGGTGCATTAATCTTCTTGTCTCATTATTTGAGCAATTTGTCACTTTGATGGAGCAAGATTCAGTTGATATCTTCTCCCGCCTCCTTTTAATTTTGTCAACCTAATTTTCCTACTCCTTTGCGACATTTAAGGTGTTCTCCCGCAATTAATAATTAAGAAGTGAAAATGAGTCTGTATTTACTTTCCTAAGTGTAGGGATAAATTTAGTGAGTGATAAAGAAAAGAGAAGAGAAAGTGAAAGAAGCCCCAAAACAGATCATTTGTAGTCAAGGGCTGACGGCAAGAAATGCAGTTAGACTTTTTAAACTTTTTTTATTATAGGAGTTAGAAATATTAAGAATGAAGATAAAAATTGGAAATGAGAAGACAAAAATTTTAACTATGAAAAAAACTATATTTTAAAACTTTTTAAAATATAATTTTTTCCTATAATTAGAATTTTTTGTTTTCTTAGTTACAATTTTTATATATATACTTAATGTTTTTAACACCTAAAACAAAGTTCTAAAAGCCCTAACTTCATACCATGACTGCATGTGATCAGCGCCAAAGAAGCCCAGTCATATTCTACGAATCCTATCTACTTTCATCTGTTTCTTTTTCTCTTTTATCTCTAGTTTTACCGATGTATTTAGAAGAGTAAATGCAAGAGATATAGTCTTTAGCCTAAACGAGATGCAACTAATTTTAGCATATCATGAGTGGAGGAGTGTTAGGTAGGGATGGCAACAGGACATAGGAAGGCAGGGAGGGGAAGGCATTTTTCAAAGGTCCAGCTTCTCTCTCGTCTTTGGCGGGGACAGTACGTCTAATCTAAAGAAAAACGTTGGCCTCTTCAATTTTGGTTGATTAATACAAAAATTATATAAAAAAAAAACACCCAAGACAGTGGCACTGGACGTCCCGTTACCGTCAAGAACGGAGGAGAAGCTGAAAGCATTTTTCAATTCTCTTTTTGTTTATTTATTTATTTATTGTTGGGGAATACAATTTTTTTTTTAATTTCCCATAAGGTGGGGGAAGATGCACATCCATATAAGTAAAATCTTATTTAAATTAAGTAAAAAATTTTAACAGACAAAATTTTACAAATCCAAACACTGTAATTTTAAATTCAAGTACATCCTTATAAAGAAACATATATTTATAAATTAATCAATATACGAATTCTAATATATATTTATATATAAATTATAAATATACAATTAATAATATATTAATAATTTTGATATAGTGGGGCCTCACTATACGGGGAGAATAATTCTCGTTCCAATCCTCGTATTCTTAACGAGGAAAGTCTATTTCCATTTTTTTTTATCTCCATTCAAAATAATTTTCACAAAAATTCTCACGAACGGAAAAATTTGGCATCCTAACTAGTGTTTCTTTCCTTACAAAAATGTATTGTGAATGTGATTCCAAGTAATTTTGAACGAAATTAATAACATGCGCCATGAGCTACTAGAGAGTGTTTATAAGAGTCAGCACATATCCTAATATTTGTCTTAACTTGGTTGAGCCTAAGATTATGAAGAAACGATGTAGAGTTAGACTGATGGGAGACAAAATTACAAGATTATAATTAATTAAGCATTAATTATAATATGGAATATGTATTAATAGAATCAATCTCATCGAGTAATGTCCACTTAATTTTATTGGGCTGAGGTGATAAAATCAAATAATTAATGAACAAAAATGTCTCTCTCTCTCTCTCTCTCTCACACACACACACACACACACACACACACACACACACACACACACATATGGTACCCTCATTCCCCCATAGTAACTTAATTACGAGTGACTATAATAGTTGCAACTCGCATGCACCCGGCCGTTTAGTGGGACTAGAGTTCATGCATGTTGTAGTTTATTGGTTCATAGAGAATATAAATTTATACAAAAATTATCTTTTTTCATATTATTGATTTTCAATTTTATTCATACGAATATAGAACTACAAAATTTTTATTTGCTTCTTGTAATACAGTGAGAAAACTGTATTCTACGTGGTTTATTTGGTATTATGTGATGTAAACAATGAGGGGGAAAGAAATTGTAAAGAATGTTTGAGTTTTTTGTTTACAAACAACAACAACAACAAATTAATAATTTAAAGCTAAAAGGTAAAAAAGTCAAAATATTATTTATAAGCATTCATGCACATGCTATTCATCATTAAGTAATTAATCTATTTATTTTTTAATAAATCATATTTATCTAAAAATTTTAAAACTCATTCATGTCACGTAGATAAATGATATATGTATGTAATGATAAGGTCTATATCAAAAACACACACACACACACATATATATATATATATAATAAAAACAAATAATATGACAAGATGTAGTCTTTGTAATTTTAAATTTAAATATGTAGTTTTATATAAATGGAAATGAATGATTTATTTAATATTGTATCAAACATAAATCTATTTACATAATTCTAAGGAACTAAAAGTATATAACATTATTATTTAAGCTCTCAATTTCTTTGTCGCGTAAAATGTTTTTTCTTTTGCCACTTATTATGTAAACCTTTTTTTCTTTTATGAAATAAAGTATTTTTAATTATGAGAGTTTTCTTTTTTTTTTTTGCCAAAATTTTTCTATAAATTATTAAAAATTCCACATAATAATATTTTTTATTGTAACATATATAAATATAATCTATGTAAGGAAAAATTATGAAAATTTTAAAATATAACTGTTTAAAAAAATTAATCAAAATTTATTTTTTAATAAAATAAAATATATAATATATAGTGTATAAAGTAATTAATAAATTGAGTTAAATAACCTTAGGGCACACTTGCAAAAAAAAATTAAAATTCTCAAGGTTTATTTAGTATTACTATGACAATTCAAACGCTGTTTGTAATGTTGCTATGAAAAAAAAAACAAAATTAGATTCTTATACGAATTATATGTGATATATTTTCTTTGTAGTTACTACTGGCTTGACAAACTTTTACCAGCATGTTAGATCATTTTTTATTTTTTATTTTTATTTTAAAATTTTGAATTCCTTTTATTTTAAAATAAAAGTTCGAGAGTTTTCATATGGTTTTTTTTTTAAACTTGCCCACTAGCCACAGAAATTATTTTAAAATAATAAAAAAATTATTTAAGGCATTATGGTCCCCTTGATTTAGCTGTGAACTGTCATATATATGGAACCAAGTAACACCACCATCTTTGATTGATGGTGGGACGGTGGAGGAATTATAATGGTCGATAAATCGGCCATTAATCTTCTTGGCTCATTGTTTGAGACATCGTATGCTTAGTTGCTCGGTGTAGCGGCACTGCATCCTCAATCTATTCGCAGCGCCTTTTATTGTTCAACTTGATCACATTATTTTTAAAATTATTGGTATATATAATTGATTAGACTTAAGCACAATTTATTATATCTCTTTTTATTATGTTCTTTAGCATAAATATGACATGTAAAATTATTTTTTTAAAATCTGATTGTATAATGTTAAATTCTAAAAATGATATATATGTCATATTATTATTAGAGAATATATACTTTTTTTTTTGCATTGATCCCAAATTTATATGCAGTAAACAAAAGTTACAAATATGATACTCTAAGTTTTTAAAATTTAATTTCTAGAGTAATTTAAAAACAAATCTCTATAAACGTAACCTTAGACTTTGTTTGGGGAAGAATGGGATTTTTGATATTAGAGGTTAACACACACACACACACACACATATATATATATATATATATATATATATATATATATATAATTTTAGTATGTTAGGGAATAAATTGAAAAAAATTTAATTTCTAGAGTAATTTAAAAACAAATCTCTATAAACGTAACCTTAGACTTTGTTTGGGGAAGAATGGGATTTTTGATATTAGAGGTTAACACACACACACACACACACACACACACACACATATATATATATATATATATATATATAATTTTAGTATGTTAGGGAATAAATTGAAAATAATTAAGATAAATCACTCTTCCATCTTTTGAAAAATTTTCTATTTACATGATATTTTCTTTTTATAGTTGATCAATATAAAAAAAAAATTCATGTTTTAAAAAATTTAAAATAAATTAAATTTATAATTTTCAATGAAAAATAAATAATATTAAAATAAAAATTTAAAAATATCTTTAACAAGTGATGTTTTTAATAAAAAATTAATATTATTTTTGAGAACAATTTACTTATCTCTTAATTTTAAGAATTTGTATATATTCTCATAATAAAAATTATATAATTATATAATTTAGACACTTAAAAAAATAATTTATCCAAATAATTAATCGTGATTTATAGTTTGTTTAGTTCATCATAAGGTAAATATATTCTTTTTATATAATTTATGTAATATTTATTATACTCATTTTTTTTAATTTTATCTATTAAATTATTATTTTAACTATCAAATTATCTTTATAAAAATAAAAATATATAATTTATTTTTTATCTCATCTACTCATATTTTATTTTTTATTTTTTATATCATTCAACTAAACACGTCCTAATGTAAAATACCTAATTGAGATATTGGCATGTTGCTTTTCTGGAATGATAGCCAGCATTACTCTTGCCTTATCCACTATATTACATATATAATCTTTGGTAATAACTAAGAACTACACTACGTACAGTTGAAAAATGATAAAGATAGAGGTACTTGATCCATTTGGGCGATTTAATATGCAACGAGAAAATGATGGGGTACAGCTTCCAGAGAGCTGGATGCTCAAATGGCATCCAGATTGTCTACATTTAAATTTAAAGCGGGAAAATGACGCTGTCATTTCAAATAAATCTAGGTCATCCGAATCATCCACAGTCTGAAAGCTTGCCACGCGGCCTTCAATCTCAAATGCAAGCGAAATCATGGCCGTCCACAGAATGAAGCGCGAAGATCGTGGCACTTCTTCCTAAACGCTGCATCCAGATTGCCGAACCCCATCCACGCTGAGAAAGGCGTGAATCTCCTACAAGCTCTACTCTGCATTCTTCATGAAAAGCAAGAACTTGCAAAAGTTAGACTATGTGCAAGCAGTACACTTCAACCAGCAAAACAGCCAACTTAAGTTAACAAGTCAAGGAGTAAACTCTGCAGTAGCATTGCTGCGATTACTTAAATAATTTCAACGGCACATATTACCAATAAATTAATTTAAAGTAATGCTCCAGCCCAAACTTTGAATTGGATATACTGATTCTGTTCGAAGTCATTACAATAACAACAATTATCCCATAAAGAGTTGACCCAGCAGTAAACCAAATCTATGAAGTTATAAAAAAATTTGAAGTGCACACAAGTTGAAATTTCTTTTCATATTCCCAAATTACAGCAACTCGACACTTGCCGACTACTCAATGTTGAACCAGGATTTTAGAAAACATAAATGATGTTGGGTTTCAGATTCGACCAAGAGATTGTGTCAGCACGTAAAGGGGATTGAAGTGGGGGAAACCGGGGATTTTGAAACTTACAGCAATGACGTCGCGGTCGCACTAAGGATCTGATTGCCTCCGCTAAAGAATGAACTGATGGACTCGAATAACTTGCCTATTTTGGCGCCGATTTGGGAGATCGTAAAAACACGCTATTTTGATTGAGATCCACTTTGAAGATTAACTCTCAGCTTTCTTCTCGTAGGCCTATAGGTAAAGACATTCAAAATCAGCAACCCTCCTATAGTTGGCAGCTAAAGTCTCAAGTAGGCCTAGGCAAAGAGAATCAAATGGTCAAAGCTTTCGTTAGGAGTGCTTCTAGCGCGGAATGAGGTCTTGTTTATGCTCTTGGTCACCTTCCCCCTTCAAGTATGGTTGGGATGACGTCCTTTTTTAGCCTCCCCAACCCTTCTATCCCTCATATTTCTTTGGGCCGACCTATTAAGCCTCTAGATGATAGTTGAGGATTCGGTTCAAGTGACTTTATGGAACAAGAAGAAGAGGCTTACGTGAACAGTGATCACTTATTAAAGAAACACCCTTTATACATAAGGAAGCCGCGACCAAGATACAGGTTGCTTAATTCTTTTCCTTTCTCCATGGTCAAGCTTTTAGTTTGGAATATCCAAGGCTTAGGTGGTGGTAGTAGCTTTCATCATTATTTGAATAAGATGAGAAACTCTTTTTATCCTGATTTGGTTGCTCTTTTGGAGACTCACAATGATGGGAAGTCTGCTAATTTGAAGTTTTAGAGGTTGGGCTTTGACGAGAAAATCATTGTCCCTAACACTACTAGGTCGGGTGGAATTTGGGTTGCTTGGAAGACAACTAGAGTTACTATCTCTATTCTCCAACATGCACAATAGTTTGTTCATCTGCGTGCTGTTGGCAGTAATGGTAAGAACTTCTTCTTTTCTATTATGTATGCTGTTCCTCATTCAAACAATAAATAAAGCTAAGTTGTGGAATTGGCTCCAAAATATGTTTGAGACTGTTAGTTCCTTGTGGCTTATGGTAGGTGATTTTAATGATATTATGTATCCTAATGAGAAGAAAGATGGAGCTTTTATCAAACTGGCTTATTGTAATCTTTTCAAGATAGAGTTCATCAATGTGGCATTTTAGATCTGAGTTTTATTGGCTTGCATTTTATTTGGAGAGGACCTAAGCTGGATCATTTTGATAGGTTGTCTGAGAGGTTGGATAGAGTGTTAGGTAATGTGGCTTAGGTTACCTCCTTCCTTGATTGCACAATGACAACGCTTGCTAGAGTTAAATTTTATGATCTATCTAGACAAACATGATAAACTCAGGTGATCATCTTCGTTTTAAAGCTATTTGGATAAACCATAAGGATTATAAGGCTTTTTTGAAGTCCATGTGGAGATAAGATTTAAGCCTTCTTTACAATTTCCTCACAAAAGATATCCTTGTCTATAATAGAGAGGTTTTTTAGCATATCTATAAGAGAAAAAAATTGGCTTCTTGCTTTTCTCTAGAGCATCTAGAATAGCACTTCTTATCACTATTTAATTATCTCAATTCTTTTCAATTTTACCTTCAAAAAGCACTTGACAAAGTTCTTCTTCAAGAAGAAGTGTTATAGTTTCAAAAGATTAGAACTTGGTACATTAATCAGGGTGACAATAATACTAAATACCATAGTTATCAGAATAGGATTGGATAAGTCAATTCAATTGGAAAACTAGTGAACTGATTTTTGGTTTGATTTGGTCAGTCTAAAAAATTAATTAGCCAAAAAATTAATTAAATCAATCAAAATTGGTCAAACTAGTTATTGAATTTTTTAAAAAAGATTTTTTCTTATAAAATAACATAGCTTATCTTAAATAGATATAAAAATATGAAAATATAATATAGTAGAAGAAATAGGAGTTGAAACAGAGAGAAACTTGAAGAGAATATAAAAGAAACCAAAAGATGTATACTTGGCTATTTTTTGTACTTGTTCTCTATCATATTTTATCTCCTAATAATATTTCTCTTAAATATCAAGGTGTTTGGCCAAAATTACTCATTCTTCTTCTTCTTTTTTTCTTTTGGTTTTTTAATAATAAGTGAAATCTTAATATAATTTAGAAAATCTAAAAATTCATTATTAATTACTATCTAATTTTAATCATGGGTAATTTTTCATTTTTTAATTAAAAAATAACTTCTTAAACATTATTAAATTTTAAAATTATTGATATTTATTTGCTATATTAAAATTTCAATATATGTGTGTGTATCTAATTATCACTTATTCGATCATGGTTTCAATCATGATTAAACCATTTAATTATGAACCAGTACCTTCATCGGTTAATTGATTGATCTGGTTTAAAAAATTGCTAAATACTATCATATTAAGACAACTATTGAACAGTGTAGAAATAAAATTCTCAACCTTAGAGATGCTAATGGGAATCGGATACAAGATCCCTGGACTTTGAAAGCCCATGTAGTTAATTATTTTAAATCCTTGTTTCTCAGAGAACATAATGGTGTGGGATTCTTCTTAACTCTAATTACTTTTCCTATTCTTGACCAAGGCGTAATGGGTTATTTGGCTTAGGATATCTTTGTTGAAGGGATTAGGCTTGTTATTTTCTCTACGGGGGTTGTACAAAGCACATGGCCCCAATAGTTTTTTTTCCCTATATTTTATCAATCTAGATGGGATTTATTGGCCCCAAGCATGAATGACTTTGTCTTTAAGGCTTTCGCAAGTGAGATTTCTTTGGTGAAGGCTAATAAAACCATTATTACCCTTATTCTTAAGGTTGAAGCTCTTGAAACCATTTCTCAATTCCATCTCATTTCTCTTTATAATGTCTACTATAAGTGTTTAACTAAGGTTTTAGCCAATTGTCTTAAGCCTACACTTGATGCACTTATTTTCTTTTTTAGACTAGTTTTATTCTTAGGTATTGTATTTAGGATAATATTATCATAGGTCAGGAGATCATTCACTCTATAAAACATATGATGGGTAGAAGAGGATTCTTTACTATCAAGATTGATCTTGAAAATGCCTATAATAAGTTTCAATGGAGCTTTGTTTCTAATATCATTCAAGAAAGTGGTTCTGGCCCTTAGTTTATGCATGTTGTTGTGAATTGTATCACCTTTTCCTCTCTTAATATACTTTAGAATGGTGATCAAACTAAATTTTGTAATCCCTCTAGAGATATCTGTTAGAGTGACCTTATCTTATCTTATATTTTCATTTTGTCTATTGACAAGTAGTCTCATTTGATTTGTGATTAAGTTAATAAGGGAAATTGGAAGCCTTCTAAAGTTAGTAAAAGGGGTCTTAAAATTTCTCTCCCTATATTTGTTGATGACTTCTTGTTATTTGGTGAAGCTTTTTTAGACAACTTTTGTGCATCAATCACATGTTGGATCTTTTCTGCAATCTCTCTTGCCAAAAAATAAATAGGAGTAATTCTTTTTTTTTTTCTAAAAATTCCCCTCACCCTCTATGCTCATCTTTAACTTTAGCCTCTCATTCCAAGAATTCTCGCAACTTAGGTAGATGCTTGGGTGTGTCATTGAGTAGAGATAAAGGCTTTAGTAGTGATTTCTCTTATGTGGTTAATAAAATTCATTAGAAACTTGTTAAATGGAAAGTTTAATGTTTGTTGATGGCTGGTAAGATTACTTTGGCAAGATCAGTATTGAGCTCTAGTTCTATTTACCCTATACATTTTGCTAGACTTCCCAGAGGGGTGACTAACATTGTCATGAGGTCGCAATTTAAAAATTCGATTGCAAAATAAAAAGTATATAGTAAAAGCGTGCAACTAAAGTTATTTCACTCTAAAGCAACTAGAATAATATCACTTAGGTGAGTGACTAAGTAATTAAGTAAATATATTTTTTTATTTAATTATTTTCATGAACATGGAAAAGTGTGCAAGCATGTAGGTAATTGTATGGAAGTATAAACAAGTGTATATGGGTTTGGAATAGGTATGAAAAATGCAAGTGGTGTAATTTATTTTAAATACAAAAGCTAAATAAAATGATGCTAATGCAATGACACTAACCTATATAAGATTTAAACTAATTGCAAAATTTGGGATTTTTTTTTAAATGATTGAATTGAAAATTTAACTAAGAATGAAAGTTAAATTAAAACTAATTCAAGAGAGCTGATTATGCAAACTTAGGTGGAATGAAAAATGCAAATGCAATGAAATGAAGATGATAACCTAATAATACTTGAATAGGGAAGAAAATTGGGCTCTAATAATTAATTAGATTTAGAACAACTATTATGATCTAATGCCATATATATCAAGACCATGAACTCTCTAAGTGTAGAATGCAAGACCAATTATCTAGAATGAGTACTTACCTAAGCAATTTATCAAACATCTAACTTGTATGATAATATGATAATTAATCAAACTTGAAAAAATTGCACAATTAAACCATAACATTGGCCAAAACTTTATACCCATAAAACCACTTCCATTCAACAATTTCAATGCTTCAATCAACAATAAAGCCACTTAATTAGCACCTACAGTGCTAAATTAAGAAGTCAAAATTCAAGAAACAAAACATAGGAACACAAAATGCAAAGGCCAATTTAAACATAATCTCATATTAATAAAATAACAATTCATACAAATTCCAATCGACCAATTCAATAGTTCATATTATAATCTATAATAGTCTAACATAAATTAACCATTACAATTCCAATTCTCAAATCAAAATATTCAAGAACCCTATCCTAAATTGATATAGAAATTGAAATGAAAATAGTGAAATGAGAAGAAATTAGTTAGCCTAATTCAATACTTGCAATTCATAGCCTCTTAAATCCCTTCCACGCTTGCTAGGTCATCATTAAACTCCTTAACTCCTTATAGTCATAAACTCCCCTTCAATCTCTAAGAAAGTTTTATCCATAGCATTCAAGATAAAAATGGCATCTTTTATGATGGAAAATAAAGGAGAGGGTCATGGCCAAAAGGAAAAAGAAATGAATGGAAGGATATATGAAGAAAAAGATGGGCGAAAAGTAAAAGAATGGAGGTGGGATGGAGAAAAATGATAAAGAAATGAAGGAAAATAGCACAAAAATGGGAGAGATGGAGCTTGGTATGTGTTTTAATGGAGGAAAATGGAAAAAGCCATAGAGAAAGCATCCTTCTTGGCCAAGAAGAAAAATTGTCATCCCTCTTGTTGGTGTGTACTACTCGGTGAATGGAATTAGGGTTTAGGAATTGATATGAATTAGTGAGTATAAGGTGAACCAATAAGAATGCTTGAGATATTTGGACCAATAAAAGCTTAAGAGAATAGTGAAATGGATTTGTAAGTTCAAGTGGATGCTTAGGTAGCTAGGGTTGTGAAGTGGAGGTGAGGTAGATAAGTAAGGGCTTAGATGGACCAATAAGATTAAAACAAGTTGACGATATGGATTAGTGAGTGTCACATAAGTATGCCATGTCATCACCCAATGAAAAATCATGTTTGTCCTTTATTAAAGTGACCAAATTGCCCTTCAATAAGCTGTGCAACCTATAAAAATGTAACACCAAAATAGATTATGTACTAAAAAAAGTAAAAATAAAAAAATAATTAATCACATAATTAGGTAGCATTAATCATTAATTAAATGAATTAATCCAATTAGGCTTTATTGAAGACTAATGGAAAGATGAAAACTAAATACAAATGGAGAGAATATTAGGCTAAAATTATTAAATACAAATGACCATTTTACCTCTAGTTGGATCAACTCTAATCCCTTTTACTAATCACATTATTGATCAAATGACCCAACTTCAACTATTAATATCATGATATTAATTGCCTACTAATCATATGAAATAATATAATCAAAATTCATTAATGAAAAATCAAAGTAGGTCCTTATGTAGGGGTATTTTAGGAAAGTAAAAAATGGTAAAGACAGTAAAATTTTGGATTCAACATGAAATGAAAACTAGTGATATAGGATAGAGGGAATTATCAAACCGATGAAGGAATGGAAAATTTAATTATAAGAATATAAAAAACTATATATAAGTTTAGTCTTATATAAAACTCATACTTTAGGCCATTTGATATTCTATAATAAGCCTGATAGCTTTAAATTAATACAATATTTTATGAATTTATCATTATTTGGCACAAGTAATGTATTATATGAGATTATATATCAAACATTTTTTATATATCAAAATGATGAATAATCTAATCAAGTTTTGGGAGATAAAATTATGCTGGATTAGATTTTAATGTGTAAAGTTTTATCAACACTTTTTCATTTCAACCCTCACTGTCACACCCAAAAATGCGACCGCGTGGCGCATTTAAAAAAAATCAAAATTAAATATAGTAGAGTTGCCACCAAATTTTTGTTTTTGAAAAGGTAAAATTTTGAAAAAAACTTTTTTAGTTTGGAATATCAAAAAATGGTCAGTGAATCAGATTCGGATTCGGGAGTCGATTGTGAATGGGGAAGGTGTTAGGCACCCCACTACACCCGTTACTAATAACGGTTACCCTAAGTTAGTTGTGCAAAATTAATATGGCCTTTAGTTTATTTTAATTCTCCTAACAAATCACAGGCGAAATAAAAAATGAAAATAAAAGAAATAAAATTGAAAGTAAAAAAAGAAAGATAGAAATTAGTGAGATAAAATTAGAAAAAACAAGATAAAAAGAAATAAGTTTACAAAAAAAGGAAAATTGAAAGAAAGAAATTAAAGAAACAAAATTAGAAAAATAACATAAAGGCAACGAAATTTAAAAAACATGAAAATTGATAAAGACATTTTATTTACAAGGACGGACTTGATTTAGGATAAGAGCCTAGGGCTTACGTACTATTCAGATGAATCAAAGTCCACGTAGTTCGACTAGAGACTGTGTTTATTTGTTTTTTTTGGTTTTTTTTTGTTTTTGTTTTTATTTTTGTTTTGTTTTTTGTTTGTTAGCTTTTTTTAATTTTGTTTTTTGTTTTATTTTTTATTTTTATTTCGCTTTTTGTTTTGTTCTTTTTTTTTGTTTATGAAAAGAAAATTATAGTAAAAATAACTTTAACTTTTACAAATAAAACGATTTTGAAGTTGATTGATATGTTTTATTTTTTAAAAAGATATAGTTACTTTTACTTCTTTACTCTTCTCATTTTTTATAATTTTTCTTCACCTTTTTTTAATTTTTTAATTAATTTATTTTTGCTTTTGATTAATCAAAGAGGCAAAACTTATCTTTTAAAAGTAAGTAAAAGCAAGATATTCAAATCAAAATTAAAAAAACAAAATGACACCTTTTTTTTTATCAGCTTAATCTTTGTTTTTGCTTTTATTGTTTTTTTTTTGTGAAAAGAGAAAAATAAAAAAATTGCTTTAACCTTTAGCAAAAAAAAGGAGAAGAATTTTAAAGTGAGTTTGTGTGTTTTAATTTGCTAAAAATAAAAGTAATTTTACTTCTTTTATTTTTCTCCCATTTTCAATTTTCTATTCATTTTTTTGACATTTCATTTGTTTTTGTTTTTGTTTTTTTTAGCTGTTTTTTTTCTTCAATTATTTCATTTTATTTTTTAAAGAGACTTTGAGAAAAGTTTAAAAGATTGAAAAGACAAGATTAATTTCTCATTCACGTTTATATTCTCCTTTGTTATCATTGTTGTTCTCTTTAGTTTTGTTGTGCTTTTATATATTTTCTTTATATTTTTTTTATTCTTTATGTTTTGATGAAAAGAGAAAGAATATGAAAATCATTCAGACTATTGCAATCAAAATGATTTTTAAAATATTTTTTTATGTTTTAATTTGCAAAGACTGAATCAATTCCATTTCTTTACTCTTTCTCTCATTTTTGATCTTTTTTTATTTTTATTACACATACTTTTTATTTCCTTTTCTTTTTTCTTTTTATTTTCTTTTGACTTTAGCAAACTTTTGAGAGAAAGAACGGAAGGCTGAGCTTGAATTTTGAAAACTTTATATTATTTATAGAGGAAGACCCCTTTTTTATTTTTGTTTTTAAAAGATTTAAACTTAATTCATAAATAGATCAAAATTTTTTTAATTTTAATTTCGTTGATTACCTTGTTCAAAGATTTGGAAAGATACTTTACCATTTCTCATTTTTTTTGCAAATAAAAAAATATTTAATCCCTTTTTTGTCAAATCCTAATTTTGATTTATTTTTTTCCTTTTCCTTTTTTTTTGAAATCCATTTGAAAACAAAATTTTGTGTGGGCCATTGAAACCCAAAACTTGTTAAAACATAAAATTAATACCTAATAGATACCAAAGAAGCTTATTGTCTCACATGATCATTAAGTCCGCTCTTATATGCTTGAGGAGACGAGAAGTCTCACACGGCAATTCTAAAATTGAAAGTGAAAACCATATAAAATAGAATTACATCTTAAAAAAAATCTTTTGTAGGAAATGGGCATACAACACCTTATCGTCCAACACAGAAGCATGAGTTGTGCAGCCCTTAAATATATAACCCTTATACAGAAATACAATTAAACTAGACCCAATATTGTGCAACAGCAAGACACAACCCTCTGTGCAAGGACTCATTCCAACATAGTACACTTAGGTGCAAAACAGCAGGATGAAGAAGCACACGACAACAAGACGTAAAACTCTATACAAGATGCAGAACCAGAACCAGAACCAGGGACTTCATAACAACAAAGCACAGAGTCTTATGGAGCAACTCGCACAGAACTCAACATACAAAAATAAGGATCTAATGAATCAAACTAACCCTAAATGATGAAGCCTTCTAAGGGTACCACATTTTGAACAATACAAAAAACCATATTGCTATAAAGTCCAACAGTCTTTAGTTAAAAGAAATCATACTGAAGCTTTCATAGAAAACAATAACTTGAAGCACATGTCTATGACAACAGAAAGAGGATCGAAGCTACATTAACATGGTCTTCATGGATTTCACGACTTAGATCATCAATACAGCAGCCTTCACTAATGGAAATATAAGAATCAAATGACCTATAGCTATTTCGGACTCTTCTTAGGCATTCCATCGAGCATCTACTGTGCATGCCCAAGGACATATACAGAGCATGCTCTTTCAAACTGTATCCATGCCCACTCCGTATAAGACAATTACCTAATCCTCCATTCCCATTTTATATCAGCAGCAAGACACAAACAATTTCATTGACAAACCAGGAAAGCACGCAAAATTTTCTCTTACCTGCAGGAGCCCTGGTAGAAGAGTGACTATCTTCGGGTTTCCTTCTTCTCTCTCGAACACTCCTCTTACTCCCTGTTTTGATTTTTGGTCCCTCGCGTCCTCTGCCTTTCTCCCCGAATTTGAAGTCTCCCTCTCGCTTCCTCTGCTTCTCTTCTTTTTCATCTTCTTTTGATCTCCTTTTTCTCGAATCTCAGCCCCTTCCCCCTCTCTCCCTCTCTGTTTTTTTGAATCTCTCCTCTACTCCCAAAATCCACCTTCTCCTCCCCTTTTTATTTTTGACCCCTTTCTCTCTTGCTGATCCCCCTCAAACCCTCTGCCCAATTCATTTTCCCGCTTTGCCGCTCTCCCTTTCTTCCTCGGTTTCCATCCTTGTTTTTTCTTTTCCATTTTGGCGTTAGACCCTCTCTCAGTTCGATGGTGAAAGAGACTGGAGGAGAGGATGCCTCAAGCCTGTCGCTACAGGCCTTCTGCTTCGTTCTCTATCGACTCCTCTGAAGCGCTGCCTTGTTTCTTTCTTTCTCGCATTTCTCTGAGACATTGGGCTCCTCAACGCCTCTACTGCGATTTCCATTTTTGTGTTTCAGTGTTCTGTGTGTCTGTGTGTGTGTTTCTTTGCCAGAGTCGTGTGTCATTTGGGGAGTTAGAAAAGGAAAATCGGGTAGGGTTATGTATATGGTCCGATGGCCCAATCCGAAGCATATTTTGGGCTTCAGTAGTTGGGCTCATATCCCCTCTTTCTTTTCTTTGTTTTTTTGTTGATTTTGGGTTGCAACAGTTTGGGCTGATGGGTTTAGGAGAGTTGGGTTGGAACCCTCCTCCTTTTTTTTTTAGTATTTGGGATGCATTTTCTTTTATCGAGTCAAAAATTTCTTTTGCTTTTTTTTTCTTTTTCTTCAATTTTCATTTTATGTCTTTACCTTATAGACTTTTTTTCCTTTTTCTTTTTTTATGTTGAATTATTGGGCTTCAGAAATTTAGGAGAAAATGAATCCAATACCCCTTTTTCTTACTTTCTTCATTTTGTCATTTTTCATATATATACATATATATATTTAATTGATTTCATTATTATTATTACATTATATTTTATTTTTTTGGAATTTTCCTGAACAAAATACGGTGTTCACACTCACCCACAGGTTGATCATGGGTTGAGATGGGGCACGTTTTGGATAACCTCAATGCCCAACTTTATTTTGTTGAGGGCTTCTTTTTTAAAGTCTGATGGCTAGGCCTTACCAGGTTCTACTTAGTTTGGTCTAATATCGAATTAGGCCAAGTTTGTTTCTTAGGTTGGTTAAGTCAATTTTTTTAAAGTATTTTTTTTTTGATAAAAATTATTAAATAACGCCTAAAAAATATTTATATAAGTGTCTATAAAATTATATTTTACTCTTGAAAAAATAATTTTTTTATATAAATCATTATAAAATATTTTTTAAAAAAAATATTTTATATAATCGATTGAAGCTAAGCCAAGCCAGGTTAGTTATTAGCCTAACCCAATATCCGACTTGATTTTGCACCCAATTTCTTTTTCCAAGCTTAATGTTTAGGCTCAGTCCTATTTAGTTTAATACCTACCTAGTTAGGTCACTCTTTTTTTTATTTTTGAAAAAAAATATAAAATGACTTTAAAAAGATAAAATTTTTATATAAATAGCTATAAAATTATATTTTGCTCTTAAAAGTAAAATTTGCATATAAACCCTTATAATTTTTAAATAAATTAATAAAATTGAACCAAACAAACCAATAATTAGCCTACTCTTGTATGCCTTTTTTATTTTCTTTTGGTATCTAATGTGGCTAGGTAAGTCTAGGCCACCGAGCATAATGAAATAGCTAGCTTGATCTAGTCAAGTGCCTCAGCTCGGTCTACCTATCTTTCTTTTTTTGGAAAAATTATGTTTAAGGATCAAGAAGTGAAAAAATTTATTTTTAAGGACCTGTTACTACTAGGTTCAACTGTTTATTGTTAAACTTAGTGGTAATCATCCTAAAATAAGTAGTAATAGGTCATTGAAAATATTTTTTTTCTACTTTTAAATCCTTTATTATAATTCTCCTTTTTTTTTGTAGTTTGACCCAATCTAAATCAATATAACTAGACTAGAGGCTATCGGGTACCATGTATAACTCTATTTACTTATCTTTTTTCTTTGTTTTTTTTAAATGATAAAAGACTTTTATTTCTTTAAAAATCAATATAACATAATAAATTTAGATAAATATATTATATGTTTAACCAAAAATATCTTTATCAAAAGAGTTAATTTGTATCCGGTCTAATATTAATAATTTTTATCCTATCTAATATTATACAATATATTACAAAATATAAAATATTATTATTTTATATAATGTTACATTAAATATTGTATAATCTTAAAATTTTATTAAATTTAATCTTATCAAATTTTATATCATAAGTCTTACCCTATGTGGTATACCAAACAGCCTTGGTGTATCTCTCTCAATACATAACAGTTTCATATAAATTCCCCTACAGAGAATTGAATCCCATAGACCAATAGGGTTAAAAGTTAGCACAAAGTTGGGTTCAACAAGCAAATAAAAGAAACGAAAGCACTAGTGATGCCGGCTGGCTATAATATTAGTATATTTAATTCTAGTTTGTTGCTCCTTCTTCTTTATCCACCACGTCATTTCACATCAAAATATTCCGATTATTCCCTTCACAGGCCCTTTTCGAATATTCCTCATTCTCTCTTTCTCCGTCGTCTTCACGTTCAGTCTCCGTTACCAAATATGCAAAAGCGGAGGCACTTATTCTGTTTTCAGCTGTGATTTTCATCAATTCATCAACCCTAAACCAATTAACCAAAGATGAAATTCGGAAAGGAGTTCAAGATCCATTTGGAGGAAACCATCCCGGAGTGGAGGGACAAGTTCTTGTGCTACAAACCCCTGAAGAAACTCCTTAAGCAGGTACCAACCTCCGGGATCGCGCCTCACCCTGATCTCCTTCAACGCCCAATCGACGCCCCACCCGTTCCCTCTGTGCAATCCGATGCCAATCAGGATCATCCAGAACCTGCTTCTCGGCCCTATTTGGATCTGCAGGCCTGGTTCATCGAAATTCTGAACGAGGAGCTTGACAAGTTCAATGACTTTTATATTGATAAAGAGGAAGAGTTGGTTATCCGCTTCCAGGTTCTTTTCCTTCTCCTTTTATACGAATGAGTGAAGACATGATAAGTGGGTACTTACGCGTCTTCATTAATTTCAACTAATGGGTAATTGGTGAATTTGGTATCTATGATTGGATCATTAAAACTTCAAATTTAATGGTAGAAACGGGATAGAAACCCCAAATTTGCGGGGAGTACAACTGAGTAACATGTCTGCTCTTTGTGTTGATGTTTGCCAGCCTGTTACCACTCTACGCAATCTAAACCATATACGAAGGTTTTTACATTCACATTAATGTTAGATTAAGTATGTGGAATCTAAATTTAGCCGCATAATAAATGCATTTTTTTGGCTTGTACGGTATGGTGTCGTGGGGCCAGCTTGTGTGTTAACAGAGATCAGATTCAGGGTGTACCCTCCACCCTGGTGCATTGAGGACATTCTCTTGGCTACTGGTCCCAATATTTGAACCCAAGTAGTCAAGATAAGAAGTATAACTTCCACTAGGCCATCCCCTTGGGATTAAAACAATTTAGATTGATGCCTTAAATTCAATTGAACTACACAGTATTTTATTTTTAACCTTGTTTTGTTCAAAATGGTCTTATGGGGAGTTTGTTTTAGCAGATAACACAAATTTAATTGTCCGTAAATCCAATTGGCAAATAACAAGCTGTAAGCACAACTATATAATATAAAGGCCTTCCTTTGTGGTCAATATCCTTGATAGTATATCCCTGTGCAGAACTAGGTACCAAGAACATTACAAATGTCTTTTTCCAATACTCACAATAGGTAACCTTACATGTCCTGCAAATAAATCATCACCTTTATTGCTTCCAAGTGGTATAGAGAGATACTGACCTAAGAACTCCTCACAATAATGTTAAGGACTTCTTTAGAAATCTTATCCAGCTAATTCTTGATGATTGTGGTTAAAAGGTTTGTTTTGTTACCATCAATTTGTATATATTTCTACTATTTGTACTATATAATTGTCTATAGATTATTACTTTTAACATTAGCCATCCCTTACTATTACCTACAATGGGTCTGTTAGTAAATCAAGCTTGTCAGACTTGAGCTTGATTAAAATTACTGGGAATGGCTCAATGGCACTGGTAGTTGAAAATAATAAGGTTACTGCTAGGACATCTGAGGAGACACTCTTGTTGTAATTCATGCACACAGTCTTGAACAAAGTGAGATAGAATCTGGAGTTTGTTTATTTCTCAAATCTCGTTGGCTTACATATCAAGGCTTCTGGTCATTGCATAAACTACTTATTGAAAGGAGATAAACCATGTGTAACAACACAACTAGTTATAAATCTAAAGATTCAATCAACTTGCGGCTTAGCCAGAGCTAGATTCCATATCCCTAGCAGCTAACTGATCAGTCCCAAGCCACACTAGGTAATGTGGATTGGTTTCCTCAGTTGTTTGGCATGTGGTGCAACACATATGAAAAGACACTCATGGCAATCAATTTATAATGGTGGTGTACATGCCTTCATAGACATTGAGAATGGTCTAACTAGACTTTGTAGATTAGAGTATAGATATCCTCTCTTTGTGCCCTCTCCAATGTGCCATATTTGCCTCTTTTGTTTTCTAATCGTGATTATTCCCCAGAAATATTTTGATTGAAAAATATGTCACAAGTTTTATTGCCAAACTTATTGGGCTTTAAAATTATGTAAATAATTCTTTTTTCTTTCTTAATAGTATCCAGAATTATGGAATTTAACCAGTTATAACTTACAACATTAATGATACTGGTTTTCTTCTGTTATCATTCCTACAAGGTGGATGAGCCTCTCTCTTCTGGTTCAATTTCTTTCTTACTGTTAACATATGATACAGAAATTGCGATGCTATAGTTTAATTTTAAAAAAAATAATTTATGTTGTTAAAGAGTGGCTCTGGTTATTTGCTTCTACTTTTGGGGATTAATTTTGACATTTGAGACATCAGCTGTATAAAGGTCAAATGCTTGGTCAAGAAATCAAAATAGTAATCATTGACTACTTGCTGGAGAATCTTCATGATGCTGTCTATGGGAGCTACATACTTTTCTGTTTTGTTAATGTAGCCCTCATGTGATTTTTATCTACAAATCTGGACAGGTGCTGAAGGAAAGAATTGAGCGTCTTAAAGAAAAAAGCAGCAGGAATGAAACGTACACATCTGGCAGTGAATTTAGTAAAGAAATGATGGATATCAGGAAGGACTTGGTCACCATTCATGGACAGATGGTGCTACTAAAAAACTACAGCTCCTTAAACTTTGCTGGTACGGCATCTATTTATCGGATATGTTTCCTATAAATCCTAAGTATTGCTGGTGCGGAAGTTGTGATTTTTATAAATTTTTGGGAAAGGGAAAGGGAAAATTTTGATAAATATCTATTATACCTTTGTAATCATTACTTACTAATATCTATCTTTTTTTCTAAATTTTAAAAAGTAAGGGTATAATAGTTATTTTCCATTCACAAAATTTCCTTTTTCTTTTCATTTTTGTTTCCATTTTTAATTTGCTATGTACCAAACGAATAATATTATAACTTTATGGATACTGCTGGTGCAGAATTCATGTGTTTGTGCGTGTGTGTTTATGTCTGGTGGAGTTGCAGTTAGGGGATTGTTTGTCCTGAAATCAGTAACATATTTCTGCTTCAACAGGGCTAATTAAAATTCTGAAGAAGTATGATAAAAGAACTGGTAGACTGTTGCGTCTGCCTTTTACTCAACTTGTTCTTCGTCAACCCTTTTTCACAACAGAGCCTCTGACAAGGCTAGTTCATGAGTGTGAGGCAAAGCTTGAACTACTGTTCCCCCTTCAAGCAGAAGTAATTCAATCTGCTCAGCCTACTGAAGATCAATCTAAATCACCTGTAGATACTGCAGCAAACACTTTACCTGAGGCATCCTCAGCTCTCGGCAAGGAAACTGTGTACTTATATCGTAGCACTCTTGCTGCAATGAGAGCCATAAGAGGCCTTCAAAAAGCTAGCTCCACCTGCAATCCATTTTCCTTTTCAACCCTCTTTAGTAACCAAGATGCTGAGAGTACTGGTGCTGTAACAGTCGAAAACTCTCCAGCAAATTCTCAAGCTACCCTGTGGGATGGGGAAGACACTGATGAAGAGGAAGCCTATTCTGTGTAGCACAACTTCTCTCTTAGAGTAGCTTGCATTGTCATTTGAAACTAAACAAAAAGGTATCTATTTGTTGATATACAATAAATTGCACGTGATGCACTAGATATACTTTTTGTAGCATTTAGCTCTGAAAAATGATACTTGCTCATGCTCACCACCTTTTTTTTAATCCACTTTTACACCTCTATTTGTCTTTATTAACTTGTTATTCTGTATTGATAAGTTTTTACTTGTGGTGGAAACTTAAAAATGTAAACTGTGATGGTAACCTCTGTAGGAGTTACTAAGAAGCATCTGTTACTATCTAGTATACCATGTGTTGCTAGCTGTCATAAGGTAGCGTAAGGAAGTTGTAAAAAACAAATGACATTAACCTTTATCTATTTGAAGTTAGATATACCTGAGTTGCAGCTTGGAATCAAACTATTGTAATGGATTATGTCTGAGATATACGAATCAAAAGCAAATTTCAGCTCAATTTGGAATTTACTTAGATTTATGGTTGCACACTTAATTGAATGTATCCAGATATTTTCAGCATACTCGGGTTTCCCTAAATGGCTGCTCTGTGCATTCTAAGATCATCTTTAACGCTTTTGTTACTATTTCAGAAAAAAGCCCCTAGTTGCTGCATGTTCAAGATTTAACATTGGGAATTATCCAATTTACCGTACAGGAATTCTTGTTATTTTCCTTCTGATTTCTTCACCTTTCAATTTCCATGGCTTCCTCTTTCTCTTTGCCGTATCTGTTTACATGGCCTCATGCTGTTGATTACCTTCATAGTTGAATGGCAGGGGTACTGACTTGAATGCCCGATACTTTCCTACATTGTTTAAGTGCTCATTCTCCAACCTGTTTACATACAACCAACAAGTCTTAATCACTAAGTGGTGATAAGTTTAGAATGCACTGGATTGCAAAAACATGTTCATCTAATTTTGATTTGTTCATTAACACATATAAACTAACAAATAGGGCAATAAATGACTAAATATTCTACCTGGTTATTTATTCAGATAAGAACAAGTGAAAAATGTTGCTATGTAATTAATTTGAATACGTTTACATGAATTCTACAGACTAACGTGGTAATCTCTGAACTTTGCAGCTCCATGCCGTTGTGAGAGGTCATGGATAATTGCAATTAGCAAACAGTATTAGGAGTGAGTCGTAGTTCTCGATCATCGTTTGCTCCTGTGGGGAAGGCTATGGATTTAATCAAATTATCAGAAGTGACTTTCACTTCTGTGCTTTAGTTATTTGGTCTCCTGGATGGTGAAAAACTGATATATAAACCCATAGGCTAGAATTCTTAAAGTGGTATATGTTGGCCATTCTTCTTCAGCCACGCCATTTGCTTTGCGGGCCTTTCCTATTCCCGTAAAATAAAGCCAGTCTTACTTTTGTGATTCAAGGGAATTTTTACTTTCCAAAAATTTAGATTAGCTTTATGCATATAAGCATGCTTTGTTGCGTCTGAAGTGCAGATTCAACACACTACAGACTTTCTACTCTGTTTCTTACTTCCGAGAGTACGAGACCTATCTAATAACCGCTAAACGTAATCATTTTGCTAAATAGTAAGAGAGGTTATTCACTAATTACAAAACAGTACCTAAAGAAATTCCAAATGCCACGACGAACGATCTCCAAGCAAGCCACCAGAGCTGTTAAAGCTGTTCTGTGCAGGAAAGGGGCTTCTCTAATCCCGAAAACTGATTGCATCCAAGCAAGTCGTAGTAAAACATTCAACACCTGATGGTTTGTTCATAAACACCAAGAAAATAAATAGTCTGCAACCAATACAAATAATGAAGAAGACACATCCCTGCAATAACTTACCATAGCAGCAAAGTATACACTTTTGTTAGAAACAGAGAGTTTATCTCTCAACCATGGGTTTCTTGAATCTCGTCGCAGCAAACCCCAATCTATCACAATGTCCCAATATGTATTAACAATCGTAGCAACGCTTGAAGAAGCTGCAGCCAAAATTCTCCACATCCTTCCTCTGTTCAACTCATTACTAGTCCTCATGGCTATTGCAACTATAGTTGACATGTACTTAAGCCCATTAAGCCCGTGCACTACATCTCTTTCCTCAAGTACTAATCGTCGAAGGCACTATAAAAGTATGTCTCTTGTTAGAGTTACTAAAATCACCAAGCCAATGTTTAAAGTCCGGAAAACCTAAGGAGATAAAAGTTGAACCAAGATTTGTATGCCTATCAGTTGCATACCTGGAGAAAACGGATCCAGAATGGAATAATAGCTACAATGAAGTAAAATGTTTTATATACTTCACTTTCAAGGCACTTGTTTGCTCTGGTCGTGAAGTTTCCCCAGATATAGTAACAAACATAGAATTCTAAACTTCTGAGGGCCTGCACCTGAACTCAGAAAGAGAGCAGTGTTGGCTCAATATGAATGTAGCAAAAGAAGAAGAGCTCCATATGGTTTCTGCATATTCTATTACAGTGAGTGTGAAATGCAAGCTTAAGCAGTAGTTGTGCGATATTAAACCTGGCTTGTAAGCTGGTCTGCCAAGAAATTATCTGGGAGGATAACCTACAAACATAAGAAATCAAGGCATATCTTATCGTGAAGATTTTAACATAAGCAGATTATGAATTTATGTCTGCTTCGAATCCATTCTTCTCCTTTACCTTGTAAAGAGGAGTGCAAATACAATGAAATGCACATTGGATAAGGAAGAAGCGGCTGGATTTATATATGATGTTGAAAGGGCAAAATGTGATGATAAGTAAAACCTGTGATGCAAATTCAATAGCATAAGTTAAAGGCAGCCAAAGATATGACATAGTATATTAATAGCTTGTGTTTAGGTAGACTTTTCTTACACTGGCAAAGACCACAGAGAATCAAATGTTTAGCCAAATACACATTAACAGGATTGGGAATAAGATATCTTTAAAACTTACAAAAAGGAGACCTAAAGGGACTAATTCTGTAAATGCTGAGAAACTTTTTGTTCTTTTGTCCATCTCCATATCCAAGTTTGAGAGGACAGCAGCCCATGTGAGCACTGCGAGGCCAGAACTAAGAAGAAGGACTTCTCTGTAACCCAACTCTGTTCCTTGTTTGAAGCCAAATATGAATGTGTAGTTGATTTTGAAACGCCGCCAGAAGTATATATTTGCAGAGTACATAAGCATATGCAAGATTATGTATCCAAATAAACTGCAGATATATGAAGTTCTCAATCATATCTTTTGACATCAATTACCATCTTATCACCTAACTATTATGGAAATTCAAATTTTGAGATTGCACAAAGCAGCATGCATGGTCAAAGCAAAGGTAAAAAGATGTGAAACACACAATAGAATTTCACATAAATATATCCAGCTTACCTGTAAAGAGGAAATATGTTTTCCATATATCTAGTACGGCCCTCGCTGTTTAAACTGCTTAAAATATTTCTTGCGTGGATAATTACAATAAGTGCCACCATGAGAGCAATTGAGCAGCCAGTAAATAACCCTGATAAATGAGACAGTGAGATACTGCTGTGGGAAAGTAAACTGAGCATTCACCATTCTTCATGAGGAAACAATTAGGGGAAATTTAAATAGGACTTTGATAACTAAGTTGTCTGACAGACTGAGAGGTGCAAGAAAGCATACGAGATATTAAGTACTAAGAGAAAGATAGAAGGCATTGAAATTGTAGTGAGCATAAATGAAACGAGGTTTGCATACATGATAGGTAATGGGAAGATAATTGTTTCAGAGACAAAGTTCGCAATTTCTGTTTGCATCAAGACTATAGTACACCATCGTATCACAACAGCTAGAATAATCACTTATTGGAGCTCCGGTATTACCCAAGAAAAATGTAATTCTGTGTCGCTCCCTTTTAGCTGTAGGTTTCAATGTGTTCATTCCTTTTCTGTGATTTCCATTTGCAAAGTGCTTAATGAAGGCCGCTTCCACCCTTTCCATGAGCCGGTTAACCTGTACAGGACATGATAAGGCAGCACCATTTTAGTCTAGGATCACAACTTCATTAATTAATAGAAGATAAGTGCACGATTTATTTGTAGAACCTCATCAGAGCTGCCAATGTAAGAATTGTCGACCATCTTTAAGTAATCCTTTGAAGCATTCCTTGAACAGACCTGCAGTGTTACAAATTACAAGTCAATGTACAGGGAAGCCAAAACACTGCAGCCAAAGACCATCTTTCAAATCAAATAGGAGGAGACCTTGTCATACTTCTTCATGATCTTTGAGAATGCCAACAAGTTCAAGAAGCTGCATGCCAATAGAGGATATCTTTATTAATCTTGTAGAAGTATCCACCTATTGTCTGAAAAGGGAAGGGGGAAGCCATCTCACCTATAGCATTTTAGAAGCCGAAGCTTATGATAAAACTCCTTAAAGGCCTTGCTCAGCTGCTCCTCTGCTTTCCTTAGCTCTTGTTTGCTGAATGACAAGTCAGATGTTGAACTCATGAGGAGCCCTTTTACCGTTGATACCGGTGTCTCTGGTGCAATAACATTGATTTTTACATGATCCAGGATCCTCAATGGAGGCAGTATAAAGCCCTTAGAAGCAGGTTTGTCTGCACTATTTCCACTTCCATCTTCTAAATACCTTCCGCTGCTCATCTCAACTTCTTGAATCACATCCATGTGGTGATGTAACTTACCTTCAAGATGTTAATAGATTCATTAGATTTTAAATTAACATCCTTCTCAAAAGAAGCCTGTGGATCTATAGGTCATAAACTAATTTTAGATATATATATATATATATATATAATATCTCATTATGATATTATTCAGCTACTTTACTGGAGAAACGGAGACGAAAATAAGAATTGTAGGCTTACTAGGACTTTCATCATTCCCATGGTGTTCCATGGTATTTGAAGTTGAGGTACCATTACTAGCAAGATTTCTGAACTCCACCACCCTATCCACCTTCACTCGAAGAGCAATAAGGGCATCCATTTGCTTTTTAAACTCCTCTGCCTCTTCCATGACTTGCTTCACCTTCTTCTTGTAGAAGTTATTGACCTTGTTGAACTCACCATCTAGCTTCCTGAAAAACAAAAGCTCTTGTTCTCCCCCTTCTTCAGCGGACTTGAGGAACATGGTCTGATACAACCCTTCTGACCCTTCTTTCTCCTCTTCACGAATAAGTATAACCTCATCCTCATTACTATTCCTAGGCGACCCTCTGTGTCGACCTGTAAGCCCACTAAAGGCTCTGTACAGAGTTAACCTTCTCTTCAGAGACCCTTTTGGGGTGGATGCCATTGCCACCGATGATGCTTTTGTCTTTCTGATCCGTAAGATGTCCTTGAGAATTCCTTTGAGATGGTTGTAATCCATGTATGCTTCTTGCCATTCTGGCACCATTTGTGATGCAAATTCTTTCCCAAACTTCATCTCTTCTGCAAAATTAGTATAGAGAGACTTCAATGGAACTTGGTGACACACTTCTGAGCTACAATGGGTATAAGAATTGAAAATGCAACTTTCTTGTTTTCCTCTAGCTAAATATGTAGTTTAAGAATATGAACAAAAAGGATCCTTTCATCCTTCATCTGACTAAGAGGGGTCTTCTGCTTTGTTTGTTGCGTTAATGTCGGGACCATGACCATTTCCTTCCGCCTAGGCCAATTAATCCATTTAATTATTTAGAATGGATAGTTATGGACTTTCTTAATTGTTGCATGCAATTTTTGTTCTCATCTTTTTCTATAATTTAAAAGCAGATAATATCATAGTAGTCAAAGAAATTCAAACATGTTATGGCCTCCAATCACGGGTTTTGTGTATATTTCCTGAGCTTTCAAATACGAAATCAGGATGATTTTGTCAATTGCCAAAATGAGCAAAGAAAAGAAAGTTGGTCAATTTTTTGGTGCAACCCCCCATTGAAAGCTGACATGAATGTGTAAAATTCGTTGGAATTGGGGGACCAGCTGCATGCTATACCGCGTCTGCAAATTGCAATGGAGCTTGACAGTGGACAGACAGACACATGATCATTGATAACGCAATAAATTGTGGCCTCAGTGTGAATCAGAAGTTAGGTTAGCATGCGTTGTGAACTTATCTGCATTTGCCTGAGCATTCGTATAATGCACCTAATCTTTCACACTAATCAAGCTTATGATACTTTCAAATATTACTTATATGGATAGGAGGATATCTCTTCTTTTTTAGTATCATGAGTCAGTGCTGTCCTGATCAGTTTTCGTGTTTTAAGTATTGACTAATTCTTCTCTTTTCTCACGTTAAAAGGTAAGTCATTTAGGTCGTGCTTAAAAAGTGATGACATTGTATCTAATTACATGATGTATCCGTTTATTTCAATTATTAGTCAACCTCTTCAGTAATCAAGGATTTGAGAATAAATTTCAAAAAAAAAAAAAAAATCGAAAGAGATTGCAGGTGGAATAAACCCTTGGTCATCAACCGCAAATATAACCCCAAGGCAGTAATTTTATATTTGGGAAAACTGCACTTACTTATTTATCACTTATACGTCGCATTACATGTTGTATTTGTGAATTTATTTTATTTTATTATCTATTTTTACCTTGACATAAATTATATATATTCGAAGTATTAAGATATATATAATTGATTACAATACAATAATGATAAAATTTTAATAATAGAAACTAAATTAAAAAAATTACAAGGATTTAATTATAAATTTTAAATTATAAAGATCAAATTAAAAATTAAGTAAAATTATAAAGATAAAGAGATAAATTAACCTTTAAAATATCTCAATTTTTTAATTAATTCAAATTGTGAATTTAAGCTATCTATATTTCTAAATTAAATTATCAAAATCCCAAAGTTTGTGCCTTTGCATTGCCAAAATTGGAGAGGGTTATCTTCGAAAGAAAAAGAGACCAACAAAATCTAAAAAAATATTTAAAAAAAAAAAGAGAAGAGGTGGGTGGGTCTAGAATCCCTGGGCCCCAAAAATATTAGCGTCTTCCGCAAATATTAATTGTTCTTTTCACTAAATTTCTAACCCCGAATTTAATTTTTAGAACCATGTTCGCCCATCAGTAGTTGCAGATATTAAATAAGCGTAATTCATGAAATTGCATGTCCAAAAATACTCAGCAATCTAAACATTAGAAAGATTTTTTTCATAGATACTTTTTGAGTTGTTCATTGATATTCACAATGGCTACATCCAATCACCTTCTCCAAATTGATTCTGATCGTTTGTTGACGTACTTTAATTCTCGCCCGTACGCCGACTTAATCATATACTGTGATAAAACATGTTTGATTACTTACTGTTCATTGAAGATTGTTAATACGAGTGCACTTTTACAAAGACGATCATCTATAATGCAAGATGTCGATGATCTAGGGCCATAAATCCTGTATTTACTACTACTTCCAAGAGCCAGTTGGGAGTTACTTTGTTCAGGCTCTGGGCATTCCTTCCTAGTGAACAATTTCATCCATGGAACCCACACAGCCAGAGAAGTCGAAAAGATTTGTGGAGGGCGAGGGATTTTTATGCTTTAATTTCACAATCTGAATCAATCTTAAATTTAGATATTTTGAATTAGGGGAATTGCATATTATTACTTATGAAAAAGGTCATTTCCTTCTTTAAAATTATTTTAGTGTATATGTAACTTCAAAATTTAAAATTAACAAAATTATTTACAATCTAGATCTTCTCCTTCATTTTATGTAATTATATTAGAGAGAAATAAAAAGAAAATTATATAATGAAATAAGAATGTGTATAAGACTGTTTTTTTTCTTTATCTTTCTAATAAAATAATGTTCTACTTACAGTGAATAAGAGATAATCAAAATTCAATTATTTAATGAATAAAAGTCATTGCTATAAAAATAATAAATTATGCATTATAATTAAATGTATAGTTCAAATTGGTGCAACTTTCCCTTTTATCTTTTGGTCCAAAAATCTAAAACCATATTTTAGGTCAGGGATGCAGCTGTAGACAAATTAAGATACAAACATTATTGTATGCGACCCAAATGGAACAAAGAAAAACGAAATCCACTCCCCAATTTTAGGGCATAGATCCAAGTTTGAATAAATCACATAATCTATTTAATCTCTGCCATCCTCAATGTCGGTTGCCCATTTGTCGTAGCTTTTTCACAGGTTAAAAATGACATCTGACATGACTTTATTTTTGTGTGTGGAGAGAATCATAATTCCTTGTTCATTGAACTAGGTGGCTGAACCAAGACTTCGGCTTAAGAAAATCAATTTTTTTAATAAAAATTTACTTATATCTTATTAAAAAAATTTATATTTTTACAGTACATTATTTAAATAAAATATTTCTCCTAAACTTTTAAATTAAATTAAATTAAATTAACTCACTAATAATATTCAGACTTTCTCCCTTCTCAATTTAAAAATAAATTTGAATTTTAATGAATAATATATTAAAAATTACTCTTCATATTAATATTAATAATTTCACTATCTGTGTATAAGAATATAATTTTATACATATTCAGTATTCATATAATGTATAACAAATATATATTAAAAATGCATTATTACTAGTAATATCATAATAATTCCATTAATAGTTGTTAATAGTATTTTAAAAGAAAAAAAGTATTTAATGAAGCATGAAAATTTAAAACTTTTAATTTCCAAAAATAAGATCTACAAAGCACAAACAAAATTATTTTTTAACAATATTTGAAAAATTTTGCATTATTTTTAGAGATAATTATTGGTTCAATTGAAAATAATATATAGATATTTGAACTTGATTATATTTTAATCAATTATTATAATACTACTGATTACAAAAATATATCATATTTATACATTAATTAAATATAAATTGAAAAGTAGACGAAACATTTGAGACAATAGGGAGAGAAAGAGAGAATAATCAATATGTAAAGTCTATTAGATAAGAACAATTTTTTTAGAAAAAAAAAAAGAGAGTAAAGTGAGGAGAAAATGGAAGAAGAGGAAAAAAGATAAATAAGAAATAAGAAAATGAGAATGAAATGAGATGAAATGAAGGAATAGAGAGAGAAAAAATGTATAGATTTAGTAGGATTAATTTAAAATGTCAAATAATTAAAAAAACATGTATATATTTAAGAAACTATGAGATTCTAGTAGATTCAAAATTTTAAAAACTATAAAGGTGTAATATCAAGTTTTAATATTACATATATACATTTTACAAAATTAAAGAGGACATTTGCTCCCTAATCATAACATGACTTCACTGAATGACCAAAAAATCAAAACTCACTCAAATATTTAAAATTTTTTATCTTTGTAAACAAAAGAATTCACTTTTAAATTTTAGAATAAATTACACTAAAATTTTTATTAAATTTAATCAAATTATATTTTATATTTGTATTTGAAAAATATTAGTCAATCATTTAACATTTAATATATTATAAAAATATTTATTTTGGTTTATTTTTTATCAATAAAATTAACCTTTTATATAATACATATTCTTTTTAAATAATTTTTAACTTTTATATTAAAGATAAAATGTTAATATTATAATAAATTTATCTTTTTGTACAATATCAAATTATAATTTTGTTGTTAATATGACAATAAAGATAATAAATTTAATGTTAAATTTTATTCATAAAAATTAAATTAATTTTTTTTGAATATATATAAAACATCCAAAGAATTATACAACATCTTTGAAATAAAATAAAAATATATATCAAATATAATTTAATCAAAAAATTAATGTAATTTACTTTAATTTTTATTTTCTAGTAAAAGCTTGAAATTTAGTGTATACGTTTTAGAAATATCAAAACAAGCTTTTCACCACGTGTCTCTTCTTAGGCCAACATGGCAAATACTGATTGGATAACAAAAGTGAATCACTCTGAAACCGGTAGTAACTTAACAGAACTGAATCCGGTCGTTAATTTTTGCGTTTCTCCGTTTCGCGTTCGCTGTAGCTCGTCCATTGCCGTTTTGATGTGCATCGTCCCTCACCTCATTTCTCTGCAAAACCTAAGAACTCCTCCCCTCTCAGATCTCAATTTGGCCGAGTTGATAATTCACTAACGAAATGTTGGAGTTAAATCTTCTTGTAGTTCTCACTCTGGCATTTATGTGTTGCTTCGTGAATGCGATGAGGTTCGAACTCTCTTCGGGTCACACCAAGTGCATTGCAGAGGACATTAAGAGTAATGCGATGACCGTCGGCAAGTACAGTGTTGTTAACCCACACGAGGGGCTTCCGCTTCCTGATGCCCACAAGATTACTGTCAGGGTAAGCTAACGATTCGTTCGCATGTGTATATATTAATTCCTTTAGATTGCAAATTTGCATATTTTTTTCCCCTTTTCGGCCCTCTCTTTTGGTTATGAATCGGTAATTGGGTAGATTAACCTGGGATATGCTTTTAAGTCTAAGGTAAGAGAAGTTTATTGGAAACAATATAAAAACAAAATCAGTTCACTCTCAAATGGCTCAGCTTTCTACTAATTGAAAGGTTTCTTGGTATCATTCATAATTATTTTTTATGATTAAATTCCTATATTAATCAGATAAATTGGAAATGCTATTACACGAGGAAAAAAAAAAGGATTCATTGGCTTGTTTGAGAGATTGACTTAGCTATAATACGCTTGCCAGGTGAATTCACCTTACGGGAACAGTTACCACTATGGGAATCAAGTGGAGTCAGGTAATTTTGCATTTACTGCAGCTGAGGCCGGTGACTACACGGCTTGCTTTTGGGCACCTGATCACAAGCCCCCAGTAACTGTAACCATTGAACTTGACTGGAAAACTGGAGTTGCTGCCAAGGACTGGTCGAAGGTTGCTAGAAAAGGGCAAATTGAAGTAAGCAGTGTCTTTAGGTTCCTTGACTTGGCATTCGTATGAGTATGACTCATATCATTTTAGCATTTTGAGCTATCACAAATTCAAGTAGTAGTTATTTTATTTACTGCATACTTGATATTGCAATGCTTGTGTCCTTCCATTCTACCCCGCAATGCACCTATAAAGAGACGCTTTGTCTTAATCTTAACTTGTGGGGAAGAGTCTATATATATATATATATATATATTCAATTACTAACATCATTATTTGGGATCACCAGTTGTGTTCTCTCCTTTTTTTTTACATTTGTTTTGACAACTTTTTTGGCGACTTCTCATATATTTGGAATTGCAGATGATGTTTTATCAGTAGCCATCGCACATGGGGCTCATGTTGTGAACTCCCTTATTTCTTTCAAAATCTAAATTCCTTGCAAAGCCCCTTTTTTTCCCTCACCGGAATACACAATGAATTTGTGTTAACGGCTCAGTCAGTGGGACTTCTGAAATGTCAGTTTAGATTGTATGCATGAAGAAATTATGGAATTGACAGAAGGTACATGAGATAGGAAACTGAAAATGGAGCCAGATTTAATGTTATGCAATAGTTTCAGATCTAAAAATGTTCCATAGCTAATGTATACTTTATTTTGGATGTTTGCATATGTAAGATGTCAAATTTCATAAGTAATGAATTCTTCTTTAATCATTGTTCATTCCAATCTGTCCTTGTAAGTCTGTGTTATGCTTACAAGTTTTCATCTTTGTGGAATGAATGCCACCTTGGGAGCTGATTCTAAGATATTGTATTAGTTTCTTTATCCTTTGTAAGTTATAGGGTATTTTTCATTGAAAATCTAATTATTTCGGTATTTCATGGTTGCTAACATGTGTTTTCTTTTCATCTGCTAGGCAATGGAATTTGAGTTAAAGAAGTTGTATGATACAGTTACATCCATCCATGATGAGATGTTCTATCTTCGTGAAAGGTATGATAGTCATAAATTCTGCCTAGTTATCTCCCGATGTTTGTCTTTGGTGATCTTTTGATAGAAAAATTAATCACTAGGTTCCATTCAAAATGGAAATATGTGGAATATATTGTTATTCGGTCAAAAGAAAAATAAAATCTTCTGTTGATAGAAATTCCTTTACGCTGGCAGGTGATCCTATTTGCTTTTGCATACACACACTGAAATACATGTACGACAATTGATGCCTCACATGATTGCATCAACTATTGCTATTCTCTGTCTACTTTGTTTTGGTAAACGCAATTCTCTATCAATTGATAGCTTTCATGAATCAAGAGTGGTCCATGTCACCATGTAAAACTATTATTTAAGGAATCATGTGTTATTCTCCCTGAAAGAGAGCCAGGGATGATATTACTCCATAGCCTTGGTCTGAAATCTGAATAGCAAACACGCGCACCAAACTGACAAGCAGGAGTGTATCTGATGCAAATAATCTTTTCCTTTTTTCCAAGGTGTAATAAAAATTAGTCTCTGTGGTTTACTTCTCTTTTCCTTTTGCATGTCACAACCTTAATCATTTATTGGTTTAGCGTGCATTAGAAATTTGCTGTCGGTTATGCTACCCACATTCTTCACTCCTGTGCTCCAAGTTCATGAATTAATTTCATTCCTTAAATGTTAATACTTTGTAAGTCATGATAGCCATCAAGTCAAGGAGGGAAAGAAGGTACTTTTCTGTGTGTGGCGCTGATGACAGGCTTCAATTTTATGTGAGTTTTGGAAGGTAAAATGTTTGTGTTCAAATAATCATGTACCCTATGGGGGCATGATGGAACTTTATGCAGTATTATTCAATTATATCGGTATCACCTCCCTAGTATATAGTTTGGCAGAGATGAATTACAGCAGTACTGGAGAAGGAAAGAAAGAAATGAAAACAGAGGAACCTAGCATTCGAGAGGCTAGTCTCTCCACATACATCACACAAAATCCTCCTTTTTCCCTTCTCACGCTTCCCATGCCTAAAATATTCTCCTAACAGAAAATCACACTCTCTCTCTCCTGCCAAGTTAGTTACTGGTGTAAGGACATCCATTTTGGCCCCCACTAAGCCACCTCAGCATTCTTTTTCTTCTTCTTCCTTGAATACACATGCCAAGTTTGACGTTCCTCATTATTCCCCCCCTCCAATTCAGAGGCACCTTGTCCTCAAAGTGAAAGTCAGGGAATTGAGTGTGAATAATATCATAATTCTCCCTTGTATTATCATGCTTTGGTAAATTAGCCCATTTTACTAAAACCTCAGTCTGTCCATTGGTCAGTAGCCAGGATTTTCGAATAGCTTCAGGCTGAACTTGTAGTTCCATCTCTTCTGTTAATAATTCATGGAGTGGTTAGGATGCAACTGAGGAGTGAATGGATGGTTTGAGCTTAGAGACATGAAAAATAGGATGGATTCCAGAGGTAGTTGGCAACTCTAACTTGTAAGCCACTTCCCCCAACTTTTGAATAATTTTGAATGGGCGATAAAAATGCGGATTGAGTTTCTCATTAGGCTTTTTAGCAAGAGACTTAAATTTATAAGGCTGCAATTTAAGATAAACCAAGTCCCTGATGTTAAAAGTAACATCTTGTCTCTTGTTGTTGGCATGAAGCTTCATTTGAACCTGAGCCTTCTCTAAATTAGTCTTCAATTCGGCTAGTATTAGATTTTTGGTCTTGATTTGATCATTAACCTCTTCTACTCCAGATAAACCATCACCCAACTTAAAAAGAGTGGCTGGTCCCTTACCATAGAGAGCTCTAAAGGGAGTCATGCCTGAGGATCTATTATAATTGGTATTAAACCAATATTCAGCCCCACTTAACCATGTAACCCATTGTTTAACACCTGAGATAAGTTTCTAGTCCTTGATTTACAACTTCAATTGGCCTATCGGTTTGTGGATGACACCCTAAACTATAAGCAAGAGTAGTTTTTGATTGCTTAAATAATTCTTGCCAAAATACACTAAGGAACATGTTGTCCCTATCTAACACTATAGTCTTGGGAAATCTATGCAATCACACGACCTCTTTAATAAAGATAGCAGCAACATCTTTAGTGGAGAAGGGATGTGAGAGAGGCATAAAATGAGCATTTTTTGTTAACTTATCCACCACAACCATAACAGTATCATATTTGTGAGATTTAGGAAGGCCAGTGATAAAGTTCATACTTATATCTTCCCAAACATGCTAAGGGATAGGCAAAGATTGTAAAAGTCCAACGGGGCTCAAGGCTTGGTATTTGTAACATTGGCAAACATCACATTTAGCCACATAAGTTTGTACATATTTGCGCATCCCTTCCCAATAAAACAAAGCAGATATCCTCTTGTATGTTCTTAAATATCCAGAGTGGCCTTCAAGCAGTGAATCATGGAACCCCTTAAGTAATAGAGGGATCCTAGTAGATGATTTAAGGAGTACCAGGCAGCCCTTGTAGAAAAAACAGCCACGTTTCAATGTATAGCCTGGATGATCAGTTGTTCCCATTGTAATTTGATGTATGATAGAAGACAAGAGAGGGTTATGATGAATTTCTTTCTCCCATTCCTCCCAATTATTTAATTGCCACAAAGATACATTATGCAACTCCATTGTTGTCTCCTTTCTTGATAATGCATCAGCTGTTGCATTTTCTCTCCCCGACTTGTATTGAACTTCGAAACGATAGCCCATAATCTTGGAAACCCACCTCTGCTGATCATAATCTATAACCTATTGCTCCAAAAGAAATTTGAGAGCCTTTTGATCAGTTTTAATGATGAAAGGATGTCCCATCAAATAATTTCACCATTTCTTAATTGCAAAAACAATAGCCATTAATTCCCTCTCATAAACAGAATAGAGTTAGTGTTTGGAAGATAAAGCTTGACTATGGTAAGCTATTGGGTGCCCTTGCTGCATCAACACTACTCCAACCCCAAAACCAAAAGTATCAGCTTCTATTATAAAGGGCTGAGAGAAATCTGGAAGAGCCAAAATCAGGGTAGTAGTCATAACTTGTTTCAGAACTTCAAATGCTTCTTGGGCCAACTCACTTCATTGAAAAGTATTTTTTTAAGTAAATTCATTAAAGGAGCAACAGTACTACCATGGTATTTTACAAACTTCCTGCAGTACCTGGTAAGACCTAAAAATCCCCGTAGAGCTTTCAAATCTTTAAGGACAGGCCAATCCACCATACACTTAATTTTTGAGGGATCAGCTTGCACTCCATCATCTAAAATGATATGTCCTAAATATTCTAGCTTCTATTGAGCAACACACACTTTTTAGTAACCAGTTGATTTTGTTGGAGGATCTGCAAGGCTTGCTGGGGGTGTTGATAATGAGATTGGATGTCTCCACTATAAACTAACATATTATCAAAAGACACTAGAATAAGTTTTCGGAGATATTCTCTAAAGATGTCATTTATTAAAAATTGGAAGGTAGAAGGAGCATTAGTCAAGTCAAAAGGCATCATCATAATGACCTTCATGGGTCCTAAAAGATGTCTTGGGCTCATCTCCCTTTTTGATACAAAATTGATGGTATCTCGATTTTAAATCCAACTTAGAAAATACTTTGTCTCCCCCAAGCTCATTAAGTAATTCATTGATGACAGGAATAGGAAACTTATCAGGAATAGTTATCTTATTTGAAGCCCTATAGTCCACACAAAAATGCCATCCTTCATATTTTCTTTTAACCAAAAGTACCAGACTTGAATAAGGGTTGTAACTGGGCCAAATGATCCCTGACACAATCATCTCCTTGACTAAACATTCAATCTTAACCTTTTGGGAGTGGAGATATCTATAATGACTTAGGTTGGGGGGTGTTTGCCTTGGTTTGAGTTCAATGGTATGATCCTTGAAGCGATTAGGAGGGACTCCTTTTGCTAGTTCTTACATTGCAGGAAAATCATCTAGTATACTTTGAACTTCATAGGCCACAACGGTAGGCGTCATTGCTACAAGGGTCAATTCACTAAATTCCACCAAAAAACCTAATTCTCTCCCTTTCAATGTTCTGATCATTAATTTTAAAGATACCAGAGTCTTTGACAATGATGGATCTCTATGCAAACACACCCATTCAACTCCTAGATTAATCTTAAGAGTGGATTTTCCCCAATCAACTCTAACTTCCCTTAATGATTCCAACTAGTCCACTCCCAAAATGATATCAGCTCCCACCAAGTCAAAAGGGTAAAATGATTGTTGGACCCTTAAGTTCTACATTTCCAATACTACATTGTGACAAATTCCCACACCTCTAACACAACATCCATCTCCAATTTGCACTTCGAACAAGATGGTTCTGTCCATGTGCAATTGAAGTTCATTAATCAGGTTGGCATTAATGAAATTATGTATAGCTTCACAGTCTATCAATACCATCACTTCCTTATTCCAAATTTTTCCTTTTACCTTTAGAGTTTTATTTCCATTTATTCCTACTATGGAGTTCATAGATAGGACCATCGATGGTTCATCTGGTTGAGTCTCCTAAATTGGTTCTATTTCAACCATTTTTGACACCTCTGGTTCTTTATTGTCAACATTCAATTTAGACAATATGAATACTTGGAGCTCTTTCTTCTTACACCTATGATTTGGCCCAAATTTTTCATTACATTTAAAACACAATCCCAACTTTCTTTTCTTGGCTATCTCAGCATCAGTCATTCTTTTAGAATTACTACTGGATAAGGAATAAGTCACTGATATATTGGTGGACTTTGAGCCCTGACCACCCTTCGTATTTGGACTCTTATAGGAACTAACAGTGGATGTACTCTTCACAGGTTTTGAAAAATTTAATGTCCTGACACTATTTTTTGATCCTGTCCATGTTCCTCTAGAGTAGGGCAAAGTTGCGACAGTCCACCTCGGTTCCTTAGCTCTTTCCAAAGCTAGATTATTGTCTTTAATCCTCTGGATTGTGTCCATTAAGTCTTGTAAGGACTGAAGTTTGAGCATACAAATTTTAGCTTTAATCTCAGCTTTCAAGCCATTCTTGAATGCATTGATTAGTAACTCATTCGAAGCTTCCCTTAAAGTTGTCGTAATGAGCTTAAAACATTCTCTATATTCAGCCATGGTGCTCTCCTATCTCAGAGACATCAGCATCTCGAAAGTGTTTCCACGCTGAGAATTATGAAATCGCAAGATGAGGTCTTGTTTAAGCTCCGTCTAAGATTTCACCGAACACCTCGCCTCCTTCCACTGAAACCAGTTTAGTGCACATCCTTCCAAATAGATTGCTGCCGCATCGAGTTTCTCCTCTTTAGCTATTTTATTCAATTGGAAATATTGTTCAACTTTGAAGACCCAACCCATCGGTTCTTCTCCTTCAAACAACGGTAGCTCTAGTCGTCAGAATTTGGGTCCTTCTCTCTCAACTATACTACTTTCTCCCATTTCCACTCAGTGCGCTGAGGCTTCCGTCATGCTCGAAGGAGTAGCGTCATCCACTGATTTCACTTTCTCCTCCTTCTTTCGATCATTTCAAACCTCATGCAGCACTTCAACTACCAAATCTCTTAACGCAGCCACCTCTTGTTTCACTTCCGTCATACTCTGTTCCATTCTTGTGATGTGTTTCTCCACTACTTCAATTCTGTTTTCCATCCTGGTGTTTACCATTCCCCAAATGCGACTGCTCTAATACCAATAATTGATGAAACTTTATGCAATATTATTCGATTATATCAGTATCACCTCCTAGTATATAGTTTAGCAGAGATGAATTACAACAGTACCAGAGAAGGAAAGAAAGAAATGAAAATAGAAGAACCTAGAATTTGAGAGGCTAATCTCTCCACATACATCACACAGAATCCTCCTTTTTCCCTTCTCACGCATCTCATGCCTAAAATATTCTCCTAATAGAAAATCACACACTCTCTCTTCTGCCAAGTTAGTTATTGGCGTAAGGATGTCTATTTCGGCCCCCACTAAACCACCTCAGCATTCTTTTTCTTCTTCTTCCTTGAATACGCGTGCCAAGTTTGATTTTCCTCATTAGGGCATAAGATTTTTATTTTTTGGTGTAGCAGAGGGGCTAAGGCTCAACAGAAGAAACAAAACAAAACAAAAGGGAAGTTAAGTTGACACCATTTTTTTTTTCCAATGGGGTATAAGATTTTTATTCATTCTTATGGCAGATTTATCTCTTAATTCAATGACTCAATATCCATGTGGCTGATATAGGGAGGAAGAGATGCAAGATCTCAACAGAGCAACTAACACCAAGATGTTTACCTTCAGTTTCCTTTCGATTTTGGTTTGCTTGTCTGTTGCTGGTATGCAATTGTGGCATTTGAAGGCGTTCTTTGAGAGGAAGAAGCTACTATAAGTTCCTCTCAGGTTTTTTGTTCTTTTAGTTTCTTCGGTTTTTTTTTTTTTTTTTCCATTTGATTGGTTGTCCTGATATATGTGTCGAGATGCATGATTTAGTTTTATAACTTACTTGGGATATGATAATTAGAAATTTATACCCATCATTAGTTACATTGATGGCACGCAACACTAAAATGGTAGATATTATAAACATTTCTTATGGTCCCGTTGTTTATGATATGAATTTCTATTCGGTCTGAGTAGTGAGTGTCAAGATTTTTTGATTCGATAATGGATAAAAGTGTTTTAGAACCTGTTGTCCCAATTGAAACCTATGATGCAATAAAAGACAAGGTTACTCCAGAGAGGAGTTTACATTATGTCATTGTTTGTGCTCCCAACCACTTCGAGGTGAGTAAAACGGTCTTAAGACATACTTGGGTAGCCGCGCAAGTTGTTGTTTGCCGGTTCCTCCGTCGGAATACCAGACATACTCGAGTGGGAGGCGAGACTTTACCCTTTTTTTTTGTGGGGGGGGGGGGGGGGTGTTGTGACGAGACCTGACTTCTTGCCAGCAAAGAATTCGTACTTATGATGTTACGGTACAATTTTTTAACTGTTGCTGGTCTTATAAGATTTGAGTTTGACAAAATAATAATAATAATAATAGCTCAGTAACATTTAATTATTTAAACAATGTAATTCATGTGATTTCCCAATTAAAAAAACCATTCATAGCACATAATATCTATTTTTTTTAATCAACTCACTCAGTGATCCAAGAACACATGTAAGTGTAATTTTTTTAATAAATTAATGATTTGATTTAAAAAAATTATTTCCCAATTTATATTTTTAAAATATTTTTTAAATTTAATTCATAAGACTCTTTTTCTTAACCGAAATAATTTCCTATATCAAATAGAGCCACGATGGGTCATTTTTCCCTTGACCCGGCTCCTTTTCAAAGCGACCTGTACAAGCATGATGATTGGCCACTTGGATCATCTTCCCTTTGAACAAAAAAAGTCTTTTTATTTTTGAAAGAATTGGGTCATTTAAAATTAATTTAAACGATCTTAATTTTTTTTATTTTGACATTTTTAATTTTAAAAGTATAACATAAAATAAAAATAGTTAATTAAAATTTTTTAAAAACTAATGAGTAAGATCAGGCAAATTAAAAAAATTAAAATCCAAAGTAAATCGAAACAATACAATTATTCCAGAAAAACAACACCAGTACAAAGAAACTGAATCCTGATGGTTTGAGAAAAAATAACAAACTAATTTTAAAGACATTTACTTCTAAATATTAAATTAAAAAAGAATAATATTATAAAAATTAATTTATTCTTTTATCTCAGAGAAAATATTCTACATCTTTGTTGGTATGGAAAAATATGCGACTGGTTTCTCCATGAACGGTAAGCAGGTCCCACTCTCAAGTTCCCTTGAGGTTGGAATAGCCTCTTTTTGAATTGATAATTCATGGTTCAATTGCCGCCTCCCCAGCAATGGCAAGCAACTACCAATATCGCAGCAACTCTGGCCGGCATGGCAGAGACCTGTGCTTCCATGGCAGACCTCAAACGCATTCATGCCTATGCTCTCCGTACACACCTCCATCAACACGCCGTCGTCCTCGGCAAGATGTTTCGCTTCGCTGCTGTATCACCCAGCGGCGACTTGATTTATGCTCACCGCCTCTTCTCTCAAATCCACCAACCAACCACTTTCTTCTACAACATTCTCATTCGCGGTTACTCCAAGAGCTCATCGCCTTCCCATTCCATTCGATTATTCAACCAGATGAGGCAGAACTGCGTAACTCCAGATGAATACACCTTCACTTTCTTACTCAAATCGTGGTCAAGGATGAAACTAACTGATCCGCCTTTGATTTTGGCTTCCGACGAGATACACGGTGCTGTGTTGAAGTTCGGGTTTTCTTCCCATTTGTTTGTTGATAATGCACTGATTCATTTGTATGCTGTAAGGGGAAAACCACTCTCAGCGCATCGTGTCTTCGAGGAAACTGTGGGTGTCGATGTTGTTTCATGGTCAGGATTGCTTGTTGCTTATGTGAGAGCTGGTGAGTTGGAGGTTGCACGACGGGTGTTTGATGAAATGCCTGAGAGGGACGTAGTTTCATGGACCGCTATAATCTCTGGGTATTCCCAAGCAAAGCGTTCAAGAGAAGCATTGGATTTGTTTTGGAAAATGACATATGCAGGAATAGAGCCTGATGAGGTTACTATGGTGAGTGTGATATCTGCTTGCACAAATTTGGGTGATGTGGAAACAGGACGAATGATTCACCAATATATATATGAGAATGGGTTTGGTTGGATGGTCTCACTCTGCAATGCATTAATAGATATGTATGCAAAATGTGGATGCATGGAGCAGACTTGGCTAGTGTTTAACAATATGAGTAGGAAGAGCTTAGTTACATGGAACACAATGATAACAGCAAGTGCAAACCATGGGAATGCTGAAGATGCATTGAAATTATTTGAATGGATGAGTAATTGTGGTGTTATGCCTGACAGCGTTACATTTCTGGCCCTTCTAGTTGCATACACACATAAGGGATTAGTTGATGAAGGTATAAGAATATTTGAGAGCATGCAAAGGGACTATGGAATTGAAGCCAGGGTTGAGCACTATGGGTGCATGGTAGATATGTTGGGCCGTGCAGGGAGGCTTGAGGAGGGATATAATCTACTTACAAGCATGCCAATTCCAAGCAACGATGTCATATGGGGTGCTCTACTTGGTGCTTGCAGGATTTATGGTGATGTAGAAATGGGGGAAAAGGTTATAAAGAAGTTGTTGGAATTGAAACCAGATGAAGGGGGATACTACATTCTCCTCCGAGATATCTACAATGCCACAGGTCGGACTGTGGAAGCCCATGAGATGAGGGAAACCATGTTAGCCAGTGGAGTTAGAAAAACTCCTGGCTGTAGTTGGGTGGAAGCGTGAAGTTTATAGGTGCCTTCCCCAGTTAACATAATGTAAGGCCAATGTTTATGCCCCCAGCCAGCGCTGGTTCTGCGCTTCTGCTGCAGAGTATTCGACATATCAAATATTCTTCTTGGAATTGAAAATTGATGGTTTTTGTTCTACGATGGATTGGACAAGCAGTAGCTGGGGATTGCCTTTGTTGTCTCCCAATCTCTGAATGGGTAATAGTTTCTAATAGGATCAAGTATTTGCAATTTACTTTACCGCGCAGCAAAAGGGTGTGTTGGGGGCAGCGTTTGCAGCAGAAAAATTACGTACGACACTCTAAAGAAGCGAAAATTTTGAAATATCTAAAGATAGTTTTCTATGAAAGGATAATAGTAGTTGTAAGCATTATATATGGAGTTTCTTCCCTTTCATCGTTTAGTTGGAATGTCACAGAATAATCTAATTCTAGTTGTGGAAATCTGAGTTCTATTTTATTTTTTTATCTTTTCGGTGAAACAAGAATAACCTATTCTTTTTTTTTTTTTTTTGTGATTACTGAGGGCAACTTATCCTAGTTGTGGATGCTTTAAGGCCATGGTACCAATGAATGTATTAAAATAATGGGAATCTTAAAAATATTTATTATGTCTTTATTGTTATTATTTAATAGTATTTTATTATTATTATTTAAATAGAGATATAAATGTTATTTCTCATTTCATTTACTTCTTTGTTTCTCTTTCTATTTTATTCTATTCCCTTGCACTGTATCAAATTGGTTTGAAGGTTATCTTTAAAGTTATTAATGTGAATTTTTTTTACCCATATCATAGTCTTTTGCAATGCATAACTTAGACTTGATAAAGGCACTAGGACAACCACCAAAATTAGAGAAAAGTTTGGACAGTCCCATGCCATTAATCATACCCAAGACTCAAAATTAAGATCTTAACTATCTATAATTAATCAAAATTCAAGGTTGAACTTCCTCCATCCAACTCCTATCAATTAGGAACAATTTTAAACTTCAAATTACTCTCAAATTCTAACCTTAACAATCCCTTGCCAAAAGCATAGTAAGGAGCATGAAAATTCTGCATATAATAGTCCAAAAAGTGCACTTTTAGACTTTATTTATAAACTTAAACTCTCGCATACTATCATGCTTTCAAGCTACATTCTTAACCACTATTAATCAACTTTGGATCATAAAAGCTCCTCAAAACTTGATCCAAAATAGTCTCAAACTCTACCAAGATAGTAGCAACAAATTTGATAGCAAAGAATTCCAAGTATGCAATTGTTCACTCAACCAACATCCCTATATGCCTATGAGCATTCAAGTTTTTTTCCTACAAACCATATGAACCTAAAGTAATTTGTCTAGGCCAATAACTCCATAAACCATGTGACTTTCATGGTTCTTAACATGAGACAACCCCTTATGACAAAAAATGCACAAAATGAGTCTTATATGCAACAAGTGATATGACCAAAAATAAGTTACACTCCTCTAATCACTCCCAAACCATTTTGAGCAACTTTTATTTATCTATAGAAGTTTGTCCAAGCCTTAAAATCTATCTAGAAAGCTTTATAACAAAATATGACTACTTTATACCTTATTTAGAAGCAAAACTTCTCATTAAACTAGTACTTATAATATAAACTAAAGAAACTTAAGTGTATTGCTTTTAAGTTATTTATAAATGCTAGATAGCTAGAAAATAGTTTAGGTTACCCATGGAGACTAGCTTGCTAGAAGGGATGAAACCACAAAAATTTACTTAAAGTTGTCTTAAACATGCCTTAAGTAGAAATGTCTAAAGGACTCAACTTTATCATGATTCCAAAAATACAATATGTGATACAAAGGTTGGCTAGGGAAAGTAGGGTAAATTCACTACCTAGCCTTCTATAAATGATAATCTTTCACTAAAGGATTCTCTACTCAAGGATATCACCTAGACGTAAGAGTTTCCACACACCCTAGATTACCATATCTTTTAAGGTAATTAGATGTAACTTGTTGCCACATCTCTTTTGAATGATGTACATAGTTGAATACATATTTTGAAAAGACTAATTTGATGCTATAACATATGAAATGGCAAATCATGATTTAATAGTCTATATGGTTGTAAAGGGGTTTTGAATGGATTTTTACCATTTTGTCATGCTTTTGGAGTTTTTATACATTGAATATATCAAATATGTTATTTATAATATGTTGGTATAAATTTGGCAAGAAGTAGAATTAAATTTCCCAAGTTGGGATACATAGGCCCAAATAAAGGATTTAAAAGGTAAGGTATGGTCACTATGACCATTTGAGTTGTTCTTAGGGATTTCCTATCTTGAAAGGTTTATTTTGATAAACGAGAGTGAGAAGAATTTGTTAGAAAGTACAACTCAAATTGTAGATTTTGGATTGTGAAATTCAACATATAAGCCAATTTGGATACTCGATTTTGCAAAAGTGTTATTTTGAGGTTTAAGGTGGTCATATTTTGATCAATGACCCATGGTTAGGATTTTTGAGCTCTAACAATTTGTATTAAGTATTTAAAAGTTGCTCCAAGTGATTTGAAAGTGTATGAAGTGAGAGAATGCATTTTGAACATACCACTTGTTAGTTTAAAAATCTAAATTTTGTTGGTTTTTGTCTTTTTTGTTGTCACATTGCTGTCATTGCTCCCTCGATTATTAGGGGCTATTTTGGCTAAGTTTTGAAGTGATTTTAAGGCTCAAATGATGAATTTAGGTATTTAAAGAAATGGGTAAAAGTTTTAGCTTAGAACCTTAAAGAAATGGTTATGTTCAAGTCTAATTTGTAGCTTTAAAATAAGTATTTTTCTGGTTTTTCTTTCATGACTACCATGGTGCATTTTTTAGGAATATTTCACCTTGAACAAGCATAATGTAGTGTACTAAAATGGTTGAGAGGTTTGGAGACAGTTGTATTTAAATTGTGATTTTTGGGTATATGGAACCCTACTTGTAAATAATTAGAAACTTGGTTTTATATATTTGTGGACTAAGCTAGGTGTGAGGTGGTCATTTGTATTCCATCTATGTTTTTGGAGGTTTAGATGTTAGATAAGTTTAAACATGTATTTAAATCTTGTTGGAAGTGGTTAGAAGGATTTAAGTGTTATACACTAAATTTTGGATTGCTATTTGATTTAATAAAGTGTGATTTGTTGTTTTAAGGTAGAATTTTCGCAAGTTCTATGTTGCTACCCTATGGGGACTGTCATAATTAGCTCTTGGAGAAAGTTTAATGGTTAAATGTGGCCCGATGTGTTAAAAGAAGAAGGAGAAATTTTAAGCCTCTAACCTTGAGAGTTATGGAGGTTAGAGTTTTAAAATTTAAGGACTAAAAGTGAGAAAATTTTGTAATGAACTGTTATAAACTCCATGGCTAATAACTGCTGTTCTAAGGGTTATTTAGGGTTAATTTATGTTTTTATGGCTGGTTTAGGACGGGTTAGAAGGTAACCCACTTGGAGAGCTTGAATTAGCACCCTATAGTTTCATTGGTGAATTAAAAGGCTAGCTTTAAGCACACTTTTTAGTGCAAATTTTTTTTGCACTAAGTCTGAGGTTCCTTCCCATTTTGGCTTATATGGTAATCTAGGATGTGTGAAAACTCTTAAACCTAGGTAATATCCTTGAGTACAAATGGTAAAAATGACCATTAAAAACCCCTTTAAAACCATATAGACTATTACAAGTTTTCTAACTAGCTAGTATTTTAAGATAACTTAGAATCCTTTCTAGCTAGTTAGCACTTATAGATAACTTAAAAGTTCTCTAACAAGCTAGTATACCTTAATCTTTTGTTAAAGCAGTTAAGTATAGGTTAATTAATTTGTTTCAAAAGTTTAAATTTACTCTAAGTTTTAGGTTTTTGAGGATTAAATTAACTATGTTTTTACAGTGACTTATTTTTTAAAGAGAGCAATTAAAGGTTTCCTTTGGTCTTTTTAAGACAAATTTGACACTATTGGTAACCTAATTTTGATCTAAGGACTTGTGGATTATATATTTTGGTCCAAACAAATTAGTTTAGGTTCATATAGTTTATAGGAAAATGCTTAGGTGCTCATGGGTATGTAGAAATGTTAGTTGAGTGAATGATTGCACACTTGAAATTCTTTACTATCAAATTCGCTGCTATCATCTTGGTGGAGTTTAAGATTATTTGGCTCAAGTTTTGAGGAGCTTTTGTGATCACATATTGATTATTAGTGGTTAAGAATGTGGGGAAAAATCTTAGCTTGAAAGAATGATGGTATAGGAAGGCTCAAGTTCATAAATGGAGTTCAGAAGTGCACTTTTTAGACTATCATGTGTAGAATTACCATGCTCCTCACTATGCTTTAAGTTAAAGGCTATTAAGGCTAGAATTTGAGGGTAATTTGAAGTTTAAAATTGTTCATAAGTGAGGGGAAGTTTAGGCTGAATATTAATGAAGTATAGATTGTTAAAGTTTTAATTTTGAGTGTCAAGAATGATCAATGGGATGAAACCATCTTGGTGATTGTCTAGTGCCTTTATTAAGTTTAAATTATGCATTGTGGATGGTTATGATAGGGGTTAAAAATAATTTGTATTAGTAACGTATGCTAGTATTCTCTAGGGCCTTAGTGACTTAAGAAATTCTATTTTTAATAAATTTTTCTTAGTGTATAATTTTTTATACCACTAGTAGTTCAAAAATTGCTCTTGTTGATATTGAAAGGGTGAGAGATTATTAACAAGATGCAAGTCAACATGTGGTGGTAAAACGCAATATCTTTATAGAAGTGTATATGAGATTGAGAATTGATTTTGTATTGAAAGTCAATTTTGTTTTATTAGTTCTTTTTGGTATTTGTTAGTACCACCATATAAAAATAAGGCAAATGGTTCCTTACACGGGGTCTTGATTTAAACAGTCTAGATCTTTTTTATTATTTTTAAAAAAATTTAATATATATATTAATTTTAAAAGAGGTAGAACACACAATAACAATAGTCTTTCAATTGTAAACCTAAAAAAAATGATGATTTAGAGTAAAAACAAAAAATAAAAAAAATTTAAGATTTAAAATTTGAGCGATCCAAATTAAAATTGGATAGTCTAGAGCTTATCCCAAGGATGAACACAATGCAAAGAAACTAAATTTGATCTGGATAGTCCAAAGCTCACCTTAGGGATAAGCACATTGCGGGGGAACCAAACTTAAAACTAACATCACTTTTTTGTCCAACCACAATAGACAACTCCCTCTTATTGGCAATTTTGGTCATGAATCAAATCCTCCATCCAACTTAATTGAAGGCAAAATTACAAAAAAAAAAATTGTGTACATATAACAGTTCAAATTTAATTTATGACAAGCGAGATTGGATGAATCAAATTTGAACTACTACATTCACATACACAATGGACATAATTTTCTCACATTACAATACACAACACATTCACATTACATGTCCTATCATTCTAAGGAATAGAAAACTATATTAAAATTCGTTTGATACACAAAATAGAAAAGGAATGCTTTGGAAGAGGGAATGAAAAAAAAATTTGATTATAGAAATAACCCTATGGCTCTACGTTAAAAAAATAATAATAAATAAATATTATTAAATAATAATTATAAAAATATAATAGATATTACACACAAATGATAAAAAGAGATTACCTTTTCATCAATGTAACCATACCATAAGGTCATTTTTGATACATTGAAACCAGAAGGTATTTATAAAAAAAAAAAAAAAGATATAAGAACTTGTTTAGTTGCACAACGAAAAAAGAAGGATAATGTTTTTGCAATATTATTATTATTATTTAACAATATTTGTTCCATTTTTATAACTTCTTAAAAAATAAAAGTATAAGCATCATTTTATCTATTCTATTCACATCCTTATTCTTTTTTATTCTCATACCTAATAATTTTATATGCGTGTTTAGCGCACATGAATTACTCTCCCTAAGACAAGATGCTATCTTTGGTAGACCAAGAAGGAAAATTAAAAAAATGAAGTAGATAGAATGAAAAATGATATTAGTATTATTACTTTTAAAAAAATAATAAAAAGGAATAAATATTATTAAATAATAATTATAATAACATAATAAATATTTTTTAAATTAAAAAAAATCCTTTTCCTCAAATGTGCTATATCACATTCCAAACATGGCCTTTTCCATTGGCAATAAAAAATGATGACTCCTCAAGTGAGCTAATGCAAAGAGTAGTCTACTAATGATATTGGATGTAAAACACCAATTTGGCCCTTAGCAAAGTTTTAACAACTTTGTATTTTAAAAATATTTTGGTTTTTTACAAAAAATTTTTCTATTCCTTTATTTTCAATTTACAAAACATACAAATAAAAAACTATTTTTATTTCTTTCTATATCATATCAACCATAATTTTAAATCACAAAATTCTATTTTATTCTCATTTCTATTCTATTAAAAATCTTTTATTTAGAATGTGACCTAAATTCTATTTTATTCTCATTTTTATTCCAAATGTGAACTAAAACTCAAATATTTGGGATTTATTTAGAATTTAAAAGCCAAACAACACCAACACCCCAAATATTTGGGGTCTATTTAGAATTTAAAAGCCAAAAAACACCAACACTTCAGCTCAGGTCGATAGTCCTTTTAAGTACAGGACTCCACAAACCACAATAAGAGTAACACAAATGAAAGCAAACATGCCGGAACCGTTCACTTAGTAGGCAAAACACTCTCCATTTAGGCCAGTAGTTCTTCAAAGTACAAGACTCCACTATACCAGTCCAACACATAGCAAGGCAAACATGCCCCAGCCATTTATTTAGTAGGTGACTCTGGAATGACTTCCGTTCTCAACCAAACCACCTGCATTTTACTTACTCATCATCGTAACTCTTGTGGTGATGATGCTTGTGGCGATGGTGCTTCTTCCTCTCATCATCATCATCAGAGCCATCATCTCCCTGCCAAGAAAGGATCATAGAATTAAAACCAATATTAAACTGGATTGCCTCATATAGCTTGCGTGACTTCCTAAATGTAAATTAATGGGAAGCGAGAATACACTTCATAGAAACCCAAGATATTGTTTAGCAATACCTTTGAACCCAACCATGTCTCGTTATTACTAACAAACTCCTAAATAAAGAAGCTTAGAAGGGGACACTTGATCTTCAACATAAATTTCATAAATTGACCTAGTTATGCAGGAAAATAACAGTTCCTACATTTTTCTTTACCAAGCCCCTCCAAAGAATGCACGTTTGCATGTATATATAGCTTGACACTGCCCGTTCAATCATCCTATATGCAGACATTCTTTTGGTAACAATTAGTTCTTTTCCAATTACTTGGGACTAGGGGGTCTAGACTTTAGGATGTGAGAAAATGCTATCCCATTATTTATACAAGAAAACACCAAGATAAAGCAAACATCAATAAATTGTTCATCCAAAAGCATCAATAAAATGAGAAATATTGCCATAGAAATTCATAAATTCTTGAGGTTGAGAAAAGCTCACTCAAGAAACAGCATAGAGAACTAGAGATGTTCTCGTATGGTCCCAATGTCAGTGGAAATGATACATTAATGGTGTACACTCTAAAAAAACCAAGGAACAATCTAGAGTAGAAACAAGTATGCAAACAAAACGGCTAAGTTAGCCATTCCTCCAGGTTCTATTATTATGTCTCACAACTATTCTTGAATCTACTTGCGCCAAAATAAAAATTAAATTATTCTTTTGTTCCTTCTGACTTCCATATTGCATACTTCATGTCTTTGTTAAAAAAAAATGACCTTGAACAAGACTAAAATGATTTAAGTACACCAAACACACATAATTGAGAATAAAGTCATTAAACGAAACTGAGGATATAAGCAATCTGTTCCCTTCACTCTATATATTAACTGAGGTTATCTAACTGCTTTCTCTACTTTCGAATTATATTGAAATTTGGACCCCAGACATAGAATCAAATCAAAGACATAGTAAAATATGTCATGAACGATAGGCTTCGTAAATTGTCACGCAGAGTCTGAAAAGCTTTTATTTTCCTAAGAGGTAGGAATAGGGATTGAACTATTGAGATAAAACACAATCAATTTCTAGCAAGTGCCATGTGAGCTATCAGCTCATTGGCTTAGAGCCTAAAAAGTTACTACTAGCATGATATGAGTTGTACATAATTGCATAAGTAGGAAAACTGGAATATTTTCTTGCTACATCTCAAGTTAATAGTTGACAGTCTAAAGTTGCTTTTGCCAACGGTCTTAAATTGGCTTGGCCTAGAGACAAAGTATTTAAGAATTTTTCCTAGTTTTATACACTTGTTACAAAGTAAGTTTGAGCAGCTTCATAACATTTTGGAATGTGGTGCTAAGGACCTAAGCAGACAGGAGTCAAACTTCACTCAACCATATCAACAAGACAGTTAAAAAGTCCAAATAAGAATTGAACTAAGAAATAATCTGGTGTCCTCGTGAACAATAAAGTGAACAAATTGCAAATCTATGCAACAAATAAGAGATACTATAATATACCAGAAAATACAAGACATTATTAGGCAAGCGTCAAAGACTTGCAGAACCAGAAATCACAAGCTCGCCTATATATTAGTAATAAGTTTCAATATTGGAGTACTCACATATTTCTTACGTCCATGGCCCTCTTCACCATGGCCATACTTACGAGGCTCTTCATCATCATCACGCCTCTCATAACTAGGTTTGCGGTACTCCTCATCTGAGCGCCCATAGCCATATTTTCCCCCTTCCTGGCTCTCATAAGTTGGCCTTCCATAACTTGGTCCCTTCGGCGGCTCATCCTCGTAGTCAGGCCTCTCAGTCCTCCCCCCATAACCATATCCACCACCCTCTTCCTCCCCGTAGGTGGGCTTACGACCATAACCGGATCCATGTTCTGACGTGGGTGCCTTATACTCCGACTTCCGCCCATACCCAGACCCGTATTCCGAAGTGGGTGCTTCATATTCCGGCTTCCGACCATAACCAGACCCGTATTCCGAACTAGGCGCCTCGTATTCCGGTTTCCGACCATACCCAGACCCGTATTCCGAACTAGGCGCCTCGTATTCCGGCTTCCGACCATAACCAGATCCGTATTCCGAACTGGGTGCCTCGTACTCCTGCTTCCGACCATAACCAGATCCATATTCCGAAGTGGGTGCCTCGTGCGCCGGCTTCCGACCATACCCAGATCCATATTCCGAAGTGGGTGCCTCGTGCTCCGGCTTCCGACCATACCCAGATCCATATTCCGAAGTGGGTGCCTCATACGCCGGCGTCCGACCATACTTCGAACTGGGTTCTTCATACGTCGGCTTCCGACCATACCCAGATCCATATTCCGAAGCGGGTGCCTCATACGCCGGCTTCCGACCATACCCAGACCCATATTCCGAACTGGGTTCTTCATATTCCGGCTTCCGACCATACCCAGATCCATAATCCGAACTCGGTTGATCGTATTCATTCTTCCGACCGAACCCAGATCCGTAATCCGAGCTGGGTTGATCGTATTCATTCTTCCGGCCATACCCCGATCCGTACTCCGATCCACCGGAGCCTGGCTTATTTAAGTCAGATTGGAAGCCATAAGGAGGATCAGGCCTCGCCCCGTATTGGCCTCCAGGCTCTCCACCCGGATTGTATGCCGGTGCAGGCCTGGGCTTGGGACGAGCATAGCTGCTGTATTCAGCTTCCAAGGCCTCTTCAGAATAAGCAGATGGTTCAGCGGAGGAGGAGTACTGGGGACGATCATAGTCGAAGTCATCAGAAGCCGAAGATGAGACCGGATAGCAAATCTCATCAGACGGAGGAAGGGGGCGACCGTAGGCGATAGCAATGTCGTATCCACCACCATATGGCGTTGGATCGTACTCGTCGAAATCGTCGACGTCGTCATCGCGCCTGGAATAGTACGTCATTTTAAGGAGTCTGCTAGCTTCGATTCTGAATTTGCGACCACTGGTCCCTAAGTTGGGATCCGCAGTGGTTTTATAACTGCCTGGGAAATGGCCCCTCTCCTACTAGCTCCTCCGGTTCCAAGACGACGCTTAATCTAGACGACAAGATGTGGATTCTTCTTTCTTTAAGCCTGGAACGACGGAGTCGTTTACATGTGGAACCCGCATGCTTTCTTTGCGGACCCGAGATGATGTCTAATGGGCCAAGGTCTACGATACAGTAATGGACATGAAAATGATTGGTTAAGGGACTATGGGCACTATACCATTGAAGTCAAGAGTCGGTCCAATCGTCTAATGCCAAAATTAGACTTATGGAAAATAAAATATAAAAAAAGATTAAAATTAAGTGCTCAACATTTAAAGGATAAACTTAAGACAGTGTATGTCCTTTCCAGAACTAAAATATCAATTTTCTTATATTTTGAGGGGCATTATATTTTTATGATCAAAATTTCCAATAAATTTTAGTACTAATTTTCCAGAATTTGGCATGGCCTGGTTCCTTCTTATCGCAAAATGCCAAGGAACAACAAAAATTTGGAATGGAGGCGCAAATCAAATTCTGAATTGGTTGTGCGCCGCATGGTAACATTACCCTTCTGCGTGACAATACAATTCAAATTCATACCTCCGGATAACAAGCCAATATTTAACATTAGAATCAGATTCTCGAGGCCAAGATTCTCTGTACGCATACTTTTCTTTGGACGATTCTTTAGGTGCGTTATCTCCCCTCTCCGCCATTGATCCCAGTCGCCGCTATAGATCAAGCTCTCTCTCCAAACTCTACACTCAGAAACACTAAGAAGACCTACCAGATTTCCTGAGATTTCAGAACTACAATGGCAGCTCGTGTAATCACGGTTTCACAGACCGGAAGCGGAGACTATCGGACGGTGCAGGAAGCAATTGATGCCATCCCACTCGGCAACAACCGTCGGACGGTGATTCGAGTTTCGCCGGGAATCTACAAGCAGCCGGTGTACGTGCCCAAGACTAAGAATTTCATCACCCTTGCTGGTCTGTGTCCGGAGGATACTGTGCTTACCTGGAATAATACCGCCACCAGAATCGAACACCACCAGGTGGGCGAACTTGGATCTTGTTCTGCTCCTATGAGTTAAGGATTAGTTTTTTTACGAGTGGGAATAGCCCATTTTGGCGGTGAATTTTCCTGCAGGCTGCTCGGGTAATAGGGACTGGTACTTTTGGTTGTGGTAGCACCATTGTGGAAGGGGAGGATTTTATTGCCGAGAACATCACGTTCGAGAATTCCTCCCCTCAGGTAATGCTTCTAAAATATTAGTTTTCTGCCGGCTTCGTAGTCGTCACTTGCAATTTGTGCCTATCTAGTCTAAGCTGACAACCATTACGGTGGTAAATGTGCATATATGATGTATAAGTAAAACTGATTGTTGATACAATCCTGTGTTAGTGTTACGGATCCACGATAAAAAATTGTTGACCAATGTGTTCGTCATGCAGAAACTTCGAATTTTTTATGATTTACGATCGTCAGAAAGATATACAATTTAGACTGTAGTTGTCTTCTTCATACTTGTGGTTGGAAGTCATCTCCTTACTAACAAATGCAGTGTTTATTTTACGGGGAACTTGTGGTTTGAAATTTTACATTTTTGAGGGTTTGAATGTGCTCAAGAATCAAGATAGAGACTTATTAGCATTCCTTTTGTCACTAGTCAAAGATCCTGTTGTAAGGGTGTTGGATGATTATATTGGTTTGCGCATCGACATTTTAAATAGTATCTTCTGAAGCGATTAGCAGATGGGTTACAAGCTTATAGTCCCTCCTTTTTCCTTCTCTTTCTGGCAGGGTTCAGGGCAAGCAGTGGCAATTAGAGTAACCGCAGATCGATGTGCCTTCTATAATTGCAGGTTCCTTGGATGGCAGGTATCTCCATGTCTCAATGTGTGAGTTTTATAGGTTAGAGGCTTCTTGAAATATTTTATGTAGAGATGTAGACTTGCTGAACTAGTTGATTCAATTTTCTTTTCGATATCTTGAATAAGTAATTCTTTGTTGGGCGTGGTTTTAGAGTAAATTATAATTGCCATGTTTCTAACCTTTTGTTTTAGTGTTATACCTTAAATTAACTTGGGGGCCATGATTGTCAGACAAGATGCTCTTATGTGCAATATGGTTGGGCGGGTTCTGTTTCATTTGAGGACAATGTAGAGGAGGTACCAAGGAGATAAATTTCTTACATGATTATGGTGCAGGACACTCTGTACTTACACTATGGCAAACAGTACTTGAAAGATTGTTATATTGAAGGAAGCGTGGACTTCATTTTTGGCAATAGCACTGCTCTTTTGGAACATTGCCATATCCACTGCAAGTCTCAAGGCTTCATTACTGCACAGAGCAGAAAATCTTCTCAGGAAACAACTGGTTATGTATTCCTGAGGTGTGTAACTGACCATTGTCTACATCTTCCCATGTATTCCTGTGCTTTAGTCATTAGAAGTTCTTAGCATGTCCAAGCAGGAAAAGGTCAGTTCCTAAACGTCATGTTTTGATACTCAATGATGTAGTTTAGTACTAGTATGATAAGGGAAAGGAAAATGTTCACGACTTTTTTATCCTGAGGCAATTTCTTTGCTCTCGTGATGCTCATAATTTGAACAAATATTGCTAGTGGAAAAGTTTATTGTAAATGCGTTGCTACTGTGTTGTAATTGAGGAATAATTCTATTTTTTTAGGTAAGCTAGTATTAATGTCAAAATTGAGTTGTAAATGATTAGGAATGAGAGAATTTATGAATTCATATTTGGTCTTTTAATGAGAGATTAGATTTATTTAAGTTGGAATATTTTTTAATTTATTCATTAGGGCTTTCTATTATTTTTTTTGTTCCTATTCCTGTTCAATTATTACATTTTATTCTCTTAGGAGTTAGCTCTTCTCTTGATTCCCCGTTAATGGACCTTCTTGTAAGTTGTTTTTGAGGCCTAATTTTGGCATTGAATGCATGACTGTAATGTTCATGGAGGGCATTGTGACAGCAATGATAGTGGTGGTGGTGGAATTGGCTACCGTTGCAAAGGATGCAACAGTAGCAGCTGTGGCAGCGGAGAATAATGAGGTACTCATGGTGATGATAAGAGGGGAGGCTCAGGAATTGACTCAACTTTCCTATCCAAACTGTGGGGACTGATATCACACTAGAATTTAAAATTCCATGATTAGGAACCAGAATCAATTTCCTACACAACATGGGGTTCTGATCCCTTCAGGTATCTAAGATATCAGGTATTCCATTGGAAATTTTAGAATCTTCAATTTTTATAGAGGTGCAAGGAGAAAATTGTCAGAAGAATAAGGATTTGCATGAGTGAGGATAAAATAATTTAAAACCTCTTACTAAGAAGTAAGAATCCTCATTATCATTTGATACTTGCCCCTACTTAAAGAAGGGACTTTCCGATCTTTTAATTTCATCAGCATAACCACTTCCTTGTCAGTCTCTTGTTCTTCAGATTTCCTAATGTAATTTGTTTGATGTGCCTATGATGCAAACTTAGAATGGTATTTACTCAAAAATCATGCTAGGCTAATACTAATAAGCTTTTGGCCGCAGTTAGATTTTTCATTTATGCTCTGGACCTTTCAGGTGCTTGAATTATACATATTTTGGCAGTGAATTGTCTCTGTTGCCACTGCAGATGTGTCATCACGGGTAATGGAGGTACTTCATACGCATGTCTTGGACGACCATGGGGACCTTTTGGAAGAGTGATCTTTGCATACACTTATATGGATCAATGTATAAAGCATGTTGGCTGGAATAATTGGGATAAAATTGAGAATGAGCGAACTGCTTGCTTTTATGAATACAGGTAGGTATCTCATATCTTGTTTCATTTCGTACTGTTTTATGCCTGCAGGCATCCTTTTGAAATCAGTCGAGGTACTACAGATATATGGCCCAAGGCTTTAATTAATGTATCTATGGATCTTACTGAAACCAGTACAGATGTAGGTTTATTCAATATATTCTACTAATAACTTGAATTTGCTAAGGTTGTTTAGGATGTAATTTCTTTCAAGTAATGCACATTATCTGCTTGACCCATTAGACCTGGGACATGCCTTGTTTGGCCTACACATTTGATCGAAATACTTTTAACCTGCCTTGATATGTAAAAATTGCTGTCTATTATCAAAACTACAGGTGTTTTGGACATGGTTGCTGTCCATCCAAACGAGTAACATGGGCTAGAGAACTAATAGATGAAGAAGCAGAGCAGTTCCTTTCGCATCGTTTCATTGACCCAGATGCTAATGGACCTTGGCTTGCCCTCAGAATGGCCTCGAGGATTCCATATTCTGCTTAGAAATTATTGAGGTGACACAATTAGAAAGTTCCAAGCAGTTTGTTACATGTGCGCTTAAAATTCCCACTGTTTGTGGAATTTGTATGCCAATTATCTCTCTAATGATGCTATGGTTTGTGAAGAATAAAAAATATTAGATGATGCTCTTTCCCGCATGAGATTCCTATTAGATTACTTTTTCAGTAAACGATTTTCTGATTCATATTTTTAAGACCTGGTGAAATTGGTAAGCTGCAGAATAGAAGGATTGTTGGTGAATACAACCTAATGTTTTTGAGCAACTTGTATAGAATGACATTTTGCTTGATGCCCTTCGTGGAGGCAGTGCTTTAATTGCGATTCAGGGTTAAAGCAAAGGAGGTAACATAATCTATAATAAACCAAGGACAGATAATTTCTCATAAGCCAAGCAGGATGCCTCTAATAATTAGGGTTGGGAGAAATGTCATATTGTCATTTTAAGCTAACAAGCGTTGTAAACAAGAATTTGTGACATCGCGTATGATTTTTTTTTTCAAAAAAAAAAAAGACATAGGATGATGAATATGATTATATTATATTACCTTAAAAATAATCAAAAAACCAAAATCTCTTTATTAACTTTAATTCATCAAGTAATAAAAAATAATGAAAGATGCTTACGACATTGTCATTTTAATCTAGTAATAATTAGGTTTTGGAGAAATAAACGAGCGGGATACCTCTAATAATTAGGTTTTGGAGAAATATCTAATTGTCATCTTAAACTAGCACGCGTTGCAAACAAAGAGTATGTGACATGGCGTATGATTTTGTTTTTTTCCAAAAAAAAAAAAAGAAAAGACGTTGAATATGATTATATTATATTGCTATGACATTGGGTGTGACTTTCGTTTTTATTTTTTCATAAAAGAAGAGAAAACATTGAATAATAAATATGATAATATTATGTGTTACTAAAAAATGATCTAAAATTCTAAATCTCTTTATTAACTTTAACTCATCAACAAATACTAACAAATAAAAAAGAAGTTACTTGAAATTAGCTTAAAAGGTAAGATAAAAATATGAGTAATGTTAAAGGTTCAAACCCTCTAATATAACTCAAAAAACAAAAAGACAGAAGAGAAGTGGGTTATAATAATCCCGCAACTGGATACAGTGAGAAAACGTTAGAGATGCGGAGGATCGAACGCCGTGCCTCTCGCACGCAAAGCGAGCACTCTACTATTCGAGCTTCATTCGCATCCAAACTGTGTTAAATATTTATTATAGAAATCTTACTCATTAATAATACAAACATTTGTCTTTTTCTCCGGAGTCGCAAATATGTTGCAAACCTATTCATTATACCATCATTTCTACCATCAAGCCTAATCAATGTGAAAACATCTACTTAGGGCTACCAAGTCGACTCAATGCCATGTAACCGTTAATTTTATGGATGGGCAAAATACTTAAATTTTATAGATACTTATAAAATTTATTTATTGAAGTTTAAATATAAGAATTTTTATCAATATTATAAGAATTTAGATCCAAATTTAAATAGCATGATAACCAACCTTTTCCAAACCTGTAATATATTACATCTATGTGCGTATATTTTATGTATGTTTGTGTGTATGTATATATAATTGTAAAAAAAATTTTAAAAAAAAATTCAAATAACACTATGAGTTTTAAATTATATTAATAATTGTTTAAGATATTTTATTTTTTATTGTAATTTAATATGAACATACCTTATGTAAATAATTCAATAAATATGAATGGGTTAGGTGCAGGGATTCCAAAATTTAATGGAAATCAAACATTTTTTACTCATTAAATCCGAAGATAAAAATTATAATATTATAACATACGTACTTATCATCATCAATTCCTACTTTTGGTTTGAAATTATTTTTCGGCTGAACTCTCTGGTTCATAGTTTAGTTTTATTGATCAGTAGAATTTGCATTGTACATTCAACTGGAATAAATTATATTAGTTCTGCCTCAAGATTTAAACCTAATTTAACAATCAATAAAGTCACCAATTAAGTGCGGCATCGTCACCAAAGAAAGGATCATCCGCCATTCTTTTGTCACTATTTTACTCATTCAACAAGAATAAGGTCAAGCAAGCATCATTTCCGACTAACCAGTCTAGAAGTGACCAGTGGTCAGTCACCAATAGTCAGAGCAAGAACATGATCCTTGCTTGAAACTATGAAAACGATAACGATCACGGACAACAATTTCACGGTTGTATATGTCAGAGGCAATCTTAATAGCAGAATGACAATCTAAGCATATCCTTAGGTTCTTGAAAATATATAATGAAGAACCAGATGGCGTGCTTATCAGGCCAAAACAGAGAGCTAACTTCTCACTATGTGTGAACAATACCTGCTCTACCTCCTCCAACTCTTCTGTGTAGTCCTCCCTGCCAGAAAAACCAGATAAAACTTGGGAAGTTGTATTGGGAACATAAGCAGCCAGCCTTAACCTTCGAATCATGTCATCTAGCATCGTATATATCTCTGTAGTTCGCAGGTGTGACTTATCTCCTGCGCTGAACTGATGAAGTTTGCCAGCAACATATATTGAACTCATACCTGGCATCTTTCTGATACCCCTGTTTTTAAGAACCTGCCTTAGAGAATCAGCCTTGTCCTCTTTTCCAGACAACGCATACATATTTGAAAGCAGGATATGATATTCTGTGTTGTGGGGATCCATCTTAACCAGCTCCTGCATCATCTGTTCACCGAGCTGCAGCTTACCATGGACACGGCAAGAACCCAGTATGGATCCCAGTACCACTTCATTTGGAGGAATTGGCATCTTTTTCATGAAGATGAAAGCTTCTTCAAGATGCCCAGCCCGACCCAAAAGGTCTACCATACAAGCATAATGTTCTATTTCAGGCCTTATGTTGTAAACCGATTCAAGGTTGTGGAAGTATTGCCAACCCTGCTCAACAAGACCCGAATGGCTGCAGGCACTTAACAAAGACATAAAGGTCATAGCATCTGGTTGGGCTTCTTCAACCATACGACGAAACATATCCACCACAACTTTGCCCCGTCCATGCATGGCCAACCCTCCAAGCATAGCATTCCAAGCCACTACATTCCTTCGTGGCATATGCTTAAACACTATCAATGCAGTGTTTATCCAACCACATTTTGCATACATGTCAACCAAACTTGTGCCCACCATTATATTCATGTCCCTAACCATTGATTTAAAAGCATAAGCGTGAACCCACCTGCCCAGAGCCACATCACCTGACTGTGAACAGGCTGACAAAAGTGAAGAAAGTGTAACGTAATTCAATCCCATCCCACGATCAAGAAGCATTTCTTTCAGAAGGGAAAAAGCATCCCGCGTAAACCCGTTTTCTACATAACCAACAATCATAATGGTCCAGGCAACCTCATTCTTCTCAGGCATCCTGTCAAATACCGCCCTTCCACTTTCCACTCCTTCCCATTTTACCGCTCCTTCCAGAATCACAGTCCATGACACAACACTATGTTCCTCCATCTCTTCAAAGACCCTTCTCACTTCACTCAGTAGTCCACACTTCACGTACAGATCCATAACTGCATTGCACACCTTCATACTGTTAATTAAACCAGGTTTCACCACTACCGCATGTCCTTGCAGTCCAACCTTAACATCTACCAGTCGCGCACAGGCATTGAACACACAAACCATGGCCACCTCATCAACCTCCCGGCCCTCTCTTTGCATATCAACAAAAAAACCAAGCGCTGCTTGAGGCATGCCATGGCGAGCACAGCAACCAATCAAGGTGGTCCAGTCTACAGAGTCCTTGTGTGAGTGAGGAATTTCATCAAACACTTTGCGCGCATACAAAGCATAGCCGCAAGCTGCGTACAGATGAAGGACGGCGTTGCGGAGGAAGTGATCCGGAAGAGAGACGAGGCCACTGACAATGAGGGTGGCATGGAGCTTCTTTCCGGCGGCGAGAGAGGAATTGCGAGCACAAGCTCGAAGAAGAGAGCGAAAGCGTAGAGCGAAGGATGAAGGGGCAGAGTGGGTAGTCCATCTCATTCGAGAGACTTCGATGATAAGCTGTTATTGCCTTATTGACTCTGTCCCTACGGTTCAATCAGAAAGCAGACGTGGTGGTTCGCTAATTGCCGCCTGGTTTTATGTTTCTCTCTAGAATCTCTAGTCCGAATCCTCCGCTCAACCGAAGGATGAGCAGGGGGCTCATTTTTAGAAGATTTAGATAATTTATAGTTTTTTAATTAATTATTTTTTTTATTTTAAATAAGATCTAAACCAACTTATTTAGATTTGAACAGTCTAAAATAGCATGATTTTTAAAACCGGACCGGACCGGCCGATTCAACCAGAAAACCGGCGAACCGGACCATAATCCGGTCCGGAGAAGCCCAAGAACCGGCATTCTTAGGAACCGGTCAACTTGGTCAAAACCCGGGTTTGACCGGCCGGTTTTCAACAAAAACCGTTGCCCCCTCTACTGGTTGAACCGGTCCTAGATGGAAAATGCCACAAAATGTCTCCTCCAAGTCTCGAACCCGGTCTCCCAACATCTCCACGAGAGCAGGTCGCCAGTTCTCCCGAAAGGAATGCTTACCCAATATATGCAAACTTTTATATATATATAAATATTAAGGTTCCTTCCAAAAGTTGTGGCACGCACATATTCAAACCCCTGACGTTGTGCATTACAAGAAGGGAGATTGCCACTTTTGCAACAAGTGATGTGCGCCTTCTTATGCAAACTTTTATATATATATACATATTAATTATTCCTTCCAAAATTTGTACATAAATAAATTACAAGAATCTTGTGACCAAACTTATCATATCATATATTTAACAGTAAGCATAAATTTTATATAAATATATTTATAAAAAATGTTAAAATTATATTATATATATATTTATTATTACCGGTTCAACCACGGTTCGACCACAGTCGAACCAATAAACCTTGAACCAGTACCTTTACCAGTTCAATAACCGGTCCGATTTTAAAAACATTGTAAAATAGAGACAAACATGTGATTTAGCTCCCCAGAATTTGCGTTATTGGCGAAAATTAGGCCAAGATTTTTTTTATACCAATTATCCCAATAGGCTTCTGTCACAATTCAAATACTTCCCTGCAGGGTCATGATCCAGAAGCTTGCTTAATAGCCCTAGATCAAAGTTGCATCTTAAGAAGACAAACAAGGACCCAGCTCTGTTGTCTGGGTGGGCTATCGAAGTATTGCTGCAATAACTGAAGCCGACTTGCCAGAGGGATTTTGGGACAGAACCATGTTATACCCATTTGGCATACTGTAATGCACAACAAAATTTAAGTACAATTTTGAAATGTTTGTTATTATATATATATATATATATATTATACCTCAGCACATGATTGAGTATTGCAAAAAAATCTTCCCACATGTATGTGTTTATTTAAGCACCTGATAATAAGTAACAATGGATGAAGGAACTCAAGTATTTTCTTTAATAAAATTAGGAACTGAAGTAGACCCAACAATATACAGAACCGAAGGCTCTCCATTCGTCGTCTTATTTTCCTATTCAACTTCAACATCCATCCCTCGCGCTGAGGCGATACTGAGCAAAAACGTTAATTGAGACAGAAGAACAAGCAGCCGAGTTATATGCCGCGAAATGGGCGCAACAATTACTCCGATTGATTAAAACCAATCCTCTCCAAAATTTAACAGCATAACCACCGTGAATTCTAGTAGCATAATATAATTCAAGCAATAGCCAATAATCAATAGAAAATCAGAATTCCAAACAGGGCAAAGCCAGCATACACATGTCATACACTTAAAGAAGCATACAGAGTCAAATTAGCCTGGCACAACGAAGCATCTTTGTCTGAGCACTCAAAAACCAGAGTGAAAGAAAAAAAAGGGGCCGAGAATGGAAATAATTCTCAGCCATGTATCTAGACAATATTTCGAACCAATATCAGAAAATGTCTGGTCTTGGCTATTTATGAAGTTTAAAGAACAGAATTACACCGATAGCGACAACCAGAACCACAATGATGCCGCCAATAGTCCACTTGTTCTTGCTCATCCTTCTTGACATGTTAGACAAAATTCTCTTGCTCTTGCCTATGTTATCATCAACTCCATGAAGCTACAAGAGAGAATATAACCACCAATGAATAAGAGGGCATGTATCTTTTAAATACATATTTCTGTTTAATGTTTCTACACCAATTTCCAGCATAACTCAAAAGGGTAACAATCAGAGGGCATGCATACTGAAATTACGATAATAAGGTAACAAAAATCTCAAAAAGCAGCCTGTTACCAGAAGAACTACAAACAAATCATACACTTGATTATAAAAAAGATTACCGTGGTATGTGCATGCAACAGAGATTGCCGCTGTGAATGCAAATCTTGAAGAATTGAAACACCGAGCTCTTCTGTTTCTAACATTGTTCTTCTACTGTCCTTAATTCTGTCACTAGATTTGTCCAACCTCTCAGTTGACACCATTAATCTTGCTCTCTGATCAGCTGATGCCTATTGCACATTCATGCTGGTGTCATATTTAGTGGTGTTAATCTTTAAAATAATTAGTAAATTTAAGACCAATCGTATCCCACATCTGGAAATCAGACAGAATACTTGCCATTTGCCACAGTAAGAGTCAAGTCAGGTGATACCTTTGGACTAGTAGCCCAGCAAATTTATCATATTGTCAAATCTAACTTTTATGTGTAGCAAAAATGCAGAGACAGGCAGTGGTGGAGCCATAATATTCAGATACTCGGGAAATCAGTTACAACTTAAAAATTCATTTAGTCAACATGGAAGATACTCTATCATAAATATGATGATAACATCAATTTAGCCATAACAATGGACCAATCATTCTCTGTCTGAAGGTATTCCATCTCTGTCCAATTTGGATCCAATATATATAGCTATACAGAATTTGGTTTTGACTTTATATTTTCAGTTGTAACCCTTATATTCAGTACTTCAATGGGTGCAAAAGCAATTTAAAAAAAAACAACAACAACAACAATAATACATATCCAAACACGCTTAAAAAATTCATTCTGGGCAACAGCCCAAGCTTCATTCATGTTGAATCATCCTTAATTAAAGGAATGCATGCGGCTGTATCTTTAAGGTGATTGTGCACAGCAATTGACCTACCCAACATAGAGTAGCATCAAATAAAAGATGATGAATATGGAAAAATTGCTCTCAATGATCAATTAGTATTAAGTAACATTTTTATCCATATTCTTTAATCTTGTTTTCATGTATGTCCCTTGCATTTAAAAAAAGCTTCAAATAATTCGTGTTAAAATTCCAATGTGATATAAACCCCAACTTGTGCTAGCTTGGCTAGAGTATTAGTAACGTGGAATAATGGCAGTAATGTATTTTGCTTGAGATGGTAAAGCCACATCAACAACAGCAAGCCAATACTTAATCCATTACTTTTAAATCAAAACTACTCACTTCTAAAGAAAAACGAAAATTAATTGCTGCTTCAGAATAGCTTCACAACACGATGAAATACTCTTAAGTAATACATCAATAAGGAATGTTACCGTCAAAGTATCTGTCATGCCTGATTCCAACAACTCATCCCGGGCAGAAGGGTTCAAGTTACCAGATACAATTTTCTTAACTTCACTTTTAAGATTGTTCAGATCTGATTTATACTCCCGCAACTTAGCAAGAAGCACAGCCTTGATGTTTGGTTGCAAACTTCTTGCCTCAAGGTCCATTTTTCGAATCTACAATATCATAACTCAGCCCTATCAGAATTCCAGAGCACAGAAGAAAGAAAGACAATTTTCCCACAAGTATGAGAGAAGAAAGTACCAAAGCTTCTGCTTCATCAATTCCAGCTTTTATTTCAGAGACTTTTTGCTTCTTTTGCTCTGCAGATCAAACAAAAAGCGATATGAATTACAGGGGAACATATGACTCAGCATAAAAACATAAGCTTCAAAAGTCCCTCTTTTCTTGATAGAAGCTTTCAACTTATTCCACTCTCATAGTTCATTACTTCAAAAGGAATCATAAATTATTTAAGATCCATTGCAATTTCTAGTGAATTAAAATCAAATATCATTGTGACGTGATTCTTAAATTGCTTTATTCTATAATCGATACATTAGAGTGCTTCCCTAACTTGTCAACTGACAAAGACAACAAAGATGGGGAGGGACATCAAACATAAATATGTTTCTGAAGAACTAAGGCAAAAGGACACATGATAGAATGGTGCAACCATATAATAAGCCATTTTTTAACCTTCCTAATACCTCGAACTTTAAAACCCACAGAATGCAGTTTCTGCTCCAAATCAGGGCATTTCAAGAACCACTAAATGGAACAATAGAGAATCTAAGTCTAACACATTAGTAAGATATTGGCTCTTATCCCAAATTCATCAAATACTTTTTGTTGCTAGGAATCAGTAAAGAGATGCTTTGATCCTAACAAAAAATGTGCCTGTATAAATAAGGATACAGAAGCTATCATGTCTTAACTCTCTAAAGAAATGATAGGTGGGAAGCTTCAGAAAGTATCAGTACGAGAAATTTTTCCAAAGGCTATTTCTATTACCAGGCTCTAGACAACAATGGATCCGAAGTCCAAACAATGTATGTACAGACTATACAGCAAAATTGAAGGAATTTGAGTAGTAACAGAATAATATTGAGCATCATAATTAATTGATGTATGCTTAGATGATGCCTCAGGTTAGACAATTACAAACTTCATCTTTTTTTTTTTTTTTGGTCTCTCCCTTTTTTTAAAAAGGTCGGAATTCTCAGTATAATAATGGTTCGTTGGTTCAGATAGTGTCTTCACCATAACAATGGCCATTATCCAAACTTGAGCATTCTGACGATTTAGTTAAAAAAATTAAGTTTTTTTAATAAAGAGAAAATCCTAAGAGCTCCGAAAATCTTTAAATAACGATAAATACCTATTTTCTAGATAGGCAACATAATTTGATAAATTAACTGAAATTCCGAAACAAAATAAAGAATGATGCTGATTCCAGGGGGAACCCAGAAGCATCAACAATACACCAGACTCATTTTGGATTTAAAAGAAAAAAAAAAGGAGGCCCCCGGGGGGGGGGGGGGGATCGAGCAAGAATCTTCAACTACCTCCATTAAGAGCAACGGCTGCAGTGCACTTTTTTGATAGATTAGCCGAGAGCTCGCAGTACTGGCGTTCGTATCCCTCAAAAACGTTACTCATCGTCCGAGACCTTCTATACCCTCTGTTCAATTCACAATCAACAAAAAGATTCAATCTCATCGATCGTCAGACAAGACGAAATTACTTTCAAATAATTCAGAAAACGAAATCAGAACCTTCGGACTGAATATTGACGACTAAACCCTAATTTGACCGATGCCGAAAGGCCAAGCATGAGAAAGCAAAATTTCGGTGTTGATCAGTTGGGTTAGGCAATAATCTAAGCGAAAATCAAACAATGAAATAGATCATAAGAAGAAAGCCGTGGGCACGCACCTGAGGTTGTCGGAGAACCGGAGATGACACCGAAGTGTCAGAAACAGCCGGGAATTTGGACGGAGACCGGTGGTGGTGTTTCTTTATTATTTTCCTGACGGGCTAAAACGGCAGCGTGGGGGAATCAGCGAATGAAGATAAAGCGTAGCATAAATGTACTGCCGTTCGTGGCCGCGGCGTGCATGCTAAAAGGAATGTTATTCGGCTCCCGAGTTTGCGTTGTGATGTCGGGTGATGACGTGGAGTGATACTATGTGAGCGCATGAGATACATTTACCTCGCAAACGAATTTGGTATACAGCTCGTTCAGACTGAATTTCTACCATCTAAATTTTAGTTTTTTTTAATATTTTAATTTTAATAATTATTTTTGTAATTGAAAATTAAAAAATTATTTTCATTTTGATTTTATATTTTATATCTTCTAATACCAAAAAAAAAGTAAAAATTAAAAATAAAATTTAAATTACTTAAATTTAATTTAAACAACTCAAATCTTACATAATACCCTACTCATCATTCTGTGATGCACACTAAATCTGATCTCCATTTACTCCCCTGGGTCACCACGTCCATCATCTCTAGTCAATGAAACCTTGAGAAACTTCGAAACCTTGCACTTGACCTCTTCCTCACCACAAAATAGAACGCTTTTATTTTTGTTTATTCTTTTCAATTAATAAAAATATAAAATGGGGGTAGCACGTGCTTGTAGTCCGTACGTATGTAGAAATAAGGTTAACAAAATTAGAGGTAATATGCTAATTGGCTGCTTTAAAAGCATAATCATTACAACAAATTACTGTTTTTTATCAATGAATACTTCGTTGTAAAAAAATTAAGTACAAAGCAACAATATATGGAGCAAGAATATCCTGATGTAATAGGGTTGCTTAGAAACCCAACTAAAGAGGCACTCCTTCCTTGTAGTGGAACAAATTACTCAATAGGCAGCCAAATTTACAGAACACGTGACCAAAACAAAAGAACAAACTTCACAAGTTTGAGACTAGGCTTGAATATATCATAATAACCACAACACTCCTCCAATCAAAAGCAGCTACTCAATGGTTGAGAACACCATAATCTAACTCCACAATGAAATGAGAAATGCCTAAAGTGTGAATCAATTGTAATCTTTTCTATATAGCCAACGCTTTCGTGTGAAGAGGGGGAGATAGCAAGGGCATCAAAGCCAAAGCCATCAACAACGATGGCATAATCATTCCATATCAATACCTCAATACCAGTGTGGAAATAATCATGAAGAAAAAAACCACTAACATCAATAGGTTTTGTTGAAACACAAGTTTGCATCCTCCTTTCCAAATCTTCCAACAAAGACAAGTAAAGGCTATTTGAAAATCATCGAAGTCAGTAAGTGTAACTGCTTGTATAATCGCAAAACCAGTCATTGTAATTGCTCTCTCATCAATTGTTACCATATTGCCATCACCATTCTTGTTGCATCATTGCAGCACTTGGGCAATTACAAAGAATACAACAATTATCATCAAAAAGACTGAGATAAGGAAGAAAAGAAGAAAAAGGAAGAAAAAACACTTACACTCACTAGGATAAAAAAGTTTCTCTATCATATCTTATCCAATAAAGAGAAAATTTTGCTCTTTAATAGCCAAAAACATAAATAACACTCTGAAAGGAAAATTATGCTCTAGTCAGAGAAGGTACACACAAACTAAAAATATATAGTTTTTTTTTTTTGGTAGCGCACCTACAAACATAAATTGAGAACAAAACATTGAGTACAATAAATTAAGGGTAAAATGGGTGAAATACAATTTGGTACCTCATGATTTATCTTGATTCTATTTTAGTGTGCTATAGTTTAAAAATTTGCAATCAAATGATTTAGAATTTAAATTATTAGCACATTGTTATCATATGATATTATTATCACTACAAAAAAATAAATTTTTATTGATGATTTTTAGTAGCCACTAAAAAAAGTTATCGCTAAAAATATATTTTTAGTGACAATTTTATTTGGACATCACTAAAAATTGTCATTAAAATACTATTTTTCATGTTGACAAAACTTTTAGTAATGATAAAAAAAAAGCCACCAATTTTTTTTTTTGTGATTACAAAAATATCGTCACTAAATATCTTTTATTACATTAATGTTAGGTACAACGTAACTATGACCCAACATTGTCATTATAAATTATTTAGGGGTGACTTTTATTCTTTTAGCGACAATAAATGTTGTTGTTAAAAATAATTTTTTTTGTAATATATGTTAACCTTTTAACAAAAAATGGCATATGCACAACATGTGATTTAAAAATTTTCCAAATTTGCCCAAATTTTATTCACAAAATGCCCCAATTTGGCTAAATATTAGAAAGCATAATCTCTAACTATTTGAACTAAATTAAAGATCTCATAGAGAAATTATGCATCTGAACAAAATTAAGAATTTTGTTTTAGGCAAAATTTAAGGAGAATATTATGTTGTATAGATTGAAATTGGGATTTTGATTAACCAAGGGAGAAATTTCAATCTTTCCAATATAGGAAATTAGGGATTACATAAAGAAATTAGGAACTCATGACATATAGAGACAAAATTAGGAATTACATATAGAGGCTAAAATTTGGAAATATTTTGTTTTGTATGTGAAATTTGAAATTTCAATTGACTAAAGGAAAATTTTTTATTTTTAATACATAAAAAATCAATAATTTTATAGGAAAATTAAAATTTTATGGCAAAATTTAACGAATTCTATCAAAAAGTTAACAAAATAATACAATAGGGTATCAAAATGAAATCAAGCCAAACTAAAAGATATCAAAATATACTTTATCCATAAATTAGTTTTGAATACATAAACATATTAGAAATAAACCTTGTTAAGAAAATGCACTTGACATAATTATATGTTTTCTCAAAATCAATTTTATATATTTGTCTTTAATAAATCATTTATTTATTTAATTTTTTTTAAAGGAGCTATCTTTGATGTGAGATGTACCCATTTATATTTTATATTATATCTTTTTATAGACAATATAATAATTACCCACATGTTTGTCACACATAATAATTTCAAACTGAATGCATATGCTTTTCTACTTACTTTCATAAATTGAACAAAGGGAATGCTACTGCACTTTCAATGGGAATTGAGGTATCCTTCTAATATTTGATTGGTAATTATGTTCATGTATTTGAAGCTTTCTACCTCCTTTAGGGTTTTTCTTGCTTTTGGCCTTTGTACAATAATTCTTTAATGTTCCTTGTACAAATTGAACAAATCGCTGCTTATTTTCAGTCATATTCCACAAGATGTTTAGAAAGACGTTGAGAAGATGTAAAAGTGGTGGAATATTTGGATTTTTAAATTGGGTATATGATCACATTACTATTTGTCCTAAGGTTTGGGTTGGAATCCAAATCGCCTTCCATATATTTGTGAAGGTCACTGTACTGATTCTCCAGTAACTGTTGATATATGTTGCTTTGGGGTATTGATATGTGGCTGACTATTTCGTTGAGATATTCACTCTTGTTAAAAATGTTATATATACGGAAGAGAATAGCCTCACTTTTCAACCTTAAATAAATTTTTTATCTTTGAAAACAAAAAAGAAGTAAACATTTGGCTCCCTTGGCAACTTAGTTGTAACTTAAAACGTCTAAGTCTCCTTCGCATTGTAATTGAGGAATTTTGTCCACACTTGGTTCTATATGCTTATCATGAAGGAAATATGATTTTCTTGGCAAGTAACTTAAGAAATCAACAGCAATGTCATGTAAACAAAAATTGTAGTCATCTATCTAAGAAGGGCATATATAGGCATCTCAATATGTAAGGAATGTGTCAAGCACTCTACATGAGCTATGCATGTATTTAAGACCAAACAATGTAAAAAACTTAGGTAGTATTTGGTTGGAGAATTTTGGAGGGGAGGAGAACCCTCCCCTTTGTTTGGTATAAAAAAATTGGAGGAGAGAGGAAGTTGCCTCTCCTCCTTTTTCCTCCAAATACTCCCTTCAAAAAATGAGAGTTTTTGAAGGAGAGATAAATTTTTTGATTTTATTTAATCAAATTATCCTTATTTTACTTTTACTTCAAACATAATATAAATTTTATTTTTTTTAATAGGGTTCAAGATAATTTTTTATAAAAATAAAAAATATTTTTGAATAAAAATAAAAAAATTATTTTTTATAATAGAAAATAGGAAAAAGTTTTTTTTTTATAAAAATATCTTAAAAATAAAAAAAAATTAATTCTAATATCATAAGGGTATAATCGTCCATTAATACCCCTCCCCTCTCCTCTATTGAACCAATCATTCCCTTAAACTGTCTAGTCATGATCACAAGGTATTAATATTGAATTAGTTATTTAGCTTAAAAAAATATTAATTTATAATTTATTAGTTTAACTATGATTAAATTATAAGTAAATTGACAATAATTAAATATTTTTTTAGATTCTATATATTAAAATTTTAATATAACAAATAAATACTAATAAATTTTAAATATTTAATTACTTATATTATATTTCTTGAAATATTTGATTAATCATTTTTGAATTAAAAAATAAAAATTATCTATGATAAAAATTTAAAAATATTTAATATTAAAATTTTGGATCCTCAAATTATATTAGGAACTAAATAGTAAACGAATGGATAATTTTATCTTAATAGCTGAGAGATATATTATTATGAGTGTAATATAATGGAGAGTAAATTTAAAAAATAGCCAAGTAAAAAACACTTTTTGGTTCTTTTTTTTTAAATTTCTTTACAGTTCAACTTAATCTTTCTTATTTTTAATTTTTTATATTTGTCTAAAATGAACTACATTGTTTTATAGAAAAGAACCAATACAAAATTTTAAAATTGATTAACCTTTAAATCATCTCAATTTTAACTAATTTAACTCGTTTTTCAATAATTTTTTACAAATCAATTTTATGAGTAAACTAAATCAATTAATAATTAATTCGCGGATTTTCTAACTCCGACCAAATGGTCTGATGCAATTTTTTGAACGTTGATTAATATAATATATATATATATATATATATATTATGGAAGTGACGTTGAGGAAATTGATTCATTGAAGAGCTTCCACGTGGCAACACCCCATTCAAATCTTTAGCACGTCTTCCACTTGGAGGGTCCACATTAGTGTTTGCATAGACTTTTTTTGTTTATTTATTAATTAAAATAAATAAGAAAAAATATAATATAAACATGCGGTTCAAATTCTAAGCAAGCTGAAGCATATTCCAATTATTGTGCTGGTAATTTAACGTGTGCTCGGGAGATTTTAAGAAAACAAATTGCTAAAATAAAATATGATGTCTCTAACCAAGTGTTTTAGATAGTTTTTGGTGGTTTAAAAAATGCAAGGAGACTAATTTCTTATATATTTATTGTCAAAATTTTCAATAAAAAAATGCAAGGAGACTGCGGTGTAATGTAAGATACCAATGGCGATGACCGAAGACAAATTTGTCTGCAAGTAATGGAGATTGTCTCCTTCCTTGGCACGGGGGTCTAAGTAAGTAGCTCCACCACCGTGCCGTACCATTTGATCTCCAATCACTAAATTATTAATCAACTATACTTAAAAGCGTAATTTTTTATATCTTATTATTTTTTTAATAATTATTTAAAAAATTTAATTATATAATGTTAAATTACAAAAATTACACAATTATCATATTTTAACTAAAAATTTAATATTAAATATATAAATAATTATATATAAAATTGTTGACAAGTAAATCTTTTAGTGCGTAAGCTAAACAACACAGCATTCCATAATACAATAAATCGATCTTGGCTCTTCATTTTTTGTGTAATCTTAGTTGTTCTTTTTTTTTTTTTATTCTGTAAGAAGAAAAAGATATGATGAAGACAATTTTTTAATTTTTACTAAACAAATAAAAAATAATATTTCAAATTAGAATAATAAAAATATAACTTAATATTTACTTGGTCTAAAAAATTGTCATCATCTTACTTTTTGTTTCTTTTAAAATGAAAAAATATATATATATGACTGGAACTATACCAAAAAAATCATGAAGGGCTAAGATTAATCTTCTGCAACACAGCAAAGGATCTGCTCACAAATTCTTTTCATTAGTAATTAACTTCCTTTTTTTTTTTGGCGCACGTAGTTAACCACCATTTATTTGTTTGTCTTTGTTTCTTCCTCTACCTCTTGTGTTTGTCGCTACTAACACAATTTTCTATTTTTGTGACTCCACCCAGATGAAAATGAATCTAAATAGAGATTTCTTGTGCCTTGGAAGTGATAGACTTGTCATTATTAATATATATAAGATAAAGCCTTATATCTATAATAGCAAAGTTTAGAAAACAAGATAAATAAAGATGCATGTGTACAGCAAATACTTGAAACACAAAATATGGGAAGCAGATATAGATGATATATCATTGTTCATCGTAGGAAAAATTGCACACATATTTTATCATTTTGATCATAATAGCGATTTTGTAACATATTATATGATGGGAGGCAACTCACTTTTTTCTTTCGAATAATCTTCGCTCACTCTAATGAACAAAATTCAAATTCAAGTCATCTAATGAAATTCCTTATACATTATATTTTATCGAAGATTTAGAGAGTAATGAAAATAAGCATAGCACTAGGAAAGTCATTAGATAAAAGAAGTTGAGTAATAGGAGTCGAATATCTTATGCTGAATGAAGGGTTGGCATTGATTAGCAAGTTAGACTTTGTGATCAAAATTAAGACATTAGAAAAGGAGGAAGTGGCGTTAATTAATGAGAGTGGGATGATTAAAAAATAGTAATAAACAGCGTAAAGGCAAACCTAGTTAGTATCATGTCATCAAGTGTGTCTATCGTCTTATCTTATCAAGTAAATGTGCACCACAATTTGCTTTCTCATCATGATCTGCATCTTAGTATTTGGAGCAGAGCATCATATTTTTTTTATGATATTCCAGCACATGTCAAAAGGAATCATCTCTTTTTATGGTAATTTAGTATTACTTTCAAATAAAATTATTTAAATATATTTATTATTATATTAAAAATAAAATTACAATATCATGTGAAGGTTTAACATTAACTAAGTTAATTTTATTATCATATTAAGAATAAAATTACAATCTTATATGATGTAAAAAAATTATTTTGTTTGATAGAAAATAAATATTTTTATAATATATATTAAAATACTTGAAAAATTGAGTGTAATTTTTTAAAAAAATATATCAAATATAGTTTAATTAAATTTTAAAGTTGATTAGCGTAATTTTTTTGGAGTAATAGTATATTTTCATTTATTTTTAATTGTTTAAACTTAGGACTGTTCTTCCTGTTTTTTATAATGTTATTATAATTATACAATAAAATTATAGCGAAGGGGATGTAGCTCAAATGGTAGAGCGCTCGCTTTGCATGCGAGAGGCACGGGGTTCGATCCCCCGCATCTCCATGTATCATCATCAATTTTGTTTTGAAAAGTGGATGAAACTTTCTGATCGTAAATGAAAAAGGGTCTGTGTATAGTGGTGGGGTCCAACAAACGTGACTTCTTTGCAACAAGATAAAGGATTCCACATCCCAACTTTGAATTATTGCATATAAAGATCTAAGTATTTTTTTTCGAGTGAGAAATAGGGCTAAAAGCACAAAAGGGGGGGAAATGTATAATTTATTCATTAAAAACTAAAGTAAATAAATGATTTAGTTTTTAATAAATTATTTTTTTTCAATTTGATCCTCAAAATAAAAGTGTCTCAATTTATTTCTTAAAAAATGGTTTTCCTCTCAATTTGACCATCAAAAAATAAAAATTTATCAATTTAATCCCTAAGCATTTTTAAAAAAAAACAAAATAGCCCTCTAAGAAACATTTATAGTTTTCTAATGCATTGAAATCTAATTTGTCTTTATATTGAGAACACATGAACAAGTCCATATCATTGGTCAATAGTTATGTAGGATTTCATTTTTGTTTAAGGAATAGACTATTTTTATTGAGAAAAAAAATGTTTCACAGAGCAAAATGAGAAACTTTATCTTTATAAGAATAAATTGAGAAGATAATGATTTTTTATGAACTAAATTAAAAGGTTTTATTTTTAGATAATTAAATCAAGAAATTTTTTTAGGGATTAAATTATTAATTTAGTCTTAAAACTAATAATTTTTAAAAGAAACTGCATATTACTTTCCTAAGGTATAATTACACAAGTGGTATATAAACTTTAAAATGTGACAAACTGTCTCCAACACTTTAAAAAGTAACCAAATATGGCTTGAAGTCATATTTGTTATTTGGTATCCAAGAGTGTTTTGTTACTTTTTAAAATTCAAAGTTGTTTATTTATGTCTTAAAGTTTATATATAAATTTTGTAATTAGTCTTTAATTTAGAGAGAAAGAAACAAGAAAAGTGGGCTTTTAGTTGACGGTTGAAAGTTAAAGGTAAAGGGAATAAAAGAGACATTGATGTTGTGTGGGGAAAGTGGACGTGGATGAGCTCAATGCTTTATACTTTTATTTTAGCCTAAATTATTATTCTTTTTTTTAGAAAAAAATTAAATTACATAATTTTTTTATTCTAAAAATATATTGATATTTTCATTTCAAATAAATAAAATAGAAGTATGAGATCTAGTTTAGAGAAAGAATTAAATTTAAATGTAATTTATTATATATTTATTATCATTTTTCTCGATCAAAATATAATAAATGTATAATTTTTTAATAAAAATATAACAAATATATAATTTAATTGGTATAATTATATGTAAAAAAATCATATGCTCATTATATTATAATTAAAAAATTATGTATTTATTATATTTTTTATTAAAAAATTTTAACAATAAATATATAAGAAATTATATGTAAGTTTTTTCTTTAGAGAAATCCAAGGTTGATATAAAAGATCCAAATCGAGATTTTAAAGAGAGCTTTAAGTGAAAGATTAGGATGTTTTTCATTGATATATCTAACAAATATTGTCTCATTTGTGACAACTGTATATGCATTGCACTTAATTTAAGCGAGTGAATTTCAACGTGATTTCTAGTTTAATCCGCGCTTGATGCATAGCTTATGATCATCTACAATATTTCACAAAAGGAAAGTGGTTCTTAAGTTGGTCCAGAAACATCCCTGTCTGGGGGTGTTGGTGGACGAAAACCCCATAAATGTTTATACAATAAAAAAGTTAGATGATAATGTAATTTTAATCAATCGAAGTTTGATAATGACATTATAAAAATATTTGAACAAAAAATCACATAAACGGCTCCACTGGGACATTAGGTTAAGTCTCAGGTATAAAGCCTTGGAGAAATCGTTTTTCATGGCCATTATTAGCAACGACAAGGGCAAACCTCACTAGTAATTATTATTATTTGTTGATTTCTAGTTAATTGACTGAGAATGATATTGACATTGTTTTGCCGTGAAAGGGACTTTCACAATGTCATTTCTTACACGTTACATAGCTAATTGCTTCTCCTAACCCTTTTCATGACTTGATATGATTTGTTTTCTAGCTTGATAATAAAAATCTAAGAACTTCAATTACTTCAGCCAAAGGTGAGAATTAAAAGAACAAGATCTTTAAGCTGAAACCATTAAGAAATTCTTATTTATATCCGATCTATCCTAGATCAAGTAAATCATGTCTATACATATATACCAAAAATAGATTTAACATCCATTTCAATAACGGAGAAAAAGCAAATTATAAATACTAGAAACAGAGAAATCAGAATTTGCAAATGGATATATAACTAAAAAACTGTTATTCCAATTTTGAATCCAAACAACAACTGTAGTTTGCTATGCTGTTTCATTCCTTATGTAGGTCATTGGTTTTGCGTCTAAGGTTGTTTTTCTTGGTATCTTTTCCAATACCGTTTGATATATATACATTCTTGAAGAACAACCTGAACCTTTCCAAACAAGGTTATGATGTGACGTCCTCCTCTGTCTCACATCTCCTTTATGCCTTGGTTATAGTGGCAAGTAAGAGCAGATTATGGGCAAGAACGGAGAATTAGTATTGATTTTTTTTTTCCTAGGTTAAACCTTCATCATGTGCTGAAAAAATGATTCTAATATCAATTGACTCTTTTGAAGATTATTCATATTACTTTATCGCCCCATCGTTTGATTTTGTTTAAACTCTATAAAATGTTTATCCTACAAAAAAATTTATAGTACTATCTTACTTTTATCTTTGGCTACTGGGATTAAATTGCAACTAAATCAAACTTTGAAATTAAAAAAAAAAGAAGAAAATTGACAAAACGAATTAATACCTGGGTATTTGGAGAGGAAAGAAATAAAATTTAACTCTATTTGTTAATGACGTAGCAACTGGAAGCAGTGGCTACGGCCAATTCGGGCTCACACTCCCGGAGAAATCTAAGTAGCCTTTTGTCCTGGTCAAGCAAATATATATATATATATATATATAAATATTAAGGGTGCACCAATTACAAAGTCTCAAGAACTGCCAAATGCTTGGATATGAAAGCCGAAATTACAAAGAAACAAACGAATAGAACCAACTAATGCGACCAATTCAGCCTCAAAACTTATTTGACAGTATCTTTCAGCTTGCACTACCCTCTTCTTATATAAACCGCACACTACCTTCAACTTCATTTCTAACAATCACCCATAAAGGCTTAATAGAACAACCTAGACTCAGAAAGAAGAGCTGAAAATGGCAAGGAGGAGAAAAACTGTGGAAATGGAGGAAGATGGAGGCATGAAATGGGATGAGATTTTGAAGGAAGCTGAAGCACTAGGAGGGACCAGAAGAGCCAGGAAGCGTTTTGTTGGCGTCAGACAAAGGCCATCAGGAAGATGGGTGGCTGAGATTAAGGACACTATTCAGAAAATAAGGGTTTGGTTGGGAACTTTTGACACTGCAGAGGAAGCAGCTAGAGCTTATGATGAGGCTGCTTGTCTGCTTCGTGGTGCCAACACTAGGACCAATTTCTGGCATTGTTCTAATTCTTCTTCAACCCCTGCTCTTCCCTCAAGGATCACCAATCTCCTCCTTCAAAGGCTTAAAGCAAGGAACGACTCTTGCTCTGCTTCTTCTGATTTTTCTTCCCCGGGTTCTCTTCTCGTTGATCACCAAGAAAAGCAGCAAGCAGATGTATGTAATAAAGAAGAAGCTGCAGATTTTTCTATTGACCAGTTCACTGATTTCCTTAATGATCCTGAAGATTACAGCGCAGGCAACAATGAATTTAGTCACTTTACTAATAATAGTGCACAAGTTGATTCCTTTACTAGTAGTTTTGAATCATGTTTGACTGAAAAAGACGAGTGCAGGGGAAGAGAAATGGGTTTGGAAAATAACCTCAGCAGTGTTGCTGACTGCAATTCAGGAGGGGAAAGAGAGGAAGAAAGTGATGAAGAAATCACCCGTCTGGGTGTTCAGGATTTTGAGTTTCTGGACAATGTTGCTCCATCATGTTACTATTCAGCTTTTGAGATGGCTGAAGAGATGGAGGAGCCTGTGGTGGAGGCAGAGAGCTACGGGGATGAGCCTTCCATGCTCACAGCTGCCATGAAGAGGATGAAGTATGAGAGGAAGTTCTCAGCTTCCCTTTACGCATTCAATGGGATACCTGAATGCTTAAAGCTGAAACTCGGATCAGGAAACTTGAAGGGGAGAGGGAATTCTGATCATTTAACCAAACTTCAGATGGCATGTAGTAGCAAGGAGAAAATTGAGGGGAATAAGGAGGACAAAGAAGCCATGGGAGCAATGAATAGGAAAGACGAAGAAAAACCACAAACATTAAACGAGGTGGAGTGTTCTTCTTCTTCTTCCAATGTTGATGGTGAATTGTTGCTTTGGAATTCACTGGATCTTCCTCCCATCTGTTTTGTTAACTAACTAAATAACGTTTGGTTCGATTATATCATTCGTTTCTGTAACTTGAATGTATGCTAAGCGACATAAATTGTAACGTTAGATTTTGTAGTAATCAAGATGAAGTAATTTGTGATATCTTAGTTCATTATTCCTTTTCAGTCAGCCATTCAAAATGAGTTTTGCTCACACTTCTAATAGTAGGCAAATAACTGATTCTATCCATATGTCTATCTCATTTATTAATGAGTAGCAACTCGAGTGCTCATTATGTGTTGGATATACGCTAAATTGATTTAGGCTATAGCACCAGAGGGAGAAAGTAGTATTAGCCTAATGAGAAATGATTCTGAAGAGCAAAATGGAGATCAGGGAGTGGCAAAACCGATTGGCTGAGAAAATTTTCTAGTAATGAACTCTGCCTTTCATGGGTGATTTCAATGTACGGTCTTGCAGTTATACATCCATACCATCACAGACAAGATGTCAACAGACCAGGTGTAGGCCAATAAAGCCATTATGAATTGCTAGATTAACCTCTAGAGTATCTTCTTCCTAGTGCATTCATAATATATGACTTGGACAAATTCTGTAGTTTCACTTGCTAATGTTGACGTTTGTGTTTCAGCCTGTTTTCATCTTTTTTCCTTAATACATGCTGCATAGACAGAAAACTGTGTTTCAAGCACCAGATCAACAGTATTTATCACACAAATAAAAACCATAATACGCATTAAAGACTAGGGCTAATTCTTCCATAGCATTCTCAGAGATTTCACTTTCACATAGTAGAAATTCAGTTCCCGGCAGGAAAGCCAAACCCAGTCGAACACCAAAATTATGGAACCCAGTCTGACATTTAGGATTGGCTTGTAATAATGTTCACCCGTGTAAAAAGAGTAGGGTTATACCAGAGACGGTGAAGAAAGACAAACTGAAAATGCACTTATGTACAATGCAAGCTTATTTACAAGCTACATAAGACATATCTCAAAGTCTCCCTTGTCAGCCTAAGCTCTTTGCTCTAGAGGACACGAAGCTGCGCAAGGAAGGAAGCACAAAGATCCAAGAAGAGAAACTGTGGGCCCTGGACCCTTTGAAGATCAAGAAGATACTTCTCTTCACGGGTCTTGTAAAGCTGTCAAATCCATGAAAGAAAGGAAGAGATGTTAACATTGGAGTTTAAGAATATTCTGGAGAAGATAATCACAAGAGAATCGCAATCTCCATATGTTACTATGTGACACTATCAATAGACAGCAACGAGCAATCATTTTAATCGTGATGCCCAGAGAATGCAAAATACAAGTAGTAACTTAGGAGAAAATATAATTTTTAAATGTTTACTGTCAGGTTTTCCAATAAAAATATGACAAATAGATTTTAGTCATTGAATAAACTTATAACAAACACCCAAGAAACTTAATGCAAATCTAACCCTAACTTAAACTAGGAGCATCAAAATGGTAAATAACATGTCAGGTACTCTTTATCTACAAAACATATCAAGTACTCAAATGAAAATAATCTGTAAAACCTTTAGCTGTGGTCCTAAGCCACTTAAATTTAGTAAGGGATTCTTGTCCGATCATGACGGTGAAAAGTTGCAGTTAAGGCTGTCTTGACATTTCTTCTTTAGCCAAATACAACAAATTGAGACTTCGGTTTTCAAGAAAGGTTACCTGCACTTCAAACTTGACTACGTTTGACTTAGAAACAGCTTCGTTCTCAATAATTGCGGAATCATCTCCAAAGTAGTGATTGTTCACCATTCCTTCACGATGACCCAGAATGCCAGCAACCCACCTGCACTTCATGTTATAGTGTCCAATCTTCTTCCAACATACATTCAATTCTTGCAGAGCTTTAAGGACCTCAGTCATTATTTCACGAGGATGTGCTCGAGACTGCCATAAGGTAATGAACAGGACAATAATTACCAAAACAAGTCCGTCAAGGCTTACTTTTTCTGATACCAACTATTAACAAGGAACAATATGGACACTAACATTTTTATATGCGTATAACCAGTGAGGAAAACAAAGCAAACAAACACCAGATTCAATCAACAAAATTGATCGCCCAAGCATTCATAGAAGAGAGAATCAGTTAAATAAACCCAGACATCCAACAGTTATTTCCTCTTAAATCAGTTACACATCATCACCAGTGAAGGTAGCATCAATTGCAAAAGTACTCATTATGAAGTCAGCTTCATTATGAAAACAGATAACAATTAAAATATTGTACCTGAAGCCCAAGGGCCCATTTTCTCTCAACAGGGAACTGTGGTCTCAATCCAGTTCCTTGATAATCCATATACCCTGGAAAGCGGTTCCCAATAGCTGGAGCAGCAACTTCACTGGGATGCGTACGATTAAAACCAGTATCCTAAGCAATCATCAAATAACCAAAACTAGTAAGCTTTGCAAAATTTTGTTTTAAAAATAAACAAAACAAAGAAATATAATATTACAGGGTATATAACACCTACAATTCCACAATTATAAACTCCATAAAGAACAATATCCAGGAAAGAAAATAAATTCAATATTTCCAATACAGGTTATGACAAGCAATCTTGGGACTGCTGCCAGTTTACACGAGGCTACAATTTACAGGCATGTCAGAGATGTACCATATCAACCATTAGATATGCATCACTTCATTATAAAGATAGACTAATGAAATCTAAAACAGCCCAGGGGAAGACAAACTCACCATACTCTCTTGAAACTCAGCACCAAGATAGCCACTTGAAACACGGAATCGATTGTCCAATAACAAATAGTATGCCACAGTACCCTGAAATACATGGAAGGAAGTATGAGACAATGTGGCAGATATACATCGAAAGAATGAAGAGTGCATACCTCATTCTGTATCCTGTTGCGAAGAGATTCAACCAACTGATTCCTATCAAATCCCATCTTAATCACTTCCTGAAGAATTTCCTCGTCAATCTACAAAACATGATATAGGTTGAACTTGATTGTTTGCCCAGGTCATAATTTTTCCAATAATTAACACTAAATCATCTGCAAAACTTAATATTACGAACTCATACATATGCACTGCAATACCATTAAGGGGAAAAAAACGACAGAAGGCAGCTGAAACTCTTTATATGCCATAGAAATCCACATAGAGACCAGATGCATGAAGATATGTGGATTGTAAAGTTACTAAATGCCTACAACCCTACATCTCCATGTCAAATATAACCATACAGAATTAAAAGAGAGAACCTTATGTTAATACTAAGACAATCATGCACCAAATAAGGTACGTTGCAGACGGAAAGTGAAATTTAGAAATTAAAAGAATTAAGGAATTCTTTGCCCTCGTTTTAAAAAGGCACAGCATATTCCTTAATTGACCTCCAATACCACTGGAAGAACGTAGTTTCAATTACAGAAGCATAGTGCCAAAGAAACTTCCTTTAATACAAGCATGTTTCTCCATCAAAAGAACAATAGGCAATCATGGAGAAAATAAGAAACATTAAAAAAAAAATTAGCAAAACCCATTTCCCCGTAGACAAGCCAGCTACCAAACACTTGATGAAACATAAAGTGGCGCAAAATCATAACATCATATAGGAGAAAGGTTAACAAAAGTACCAAAATAGATGTATTATGAATCAACATAGAACCTTTTTGGCTTGTTGTAAAGTATCTGGTGGTGGCACTGCCAGATAACGAGGGAGATGAGCTTGGAACCATGGGTGTTGACGGATCTCAGGTATGGTCATCCTTTTCATAGGATCAACCACAAGCATCCTCGGTATCAGATCTCTAGCACCAGGTGATAGATGACTAGGAAGAGTGTATATCCCACCCTATAAAAAATAAGAGGTAAAGTTGGGAAGCACAATAAGACCTCAATGTATCTTTGAGAACTACTAATATATAGAATTTTTATCTGATGGTTTTATACATCACTACAGTGTAGGCTCACATTCTCAGCTACCAAAAGCACTCAGAAGAGAAGTGGAAGAAATAGAAAATGTAAAAGGAAACACCAGAGAACTCCTTCCCATCCTCTCTCCCAATTAAAAAGTGAAATAACTGAACATAACTTTCCCAGGCATTGATATTAGACACTACATTAATATTACCAATAACAACCTGACTCATACTGTTTCTAGGATAAACAGATTCCGCAATAGAAATGATATTGTCTGCAAAAAAATAACAATTAGAAGCAGGACTGGACCCCAAACATCAGAAACCATTAACAGTATAAGTACAAATACAAACCCCTGAAGGAACCAAAACTGATAACCTAATCTTAAGAAGATACAATGGGTATTGAGCTCAAACCTATTAGCTTTTCTGGCCTAGACATAACTCTCCTTCATCACAAGGACAATACCAAGCCCTGAACCCCGGAAGAAAATAAATTGACACGAAGGTGATATTCTAAAGACTCGTCCTGCCCAAAAGATATAAGATTAAAGTGAGATCAGCAATACCTTTATTTTCTTGAAGAGGTTTGGAATGTTTTCATCATCAAAAGGAAGGGTGCCACAAAGAAGAGCATATAAAATTACACCACAGCTCCAAACATCTACTTCAGGTCCAGCATACAATTTTCCAGAGATAACCTGCAAAAAGTTGCAGAGTACAACCAAAAAATATTAATCACAAAAGACACCAAATATGCATTCCCAAATTATCTTCTAAATAATAACAAATCCATTTTATTGCAATCAAAAGAATTCTGAACCTCCGGAGCAGCATAGTTTGGGCTCCCACAACTTGTCTTAAGAAAGTGACCATCGCGCATGATGTTGCTCAAACCAAAATCAGCAATCTTGACATTGCATTTGGAGTCCAACAGTAAATTCTCGGGCTTCAGGTCTCTATGGACCACCATATTCCTGTGACAGTACTCCACACCAGAGATTATCTGCTTCCAAAACAGAAATTAAGCTTAAATGATGTGACAAGCATAAGTTGCCAAAATGCAAAAAATGGCACTAAATCCTACCTGCTGAAAAAAATTACGAGCTTCATCTTCTTGCAACCTTCCCTTTTCTACAATGTAGTCAAAGAGCTCTCCAGATTTTACATATTCCATTACAACATAAATGTCTGTCGGAGTTTCTATGACTTCATAAAGCCGTATAATGTGAGGATGCATGAACAATCTTAAAATTTTGATTTCTCTTCTCACTACAACAAGTTTGAAGGGGAAAAAACTAGATATTAATAGACTATACAAGAATATTCAATCAACAGAAACCACCTGTAGCAAATATGCAGAATTTGAAAGCCAACACATAAGAAAATCAGTTGTGTATTTCTCCCCAACCTCCATACCATTAGAATAATAATGGAGATCCTAGGAAATTACCTAGAGTTCTTCAACCAATAAACCAGAACCTTCCTAAACAAAATTATAAACTTGAAAATCCAATGCCTTAGAATTATATGAAGATTCAAGCATATCTGAAAGCAAACTATACAAACCTTTTTCTTCCATTTCCATGCTCTTTATCTTACGGCGGTTAAGGATCTTAATGGCAACTTTATGACCAGTCAATACATGCTCTGCAATTTTCACCTTACCAAAGGATCCAATACCAAGTGTTTTCCCCATCTTATAATTTGGCAAAAACATGTCCACCCCAGCACCACCACGGCCAGTTGATCCATCCATTTTTATATCTGGAGGCATAATTAAGGATGAAACATTATGAAAATTAGATGCATGAAAGTATATATACCAACATAAAATAATCAATCTTCTTTTATCAGTTATCAAAAGCAACATACTCAAATGGGATCGCATACAAAAATGGTCACAAGTGGCACCAAGCTTTTTCAAAGGCTTTTCACACAACACTTGAACAAATTAAGTATGCATCCCAGGCAATAAAATGTCTCAGATACAAAAGTTTTTAGTGCTATTAATATTAACGACCATACAATGGGAATATCCTTAAGATTGATGGATATTGCATTTTGGAAAAAGAGTTTCCATAAAAGGATTAAATTAGAGAACAAATACCGTCTCACTAATAGTTGTAATTAAAGACAATAAGACTGATTTGCGATTCAGGCCAGTTTAGTTCACAACCATTATTGTGTTTTAAGATAAAACTTGACAATATTTACAATGACAAAACCATGCTTAACAATAAGAGGGACTAAACCATATTTTCTTTCCTTTTCATTGATATTGCACACATCTGCAGGTCTTGAACTTATAATATCCGTTTCCTGAAAGGTTTGAAAATACCACTAGACGTACAGGTTGTAGACAAAGTTATATACAATTTTTCTCGGGAAGATTCCATCAAAGTGCATTGGGGTCTATTAATTTCATTGGAACATCATCATAATTTCCACCGTTTGGTGCACTACTCAACAAAGATATCCTTTCCTGGTGTTAAGTACGGTAGACGATGGATAAATTTTTACAGATCAGTAGCAAATAAACCAATAAAAAAGAAGAAAATGACTTCCTCTTCTTAAAGCAAACCTTATTTCCCAAGAAAAAAATAAAATAAAATCACCCAACTATCAACGTTTATTAATTGTTTTTCATTAAAACCAATTACCTTAATAGAGAAGGCACGACCGATCTCAAATGTTGTCACCTACCAGTTACCACCAACCGACTTTCCTTATTTCTATATCCGACTAGAAAATCATATGAAATTCAGTCAAATTTTTTGGTGAAAAAAAAAAAAGCTTTCGACAAAGCATTACTGCAATCAGGTTATTTTTCTCAAGAAAATTCTGAGCCTGATAATAAGAGCAAGCTCCAAAATACTGACAATTCATTCAGAAGTTCAGAAACATAAGCGGAAAAGAGATAGAAGGCATGAATAGAGAAATCGTTCATGAAAATACGAAGAGTAATGCAACATAAATCTTCGTTTGACCGCTTTCTTGAATAAATATGAAGAGAAATCGTTCAACTATATTTTCTGCCATAGCCCTTTCATTTCTAGATGAAACGAATCCGGATCGCCCAAAACTGAAACGCAATGTTACGATTGAAACGCTTAATAATACATTAAACGCGGCGCAGAATAAAGAATGATAGCAGTAAAAGTTCAATTCAACGATGAAAAGAATCCATTTTGAAATTCGATCCAAGAACCCCGAAACGTTACCACCGCTTCAACCGTAGATGGAGTGAAAAAAATCTTCGGATTGGGGATGAAGAATCGAACTAAAAGCAGCTGTGCGGTTATGATCCTGAGATCGATCTCCCCCTGCAGTACCCTAATCATCAGGATTGAGATAAATGAGAAGCCATGTCCTCCTTCGCTGCTTTCGCAATTTGCATGGGTGCCGGTAAGCTAAGATGTCCATAAAAAGTAAAACGGTGCGTTTAATGGTTCCTGGACTCCAACCCCCGGTTCTCACCCGTGAGATTATTGCACTTCCGAGGCACGTGGGTCACGTGTTTCCTAATACCAGCGGGAGTGCGGACAATTATTCTTAAATTTATGAGTTGATTTATTAATTTTAACAAATTTTAAATTTTTATTTAAAAAAATTGTATTAATTTATTTATAAAATCAGACTCCATACAAAGCGATTTAATTTATTTTTGACTTAAATAAATTCAATTAATTTAACGTGTTTTAAACTAAATTTAACAAATTTTCATATAATTAAATCAAATTGAATTTAAATAAAAATAAAAATTTTTAAATCTAATACAATCCATTAAAGAGGGATTCAAAAATAATATTTATATATAAATTTTATTAAAAAAATTTTATATTAAAAAATATAAATTATAGAATATAAATAAATTTTTTAAGAAAATTAGTATAATTTAAAGTATATTTAAATGAATTTCTATTTATATATTATATTTTATAAGTAATTATTAACAAATATAAACTCTTACGAATTTATGATATAAATTTATGTTATAAGTTTATCCTCTTTTTTTTTGAATTTATTTAAATTTACGAATTTGATAAATTTAGTGCTGACTGTTTAGTTAAAGTCTAAGTATGATGTGATGTTTCATTATCTATATATTTTTTAATTTTTTTACTCTCTTTGTCTATGTAACAGACTAAAACAATGTATTATGCATTTAATGAAATTGAGTTGTTGCAATTTTAAATTTTTAACTCAAATGTATAATGTGAAACAAGTTCATGTGTTATAAAAATAATTTCTTGGTCCCTATTTTCATGTCAAACTTCTATGAAAATTTTATTTGTTATTTTTTTATATTTTAAATTCATTCTCATCTTAAAAGCTATTGGTCAGAAAATTAAAGAATTATATAACATACAATCTTCTTAGAGGTTTAATAAAAAAAATTATTTGAAATGATCTCAATTTGTTCGCATTTACCCAAAAAGTAAAAGAAAACTAATCATACATTAAATATATTTGACACTATATATTTTTTAAAATCTTTTCTTAATATTTCAGCCATCAAAGTTTAAAAACTTCACATCAGTTTAAAAAATATATATTATTATTCTTTCTATTTTGAAAACTACTGATTCCAAGGATACGCGACGATGAACTTTATTCCCCGTTCGCCTCTAAAATGCGATTCCTCTTAAAATACAGGGCACCTTCCTTTCACGTTTTGAGCTCCGTCAAAATCTTCTAAAGGTCACACAAGTATGTTTCCCACCTCTCTGTTGTGATCCCATTTTCGTTTGGCAATTGGTATTGTTGTTGCGGTAAGACGATTCAGAACACTTCCTTCGAAGCTCCATCAATTGTCCAGAACGCTCTCTTCTGAGCTCCATCAGGGGTCGCAGGAGATTCTATAGCCGTTCGTTATTTGCTCCGCAAGTTTCAGTTTTCTCAGCTTTGGATTATTAATCGAAGAATTTTTTTTCCCCCTTTCTTCTCTTAGCCATGTGTTGATATAACATGTTTTTTTGGTTGGGGAAAACTTATTTACTCATATCTCTTTTTTTTAATTTTATAATTAAAACATGGTGAATAAATAATTCTTTTCTAAGAATACAATAAATATATAATTTTTATAAATAACTGTATAATTCTTAAATTAAATCATATATTATCATGTTATTATTAACAAATCATACACTAATAATTTTTTAATTAAAAAAATATAATAATAATATTATAAAGACTTATATTTAAATGTAACAATTTTTCTTTCACCCATGCACATTTAGGAGTTAAGGAGGAAGATAAAGATCAAACTAAAATACATCAGCTTCTCCTGACATTTACCTTAGAAAAAGGTATTAGTTGAACTAAAACTAAATAATACGCGAAAATCTCACAAATGAGGGGATTTTACTTGGGTTAATTTAATAAGGATTTCTACAGACAGTGAAAAATGGAGAAACCAAGCCCTTTTCCAGACTTGCGTGTTGGTCCAAGAGGGATGGTCCAAGGGGATGGCATGAAACCATTTATGGCCCAAAAACAGAGAAAGGAAGAAGTAGGGTTCGAGGGTAGAGATATAAAAGGGTAAGAACGGGGGAGAGAAGGGGAGATAACGGTGCGCCTAAGGCCGAGCGCTTCCCTCTTGAGAAAGGGGTGGCGTGGTATTCCACGGGGAGAGGTTATTCTGTGTGGCGCACCCTTCTGGGGTGCGTAGGCGCATATCAAATCAATGAAGGGGCTCCATGGCCGCTTTTCTGCTCTAGTTTTTAGCAGTTTAAGCGAGGTGTTTGCCCTACATTCACTTCTCTATTTTCGTCTTTGATTTTTTACGGTATCTGAATTCTTTCTGTTGCATAAAGCGAAATTCTTTTAGGATCAGATGGTTTCTTTTTCTATATTCCTGGAAATTTTTCAGTTTTCAGATCAAGCCTAATTCGTGTACATGGCAATAGCCATTTCGTTCTGTGTTTTGGATTTAAACCCTAACTATGTATTATGTATTTGAAGGAGGAAATTTCGAAATAACAAATATAAAGAAAATGAAAGCAGATTCTGGGTCTACTGTAGATTTTAATGGAGTAACAATAGAATGATATGTCATTGTAATTACTCTTAAATAGATTAAGATGAACTGGTATTACTAGTCCAGAGACGAATATGGAAACTTGAGATAATAATATTGTTTCAGCTCTCAAGTTTGAAGTTAATTTGTAAACAAAATAGAATGATTAACAGCCGGTTTGTTTAGGCTTTTTTCAAAGGAAAATCACTTTTTTCTTTTAAAAAAAGTATTTTTATAAAATTTTAGGAGGTTTGTTTAAGATTTTAAAAATAATCAGAATTTAAAAAAAATCATATTTTTGATTATTTGAAAAAGTTATTGTGATTAATTTTTTAAAATTAAAAATTATTTTTTAAGTAAAAAGTACTTTTTTCTATTGTAACCAAACATTGATAATTTTTATTTTTTATAAAAATCTCTAAATGATAAATCACTTTTTTAATTAAACTAAAAATCACTTTTTTCTTAAGCTTAAACAAACGGGCCTTAAAAGGTCACAAAGAGTAGCTGAAAACGGACAGGATAAAGGGTGTTGAAAGGTGGGTCTGACCAAAATCAGAAAAAGTAAGTTCAAATTGGGTGTCTCCATAGCAAAATTAATTTAATCGGATCGATTTATAGATTTGGACATGTTTGGTTTAGTTAAATTAGAACTAACAATATTTAATTAAAAAATATTAGATCTTGCAGGCCCTCCCAGGTTTACGTTTGTCTCTTTTCCTCTGTGTGTGTGTGTGTGTGTGTGTGATGGAATCGGATTCTCTGCGAAGATAAATCAGCTGCACCTCCCTGCTCCTGCTTCAACGACGTTGTTTTCCTTTATTAATTCCAGCCATTCTAAAACACCAGACACACGCCACGTATTGCAATGCCCAAATGCACTATTTCATGTTTAATGAAACAGTGTGCTTTCATATGTTGATTTGAGAACGTATCTGGATCATTAACTGTAAACAAATCTAAGTCGTTCCTTCCAATGCTCCAAAACCATGCGTTTTATATTACCTTTTAGCTTCAGTATCAACGCAGAAAAAAAAAAAAAAAAAAACTCTTCATCCCTGTTCTCAGTAGCTGTGCATTTCGCGCGGGAAAACCATATTTTGGCTTAAAAGAAGCTCATAGGTAAGGTATGGTTCTAGATAAAGTAAGATCATCCATTGTTACTTTTCTTGTTTGCTACAATATGTAGTCATTACATTTATATATGAAATCATTTCAGTTGGTTTCTGATTATTGAGGGAGAGACGTTCTTGATGACGTAGGATGGAAAAAATTGAAAAATATATACATATTTTGAAAAAAAACTAGTTTTGGGAAATATTATATATATAAAAATCATGAACCAATATTTTGGAACAAATATTATTTATTTTCTGAATAATGTTCTACAGACAAAATTGAAATATAAATACAAACCAAGTTTAAAAGTTTCAGATATACATTCATACACACACATGTATATATATAGTGTGTCTCTTCTACTGTAAACTAATTTTATTCATAGTAACCATAAATTTAATATTACATGATTTGCATTTTTATTTGAGTGAGAGATCAAAAAAGTGGTTGACGTGAAGCATTAAGCAGAAAGAATGTCAACTTGAAATTTTGAAAGTTTAACTAGATGAAACAAATATAAAACAAGAGATTAATTTTTTGGTTTGCCTCATTATTTTTTTTAATCTTTAGAAATAATGTGAACTTAAATTACTTTGTCTTAATTTTTTTTTTCAAGAACCATTTTATGGAAGGTGATTTGATTCCTAAAGTTGGGTTAGAATTTGATAGCCTCGATGAAGCATGGAAGTATTGGGTTAATTACGGCGGGAGAATAGGATTTGGAGTTAGAAAATATAATGGAAGCAAGAGTGCAAAAGATGGTTCCATAACTTCATACAGATATGTATGTTGCAAAGAGGGTTTACGCAGACCAGACAAAAGAGATTTTAAGACAACCAATCCTCGACCGGAGACTAGGACCAATTGTAAAGCGAAAATGGCAATTAAACGTGTGAATGGAAAATATAGAATAAATGAATTTGTGGAAGAGCATAACCACCCACTCCATCTTCCAGAGACGGTCCACATGCTAGCATCTCAACGAAAATTAACTGATGTCCAAGCCCACAAGATTGAGTTAGCAGAGGAATCTAGACTTCAACAGAAATAAACTTTTCAGTTGATGAGTACACATGTTGGAGGAAAAAGTAATCTTGGCTACACCCGTGAAGATGCAAAAAATTATCTCAAGTCTAAAAGACAACGAAATATGGCATATGGAGAAGCTAGCTGTCTCCTACGATATTTTCAACAACAATTATCTAAAAATCCTTCATTTTATCATGCTTGTCAAATAAACATGGAAGAATAAATAACAAATGTCTTTTGGGTTGACGCAAGAATGTTGCTTGACTATGCCTATTTTGGTGATGTGGTGGCTTTAGACACAACTTATAGTACCAATCGGGATCATAGACCACTTGCAATATTTTCTGGTTTCAACCACTATAGAGGAGTAATAATTTTTGGGGCTGCATTACTTTATGATGAAACCATAGAGTCATTTAAGTGGCTAATTGAATCTTTCTTGGAGGCACACCAAAAGAAAAAGCCTCTCACCATTTTTATCGATCAAGATCAAGCAATGATAAGAGCGTTGTCTGAGATCATTCTAGAGACAAAACATGGATTATGCTCATGGCATTTAATGTAAAATGGCGCCAAGCATCTTGGCAACTTGATGAAGGAAGGCTTAAATTTTTTTAGGGATTTCAAAAGGTGCATGTTCGAATATGTGGAGGAAGGACAATTTGAGAAGGCATGGAGTGAATTGTTATATGATTATGAGGTACATGAGAACACATGGTTGAGGTCACTTTACACTATCAAGGAGAAATGGGCTGCTTGTCATATGAAGAAAACTCTAACACTTGGCATGAGGAGTACACAAGTGGCTGAAAGTGTAAATGCAGATGTTAAGAGTTGCACAAGACCCGACTTAGACATTAACCAGTTCTTTAAGCAATTTGAACGGATTGTAGAAGATAAGCGATACAATGAGTTAAAACGTGATTATGAGTCCCGACAAAAATTGCCTAGGTTGATTGTCCAGAATGCACCCATGCTACGACAGCTAGCTCAAATGTATACACCCCCTATCTTTGATTTGTTCCAACGAGAATGGGATAAATTTGCTGCTGCTTGCATTAAACATAAAAATGAGGGTGGGCCAGTGTTTGTATATATTGTTGGGATGGTTAATGAAGGAGGAGAATGGAAAATTTCTTATCATCCCACGTTTGGGTCAATTATTTGTAGTTGTCGAAAGTTTGAAACCTGGGGTATATTATGTTGTCATGCTTTAAAGGTGTATGATGTGTTTGATGTGAAAAAACTTCCTGATCAATATATTCTAAATAGATGGACAAGAGAAGCACGAAGTGGCGTGATACATGATATTAGAGGAAATGAAGTTGAAGCAAATCCTAGATTACAGAGTACACAACGATATAGACAACTTTGTCCTATGCTAATAAGATTAGCAACAGACGCAACTGATTGTCCGGAGGCATTTGCATTAGTGTATAAAGGTGTGCAAGAATTGAGTAACCAAGTTGCAAAACTACATTCACAACAACAAGTTCCAAACAACAATGGCAATGCTTCCACAACATTACCAATTCAGTGCGTTTCACAAGACATGAGATTCAAGAAACGAGATGGTATTAGGAGGAAAAAGAGATTGAAGAGTTGTCTTGAGCATCAACCAAAGAGAAAAAGAGCAAGAACATCTTCCATTGTCACAACATCACAAAGTCAACAATTGATGGTATAAACATTGTATGATTAGTATTGAAAAAGAATCAAAGTTGCCTTCTTAGTCTTGTTCTTATATTTTGTTTAATATTTTAGGATAAGCAATTACACAATGAAGTGTCTTGCTCAGCACCTCCAATACCGTACGCTTGCCCTGACACAAATAAGGGTGAACTTACTTATACTGGAATGTTAATGGTATGCACTATCAACTTTTTCATATATATATATATTATGTTATTAGATAATTAGTGCTTATGCATTGATTCTTTTAAAACATAGGCACCATTTGATTGTCCCATACCGTCCCTTGAAGCATTTGAGTTCAATGAAGACATATCAAAAGGTCCGTGATCATAAATAAATGCTAGCTTTATAAGAGAAGAAAGAAAAGAATCACTTTTATTTAAATCAATAATCTCATTACATTCAATCATAGTATCCTTATTTTTACTTATTACACTCAATTACAATATCTCTATTCTTACTCATTACATTCAATTACATGCAACAATTTCATTACATAGTACAAGTTCTTGCTCTTGTTCATTGCTTCATTTGGCTTCATATTCTTTGTCTTCATTATGTTGCTTGTCATATTCTTGTTCATTTTTTAGTATTACATTCCTGAACCATTGAATTTTGTTGTCTGCAAATACAAGTTCAGATTTTAGACCTACAGGAAGCCATTGAAAAATTCAGACCCATCATATCAACTTTCATACAGGTTCAAGTGCTTAACTATGATAATTCTATTGCTCTTTTTGTAATCAGATAACACACCACACTTCATGTAAATCAAATAGTTATGTGGAGAGTTCCACTGCCCTATTCTTTTTGTGAATCAGCATCATGTATCAAATTTAATATTTTGTATGGTTTGGCTACCAATTGGTGTATATTTTGTATGGTTTGGCTACCAATTTGCATGAAGTATTATGTTCAATCCTTTATGCTAACAAGTAGAACATTTCTTTTTCACATGCTAACTAGTGAAAGCCAAAACAAGTTGCAATTCTAAACTGCATCATCATTTACTAGGCATATACTGTAAGTGACTTCAATTTTCACTACAGACAAGTTTAAGTCCACTTTTGTTTTCCCCAAAAAGCCAGCATTCGTAAATGAATCCAGATTTCTTAATAATACATCTTATATAAATGAATCAGCTTTCAATTTAATCAGCAGAGAAAATAATGCATCTTATATAAAATGAATCCAGATTTCTCAAGAGGAAAGATTGACTAGCAGCTCTCCAAACTGTGGGAAAGAGGCACTTAATCTTACTAGTCAACTCATTTGCTCCTCTGTATGAAAATTCTTTGATTTCAAGGAAACCAAACTCCTGCACAGGAAAAAGTTAATGTTCTTGGTCAGTAGTAAACTAGTAATATACTGTTTTAGGAGCCAAAAGTACACAGGAAGAGTAAGGAAAGTTCAAAGCAGTAGTAAACTAGTAGTAATTTATTTGCATTTGTCCTTATAGCATGCTTGTTTTCTTCTTTTTTAATTTAAAGGTTTAGGTGGGGGGTTTATACAATTGCTATTACTATACATTTAGGACTTTCAAAGCAGGGAAAGAAGCAGATGAGATAGAATTCCTATTGATTAGTTTTACCTATCAAACTCAAATACTAATGATGTCTCGTTTAATAAAGTTCATTTCCCTGTTTAATATAGACAGAATTCATGCACTAACTCAATACAAGAATGCAACATTCATATAGACAACACCTACTGATTCATTGATGTAGCGATAAAGTATGCCAAGTTATGAGTCTTGAGGGAAAAACACTAACAAATTCATGCGACCAATGCACGAATAAGCAAGATCCCAGCTAGCATTCATCGATTTTAATGAAGGCAAATGACTAAAAGAGAATTAAGACAAAGGAGCACAGCAAATACCTAAATGATGAGAGAGCCCAAGGGACGTTTGAAAGTAAGATTCACGACAATCCAGTCTTGTCTTCAAGTCGAATAGCTAGAGCTGCCAGATCCGACCTCTGCCATGGAGTTAGATATGAGCAATTGAATTTCCTTGATGAAGGAAGGACAGCCTCTTGTCATCGCACTACCCTGCTTCTGCGTAATGCTTCTGACCAGCGAGAGATCCGACCTCTACCATGGAGTTGGATGTGAGCAATTGAATTTCCTTGATGAAGGAAGGACAACCTCTTATCGTCGCATTGCCCCGCCTCTATATAATGCTTCTGACCAGTGAGAGATCCGACCTTTGCCATGGAGTTGGATGTGAGCAATTGAATTTCTTTGATTCCAAACACACAGCCTCTTCTCATCGCACTGCCCCGCCTCTGCGCAATGCTTCTGACCAGCGAGAAAGATGATATTGAAGGAATGGCCACAATTGATTCAAACAAACGGCCCAGATGCATTTTAGAATGGCTAGAATTAATAAAGGAAAACGACGTCGTTGAAGCAGGAGCAGGGAGGTGCAACTGATTTATCTTCGCAAAGAATCCGAACGCGTGTGTGATGGGGAAGAATGATTTCATTATCTTCTATATGTGCTCTTATTTTCCTTTTTTCTTTTTAATATCTGTCGTATTTCCCTTATAATCTTTAGTACATAATGTTAATTAATTAAATAATTTTATATTTAGCTAGTAGTATAAGCACATGAAAATAAATATCTGAATAATAAAAAAATTAAATCACATGGAAAAGAAATTAGTATAAACCGAAGTAATCAAACAAATTATAATGTAAAACTAAATAGGTCATTCATTTGCAAAATTAATTTACCCAATTCAATTTGATTTTAATTTAAAATTAAATTAAACCAAACTTTTGAACACTCTTGGATACGGGAAAAGATGTTTCTTCACTTTTTTTCCCTGGTAATTTAAAAGGCCTTTACTTCAACTTGAATGGTTGTTTCTCTTCATTTCCAATACGGTGGCAGCAATATATGCGGGGCATTTTGTGTTTTTCTTTTTTTTAATAAAAAATTGAAATGCAGAGCAGTGTGTGTCAACCTGGTTGTCTTGGTTTAACAAGAGATATCCATCATACTTGGACAATTTTTTTTATCTTTTGTTCATGTCTTTTTCTAATCACTAGACTCATTGTGGTGGTCGCCAATTCAATAACAATGTCAGCGGAGGGTGGGGGGTCAAGAATAGGAATTAGGTTAGACAATCAACAATCCTAACTGAAAAGGGAGCCATTCTTTCTTAAATTATACCATCTTCCAAGAGGGCAACGTACATTTGTACATTCCTGTGTTGCTCTTTATATAGACAGATATTAACAGTTAACCCTTGTAAACGAATAGGGTCAGGTGAGCCCATGTCAGAAGTTAAAATGGTTCAGATGGCCCTGACTGAGCGAGTCCAGCGATGACTAAAAAGTTGAGTTAAAGCACGCTTTGCAAAGGTGGGGATGACTACACTCCTAGAAATTTCCATCATTTATCTGCAGAAGACATTTGATTTATAAGTATTCATCATGGCATGAATTAACGAGTTATTTACTTTCAAACACGAGAGAGAGAGAGAGAAGATGGGTCCTGTTAACTGATACTCCTCCTTGGCCATTTCTAAAGAATAATTAATGCCAGAAGCACTATTTTTAAGACAAATTGAATAAAATGTAAGATATAAACATTCAGAGTTCCATCTCTCAAGAAGTAAAACTTTCTCATAGTTAGATGCATTTTGATTTCTTATTTTATAATTAAAACTCAACTAGAGAGGAAACTCTCCATGAAATAATCCCTTTTAGATACAATAATCTATTAACAAGTTATGCAATGATAAGACCGATACCAAATTGTGTCCTTACCTCTTCCTAACCTTGATTTGCCAGCTGCAGGGCGAATATTTTCATTGCCTTGTTTTTTGTGTCCCTATAAAATATTTGGCAAAAGAAATAAAAATGTAACCTGATACAAATAGAATAATAGGGTTGTAAGCGCAGACCACACTAGAAACAGTTAAATGCAAAATATGCATATGCAAACTCATTACACTGTGTTAGTTTCCAAGTCTGTACCAGTTCATTGGTACCAATGTCATTTTATGTTTGACAAACAGCAAGTGACATCTAGGGCTTAATTCGCAATAATAGCCTTAAGATTTTTGTGATCAAAAGATTTGTTTTCAGTTGCCTGAAGGTTTCAAATTTACCCGAGTATTCATCACACCATCTGGTTGTTCCGTGGAATCAAAATTCGTGGATACATTTGAATATGTATCAGATGCATCAATATGTTCCGGCTGACCATGCTGAGCCTGATGGCCTGTGTTGTCCTTATATCTTCTTTCTGAGACATCGATCACATGTCTGGTTAAATCATATGTCCCTTTTGCAAAGGTTGGATCCAGTGCACTAATTTTGCTTCTTGAACCATCTGATAATGTGGATGAAGTCTCTGGTTTTCTCCTTTTTGCCCATGTAAAGCCACTAGCTCCTGAGGCTGGTGCTGGTCCAGAGAATATACTAAAGCCATGAGGCATGCCATTGATTCGGGAAGTCACTGACATTGTCCCCATTGAAGGCTTTGATGGCTCCTTGTGCATAGCTCCTCCTTTTCCCTTGTTAAAATTTGCTTTAACATCATCTTTAAGAGCTTTTTGAGAATTGTTCTGCTTTTCCTGCATAAATAAGGATGGAGAAGTAAATAAAGGCTGTAATCATCTTCAAGGAATGTAGAATTATGCACTGAAAGATAGAGTACGTCTGTTGATGCCGGTTTACTGAAATTGTTAGGTTCTTGCAAAACTTTACGGACTTGTCTTTGCTTTCTTGATGTTGCAGCCTCCTGAACTTTACCGTCAGTCTTTTTCCTGAGACAACAGAGATCCACTTTAGTTGCAGAAATTGGAATCAAAGTGCTCGGTTTTATTGGAACCCATAGCCAGCTCCACTGAACATTCTAAGTAAATAGCTTGGTTCAGTTACTCAAATTTGGACCTAATTAATGGTTTAATGAACATCACAACCGTAACAGGCAATGAATATAGAAACAGGATGATCATCTTTCCTTTATGTTTAAAAATCTATTTTTACTCCAATTATTCTCCCATTTTCTCCAGCATTGGGCTTTGATATAATAAGTGATTGCGACAAATAATTAGGCCCTGACAATGACGCAACATATAAGTTTCATTCCATAATCACAACAAATAATAAGAAACACATGCAGGAAAAAGACTCAAAGCAGGGGAAAATTCAAGCAGGAAAATAGCCATGTCCATGACAAATTTTCTGAACAGAAAAGACCATAACATTTTACCTGCGTACATCTTCCCGATTTTTAGCATCCATTTCTTTGTTGGGTAGATACTTTGGCAGACTTGATGGATCACAAGCAAATGGCTTGGTGCTGAAATACTGTTAATTGGTATGACATGAAACATCAAATCAGAAATCTAGCTTAATTATATGCAATTGGTCAACCTTAAGCAAACATCATTAATAAAATAACATTATTAGAACAATAATCTCGATGTATGCATATGGAACAGCATATCCAAAGAATTTAGCATGTGAGAACCAACATATTCTAGTATCACAATATGAAATCAAAACGTACAAAGGTGCATCTCCAAAATAAGAATCCTTCTTAATGGAGGAATATACAATGTATATATCAAACTTTGGCGGGATCTACCTCAGACATTAGGGCAGAGGAGGCAGTCCCACGCTCATTCGGATCAATGGATAGTAGAGTCTCCATTAGGTTTACAGCAGTTTCCGGAAAATCTCGACACCTCTCCCAAAAAGAGCTTTCATAAGTAGTCTGAGGTTTAAACATTGTTGCATGAGGAAGCTTAGACTTTTTCCAGAAATCATCAGGCGGCGAACCACAAAGCTTAAAAATTTTGTGCAATTGTTCAACCTGTAGATCCAAGAAGAGGACATATCACATTTAACTGCCAAATTAAATTTTAGATCTAATCTAACAAATGGACTAACACGCATTTGTACTGTTTTCTTCTTAGTCTACAGCTATCATAACTTCAAGACATGTTTTTCTACTTAAAATAATGTAGCACCATCAAGCTAAGTACAGGGGTATATTCATTCTTTCTTTACTTTTATTTTGTTTTTTGTTATTCGCAAAGGCACAAAGTACTTCAGAAGCATCTGACAATTATAAAGACAGTTTGAACAGAGTTTTGTTTGAACAATATGTAAAATTATCTCAGAGTGGTCTCAGCTTAAAAACTATAACATCTGACATGTCTGACAAAGAAGTTTTCACCTGTAAAAAACAGTTTTTTTGTTCTCATGCAAAGTAGTCTTTTGTATACATTGGATTGTTAAAAACATCAAATTAATAGAAGTGATAGTTGAATGAACAAAAAAAAAATGCTTTTGTTCTTCAATGAGTTCCTGTTACCTTCCATAGGCTATCAGATGAATAAATACTTTTATTATGAGGATTACCTCAGTTCTCCCCTTGAGGATAGGCTTCCCCAGAAAAAGTTCCCCAAATACACAACCTACACTCCATAGATCCACTGATACTCCATAGTCAGTTGATCCCATCAAGAGTTCAGGAGGACGGTACCATAGGGTCACTACACGACTCGTTAATGGATGCCTGTTACTTGGGCTAATTGTATTTGCCAATCCAAAATCTCCTATCTTGAGAATACCGTCATTATTTACTAATATATTGGATACTTTAATGTCTCGATGCATAATACCACGTAGGTGACAGTGCTCAAGTCCACTCAGTAGCTGCCTCATGTAACATTTAACCTGTTGTACAAAATTATTAAAAAAAAAGGTAAAATTTAACCAATAAAAGGAGCCAAGCAAAACTTAGCCCCTGCTATCTTAACAATAATAATAGTAATAATAAAAGAAAAATCAATTATGAAGGAACCGAAAAAAAAAAAAAAGGAACCAATGTCAGTGCACTGCCAGAGGAAAGACCCCGTTATTCTCTCGTTCTCAAGCAGATTTTTACCCGTGTTTCAAGCATCCATTATAATAATAATAATAATTATTATTATTATTTTGAAGAAGATAAAAGCAATCAGCAACACTGTAGCACCAGAAAGAGTAATCAGAGCTGGAAAGAGAAATAAAATCACTGATCTTTATTCTTTCTTCACACCAGAGTGGAGATATCAATGAAAAGAAAAATCCTGAGGTCTTATTACGCCAATCTAACAAATTCAAGCTCTGAAATGCAACGAATCCTGTATGGGCACAGATTTCAGCAGAAGTATCACCAATTAAGTCTTGGTATTTGTCCCACCCAGAAGCTTTAAGTTTTTGGTTTTTGGGACTTTCAGTAGATTATTCAAATCAGGGAAATGAGTGTAAAAAGTGAGGAGAATTTTGACTTTCTGCATATTCAGATATGAAGGTGTAAACTAGATGTTTGGGTTTGAAAATTAGAAATTAGATTAGTTAGTTTGCAAAAGTAAAGATTAAGATGACAGCTGCTATGGAGTTTGCTTCAATGTTAATAGATGCATAGTGCGACTTGTTGGATATCTGTGAAACACATTTAAAATCTACCCAAGGACTAGAGAATAAATGAGTCTGTTTCCAACTGTAGATATAAGAAATGTTGATCTTTCTTTCCCTTCTTGTCTGATTTACATAATGTTTCATTCTATGAAGACACAAGTTTATCGAAAACGAGATACTAACAAACCTGTGAATCACTGAACTTGATGTCAGGACAAGATACTAGTCCTGCAAGATCATGCTCCATATATTCAAACACAAGGTATATACTACTTGATAATCGGGATGTAATTACACCCTCCAATTTCATAATGTTTGGATGGTCAAGCCTGCGAAGAATTGTAATTTCTCTTGACATGAACCTAACGCTCTCTGGCTGGAAATTGTCAAATCGCACCTTCTTCAGGGCAAACATCCTCCCAGTTTCAACTTCACGTGCTCGGAACACACTGCTATATGTACCTTGTCCAATCTATATATATGGATAATAAAAAGAAGGGTCACAAATTGAAATATGGGGACACAGATAATAACAATAAGACCCAGCAATGATAATAATTGTAAACCAAAAAATGATGTTTTCTAGGCTGGGAATTTGAACACACTAAGCTTAGCTTGCTCATTCCAATTTCCTCACAAGCTTGTTGCAAGTTCATGCGCTCATTCACAAGCGACAGGTGCAACATTAAATATTTTAAAGTTTTTAACAGTTAAATTAATAGAACATTTCCAATGAATCGTATTCTTTTAAATTAAAATTAACAACTTTTTAATGTTCTAAAATAACTTAATATTATGTTGACTTTAGTTTGAAAATTGTGGCAAGGAAGAGAAAGGACAAAAGGAAAAGGAACTGCTCACAGGAAACAATAACGTTTACTTTATGGTGAACTAGTACATGACATAAGTTCTTTATGACTGAATTTATCTTCAAAGTTAAAAATATAAATCTAGAAAATAAATGTCCATCCTTATAGATCATGCCAAACAATTGTTTTCCGTCGAAGCTCAAAGGCTAAAAAGTAACTGGTGTCATAATCTGGTTCATCATAACTGCATTGTATACTGGCATCTTTTGGCAGAAACCTAATTACCGGAGTTTAAGCTGGTATGTGCTTGAAGATATATAGGCTTGTCTATCGATGAAGCCAAAGATTCTTCTAGCATAAGTACTCCTTAAGGTTTGAGGTGACTTGATAATGCGACATAAGATACAATTATTGTTTATTATTTTGATTTGTGATACAGTCATCGTGGAAGTTAGGGATTTGTAATCAAATAGTTGAAGTAATTTAAGATTTCATTAGGGATTATCAATAAAGGTGCTTGTGGCTAAGGATATCTTATCCTATCATAGCATCCTAGTAGAATTAGGATTTCCGGAATTCATATTGAGATTTCATTATGATTTCTTGGTTAGTTAGCCCAAAAATAGGCCTATAGTCTGTCTTAAGAAATCACTACCAATAATTAATCTTTTTCTTAATCCTTTTTGTTTGTTGTTTTTGGTTATTTTTCAGTTTTACTCTTTCTTGTCTCACATATTGGCATCAAAGACCAATTCTACATCTTGAGGATTCTATAATATTATGGGTGCCTTACAAACCGAATATTCTTGTAGGCCCAAAACAACCCGACACCACATTGCCAAGGTCCAAAGATTCTAGTTGCTACACGGACTTAAGACACATAATGTACTCTGCCTAAAGTAGCATATTAACTCAATCAGAAGTCATGATTGTCTGACCTTCTTGAAGGGTATAAATAAGACAAACTAAGCCAAGCTTCATAATGTTTGATAAGCTTATAAGTCCTATAAACTTAGAAGAGCCTCACAAGATCTTACAAAGATCCACAAGCCCCACATAGCATACTAATACAATCCTTATTATAGTCTTATCATAGTTTTACTATCTTCGCCAAGCAATACAATTATATCCCTCTCTCTCTCTAAGTTTTCTCTCCTTATTTATAGTCATTCCCGATCCTCAACATAACCATATTCTATACCTTCAAGGTCTATTCCAAGATATAGTTCGGGGAATCAGGCTGAAGGTGTCAAAGCTTGCAAAACTTAATCATGTTACTGTGTTTGATAAGCATCATTAATACATACTTTATCTAGGAAAAGAAAAAAGTTTTTTTCTATTCATTTAGACATCAAATCACCTACATCTAAGTGAGTGCCATTGTACCTGACCAACACAATACCAGGCAGGGCTACATCAGAATTAGTATGCCCTTATTCAACCTTAGTATTATTATAAGTAGTATTATATAAATAATCACTTGAATCATACTATGTATTGTCGAAAAACTGAATATCCAGTCCATTTAGGCATTTATATCAATTTCAAAAGACGCAAGTGAATAAAAATCTAAGTCTTGTAATAACAAAGACGACTATGGGCTTTCCTGCCTTGTCTAATTTCTCAAAAGAATCTGCTCTGAGGGGTACCCATCCATGAATAGCTTCCCCCGCAGCAGCGGTGAGCCAAGGGGGCCATCCAGCCGCATTCTGCTCCGCTTCCACGAATCTATGCGAAAACCCCATCTTGAAACTGAAATTCCCGCTTCCTTTGGAGCTATCCTTCGTGGACCTCTTCCCATCTCGACTGCGATCCTCCGATTTTCGGTCCCCTTTGTTGTCAGAAACTAACATCCCCGATCGGGTTCTGGATGGAGGCTCCACAATCGCAGACCCATTATCGGTGAGCACCACCGAGTGCACAGGCGAATCTCCAGCAACCAACTTCTTGGAGTTAATGCAACCCATTTACCGCCAAATCCCGCCAGAATCGACCAAGAATCGAGAAACTCAATCGATCGACTCAATTCGGGAAATGGATGAAGGCAGGGGTATTAGCCCTACATGAGCTCAAATGTGGTTGCACCACCTCCGAAAAGGGTCGTCATAGAGAATGAGCTAAACCCAGAAACAGGTACATTTGGAATCCCCCCTTCCCCCACCCTCTCTCTCTTCCCCGATCCTTTTCTGTCCCTACTAGGCTAGCGAGGTCTGCGGAGGATGGATGATATTCAATTTCAAAGAGTTCGTGGTGTCCGAAAGCAAAGGAAGAGAAATTCGCGGGTCCGAATTGCTTCATTTTTTCTGGTTTTCTTGGTCTTGCGAAAGAAAGGAGAAGAAAAGGTGTAATGTAACCGTTTGGAGGCTCTGTTATCATTTTCCGTTAGTTGGACAGAGACATCGACCAACAGAGAAGAAACGGACAAGTGCCATGGCGGTCGTGGTGGCAAGCAAAGGTCCACGACAGAATGGATTGGAATTTTGAGCTCTCTTATTCGCCAATTGTTTTCTGACCTGGCACCTTTTGGGTGTTATATTCATAGCCCATTTCTTAACTGTATAAATTATAAGAGAGAATTTGGGGATTCATCAAATTTAAACAGGTTCAATTGTGGTGAAAGTAAATTTAATTATATTAATATACTGTTGCGACTGCGAGCACAGGTGCATATGATGTGTAAAATTATTTCTTTTCAAAGTTGAATAAAACGATAAAGATATTCGAAGTGATTTAAAATAAGACTATTAATAGTTGCATATAGTCTGAAGTCGGTACTTATATCCATACGATATAAAATAAATTATTCTTCTAATTTCTTCATTAAACTTTTTTATTCTTCCAATAATAGTTGCATTTATTACAGTCTCGAGTTTTCTAATCCATTCAATTAAATAATTTTTTTCAAGATCAATTTAATCAATGTTCTTTCTCTAATTTTCTCATTTTGTCACTTTAATTTTAATAAAAGCGCTGCTGTGCATAAAATTGCATCTTATTGTTGTCTAATCAATAGCTTTGTCTACTTTGCCGAAAAACAGGGCTGAGATGAGATGCAAAAATCATAAGGGTCATATCTGATACCTAAAATTGAGTTCTCGCTTGTATGGGAAAACGTCGATGGTATGCAACGCTACGTACGTGCCCGAGCAATGGTCGTCGAATCAAATTCAGCTCCTCTTATCCTGAACAAAATTGAATAACCATCCACCGTAGAAATATAAAGTCAACTGTTTTAATCTTTGCAAGCATATGAATATTCATTATAATGCACTACCAAGTACAAGGATACACGAGTATAATACATCATTGAACTGGACAGCACCTTACGAAAAACGAGTCGCCAGAGGTTTGAATGTTTACAAGGTAACAATAAGCCAAAGAATTCTTTGAACTTCAAAATACACAAGAGTTCAACCATGTGAGGCCAGCTTCCCAATTTTTCTTTGTACTCTACTTGACATCTCTACAACTTCCCTTGCAAGGAGGATTAGACAGTACCAGGAACAGCCTGATAGTCTATAACTACGTTGATATATTAGTTGTAGTAATCTTCATACATGTGATTGCGAACGACATGGTATACTAATAATTCCATAACTTGGATGTACAAACAAAGTGTTACGTACGGAGAACCTAGGGGAGTTAACCAGAAAGTTGCATAAATGATCTCGACACCAGACTATACTATGATTTGCTCTTCTTTCAAGCGTAAAGCAACCGGTCTTTGGTCATTATTTCCAAAATCCATATCTTTAAGCAAAGGATGCTTTTCAGGGACCACTCTGTGTGGTTTTAATGGCATTGAATTGCTAGTAGCTGTGTTGTGGCTGCTGGTTCTAGCAGCAGGTACGTCGTGGTTATGTTTTCCCTCATAGGTAGTTATGACAGCTTTGGGGTCTGTTGAAGCTCTTTCAACATGCTTACGCACATTGCATCCTGCACTCGTGCATTTGTAATAACTCCTGTTCACAGAATTTGAGCTACATAAATACCATAAGTAGATTTACCCCGAAAATTTAGAAACAGATAGTCTCAGGTATACTAATAGAGTAAAACAGAGCAAAAGAATATAAACTATTTCAGATAAGGGCACTCAAGTTGCTCTCTCTCTCTCTCTCTCTCTCTCTCTCTCTCTCTCTCTGTAGGGTTCTTTAAATAATTATTAGGAAGTGATAAAAAGAATCCCACAATTAATAAGAGGGACTTCTAAGCCAAAATACAGACAACTTATGTGCAAAGAAATCAAGAGCATGAAGAAAGGACAAGCAACAAGAAATGTCAAAAAGGTAGATATTTTTAGTCCATTAAATGTGAAAAAACTAAGTAGTCGATGAGGGAGTAGGGACTTAAAAAAAGAAAACAATTAATACAACATACAAATTTCATGTAAGATGAAAATTTTAAGGAAATATTCTCCTCATTTATGAGCTAACATTCAACGGTTCCATTAGATTAATTTAAAGATCTTGTAATTCCCTATTTACCCTTATTTATCAGCCAAAAACTAGGCTTCCACTTGAAATGTACAAGACAATCAAGGTTTAAGACTAAATTGACAAGAAAATTTTCCAAGACAAGGTAAGGAATTATATGTCAGTATTGGTGTTATTAAGAATTGGAAAAAGAAAATTCCAGTCAAGCACTTCTGTTTCTGTCTCCTGAGTTTATGCTAATTAAGTCCAGAAAGTCAATGGAAGTATAATATGCCATGTCTAATATCTAAATTTCCCAGTTCTAGTTTTTGATGTAGTAATTGTACAATTTCAAAAGTGCATGCCATAGTCTGCAAGAGAGAGCTTCGTAGATATTGCAATTTCTAACAAGCAAGGGGAGTGCCAGAGGTCATATTGCAACTCAACATAAGACTGATGGAATTCTGTGTCAGAAAACCAAACCAAAACTTATTATGTCTCAGTTATGCTGATTCACCTTATACAATAAAGTCCATTTTTTTTACTACTCAATTAATCTATAATGTTTCTGCAGTTGACCTTATTAGAAGATACTGTAAATTAGCAAAAGGTTCCTGTATGTTTTATTAGAAGATACTGTAACCAAACAACATGTAACTATTACCCACTTAATATGATTTCAACCTTGTAACTTGTTAGAATCATTTCTCTCTTTAAATTTTGAGTAAATATGAAATTTATAGAAGAAATTATAGTAGTGCAGAAGAATAGAATCAATAGATCAAGTGCTCACCTGGGATGGGGATTTCCCTTTACCACCTTTTGCCCATACTTGCGCCACCTGTAGCCATCATCCAGAAGATCAACTTCGCTTCTTGTTTGCACAATGATTTTGGGTTCTGTGACAGTCTTGTGAGACATAGGTACTTCAGAAGTCCCAAGATCAGTGTTCCTGCAAAATTTAGCTTGTGTTATGATGAATTAGAAAAATACAGACCTGCATGACGTAGGAGTAACAAGGTGAAACTTGCCTTCTCTTAGGGTTTGGCTCACCGACATCTCCCTCCTCTTCCCTTATATCTGCATCACCCCCTTCCTCACTCTCACTTGATACAGGTAGTTGCCTGTGAGCACCTTGATTGGATGTTGGATCACTCTCAGGCACTGAATGATCAGGCATGCTTTCACCAAACTTGTTTAAATTTCCAACCCAACCTTGTGTAGTTGAGTCAGACTTAGCTTGAATGCTTGTATTTCCATTTAAATCAGAATTATCTTTAATACGCCTGTTTGGCTGAGGCACTTCATGATTATGCTGGCCTTTATAGATAATTTCAGTTATGTGACCATCAGGTGCACGCTCAACCTTTTTCTTTACTGGGCAATTCATATGTGTACACTTGTAGTAGCTCCGTGGGTACTCACTCCCCTTAACCTGCTTCTGCCCATACTTACGCCAGTTGTAGCCATCATCTGCAGGTTTATCAATGGCCAAGGAAGACAGTTGACATTTCTTATCAGTGTGAGAAATATCTGATGTCTCCATTTGGGCACTTCTAGAATCTGATGCAGAGGGTGCCACTTGCTGCTCTGAAGCTTCACTTGAAACAAAAGATGGCTGCTGTACCAATGGTTCTCCAGGAGCTGTAACTGCAGATTGTTGATGATCACCTTGCATGTGCATATGAGTTTGTGCCAGGACAGCTTGAGCTGTCACCTGTGCCAGAGCCTGCTGGTGGGACATCCCAAAGGGGCTCTGTATATATGTTGAAATGGAGAGACAATAAGACACTCACAAAAATATATCCTCCATCCTTAGGCCACTATATATATGTGGGTGTGTTTGTGTCCCCTGCCCACAAGAATAGATCACATGGATGTGTAACAATGAAAAGAAAAAATGCCCAATGGCATGACCAACATACATGTCGTGTTATGCATGATCCTGCACATTCATCCACTGTCAATCCTATGCAGGCCAATCATCTCTTCCTCGGATTGTAAATGCTTTATATGGAGCTACTTTGCAACACAACAATGTTTTACCCCCAAAAAACCCCCCAAAAGATTCACGGGAGAAAGACAGATCTGAATTATCATGTATAACTTATAAAATTCAACATAAATCATCGAGAAGTAGAACACCATAGGAAAAAGTATAAATAACCATTATTGGTCAAACATAAGCAATTCCTGTTATTAAGTCATAAGTCCTGAAATTTTGCATTTCTTGTTATTTTCAAGTGATTTATATTTCAACAGACGAATTGCTGTCTTAAACTTTTATCTTCAAATTTTTGTTGCCAAAGTATTTAGCATACCATATCCGTTAAACTTGCAAGGGAACTCATCAATTCTATCACTTCTTTCAATTTTCGAGCATATGATTCAAGATACAGAATCACAAAAAGAAAAAAAAAATTATTAACTTATTTCAGTTTTCAATCAGTGTCAAAATAACAATTCCTTTAATGGGATTAAAGGCTTCTCTAATTGGTTTCACTTTCGCTCTGGAATCTAGATCATATAATCGTATCCTTATACCATGCCACAAAAGGATACTAATGAATTCGGTGAAACCGCGCGGACCAATTAAATGAGATTCCTGGAGATCACCACTTGACCGTAAATACCATGCTAGTAACTAAAAATGAGCATTCTATACAACCTCCACTTTTCAGACTAAAAACAATGACATCAATGAATCGCAGAGCCAAGAAACTGCAGTTCACCATTCTGAAAACTAATCAAATTTCAATGTTTCAAAAAAAAATGATAATATCTGTCCAATCATAAGCATCAATGAACAACCATTTAAGGCAGCGATTCAATTGGCGTAGTATGATGCGTTTTTTGAGACAAAGATAGTTAACAAGTTCGTCAAAACTAATTAAATTTTAATGTTTCAAAAAACATGACAATATCTGTCCAATCATAAGCATCAATGAGCCACCATTTAAGGCAGCAATTCAATTGGCGTAGTATGATGCGCTTTTTGAGAGAAAGGTGGTTACCAACTTCATAAACGGAATCCCATGAATGTTAACCCACCAATCCAAGCAAAAAGAAGCTCAATTACAAAAGTCAATCCCTTCAATTACCTGCGGCGGAAAGAAGCCCGGCGAGTTAAGCAACCCTGAAGGGCTTAACCCCGGTGGAACAGTAAATAATGGTGAACGAGCAATCACCAGATTCACGGGTCTACTCTGCTTGAACCCCAAATTCTTCGGGGCCCCATCCTCAGCACCAGCTTCTTTGGAGGAATTGTCGGTCGAATTGTCCGGAAAGAAGCTAGGCCTCGCACCGAGAGCGAGCGGAGAAGCCATAGCTCCGGCAAGCAACTGAGAGAAGGACCGACAGTCGGAGTCAGGGTAATTGTCGGAGAAGAAGCTGGAGACGAGAGTCATCGGGCCAGGGCTTGCGCCTGGTCCACCGGAGAAAAAGGCCTCCATAGAAGGCCGTGGTGGGAGAGTTATCGTCGGACGCGGTTGCGGCGCCGTCGCGGATCCGCCGTTCTTCGTCGCCATTAGTTGATACCAACTGCTCTTGGTTGTCCGTATTTGGTAACTGAAAAGTGCTCGCCTTGTCGTGCTTTCTTCTTCGTTAATTGCGCAGTTGATGGTTTCGTGCAGTCTTGAAACTCAGTGGAAAGTCCACGGAGCAGAAACTCGAATGATTTCTCTTATCCTCCATTCTTTATTACTACAATATTATATGATAAAGGCGTTGTACCTTATGGCCATGTTCTTACACAGCGTGTTTATTTTTGGTATTTTTTTAAAAGAAAAAGTTGAAAATTTTTATTTAATTTTGGATTATTTATAAATAATTTGTAAACTTTTAAAATAAAAATGTATGTCTCTCATTTTTTATATTTTAACAAATAGGTTATTTTCTCAATTTTTTCTTTGATGCTAGGTTAAATATCACATAACACTTTTTTTTATAAATGATATGTTGACATTAAAAATAAATAAAATCTTATCGCTTTGGTTAAAAGAAAATTTGACATGGCATTTAAATTAATATCATTAAAAAATAAAAAAAATCTATTTCTTGACGTGTAAAAATTAGTAGACTTAATTTTTTATCTTAAAAATTAATGGAACTATTTACAAGTGATAAATAATTTAAGAAATTTTTTTTATATTTTTATCTTTCTGTAATCGTAAGCAATTTATATTATTGTCAGTTTATGTAAATGAAATGTAGATGAAAATTATCTGTTTTTCAATTTTTAAAAATTGAATCACTAATTATGAATCATTTAATAATCAAATTATTGGTTTAAATTGACCTGACCTGACCTGAGGCCATTTGCATTGCTGCCTTTGGGAGCCCGGCGAAGCAGGCATATAGGTCCATTGAATCTCAAAACCCTGACCCGCGGTGCCTTTCATGCTCTTTCTACCGTCTGCGGCTTAACCATTTCAAGTTGACTTAAATTATTCATTAATTTATGTATGTGCCAAAGCACAATTGGTAATCAAATATTCGCCCATAAAAAATTTAAAATCCCCCCCCCCCCCCCCAAAAAAAAGCCTAGTTGATACATCTTACTGCTTTTTATACGATTTATAATTTTTTATTAAATCACTTATCATGATTCACTGGTGAAAATTTTAAGTATTTTGTGGCATAGACTCCATTTGTCATCATTTGGATCCCACAAGCAAAATTATTTTTAATTTTATTAGTTTTTTTTTAATTTTTGTAAGAAATTTTCCGAGAACATTTAGGAGAGTTTTTCAGTGAGAGATGTAAATAAATATAAATTTAAATTATTTCAGTTGAATAAATAGTATATGCTTCTTAAGTAAAAATAAAATAATATAAGAAGTGAGATTATATATGGAGTTTTTTTTCCTACTCTATTGTTTCTTTATATCTCTTTTAACTTGAAATGCACTTTACCATTTATTCATTTGAGAGAATCTAAATCCATACAAACACAATCATTTTAAGAGTTTGGATCATTTTAATTTCTCTTTGAATTTGACATTATCAATTTTGGAAAAAAAAACATAGAATATAGGAAACCTACTTGCTGTAAGGATCTTTTAAAATTTGTTATTATAATTCTTTTGTAAATTTAAAAAAAAATAATATAAAAAAACAAAAATGTATATATAGGATCAACTTTTTTATTTTTTTCAATCATTTACAGCTATGAATAGATTGCATATAAAGTAATTGAAGAGAGTTCATAACAAAAGAAGTAAACGCCATACGCGTTTTCACTCCTTTGCATCATTTTTTCTTTGATCATATAATTACATGACTGCAAAAGATTCAATTTCGCTATTCACCCACTTCTTCTTTTTCCTTTTTGTTTTTCAAAATTGACAAGCAATTTATAGAACAAAAATTTAAAGGATCTAGACTCGACCTACTTAGGTGATAAGTTTTATTTAAACGGGTAAAATTCATTTAAATAATGAATCATACATATTCTGAATTTATCTTTTTTTTTTTAATTAACAATATCAATTTTAAAAAAAAAATCCATTATCCACTTGGGTTTGGAGCAAGTTGGATAACTAATACACGCAAACGCCCGCCGTGTTCATAAATATGGAAAGTCCCGAATTAGGGGAAAAGGCCCTTAACCATGTCAAGTGGGCAAGAAAATGTGGGTGGATACTTTTAATTCTTAGCTGTATAATTAATATATGTACTGTGTTGGTGATGTTTATCATTATCAAATTTATTTATATTTTAAGTTAGTAAATGATAATTTAGTAGAGAAGAATGTTGATAGTCAGTAATTGATCATAAGTATAAATATTTATTCTGTCATGAGTTTGAAATTTTCATTTATATTTTAAAGCAATTGACAGCACGAACATAGCACCCACTTGATCATATTTTATAAAAATGCAACTTTTTTAGATGAAAGATAAATGCCATTAATTTTGTTGGTCAATTGCTTCCCCAATTTTGGTGTACAAGCCCTGTTGTCTGGAAAAAAAATAATAATAAATAAAGATTTTGATATATTTTTTTTTAAATTATTGCAAACAAACATTTGCAACATGCCATATTGCCATTCCTGAACTAAAATAAAGGTGTCTTATCTAATTATAGCAGCAATAAATAGAAAGAGTAGGGGGGACAGAGTTGTTATGGGGTCTTCAATATCAATACAACAACAAGTGGCCTTAAAAAAGAAAGAAAGAAAGAAAGTGGTTGCCATTGAGCTTGTTTTATGGTCTTCGACGCTTCAGCTACTGCTACCACACCTGAGATAATTTTGGCATGTCAAGAAATGGGTCAGTCAACAACTTTGTCATTCTAATTTCTTAGACATGAAGGTAATTTATTTGTTAAAAATATGAATAACAACATAATATATCATGAAATACATCTTAAATTAAAGTAAATTACATCAACTTTGTTTAACTTTTACTAATATTAGAAGGGGACTTGTGCATTACACAGGTTGGGAAACACAAGACAAAGAAAGACAATGGTCTGCAAAAGATGTGATGAATTAGTAAGTATAAAGAAGAAACAAATTGGTGACACATATCTAATAAAAGTAAATACATATGAGAGGAAACTTTGACAAGAAAGCTTAACTTTCATCACAAAATAGCAAAATCATCTATCAAATTTGTTATACATTTTAGTCCGATTTTTAATTTTTTTGATTAAAATATTTTTCATTAACTTACATATAAATAAAAATTAAAGAAATATATTTTATTTTCAAACGTGTATAAATAAAAACAAAAATAGTAGATTTTATTTTCATTAAATTTAGCAAGAGAAAAATATATACTTAAGTTAATAGAGGGTATTTTAATTAAAAATTTTAAAATTAGACTAGATTATAAAATAATTTTTTATTTCTAGAAATATTCGTATATATTTAAAAAATAAATGAAACATACATGTAATTTATTCATTAAAATATTAATAAAAAATAAACATGTAAATAATTGATTTAATATATATATATATATATATCTATATATTATACATATTTAAGAAGTTGTGTAAATTACATTATTCATTTTATATTGATTGATAAATAATTAAATGTTTTCACAATATTATTATTCTAGATAAAACGATAAAAGTTTTTTCTTTGGATATATATATATATATATATATATATATATATAAAAGAAGTTGTGTAAATGACATTATTCATTTTATATTGATTGATAAATAATTAAATGTTTTCACAATATTATTATTCTAGATAAAACGATAAAAGTTTTTTCTTTGGATATATATATATAAGAAGTTGTGTAAATGACATTATTCATTTTATATTGATTGATAAATAATTAAGTGTTTTCACAATATTATTATTCTAGATACAACGATAAAAGTTTATATATATATATATATATATATATATATATATATACTCCTCTCGGTGGATAACTAACATTACGAATTTATGACTATCACGGACCTGACACTTACAAGATTCAGAGTACAAATTTGAAGGGTTATCCAAATGGGAAGAGGGGTGACTGGTGAGTATGCCCAATGAATAAATAGAATGTTAAGTCAAAACACACAAAAAAATTATGGTCATTTATGAATTTAAGCAACTTATATTATCTTGGAAAGAAATTTTGATATATTTTTTAAATTGTATATTTTTTAATAAAAAAAAAGAAATATATCATTTGAGCATTTTAAGAGAATTAGATTTATCCAAAAAAATATAAAATTTTCATTTTTAGCTAGTCAACCATGAAAAGTGAAAACAGTTATGTAACAAATCAAAATAATAAATAAAGATTCTAAAAATTTATTTATAATAATGTTTGCATATAAATACTTTTTAATTTAATTTATCGAAAATTAATTCATCACACTTACACAAAAATTTTTCAGGTATACCAAAAATTATAAATAAAACACATTAATTTTTTTTGTAAGTTTGGTTAAATTATATTTGATATCCTTTTGTTTTAAAAATTATACTCAACTCCCTAATATCTTAATATATATTGTAAAAACTCTTTCTCTAATTTATTTTTTACCAAAAGAACCAATGTTCCACATAATATAAAATTGTGGTTTTATTTTTAATAAGATAGTAGATGCAACTTAATTGATATTAAGATCAAATAAACAGTAAAAATAATTAAATGAATTGTTTTTTTAAAAAGATATATATAAAGTTAATTTTCTTGATTAAAAATAAATAAAAAAAAGGTTTAGTATACTCTTTAAAATTAAATATAATTTAATACAACCTCGTAAAAACTTAATGTAATTGAGTAAAAATGAATGGAGCAGGAGGATGTGGGTTGGGAAACCAACGTTGACTTAGTGATGCATAAATATCAGCAAGAAACGTGGCTCCGACCCACATGCAAGTTGCCAAATGATACTTCCGCAAAAAAATTGATGCTATCAGTGTCTTCTGTTTACAGCACATAAGGGTGCAGCTTATAATTCGAATGAGTAATGACAGATAATTTGCGACTTATACGGTTTATAAACAGTAACTTGTAATAAAAACAATTTCCAAATTTATATACGCATTTGTAAATTTGAATGATCAGATCATACTCCGATGTTCATAAGATTTTCACGAGAAAACTTACCTATAATTATTTGAATAATATAAAGGCAAACACCTCAGTAATTTTATTCAAGCTTTTCTCTTATACTAGAAGCAAACAGCTTTTTTTTTCATACAACGTGAAATCTCATCTCTCTCTCTCTCTGCATATATATTCATGTATTTATGGAATTTTTTTCTTTTGAAAAAGCAAAGTTGCTATCAATGTTCACTTTTTGTCTGGTTTTATCAGAGCAGCTTTTTTCATTTTCACAATTTATGGCTCAATAAAATTTATTTTTTAGGGACAAAATTTAAAATGCAATTAAATTGTTTCAAGTTCGAGAGAACGCCAAAGTCTTTTTTATTATTATTTTTTAATGAATGACGGGGGGTATTTTTTTAATCTAATTAAATAGAAGATTAATCTCATCCAAATCAGTAGCACAAGCGAGTTAAATAGTATGTTTGGTTCAATTTTTTTTTTATCAAAATTATGATTTAGGCCCAAACAACAAGTTAAAACTTTTAGTTAAAATCATGATTTGAGTTAAAAAAAAAAAAAAAAACCAAACATGCTAAAAGTCCTCCTTAAATTGGCATTTCTAAAACTCAAACTATTGCTATTCCCTAATGTTCAAACAACGGCCTACAATTGTGATTAGTGAATGTTGGAAGTTATTAATTGAGCCAATTTGTATATACCAATCCAATAAAATCTTAATTGTACAAATACAATTTATAGTTTTAAAATCACAATGCAAGAAGAAACAAAATAGAAATGATTCTTTGGTATTTTGGTAAATGAAATATTCCGGAATTAAAAATTGAACTTGAAAGTTGGCGTAAACATTATTAACCCGTGCAAAATACGTTAGACTTTCTTCTCACCAAAATATCGAAGACTTCAGAAAATATAATTTTTATGATTTAGTAAGAATTTATAGCACAGAGACATCAAATCGAAGAAAATAAATGAGATGCTTGTAGGCCATTGAATTTGAACCTCAATCAACAGCAAGTTGCAAACTGTGAAAGGCCGACGGATTTAAATGTTGTGAAGTGACATCAACATCACCAATTTAGCACCATGTCTTTTTGTTTTCCCACTTTATCTATCCATAGGATATTTATGAGCTGTCCATTTGGGCTGCAAAGCCCAACTGTCTAACCACTACTTCGCTCTTTGGATATTTTCGCTTTCTCCACGAACGTTGCAAATGAGTGACGTATCCAATAACTCATTCATCTCATGCAGACAAATAAAATATCAGGGTATTTCTTAGAGTCTAAATTTAAAATAATTGTCATGAAGACTTATAATAAATTATTCAATGACTGTATTTGGAAAGAAAAAAAAAATTCTAACACATAAGTTGTCTTGTTCGCCACATTTTAAACACGTCATCAACAATAGTATTATTTGGCAACCTTTATCAAACATGAATTTGGATTCTTTCAGGTAAAAAAAAAAGATTTAATTAAAAAAAAAAGAAAAAAGAGATAAGTAGGTAGGATTTAGTAAAATCCACTTAAATAGACCCCATGTATCTTTCTTTTTTTAACAAAATCTTTTTTTAATTATAAAAAAGAATTTTTTTTTTAAGACTCAAGACTTACCCCGGATCAATGAAAGATTAAATTAAGTTGGCTTAGCTAATTCAAAAAAATTTATATCCGTTCTTATAAAATTATATATTATTTTTACAAAAAAAAATTAAATAAATTCTTAAAATTATTTTTTAAAAATATATAACTGAATCAAAATAAGTTATTTTAGCTCTTTTTTTAAAAAAAAAATTGGCTTGAACCAACTCAATTTAGCTAGATTTCATTGGATTCCTCAAATTGGTGTGTGTGTGTGTGTGTAGATATTAAGCTCAGCATAGAAACATCACATTTTTCGTTCTAGCAAAACGAGAAGCATTTCAATGCGCCTCTTGGACCGAAAATGGAAAAGGCTCTTGCCCACATAGTTATCTGCACGGAATACAGGTAGTTTTCACATACAAGGCAAGCTAGGAAGTGGGAAGCTTAAGATTTCTGCACAGTAAGAAAGTCTAAGCAAGCGGCAAATATATAACCCAGCGTGCATATGTTGGTCACACATGCTAAATCCTCACAAAAACAAACTATCAAACACCATTTTCATTTGAACAGGAAGGTCGTTATCATCAATTTAAATTTGTGCGTATTAGGAAGGCCTGGATTAATCGGAATGAAAAGTCAATCTGACTTTTGGACAAGACAATTGAGAAACCAGAATAGTATAAATAGTAAAGTGAACGGCGGAAAGAAGGGAGCATTGGGTCATTAATTGGTTAAACTATTGTGAAATATATTACAATATAAAGGAAAAAAATTGGTTGATAAGAAATTGAGGAGGTTACTGTACTGATTTATATAACCAGTGTAATTCGGAGTGCCAGAGACAAGTATAGACTTTTTCGCACCACTTGACTTTTTTCGCACTTTTTTTGCTGCATGTCTTGGAGTGGTTGTCTTCCTTAAGACATAGTGAGGCCCAGATATTTCAGACATCATAAATTTTTTGAAATAAAATCTTATCAGAATATGAATTTATTAATTCAGATAAAATGTTTTATCTGCAGGAAATAGTAACGTCATAAATTTGTGATATGGGTCTTGTAGCGTGCAGATTGTTTGATATATAAAATTTTAAGTATTAAAAATAAATAAATGAAAAATTTTTATTCTTACATTTAAAAAATAACAAAAAAGATATATATTATTAAGTAATGATAATAAAAATATACTAAATATTTTTTTAAAAAAATTTTCCTACAACTAAACAAGCCATTAATTCCTTGCACTTGCTCTTTTTTATAATTCAAATTTACTTTTATTTTTAATTATTTAATATTGCAGCTAAGTGATATACGCGATAGTCTGTGTATCTCAAGTAGTTCAACTTTTTCTTTGAATTATATATATGCTCCACGCTAAAAGAAAATTTTTTAAGTTTATTTTCATTTTTGGTTTGAGTGAAGCTTTCAGTTTATTTGTTTCACATATGACATGAAATAATTAATTACCATATAACACAGGGATTGAATGTGAACTTCTGAATGTGGAGTTTATTTGTTTGTTATTTATTAAACGACTCACCTCGAATTTATGAGAACATTAATAAAATTTTCCTACTAATAAATATAGCAATTAAAATTTTGTGCACGAACCAAATAACAATAGACTAAAAATTAGAAAAAAAACAATAATTTCATTTTAACATATTTTATTGGCAATGTTACAAAAATTAATCATGTAATGAAGGTAACGGTTAGAGAATTCCAATTTTAAGATTTTTCTCTGATAAATTCAAGAGTATGTATCATCCAACAAGCCAACCGTTTAGTTTGATTTATATAATTTATTATAGCGGATTTTCTGGTCCATATTATTATTATTTTAAATGACGTTATAATATTGTATAAAATTATAAATGGTCTGAATATTTTATATAGCCTTATAGATTGAAACAGATAAGCAACGTAAGAACCCATGATATATAATCTAATCATAATAACAAATAATAATTAAACATATATTTAATTTCTCATATCTTTGTCATCATATTTTTCAATTAAAATATAAAAGATGTATAATTCTTTAATTAAAACATATCAAGGGTATAATTTAATTAGGATAATTTTATATTTATCTGAAAAAATTAGATACTTATCATGTTATAATTAAAAAATTATATACTTATTATATTTTAATTAAAAAATTTGATAATAAATATATAAAAACTGCATATAAATTTTTTCCTTAATTGAATGCTATAATAAACTATTCTTACCTAATTAACTGTAATTTTTTAAATATTCCAAGTCATAATTTTTTTAGTAACAAAAATATATTTTAATTGAGAAGTCCCCATAATTGTGATAAAAAAAAAGTCGAGAAAATTGAAGGACGGGAAATTTTTAATGTGATATGATGACAGTATTCGAAACAAGACCTGATTACCTAGTTTCTTATGCTTTTGTCTTTCTAAGAAATTTTGCTTTGTAGTCCTTCCACGCTCCAAAACTTTTTTGGCCGAATGATGATTTTATGTTTTTGAAAATATTATATTTTTAATTATAATATAATTAATTATTAAATATAAAATAATATTTTTATTTTAATAGATTTATTGCAATAATCATATTCATTAATTATAAAAAAAATTAAATTAATTATTGTAAGAATTATTAATTATTAAATAAGTTAATATTTTAAGTAATTATTTAATAAAATATTATTTTATATTTAATAATTAATTCTCCCATAATTAAAAATATAACATTTTCGAAATTATAAGATCATTCCTCACGTTAAAAGGTATCACTATTCTTTTTTTTCTTTTTTCTTTTTTGCGCTTCTGCAGATGTTGAGAGTTTCTTTCAGTTATAGCAAAATTTGTCTCGCATAATGCAATGTATGTCACACCCTACAGTCATGTGTAGATTTTCTCGTTGTCCCCGACCTTTATCCATGTTGAAAACCCTCCAACTTTAAACTTTTCGCATATACATTAAATTAATATTTTGTTTGGTTTTTCCCCTTCTGAGTCAGGGTTTCGTGTTTCAATCTTCAGAAGTGCATGATTGACCTTAATAGTCTAGTGTGGAGAGCGAAGTTTGAATGGTGGGGGTTTTTCTTTAGGCTCTTGGGTAGAAGAACCAAAAAAACTGTTTCTTGGATCAAAGGATTGAATGATTTTTTGAACTATGTCAATCTTTTAATTGAAAGTATTTAATAGTGATTTAAACTTAAAAATATAAGTTGTTTTGAAAGATCAGAATTATCAATTTTAGGCTTAAATAAATTGAACTAAATTTAAATGTAATTTTTTATATCTTTATTATAAAATTTATTAATTAAAATATGATAAGTATATAATATTTTAATAATAATATGACAAGTATATAGTTTAATTGAAGAATCGTGTAATAGTATGTAAAAATTATATACTTGTCATGCTTTTATTAAAGATTCATATATTTATTATATTTTAATAAAAAAGAATTAATGATAAGAATATAAGTAATTACATGTCAAGTTTTTTCGATTAAATTTTCACTCAGGCTATCTTTTGTCATTATGGGCTCGTGTTTTGAATTGGGCTTATATATTTTACACCTGCTCTGTCAAAATGAGTCCATGCTTTTCGTTGTCCAAAACCTTGATTCAAGCCCAAAAAACCCACCTTGCAAAGCCCAACAAGACAACCAGAATTAAAAAAAAACTTGTCTGCACAAAGGAGGGTGATTTAGGAGGCGTTCCTGCTAACCTTAATTCTTTTAATGGTGTTTCCCCCTGGCCCTGGGTTGCTATTAGGAGTCTTGATGGGATATTTGCACGAGCAAAAAGGATTGGATTGTTCTCCAATGATCAACATTCTAATATTCTAAATTGAGGATGTTGTGACACATTCCATTATCAGTCTTTTCCAGTGCTCGAGAAAATTTATATCAATAAGGACTTGTTCTCGCAATTTCCATGAAATCTTGTAAATAAATTTTTCAATACCAATTTTCATCGCAACCTAAAAGAATTTCTATTGGTGACATTCCCTTATACCACGAATGTTATTAGAAATTAGTCTACTCTTTACAAAAGCATCTTGAAAAGGTGACATGACATTCGAATAATTCTTTGGAATCTCTTATAATATGTTTAGTATGTTGGAATAATTTTTAGGAGAATTGTAATAAGAATGAAAAGTAATTTAAAAATCTATAATTATATTTGAAGTGTTATAAAAAAATAATTTTTTTATGTTTAGTCAAATAAAAATAATAAGAAATGAAAATTTGTTATTGAGAAAATAACTTTAATACTCTTGCTAAAAAATATTAAAATATTAAAAAAAAAATTTGTTATGATTTGTGAAAAACATTTAAGCAAAACGCATAGCCCCATTCCCTGAAATTGGACAGAGCCTTCATTCCATTTACTATCCAAAGAGCCTTCATGTTATCGCCAATCTGGGACAGAGCGCAGGAGATAAGCTGCTGAGGAGGGTAAATTGGACATAACCACTTTATTCCATTGCCAATTTGAAGGTAAAGAAGTTTCCTTCCTCACGTGGAATTGTCTTTCCAGAGGACAGCCATTTACTATCTACCAAACAGCCAAAAAATTGTCTCCTTCTCCCTCTACCTTTTCTAACGCCCACTTTCTACTCCACCAAATCAGCTGTTTTAGTGAATAACTTTGATATCACCTTGCAGACTACATTGCAGAAATTGATGGGCCTGATTGAAGTCCTTAAAATGAGGTTGGGCACTCTTTCTTTTGGGATTAACACAATATGTTTGTTTGGTTAAGCTTCTTAAGCATGTGACCTCTATTAAGGAATGTGGCAACCATGCGTATAAGGGTTAGATATACCATATATAAATGGTACATGAGAAAATAAAAACATATAAAGGGTCAAACAGATAGATCACATCATATATAAGCAGAAAATAAACACACATAAAGGTCTTACTCGGACACCTTTATAATCCTTCTCGTGTGTTCAAAGTCTTTGAAATATAATCTTATATAATGCCCCAAAACATCATCAAACCCATCACGAAAAGCATATTGGGTGGAATGCCGATGTACACAGAGAAAGGAGAAGCTGCAGAAGTGTGTGACGGAGACGGCGCCGGAGATGGTGCATCGTCGTGTTGTTCAACGTGCACAGCAACTTTCATTCCTTGAAAGCAATAGCCTCCGCTAGATAGGTAGTAGTATGTCCTTGCCTCTCTCAATTCTACCACGTCTCGCCCACCATGCGTCAAGTTCTTCATGAACCCTTCGTCTATGCATTTCTCGTAGCTTGTCTTGTTCACCTCCAGAACGTTGAAGTATCGCTTGTCAAAGTTGAATACTATATATGTATCAAAACCAACACTATCTATTTATTTTCAACTCATAAAATTGAACTTAATTATCTAATTATGAAAGTGTCTTTTGGTGAATGGCACAGTGATTTTGGTCTCAAATTGGAGAACATCGGGTCCAAAAATGTGATTCGCGTAAGTCTTTGGCCTCGGAGTTTGAAGCATTTTCTCATCAGCTTAAAGTAAGATTCTCTTTCTTTTTTGTTTTGTTGGGAACTTGAACTTCTTTTAACATTGCTTTCCCACTTTTTCTTTTCTTCTTCTTGTGACTTTTGATTAATAGTTACATAATATTTTATGAAACCAGATTTTACTAGGCCACTGTAAATAAACTTAATTCACTCCTTTTGGAAATAAAGAGACTGATTATACCCTATGATAGTTAAAAATTTTGAAGTGATAGTAGAATTTTGTTATGAAAAGTTTGATTTATTGAGATGTTGAGTTTTTTGTTTTTATCATTGAATTACTACAAAATCTGCACGTATAATAATAACAAAAAGTATTTGATATAAATTTCAAAAAATATATAACAGTATAGAAAACTCAATTTCATACGGTCAAATTCTCCATGAAACAACCTCAAAAATTTTGTTTAAATATCAAACTTAGACATTGCAGATCCTTATGATTCTTTTTTTTTTTTTCACAGGAGATGCCTTTACTTCATATAGCCCCCATAATGTTTCTAAATTTAGCAAAAAGAAAAAGGGACTAATATTTTCTTTTTTCATGTTTAGGCAAAATGAATAGCAGCCTTAGTTAGTATATAACCCAACCCACTATTATATAAAGTTCATGATAGTAGATATTTCGGGCGATGGGATTCATATCTAAAGATGACTAGCACGATCATAATCCTCTCTTTAACAAGTGAACAAACAGATATTGCACAGTACATACATAGGAATGTTTAAAGGTTCAGTTTAGTTTGGTTCGGTTTGATTTTAAACTAAAATCAAACTAAATTGAAGTTATCGATTTTGTGTTTTTCTGAACCTTATCAGTTTTAATTTTTAATCGATTTGATTCAATTTGGTTCATATCTTTTTTTTTAAAGTGATTTGATTTTTTTTTTAGATTTTGTTTCTTATAATATATAAAATTTGACTTCTAATATAATACATCTTTTAATATTCTAATCAATAGTAGTGTTAAAATAATTAATTATTATATGTCTTTTTTTTAAAAAAAATATCTTTCATAATTATATTTAATTATTATACAATTGTAATTGAATATTATATGTAAAGATAATAAAATAATAACATTTTCAAGATAGTTTATTTGATAAACTCATTTAAATATAAGTAAAGTAGGAAAAAAAATCACTATTTTTTTATTTATAAAAGATTTATGCATAATTTGAACTTAATTAATAGAAACACAAAAAAAAAATTGATTCAGTTAAAATCGAATCAAACTTGATAGACTCGAGAATCGAACCAAACCAATCAATTTTATAATGTCCAAAATTAATTTTAATTTTTTTTAATTGATTTAATTCAATTTTAATCTGTTTGATTCAGTTTAATTGGTTTAGATCGATTTTGAACACCCCTAGCCACGGGTACCAAAAGAAGCATTAATCCCTCTTAACCAGCCAATTTGAATTAATCCTACACCTGTTTTGTTCGCACTTTCCTGAATCGTGTCAATATTGAATTTGAACCATAAATATAATCCTAATATGAGATCTGACTCATTCTTCATAAATAACTATTGTCGTTGATTAAGAAACGGGTTTATATGCAAAAATAATCCTCCGAAAGTGACAACCAATGAATTAGGTATCTTTTTTAAATAAAGGAATTTGATTAAACTCTTGATATTTTAATGGTTAAATGTTTAGGAGAAGCTCAAGCAAGCGCTTTGGCATTGGAGCTTCTCAATTTTTGGATGGTCAGTATAATTCTTAAATGATATTTTTACGTGCATCTAAAAAGTCTATACTAATCATTTAAAGACTAAATAGCTCGGACACTCAAGGTTTCCAAAACATTTTTTATTTTAATTATTTGTTGACCTGCATTTGTGTATTTCAAGGATTAAAATAATTAATATTAATCTAATGAGAGTTCTAAGTATCTACTCTGTAGGATTAACAATATTTTAAAAAAAATTCAATGAAAAAATGAAGTATAATTCGGAAATGACAGAGAAATTTATATGCAATGTTAGTTTCAAATATGATTAATTAAGGGAAAGGGAGAAAAAGAAGGCTGAATACTTACGGAGCCAATCCCCAAGAAAGAAATGCTCTTGAGCAGACCATTGAGTGTAGTTCACATCGTGATTGATCCAACCTTTGGAGCCACCCACCTTATGCAGCACCGGATCTCCCATCACCGCCAATATTGGGAACATCACCACCACCATGCTCATCACAATTCTCCAGTTTTCCATCACTTTCTCTCTTGCCAAACAAACACACTTAATTAGAAAAGCTCTCTCTCTCTCTCAGTGAACTCGGTGTGATTTGATTGAAACAGGAGAAAAAGAAGCAACCTTGTTTCTGGAGAACCACGTTCTGAAGTCTGAAACTGAGGTTGGGCTTAGCAGGGAAAGAGAGTAACGGCTTGGTCAAATTTAAGGGCAAATCTGCACACAACATGCAATAGGCGCGTGCTAGCTATCACCAACACAATATTCTTGTGCTAAGAAGGACCCCACTGGAGGCCTCTGCGTCTATGTGTTATATCAGCGAACACGTGTACTTGAAGACTCAATCCTTGTGATAAAGTTTTGTTTTGTTTTGTTTTATTTTTTTATTTATTATTTTAGTGCCAACCTCTAATTTGAGTAAAAAATATTATTTTTTGATGATTATATATGATTGTATGTTTGGTTAAAAAATATAATAATAAAAAAATATAAAATGCAGATAGATAGAGGTAAGTAAAATAAAAAATAATTATTTTTTTATTTTTTAAAAAATAATTTAATAAATATAATAATAAATATTAAGATATAATAAACATTATATAAATTATGAAAAAAAAAATACGTTAGTTATTCTACGAATTAGACATAGCCTTAAATTACTTTGTATTAAGTTCCGTGCGATAACATAAGTAATTATGGAGGGAAAAAAAAAGCTTGTCATTTTTTTTATAAATTACTCTTTCTTTTATTAAGAGACGATTAATTTGATTATATAATTTTATTATAAAAATATACACAATTTTTTCAAAATATGTGTTATAACTAAATTTATTTGATTAAAATATTTTTAAAATAAAATTATTTTTAATTAAACATATGTTTTTTAATTTTATTTATTTTGTGCTTAAAACTATAAACTTAACTTATTCTAAAATTTTATTAAATTTATGGCAAGGTTTATATTTTTAGTATATATATGATTTTTTAAAAATTAAATATTGTCAATTAAGAGTTACAAAATTACAGAAAAATGAGTATTTTATATTGATCAAATATATATTTAATATTTTTATATTATGTAAATACTACATATCAGGTTATTTGGTTTAATAAAGGTAGTAGTTTTTGGGCTTTGTGCTGCTCGTTTTACCAAAATAAATAAATGTAGTTGTAGGTTATATTTTAATTTTAAAAAATAATTTTTGTATATTTTTATAATAATTAAAAAAATTAAGCTATATCTAAAGAAAGGGACCTTTTCTATTTTCTTTGTTAACGTTGAACGTCCATCGTGTTTTGAAGAAAGATAGGTTTAAAAACTCTTCTTACTGAAAATGGCAGTTTAAACCTTAAAAATGATTTAGTAGTATTTTGTTTAAATTCATTTGAAAATAATTTTAGTGGAAACATAAATATTCTAATATTCAAGTATGATAGGTTACTAAATACATTTTAACCAACCTCTACCTGATTTAGAGTTATTTAATAACAATAGTTCCTTTCACTGCAACTTCATTTATGGTAAATAATAACAATTTATCTCATTTAATTTGGTTCAAAATTAATTTATCTTTGCGTAGTCTAAAGTATATTATTTAATCTTTGTAGTTTTCCTATTTACTATGGGACTAATTGTAATATTTTACATTCATATTTTAAGAAAAAATAATTATGTGAGTATGGAAATGATGAATAATTCTATTAAATATATTTTTTACTTATATTTTAAATATTTTTAAAGATCTAAGACTATTGTTGAGATTAGGTAAATAATTTTAATTTTGAAATGTCAACTTAATTTTAATAATGACTCTAAAAGATTATAACATTGTGCAAGATATAAATTAAATATTTTGATACTAAAAAATATTATTTTAATTTAAACGTGATTATTTTTTGTTAAAATTAAAATAAATAATCCTACAGAATAGTTAGATAATAATGGGACAAACCATAAGAAAATTAAATAAGATAGTTTTAATGGCCAAAGAATAAATTGACTTCTGAACTGCATTTTACGTTTTATTTTATATATATTCTACAATTAAATACTAATTATTTCAAAACTTGAAAAACTTAATTTTTAATGCATATAATCACATCTTACACGTAAAGATTCAATGAATATATAGATAGAGAGAGAGAGTTAACCTCAACGCGTAAGGACAAAACTTGTTAGAAGAAAAGAGACAAAGTAGAAAAGGTGGAAAAGAATGAAATTAAAATAAAGGAGTGCGAGGAAATAAGAGAGATACTGAAAAGCCGGAATCCCATGTGGGGAGATTAAAAATAAGGAAAAATTGTACTTGTAAAATTTATAATAAAAAAGTTCAAAAATCGTAATTTTCTGTTGGATTTTAAAAAAATATTATAATTTAAGAAAGATATAAACCTTTTTAAATTTAGTAATAAAATTTTTAAATTTAATAATAAAATTTTTAAAATCTAATAATAATTTTTTTGGTAAATAAATCTAATAGTAATTTAGTTCTTGAAAATAATTTTAATTTTTAAATTTTATTATTATAAATTTTATAAAATCTGAGTGATTGGACATAATTTTTCTTAAAAATAATAGAATCTTGTTCAGATTTTGATGTAATGCCCTGCAGATTTTCTGCCGAGGCTCAAATTGAATAGTCATTTAAATCTTTTATACATATATATGTTTTTTTTTAATTTTAGCTGTCTAATTTTTGACAGTTTTTGAATTTATATTAGATAGATAATAAATGACTAAATTAAAAAAATAATAATAACAATAATAAAGAGTCCAAATCGAGTCAACTTCAACAGAGTGTCTGCGTCGAAAGCGAGAGTCCAAACCCAGTCTTCCTGAAGATTTGCTGAGAGATGGCTTTATTCCTGGGAATAAAGGAATAAGGCACTGCTAAATCATAGTCAGTTACTTTTCCCCTTTATTTGTGATTGTGAGTCGAGCCTCTTGCAAGCTTTTGCCTTTTATGATTTATACATACTGCAAGCAATTCCCCCAACGTTGATCACAACTATGGTTTAGAACTTAAATGCCCTTTCATTCCTTGTACACTGACTTCTTTTTGGCTTTTATTTCAGACTTTTTGACTCTAATATATAATTAAAAAAAACAATTAACTGACATGTTGCGCCGCTAAAATATTTTTTCCATATACTTAATATTTTGTTTTTTATTTTTTATATTTAATGGGTTGCAATAGAACAGGTGCTGCCGCCCATTATATGCCGTACCCAATTTTTTTTTGTTTATTTTTTAATTTTTGTTTCATATATTATGTTTTATTTTATATTTTAATTTATTTAAAAAGATGATGAATTTAAATTTTGTAAAGAATACATTTTTTTAATATAATTTAATTCTTTTATTATATTTTATTAATATAATAAAATATATCATTTTATTTCTAATATAAAACTTTAACATATAATTAATAATAATAATTTTATAAATTATAATAATATAAGATTATGTTTTCAATTATAATTTAATTCTTTTCAAGTGATTTGTATTAAAAAAAATATTTTTGTCTCATTAAAAATCCTTAAATAAAATTTATTAAGTTTTTTTTGTTGCACTTAAGAATCTCGTAAAATGAGAATACATAATTGAGTGTACAATATTTAAAAGAAACACATCTTTTATTGTGAGTGAATGGGTCGTTTGAAAAGAATTAAACAGTAAAAAAAGTATATTGAATATTGTAATTTATTTATTTTATATAATAAAAAAATAAAATATTTATTATCTATATTATATTATATCATCTTTTATAATGCCCCCTTCTAAATTGTCAATCCTTTATCATATTATATATTATCATACTTTTATATTATTCTTTAATTAATTTTTCTTTAGCAAAAATATAAATGTGGTTGCTAAAATAAAGGGAAGGGAACATTTTTCTTTTCACTTATTTGAAGCAAATCCTGCATTTTTTCTTTAAATTGGAGCTCTAAAGTCCATGAACCCTACTTCTTCTCCTTCACCTACGTTTTTTTTTTTTCTCTCCTCTTTGATTATTTTGAACATGTGGCTGCTGAAATAAAAGGAAGAGAAAATGTTTTAGTTAAGTAGAGTTGGGTTCTAGGCCACAAACCTAAATTTTGGGCTATTTGAATTATGGCCTTTTGCTGATTTTTAGTTATGCCTCTTTTAGGCTCTAATTCAAACATAGGCTTTAATTATATATATATATATATATATGGGTCGTGGCATATCCAGATATTTTTTATATAGGCAACCTATATAAATCGTCTAACATATCAACTTGTGTTTTTGTTATATTAAGTACTTTTATAGTCTTAAAAATATTTGATATTCCTGGATATTAAAAATTAAAAGAAATAATTCACATAATTTTTTTTATAATGAGTAGGTATAAATATTATTTGTCAAACACATGTCTGTATTAATTAGAATTCTTACAAATTAAATTATAATTTTTTAAGATAATTTTAAATTGAGGAAAACATTCAAAGATTAGAAATTAAAGATTTTAAAGAAGTTAACGAATTTATATATATATATATATATATAATAACTACAAAGAATTCAAATTTTAAATTCAAAATTTTGTAAGAAAAATTTAAAATTTGTAATTTATTTAAATGAAGAAATTAAAAAAATGGGATGAAATAAATATAGAAAATTTAAATTTAAAAATCAAATGATAAATAAAAATAAATTTAATTCAATTCAATTCAAATTTTTTAAAAAAGTAATAAATATAATAATTTATTTGAAATGCAAAAATTCAAAATATTAAATAAATAATCATAATAATAAATTATATATTTTAAAATTAATTAAAATAATTTCAATTATAATTAAAACTAAAAAATAAAAAAATTAATTTATACTTTTGTAGATAATTTTAAATATAATAATAAATATATCAAATTTAAATTTATTTTTTAAATAAATTAAAAATAAAAATAAAATAAATATAAATATAAATAAAAAATTATATATAAGTCATGACATATGAAATGTCATAACTCATTTAAGAAAAAATTTTAAAAAATAAAATTTAATTAGGTCACACATCTAAAATGTTGCGATCCATTAATGAAAAAGTAAAAAATCTTATAACTTAATTTTTTGATTGTTTTTTTTGGTTATATTAACGTTTAAAAGTCCATGAATTTTTTTTAAATAGTTAAATCATAAGTTATAATATTCTTTTTTAAAAAAATTTACAATTACTCTACTCTATATATAAAATATAATATTAAAATTAAATAAGTTAATAGACCTAATATGTATAAAAAAAAATATATTTTTTAAATAAGTTTAAATTTTTAGTCCTTATTATTTTATTAAATTTTTAAATTTTATCTTTAAATTTTATTTTTTTATAAATTAGTACTTATAGTCTCAAAATTTTATAACAATATCCCTGCCATTAATGTATGCTAAAATGTCGTTACACATGACAAATGATGTGACACGAACGAACTTACGTGAAAATTAATAAATGCCTACATTACCTACACCGTGCCACGCAATTTACACTTACCCATTTACTTGTGTTTATTCTTTTGTCTTATCTGTCTTCTTTTTTTTGCCAGGTGCACTACTAACTTTTTTAAATTTAGGTAAGATTTTGTTCTCAAAATTTATTGTTTTTAATTTTATTATTTTTTTAAATGTATAAAATTATTAAAATAAACTTTTATTCATAAATAATAAGTTACAATCAATGATACTTTATTGTTTAAAATATTATTAACTCCCATTTATTCATAATATTTTGCATACTTTTCATTAGAAAATAAATATTTAGTTTATTAACTCATAAATAAAATAATTAATTTTGGACAAAATGTGCTTAGTGTTATAATTAGTTTCATAAGAATAACAAGTTTTAGCTTAATTTTATTTAAATAATAATTGATTATACTTTGACTATTTTTGTAAGTGGAAAATACAAAGAATTATAAGTTAAAGTTATATTGGAGTTAAAATCACAAAATCCTAAAATTATGATGTTAAAAATAAGGTATTTTTGAAAATTTTAGAGTTGGTACCACAATCTAAAATTCTAACATTGTGGCACCCAAAAGGGCCATTAAAGGAAATTGAGTGTTGCAATGCCCAAATTTTGAAACAAAGCACTAGAATAGCCCAATGCCAACACTTTTGGCTACAAATTTTGAGGGTTTTAAGTGTGGGTTTCAACCTTTGTTTCTTTTTTTTTTGTTGGGGGGCACTGCCCCGAGGGGGGGGGGGGGAGTCCGTCATACTAGGTCATTAGAGAGGCAAAAGGAGCTTTGGAAAAAGTATTTTGCCACGAAGATAGATTGGCTTTGAGAAAGATATATCGATTCAATCAGTTATTTTTCTTTATTATTTTTTATTTATTTGGTTTATACTTTGTTCTTATTATTGTTTATTCTTGTAGTTATAAGCTAGATTAATTGATTTGAGATTGTGATAAATTCTAATATATAATATGTTATAATAATTTTTTTACTTATAATTAATAGTATAATTTGTTTACTCAATTCTTATTCTTCATGCTTTTAAATGTATAGAATTCATTAGATGGTTTGGATAACTTAAATGAATTTAGAAAAGAAATTTTAAAACTAGACTTTGAATTTAGTAGTATGGATTTTATGAAACTTGCAATGTTAAGTGAATTGATTCAAACGTAGGATATAAATATACTTATTGGCCTCACTAAACCACATTAGAATCTATTTTTTATTTAGTTTCTTAATCAAATGTATAGAAAATTATAAATTGGTTAAAAGAATGTCAATAGATAATTCAAATAATACTCACAGATAAATTAAAATCTTAGTATAGCAATAACATTAAGAGCAAAGTAAAGAGAAGTAATTAGTTTCATATGAAATATTAGGGAGAATTATAATTTTAAACATTTTTATTTTCAATTTAATTTAAAATAGCATCTCTCATTTATTTTGTCATTTTTGTATTTTTAGTTTAGTTTAATTTTCTATGACTATTTATTATTAGCTTTATTTAGATTAAAATGTGTAGTTTTATTACTTAACAATTATTTTAATGATAAATTTTTATAGAAATAATATTTTATTTATTATTATATTACTTTTACGATATATATACTTGTATGTATGCTGTAATGCAACAAATATAATATATATTAAATTAGTATGTAAACTATTAATTACACTATCATAATTTTTATACACAAATTTTATTTTTTGAAAGAGTTGATGTAAGTTTTATTTTTTTAAGAAGGTTATATAAAAAAAATTATATAAATATGCAAACAAAAATTAAGGGAGCCAGCTCACCCATCCCACTTTGTTTTCTCTTCTTTTCTCTGAATGGGAGCATTATGCGGGTTTTTTAAGCCAAAACCGTGTTGGGAGAAAAAAATACGATAAACTCGTGCCAAAGAAAAAAATTACACCCATATGCTATAGATACAAGCAAAGTCGAATTCATGTGGTCCGATTTTAGTGGTTCACATTTTTTCAAGCATAACATATATATATTTATAAAAAAAAAAAAAGACAACTTGAAGTCGGAATCGTTGGTTTCAACTTCAAGTATTTTTTAAAAAATGTATATATAAATTGAAGTTAGATCTATTAGGTCCTACTTCATGGCAATTTTATTTTAAATAATATTGAAGTCAAACTTGATAAGTCTGACTTCAATTTTAATTTTTAATATGTATGCCTACCTGGTAAGCAGTCTCGTGAGCACAACCCCTTTTTTAATTTATTTTTTTAAAATTTGAGACTTCTATAAATTGATTCTAAGTTTTCACATTTTGAGGCTCTTCATGATTCATTTCATCTTATCTTATCTCTTAGAAGAAGCTTTACAAAGTTGATATCATCTAGTCTTATAGACGAGGAGGTAAGTATGGTTGTATTTAAATTTTGTAATAATAATTATAAATATTTTATTTATTTATTTTTATTGTCAAAGTTATATCTTTTAATTGTTAGTGTGGGTAATATGTTTTGTGAGTTTATTTAAAAAGATAAATAAATAATATGTATAATCAATTACATTTTTAAGAGTTGGGTAAATTTAATTTGAAACATATATCTTTGTATGAAGAAAATTAAAAATAAAAGAATGTGAAAATAATGATTGAAAAAAATTGTTAAATAAAAAATAATATGAATTCAACATGTTTGAAAAGTATTTAATAAAAATAAAAAAAATAACAATTAAATACAAGTAAAGAAATAAGAAAAGAGTTTTTTATGTATAACAAGTAGAAAAAATGTTATCGCAAAAAAAATTAATGAAAATATAAATTTCACATTAACAAAAGAATGATTTAACTATACTTGTTTGGATATAAAAAATTATATTGTTAAACAAAGCAAAATGGTTGCATATATATGTTATTTAAAGAAAAATAAAAATAATTTTGGGACAAATATTCTATAAATTAAACTAACTATAAGTAACAAATAAATATATAAATTGTTGAAAATATTATTATTTAGTATTACTAAAAAATTTTACTAACAAAATGAACTATAGGAAAAATGATGAATAATACGAATGAGATTGTTTGCATATATGCAAATAGACGAATGTTTGATGGCCCAGATGGTGTAACATTTGTCTATCCCAGAGTGAAAGTAATGAGAGTTAATTCAAATATCACTCTAGAAAGATTGAAGCAAGTGGTTGGACAAAAACTATGGCTTGCATTGAACCAATATGTGTCTGATGTCTGATCTTATATATAGATACTCAGTCTTTTTAAATCTAATGCAATATTGGCCGTGTAGCTTGGAAGACGATGGTGATGTTTAGGAGATGTGGCAAGTTAACGCACAATATCCACCCCAATTGGTTAGTGTTGAGTTATATGCTTGTATATCAACTAATGAATATGAACCTTGAAGCACAACCTCTGGATGAACAAGTTATTCAAACGCTCTTACATACTAGCAATATTCACGAGGCAGTTGAACAGGCTTCCCTGGTTAGTTCCTATCCTAGCGACATCCCTCCTGTTGACTATATGTCCCAATCGAGCTCATCCCGTCAAATGGTTGACAATATTGAACCTCAATTTTTGCTGATGATGACAGAGACATATTGGATGACTTTGAGGATGAGAAGAAATATGATGTTGCTATGAATGTTGATTGTGATGATGGTGATGTTGATAATAACGACAGTGAGTCAAATGAGGAGAGTAATGTTGGTAGTGATAGTTCGAAAGCAGATAGGAGTATCGACAACAAGTATGATAACAGTAGCTACATTTTTTTCACGGATCACAACAAGTGGTCCTAAGTTCCTAAGTAGAGGGGATCTTACAGGATTAAGTGATAGTATAGAGTTGAATGTTGGTATGCAATATGCAGATATAAAGGCATTACGACATATAGTGAAACTATACTCCGTCCGAGTACACCACACCTTCTATGTGTACTATTCATCTAAAAATAAATAAAGAATATCGATGTATTAACTATGGGGATAGTTGTAGATAGAGTGTTAGGGCTTACAAAAAGGCAAACGGAACACATTGAGAGATTACCAAATTCAAGGGCCCACATACATGTCTTTCTATGTCGTTATCTCAAGATCATCCAAAGTTAGATTCAGATGTTATCTCATCCTATATCGTGACAATGGTCACTGACGAGTTTAAAGTTAAAGTTTCCTTAATTATGGAAATGATGCAGAGTATGTTTGGCTACAACGTGTCTTATAGGAAAGCCTGAAAAAAAAAACATCACGTCCTTGCTATTGCTTTTGGAAATTGAGAAAGCTCGTATCCTTTACTGCCAAGGTGGTTAGCTGCTATTCAATATTTTATACCTGGCTCAGTCATACATTTTTGCAATAAGCAATGCTTATAAAGTAGTTCTGATGACCAATCTAAGGAATTGTTTCGTTGCGTTTTTTGGGCATTCAAACAATGTATTGATGCATTTGCTAACCTCAAACCGATCGTTTAAGTTGATGGAACATTCTTATATAAGAAGTACAAAGGCACTTTACTTATGGCTATATCACAAGATGGTGATAGAAAGTTATGCCCTTTGCATTCGCCATAGTTGAAAGAAAGACACAGTCAATTTGGTTATAGTTTCTTTTCAATCTTCGGAGATGCATAGTAAAGGATAGAATGGGAATATGCTTGTTGTTAGATAGATATCCTTCAATTTTAGTTGCTATTTTTGATTCACGAGTTGGATGGCAACTGCTATAAGGGTATCATATATTTTGTCTTCGACATGTAGCTTGTAACCTTTATAAAGCACACGAGACCAATTGGTTGAAAGAGAAGTTCATTAATATTGGGTATGAATATAAGCGTCACGTGGTTGACAGAAAATTATGTGAGATAGCAGTTTTGCATAGTAGTGCTGTTAGTTGGATAGCTGATATTCCAAATAAGTAATAGTCACGAGCATACGATGTTGAAAGTCATCGATATGGTCACATGACAACAAACTTGATTGAAGTAATGAACAGTATCTTTAAACGTGTCAGAAGCTTGTCAATTACCGGTTTTGCAAAGGCAACTCTATATAAGGTAAATAGATACTTCGTCGAATCGGCTTAACAAGTACATACCCAGATAGCAGCTGGACAAGGTTTTTTTTTTTTTCAAATTTTGATTGTTTCAAATTTTTTGATTTTGTCTTATTTTGTTTTTAATTTTGTAATTGAGCATCATTATTTTTTTTAATAAAAAATTATTTGTATAAAGCATGTTTTAATTCCTAATTTTGTTAAAAGAAAGTTTCAATAATACACCTAGATTTTAAAAAAGGAAAGAATTTAATTTTTTTTGTTCTTTTTATTAGTCCTTAATTGTTTTGCCTCAATTTTTCTTCACAATTTAAAATTTTTAATAAAATTTTAATAAAATACTTAGAGTTCATTACATTTAAATGTTTACAAATTAAAATATAAGTTAAATGCTTTGAGTTCATTATATTTAGTTTGAAACTTATACATATAAGTAAAACAAATTTGATACAGCTCATCGATGCTCTTTTTTCAACATATAAGAAATAATTTCATCAACTACACATATATAAGAAAATAATGGCTACCAGTGCCACAATGTGCCCATCGCCTATCACGTTGTAATCACCTTGGTCCACAGGGTCTTCATATTCTTCCTCTGGTTGATTGTTACCAACAATAGTTGGAAGAGTATTTAAATCGAATGTGAGGGAAGAAACTGGTTGAATCGATTGTTGTGGAGTAACAAACCCTTCTTACGATGATGCCCCTGTTTCAAAAAAGCGACTGCCATATTCAGTACTAAACACAGTTGGATCATCAAATAGTGACATGAATGACCTAAACTGCAAGGGATCAAGAGACCCAAATTGGGACAATAGTGATGGCAGTGTTAGATATTTTATTATTATTATATTATTTTATTTTGAGTTTTAATTTTTAAATTCAAACTGTAACAAATTATCTTTTCTAGATATTCAGTTACCTAATCATCTTATTTAAAATAAAATATCTTTCAAGTATGGCCCGTTAGTCAGTTATTGACTGAGTCAGGTTTAGGGTTTACTTAGTCATAATTATTTATTAAATTGAGGAATATTCTGATGGTGGAATTTTTAATATATAGTTATAGACTGAGTGGAGTACTGCACGTTCTAAAATTGAATCTTGCAGTTACTCTTTGAGGGTTCCCTAACTAGTGACGGATACTCTCCAGTTCCCATCACTGTGCCAATATACTAGTTAGAAGATTCCCTAACTTTTCTTTTAATAGTGTTCTATGATCTCAGTACTACTATCTAGAAAGGGTGAATTCCAGATATCTGCTACAGATCTTTAAGCATGGCGAGAGGTATTTATATAATCTTCCGCTGCGATTCTTATTTGTAGGATTTTATTTGTTTATACTTCTGTCCTACATGTGGTATCAGAGCCAAGAGTTTTCTTTATATTCTCTGCCTATTTATCTTTTATGATGCGTTTTGTGTATGGTTAATTTTTCTTATTTTCAAAAAAAAAAAAAAAATTAACCTAAGCATCATAATTTTCGATCTGTGCATCTATGACTTTTGATCTGAGTTTCTGAAACCGTTTTGGGTTCCGGATCAGGAGAACAATAATTCTCCAATGACCATCATTGGTTTCAATATTTGGGATAACATCATTTAGTTCGATTAAAAAAAAAAATTTTTTGGTCTCTGCGCCGTTCGCTGGACTCCTTGAAAGTCTATATTGATAGTTATGAAATATGGATCCCATAATGGGTAATATCGAGTCCAGCAAAAAGGATGATGGTACTTTTGAAAATTGTGTAATCACTACATCATAATGCATCTTTTCTAAAATAAAATTTGCTATTTATAATAGTATGTTTCTAAGTAGCGTTTTTGGGCTCAAATTATTTTGGCTTATCTTAATTTCTGGAAATATTATTTTGGCTTCATTATTGTTAATTCCAGAAAGTGGCGTTTTAATTTTGGGCTCAGATTTTTTTTTTTTTTGACTTATATTAATTTCTGGAAATATTATTTGCCTCTATTTTAGATCTTGAATTTTGAGGCAAATTGTTAATTCCAGAAAATTAATTTTGGGCTAAATAAAATGTATTTTTGATTCTGTTTTTCAGATATATATTTATTTAGCATTATGTTTGTGTGAAATTCTATTTTATGTGCCAATTTTAATTGTTTAAAATTCTGGAAAATTTGTTTTATGTGTTGTTCAATTGTTTAAAAATTTGGAAAAATTTTGTTTTAGGCAATTAAATGACTATTTGAATTTTTCAGAAATTATGTTAAATTATTATTTGCTTAAAATTAATTTTTAAACAATTATTTGGTGCATAAAATAGTGAGAGAATTTATTTAATTATCTAGTCACCTATAGTTTAGCTGATTGAATTGATTAATTACATTCTCATTAAAGTTTTATATGTGTATATATGCAATTTAAATGCACATACTTAATATTTGTGATTAGCATGAAGTTTCATTAAGGAGTAGCCACAGCATCCTTGTATTTGTCGCATGCACAATTAATCACATATGGATTTTTTCAAATATTAATTGTAGTTAAATGTGTAAATGTAATTGATCTTTGCCCACAGGTAGATAATTATAATTATATATTTTTAACTAGGATGAAATAGAATTGGCTTTGTATTTTCTAAGTAGCCTACAGGTATTAGGGAATATAAAAGCCTTCTAGTTTCATCAATTAATAGATAAATACATGCAATGCTAATGTCTTTGCCCACAGGTAGATATTAGTGATACGTATTTATAATTGTATGCTTTACGATATTGAGCATGCATGCATGACACAATAATTGTGATTGCCTTAAAACTAATATGTGAGCGTGTTTAAATTTATAATCTTGCAGTTCCAGTAACTACTCCTAGAATTGTTACTGATGTTGGCAACAAAATAATTCTGGACGGTACTAATTACCTGGATTGGAAAGATGATATTCTTTTGCAGCTTGGTTGTATGGATATGGATTTTGCTTTAAGGGTTGATGAACCCCCAAAGCCTGCAGATAACTCTGATGACCAAGATGCCAAAAACTATTATGATCACTGGGAAGGCTCCAATCGCTTATGTCTTATGCTCATTCAAACACGGATCGCAAGGAGCATTCGGGGTGCCATCCCCAAATGCCATACTGCCAAAGAATACTTGCAGGTCTTAGACAAGCAATTTAAGCCATCTGATAAACAGTTAGGTGGGACCATTATGTCTGAGCTATGCAGCATGAGGCTTGCAGGTGTTGGCAGAATAAGACAACACATTATGAAAATGAGGGACCTTTCCTCACAACTAAAACCTTTTGAAATGGAGCCAACTGAGCAGTTCTTAGTGCAGCTTATACTGAACTCTCTCCCAACTCAATATGACGCTTTTAAGGTTTCCTATAACACACATAAAGAAAAATGGACGGTGGATGAACTGCTAGCCATGTGTGTTCAGGAGGAAACAAGATTGCTGATGAATGGGAAAGCTGCACCTAAGGAAGCTCATTTGGCTGAGAGTTGCAAGGCTGTTGCTAAGAAAGGGAAAATGGAAAAGAAAAGGAAAAATAAAATTCCTCCCACTTCAGCCAATAACAAAAGGGAAGCCAGGTGCTTCTTCTGCAAGAAGAAGGGGCATATGAAGAATGAGTGTCTCAAGAGGAAAGCTTGGCTAGAGAAGAAAGGTATGTTTATTTGTTGTGTTACTTTTGAATCTCATTTAACTAGCATAAACAATGACACTTGGTGGATTGATACTGGTACTATGATCCACATTTCGAATACCATGCAGGGTTTTCTAACCAGCAGGCATCCACATCCCAATGAGAAAAGAGTCTATTCGGGCAGTGGGATTTGGGACCGTGTGGAAGCAGTTGGAACTTTTCGCATCATTTTACCAAATAATGTTGTTTTAGATCTTTTCGAAACCTTTTATGTTCCTACGTATAAGAGAAATTTGATTTCTATATCCAAGTTAATTCCTTATGGTTATGGCTTGAACCTTGCAAAGGATTTTATGAGTTTTAATAAAGATTCCGTTCCAATTGCAAATGTTGTTTTAATTGACGGTTTATTTAAAATTATTTGCGATTCGCCTCAATCTTATGTTGTTACACGTGGTATTAAACGAAGTGTCATTGATGAGAATTCTCTTAGCTTGTGGCATAGGAGATTGGGACATATCTCCGTTGATAGAATCAAGAGGTTAACTAAGGATGGAATTCTTCCTTCCTTAGACCATTTGGAACTTAATTCTTGTGTGGACTGCATTAGGGGAAAGCAGACAAGCAAGTCACATAAAGGAGCTAGGAGAAGTTCTGAGTTACTTGAAATTATACACACAGATATTTGTTACCCTGATTTAACTACACACGGTCAAAAGTATTTCATTACCTTTATTGATGATTACTCACGATACATGTATGTCTATTTGCTTTATAATAAAAGTGAGGCACTAGATGTTTTTAAGGAATATAAAGCAGAAGTAGAAAAACAAATTGGAAAACCAATTAAGATTGTGAGGTCAGATAGAGGTGGTGAATATTATGGTAGATATACCAGTGAAGGACAAGCACCAGGTCCATTTGCAGAATTTCTTCGAGAGCATGGTATAATTGCTCAATATACCATGCCTGGGTCACCTGATATGAATGGTGTAGCTGAAAGAAGAAATAGGACTTTATTGGACATGGTTAGGAGCATGATGAGTAGCTCCAAACTACCAGTTTCCTTATGGAAGGAAGCACTTAAGACAGCTACATACATATTAAACAGGGTTCCAACAAAGGCAGTGTCAAAAACACCCTTTGAAATCTGGAAGGGTTGGAAACCTAGTTTAAATCACTTTAAGGTATGGGGCTGTCCTGCAGAAGTAAGAGTGTATAACCCACAAGAAAGGAAATTGGACCCTAAGACCATTAGAGCATATTTTGTTGGTTATGCTGAAAGGTCTAAAGGTTATAAATTCTACTGTCCTCTACCTTCAACAAGGTTTGTGGAATCTAGAAATGCTAAATTTCTTGAGAATGATGTGATTAGTGGGAGTAATCATTCATATGATGATCAAATAGAGCAAACCACTACCACTCATGATGAAGGAACATCAATGATTAATGACTCTCCTCCAATTAGAGTTGTCATAGATCACGATATGGTTCCAATAACTCAAGTTGACAATGCTAGACATCGAGAACATATGCAGGCTAATGAACCTATCACACATGTGGATCAACCGCAAGAGGTGATTGAAAATGTTCCTAATGAGCAACTTGAACCAACTCAAGAGGTTGGATTAAGGAGGTCAACTAGAGAAAGAAGAGCAGCATTACCTAGTGATTATGTGGTGTATTTTACAGAGTTTGACTGTGATGTAAGTGTTGAAGATGATCCATTAACGTTTGCTCAGGCTATGAAAGGTGCAAACTCTAAATTGTGGTATGATGCTATGACTGATGAGATGAAATCTATGGCAAATAATTTTGTTTGGGAACTTGTAGAGTTACCTAGTAGGGCTAAAGCCATTGGCTGTAAGTGGGTTTTCAAAACCAAAAGAGACTCACAAGGTAACATTGATCGCTACAAGGCTAGATTGGTTGCCAAAGGTTTCACACAAGTGGAAGGAATTGACTATAGAGAAACTTTTTCTCCTGTATCCAAGAAAGATTCATTTCGCATTATCATGGCATTGGTTGCACACTTTAATCTAGAGTTACACCAAATGGATGTAAAGACTGCATTCCTTAATGGTGAACTTGAGGAAGAAGTCTACATGAAACAGCCTGAGGGATTCGTTGCAAAAGGAAAAGAGCATATGGTTTGCAGGTTAAAGAAGTCAATTTATGGTCTCAAGCAAGCTTCACGACAGTGGTACTTAAAGTTCCATGAAGTAGTTACATCCTTTGGATTTGTTGAGAACATTATGGATGAATGTATATATCACAAGGTTAGTGGGAGCAAGATCATATTCTTGATTTTATATGTGGATGACATATTACTTGCAACTAATGATTTTGGACTATTGCTTGAAGTGAAACAGTTTTTGTTCAAGAATTTTGAAATGAAAGATATGGGTGAGGCTTCTTATGTCATTGGCATAAGGATTCATAGAGATAGAGCTCAAGGAGTTTTGGGTCTATCTCAAGAAACCTACATCAATAAGATTCTTGAACGATTCAGGATGAGAAACTGTTCATCCAATGTGACTCCTATTGAGAAAGGAGACAAATTCAGTTTAGACCAATGTCCCAAAGATGAGCTTAAGAGAAAGAAAATGGAGAAAGTCCCATATGCCTCAGCAGTAGGAAGCTTGATGTATGCACAGGTTTGCACAAGACCTGACATAGCTTTTGCTGTGGGTATATTAGGAAGGTACCAGAGTAATCCAGGAGAAGCACATTGGACAGCTGCAAAGAAGGTCATGAGGTACCTACAAGGTACTAAACACTATATGCTTACATATAGAAAGACAGACAGTCTTCAAGTGGTTGGATACTCAGATTCTGATCTAGGAGGATGTATAGACACAAATAAATCTACATCTGGTTACATATTCCTATTAGCAGAAGGAGCTATATCATGGAGAAGTGCGAAACAAACACTTATAACTACTTCTACTTATGAAGCTGAGTATGTTTCATGTTTTGAGGCAAGCACACAAGCAATCTGGATAAAGAATTTCATTGCAGGGCTTAAGGTCGTGGATTCGATCTCCAGGCCAATTAGAATGTATTGTGATAACACAGCTGCAGTGGCCATAGCTAACAATAGGAGGAGTGGAAGTAAAAGCAAACATATTGAATTAAAATTCCTTTCCTTGAAAGAAAGAATTAAAGATGGCCAAGTTTTGGTTGAATACATCAATACAAAGGATATGCTAGCTGATCCTTTGACTAAAGGGATGCAACCAAAGAAGTTTATTTTACATGTGCCTCAAATGGGGATCAGACCTTCATTCGTCTAGTTGAGGTATGAGAAGCAATGAAATTACAATTTATAGTTTATTATCTCTATTTGCAATTCGTATACATTCATGATAAAGAGATTAATAAACATTGAGACAGGAACTGAATAAATATTTGATTTATTCATAAAGGTATACCCATTAAGTAAGGGTGCTACTTGTAATACATTGAAGGTAATACTCGCTCAAGGGGACTTATCGCCATGATTCAAGTAGTATGGCCTTTAATAAACCTTGACACGCCAACTGACATAAAGCGTACGGGCCAAGTGGGAGAATGTTAGATATTTTATTATTATTATATTATTTTATTTTGAGTTTTAATTTTTAAATTCAAACTGTAACAAATTATCTTTTCTAGATATTCAGTTACCTAATCATCTTATTTAAAATAAAATATCTTTCAAGTATGGCCCGTTAGTCAGTTATTGACTGAGTCAGGTTTAGGGTTTACTTAGTCATAATTATTTATTAAATTGAGGAATATTCTGATGGTGGAATTTTTAATATATAGTTATAGACTGAGTGGAGTACTGCACGTTCTAAAATTGAATCTTGCAGTTACTCTTTGAGGGTTCCCTAACTAGTGACGGATACTCTCCAGTTCCCATCACTGTGCCAATATACTAGTTAGAAGATTCCCTAACTTTTCTTTTAATAGTGTTCTATGATCTCAGTACTACTATCTAGAAAGGGTGAATTCCAGATATCTGCTACAGATCTTCAAGCATGGCGAGAGGTATTTATATAATCTTCCGCTGCGATTCTTATTTGTAGGATTTTATTTGTTTATACTTCTGTCCTACAGGCAGAACATAGTAGGATAGACTAATGCCTTTAAGGTTAGCCGGGATAAAAAAAGATTGATCAGCAATGCCAATTTCTTGTTGTTGCGTTACACCTCCTTCTGGCATAGCCCTTGTCATTGTACTTGGGCCAACATGATGTGGCTCATCCTTTGTAACAATAGGCATCCTGGTTGACATATAATCATTACGTCTCTTGCCTGGCCTACCCTCCAGAATCTGTGGTTGTTACAAATCAGATGCTGGTGGAGGGGGATAGAAAGCCATTGTGAAACATTGTTCCTCAAGAGCAAGTAAAATGTTCTTTTGGTCTTCACTTACTTCTCGAAATTCGCAATACTCTATCGATGGCGGGTCACAAATGCTTAGCCTATAAAAATCATCAGCTATATCGCCCTAGCAAAAAATAGGTACGTTATTAAATGATGAGATGTTATATAATAAACAACGAAAAGAATAATAACAATAGCCACAAATAGTTTAACTTTACCACGAAACCAGCAGCATAGCTCGCAGGATGGATCCATCATCGTATTCGTGTCCAATACCATCTTATGTAATCTGATGTGCGATCCATAGGTGCAGTAGTGGGGGTGCCTCAGCAAACCGATTTTGCCATGAATTCCAAAATTCAAAAAATATGAAGTGCTCTTCTGGTCAATTTGTTGTGGTTTTTTTGCATAACTACGTATGTAAAGCCCCTAAATTAATTGGGGATATGAGGATTGACTGCTACCAACCAAACTGGCATAACACCCGATCTTTGGGTGATACCACTCAATGATATAGAAATAGATAAGTGGCACCGATGCTAGTCAAATGTCTCAACCTTCAAGGTGATATTGTGGAATAAGATCATGAACTCCATTTGCTTCATATGGTTGCCAAATGATCTGTTTACAACATATTAAAGTGTCACAAAAATAACCATATACTTAAAAGATAATTTATGATAATTCCAGCAATGTAAATCAATCATACCTCATCGTCTTGCATCGCATCTAATAATATTCGATATTATCATAACGCCATCTCTTGTGGACGGGGAGGTTTACCGACATTCTTCCATCTGTGATCCCAACACATTTGTAGCAAAATAAATTATAAATATCAAGGTAAATGTTTATATATATAACTGCTTTTTAAATTTCTTAATTATTTTACCTGAAACTCAATGGTGAAAGTGTTGGATAAATATCTACCTCAGGATCTGGTTGTGGTGGTCTCTCTCGAGCTAGCATTAGGAATCTATCCTATACCCAAAGATGGAGGAAGGTCATACATTAATCTATGCCTTGTTCAGTTGGGTTAGTTATATTACAAAGCTCTCTATACAAGTGAGCTAGTAATGCAAATCCCCAACTATATTGGCTGGCTTGCTCAAAATCTCACAATAGTGGTAAATATATTAAGTATACTTTATGACTCGATCTGTCCGGTATCAAAAGACCCCCAATCGATCTCAGTATATATGCTACTGCAAATTGTTACACTGTGTTCTCGTATGCATTATCGAGTAGCTGATTAAAGTTGTCTACCAACCAAGTAATGACTAATCTCTGTCCATATATTTGATTATCAGGTGGTCTAATCCCAAGCAACCACTCACATGTATTTTTTCATAGATAATTTGTTCGAGCAATTACGAGATTTCTAATACATGGTAACCCTAACTAGATAACAACATCCTCTAGAGTTATCATGCACTCTCCTTGAGTGGTATGAAAAGTATGAGTTTTGGGACACCATCTTTCTATCAGTGCTGATACAAGTGCAATATTATACTCAAATTGCCTTAGTCGAGCTGCCCCATAGAAATCGACTTGTTGTAAATAATTAATAATAGCTGGTGGAGGCACAGACAGACGATCACTATGCATGACTTGTTGTGGACGAAGTAATCTATCATTTCCTCCCCAAACAGCTTGTGAAACATGCCTGGTTTGAAGATACAAAAGTGAATCATCTTCTGGTCATGGCTGAATAACTTGTGACTGGCGCGTCATTTCTTGGCTAGTCCTGCATAATCAATATAATAAAATGCAAATATTTTTACAATGTATCATCATAAAATTACTTGTTATAAGTAGAAATATTTTTTTCAAACACATTATTTATATTTAATTTCTAATTGACCTAACTCTTAGCATTATATTTCATTATACATATTAATTATTTAAATATATAAAATAAATTGATAAAGGTATTAATAAGATTAAAATAAGTATTAACATAAAGAAAATAAATAAATATGATAATATAAAAAAATAAACAAATTATTACAAATGCCATTCAAAAACTTTAAATATAAATATAATCATACAATAAAATTACAAATTTATAAATTATTTTAACTAACCTTCATATATATATATATAATCACTTTAAAATATATTTTTGTGGATGAGTGATTAAAAAAAGAAAAGAGAGAAATGAACTCAGCAATGGAAGAAAATAAGGAGAATAAAATTTATTTTTGGAGATTTTGGAGGTGAAAGATGGGAAGGAGAGGAACTTGTTAAGGAGAGGGAAAAAGAAAAATTTGTTTTTTGGGAGAGGGAGAGAGAAGGAAGAAGTAAGTTTGTTAATGGAGAGAGAGGAGACCTTATGATGAAATTGGGTGGGGCGGGGTTGGGGAAAGGGAACTTGGGCTCATGCGATTTAATCCCATGAGCTATAGCTTACATACATGTAGGCTTAGGTGTTGCAGGTTTTTATAACGCCTAATTGTGTAGCTTGCAATGCTTCAAATTTTTTATTTTATTTAATATAACTGAAATTGGACGTATTAGGTCCGACTTTAGTTATATTATAAAAACAAAAATTTGCTATAAATAGATCCGACTTCATGGAATTATATATATAATTTTTTAAATGTTTGAAGTCAAAACCAAGTTGTCTTTTTTAAAAAAATATATATGTTATGTCTGAAAAAATGTGAACCACTAAAATTGGACTACATGAATCCAACTTTGTCTATATTTATAACATTTGGGTGTAATTTTTTTTCTTTGACACGGATTTACCCTTTTTTTCTTCTCCCAACACATTTTTGGCTCAAAAAATCACATTATGCGACTATTCCACCCATATCACTCAACGATGAACTAAATCTGATTCATCATGGCATAAATTTTAAAATTCTTTTAAAAGTTTTGTTTCATTTTAGGGTAAAATCCTTTTTAAAAAATTGATAAAATCATAACCCAAGCCGAATCATCATAAATTCTAAATAAACAGAACCAATGGCAGACAAAAGCGAAGTGAGAAAGTGGAATGCGTAAAAGGAGATAAAACATAAATAAATAAGTGCCTGAATTTGTGAGATAATTGACGAGTTCCCATGTGGGTTGATTCCAATGCCAAAAGCGAAAGGCTTGCACCACGATATGTAAGGATTGTATCTTATCTTTTTTATTTTCTTTAAGAAAGTCCTCTTCATACTTAACAGCATTAATATATTTCCCAAGGAATCTCACGTGGTTAAGCATGGTACACTCGAATTCAGTTATCTTCTGTTTGGATGGAATCCTTTTTCTTCTTTCTTTTATAATATCTATTATATTATAGTTATTATTATTTAACAGTTTTTTATTTATTATTTTATTTTAAAATAAAAATAAAAAAGCCAGTTTTATCTTTAAAATAATTTTTTACTTTATTCTTTTTATTATGAATATTAAACAGGCTAAAAAATGCACCACCATAGATAGTCTAAAATAATGGGATGTGTGGCGGTGGTGCTTAAGGAAAATCTCAGTGGAAACAATTTTTATATAATTCAAAAACATCACATCATTTATATGTTTAATAATTAAAAATTTATTTTATACATAAATTCTATTTATATTGCATATAAACTTTATCTATATAAATTAAATTTTGATCATTAATTACACTTAAGACATTGTATACTTCATCTAGTGTATTGTGCACTTGGTGCAAATAAAAAAAAATTTCTTAAGGGCTGTATTCCTGAGGGCATTTCAAGAATCTTGTTTGGTTATGTCATGGGGGCTCTTTGTACCCCAACCTGTAATTTCCCTCTAGCTTTGTTTTTTGGTTTTGTCCCTGTTTGATATACCTTAAAAGAAAAAAAAAAGATTCTATTTAATTACATTGAAATAAACTAGTCTTTAGAATTTTGTTCAAAGAATTTTCTAAAAGTAATTTTAAGTCAACATGAAAAAATAATTTTTAATTTTTGTTTAAAAATTCATTAAACATAATTAAAAAATAACATTTCTAATCATAGCACAATATATATTTATATATATATAATGAAGAAGCCCTTCAGCATATTTGTTTAAATAAAAAAAGCTTTAACTATCATTTTAGTTTCTTCATTTATTTATTTGTTTTAATTTGATCTTTTAATTTTGTTTTATTTTAGTTTAATTTTTTAACTTTAAATTTGTGTCATATTCATTATCTTTCATTATATTGTAAAGGTGATTTTGAAACACTAAAAAAAAGTGAAGCAATCACTTCAGAATATTAAAAAATATATTAAAATATCACTTTGAATTACTAAATAAAATTAAGAAAATGAGTATGATACAAATTATGAGTCAAATCATAATTTTGAAATATAAAACAAGTTAAAAAATAAAATAAAAATAAAATAAATAAATATTTCAGCAAATGATAAAAAATTGATGAAAAGTACCTACATTATTACACCCACATGGTCCTACGAGTCCGGGGGGACAACAAATTTTCCCGTAATCCCGCAATCCTCCAATAAATTAATCCAAAGCATGCAGGAAATTAAAACAGAAATTACAATTTCAAAATCATATACCACCCAAACACGAACCATCACCCCCATTTCAGCCTTCACCTCCAGATAACACTAACAAAACAATTAAAAAAAAAAAAGACACAATTTCTCCTTCAGAGACTGACTTAGGATCATCATCACCAGAAATGAAGGAACGCATCCCAAGCTGCTCCAATGGCAAAAGCTACAGGCAACAGGAGAATGTGACCTGAAGAAGAGAGAGCGGAAGCAGAAGCTTTTATAGGAGAAGCTACGGGTGGTGGGGGTGGGTTTTCCACAAGAATAGCAAGCTTCACGCCTCCATAGCAGAACCCATTTCCGCTTACGAAGTAGTAATGGCGAGTTACATTCAGGGGAGCCAGGTCTCTTCCATGTCCAGTAGTATAGTTGTGAAGTGGATGATCTGTGTTGCACTGCTCGTAGTCTGTCTCATTCACCTCTAATACGCTCATCTGGTTCTTATCATACAAAAAATCTGTAATATAACTGTTATCATCTCGTTTAACCAAAGTCAATAAAACTTTCAAGTATTGGATAGAGTAAATGAAGTAAAATAAGGAAAATCTAAGTCACAAGAATAATGAGATGGGACTTTTATTTAGAAAAGTTGCTTTAAAAAGACTTGACTGCAACAGCACCACCTTGTTAATTTCGAGTATCCAGAGAACTGAACACTACGGCTAACAATGAGGCATTCATGGGGACTAATCAGTTTGCACCCATAATTACGGTAGCTAGAAATGGCTCAACAGTGAGAAAATGAGGGGATTATGAGTTAACACAAAAAGGAAACACATGCATAAGCGAGAAAGTAAAGACGTCAAACAAAAACAGCGAAAAGTTCTGGATCTGGGTATTTAGAGCATGAAACTAAAAAGGTAGAAAGGAATCTAAACTCTATTTTACCATTTGCAGTCCCTCTGGGCAGAAAATGGCAAGTGAATAATCAGAATTCTAAGGAAATCAGATGAACATACCAGCGAAAACAATTCAAATTTTCTCAGTTTCTTCTGTAACTATGATCAATCTCTCTCTCTTCGTTTTCCGTGCATTTTCTAGGAAGACTATCTGGATTTACTATAAGGTTTAAACATAGACGAAAGGAAAACCAAAGTAGTAAAATTATCTGATGTAAACCTACTTGGTCTACAAAAACAAGAGAAAAGCTGATAATTTAATCTTTTAGCTCATCCTACGCATGAACATGTTCAGAGATCTAATCTATACTGCACATACACACATATCTGCAACAGAGAAAGGTGCTGCTAATGAGAGACAGAGAGACAGTGAAATGAAGAAGCTTTTATCATAAAACGTCAGATTTAAGCATAAATCAGTAAAAAGAGAAGGTGCTTACAGAGCCAGTCACCATTGTAGAAGTGCTTGTCCTGGGCCCAAATGGTGTAGTTCACATTGGTGGTCCAACCCATGTTGCCTCCTACCATCCACCTCTTATTAGCCGACGCCTCAGGCAACATCACAAGCACAGTGCACACTACAACGAGCAACCCAAACAATTTCTTCAGATCCTCCATTGCTTTTCACTCTTCACTCTTCAGCACCTACCTGATACCTAACAAACAACACCAGTCTCTGAAAACTGTCGACAAAGTTGTTTCTTTATCAAGGCAAGGGCTTGGGGGTTAGTTTACTTTTTTCACGTCATAAAATTATTTTTATAAAAAAATCATATCACGCATCTCATCCGCCTCGAGAGTTTGGATTATTTAGAAGAAAAAATTATAGTGAAGAATTTTAAGTGCAATTTTTTTATATTAAAAACTTTAGATTTTTGAAATCATTTAAAGGATTTAGGAGCCAAAAATTTAAGTTGTGTAAAAAAAGTATAATTTAAAATATTAATTTAAACTTTGTTGTCTTTAAATCTATTCAAATAATTTTAAAATATAAATTTTTTTAACATAAATATTTTTAATGTAGAATTCTCAACTATAATTTTTTTTTATTTATAAGAAGTCTCACATGATTTATAAAAGCAAAACAATGTCTGGTTCCTATTTATTAAAGAAGAATAGAGAGAGAGAGGGAATGAGAGAGATTTTTTTTAATATAAAGAGGCTAAGATCCTAAGTTATAATTTATTTTTAAAAGATATTTATAATTACTTTATAATATATATATATATATATATTACAAGAGAAAAATAATATATTAAAACCAAATAAATTAATAATGCACACATGCATGAAAAGGGACTTGTTGGTGCTCACATTATGATGAAAGAGAAGGGTTAGTTAAAGTATTGTATTGTTTTGAATAAGATAAGATTATAATTTCTTGTCATTGTGAGCTTGGAAAATGAAGAAGACAAGCTATCACTTCCTAGAATATAGTAGTTGTTTGCCTACACCTAATTAGGATTTATTTGCCATTTATGCTTAGGGATTTGTGCAATATGTTGTGACTCTCCTTAAGAGTTAATGAGATTATTCTAATCATATGGGTCTTGACAGTGCAAGCTGATCTGTATTAACCTTATAAGGCCTGATATTAGGAGTACATATTTTAGATAAGTTATATTTTATATGATTTATTTCATTAGTTAACTTTTTGTGAATTATAAACTAATTTAAGTAAAAAAAAGTAATAAAATTTGTTGATAATTTGATAATAATGATTAAGTAAGATAATTTATCAAACTTACAAGTAAGAAGAAATTGGAGAGATTGAAAAAAAAAAGAATGTAAATGACAAGTTGAAAGACGTTAAAAAAAAGGAAATCATACCAAATTTAACTACCAAAAATATCAATCACACAAATACCATGTTATGATTGATATAGGAGCAAATATCACAACAGCAAAACACAATATATTACCCCCTGAATTATAGAAAAAGGACAAACCCAATAGAATGAGTAGTGCTGGAAAATAAATATATATTATTGAATTATTCGCTAAAGAAATTTCAATACAAATAGGAGAATATGAATTAAAAATTCTAATCTTACATCAATATAATGAAACCACTCCTGACATAATTCTAGGAATGGATTTCTTAGGACAATATATGCCTCTACATTTCATCGAAAAAGTCTTAATACTAACCACTCCCTGTAAACACCAAGCTTGGGCAATTAGAATACATAATCCTTATAATAGAACAGATACAAAATTCAAACCTAAACAAATAGAAGATGAAATCCAATTTGTCCCTAATGAAAAAGCCATTGATAATATCAAAGTCAAAAAAGCACTAAGAAATATTGAAAAACGAAAAATCATTGAAGAAAGAATACTTGAAAATTATAGTGAAAACCCTTTAGTCCACTGGGAAAAATCAAAACCCTATGTTAAAGTAGAATTACTTGATTATAGCCAAGAAATCTGTAGTAAGCCATATCTATGGACACCAATGGATAAACAAGAATTTATCATGCATATAAATGAGATGAAACAATATGATTTAATTAGAGAAAGTAGATCCAATTACTGCTCGCCAGCTATGATTGTCATGAGTGAAGCAGAAATAAGAAGAAATAAATCTAGAATGGTTATTAATTATAAAAAATTAAATAAATTAGCTATTAGAAACCGATATCCAATCCCCAAGATTGAACTTTTATTTAACTTAATAAGAGGAAAACAAATCTTCAGTAAATTTGACTGTAAATCAGGATTCTTCCAAATAAGACTAGAAGAACCAAGTAAGAAATATACTGCCTTTTTAACCTCCGAAGGATTATACGAATGAAATGTATTACCAATGGGATTCCACAATAGTCCAAGTATATTTCAAGAACACATACAAAAGCTTTTAGCACCCATTAAGGATTTTGCTATAATATACATAGATGATATTCTAATATTCTCAGAAAATAAGGATCAACATGAAAAGCATCTAGAACAGTTTATGAAGATAGTCGAAGAAAAAGAAATTAATATTTCACCTAAAAAAGTAGAATTGAGAGAGGAAAGAATAACATTTTTAGGACATTATATTAGCTTTAATGGAATCGAGCTACAAGAATATATTAGTCAAAAGACAAGGAACTTTATCAAAATTACAAATAAAAAAGAATTATAATCATTTTTAGGACTAGTAAACTAAGTTAGAAACTTTATTCCACACTTATCAAAATATACTGCTCAATTAGCCAGATTAGCTGGAGAAAAATCCCCTTGGATATGGAATGAAGAAACTGAGCAACTTATTCAGAAAATAAAAAACTTATGCAATAATTTTCCAAAATTAATGATTCCAACTCAAGAAAACATACAATGGATTATTTATACAGATGCATCAGAAAATTATTGGGGCGCTTCCCTTTATCATAAAACTAGTCAGAAAGAACAAGAAATTATTACTAAATATACTAGTGGAAAATTCAACGAAAGCCAAACTAAATATCACTCCACTTGGAAAGAATTCTTAGCAATAGTAAAGGCTGTAACTAAATTCGAATTATTTATTGTCAATAGTCATTTCATTATTCGAACTGATAATACCCAAGTAAAATCTTGGTTAGCCAAGGGAATAAGAACTGATCGATTATCAAATAAAATGCTATATAAATGGCAAGTCGATTTATCTTATTATGATTATTCTGTTGAATATGTCAAAGGAACAAATAATCTGATTGCCGATTTCTTATCCAGAGATAGAGCAATCTCAGCCAAGTAAAGAGACAAGTAATCAACAAGAAAATGAAATCTCTTATTCTCATCTTATTACACGAATAAATGCTCTCGAATTAAATATCAGTATTTTGTCGTCTCAGACGACTAACCAGACAAATAATATCAGTAATACTGTCAATTATCTCACTCAAGTTATGGGTAACTTTAGTTCCCATATTGGTGAGCTAGAAAAACGAATAATCACATTAGAAAAACAAGTAATGGGTATTTCACCCACACTAACTCCTCCGTCAACACCACAAAGTCCATCGACTCACATTTCATCAACCCCATCTTTTGCAGCCATCTTAGAGCAAGAAATTAAACAAGCCCAAGAACAGGCCTAATCCAGTCCACAAATAGCCTCTTTATCGACATCAAGTCCATTAACTCAAGCCCAACAAGCTCAAAGAAGATTCCATGAGCAATACGAATATTTCCAAGCCATTATCCAAAAACTTAACCAGTGTCGAATAACCTCTCCAACCCTTAAGTATATTTCTCATTATTCTATTAATAAAGCTGTGATTAATCCTGGCACTAACCCTCAATTAGTTTACACTTTATTTTGCTATAGATTAATTCATTGTATTTATCCCTCTAAAGAGCTCACAGAATTATCCCTGCTCCCAAAAGTCGTCCAAGAAGCCGCCAAACATTACCACAACATTATCACTCAGTACACCATGTATATGCGATGTTATTCAACAGTCGCAGAAATAACCTCCGAAAAGTTCTATCCTCCCATTAACCTTATTAAATTTGGAACCACAAAGATACCCTTTAAATTTGAGGAATTCGAAAAATCCTCAATTGACTGCGAAGAATTCAGTACTCTTATTTCAAAAATAAGAGCTCAAAAAATGAAAACCATTTATTCAGAAATGAATAGAACTCTATCTAGAGATAAACTCCAATGGACATATTTTAAAGGCCAATATTCATGCATCTACTCAGTAGGAAGAATACTCCGAAAGCCACGACTATTTGTTGAATTTTATGAAAATATAAAAACTAATCAAATGGATAATCCTCCTTACACTAAGAAAAGAATATGCCAACAACTGTCAGAATATCCTTCTCATGTATGCCACTATTGCAAGAACAAAGATCGCACCCCCGAAGTTCAAAGTAATCCGCCAACCAGTATCAACATCCTCGAACTCTGAAGTAGCGCCAAAGTATTGACATGACAAAAAGAAAAAGAAGAAAAAGCCAAAGACAGGAAAGCCAAAGTCAAAAGAAGGAAATAAGAAAGTGACATAAAGAAAAAGATAAAAAGATGACTCAGCAAAATGACAAGGAAGGAAAAGATAGAATCGACCAAAGCCATCGACAACTGACATAAAGAAAAGAAGAATTGACAAAAGCAGCTATCGTCTATCACCAGGAATCTACTTTATTAAAACTTCTTTATTAAAGTTTAATTATTGTAATGCGGCAGAGGAATGCCTCTTGCTCGCCCATTCTCTCAATATAAAACCCTATAAGTCTCATTTGTAAGCATCGCAAGTAACCCACACAACAAATATTTCTCTTACTCTGAATTCTCTAAGAATTCTACGCATCCACCTTTGTACTATACACCTTCATTAATAAAGAAGAATATTTTTACAGATTAAAGGTATGACTGGCTAAACTCCTTTGCAGAGATTAAGTATAGTATTTTATCTTATCAGCCATGTATGTTGCATTGATCCTATTCCGTTGTGTCAATATTGAAATGAGAATTAGATATCTTTTGAATTAAAAATTAGAAATGGGAATGATTACGCCTCCGGTAGGAAACGATAGAAAGCTGTGCTGAACTAAGCTGAAGGAGGAAGGTACTGTAGCTACCTTGCGGGTCTTGTGTGCCCCATGAACAGCCTTGTGTGCCTTGTAGCATTACTCTGTATGAAAAAGGACAGAGTGTATTTTTCATAACCCGATTTAGTTTCGGTCAACCCCTATTCCCAATTCTAAGTTACCCATTGAATAGGTAAATGATTCAGCTCATTTCAGGCTGTACTTTCTACGACCCGGTTTAGTTTCGGTCAACCCCTATTCCCAATTCTAAGTTACCCATTGAATAGATAACTGATTTCGCTCATGAAATAAGGGTATTGAATTCTTCGCAGTCAATTGAGGATTTTTCGGATTCCTCAAATTCAAAGGGTTTCTTTGTGGTTCCAAATTTAATGAGGTTAATGGGACGATAGAACTTTTCGGAGGTTATTTCTGCGACTGTTGAATAACATCGCATATACATGGTGTACTAAGTGATAATGTTGTGGTAATGTTTGGCGACTTCTTGGACGGCTTTTGGGAGCAGGGATAATTCTGTGAGCTCTTTAGAAGGATAAATACAATGAATTAATCCATAGCAAAATAAAGTGTAAACTAATTGAGGGTTAGTGCCAGGATTAATCACTCTTTCTTGTGGTCTTGATTCTTGTACACTTCTTCGGGGATTTATGGTTATAATTTCTTGAGGGGTATTGATTCGAATATTTCTACTTCCTAGTTGATTATTAAATGAAATTCTAGAGGAATTCTCTTCTCCTAATTCTCTTGTGTTATCAAGTTCTAATTGTAATTGTCGAGGTATAGTGATTCTATGTCTGTCTAGAGGTAGTTCTTCTAAGACTAGCATAAAGTGTTTATCTATGGTAATATTTCCAATATTTCTTTTATAGATTTTATGTTCATTAAAAAATACTAATCCTACCATTCCGGTTATACTTATAATTCTACTTCCTGGAAGCATTTTTATTCCTTGTAATTTGTGGTATACAACTAAAGTTCAGTTTATGTTCGTTTCAGCTCTAGATTTTAGTACTATGAAAATATCATAAGTATTTTTATTTCATTAGTTAATTTTTTGTGAATTATAAACTAATTAATTTAAGTAAAAAAAAAGTAATAAAATTTGTTGATAATTTGATAATAATGATTAAGTAAGATAATTTATCAAACTTATAGGTAAGAAGAAATTGGAGAGATTGAAAAAAAAAAGAATGTAAATGACAAGTTGAAAGATGTTAAAAAAAAGGAAATCATATATTAAATAAATTGAAAATAGTGAATATCAAATAAAATGGAAGAAAGACGAAATGATCATAACATAAACAAAAAAGATGGAAAGAAAATGTTGATCGTTGCTCTTTCAAATTTTAGTCTACTAATATATAAAAATGTAAAGAGAAGTCTTTTTTTTTTTTTAGGCCAAAATGTGAAAAAAAAAAGTCTTTACTTTTTACTTTCTAAAACTAAAGTAAGATGTTGTCAATTTTTATTTTTTTTAGTTTAAAAGACTTAAAAAATTATTAAAGCAATTTGTTATTCATAAAAAGTGAGTTACAATAAATGATATTTTATTATTTAAAGTATAACATATATATTAAATCAATATGTAAACTATTAGTTATAATACCATATTTTATTATACATATATAAATTTTATTTTTTGAAAGACTTAATGTAATTTTTTTCTTTTGAAAAATGACATATAAAAAATTTTCATATACAAATATGGAAAAAAAATAAAATATTGAGGGAAGCCATCTCCCTGGCATCTTTGATTGGGATATAAGGATATTCTAGATTTTTTATCACAAAACTTTTTAAAATTTGAGAGAGAGAAAGTGACAAAAAAAATGCACGTATAAATAGTTTCATTTATTTATTTTTTCTCTTATTCAATCTTTTTTCTGCTCTCTTAGAAATTTTAGAGCATTACGTGACTATCGGACTCACATCACTCAAGGCTGAACTAAGTCTGATTTATCATGACTTAAAATTTAAAATTCTTTTATATAATTTTGTTTAATTTTAGGGTAAAATCCTTTAAAAATGATAATAAAATCATAACTCAACCCAAATCACCATTAATTCTAAATAAACAGAGCCAGTGGCAAACAAGATTAGAGAAGTGAGAAAGTGAAAAGTGTAAAAGGAGATAACATAAAAGGATAAATTAGGAAGATATCTTTTTAAATTTTGTTAAAATTATATATACTTTTTCTCTATTCTTAAAATATTCACAAATTTTTTTTGAAATAAAATGTTGTCTTATATTTTAATATAATTTTAAATATTTTTTAATTAAAAATACCTCTCATTAACTTAAATATATATTTACTTAAAATTAAAATACCTTTTTTATATACTTTTTAATGAAGTATATTTTAAGAAAAATTTCAAATTAAATTAAAACATATATTAGAAAAATCTATATGATTTTAATAAAATCTAAAAATACATGTAAAATTTACTCCAAACAAAAACCGAGGGGTGCCTGAATTTGCCCATGTGGGTTGATTCCGATGCCGAAAGCGAAGGGCTTGCACTACAAAAGAAGGCTTTTATACAATCTATTTTCTCTTTTTCGTTGAGAAAGTTCTGTTACATCCTTAACATCTATGAAATCAGCATTATTAAATTCCCAAGAAACCTCGTATGGTACACTCCAATTCTGTTTTCTTCTGCGTGGCTGTGGCGCTAAAGCAGAATCCCAAACATTTTATTTGATTCCATTGAATTAACCTAATGTGTGTTTAGAAAAATGGTAGGACATCCAAAATCATGGTTTGCAACCCACAAAATGCAAAAGTTATAATTTGTTGTTTTGGGCAAAATCATGATTTGAGGGATGAAGAAGTTTTTCCAAACATGCACCTAATCTTTATTATAAAATCTAATCCTAGAGATTTAGTTCATTTAATGAGATAGAAAAGATTGTAGAATCAAGACTTAGATGGATGGTTTGGTCATGTTGAGAGAAGACCTATAAAAGCCCTAGTCAGGAGAATAGATGAGATGAAGAATAGTCCAATAATTAGAGGTAGAGGAACCAAGACAAACTATAGGATAAATTATTAAGAGAGATTTAGATTTAAATGATTTGTCTAAAAATATGATTTACGATAGGTGCTTATGGCGTCGATTGATCCATGTAGCCGACCCCACTTAGTGGGAAAAGACTTTGTTGTTGTTGTAATGAGATAGAAAAAATTTTGCCTTAGCAATTTGAATTTGATTCTCTTTGTTTTGTTCGGAGAGTATGTTTAAGAGAAATTTTAAGTCAATATGAAAAATAAGTCTTTCAAATTAATATAAAAAATTAATTCAACATAATTGGAAAATATTTCTAACCTTAATAAAAAGAATCTAGAATAAAGAAGCCCTTCAACATATTTGTTTAAATAAAAAAATACAGGCTTAATTATCATTTTAGTTCCTCGTCATATTTATTTATTTTAAGTTAACTATTTAACTTTTAATTTGTACCATATTTATCATTTTTTTAATTATATTCATCAAGAATCATTATAGAACATTAAAAGAAATTAAAAAGCCACTTTGAAATATTAAAAAAAGTTAAAGAATGAATACAATACAAATTAAAAGTTAAGAAAATTAAATTAAATAATAAAGAAAAGGACTAAAATGGACATAATTTCCCAAGTTATGTGTAAAGAATTTCTTAATCTTTAAAATTTGATTATAAACTCTCTAAACTTTCAGTTTTATAAAAATAATTTTAGCCTTAAATAATTATGTTAAATCATTAATACTATTATATATATGGGCCAATTGGCATAACTCAGCTTATACAGTTCAGATTGTCAGTCTCAGACTTAATTTAGGTAGAGAATATTTAAAAGATTTAGATATTACAAATTCTTTTTTACTGGTTTAAATTAAAAAAATTATAATTTTTTAAAAAATTTAAAACTATTTTTTTTTCAAATCTAAAATCGTCAAAAAAAAATCTAAATAGGCCAAATTTTCTATGCATTTTTTACCCAAAATTACCCTTCTTCCTCGTAAAAGCAAGACCGTCGTCTGGAGCCCTCCGCTCGCACGGAAACTAGATCCAACACCATAGAACCCGAAAGCCATCTTCTCCACACCAGGGAAGTGGAACCAGAGAAGTGCAAAAACGATTTCGCACTCCACTTCTCCCTTTTCCATATCTCCTTCTGCGTTCTTCACTCCGTCCAAAGCCAGGGCTCGCCATTTTTTGTGAAGGAGGAAGAAGGAAAGTGATTTTAAGGTAGGAGATTCGAATCCATCTAAATTTGTCCCTAATTTTTTATCCTTTATTTTCAACTAATATAATTTTCAGAAGAATATTGTTCTTAGAACCATACAAGAGGAAAAATTGAATACCACCCAGCTGGTTGGGGAAGACTCTAAATTTTTGTGTCTGTTGCTGAAAATTTTCTTCCGCTTTCTTCAGCGATTATTATTATTATTTTTCTGCAGTTATAAAGTTCGAAGAGACATAGGGTGTGTTTTAATTGTTTTTTTTTATTTTAAATTAAACTCACTCATTTCACCCTCCTCACTTCAATTTTTTCTAACTTTAGGAATCCTGATCCCAAAAAGAAAGAAGCTCGGATAACTACTTTGAAAATGTTACAAAATTTGAGATTCCAGGACCACCGTTTACTGCATTTATACAGAATCTGAGATGCTATATATAATGTCCGTGTGTGTGGAATGCCGCTCTGACATAAAAAAAAAGTGTGTATTTGGATGGGTGGTGATTAAAATTGATTTTTGTAAATTTGATTTTGTAAAAGTAATTTTGTGTAAGAGTAAGTTTATATGAGCATGATTTATGTTTAAAAATTTTAGTTAAAAAGTAATTATGATAAAATTGATTTTATTTAGATATTACATATCAAAATTATTTTTTGATGTAAAATTATTAGAAAGGGTAGTCATATTATTTTTTTGAGTTATTTTTATAATATTATTTTTTTAATAACATTTAACAAATGATATAGCAAAATATATATTTTTATTTCTGTTGATACTAGAACTAAAATATAAATTAAAATTAAATATTTTAGTTAAGTTTACAAATATGTATAACATAAAAATAAAGCATTACAATTTATTAGTGTTTATTTAGGATTTTTAAGTGTTTAATCAAATTAAGAAATTCATGACTTATTGTTTACTAAAATTTGATTTATTATGATATTAATGTAAAAATATTAGGAGCATATAATCTATAGAATATCATTTCCTTGCAGGTATAACATGTGGATTTACCCCTAAAGCATTCTTTACAATATTTGGATCTAGAGAAATTTTAATACCATTTAAAAAGAATAGCAAGTAATTCTCATATTCTCATTTAAAATAGTGTTGAAATAAAAAATAATAATAACAAAGGCATAATAATCTTTATATAAATTAAGTATAATAATTATTTTTAATTTGCATATTTATGAAATAAAAATATTTTTTACCAAATTTTATAAAATACATATTAAATAAAATTATTCAATAAATTCATTTTCTGTTTTCTTTTATATCTTTCTATCAAGTCCATTCTTTGCTTTTTGGTGGGGGGATGGTGTGGATCCCACCAATGGAATACTCTGCGCCCCTCTCTTTGTTCCATCTCCCACCTCCGCTTTCTCCTCCTTCCTCTATTGCTATTACTATACTTATCACCTTCGCCACGAGGATTAAGGCATAAACCCTTCATTCTACAGTTCTTCTCTTTCCCAAAACGATTCATTTTCTTTCATACACACTCCATGAACAATCTTTGCCTCTTCTTTTTTTTTTCTTCTTCTTCTTCTTCCTTTTTCCTCAATTCTCTCTTTCACTCTCCTCCGATGGCCTCGCCCTTCTTTCTCTTAAATTCGCCGTTGATCAACCTGCTGAAGCCTCGGCTTAAATGAGGATCTAGTGTCCTCCTCTTCAAACAACATTTTTTCTGAAGAAATTCAATTTAAAAATATCAACAAAAATATTGATGACTGGACTTTACCTCCAATAAACTCAGAAAATCTTTATCAACAAACTCAATCAAAACATTGGTTTTCAAAAACTGACTACATAGTCAGAACCGTTGAAGAATCAATTTCGGTAAAACCAGAAAAAGAGGAATTTCTTCTCTTATCTCCAAAATCGATAAATCACCATAGAAAAACTTATAATTATATCCATATTGGATGTGTTCAGATTGCTTTAAAACCTTTGGTCCGCAGAGGTCTGAATGTTTCTGCCCTTGTTACATTAAGGGATGGAAGGCATTTTGGTTATGCCGACTCCCTTCTAGCAGCTGCAGAAGTCGGACTTCATGATGGTCCTGTTTATTTTAACTGTTTTCCAGACAAACTAGTAGATCTAAAAGATCAACATGTTTTGGACACTTTAAAATTAAACATCAAACTTCATGGATTTAATATGAAACCTGATTCTATACCCGTAGCTCTCATATACAGAATCCAGTACAAAGCTTTAAATTCCTCAACTTCTATGTACAAAATTCCTAAAGATGAAGGCCAAACTATAGTCTTCCTTACGGATCACACAAATACAAACATAACAATTCCCCAGACAATTATGTGGGAAAATGTTACCCTACCAAATGAATGGGTTATGGAAAAGGCTGTTCAGTCTGTACCCCGACCCATGCCTCAAATAAGTTCAATCTCCCAAACACAAACTGGAACGATTAGATTATCTTTTGATAGATCTAGAAGTTCTATGAGTCAACTTTCAAGATCTGTGTCATCCAGATATGATGATTTTAGATCTGCTAATACTGAGTTACCAAGAAGTTCCTGTTCTTCGGTACCTCATCAAACACTTCTGTCCGTTATCTATGCTCATCCACCTGAAACTAGGATGCCAAACCCTGTGTCCTCTAATGTTTCAATTCATGGAATAGATAACACCCCAAATATTCCTCAAACCAGTTATCAAAAGGAAGATGATTTACAAACTAATTTATCACCGACAGCATCAGATATGATAGATGAACCTCAATATGTTCAAACTATTACAAAACAATTTGAGATTGATAAACTTACCCTTCAAAAAGAATTTTACTCTTCTGAAAATACTTTGAAAAGAAATTGGTTTTTTAATCAATTTAAAGGAACATTTCGAAAACAGGTTCAAGAAGAATTTTACAAGTTTCTTGAAGAATTTCAAATTAACATTCCATTTTTTGAGTGGTTTGAAGTATATGCTCAAACTTGTCATTTGAATTACCCTTATTTACAAACTATAAATGTTGCTAAAACTGATTGGAAATCTCCTCAGGGAGAAATAACTTCTTCTGAGTTACCTCCCCCAAAATCTTTTCAAATCCCTCATTGGATTGACGATAAAAGACAACCAATTCTGGCTTCACCCTTTCAATTTAAACATTCAGATGAACCTTTAAACCCAAAAAATGTTAAAAAACTTGTAGAACAAAATAATTATACAAATCAGTATCTTCAGATTCTTGGAGATCATTTGATTCAAATACCTTCGAAACCCTCTTCTCAAGCAACGATGCCTTCAATTTTAAAACCTGAAATACAACTTCCTTTATTTAAACCCTTTACTCTTAATCCACGAATTAAGTCAAGCCTGATTTCTTTGTCATATGATGAAATAGAATGATCCCACCAGCTCTTTAATTGACCAGTAAAATCGGCAATTAAAAGATTAGTGATTTCTTCATCAGAGTAATTATGCTGAGTTTGATATGCTGTACATACCATACTCATATGTTGGAGAAGATTCAGGATTTGTCTCTCAGTTTGACCATCTATGTTCCACTCGTAGATATGATCGGCGTTGAAAGACTTAAGTTGGGGTGTGGTTTCTTCGATGAGCACATCCGGAGGGGTAGCTCTAGGATAATATGCTTTAGAAGATTTTTTCCAATGTTGTTGGTTTATTTGGAAAGAATTAACTGTATTATTAGATTCGGAGTTAGTTTCATTAATCTGTAAAACAGTCGGGTCTTGAGTTGTAGAACTCGATGATTGAGGTGTTTCAGGAATAGTTGTATTTCGGATGCTGAGTTGGTGTTCAATTTTTTGGATTAATTCAGCTTTTTTGTTTTGAAGGCTTGACTTAATTCGTGGATTAAGAGTAAAGGGTTTAAATAAAGGAAGTTGTTGATACCAAGAGCGGGAGAGGCCCCGGGGAGAGGGGGTGAGACAGGAAATTAAGAGCTGGAAAGTAGAGGAGCAAACGGACTGCTTAGAACATAAATGACGGAAATAAATATGCTAAGGGAAATAAGACAGAAAATTAAGAACGGCGGTAATCCGCACTGTGCTTAGTTCATAGAAGAGAAGAGAGTATGCAGATGCATATGCAAGACATGAATAAAAACTGAAATAAAGTTTATTAAAACATGTACTTACAAAAGATAAGAAAAGAGGAGAAAGGAAGGAGTTCAGAGAGAAATCTCTCTAGAGAAGAGGAGAGAGAGTTTTAGAGAGAAGAGGAGAGTGTATTCCGAATCCTGCTGGTCTCTTGGATCAGTTGGATTTTATAGATCCGGAAAACACTGTTTGGGTGACCTGTAACCTAATAGTAACTTGAACAGTTCCAGTCTGGTTACTATTTGCTACAGTGTTGTTGACTTTGCCGACACTTCAGTAATACAATTTTTACAGGGAGTAAAACTTATAGTGTCGAGTGAATACAACAGTGTATCATGCTGACTAGTCTTCGTTTAAGTCAACAGTGAGGTCTAGGTTATCTTCTTCATCAGTTTTTTCATTGTCTGAGTCTGCTGATGAATCTTGTTGGGTATGACTTGGAGAAGCTTCCTCATCTTTTAATTGTTTGATCATAAAGTTTAATTGCTTGATGAGGTCTGTTCTATTATCCACAGCAGCTAATTTAGATTGAATCCTTGATCTCTGGTTGAGGAAAATGGATTGTTCCGAGAGACATAAGAATTTTGGGTTCTTTTTAAACCATTGAGCCACTGCATTTGAGTCAATATTATTTGTCTTAAATTTGTCCCTCCATCTGACAAATGGAACACGCTGTAATTGTGGTAAGAGAGCCGAGTTTGGATTGTCATGAGAAAATCGGTATTGCCAAGAAAATATCCAGGCAGCCGATAATTTTGAAAAATAGTGTAATTCTACTGGAACAGCAGGATCTACACTTAAATTGAATTTTTGTTTGAAAAACTCAAAGGCATTTTGAATAAGTAGAGGTAATATCTCTGGTAACGGACCAAAGAAATCCCACCATAACAAAAACCATTGAGGAAATTTGTACTTGGTGTCTTTCTTGAAATAGATAAACCAAGTATGTTTATAGTCTTTATTTTGATCCCAAAAGATGTTGTACCAGGCCTTTTGATAATCCCAGTACGTGTATCCATTAGGTTCAAAATTGATATCCCAAAATTTTGGTTTATTTAAATCTGGTCCCCACTGGGATAGCGTGAGAATTTTCAAAATTTGTAATTAAGAGTGAGTTATTACTAATTCATTGGTAGGATCTTGTTTTCGGGTTAAGGAGATCGAACCAGAATGAATTAATATTAATTCACAATATTTCCTTGCTTTTCGTGGGTCGGCGGGAATGAAATGTTTTCCCGGAGGAAATAATTTCATAGCCGTTAGGTTTGGGGTTTGGGCCACGAATTCGGGTTCAATTTGGACAATAGTCATATATCGTCCTGGTTTTTGAATATACGGGATTGAAAACTTTTTTGTTTGAGTAGTAATTGCATGAGAGGAGGCAATTACTAGTTGGTTGGAAGGGGCAGCCGCAGGTTTTCTCTGGGCTAATTGAAGATTGTGATTGAAATTATGGAAATCATACTCCTGTTTGGAAATGGCCGTGAGGGCAAGGGAGTTTTCATCCGGATTGGCCACTGTTTGGCTCCAAGAATGGGATGGAAGCCTTTGGGCGTAGGATTGAAGAGTTTTCTTTTCGGATAATTGGGCCGAAGACCCAGTTGATGGCTTTGGGGTAGAAGACCCAGAAGCTGGACGGGCCGAAGACCCTGTTGATTGCTGGGATTGAGACCCTGCAAGTTTGTTCAGCAGCTCTTGTAATTCTGCTGAGGAAATTGGAGGTTGGGCCCCAATCGAGGGCTCTTCCATTTTTTCTTTCTTTTTGTCTTTTTTTTTCACCTGGTTTTTTCTTGCGAGGCATTTTAGTGAATAGGTAGGGTCACACAATCACTCGTTTATTTTTCCCTGCAAATATTCACGGGTTAGAAAGTTGGGAAGGGAATTTGAAGATCCTTTAATAAATTCAATTTCGAAATCAAAAATGCTTAATAAAGCTTGCCATCTGGCAAAAACTTGTTTTGAAGCAAGATTTTTGACATCTTTTTGTAAAACGTCTTTTGCAGATTTACAATCAATTCGAACTAAAAATTTTTTGTTTAAGAGATCAGCTTGAAATTTTGTGATGCATAAAACAATTGATAGAATTTCTTTTTTGATGGTGGAATAATTCTGCTTAGCAGTATTCCAATGTTTGGATGTAAAAGAAATAATTTTCTCTTGATTCTCGAGTCTTTGTTTGAGAATGCCACCATAACCGATGTCAGAGGCATCTGTCTCGACAATTTTTAGGGCAGTCGGATTAGGAAGGTTAAGGCAAGGAAGTTCCTTAACCTGGAGTTTGAGTTGTCGGACAATATTTGTATGAACGTCCGTCCACGGGGAAGGATTGTTCTGGAGCCGCTGATGTAAAGGTTTTATAAAGTTGCTTAGCTGAGGAATAAAGTTAGCAACATAATTTAAGCAGCCTAAAAATCGCTGTAATTGAGTTTTATCAATTATTTGATCAGGAAATTTATTAGCAAATTGAATTGCTCGATCAATTGGAGTTATGATTCCTTGATAAATCCAATGTCCAAGAAAGCAAATTTTAGTTTGAAAAAGGGAAATTTTGGGTTTAGAGACGACTAAACCATTAGTTTCAACAATTTTTATAAAGGTAAAAATATGTTTAAAGTGTTGTTCGATTGAATGAGAAAAAATTAAGACATCATCAATGTAGACAATAATAAATTGACTATAATCGTTAAATATTTCATTCATAATTCTCTGGAATTCAGAAGGAGCGTTTTTTAAGCCAAAAGGCATAACGTTCCATTCGAATTGACCAAAGGGTACAGTAAAAGCAGTTTTATATCTATCCTTTTCAGAAATCTAGATTTGCCAAAATCCTGATTTCAGGTCAAATTTTGAAAACAGTTTTGCAGAATACAGTCGTTTAAGAAGGTCAGATTTATTAGGTATGGGATACCTAATCCATTGTAAAGCGGTATTTAAAGGTTTATAGTTGATTACTAGACGAGGAGCACCTCGTTCTATTTCTGCATTTTTATTGACATAAAAGGCAGCGTATGACCATAGGCTACGACTTTTTCTAATTAATTTTTTATCTAGAAGATCTTGAATCTCTTTTTTACAAAGTTCAAGAAGATCTTGAGACATTTGTATTGGCCTGGCTTTGGTTGGGATTTGTTTTTCAGAAAAGTCTTTTTCATATGGTAAATTGACCACATGTTGTTTTTTATCCCAAAAGGCTTTTGGTAAATCAGCACAGATGGTAGAATGAATTTTTTCTAAATATTTTTGAATTTTTTGTTGAAGCGGTTTTTGAGAAAGTAATTGATCAATTTTTTGAAAAGAAATTTCTTCTTTTAAAAAATTGATTTGTTGTTGTTTTAGAAAAATAGGATTTAGGTTTTTGATTTTTACAGATTGGGTCTAAGGAAACACAATAGTTTCACCCATATACTGTTTTGAAATTCCGTCAGAATTTGTTTCATAAGGAAATAACAAAGTTGCAAAAGGAGCACCTAAAATAATTTGTCCGGGCATATCTTTAACCAAAATAAATGGAGTTTTTACTTTGAAAGATTTGTTTTCAATTAAAACATTTGAAAGTTTATAACTGACATCTAATCGTGTTTTAGTAATCCCACGAAAACGTTCAGTCGTTTTTTCAAAATATTTTGTAGGGACAATTCCTTCCAAAATACAATTGCAATCAGCACCAGTGTCAAATAGAACAGTTTGTTCTAAAATGAAATCTTGGTGGATAATTATTTTGGCTTTAATGTAAAATTTTTGGTATCGAACTTTTGAAATCAAATTTAAAAAAGGTTCATCTTCGTTCTTTTGGGTATTATCCCGGATTTCAGGAGAATTGGTTTGGTTTTCCAAAGGAGGTTGCGGATGTAAAATTTGGGAAACTAGAAGTTCATTATTGTCTTGCCTGAGTTTGAGCAATTGGACTTCTGTTTTGAGATAATTAATTTCAGATTGAAGGTCGTTGATAGTTGTTTGTTTAACAGAATGTTTAAATTTATCAAGAGTTTGAGTTAAATCGTACTTATTTATCGGAACAGAAAGTTTATGAGGAGTAGATGAAGAAGGTTGACTCAGGATATCCTTAAATTTGTTGAGATATTCGTTTTTTAGAGTTTCTGGTAATTGATTAATGGTTTCAAAAAGGAGATTATGTTCTTGACTGATCATGTTTATGGCAGAAGAAGAATTATCAGAAGAGTTATAAAACTCATCTTCTTGGATTTGGTTAAGATCTTCAGAGGAAGTATTAGATTCCGGAATAGATTCTTGATCTGATTCAGAGTCTAATATGAGTTTATTAATTTAGTTAAGGACTGATTCCTCTAATTGAATGGTTTTCAGTTTGTTAGTAAACCTACAGTATTTGGAGATATAACCAGGTTTTCCACATTTATAGCAAACAACGTTTGTTTGTTTAGGAAGATCAATGGGAGGTTTTGATCTAAATTGTTTTTTCATTTTCCTAGGAGGAGTATTAGCTTTATAGTTTTTATAAGGAGTTTTGTATTTTTGATATTTTTTAGTGTGAGGAGTAAAGTGGCGTTTGGCCTTTTGTTTGGGTTTCTTACAACCAGGAAAGCCGAATTGTTCACAGAAAGATCCCAATTCTTTTTTGGTTGCGACTTTTTCTTTTGCCAATTGATGTTGGATTTTATCATCTTGACAAATTTTAAGGGCCGTTTTTTGAACATAAGAGCTTAATTGTCCATACGTTAAATGTTCGTAAGGAATGATACCATCATTTAAACTTCTAAGTTTTTCTCTAACCTTATCACCAAACGTGGTTGGTAATCCGGCTAGGAATTTTTCTTTCCAAAAAGGCTGATTTGCATCATCTCTAGTGAACATTCTAGTAAGGAAAGTATCCCTATACCATCTAAAATCAGACAGTGTGCGGCACTTAAGATTTGCAAGAAGTTCAGCAGAGCGATCTTTCCACAAAGATGGATCGCCAATAAAATGTTTAATTATTGTAAAAATTAAGGTGTTAACAGAATCAGATATAGGCTCGCCATTACTAGTAATTGGTGTACCATCAGATTCGGTTTTGATTTCTTTGAAAATTGTTTCTTTGTTATATGATGAAATAGAATGATCCCACCAGCCCTTTAATTGACCAGTAAAACTGGCAATTAAAAGATTAGTGATTTCTTTATCAGAGTAATTATGCTGAGTTTGATATGCTGTACATACCATACTCATATGTTGGAGAAGATTCAGAATTTGTCTCTCAGTTTGACCATCTATGTTCCACTCATAGATATGATCGGCGTTGAAAGACTTAAGTTGGGGTGTGGTTTCTTCGATGAGCACATCCGAAGGGGTAGCTCTAGGATAATATGCTTTAGAAGATTTTTTCCAATGTTGTTGGTTTATTTGGAAAGAATTAACTGTATTATCAGATTCGGAGTTAGTTTCATTAATCTGTAAAACAGTCGGGTCTTGAGTTGTAGAACTCGATGATTGAGGTGTTTCAGGAATAGTTGTATTTCGGATGCTGAGTTGGTGTTCAATTTTTTGGATTAATTCAGCTTTTTTGTTTTGAAGGCTTGACTTAATTCGTGGATTAAGAGTAAAGGGTTTAAATAAAGGAAGTTGTATTTCAGGTTTTAAAATTGAAGGCATCGTTGCTTGAGAAGAGGGTTTCGAAGGTATTTGAATCAAATGATCTCCAAGAATCTGAAGATACTGATTTGTATAATTATTTTGTTCTACAAGTTTTTTAACATTTTTTGGGTTTAAAGGTTCATCTGAATGTTTAAATTGAAAGGGTGAAGCCAGAATTGGTTGTCTTTTATCGTCAATCCAATGAGGGATTTGAAAAGATTTTAGGGGAGGTAACTCAGAAGAAGTTATTTCTCCCTGAGGAGATTTCCAATCAGTTTTAGCAACATTTATAGTTTGTAAATAAGGGTAATTCAAATGACAAGTTTGAGCATATACTTCAAACCACTCAAAAAATGGAATGTTAATTTGAAATTCTTCAAGAAACTTGTAAAATTCTTCTTGAACCTGTTTTCGAAATGTTCCTTTAAATTGATTAAAAAACCAATTTCTTTTCAAAGTATTTTCAGAAGAGTAAAATTCTTTTTGAAGGGTAAGTTTATCAATCTCAAATTGTTTTGTAATAGTTTGAACATATTGAGGTTCATCTATCATATCTGATGCTGTCGGTGATAAATTAGTTTGTAAATCATCTTCCTTTTGATAACTGGTTTGAGGAATATTTGGGGTGTTATCTATTCCATGAATTGAAACATTAGAGGACACAGGGTTTGGCATCCTAGTTTCAGGTGGATGAGCATAGATAACGGACAGAAGTGTTTGATGAGGTACCGAAGAACAGGAACTTCTTGGTAACTCAGTATTAGCAGATCTAAAATCATCATATCTGGATGACACAGATCTTGAAAGTTGACTCATAGAACTTCTAGATCTATCAAAAGATAATCTAATCGTTCCAGTTTGTGTTTGGGAGATTGAACTTATTTGAGGCATGGGTCGGGGTACAGACTGAACAGCCTTTTCCATAACCCATTCATTTGGTAGGGTAACATTTTCCCACATAATTGTCTGGGGAATTGTTATGTTTGTATTTGTGTGATCCGTAAGGAAGACTATAGTTTGGCCTTCATCTTTAGGAATTTTGTACATAGAAGTTGAGGAATTTAAAGCTTTGTACTGGATTCTGTATATGAGAGCTACGGGTATAGAACCAGGTTTCATATTAAATCCATGAAGTTTGATGTTTAATTTTAAAGTGTCCAAAACATGTTGATCTTTTAGATCTACTAGTTTGTCTGGAAAACAGTTAAAATAAACAGGACCATCATGAAGTCCGACTTCTGCAGCTGCTAGAAGGGAGTCGGCATAACCAAAATGCCTTCCATCCCTTAATGCAACAAGGGCAGAAACATTCAGACCTCTGCGGACCAAAGGTTTTAAAGCAATCTGAACACATCCAATATGGATATAATTATAAGTTTTTCTATGGTGATTTATCGATTTTGGAGATAAGAGAAGAAATTCCTCTTTTTCTGGTTTTACCGAAATTGATTCTTCAACGGTTCTGACTATGTAGTCAGTTTTTGAAAACCAATGTTTTGATTGAGTTTGTTGATAAAGATTTTCTGAGTTTATTGGAGGTAAAGTCCAGTCATCAATATTTTTGTTGATATTTTTAAATTGAATTTCTTCAGAAAAAATGTTGTTTGAAGAGGAGGACACTAGATCCTCATTTATGGAAGAAGAAGATCGTCGAGAAAATGAACGAAAAATAAAAGACATAATAAAGCTTAAAAGAAGGATAGGAAATAGCGGAATATAAAAGTGAGAAGATAAATAGAAGGTACTGTCTCCCTTAGCTTAGTATCGTCACCGTCAGGAGTTATAGAGGTATAATAATTAAAAATTGGTTAGAATTTATGGATTAAAATATTTTGTTGAAATTTTAACATAGTTCGTCAGATCTACCTCTAGCCACCGCATTTTAAACGTATATAAAATATCTTTTCACATGATGCCCTACCACGGAGATCAATCGCTGCCCTGTTCGTCGGGACTTATGCCTTACCACCTCCGGAACGACTCAGACATCATATGGAAGAACCATATACAAGGATGATAAATCATTCGCGTGCTATCAAGTATAGATAATTGAAACTAAATTAAACGGTCAACAAAACTTTTAACAGCATAAAGTCTAACTCAGATCTAATTAAGACATCTCTACAATCCCTTCAGGCTCTGATACCAAGAGCGGGAGAGGCCCCGGGGAGAGGGGGTGAGACAGGAAATTAAGAGCTGGAAAGTAGAGGAGCAGACGGACTGCTTAGAACATAAATAACGGAAATAAATATGCTAAGGGAAATAAGACAGAAAACTAAGAACGGCGGTAATCCGCATTGTGCTCAGTTCATAGAAGAGAAGAGAGTATGCAGATGCATATGCAAGACATGAATAAAAACTGAAATAAAATTTATTAAAACATGTACTTACAAAAGAGAAGAGGAGAAAGGAGAGAGCTTCAGAGAGAAATCTCTCTAGAGAAGAGGAGAGAGAGTTTTAGAGAGAAGAGGAGAGTGTATTCCGAATCCTGCTGGTCTCTTGGATCAGTTGGATTTTATAGATCCGGAAAACACTGTTTGGGTGACCTGTAACCTAATAGTAACTTGAACAGTTTCAGTCTGGTTACTATTTGCTACAGTGTTGTTGACTTTGCCGACACTTCAGTAATACAATTTTTACAGGGAGTAAAACGTATAGTGTCGAGTGAATACAACAGTGTATCATGCTGACTAGTCTTCGTTTAAGTCAACAGTGAGATCTAGGTTATCTTCTTCATCAGTTTTTTCATTGTCTGAGTCTGCTGATAAATCTTGTTGGGTATGACTTGGAGAAGCTTCCTCATCTTTTAATTGTTTGATCATAAAGTTTAATTGCTTGATGAGGTCTATTCTATTATCCACAACAGCTAATTTAGATTGAATCCTTGATCTCTGATTGAGGAAAATGGATTGTTCCGAGAGACATAAGAATTCTGGGTTCTTTTTAAACCATTGAGCCACTGCATTTGAGTCAATATTATTTGTCTTAAATTTGTCCCACCATCTGACAAACGGAACACGTTGTAATTGTGGTAGGAGAGCCGAGTTTGGATTGTCATGAGAAAATCAGTATTGTCAAGAAAATATCCAGGCAGCCGATAATTTTGAAAAATAGTGTAATTCTACTGGAACAGCAGGATCTACACTTAAATTGAATTTTTGTTTGAAAAGCTCAAAGGCATTTTGAATAAGTAGAGGTAATATCTCTGGTAACGGACCAAAGAAATCCCACCATAACAAAAACTATTGAGGAAATTTGTACTTGGTGTCTTTCTTGAAATAGATAAATCAAGTATGTTTATAGTCTTTATTTTGATCCCAAAAGATGTTGTACCAGGCCTTTTGATAATCCCAGTACGTGTATCCATTAGGTTCAAAATTGATATCCTAAAATTTTGGTTTATTTAAATCTGGTCCCCACTGGGATGGCGTGAGAATTTTCAAAATTTGTAATTAAGAGTGAGTTATTACTAATTCATTGGTAGGATCCTGTTTTCGGGTTAAGGAGATCGAACCAGAATGAATTAATATTAATTCACAATATTCCCTTGTTTTTCGTGGGTCGGCGGGAATGAAATATTTTTCCGGAGGAAATAATTTCATAGCCGTTAGGTTTGGGGTTTGGGCCACGAATTCGGGTTCAATTTGGACAATAGTCATATATCGTCCTGGTTTTTGAATATAAGGGGTTGAAAACTTTTTTGTTTGAGTAGTAATTGCATGAGAGGAGGCAATTACTAGTTGGTTGGAAGGGGCAGCCGCAGGTTTTCTCTGGGTTAATTGAAGATTGTGATTAAAATTATGAAAATCATACTCCTGTTTGGAAATGGCCGTGAGGGCAAGGGAGTTTTCATCCGGATTGGCCACTGTTTGGCTCCAAGAATGGGATGGAAGCCTTTGGGCGTAGGATTGAAGAGTTTTCTTTTCGGATAATTGGGCCGAAGACCCAGTTGATGGCTTTGGGGTAGAAGACCCAGAAGCTGGACGGGTCGAAGACCCTGTTGATTGCTGGGATTGAGACCCTGCAAGTTTGTTTAGCAGCTCTTGTAATTCTGCTGAGGAAATTGGAGGTTGGGCCCCAATCGAGGGCTCTTCCATTTTTTCTTTCTTTTTGTCTTTTTCTTCACCTGGTTTTTTCTTGCAAGGCATTTTAGTGAATAGGTAGGGTCACACAATCACTTGTTTATTTTTCCCTGCAAATATTCACGGGTTAGAAAGTCGGGAAGGGAATTTGAAGATCCTTTAATAAATTCAATTTCGAAATCAAAAATGCTTAATAAAGCTTGCCATCTGGCAAAAACTTGTTTTGAAGCAAGATTTTTGACATCTTTTTGTAAAACGTCTTTTGCAGATTTACAATCAATTCGAACTAAAAATTTTTGGTTTAAGAGATCAGCTTGAAACTTTGTGATGCATAAAACAATTGATAGAATTTCTTTTTCGATGGTGGAATAATTCTGCTGAGCAGTATTCCAATGTTTGGATGTAAAAGAAATAATTTTCTCTTGATTCTCGAGTCTTTGTTTGAGAATGCCACCATAACCGATGTCAGAGGCATCTGTCTCGACAATTTTTAGGGCAGTCGGATTAGGAAGGTTAAGGCAAGGAAGTTCCTTAACCTGGAGTTTGAGTTGTCGGACAATATTTGTATGAACGTCCGTCCACGGGAGAGGATTGTTCTGGAGCCGCTGATGTAAAGGTTTTATAAAGTTGCTTAGCTGAGGAATAAAGTTAGCAACATAATTTAAGCAGCCTAAAAATCGCTGTAATTGAGTTTTATCAATTATTTGATCAAGAAATTTATTAGCAAATTGAATTGCTCGATCAATTGGAGTTATGGCTCCTTGATAAATCCAATGTCCAAGAAAGCGAATTTTAGTTTGAAAAAGGGAAATTTTGGGTTTAGAGACGACTAAACCATTAGTTTCAGCAATTTTTATAAAGGTAAAAATATGTTTAAAGTGTTGTTCGATTGAATGAGAAAAAATTAAGACATCATCAATGTAGACAATAATAAATTGACTATAATCGTTAAATATTTCATTCATAATTCTCTGGAATTCAGAAGGAGCGTTTTTTAAGCCAAAAGGCATAACGTTCCATTTGAATTAACCAAAGGGTACAGTAAAAGCAGTTTTATATCTATCCTTTTCAGAAATCTGGATTTGCCAAAATTCTGATTTCAGGTCAAATTTTGAAAACAGTTTTGCAGAATACAGTCGTTTAAGAAGGTCAGATTTATTAGGTATGGGATACCTAATCCATTGTAAAGCGGTATTTAAAGGTTTATAGTTAATTACTAGACGAGGAGCACCTCATTCTATTTCTGCATTTTTATTGACATAAAAGGCAGCGCATGACCATGGGCTACGGCTTTTTCTAATTAATTTTTTATCTAGAAGATCTTGAATCTCTTTTTTACAAAGTTCAAGAAGATCTTGAGACATTTGTATTGGCCTGGCTTTGGTTGGGATTTGTTTTTCAGAAAAGTCTTTTTCATATGGTAAATTGACCACATGTTGTTTTTTATCCCAAAAGACGTTTGGTAAATCAGCACAAATGGTAGAATGAATTTTTTCTAAATATTTTTGAATTTTTTGTTGAAGCGGTTTTTGAGAAAGTAATTGATCAATTTTTTGAAAAGAAATTTCTTCTTTTAAAAAATTGATTTGTTGTTGTTTTAGAAAAATAGGATTTAGGTTCTTGATTTTTACAGATTAGGTCCAAGGAAACACAATAGTTTCACCCATATACTGTTTTGAAATTCCGTCAGAATTAGTTTCATAAGGAAATAACAAAGTTGCAAAAGGAGCACCTAAAATAATTTGTTCGGGTATATCTTTAACCAAAATAAATGGAGTTTTTACTTTGAAAGATTTGTTTTCAATTAAAACATTTGAAAGTTTATAACTGACATCTAATCGTGTTTTAGTAATCCCACGAAAACGTTCAGTCGTTTTTTCAAAATATTTTGTAGGGAGAATTCCTTCCAAAATACAATTGCAATCAGCACCAGTGTCAAATAGAACAGTTTGTTCTAAAATGAAATCTTGGTGGATAATTATTTTGGCTTTAATGTAAAATTTTTGGTATCGAACTTTTGAAATCAAATTTAAAAAAGGTTCATCTTCGTTCTTTTGGGTATTATCCTGGATTTCGGGAGAATTGGTTTGGTTTTCCAAAGGAGGTTGCGGATGTAAAATTTGGGAAACTAGAAGTTCATTATTGTCTAGCCTCAGTTTGAGCAATTGGACTTCTGTTTTGAGATAATTAATTTCAGATTGAAGGTCGTTGATAGTTGTTTGTTTAACAGAATGTTTAAATTTATCAAGAGTTTGAGTTAAATCGTACTTATTTATCGGAACAGAAAGTTTATGAGGAGTAGATGAAGAAGGTTGACTCAGGACATCCTTAAATTTGTTGAGATATTCGTTTTTTAGAGTTTCTGGTAATTGATTAATGGTTTCAAAAAGGAGATTATGTTCTTGACTGATCATGTTTATGGCAGAAGAAGAATTATCAGAAGAGTTATAAAACTCATCTTCTTGGATTTGGTTAAGATCTTCAGAGGAAGTATTAGATTCCGGAATAGATTCTTGATCTGATTCAAAGTCTAATATGAGTTTATTAATTTAGTTAAGGACTGATTCCTCTAATTGAATGGTTTTCAGTTTGTTAGTAAACCTACAGTATTTGGAGATATGACCAGGTTTTCCACATTTATAGCAAACAACGTTTGTTTGTTTAGGAAGATCAATGGGAGGTTTTGATCTAAATTGTTTTTTCATTTTCCTAGGAGGAGTATTAGCTTTATAGTTTTTATAAGGAGTTTTGTATTTTTGATATTTTTTAGTGTGAGGAGTAAAGTGGCGTTTGACCTTTTGTTTGGGTTTCTTACAACCAGGAAAGCCGAATTGTTCACAGAAAGATCCCAATTCTTTTTTTGGTTGCGGCTTTTTCTTTTGCCAATTGATGTTGGATTTTATCATCTTGACAAATTTTAAGGGTCGTTTTTTGAACATAAGAGATTAATTGTCCATACGTTAAATGTTCGTAAGGAATGATGCCATCATTTAAACTTCTAAGTTTTTCTCTAACCTTATCACCAAACATGGTTGGTAATCCAGCTAGGAATTTTTATTTCCAAAAAGGTTGATTTGCATCATCTCTAGTGAACACTCTAGTAAGGAAAGTATCCCTATACCATCTAAAATCAGACAGTGTGCGGCACTTAAGATTTGCAAGAAGTTCAGCAGAGCGATCTTTCCACAAAGATGGATCGCCAATAAAATGTTTAATTATTGTAAAAATTAAGGTGTTAACAGAATCAGATATAGGCTCGCCATTACTAGTAATTGGTGTACCATCAGATTCGGTTTTGATTCTGTTAAGGTGTTAACAGAATCAGATACCAGTAATTGTTTTGATCCCTTCAGGCTCTTATTTCATCTGATTCTCTCTAAATATTACAGTTTTTATTACCTACGCAAATCTTTGCTATTTCTTAATTGTTTTCATTATTAATGTATATACTTACTGGTATTTCTTTTGTTGAATATTGAAAATGCATATATTTACTTAAGGTTAATTATACTTGTATAGCTTATATTTTGTTTGATAATACTAGACTATTTTTTTATTATTGATAAAAATATAAGAGTTCTAAAGATCTATTATTTTGAAATATATATCTATGAATCTGTAAAAAAATATTTTTATATTACAAGTATTAATTCATAAAAAAAAAGTTCGGGCCGCCTTAACCCGTCCTAAAGTCTGGCTTGTTCAGGTCGGGCTAGACTATGGGTATAAAAACAAGCCCAATGTCTTAATCGGGCAGGACATCAAACCGACTAGATGTCCAGCTCGGCCTTACCCATGTACAATCCTACATATAACCCCAACCAATTAATGCTTTACACACTTGAAGAAATAAAGGATTTCATATAGCAACTCTAAAAATAATACTACATCTGGTCTCCAATATAAGTCACCAATACTTACTTCACAGATATTAAGAAAATTGGTTAAAAGTAATTTAACTAATTGAATTTATCTCAAAGCACAATTTTTTTTTCATATTTGCCCCTAATTAAAGACCTTACCTCTATCCTTAGTAAATTATATTAGACTTAATGACTTTCTATTTAATTAGGAATATTTAAGGAAAAAGTCATTTAATGATGAAAACAATTTGGAGAAATAACTTATATTTTAAACCAAGACAATCATCCAATAAGTGACTTATATTGAAAATCGGAATGAGTAATAAAATAAAATAAAGATAAAAATAAAATATTGTAGGCATATAGTATTTTTTTTATTATGTGTACTTGTATTCAATCAAGTATCATCTTATTCAAACACAGTATATCATCTCATCACATGACTGAAATTGAAACAACCATTGTAAGTTTTCACTCCCAACCTTCTCTTTAGCCCTCCACCAAAGGTTTTTCAAGTACTCCTCTCATCAATATATGTTGCCCATGGTTCAGAAACAAAAAGGAGACAAATAAAAATAGTTAATCATTTATTCCAAAGAAAACCAAAACAACTCCAACTTTCACATTTTAGGGGGGTGCAGATGCAATTGCATGGCAATCTATTACCAAAGGTGACTTCAAACGCTATTAGAAAGACAAAATACAGTCCAATCCTTAATGCACTAATTAAATTTCAATCCACCACAGTCAATTCCCATTACCACATGAATATACTCAGCCATAACCGGAATGTAAGAGCCAACCAACGATGCAACCATAACAATCAAGCTTAATAAACTTGGAAGTACAATAGATAATCCACCTTGTGCAGAAAATTTGTCACATGCAGCACTTTCTTACTCTAAACAGAATCATGAGTTGTGCAACCATTAAACACAAAATACTTATGCAGAAATATGGTCAAATGCAATATTTTCTTTTGCATACCAGAATAAAAAACTGTACAGTAGTAAAACACAGAATTTTGCACAGAAACTCATCCACATGCAGTATATTCATTCATATGCAAAACAGAATCAAAGACTGCGCAGCAGTCAAACACAGAATTTTGAGCAGCAATTATGATCAAATGCAATACGTTCGTCCCCAAAGCAAGACCGCAAACTGTGTACAAATTAAAATGCGAGTTTTAGTACAAAAACACAGCATGTGCAATTTTAAAATGCAGAATTTGGGCAGACATTTGACCATATGCAGTATTTTCAGGCCCAAAACAGATTTACAATTTGTGCAGCCATTTTGATATAGAACTTAATGCAAAAACATGGATGTACACAGCAACTTTTTACCCTAAAACAGTCAATTCAAAGTTCCTAAACAGTAATACAGGCTATAACCGTATGAAAGTAAAGGTGTGACAAAGTACAGTAGGTCCACTGCAGTATGTTAACTCTTGATTAACTAATGCTAACACTTACGAAAGGATAACAGCATACTAGAACAAATATGATGGAAAACCAAAGGCATTGCACATACACAACTACCTAGTTACCCAATTTGACAAACAGCAGACAATTCTACTATAATCAAGCTAATAGAAGCAGAAAGAACAGAAAGCAATGGATAAGTAATATTGGCATCTATCTTCTAGCAGATAATCAGAACTAAAATGATTAGTTGCATCGCCTAAGGACATCATATTGCAATACAAAAATTATATTACAGAAGTGATAATAATGCACTAAATAATCTGTGATTAGGCTAAGACTGCAATTCAGACAATTAAAAAACATACTCAGAACTGATCAACAGAAACAATGAATACTTCACATGTATCAAATTTTTACTTTTAACAAAAATGTTCTATGCTTGAACCTCTATATATAAAATAAATAGCACAACAAAGAAATTGTAAGACAGATGTCCCTTGGAAAGAAAAAGCTATACATAAATGGCACTCTAGATTACACACACACAAAAAAAATGCTTGTATTAGGCAATGTCAATAAACCAGAAAATAAAACCTACCAAAACAGTATGACCCAGCTGACCACATTTAAAACAAGAAACTTCTCTTGGCACAGCATCACTACAATTGACACAAGTGGCCAAATCTCTTCCAGATGCAACATTGTATGTCCTAATCAAACATAAGAAAAATGAAGCAGTTACCAACTAAACATTCAAAATTTAATATAGGACACTCTTATGCAAATCTATCTGAAAACGTCTTTCAAGTTGCAGTCAACAGAAAAGATGAAAATGGTGAGCAGCAAGAAAGGAAAAGAACAACCTTTAACTCATATGAGCCATACTTGCTTCTGTGGTTCATTTCTCTCCGTGGTTTTGATTGTTTTCTGTTTTTCAGCTATAATAACCTACGGAATGAATATGTTTCAATCTTACCCTTTTTGTGCTCTTTATTAAACAAAACCCAATTTTCCACGAAAATAACATAGGAAGGCAAAAGAAACAGTTTCTATCCTGCAATCGCATTTTAATGGAACGAGCCATACATGGAAAACTCACAATTTGATCCCAGAATTCCACCTTTTTCCCTCTCTCCAACCTAACCTCCCATTGACGTCTACTACTCCAGAAGCGACAAACCCACTCGGCCCATCCAATCCGTCGTCGTTTAGCTCCTTTACAAGTTTAGGTTTCCAGGACGAGGAATCTATTAAACCGACGTCATCGCCACCACCCAATTCGTCGCCATTCGGCACGAGCTTGGCCGCACCCATCAGCCGGCGATCTTGAGGCTTAGATCCTTTTCTTGAACCTCCACCTTGGCTTTCTGCCTCTCCCTCTTTGTCCAATCGACGGCGACCACAGGGAACTGAGGGTCTGGGGACTGCTAAGACTCGGACAGGGAAGTGCACGAATGGAGGGATGAAGGAACACGATGGAACTTCGGCATTGGTTAGCGGCATTTTTGTCAAAATAAAATTCATTCCGAAGAAACAAAGAGGATTCCATCGGGTCTAGGATCGAATGTTCATTCCAACATTTATGAGAACAGGATCTGTCTGAAGAATGAAGTTCCATTCTCTTAAATGTGCAAATAAATATGATTTTCATAAATTACCATTCTTCTCCCCTTTCCTCGAGCCCAATTGCTGCATATCATAGGAGCCATAACAGACTGGCCCATATTCTAGTTTGAATTATATGAGTTATAGTTTAAAAGTAACATTTAGATTTGATTTGAATTATATCCACAAATTGCGATTCTTTTTCCCTTTCCTTGAGCTCAATTATCAAACTAGCCATAACAAATTAGACCATATTCTGGCTTGAATTATTTGTACTGTAGTCTGAAAGTAATGTCTAAATTTGATTTGAATTCAATTCTTACCTCTAACTTAGAGATTGAGACTGGGGACAACACAAGTATAGAGATTGAACCATATTTTTGTGCATTTTTTTAATTATATTTCTTTTGAAAACTCTATCAAAACAAGAAGAGTTCAAATTAATGACTGAACAGATCTCATTTGAATACATCTAATTTAAAGACTGCATCAACCAAAAAAATGGAGATGAAAAGTGCCTACAGCCCAAAAATACAAGAAGTTCAAAGAAACTATGTGCTTTTTAACTTTTTTTTTTTGGGGGAAAAAAAAAGGATGAAAAGTACCTACAGTAATACACTCACATGGTGAAGGTCCTACAAGTCCAAGGGTACAACAAATTCTCCCGCAATTCCCGCATTTGAATCCTCCAATAAATTAATCCAATGCATACAGGAAATTAAAACACAAAATACAATTTCGAAATCAAATACCACCCAAACATGAAGCATCACCCCCATTTCAGCCTTGGAACTCTGTAAAACACCAACTCACCAACAAAACAATAAAAATATTTTCTTGAAAAAAAAAAGGGACAATTTCTCTTTCAGAGATTGACTTTAGGATGATCATCACCAGAAATGAAGGAACGCATCCCAAACTGCTCCAATGGCAAAAGCTACAGGCAACAGACGAACGTGACCTGAAGAAGAGAGAGTGGAAGCAGCAGCTTTTATAGGAGAAGCTACAGGTGGCGGAGGTGGGTTTTCCACACGAATAGCAAGCTTCATTCCTCCATAGCAGAACCCATTTCCGCTTACGAAGTAGTAATGGCGAGTTACATTCAGAGGAGCCACGTCTCTTCCAGCTCCAGTAGTATAGTTGTGAAGTGGATGATCTGTGTTGCACTTCTCGTAATCTGTCTTGTTCACCTCCAATACGCTCCTCTGGTTCCTATCATACACAAAAACTGTAATACAACTGCGTTATCATCTGCTTTAAAAAGGAAAAATGGTACAGTTATGGAATGCAACAAAGTGCTTCCATTAAATGTGGATTAACCAAAGTCAATAGAACTTTCAAGTATTCGATAGAGTAAATGAAGTAAAATAAGGAAAATCATGTAAATGATGTTTAGATCATACTAAGTCACAAGAATAATGAGATGGGACTTAATTTAGAAAAACTGCTTTAAGCAGATCTGACGGCAAAAGCATCGGCTTGATAATTTCAAGTATCCAGAGAACTGTAACACTAAGGCTAACAAGACCAGAGGCATTGATGAAGAAAAATCAGTTTGCACCCATAATTACAGTCGCTAGAAATGGCTCAACAGTGAGAAAATGAGGGGATTATGAGTTTACTCGAAAAGGAAAACAGATGAATAAGCAAGAGAGTAAAGTCGTCAACAAAATAAAAACAGCGAAAAGTTCTGGATCTGGGTGTGTAGAACATGAAACTAAAAAGGTAAAAAGGAATCTAAACTCTATTTTCCTGTTTGCAGTCCCTCTGGGCTGAAAATGGCAAGTGAATAATCAAAATTCTAAGGAATTCAGATGAACATACCAGCAGAAACAAGTCAAATTTTCTCAGTTCTTCTGTAACGAAGATCAATTTTTCTCTCTTTTTTCCTTTTCCGTGCATTTTCTAGGAAGGCAATATGGATTTACTATAAGGCTCAAAGATAGATAAAAGAAAACAAAAGTGGTAAGATTAACTGACGTAAACCTACTTGTTCCACAGAAACAAGAAAAAAGCTTATAACTTTAATCTTTTAGCTCATCCTATGCATGAACATGTTCGGATCTAATATATACTACATATAAACACATATCTAACAACAGGGGAAAGCTAATGCTCATGAGAGACAGAGAAATGAAGAAGCTCTTACATGAAACCTAAGATTTCAGCTTAAATCAGTAAAAATAGAAGGTGCTTACAGAGCCAGTCACCATTGTAGAAGTGCTTGTCCTGAGCCCAAATAGTGTAGTTCACATTGGTGGTCCAACCCATGTTGCCTCCTACCGTCCACCTCGTAGCCGACGCCTCCGGCAACACCACAAGCACAGTGCACACTACAAGAAGCAACCCAAACAACTTCTTCAGATCTTCCATTGATTTTTCACTCTTCACTCTTCAGCAGCTACCTGATACCCCTCTCTCAAGAGAGAACCAGTCTCTGGATTGCTCACTGTACGAAGTTCTGTTTCTTTTCGGCCTTTTATCAAGGCGAGGGCGTAGGGGTTAGTTTGTGCCTGAACTTTTTATTTTCCTTTTTTTTTTTTGAGAGGGGGGGGGGGGGTTGCACACACTCAGTCAATTTGGCTTTTTAACGTGAAAATTATAATTTAAAACATTAAATTAAAGATATTTGAATTAAAAAGCTTTTAAATTTTAAAATTTTTTTAAAGGATTTTAGAAAAAAATAATTTTAAAATTTAAAATTCTTTAATATAAATACATTGAATTCAAACTAACTGTAATTTTTTCTTTTTAAATTTTGAGGGGCAGGTTGCTTTTCTGGATCTACATCGGCCACCGATTGTTTACCCCTTGTTGGATAAAAACACTATGAATTAATTGCACTATGACAAAAAAAGTATGAATGGTTTCCATTTCTCTATTAATGATAAGTAATTTTTGTTTTTTCCTTTAATTTTTGCTAAAAAATTTTTACAATAAATTTTATTCTTTTTTCTCTGACCAAGATCGAGTAGGATAAATTTATAAGATTTGGAGATATCATAACTTGTATGTCCAAGTGTGATATTATTATGAAATTTTGATTTCTTGTGAAAATTAATTGCACAAGCTTTTTTTTCCCCCAGAAATTTCAGTGTGAAATTACTCTGTAGTAAAAGAAGTGGGATATGCTGATCATCACTCGCCCAATCCTCTACAGACATTAAGATTACATGCACAGGAGCTCTCTCCTCCCAAAAAAAGGAAAATAAATAAATAAAAGGAGCGTAATCTTGCCATAGATCAATGAGAATTATTATTATGTCCACTGGCAAATGTTTAGGCTTTTCTTAACAGAAAAAAAAAAAAGAAAACAAAAGAGAGTGTAGATCATAGATGTCCAATATTGTTGTTTGATTTTCATGTTAGGGCTTTGAAAGTAGCATCCATGAGCTGCGCTCTCCACATGGTTAATGTTTGAGTAGGACCAGAATTAATGGTGTTATTGATGAGTTGTAATGCTGGCTTTCCTAAGATGAGGATAATTCAACCAGAACATTAATAAGAACTGGGAACTTTCACTTCCTGATACCTAAATACAAATTTTGTGTTATAATTTAATGCGGTTTGTTGTCGGACAACAAGATAGCTTTTATAATTGTACATAAAATCTTGTGGGTCAAGTGTGAAATGTCAAGATCCGTTACCCAATCTATGTTTATTTTGCTACACTCCACACCAAATCCCATGTGACCATGCCATATTTTATCTTGTACGGTTGGGTCGATCAGTTTCTTCCCCCAAAGCCCTTTTCTCTCTGTGTCAGTTGTCTCTCTCTCTCTCTCTCTCTCTCTCCCTCTCCCTCTCCCTCTTTCGTATGTTCACTTATTAAGTGTATAAACCATCGTCCCAAGGAGTATAGAATGTATAAACCGTAGCCACAAGACACTTTAATCCCTCCTTGCATTTTGACTTTCGGGCATGTATTTTGCAATTATTAAGATGACAAGAAACTGGGATTTCTATATCTGTGGGTTCGTCGGCATGACTGGGGGCATTAATGGTGTGTCTTGTTTGGAGGAAGTTGTCTGAGAGAAAGGAATATCATTTTTTCTTAAACAAAGAGTTGATTACATTTCTTTCTTGTGGAGGGAAGTTATATGATTTGAGAATTTTGAATCTCAAGTTGTATCAGGTAGTAGATAACAAGGAAACTGAGTATGTAATGTGTGTGTGTGTGTGTTTTTTTGGGGGACTTTGGTGATCTCCATGATGGCAAGCGGTGATTAGTACCTGTAATAATATGTAAGGGCGTGACACTCCTGTATGGAATCCGACAATCAAATCAATAAAGTTGCCCAATAGAGTAAATAAGAGATCAATGAGAAGCATATTTGACCGGCGAGGGGTCCTTTGATATTTATAGACGAGGCCAGTGGTAGTTTTATAATTAGGATATTCTAATAGCTGTCTCTGCGCAAACAATTCAACAAGAATCAATCTATAGGCCACTTCTTGGTGCGTGTAACTGTCTCCTAAGATGAGTAGCTTTGAGGAGATGATAGCAAACAGATCTTGAGACGTTCTCTTTAGATGGAAAGCTTCATGGGCCAGTTAGGTCTTCAGTGGGCCGATAATTTGTGGGTCTAGTTCAGATTCTGATCCATCATCAATCCCTTAAGTTTTCATGTTCAGGTAGTTGAGGACTTCAAGCTCCTGGGTTCCATCATCATATTTGGACATTGCAATCTTTTAGACGTGCACGGTTGTTTTGTTTTGGCAATGTTGCTTCTTCAAAGGAGTGCCATGTGTCTCTAGTTAGTTGGCGAGTGTATCAACTTTCTGTCATCTTCAATGTTTCTTTGGTCTTTGGCCCTTCCATCGCTGTGGTTGACAAAGATGAGGGCTGATTGCTTATTCCTTCTCAGTAGTAATCTTGGATAGATAGGATTCAACCAATTAGACATTTGTGCTTTCCAATAAACTGGGCCAATGATGTTCTTCTCTCCAACTCTGGTGATCTGTGTGTTGGCAAGTAATGGGTAGTACTTACAAGGGGATGGCGTCCCTATATGGACTCTAACGATCAAGTTATAAAATCATTTAGCATAAAAAACAAGATATTATTGAGAAGCGTATGAGAGGTTAGGGGTTTCCTTATATTTATAGACAAGGCCAGAGGCAGCTTTATAATTAGAAGATATTGACAATAATCTTTGAGTGAACAATTTAAGAAAGAATTGGTACGGCAAGTGAACGAACCTATAATGCACTTTTGGGTTGGCGTAGCCGACTTTTAAGGCGAGAAATTTTGAGGGGATCTTGCGTTGATTGCAGAGCATTCCTTGGTCGACAAACCATGAGGCGTTCTCTTTTAAGTGGGGAATTTGATGAGCTAATAAGTTTTTCAGTGGACCAATTGTCCATGGCCCAAATTTCGATCTATTAGTATAAATTCACTATCTTAAAATTTATTAATATTATATTTATTAATCTAATATATTCTAAATGCAGCATAAGATTTTTGGCGCAATGTTATTTCAATTCTAATATCTGGCTTTTCATAAGCCAGCAAAGGCCTATTTTCGTTAAGTTGGCCGTTGAGACGAATTTGAGAACACGAAGTAAACAAAGTAAGATTAGGCATGAATAAAAATTACTGGGCATTTGTAAGCTCGACAAGGCATCGCCTTTCGCTGCTCATTTTGCTGCTTCGTAATCCGACCGGGGACTTGAGATTCTTGTCCTTTCGTAGAATTTTGAAACTCTCGCCATCAACCCAAATTTATCATTTTTCATAATTAAAACAAGAGTTGCATTATGAAATAGAACGCCACGCCCGTGACCTACCTCTACATGCCCCCACCATTAGGCGGTAAAGTTGAAGGTGTTGGAAGCAGGCGCAAAATAGAGAGTGGCTTGGAACTTGCCACGTCATGTAAAGGTCGGGTGACACTGAATGCTTACGTGCATAAAAAGGGATTGAAGGTTGGGTGGCACTGAATGCTTTCGTGCATATTGTCGGATGCACCATGTGTCCAGCTATTTCCATTGGCCCGTACTTTGATGAGAGTGTGGTGCACAATCAATCTCAATCCATATTCTCTTTATATATTCTCCCCCGTTACTCTCCTCCTTCACTGCAAACAAGAAACTCAAAGGCATGGAAGCTTGTTTCCTTATCTCCAATTCCTTCACCAAAACCACTGATCAACTTCTTCCCACTCTCAAAGCTCCCCCTCTATCATTCCCCAAAAGATCTTCTCTTCCATTCAACTCCAGAAAAGCTGCTATTCCATGTAAGTTCCTTCGACCTTCCTCTTTTATAAGAAAATCAGATGTATTTTTCAGTTACTTTGATTTGTAGAACACTGATTTGCAGAACTTGTTCATGGCTAAATGACAGGTTGCCATCTGTCTTCCTCCTCACCGTTAGATGATGATAAGCCTTCTCTCAATGCCGATTGGCGATCATTCCGTGCAAAGCTGGTGGCCGGAGAGCAACTACGAACGACGTCGGATGGGCCTTCTTCATGCTCTTCTGTTGCCGATCCTCCACCGATCACCATTGGGGACAAATGGGCCCACATTATCCACGAGCCCGAAAAGGGCTGCCTACTCATAGCCACTGAGAAGCTCGATGGGGTCCACATATTCGAACGGACGGTGATCCTGCTTCTCTCAACTGGGCCTTTAGGTCCATCAGGGATCATACTGAATCGACCGTCCTTAATGTCAATCAAGGAGACAAGATCAACGGCACTGGATGAGGAGGGCCTGTTTACAAATAGGCCCTTGTTTTTTGGTGGGCCCTTGGAGGCGGGCTTGTTTCTGTTGGGCCTTAAAGGGGAAGATGTAGGGAGGAGTGTGGTGTTGGAGGAGGTGATGAAGGGTTTGTACTATGGGACGAAGGAAAGTGTGGGTTGTGCTGCTGAAATGGTGAAGAGGAATGCGGTTGGGCTTGGAGATTTGAGGTTCTTTGATGGGTTTTGTGGGTGGGAGAAGGAGCAATTGAGGGATGAAATAAGGGCTGGGTATTGGACTGTGGCTGCTTGTAGCCCAAGCGTAGTTGGGCTGGGGAGTGTTGGAAGTATTGGGCTCTGGGAGGAGGTTCTTGGGCTTATGGGCCGGAGGAAGGTTTGGTGAGACATGCGTTAGGACCCATTAACCCAATGTAAGGTGTATAGAAAGCAATTTGAATTTGAATGTGAGGCGTGAGGATTGATTGAGTGCAAAGGACTTGTTTGGAAGGCTAACAATTTGAAGGGTGGATAAACCAACACTTGTCTCATTCAATCTTATTCTTACATGCTCATACAAGTTGTAAATTGTGATTTTGTTTTTGTATTTATCTGTTTAATGGGTTTTAGGGTTAACCTTACAGTGAGATTTATGCGCTCTTAACAGCTTCCAATATCTTCATGTTATTACCCCAAAAAAAAAAAAGTGAACTTATATTGAATTAACGTTTTCTTAAAGAAAATTTATATTTTGCTCGTTTGATAGTTTCAATTAATTTCTGTCTATACCAATTTGTGTAAAATTTGTCAATTGGAATTCTCTTTTCTCACTTTCATAATAATGTTTTTTCATAACTTTAAATTCGTTAGTGTGATTATTATAAAAGTTAACTACAAGGAAGAGATAGGAACCTTTTTTTTCCCCCCTTTAGTTAGACTCCGAAAAAAAAAATATTGGCACTTGTGTAACAGAAATGTTACTTAAACAATAACTTTTTTTTTTGAAATAAACAATAACTCTTGGTCAATTGGGACTCTCTTTTATAATAAGAAACACAACACAGAATTAATTCTCCTTTATTATATATTGAAAGACCCTAATTATGTGCTTGCCGAAAACAAAAAACTAAAAAGTAGAAATTGATGTTCCAAAACATATCATTTTTTTAAGACATAATAATAATAATAATAATAATAAAAAGAAAAATCACGCTAATATTACTAAGCAAAGTCTCAATGATATCTCCTGAATTTACTTTTTATTCTATACTTACGTCTATGAATTGCACTTATGTTTCACATTTGAGAACAATAATCATGTACGGTGAAATTAACCAAAAAATATTGAACTTCATGATATGTTTCTGGAAAGTAGTAAGCTAGGGGAATTTGAACTTGCACAACAATGCATCTTGTATGCTAATAAAGAGTCATTAAAAAAGAAAAAAAGAAATTGCTGGTGATATACTGCTGGTCAAGTGACGCTGTTCATTTAATATTATTCATCAAACATGTAATTTGTAATTTAGTTAAATTGCATATTATTAATTTTCATTTAAAATGAATCTGTGTCTTGAAATTCCAACTTTTTCAAATGCATTTTAAAGTTTTGTATCACAGGTACTATGATAATATCACAAAATAAGTTATAAATGCACAATTGACTCTTTCTAATTTGAGAGATCCAAGTTAATTTTTGTAAACGTTAAAACTTAAATACATTTATGTTACTTGTCAATTTATGATTATAAGAGTTAACTATAATTACAGAACAGAATTAATATCGTCTAAATTAATCATTGCCCATATAGCCTAAAAGATCAAGGTAATTTTTAGTTGCGGAAAAAATTTTCATAAATTGGCAGCCCATTTGATATACAAAAATTTAGGATTAAAAAAAAAAAGAAAAAATGATTCTAAGAATGAAAAATAACTTGTTTATCTTTATTTTAATTTTGTTTAAAAAAGATAAACAATGTTGAATAATTAAATATAATAAACATTGTATACTTTCTTTTCTTTTTATTTTCTCACCTCTCACCAAACAAGCCTGGAAATGAAAAGTGACCAAAGGAAAAGGTAGGATATATTTTTGTATGAATTCATGTCTAATATATTTAATTTTAAAATTTCAAAAAAATATTAACAATTATTAAAAATGTATGATACTTATAGTTTTAATTTATTCTGAAATAAATTAAAACTATTAAAATATTAAAGTATCGGATTTATTGGTCCAACTTCTTATTTAAGATTTTTGAACTTCATATTCTTTTTTGTAACGCTTGTAATAAGTGCAATCCTTTATATTATAACAAATATAATTCCAAGAAATTTTTAAAAAATTATAATCTTATCATGAGCTCAAACTTTTTTTTTTTTGATAAGACGGAAAAAATCATTAGCTCAAACTTTTAGTGCAATAACAAAGGTTTGATTTTGACAATACCGAGATAACAACTTTGAATCGAGAAACAATGGGGGAGATCTTAAAATTATACAAATTAATAAAATTTAAATCCAACCTATTATTTTAAATAAGTTATAAGGCTAACTTAATAAATTCAACTTATTTTCGCGCCTTTACTTGTAATTGTGCAAACACATTGTGCTATGTCCAAATCATGGACCTTGACACAAAAGGAGTAAATTTGAGAGAGAAAAAACAAATTGTGCCAGCAAACTTAATACCTGATAAAATAATAATAATAATAATAATAATAAAGTAGGTGACATTTATTTAAGAGAAAAAATCTAATAAAAATTGTTTTCCGAGCATGGTTCATCAAAATTAGCAAGCCGTACCAATACCTTTGTCGTTTTGTTTAACGAACTGCTCCCCATAAGCCCCTTCCCTCCCTCTCACCGCTTTGCCGCATTCCAATCTTTCCTTCGTCTTATTCACGCATCTTCTGCTTCTCTAGAAGTAGGTCTTTGTGTGGCCCACTCTATAGTCTCAGCTTATTGAAGCCATGGCAACAGCCCAAAAGCTCAACTCAAATCCTGCTTTTGACCTGATAATCTTGGGTGCTTCTGGTTTCACTGGCAAATACGTTGTCAGAGAAGCTCTCAAATTCCTCAACATCCCTTCTTCTCCTCTCAAATCCATCGCCTTGGCAGGTCGCAACCCTGGAAAACTCAACCAAGCCCTTCAATGGGCCAGTCGTCCGAATCCCCCACCTTCGATCCCCATTTTAACAGCCGACACAACAGATCCCCCATCCCTCCGCAGGCTCTGTGCCCAGACCAAGCTGATTCTCAATTGCGTCGGTCCCTTTCGTCTCTATGGCGAGCCTGTCGTTGCCGCTTGTGCGGAAACCGGGTGTGATTACTTGGATATATGTGGTGAGCCTGAGTTCATGGAAAGGATGGAAGCGAACTACAATGAGAAGGCCGTGGAGACAGGATCTTTGGTGATATCGGCATGTGGGTTTGACTCCGTTCCTGCTGAACTGGGACTGATGTTCAATTCAAGGCAGTGGGAGGCGCCGTCTGTGCCGAACCGGGTCGAGGCGTACCTGAGCTTGGAGTCGGATAAAAGGATTGTGGGTAACTATGGGACCTATGAATCGGCTGTTTTGGGCGTGGCTAATGCGAAGAAGTTGCAGGAACTGAGACGGTCGAGACCCCGAAGAGCCAGGCCAGTGGTAAGAGAACCTTAGACTTGAAAAATACTTAAGCCTTCGAAGCATTTCTGAACCGATGTTATTCTGAACTTACTGGCTTTTTGTTGTAGACATGTAGTTGAGGGGCAAGTCCAATTGCAACTCTGCATTTTGATTATTGGTACGGTGCCTGAGCTGATAGTAACTCACAATTTGAGTGGAAACTTAGTCCATAGTCGTCTAGTTGGTGAGAAAATTTCTAACTGAAAGAAGTTGGAGGACTGTTTCGTGGTAAGATTGCGATTTGTGAGTTATTCAAAATGGCAATGGAAGCACAACAGATGGAGCAGGAGTGGTATCATGCTTGTTAGTTTTAGGAATGGCAGTGGAGAAATAATTCTAGTTAAAGTATATTATTGATATGGGAGGAATAAAACTTGTTGCATTCATATTATTCTTACAGTATTACAGTATTATTGCATACTCAAGCTGTCTTCGTCAGTACTTGTGCATGTAATGGTGGGAATCACACTGGTTAACGGTAGTAAAATTCACCATTCAATTATATCCCCATTTGGTGATATTTGTGGCAGATCTTTAGATGGCATAATGGTAATAGTTGTTTCAAAGTAGGAAGGTGGTAACTTAGAATTTGTGATTGGTGATAAATTTTTTGCATTCTTGAAGTTGAATGAGTCAGATGTAAGCTTTGTGGACATTGTAGTGTCAGTTACAACTTTGGTTATTGACAAAATGACTAGAAATTGTGCGGTGTCAGAAATCTAGCAATGACATCAGATTTACTGACCTGATATGAAGAGCGTACTAATGTACTACTATCTATAGACTGTTATGAAGGGAGTAGTATCATTATTGGAAAACAATTTTGTGTTCCTAGTTTTGTAACCAATTACAGAAGGTATAATGTTTAGTGCAATATATCAAACATACAAGCAAATTGTACTCATGTATATAGCACAGACACAGACAAAAACACTAATATGAGACATTGAATAAAATTGAGATTCTTAGAAAAATTTAAAGTAAGGGACAAAATACTTGTAAAACAAGATAAACAATAATTATGCATTCTTTTGTCATCGGACTCTGTCTTAGTGTAGGCTGTAGAGCATATATATTGAAACATTTATACCTTAAAATTGAGGGTAAGGGACCAAATATAGATTTGCTGACGTCGGGGTGTGAGACTTGAGAGTGAGAAGCCTGTGGAATTTTATATTTAGAAGTTTCAAAGAGTGGGGGATGGAATGGAAAAGACTTACCTTCCCTTTGTTAGGATGACTAATGATAAATGTAAGGGAAAGGGAAAACGAAAAGGTTTTAAGTTTAAATTCTAATATTACCTTCATAAAATCATTTCATCAATTCAATTGGAGGATAGAATAGTAAAGTACATGCTTTTTAAATAGACAAGTTCTCCTCTTTTACCTCCCAACGTGGAGGGGAACAAAAAGTGGGACTTGGAGGGTGGAATTTTTACTTATAAATCATTTTGAATGTTGAAATGTTGACTGCTTACTTTCCATGGATCATTTACTGTCTCGAATGAGATCAACTTAAACTAATGTTTATCTTGCGACTATTGTGTATTGACCTTGCACCCCCTTTCTGTTTTTTATATGGTTCACATGCTATGTCATTATACCAATTTTTATCTTCATGCTTGTAGATTCCTGGACCTCCTCCTCCCAAAGAAACTATTGAACACCAGAAGAAAATTGGCCTTTGGGCAGTGAAGCTACCTTCAGCAGACTCAATTGTTGTTCGAAGAACACTTGTGATTCTAACAGAGAACCCCCGTGGTCTCCCTGGTATGAATGAGAGTGCTGAGATGATTGAGAAAAGGGGAGCGTACTGGTCAAATGTGAAGCCAGCTCATTTTGGTGTGAAAATTGGCTCAAAATCCTTGTTGGGCATTTTTGGATTTGTTACAGTTGGAGTGTTCTTCGGTCTTTTGGGAAGTTTTTCTTTTGGAAGGTGGCTTCTATTGAAATTTCCTTCAGTCTTTAGCCTTGGTGGATTCAGGAAGGAAGGTCCTTCTGAAGAGGAGGTGGAAAGCGCTTCATTCAAGATGTGGTTTGTAGGGCATGGCTATAGTAACGGGAATCTTGCAGCAGAGGGAAACAACAAACCTGACATGGAAATTATAACAAGAGTAATGGGACCTGAAATTGGATACATCACCACTCCAATCATTCTGATTCAGTGTGCTCTTGTTCTTCTCAGCCAACGGGGTAATCTACCAAAGGGAGGAGCTTACCCTCCAGGTATAGTCTTTGGTCCTACTGATCTTCAGGAGAGACTTCAACAAAATGGAATATCCTTTGACATCATTTCAAGGAGCACTCTTTCCTCTTGACTGCTACGCTTTAATCCTTTGTTATTGATAAGTTAGAAGAGAAGAAAATTATACTGGTTGGGAAAGAAACTATCCTTGTTTTGTTTTGAATGTTTACATTTTGCAAGGATACTCTAGTTTTAATGAAGATATGACTTGGTCTGAATCTGATCATGTCTTTACTGATTGCACATTTGTTCAGGTAGATTTTGGTTATAACGTTTAGGCTGATTCTTCATGGAAATAATATGATGCAAAGTGGGCAAGGCAATTTCTAATGGCCCCCCTCCCTTTTATTTTTTAATAATTATTACTGTCATGGTTTGATTGATCATTGCATGTTAATCTTACATTCTGTCCAATATTCTAGATATGAAAGCCATTCAAAAGGTCAACTGGCCCTCGCACCTATAATTTTCGCCTCTCTAGATTAATTGGAATATATTGGCACTAAACCGACTCTGGCAAAGATAATGATATCTATGACTTTTTAATATTTCTCAATGGTTGCTAGTAATACATACCATTCAACGTCGATATCTCTAAATAGTCTTTACTATCGTTTAAAAAATATCAAAAATGCAGATGGGCCTGCTACTACGAAGGTCTATTTTAGGAGGAATAAGGGGAAGAATGGAAATGTTAGGTCTGATAAGAGCCAGAAAAATATCCAAGAGGGCGTTGAGGGAGTGAGAAAGGATGAGCTGGCTGGAGGGGTAGAAAGGAAATTTGAGATGGAGTAAGTAACTCTGCCGTATGTGTGATGGAAGAGGGGGAAGGTGAAACTATGGGTGTAATGCCTGGTATGTTGTAAAAACATTAAAATCAGTCTGTTTGAAAAGTAAATCCTCTGAGATGAGTGATTCAAGACTAAATAAAATTTGAATAAAATTGTAAATAATAATAGAAAATGAGGATTTTAGCCTTGAGTTGCCCAAAAACTGTTAGAGTAATTCAAAAAAATTGTCGAAAGGTCAATGGTATTTTCGTAAATAAGTGTAATTTTGAAAAAACACCTAAGAGGACTTTTTAAATGAAAATTTTGAGTTGCCTAAGGTTCTCAGAGGCCCCCAAAATCATAGGAAGTCCCGAGACCGGTAAAGCTCCTCCGGTGTACTCTTTCTGATGTCGGTTGTCCAAACTTTGACCAATTCGTTCAGGAAGGTTTTAACTTCGATTTGAGTTATTCCAAAGACATTTTATTAAATTGAAAATTTAAATTTTATGATGGAAGAGATGGTTCTAAAAAAAGAGCTAAAACAAAGCCAAACCGAAAATGTCATTATGTAAAGGCAAAAATGGAAACAAATTGTACAAAGAAGCTTTTAAATGCTCCTTTTAAATCCATGTTCAGCCTCCCCCTCTCTAAACCGACTTTCTTTTGCCTAAATCTCAGAAAAGGAGTTGCTGTCTTAGGCGCACAAAGAGGGAATTTTAGAGGAAAAAAAGCCAAGAAAATGTGAGAAAGTGTAAGATTTTCATGCTCCTTCCTCTTGAAACTTCATCCTCCCTTTCTTGCTTCATTTTTTCATGGTTTTAATGCAATTTTTAGTGTTGATTTGAGTTCAGATCAGAGGAGAGAAATTCAAAATTTAAGGAGGAGGAAGAGGGAAGAAGAAGGGCTCTTAAAAAAAGCTTGATTTCAAGGTAATTTTTCTTCCCTTGTTGCTTCTTTTTCTCCTTCTCCTCTTCTATGATGGAATGTCTCAAATAGAACCATGAAGAGGGAAGAGTTTCTGTTTTATAATCCAAAAGAATCCATCAAACTAAGTCATGGGAAGATGGATTACATCAAAGAAATGCATGAAAAACTAGTAAAACTCAAGTTGAAAAAATGTAAGGTGCTTAAACATAGTTTAAAATTTGGGTTGATTCTAGACTTTCCCATCATATGTGAGTGTTTGTTTGAGTTTCTAAAACTTCTAAGGAACCTCCCAAGTGCCCCATCCATCAAGGAAAAATCTCAAACTCCATGGGTCTTTAATAGAAGCATAAATCAATCAAGATCCTTAGAGATAGCTAGGAGATGTTTTAAATGGTTCCAAGCTTGATTTTGGACTTTATATGATAAAAGAAAATAGGAGAAACTATTGAAAAAAATTTAAAAGCCTTAGGTTGGGAGATAAGGCAATGGCTTTCATAATGTAACCTTATGAAGCAACATGAATCTAGGTTTGTGAAAGTGAGTGTGTGATGGCTTCAAGGACCTTAAATGAGGTCAAAATGTCTAAATATGGTAAGAGAATGGAACCAAGAATTTTACTTGTGGTAGTTGCTTCATTAGATCCTTAATGGAACCATATTGTGACAAATAGAATAAAGTGTAGTTTTAAAAGTGAGTTGGATGTTATAATTTGTTCCAAGAGTATAATTAAGTGTTATTTATTGTGAATAAGCCAAGGAAATCCAACCCCACCTCCTTGTAGTTGTGGAACTAAAAAGGAGAATGAACAAGTAAAGTAAGGCTTGAATTTGCACCAAGATAGCTTTTCACATTTTCTTGTTGCATATGTGTCATTGTATGCTTGTGTGTATATTTGTATGTTTAAGACATGCCACTTGATGCTATGTTGCTATTTTGGTACTAATATGTTTTCTTGAATGTCTTTGAATTGTGGAAATAACTCACAAGGGTGAGGTAGTGCCAAAAGTCCCTTAATGTGGATGAGAAGATGCCAAAAGTCTCATGGCATAGGTGAGACAAGGCCAAAAATCTCTTAGATGGGTGAGGCTAAGTCAAAAGTCCCAAAAACCAAGAGTGAGTCAATCCAAAAGTCATATAAATGGCATGAGTTTGTGACATAAAAATGTGAAAGATGAATGCTTCATAGATTGATTGACTGTATACTTGTACTTTTGACATGTTGTATGCCTTGAAAATGTGCTTGAATAGGTATATGAGCTATTGAATTCAATGAATTTCACCCCCTCCTTTCTCTCATCTTATATGATCTAGGTGGAATTCAATATCCAAAAGATGGAAGCCAAGGAACTTAAACCTTCATCTCTTGGCAAATCTTTCCATTTTTGATGTACTATGATGTCTAAAATGTCAAAGTAGATATGTACATGTTATTTTTGAGTCATGACACTTTGAACAAGTGTAAAACTATGTAAAGTTAGTGTATGTATCAATAATAGAGTTTAATAAATAGAATTGTATATTTTGATCACTTGGGAGCCCACTTGTGCATGTATGTTTATGGAAGTGGCATAGTAAATTTGAGTTGTATGAGGATGCAAACCTTATGAGAGGTTCATTTATACTATATTTATACTTTCCAAGTTCCTCAAATATGTGTGAAACAATAGAGGGTTCATTTGAACCAAATTTGTCTTCTGTTAGGACCAAAATTGTCATAATCTTGAGTTATAGCAAAGTTTGACCAAATGATCTCTTCTTGACTTGAAATTTTGCATGCAAGTAGATCTTGCCTAGAGCTTTTTGGGAAGCCAAAGATCAAGTCATTTGGAGGTCTGTGAAATTTTCTATGATTTTTCAAAGTTGGTATCATAATTTTAGATTTGCACCAGTACTGTTCATTTGGTTAGTTGTGAAATTGTGTCATCCGAGAGCAAACGTGGTCTAATGGCTATGAAATTTTATAGGCAGAAACTAAGTATTCACAGTGACTTGTAGCAACTAGAAGCACCTTATTTAGAGGTTTGAGCTAAGAGATATGGATTTTTGAATTTTTGGAATAGAAATAGTAGTGCAGCACGACCTGAGTCACTGTTCCATTGAATTTCAGTGGCTAAACGTGCTTTTTCTGGTCTGATCTATTTTTACCATAAAGTTAACATTTATAGATTTCCAAATTGGTATCATTTACATGGATTAGATTTTTGTGGAATTAATTGAACATTTTCGAAGTTTATAGCAGACACTTGCATCGGTACCAGTAGCTGTCCAAACCTTTGCCCCTTTTCACGTGTCAAATGCTTTTTGTGTTATGTTTCATAGGCTGGACATATTTTTGACATAAATTAGACATGTTTATCTTTCTAGAATGGCCAAAAATGCATGATTTCAATTTTTCTAGAATTAGTTATGAATTTTAAAACTTCATATCAATAATATGAACCAGTAGCCCAAACAGCAGCGACCTCAGTGGCTTTTCAAATGTCAAATGTTCTCCCCTTAATGATTCATAAGTTGAAATTATTTTAACCATGGGGTAGACATCTAGAGCTTTCTAGAATAGTAAAGTTTGTTGGGTTTTGATTTTTGTAGATTTAGTTATGAATTTTTGAAGTTGTGACAGAAAAATTGAGATTCTAGCTGAAAATAATAGTGTGAGTTTGATGCTCCCTTTTAAATTCTACGAGTTTGTGGGCCAACTCTGGTTATGCAAATGAGTTGTATGTATGGAATTAAATATGAGAATGTGATGCATGAGCTCATATGGTCTGCGTGACACCGAATGAAATTTTCATATGCGACGCAACGCGAAATAAGGCATTATTTTAATGCTATTTTTTCATTCCCTTTTGTGCAATTCATCATGTGAGACTTAGAAATGATAGGAAGCAAGTTAGAAATATATGGTGTTACAATTTGTGGTAGAATAAAAAGAGATCCTAGAAAATGAGAGGGTGTGAAATATTTGGGAATTGGTTTTGGAGAGTTCTATCCTCTGGAATGCTAGAATGGTTCCTTGCTTTGTTGTTGTGATTCACTATTCCATATTTTCTGGTTGTTATCTCGCTTTATTAGCTATTTTCATCCAGTATTTCTACCTATTTCCTACTTAGGGGGAAGGGTTAGATTTACTAGTTATTTCAGTACGTAATACAAAAAATCTTTTGGAGTTTTCTGTCAATTGGGTTTAAAGCCCTCCACTACATCCCACTCCCAGTTACAAGTAAATGATGTTTATATTGCAATGTCAACTTGGGACTAGAATGCTACCGTAAAACTAGCATATGTGAGTATCGAAAGACATAGCGAAATATTAAAATCCAATTGTAAGATATAAGACCTAAGATTCCTACTAAAAAAGACAGATTTTGACGTGAGGTTTATAAGTGTTTTGGACTCTCTAATTTTATGAGCTAACTTTAAAATATATGATGTAATTCTTTGTTTTATTGAATTTAACTATGGAAAATCTACTAAAAATGTGTGTTGGGATGGATTGATAACTACAAAGCAGCAAGCATAGTGAAAAGCAAAGGAAATTAAAGGAAACAAACTCCCTGCATTTGAAAGGCATGACTCTTCTTAGTGTTGAGTTCTTCCTTACATCCTCCTAGCTCAAGACTACCTGCTTGAGAAAAAAAGAGAAGGGAAGAGAAGAGTGAGACGCGGAGGTATGAAGAATGCTCTATATTATTCAAAAAAGAGGCAATAAGAAGGCTATCTCTCATACCCACAAAATTAGTAACGATAAAAAGGTAAATTAAATGCCTTAGAATTAGTTGAAAGAAAGGGCTCTTATTTTAGGTAAGAAGACACTTAAGATAGAGTAAGAATAAGTAAGGAACAAATTAAAAATTAAATACAAGTAAAATAGGATAGAGATTTCCAACACTCCTTCTTAAGTTAAAAAGTAAATATCTAACATTCCTAACTTGTCAACGAGGGTTTCAAACCTCACTTGAGGTAAACCCTTAGTGGGAATACTAGCAACTTGAGACTAGGTTGCAATATGACTTAGCTTTAAAATTTCAGCTTCTAACTTTTCTTTAATAAAATATCTATCAATTTTAATGTGCTTAGTTTTGTCATGGGATACTAGGTTTTTTGCATTGCTAATGATTGTCATGTTATTACCAAGGGCATTCATATGTTTTTTTCATAGGTGTTTTTAGTTCATTCATTAATTTCTTTAGCCATAAAACCTTATATATTCCATAAGCTAGTGCTCAGAATTCAAATTCAACACTACTTTTAGCCATTACAACTTACTTCTTACTTCTCCATGTGATTAGGTTATTCCAAACAAAGATATAATACCCAAAAGTCAAGTAACGATTAGTAATTAAGTTGATCCAATCAACATTAGGAAAGACTTAAATACTTCTATTATCACTTTTTTAAAGAAGATTCCTCTACTAAAGGTTATCTTTAAGTATTTTAAAATTTTGTAAACATATGCTATTTATTCTTTGATAGGCTTGTTCATGTATTGTCCACTCTTTCTAAAAAAATATTTACTCTCCTAGCTGTCTTCGGTGAAATCTTGTCAGTAACTCTCTGCTTCAAGCTTTTCATCTTCCCTCATGCCATTGGGGGAGAGATATCTCTCCACTCGAAATAGCCACCCAATGGGGCCATCTCTCGAAAATAAGGGTAACTCAAGTTTCCTGAAGCATGACATTTTCCTCTCTACTATCACATCATTTGCCTTCTCTCCTACTTCTAAATGAGATGTTGGTTGGTTGGTTGTTACTCTTTTTACCTTTGTTGTCATTGCATGTTAGGTTGTACATCTCGTTCCCCTTGTCTTATAATTCCATCAACGTTTCCATCACCATTGTCAACTGGGTTCACACCTCCTTCAAACCTTTTTTAACTGAATCCATCCTTTGCTCCATTCTGCTATGAACCATTTCTCTGGAAAGGAACCAGCGTTGATATCAAAATGATGTATCTCTTTGTTTTATTGAATTCTACTCCAAAAAATCTACCTAGAAATGCGTGCTAAGATAGATTGATAACTATAAAGTAGTAAACACAGTGAAAAACAAAGGAAATAAAAAGGAAACAAGCTTCTTGCATTTGAGAGACAAGACTTTCCTCAGTATCGACTTCTTCCTTGCCTCCTCCCAACCCAAGACTACTTGATAATATCCCTTAACCAACTAGCCTTCCTCTCATGCCACCTTTCTCTCTCCTCCAGCTTACCTATTAGGCTATCATCATTTGAGAGTTAGTTCTTCCTTGCGCCCATGTCATTTGAGATCACACCAGCCTTTTGCTTTATTCTTTTTTTTTTCTTTTTCTTTATATTGTAAATTCTAATAAGAGGCCAATCAAGATTGGGCCCATCAATATAATCTTCTCAAAAGATCTTATCAAATAGCACCTTATATCACTACCCTGATTAAAATTTATTAAGCTCAGGATCCACAAAATGATGGAATAGAATGATTTTTCTTTTTGACATTATTTTCCTAAATAGATATATCTAGTAATCTTTGCCAATATTCTAGGTAAGGGCGTGTGCTCTTAGTAAAGGCCAAGTTAGTAAGGCTTTTACTTCGCAACATGTGGAAATGCAATATCGAGGCATTTTTTGTATCCGATAACACCTTAGGTTAGTACATAAGCATAAGTCGTTGGCATGTATAGAAGAAAATTTATATTTAGTACTCAATTTGATAAATTCTATACATGTACTATTTTGGATATCTAAACAGTCTTAAGATGCATTTGAGCAAGATAAATGGATCAGATTAAATAAATTAAGATCCAATCTAATAGTTTGCCCATGGCATGAATCTATCCTTTTCAAAAGTTGAGAGCCTGGCCACTTGAGACCATTTCAGATGGTTAGGAGAGTGGAAGTTTGAGTAAAAGGCATAAGTTCGTTCTTCTAATACCAAAAATTGAAAACATAAAAGGTTGGGATAGGAATCTCAAGAACAATATGCTTCCCTAATCAATTAACATTTCTTCAATTGTGGTCTAAATAGTGTGGCCTTGGTGCTCTGTATTCTTGCCTTAATTGTGTTTCTTCAATTCCTGAGACCTTACAAACTCCTCAATCCTTGACTTCAGTTCATCATTAGGAACAACATATCCACAATAAGATAAGAATGGTTGAATGGATTAAGCTGCATAAAGCCATGAACTTCCAAAAAAAGAAAAAAAAAAGGTTAGATTAGAGAACTTTTCTAATTCAAAGCAGTAATGAGTAAAGATCAATAGGGTATATTATCACTAAGAAGATGCCTTTGAATGACAGGACTATCAATTGTGATCCTTGAAGAATGTAAGATCACAGATCCTTCGTCAAAGTGTACTGCAATAAAAAAATGTCATCACTCTCATATATACCTAACCATCAATAATTTTTTTAAATACTTAACAAGACAAGAAAATGCAACTTGGGCATATCATAGATCAAATATCAGTCAGTAGGGGCTCAGAGTCTCACATACAAAAAAAAGCCTAAAACATACTTGAATTGTGGATCAAGGAATTGATCTGGTACTTCTCCAAGAACAACTTCAGCATCCATGCCCTTCGAAGCTGCAACTTTTGCTATAGCACCAAGTTGAACAAATTCCTGTATAATTCTCTCATCCTCTCCTATCCCCCAAAGGACATCTGCAACAAACTCCTAGTGTCAGATTGTATTAGGTAATAATAATTCATAGCAAATGCAATTCCTTGTGAACAATCTGTAGTATATTAAAGTCTAATGAAACTTGCCTGATCATTGTATAATCGACCATCCTTTGAGATGGAAGCTGGGAAAATGATGGTATCAAGCCTAGCTGGATGAACATATACATTTATATAGATGTTAAAAGCACAAAAAATAACTACACCAACATGATCAAATAAATTCAGAATATAGCAACTTTAGTTAGTATATATATTATTTAAATCGATTTACAATTTTATAATATTTTATTACATTTATTTATTAAAATTTTAAATTTTTTAATTTAAATCACACACTGAATTTAAAATTTTCTACAAAAAAATTTGAAATGAATTTATTAAAGTTTAAATTGGTACAGAAAAATTTCTTTGCTACACCTTTTCAATTTTAGCAAACTAAAATATGAAATTTTCAGTTAGACAAACAAAATTATTTAGCCTAAAAAATGCAAACACAATGGCTAGCAACGAAAACAATTTTCACTGTCAATACCAAATAATACTAAATATATTTTAAGACTATCAAATGTCAAATTTTCATTAACAAAAATGCAAACACAATGGCAAAAATGAAGATTTCCAATATCATGACAAAATATTGTTTAAAAAAATGTCATACCACAATTATAAATTTATCGACTTAAAATATACTAGTTATATACTATCAGCATTCTTTCCATGGAAAGGTATATATATGCATGTTTTCTATTTTTTTATAATTGGGACCATATAATCTTAAAACTAACCTTTGCAGTAAAATATGAATATTGCAGATTACATGGGACCAGTGCTTGCTTGTTGGAAGACAGAGAACACAAAAAGGTAAAAGGAGGGCGCTGGAAGACGTGAAACAGAAGCAAAAAGCAAAAATTGGAGAGTTGGGTTTAAGGGTTATTTTATATTGCAGTTTCAAACAGTCGTACACGTGTGATTAATTGAACCTATCACATGGTGCCACGTGAACAGGTGTAATCTAGAGAGTGAATGAAATATAAACACATGGCAAGGTTGATCTGTTTGATTGTCCATTGTGTCAAGTTTGAGTTTGACCCTCACATACTTAATTCGTTCATGACCTGTGACAAATTACGTGCCGCCAATCTTGACCCATCACAAGTCATGGCAAATCACGTGAAAGAATTACAGCAGGTGCCACAGGCACTGGGTTTGGTGAGGCATTTGGAGAAATAATGTTTAGAGTGAGATTTTCGGCCTTAATCTCAGCTGGATTATACCAGTACAAAAGCCCAATAAAAAAGTAAGAACTACGAAGCGTATTTGATTCATGAAACTGTTAAGTAATGAAATCAGAAAATGAATGAGAATAGAAATAGAATAAAATAATTGTTTAATATAATATTAAAAATAAAAATATTATTTTATTTGTATATTTGATGACTAAATAAAAATAATATAGAAATAAAAAATAATAAGAAAATAATTTTTATATTTCTATTTTAAAATAATATATAAAAAGAATACAAAAGATATAATAAATTTTATATAAATTAAGTATAATAATTACTCTCAATTTATATGATTATGGAATGAAAATGGATTCTTTTTCCAGATTATGAAATGAAAATAGATTTCTTTACAAATCTTGCAAAATATATACCAAACAAAATTATTTAATAGAATTTTTCACCATTTCCTTTAATTAATTTGAACGCAGATGCTTATTTTTTTATGCATTCAAAGAATGATTCCACGCTTCCACGGCCAACTTGTAATAAGGTCCAGAGTCGAAGGGGCAAAATTTTATTGAGGAAGAGTCTCAGAAACAAAACCCAAACATCAATGAACAGGCTTTTATTTATTTACTCAAGGTGGTCGTGTGGCCTTATTGACATGAACATGGCAGCATACTGCAAGAGCCTGCGTTCAGGACTACTACTGCCTCCATTTTCCATCACAGGGATCACCGGACCTCTTGTCCTCTGCCTGAAACGTCGCCAAGCAAATTGTATGTTCACAGCAGCCCAGGTTCTCCAATTCGACGAGTAATATCTCGCCCTTCTCTTCAGCCTCTCGTTGGCAAATTTGTAGCGGAAGTGGTCGGTGACGTACTTGAGGTGATCTGCGTCCAACCCAAAGGCTTCTGCTGATTCCAGGCAAACGAATGTGGCGGAGGAGGCGGGAAGGCGGTCGACGAACGGGCGGCGGAGGCACCAGGAGAGAAGCTCGTCTCCCAAAAACCCTCCTGCTTCGATGATGCTTGTGGCTACCATGCCTTTGCTTAGGCTTTGGTTGCGTCTGATGCGCCCGCGAACTATGAACACCATTCTTGGTACTGGGTCCCCTTCTCTGATTATCTGTTTCACAAAGGGCATTTGCATGTTAACCAAAATCATGGTCTTCTCTGCAAATGCTTGAGAAAAGACAAACATGGTTTCATCTTCCTCCAAGATACTATGAGGTATAAGATAAGATAATTTTAGGTGATGTAATTATTCAAAAACTATAGAAATCCCACAAAATTCTTGTTCTGTTAATTTTTATGAAATATCAATTGCATCTGTTTTTATGGTGATAACTTAAATTTGCATATCAAATATGAAAATCTTAAAAATCCTGATTTTTTTAGATCTTGCTGTCTTAGACCATAATATCCGAGGCATCAAATAAAGATATCAGATAATATAGCAAATATCTTCTTAATTTGTACCTTTTCATCTTTAGAGAAGACTAGGGGTTTAACCCTATCACAGATGTTGTCAAGGATAAGATCATCCAAGTTGTGAAACAGAGGTACCTGTCAAACAGAGACCACATATTGTTGTTAGCTCTATCATTTTCTTCTTCTTGTATCTAATTAATTTCCCAAAAAGCCATTCGTTTTTTTCTCTATTCGTTGAAATAACTTCCAGAGAAACTGAAAGCATTGATTGGGGCATTTTTGTTACCTTTTTGATGAGGTCTAAGCAAAGATAGCGCTTGATGTCTCTCCTCAATCCTTCAGGCAAGTCTTTAATCAATTCCATTTCGTCCTCTCCTCCCATGGCTGCCCATCTCTGGCGTTCAAACTGGCGAACTCTCTGTCTTAAACGGGACGGAAGCTGCCTTCTCCTCATCCACCATTCCATGTCCCGACATCTCAGCTGCATTTTTCTTTTCTTTGCCATGACTGCGTGTAAGAATACCTTCATGGAAACAACAAATCCTCATAATCGACATCACCTTTTTTATGTAAATGGTTTTTTAATTTTCTCCTTATGAGTCCTATTATAATTTTTTGTATGTACCTGGATGTTGCCAATCAACAGAGTGAAGAGCAGTAGTCCGCTGAGTACCATACATATGCTGAAAATCACTTCTAGCCAGTGACTCGTGGGCTCAAGATCATTGCCAAAAGTGCTGCAAGAGTAAGCAAAGATTGAGAAAACACATCGAGCCTTAATCAACAATGCAGGAAGCTCATTTCATCAAAATTAACTTTTGGATACATAAATCTGTCATAACTTGGTCAAAGCAAATTTACATAAATCTATCGAACCATTCCATACAAAAAAACTTAAATCTTGTAGTATATAGCAACTGAAATTCATGAAATTTATAAATCCAAGAATGAAAGCAAAACAAGGTAAATTTTGTAATTAATTGAAAGCAAATGTTCGAATTCAAAGCAAGTACCGACTATATTTCCACAAGAGGTAAAGAATAGAACGTTTAATCAATATGGTTGAGGAGGTGCTTATAAATCATGACCCCCAGACATCAATCCTAAGTAAAATCTTAATAATTTGATCTAATTCCTAAGAAGATTTATATACGAACTTGAAGAATTATGGATTTTCCTTTCTAAAAATAGTTATATTTCAGAGTCTGTTTACTCAGGAATTTACCTGAGGGTCATCAAACCCCAAAATATGGGATAAAGAATCTTGACGGCCAAAGAGTTGCTGGATATGACTGGGAGAGCCCATTGGTAGATCCCATATTTGAAGGGTCCTTCACCATCCAAGCATAACGGCTTTCTTACTACTAATGTGGAGTTTCCGCCACATGAATTTCCTTCGGTGCCTGTTGGTGACAGAAACTTGTAGCACACTTCATCTGAGCATGAAAGAGGGAGATCGCATCCATACCCTCTTGCACACTGCTTCTTCAGGCACGACGCTACACGTTGAATCGCAAGCACATACCAGCACCCTCCAGCTACCTATAAATAACAAAGGGAAGAAGAGAAAACAACACATTCAATTCAACTTAAACTCGAAACTAAGTGTGCGGGGTAGGACCAATATAGGGTTAAGGTGTGGCTAATTACATGAGAGGCAATGAAGTAAGCTAGAAGATTGAGGCCAAAGCCCCACCAAATGGTGCCGAAGATATAGCCCGTGACTTTTTGCATTCTCCTCATCATGCAGATGCTGTGGTAAACCTTGGGCAGAAATTGAAACAAGAAGATCAATAGCAGTATAGTCATTATGATTTTAATTCGCTCTTCTCTTATCAGTTTAGGGAGTATGAGCCAAAACACTGCCTGCAAATAAAAGGAAACAGGTTAAGTCAGAAGAGTAATACTTTCCTAGTCTTAGGAAATTAAGTCTTTGCAAATTTACAAAGTTCATGATTTATTTCCTTTCCTTCTTTCGCTTACATCTCCCAAATCTCAATGTCTAGCTTGTCGTTTCAGTACCAGACTGCCGCTAATTTTACCATCCATCAACGATACTTAGACCTTAATGATAAGGTGTATATTGTAAATTGCTAATTTATAAACCACGTTTAGAATGCTATGAAAATTCACAAATTTAAGACATCAAGCTAGTTTAAAGAAATTTTAAAAATCTTCAATATTTTTACTATACCAATGATGACGTTGATCTACCTAATATTTAATTACATGCTCATGCGCAATGTTATATTATATGCTTTTTAATATGACGAGATACTAGGGAAAAAATATGCATCCTAACAGCTTATAAAGTAACCTTTGAAGATCGAGGAGTCACGGCTAATTTCGAGTTGCGATTCAGGCATTGCAACGCATACGCAAATGCAATGATTGATGTATCACAACTCATGACGTGGCAATGATGCTTGAAGATTCGAAAAGCTTGAGAATGAGTGGGGAATTTCTAACCTGGGGAACGGGGAGTATGACGAAGGCGTCGAACCAGAAGCCTCTGAGGGACCTGAGGTAATGCCATGCGATGGCCCGTGCATCCCACACCAGCTTCCCACACCCAACCACCATGGACTCCCTAGACACGTACGCCATCCTGAACTGCAGCCACACGTGGAACATGTGCACAGCGTCCACGGACGTTCTCAGCACCGTCACTATCGCCGCCAAACCCCCGTCCATGTACAGGCACGGCGTCCCATCCCTCCCTATCGACAGCGCGTAGAAGAACAGCGGGTCCACCGCTAGCGCCATCCCACGCGCCAGCAGCAACGCCCTGTTCCACCTCTGCACGCGCTTGCTCCTCGGGTCCAACACTCGGCCGAACGGCCCCGATTTGGGTCGTCGGCCCACCCGACTTGGATTCTTCCCTTCGGTTTTGCTCTGGATAGGGATTAATGAAGAACCCGCGGAAGCCTCCCATTGCGGCGGATGGTAGCTGTCACAGCTGGTGGAGTGGAAAACGGGGACGCCCACCTGAGTGCATGCGTAGCACTCGACGGAGGAGTTGGATGTTGGATTGTCGTCGGCGACGACGTCGATGCCGCTTTCCCCGCCGCTACTACTGCGAGAATTATTTCCCAAGCATCTAGGGAGAGAGAAGAGAGTGGGCATGGTTGGTGATGGAGAGAAACCATGGGAAAGAAGAAGAAGAGGGAGTTACATAGATTAAAGAGCGGAGAACGTGGGAGCGAAATCAATGTGAGAGAAGGATGATATAAGCCAAGGAGGGATAACGGCCATGAAATAAGAGAGAGAGAGAGAAGAGGTGTGGTTGAGACTTGAGAGATGTGTGTCAGTTAGAGCACATGAAATGAGCGAGTGATGATCTTGATATTTGAGGGAAGGGAAGACGCTTACGGGTACGAAACGCTGGGTGGTGGGGTTGATGCACAGTGAAGTGTGGGTGTGAGTGTGTGTCTGTTACGTTGGCCTCGCTCTTTGCCCCCTCACCATTTCCCGTCGGGGACCACATTCGTCTTCTTTTGTTTCTTTCTCTTCATTACCTTCGCGTCTCTTACTTTTGTCTAGATTCTCATGCTCAACAAATTTCATATTAAACAGAGAATGAGATAATGAATAAAGCTCAAGAGGACTCGCGTAGACCTCATACCTGTTATATCAATTTCTTCCTCTCATAAAAACTTCATCAACATAAAAGAATTTGAACTCCTTTCACTCATAATTACACACACACACACACACATCATGAATCATTGTGAATTTCACTCAAAAGAAAATGATTAAGCTCTTTCATTTGAAAAACAAAATCCTCCGAAGTTTAACAACTTTTTATTGTAAAAGAAAAGAGCAAAATAAAGATAAAACCCGGACATATTAAATTCACGCATAAGTCCAAAGAAAATCGCCAGGTGCCAGGCTTGTGGACCTTATTACGCTCAGATTATTGTTGAAGTATAATAATTAATCCTAAGTTGTGGGGTTGTAACCCGAGGGTAGGCCTTTGGCTGGAGCCGCACAAATAATTTAATTCTCAAAATAGCATTGTTGGGTGAGATTATCCTAAATGTTCCACTCCAAAGCTCTTGTCCCTTATCTTGACTGAAAAATATGAGGATATTTTAATATGAAAAAAATAATTATGTTCAGAGCTTAATTTTGATCCACGATTATTATGATAGTAGCGGAGCTAGGATTCTAAATTATTGAGGGCAAAAATATTTCCTCATTGGAAAATTTTTCATATTCTATTTATAAAAGAATATTTTCTTATTATATTATTTAAATAAAATAATTCTCTTTAAAATTTTAGATTAAGTTAAATGAGACTAACCTATTAATAATATTTTCTGTCATCCTAAATCTAGAAACAATTTTAAAAAATGAGCAATATATATAAGAATTATTCATCATATTCATATCAACAATTTTACTATTTAAATGCTTATAAGGACAAAATTTTGTATCTATTTAATATTTATGTAATACATAATAATGATACACGAAAAAAAAAATACTATTACTTAATATTGTAATATTTCAATGAATAGCATAGACAAGTATTCTGAAGGGCAAAAAGTTTATCTCATGAAGCATAAAAATTTATCATTGTCAATTTGACAAAAAAAACTATATTTATATACCACTATAAATACTATTTTAATTCAACAAGACTTAAAAAATTTTATATTATTTTTAAGCATAATTGTTCTATGCCCAACTAAAAATCATATATTAATATTTAAACATGGTTATATTTTATTCAGTTACTGTAGAACTACTATTTAAAAAAAATACAGAAGGTATGGATGGATTAAATATAGAACATTTGATAAAGAGGGAAAAGTAAGGGGGTAGTGAAAAAAAAGGAAGAAAGGTAAGGGAAAATATGAAAAGGAGAAAAAAGTGAAATAAAATGAAGGAAAAAAGAAAAAGAAAAACAGACATGAGTTTGGCAAGTTTAATTTAAAATGTTAAGTAATAAAAAATATATATATTTGGGTTCTGTTAATTCAATAAGTCTAATGAATTTAAAATTTTAAGAGATCTAAGAGTATAATATCAAATTTTAACATTATATATATATATATATATATGTATGTTAAAAAATTAACGGAGATATATGTATTCATTACATTTAAAAATTAATCTTTTAGGTTTGATCAAAAAATGTAAATAATTTAGAAGATCAATTAGAGAGAATATTAAAAAGAAAAACAGTATCATGCCACGTGATGATGTAATCCGTATGATGTGAAAACTGATGAGAATCGCAATTTGAGCTAGGAGGAACAGTTTCAAGAAACACTAAATATATCACATTCTTATAATTTTCTTGCTTTCTCCTTATAGAATTAATCAGTAACTGCAATGTTATTGATCTTTTATGCTAGCTCTACCTGGAAAAAATATACCTCTTTATTAAAACAGATAGCCCTTTTTCTCTAAATGTTCATCTTCCTCTTATTTCTATATATTTATTTGGATATTTCTTTCCATATCCTAATTAAAGGCATCGGAACTTGACCTTTATTTATTTTACAGGACATATATTTTAAAAAGAAAAAAGCCTTCACAGACTGAAAATTGACTGGCTAAAATATCGTTTGTCTTTTCCATCATAGGAAAACATATTAGAGATATACTGTTATACCTCAAGAAAATATCGTAATCATAGAGAAATAGTATTTGCACAAAGATGAACCCATTTCCAGGTGTGCAATAAAATGTTAAAAAAACATATGCCGTTAGTTTAGGGAGAGGTCTGGAATAAATGAAGGCAGGTTTGAAAATGAGGTACGCTACTATGTAGTTCGTATTCAAATAAGTTCAAAACACAAAGACGGAATATACAATTGTCACGCACGAAATTGTGATGTAAAGAAGCTTCCAAGTATTTGGTGTATAGTGGGAAAAGACGTCGTGTTGGAACGTGCATCAGATGGTTAGCAAGTAACTATCATTGCTAAATACAAGATAATGATGACTCAGGTTGCTGTCTGATGGGTTTTTCAAAGAATTGGGGCCACTGTAGTTTTACTTGTGCAAAGCCCTGGAGCATTATCATTGGTCTTCGCTTGCTTGAGACTGTGACTACTACAAAAGTTGAAGTGGAAGCTGTGGATCTTCTCAGATTGCTGTGGATCTTGTTATCATGCAATGGGATAGAAACACTCATATTACAATCTTCATCGTGTGACTGGGAGCTCTTCAATAGAAATTGAAAGGATAAGGTTACTCATATCCATAATCAAGCTAAATAGAGTGACGAACTCTTTAGCCAATATGGCTCAGTGGAGTTTGGAAATTACGTTAGGATTGGCACGATCTTTGCTTTAAGTATTTGAAAGGGATTGCTTTGTCCTCTGTTATTCTGACTTAGTCTGCAGCTAATTTGCCGCTACTCTTACACCAAAAAATAAAATTAGATAATGATACAAACATCCTCATCAATTTATCTGTCATAGTAGTTGCTAGCTGGAGACTTTGCACTTGCGTTTATCTTAAGTCTTGATCACTGGATATGTATTAAATTGAGAGTTTTCTTAATCCCTTTGTCTCCTTATCAATGGTATTCATATTTAAAATACATACATACATATATATATATATATTTATCTTTAAAATAAGAGAACGATCTATAATTTAATTTCTTTTGGTAACTTTAAATTGTAAATAAATTAGATAAATTGTTCCAATTAATTTTAAAACAAGAGGTAACAAACCGTTTGATCCAATCAATTAAGCTGACCCTCGTTGACAGTGACCTAGAACATTAGATAATGAAGTTCATCATACACCATAATCAATTTAAAGCTGATGTCAAGTGTCAAGAGGTTAAAAATTATCTGATTGGCTTGTATCCTTATCTTGATAACCCTCAAACCCAAAGAAAAGAACCTAAAAAATAAAATTGAAATGTTTGCTGGAAAACATTCATGTACACACAGCTGTACCTTGGGGATATATCTCCAACACTGGGTTTACATGAAGAATTTTTGTATGATCTGTTTGATTTGCCGTAAAGCAAGTATTTCATTTATCAAATTATCATTATTTAATATATAAAATTATTGTTTTAACTATTAGATTATCTTTATAAAAATAAGAGTACAAAAGTTATTTTCTACTTCATCTGTCTACTTTTTATATTCTCTTTCCATTTACACTATCTAACCATACAATTTATCTGCAATAGAAACGAATTGGGAAAATTATAAAATGCTGGGGATCATATATATATAGAGAGAGAGAGGGGCAGAGTTAGGACTCCAAGATAGGGAAAAAGAAGTTGATATGGCTTTTTATTTTTAATAAATATACTCTTTGTATCTTATCTTAGTTGATATTAAGATGAAAGATTAAAATTTTATTTTATTTTTTTAAGTCAAATGACAAATCTTTTAAATTTGTTAATTAAAATTAAATTCATAAAGGTTACACAAAAATTGTTGTTTTGATGTTAATTTGTTCTTTAGAAATTTCATATTAATTTCAAAAAAAAATTATACATTTATAGTATATTATTTGAATAAAATGTTAAAAATTGAAACTATACATTTACTTTTTACTTTTATGTTAATAATAGATACTAAAATTGGAGCACAACGAATATTCTCCTGAGTTAGTAATTTAATATTTAAGATTAAAGTAATTTAGTTAAGGTGCTAAATTTCAAATTGGGTTTTAAAATTACTTTAAGAAACTAAAAATTGACAATTGAAGGTGTAGGTATCACATTTTAAAAACAAAAAAAAAAAGATAAGAGAAGGAAAAGAAAAAATAATAATTAACAAAATTTTTTATAATAAATATATACATAATATATGTGTAAATCAAATAATTTAAAATGTAAAAAAAATATAAATACATATCAAGAAAATTTAATACTATATATGTATATATAAAGAGTGTCACAATCAAATATACAGCCGGTACATATATTCGAGATTTTTGTGACCATCACGGAATTCCTTAAAACGTAGTACTCTTTAGGGATATCCACGTTATATACCACTTTTCAAGACCAGCACGGCAATTTATTTTGTGGTCAAGTAATATTTGAGTTAAACCTTGTCCCAAAACATTAATAAAGTTAAAATTGTCTAATCACACATTATATATTTGTTTCTATATCACTGAACTCCCATTGAGGATAATACGACAATATCTCTACTGCCTTTTTCTTTTTTCTTTTTTCGTTTTGCGTAGCAAATTAACCTTGTAATTGATATAACATGACCCAGACTAATGTTTGGAAAATAAGATATCGCATTCGAAATAATTTAAAAAACACACACACACACACACACACACACAAAACCCAATAAATTAGAATCAGTGCCATTGGTTATATGCTCATATCAACAAATCATTTCACAACTTCTCCTAGCTAGTATCGTACTCTTAAAGTGAATTATTGACAATTTCACTTTTTGGATTTTGTCTTTCACTCATAAAGCTAATAGTGCTCAACTGCTTATTGCTTCAGTCTTAAGCCATCATTTAAGTGGTCAAAAAAAAGGAAACTATAAAATTAAGCGATGCCTTCATTAATTAATTGTCCTTGCCAGCTAAAGATCAATAGAACATTTCACTATATCAAATGAGATAAAAACAAGAATTGACATAATTTGATCATGCGTACATTCAAAGGATACATATAATTAAAGTACAATTCATTAGCACTAATCACCCTAACTAAACAAAATTATAAAAAGAAATCTTTTAAGCTCATTATTGGATATTGTTCAATGATGGACATGTAAGCCTAATTTCATAGTAACTGCGAGAATTACTCGAAAACAATAACATACAATAATCTTTCCTGTTACATGTTGAACATATAAAGATCACATCCATGAAAGTGTTTAATGGAATTTCTGCTCTACATGGATTTCATAAGAAGAGATACTAAGTGAAAGTAAGAATAAACATAAATACCTTTAGCCATGATTTCAAACTTGAAATAAAAGGCCCGGTTCTAAAAGGACAATCAACACCATGAAAAATACTACAAATAGAATAGAAAAGGTCGTTTTTTTTTAGATGCAGTCTTCTAGTAAATTGCTGTAACTTAGTGATGCATTTCTTCAGAAAAATTACACTCTATTTAAGAACCCTCTCACTACAATTGCCAATTTTCAAAACTCACATTCTTTACCATCAAGAGAATGTCAGCTTTTCATCGCGTACGTTTAATTAGCCAAGAATTAATCACTCTCAATAACTAGTATGAGAATAATGAGAATCACACTTTATTTTATTTTTAAAATAATATCATGCAGGCCATGCATGGAGTGAGTACACATGATATGCAAATATTAAAATTATTTGGAAATTAATTTAGAGGAATCAATTATCAATTATTAGATTAATTCAGGTATGATTGAATCCATTACTGATAGTGGACTTCATGTAAAGAGAGGTCAATTAAAAACAGAATCTGACAATAATTCTCTCTTTAAGTTTTCTTTTTCTCGACCATTATTCCATGTTCACAGAAGAATTGGTAGTCTGTCTGGATCTTTTTTTTCTTTTTTTTTTAAGCCATTCTGTTTCGATCTTTATCTTCTTAAAAAAGGAACCAAATCATTGGCTGCAGACACAATAATGCAGATATCGAAGATCAAGTATTTGGTTGTCTAATTTGAGCGCATAAAATATTCTGTAAAAAAAAAAGCTAAAAAAATTCAACATAATGGTAATTAAAAAGAAAAAGAAAAACCAACTATAAAAGCTCTTGTTATTAAATGTTTTGTTAAGTAAATTTTTCAAAACACACTAATCAAATAACCAGTTTTTGAGAGAGAGGGAGAGAGAGAGAAAGAGAAGGGGAGGTTTATCATGGTTTAATTTATTTCAATACACAACTTGGTCTGGGTGAGTAAAATTGCTAAGCCATTGTCATTATACCATCTCTCAATTATGAGGATTATTTCTTTTTTTTTTTACCGAAAAGACATTTCATTCAAAAAATGAAAAAGGAACAATAAAACACGCACAAAGCCATTTGATACTTAAAAATGTTAAATATGAAAATGAAAATAAAAATAAATAAATGGAATGGATAAAAAATAAGTCTTGCATTTCTATTTAAAATAATAATAATAAAAGGAATAGAAATTATTACCCTTGATAACAAAAAAGAAAATAGAAAATAGAAGACAACTCCTAAGTCCTAACCCACTGCCTCCTTAAAAACAAAGGCATCCTCACATGAGATTTAAACCAAAAAAAAAGGTGGGGATGGAAGAAGTATATCCCAACTAATATATCATATGCTGCCTTGTTCGAAGAATAAGGAATCCGACAAAATGAGAAACCAAATAAGAACGTGCAAAGATGAGTGCTATTCCCCGTAATACTCAAACTTTTTCAGTCAGGACAACTATGATTATATGATCTGTATCTGGTCCAGCAGCAATCAAAGCTTGGTTATAAGATATTCAACAATTAAATTATTAAGAGGATTATTTCTTTAATTAAGCAACGCAATGCTAAAGTTTGGCAAACCCAAACATTGCCGCCCTCTTTAGTCAACAAGATCTCACGCAAAGAGAGAGAAAAAAATTAGTATATTTCCTCTCTTGTGTACGAAGTGTGTGCAATAATTGTCAAGTGAGACTTACAACTAAAAATGTTATTTTAAATTAAAATAAATGAATTCTGAACTATATAATCATAGTTTCATAGAATTTAAACATCATGTTAGTAATTAAATTAATTTCATAATTTTTTTAACAGCACGAAAGGTTGCCGATGAGCCTCCCTCCATGATGGGGCACCTCTAGGGCTTAAGGATTTAGGAAGCACATGCATGTTGCAAAGATGGGGGTCCCAGATGAATACTGATGGAGAAGAGACAAGCGGACATGAACACCCAACTCTTTTGAAATGAGTCGAATGATTGAAAAACAACAATGGCCTTATCTTTTGTAGGGACCTTCAAATCATGCGTGGAGTTGCTTTCAATTTTCCGTACCCTTTCTCTCTCGACCCCATTATTAGTGAAGTGAATTTCAAGCAATTTCCTGGCGTACGTCTGTCACAACTTAAGACACAAACTATCAACTCAGTCGGCACGGTACAAATTAACTCACAAACATACAAACCATTTATATTTATTTAATGCGTCAATATCGTTGAAGGCAATTATAAATAAATAAATAATATATGCTAAAGTAAATTTTTTTAAAAATTATATGTGATTTTTGGTTTAATAATAATGTTTAAAGATCTATATTAGAGTTTTAATTGAAGTTAAAATTAAGCTATAAAAGAAAATTTATTTTTTTAACCAAATTTATTTTAAAATATTTTCAAATTTCAATATATATTGAGCGATGTATTTGAGACAAGACCCGTTGCTCAATTGAAAGGTTGTGAGATACCTATTAAGTGTGTTGAAGGGCCAGATCTGTTGATATGGGTACCACAAAGGAAGAAGTGATAGTTGGCTTGAGGAGAGCAAAGAACAATTCGAATCGATCTTTGCTTCCCATAGATGTGATAATTACATGTGTGTGTATATATATATATCCTGAAAGTTTGTCCAAATGTCTAGCTGAATATGGTATCCTATGCTATATTTTGTATAATACATGTATGTATATATATATAATTTAATATTTACCATTTAAAAAGTAATAATAAATAGATAATTGTTAAAAAAATCACTCACATCAGCCAGAAGTAGTCGAGAGTTATAATATATATATATATATATATATATATATAAGCTGACACTGATCAACTCGCAATTGGTCCAACTTAATTGGTTTTTTTAACTTTGTTTAATTGTTTTAAATTAACATTTAATTAGTAATAATATTTAATTATTAATATAGGTTTTAATTAATATTTAATTAATAAAATTCATATTATGGTCACTAATTTCTTTTTTTGTAAATTAATATTTTAACTTGTTATAGTTTTAACATTAATATTTTTAATTTTTTTTTCAACGGTAAAATCAACATTCCATATAAGTATTCCCTTTTTCTCTTCTTTCTCTCCTCTCACCATTCCCTCTTCTTTCTATTTAGAATTCTTACTACTGGTTTCTTGACTTTTGCTTGCACGTTTTGTTGTAGTTATGTGCTCAAATTTCTACCTTTTAAATTTTAGTTTCTTTACATAATTATATAATAATGTTTTTAAGAAAAATTTCTTGTTATTTAATGATGTTATGTATTGATTATTTTTGTGATAATATGTAAATAATTACTTAAAAACATTTGTATGAAATATTATTTGTTATTTAATGTTGTTATTAAATATGGTTATTTATTGATTATTACTGTATGATAATGTAGTGAAAAATAATTGTTATTTGATAATATTCATAAATTATAAATCCCTTGTGATCTTTATTATTTTTCTAATGATGCAATTAATAAATTTTGTTATTTAATAATATACGTGAGATAATGCTTAAATTGTTTATTATAGCAAAAAATAAAAAAAATTATAATTGAAGTGGATATATAATAGACTAAATTTTGGACATAAAAATTGTACTAATGAATGCTTATAATGGATGGAAGAGTTTATTATTTTTGTTTGTGAAAAATGACCTAGTTTAGGAAATTAAAAAAAATGTTCATATTTTAGATATAAAAATACAGCTTATTATTGATGAGATAAAGGTTAATATTTATAAAATAAGGTTTCAACTTAGATATTAATATTAGATATGTTATAGTGAAATTGAACCACAATCAACTAATATAACCACTATAAAGCATGTCAAACTTAGATTTAATAAATGAAGAATAGAATATTGGATATGAAATAATTATTTTTGAAACAGTTGGACCTAAGTTTTATGTTGATATCAATAATGTAATAGATTATGATGATAATATTTATTTTATTGAGGAATCTCCAAATTTAAAAGTCTTAATTTTTTTTGATTTATTAAATCTATATAAGCAAGCTGTGATTAGGATGTTGTAATAAGTCTAAATTGTTTATTGTCGTACATGTGTTACGTATTAAGTTTGACAACAATATGTCATAATATAATTTTAGTTGATTTTCAAGTCTTATGAAAAATTGTTGTCCAACTAATAGTGTTGTACATAGTATAAAATAAAGAAGCTATAATCAAAACTTGGTCCATTTGCACAAAAAAATAATCTTTACATCAATGAGTATATATTATAAAGATGATATAAACAAAACAATGTATAAATTTCATAGTGCATTACAATATAAAACCAGTCAACTTGATGAAAGACAAAGTTAAAAGGAGATTTTAATAAAAAGAATATATTATTTACTAATTATCCTATATTACAATGGCTTTATGTGTCAGTGAATTATGCTGAACTTATACAATGGCATTAAAATAATAAAAGACATGAAGGTGTACTTTGTCATCTATCAGATAGAAAAGTATTAAAACATTTTTATAAAGTATATCTTGATTTTGCCATAGAACCATGAAATATTAAATTGGGCTTATGTGTAGATAAGTTTACACCTTACAATCAATCTGCTTCACCATGTTTATACCAACTTATGATAATTACTATTTACAATCTTTTTTTTGAGTTATCAATGATTGCTCTTTCTTTATTTTTAATGACAATTATTCTTATATCACAAAATCTTAAGACTAATATAAAGGTATTTTTGCAGTGATTGATTAATGAGTTAAAATTCTTTTATGAAATGAATGAGTATCAACTTATGATATCTTTAAAAAGCATAAATTTTATGAGAGTAATATTAATGTGAAATGACCACTTATTGTATATGCATGTTTATGAGCAAAATTGAATGACAAATGTATGGCATAGTGATTTGAATGACAACTTATTCATTTTCATTATCTTTTCTTTATATATATGTATTATTTTATTCTCTAACTTCAAAGATTCTCCCATTTGACGAATTAGCCTTTTTATTTTTTCATTAATTTGTCACTCATTTCATAGCTTTTGTAAGGTAAAAGCATTAAAATACGTATATTTTTACTAAGTTTGTTTAAATTTATTTTGTATTATTTTATTTGCTTTGTTCAAATCTATTTTAAATTACTTTATCATTTCACTTAGATATCTCAATGTGGCATCTTATCTAGTAGAGGCCAAGGAAGACCTCAAAATATCTCTCATCAGGATCAATTTCAAGAAGAGTCTACCATACTAGGAATAATCACTAAGCAACTTATTGAACACATGGCAAAGGGTTTACTATTTAATTTTAATTTATATTATCATATATCATTATCAATTTCAATTGTTCCTAACTCTACTTAATAAATATTTAATTTACTTTTTCTACTAGGTATAAACCAAATAATAAGGCTATTGGTACATGAATTGTCAATATTTTTAAGAATAAACATAATGGTCTATGAAATTGTTGAACATAAGTTCCTAAATCATATAAGGATTTATGGTTTTTTGAATTTTGGATGAATATTCTCATCTTATTTTATGTAATTATAATATTATATTTTATTATTTTTATTGACTAAATTCTTTTTTTTAAGAAATATTATTATTGAATATTTGAACATCACAATCAAATTTGGTTGAATTAGAATAATAAAGTAATTAATCATTTAAAAGATCTTGTTAGTGCTACTTGAGAAAATGGAAAAAGACTTTTGCGGATTGGAGAATCTATATAGGATGAGATATGCGTACCTTAGGTTACTAGGTTATTGAAAAATTTTGAGCAAAAAGTAAGCATAAAAGAAGACAAATAAGACTTCTAACTCTACATTTGGTATATCTTTGCACACGGGAGGTTTTATATCCATAGAAATACATGTTAAAATATTGATAACTAAATGTGTTGCTTTGGATAATTATTTATTATTTTAATTATGTTTGCTCACTATTAATATATTTTTTGTACATTAAAGGCACATGAACTAGGGAGGGACCAAACAAGTTTCGAGGTCCACCTTAGAACACATTAACATCAAACCAATTACACTTGAGCTGATAAAAAATCACAAACTATTTAGGTATATTTAATTTATATATTATTATAACTTGTTTTATTTTGACCTTTTTTTTCTATTTTAGGATGAATACATCTACCACAAAAAAAAAATAATGCAAAAAAATTGAAAGAGAATGTAATAGACTTGAATTTATTTTTGCAAGTTACTAATGGAAAAAAGAAAAGTTTAGTTTATAGATTAGACAATATCTCATACAATATAATTGAAAATTCGAATACAGAGTACATATAGTTGAAAGATCTTTTAATCAAGTGTTATCGTACCCTTATTCCTCCTACAAGCAACATATTATACGAAATGAATTTATTAACTTTTCAACACAAACTTATAATACTCAATTTTAAAAATAATAAATACAAATAAAAGCCCCTATATCACAAAAATGAATTTAGCCATCTTTAATTTCTCATCAATAATCTCAATCTCAAGCTGCACTAAGTTCATCACAAGCAAATTCGGCTTCATATGAGCCAAATATTTATGATACTAGAGATGAAGTGAGAGATAATGAAAATGACGATGAGAAGTAAATTTTATTTTTTATGTACTTAGTTTTCTATAAATAACTATAAATGTTTACATATATTAATATTTCAATTCTTTTGTTATATTTAAATGTTTATATGTGTTAATTATTATTAAAAGTTTTTTTAATTTATTATATATTAAAGTTATTGAAATTAAAATTTAATGGCAATAAAAAAAACCTCCCACAACTATTTGCGCTAGTTTATTAAATTTTGTTAATTTCTTGTGCCAATTATAACATTTGCATTTGCGCCTTATTTTTATTTTTACTTTCCCTTCTATACATATGATGTGTTTTTATCTTTTTCATTGTGCAAAATTACTATATTTATTTTATTTTTATGTTTAGTTCATCACTCTTTTGCATATACTCTCTCTCTCTCTCTCTCTCTCTCTCTCTTGTGTTTATCTTTAGTCTTTTGCATATACTCTATTGCATTTGCTGATTTGCATCTTGCTAGGTGCATTTTTTATGTTCATGAAGATTTTGTGTTTATTCTTTTGGATCTTTTAGAAGGATTTTTTGTTGCGTCTTTTGCGTGGGCTTCTCATATATCCTACACTAATATTATTTTCTCCATCGCTTTTCAACTTCTCTCTTTTTATCTTGCTTTTTCTTTTATTTTCTTTTTGTTATTTATCTGTTATTTATTAGGATAATATTTTGCTGCACTTATAATGTTAGATTTAGATTTTGAAATTTATGCTAAAACAAGATTTTTTATTATTGGATTTAAATTTTGACATTTATGACAAGATGAAGCACAAGAAACTGAAAAATAATAAGCACGAATGGAAAAGAAGTGGACTAGAAAAGTAATTGAAAAAATGCGAAAAAATATTGTAACAAAAACCAAAACCTAGAGAAAATGTAATAGAAAAAAGTAACAAATTGTAAATATTTATAAAATATAATACAATATTTTTAAACTATTAATTAATTACAATGCATATTATTTTGTAACAAAAAATAATAGTACTTTTAGAAGAAATAATAAAAACATTAGAAAAATTAATAATAAAAATATGTAATAGTAGTTAAACTTTAAATAATAATAATAAGACCATTATTTGATATTAAAATTGAAATATTTTTTTAAATTATTGCTTTATAAGAAAATTTCTCATGTTGAAATGTAATATATATATATATATATAGTGACTAACATGTAATAAAAAAACCATCCAACTAATTAGCAATTAGACAGTTTCTGACTAATTTGTCAAAATTTGTGACTAACACACAGTTGTTCAGGCAAAAATGTGGACTTTTTTTTATTTTGTAAAAAGTTAATTTCATTCTTTATTATTTATTTAAATTATTATTATTTTTAAATTATCATTTCTAATATTAAATATTATTACTTTCTATAATTTTTTTAACTTACCATTTATGGAATTTATAATTATTAATATTAATATGAGTAATTTTGTATTAATTTTTGATAATAATTAATTACTATTGAATATAATTTTTTCCAGAATACAATGTACTCTTATATGTTACATTAAATCATTCTTTTTCATAACTAAAAATTTATTTTATTTTACTTGAAAAAGGCGACATAATTGTTAATTGTTAGCTTTTGTATTTTTGTCCATTCACTATATTTTGACAGAATAATAGTAAATAATTAAATTATTTTGCTACTAAATCTTAGTCAATAAATAGTATTGACTAACCAAATTTGGATTGAACTATGCTTTCACCGACTGACGTTGAGAGGAATTCATTAATACTGCTTTAAGAATTAAGGTACTTATACCGTTTAATATTTCATTATATCAAGCAATTGCCATTGATCCAACTATTAAAAGTAATTACTATGTTAATATCTTCATACCAATTGAATTTTATAAAAAGTGGATAGTTATACGTACGCAATCTTATAGTTAATGCTTTATTATATTTAAATGTATATTGTACCTTTCTCTTAACTGTATATTGCACGTTAATTTTTCAATTTATTGGTGGAGAATAAAATAAATTTGGATTAATGTGAAATTTGGTGAGAATAATATTCAAGATGGCAAACAAATTATTCTATAAAAAGTCATTCGATGGAAATTTATCTTTTTGGGAATATATATGGCTAGTGCTGCAATATTTCAAATCTTTTTGGTAAATCAAAAAATTTAAATTAAAATAATATATAAACAGTGCATGCATGATGTTAGCACTCTTTACTATAGAATCCAGAAACACAGAAATTAAAAATTAACCAAAAACATTACTCAAAAAAAGAAAAAAAAAAAACCAAACATTGAGATAAGAAAAGGAAAGTGCCTGATTGAAACTGAGGTCAACTAGAATAGCTAATAGTGTGTTTGGTTTAGTTTTTTTTTCACCCAAACAATGATTTTGGCCAAAGTAACAAGTTTATAGCTTTTGGCCAAAATCATAGTTTGGGTGAAAAAAAAAACTGAACCAAACATGTTATAAATGGTTTTCAAATATCTTCTGACAAAGCCAATTTGGGATCATTGTTACAAGGGAAAAGAGTCAATTCTCAAGAAAGAAACAAACTTTCATATGACAGTGAACTTCTTGCAGAGAAATTTGGGTGGTGAGATTTTTATGAAAAAAAGCTTTTTGCTCTCGATAGACAGCAGAGATCAAAACTTCATCTTTAATGATTTCTCGATTAGAAAACACAAAAATAAGAAAAGGGGGGGGGGTATGTATTCATATCAGAGGTGAAAAGCAGATCTCACTTTCATGATGATGATGAAAAAGTTTTTGAAAGATGGTGAGAGTTGGTGGGAAAGATAACAATAAGGGCAAAATGAGTATTAAACGATGAAAAAGAATATTTTAATAATTTTACATAACAAAAGTTAGATTTAACATATCACAATATGATTAATAATTCAGTTGTAATTTTTTATAGATTAGAGAAACGTTACAATTAAAAGATTAAAGTGCGTAAGTATAACTTTTTTTTAAAGTATATATTAAGTATTCTTTGTTGAAGATTTGCCTTTTCTACGGACACAAAATAATAACAAAAAGGAATGGATATATATTAACATTGTTCACGATGGCTAAATTATAAATTTTATTAAAATCATATAAAATTTTTTATAAAAATTTAAAATATAAATTATGTTAAATTAAAATTTTAAATTTTAAAATATAATAGATCTTCTATAAAGTAAAAAGTTATGTTATATTTCAATCTAAGTTTAAATTTTTGACTAAAATACTTTCTATTAATCTAAAAATATTTTTTATGTAAAATTTAATAAAATTTTTTTTATTTGTGCATATTTAAAAATAAAATGCTTTTTCTTTTATTTTTAGTTGTGAAGCACATTTATATATTTAGGTTAATAGAGGATGTTTTAACAAAAAATAAAAATTAAACTAAATTATATATTTTAAAAATACAATAGATTTTGTTTTTAATTAAATCTAACCAACAAATATATTTAGATTATTTGAGGATATTTTAATAAAAAATTAAAATTAAACTAAAATATAATGAAAAAATTTATATATATATTAAGAATAAAAAAAAATTTATATAATTTTAACAAAATTTAATAAACATTTATATAATTACTCATGTGAGTCATTGATGCTAATTTAGTAATGTACTCATTCATCTCTATAATCTATATAATATTTCGATTTATTAAAATTTGTTAGGTACTTACATCCGTTCATTTGTAATATAATATTCTTATAAGTCCAAATAACTTTAAAATACTTTAAAGTTAAGAGATTAGTTTAAAATATTAAATAAGATTAAGAGATTATTTTAAAATATTTTAAAGTTAAGAGACCAATTTTAAAAATTAAATAAAGTTAAAGGATTAAAATATTAGTTTAACCTAAATTTTTTCAAAACTTAACATCATAAACTCCAGTTTTCTTAAAGTGTAAAAATAAATAAAATAACCATTGAAAATATGTTTGTGAAAATAAACAAAAATTAACAAATAATTATTTTTGAAGAAAAAACTTTGTTTTTTTTAAATTGCCAGTCAATTAATTTTATTATATTCATTAATTGGCATGGTTACTTTGAATAAATAATCTTGATTATGTAAAACACTATTCATTTATTACTCCTCAGCACTGGCCAAGACCCATTCTTATTTTAACTTTAAAAAACCGTCTAGTGTTGTTTAAAAAGGGCAGATTATTGTTGCACGGGGCAAATGTGAATGATATAATTAATCTCAGTCGTTGAAATGGGACAATTTTCTTTTGTAAGCCATGTACATTAATTGTTTTTCTTTTTATTAAATTACAAAAGTAAAGCAAGTTAGTGACCATATTAAAAAGATTAAAAAATTATATGTAATTATTTAAGCATGTACGATTAAGTTTTTAAAAGAATTTTAATCCGTAAAATATTTTTTAAAAAATAAATCACTTAGTTTTAAATTATTAAAAAAAGTTTATGCATTAAAAAATTTACTAACAAACACTTACACCTTAATCTTTTCCCGTTATTTACACTTACACTCATACATACGGTGTGAGTGAAATGTGAGTACGAAAATAATGTCGCATTATCATTGTTGCAGAATAAAATGATACTAAGGATAGCATGATTCATGGACTCAAAGAAACAATTGGTATAATGAGTCATGGCCCAAACGCCTTCGGCAAATGCGTTGGGAACTCCATTTTAATTTATAAATAGATTGCAACACCATATTTAATATAATAAATTGCAACGATTTATCCTGAAATGAAAAATTATTACATATTTTTGGTGGATTATCAAATTTTTATCAAAATATCCTTGATTTAAAATTTAAAATTGCACTAAAATATAAGATACTTTTTTATTTTAAAAAAAATTTATCTATTTTTTTAAAACAAAATTTTATATAATTTTAACAAAATTAAAGAAATGTTTACGAAATTTACTCAATTAAATATGTTGTGCTTTCATATAAGGGAGCCTTTTTCTTATTCTTCTTGTTGTCTGGGCCATGGCCCTTTTCTTGATTTTTTTGGGTCAACAACCTTTTTTCTTTTTTCTTTTTTTCCATAAAATAGAAGGCTGGCACAAAATGGCCTGTTGAGGTGGGCTTGGTTGTCTGTTAATGATATGATATTTTGCTTATGTCTACCTAGAGATGAACTGCAAGTTAAATCAAGAAGTGGTTGAGAGGTTAACTTTGTGGTAAATTATTTTTATCTTTTTTAAAGTTTTACTAATTTTTAATTTAGAATAATTTACAACTTATAATCAAGGTTTTATAATTCTAAAAAAATTAACATTGTCCATTTCATTAAATTTTTGTTAATTTTATTGAAATGATTAATTATGTACTATATTAATATTATGAATATACATAATTTATAATAACAAAAGGTAATGATGAATTGAATTTTGCTAAGATGTGTCACATGGGATCCCACCAAAGTTGAGTAACTAAGGTGAATTGAGATAAATTATAAACACTTAAAAGTATCCGTGTAGTATATGATTAAATACATTAATAAAATTTAACAATATATTCACGAATGTTTAGTGATAGACAAAATTTGAATTTTTTGAAAATTTAGAATTTTAAAAATTATAAAAACTTAATTATAAAATTTTAAACTATAAAAATTAAGTGAAACGCCAAAAATCAATGAATAATTTAACCTTCACTAAAACAAAGCCAAATGTAAATTAGAAAAAAAAAAGAAAAGAAAAAATGTAGTGGCTAAATTTGAAACGGAGAAGGCAATGCTCAAAACAATAAAACACTTTAATCCTTTATAGTGATATTGTAGTGTAGAAAAAAAGATAATGACATAAGATAATAAAAAGGTATATAAAACATACTTCCTCTCTTTGTATTAATTCTCTCTTTTATCTTTATTTTTCGCTTATTGTACTATATTAAAAAGGGCTTTTAAATGCCAATGATATCCGTTGTATTTACTGTATCATTGTTTGAGTATATACTTGACTAAGGAGGCCAAAAAATGAGGTATAGGCTTCGTTATAAGTTGGGCTCACTTATATTTGTTGGAGCCGAAAATTTTGAAGGACAAGAAAATTTTAAATTTTGACGCAACCCAATTTTATTTTATATTTTTTATTGGAATCAAAGTCTAACTCGAACTGATGTCCCTTTTTTTTTTGGCCAACAACTCATATTGACATCCTTAAATTAAAGGTTCTGCATGAAGTTTGATAAACATTATTTATTAAAAAATAATTCTAAAAATTTTAAAAGTTAGAAAATTTAATATTTTTTAAAAAATCACGCTTTTATAAAATAGTATACACTTTTAAACATAAAAAGTCTCTTACAATTATTAAATTATTATCCATGGTGTATATTTAAAAAGAAAAAAATTATTTTATAAAAAAATTGATATATTCAATCTTTTTTTTTACCTTAACAAACTAAGCTTAAATTCATTTTAATATCAAGTTCATATTTGACCCAAATTTAGTTCCAGCTAATTAGGAGTGTACATAGGTTGAGTTGGATAGGGTTTTTGCCGTGCTCAACACTCAACTTGATTTTAGAAGGGACTTCAAAATTAAAGTTTGTTGCCCTAACTTGAGCCGGGTCTAATTTAATATAAGGTAGGGTGGGATTAAATTGGGAGGCCTGATAATTTTTTTTAATTTATCATAAAAATTATAAAATGACTTAATTTTTTTATATAAATCTTTATAACATTATATTTTATCTTTAAAAAATTAGAATTTTGGTATAAATTTTTATAAAAAATATATATATTTTTGTTTGTTTAGATTAATATATCTCTTAGGGACAACCTAAATTTATTATGAAAATTATAAAATAATACTTAAAAAAATGTATATATATAAATTTTTATAAAATTATATTTTATTTTTAAAAAATTAAAATTTTAAAATAAATCTTTATAAAAAATACTTTTTTAAAAAAATAAATTTATTTTTCAAGATGAGCCAGACTTTTATTGTCCTAAAGATTGGCCTTGATGTCCAGCCCAACTTGATTTTATAACTTGACCCCTTCCTAAATTTTTTTTTTAAATTTTTTTGTATTTAACCCAACTTTGTTCGATTTGACTTGACAAGGTCTAGCCCAATGAGCCTCTAAGTTTGATGAACACCTCTACAATTAACTAAATAATTTAAGGGCTAGTTTCATATATAAAGTGAAAAGTGATTATTTAAAAAAAAATAAAAAATAATTTTAAAAATATAAATAATCCTTATATTTTTATTTTAAAAAATAATAAATATTATTAAATAATAATTACAAAAATATAATAAATATTACACAAATTCATTTAAAAAATTACTTTTCTTAAACGACAACGAAACGGGTTGTAAATTTATTTCGGGCAGTGTCAAAATTTTCAGGGAAGCCAAACCCATAATGTGATCAGGGTGGTTTGATCTAATAGGGATCTGTTTTATATAGATCGAGAGGCAAGAAACTCCAAAGGGAAGATATTTTTTTTAAATCATTAATTAAATAAATAAATTCAACTCTGGTGGAGAGTGGCTTAATAAATCTCGGCACTGGAGTGAAGGACACGACGTCGTTATCACGCGAGTCAACACGATGCAGGCTCTTGCTGCCATTTGCTTGTGCTGGATCTGTGCCACCACTCACAAGTGCCGAAACCTAAACTACTAAAGTAAGCGAACCCCCATCAGACATTTACCACTCGTGTGCCTTCTTTCCCCTTGATCCTTCCGTTATTGCCCTTGCTTCACTCCTCCCAGCTACCCGCATCCGCACACAGAAGCTCGCGACTTGCAGTGTGAGATGGAGACATACTGAGGGTTTCCTTAGCTCTCTGTTTTACTCTCTCAATTGCGCTCAATCGCTTCCATTGATAGGTATTTTTTTTTCTTTTTCTTCCTCACTTCTGCACAACCTTTAATTATTTCACCTGATTTTCCATTTATGATTCATCAATCTGGGGATCGAGTTCTTCTCTGCGGATTAGAATATTTTTTGGTGGATTGCAATTTTTTTTTTTGTTTTCTGTTATTCAACTGGTTTGATTTTTACATTTAAAATTCTCTTTATACGGATCCAATTAGATGGTAGAAATTAATTAATGGATGTTTGTTTTGTTTTGTTTTGTTTGTGAACCTAATATTTGACAAAAATCAGAAGCGGCGCTTGCTACGTAGGTTGAACTTTGAAGGGAAATTTATGTTTCTTTTCTGGGCCAAAGGGGGGTGTTTAAAATTTGAACTTCGTGTGCTTAGTTCTTGTCATCTATTAGGCCTTGTTTGATGCGCCATAAGGCTAGATGAGACAGCTAATATAAGCGAAGCTTATTCTGTGTGTGGTGCAGGCAAAAAATTGTATAAGCTTATACGACTTTTTATATGGCTATCATTTTATAGCTCTATCTACCCAAGAAGGGAGGGATAAGCCATGATAAGAAATCTTGTATAACTTTTTTTTTAATAGAAATTATTTTTACTATCATTTATTATTGTATTGTCATATCATTATCATTACTACCATTACTACTACCTTACCACTAGCACTGCTGCCACTGCCACTACTACTTCCGGGGTCACCTCCGCCTTCATCATTACCGCCACCATCACATTACCACCACTGCTACCTCCACCTTGCCACTTCCATCACCACCAGCACAATCACAATACCGCCGCCTGGCCACTACCTCCATCATTGTGATTGTGCCGCAGCCACCTCTACCTTAATGTTTCCACCAATGCAACTTCTATCATCATTGCCACTATCATCATTATCATATTATCACATGAGTATAATATTATTTATATCTATAAAATATTATTTTCATCCTATCAACAAACACATTGTTATAGTTGTTGGTGCAACAAACACATGATAGCTTAAAAGGTTTTTACAGTGTATCTCTTATACAATATTATCCACAACTGCTTATACCATTCCGTCTTATCCTATATGGTGCACCAAAGGGGGCTCTAAGTTATTGGGGATTGGATTGGACTTAAGTGTTGTCCAGCCAACTAGCAATTTACAATTTTATGATCGGGTGTTTACAGCTTATTTATTTATTCATGTTATGCATTTATTGAGCTGGGTCATTAGTGCTATTAGGGTGCCAAAATTCGCTTGTCTTTGTCGCGAAGATGTAATTTCAGTTGTAACTTAAAAGTTTTAGTCATTTTGTATACTTGTTGAGCATACAATTCATATTTCTCATTGCTAACTGGATTGAGCTATAGTTAGTTATACTGATCAACTTGTTATGTTATTTCATGCATGCTCCATAAATGACATCTTTCCTTGAATGTTGATTTAGTAAATACCTCACAGTTCATCCGCACCCAGAGCATGTCTTTAAATTTTATATCATCACACTAAATTATTCTTGAGTTCTAGCTTTTTTCCTAAACTGCTTTCGCAATGCATACATAGTTGATGCTGGAATTATGTATTATCCTAGTTAAATGTGTCTTATCCGCAACCACAAAATTATTAATCAGCCATGCTTCATAGTTAATTATGGTGCGTGGGGATTAATTATCAGCAGTTTTTTGATAAACTACTGGAAAATTTCTTTTTTATTTTGGTGGAACTGTGAACACATCTGTTAATTTTTAACACTTAATTATGACTTTCTGGTCAATGCATGTATGGGATTATGACATTCTGGCCAACCATTGCTATTCGGTCCTGAAGGAAATGAACGTGTATTTTCATTCTGACAGAGTAGCGAGCATGGAGTATGCTAATTAATTAATTAATTAATTTTTTGTGATTGATTATGCTGTAGAAAGTGCATTAAATGCATGTAGTATGATTTGTATCTTTATTGATGATCTTGGCACCTCGCTTTGTTGAAAGTGAGAAAGGAAAAAAAAGGTAAATTTTTTACTGAAAGAACAGCAGACAATATGATATTCAACTTATTTTCTGAGTGAATATGATTATAGAAAGTGTATCAATGCATTTATGGTTGTATGAGATTCACATTATTGCATATTTTTATTACCTTTCAAGACATGTTACATTAGTATGCCTCTGCCTCTAATATATTTGATTTCTGTTAATACAATGTGTTACATAACAGTGTGAAGGTGAAGCTATTGTGAATGTTCTAACACTTTTTTGGTTTAGGTTTAATTTTATATGCCTCTGCCCCTATTGCAAATGTTTCAGGCTTAATGCTTCGGGATATGGGCCATCTATGATTAATGATCATGTTGATGTCCGAATAATGCTGTTTGCTTGGTTATTTCACCTATTGTGATTCAGAATGTGGAACTTAGCATCAAGTTGTATTGCCGGGAGTGTGAAACTAAAAAAGGATTCTCTAAAGCCAGCTCACTCTGTTTCAGAATGCTCTGATGATGAGACTTCTTCTATGGTGAGCAGAGAGGAAGGACTTGAATGCCCAATATGCTGGGAATCTTTTAATATTGTTGAAAATGTGCCCTATGTTTTATGGTGTGGCCACACCCTTTGTAAAAATTGCATCCTGGGACTGCAATGGGCTGTTGTGAAATTTCCAACACTGCCGATTCAGCTTCCACTTTTTATCTCATGCCCATGGTGCAATCTTTTATCTTTCCGTTTGGTTTACCGGGGAAATCTCAAATTTCCTCGCAAGAACTACTTTCTTCTTTGGATGGTTGAGAGCATGAACGGTGATAGAATGAAGTCACATTCAACTTTCTGTGGGGATCATCAATCACTCTGGCCAGTTAAAGACCATTTAACAGCAGGACAACTAAGCCATGGCAACCCTCGGAGGGGACAACTTGTTCGCCATCCAGAGCCATCAGGTTCTAATCAACATCATAATAATACTGGCAGTTATCTCAGTATGGAAAGACTGCATACTTCTCTTCGGAAGTCACTGGTATTCTTTGTCCACTTGACTGCCAAGTTCCCGTTGATCATTATATTTCTTCTTATTGTCTTATATGCAATACCAGCCAGTGCAGCCATTTTAGCTCTGTATGTACTTGTTACCATTCTGTTTGCTCTCCCATCATTTCTTATCCTGTACTTCGCATATCCTAGTTTGGATTGGCTTGTCAGGGAAATCATCACATGAGATTGTGAGGTAATCTATCTGCAATCATTATGAATAGAAGTCTGCCTCATCTAATTGCCCTCTTTATCCAATATCTTCTACTTTGTAATTTGCCGACTTCACCTTTTTCAAGCTGCTTCATTTCTCTTCTGTATATAGCCCCACTCAATTTCAGTTTATTTTCGGAGTCTTTTTTTCTTAGCTCTGGTAGAGCTTGGCTGGGTGATGTCTATCCTGTCAGTTTTTAGCCTTAGTAGTATTGATGTTAATTCAAGGCCCTCGAGGCATTATGGTGATGACTGATGATTGATTGATTGCACCTGTTTTTTTGGCTGCAAGTTTTTGCTTTATTATTTTTACCGATATTTTACCGAAGAACACATCCGATGTAGTTCTTGTGTAGGACTGAAAAGCTCTTCTTCTGTTTTATGTACACGTTTGGGATTGTAGTTATATATGTACTTTTAAATATAGTTACATAGAATTGAGGAACTAGATGTTGGTTAAGTTTTTTTAAGTATTTGTTATCAGGCTTTTTAACAAAAATGACATGTGGACAAAATTATTGAAAAAAAAAATCCAATTATGTGATTATGAGTTGTAAAAATATTTAATTATCATATTTTTATTGAAAAACTTGATATCAAATGTTTAAAAAATGCGTTGAAGTTTTTTCTTCAATTGAGTTATGTTAATTTACATTTTAATTTGACGTTAGTGAGAAGGTCTTGCCCTTCTGATTTTTGAGCTTCTTCACTTCTGATTTTTGAGCTTCTTCAATACTAAGGAGGGTCCCGTGAGAGAGAGTGACCTTGGGGGAGGGGGTTTTTTTTTCCCCATCTCCTTCAATATATCTCTCATAAGACCCTTTGCAACAGGATCTTGTTCCCTCTCACCATTGGGTTCCCCCCCCCCCCCCCCCCAAAAAAACCAAAAAAAAAACACACAAAAAAAAGAAACCAAAAACAAAAGCCAAAAAGAAAAACAAAAAAAATATTACATGAAAAGCGTTACTTGAATTGCTCACGCTGTTGAGCTGTTGGTACCAAAAACCAATTTAAGTTCGTACGGTTGACAATTCACACTTAGGTGTCTACGTTACGGTTTCCTATCGTTTCCCTTGTATCAAGGTTGATAATACACAACTCAAGTACTCAGGGCTCTAAAGTACGGTTATTATACGTAGGTGATGTTAATTCTTGAACTTAGGATTTAAGATTGAAGCAAATTTGATATCTATGGCTTCATTATCTCTTTCCTTTTTGTTCCTTTTCTCCTCTACACACTTTTAGGTTTTGAATCCAACAAGTGTCTAAGCTCTACGAATGGTGAAAATACGTCCAACGATTCTTATGACACCGGGAATCTCCAGGAACTTTTTCCCTGTCTAATTCTACATTTCTTTTTTTCATCTTTTTCTACTTCGCGGTCTCCACAATCAATCCAAGGCTCCCAGAAGGTCATGTAGGACAATTCAACAACGAGATTCCACGTGTCAGAATCGTAATCTGGAATGGCCATGTCATAATGCAGCAATTTGTTTCTTGTTATGTGTATCAGCTATCTTGTTTTGAATTGTCCGGTAATACTGTTGTAGAATTGATTCCTTGATTGAGAATTTCTTTTGGGGTTATAATGATAATTGTCACAAGATGCATCCAATGAGTTGAAAGAAACTCTGTAATTCCAAATCTGAAGGTGGTGGTTTCAATTTTAGAGATACAAACTTTTTAATCAAACCTTGTTGGTTAAACGTGTGGTGGATAATTGAGAAATCTACAAGCTTGTCCAGTGATGCCGTGGTGCCAAAATACTGCAAGCCAGATAATTATGGGTTTATTATAATCATTTCAATGTAGCTTGGATATGGAAAAGTATCTATAAAACTAAATACCTCATATGCTCAAAGTAGGAGTGGCAAATTGGAGATATCCAATCTATGTAGTTACCAAACCGCTTTTGGTGGCAAGTGTAGACGGATCACAAGTACAATTATTGGACAGTGTTTAGGACCTTTTATTGCACAATAGAGGCTGTTGAAATATGCAACTGTTAAAGCAAACTTCTTTTCCAAGAGAACGTGAGGCAAAAAATCTTCTCAACTTCAGGCAGAGAGGACAAATTATGTTGAACAAGTAATTCTCTTGCTCATTAGAAGGCGGTGAATGGGTACAGGATTTTGGCTAGAGACTTCTATAATTGTATTAATTCCAATTTTCAATATTGGAAGCATCTATAGAAGTTTAAGCTCTGATTGAGAATCGTTATACTCCTTTGGATAGTGTTGACTAATTCTTTAATTATCTCGACGAATATAATTGAACATCTCTTGCCAATTGAATTAGTATGTCCTTTTTGCCATAATGAGTAGTAAAAAATGGATCACTTGATCATTACTTATCAATTTGTGAGAGCTATATGTTTTGCATCCCTGATATTGAATATATCAATTCCAGCAGCAAAGCATAAGAGAATGGATCCAGATCTGGTTTAATGCCGCACATTCAAATGCAGAAGAACTTTTTGGTATACTAATCTTATTGTTCTTATTCTTTATGCGGTTTGGTAACCAGAAATAAAATAACTTTTGAAGGTGTTAATCCTGGTCCTTTAAAATGTTTAATGTTGACTAAGAACCTTCAAGGACAATACAAATTTACTTGATTGGAGAAAAAACATAGAACTAATATCTATGTTAAAGTTAGACCTAAAGAATTGTGTTTTTGCCATGAGGGTTACTCTGTCCGAGCTAGAAAGAACCGCAAAGGAAGTATAGAAGAAAAGGAATAGCATTTATGTGATTCAAGGGAGTAATTTTCAGAAAAATTAGCTTTGAAAACAATAAAGGCTAGAGGATACAAAAGTTAATTATGAAACTAGTGTGGAAAGCAATTAACTATATAGCCCAAACAACAACTTATTTCTAACCCTGTGACTTACAAAATGCAACTGTTAATTTTGCAAAAACATATGGAGGAGGACTACAATTCATATATGGAAATCAGGTAGGTGGCTGGGCAAATTTGGATATATCCAAACTGGTGTTCTTCGTTCCATTGCATATGAATTGTCTCAGGAATTGGACCCTTTGTGGAGGTAGCTTTCTACCAAAAGTCATCAAGAACACTATTGGCGACAGAGGCTGTAAATTTTGTCCCCTAGACAGCCACCAGAGTGTTTAGCATCTGCAAAAGATGGTTTGGCTGTGAAAATTCTTAGTAAAGGAAGGGATATACTTGATGAAACAGTAATTGACAACAAGAGGAAGCAAAAAGGTTGACTCCTGATTCAAATTCAAACACATGCATATCACTTTTCATTTATGGTCAAATTACACGTGATAGTTATATTCGTGCAGATGAGAAAGATTGGTTCTACAAATCTTGTTTCTTGGTCCATCAAATCTTCTAGAATCTAATGCTCGCTGTGCACAGATGTCACAGAAGTTGACTGTTTCACCTATTGTGAAGACGCTGGCCTTTGGCAAAGTTCCCGAAAAGGTAATCTGATTCTGCTGAATTTTTCTTTTCTGCTAAGAGTGTTTGAATGTGATTCTTTCACCTGATATAGAGGCATTAACTAACAAAGTAATCAGTTGTTGGTGATTAAACAACAAGCACCTATTCTTAACTGTTATATTTTCTTTTCTTTTTATTTATTCTGACCTGTTGATGGGTTACATTTCTGCAAGAAATATATCCTTTCAATTGAATGCTCTTGGATGTGAATTTTTTATGATAAGGATTAATTATAGACTAATGCAGTATGGGAAGATATAATTATTATTTATTTTGTCATGTAATAATTTAATTATTATTTTGGGGAATTAGGGTTTGTTAAATGGACTTGGGGTTTCTTTTAGTCTTTGGGGCCTAAAACTACGTTAGCCCATCTTCTGCCTATTTAAAGAGTCAATTATAATTGTTAACTTTTTCTTATTGATGATTAATAATGTGATATATGAGTAATCTTAAGAATTGTGATTTTTTGCAGTAATGCATTATACAAGTAATATAAAAGAGCAGAAGTGTATATGGGTTCCACTTCTTCTCTTTCCATCTACTCTTAATTTTCTTTCTATTTAATTTTAAAAGACACACTGTATATTTATTTGCTAAATGTAAAAGATGGAGATCCATTATTTTAGTCTTTTAGAATGTTCCTTGGTTCTTTTCTTTTGGTTCTGTACCATAAACATTTCTGGAATTAACAATTTTGCATGCTTATTGTGATCCGGGTCAGAGATTGGGTTGATAGGATTTCAAGGATGGGAGGTCAAGAGAATTATCCCTGCTCATTTTGCATTTGCATTTTTGAATGAGCTTTTGGGTGAGAATTATGTTCCTACTTCTTCATTCTCTCTTCTGTTCTCTCATCAATGATGGGAATGACATGAGGACTTTATCAACCCTTGGTCAGTTCTTAGTTTATTCTTTGTTTCAGTTGGAGCAGTGAATAAAAACTCGGCCTGTCTGAAGTTTACATGTTATCTTTGCAAATGTGTAGAACTTTTTCACAATAGATCATTCTCAGGAAGATTTTGATGTTTCAAGATGGAAGGGGGGGAAATGTTAGATCTTTTGCTTGAAGATCTTCAAGATATAAAAAGGTGCATATTGTATAACACAGATCCTCATTTTAATGGACTATTAAATTAAGTACTTGGGAGATTTTTACACTTCAAATAAGTACAAATACTCAAAATTTGATTACTAAGTTCTTTTGACGTCAAATTGATTTTTATTAGCTGTAAATAAGATTATTAAATAAGACTTGAAAGTCCAAAAAAATAAAATAAAAAAGGTGAGAAAACAAGAGATTGATGTGATTTTTTAGGAATCATTCTATAAATGTTGGGGAAAAGAAAATCAACAGCCTTTTAGATGACATAGTTGGGAGTAGATGACATAGTTGGGAGCCATAGTTGAGAGCTAGATAGTTGTGGCTCAAGGTTAACTTACAATCCAAGTGAAAACTAAGCAAAAGAATTGCTCATAGAAGGTAATTTTGCTTATGATTCATTTCTCTTATGGAAAAATGGATGATTTTATTTTAAATTGATTCATCTCTCACATTAAAAACTTGTGTAGTAAAAGAGAGAGAGAGAGAGAGAGGAACAAAGAGTGAGTCTCAATTAAATGGGATCCACACTTTTATTTTTCTGTCTCTTAAATTACACAATATATAATTATTAAAAAGAGTCGAAATTCATTATATTTATTTCTAAAAGAATAATTTAAGTTATATCACATTTTACATACCCAATTGAACTTTTCTAATATCAAAATACTTTAGTGGGAACTAGAGGATTGATTTTCTACTTTTCTAGAGAGTTGACAAAAAATTTTCCATTGTTGAATGTCGCCGTCCTTGGCTAAGTTCTCCCACCAACTTTTATTCATACTTATTTCGTAATTGTCATTTTCCACATGCATGATGGAGTATAACCAAATTTCCACACCACCCCTCTTGATTTTAATATAAAAACTACAATATAAAAAGATCATTCTAGATCTAATGCATGAAGATTGAGAAAGAATCCAAGGAGATTTTATCTCTTACTCTGTTGCCTCTTCTCTCTTTTCTTTCTTATCTCTTTGCCTATGTCAGCCACAACTTTGTTAATGCTTAAAGGCACGCAAGCTTCACTACATTGATGCATCATGCATCCAACCTCTTTATTTTCCTCCGTCCCAGAAAAAGGATTGAAGAACACACTAGTCTTTTCTTTCCCCATAAACCCACTCTAGACCTTTGGGAACCCCACTAGCCTGCATGCTGTGATCTTAGTGGAGCAGCCAACAATGGAGGATGAAGCATATGTGTTGACTATGGTGGTGCCAACCCAATTGACTTACAGCGTTATTAATGATAACTAAGTGGGTTCCTTATGCCAAAAGCACGGGGCCATTACGGCAAAAAATTTTAAAATATAGGCGACTTATATAAAAATAATATAATTACATATCATTTCATAATTAACTGAATTTATTTAAGAATGTCTCTACCACACTAATTTGCTAATTAGTGTTTTTTTTATATGTCAGAGGGTTTAAACTTCTAACTTTATTCATATTCTCATTCCACTCTTATCACATATAACCTCCAATGTTTCATTTGCTTGCATTTTGAATCTTGAACTTCAATCCCTTATTTAATTTTGTCTCGGTGTGAACTTTGACATAAAATTCTTCTGAGATTGATTGAGACTTTCGTCGTTTTTCAAGGACTAACATGGAATCTAGAAATTCTATTTGTTGACTGTTTTTCGTGGTTGGTTGATCCAAATAATATACCAAGTATATAAAAAAGCAACACGGTTTTTAGTCATCGATGCATCAGGATCAGGCAGTCAAGAAATACTAAGAGAGTGATTATGCCTATTCCAATTTATGCCCTACGTGTTCCTCAGTGTACATGTTTGTATGATTACAAATTCAAGAGCGCTAATATGCATATGTTATTTCATGGCACTTTTTCAATGGAAACTGAAAACATTTTAAAAAACAAAAATCATGAAAAATGTTGATAGATGTCATCGGAAAAGAAGTTATTATTTTTGTGATGAATGATGATGAGTTGTCCGCAACGCAGGTGATTTGTGGCGATGAAATATTCATATTAATTCACAAGGACAATCTAATGACAATTAGATGTAACAATTAATAAAAAACTTACTTTGATTGATCTCGGGAAAGAGATAGCTTAAAAAAAATATTGCAACTTAATGTGACCGACACAATCTGAGTCTGCGTGATTAATAAATAATTAGTATCGCATCAGCATGCATTAGTATGTAAGTTATTCTTACTTCTTCTTCACCCTTAATTAGTCATAACACTATTTATCTATTTTTTTAAAGAATAGATTATTGGTGATGAAAATTTTGAATATTATATGAGAATGAGTGATCAAATTTCAACCTTAAAGAAAACTTAGAAGGGCAGGTATGCCATGTTTGTTCAAACACTTTGAAAACTCTCTAATTGATTTGGCGTCTATATTTGTGAATTGTTTTGTGCTAAGAAAACAAATCATACAACTAACATTGGCGTCTATATTGATGCCCATTCATATACGGTGTAAAATAATCCTAAGTCGGCCACCTAATTGCTTAACAAATTGACTACACCATAAATGTACATTTCCATGGTTGCCCAACATATGTGGGAGTAAACCATTTTTAATTCTAAAATATATTTCACATATTTATATTTATACAATTGACTCTTTTTTTATCTTATTAAAATTGTATTGTTACCCACTCAAATATCTAATTTATATAATTACGAATGTCATATTTTAATTTAATTAAAGAATATGACAAAAAATAATTTTTTTGGAACACTAGGATTCAATGGATTGTCATTTGCTGCACTTTAATATGATGATTGAGAATTGAAAGCCATTTACAAATAAAGAAAAATTTGTATAAAGATTTGAAAGGCACATTACCAAATAAAAGATCCATAATGATTTATTAGGGTCATAAATTAGTGTCCAAATAAATATTTTTGCCAATTTTGATGAGTTGAGGATCATGTAAAATATATTAGGTTTAATTAAAAAGTTTGATTGTTAAAAAAAAAAGAATTGTACTTAAATTTATTTATATAATTAAATAATACAATTATTATTTTTCATTTCTTTTACTAGAATAATTAATATTTTAATTATCAAAAAATTTTATATAATATAAAATTCCTCTTATTGAATATTTAAATAAGTTTCTCATAATATTCAATTTCTTAATAACAAACATTTAATATATAAAATTATTAGGTAGAGAAATAAAAAATAAAAATTAAATAAAAAACATTAAAATAATTCTTATTTATTTTTAAATAATAATGATATAATAAATATTTAAAAATTACTTTCCATTTCTTTTTCCACCATGAAACAACCGGTTTCATGGCAAAAACTATCCTTATTTTTTTCTTTTTTTGATAATTGAAAACCAACCTTAATGAGTCTTGTTTCGGTGTATTTCAAATCAAGATTCCTTGACAAGCAAATTTGCGCAATGAATTCGGAATTATACTTTTTTTTTTTCTTTTCTTTCTTGTGTGGGACCCAGATTCAACGTCCTCCCTCCTCTTTGATTCTGTAACAAAGGGCAGAGGTTGAAGAGGGAAGTTGAGAGGACCAGGAGAGGGGGGGGGGGGGGGGGGAAAGCACCAGAAACAGTTGCTTCACTTTCTCTTCTATGAAATCCAATCCTTCGCAGAAAACCAAGGGCTAAAAGTTGTGGCCCCGACGCCCCGTACCCGTATCCTTGAGCCACCGTCATTAATTACGTTTCATTCTGTTGCTTTTTCTTCGCTTTCTGGTTAAACAGGCTTTCTCTGAATTGTGACTATTAAAAGGTTTGCTATTTTTACCCGTTATAAGCCGAAATGAACAACTATGAAAGCCCCTTTTCATTAAAATTATTTCCTGGGTTCCACTTCTTTTCTGCGATATCCAAATGGGTTGGCGGTAAAATGTGATTTTGCTTATTAAGAATATTTTTGGGTCCAATTTTGCTGATTAAGATTGGGTTGTTGTATTCCTTCCGAGTTTCATTTCTATTGTATTGGTGTGGTTTCATTGGGTGCGTTTCCTCTGTATCTGTTTGCTTTTTTCCTGGTTGAAAATTGTCTTCCAAAAACGGGTATTACTTGATTATTACGTTTGCAGTGGTTTATTGTATGTGTTTTTTGTGCTGAATGATCGATATCAAGTGATGTTTTGCTCGGATACGATTTTCATTATTGATTTTCTAATTTTGGCATGATAGTATTTTTAATTTTTCTGCTCCAACTCTGATGTAATGGGTTTCTTCTACATCCCTGTTTTGTTTTTTGTGAATATTCTGTAGCACTTATTTCCTCTCATCGTCAAGTTGATAATTTGCAGGAGTACCTGCTTTTAATTTTCATATTCCAAATCAATTTGTCACATTTCTTCTTGGATTTCATATAATTATTTATTACCTGATCATTGGGATTGTTAAGTGCCTTTATATCAAGGATTGGTTAAAAGATTAGAAATGAACGATTATGATGCATATGCTAGTAGCACAAGTGTTTGTAAGGACATAAGATTGCTGTTTCTTGAAGTATGTAAGTATGAATGTGAAACTAGTTAATTTACCGGATGGGGTCTTCTTGATTGTTCCTTTGGTGTTTGGTGTTTTTATTCCGCTTTCTATTTTGTGGCCTTATTACGTGTTCCTGTTGCATTAATGCTTTCATTTATGAATGAGATGCAAAACAAGTTATGAAAGGGAGGAAATTCTTATGATGTCATATTTCGTATAAATGGATGGCCTGCTAGAGTTTCCTATAGTTTGTTGCCTTGGCATTTGTGCTGTGAGGGTGTTTGAACTTTTCTATTAGGAGACACCATTCTTGAGATTCAAATCAGAACAGCGCAGAAAATCAATTATTATGCTCAGTATTCTGAAATTGTTTCCATAAATTTAGACAAGTTTAAAAGATATTTTCCTTCTTTTCGGAACTCCAGAGATTATGAATTGTGACTGCCATTATTCCTGTCATTGAGTCATGGCATGTGTTTCTTCTTAAGAGTATGTGTCATATTTTATTGCTTTCCACTTAAGGAGGGAGATTTTAATGGTTTGCTTTAATTTGTGGAATTGATCTTTATTGCCTTTTACTGTTGAATCAATCATTACTTAATTTACATCCTGTATCATTCCTTTGCTCGATTTAAAATTAGCTCTGTTTTAGAGTTTCAGGATTGTTTGTCCTAAATCTTTATCCCCAATCTGATGGCTGAGGAGGGTGCTGATTTACCTGTAGCCCCGAAGTAATATATTCATCTGGGGTTAAATTAAGAAGGAACTCCATTGCAAAAGCAAGTTCTGGAAATGTTGAAGATATAGTTGTTCCTCATTATCGCAGAGCTTCCTTTGGCTCTTGTCATGATTTTTGTAAATATGGGTGGAAGCATACTTCTGAAGTGAAGGAAAGACATTCTATGGGTAATATAGTTCCAAGAAGTCCACTCTGTCGAAGTTCAGAAGAGGATGTTGGTGGGACAACGACTGCAGTGGCCAACAGTAGAGCATCTGTTGATTCCAAGCTACAAAGAAGGCATCAGCGGTCAATCTCAGAGAATCAGTTAATTCTGAGCCCCCAGATTTCTAATGCCTCTGACACCAATGAGAAGGAAATGCCAACAACATTACCTAACAGCCAGGAACAAGAAAAGAATGAAGTTCCAGTACTGAGGAAGAAAACATCACCGGTCAAGGTCAAATCATTAATTCATAAAAAATCCCATACATCTGATCCCAAAACTATCAGACAAGGGAATTTATCAGTTTCTGCAAAGCTGGTGGGAACTTCATCAAAATCAACTTTGAAGCCTGTGGGAACTTCATCGAAATCTACCGCGGAGCCAGTGGATACTTCATCAAAATCAACTGTGAAGCAGCCAGGGGAAACTTCATCAAAATTAACTGTGGAGCGCGTGGGAACTTCATCAAAATCAATTGGAGAGCCAGTGGGAACTTCATCAAAATCAACTGTGGAGCTGGTGGAAAGTTCATCAAAATCAACTGTGGAGCTGATAGAGACTGCATCAAAATCAACTGCAGAGCTGATAGGAGCTTCATCAAAATCAACCACTAAGAAGCTGGAAGCTTTATCAAAGTCAATTGCTAAGAAGGTGGAAACTTCATCAAAATCAACTGCCAATAAGGTGGAAGTTTCATCAAGATTAGCTGCTAAGAAGGTGGAAACTTCACCAAAATCAACTGCTAAGATGGTGGAAACTTCACCAAAATCAACTGCTAAGAAGTTGGAGACATCATCAAAATCAACTGCTAAGAAGGTGGTAATGTCATCGAAATCAACTGCTAAGGTGGGAACTTCATCAAAATCATTTGTCAAGAAGGTGGAAACTTCACCAAAATCACCTGTTAAGAAGGTGGAAGCTTCACCAAAATCAAATTCTAAGGTAGGAGCTTCATCAAAATCAACACCTTTAAAAGCTAAACAAATGAAATTATCTGAAAAGCATGTGGCTTCTTCGAGGTCAAACTCTGTCACGGTGAAGACAATATCTTCTATGAATCCCGCAGAAAGTTCTAGTGGACAAAGCAATAGGAAGCTCAAGATGGAAAAGCGGGCAGCCTCCTCGAAAGAAGCTGCAAGAAAATTGATGACCCCTTCAAGAGCTTTATTGCCCTCCAAACCCTCTCTTAATAGTGTTGCAAGTATTAATGCAAGAAAGCACAAGAACCTCAAAATTGTATCTCATCTAAAGAATCAGTTGAAAACCAGAAAATATGAACATAAGGAACCTAGCAACAATGAGGTTGAGGAAAAGACATTGTATGTCATCAAGATGGAAAGTGGAAACAAAGCTCTGCAGTTTGATCGAGATGCAATTTACGATGTTGAATCTTCCCCAGCTCAGTCGCTGTCACCGCCCAAGTTTTCATCCTCATCACAAGAAGATAAAGAGGAGTCCGAATACACAACCAGTGAAGGCAAGGAGGATTCTTTTTCAGTAAACCTGGAAAGCGAACTCATGGAAAACGGAGAGGCTTTGGAAGTGACGGAGATAGGCAAGCCCAGAGAGGTTGGGATTGTATGTTCTGAAGACAAGGGCAGCCAAATGTCAAAACTAAATTTCAGAAGGGGAAAATCCGTTGAACTTCAATATGAGAAAACTTGTCCTAGGAGGCTTAAATTTCGGAGGGCAACAGTATTTGGGGTGAATGCAAATATCAAGGCTGAAAACCAAAGGAGAAGTTTTAAAAGAAGATATGAGACTGATATTGATAGAATCGGCACTACAACTGGTCCAGAGAAGGTTGTTTTGAGACGTCAAGGTGTGCAGGGCAAGAGAGATGCGCACGGATTGTTCAATAATGTAATTGAAGAGACAGCAAGTAAGCTGGCTGAAATTCGGAAGAGCAAGGTTAAAGCATTGGTGGGTGCCTTTGAAACTGTAATCTCTCTCCAAGAGAGAAAACCTCCTGTAAAGACTATCAGTTGATTGTGATAGACAATTTCTAGCTTTTCATTTGTTATGTAAAGAAGTGGTAGGAAAATAAACCTGACCTTGTGAGTTGTGATAGCATATCTAGCTGATGGCGCCACTGAGATGTGCCTTGGGTTGTTTGTAGAAGCTTTGAATAAAGAGTTGAAAGGGCAATTTTCAGTTTGCAGCTCATATTAATCTCCATCATATACATTTTTGGAGCATATACACTTGTCTTATGAAGGTAATAATTGATGTAATTTGGGAAAATAAACAGATATGAAAACTGGTCTTTGCAGCTCATCTTAATCTGCGTAATCTGAAGAAGAAATGTGACAAATCTGATTTGATTCCTCGCATGTTTTAATATGCCAGACTTTTGGGTGGAATGGCAAGAATTGTAACACAAGCAGTATGAATCAACTCAGATAACACGCCAAAGTCCAGAGAAGATGCGCTACTCCCTCCAAATGATTATTTTGATTGATGCTTTAACTGGGTTTTACCTTTTAGAATATTATGATCTTGCCCTTTTTTTTTCAATGAATTAACCAGAAAAAAAAAATAGAGATCCAATATTAAAAGAGTGCTCAATAAAACTGTCATCATTAGATCCTTTGATGCAAGATGATAATGTGATGAATATGAAAGTAATGAAGAGTTTAGTGGAGAGTGGAGCGAGTTTATTAAACAGGATAATAATATGGAGAATCTAATCTAATTTTTTTTTTAAAAAATTTATATGAAATATCCATATCTTAATAATGTATTCAAATAATAAAAAAAATTTATCCAATAAAAAAATAAATTACTCTCTTCTTCTCCTCTGAGAGATAATAATATTACTTTTTTTATTTGAAAAATTACAAACCTCTTTTGAAATTAAAAAAAATTTACAACAAAATCCATTTTGACGAAAATATTTTAAATAATAAGATTATTTTTTAATTACAAATTAAATTTATTTAAAAAAGTATTGCTTAAAACTTTGATTTTAATGTTATTTATTTTGTGTTACAAACAATTAATTTAATTTTTTTGCATTTATAATAGTGTTATATATATATATACACACAAACATGTTATTATTGAACTTAAATATTGAAAAATATTGTCTTTTGATTAATTTTTTTCCTCAACTTATTGTGTGTGTGTATATATATCACTTTTTGTTTTTTTATTGATTGATTTTAAAACTAATGAACATTTAAAAAATAATTATTTTAATTATTTGAAAGTATTTTGGTCAAAAGTTTAGTCGCAGTTTTTTTTCACTCTAAAGAATAATTGTATAATTTTTTAAAATAAAGTAAAAAATTGTGTGGTTAAGTCATTTTTTAAAGGAAGATAGAATAATTAAGCTATAAACAAATTAATCTCTTCATTTGAATTATCCAAATAAGACAGTTGAGTTCAATATTTTGAAAACAAACAGAATAGATAAATAAAACAACTTGCACTCGTTAAGGTCTTGAACACCAAAATGAAGAAAGTGAAATTGGAGAATTCAAGGCTTTTAAACCGTTTGATTACATTGACGGAAAGCTTTTTTTTTTTTCTTTAATTATATGTTATATTTATTATAATTTTTATAATAATTATTTAATAATATATACTTTTTAAAACAAAAATATAAAACTTATTTCTATCTTTAAAATTATTCTTTTTTTTCAAAACATTCTTTTTGTATTCTATGTAGTAAATTGGCTGAAAGAATCATTTGTTGGAAACCCTTGAGATTCTGAAGCGACGGAGGGGTTGAGTTTTATGGGAAAGGCGATTGGCGACAGCAATGGCTTATTGTATGGGCTATTTTACGAAAATGACCTTTCATAAACGCATCCACGTCAGAAACAGTGGACCCACTGAACCTTGTCTGCAGTGCCAGGTAGACCTTTGTGATGTCATGTGACCCGTGTCATGGTGTAATTTGACATTGATATATGCATTTTGCCATGCTGTTAGTCTATGCTTGTCTCCAAATTTCTTACACTTTCTCTTGCTTCCCCGTGGGCATGGAACCAAGGCCTACCCTATGCCATAGCATTTCCCTGTCCTTTTCTCTCGCAGTCCTCATCTCTCTCTCTCTCTCTCTCTCTCTCTGTGCGTTTGCTGCCACTGCTGCTTTGAGTGTGTATTCTATGATCTTCTGGACCCAATTGTATCTCCTGAGAGGTAAATTTCAATGGTTGCTTGCAAGCAAGTTGCTTTTTCTCTCTTTTTTTTTTGGGTTTTCTTTTCAATTTCATCGTTTGCGGAGTCATTATTTGTACTTTTCAATTGCATGCAGGGTCGGGTTTTCCAGGGTTTTCGGACTATGCGGAAAGTGGGTTTCCGTAAGCTGGGGTGAGGGACAGTCGGGTTTTCTGATTTCTAGTTTCTGGGACACATTCCACTTCCAGTTTCTTCGCTTGGGGTTTGGTTGGTTTCTCGGTCTGAGTCGAGGGTTTTTTGTAAATTTCTCGTCGAGTACTGATTCAGTGAAGTCTAGTAATGGGTCCATTTGGGTTTGTCTCTCTATCAGGGAAAATGTTAACTTCCTCTGCATTTTATGAAAGTGCCTTATAAGTACCTCTCGAGACATTGTCTATCTGAAACTTTGGAAGTGTTGACATGCATTGAGAAACTGTAGAACTTGGGAACTTGGTAGTGTTATGTGGTTGATTATTAGTGTGATTATTGAAAGTTGTAAATCACCCATAACTCTGGATGCTTTTCTACTGTGTCTAATTATTTTGCTTGTGTTATGTCATACTAGTGTGACACAAAGCTGGCCACATTATAAATGAGTTGACGCATTTGGGAAGTTTGAACTCGTAGATGCATAAATATGATTTTTTTTTTTGGGGGTCAAATTTGATCTTGATTTCAATGCTCTGGTATTTGATTATATTTAACCGGCAAAACTGGGAGTAAGGTGTATCGAAATTAATTGAACATCACTTTCTAGCTTAATATTTAAGTTCCTGTTCTCATGCTCTCCTCTTTGGATTTTGTCCAGCATTTGAGTATCTGTGTAAGTTATGAACCCCCCCCCCCCCCCCCCCAAAAACAAGAACAAAAAAAAAAAAGAAAGTATATGTGGAAGCATCATTATTCATTACCAATATGTAATACCTCATTTTGTGTGTAAAATGATCCATCAGTTTTGGTTCCTTGCCTGTTAGGAGCTGTAGAGACACATAATTTGAAGCCTTTTGTTTTTTTTGGGGAAGATAGAGATGGTAAATTTATGGATTGTAAGACTATTGAAGTATCAGTACGGGGAAAACTCACCACATGCCAATGTTTTCAAATAGAAGAAAATTTCTTATTTTTCTTTTCAGCCAACTCTCGAGTATTTTAGAAAGAAGCTTAAGTTGTGTCATGCTAGTTTAATAGAATCTACAAAATTTAAATTATAACAAATTTACAATCATTATAAAGCTTTTATGTCCATAATTTAGTATTGGTTTTGTTTGTTTTGTGATGTTTCCTGTTTACGATGTAGCACCCAATTAAGAAACTTAATTGTTAGCCATTTGTCAAATGTATTGATATCCTTAAGTATGCCAACAAAGAGTTGTGATCAATTGGTATCTTTCTTTTTGGTTTTACCAGGTCAAGAAAATGATTATAATGAAGCAGTACCGATGCATACACTCAGCTAGCTGTCAATGCATTAAGGGCCATTTAAGTGAAGATATGATATTCTTAGTATTTCACCATTTAAATTGGAATCCCAAGCTAATTGCCACACTTTCATGTGTTTGTAAATGGTTTGATGATTTTGCCAAGCGAGTACTGTGGAAAGAGTTTTGCCGAACAAGAGCTCCAAAAATGATGATTGATCTGCAATCTAGTGGGAGCCACAATGTTGATGGGAACTGGAGGGCTTTAGGGAAGCTGCTTATTTACTGTTCAGGATGCAAGAAAGGTGGCTTGTTCAACAACATTCAGATCCCTGGTCACTTTGTTTATCGAACTCGGTTTTCTAGAACATCAGGAAAGAGCTTTCTTTTGCCACTCTGTAGAACTGATGTTTTGTATGTGTCTGATCCTTGTGAGCATCTTGACCAAGGTGAAGAAGGGGATGTAGGATTCTTCCGTGGTGTTTTCAAGTCATTCTCTACATCAAAAGTCAGGAAGATGCTTATTAGCAAAGGTGCCAAGCTCCATCCTACAGAAGTTTGCCCTTATTGTAAGGCAAAGTTGTGGAGCATGCTGCAGGCCAAAATGATTCCACAAAGTGCTAGCTGCAGGTTGGGTTCCTATGAAGATTGTGTTGAGTACTATGTGTGCCTCAATGGTCACATGCTGGGGATCTGTACCTTGTTACCATTGTCCGATTCAGAAGAGGCATCTGAATTTGACTGATATCTAAATGATTCTCAGGTACTTGCCCATATCTGGAAGACCATAACTTTCTGTCCTTTTTCATGCTTTCTTTTGGGATTTCTATATGACATGGAAATTTACTGTCTCAAATGTCAACTTTTTATCCTCCTCCAAGCTCAGTGTAAAAGTCACTGGGATGGTTGGCGCCGCATAGTGTCTCAATCTAAGATTTGCTGTTTATTATAATCAGTGTTCAATAATTGAAGAAAGCTAATTTTATGTTCCAATGAGAAACAGTTATTATATAAATTAGTTAAGGCTGAAGGCTTATGCCTTAACTATGTGTTTTTAAGTTGTAACAATGTGACTTTCCTTTCCTTGGGCAGATTGCAATCAGTTTTTGGATGATGTTTGGTTAAACACACTGCTGGTATGCTCCTGGGTATACTTCTGTTTAGCAGCAGCTGAAATACACCCTTATCATGATTCCACTTTAGCTATTGAACTTGATGCTGCTGTTTTGACCCATGCCGGTCCCATGAAGGATAGAAAATGTTACTACATTTTTCTTTATTGAACTATTACATATTTGGAGGTTACTCTGAACTACGTGATACCTTGTATATCACTGTGTTGATATCTGGACTCGGTGACAGATCGGTTGTGCAATATTCCGTACTTGTTTAATATCAGTCAGATTCATTTGCATGTTCTCATTATCCCCTTAGGATTTGATTCCCATCAATTCTATTCTGCTTCACGGAAGAGACTTGATTTTATTTATTTATTTATTTATTTATTTTTAGCAAGGAAGATTTGCTTTTATTTGGAGAGTACTTTGTAAACTTAATCATGAGTCAGGATCGTTTAAAAACAGACCGGACTCAAAAAAATTCAAAAAAAAAAAAGTCTGGGCTCAGTCTAGCATTGTTCACTCATAGTTAAGACCAGTCTCAACCTGGTTAAAGATGGGTTGAGTCTCGCCCAGCTCGGCTTATTTTAAAAAATTAATTATTTTATTTTATTTTATCCTTTTTTTATTTTATTTTAAAATATCTCTAATTTATTACTTGTTAGACTCGTTTTTTGTTTTAATTTTAAATGCCAAATAACCCAAAAGAGATATAACAAGAAGTTTAAATCATTTGGAACACATGAGACACCAAAATTTTTTATGATAATTTTTTTTAATAATATTATTGATCAATAATATATTTTGAATAATATATTATGCAACAAGTAAGAATAAAAAAAATATAACAATCATATATGTTATATAATTTTTTTTTATTTGTAGTTATAAATAATTTTTTTAAAAATACTATTTATTTATAATATATAAAAATAATAATTATAATATAGACTTGGGCTTGGACGAGACTTAAAAAAAATTTAAGTTCATACTTGGGTCATTTTAAAACAAACATGTTTTTTTTATCAAGTTTTATTTTAGACTTATATCCATTTTTTGGATTGGGTCTATTGGTCCGAACTAATGTTTTTGGCCCATAATCAGGTTTATTGCTTTGCTTTTTTCTCACCTAAATCCATCCCGAATTTCTAATGAGGGGCTAAAATTTCAAGAATTGGTAATTCTGGAATAGAAGAGAGAAACAATAGTCATTCAGTCTATTGCCACATGTTTGGATTACTGGGTGGTTATGGCGGTCTCTTCGGTGGCAATTAGTTGCCTAGTTAAAATAAGGCTTAGGTTAAAATTGGATTTTATTTATCATTTTAAATTAATTTTTTTAAATTTGAAACATTTTAAAATGATTTTTTAAGTTATAAATTTATTTTAAATTCTAATCCTTTCTTGTTGTCATATAGTGTTTAAGGAATGAAATTAGAACTCAAAATATTAATTTAAAATAATAAATAAAGTTAAGACATCAAAATATTATTTTATCTTTTAAATTATAATATAAAAGAGTAGAACAAATTGATTCAAGCCGAGTACTTCTATATATATACAATAAATTGTAAATTATATATGATAATTGATAAGTAAATATATCCAAATTCGTCAATGTATAAAGATGGCATTGTCGAGAACGGATCTGCTCATTTTGTGACACCAACATGATGTTATGATGTTAGAGAGAAATAAACTAAGTGATATGGGCCACATACATATGGTGTGGGACCTAACACTGGAAAAGAAAGAGCGGAGGTGTATAAAATCTAGGCTCTTTAATCTATCTCTCTCTAATATAACAGCTCACGTTGGTATAAAAAAAATGAGTGGATCTAAATTCATAAGAGCCACTACTGGTTCAAGGATGCCCAAGATTTTGCAAAGACAAAGCTATAAATGTAGTTGGCAGTTCATGTAAAACGTTTGGAAAAAAAAAATTGATGCATTTCAAAATAAGCAAGTTTCAAATTTCTTTTAAATTCTAGTCTTTACTACCATATATAATGCTTACAAAATGAATTTAAGATAAATTCGAAACTTAAGAACTAATTTATAATGCTGTATACTTGAAAGATTAACTTAAAATGATGAAGTTAAAAAATCAAAACACTATTTTAACCCAACATTTATTTCCTTGTCAATATTTTTCTTGATCAGTTCTTAGCCAAGGATCTCTATGTCATAGTTAGAAGTTGAGCGTGAAATCGCTCCTAGGATTGAATTCACAAATGGGATTTTATAATCTCAAACAAAGAACACTCGTTCCATTTGTTTGTGAGCAGCGAAAGCATGAATCGGTAAATAAACGTCAGATGGGAAAGGAGAAGTGTCCGAACAATAATTAATCCTCCTGACACAAATTTTTTTGGTTGTGTGGGGATCAGGATTGTCTTTTATCTTCAAACTTTGTCTGGATTGTCTTCTCTTCGATAGATAATAAGTGCGTATTTTCTTATATCAACTGATACATTTATGGTTTTATTTGGAGAACACAGAGAAATCAAATTAAAACTAGATTAATAAGGAGATATACTAATCTTTCCTTTATCAATTGAATTAATTCATTTGAGCTGCAAGATGTCATTTTAAAATTCTTTCCAAAGATGTTATAGGGCGCTTTCTTATTGTATAAAGATGTCTTTTAGCAAATGAACTAGGCACCTCTTTTGAAGACCAACACATTTCGATCCCTTACATGATGCACAAGTTACTTCTTTACATTCTAATCTTAAAATGTCACTCGACTTTAAATTTCAGGATCATAAAGAGATGATAACATGGCTATCAAAAATTACTACCATTTTGCACCACCAAAATGTGTCCAAATTAAAATGTGTACGATTAATCGGAAAAAAAAAACCAATAAGTGTCCTACTCATTTTCTGAATCCTCTGCTCCAAAGTCCAATCCAGAGATCGTCATCCGTCCAATGTTGACTGCGCCATAGAAACCATCAATAAAAGATTAGCTAGAAAGTGTAATTTTTAGAGTCACAATTTAATCGTATTATACACTGTAACATCAGTCGCTAATAGAACAGATCCTCGATGTAGATAATGAAATACATAATTTAACTAATATGAGAGTTAACAGTTTAACCTGTTTATTATCTCTTGCTTCTGATAATGCAAGCATAGTAATACCTCATGCAAGTAAAACAGAAGCTAAGGAAAAGCTACTTCTCCAACACCAACGTCTAGCATTTGTTATTATAAAGCGTGGACACGGATTAACAATAAATTTAGGATGCTGTATGAGTGAAGCAGTGAATAAAGTTGTGGAAAATATAACTTCTCCGTAGGAAATGGTAGATTATTTGTCCAGAAGAACATGAAGATTCTGTCATACCATGGTAATTTCAGCAAGAGGAAAAAAATCAGGGAGAAGTGTCTGTATGCATGGCAAAGTGTGGCTTCATAATAGCATAGTAATCAACCATAATTGCATCTAAACCCACATCAGGTCTCATAAGCGTAACTTTAAGCAATTAGTTGTAGAAAGTAGATGGATTATCATAGGAATCAAAGAGGCATGGGGAACCCACCCTTAAAAGCATACTGTTAAGGGAGAAGAACTACTCATTTTAAATATCACACTAAACATCTCATACTTCTTGATTTGGCACTAAGGCATTTCATACTACCTAGTCCTTAGGATAACACCACCCCAAAGAGCCGATGTCTCCATAGCTATACCCTATGACACTTCACTCACCCTGCTTGCTGGTCAAAATCCTCTGTAGGTAACCCTCCCCATGCTGTTGGCCAACCAGCTCACCTACCAATGATAGGACCCAAGGAGATGTAGGGAACCCATTAAAAGCGACCTGTCAAGGGGCATGAACAACTCTCCTTAATTATCACACCAAGTATCTCATTCTACTCGATATGGGACCTAGGCATCCCATACTACCTGCCTAGTCCCTATTATAGCACCACTTTGGAAGAGCTAATGTCTCAATGGCTGCATTCTACAACACTTTACTCAGCCTATTGATAGGAATCTTCCTATATACTGCTAAAATAATACAAATAACACTCTACTAATATCCAAATGAAAAATACTCCTAGCAATACACACTTGAGACATTCACAGGCAAACACAAGAAACAAATGAAACGACAAGATAGCTATTGGCTTTTGAGCGGCCAACTTTCTCCCACCAACTCTTGCAGCATGAAATTGATGGGTCCACAAATACCAAGCCCAAATTTGGAAAGGTTTACTTTAGAAGAGCCAAGAGAGGGGGGACAATATGAAGAGATCAACATTCGTTTCTTCATTTTCACCTTGAGGACAAGGTGCAACTCACTGAGGCTGGTATTGATGGGCTTGCAAATACCAAGTCCAGATTTGGGAAGGTTATGTTAGAAGAGCCAAGAGAGGGGGGACCATCTCTGGTGAGGTGGCAGGGAGAGAGAATAACCTTTAACTAACTCTCACGTGTGTTTGCATTGTGGGAGTGAGGGAATGAATGATTAGGAGGGGAGTTGTGTCCATGAGGAGATAGGCTGGAAGATTGCTTGAGGGAGAGAGCTCTGGTCTCTCGAAAACTAGATGAGAAACCAGTGTTAGTTTTTTTTCCCTTTGTGTTCATTGCTGCAATCACCTTCTTCAGTCGAAGAAGAACGTTTTGTTCAAAACAAATAATACCGAACTTGGTAGTTTCCATAAGAAATCCTCCTTTTGTCTCCATTAACCTCCCCCCACCAAAAAAAGGAAAAAAGTTTCAGATAGTCCTCAAGGTGAGAATTAGGTGTTGGGGCTGGTTTGAATCTTCCAATGAACAGCTTTGGTTGATAATTTCTACCTAGAAAATTCTCACGTGCAATCCCATCATTACAATATTTTATACACGTTGCACCAGAGAGAGAGAGAGAGAGAAGAAACTAGAAGAATACAAGTCATTTTGAATTCAATCAACAGAACTCCAGTACAAGTCTCACTATTATTTAAGGAATGCTATTAAATATTAACCAGGTAATTGCTACTAACTACCTAAACTACTAACAGAAGCTATTAACCTCTTATTTGGTAACTAATCCAACTCAGCTAGAACACCCACTCACTAACAACCATGTAATTGACTCACGTGTAACAATATTGTTCTTATTTTAAACATAATTAACTCCTTGTATGAGGTTGAAGAAGAAAACTTTGCGTTGGGATTAGATACATCACATGATCAAATTTAAAGTAAACAGGGACCTTTTTGGGGTTAAGTTGTACCACATACCAACAGCATCCAGCCCAACTAATTTTGGCATGAACTGCCTGACGTGGTCTTCTGCTGCTTTTTCAGCTTTCAGCGTCTGACACTCAAATGAAACCAATATTTTGTTCATCGCATCCTTTTCCTTGACCATATCCATGACATCCTCCTCCCAACTGTTCCAGTTAAATGTGAAAAAGAAATGTAAAATACCATCAGTGTCATGGTCATCACAAAGGTGAAAAGTGTAAATGAAAGATTAACACTTCAATTTACAAGGAGAAATGTCCCAAAAAAGAAATAAGAGATTAAAATAAGAGTTTTTAGAGGCAACATGAAGTAAATCCAACATGTGTTTTATGAAGAACGTTGATGTGCTGTAAATGAAAGATTAACACTTCAATTTACAAGGAGAAATGTCCCAAAAAAGAAATAAGAGATTAAAATAAGAGTTTTTAGAGGCAACATGAAGTAAATCCAACATGTGTTTTATGAAGAACGTTGATGTGCTGTAAATGAAAGATTAACACTTCAATTTACAAGGAGAAATGTCCCAAAAAAGAAATAAGAGATTAAAATAAGAGTTTTTAGAGGCAACATGAAGTAAATCCAACATGTGTTTTATGAAGAACGTTGATGTGCAGAAACAAAATGTGAAATTTGTTCATACTAGGCCCATGAATTTTTCTTATCATATCTTTCTTTAGCCGGCCTTTGCTGTCAGGATGCTAAATTGTAACAACTTATGTTGGAGTGTTGCCAGTTAATTACTGGAAGAGAGTCAATGACAATGCTAACATTTTTAGCCTGTAGGATGATCCAGAATTAGTATTTAAACTGCTTTATGATGACACAAATACAATTTGCCAATTTGCATATCAATATTATGTGTTTACCATGGAAAATGCCGTGACCTAAAAGCCAGGAATATCATTTCTATGTCACTAGCCTTACCCATGAGCATGATCAATGCTGTGGAACCGAGCAGCATCATGGCCTCTGCATTCCACAATAACAGCTCGTTCTTTCCTCCTCTTTTACATCAAAGTATCAAATCAATTAGGCAATAAAGTATAAGTAAAAATGATGCAAGCAAAAGAGAATTAACACAGAAATCATGCAGTTCCTACACTGAAATCTGTAATTGTCAGTTTGATAAGGCGATAGTCCTCACCCCTACTGCACTCCCTTTCACATGCCAACTCTTACACCATGAAAAATGAAGTTGAAAAGGCAAATCATAAATAATATTACATGAAGATAAAAAGCTTTCTAACAACAAAAAACGATTTACATGTAAGAATTGGCTCACAGGACCATGAGCTAGTAATCAACATAAAGATAAATCCACTAGGTATGAACAAATGCATTGATGGATAAAGCCTATCCTTGCAAACTACTAATGTTACACGTGAGTCAATTAAATGTTTGTTAGTGAGTGGGTGTTTTAGCTGAGTTGGATTAGTTACTAAATAAGAGGTTAGTAGTTTCTGTTAGTAGTTCAGGTAGTTCGTAGCAACCATCTGATTAATATTCGGTAGCATTCCACTCTTATAAATAAGAGTGAACCCTGTCCTAGAGTTCTGTTGATTGAGTTCAGAATTACTCGTATTCTTCTAGTTTCTTCTCTCTTTCTCTCTAGTGCAACGCACGTCAGATAGCGACAGCAATTGTCCCTTGCAGAAAGGCCAACTAAATTAAAATTTGTGATTGCCTATACAGTTAAACCAAACTATAGAAAGATATTGATTATGAAATTGTAAGGTTCTTCCGGGGCCGTTAGTAAAATATAAATAAATAGCAATAGCTAAAGCTCTGAAACTTATGAACTCATCTATGAGAGAATCTTTAAAACAAACAACTAAAGTACTCTGGAAAAATAAGACTCTCATTAAGTGAAATTTGTGGTGTAAGATGATAAATGATAGCATCTTTCTTATTCAGAAGAATGTTAAATTTTAACTAGAAAGCAATAATTGACCCCCAATATTATGATGATGTGAGATAGATTTTTACAGTGAACAAGACTCTCCAACAAGGAATGCGAAAAAAAAAAAGTAGGCTTTTCAAACTTTGCTTTCTTACACGACTTGTTGTAAGTCTGTGCTTCTATCTTTTATAAAAATACCAATTGTATAAAAATTACCAGAGCCATGAAGACCATAGCAGACAGAATGGGGAAGCTGGATGAAGTGTCCTGACATAGACCCCCCTGGTAACAATGCTATTGATGCTACTCCTTCCATCATCTCCTCCACCTTCCGTCTTCTCGACACCTCCTCTCTCTCCTCTGCAATAAAATTTTTGAATGAAAAGAGACTGTGGAGGAAGAAAGGAAAAAATGTTGAAAAAAGAAAATCCCAAGTTTTATTTTTTCTACAGTGTCGATTCTGTGGCATTCACGGACCAACTCACAAATTACATATATTCCCAATATAAAAGATTTAGCAAACCTACCCATTATTTCTTCAAAAGCTTCAATTCCTTCTATTAGGTTGCTGATGACTGGTCGGGATTTGTGAGGCCCGGAAAGCCAGGGGGACAGGAGAAGCCTAAAACGACGTGAATGATGCTAAACTGTGGGGTCTGGCCACGAGTGTCGTTTTTGCCAAAGGGTCTCGTTTTGTTTTCACTTTTAATTCTTATTGTCGTTGTCATTTTCATTATTTTATCTTTAGATTTTTTAAAAAAATCTTTCCCGTTTCTTTTATTGAGAAAATAAGTCAAAATTCTATTTAAGTCTTAAAAATATTTTTTATTTTATATTGATCGTAAAACTATTTTTTGTTAGAGCCAACGAAGATAAAAAAAATTTTCAATCAGCATACCACGTCATATTTAATGGAAGGAAGTTAACGACGTTTAACAATTATTTGAAACGTATACAAAACTTATGGACTTATTAAAATAACAAAAATAATTTTAGGATTAATATAATATATTAAATATACTTTTAAAGTAAAATAGAGTTTTAACCAAAAATAAAAATATTTAATACTAATTGAGGTTGCCAAATTAATATTACAAAGAGAAAAGCATCATATTCATTGACAAAGCCAATACCTTGGCTAAGAGGGAACTTCTTTCTATAGAAATTTTTTTATATTATTTAAAAAAAATTATACTCTTACAATATATTATTTAAATGAAATATTTCTATTCAGATTTTTAGATTAAACTAAATGAGATTAACTGACTAATAATAACTTAACTTTCTCTCTCATAAATCTAAAAACAAATTTAAATTTAAATGAGTAATATATTAAAAATTACTCTTTCTATTAATATCAATAATTTTATTATCTACACATAAGAATATAATTTTATATCTACTCATTACTTAACAAGGATATAATAAACAATATATATTATTACTAACAATATCATAATAATATAATGAACAGCTCAAAATAGCGTTTTGAAGGGGGAAAAGATTTATTTAATGAGGTATAAAAATTTACGATTGTCAATTTGTAAAAAAATATATATCTACAAAGCATAATAAAAAATATTTTATCCAATAATATTTCAAAAAAAAATTTACTATTCAAGACAATTATTAGTTCAATTGAATACAATGTATTAACATTTGAATCTGATTATATTTTATTCAATTTACTATAGAACTTCTAATTAATTAAAACGATGTATTGAAGACATATGCATTGATTAAATATAAATTGAAAAATAAAAAAATTAAGCAGGAGTCAATAGGAGAAGGGATATGAATTACTGTATAAAGTCTAACAAGTTGAAGACAATTTGAAAAAGAAAAATAAAAAGAGAAAAAAGTAAGGATAAATTAGAAAATAAAAATAAAAAAGATAAAGAGACAATAAAAGAAAAAATAAATGAAATTGGAAAAAATTAAATTCTAAGTTCAATTTAAAATGTTAAATAATAAAAAGAAAAATATGTGTATATTGAATGAATTTTGCAAGTTTAATAGATTTAAAATTTTAAAGAATGTAAAAACATGATATGAAAATTTATTTTATATATATATATAGGGGCCCCCTCCCCTGATGTCGCTCCGCCGCTAATCCCATCAGTTTTAGATTCCTCTTTTATTTTCTTTTACTTTGACTAAACAAGTTCTCTATGTTATTAATAATTTAAGTGCTTTAAAAATAAGACTTACAAAACACAAATTTTCCTTTAAAAAAAAAATTGTCTATAGTTAAATTATTTATAAAATTGTATTGCTATATCATTGTCCATACTTACTAGTAAAACTCTAAATAGGTAAAATTTGTGCCTTGAATTTATCATATAGGCTTACCAATTAAATGGAATGTCAGCAAAATCACAATGGATGGACTCGCGAGTTTTATACGAGGTAGGATATTCAAGATATGAACTCGAATCTGCTGGGATTAGTTTACTCCTATCGCTTTATATACTACTTATTTCCGAGGAAAACAAGGTCACAACTTTAATTTAATAAAAGATTCACCGCAAAACAGATATGATTATTGCCTATGAAAAGCCATACTTGGAATAAGCAATACTGTTACTTGTAATATAAGCTCATTACAATTATGATTGTTTAGTTACTCTCCTGGTTTGAGCGAACTCATTCCAGCAGCGAGGGAGAAAGAAAAGAAAGAAAGGAAAAAAAAAAAAAAGATTTATACCATTTTCAAGGGGCATATGGAACTTCATCAAGCATAATATTCGTATTGGCCACTTTATGAAGAAGACATCTATAATAGACGCAAGCTATCCACAGAATGAGACTTCAACCGGTATAGTAAGGGGATGTATTCTCAAAATTTGTGTGAAACCCAGCATGAGGAGAAACAAGGAGCAGTAAAAGGCATTCAGAGAGCCTGTGGAAACGCTTCTCGGCTGTCATCAGCAGTTGATTCTGAATCAGCTTCAAGTCTTTTAAATACTAACTTCTGCTGGGGAAGTTGACCATTAGCAAATGCTGTGACTTCTGTGTCGATTAAAATTGAGTCCTCCTCCTTAAATTCTCCTCTCAAAATACCCTTGGCAAGTTCATTCTCCACGTGCTGTTGAATCACTCGCTTCACTGGCCTAGCACCATAGTTGGGGTCATACCCTAAACTTCCAAGAAGTTGGACAGCAGCATCTGTCACCTGGATTTTCATCTTACGATCTGCAATTCTCTTCTGTACACGCTCCAACTGTAACAAACATAACATGAGATGATCGATTTAAAATACCACAAGATTGACAAATTTCTTACCAATAGTAACTTGTAGTCAAAGCAGCAGAGACATCAGAAATATAACAGCTAAAACGTCATCGCCTTCCAAGGAATATAGTATAAACTATAAAGCATCCTAATAAAACCAGCACATCCAATGTAGTTTGCATCTTAATTAGATGGCTACCTAAGCTATCTGTATCAAAATTGCCATCTTCACTATGGCTTGTAGTCAATCAACATAATTTTATATTAGTTTCTCACAAATACAAGTTGGCCCATGTGTTCTAAATTCTTAAATTCAATCATTTTAAGGTGAACTGCTAAATGTACTAGGAGGGAGAACAAAGTTACCTGTAACCTGACAATGCTGCTGATTTGGTCACGATCTAGAGGCTGGAAAACAATATATTCATCAACTCTATTCATGAATTCAGGGCGAAAGATGGATCTTGCAGCATCCATTACCCGCTGCTTTATGGCATTATAAGCTAGCTCTTTTGAAGTGTCATCATCTGTGTTGAGAATGTATTGGGATCCTACATTTGATGTCATAATAATAACGGTGTTGGTAAAGCTTACTGTTCGACCCTGTGAGTCAGTTACTCTACCATCATCCAAAATCTGAAGGAAAACATTGAAAACATCCGAGTGCGCCTTCTCAATCTCATCAAACAGGATAACCGCGTAAGGTCTGCGGCGAACTGTCTCAGTTAGTTGCCCTCCCTCTTCATACCCCACATATCCAGGGGGAGCTCCAATCAATCTTGAAACTGCATGCTTTTCCATGTACTCACTCATATCAATTCGTACCAGTGCTTCTTCAGTATTAAACAAATAGGAAGCAAGGGCCTTAGCGAGCTCTGTCTTGCCAACACCAGTAGGTCCCATAAACATGAAGCTTGCAATTGGGCGGTGAGGATCTGAAAGACCTGCTCTTGAACGTTGGATAGCCTCGGCTACAGCCCGAACAGCAGGATCTTGACCCACAACACGCTTATGAAGCTGTTCCTCTAAATGCAACAACTTCTCCCTTTCTGATTGTTGAAGCTTTGAGACGGGGATACCAGTCCACTTGCTTACAATTTCAGCAATATCACTTCCTGTAACTTCTTCTCTCAGCATAGACTTCCCAGAGTTCATATAGTCATCTAACTCCTTCTCTGCACTTTCAAGTTGTCGCTGCAAGGAGTTTAGACTACCATACTTAAGCTCAGCAGCACGATTAAGATCGTACTCCCTCTCAGCTTGTTGAATCTCAAGATTTACTCTGTCAATCTGCAAATATGAATGCAAAAGTGGTGAACATCCATTTCAATCTTGATATCTTGTGCAAATAAATTTCTAATTTCATTCATAAGTACTAAATCAATGTGCATATGGGATGCAAGTTATGATAGTTGCTCCACATTATATGAAAACACAACAAAAAGCTATCTTCTTGTGATCTTCCCAACCCCCCCGTCCCAAAAATAGTAATAAATAAATAAATAAAATATGTGATTCTTTCAAGATTTGCTTATTTGAATAAAAAAGAAAGAGAACCTTTAGCAATAATAATAAGAATATAACCACATACCTCCTCTTTGATTGACTGGATACGAGTCATTACAGACTTTTCATGCTCCCATTGCTCAGTCAGCTCAGCTTGTTTCTCTTTTAAGAGAGAGAGCTCAGTCTCAAGCCGATTCAGTCTATCTCTAGAAGCTCTGTCTGTATCATTCATGAGAGAAAGTCTCTCCATCTCTAGCTTCAAGACTGACCGATTGATCTCATCAAGTGCAGTGGGTTTAGAAGTAATTTCCATTTTCAGTTTAGCAGCTGCTTCATCAACCAGATCAATAGCTGCAATTTAGAAGTAACAAGCAGTTAGTGCTCTAAGAAAATCATTTCTTCTAGTCCACAAAGGAAATGGAACAGTTTAACCAAATAAACTCACTAGCAAAGTAAGAAAAAAACTATATATTTATATATATTTACGCAAGTCCAATCCTTGGTAAATGAGGCAAACTTTGATCACATGTATGTTCTCCAGAGCTGACAAGTGCTATAGCTTTGAAGATCTTTACAAATCAATTTCAGTTAATGCTTTCTGTCATTTCTACCCCAAAGATGATGTACTATTCTCCTAGCATTAGCATTCCAATGGTTTTGGGATCAACTGCATCTGGATTCTGTTTTAACAAAAACCTGTAACTCAACTATTTTCCATTAGGCCTTAACTAAATTGATGTAACTGCATCCCCCCCCCCCCCCCGGGGGCCCCCAAACAAAATAAAAAATAAAAAAAGCCTTAAGGCAGACAGAAGATGTTTTTATTTAGAAATCAGACTGCTTCCTCATTTAGGTTGTAAGATGTCATAAAAGTAGTAAATTCTCAGCACTAATGTATGTATGCCTGAGTTTTCTCAATACTTGACTAGTCACTCTCCATGATTTTGCCACATGTATTCATACCTTTGTCAGGCAAAAATCGCCCACTGATGTAACGATCTGATAGAATTGCAGCTTCCACAAGTGCACTGTCAGAAATGCGAACTCCATGATGCAACTCATATCTTTCCCGCAGTCCTCTTAGTATGGAAATGGTATCTTCGACTGAAGGTTGGTCAACATAAACTTGCTGGAAACGACGCTCCAGTGCTGGGTCCTTCTCGATATATTTCCGATACTCATCCAGTGTTGTTGCACCAATACATCGCAACTCACCCCGACCAAGCATAGGCTTTAAGAGGTTACCAGCATCCATAGCACCATTTGTAGCACCTAAATATGAGAGAGATTATCGTTGCAATCAAAATCAACATCCACACAGAAATTTAAATTCTCCATTTGTTGGCGTTGGCTATAAATAGAGTGCTTGATATTTTTAGGTAGAAAAAGATATCAATTGAATTATGTCATCTTCTCTGAGCAAAATCTACATTGATCTTTATATCATGGGAGGAAGAGAATACAAAAGAAACAGAGTATTTGTGCAGAGGATCCAGAACTAGATTTTAGAATATTAAAAGATCAGCTGCCTAAAAAAGGACAGCTTTGAAGCTGCTTATTACCTGCCCCCACAACAGTATGGATCTCATCAATGAAAAGGATTGTCTGACCATCAGATTCTGTTACTTCTTTAAGAACAGCTTTCAGTCTATCCTCAAATTCTCCACGATACTTTGCTCCAGCAATAAGTGCACCCATGTCAAGGGATATAAGCTGTAAAGCAACAAGTAAGCCAGATCAGTTGTACAACATTGAGCCAACACGTGCCCCAAAAGGGGGAGGGAAAAGGAAGAGAAAAATTACATCAATGAGAAAGAAAAAGATTTTTTAAACCAAAAACAAAAAAAGGGGATTTAAGACTATGTGGTAGAGAACATAATGTACACAAATGGAGTCATATGTAGATTTGACTTAAAAACTTTAGAAAAAACAGTTTTTCATTCCATGATCCCATTCTTGCCCCTTTTTCCTTCCACATTCAGCCCTACTAAGCATAGCCTAAATATCTGAATAGAGAACATACCCTCCGATTCATTAAAGCTTGAGGAACATCTCCTTGAACAATTCTCTGTGCGAGTCTGTTTAATAGGAAGAGTTAGTATGCAAAGCACAGTAAGGAACACAAATGGAATGAGATAAATAAGGTACAAGCAAGAAGAAAATTATTTGACCGGCTATTTTTTCCTTAAAAGTTATGAAATAGCATCACATACTAAGAATAACCACACTGTTGAATTATCTCTGCCATTTGAAAATTTGTAGAGCAGGTTACACATGTAATTAAGGCCCACCAATATTGCTAGTAGCTTGTTGAATTTGGAACAAGAATATATTTTAAATACAGAGGAAATGTTCAAATAATAATCCAGAGGCTAGGAAGAAGACCTTAGTGCTTACCCTTCAGAAACTGCAGTCTTTCCAACACCAGGCTCACCAATTAGCACAGGATTATTCTTTGTTCTCCTAGAGAGAATCTGAATGCACCTGCGAATTTCATCATCTCTTCCTATGACTGGGTCAAGTTTGCCTGCTTTAGCCATTTCTGTTAAATCTTTCCCATATTTTTCCAAGGCTTCATACTTCCCTTCAGGATCTACAAGAAAAATAAATATAAGACTTTCACACACTACAAAATATTGAAAACAGAACATATAAAGTATAGCTCCCAACAGGCATAATAAAGTCAAGGGCAACCTGAAACCATTGGTTCACAACACTCTAGAAAAAGTAGCAAGATACTTGAGTCTTTAATGGAACATAATAAACTACTCTAACTAATTCTCCCCCAAAATGGAAGGGAAAAAAAGAGGACAACACAGATAACTGCATATTTATAAAAAAGAATACAAATGGAAAATGGCACTACCTTGGTCAATAACCGACTGGCGTCCCCTTATGGACTCTACTGCAGATTTTAGAGCTTGCAAAGATATTTGAAAATCTCTAAACAGTTGCTTCCCAAATCGTTGATCCTGGGTGAAACTAAGAACCAAGTGCTCAACTGACACAAATGAATCCCCATATTCTTTCTTGTAATCCCTGGCTCTCTGAATCAATGCTTCCAAATCACGCCCTAACATTGAACCAACTGATTCCCCTAGAACCTAGCATGATCAAACATGAGCTAGCCAATCAGATTCCAGGGTGACTAAATATAGACAATGGGAATAGTATTTTCTCCAGGAAAGGATAGTAGGTAAGTCAACCAGCCAACAAAATACAGAAGTGTATCTTAATGGCATATGAAAAGATACAATCAATACCCATGTGTTTGCTCCATATCATTGGCATTAGGCACCTGCTCAAGCTCAAAGTCATACATGGACATTTAATAGTGAATTTGGCAATTCAAATCAAAATATGGGAGGCAATTTATATAAAAGAACCATCACATAGATCCATGGTCCAATGGACACAGGATCCGAACTGCAGCCAACAGTTGTAAGTCAGCAACATTTTCATCATAAGAAAAGAGGCCTTTTCTAGCACAGATTCATAAGTGAAAAACATTAGCAGTTATAGTTCATAATGAATGAAGAGCAAGGATAGAGAATAGATTTAAAACACCGCCCCTTCAATGTAGGGTCAAGATATGATAGCAAATGGCCATTTTAGCGTTTGACCTATTCTTGTTCCATTGCTAGTTTTTTTTCCCTGAACGGGAGTGAGAACTTTTCTTAGAGGACATTTCAGATTGGCCAGACCGTCATACCATATTCACCATTTTATGATAGTCGCCATGGCAATCCAATTTCCTTGTTAGTCCTTCAGTCATTCTTGATAAATCATATTCATATTATTTCCATTTCAAGCTTCATTTTGTTTAATACCCTTCAATTTCACTTCCACCACCAACTTGCGGACTCGCACATTTTCTAGTTAGGAACAAGGAAAATGCACAGGCTCCAAAATAGATTCCAATAGAAAAAGAATTAAACTAACGACAATAAAATCCCACACCTAAAATGTAGACCCCCAAGAGGGATGCCAAACTATATCACAGAGTGAATACATCATATCTCGAGCAATTAAAACTAGTTTGAAAAGATTAATCACCTTCGGCTGCCTTTGGATGTACTTATCAGTAGCCTGTAGTAACCGAGTATTATCAATCCCAACCTTGGAAAAGATCCGGCGAGCAAGCCCATTCTTTTGCTCCAACAAAGCTTTCATCAAGTGCTCTGTCTCCACAATCTGATGCTTGTTCTCTTTCGCAACTTCCGGCGATGAAACAATCGCTTGCCACGCCATTTCTGTGAACTCTTGCTGCGTAATCTGCTATAGCATCAAAATTTAATATCAACCCCTCCACCTCCACAGAACCAAATTAAACCAATTAGCATTATAAATGAGTTAAAACCACATATATTAAATTGCTAATTATTTAGACGAAGTTTGATATTGGGGCAAGATTGAATTTCTACACAAACTGTAACTAGCCGCCATGGTCACTATCCAAGCTTGAAAAAGAATCAAAGTAATGCGCAGAATCTATGTTACCCTTCCACTTGAAGCTTCACAGCGGACAGAGAAATGTTTAGAATTTCTACGAATTCTAGGAAACCCATTAGTCAAAGAATCCCTTCTGCTCAAGGGCAGGGATTTTAAGGCTTTAAGAGAGGTGTGTTTCGTGGGAAAGCTTAGCGAGAGCTGTGACTGAGCAAATCGAGCATCACTTCTGTTACAGCAAATTGGAACTGAGTGGGGAAGGCTGAGCCCAGAAAAAGCCGTGGTAGAGGCCATTACCAGACCCCGGCAACTCCAGTGAGCTTGCTCGTTCTGCGTGAAGCTGCACAGAATTGGGAGATGGGCGAGGGAGGAAGTTTGCGTGGGAATGGAGGAAAGGGTAGGAATAAAAGAGTTGAGTGAGTGTGGAGTATTCCCGCAGGTTCGAAGGGCTCGTGGAAACATACACAAATTGATTGGGTACGCCCGATGCACAATGCGCCGCCTTCACCAGGATCACACACGTAGGCCGGTTTAGATATATGGTAGGGAAGGAAACATGGGGGTCGTAGTGCGACAAACAGAGTGGATTGTCCGTAGCATCCTGCTCAAATTCCAGCATTTTGGACCGCCGATTCAGATTTAAGTTTTTTTTCAATTATTCTACTTTTAATTTCGGCAATCTATTCTCTTTTATTTTAAAGAAATAAAATATAAGATAAAAATAATCTTTTAATTTTTACCAACAATTTTATTTATTAAAAGTTAAAAAATTATTTTTATTTTACACTTTTCTTCTTTTAAAATGAAAAATACGTTACCGGAAAGAAAAAACTAAAATAGTTCAGATCTATATTCAAATGGTTTAAATTGCTTTAGCTTAACATAACAACAGACAATCCACTCTCCAACAAATAAAAGAAAATTACAACAAAAAAAGGGGGGGAAATCCCCTATAATGTTTTGTCCTTTTTTATTTTCCATAATGCCTTATTATTGAATAAAATTTAAGCTCTTTTAAAAGTTTGATATCAAAATTTTATATTATCATATTATACATATATATATATATATGTATTCCTTTTTTTTTTTAATAATGCTTTTGAGTAAAACACTATTTTCGTTACTCACATTTATACCCATTAACATATTCCAATAGTTTGGCATAAAATATTTGAGGAGGAGAGGATCCTATTCCACTCTTCTTTACTTGTAAAGAACAGTCCAAAACAGAGACTCATCCTTGTTCATTGATGAACTTCGATGGAAACATCTCAAGAAGATTTACTGGAAATCCAATCAAAGTTAGGCAATCTGAAGTACAGTATGAAACAACAAATATCATCATGGATTGAACAAGATATGGTCTCCGCTTTTCTAATCTCAGGTTCAGCCTATCAACGATTCAACAAAAGAAAGAGGATCAGGTTCTATTAGTTCATTTTGAATACACCACAAATCAAAACATGTATGAATGTGGATCTGAATCTCTGCCTCTGTTTGCTGGTAATAATATTAATATACAGCAATTTCATCTCATTGATTAATAAAATTGAAGATAGTTTGTGTTGCGTGGTGCATACAACACGTTGTACTCTTTTGAGTTATGAACCTAAGATTGATCCTTATACTGAGAATTGAGATTGAGCAATTTAAAAAATCTCAATTACGACTTGCAGACGCCAATGAGCTAATAGCTCACATGGAAGCAGCAAAATTACAACTAGTAAACATTTGTTGTAACCAACTGAAACTACTGACTTTGGGGGTATTCATAGAACAATGCTTCTGACAGAATAACGCTCCCTCTTGCATGGTGTCTTTGTCTACTTTCAGGCCCTGAATGCCTTTTCCGTTGTTGCTGAAGCTAGAAAGCACATAACAGAAAAGGTTCCTTTGGGGTCAAATATTAAGTCATTGCTCAGATTTTGAACTTTTTTGGGATAGGGCCATTGACATCTATTTTTCAAAATAAAAAATGATTACTTCTAGTTTTCGATCATATTTTAAAATTACTATATGATTTCAATGATTTAAGAAATAACCCCACAACCCATAAACTCAACATCATGTACAGATGCAAAGCTGGGATGGGGATGGAAATATGGGTAAAGTTTTCATGTTCAAATTATAGAAATAACTTCCTCTTGTACTCAAAAGAATGGTGTTGGTGTTAAAAACGACATATGGCTTCTAAGTTTACAACAAATTTTGGCGAGAGAAATATGGCTTCTAAGTTCTAACAAGAAATGAGTTTTTTTTTAAAAAAAAATTAACGATACTGGGGAGGGAATTAAAACTATAGATCTCCATTAATACAAGACTATAAGAGATACTGCCTCAAATTTTAATTTGTAGCACATTTTACATAACTCTGGAAACATTTTGCATCAGGGATAAGAAGAATTTTAACATATAATCAGGGACACGCTGGCAAAATAGAGGAGTTCGTTTCAAAAAACAATTATACCAACAGGAAAATGAGGCAACACTATTAGTGCTAAGACCAGCGGGATAACGTCACCTATGAAAAACGTTTACAGATTTTACTGCTGCAGAGAATCAGGAAACTACCGTCTAGTAGCGTTGACGTCAACCCTCACCAAGCCAAGAACTCTTTACCTATAGTAAAAGGAGACATGAAATCAAATAACTTGCACGAGATATTCCTTCAGAAAGCTGAAGACTATGTTTAAAAATGAATACAAATGTAAATATCTTAACCACCTAGGAATGATACTATCTTCTATTCACTCTAGTCTCTGGATGCTACAATATAACACAGACGCACTTGTTCTGCTTTGCTTCACTTGTTGCTTTCTTCTCTGTCTCAAGAGAAAGGGAATGAAAGTCAGTAAGGATCAGGTAAAGCACCAAAACAAAATTAACTTCAAGATTTGAAACAGAACTGCAGGTTTGATAACTGGATTTGTCAATTCTCAGTGGGAGATCAGTAGTGTGCGGTTTTGGCTTCTCTAAAAAGCATCTTGCACCTTAAAGTATAGTGCACTATAATAACTCTGGAAATGGAAAATCTGAGGGAAATGTTTTCTAAGAGAGTCAATATATAGGACTATTACTCACAATCTGATCTTTCTGCTATACCTTTTTATCAAAGTTAAAAACGGAAAGTCATAGGATTAGATAAAGTTACCAAATCAAACTAACTCCAAAATTTGAGAAAAAACTTCTGTAATTCGGATTTGTATTTGAAGCAAATAGCTGGTGTGAGTGGTTTCCCTCAAACTCAAAATAAAAGGTTTGACAATTGCACCAGAACAGATAAGATTCTGAAGGAGATAAGAAGCCTGCAGTCCCAGATTTCTCTGAAGAGCACTTTGCACTTTAGAAAGTAAAATGCAATATTAACTGTTGATTGAAATGTTCCCTAAGAGAGTCAAGTTATTGAATTCCTTTAGCCAACCCATTGACAAATGGTCTTTTCATGAATGAATGGTCTCTGCATTAAAGATGCTATTTAATATAAAAAAGTATATTAGCGGAGCCAAATTCAGCAGTAATGCAACTTAGTTTTAACACATAATATAAGAAATAGAATGTATAAAAGCTTGTTTTGCTATTGCCAATGAAAATAACTTCAAACTTATTCCAGTAAAACTTAAAAAGAATATTCCTCTCTTGAAACTGTTTATACAAGTATAGCAGACAACTATTTGGCATATCTTGGAAAGAAAGATTAGACCTTTCTCTACAGTAGGCGTTTGCACAACCACGTGCATTGTTGTAACTCCCCCAGGGATATCAGATAATGGGCTCTGGCATTCCCCGACCGTTCTGTTGTTTTCCAGTATTTTTCCCGCACTAATTAACTTCACATCTTTTATAGTCCTTGGACCATTCTCCTTGTCTTCAAAAGAGAAACACAAAGTTATATTTTTCATATATAACTAAAAACCATAGCAAAAAGTTTAAAGAATGCCTCATAAAGTTAACCATCTAAAGGCATGACCTTGTCTAGCTGAAAAATCACTACTTTAAACTTGATATGTTTGTCCAATGCAGCCTGGTACATCTATGTCATTCTGCCAGATTCATTATGCCTTGTACACCAGTAAGTTACAGAGACTATGGCGACTGATCAGCTTAGTTTACAGTAGAAGTAGGGGTGAACAAAATAGAACAAAACCGAACCAAACCATTCAAACCGAACCAAACCAATAAAAATCGATTAACAAATGGTTTGGTTTGGTTTTTTTAAATCTAAAACCGATTAATTCGATTCGGTTGTCGGTTTATGGCACCAAACCAACAAGTTGACTATACTATTTTATTATAAAATATTACTCTTATTTTATTTTATTTTATTTACTTTTCAAAACTTTTTGTCAATTTATGGGTGTTTTTTAGACTAAAAATAAAAATAAAAATTATAAATTATAAATACATTATTATTGGTTAAAATTTAATAAGATGCATAATATTAGAAATTAAATTCTATATATTGCAAAGAATAAAATCTTAAAAAACTATTTTTGGCCAAAAAAACATGAACCAAACTAGACCAAACCGAATCAAACCGAACAAAAACCAAACCAAACCGATTAGAATTCAAAACCGAAAAAGTCAAAAAAAATTGTTGAACCGACCAGGTTGGTTCGATTTGGTTTTAGTCTAAAATCGAATCAAACCGAACCTATGAACACCCCTAAGTAGAAGTATATTTATTGTCTTCAATAATATGTTTTTCCATATTAAATGAGATCCACAATGATTTGAGCACCATCAAATTCATGCTTATTCCCCTTCTTAGATGAGGAGCTATATCAGGCTTTTGACCAAAGCCATGGACACTTAACTACAAACATAAACTTCAAAATTGCTAAGGAAAAAGGACAACCATAATTTTAAAACTTCAGATTTTGTTTGCAGCACAATAGTGTGCCATTTATCCCCTTGTGAGTGTACTAACAGTTAAAAAGCATCCATCTTGGACAACTCAAGGCGGACAAAGAAGACTTGATGGAAATTAATAAGAAGTTACATTTTCAGAAACTACTAAGTCGCATACGTAATGTAACAAAAGTATTTTTCATATTTATAGTTTGAGGCTAAAATCCAGATCATATAACATTAGATTCTTGACACAACTGATGAGCTCTTAAAGATCTCAGTCGTATGATTTATGAAGTGAATTCTGCTATCAATACAAAGCCTCCTAAATTTCCAAATGAATGCCACCTTCAATGAAAGGAAGCAGCAAAGAATACCTTGGCACAAATATATGTTTAATATACCTGAGCACAAGGATACGCAGGATACCATATTATTGACAGTTTAACACACATTTAAAGTCACAAGATTACATGCAATGGAAATATCTTGCAGTCTTTCCATATAGCCAGCACATAGTTCATTCTCTGCTCTGATCATTAGCAAGCTTAGTCTAACTGGTTGCCTCAATAAAATCACAAGGCTGCACTGTTTCCATACTTTTTCATCACTTTGGTGATCGCCAAAACATCTGCGATCGCTCCAAAAGCAACAACTGTACTTAAAAGAAATCATGACTTTTCTTCCCGTCAATATTTCTCCTCCATAAATCAATACATTTACATTAATGATTCCAGCCATGGTCACCGTGTATGTCACTCACTTGATCCACCCGCCAACCTTTCTTAATTTATAGTACCGAATTTATAACAAACAGGAATAAAATAACAGCCTAACATATTGATAACTTAGCTATTAGTAGGAAGACAAAAAAGAAACGAAGGTAACACAAACTAGGAAAGAAGACAAACTAACCTTTTGGCCACAGAGCAAGAATACTTTCTTTCAACGTTGCAATATTAGTAGCAGCAGGAAAGCTTTTGGGGCCAATATCTGAACCATCGGTCAACCGAAACTTGATCTCAAACTGATCTTGCCTCCCAGCCATATTCAGAGATCTAAGGCACTTTTGAAACTAAAAAAAAAAAATCCGAGGGCTTCACTTCGACCTCAGATTATAAGGAAGTATTAGTCCGGTGAATCACTTCAATGGATTTCATGAATGAAAGGGATATTTCAAAGTCTCCCTCAACTGAACTGCAAATTAAAAATAAAAAAAGCGCTCTCAGACACATTTAAGTCCCCACTGACATGCAGTATCTGATTTAGGGAAATTAGTAAAGTTAAGGCGAGTTTCGAGAAAATTGAAATGTTCTGATGGGAATTTCTAGCCAAGGAAATACAAAAACAAGAAACAAAAACGAAGACAAAAAACAAAAACTCAGCTGGGTCTATCCCAAAATAGATTAAAATGATTGAAATCAAACGTGTAATGCTTAAAAGGGAAACATCAAGACAAAACTCAACACACTGACACTGACACTCACACCGACAAAGAGGAATCTGTGACAACTATAAATCAGCTAGCAAAACCCGATCCAATCTTCAAATGGGCATTCATTAAATCACCCAATTAATTAGATTCTCAACCGGGTTACCTACAAATATAGCAATAACTCAAAAACAACAAGAAATCAGCGAAACCTGAAGGGATTTTCAAACTTCGGGTCTGGGGTGGCCGTTGTGAGAATCGCAGTTTTTGATTCAGAAACCCAAAGGGTGTAAGAAGCAGATGGGTTTCCCAATAATTAACATTGAAGTCAAAGGGAAACAATCAGCAGGGTATCCAGAAATGAGGCCGTTTCGGATTTTTCAAAGTCTTCAAAATCCGTGGTCAATGATTCCATCGTTGCCTTCTCCTTCTATTTCCTAATCTCCTAAGGCTATGGAAATGGACATCAGACACAATTTTCTCATCCCAGCGAAAAGGGGGAAGTTTCTGCTAAATTACGGTCACTGTTCAAAAAGAGTAATCACGCTTCTTTTGTATATCGCCGACACGTTCCTAACGCCTCCTTCCAGCATCCTACGGTTGACATATCATCCCATCATAAGATCATAAGATAATGGAAAAGCTTAAGGACTATTGTAATGGTTTTTATTATCAATTCTTTTTAATAAAAATAAAATAAATTAATTTTTTTGACTTAACATTATAATATGATTGAATTTTTTTAATATATATATATATTACAAAATTTGGTAATAAAAATATAAAAATTATCTAAATCTATAAAATAATATCACGTCCACATCCTTCGTTTCTTCCACTTCTTTCATTGGAAAACATGTCTCTAGATATATAGAAAAATGTATCTGCTATTTTGTCTTTAACTTGTATATAATTTGTGAAATATATAACATAATTTTGTGACCATAAAATAAATTTCTTGGTAAATGGCATCTTAGAAGGAAGTCATAGCTATCAAATTGTTAGAAAGGCCCGTACAATGGTTGGTTGGCTAGGCCACGAGAAGGCTCTTATAAAAAAAATGAATAGATTATATGAATTTTTATTAAATTTTATAAAATTATATAAACGAGTCACTGCAATTATTGATCTTTTCAAAAAGTTATAATACTTGCATAGGGTACGCCGAAATAGAATTAAGAATTAACTTAACCAAAGTGATATAACTAATTCAAGAAATTTATCCTTTTAAGAGTTTAATCGATTTGTAGTTCAATTTGCCAATAATGAAGTCAAAATTATTGCATTTCATTCTCCCTTGAACAAGAGGAATACCTAAGTATTCGCCAATATTATTAGTGAAAGTAATATTGGAAATAAGCATAATGTCATTCCGAACTAAAGAAAAGGGCAAGATAGCACAAGGCTTGCGGCTTTATAGCACTAACCTTCATATCGGAGAAGCTACCAAACTTGATAAAAGTGGAGTTGACCGCCCAAGCTTGGCTTCCAGAAGCTCAAGAGAAAAAAGACATTACAACGAAGAGAATGTGAGAGAGAGCCAGGCCCTCTCTAGCAACTTCAATTGGAATCCATTTTCTCCTACCTAGTTTTGGAGATTAGCAGAGAAAAATGTTCCATGCATAATTCAAAAAGGTTGGGTAAGAAAGGATCAACCTAACGCAAAGTATGAGTGGGGGAGAAGCTAACTAGCTTACTACCATTCCACGAAATAGATAAAAATATGGAGGTAACACATTGTATAATCAAAGATATTAGCCAATCTTAAAAGCCAAAACTAATCAAGTTTGCTGAAGAAAACCTCAATCAACTTTGTCGTAAGTCTCTTCCTAGTCAATATCTTATAAATCATAGCCCTTATGAATATGATGAATCAACTTCCAGGTTACCATGATGGTATCAACTATCTATAGTGCCTCACATATACCCATGCAATCACATTCGCTAATTATACAACAATACAATACACAAAACAATCGCATCTTTGCCGGAATCTAATAAAAAATGCACTTGCAGTGAATTAAGCTTGGCACATCCAAAATGTTTGGTGAATTGGTCAACTCATGTGACAAATTCGAACCTCCTGATTAAACCATTATCAACACAAATATGTTTGGGATATTAATAAAATTATAAAGAAAAATATTTGAAACGATAAATGTAATTAAAAGACTAAAATACTATTCTAAATTATATCCTGCATTTCATAGCTTCCAAAACATAATTGCATCATTGTATAGTTTGCTTTCCTAAACAAAAGAATGTCAGGTTCATCAGGGGAGGAGAACCAGAACGCTCGTGAGATCGAAAAGCTTAATCTTCACGAGGAACAAAGTCCACATAATAAACAGCTTGCTCAGATTCTTAGACAGATGATTGCTGTATGTAGAAAAATACGCCTTCTCTTGCAAAGACTCTAGCTAATGATCACTTTAATGTTCTAACAATCAAATTGTTATGTATGTACCTTTCCATATGAGATATATAGATATCAGAAACGAGAGCAACGTACAGGGCAGAGAAGAAAAAGAAAGCTTCTGGTAATGCATTGAGTATTGAAGTCTTAGCATCTATCCAAAGACCAGGAGATGCTGATGTTCGCCTCTAATAATAGGTTCTTCGTTTATTGATAGGGTTGTTCATTTGTATTGCATTTTATTGCTTCCCCCCCCCCCCCCCCCCCCACCCCAAGAAATCGCAATTGGCCATCTTGATTTTTGTCTCAAATTGCAACAGATTTTTAATTTTGTAAAAAAAAAAAAAATCGCTAGTATCCCTTGATCTATAAATCTCAATATTAAATTTAATTGAGTTGAATATATGTGCTTTGCACATGCTTCTCCCTTTATCATAACATCAGTTTTCCTTCACAAGTTCATCAATCCATTTCCATTCTCTTTCTAATATCCGATCACCTAATCAACGCGATAGACACCCTATCAAAAGGGTTAATTATTAGTTATCAGACACAATTTAACCCAAAAAAACAGTCTCTTCTTACTAACAGATGGAGCTAACCTTTCGGTTATTTGGATTGTATTTTAACAGTTTCTTATGATGATGTTCACAGAATCAAAGAAAACGACTAAGAAGAAAGATAAAGGGTCTGTTTGAAATTGTTTTTGTTTTAATATTTTTAAAATATATGTTTTTAAGAACAAATTTTTGAGAACAAAAAAATTAAAAAATTTGTTTGAATTATTATTTTGAAAAGTAATTATTTTTTATTTTTTACCTGATTCTGTAGAACAAAAATTACAAAATACTTAAAAAGTGTTCTGAATTTTTTATTTTTGAAAACAAAATTTTATTTTTTTGTTTTACAAAATACTTCGTTAAAAACACATTATCAAACAAATTTTTTTTATTTTTTTATTCTTAAAAATAAAAAAATTGTTTTACAAAATTAAATCAAACAGGGCCAAAGAATCAAGAGGTGGCATAAAAAGTTGTATCCTTCAGTCTCCCTCAAAATTGTGATGATGAAAATACTGAAGACATTAACAAGGTGCTAGAAAGACTAGGGAAATGAAGGATCCAACGTAGGCATCGTGACTCAAAGCTTAGCCATGTATGTTTATTAAGGTTTAAATAGTATTCTAGTCTTTTAAGTTATTATTTATTATTGATCTCTTAAATTTTAAGTATTTTAAAATAATTTCTTAAATTTCAAATTCATCTCAAATTCTAATCCTTCTCAATTATGCACTATGCTTAAAAATAAATTTAAAACTCAAGATTATTTTCGAAATACTTGAAATTTAAGAGACTAATTTAAAATAATAAATAAAATTAAAGAACTATAAAATTATTTTATCGCAAAAGAAATAACAGAATGGGATTAACCATTCTGTTTTTCCAGATTACAGTTATTGAATTAGTTTGTAATCCGCACGGGTAGAACATAGAAGGAGGGAGAAACAAATGAGGAAAAAAAATTTCTGCACATTTCCAATGTCTCGTAATAGTACAAAACGAATACCAATATATATCCTACAAACAGTTCCCCAATTCAATGCGCCTGTGACAGAGCAATCTCATGAACTACACCTAGAATTTACCAGATGATCATATCAAAATTCAAGAAGGTGCTGGGAGGGAGGTAAAAATTTGGTACTAAAAAAAATTAAACAACTAAAAAAATGAATGAAGGGGAAATCGCTGCACTAGTGGGGGAATCTCACATAATATAGCTGTCCTAGTTCTGCTCTCAACGCCAACCTAAATAATGACTTGGCGTGATCTTTTATCTTCAGCATTCAGTTTATTTTCTGTAAAGTTCTTCACGAAGAAATCCTTAATACAGTCGCCCCCACGGAAGACCAAAAATATTTATCCTTTCATCAACCAAAAATATGGGATGTATTTTTATGTCACAAGACTGAAAAATGACTCTCACGGCCATTCCAAGATGGTACAAATCTGCAAATATGTAGGGGATGGCAGCAAATCCACCAACAATGTTTATATCGTTTTGCCCTTTCAACCAAACCTCTATCTGACTTCCCAAAGTCATCTTGAAGAAAATCTCAAGCCGAAAAAATTTAGATGAAACCCGTTTAACTTGTCTCTTTGGTGTTCGCTGTTGTTCATACCAAGACTCTTCTCATAAACTGACTATGGTTCCAGGATATGACAGTTCCTGACAAAATCATTTGAATAATTGACATACTTGGTCCAAAATGGCCGAAGATGTTCAAAGCCAATTTCCAGCCACGGTTTTGACTGGCCATTGTAGTGGATAACTGCAGCCTTCTTTACACTCTCAATATTTGTTTTATTCTGGTATCCCAAGCCAAGCATGTGCCAGGAGGGATCAATTGGGTGAACATGACCTTTAAATGCAATTAAAGCAGGTGGTAAGGTTCCAAGCTTCCAGATTGTCAGATTAGACTTCAGATTCTGCCATAAAGGAGTCGTCAATATCATCTTCTTTGAAGAAAAAAACAATAGAAGGACCCAAAAATAGATAGGAAACTTAAGTTTACATATCTTCCCACGCTACTGCCTTATAAATTAACATGTACAAAGGTTTCAGCCACTCAATCCGTTGTTGTAAAACAGCACTAAATTAACAGACATATAATGTAAATTTACTCAGCTATAAGAAAAAAATAAAATAAAATATTGTTGCATATGTCTGAGTATAGATGGACTTTTACCTCTTTGAGCCAGGAATGGTATGTCTCTTTTATGTCTGTCTTTCTCCATGCACGCAGATCAAAGATATTCATCCCATAAGCCCACGCACACTCATCAGGGTCCAAATGCTTTGCAATGAGGGGATGGGAAAAATTGAAATAATTTCTAAACCGCTTAGACATTACCCATTCATCTTCACCTCTGCAAGTTTCCACAGCTCCATTAACTTTTCCTTCTAGGTCAATTTCCCAAAGTGGAGACAAGTCACGCTGAATCACTACATCATCATCTAGAAAGACGACCTTGTCAAGGTTTGGGAAAAGCTGTTTGGCACATACAAGGAAAACTTAATCACCACAAATAGTTTCAATAAAACCAATTTTATTTTTTAAATAAGAACAAAAGTATGACAGAGGAGTAACAAAACTTAATCCAAAATAAAATTTTACAGTAAACAAATATATTGGCAATCTCATGGGCATAAGTAATAGTGATACATAGGTGCAGATGGGGGGCGAGGGCTCAAATCTCTCAGCCATTTCATGGTTTACCATAGAAAAAAATTTTCTTCCTTTATATTCTATAAATACAACCCATTATTTCATATAAACCAATCTATGTAAGTTGATGACATTTTATGAGAAATAATTCTATGACATTTCTTATCTCTTCAATTACTATATGTGTGAAATTCTTTAAATTCAGTACCCTAAACTATATCAGCTGCGAAATTTCAGTTCGTTAAAACTTTCATAACCTAACAATGTACAATCTTGCAGAAATATATTCATCTTAGAATGAACCGGAATAACGTTCATGTTCTGAGGTTAATCATTTCACTCCTTTCTATAAGATTCATGAGTGAGAGAGAGCAAGAAAAAAGGACAAAAATAAAGAGGCTAAGCAATTTGTCTACAAGAAAATCCTAGATGGGAGGAGTTGACATAGTTAAATCTAACTTGCCTCTGGTATGTATATTCGGAGATGGTTGAGTAAGGATATGTACTTTGGACTCCTAGCCATCAATTTTGAAGCAAATGTACGTGGAGTTGTATCGCTGAGATTGGCTCCTGCAACATGATTCCCATGGTAGTAATTTCTGATCCCATTTTGATTTTCTACAGCTTCAAGTACTGGAACATTTTCTCTAGTTAACCAGTCAAACTGGTGAATGCCTTTGACTTCAACTATAGCAGGGTAGGCAGGATTTAGCGCAAACCATGAGTGCATGCCCGCATAAGTTTTTTTGTCTGTAATGACATGGAAGACTATCTTCTCAGGTTTCAGAGATGACTGGACAGTAGAAGTAACAACTACTGAAGCAGCTAAGATGTTATCAGTTGACACAATAAAATGATGGTATGAGTTGTCAGATAGCAGAGGAAGTAACTCTGGAGGTGGCAGTTGTTTGCGTGCATGGGCATTTGAGGAATATTCATCAGTCAAACGCAGAGACAGGCAATGAATCCCTTTAGGGATTGAACTTGCTGCAATGTGCTTGTTCATTAGCTCTGCAAACTTAGACTCTCTGATATCTCTTTCAAATTTCTCCATCTGTACAAAGAAGCATTGCATTGTAACAAAGATCAATAGATTGTCCATTCACCACCACTTTTAACACACAAATAGAAATGTCCAGGATGAGTAAAAGCAATTAAGGGATTGCAAGATAGATAAATTACATGAAAGGCAGACTTATGATGCATCCATACTGCCCACATCATGAAGAAAGTAAATATCTCTTCAAAAACTAAGAGACTGTAAAAGGAAAGGGAGTTGGAAATAAAAAAACAGAAATGCCATAATTGTAAAGAGTAGTGCTCTTCTAATGAAGTCAGAAAGGAACAATCAAATCTTCTATATTAATATAGTATCTCCAAATAAAGTTATTCTTGTTGTATTACGATATTAGACAGAGCATTCTACAAAACAATCTGAGAAAAGTTTGGCCTAAGCGCCTCAGTTTGATAAAATTGGGATTCTACAAGGTATTAGGAAGAAACTTCTATAATCAGATGATAACAGTCATAAGCAACTACTCAAAATAGTCGTCCAAGAGCAAAGAGACTATGTTACTATACTTGAGAGATGAGACCAGAAACAGGTAAAAATTTATTAAAAAAGGAAAATAGAGAGGGGAAAAAAAGAATCAAAGAAGGGAAGAATTATTGGAGACCAAAGAAGTAGTAGGATGAAGAGAGAGAGAGATGGAACCACAAACTGCTAAAAATACTTACTCGAACAAATGCAAAAGATATTAATATAAATAATCATAGAAAAGTATATGAAGCCAGATTCCACATCCTACATAAAAATGCAAGTGTTCAGTTTTCCACATATTAGATTAACAAAGACACATAACATATTCTCAAACTCCTAATAGATGATTTTTTTGTAGCTAACTCCCTATATTACAGGGTGCATTATCAATTGAATTCATCTAGAAAAGTAAGAGTTCACCATAGTTTTCCATACCAAGGTTATATAACAACCGCAGATTTCATAATGCAAACACCATAGTAGGTGCCTATTTGATTGTAAGAAGAAATTTCTGCTTTTTAGTCTTTTTTTTTTTTCCAAAAATCACTAAGAGAAGGAATCAATGTTGAGTTTGGCCAGGTCATTAGGCACTTTGAGCATGGTCATGAGTGATTGGCCAATGTTTCAAGGTGTACATAAAGAAATGGAAAAACACACACAAACAGACAACACAACTAAGCCTTGAGACTAAGTAATCTCAACAATGTGTTTCCATACACATATAACAAACTTGTGCTCAGAATTTTTCCTTTTTCTTTTCTTAATTCTTGGCTGCTGATGAGCGAGACTTACAGTCAAATCCCACAATATATAATGATAGAAACAGATGGCCTTACAATGCAACAGAGTAAATACAATTCGCTTAGAAATCCAGTATCAATCTTGGAAGAGAATGCGACCCAATTTACACAATAACTGCAGTATCCTTTGGAGGTACCAATTCTCAGTTGCAAAGTCTTTTAGGGAAGTTTCATTAATAAAACCATCTGAAAAATAATTTTGAATCTACTATCTGAAAACTAATGTGAGTGTTCATGTTAAGCCATAAGATAAAAGAATTACAAGCATCAACTGACTTCATTTTTAGACAACCATTTCCCTACTCAACACCAATTAACCACGTAATACTTCACATAAATGTCACGAGCAACTCACCATTCCCCTTAACAAGAATGCAAACGTCTTTGCATCATATTGATTATTGTTCATATCAGAAATCAGTTGTTCAAATGAATCTGGCAGCTTTAGACCACCTGGGATTTCCCCACTCTTGACTTCTTTAAGGATCTTGTAAAAATCTCTAACCAATTTCTGCTGCACCGTAATTATCATCACCACAAAGGATCAGATAAAAATTATTAATCCAAAAATTTTGTAGATATGAATGTGTAATCTGAAATCTATTTGAAATAACAGAAAAGAAATAAAGAAATATTTACCCCTGAATCATCAACCCTACCGAGAAGCCTTGGTCCCAACCGCCGGCCCAAGCAACCTGAAGCACAAAAAATGGATGCAGTCAAGGATCTAAAAAGACTCAAGGCATCAGTGAAACAATGATGTTTCAAGATCTAACCTAAGTAACATAAAGAAAGCAACCTAAAACTAGAAAAATTTCAAAGTGATACAATCAGAAAAAGCAGAAATTTTATTAACTAACTGATAACAGTAGAAGCCATCTGTGTTTAAACAGGGACCTTAAAAACAACATATATTGCCCCAAGAATTTATTGATTAATGAAAACTGAAGATAGTTTCAATCATAAGATACATTAATTCGTAACATGAAATAGTGTACAGCGAGCAAAGTAAAGCAATACATGTTTCCATGTCATAGAAACATTTTGATTACTAATTTTGAGTTCAAGCGCAATCAAACTAAGCAAATTAAGCGGTTAAATAATCCGGCCACGTCAGATGCTGAAATGAGCATTTGCGCTAGCTAGAAAACTTCTATTATCAAATTTGAATATGCAAACCAAATCACGTAAACTGCCACATAATATCAATCTAAATTTATAATTCCTCTAATATAAAATCACGGTTTACTTTTTTAAAAAAAACTCAGAGAAGCGTGAACATGACACTGTTAATCCAATGTTCAAACCAAGATCTATGCCAATCAAATCAACGTGTCAACAGATAGTATCAAAAGGATCATAATATTAAGAATTTAAAGGTCAAAATGTTAGGTTTTTATTAGAGTACCAAATGAGGAGCACTTGTTGACACCTTCAAGGGTAACAACTGCAGTGAGAATGAAAACAAAGGGCAACAAGAACGCGAGGATGAGGATGGTGTGGAAGAGAGTTCGATAAGAAATGTGGCGAGCTGCGACCTTGATCTTCATCAAGTCAATAAAGCCATTGTTGCTCGATATCGTGATGCTTCGCATGCTATGCGAGAAGCGAAGCTGCATCGTCGTGTACGCAGCCCCAGGTCGTTGCCGTCCACAACAACCCTAGCAGAGTCGCCGCAACTTGCTATACCTACAGACAGCCATAGTATCAAAATACACACCATCAGATCCAAATCCACATGCCCCAATAAGCCACTGACAATGCCCCTGCGATTGAGTCCGGGATTGCAAATAAAAATTAGATCTATTAATCTGGGTTCTGCTCAAATCTGTGTTTTTCTGTGGCCTTTTGGAAGACCGCATTGGCGTTAAGCAAATGGGTGTGGCAGAATCAATCAAAGACTTCCAATTTCTGGGGTGGGATGAAGTTCCGCTCCCATGGATCAAGAGGGGGAAGCGCAGGGAGGAGGGGCGGGGGTTGAAAGAGAAAGAAGAGTTGGGCCCGTTTTTGCTGGTTGTATTTGTGCAGTAATCTTTCTTAGTTTGTGCGTAACTTCTAATTGGTCCAATCTATAATTTCGTTTTCCCGGAAAATTACAAAAATAAAAATAATAAACCTTTTAAGAGTCAAAAGAAAAGCGTGTAGATTACTGGTTAGAGAGAAAATGCAATGTCAGATAGGCAGATGGGGTGTGTGTTTGACCTCAAGGTTCGGAAGCAAAGACATGACTTTGGAGCTAAATTTAGAGGCTTCCTATGTTTATGGGCAAGTCTTAAAGCAGTATGTGGATAAAAGCAAGTTGTGGTTAATTTTAGTTAATTCTTTTTATCTTTTGTGTTTAGTGTGAGGCTGAGTAACAAGGTGGGAAGAGGCAATGGTGGTAAAAAGCTGGGTAAGATGTGAAAGATGAAAAGATAGAATGCTATTTTTAAACTAATAAATAATAATATAGAAGGATTCCGTTCATGCCAATATAAAATTGGTGCAGCCATACAGGCCACACCCAGCACGAAGGAATGGTAGCTTATAATATAAGCCGATCAAACTGTACCATAAAAAATAAAGTGGGCTTGGTTAGCTCAAGTCCTAAAATTGGTATGAGTATTAAAGGATTATTTCTGAATTGATATGAGATATTAATCCCGTCCTGTAATTTTTTTTCTTTTGGAAATCATATTATATCTTTAAACAATATAAAGCTAATACGAGTTAGCTCACTCAGAGAATTTGATATCACAACTTAAAAATTGTATCTAAATTTTGTCCTAAAAAAGTTGGGGGAGTCCCTTGATTAATGAATTAATTACCAGTCCAAGGGGATTTCAAACTCAATCTCCGAAGGTGGGATTTTCCAATACAAATAAAAAATCCCAACGCGAGATTTTGTTTTCCCAAAAAAACATGTTCAGGGCCAACAAGAGAATAGATTAGCTGAATATTTTTCTAATCATGTTGCCAAAAACAATCTTAGGGGATTGAGAAGGGGTCTACTCTTATAAGGTGGAAGTTGATGTTACCATTATTCGTTGTGCTTTACTCAAGCCGTGACAATTGATGTTAATAAAAATCTGGGTTGGGAGTTGGGACCTGTATGGTGTTCACGCAAGCGTTTAAGTTTAAACATAGACGCCCACCCATAACGAGTTCAACCATGTAGCATTATAGGCTAAAGTATATTAAGGAGATATAAATACATAAGCAGGGAAGAAAACATTGGGGGTGAGAGTAGGCTGATATACATTAGATTCTCGCATGACATGAACAAGGTAAATTAAAATGCTAGCTTGTGCATCAAACCAATGAGTCGGCTTAGAACATACTAATCAAGACACTATTTCTTATACTTAGCGCTTGACAAGATAAATTACATTGGCAAATTTAAGCAACCACGTCAATTTATTTACTTACATGCATGAGGTAGGTTAAAAACAAAAAATGAAGTTTTATATACTTGATTTCTTTTGATCAAAGTATAATTTAGTAATAGCTTTAATGGTATTTTGTAGTCTCTAGTTTCTTGTTCATATGATCAAAATAAAAAGAAGGCACTAGAAACAATAAGATAATGCATAACGTCGCCAACCCACAAAAAAAAATTGGTTGACGTACTTGGTATTAGTCTTTCATGTCAGCACGATACCTTATCAAGCAATTATCACACACTTGATTAAATGTGCTTCAACTTATTGGTGACAATAGCCACCGCTCTGGCTCTGCCACCAGAATGCTGCTGCAGTTACGAAACTCTCTTTCCAAGACTAATAGAGATAAAATCATCAGTGGCAATTGCATTTTCAGCTCTTCTATAAGTAATAATGAATCCATGGGTTTGTCCAAATACCCAGACGAAGTTTCCAGTTTCATCACTCTCCAAGAAACATGCCTCTTCTATAACCACATGATGCATGTTCATAGACCTCTTCAAACCCAAGACAACCTTCAACTCTGCTCTCATCTAAAGATGATATACGTCTTTAGATATATGCCACAAAGAAATCATCAATGATACCTCAAAGCAATGGAAATATGAATGGATACCCATATCCCATTATTAGAGATTATTTTTGAATCCTATATGATGGCTTCCACGAAATATTGAAATCACGATGGAGTGAATTCTAGTATCAACGTAGTGACAGACCTATATCCTAAGAAACTGATGCCCTTGAACTCTGTGCATGCTAAGCAGCATTGAAGCAACGCATCACCAAAATGACCAGAAAGTCCCCGCCATCATAGCTAACATAATGGCAACAATAAGTAGGTGCTTCCCACTCTATAAAGGAAATACCTTCTATGCATTCGATGGGGTCTTCTGAAGCTAGAGTCAGAATATGACTCAGTATTGGATAGAACTCTTCAGGTTTGTGCATGAATGTTGCAAAATGACAGTGTAATCTATATAGAGCATGCCCAGTTTACATATTTCTGACCTCAATCAAACTATGAGCAGGTGCTTTTCTTAATCCTACCTCATTTGCCCCATGTCTGACCTTCTCAGCGTCTCTCCATCTTCCTACAGCAGCATAAAGTTTTGCCAACAAAACATAATTTCCTATATTTTCAGGCTCAAGCTCAAAAAGCGACCTTGCAGCCACCTCTCCCAGATCAACATTCTCATGAATCACACAAGCACCAAGAAGTGCACCCCATACAGCATGGTTTGGTGTTTCAGGCATTGTTTTAATAAGATTATAAGCATCATTGAGTCGACCTGCACGACCAAGAAGATCAATGATGCAAGTATAATGATCAGTATGAGGGATAATCTGGTGTTGTTCAAGCATCAACTTGAACATACCCAAACCCTCATCAACTAACCCTGCATGGCTGCAAGCATGCAGAACAGAGGTGAATGTAATTTGATTTGGTTTTACTCCAGATTGTAACATCTGACTGAATAGTGATACGGCCATTTCTCCATGCCCATGCTTTCCATAAGCTGCAATTATTGCACTCCAAATAACAATATCCTTATCCTTCAGAGGAATCATATCAAAAATCTGGTGTGCATATTCTAAAGATCCACACTTTGAGTATATATCAACTAGAATACTTGATACTTCAAGCCTGTAAAGAAATCCAGATCTTACGAGGTAACAATGTATGTTCATTGCCTGATGGAGGTCAGCAAGAATAGCATATGCAGGAAGAAGACTGTTCAAGGTTGCATCATTAGGTTGTATTTCTTCCACTAACATTTGTTTGAAGAGTTCTACTGCTTCTCTTGCAAGCCTATTATGTATGAACCCAGACAGAAGCGCATTCCATGGAACTGTTCTCTTTTTTGAGGTTTTCATAAACACTTTATAACTGAGGTCAACATGATTGCATTTTGCATACGCATCAATCAAGGCAGTTTCCACCACAACCTCAGACTCAAGTTTATGCCTTATCGCCCACGCATGCAGGCACTTGCCATGGTTCAAGGAAACTAAACTGGCACAAGCTAATAGAAGAGAAGCTATACTCACTAAATTGGGTTTCACTCCTTCACATTGCATCAGCTGACAAAGCATCAGAGCACTTCTCGGATCACCATTCAGAATGTAACCATTGATCAAGGTTGTCCATGTCACCACATCCTTCTCATTCATCCTATTCGCTAATGACCATGCTTCTTCCATCCGACCACACTTAACATACATGTCCAACATAGCATTCCTCACTGCTATATTCCCCCAAAATCCCTTCTCCTGAACTAATGCATGAACCTCTCTCCCCAGCTCCACATTCTTCAAATACCCACAAGCAGGTAATACAGAAACCACTGTTGCACAATCAGGCTTCACACCTACATCCTCCATCCTATTATAAACCATCAAAGCCTCCTCTGCACAGGAATTTCGGAAATACCCATTAATCATGGTATTCCAAGACACCACACTTCGTTCCTGCATTGAGTCAAAAACCAATTGTGCCGCTTTTTTCTCCCCCCAATTCATATACATTGCCATCAAATTATTCTGGACAAACGTGTCCAAATCAAAGCCAGTCTTCAAAGTCTGCCCATGAACTCCAATACCCACGTCAATCAACGACAAGTCACCACACGCCTTGATGGCAAATGGGTATGTAAAATTGTCAGGCTGGCTCTGACCTGAAGCAAGCATATCAACAAACAGCTTCAGTGCATCATAGGGGCGACCGTTTTGGCAATACATCCGGATCATTACGTTCCATGAGAACAAGCTTCGTCGAGGCAATTTAGCAAACAGCTCACGCGCATATGAGGCGTGATTGCATTGCGCATAGGTTGTGGCAAGAATTGAGTAAAGCTGGGAGGAGGAAAAGGAAAGAAGGCCACAGGTGATGATGATGCGGGCGTGTAGTTGTTTAGTTTTAGAAAGCGACTGAGCCGCGGCATATTTCCGCAAGAGCCGCTCGCACTGGGCTGCAGCGGTACTCAGAAGCCTCTTGGCTTTGTTGTGCAGAGCCAGAGGAGGGTCATTCATCTATTCAACTTTCAAAGTTTACCGAAAGTGCAAAGGCGGACTCGTCAATTACAGGGTTCGACCTCGAGGCTCCCGCATCATGTTTCGGGTCAGACTGGATCCAAAAAACATTCTGATAAGGAAACGCAATTTTGGCCGGAAACTAAATATTGGCCGTAGGATCTGTGCCTTATTCAGAATCATACCATCGTCCTCCTCGTCCCTATGCCTTACCGACGCCGGAGCAAGACACAGAAAACGTATCTTAGTTTTCATCAAAAGAGACAGGTCAAGGGGCAAAGTTAGGATATTGAAATTTTGAACCCACTACGAGTATTTGATGTTTTCAGTTTGCTTGGGGAAGTTCTACATTGAATTAGAGATGAGATGGACATCATTGTTTAGCTTATCCAAGTGTACTTTGTCACTTCTAATACTGCTGAAGAAATCAGTAAAATTGTAGGTGCATTGACCTGGAAGGAACCCGCTGTAGACATGTACTTTTGGTATTTAAAGCAGGGCTATAGAGATCTTCATCGTTTCATTGTCTTAAAATTTATAATAAATAATTTGTTTATGATCACACATGCATCTTAAAACATGATCAAATTGCAAGAAATTCTCTATATCTTAATTTTTAAAAACAACCAAGTATTTATGCTTTCGCAGCAGTGTATGTGCAGACCTGGATTCTAACCTTGGTTTTAAATAGATTTCTCCATGTGAAAATGGGTTGAATTTTTAAAAATATATTTTTATAAAAATGGGTTTATACCTGGGCTTGAGCCCGAATTTTATTCCCTTAAAAATTGGCCTACCATGCCCCAAAAGGAAGGAAAAAGCCCAGCCCAACCTATTTGGTCTTTTTTGGCCACAAACAGCTTTTTGAATTTGGGTAAGATTATCTATTTTTTTCAGACTATAAAGGAGACTAAAACAATCTAGTTACTGATCATCCTAGGAATACAAACTCCATAATTATCATCAAGTATTTGATAACACACATATGTATATATATGTAAATGTACATCATTATGTATATAATATATATATGTATATATTGTCTCTTTTAGTTTGTTAAGAATCTATAATATTTTACTTAAATACAAAAATATTTTGCTAGTTTCACTTTTTAATACACTTTTAGAATTTAATTTAAGAAAATGGACAAATTGAAAATTAAGCTAAAAACTACAGTTTAAGAAATAAAAGACTACATATTAAAAATCAAATAAGTAATTCCTAAAAAGTGGACACTTCTTTATTAAGTTAGAAATAAAAACACTCATATGTAAATAAATAAAAATGATGTTATAAAATAATTAATATATTAAAAGAGAATAATTAATATATACTACGTCCGGGGTTGAAAATTTTTTAATATTAAAAAAAGAATATTATTTTGGGCCTTCAGGTTGGGTAAGACTTAAAAGAAGCTTGAATCAAATCAATTTTACAAAATGAGTATTTTTAAATAGATCTATTTTTTAATCAAATTTTATTTGTTTAATTCATATCTATTTTTTCCAGCCAAACTTATTGAACTGAGTGGACTTTCAGATTCACCATCTGGTCTAGTTTTAAGGTGGTATTACATGCAGAGGGTAGGATTAAAATTGTTGATGCAAAAAACAACAGTAATTCTTGTGTGTTAAGAACAGTCAAAATTGAATCCGTACACGTAAAGAGTTGCATATAAATTCAATCTCGGCCGCCGCGTATATAAATACCATGTGGCAGGCAAAAAATTTTTCATGCCATCAATGCTTCAAGACTTGAAACTGTCGCTAGCAATCTTAGACAACCTTAAAATTGGCTTCTGAAAAAATCACCCAAAAAAAAAATACCAAGACCTGTTAGAACCTTACTTATATGTTCAAACTGCGACTTGCTTCTCAGACTAAATGCATTTTGTTTTACTCGGCCTCTCGAGATCATCTCATTGCAAAACTTTCTTTTTGACTGACTTGTGAGCTTAGTCATTTGAGGAACCAGCAATAATGTTGGACTTCTAAAACAAAATTAACAATTGACGACATCATGCAGGTTTTTAATATATTCAGTATGTCCTTCCTTTGGGTAGAAGTAGATTGCGAGATCGCATGGCCTCACTTTCAATTTCATCTATGTAGTCCACAACACTATCCATCATCTGCTTTCCACATTATATTTAAGTTGGTCAGTTCTTCATCAACACTTCGGAGAATACTAGGAGCAGGAAATGAATTTTGTTTTTCCCTTCTTGCAGATTAACGGCAAGCACCAAAAGTATAAGCCAGTTATCAGACATGTGCATGAAAAATGGGTGAGGGAGTTACCTCCACACTAGACCAGCAGAATGAATGAGACATCTTTTTAAGAATTAGCAGGCACATGTCTCAGAATATTCTTTCAGTAGCTTGACAGTACATGTTTAGCTCTTTTTCTTTCTGGCTCTTCTTACCTAGCTCGTTTGTAGAATAAAACGAATCGTGATTATTGTAATTGACTGGCGAAGAATGGAAATATGTCTCATTTTTAAGGTGTACATCGTAATGCAACTATTGCCGTTCCCTAGACAATAGTTCTGTAATGAAAACAAATGAGTGTGCTACATAAAACTTGAGGGAAAGCCTAAGAACTTGAGATTTTATGTGGTACATTCCAAACCCATTTGCAGAACCCATGATCCAGTACACACAGAAGGGAGCTCTATCAATTTAAATTCTAAAAAATTACTCCCACAGTTCAATTATGCAAACATCAATCAAATGTCAACTGACTGCTACAAAATTACAAACAGAATCCTACATGTTACGGTCACTCAACTCAAAATTCTTACACCCCTAGTATTTGACTGACTTGTGAGCTTAGTCATATTTGAGGCACTAGCAACAATGTTGGGCTTCTAAAACAATTAACACCATTCAGGTTTTTAAAATATTCACCATGTCTTCCTTTAGTCAGAAATGGATGGCGAGATCGCATGGCCTTACTCTCAATTTCACCTATAAAGTTCATAACCTTAATCATCCTTTACTTTTTTTCATTATATGTCTAAGTTGGTCAGTTCTTCACTACCAGCTTGGAAAATGCTAGATACAGAACATGATATTTCGCCTTTCCTTCTCGCAGATTAACAGCAATAATAGGTCACGGAGTTATCATCACACTTGACCAGCAGAATGACTGAGACATTTTGTTAGGAATTAGCAGGCAAATGTTTCACAATATTGTTTCAGAAGGTTGACAATTCATTACATCCTTAGATCTCTTTCTTTCTCCTCTTCTTACCTAGTTCATGAAAGCGAATAATGATTACTGACACACGAAGAATCTTTAAGGTGTGCATCCTTACGCAACTATGGCTGTTCTGTTCTGTAGACTACAGTTCTGTAATGGAAACAATTGACTTTGCTTCATAGAACAGGAGGAAAGTCTGAGTAACAAGTTAAGTGATACATTGCAAATCCATTTGCAGAACCCATGATTCACTAGAAACAGAAGGGAGCTCTATCAAACTAACATCCAAACAAATAATGCCTACAGTCACGATTGTGCAAAAACACAATCAAATATCAAATGTCAATCGACTGCTACAAAATTACAAACAGAAACCTAACGTGTTATGGTCTTTCAAGTCAAAATTCTTACACCCTTACTCTTCACCAAGCCATCCCTGGTTTCCATCTTTAAAGGCAATGGGGCAGAAAATACAAGCTTCCCTTCATTTCTACCATCTTTCTTGAGATGCCTTTTGGGGTTTCTTTCGCCATCACTGCTCTGTGCTGATCCTCCATTGTCCAGTATGGCTTCCTCATCGTCTTCAGCCCCACAAGAAGAATCCACAACACCTTCAACTTCATTTCTAATATTCTCCAAAATCTCTTCCTGTTCATCACTAGATGAACTTCCATCCAAGCAAGTCGCATCTTCACTTAGAGCTGGTTCATAAGTGTTGCTATAGATCTTAGAAACATTTCCACTCTCTGCGAAGCTTACACTTTTCTTCACTTTAGGTTGATGTTGAACCTCTTGCCTTTGAACAAAGAGCCCATTATTAGTTGGGGGTACTCCCTTGCTTCTTCTTGTTACCGTACTGGGATCTCCATCATCATCAGTGACATGAAGAATACCCTCAGACTTTGCGTCCTCCTCCTCATTTGCAGAGAGCTTACACAATCGGCTAATCTTTTCAACTCTGCCTCTGAGGTTCTCCAACAGTTTCCTCTGATCATGACCTAAGTTCCTATGTTCAGAGTTTAGAACTCTGGATTTATTGATGTTTTGACCAAACCTCGCATTCTTCGCTGCTGTGACAAAACGCAAATGCTTTTTCACAGCTATCCCTTCAATGGAGTCCAAAAAGTGTACCAAATCTCGGCTAATCGACTCCTTCCCATCCCTAACGATCGGATCGCCACTCTAGAAACATAACAGAAAAATGTTGGAAAAAGAAAAACAAATAGAAAAAAAGAGCTAAAATTTAAAAAGCTTGTAGTGATTAGATTACCTCGATAGAATCAAGCTGGAGAAGCAAATCCATGGCTTTGCGAGAGAGAGCTGCAAAATCAATGTGAGCTTCATTGGAAAGCGACGATTTGAGAGTGTTGAAGCTAGACTTGATAAAACCGAGCTCCTTAAGCTGCCTGAGGGTTCTCGATCTGCGAACAAGGAAGACGCGGAAGTGGGTTTGAATAACCCGAGCTGCCGTATCCCGAAGGGAATAATTCGAAGACTGACGATAGCTATGCGAAGACGAAAAATAGTGGAGAGAGGATTCAAGGGCTTCGATTCGGCAGAGAAGAGTGGCGATTGTGGAATGGGCTTCTTGTTCTTGTTGACGCAGGCGAGTTCTAGAAGAATATTTGCGGTATTGATTCTGGTTAAGAAACTTATGGGTCTCAGATTGGGAGCATTGGGTGTAGAGATGTGCCGGAAGAGGATGAGACTGAGCCAGAAGTGAAGCAATGGCTTGGAGCAACTGTTCTACAGATGTGGGTGGAGGTGGAGGGCAACAATGGTGAGAAGGGTTGCAGCAGCAGAGGGTGGCGGCGGTGGAAGGAGGAGGTGGTTGGTGGTGGCAGAGATGGGGGTGGTGGTCTTGGTAGCGAGAGGCCATTCAGTGTGTTGTTCGAACCCTTGAAGATCACGGGAGTCTCAGTGAAGAGAGCGAAGGATGCGGTTTCCAGCCGGAACGAGATCCGTACTCATCTTTTCTCCAATCATCCTGTTCATCTTGATTTTAACTATTAAGATTAAAATTAAATGATTCAGATTTAATTTTTTATATTTTTGATATTTTATTTATTTTAAAAAATAAAAAATAAAAATATTTTTTAATTATTAATTTTAAAAATAATAATAATTAAAATTTAAAAATTTAAAAATATTAAATTTAAATCATTTAAATTAAATCTAAACAATCTAAATTTAAATAAATATATGCTCATCCTCAAAGGAGAGAATGAGCAGGGACCCAAGTCCGGTTTCGGCCGGGGGTTGGCTCAATGGATGCGTCCCAATGACTCCATCATATCCCAGGGAAATTAGTCATCCATGAAACGCAGGATCCGATGGGCGATGCTATAGTTGGTGTCGCCTATTTGGTACGACGAGTCACAATATGATGTGGGGGCTTGTTATGTCCACGTGACCAAGGAAATTCTCATACCAACACCGTGACCAATAATAAGATGGTCTTTATCCGGTTCCATCTTCATGCCCATTATAAGACTATATAAGCAGTAAAATACGTTTCAATGAAAAAAATATTTTGAAGGACTTATTATTTTTCATGTATTTCTATTAAAAAAATTTAACCATAATTTTGATATTTTTAATATTAAATTCTTTAACAAAGATATGATAAATATATATTATTTATATTTGAGTTTATCATTTTTATAATTGATTATTATATGATTGAGTTTTTTATATTTTTTATATATGTCATATATTTATTAAAAATTTGATAATAATGATATAAAATTTATATTTGAATCTAATCTTTTTTATTACTTTATTAACAGTTTATCTATTTTAATATATAGGAATAACTTTTTTCTATTTGTCATTCTTAAATCTTGAATTGAAGAGTTGTTTGGTAATACAATGAAAACAGAAAAGATAATGAAAATTTTAATTTATATAATATCTATTATAATTTTTTATTATTTAATAATATTTATCTCCTTTTAATTATTTTTAAAATAAAATTACGTCAGTTATTTTAAATCATATCTTTTTTTATTTCTATATCTAATAACTATGTGCAATTGAAAATTTTGATAAAAGGGGAGGTCGGGTAGACTAGGGTGAAGTGAGTGGGGAAGATGCAACTCATTCCATTGATTAAAAATGTAACGAAAAAATATATCATAACCTACTATTTATTGTTTAAATATTATAATATAATTAATGATTTGGATAGATTTTAAAAGGGAAATTTTTAATATTATTCTAGTAATATTACATTTAAAAAAATAAATAAGTAAAAGGAGAAAAAAATTAAATAAACAACTTAACGTATTTTAAAACCCCATTTTGAAAATTTCGAGAACTTGGCTTCAATAATTATAATTCTTTCGACTTCAAATATAATGTTCAGCATGCAAACAGCTACATTTTCGTTGAAGTAACTGTGTTAATCACAAAGCCAACAGCCACAATCAACAAATTTAAAACTCTCAGCTAAACTTTCATTTAGGTCTGACTCTTCATTAGCCATAAAGTGATGAAATCAGAAAAGATATGCGAAATGTTTTGCCATTCTATTGTCAAAATCTTCACCGCCCAAGTGGGTATTATCGTTTTTCGCAATATGTTCGTGTGTTCTTGTTCATCTGCACGGCGAGAAAGTGGAGAGAGGAACGAGGAGATAGAAGAAACAGACAAGAGAAAAGAGAGGAGGAAAAAGGAGAGAGAAAAGAAGGATAAAGTTGAAGGGTAGTAAAACAAAAAAGGAGAAAACAAAATACACTAAGGATGTCCGAATTTTTTTTAATTTACTATTAAAAAATGGAGTTAAATTTTACAATACCAAAAGTATTCGAATCAAATGTTGTACTCTTTTTTAAATTGGATTGCATTGTTACCAAATTCAAAAAAGTGTATCAATTTCTTAACACACTTTATGCTAAATTGGATAATTGTGTCACTAAATTTAGCATTGATATGTGGAGGGTCTCCCAACTATTAGAGTCTTTCATTAAAAAAAAAAAAAATTGTAGGGATACATTTATGCCCCTATTAGGGATGTACATAGGTTGAGCTCAATAGGATTTTGATTTGGCCCGATGTCTGATCCTATTTTAAATGGGTTTCAAAATTGAAATCTGTTATTTGAGCCAAAACTTGTCCTGATTTAATATCGAGTAGGGTCGGGATAAACTAAGTGATTTGACATTTTGTTATGATTATAAAAATTATAAAATAACCTCAAAAAAATTATATAAAAATTATAAAATTATATTTTATCTTTAAAATATTAAAATTTTGATATAAATATTTATAAAAAATATTTTTTTATCTTTTTAGACTTGATTAGACTAATATATCTTTTAGAGCTAATCTAAATTTATTATTAAAATTATAAAATAATACTTAAAAAATAAAATTTTTATATGAATTTTTATAAAATTATATTTTATCTTTAAAAAAATTAAAATTTTAATATACATCTTTATTAAAAAAAATAATTTTTTAAAAAAATTAATTTATTTTTTTAGTCGAGTCGGGTCAAACTAACCCAATACCTGAGCTGCCCTGATTTTGTAACTCGCCCTAATCTTAAATTTTTTTATCCCGACCCAACTCAATCCTATTTAGTTGAGTAGGGTCGAGTCCCGTGAGCACCCCAACCTCCATCGGGGGCTGCTTCAAACAAATTTTAATGAAGGGTCACCCCTATAAAAACCTCATATATCAATGATTAGGAAATTAACACACTTTCTTGGAACTTTTTCTCAAAAAGTTATTACTACTGATTTAGGCTATAACTATAGAAAGGAGGATTCATATCTACAAATCATCTAACTCTACTGGATGGGAAGTTATCTTATGGTTCGAAGAATCCAAAATGCTTAGACATAGAGTTTGCTCTATCACTTTCTTTAATGATCAACATATTCGAGATAAAGATTGAAAGTGGATAAAATTACTCCTAATAATTATTCAAGCCTTCTGTCTATAAGACAGATTCTCCAGTTGATATCCAAAGGGGACTTCATCCTTCAGCCCATCAAAATCTTCAGGTATACTTTTACGAAACAGCACCTCCCCCTCATTTTCCAAACTCGCAAGCTACTTTCTCCAAATGAAAACATTCAAGCAAGCATGTCTATGGCAACAAGGGATCAATAGTATTGAAAGATAGTTTTTACTAGGAAAATATCTACTCTCCCCGTATGTAATCTAGTTCCTAGTTGGAATTGTAGAAAAAAATGAAGAATAAAAGAATAAACTTGAAACACAGCAGCTTGAGTTGTATAGGTATACACTGTCTTTGCCCACATAGTAAGTTAATAATGAAAGTTTATCAAAATTAAACAAACTCTTCTAAAAAATTAAGAGGCAAAATAGTAGTTATTTTTATGTAACCCAATAACGATATTAAGAAAGGGAGAGAGGGAGAAAGCATAGAAATTATATCTAGTCATATATTTTTTAATAATAAAATAACGTTGAAATATTAACGTTAACAAAAAGATAATGGAGCAAGAGAAGATAATGGATTGTTAATATGAGATTGTGGAGAAAAATTAAAATTCAAAAATAAAAATACTTAGATAATGAAAATGTCCCCTATCTAAAAAATAAAAATTAAATTTAACCAATTCAAATATGGCAATAATTAATTAATTTAAATTAATTAATTATTTTTGAATAGGAAATGATAAAAAAGTTTTAATTTTTTTCCATATATCCCTCCTTTAACGAATTATTAACAGTGTTTGACTTAAAGCATCAATAATTATCAATAATTAAGAGTTTAATTATGACTAATTAACATGTTTGGTAGTTAGGATTGTTACATCTTGCAGATCTATTATCTTTAGAGGTGATGCTATGACTTTTTCTCCTCTCACCTTTACACTTAATCCTTTTAAAGGTGGATGTGTTGCTGCAACTAATATATGATTTCTGTAATTCTGATTTCTACTTATAATTGTGGTAGTTTTTACTCAAGGATGATTTTCTACAAAAAGATTGAATATATTATTATTATATGTATGCATCTTTAACCATTTAAAGAAATATAAGTTCTTTCTAATATTTGTCATATCTCTATACCATTCTTCTCTTATTTTTACATGTTCTTCATTTACAAAATTAAAGAAAAACCATTTTCTCTCCTTTTTATATGTCTTTAGCATAAATTTCTTTCTTAATAAATCTTTATTTATTTCATAATCCTATTTTCTTATTACTTTTAGTGACTGATTTAAAAATTGATAATCTAAGAGTTAGAATTCTCTATCTATTTATGATTATGTTTTTAGTTTTCACTATCTTATTCATATATTGGCTATGAGATATTTAGCTCAAAATTTACTTCTTTAAATTTATATCCTATATTTAAGTTATATATGGAATTTCTAATTTCGATGTAACCCTGCTTAGATTCTATAGATCATGTAAAGGATAATGATCTTTTAATTATTTTATAAGATATATCTCCTTTGGCTTTTTTTTTTTTTTATGTTTTCTATTTCTAGTTCTTTCAAAAGTGTTGGTGTGGCTAGTTTTGAAAATTTTCAATTTGGTGAAAATTTTATTTCTTCATGTTTTAAGAAATTAGGTATTAATACTACTATTTTAGATGAGTCTCCTATTTCTATAAGCATAGATTCTCCTTTTAAAGATTCTTTCAAGGCTTGGAATTTTTGATGTGTTTTTGTTATCTTAAAGATTATCTTATATTGCATTAATATTGAAGTTATTCATTTTTCTCAGCTGTCATCAAATCCTATTTTCATTATTAATCTATTTCTAGCATTAAGGTTTTTTATCTTTATTGTATAAGTAGAGAAACAATCAAAATAGACTAGTCCTCCATAAAAGATTTATCTATATGACTCCTACTATAGATTCTTTAAAATCTTTCTCTTCTCTTCTATCTCTTAAAAATATTAAAATTGATTTATTTAACCCTAGTCTAAAATATGATTTTATTGCCGCTTGGATCAATCTTATATGCATCAAAATATATTTTTCTCTATATTTCTTTATAGTCTCTTTTGGCATCATATATATAATCTGTCTACTTTTAGTTGTTCCTATTTCTCTCTTTATAGTTTGAGTTATATATGAAAAATTAAATATTGTTTTTCTATATATTTATTCTGTCTCAAAGGTTGGCAAAGACCAATTTATTAATTGTTTGTATAAATTATGACTAGTTATTTCTCTTTCATTTAGAATTTGATCTTCATTTTTTTTAATTTCATTATCTTTAGTATAGTTGCATTCTTTTTTATTTGATGTAAAATTATAATTTTTTTAATTTAAACTTTTACTTTTTCTACTATCTGAACCTAGTATCTTCCTAAACTAACTTATTATGCTATATCTATACTATCTTATTCTATTCTGGCTTTTTTCTTATCCTTGGCTTGACGGGAAAGTCGCTGGGTTAAACCAAAGTTCTTACTAACTCTGTTAAGACCATCTTTACAAGTTTACCAATGTTTTTACTAAAATAAGAAAATAAGCATATTGGAATAAAATGAATAGATATAATATAATTTTATCAATTCAAAAAAATCATAAACCGATTGATAATCAATTGAATTAATATTGATTAACTCTTAGTCAATGACTTTTCTTTTAATATTTATTATTATTTATATAATTTGTTAATGTTAATATTAAAATATATTTTATTATTTTTAAAGTATAATCATTAGTAATTATTTTATAATTAATTTTTAATATTTTATTTTTTTACTATTCTTTTTAAAAGTAGTATTGCTTATTTTTTAGATTACAAAATAATTAATTAAAAAATATATTTCTTTTTTTAACCTTAAGGTCCTTCTTATTAAAAAAAATAAAAATATTATACACTACTAAAAATAATGTCTAAAAATGATTTGATTTAAAAAATATATAAATTAAAAATTTTGAATAAAAAATTTAGAATCTACTCCAACTTGATTTATATCTAACTACGTTGCTTCAATTTGTTTGAACAATAAGCGTACTATGGATTTTCAAATTTTTGGCTTAAAATGACTTTTCTCTTCCTCCACTATAGTATTCAATAAATTTTCTACGTCTTTTCATGACTAATTCTTTTTTTATCATATTTTCTTACCATCAAGCAAAAAATACAGGTGATTTTTTTTTTCAATTTTCATTTCTATCACGATATACCAGGTGGCAATAGAAAAGAAGGTTTAATTGAAGTCCTATATATATGGTACCAGAAAGAAGAAGGCGAAGAGATAAAACGTCAGCTGAAAGCTTGATTTTGCGTTATGAAGATGGTAGAAGGAGGCTAAAAAGCAGAAGAGATAAAACGTTAGCTGAAAGCTTGATTTTACATCATGAAGATGGTATAATTAATAGGATTCATACGCTTGAAAACTTTTGTAATTCATATAAATAATTTCCATACCTTTATATTAAAATCTCATTAACTCTTCTATTTTATTAGTTGTTGTTCTATTTGAAAAGATCATCTTTCAATTATGGTTGATTAAAGCAAAAGTGGGAGGAAATTGCCGTGCAACGCCCGGGTAACGCTAGTCACTTCTAAATTCTCTCGATTCCCCTTTTGACCCCAAAGTCTTGCGCGAGTTGGTCCGCATATCTAATTAACGTGTTTAGATTAATTATAACCATGTCAGATTCAATAAACTATTCTACCCTTTCCTTTCAATACACTATTCTACTCTTTCTTCTCAGTATAACGCGTGATCAATTCTCAAACATGAAGCACAATAACCGAGGCTTTTATTGTGCTAATTGACTGGAAACTCTGAGCTGTTGAAGTCCATATACTGGGAATTAGGTAGTTGTATAAAAGAAGGCCTAATTGAAGTCCTACATAAGGTACTGTGTATCTTGAGCATGAATCAAGAAGGCACAAAAGTGGAGGAGATAAAACGATAACTGAAAGCTTGATTTGGAGATACGAAGATGGTATAGTTAATAGGAGTCATTCGCTATAAAACTTTTGTAATTCATATCACTAATTCTTATATCTTTATATCAAAATCTCATTCTCTTTTTTATATTATTAGTTTATTGTTCATTTAAAAAAAATCATTTTTTAATTATGATTAATTAAAGCAAAAATGGTAGAGAAATGCCGTGCAACACATTGGTAACTCTCTAGTCACTTCCTAATTTCCCTCAACTAGTCGTTGACCCCAAGTCTTGGTCCTCATATCAGACTCGGGAGACTATTCTACTCTTTCCTCCCAGCTTCCTCTTAGTACTCTATAAAATAAGATCAAATATAGGGTATCTCCATACAAAGCAATATTCTATCTTCATCTCTCCGACCATGAAGATTGTTAATCTTGCCATCTTTTGGCTTCTGGGTTCGATGGTTCTCTTCCTTCCTGCAGCTTCAACTTATTATGGTCATGGTGGTAAGAAAAAAGCAGGGAACTACCTCCCTTTGGGTTGTTCTATCATTCCATTAATTTCACTTTGTTTCTGCAATTAGTTATATGACGATATTGCACATATATGCAGCCTCCCGAAGCTACCTGGAGGACTTCGATGCTATCCCCAAAAGGCTTGGGGTTTTTTATAAAAGCCGTTTTTTCCGTCCTCCTCCTCATTATCGAAGGCCATTCCATTGTAGACCTGGCCGTCGGCTGTCACGTAACTGTCCTCCTTGATCATCCACTCACTAAGGGATCGATTTTTTTAAGTTTTTTATTATAAAATTTTTATAAATTTTAAAGAGAAATTTGTAAAAAAATTTATGTCTTTCTCTTTGAAATTTGTAAAAATTTTACGGTAAAAAATTTTAAAAAAATTCAATCTCAATCAGATTAGAGATTTGCTTGGTTTTACAATAAAAATTTGGACAAGTCTTTATTTCTGGCAAGAATAAATGTTTTCCTCATCCTTTTCTGAGCAATTTTAATTTCTGTACCCGAAATCCACCAATAGTCTATTTAGACTCTGTTCTTACTTGTTACTACATGAATTTGACTATCTTCATTTAATAATTATATTCCTGCCAATTATGTAGGATCTAGTACCTTTTTTTTTTTTATTATATGATAGGGGTATGTTGGAAAGTGTATGCATCAATTGAGACAATATATTATCTCAAAGCAATTTTAATAGTGCACCCGTATTTTTTTATATTGCATTTGTAAATCCAATATGTGTGTAGTTATAGCATGATAAAATCCATGTTGAAATGCTGTGCGGTTTTGCATTTAAATACATCATTATACGTAATGTTGTAATTAATAATTATTAAATCATAATATATAAAAATATAAGCCATTTTATTTAGAATGTTATTAGGTTTTTCATTTTTTTGGAGAAGTATAATTAAGACTTAGGATTGGATGAAGCTATATATCCTTTGAGGCCAATGGCTATGCTAGTGTTATAATTTATATATATATATATATATATATATCAGTTACAAATATTTAATTTGGCAATTAAAATATTCAAAAATTAATTTAAATAAATATTAGTACTTGAATACCTCCTTAAAAAAATATTTTTGTTTAGCCACTATGTGAGATTCCTCATCATAATTCAACTTTTTAAAGTCTTTGGCCTTTGCTATTCTGGTGTCCATCAATGATCACAAAATATTGAATACAAACATAAAATTTAGTCGCTGCACTAATATGAGCCTACTCTCTTAGTCTTCCTTGTTTTCTTATGCTAATTGATTGATATACTTTATTTGCGGTCTTAACACGCAAGTGCAGGGAGCTAAAGTCCAAAGCAACGAAATGTACAATTCAGTGAATTATGCATCAAAACGCTATTTTTAGTTGGAATCTCTAACTCTACATTGTACCAAATTAAAGTTGTAGCAAGAAAACCAAGTTAAAACATGAATTTCTGATTTTGAAATAGCATTATTTTGTTTGTGTTAATTAATAATTATATGATTGCAGTCTACTAAAGAAAATGTATATATATAAATATATAATTGTATGATTGCAATTGTAATATAACTTATCTATCAAAGTACAGTTATTCTTTCCTTCTAAGCACGTGAATGCATTTTTCCTCAAGTCTTGTGCGAGCTGTTCCGATATTAATTTATTTCTTCGATGTGTATTCAGATTAGGACCATATCAGCAGACTATCCCCTCATTCTTCCCTGTCGAAGAATGTACATAGAAGAAGACGAATAGGTACTTCTGTATAAATATATAAAATTAAAGAAAATTAAACAAGTAAAATGTTACGCAGAGCAAAAATTTAATAGACACAAGAAAATCTTGTCAATAAAATATTATAAAAGATTGTGTACATATTAAAAATCGAGTAGATTTTACAAGATTTTGTTTGCATGATATTTTACCAAAATACAATGATAAAAATAAAGAAATAAAAGAAAAAGTATAACATATCATATATTATCTTAGTTTAGGCTTCTTTGTCTTACATTTAGTTCTCTTAAATCACAAAGAATTTTCTTCAACTCAATCTAAACTTAAATTATAATAGGAATAGTTTTACATATGTTCACTATTAATATAAGATTTAAACTCATTTCAAACTTTACAACACTTGGATCTTATACAAATTCATTCAAAACTTCTTTCACAAAGAGATATGATAGGTTTCTTCCAATTTTCAATGCTTCATTTAATGCTCTCTAAGAATAAAAAGTAATTTTTCAATCTAATATAATATATTATACAAAAGTAGCAAATTTCGAAATGCCCAAATAATCAAAATGCTTTATTGAAATGTAAGTGTACAATATATAACAAACACTATTCGAATTGCTATCTATTTTTATTTTTTATTCGTTTTTTTCTAAATGTATATTCCTTTAATTATTTTTGTGTTGCTACTGTTTATAAATTTAGAGAACAAGTTTTATTTTAATGTATTTCATTTTTTCTTAAGTAGTTGTTATTATTTATAAAATTAAATTTAATAATATATATCAATGCAATAAACAATAAATACTATTTAACTATTTTTAACTTAATAATTTTATAAATTTATTTTAAGAATTTTGTTATTATCAAAATAATTTAAGGTGATATCAAAATCTTAAAACCAACTTATACATATAAAGGGTATCTTCATACAAAGTAATACTATCTTCATATCAGTGTAAAACTTGAAGATAGTTTTATTTTTCAACTATATTTTGGCTTATGGGTTTGATATTTCTGATATAAACATACCTAGATGGGGTGGACAGGTGTGGTATACAGAAAATTAAACAATACAAATTTTTGCTGATATAGAAGTGGAAGAAGCGCAAGAGGAAGTAAGCAATTACTTAATGGAGTAATCAAATAATAACTAAATGAAGTAAACAAATGTTAACAAATAAGAAAACCTGTAATAAGCAAGTGGAGTAAGCCTTTATAATAATAGAGTAAGCATTTAAAAATTAAATGTGAAGAGTGTTGAACGTAAGTGAATATGGCAAATAGTAAATTGATAGGATGAGTTAAGTATGAACAAGTGGAGCGAGTTTAACACTTATAGATAAATCTAGTTGCTGTACTATAGATGGAGTAAAATTGTATAAAAGTGAAAGATCTTTCAAAAGTGGAAAAAGTAAAAAGTGAAAAAATTAAAAGAAAGGAGGGAAGAGAAAAATACTCAACAAACTTTATTTTGGTTCAGTTATTCAGGTTTACGTTCAATTTCCTTAAAATTTAAGGAATTTTTCTTCAATCTTTTAAAATAATATCATAGCACTAATGGTTTTCATATACTCACTACCAACATAGATTTTACAAACTCACTTTAAATTTATTAAGGTTTTTTTACAACTCACCCTTAGCTAAATCTCTCAAATAAAGGTTTACAATAGAAATATGACAAATTCTCCCTTTGAAACAAGTTTTATCTAAGCTCAAAAATGCTTCTTACAAGCTAATAAACCAGAGACTAAGATTATGGGTTTCAAACACAATGCTCACAATGATTTATGATGATTGTTCTACTTTTGCCCTTGGATCTCTTGTGTATATGTGTGTGTATATATAGTGGTAGATGCTTTTTGATTGGAGCAGAGAAGGCATGTCTCAAATGTTCACAAGTTTTCAAGGTGTGAGATATCAAAAAATCTAAAATAATAGTATACCCATTGGTAAAGTTTCTATTGACCATTCTACGGATAACTAATTGTAACATATGTATGTAAAAGTTGGATTTTTTGTCGAGGTTAGCTTTTTTCAATAAAATGAATTTTATTTTTTAGGGTCTTAGAAGATTAAAGAATCTTTTTGGCCACCTTTGCAGTAGCTCTGAGACAAGGCATCTCTCTGTTAGCAGGAATAAAATTCAAGGAATCACTTTCTTTTTATCTCACTTTCCATGGCAAGCAAGAAGGAATGTTAAGCCTTTCCCTTCTGTCATTCAAGCCAGGACAATGTTTGCCGTTTTGCCTCCCCCTTCCCTGCCAGCTTCTTCTTTTTCTTCTTCTTTTTCTTTTTCTTTTTTTAATTAGTAGCTTAGCACTGTTCTCAACCTTTTTGGAAATTTTAAAGCTTCTTTTTTGACTTTCAAGAGGGGCACATAATGATGGAGATTAGTTCATTCATGGAAAACTCAAGATTTTACTGTGAAGTTATGTCCCCATCGTTTATAGCATAATTGTAATTTGTATAACTGATAATTAAGAAGTAAGATTCTATATGAACACTTCATTCAATACTGCTTCTCCACCTCCCTTAATTATTACCCGTTGAACTATCTGTCGCCTTGTATGAAGCCACCTTGCACAGCATTTTCACAAGAATCCAAAGAGAGTTAGTATAATTTAATTAATGTAAAACACCCCCCCCCGCGGGTCCCACGTTCACAATAATAAGAGCTTTGGACTTTGTTGATTTTGTCCATACCACTATTCTTCTTCACTAGGACTCAGCTTGGTCCACACTTCGATTTTTCTTCATAATTATTATTAGAGAAAACATATAATGGTTATAGCAAGTGCCCACAAATTTGAAATCATTCCCTACGTCCAATGAACTTAAGGAAGTTACTAAGAGTTCATTTCTTTTTTTTAATTAAATATTTTTAAAATAAAGTCTCTTAATTTTATTTTATAAAATATCATTTTCAATTAAAATGATTTTTATTATTTTGATTGGAGCGATATTGTGAGATAAGCTCTTGCACATCATCTGATTCATATGCCTTCTAAATGATTTATACACAAAAAATAAAGGTGTAATAATGAATATATCATATACAATAGTTGATTTATTAAAAATTAATCTATGTAAAGTGAATAAACCTCATTGGCTCACACTGTGTCTAACAAAATCTAATATTGCTACAAGGCCATGACACCTAAGTAGAAAGATTATCCTACATTCTTTTATCTATGGTTCTAAGCAAACACATCGCAACACATTAACAGAAGAATAAATAATATTTTGAAACTATATAATATATACAAATTGTTTGTTATGTCTTTCATGAACCCCAAAAAGAGGTAGTATTAGATAGATATCTATTTGGAGATTTGGCTACAGAGGTTTCAATGGTGTTAACGGCAAAATAGTATTAGACAACCACATATGCCTTACTCTTTAGGATTAGTTCTCTATATAAGCGATCTAATAGTATAGATCTCCAACTATATTTATCGGTTTGTTCAAAATCCCACAACAATAAGAGATACATTAAGTATACATTATGACTAAACCTATTTGGTATAAGATAACAACTGATTAGCCTTAATATATATGCATGCGTAAATCATTATACATCTTTGTCATTTTGCATTATCTAGTAATTCATTAAAATGTTTGACCAACTAACTGATGACGACCATTTGTTCAATTATTTTACCATTTGGTGGTGTCATAATTTTTGCTTGACGATTTACTTCAACTTTTCTAAAATGATGTCTAAATCAACCTTCATTATTTTTACTTTAGCATATTCAAATATCACGCTGTCTGAATCATTATAAATTCGTTTATTTACAAATATGTATACAATCTCACTTCTATTAGTCATTATTTTTTTCCTCTAGTATGATTTGCAAACAAAATAAATATAAAAAAATTAAATTCAAACAAAATAAATACAACCAAAAAATAAATGTGAACAAAATAAATATATCAAAAAATTAATGCAAACATATTAAATGTAGCAAATAAATAAATGTAACCAAATTACATATAAAAAAATGCAAACTAAATAAATATTACAAAAAAAATAAATGCCAAGAAAATGAATATAACAAAAAAAATGCAAACATAATAAATAAAACAAAAACAAAATAAATGTAACTAAAATAAATATTAAAAAAATGGAAATATAATAAATGTAGAAAAAAATAAATGTCACTTAAATATATATATATATATATATAAAATTAATGCTGTCTAAATAAATATAACAAAAAAAATTTGATGCAAACAAAATAAATATAACAAAAAGATAAATGCAACCAAAATAAATTGAACAAAAAAAAATGCAAACAAAATAAATATAAAGAAATAAGTAAAAACAAAATGAATATAACACAAGAAATTAATGCAAGCAAAATAAGTATAACAATTAAGTAAAGGCAAACATAATAATTATGACAAAGAATTAAATGTAAACAAAATAAATATAAGAACAAATTAAATGCATACCAAATAAATATAACAAAAAAATAAATGCAAATAAAATAAATAAACAATGTAAAAGAACTAAACATAACAAAAAAATTAATGCAAATATAATAAATATAACAAACAAATAAATGCAAGCTAAATGAATATAACAAAAAATTAATACAAATAAAATAAATATAACAAAAAAGTTAATGGGAACTAAATAAATATAACCATAAATTAAATCTAACCAAAATAAATATAACATAAATAATTTATGCAAGCAAGATAAATATAACAAGATAATAAATATAAACAAAATAAATATAACCAAAAAATTAATTGCAACTAAAATAAATATAACAAAAAATTAAATGCAAATATATAATTTAATTAATAGATATTTATAAAATAAATAAAAAATTACACATGCCTTAATCAATTAGGGAAGGAAAATTGAGAGGTCGAGTTGAACATTTTTAAAAATCGAAGTTAAAGAATCAAAATTGAAAACTACGACTTTGAAAGTTGTAAATAATAAAAGCAAAATGATAATATATATATATATATATATATACTAAAAATGAAATGTTAAAAACAAGTTGAAGAAAATAGCCATCAAATTTTGGAGATGAGCTAAAAGAGAGACGAAGAAGGAAAGAGTCCTTGTGCATTTACAATGATGCAAAACATGAAGGGAGGAGGAAATTTGGTTTGCATGTCGGATTAAAGGATTTGACAAGTCAAGGTTATATATGCGTTCTATGCTAACTCTTTAGCTTGTAACGTTTATATATATATATATATATATATAATTAAAAGTCAACTTTCAATTTGTTTTAAAAAATTAATTAGAAGTTTCAATTTAAAAAAAATTAATGAAAGTTGAAACCATACCTTGTCATGGACCATGATAGGCTTTTATTTATTAAAAAATATTTAAGTGAAAGTAAGAACAATTGATTCCAACTTCGATCAAATTAATAATATTTGAGTGTAATATTTTATATAGATATATATTTTATAAATTTATTTTTTCAAATAATGAGATTAAGCACAAAAAATCCATAGAAAATTGCTTTTTCTGCCATATTTTGGCTTCTGGATTGGACTTTCTTACTTCTTACAGCTTTAAAACTAAAAATTATGCTCTTGGTGGTAAGATAAAAGCAATCAACTATATATATATATATATATATCTTGTCCCATTCATCTCATTTTGATCTTGTTTCTACATTAAATTATGTTTATTTCAAAAAAAATTACATCTAACATGCAATCTTATAATCAAGTTGTATAATTTATTGTTTTAAAATAGTGCAATTTGCTTTAATCTTTATATGTATATATATATATATATATATACATATATGATAGATTTGCATATGTATCTTCCATATTGATGGATCTGTTGTTTATTTATATTAATATGCTATATTTCTCATTATATATTAGATTTTATTAAGCAAATATATAATAGAATCTAAGGATAAATGCGAACTTGCCCTAGCTACATAATATATATCAAAGGCGAAAAATTCTTAAAGTTTCTCAGAATATCACATATTTTATATTCTATTTAATTAACATAATACAAATCAAATAAAACCTGCCTATAAATATTTTTTAGAATAACATATTTTTTTATACTATATCCAATTGTTCAATTAAAATAATATAAATCAAACAAAATCTGGTCCACAAATAATAATTTCTCTAAATTTCTTTTTAATTGCTGCAAAAAATTTCACCCCTTCAGTTTCATCCACTCTTTCTAAGAAAACACATCTCTCTCCATCGAAGATCTCTCACATAACCAACACCATCCTTTTCAACCCTCTAGTTACATCCTCTATCCCTTTCCACCAAAGTACATCTCTCTCCATCTAATTGAAGAAGCTTCCTTTGATTGTCAGGTTCAAAATTGAAGCAAAAATCAAACAATGGAATAAATCGAACTGGAGATGATGTTAAATTGTCAAAAACTATTGGGAATTTGGACAGAGACCAATGGTGGTGCTTTTCTTTATTATTTTCCTAAAGATTCAAAATGATAGCGTGGGAAAATCAGCGAATGAAGATAAAGCATAGCATAAATGTACATGCTCAAACGGGTTTGAGAATTCTGTGTTCACTCCATCAGCTACGATTTCCTCTTCTGGTCCAGCTAATGTTAAGGATGTGCTTCGTTGGGGAAGGTGGATAAGGTGGACAATTTACCCACATTGGCCTCTAAGGGGAAAGAATTCTCTAAGACTTTTGTTGCAGTTGATCCTAAAGTTCAAGCACTCATTGGTGACGGTAAATGTGTTAATTGTAATTCACAAATATGTTAAAAAAAATTAATTCAAGTCATGTCCGAAAATACTGTCCTTAAGAGTTAGTTCGTCACAGGTCGATAACTCTCTAAGATTGAATAGATCCTTCTTGCGAAAATTCACAGAGAAGCTGAACAACAGAGAACAAAAAAACATAGAGCAAAAGGGAAGAGGAGGAAAGTCAGATAGCTTAATGGCTTGGTGTATCTTGAACTGCACCATACACTGCCTTTTATAGGTCGAAAACACAGATAAGATTGTTGGACAACAATAAAACTGATTAATGGCTGCTTAATCACGATTAATGAAATTAGTTTTGAATGCTAGGATTAAAAGCAATTAAAGGAAGATTGTTTTTGAATGTTGGGATTAAAAACTGGTTAATGCGAAATTAAACTGGTAATTGAAAGCTTCAACGTCTAGAAATTTAAGGTCTTAAATTCAAAACTGCTAAAAATAAAAATTTTCAAGTAAGCTTATTTTAAACAAAATATTTTTGGATTTTGTAAAAATATTTTTAGCAAAAATGCCCAGTATTACATCTAACTCGTCCATAGGGGGGAAATTGAAGGTTTTCAGCTGTGTAGACCTATTGTTATGTACGCGAGCCCACTCCTCTTCTTGGCCTATTTATTTACTCATAAACTCATCTTAGTATTTATACACTAAGGCTTCCTTTGTTTTGAGCAATGTGAGACTTCTTTTGACACATACACACACACACACTAAAGTTCCAACAATCCTTCACGTGTGTCGAAAGAAACATTACCATCTGAGTTACTCATGAGTATGAGCATTTTGAATTTGATGTCTTTTAAATTATGAACTAGACTCTAGACCAATAATTCTTAGTACATAGAATTGTCAGTGAAGCATGCTTCTATGAACCAATAACTCTTAATTGTATACTAGAGGCTTTACTAGTCAGATTATGCCCCTACAATTTCTGCTATTAACGGTAGTTTTAAGCTTTTAAATGGCCATGCGCGTCTCTAGTATTTAATGAATGCTCTAAAGATTTTGACACTATCTTTTAGGAACGACCCCACTCCACATTCATCTAGATGATTTTATCAAGTATATCTACAATGAATACACCATCTATAATGAATATAAAATCATTAAGAGGTTTTGCTTATTCAGACTCACCAACAATGCATTATAGCACTTTCTCATACCATAGGAAGGGACTATAATTTTAGTGTTAGCAGAACTAACAAATGACTTGTTCTTATCCATGTGAACCTCTTTTATGAGATCTCTAAGGAGATTGGGTTACTATCATTATTAATTTCAAATTGGCTTAAGTCCCATTCCTTTCGATGTGTTACCAATTTGTCTTTTTCTTAGGGGCTTAGTCAACAGATCTGCCAAGTTTACTTTTAACCTTACAAATTTGATTGAGATCATTTCGTCTTTTAGCAGCTACCTTATAATATTAAGTTTTAACAAAATGTGTCTACTTTTGTCATGAAATGTCTTATTTTTAGCCATAATTATCATCGATTGGCTGTCATAATGTAAAGACACCAATAATATTAGTTTTTCTCCTAATGGAATACTTGTTAAAAAAATTTTCAACGAATCAACCTCAGTACCACAAGTTTCATAGCAATAAACTCTAAATCCCTTGAGAATTTTGTAATAATACTTTGATTGGCTTATCTCCAGGATACTACACTATCACCAAAAGTGAATACATAGCCACTAGTGGATTTAATCTCATATGAATTTGAGATCCAGTTAGCATCACTATATCCTTCTAATATAGTGAGAAATCAACTATAAAATATACCATAATTTATGGTACCTCTCAAATATCTCATCAATTTAACCAGAGTCATCCAATACTCACTGTCTAGATAGTGGATATATCTGCTTAATTTATATACAGCATATACTAATCATGTCTGGTAAAATTCATTAGATGTAACAAACTTTTAATAATCTATGCATATTTAGATTAAGCCACCAAATTACTTTTATGTTTTGATAATTGTATATTAAAATCATAAAGAGTACTTTTTTTAAAGATTTTTTTCACATAATGTTATTGAGATAGAAAAATATTATTTTTACTTCTTATGATTTTAACACCTAAAATCACTTTTTACTTCACCCATATCTTTCATATCAAATTTAGATGTAAGGAAACTTTTAGTTTCAATCACAACATTCATGTTGGTATAAAAAATAAGCATGTTATTCATATATAAGCAAATAATCATACAATCATTATTTACAAGTTTTGTATAAACATATATTTCTATTTCAACAGTAACAAAGCTATCACTTGTCAAAACTTGATCCAATTTTTCATGTCATTGTTTAAGTGCTTGTTTTAATTCATATAAAGATTTAATAAGTTTACACACTTTATTTTCTTGTTCAGGAGCGACATATCCTTCAAGTTATACTATATAAATTTATTCTTCTAAATCATTATTTAAGAAAATTGATTTAATATCCATTTGATGAATATAAAACTTGTGAATTGAAACTAAAACAATTAGAATTCTTATAGAAGAAATTCTTATAATCGAAGAAAAAGTATCAAAATAATCAATATTTTATTTTTGAATAAAACCTTTATCTACTAGTCTATCTTTATATTTATTAATGGACCCATCAGGATTAAGTTTTTTTCTTTTCTTAAAAACATGATTTAGCAACCGGGGGGGGGGAGGCTTAAGCTTGTTGCGAGGCTGAGGGCACTACTAATGTCCCACTTTTATTTTGATCAGAGAATTTTCAACGTTTATATTTAGCGTTCATTTCAAAGATGAGCATCTGAAGAAGAAACAGTTTCATAAAAATTTAAAGGATTATCTTGTGCCATATAAGTGTAAAAATCATTTCCAAATGAAGTTTCTTTCCTTTGCCTCTTACTTTTCCTTAAATTTTCAACCAAATGTTTATTTGCATTTTGTTCAAGAAAAGATGTAGAATTTTTCATTTTATGAGGAATGTGTTCAACTTTTAAAAGAAAAATACGTTCAAAAAATTCTATATATTTAGTTTCTATAATAGTGTTATGATATAAAATATCACTTTTCAAAACCAAAAATCTATAAGCTGCACAATGTTCAGCATACCTAATAAACATGCAATCAGAAGTTTTAGAACTTATTTTCCTTTTCTTAGGATTAGGTAGCATTACTTTTGCAAGACACCCCCATATTTTTAAATATTTTAGGTTTGGTGCATAATCTTTTCATAATTCATAAGGTGTCTTATTTGTTTTCTTATAGGGTATTCTATTTTGTAAAAAATAAGTAAACAACAAAGCTTCACTCTATAAATTATTTGGTGCAGAAGAATTTACAAGCATAACATTCATAATTTCTTTTAAAATTTTATTTTTCCTTTCTGTAATACTATTAGACTTAGGTGAATATGGAGGAATTATTTCATGAATAATTTTCTCTTTTTCACAAAAGTCATTTGATAAAACATATTTTCCTCTTCTATCCAACCTTACTCTTTTAATCATTCTATTTAATTGATTTTCTACCTTTGCCTTATATATTTTTTTTTTTCAAAAGCTTCATCTTATTGTGCAACTTTCTCTCCACCAAAGTTATCTTTGAGGCTATCTCCTTGCCCTTTGTGACTTGAATCTCTTTCTAGTTAGTGTCTTCGATAATGATGTGAGTGATGAGATTTGACATTGATAATTACTTCTGCTTGTGTTTGAGTTGCTATTTGTAGTCTTTCCACGAATCTGATAGTTTCTCGATTAGGATCCTAGTTACAAATTCATTTGGAAGGTTGATTTTTCTCAGCATGGGGTTCTTCTAGTAACTTGTGGTATTTGTTGATTTGCAGTTTGATATCTTTATCTTTTGATATCTCCCATCGGTAGGAATTTTTTATCATAAATTTTTGCTTTCTAGTATCTTCAACAGTGTACTTTGTGTGACTAGTGACTCCCATATCTTCTTGGCTTCCTTGTAGACAAAATAGACATCGAATAAATCATTAGATAACGTGCTAATGATAATATGGCTGCATACCTTGTTAGCATAAGCCCAAACATCTTTCTGGGCTTCGTTAGCATTTGTAGTAGGCTCGGTCTGAATGAGAACCATAGCAACTCTATGCATGTCTAGCATCGAGAAAACACGTTCTTGTCACTGTTTAAAGTTCTTTTCATCGAACACCTCAAAATTTGAAATGTCTAAGAATGGCTTAGGAAGTGGTAGTACAATAGGCACAAAGACAACAATACCACCACCAACGTCCCCACTAAAAGCAATAGCAATAACGTTGGCAATATCGAAATTAACAACAGCATCACAGTGTGACTCTATAACTCTTGAGATTGTTAGCTACAATTCACAAACACGTTAGAAAAAATTAATCTAAGTCGTGTCCAAGGGCATTGTCTTTAAGAGTTATTCTACCACAGGTCCGCAACTCCTTAAGATTAAATGGATCTTTCCTCCGAAAATTCATAGGGAAGCAAAATAGCAGAGAACGAAAAACACAAAGCAAAAGGGAATAGGAGGAAAGCCAGATAGTTCAATGGTTCGGTGTATCTTGAACTGCACCATGCATTGTCTTTTATAAATTGAGGATGCAGATAGGAACGTTGGGCAACAATAAAACTGATTAATGGTGGCTTAATCACGATTAATAAAATCAATTTTGAACATTGGGATTAAAATCAATTAAAGGAAAATCGTTTCTAAATGTTGGGATAAAAAACTGGTTAATGAGAAATTAAATCAGTAATTGAAAGTTTCAACGTCTAGAAATTTAAGGTCCCAAATTCAAAAACTGCTAAAAACAAGATTTTTTTTGGTAAGCTTATTTTCAACAAAATATTTTTGGATTTTGCAAAAATATTTTCAGCAAAATGCCCAGTACTGTGTTTAACTCACGCGCAGGAGGGGAAATCGGAGGTTTTCAACTGTGTTAGCTCATTATTGTGTGCACGAGCCCACTCTTTTTCTTGGCCTATTTACTTGCTCATAAATCCATCTTATTATTTATGCACTAAGATTTTTTTTTGTTTTGAACAATGTGAGACTTCTTTTGACACACACCAAAGCTTTAACAAAATGTTTGACAAAAATGAGAAGAGGTCTAGCGAAGAAAGACTCTTCCACTCCGCTTTTGGAAAAGTCCTCTTATGCATGCTCAATTTAGGGAGCCATCTCATGAAAAAGCTTTTATTTATTTATTTATTTTTGGTTCATTGTTTCTATCATTGTTAATGTTGGCTTGCCCCTATGTTTGGATATGTTCTGATATCTACCAAAGAGGTTGCTGGTGAAATTACATACATATAAATGATAAATATGTATAACATTATGACCTCTTATTCTTTTTCTTATATACATATTCATTTTCCTATTAAAATCAGTGCTAAAAGATGGAAACTCATGTGTATAGTTAGCATTATTTGCTTATCAATTATAGCTTTCTGCATAATTTGATGTATTATATTGAATCTAAATTTAACCCACCATCAAAATACTAGTCCACTGACAATTTCAGTTTAAATATACTAGGGCAGACCACTAGTTCTTATGTGCAATCAAGATATCTTATGCACCAGCTACTTACAAATCCAGTTTCTAAGTAACAAAAAAATCCATATTTGCTACGGAAAAAATATCATGAATCGAGAAAGAAATGAGGATAGATCAACAAAATTATAGGAAACTAAGCAACTAAAATATGCTCATTTGAGAACAATAAAATATTCATAGATCCTTCTGATGTTCAAACCAAATAAGTCATATATATTAGCATGTAGCATTTGAGACTATACGATTTACTTAGGCCTTTACTTGATGAGGTTTTCCATTTAAAGCAAAGTTAAAAACAACTCAAAATTCCTTTTAAACTTTATAAATAGCCCAGTATAAGGCAACAAAAAGTAAACAAGTACATGTCACATTCAGTATGTATGTTTACTCTTGCAATCAATTTTGCATATACACCAGGTTTGTCTTCTTAATATTACAATCTCATCACAGTTTGAATAGCCCATGCCATATGTAAATATGTTTCATACGAATTTTATCATGCTGCACTATTTTTACTTTCACACATCATCTTATTATGCAAGCTAGTATCATTCTGTGCTAAAGATTTATAAATCCAGTGGATGGTGGAAAAACAAGTGTTCCGCAAAATCAGCTCCAAGCTCATATTTTTTTGATGTAAATGAAAGTGCTTTTGAAAAAGGTTTCTTGGTTTACAGGTAGTGCCTAGCAGCCCAAAGACAAAATGGCTAACTAAAGAAAGCTATAGTTCTTAAAAAACAAACGAATATGTGCTTAGAGAAAATAGAGGATAAAAAAACTCCATTATGCCTTGGACATTGAAGAAAATAATGGAAGCTCAAATCCAGGTGAATGCGCAGATGTACCATCAATGTTCACAGGCAATTCCTTGTGTCTACATGTATAGGTCTGAATTTTACTTCCAGGATTTAGACAATAAGTCGCTACAAGCAATTATAGAACCAGAACTAGAGCCAGTTTCAACACTCTAATCCTGTAAAAATGCATTTGGAAGTCTCTAATTTTCTGAACTTGTTTCTCGTGAAAACCATTGAAATAAATTAGAAAAAAATCAAAATAATCTTAATTTCTTAAAAAAAAGAATGATAACCAGTTCTGCAGTTTAATCCTATAAAAATGCATTTGCAGATTGCTTTTTTGGTGGAACGATTGCTACGGATTTTGACGAAAATGAATGATTAGACAATATTGCTTCCACAATAAGTCCCTGCAGATTTTGGCGTGCAAGATGTTCAAAATTTGGGAGAAAAATAGAAGAGTCCGGCGGGATTGTACTTAATTTTCCGACGGGATTTCTCTTTCCAATATTTTACGGCATGTTGGGTTAGATGGGTGAAAGGAAAAAAGAAAGTAACGATTATAAGGATAAAATTATAATTTTATTTTTATAATTATTATTTAATATTATTTAATAATTATTTTTTAATTATTAAAAATAAAAATATTATAAATATTTTTTATTTATAAAATTATCTTTTTATTTTTATTTTTATCTTGAATTTTTTATGGACTAAACAGGTCAATGTGGGACTCAGGTGATTATTGGAGAGAGAGATGAAATTGGAGGGGCAAAAATTTCTACAACAATTAAAAAGAAATTTAGAGGAATTATTATTTTTAGGCCCCATTTTTTTGATTTGTACTATTTTAATTGGATAAAATATAAATAATGTGACATTATGACAATACGTAAAAATTTCTCATCAAAGGCATGGTTTCCATTTTCAATAATTAAGGTTTTAGACAATTAATGAACTTCGATAGAGACACCAACGTTGCATTTCAAATACAGACAAATTAAAACTTGTGTAGAATATTCGTGTCATTGATCTTTCAGATAACTACATATATCAGTGGATCCCTAACCCTATTCTAGAACTTGGGCCACAATCAGAGATTGGCAGCTCGAATCAAGTGCCCTTGATCTCCAATGCAACAAGACTTGATGTTGTAGTAGTCCTTAAGAGAGCCTAAAAACTTGCCACTTCAGAAACTCTAGATTCAGGTACAACTATATTAATACCCGTAACTTGTATTATTTTTTCTAAAAAAATTTATTTAATTTTGGTTGCTAAAATTGTATCAAGATTAATTATATATATATATATATATAACAATAATAAATTTTTTTCATTAAATAAAGTCAATTACATAGATCAATCAATATTAATTTATATATTTATTTATATTTATTAATAAAAAAATTAATGTATTTTTACGCACTTTTGAATATTAATTTGATTTTATAATATATATAGTACAAAATTTACAACTATCTATAAAAACGTTTATAAAGTAAATATTAGACAAATAAAATAGGGGTGGTATGTCACCAACAAATGGAGACAAATGCCACGTAAGATGGAAAAGTTTGACAAATAATAATGTGTTTAGGACTTTGTGTCCTCTATCTCTTTGGTTACTACTTGAAAATATCTACGGGACTCATCAAAAATAAAAAAATCTACTTGAAGTGGTACGATGGAAAACTCTGAAAATTAAAAAAAAATCGTTTCAAATTTATATGCTGATATATATATATATATATATATATATCAGTATATAAATTGTGCATTTAATCTAACAAGTAACAAAGCTAAACCCTCTAGCATTAAAAAAAGAAAGAAGAAAGAAAAAATTCTATTCAACTTTCTTTGTATGAGATTCATTTTTTTCGCCGCTTCAAATTACTTCGGAACGGCACATTTACATTGACACCAAAAATTATATAAATATTTGATTTTTTGTTAAGATAAAAATATAATTAACTAAAAATACCGCTTGCACAAAATTTACAAATTCACGTGGGGAGTGCTAAGCGACAATACTACGCCGAGGGAGCAACTAATAAGCAATGAAATGGACAGCATTGGGAGTCTTGAGGTAGCGGTGACAAGTCACGTGGCATCCAATATAAAGTACCAGCAGTGCAGGTGCAGAGGCTGCACGAAGATGTGATATCACGCAACAAAATCTTCTTTGGAAGCCTCTGCGATGGCTTTTATAATGGAGTGCGAGGTGTCTTGAGCCGTGAATTCGACATTTTTCATTTTTCAACGTGAACTTCATTAGAGAGAGAAACCGAACTCGTGAGTGAGGAGATAAGAAACTCTCCCTCTCACTCTGAGTCTCACTCTCAGTGTGTCTGTGATCTCGGAAAGAGAGAGCAATGGCGACATTCCAGTTCTCTGTGAATCCAACTAGAGCGGAGGCATTTTCTTGTTGCAATTCCATCTCTGGACTTATCGGTCTCAGCTCGAAGTGCTCCAAATCTAGGTTGTTGCTGATCGGAAGGACGGTGAAGTCACGGCCTCTGAGGGGGTCTTTTTCGGTGAAGAATGTGTCCAGTAGCGAGGCAGCGCAGATACTGAAAGATCCTGTTCCTCAACAAGGTCTGAAATTTTTTGTTTCTCTCAAGCCTGAACTTTCGTCGGCTTTTGATGATCCTTTTCTCTGATGTTTAATCTGTCTGCAAATTAGGTTTTGATTCTACGGTTTAGTCTCAGCTTTGGTCAATTGATAAGTAGGTGAAGGGGAATAATGATTGTAAAATTCAAGGGGATCTCATCCTTATCTATTCGACTGGAATCTAGTATATACTAGTTTTAAAAATTTTAGAAATATTTATTTCATAGGGAATCTTTAGACGATGACCTTTTTGTTAAACTATTGCATGGATTTTAGGAGGTGGTAAATGCTTACTCTGTCTAGGTTTTACCTTGTTAGCATAGAAAAAGGATTGAAATCCATTGGTTGCTTAGTAGCATGTAAAGAATGCATCAAAAGTCAAGCTATTTGATGATATATCAATTTTCAACCATCAAGTTCTTATCCAACACATTGGATGGTGTCCAAACTAGCTCCAGAAATGTAGTTATGGGGGTGATGATTGAAAATCATCTTAGTAAGTTGGCTTATTGTTGCATTGAGACATAACATGTTACTCAGCAGTTGATGGGATTGGATCCTTTTTTTTATGATGACATGGTAATATATGTTTTAATGCTGGAGATATGGTATACCATCTAAGAGTCAGGGAGCAGTCTCTAAATAAAATAAACTTTGTCCAAGCAAAGGATGGCTATTTTCATTTTTTTTCCTTTTTCGTTTCTTTGAATTTAATTGGTTGTGGGAACTAGGGATGACATAGGAAGCTTTTGATAGAGATTATTCCTCACTTTTGCGTGTTACTAACAATTATATTGGGTTCAGTGCGATCCGATTAATCGATACTGTTTGTGGATTGTTTTAGAAGCTACAACCACTGTCAGCCCAATTACACCAGATGCTGAATCTATTGCCTCAAGTATCAAATACCATGCAGAGTTCACTCCAATGTTTTCTCCTGAGAATTTTGAACTTCCAAAAGCTTTCTTTGCAACTGCACAGAGTGTTCGGGATGCGCTCATTATACACTGGAATGCTACTTATGATTACTATGAGAAGCTAAACGTTAAGCAGGCATATTACCTTTCAATGGAATTTCTTCAGGTTTGTGAGGACTTTAGGCACTATAATGATTTTCACAACTGGTCGAGAAATGTTTCATATTTCAAATTTGTTTTCTGTATCATTCTATTTTGTAGGGTAGAGCTTTGCTTAATGCAATTGGAAATCTAGAGCTCACTGGTCCCTATGCAGAGGCTTTGAGCAAGCTTGGCCATAAATTAGAAGATGTGGCATGCCACGTGAGATATTTCCTATCTTAACACTTTCATTTTTGTTTCAATTCTATAATACCTTTTGTGCTTTGTTTATTTGTTGCCACTGGCTTGAGTTACTGTTCATATAATGCAAAGCATATCAGCATCCAATTCAAAGCAATCTGGTTGTATGGAAAATCCCTTCTTTTAAGCGACCTGGTGGAAAGGAAATACAGGAGCAACCAAAAATTGCAGAAATTTCTGATACAAATAAACCATGAAGACTTCTGAGCAGAAAATCTAGTGTTAACTTAAGTAGCACTTGATATAAAAGGAAATTTTAAGAATATGGTTTTCTTACATTTTCCTTTCCACTATGATATCTAGATAGGGTTATCCTAAGTGTTGAAAGGCTGAAAATGAGCACACTATAAAACCTGTCATTTGAAAGGTTGAAAATGCTCTAAATGATAGAACTGGAGTTTTTTTAGCCCCCTTCCCTGTAAGAGAAAAAGATAGAGATGGAGCTTATGAAATGGGGAACAAATATTAAAATACGAAATATTGAACTGTTTCCTAATTTCACATCATGGGGGTAAGGGTGACAAAAAAGGTTCAGAACCTTATCTGAAAATCATATAAAATTACAGCTCCTTGTAATTCTCACTTATGTTGAAGACAAGCTTCATTCTGTTGATTTTGTTTTAAAATCGACTACTATGATATTGATTTGTGCATTGCTCACGTGAGTGGATGGTGGTAGGAGGCACAGTAATAAATTATAAAAATTTAGTGCCAGCTTCCTTTTTTTTATTTTTTCTGCCCCTAGAATTTTAATGTGAGAATTTCTTTTGGTATAATAATTCAATATCTAGCTCTGCCGGCTAAAGGCTTATCAAAATCCTGACTTTGTTTTTCCAATCATTGTCATCAAACAATAGGTAATATAATATGTTAACAGTAGGCCTTAACATAAAAACAACTGAATAAAATGTATGCAGAATATCTATAATCCAAATAAGCAATACAGTCTTCAACAAGTATATAAATTCTTTCAAAAAGGAGTTCTTCCAACTTCCAATAAAATATACACTATAGGTTCAACAGTTGGGAGATTCAAGTGATATACTTCATTGTCTTATCAAGTTCCTTTTCCTAAAACTTTTCTTCTAGCTGCTGCATTATTGCCATGGTTAAAAAAACCGGATCGGATCGATCGATTCAACTGGTTGGGTCGAGAACTGGTCTCTAATCTAGTTCAGTTGGCCCAAAAAACCTGTCAATCAAAGAACCCGTCAAAAAATGGTTTGAACTAGTTAGTAGAATCTTTCTTTTTTTCTTTTTTTCTTTTTTAATTTTTCTTATATAATAGGATAATTTATCTTGAATAAATTTGCTAAATTAAAAATAGAAAATACAAGAAGAAATATGGGGTTGAAATATAGAAAAATTAAAAAATAGAATATAAAAGAAATAAAAAGCACATACCTGGTTATTTTTGGCATTTCCTCTTCATTATGTCCCATCTTCTAGTAGCATTTCTTTCAAATATAGAAATGTTTGGCTAAAATTGCCTTTTTTTTTAATGATAAGTGGAATTTTAATACAATTTAAAAACTCTAAAAATTCAATATTAAATACTCTTAACTTTTAATTATAGGTACTTTCTATTTTTCAATTAAAAAATGATTTCTCAAATATTTTAAGAAATATTGAATTAATAATCAAATATTTAAAATTCATTAAAATTTATTTTTTATATTAAAATTTTAATATATAAATTTTTTTTAAAAAATATTTAATCATTATCGTTTCGATCATGGTTCGACTAATTAACTGTAAATACTACTTTTACCGATTTAATGACTGGTCTAGTTTTAAAAGCATTGACTATTGCAAACCTTATTCTTTCTCTGAGCACCTACAACAACAGGAGTAATTTACTACTATGTTATTTAATGTTTTGATGCACTTTCGCTACTGGAGTTTTGGTAAACCATTTGGGACAACTAATATTAGGAGCCAGATGCTGCACTTGGAAATGGGGGTCTTGGGAGGTTAGCCTCCTGTTTTTTGGACTCCTTGGCAACCTTGAATTACCCAGCATGGGGGTATGGACTGAGATACAAGTATGGCTTATTTAAACAGCGGATTACCAAGGATGGACAGGAGGAAGTTGCTGAAGATTGGCTTGAGGTTTGCTTGATTATTAATCAATGAGTTTTCATGTCATATACTTAGGGTAATAATATTAACTTTAGGCCTTTTTGTTCTCTTAACATTTTCTTTCTTTACTTGTGACCTTTTCTCACAGATGGGCAATCCCTGGGAGATTGTCAGAAATGACGTCTCGTATCCTGTAAAGTTTTATGGCAAGGTTGTTTCAGGATCAGATGGGAAAAAACATTGGATTGGAGGAGAAGATATAAAAGCTGTCGCACATGATGTCCCAATTCCAGGATATAAAACTAAATCCACAATTAATCTGAGACTTTGGTCTACAAAAGCTGCATCAGAAGATTTTGATTTATATGCTTTTAATGCTGGCAAGCACACTGAAGCATATGAGGCTCTAACAAACGCTGAAAAGGTACTTTGGATGCATTTACATTGTGTAACTATATTTCATACGGTTTGTTACTATATTTCATACAGTCTGTTATATTATGTAAATTCTTTCAGAAAAAGTAATTGGGCTTAAATCTGGTAGACAATGGATCGCATGGATGAGTGTGTTGGAATACATGTAATAATAACAGCATCTAACTTGTTTGGTGTACTGACAGTAATATATATATTTTCTTAGATTATATCTTCACTCTTCAGTGAGTCTTTATCTTATGACCTGTAGAACCTTGGAGTCTAGGTCCTCTACAAACCTTGTAGAAAGCATCTCAACAACCCCTAATGATGTGGAGGGTTTGTAGTTAGTTGCTACTTTATTGCAATGTGAATGGAAAAGAAAAATACGTTTTATATACTATTTTGTCCCAAATGCAGATATGTTATATACTCTACCCTGGGGATGAATCAATAGAAGGCAAGATCCTTCGTTTAAAGCAACAATATACTTTGTGTTCGGCTTCTCTCCAAGACATCATTGCACGATTTGAGAGAAGATCAGGAGCCACTGTGAATTGGGAACAATTTCCTGAAAAGGTTGCATTGCAGATGAATGATACTCACCCAACCCTGTGCATCCCAGAGCTGATGAGAATCTTAATAGATTTAAAAGGTTTAAGCTGGAAGGATGCTTGGAATATTACTCAAAGGTATCCATAATGTTCCATTTTTTCTTTCTACATTTTTCTACCAAATATTATTTTATTGATTGAATGCTTGTTATCTGCCACTATGATCTAGGACTGTAGCATATACAAATCATACGGTTCTGCCTGAGGCATTGGAGAAATGGAGCTTGGACCTCATGCAGAAGCTGCTTCCTCGCCATGTTGAGATTATAGAAATGATTGATGAGGAGGTAATATTGCAATATTTCCATACAACTCTTACTTTAGAGTTTGAGCATTAACTTGTTTCTGATGTTCATGCTTTGCAGCTGATTCAGACCATAATCTCTGAATATGGCACGGCAGATTCAAACTTATTAGAGAAAAAATTGAAGGAAATGAGGATTCTAGAAAATGTTGAATTACCTGCAGCATATGCAGATTTATTTATTAAACCCAAGAAGGCCATTGCTATTCCTAGTGAAGAGCTTCAAAATGCTGAAGAAGGAGGAGGAGGAGGAGGAGAAGAAGAAGAGGAAGAGGAAGAAGAAGAAGAAGAGGAAGAGGAAGAAGAAGAAGAAACAATTGGTAAAATGGATGGAACAGATGAAAGTCTTATTGAGGATAAGGAGGAGCAGTTGCCGGAGCCAATACCAGAACCACCAAAATTGGTCCGCATGGCTAATCTCTGTGTTGTGGGTGGTCATGCAGTGAATGGGGTTGCAGAGATACATAGTGAAATTGTGAAGGATGAAGTATTCAATTCATTTTATAGGGTAAATATGTCAATGGACTTTGTAAATGAGTGGTTTGGTTGAGGGAGTTTTTTTTTTCCTAATTATGCTTTCTTCATTTTCTTTATTCAGGATAATGAAAAGGCACTAAACACTTCAGAAAATTTATAATTATGCAAAAATGCACAAATGCAGTTATTTCCACATTTAGTCATTTTGAAATAATTACATATTATTTTTTCCATAAATGTGATTTTCCCACTTTTTATAATACATTATTGCTAGTCCTGGCGGGCGAGCCTTGGCGCAACGGTAAGGTTGCCGCTGAGTGACCTGGAGGTCACGGGTTCGAACTGGAAACAGCCTCTCTGTAAAAAACAGGGGTAAGGCTGTGTACATATACCCTCCCTAGACCCCACCTATTAGGAGCCTCGTGCACTGGGTCGCCTTATTGTTAGTCCTAGGAACCTTTTCCAGTAATTCCTCGTTTTCTTAAAAAATCCTCTGGTTTATGACAAGACCAAAAGGAATTGTTCATATCATTGACCTCTGCACTTGTTCCTTGCAGTTGTGGCCTGAGAAATTCCAAAACAAGACAAATGGGGTGACACCAAGAAGATGGATCAGGTTTTGCAATCCAAATTTGAGTAAGATAATAACTGAGTGGTTATGCACAGAAGATTGGGTCTTAAATACTGAAAAGTTGGCTGAACTACGAAAGGTAGTTGCCATTATTTAATATTTCTCCTTGTCTTAACCATGAATCCTGTGATTATAAAATTGAAAAGAAGATGTTGCTTCTTTTTGGTTTTTGGTTTCTACCACTTTCTTTTCCCCCTTTTTTTATATATGTTCGGTTTTGATGCACTAGTTACAGTACTGGATAGCCTAAAGTTTCATGATACTTCTGAAAAACTTATATCCAATTTTGATCAATTCACAACATCGAATTGAGAATACAATGTCTATGGCTGTTTGCTGTGAGGCATAAAGTCGATAGGATTGAAGGAACAAGATGAAATTGGATCAGAGGAGCCATATTCAAGTTCAGCTCAGGGAAATCTGCAACCATGAAAAAAATTAAAAAAGGAGCCTCATAAACATATTGTTCCTTAAAATGAAATGGTTAAGCTCATTTTTGCACTGGAGTATTTTCATGAAATTTAATGAGCAATTGTAATACCTTATAAGACTTACCCTAGTTTTCTAATATCCTATAGGGTCTCCGCTTAGACATTTCAAACGTAGGAACTGAAATTAGGAATTAAAATTCTCAAATGCAGAATTTTCCAAAGTAACAAAAATGCAATCAAGAATTATAGCTACTTCTAGTAGTCTTCTAAATGTGTCTATCTTGCATCAGCAGATATCCTTCAATACAACAATTTCAAATGAGTAGAACTTATGTGCTGCCAAATTGTAGTATCTCAGGAAGCATATCAAATATCCAGCTCACTAATTGTATATGAATTCCTACTGATTCTAGGTTCTGCCCTATTTCAGTAAGCTTCCTTAAAATATATATTACATGGAACTCTAAAATTGGTATTTCTTGCTTCTTGATCTGAAAGAGTATACATTTTATGTGGATTATAATTTGTGGCACTCCTTGAAATTACTTTATTATGATTGACCATTTGAGCCTGTTGTGTGTTTCCTGCATCTTCAAAGAAAGTTAGTTAATGTTTTGTTCAATCTGATTTCCAAGTATCTGTAATTAATGCTGAACAGATTAGTGTCATTTATTATTAGTTTGCAGATAATGAGGATCTGCAGACCCAGTGGAGGGAAGCAAAGAGGAGTAACAAGATGAAGGTTGTGGAATTCCTCAGAGAAAAAACAGGGTATTCTGTCAGTCCTGATGCAATGTTTGACATCCAGGTTAGATGCTGTCTTTAAATTTTCTTTCTTGTTCATCCAATTTCGATTGGGCTATAAGTTTTAAACATAGTATAGAACCTCAAGGAGGAACCGAAGGATTTAAAAGGCATATCACAATTGTCTATATCTGAAATGTTAGAGCTAAAATCTTCAGTAGCCCTTTGAAATTTTGTTAGCTGTCCTTGTGGACTGGATTAATGGGTTTGAATAAAGCCATATGCTGACTGTATGAATAATTCATTGCCATGTGTTTCAAAATTTGCAGCTGTATACCTGCACTGTTGTTGCTTGTGACATCAGTTTATAGCTTATGATTATGGTTTCTGTCCAACTGAATGGATTTATTTAGGTGAAGAGAATCCATGAATATAAACGACAGTTGTTGAATATTTTGGGAATTGTTTATCGCTACAAGAAGATGAAAGAAATGAGTGCTGAAGAAATGAACGCAAAGTTTGTTCCACGAGTTTGTATATTTGGGGGAAAGGCTTTTGCTACATATGTGCAGGCTAAGAGAATTGTGAAATTTATCACAGATGTTGGGGCCACAATAAATCATGATCCTGAAATAGGAGATCTACTTAAGGTACAAATGACTTTCCTTTCTGAGAGTACTTTTTTGGGTTTTTGGTTTTTGTTTTGTGCAACGGTTATTACATTTGACATTGTCATAATGTCATACACCTGCTTGAAAACAATCCTAGTACAGGATAATAGTTAACTTGGTAAATGGCTCTCATGTTGGTACTGGGTCATGTGTTTGACTCTGATGATTGACAAGCAAGTTGCTCTAATGCTGCAAATTTGCATTTGACTCTGATGGTTTACAAGCAAGTTGCTATAATGCTGTGAATTTATAATGAATGTGCAAAGTCACACAGATAGACTGGAGTGTACTTTAACGAGAATAAAATACTGGAAGTGGAACCCCATCAGATGCGACATTCTGTTACCCACAAATAAATTACCTATCCCCCCCCCCCCCCCCCCCCCCAAAAAAAGAAACCCAAAGAAAAAGGAGAAAGTAAAGAGCCGATTGAAGTATGGAAACATGACATGAACTGTATAATCATGCCAATACTCCAAATGATGTTAAATCTTATTCAATAAGTGTTTCTTTTGCTAATGTAGTTTGCAATTGCCTTTATGGCAATCTTGAGCTATAACATTAATCCTTCCACTCTCATCTTTGATAACAGCTTCCACCTTGGGACAAATCATATTTTTTATTTTAACTTGGTCTATAATACAATTCTCTTGAAGTAAATAATTATGGACCTCAATCTTTTGGAAACATTTTACAGATGGGGTTAACCAAGATCCTAGTAGCTTTGCTAGTTAACATTTAACACCATATATTTTAGGTGGATTTGTTGCATTGCTTCTTGTTTCTATGATGCCTGTATGTAAAATGTTTATTAACTTGCAGCGAAGTGTTTCTATTTTTGAAAGCCTTTTATTCCTCTTGAAAACTTTCGCTGCTAGTAAGGATTTTAGTTGACATTACCAGGAATTGGGTTATCATTATCTAAGTGGCAGAAATTCTCCTTGTCAACAAAAGAAAAAAAAAAGTTAAAAGGGATTCCAATAAAACCGTTGGAGGATGAATAGAAATATGGTTCTGATCATGTGTGTCTTTACCTAATTTTAGGATCATACCTTTTTGTTGAAAAAAGAAAGGGATCACACTGTGTCATCTAAATCCAATTTGATGACAAATGAGTTTTAGAGGAGTAATTATCTTGTTTGCATCTTAGATCCCCATGAAGCTGTGTGTAAATGTCCATAGAAAACTTTGCATGTAAACATGCGAGAAGCTATTCGTCAACCTTGATATAGTTTGTCAACAAGACATTTGAAATTTTCTTCTCTTTAATTATAAAAATAAAGTTTGTCATTATCCCAGTTCTCCAATATACTAACTTTAGAGATGAAACTGTTCTGTTGCATTGTTTAATTTATTAAAATTAGGAGAGAATTTTAGGGAATGATTTACAAATTTTTCTTAAGAACCTGGTATTTTATTCTTTCTTATGCTCTTTTCTTCTTAGACCTTGGTGATGTGTTAAAATATCTTATGGTATAATGGGTCGGGGTTATGTTGTTTTTATTCATTAATTCTATTATAATTGATGAAGTTAATAATACTTTACGTTTGTGCTCTGTTTAGTCATTTTTCTGCATATGGACAACGTGAAAGATTATATCATTTATTTATTCATGATTGATCAGGTTGTTTTTGTCCCTGATTACAATGTCAGTGCTGCAGAGATCCTTATTCCTGCAAGTGAATTGTCACAACATATCAGGTAGTTTTACGTGCTGTGGTTGGTTTTTTTTTTATTTTTTTGGTTGATAGATTCAATTCTTTTGTTGGTTCCATACAATACTATTATCTTGCTGATGCAAATGTAGAAATATGTTACTATAAAACACACGACTATGCTGTGTTAAAGTTTCAACACACATAGTTTTACATCGATAATATTGAGTTAATCACGTCAAATTATCCAGTATTAATACCAACAACAATATCTCTATAATATAAATAAGATATTTATTTCCTTGCTATTAAAAGGGGCAAGTCATCTTCAAGGAATGCATCTAGATAATGTATAAGATGTTTCTCTGATGTGTTTAGACATATTCAAGAACCATTCATGGTGAGTCTAGTACTAGAGAAATATCCGTTGATGAATATTTTGTTGACATTTTTGGCATCTGTCCAACATGAGAAGTAGGAATGCAGTATGAGTGCCAGCATTCCAATGTGCAACAGCATCTATTGAATTATTGTTGTTCCATAGGAACTTGCTTGATTTCAAGGATCAAAACCTGTACTTAGCTAGCAAAAATTTCTGGTTTAATAACAACAATTTTAAGGATCAAAACATAAGTTCTTGATGTACTCAGAGAAGATACAGCCATTTCTGGTTTAACAACAGTATGTGAAATCAGTGGGTCGCACATGTATTACAGCAAAATTGAAAACAAGTTGATCCCATCAAATTCTAAAACACTTATGTTGATTTATCTAACTTTATGACAATAACTATCACAATTTGGGTTAAGGACTCTGTTTTAGGTGGAACAATATGGCATTTCCCAAGGATAGCCTGTTTGGGTTTAGATCAGTTTCAGAGAATTAGAACCAAGCTTGCTTCAGAGAAGGAAAAGAAACCAAAAAATCTTAATTCACAAGGATCCAAATCTGACCAATCTACTAGTCTCTGAAATAAAACCAGCCCCATCAATTCAGGTTTAGTTTATTGGTACAATTGATGCAGACATCCCAAAATATGTTTGACATTCATTAACTGAATTACTAATAGAAATACAGAGACATTTTTGTAGAGCATAAGGCAGTAGATATAACTGTTAAATAAGTTCAATGACAAATTGAGACTCATACGGGTAATTGTTTTTGGTTTTGACCAAGAATTTGCTCAGTATGCTCAACTTTGATTACAACCAGCATTCTACTTAGTAACAGTATGAGCTTCCCAACTGAACTTATGGTTTAGATTACCAGTGTGTTCCATTTTTATAGATCCCAGCTTAATGCTTTGAGTGGTTATGTTTCCCCATAAGCATAAGCACCTTTATATATATATATATATATATAAAGATATTATTAGAGAGAAAAGAAAGTACAACTTATAGGGTAGGACATCCTCAAACCCGAATAGCTAGAAAAGCGTCAAAACAAATAGCCCTTTAAAACTAGTAGATGTAGTATAGCCAGCCAATCTCTTTTCATATCACTGCCTCAAAAAACCCATATGCAGAATACCAAAGAGAAGCCACATATAAATCCTGTACCATAAGATATGTAAGAGTGAAGATATATGCCTTTTGAAGATGCATGCTTTCCTTTCCAACCATGCAAACCAGAGAATCCATGAATAGAAGATAGCCACAAAGTTTGTTTTCCTTGTTAGTTGTTACCAAAACATTTAAAACAACTTAGGAGAAACTATTCTAGGATAGTAGGATAATATGTATTAGTTCTGTGATACTAGCTAGAACTTATAATTCAGATTGACTTTTGTGAATCTGTTTAATTCAACTAAGAAAGGAGCTATAGAAGTAATCTCCAAATGGTGGGACATTACAGCTAGTATTGTTGCCATTATTGTTATTACTTTGATACCTAGCCGCTGTGCCAACCTAATTTGGTCTTTCCTGTTTTTCCCTTCATCTTTAGTACTGCTGGAATGGAGGCCAGTGGAACAAGCAACATGAAATTTGCCATGAATGGCTGCTTACTGATTGGAACATTGGATGGGGCCAATGTTGAAATAAGGGAAGAGGTTGGAGTAGACAACTTCTTCCTCTTTGGTGCCAAGGCTCATGAAATTGCTGGGCTTCGGAAAGAAAGAGCTGAGGGAAAGGTTAGTCTTATACTCTTATCCAATGCCTACCTGGTGAGCCATTGTAGTCTGGATTGTTGATATACTTGATGCCATTCTGTTTGGGACGCGAAAATTCCTCCCTAGAAGTTGTAAAATATGAGTCATTGTCAAAGAAATTCTCTCCCCCCCCCCCCCCCCCCAAAAAAAAAAAAAATCTTCATTAGAGGTTTTGTACATAATCCTTGTTATTTTGGGAAATCCTGAAAGTATTTTGTTTCCTTAGACATTCACTGCTTATAACCTAGCTGGCTTTTTAATGTAGTTTGTCCCTGATCCAATATTCGAAGAAGTTAAAGAATTTGTCAGAAGTGGTGCTTTTGGGCCTTACAACTATGATGAATTGATGGGATCCTTGGAAGGAAATGAAGGTTTTGGCCGTGCGGATTATTTCCTTGTTGGAAAGGACTTCCCCAGCTACATAGAATGCCAGGAAAAAGTGGATGAAGCATATCGAGACCAAAGAGTGAGTGCATGCATTTTTACTCACGTGCTAATAAATTTTGCTGTAGATGCGAGACAATGGAGTTGATGAATTATTCATGGGAGCATGAACCAATTCCACGTTTGTCAAGCACATTTTTAAATTATCTTTATATGCATTCATTTACATGTTTCTATCGTGTAATGCAACTTATACATCAATTGTTTATATTTGGTATTTCACAGGCATAGCCATTCTACTTCTATTTCTATAGGCATTGAATAATCTGGGTTAATTACACATGAGAGAGAGATTATATTGCCCAGATTTGGTCAAGTCAACTTCTTTAGGCATCTATCTAAGTACTATATTAGACTATTTTATTTCATGTTAATGTAGCATTAACATGGGAATCGTGTGGGTGCAGACATGGACAAGAATGTCGATATTGAATACAGCAGGCTCTCACAAGTTTAGCAGTGATCGCACAATTCATGAATATGCCCGAGATATATGGAACATTGATCCAGTCCAATTACCTTAGACGGGTGTCTTTACACATAGCAGCAGAGAAGCAGCAGAGATATGGGCGCCTCATGGTCCTGATGATCACAGCTTTCGCTTTATCGTATTTTCCCCGAAAAAATAAAGCTTTGTGAAGACTAAAGAGTGGCATTTGAACATAACTGCGGCTATGGTCTTGGCGCAAATAAGTCTGCAGCTTTCTTTAGTTGTTTCTATGTTTCCTCGTCTTTATAGTTCTCGTTTGACCAGAACAGAAATAAAGTTCCTTGTATTAGCTGTAGATGCTTGTTAAAAATAAAATATATGACAAAGTTATTTCCGAAATGTTTCAATCGCTATTGAGGATCGAGATCCTAATATGCTAGGATATCACAATATTAAAAGTTGTATTTCACTATCTATTTTTATTTAAAAATAAATTTATGGTTAAAAAGATATCATAAATAAAATCTTTAATACCAAGAGTAAAAAATCTACAATGGGTTTCGTTGCCAGCTCCCATGCACATCATATCGATGACCAGAGAATGGGGAAATACCGAAATGACGATACACCAGAAACACGACACTGAAAATGCATCTAAATTTGTGAATTACAAAATAAAATACCTGTGTTGTACTAATTTCTTGATGTAAAGATTCCTTTGTTGGGGATAAACTATGGAAGTGGGACAATTGTTTTAAAATCCAAATCCCCATTTTAAAAAGAAGAGAAGAAAAGAAACCTTGTAAAACCCTGTGGCGTTATATTGGCTCTTCAGGACACGGGAGAACTAAGGCGTGATGTATCAGCCAACCATTTCAGATGTCCCAGTTCAACTCGTCATATGAAACTAGATAAGATATGGGGCAAACGGTGTTGCATTCTGCTCAAAGGGAGGTGGCTAAACAATGTCACCCCAAAAAATGTACTCATTCTGAAAGTCTAAGGGAACAAATTCAGCTCGCATTTGATTAGTTATGTTCAGTCGCTTGCTTCTTCATCATAGCAGCATGCTTTTGTCCTGCAAGATGATAATTGTAAACTGTCTCACTATTACACACCACATTACATATAGAACATATTTTAACAGCTTCTGCCGCTGCCCCCCCTTCAAGAACCTTCTTTTTCTTTTTCTCCAAATCCTCTGGTGTTTCAATTGCTTTCCTTTTACTCTTACTCCCACCAACAGATTTGGTCTTGTCCGCCTGCAGTCGAGGTCCTATAACAGGATTAGATGACCCAGCAGGAGGAACAGGAACTTGCGGTTGCCTCAATGCTTCTCTTAATTTCTCCAAGTTCTTCTTGTGCTTCTTTCCTAATTTATGCTGGTCCAGTACATCCTTGCTGGTACAATCTATCTTGCAAACTTCACAATATGCAGATCGACCAAACTTATTTTTCGCTTTCTTTGGGCGTTTCTTCCATACTCCATCGCCAGGAGGTTGAGTTGTGGTGTTAGCCCACCATGCGGAGTTAGAATTTGCAGTAGCCAATTGCTCTGATCCAGTTGCAGGCACAGGGATGGCCTACTCATAATAATATGCAGAGCAATTAAAGATGAGATGAGACAAAGACAATGTTCATTCCATTTGAGTTTTAACACCCACCTAATCCCCCCAAAAAAAAAATTACATTTTTAAAGATAATTCACAGCATCAAACCATTATGCTCCAAAAAGAACAGCCACAGTTTGATGAGTTACAATTTGATTTCTACCTTCACTTCAAATGCATAAATAAAAGTTAGTAGTAGAATAAAACAAAGCAACGCATTGAACAGCCAGAGTGTACTTCAACAGTAAACCAAGTACCAACCCATGTTTTGAACAGAATAGGAGCACAAAATTTTACACTGCTTTAATCAATCATTGCATAAGTAAATAATTCAATAACCTGTTCTCCACATTTACAGTAAACAGGATTCTGTTTGTTTGACCCATACCCATTCCCTTCATGCCAAGGTAACAAAATTTTGACACGTTGATGCATTTTCATTGAATGAGCTCATTTATTACATTCAAAGGAAGCTTTTATTAAGATGAAGTAAAGTTATGGAAGATAGGAATTGAGAAACAGGAAAACACTTAATCACAGAATAGTCTGAATTTTGAAATATAGTTATAGTTAGCAGTTTAAATCTTAATAATGTATCAAAAGCTAACGGTTATCAAGGAAAAGAGACAGATAAATTTAAGTCAAAGCATTGCAACTCCATATATCCAAATTGGCAACATTCTTTTCTGTTTCTTTTTTGTTTTGTTTTTTTTTTGGGGGGGGGGGGGGGGGGGGGGGTGTGGGGAATAGAAGCCAATGTTTTACCTTAGCTTCAAGGAACCAAAAAAACCTAAGGTAAATGATAAGAGAGGAAACAATTGGGAATTTGCTCTCAAGCGCTGCATGAATTCCTGAATTAGAATAGCGCAACAAATTACATCCAAAGGCTCGTTTAAATCAAACTTGTTATTCACAAGATTCTCTTAATATTCTGCCTTCCTGAATTCAAGGAGTGGATTTAAGAATTTTGACAAGAACATTTACTGTATGGCACTCATCAATGACAAAGCAAATTATTTATCATTAGAAACATATCAACTAGTGCAAATCTTTAACTAGATGTCATAAAGCAAAGATAGGCAACCTGTTAACCAATTAGAGAAAGGGCATTAGATATTTATGTTTCCAATACTTCAGTTAACCAATTTAAAAATATACAAGTGTTGTCAAGCAAGAGTTAGATAATTACATGCTTCTTACTTTATAAACATAGTTTGAGGCTCCATCATCTACACTTGCAACCAGAACATAGCTTGATATATTCCTAACACATTACATTTGATTCCATTCAAAAAATAGACTTCTTTCCATGTTCTAATCTATCCTCAGTAATCAAAACCTCAAACTTTGTAATCATCCCTTTAATTTTTTATGAAATTAACTATCAATTACCACAATCTACCCCACGCGATACCACAATAAACACAACATGAAATTTTAAAGAAAGAAAGAAATGAACTTACAGGTCCATAGCCAACCGGGTCCACCCCGAACTGCCTAACGGCCTCCCTAGCAGCCCAATTCTGCGCATTTGGATCAAAATAGTATCCAGGGCTCGAATCTACCATAGGGTTGTCAGCATACGAGTAATCGGCATGGGCTTCATGACCCAGATGGCTAACTGAATTGGAGGTTAAGGGGGCATAGGAAGCAACACCAGGAGGGTTGATCCCAGATTCCGCACCATTCTTGAGTTCCAAGAGAAGGTTGAGGGTCCGCAGAAGAAGGATTAGGGTTTTGAGGGAAGGATTGGTAATGGGGAGGGTAGGTTGCAGGAAGATAAGTGGCTACAGAAGATGGGTAAGAATAAAGGGGACGCTGGTGTTGGATTCGGCTGCAATTCAGGCACAGTAGTGTAGTCCATGAGCTTTTCAATTTCATAGAGAGGCTGAGTATGGAGAAAAGAGTGAGGCAGAGGAAGAGGCACTGTTCTGATCATGTGATGAAGAGTAGTTTGCGTTCAATGGAACCATGGTCGACCTCTTGTGAAAGAGGTGTAGGCCTAGCAGTGGAGAATTCTGATTCGAGAGGACAATCAAAGAAGCACGATGGAAGGGCTGGTGCATTTGATCCAAATGCCTTGGCCATGGGCTTGGGTAGATTCTTTCCCAATCCAAAAGAGTATTAGACCCAAAGATTTTTTTTAAAAAATTAATATTGTTATTATTATTATTGCATTGAAGAGTAAAATATCTAATAAGAGTGTACTCAATCAGCTTACATTTTATTTAAATATTTTCATATACACATTTTTGTTCAATAGAAGATTTAAAGTATTATTTTTTTAACAACAAAAAGTTATCACACATATTTATACATACATTTTATTGAATTTGAATTTTTTTTCAAATTCAAAAGGATGTATACAACATCCTATTTGAATAGTCTAAGTTTTATATATATATATATATATATATTTCAAAAGATTTCAATATTATTTTTTTTGGTTGATAATTAAAAATTATTTTCATTTTACTTCCTTTAAAATTCAAAAAAAATAAAATTCAAAAAAATAAAATATGCACTACAATGGGCCAGATTTGCATAGAATCTATTACTTGTAAGGATTTTTTGATGATTTTTCTATGATTTTAATTATTTTTTTTGTTATAATGAATAGGAATATTAGCTTTTTTTTTTTTAGTTTGAATTTATTCATCAAGCGATTGTAAAAAGTATATTCCTCTTTATTGGTCTAATGCATTTAAAATTTTCTCCTTATGAGTTAAATTCAAATTAACAAAACTTGATATTATTCTTTTTCCTTTTGATAAAAAAGCATGTCTCAAAGTTTTAAAATTTGATGAGTAAGATTTAAATTGATCGTTTAATTGTTTAATTTAATTTGGTATGCTATAGAAATTGGGATTGGGATTTTTCCTTTTGGTTAAAATGCAACTTCTTGTTCCTTAAGTTTTTGCTCAAATTTTTATTTTTATCTCCTTTGTATTTTTGTTCTATTTTTTGTTCCAAAATCTTCCCTTCTATTAACTCTATTTATCATTCTGAACACATGCAGTTCTAACATAGATTAAAATATCTACTTGGTGATAAAAATGACAAAACATGTATTGTGATAGATGCCTACTCATCCTTTGAAGGGGTTTAGATTGAAATCAAATAAGCACAATTGCCATCTCTATCCAATGTGCCTCAATTGTGCAATCCAACAGAGAAAGCAAACTGCGTCTCTTATGACATTAGAAGGACAAAAATGTATGAACAGGACAAAATACATCGTTTCATTAATTGAAACAATGCGTTTTGGGGTTGCCTGATGGAGGCTTTCAACTATAGATCAAGACGATGCTTTTTATGGGGGCATATATGGAACCAGAAAGCTTCCCTCCACAGTGCATTATTTCTTCCTTCCTTGGTTTAACATCTTCTTGCCATCATTTTCTTCATAAATTCTCGATGCCATTTATGATTCTTACCAACATCACAAATTGTAGTTAGATGGGGAAGTTACCAACACCTGTTGAAGGAAAGCTTTCAAAGAGTTCTATGGATGGGATAGCTTGTGGTGCATATAATGTTGCGGTTTCAATTTTAAGGATTGAAGTTTACACATGGGAATAAGGGTGCAAATGGACGTTTAGGCCATGGGGATATAGAGGGCCAAAAAAAAAAACTCCAACATTAATGGAGGCTCAAAAAGAAAAACAAGTCAAAAGTACTGCTTGTGGTACTAATTTCACTATTGCTATCTATCTTCATAAGTGGGTCTCTGGTGTTGACTACTTCATGTGTTTTGGTTGCTATCTTCCATTTTAATTTTAAAAGAAAAAGTCATAATTGTTATAATTGTAGACTTGTTTTTTTGTCATTCTTGTAGCAGTAAGTAATCTCATAAGGCTTCAATGGCTCCAAATCTCAATAAACCTTATTGTGTCTGGGATAATTGTTACAGCAAACTAAGAAAAACCATTGAAATTGATTCTTTGTCCCATTTTTCTATCAGTAGAAAAGGAGGAATCAATCAAGGGCTATTTTAGTTTAATGATAAGGATGATAAATTTGATTCTAGATCTCATAATTAGCTTGCTAAGTTTTCTTCAATGGAATCCTTGAAGCAAGTGGAAAGTAAGTCTTCAAAGAAAAACTGGAAATTGGAATGCATTGAAGCTTTCCTCCAACATGAGTCGAATCACCTTTAATCATGGCCAAATTATCCTTGATTAGGGCTCCAAACTCTAAACTCGTGAAGGGAAGATGAGAGCTCCCATGGCCAAACAATGAGGATCCCCAAATCTGAAGCTACATTTTCAGCTATATCAGGATTTGGCTTGGTTTTTGTTTTCTTTTGTGTATTCACGTTTTAAATCTAAAGCCATGAAATTTTAAATTAGAAACTTTGGCTAGAAATCTAAATGCATTGAAACTAGAAATTTCAACCAAAATTAAAGCATGAAGGATGTGAAATCCCATTTGCTCCTTTGTTTTCAAAATCAAAAGTTGAAGGATACAAAAAATGTATTGTTTTGAGGATTTAACCATGTGTCCTATTTTATGCCATATGATAAAACGAATTGTAATGATTTTTGCACTATAGATGCATAAAATGAACCTTTCAATTGAGAGGATCTAGACCTCCTTAGGTTACATATTTTTTTATTATAATAAAAATAAAATATGAAATAAAGGTAATTTTTTAATTAATACTTTAAAAAATGATTAAAATTAAAAAAAATATAATTTAGACTATTCAAATTAAATCTAAATTTTTAAAAAAGAATAAGAAAAAAAATTGGATGGATTTTGCTATGTTTGCATGCCATCTCTCTAAAACTCACTGTTGGCCCAATGGTCTCTCAACCTCTCTTATGTTTGATGATTCCAAAAACCCAAGCCAAATAAAAGTCTACTCTGCAATTCTTTTTGTTGTAGCTTTTTATGTGACCTATAGAAAGCATGAAAAGTTTTTTTGAGAGCTTTGCACAGTTTTGTCCTTTTGTTTTAAAGTTAAAAGCTATCTCTGCTCTCACCTTGTTGCGTTTCTATCTCTGGATCTTCATAAAGTCAACTCTTTTTTGTCTTAAATCCTTCAAGACCATTAATGAATAAGAAAAAATAACTAGAACACTCTACATGTTACTCTTCTTTTTGGACGTGTTGACTGGAAGCAGAAAACACAAAAGAAACCTGTGAAACCTATCTGCCCCAGCATGCTAAAGAACTTCTGAAAAGTCCAACTACTTCATGGCTACACAAATCCTATGGTCCTTCAACGGTTAAATCTAAGAAGAAATTTTCTAATGGCTAGTTTTCTGATTGTATATAAGAAGAAGCAACGTTTGAATATCACATTATTGAGAAAGCTAAAGAGAATTTGTTCCTTAGTGATATAGTCTTCTGTGTTCTCAAATTGTTGTTAAGTGTCTGGTTCATTTAACTATTGAAAGTCTATATTATAAGCTTTATTTTGATCTGTTGGTGTCTATAAGAGTTTTTAAATCTCATAGCAATTGTGTGAAAGAAAATTAGAACTGTGTGTAAGTTGTTAAGGTTGTAAAAGTTTCAAGTGAATTTGGAAACCTAACTGCTTGGCTGTGTACCCTAATTTTATATAGTGGAAATCCCTTAGTGAGTTACAAGAAGATTAGACATAGGTCTTGTAGACCAAACCAAGATATATCAGGCGTGCTCTTCCCTTTACTTCACTTTTATTTTTGTGTTAGCATCTGTACAGAAACCTTGTCAACAAGGTTCTAATTTAACTTCTTGATCTCTTGCTGTTCAGTTAAGTTTTAGAAGATCTTACCGACAAAATCTTAGTCTACCTACAAGGTTTTTGATTTTATAGTTTTGTTTCAACTGTTAATTAATTTTTGCAAATAACACCTATTCACCTTCTCTAGATGCATTTCTCATTAGGTATCAAAGTTGGTCTCTCTGATTTTAGTGCTTAACTGCATAGAAGAAATATCTTTGTGTTTTACAGAAAAAATGAGTCAATAGCCACTTGAAGGACCTTACTTTTTTTAAGGCTTTTCAATTGTTAGTTTGCCTTACTTCAATGGAAATCATTACACTCACTGGAAGGCAAGGATGTGAATCTATATTCAATCAACAGACTATAGAGTTTGGGAAATTATTGAGCATGGTCCAAAATTCCCTTCAAAGAAGAATGAAAAAGGGGAAGTTATCAATAAGCCCAAAGATGAATGGTCAAAGGATGATATTAAGATGACGAAAAGTAATGCTAGAACAATCAATATTTTATACTGTGCTGTAAACAGCTAGGAGCATGATAAAATTTTCAATTGTGACACAGCATAAGAAATGTGAAAAAAAACTCAAAATGACCCATGAAGAGACATCAAAAGTCAAAGAGAGCAAGGTGAATATGTTGGTCTATGAATATGAGCTATTTCATATGAAGAAGAATGAGAACATTAAAGAAATGTTCAATAAATTTACTAAGATTGTAGGAGATTTAAAGGCTCTCAAAAAAACATACACGAATTTGGAGAAAAATTCAAAAGTCCTGAGATGTTTTCCTCCTATATGACAATTGAAGGTAGATAACTTGCAGAGTCAAAAATACCTCTTAATGAATTACATTGTTATCTTATTATCTATGAAAGAAATCATCTAAAAAGGTATGAATTAGAGTGAAAATGAAAAGCTCTTGCTTTACAAGTTATGGCAAAGGAAGAAAAGATTATAAAAGAAGAAAGAAAACTTGATGCACAAGATATGACATTCTTCTCGAAGAAATTAAAAAATTATGCTAGAAGAAAGAGGATGATAGAAAAACTCAAAGAAGCTACATTAAACAACATTGTAAGAGGCAAAAAAATAGCCAAAAACATGATACATACTATGAATGTGGCAAAAATGGTCATATCAAATCAGAGTGCCCATTTATAAAGAGGAAAACATCTAAGCTACATGCTAGAAGGAAGGCTATGACAGCTTAGAGTGACGATGATGAAGAAGAATAAGCTGAGATTAGGGTTATTCATGGGCAGGGTCAGCTGGACATCTAGTAAGCTCAATGTCTGGCTTGATTAAGACATCGTGCTTATTTTTATACCCGTGGCTTGGCTTAACCCAAACAAGCCTAATTTTATGTTGGGTTAGGGCGAGTTAAGATTGCCCAGATCATTTTTTTTATATGAATTGATACTTATAATATAAAAATATCATTTTGCAAGCTCACATGCATATATTTCAAAACAATGGGATTTTAGAATTCTTATATTTTTTATCAATAATAAAAAACTAATTTGGTATTATCAAGCAAAATATAAGCTATACTAGTATAATTAGCCTTAAGTAAACATATATATTTTCATTATTTTACAAAAAAAATATCAGTACGTATGCAGATCAATGATGAACATAATTAAGAAGTAGGGAGGATTTGGGTAGATAATGAAAGTTGCAGCATGCAGAGATAATTAGATGAAATAAGAATAATATATATATATATATATATGTAAGATGGTAAGATATTGATAACTAAAAAAAAAGTATTAGGGCAGGTTGGGCAAAACATGTTTTCTCCTGTGATTTAGGTCGATCTGATATAATTTTGTTTAAAGTTTTGCTCATTTATATTTTTTGTCTAGCTCGATCTGGCCCAATTAAGTCGAGTTAGGGCGGGCCCCTAAGGCCTAATGGGCCAATGAACACCCATAGTTGAGATAGAGCAATAACTTGTGAATATATGCTTTATGGTCGCTAAAGAAACTAAGGTAACAATTGAAACAAAAAATTTTGATTTATAGAATGATTTTAATGAACTTTTGATAAATTTTGAAAAATTGTTTGCAAAATATGAAAATCTTATTTAAGTCAATTTTAAATTTAAGAAAACTTAAACAACTTAAAAATAAAGTTAGTAAATGCCATGAAAGAAATAGAAGAATTAAAAGGTCAGGTAAAATCTTCAGAAAAGGACTTGCTAACTTTGTAAAAAGAGAAGAAAATTTAAATATGTTATTAGGATAGCAGAAGAGTATGTTTGATAGGTCAGGTTTAAGTTATGATGGAAAGAATGGTGTTAAACTCTTTTGTCAAAGAAACAGACAATTCACATTCTACTATCATATGTCTTCAATGCAATAAAATTGGTCATACTTGTTATAAATGCAAAAACAAAACAGGAAAACTTGTTTGGGTTCCCAAAAATACTTATGCAACACAAGAAAAACACACTAACCATAAAAGACCCAAAAAAGTTTGGATACCTAAAAAAAACTGTATCTACTTATAGGTTTGACTCAAAGGAAGAACATCAGGGAATGATTGGTTCTGGGATAGCAGTTGTTCACGCCATATGACAGGTGATCGCTTCAAATTTCTATCCTTTACTTATAAAGATGGTGGTTTTGTTACCTTTGGAGATAGAGGCAAAGGTAAAATTGTAAGTTTTGAAAAAGCAAGTTTGAACAAAAACTGCTACATTGATGATGTATGCCTTGTTGCAGGTCTTAAACATAATCTTTTTAATATTAGCCAATTATATGATAAAAGGTATAAAGTTGAATTTAAATCTATGCATTGCATTGTTTCTGATAATGATAACAAACCCTTATTTGTTGGTCAAAGATTTGAAAACATATATGTTCTTACTTTTAGATATGTTATCTCCAAGAATATAACTTGTCTTTCTTCCATTTGTAATGATCCTTGGACTTGGTATAAGAAACTTGGTCGTGCAAGTATGCATATGATTTCCAAATTATCCAAGCTTAACCTTGTGAGAGATCTTCCTAAATTGGATTTTTAAAAAGATCATGCATCAACCCAATTAGGTAAACAAACCAAATCTTTCTTCAAACTTAAAGAATTTGTTTCTATATCAAGGCCACTTCAATTATTGCACATGGATTTCTTTGGTCTCACACAAACTCAAAGTTTTGGAGATAAAAGTTATGCATTTGTTATCATTGATGATTATTCTAAATTCACGTGGGTTTTATTCCTAACTCACAAAGATGAAGCCTTTAATATTCTAATTATGGTGTCCTTTTTCATAGAAACCATAACTTTTTGCATATTGTTGACTACTGGATCTCGTTGTTAATTTTCTAATTATGCTCTGTTTATCTTACTAGATTTTGTGTCTCTAGATAGTCTTTAATTCTCTTACTGGATGATTTTCTACTTCATTTCTATATCTTATCTTTCTATTTCTGCCCTATTACTGGCTTATTTCTGGATCTTATTTCTTGAGTACTTCTTGATCATTTTTGTCTTCCTTTTGCTGCTGATAAAAAAAAGGCAGAACAAGGTTTATATTATGTTTCTACAAGGTAACGATATCATGTTCCTTCTACTATTATTATTATTATTATTATTATTTGCTTTTGTGCTTTGATCCCTGTAATCCGTTCATCTATTAAGGGGGAGCACATACTTAGGGGGAACTTATATGTCTTCTGCATATATGTAAGGATTTTTATCACTTAGGTTTTATTATCATCAAAAGGGGGAGATTGTTGGCCAAATGGTCTCTCAATTTCTCTGATGTTTGATGATTCCGAAAGTCTAAGTTAGATAAAAGCCCGCTATACATTCTTTTGTGTTGTAGCTTTTTATGTAACCAGCAAAAAGCATGAAAAGTTTTTTTTGAGGACTTTGCACAATTTTGTCTTTTTGCTATAAAGCTAAAAGCTGTCTTTGCTTTCACCTTGCTACGTTTTTGTATCTAGCTCTTCATAAAATCAACCCTTTTTTGTCTTAAATCCTTCAAGACTACCTTTTTCTCTAGACATGTCGGATGGAAGCATAAAACATAAAAGAAACCTATGAAACCTGTTTGCCCAGCACGCTAAAGAACATTTAAAAAGTCCAACTACTTCATGGTTACACAAATCTTATGGTCTTTCAACGGTTAAATCTCAAAATTTTTTCCAATAACTAGTTTTCTAATTGTATATAAGAAGAAGCCGCCTTTGAATAGCATATTATTAAGAAAACTAAAGAGAATTTGTTTCTTAGTGATATAGTCTTCTGTGTTCTCAACCTGTTGCTAAGTGTCTAGTTTATTTAACTATTGAAAGTTTATATTGTGAGCTTTATTTTGATCGGTTGGTGTCTTTGTAAAAGTTTTTAAATTTCATAGTAATTATGTAAAAGAAAATTAGAGCTGTGTGTAAGTTGTTAAACGTTATAAGTGAGTTTAGAAATCTAACTTTTTAGCTGTGTACCCTACTTTTACATAGTGGATATCCCTTGGTGAGTTGCAAGGGGATTAGACGTAGATCTTGTGAATCGAACGAGAATACACACCACGATTTGCGTTTACGTTGTTAAGGAAATTTTGATTGAAGAGACTACAGTTTGGATTTGGAAAGCATTTAGTGTAGTAATTCAGGGCTAAAGGGTTCAAAAGCTAGAATGATGCTAAATTCTCATGATGAACCTAAACCCCCATTTACGTGTTTGCTCCATAATCATCATCTCTTGTTCACAAGTCCCAATCATATATGATCACTTTAACTTCATGTTAATGACTTCATCTACTAGTATAATTCTAGGCTTATAATTAAAAATTCTTCCTTCTCTGTTTTCATCTTTTCCTTCAATCAAAGTTCCCCATTCAACGCGAACCCAAATCGCAAATGAGATGCAAACTCAAGTGGTGTACGATTGCTTTAGCCTCTGATGATGGGTGTTAGGATCTTTTGTGATAAACACACCTAGAGGGGGGTGAATAGGTGTGTTGTATAATAGATACAAATTTTTTATGTTTTGAAAGTAGAGGATTAAAGGTCCTTTAATTTAGTTAGTAAAAAGTAGAGGATTTGTATAAAAAGAAAACGTGAAAGATCTGTGTACGAACAAATGATAAGAGAAGAGTGAAGGATCTTAACATAGACAATTTATCTTGGTTCGGTCAGCTTTGACCTACTTCTAGTTCCCTCGAAATCTCAAGGGCTTTTCTCTACTTAATAATCGAAACTTACAGAGATGTGGTAATACCACCTTACACTTTTCATCACCAGATGATTTCTCAATAGGATTTTTATACAGCTCACTCTCAACTTACTTCAAATCTTACAACACACTTGTATATACTCACGCAGTCTCTCTTTGACTTGCTTCTTATAAGCAGATAAAAATATGATAAGTAAAACTAGAGCTATTTTCTTTTTTCAGTGCATTTTCTAAATATCATCAACTCCTTTGCAGCATTCAAAACCTTCGAGTGTTTATATGCATCTTGATTTATTTATCAGTTAGAGACATTTTCGATTTCACCGGCTTTTTCTTGATTTTCTAATATTCAAAAATATCTTCTTAGATTTTGCTTATCTTCAAAATCTTGACTGGTCTTCTCGCATTTAATGTAAGCTTCTTAGTTGAGACAGAGATTGACGTTCAACCACATTTTTCACATCAGTCACTATTTCTATTCTACCTGCTCTTCCTTAACACATGTACCCATAATTTGTTTGTCTTTTATATATAATATACTTTGTCATTTAGTTTATAAGTGGAATCAGTCTATTTACAATATTGGGCTTATCAATATTGGGCCAAATTTTAGTATGGGCTTTTTACAAAGATTTAATAAAGGTTTTATTATCATCAAAGTTATTGGGCCTAATAACCTTCAGCCGAAAATCCAACAATCTCTCCCTTTTGATAATGACAAAACCTCTAAAATAATTTGAACCATTAAATATTTACTTAAAAAAATAGCTCTCCCTAAAACATATAAGCTTCCCATGACATTTAGCATAAACTTATTATGCAATCCGGAGATCTAGATAAACATAACCATAGCAGATAATCTCAGTAGATAAACATAACCACAACATATAACAGCAAAATATAATATTTTGTCATTCAGACAAGGATGTAATCATCACATATGATAATGTAATATAATAATTCAGTATTTATGTCTCCCCCTTTTTGTCATTAATCAAAAGAGAAAAAAACTGAATGTATGTTATGCTGAAAAGCAGTAGAGCCATCACTAGTAATGATCAAAAGCGACAAAGAATCAACAATGGCGAGAAGAGGAGGTAAAGTGTCGAAAAGTGTCACCCAGGACATGAGTAAGATGAAGCATGGCAGAGTCAAGATCTTGAAAACGTTGTAACAGCATTGTGCAGTCGTTATTATAGGCCACGGAAGCACTATAAAGCTCAGAGGTCATAAATTGGAGCTACTATTGAATAGCACCCTAGGAACCCACTAGATGTCGAATAGCCCTAATATTAGAGGTTAGAGAATCTACATCTGAGTGTAGAGAAGCAACAGAATAATTAAGATGATAAAGTTGCCGAACTAGTTCATGATTCTGTGAAATGAAAGTGGAAGAAGGTGCAAATGATAGAGGTGAGGACTGAGATGGAGAGGTGGAGGTGAGTCAAGAGGGAGTGGTGGAGTACCAGGATATGGTGAAGTAGAAGTTAGAGGAGTATCATATGGTGGAAAGCTAGGAAAAGGTAGTGGAGTGTCAGGATAAGGATAAGTGGAGGTGTGAGGAGAAGATGGATGTTCTGGAAAGATATGGTGTTCAAGAAGGGGAGGGAAAAGTTGAAAGGGTGAATCAGAAGGTGGTGGCGGAGTAGTAGGACATGGGGAATGAGAAGTATGAGGAGAAGCAAAAGGTGTAATTGGTGAATCAGAGGGTAAAAGAGGAGTGGTAGGGTAAGGAGAAGTAGGTGTAGGTGGAGAAAATGGAAGAGAGGGAGAGAGAGATGGACGTAAGAATTCAGGAATTTCTTTCATTGGTGATAGCGGGTGTAACTTTAGTAAAGGCAATATATCATCATCTTGACTAGTGGCAGGTGAAGTGGGAAGAGTTTTTTGACGTTTATATAAAGGTGAAGGTGGAGGAGTGGTGATTGGTGTTGATGATGGTGATAGAAGAGTTGTAAGTTGAAGAGAGGTGGATGACTCAAAGGGATCAAATGGGAGTGGAGTAACTATTTCTGTTGATGAAGGTGAAGGAATTGTTTTTGCTGGAGATAGTGAAGGAATAGTTTCTAGAGGTCAAAGTGGAGGAATAATTTGTGATGAGGAAGGTGGAGGATCAGTTTGAGTTGTTGAGGGTGGAGGATCAGTATATGTTGCTGAGGATGGAGGATCAGTTTGAGATGCTGAGGTGGAGAATCAGTTTGAGTTGTTGAGGGTAGAGGAATTTGTGTGTTATCAGATACAGGGATGGGTTCGTTCGCTTCATCAGTATTAGACATTGAAGTGCTGTCAGATAAGGAATTTTCTTCATCTGGGATCCTTTTCTTGGCCTTTGCTGAAGACTTGCTAGGAGACGCTTGTTGAGTATTCAGTGTTCGACGATGTTTGATGCGAAAGGCTTCTGGATCTTGTGGAGATTATGCCAGATCATAGTTTTGTATCCAATCAGTCCCAATAGGTGTATACTTCATTTTCCATAGGGAAGTATTATCATAGGTTCTAATGATTACTCGACTTTGACATCCTTCCAAGTCTACATTTTAACTCCTGAAGATTTTAGTTAGCAACATGCCATAGGGAAGACTGGATGAACTGGGATTCCTAACAGCTTCTTCCATAAACTTGATGATCCAGTAGAACATATTAAAATTTTACATCGTAATAAGAATGTATACCCAGAATCTATCTCGAAGAGTGATAGCATCCAGAGATCTGTTTATGGGGAACATTGTTGTTCCTATAATATGTGTTGCCATTCTGTATTGAAACACAAGTGCTTGGGCATTCGTTTTCTTCTAGAAATAAGGTTCTTTCGTTCAACTATCAAATCATAGGCATCAGCGTACGATGAGGGCAATTCCGTAGGCCAAGAATATCCTTCAAAGAAATAATGAGGATATTTTGAAAACGAGACTCCAAAAATTTTCTCTAATGTTGTAATTTCTATAGACACAAGTTTGCCATTTACTAGCGAAGTTAGGGCTTTTCCTTCTTTGGTAATAATCAGATTGCAGTAAATTTTTTTGACTAAATCTTCATATACCAACTCATTAACGCTTACCAGAGTAGTCTAACCCATTGCTACAAATTCGGGTTCTAAGAAATAGTTAAGTTGAGACAATTTGGTGAAGTCTATGCATCTTCAAGGAGTAATTGGTCGATGCTGAAAGTCTGCAATATAGTGGTCCAAATGCTCCTTTGTTCGAAATTTTAGAAGTAAATGAGATAAGTCCAGAGAGGGCTCTTTCCCTGGAGAAGTTGCTTCTTTGTGCTTTTTCTTCTTTTCTTTGCCTTCTGGTATTTTTGCCTTTTTGGCTTGAATAGGTTCTTGAATGGTAATGCCTTTCTGTTTCGTTTTTCCCATAAGTGCTTTAATTGTTTCACTATCTTCCCAATCTGAATCATCATCAATGGTTTTTCGTTTCTTCGATGGTTTAGATTGAACGAAAACTTTCTTCATTTACTTCAGTCATTCTTTTTCTCGCAGTTTTTTTAGAGCTTGTTCCTTTTCTAAGCTTCTTCTTCAATGTCAATAATCCCTTCAATCGAAATGAACTCTTTTTTTTTCTTTGAGAACGACGGAGTTAAAATGTGAATCGATTGATATATCTTTCCATTTACTTGGTTAGGGTTAAGATTCAAACAAGTTTTTGAGCAGGTAAGATGTGACTCTTTCGTCCCGCTAGAATCAAATTTGGTTTTGAGAGATAGATAGTGTAACCGTTAGTTTTGTGGGCCCAAGAACATTATTAAATTCTCTCCTTTTCGAGAAGACTTTACCATGATTTGACCATTGCTTCAGAATACGTGGCAGGAGATTTTCCAAAACATTTTATATTATGCAATGCAGACATAGGTGTACAAAAAAATTGTTTGAAAAGACATTTATAAATACGTCCTAAAATTAAGCAACACTAAACTAATAAATTATCAGAAATCTTTGCGTTAAGCATATTAAGAAAATGGAGAATAAGTGATGCTCAATTTTTAGATAAATAAGTATTATCAATAATTCTAAGTCTTTTTTTTAGAATATTAAACCTATTTTCAAGCAATGGTTTGTGAAAATATTTGCAAGTTGATTTTTGGTTTGAGTGTACATTACCTTTACATTTCCTTGTTGAATATGATCTCGGATGAAATGATGTTTCACTTTAATGTACTTGGTCTGAGAGTGATGAATAAGATTTTTTGTGAGACAAATAGCGCTAGTGTTGTCACAATATATGAGGATATGATTAAAGATAATGGAGAGATCTTCCATTTGATGTTTCATTTATAATATTTGAGTACAGCAACTACCAATAGCCACATATTCGGCCTCAGTGGTGGAGAGAGCTACAAAAATTTGCTTCTTACTGTACCATGACATAAGCGATTTGCCAAGAAGTTGACAGCAGCCACTTGTGTTTTTTCCGTCTAATTTATCTCCGGCAAAGTCTACATCTGTATAACCAACTAGATTGAAACTATTAGTTTTGGGATACCATAATTCATAGTTTGTGTCCTTACCAAATATCTAAAAATTCTTTTAACAGCTGTAAAATGGGATTCTTTAGGATTACCTTGAAATCGTGCACATCTACAAATACTAAACATCATGTCAAGTCTACCAGCTGTTAAATATAGTAGTGAACTAATCATGCCTATATATTTCTTTTGATTAATAGCCTTACCTTCTTCATCCTTATCCAAGATGGAGGAAGGACACATAAGTGTTCCCATAGATTTAGAATTTTGAAAGCCATATTTGCAGATTAATTCATTAGTATATTTTGGCTGACTAATAAAGTTTCCTTCCTGAGATTGCTTTATTTGTAGTCCAAGAAAGAAGTTTAATTCATCCATCAGACTCATTTCAAATTTACTTTTCATTAGATTAGCAAATTTTTTACATAATGATTCATTTGTGCTACCGAAAACAATATCATCTACATAAATTTGGACAAGCAAGGATTTGTTCTTATTTTTCTTAATAAAAAGAGTAGTATCAAGTTTTCCCCTAGAGAACCCACTCTCAAGAAGAAAATTACTCAACCTTTTGTACCATGCCCTTAGGGCTTGCTTTAAACCATAAAGAGCTTTTGATAATTTTTATACGTGGTTAGGTAATTTTTCATCTTCGAAACCAGGAGGTTGCTTAACATAAACTTCTTCTATGATAAAACCATTTGGAAATGAACTTTTGACATCCATTTGATATAATTTAAAGTTCATATAAGATGCATAGGCAAACAACATTCTAATGGATTCAATTCTAGCTACAGGAGCATAGGTGTTATCAAAGTCAATACTTTCTTGTTAAGAAAAATCTTGGGCCACTAACCTTGCTTTATTTATGATGATGTTACCTTTTTCATCTAATTTGTTACGAAACGCCCACTTTGTTCCTATTACAGATGATCCTTCTTATGCTTTTACGAGTCTTCACACATTGTTCCTTTCAAATTGTTGTAGTTCTTCCTCCATGGCTAAGATCCAGCTTTCATCTTCTAAAGCTTCAATTACGGATTTAGGTTCAATCTTAGACAACAGAGCTAGATTGTTCCTGAAAGAGGATCTGGTGCGCCTTTCTTCATTTAAATTTTCAATGATGAATTATGAAGGATAGGATGAAGAGTGTTTCCATTCATGAGAAAGTCTTATATCTTTTAGTCTATTTTCTAATTAATCTTAAGTGGGTTTGTTTGAAGATTCATCAGGCCTTCTTTCTTGATGTAGTGATTCTCCTCCATCTTTCTCTTCGTTGATTTTCTGAATCTCTTAATTAGATGAAGAATCAATGTCATCCCAACTTCGTTTAGTGAGTTTGAGAGGACTTGGGAAAGTATTGCTACAATCAGCATGTGTTCCGCTTGATGTATTGCAAGTTGAATGCGTCTGGCCTTTGCTGGCAATGATTTCATCTTCATCTGTATTTATTATTTTTCTCAAAGAAGAATTAATTTCATTAAATGCAACATGCATAGATTCTTCAACTAACATAGTTCTTTTGTTGAAAACCTTATAAGCTTTACTGGTAGTGGAGTATCTTAAGAAAATTCTTTCATCACTCCTAGCATCAAATTTTCCTAGATTATCTTTACCATTATTATGAATAAAATATTTAGATCCAAATGCACGAAAGTAATCGATATTTGGCTTTCTGCCCTTCCACAGTTCATAAGGAGTCTTTTTAAGAATAGATCCTATAAGACATCGATTTAACACATAGCAAGCAATATTTACTGCTTCAGCCCAAAAGTATTTAGGAAGATTATTTTCAATAAGCATTGTTCTAGCCATGTTTAAAAGAGTGCAATTTCTCCTTTCAACTACTCCATTCTGTTAAGGAGTCCTAGGGGCTGAAAAGTTATGACTAAATCTATGCTCATTACAAAATTCTTCAAATAATTTATTTTCAAATTCTCCATCATGATCACTTCTAATACTAGAAATTAGATAACCTTATTCTTGTTGAACCTTTTTACCAAAGATAACAAAATTCTTAAAAGCTTCATCTTTATGTGCAAGAAATAGAACCCATGTGAATATAGAGAAATCATCAACAATGACAAATGCGTAGCTTTTACCCCCAAAGCTGCGAGTTTGCGTGGGACCAAAAAAATCCATGTGCAATAATTGAAGTGATCTAGATGAAGAGAAAGACTCCTTAGGTTTAAAGGAGACTCTTGCTTGTTTTCCCAACTGACATGCATCACGTAAATGATCCATTTGGAAGTCTAGTTTAGGAAGACCTCTTATAAGATCCAATTTGGATAATTTAAGAATAGTGTGCATGCTTGCATGACCAAGTTTCCTATGCCATAACCGAGATTCATTACATATGGAGGAGAGACATGTAATATTTTTAGACTTGAGATGATTTGAGCAAAGTATATATATGTTTTCAAACTTTTGACTAATAATTAAGGCTTTGTCCTCATTAATGATAGTGCAACACATAGGATCAAAGACTACTATATAACCTCTATCACATAGTTGACTGATACTAAGAAAATTATGTTTTAAGCCATCAACTAAGCAAACGTTATCCAGACAACAATTATTAGTAAGTTCTATCTTACTTGTACCAATAATCTTACCTTTGCCTCCATCGCCAAAGGTGACAGATCCTCCATTTGGTTTTATGGGACACAAGAATTTAGATGGATCTCCTATTATGTGCCTGGAGCAGCCACTATCCAGGAACCACTGATGGTTAGAAATTCTCTCCTTCAAGCAAACTTACAATTAATTCAACTCTTTGGTACCTAAATCTTTTTGGTTTCTTTTGGATTAGTACCAGTAGTGATGGTTCCTTTTGGAATCCATTTGAACTTTGTATTATCATTTTTGCATTTATTACATGCATGTCTTAATTTGCTGCTTTGAAAGCAAATAGTGCAAGACGAAACTTTAACAAAGAAATTCTTGTATAGTTTTACATTTGAGTTTTTATTGTATTCAATTTTAGTTTTGTCAAACATACATTTTTGTTTACCAAGAAGCATATTCAAATTCTCTTCTCTTTTTGCAAAGTTAGCCAAGTTTCTAGTGACTTCAATAATTTTTTGCTTCAGAGACTCATTTTCTAAAGAGATGGATTCAAGATTAGATCTTAACTTATTAGCATCCTCTTTTAGAGTGAAATTTATTTTTACCAACTCCTCATATTTTGCAAATAGAGTTTTGAAATCAATTAAAAGTTCATTAAACATTTCATCAAATTCAGTATATGATAATGATATTTTAGGGATTACCTCATCGTCTTCTCGTGCCATGAAGCACATGTTAGTCATTTCTTGTTCAAGCTCTTCTCCTTCTTCCTCATCATCATCACTTCAAGCCGCCATTGCTTTCTTCTTGCTAAACGCCTTAGTTGTTCTTCTTTTGAGGTTTGGGCATTCAGATCTCATGTGTCCGTTCTTCTCACATTCATAGCAAGTAATAACATTTTTTGATGGCTCCTTTCTTTTTAAGTTTGTTTTAAGAGGATTGGCTTTGGATTTCCACAGCTCCTTTTTTTAGCGTACTTGTCTATTCTTTTTGAAAAAAAGGTTATGTCTTGTTTATTTAGCTCTTCTTCTTCTTCTATTATCTTTTCTTGAGCAGCTGATTGTAGTGCATGTATTTTTCTTCTATGTTCCAACTCATGTCTTTTCAAGTGATTCTTCTCATAGGCTATCAGGATTTCACGTAACTCATCACAAGTGAGAGTTTGAAAATTGTTGCTTTCAACTAAATCTACCTTAGATTGCCATTTTTCTGACAGACTTCTTAGAATCTTCTAGTTGAGCTCATAGTCTGTATATTTACGATCTAGAGCTTTGAAATCACCAACCAGTTTTGCAAATCTGTTGTACATTTCTTCAATGCTTTCTCCTTCCTTCATATGGAATAGTTCGAACTCGTAAACTAGTATATTTAGATTGCTTTCTTTGACTTTAGAGGTTCCTTCGTGAGTGACGATAAGTTTCTCCCATATTTCTTTTGCAGTTTCGCAGCTTGATATTTTATCGTACTCAAAACAGCTAATGGAGCATATAATGATATTTCTAGCACGATGATTGCAATAAATTATTTTAATATCATCTTCAGTCCATTCAACTTTGGGTTTGTCTATGATGGCACCAGTTGTCAGATCCACCTTTTGTGGTTTCTTTGGACCTTCCATGATCACTTCCCACACTAGATAATCAGTTGAACATATAAATATCTTTATTCTCTCCTTCCAATGTGAGAAGTGTTTTCCCATGAAGTAAGGACGTCTGAGAGTTGAAAATCCTTCTCCAAAGTACGCTCTCCTTCCAATGTGAGAAGTGTTTTCCCATAAACACACCTAGAGAGGGTGAATAGGTGTGTTATGGAATAGATGCAAATTTTTTATGTTTTGAAAGTGGAGGACCAAAGATCCTCTAATTTAGTTAGTAAAAAGTGGAGGATTTGTACGGACAGAAAAGTGGAGGATTTGTGTGCGGACAAATGATAGGAGAAGAGTGAAGGATCTTAACACAAACAATTTATCTTGGTTTGGTTAGTTTTGACCTACGTCCAATCCCCTTGAAATCTCAAGGGCTTTTCTCTACTCAATAATCAGAACTTACAGAGATGTGGTAATACCACTTTACACTTTTCACCACCAGGTGATTTTTCAATAGGGTTTTTATACAACTCACATTTAACTTACTTCAAATCTTACAACATACTTATATATACTTACGCAGTCTCTCTTTGACTTGCTTCTTATAAGCAAATAAAAATATGATAAGTAAAACTAGAGCCCTTTTCTCTTTTTAGCGCATTTTTTAAATATCATCAACTCCTTTACAGTATTCAAAACCCTCGAGTATTTATATGCATCTTGATTTATTTGTCCATTAGAGACATTTCTGATTTCACCAGCTCCTTTTTGATTTTCTAACATTCAAAAATATCTTCTCAGATTTTGCTTATCTTCAAAATCTTGGCTAGTCTTCTCGCATTTAATGTAAGCTTCTTAGCTTAAGGCAGAGATTGACGTTCAACCACATTTTTCACATTAGTCACTGTTTCTATTTTACCTACTCTTCCTTAACACATGTACCCATAATTTGTTTGTCTTTTATATATAATATACTTTGTCATTTAGTTCATAAGTGGAATCAATCTATTTACAATATTGGGCTTATAAACATTGGGCCAAACTTCAGTATGGGTTTTTTTTACAAAGATTTAATAAAGGTTTTGTTATCATCAAAGTCATTGGGCCTAATAACCTTGGGCCGAAGATCCAACATTTTGGAGAGGCAGTTCAATTCTGGGTATTTTGGGACTTTGATCAGTAAGCTTAGTCAAGAGTTTTAAGGAGCAAAAGGGAGGTATAGTATGCGATTGCTCTAGCCTTTGCCGTTGTGTATAGTAAAATATTTTTAAAATGTAATTTTTTTTAATCTTCAAACTAATTTAATACTTAACTGAAGAAAAAAAAACACTCAAAACCCATAATTACACCCTCTCCAATCACCTCAGCAAGATGATCCCCTTGGCATGAGAGAGATAGATGGATGGAAGAGGGAGAGAGAAAAAATATTATATAATTTATTATATCTTATAATATTTATTTTATTATTATTATTATTATTATTTAAATAGAGACACTAATATTATTTTTTATTTATTTTATTTACTGTTTTTATTTTATCACTTTTCATTTTGCTGTATCAAATGCAGCGACACATCCCTTCCTACCCGTGAAAGAACAAGCCTTTATCCAAAATTTGCCATGCTTACTATTTTGTTGAGCTAATGCAGTGACAGTGCGATCATAATAAAGAAAAGAGTGATTACTCGTTTAACATCTAAAAAATTACTGTTATTTTAATATGATTTTTTAAAAATAAAGTTTTTCAATTTTATCCTTAAATATATTTCCCCAATTAAAACGATATCATCATTAAGTAAATCATAATCATTTAACAAATTTATTATGTAATATAAACAAGAGTTTATATAGGCTATTTAGTTATAACATAAACTACCAATTTTTCTCAAACAATCTTGGCGGAATTCGCAAAACTATGTGAGCTAATATAAAGAAACTTCTTGTTCAGGAGATTCTATTTTGGGAAAAGAAAAAGATAGATTAGTAAATTTAGATTATGAATTAACAATCACAAAAACCTTTATTTATACCACATCAACATATTAGTTAAATAACTACAATTTCACCTAATTTAAAAAATCATTTTAATTAGCAAAAAAATTTTAAAAATTAAATTAAAAGACTTTTTCTTTAAATGATCAAAATAAGAGAATAATCTTTCAACATCTAAATTATTAATTTAACCTAAAGAAAAAAAAATGCTCACATTTTGTCATTGCCAGCCTCAGATAAGCTGGTCCAGGTAAATGACGCTACAACTCATACTTCGAATGATACAGAACAAATTCGAGTCGCAAACCTCATTTTTACTTTGATATTGATGGGTCACAAGGTGTTTCTCGTTGGAGCAGAGGATATAGTTAAGTGATTTTCGGATGAAAACATGTGGTTTTCAAAATTTCAACAATCTGATAATAATAATAGATTTATCAAACAAAAACGGGTTTCCCTAGTAAATTCATAACGTCCAGTCAGTATTAAAATGGGGTACAAAAAGCAAGGCAAAACATAGAGCCTTTTTACTTTCCCTGAACTTTTACCCATTTTGTGTCAATTACCGTGGGAAAGAAAAAAAGGATCAAAAGAAAAACTCTTATGAATAATAAAGAATCAAACTGACTGGGAATGAAGTCCACTTAATCAAACGATTTGTTTCAAGCCACTGCTGGCATGTCCTTAAGCCATGGGTCCAGTGGCTTACCAATCGAGTAAACGATGAAGCCAATCTCACGCAACTTATCCACATCCACAATGTTTCTGCCATCGAACACAAATGCTGGTTTTTGCATGTTGTCATATATCCTCTGATAATCAAGAGTCTTAAACTCATCCCACTCGGTCAGAATGCAAAGACCATGTGCATCCTTTGTTGCCGCATAGGCATCCCAAACCACACTGACTTGCTTCACCGTTGAGGGACTCATGGGCTGCAGGTGGATAGGATGGTCCCAATCAAACTTGTTCATTGTGAGATCCCTCTGGATTTGCTCTTCGGTTACTTGTGGATCATATATGTTCAGGCGAGCTTTATCACCAAGCAGTCCCTTGCACACATCAATTGCCGGCGTCTCCCGAGTGTCTCCAGTATCTTTTTTGAAGGCAAAGCCCAAAATGGCGATCTTCTTGTTTGAAACTGTGTTGAACATTGAGGAAACAACACGATTCACAAAACGACTCTTCTGATAATCATTAATCTTGATGACTTGTTTCCAGTACTCTGCCACCTCTGGAAGGCCATTGCACTCACAGATGTAAACAAGATTCAAGATGTCTTTCTGGAAGCAGGATCCACCAAAGCCAACACTAGCATTGAGGAACTTGGGTCCAATCCTCGTGTCTGTACCAACAGCAAAGGACACCTGTTTGATATTTGCCCCCGTGGCCTCACAGAGTGCTGACATGGCATTGACAGATGAAATTCTTTGGGCCAAGAAGGCATTGGCAGCAAGCTTAGACAGCTCTGCAGACCAGAGATTTGTGGTTAGAATTCGATCCTCAGGAACCCATTGAGCATAAACATCCTTCAATGCTTGAATGGCTTTTTGCCCTTCTGGAGTCTCCCGGCCACCAATGAGCACACGGTCTGGTTTGAAGAGATCTTGGATTGCAGTTCCCTCAGCAAGGAATTCTGGGTTAGATAGAATCTGGAATTTGATCCCCTTACCATTGTGGGTAAGAATTTTCTCTATGGCCTCGGCAGTTTTGACTGGGACAGTAGATTTCTCAACCACAATTTTGTCAGATTTTGAGACATCAGCAATCATTCGAGCTGCACTCTCCCAGTATGTCAAGTCTGCTGCTTTTCCAGCTCCAAGACCCCTAGTTTTAGTTGGTGTGTTAACTGAGACAAACACAATATCAGCCTCGTAGACATGTTTTTCTACATCAGTGCTGAAGAAGAGGTTCTTGCCACGGCATTGCTTTACAACATCATCAAGGCCTGGCTCATAGATAGGAAGCTGGTCACTGTTCCAGGCTGCAATACGGGATACAGAGATATCAACAACAGCCACTTCGATGGATGGGCATTTAAGTGCAATGACAGCCATGGTAGGACCCCCGACATATCCAGCACCAATGCAGCAAATCTTTACCATTTTTCCTTCTTCAATAACCTATATAAAAGGGGGTTCAAATGGATAAGTAAAAACACAAGGATGCAACAAGAGCTACTTTCATGCTATGCGTTTGCTTTGAAGTAGTAACACAGCATGCTAAGGTCCATTTTACTATTTACAACTATTTTCATTATGATGAACAAGGAGACAAGTCTTAATAGTTTCTGTCTTCAAGACTTCAACAAACAACAATAAATATATTGATGAACAATATAAACATGTATAAAATTTCCGTGAGCAAACATTTTCTTCCCAAATAGATCCAAGTTGCAAATTCCATTCTATCTCACATAGTCTTATGCTAAGTAATAACAATATAAAAATATACATTGAGGCATATTTTCAAGCGGTCTCCATGTGTTTTGTGGGGATTCAAGAATAGTTCAAGCATGAAGCATGATACAGCCTCACCACCAAGAATGGTGAGCAGAACAAAATTTTACTTTGGTCCGACTGGGTTGAAACTAAGAAGTCGTATTCAAACGTTTTAGACTCAACACCGGTGGATCATTGTATATCATTAGTACTCAAAGGTCGGTGCAAGATCTATAACTGATGAAAGTAACTTGGGGGAAAAAAGAAAAGAATTCAACTCATTTTCTTCCAGTCACAGAGCAAGTATCAATCAAAAGAAAGAGATTAGGAAGAATCAGATCTAATACATAAATGCAAAAGTTGATAATTTGATGATTAGCTTTCAGGATGACTATAGGTTGACCACTCGCGATCAATCTTACGAACGCAATGTTAGCAGATCTAGCACTAATTGGAGAATCACAAGTGAATTGTTGGTGATCTCTATAAATCAAACATTAATTCTAGCAGATCCATTGTCAACGAGCTTCACACAGGGAAAACCAAACAACAAAAGCCTATAACAGACAGCACTGAATCAAGCATAGAATTGAACAACTGAAATAACTAAGAACGTTAAAAAAGGCCACAGATCCGCCGACTATTAAACAAATCAGAATCAAACCCATCAATTACAAGGAACTAAACATTCCATTTTCATAAAATAAACAAGCAAAACGGAACTTAACTATAATGGTTCGTTCCCACATAACACCAGAGACCAGAGTCAACATTGATTAAAAAATTGACAAAAATCTTACACAAGAGGCAGCAAATCAAGAAATGGAACTGTGCAATCTAACAGAATTTACCTTCCAAGTGAATCACTTTGAAATGGAAAGCAGTGAGAGGGCAGAGGAGCTCAGAGAGAGAAGGAAAGAGGACGGGTCGTGTAGAAGAAGAGCGGGACAAAGGTTACATATAGCAACGCAAACTCAGGCAGTGGACCTGTAATTACCAAAAAGGACAAAAGCTTGTAGAAACGCTGCTGCGGTTGGTGGGAAGAGTCCCATTTGGCAGGTGGAGATATGAAGGGGCAAAATTGAGAACTCAAGTGAATTTACTGAAATGCCCCAGGGACTCTCAGTCCATAATAGTAGTCAAAGACTGCTAATTTTCTCATGCGAGACTGGCAAAGAGAGGTTTCCAGCTTCTCACGCGTTTGCCGCACAAGGAACGGCTTCTTCCTCTGCAAATCACTGTGTCAACTTCAATATCTTTTTATCGCCCTTTGTTCCATCCTCATGTACGAGAATGAGAATAATTCTAGTTGGCAAAGTTATACCTTTAAAATAAATTATTGTCATGTGAATTTTATTTAAATTTAATTTGGCTAATTAAAATCAAGTTTAAGTCAAATCATGTGTAAATTGTGTATTTTTCTGGTATTTTGTAAAAGTTCCATAAATGACCAAAATTTTATTTTAATTTTTTTCAAATAAAATATTTATTAATTTATTTTTTTATAAAATTTTTTTTGACTTTGATACCCTATAAATAGATTATTTTTTTAATTTAATCTCTTACAAATAAAATTATTATCAATAATATTTTTATGCCAATATATTGTATATAAAATTAATAAAATATAATAACATATAAAATATATTTTGATATGTTATCTTTTTGTTATTATTATCTAATATATAGATTGATTATTAGTTTTAATAATAATAAATTAATATAAAGGAGTTATTGATAATAGTTTTATCCAAATTAAAAAGATAATTTTATAAAAAGATTAAATTAAATAATATTTTATTTTTAAAAGATTAAAATAGGATTTTAATTTTAAATAAATATAACATTTTTAGAGACTTTTTTTTCGTTAATAAAACTTATATATGCAAATTTCTTTTTCTTTTAAGAGTTATATATATATATATATATATATAGTTTCTTTAGTTATAGTAACTTCAAAAAATATATGTTGACAGTAATGGAATGAAATTATATACATTAGTGGTTAGATTTTAGAATTACAAAAAGCCGGTCTTTAGTCAGACAATCCTTAATTGATGAAGGTGATGTGTAATTGAAGAAAAGATAGTAGATTCAAACTCTTTTATAATGGGAAAAAACTTAATTAATCATCAAAGTTTTAAGGGTAAAAGGTAATAAACTTTTTTATTTTTCATGAGATTATTCACTTATTTACACTTTTTACTTGTGTCTATATATGTTGTCATTTGAATAGTTGATATGTGGGGCAATTTTCCTTGAAGGATCATAATATGGGTCTACATATTCAAAACTTTTTTTCAACTTATTTATGATGGATTTATAAGTTACGTATATAAGTGATATTTTTATAAAATTAAAACAATATTTTTATCCGGATGAAAACGGATAAAATCTCAACAGTACATAACCGTTGCAGGTTAAAAATATAAAGTTACACTTACATGGCTTTTTCTTTTCACATGAAGAAAATAAAAGATGTCATGCAATTTTTTGTAATTTCCTTTATATAGACAAACCTAACATTCCCAGTTTCTCCCTCACTTCCTGTTGTTATTTTTAAATAACCTGATTGATACAGATTTGCATAACGTAACTCGTTTCTGCACATCATGGATTTTAGTGTGAAAAGAAAATTAACCTTTCCAGACAAAATGGTCGAATTATCACCATGCTCAGGTAATTTAAGGGAACAAGATTATAGTTTATTACAAAAAAAGAAAAGAAAAGAAAAGAAATTTGAGTAGATCTGAGTTTTTTTCTTCACCTCCCCTTATTCAGAAAGAAATTTAATGCAAAAATGATGAAAGATCAAAATCAAAATATGATTGAGAAGGATTTATAGAAGCATGATTTAGATGTGCGTTTAGGTGCAGATGGAAGCACCATCATTATACAGACTCTCACTAAAGTAGTCTGCGCAAACTTCAAAACTAAGAATAGACTTTGCTTGAGAGGTTAGAAATTGTTGAGTGCATTTGAACCTATAAACGATCAAACCATTAACAATTTTAAAAGGTAAATTTAAATTAAGAAAAAGAAAACCTTGATTCCTTCCATGGCAATGACGGCTTAAGATAGTTCCCACATGTAGAGATTATCATAGATAAAGTAAAGGTAAACTATTATACTCTTTTTTTGATACATTAGCAACTTCAGTTAAGTAGGTTGTTTGGCATAACTAGAAGGGAGGGGGAATTGAAAAAATTGTCCCAATCTGCTCTAATATCTTGATTCATGGGTTTACTTCCAAAAGATTTGAAGCCACAAACAATTTGCTTAATATCCATTTTTATTGTTTCCACTTGTGGGTCTTCTAGGGAGTGAAGATTTAACATATAAGTGAGTTTCCTACCAATGAAAAGGAGCTGAAAGTATCAATGGGTCATTGATTATGCCCATTTAGGATACCCTCCGAATGATATACTTGATCACCTTCATGGTAGCAAGTCTCCTTGGCTATGATTTAGGAAGAACCACTTGTGTCATGTTAATTAAAGATTGATATCAGTATGATTGCAATCTTAGCTTTGCTTGTTCCTTGCATGAACTTCTTGGTGGCATTAACTATAATCACCCATCCTTCCTAGCCTATTGGGACCTAGAAAAGGGTCTTAGTCTTAAAGTTTGATCTTGCTCCTCTAAGTTACACTTTTTCCTTGCCATGTTAAAGAAACATGATGTTTCTTATATCTGATTTTTCCTATGAACTTGACTAGGTTTTGTTTGATGCTTCCATGAATGACCCAATTTTTAGCTTCCTGTATCCCATGTAGGATGAGAATGATGAGCTCTGATCTATCTTTCCAAGAGGGATCTACAATGCTAGAGAGTCATGCCTGCAGCCACTCTAACATGCCTATGTTGGCAAATTCTAAAGTCTTAAGAGATATGGAGATGCAAGCCAAACTCCTTGAGTAAAATCACAATAAATAAAAAACATTATCTAGTGACTTAGGGACCATATTACATAAGGCACAATTCATATTGATCATAAGATGATGTTATGTAAAAATGTGTCACTAGGATATCCTTTCTTATTAGTTTCCAAATAAATAAGACCAATTTCATGGGTAGCTTGACTTTCCATAGGTTGACTGATAACTCCCTAATTTATGATATAAAAGGATTATATTTGAGATAAAAATTAGGGAGTCAAATGCCTTCTTCTTGATTAATAGAGTTAAAATGGATTCAATCAAATAAAATAAAGAAAGTGTTTTATTGTGTTTTCTTTAGCAGTTTGAGCCTCACTTTTTGATTGATTTCAATTTCAGGAAAGATAAAAGAAGAAAGAAAGAATTGAGAAAAGAGAAGGAAGCTGAGAAGTGAGAAAGTACAAGTGGATCAAGCAGTCTCGCTACAGCGAAGATGGAATTCGCTATGGCGAAAACACATTTTCGCTATAACGAGTGAGGTACTTCGCCACGGCGAAGTCGCGAAGCATACAAATTCCAAGGAGAAGCTCGCCATAGGGCAGCAATGGCAAAGAATGAAGGAATCTGAGAACTCTAAGAGAGCTCGCTATAGCGAGAGGCACTCCTCGCCATAGCGAGATCGGACCCTGAAACGCACAGTTTTATTTATCAAGCTATAGAAGACGGGAAGAATTAGGGTTTTGATTCATTCAGCAATTGGAGAGAGTTCTGGCCGACTAGGAGTAAAGAAAACACATCCAAGGTGTTGGAAAGCTTCAATTTGATCGGGGAATTCGTCAATTCTAGTGATTTCTCTTCCGATTAGGTGTTTCTACTCCATCTCCTCTCTTAGTTGATGATATTAAACATGTTTGCTGAACTTGTCTGTGGAATTCAAGCCATGAGCGACTAGATTTTGTAATCCTTAGGAATTTTATGAACCTTTTATCTGTAGAGATTATTTTCCCTTATTGATTCTGCAGTTTATTGAGAACAGTATTGTTTAATCTGAATTATATTTCATTCTATTGGGTGGCCTCCTTTAGTTTGATTGTGGATTGAGTAATTCACCTTTGATGGAAGGAAATTGCTTATAGACCATTGGTTAAACAACTTAGGATTGGATATAATCTGATTTGCACTTGAGATAGAAATATTCTCAAGGGCCCTAGGTAGTCAAAAGAAGGTCTGCACGTAATCAAGTATTAACCTCTTCTTGAGACATCAAGAGTGAGTGCATATAAGGGTTCAATTGGATCGAAAGACAATTGCATCTACTTTAACCTTGACTATAAAATTTGCTTTAAACTGTTTAATAAAAAGGGAAATAATTGACATTTGATAAAAAGGGGATTAAAATTCCTAAGGTGTTTTTGATTGCATAATTCCAATACAACTATCGTTTATTATTTGTTTTTGCATCATTCTCATAAATCCATTTATAATTTGATAGTTTAACTAAAATGAACATGAGAACTCTAATGCCTAATTGTAATTTGTATTGATTCTCTGAGGGAACGACCTTGATTCATCACGTACTACGATTGCGACCCGTACACTTGCGGTGTCATAATTTAGTGAGCATCAAGTTTTTGGCGCCGTTGCCGGGGAATTACGGCAATTAGTGATTAGAATTAGAGGACTTTGAGTAGTTTTAGCTTAAACATTTTTTTCTTTTATTTACTTTTTCTTTGTTATTTACGCTTCAGTTGTTAGCTATTCAATTATTACTTTCTTAGTGATTACCTCTTGATTTTCTTGGCTTAGTGAGATTCTTGATCTGCACTCCTTTGTTTTCGCAGGTACATAGTATATGCCACCTAAATCCAAATCTAACATAACACCTAGAAAGACAAGGAGTTTAACGGACATTTTGGCTGAAGGGTCTACACTAACTCAAGCGGAGAGTGAGATAACTATTCCTACCACGGATATGGCGAACGAAGATAATCAGAATCGTACTATCAAAGACTTTGTGGGAAGAACTATGAGAACCACTCAGCCGAGCATTGTAGTCCCTGATTTTCAAGCTGCTAATTTTGAGTTAAAACCTATGATGATCTCCATGCTGCAGCTTAATGGACAGTTTACGGGTGAAAGGTCTGATGAAGATCCCAACCGCCACATTCTATCATTCTTGGGAGTCTGTGATTCTTTCAAACAGAATGGGGTGCCAAGGGATGTGCTAAGACTGAGACTATTCCCACTTTCTCTGCAAGGAAAGGCTAAGGAATGGTTGTTAAATTTACCAGAGGGTTCGATAGACACTTGGGACAAGTTAGAGGCAAGGTTCAGAGCTCGCTTCATTCCAAATAACAGAATAGCAGATGCCCGTCGTGAGCTTATCAACTTCAAGCAAGTTTCAGATGATCATTTATATGCTGCTTGGCAGAGATACAAAAATTTACTCCGCCAATGCCCGAGTCATGGAATGGATAACTGTGCCATTGTTCAGAATTTCTGCACACGCCTGACTCCACAAACAGCCACTATGTTGGACGCTATCTTAAATGGGCGTTGGGATGACATGCCATTTGATGATGTTATTCTGGTTTTGGACACACTATCTGAGAGTTATGTGCAAAGAGGAGGTGATAGAAGAGTTACTGCTAATGTTGCTAGCACTCAAGAAGATTCGTCTGTACCACTAGCAACTATCCTCTCTGCCCTGAACAAGAGGTTTGATATGTTAGAATCTCAAGTGCAACGAAGTCAACAATTGAATGTTTGCTCTACCCAAGTGACTCCTACTACATGTGAGAATTGTGGAGATCTGCACTCAACTGAACACTGCCCCTTTGCATTACCAGAATCAGTAAACTATGTGGGGAATTTTCTAAAGAATCAGAATCCATACTCGAACACGTACAATCCTGCATGGCGAAACCATCCGAATTTCTCTTGGAAGAATGGTCCATCTCTTAATCAACCATCATCTTCGGGAGTTAGGCCAAATCAACCTCCTGGATTCTCTCAAGTAACAAGGCAGAATGTACCTGTTCAAGAACCCAAAACGAATCTAGAAGATGTGCTGGCAAAGTTCATGACTACTCAGATAAAAAATAATGAAGAGCAAGCCGGCATCAATGCAAGAGTGGATTCTTCCCTTAAGAACATTGAGGTACAGATGGGGCAATTAGCGTCTGCTGTGAATGCACTGCACCAAAGAGGTTTGCCAAGCGATACAATTCCCAATCCAAGAAGAGAGGGTAAAGAAGAATGCAAGGCTATCACCCTGAGAGGTGGCAAAGAACTTCCTGAAATACAAGTTCAAGTGGAGGAACCAACAGAGATGAATTCTAAGGGTCCATCAGGAAATATTCAGATAGAAAGTGAAGTGTTTCAACAGAAGAAAGAGAAAAAGGCTACCAGTTTGAGCAACAAAGAAGAGGACAAGGAAGGAGAGTCTAAAGTGGAAAAATCCGAAGAAAAGACAGTTTTACATCCTAAAGTGGTACCACTGCCTCCATTCCCACAGAGATTACAGAAGAAAGTCCTTGATGATCAGTATAAGAAGTTCTTGAGCATGTTTAAACAACTTCACATCAATATCCCTTTCTCTGAAGCCTTGGAGCAAATGCCTAAATATGCTAAGTTCCTTAAGGACATGCTTAGCAAGAAGAAGCGGTTTACTGAATTTGCAACAGTGGCTTTGACAAAGGAGACTACAAATATCCTGAAATCCAATCTACCTACCAAGTGCAAGGACCCCGGCTCATTTTCAATCCCTTGCATGATTGGGGATAAATTTGAAGGTCGAGCACTCTGTGATTTGGGATCTGCTGTAAACCTTATGCCCTTATCCGTTTCTCGAAAGTTACATATGGGAGAAGCTAATCCAACAACAGTCACCTTGCAGCTAGCCGATAGAAGTCTCTCCTATCCGCATGGAATCATCGAGGATGTGCTAGTGAAGGTTGGGCAGTTCATCTATCCCGCTGATTTTATTGTTCTTGACATTGAAGAGGATAGAGACATTCCATTGATAGTGGGGAGGCCATTTCTAGCTACCGGAAGAGCACTTGTAGATGTGGAAAAAGGGGAGATAATAATGCGATTGGGAGATGAGCAAGTCACTTTCAGTGTGGAGAAAGCCATGAAGCATCTGGGCAGTGTCGAAGAATGCTCACGAGTGTCCATTATTGACGAGATTATTCAAGAAGAAGTAAACTCTTATGCTTTCACTGATCCTCTTGAAGCAGTACTTGTTGGTAAGTCTAATATAGAGGAATTAAAGAAAGTAGAAGTTGAGCACAAGCTTAATGCATTTAGGCCTATGGCTAGGCATAATGGGCATTTTGAATCACTGGAGCTGACTTCACGAAAAACTCATGCTCTACCACCCTCCATCGAGCAGCCTCCATTGTTAGAACTGAAACCTCTTCCACCACATCTGAAATATGCCTATTTGGGGGATGGCGAAACTTTACCAGTTATAATCTCATCTGCATTAACATCCTCCCAAGAGAAGCAGTTGTTAAAGGTGTTAAAAGGGCATAAAAGAGCAATTGGTTGGACCATAGCAGATATAAAGGGAATCAGTTCGGCCATCTGTATGCACAAGATTCTCTTAGAAGATGACCACAAGAAATCAGTGGAAAGTCAAAGAAGATTGAATCCGATAATGAAAGAAGTGGTCAAGAAAGAGATCATTAAGTGGCTTGACGCTGGAATTATCTACCCCATTTCAGATAGTGACTGGGTGAGTCCGGTGCAGTGTGTCCCTAAGAAAGGAGGTATGACAGTGGTGCATAATGAGAAGAATGAAATGATTGCCACAAGAACAGTCACAGGCTGGAGAGTTTGTATGGATTACAGGAAGTTAAATACAGCCACAAGAAAGGATCATTTCACGCTTCCATTCATCGATCAGATGTTAGATAGATTAGCAGGAAAAGAATTCTTCTGTTTCTTGGATGGCTATTCTGGATACAATCAGATTGCTATTGCCCCAGAGGATCAAGAAAAGACCACTTTCACATGTCCATATGGGACTTTTGTATTCAGACGCATGCCGTTTGGACTATGCAACGCCCCTGCCACCTTTCAAAGATGTATGATGTCAATTTTTTCTGACATGATTGAGCATATTATGGAAGTCTTCATGGATGATTTCTCAGTATTTGGCATCACATTTGAAGAGTGTATGGCTAATTTGACATGAGTCTTGCAAAGGTGTGAAGACACTAATTTAGTCTTAAATTGGGAAAAATGCCACTACATGGTGTGTGAAGGAATAGTACTTGGGCATAAAGTGTCTAAAAGAGGGTTGGAAATGGATCGGGCCAAAGTTTCAGTAATTGAGCAACTACCACCGCCCACTAATGTGAAGGCTATTAGAAGCTTCTTGGGGCATGCTGGGTTCTATCGGCGATTCATCAAGGATTTTTCACAAATAGCAAAGCCTCTTTCTCAATTGCTTGAAAAGGATACTCCTTTCAAGCTAGATGCAAGTTGTTTGAAAGCTTTTGAAGAACTCAAACAGAGACTCATCACCGCACCAATTATAGTGGCCCCTGATTGGTCACTACCTTTTGAGGTCATGTGTGACGCGAGCGATTATGCGGTTGGAGCTGTGCTTGGTCAGAGACATGGTAAGACTTTTCATCCTATTTACTATGCAAGCAAAACCTTAGCTGGAGCACAGGTAAATTATTCAACTACTGAAAAAGAAATGCTTGCTGTTGTGTTTGCTTCTGAGAAATTTAGAGTCTATCTGATGGGTACTAAAGTCATAGTTCATACTGATCATGCTGCTATTAGATATCTCTTATGTAAGAAAGAATCTAAATCTAGGCTAATTAGATGGGTTTTACTATTGCAAGAATTTGATGTGCAAATTGCTGATAGGAAAGGAACTGAAAATCAAGTAGCTGATCATTTATCTAGGCTTATGAATGACTCTGATTGTGCGGATAACCTCTTGATTAATGAGAGCTTTCCTGATGAATCCATATTTGCTATGAATTGTATATCTGTGCCCTGGTATGCTGATTATGCCAATTACCTGGTCAGTGGCATTGTGCCTGATGAATTAAATTTTTATCAAAAGAAAAAGTTTTTGCATGATGTGAAATGGTTTGTGTGGGATGAACCATTTTTGTATAGGAAATGTGCTGACCAAATTTTGCGAAAATGTGTGCCTCAAACTGAACAGAATGATATTCTTCATGCTCGTCATTCTGCTCCGTATGGTGGTCATTTTAGCGGCCAACGCACTGCTTACAAAGTGTTGCAATCTGGGTTTTATTGGCCCTCACTGTTTAAAGATGCTTATTTGTTTGTCAGTCATTGTGATGCATGTCAGAGAACAGGTAACATCTCAAAGAGGCATGAAATGCCCCAATCAGGTATTTTTGAGGTAGAATTATTTGATGTGTGGGGCATTGATTTCATGGGACCATTTGTTTCATCTAGAACTCATCAATACATTTTAGTTGCAGTTGAATATGTGAGCAAATGGATTGAGGCTGTAGCTTGCCAATCTAATGATGCCAATACGGTGGTGCGATTTGTTAAAAGGAACATTTTTACTAGATTTGGCACACCGAGGGCAATCATTAGTGATGGGGGGACTCACTTTAACAATAGATTATTTAAGGATTTACTTGCAAAATATGGAGTCACCCATAGAATGGCATTGGCTTACCATCCTCAAACCAACGGCTTATGTGAATTTTCTAACAGAGAAATAAAAAGGATTTTGGAAAAGACTGTAAATCCCACCAGAAAAGATTGGGCAGATAAGCTCGATGATGCTTTATGGGCATACAGAACGGCTTTTAAATCTCCAATAGGTATGTCTCCATACCAATTGGTTTTTGGCAAAGCTTGTCATCTGCCCATTGAGCTAGAGCATAAAGCCTTTTGGGCTGTTAAGAAACTAAACTATGATATGGCTAAGGTGAGCGAAAAAAGATTACTACAACTTAATGAATTGGATGAGTTTAGATTGCAAGCCTTTGAAAACTCTAGAATTTACAAAGAAAGAACTAAAAGAGTTCATGATAGACACATCTTACCAAGGACATTTACACCTGGAGACCATGTGTTACTATATAACTCTCGTTTAAAGTTGTTTCCAGGTAAGTTGCGATCAAGATGGTCTGGCCCGTTCAAGGTAATTGATGTGACATCTTATGGAGCCATTGAAGTTCAGGATGAGAAATCAGGTGATCAGTTTAAAGTCAATGGTCAAAGGCTTAAGCACTACCTGGGTGGCGACATAGACCGGCAAACTACCATCCACACCTTGGCTCAGCCTCCTTAATCGACTGACAAAGTCCGGCTGAGGACTATAAACTAAGCGCTCCTTGGGAGGCAACCTAAGTTTTCTTCTCTTGTTTTTACTTTAATTTACAGTTCTTGTATTTTGTTTTAATTTTGGTGTTTTTGTGTGTTTTAGGAGTTTGGTAGAGAAGACCGTTGTCCAACATGGTTTTCAAGGAGTTTCTAACTCTTCTTTGCATTATGCACTTTTATTCTAGTCATGTTGATCAACCTTATTGGTTATGATTTGAGTAAAAGGAGTTCAATGAGAGGTAAATCATATAGGAAAAAAAAAATTCGCTATAGCGAGAGGACCATCTCGCTACAGCGAGGCTGCTTAATTTTCGTCAGGTATTGCAACCAGAGAGTCCCTCGCCATGGCCAAGCTGTAGCGAGCCCCATGAACAATCCTAAGTGTCCTCGCTATAGCGATACAACCTCTTCGCCATGGCGAGATTTCTGCAGCCAACGTGGTACAAGGTCCAGAGAGTCTGTCGCTGTAGCTAAGCTATAGCGAGTGACCTGTTCTGAAAAATTTCAAGTCCTTTCGCTATGGCGAGTTACTCCATTCGCTATAGCGACTGCAACATACTCTGAGCCACATACTAAAACCAGAGAATTCCTCGCTATAGCCACGCTACAGCGACGCGTTTCAGCGTCTAAAATTTTCCCAAGTCTTCTCGCCATAGCGAAGAATTCCTTTCGCTGTTGCAAAGACAGCAGCCCTGCTCATATTTTTTCCAGAGAGTAGCTCGCTATTGCGTAGCAATAGCGAGGTCGCTATTGTCTGACTCTTAATAGTGCATTCAGTCGTTGAAACGTTATCCCTTTTCATTCTCGCTATAGCGCCTCTGAACCCTCCTCCCTGAAATCTCGTCCTTCCACCAAATTTCCTGCAATCAAGGCTCCCATTCCCCTCGCAATCCATTTTTCGTGCATCAGGTACGTCGATTTTTACTGTTTTCTCCTGAATCATGGTGAATCTAGGATTTTTCGCGAACCTAGGGCTGACAGACTCGTCCTCTTAAATTTGTGCAATCTAGGGTTAGTTTTTCGTTTTAAATGCATGCGCTGTGCTGGGTGTCCATTTCTGTGCAGGGGATTACTTTCAGTTTAGCTTTATTCCGCGTAAAATCGCAGTTTGCTAATTTCTGTTCGATCTCGCTATAGCGAGCATCAACTCGCTACAGCGAGTTCGACGAATTTTTCCAGAAAATTTCTTGCACTAATTTCCTTTCATTTTTTCTTTGTTTCTTTGATCAGTGATGGCTCCCAAGAAGCAAGCTAAGACTGCTGGAGCATCTTCATCGAAGCAGAAGAAGCAAGCGTATGATAAAGATAGATTCGCTTCAGCCCGGGCAGAATTCTGCTTTGACCATCTCTTCGCTGACCGCGGTGTGGTTGAAGACCGGTATTATGAACCTTAGAGCCTAGATCTCATCCATCCAGACTTCCAGTGGCATGACCTTCAAGGCTTCACCAAAAAGTCGGTGCATCGAATCCCGCTGATGATCCAAGAGCTGTATGCCAACTTTGAAGATACTGAAGAGGGCGAGGATGAATATTATTGCCGGGGCGCTTGGGTACGCATTAACGAGAAAGTCTTCCAAGACTACTATGAGCTACCGGACGTTGAGCACTGCGCCTTCCAACACCATTTGGAGAATCCTGAGTCCGTGCCATGGGAGGAGGTGGAGACCACTATCGCACTGGAGGGCCGAGCCCGGTTGGTAAACAAAGTATATCCAGTAAATCAGTTGAACAAACCGGCCCGCTATTGGCTACAATTCATCACAAGCAACATACTGACGAGCTCCCATGGTTCGGACATGATCCAGGAGCGGGCGACCCTGACTTGGTGCTTCATGACCAGGCAGCGGGTGAACATTCCTCACTTGATGTACCTTAACTTTAAGCAGATCGCGAGGTCTGATAGAGCGAGCCTGGCCTACCCCTACATGCTTACTGAGCTAGTCACCATGGGGGGAAGCCGCGTCTCCAAAAATGATGCACAGTTCAAGCCTAAAGGGCCCTTCAAGTATGATAACATGAAGGATGAGCCGGGACATCCTCGCAGACAACGGGCAGCTGCCCGAGCCCCTCCGGCAGCTTCTTCACCGTCTCCACCACAGCCCATGAGCACATCTGAGCTGATGCAGCAGGACCCGCCACATTCAGCTGAATTTGAAGGTTGGGTGCGAGAGTCCATTGGCCGGTTGGAAGGCCATGTCCTTTCCATGAAGGACCAGCTTCAGATGCTGATGGACTACTTGATGCCTGCCCCTGCCCCTTCACCTCCAGTGGGTCCTACGCCATCAGTGATCGTTCTTCCCCAGAACCCCCCACAGGGTGACCAGCCTGGTCCTTCGGATTCACAGGATCCTTCTCTCCCTTGATTGCTATTGCTTATACTGTTTTATTTTGCTTCTTGGGATTACTGTATATGGATGACTGTATATCTTTTTGTTTGTGTCACTAGTGCTGGCTGCTCTGTTTTCTCTTCTAACCACTCACCAATTCCTGTAGCTATTGTCTCTAATGTTGGGCCATCAATTGAGGGAGTAGTTTAAGCACATCTCTCTCGTCATCCTAAATGTGTCTTTTCTTATCAGGGGAGTACTGTCTCATTCTTTTGCATACTGCACACTGTACTTCTCTTTTCTTATGTTTGCTAGTCTGTTTGAACATTGCGGACAATGTTAGTTTTAAGTGTGGGGGAATGTACACAAAGGCTAAATAGACATGAACACCCAAATTCAGTAATAAAGCAAATATCTACCACTCATAAAGAATCCATCATAACATCTCCAAGTCTAACAAGAATTAGCCTCACTGCCTTAGAGGAACACTGATCAATGAATATGGGGTTGAAGCAAGCTTGAAATGAATAAAGTAGATAATGTAGTTATAGTATACACCCACATTAGGACCACTCTTCCACAATATGATTAAGAAAAGTATTCAAGTTTTCTCCTTAACTAATTCTCAAATATTTTTTTAGATTTTTCCAAATTACTTGCTCTAGTGGATATCTGATTGTCATTTGAGAGGGATCCACCATTCAAAAAAAAAAAAACTACTCCAATGGTTGAAATCACTTAGTAACCGGGTGGCTTCATGACTAATGTCGTCATTCGCGTCAAACGGTGATAGAAACTAAGAGTATGCTAGTGAGCACTCCGAGACTTCCCTAATCTGAGTAACCGGGTGGCTTCATGACCAATGTCGTCATTCGCGTCAAAAGGATTAAGAGAACTAAGGAGAAATCATTCAAAAAAAAAAAAAGACTGGGCAAAAGCCAAATAAAAAAAAAAAGTGATCATGTTGAAAACTGATCTCTGGTGAACAATAGAAACCTCTTCTAATGAATGTTGAGGATTGAAGCTAGAGTGAATATATGGATTGGTCTTGAAAATATAATGAGGATATGTTGAGGGTTGCTTGACTGCTTTTTGAACATCTATATGTGGAACACACACACACTTAGTCAGGGTGTGGCTATGATTGCATTGTTTGCGAATTTCAATTTGAGTTTTGCTAAACTTCTGTTTCTAGCATTAGTCTCACTCTAAGTGTGGGGGAGAGTTAACTTCTGATTGATTGGGTGATGATTATGCAAAAGAATAAATACTGAATCTCTGTGTGATAATTCTGAGAATTGCTTGAGGACAAGCAAGGATTTAAGTGTGGGGGAGTTTGATAACTCCCTAATTTATGATATAAAAGGATTATATTTGAGATAAAAATTAGGGAGTCAAATGCCTTCTTCTTGATTAATAGAGTTAAAATGGATTCAATCAAATAAAATAAAGAAAGTGTTTTATTGTGTTTTCTTTAGCAGTTTGAGCCTCACTTTTTAATTGATTTCAATTTCAGGAAAGATAAAAGAAGAAAGAAAGAATTGAGAAAAGAGAAGGAAGCTGAGAAGTGAGAAAGTACAAGTGGATCAAGCAGTCTCGCTACAGCGAAGATGGAATTCGCTATGGCGAAAACACACTTTCGCTATAGCGAGTGAGGTACTTCGCCACGGTGAAGTCGTGAAGCATACAAATTCCAGGGAGAAGCTCGCCATAGCGCAGCAGTGGCGAAGAATGAAGGAATCTGAGAACTCTAAGAGAGCTCGCTATAGCGAGAGGCACTCCTCGCCATAGCGAGATCGGACCCTGAAACGCACAGTTTTATTTATCAAGCTATAGAAGACGGGAAGAATTAGGGTTTTGATTCATTCAGCAATTGGAGAGAGTTCTGGCCGACTAGGAGTGAAGAAAACACATCCAAGGTGTTGGAAAGCTTCAATTTGATCGGGGAATTCGTCAATTCTAGTGATTTCTCTTCCGATTAAGTGTTTCTACTCCATCTCCTCTCTTAGTTGATGATATTAAACATGTTTGCTGAACTTGTCTGTGGAATTCAAGCCATGAGCGGCTAGATTTTGTAATCCTTAGGAATTTTATGAACCTTTTATCTGTAGAGATTATTTTCCCTTATTGATTCTGCAGTTTATTGAGAACAGTATTGTTTAATCTGAATTATATTTCATTCTATTGGGTGGCCTCCTTTAGTTTGATTGTGGATTGAGTAATTCACCTTTGATGGAAGGAAATTGCTTATAGACCATTGGTTAAACAACTTAGGATTGGATATAATCTGATTTGCACTTGAGATAGAAATATTCTCAAGGGCCCTAGGTAGTCAAAAGAAGGTCTGCACGTAATCAAGTATTAACCTTTTCTTGAGACATCAAGAGTGAGTGGATATAAGGGTTCAATTGGATCGAAAGACAATTGCATCTACTTTAACCTTGACTATAAAATTTACTTTAAACTGTTTAATAAAAAGGGAAATAATTGACATTTGATAAAAAGGGGATTAAAATTCCTAAGGTGTTTTTGATTGCATAATTCCAATACAACTATCGTTTATTATTTGTTTTTGCATCATTCTCATAAATCCATTTATAATTTGATAGTTTAACTAAAATGAACATGAGAACTCTAATGCCTAATTGTAATTTGTATTGATTCTCTGAGGGAACGACTTTGATTCATCACGTACTACGATTGCGACCCGTACACTTGCGGTGTCATAATTTAGTGAGCATCATTGACCTATGTATTATTAAAATTGGGGTCAATAAGACCAATTTCCAACCTAAGATATCAGTAGCCTTCTTTTGCTAAATATGTCCTACTGAGACTTGCAAACCACACCAAATTATCTTCTTTGTCAAAAATTGAGAAAGGCATTTGCAAAAATCCTTTGCCTTGTTTTTTATTGAGTAGAGAGTTGACCAAAGGTGATTATCCTAACTTTCTTTGTTACAAATGATAAAATTAGCAACAATCAAAGGAGAGGAGACCTTAATTGGTAGAGCTTTCTAATCTGATTGTATAGGCTACCATAAATGATGGTTGATAGAAATATTTATCCTTGATCCAACTTGCTAGGTTAGTCTAGAGGTGATAAAGAGCTTGTTTTTGCTATGCCTTTCCACATCCAAGAAGCATTAGAATGACTATGAAAGCTTCTCAATTTTGAATTTTTGTAGTATTTGGGCTTAAGAATCCTTGTGAGGTACGAGTTATCTCTTGTGTCTAGCAAGCATTATACTTGTGTTTGCATAAAGTGCCTTATTAAATAATTGAAAAGATTTAAGGCCAAGCCTTCCTTCTTTGATTTGTAAGCCTAAGGCTTTCCATGCTAGAAGATGCATTTTGGTTTTATCCCTATTATAACTGTAAAAGAAATTCTTGCATTTAGCATCTAAAAGGGACCAAAATTTGTTGGGAAGTTGAGCACAAAAGAGTTGATAAAATAGAGAAGGATTGAGCAAAGATTGGATTAGGGTCATTTTGTATCTTTAGATTTAAAATGGAACATTTTTTTTTTTTATTTCTAAACTTATAAGCCTTTAGCAAGTATCAAACTTAATCCCCATTTCCTTCTCCATAAAATCATCAAATCTCGAAACTCAAATTTGGACTCATTTACTTAGAGAAATAATAATAATAATAATAATAATAATAATAAATTTCTCTTATGTCCAGTAAGCACCATACTTGTTTTGCTACAAGTGCCTTATTGAATAATTCAAAAGATTTGAAATGAAGCCCTCTTTTTTTAATTGGTAAGCATAAAGCTTTCTACCTTAAAATATGCATTCTAGCCTTATCCTTATTGTAGCTCCAAAAGAAATTCTTGCATTTGGCATCTAAAAATGAGTAAAATCTTTTTGGAAAGTTGAACATAAAAGAGTTGATAGACTATAGAAGGATTAAGCACAAATTAGATTAAGGTCATTTTGTATCTTTTTTAAGTTTGCACCAAGAATATCCCCCAGTTAACAACCAGAGACTAATTCTTTTTGAGACTACGAAGATCATCGAAGTGAGTAGGCCTCTCCCAACAAAGCCTTTTCCATACACATGGCTAAGAATCAAACCCTAAACAACATGTTTAAAGGACCTAGTTATCTGCTAACTGTGTTGGGCTTTGTTGGTAGGGTCATTTTGTATTTTTGGATTTAGAAAGGGATATCTTTTTTTAATCTCTAAACTTATATGCCATCAAATTTAGTCCCTATTTCCTTTCATATAAAATCACTAAATCTCCAAACCCAAATTTGGACTCATTTACTTGGAGAAATAATAATAATAATAATAATAATAATAATAATAATAATAATAATAATAATGTGGATATAAGGAGCATGGATACTATTTTCCCCATCACCCTTAATAATTCCTAGCAAAATTTTTAGATTTGGGCTTAAAGATGCTGTTTTTTTTTTCTTTTTTTTTATTATCTAAACTCACACATTTAAATTTTGCTAGTGTCCATTGAGTGTGTGATATTTTTTATAATCCTTAGTCGCATGTCCAAAAATTATTAAGACGAAAACCAATATAATATATATTTTTAAAAAATATTTATTTTATTTTATTTTTTGGTCACTGAAAATCTTTATTTTAAGGAAAAAATTAAAACGAAGGATCCATATGTAGATTATAGGCCTTCCAAGTTCACAGTAAATGGGCCCATTAGTTTCGGCCCAAAAAAGGCCCACTTGTTGCCTTTTTCTTTTTTTTATTCTGATTCGCCTTACTATCGCGTGACAAGGCCAAAAGCCTAGGTCCGAGGGATAGGGCATAACGGTCGTTGTTCAGAAATCCGATCACCGCCGCATTAACCTGGGCAGCAAATCCAACGGCCCAAAAAATCCAAACAGAATTTCAAATAATAAATCCAACGGCTTATCAACTCAGATTCTGACCCACGAAAACTAGCCGTTACAAATAGCGTCTCACAGCTCAACGTTCCTATTTTTCCTCCTCTGCGAATCAGAAAAATATCACACATACACACACTCTCTCTCTCTCTGTTTATCTCCCCCTCGGTTCTCAGAATCCTTTTTCCTTTTCGTCAAATAAGAGTGGCTATATTTACTAAGTTTTCCGATGGAATTGGCCAGTAAGAATGCCGGAGCTATGACTCCGGGGAAAGAATCACAATGTTATCGATCGAGGAATCAAGAATGCTCAAAACTTTCCGAGAATTTCAATCCCAATATGTCTCGTCGTAGCCCAGGTCCGAAATCATTAAACTCCCCTGTTACTGCCAAGTCTGCAAAGTCTCTGAAATCGGCGTCGAAGAATCCTAATTCAGGTGTCTGTTTGCCTCAGAACAAGACCCGTCAGAGGAAGTTCGTGACGGCAACGAAGAATCCGAAGAAAGACGACGACGTGGGTTTGAATTCGATAGCGACGTGCAAGTCCAAACACGAGGCTAAAAAGAAGTGTCTTTGTCTGGCTTACAAGAATCTGAGGGCGTCCCAAGAAGAATTTTGTAAGAATCAGGCAGGTAAGCAGAATCAATCCAAGGCTTGTGATGGAGCAGAGAGTTTGATGATGATACAAGACCTTCGAATTGAGGAAGATGGCTCATTGGTAAATGAGATAGAGTTGCCAGATCAAGCAGGCAGTTCGACAATGAAACGTAGGAGGGACAAATTGTTGGAAGAGGCAAGGAGGAGTGTTCCAGAAGGAGGGTGTGGGAGAGTGATGCATCTGGTGAAGGCATTCGAGAAGCTTCTGACCATACCGAGTTCGAAGGACTGTGATGAGAAGAAGGAGGAGGAGAAGTTAGCAGAGGACAATAAGAAGGAGGCTATGAAATGGGCATTGCCAGGATTGCAACCTCCTCCTAAGGCACCTGAAACTCAGGTTTCTTCTTCATCATTCTGCCCTTCAGATTTGTTTCTCACATCAGAGAGCCTTGGCTTGGGCCCGCCCATTTCATTTTCTTCTTCTTGGGATAATACTAGCAGCCGTGGAAGGTTCGTGAAAAAGAAAGAAAAGCGAAAAAAAAAAAACCAGTTCGATTCTACTTAGTATCTATACGCATATTTTTGTGTTGTTGTACCATTCTATTTTCTCTAATGTTCGTTATTTTTGTTGAGTCTGTAGTATATCTAGCAGGACTTCTAAGGGGGGTCGAAGGAGCAGGAGGAATGTAAGATTATAAACGATAATTACTGTTAAAAGAACTAAAGCAGATCGAATAATGATTCATGAAGTGATTGAATTTATATTGAATTTTTAATGAATGAATTTCAGAGCTTGGAATCGTCATGCACTTCTGGGGGAAGGAGGCGAAAAAAGAAGCAGCTAAAAGCTACGAGCCAAAAACCATTCAAGCTGAGAACAGAGGTAGTTTAGAACAACGAATTGATCTTATGAATTTCAATTCATTTTTTAGTTTGGATAGTGACATTGGTAAGGGTTATTGCTACTGTAGCAAAGGGGGAGGTTGAAAGAGGAAGAATTTATGAAGAAGGTACAAGAGGTGACGATTGAAGAAGAGAAGCAGAGAATACCCATTGCACAGGGTCTTCCATGGACTACGGATGAACCAGAGGTAAGGCCATTTTGTTATAAAATTCCTACAAACCCAAAATTCCCCAATTGCCATGTTTCGTAGACAGAATTGGTTGCATGTTTTGCTGTTGCTGAGGATTCATTTGGTGCTACTCTTCCAGAACCTGGTAAAACCTGCAACTAAAGAAATCACAAGGCCTATAGACCTTAAGCTTCATAGTGATCTGCGGGCGATTGACCGTGCTGAGTTTGACCATCAGGTGCTTTTTCCACTGCAATTATTTTCAATCTGGGGAAGTTTCAAATTAATAGCAAACAGATTAAAATTTGATGAATGTTTTATGCAGGTGGCAGAAAAGCTAAGCTTTATAGAGCAATTCAAGATGGAAAGGAAGAGGCAACAGAAGGTACACTAACAGTGATTGATTCCTCAACTAATATCTACCTTGTTTCCTCTTACTGTAGAGTTTTAAAAGTTATTTTTCTTTTCTTTTAACTTGTATTATAGTTAGAAGAAGAAGAGGAAATCAGAAGGTTAAGAAAGGAACTCATCCCTAAAGCACAACCCATGCCTTATTTTGACAGACCCTTTGTCCCAAGGAGGTAATGGTTGGATTTCTCATGATTGGATATTATTGTATATTTTTCCTTTAATTTTGTTCTGTTTAGAAAATCTGTCTCTCATATCTTGAATTCGTGTGCTAAGATCAACGAAGCATCCAACCATCTCCAGAGAACCGAAGCTTCAGATTCCTCAAAATCAGGACAAGAAAGATCAAGTACTACTTATCGTGGAATGACTTTAACTAAGCTTCGAAGGCTACTAAATATTGTTTAGTGAAGTGAATAACCATCTTCTTCCATTTCTTGCCCCTCTGAACAGTGTTCATTTTTGTATATGAGCAATTAATACAGATGCAAATTTTTTCTATGCCTTTGGTCTATACCAGTGCAATAATCCTTGTATTGTGAAGAAATTTAATTCTATGTTGCACCAAATTCGCCTGAAGTTAGTACAGATTGACCTCTAATGAAGCTGCAAAACAAAAATTACATTCGTCTGGACAAAGTTGTTTGCTGCTTGAGAGTTTTGGAAAATTATGATGAAAACTTGTGGCAAATTTCAGTTGATAAAGTAAACAAAACAAACTTCAACAGATAGGACAGAATTTGATGAAAACAGCAGTGAAAGAAAATTTTCAATTAGAAGTGAAGATAGACCACCATTTATCTTGGTTTGGCTTACCAAGCCTCCAAGAGATTTTCTTCCACAACATTTAGCAACAAGTTACACTAGGATGGTTTTGTGTGTTTATGACTAATATAAGATTTTAACTTATCTCAAATTTTTCTCTTACAAAGGTTTCACTCTCAACTTATTATACACTCACTCTCCTCACATCAAGGAGAGGTTTACCAAAAAAATAAAGATTTAATGAGTCCTTATATATAAAGGTATTACCATAAACTCACTCGCCTCACATCAAGGAAAGATTTACCAAAAGAATGAAGATTTAATGGACTTATATATATAAAGGGATTACATATGAAGGGATTACAAGAGTGGCCTAATAAATATTCTCATAAGAATAGTAAACTAGCAACGAGGGCTTAGAAATTATGAAGGAAAAAGGGAATAATTTTTTTTTATGCTCTGTTTTTCTATTCTACCGCTTGCCTTTCAACTTCAATGCTTTTACAGATAACAACCCCTATGTAGCCGTTTTGAAATACAACTCTTCTCTTCTTTGTTTGTTCATAAATCTGAAAATTTTGAGACTGAGCTTTCACAGGACTTGGCCATCTTTCAGTTTTGGTTTGCTACACCATCGTTCAAATCCTTTCTTTCCTCGTCGTCCTTGACTTCTTCAGAACGCCAGTTATGGAGCTGGGAGAGAGGAAGCAATTATTAAGTACGCCGGCTAAGATTTACTTCACTTGTACTATATACGAATCTTTTTTGTATAAATTAATTTTTGACTATGGATTGCATCTAGTACATTGTGTACTAAGTAAACTTAAAAAAAAAATTTTAGAAAAAAGTCAGGCTTTCCCAAATTTTTTTATATTATTAAAAGCTTCCATTTTGCCGTTAAGAGTTAAGCAATCTATTATATATATATATATATATATATAAATTAGAGGGTTGTCTCAATACCAATAACCCCATATTTAAAAAATATGTCAAATTATAAACAGATTACGAATAGTAGTTAAAAATTGAGTTTATATATATATTAGAAAATTTAAGACTCATTGACTGTCCATGCATAAAAAAATATTTTATTATTTCTCTTTATGAATTTAACATAAAAGCATTTTTAAACTCTTAACTTTTATAATGCACAATTGTACAACAACAAATAAATAAATTATTACTAGTGTAGTTTCCTGTCAAGTACTAGAAACAATTAATTAATTAATTATTTATTAAACACTTAATGCTATAATTTAATTTATTTTGTTATTATCAAATTATCTTGAGGTTTATTGTGAAATCTTTTGAGGTAACAACTTGATGGCAAGGAGGATTTAACCCTATCATTTTACAGATGCTCAAACTTTTTTCTCTTTCTTTTGATACATGACACTTACTTACTACCCATGCCCCTCCACATTAAACCACCACTTTGTGACTTCATATTACTCAAACTTCTAATTACAAAACGTCAAAAACTTGTGGGTTTGAGAATATAAGAATATTACACACCATTTGTTAGATGCAAAGATAGACCTAATACTACTTTGACTAACAAAATAAAAATTAAAACAAATATATAATTTGACTTTAAAAAATATATCTTTTTAAATTTTAGCTTTTATGTACAAGTTAATTTCTCAAAATTTTAAAGTTAGTTACATATGTATATTGATAATTTGGTCTAATGGATGAACTTACGTGTATTAAGTTATAAATATTAAAAAATTAATTTGTATAAATAAATAAATCTGAAAACTAAAGTAAAAAGTAAAAGTATTAAAATATATACTTCTAATACTAATTTGCGTATTCACTCTAAAAACTACCAAACTGTAATATCCGACATTGTTGACACAGAAATTGACATCTGCCCAGCTTGCGTTAAAGTTTACTTGAACTTCCAGAATAAAGCTTGGGTATCCCTTGTCAAAACTAATTCCATAACACCTTCCAACACAAGTTCATGTATACTATTTCTCGTCATGCTTGCCAAAGCCTTCACTGCTCTATGTTCAGACATTTCAAGCCACACAGCAACAATCCTAATCTTTCTGTAAATTTGAATTTCTGCCATCACAAAAGCCAAACCTCTCGTAATGACTCGGGTCTGAAATCTCAATATATAGGGTATCCCTGTCTCATTTACACTCAAGTACGCTCAACTACTCGTGTAAATTGACTGCCTGGTTTCGTCTCGGAGCTCAATATGTTCAATATTCCAAAAATATTTTTAGCTCTCAATGCCTAGTTACAATACATAAAAGCTAGGGGGAAAAAATAGGTGAATGCAAGAATTAGACCAAATCCTACCTAATTACAATACCTAGGAAATACCACTATAAAATATACATATATATATATATATATATAACGTTCGTTTTTTAGCTGGTTGACAATTACTTTCGGTTTCAGAAGTGGAACGCCAACGTTATGCTTGCTATGTCAATTCAAACAGTTCGCTTCAATATGACAAAAAGGAAGGTTCAGTGAAAACACAAACAGAAAAAGGAAATGTTCTTGTTGCAACAGGCATCAATTCAGCTTCCATGAACGTTCACAAGTGATGTTGCAGGTAATGTGTACAGACCAAACTACAACCAAAAAAGGAATTAATAAAAAACTTTCAAATTAAAAAAGAAAAAAACGTGTTGCTCTGCTGAATGCATAAAATTATGTCTTGACATCATCCACCAATCAACAAAAAATAAATGAGAGGCCATGCTCATTGACTGCCAGTTCTCGATGCATGGCATTCAAGGAGCAACCACAATTCGCCCAGCAACTTGGTCAAGATCCCTTTGACCACTAGAAGTGATTCTCCTACCTCTGCAACACAAAAACCATCAATAAGATACAGCCATGGACAAAGATTAATGAAAGTGTGATAAAAAATACCGTAGGCAGCAACAGTATGAAAGAATTACTAGGTGTTTCATATTGTAGACCTCAAGGCAGAGAAGAGAAGATGAAGCAATCAACAGAATATATGAAACTCTCAAGTATAAGATCATCCTAAGGTTGTTTGTGTGCGAGGTGTGAGAGGATATACAAATGCAACTGAAAAATGGAAAATATGACAGAATAAAAGTTCCATTAGAATTTTTGGCATTTAACAGTGAAACATGACTTACCCTTTTGGATCAATATCAATAATGTTCATGTTTTGCAACTGCTGAAGAATGTGTCTAGCAATAGCTCCACTGCTCTTGCAGAAATGCGGGGGACGGCTTCCATTCCTCTTGCTTCCACCATAGATCCTCTGAAAGGCGCCAACACCAAGACCACCTCTCAAGTAGATCTTTCTTGCCATGGAGGCTGCAACCAAGATTAAACTAAATTAATCTAAAAGTTAACAAATAGTTATCAGCACAGCTTCCAGCAGAAGGTATTAATTATGAAAGGAAGCAAACACTACATAAATTCATGCTAGCACAAGAACGAACTTGCACCTAGAGATAGCAAACTCACCAGCTCTAACAAAATACCAGTCAGGATCATATGGGGCAAGTTCCTTAAATCTTGCAGTTTTTACAATATCCGTCCACTCAGGAAGCTCCATCTGTTCAAGAACAAGATAGAAATTATAATTAGAATAGAAAAACAATCTTCAGGTGAAAGTAAAACCACAAATCTGTTAACATGTAGTGAAAGATTTCACATACAGAAATTTTCTTCAAGTGACCACGTAAACAGGAAATATATTGACACACAGAAGCACCGCAAATAGCAGAGTAATCTTTTAAATATTAATCAACGGGCAGAAGAAGCATTAGCCACAGCAAAAAACAAACAAACAAGCAGGCATAATTCTAGTGTGGAAGATAAGAGTCATTGGAAGCCCTACAGGTCATTACACAGAAGTGACATGCATAAAACATAAAATTCCACACTTTTATTTCCATGAAAAGTACTCAATACTGACCTGTTACACACCACAATGTGGGCCAAGCCGCCATATCAATAAATATTACTTCAAGGGCAGGAATTTCATCCAGATAAACTACAATTTTCTATATCTACTAATCCACATTAAGTAGTTTTTGAGAATTGCACTACATCATTTGTGCAAAAGCGAATTCAAACGGCTCAAGCTAACAGTAATCGATGCTTCAGAAATAAAAGGGAAATGCTATTGAACACTCGAGCGCCTGAGGGCTTGAGTGTCAAAGCCATTAGATGCATTGTTGTTTAACAAGGAGCTGCACATATTTCAAATAAAAGAGTTGGATAATTTTGATCCAACGGACAGAAAGATCGAGCTCTCTGTGGCATTTCCCGAAGTAAAACTCATTCCATATACAAACAAAGCAATATAAAGAAGGTAAAAGGTTGAACATTCGCTCTAAAAATGCTGATTGCTGAGTAGTATTTTCTATTGGTTAATGAAACTTGATCCCTAGTCTCCTCATTACTATCTTACAAATCCAAAAAGTAAAAAGTAAAGATGTGTCTGCAAACAAATAACCCAAACATATAATGAAATCTAAGCTACACAAATGACGAATTTCACACGAACTCAAATATTAAAAGATAGAGAAAGTGCCATTGGCAATAATCAATAGGAGGTCAAATATGAAGAAACCAGAAATTTAGTGAGATAAAAGAAATTAGAATAGTATTTCTGCCCTTCAATTTTTTTCCCCCAGAACGCGTACAGGGTTAATGAGCAGAAGCTGAATCACCAATGAAAATTGCTCCTTTATCCGAGGAAAACAAACAAAAATTGGGAAACGCAGTAGGTTAATTGTACCTTGCCAGAGCGCTTGAGGTGAGCGGAGTAAGACTTGACAAACTCATGGGGTGAAACGTCCTTCACGGTTCTCGCAGTTGCCATGGCTGAATCACAGAGGGCAACAGTAGCTGCTCCAGTGCTCACAACGATGATGCTCTCCTCCCTGCGCGCCCTCCTGTCTAGGTTTCACTGGTTTCCCAATGTTTATGGGAACCGGGATCGTCTCTTTAGGGTTTTTCCATCATATCTCGGTATATGTCCCGGTTAGCATTGTATTCATTGGGCTTGCATATGTCAATATGGACTATCCTTTCAGCCCATCAAGCTTTGAAAAGAGAATTAATCGAGTTTATCCAAAGAACATCTTGACCCAAAAAAAAATTTCAAACAACACTAATTATCGTCCAAAACAAGGAGTCCAAAAAACCCACTAAAATCCACCCCCAAAAAGAAATCCAAATAACAAAATTCATAATTTAGTCCCAAAAATATTACTCTTACTTTAATTTCGTCCTTAAAAACAAAACCTTTTTTACTTAATTTTTTTAGTCAAAATAGTCTTTTAGGTTAGATAAAATCATTACTTAATAGGCTAACTGATGTAACATAAATAAGAGTTTATATAATTGTTAATGGATGATCTTGTTAAATTAAGTAAATTTTAAGAAATTAAGTAAAATAACATCACTTGAGGGGAAAAAATGACATTTAGATAAGTCTAGGTTGTCAATTAACAAATATATGAGATTTTATTTAAATCATATTAATTAATTTATTAAGTGACTATAATTTTATTTATTACTAGAATCATTTTAATTAAAAAATTGAATTGAAATAATTTATCTTTAAATTATCAAATTATTAAAAAAAAGTAATTTCAATGACCGAATCATCATTTTATTGTAACATCAAACAAGTTCATTCATTTTTTACTCCTTAATCCATTCAATTTTATATAAATTATGCAACAAATAATTAAAAAAAATTAATTATCGAGTTCTAGAAAAAGATGTAATTAAAATTTTCCTTTTCAATTTTATATGTTTATTATTTTTTGTTCAATAAGCTTTTTAAAACAATTTTAATTTCTGTTTTTGGCCAACCCAAAATTTTAAAATTTAAACTAAATTAAATACTGGACTGATTTTTATAATTTCGTTGTAAACTTTTCAATATAATTGTTTTTAGAATAAATTATACTTTCTATCTTTAAGAAATGTTTAAATTACACAATTTTCTTATCTATTTTAAAATTTCACACTTTTCTCTCTTAAAATAAAAAAATACATTACATTGACTTCCCTTTTTTCTTGTAAAAAAGAAGTTATATATTTATTTTGACAAAAATATATTTATAAATATCATTTATATAATATAATAAGTATAACAATATGTATTTGATCGATAAAAATTTTTAATTTTTTAAATGTATACTTTTAAATGCAAAATAAATAATATTAAATTAAAAAATATTTTTTTGTGAGTTCAATATAATTTAAATATGTCTTAAAAATAATTTACCTTGGTCTTATTAAGATAGCATAAATCACTCTCATCAGGGGAGCAAAGTTAAATTGGACAATAGCATAGCAAAAAAAAAAATGAATGAAAGATTTATATACAGTTTATTATATTTTTATTACTATATTTTTAATTAAAATATAATAATTTTATAATTAAATTATACATTTATTATGATTTTATTAAAGACTATATATTTATCATATTTTAATAAAAATTTTAATAACGAAAGATATGCAAAATAAAAAAATTCTTAAGTGCCTTTAAAATTATATTTATTATATAATTTGATTATATTTTATTAATATATAAATAATATGGTACACTCTATGTAAGATTTTATGTACGAAGAACTGTTCTACTCCAAGAATAAATATAAATTTTATATAATATTTTATTTATATAATAAAGTAATAGATAATTGACTATAAAATATAATTATTTAATTTGATATTATTTTATTAGTAAGTGAAATTTAATTTAAATTTTTTTCATTAAAAATCGGTAAAGGACACCTACAAAATCGGCCGATATTAATAGAGTAAGCTGCAGCCGTTCGATTGTATACCCGGTTACTGTATCGCCGTTCATCTTCAAGACGAAAGCCCCATTATGCAAGAGCTGGAGGGAAAACTTTACGAGAAATGAAAAAGTTGAGTTCCAAATTCGTTCTGTGATGATTTGATGGTTTCATTGTAATTATCGAGGGGTTAGTATAAAGCAGAGTCTTGTGCCTTCGTAGTTTCCATCCATTCCGCTTCCTTTTGCCTTCTCTGATTTCTCATACCCTCATAGATCTTATCGCCTCCAACCTTATATTCCCACCCACCCGCATCACCATTTCTCCATTCGTCGGTTATCACAAACCCATCTGAACAGAGAAGAAAGAAATTCAGCATTCGGTTTCTGGGTTTAGTTCCTATGGCTTCGTTCATGGTCCCGTGCCCCAAGTGCCCTTCTCCTGCCCATTTGGGGTTGAACTCACAGAATCTTCAACGACACCAGCAGAAGCTGTCGTTTCAAAATGGGTTGAGCGTGCCGCCGTACCAATCATTCGGATCTTCGCGTGCTGGTCCTGCATCATCCGGGTTTCAGGTACGTGATTGCGTCGAATGTGAATTAGGCTTTTAATAAGCACCCTTGATTTGTTGAGTCTATCAGAAGATAGTACATGGGGGTAACTGGGATGCAAATTTGGTTGTTGAATTTTGGAAATTTGGATGCCCGCTTTCTTCTTTTAGCATGTTGGTTATCTTCGTTTGCTTTTGGTAAAAACAAAAGAATTCTCTTACTGCTTACACTGCTCCTTATTTTTTACTTTTTTCTTTTCAAACATCTCACATTTTACGGACAACCCCTCCGAAAATATAGTATTTCACCCTGACTTATATTGCTTCTTTTGGAAACTGGAGACTTTATAAGAGTTTATATAACTGTTTAATTTTAGCCACCAAGGGAGAAGTTTTCGTTCAATTGATCCTTTTAATAATAATGGAAGATATCGTATCTTACTATCTTTACTATATGTTTTCAGTAACTTTCTTTTTATGTCTGAACATAAAATGCATTCTCACTTTATAAAACTAGAGGCAAAGAATGCTAAAAGGCTGCAAGTCAGCTTTAGGTGATCAATGTTCCTGTTAAGACAATGTCTGTAGCACTATGCATTGCATGTATATCATGAAGCTTGGTATTGAATTTATATTTATATCAGGCACTGTTATTGACTAACAATCTTTTTATGCTTAAATGATGCACAGTTTTCAGCAGTGACCGGCAGAACTTTTTCCTATTAATGTGCTATGCTTTATGTTCATTGCATTTAATGGATCTGTGAACACAGCTGCAACTAATAAGCATTCAGTTCACCGCACTTGTAGTTTTACCTCCGAAAAGTATTTTAGTTCGTGGATAGTATTGATTCACTGCATATGAATAACAAAAATGTGTCAGACATTTTACACTTTGCAGCTATTTTTTCTGATTATTAGTTGTTCCAAGCTATTGTTGTCTCCTGCAGTGCCTAAACAGAAAGCAGTTTTCGGGCTGGAAGTTACAAGCAAAACTTAATGTGGTCAGTTTCATCAGTGTCACATAATCCTGCTGTTCAATTGAGTTCTTAAAATAATGAAATTTATTTACCATAAATTACCCTGCTTTGTACATTATAGGCTGCTACTGTTGAAACTTCTTCAAATTCTGCACCTGTACTTGCCGCTGGATCTGGAGTTGGTACATCAAAAGAGAAAGATGACCATAGTGGGAAACCCTCCAGTCCAAGCAATATTGCAGACGTATCTTCAATCTCTGCATTCATGACTCAAGTATCAGATCTTGTGAAGTAAGACTAAGCAACTTCACTTTGCATGCAATCACTTGCGCCCCTTTTTTCTCCTCATATACATGTTAGAACATGTAGCATCTTCAAAAATTTAGTTTAACACAGTTTCCATGGGCAGACTTGTGGACTCCCGCGATATTGTGGAGCTGCAACTTAAGCAGTCAGACTGTGAACTCATGATAAGAAAAAAGGAAGCTTTGCAGCACCCACCAGCCACAACTCTGCCCCCCATGTCACCACAAGTGCCCTACTCCACACTCCCTTCTCTGCCACCACCAGCTCCAGCAACTGCTTCTGCTTCAGCAAGCCCACCACCTTCAAAACCAGCACCTGCCTTACCCACCTCTGGAAAAGCAAGCACATCATCTCATCCACTACTGCAATGTCCAATGGCTGGAACATTTTATCGGAGTCCTGCACCTGGTGAACCACCATTTGTCAAGGTATATATGTGTGTGTGTGTGTATATATATATCAGAATAAAGATAGATGATTTAAATAATGTTCTTTTTCTTTGTGGATGTGTCAATATACAAATCATACAGCTGGGTATTTACTCAGTTACTGCATTTTGTTTATTACGCAGAAATATAGAATAACCTTTTTGTTTTCTTGCTGCTTTAGGTGGGAGATAAAGTGCAGAAAGGCCAGGTCATTTGCATTATCGAGGCTATGAAACTGATGAACGAAATTGAAGTACATAAACTCTCTTTTCTTTAGTCTGTTTTCCTATATTACTAGCTTCATAATTTTATCTTCCTTTATCTATCCTCTTTTACTTGACCCTATATTTTAAAGCCTTCCCATTACTGGTTAGATTCTATATCTCACACACGAAATTGACTTATAAAACCTGTTTATAACTGTTACTTTTTTTGGTATTTCCACCTCACTAAGCTGCATTAGCTCTAGTTATTTAACCAAAAAATCAATACTTTAATTACTTGATTCGCTTTAATTGCTCCCCAGGCTGATCAATCGGGAACAGTAGCCGAGATACTAGTGGAGGATGGTAAACCTGTCAGTGTAGACACGGTACTCTCCCTCTCTTCCCCCGTCCCTCCCATGCCCCCAACAAATAAATAAATGAATAAAAGGGAAATTAAACTCATGCTTCATTTCTCTAACTCAAAACACTTGTTTCCAATGCAGCCACTTTTTGTAATTGTACCGTGAGTACTGGAAAGGGACTTTCTCCTAAGTTGATCGCGACCTGCTTTGTTGGATAACGTGGAATTCTCGGGATCCTTTTGAACGCCCATTGGTCAGAAATTTCTTATGCGATTATGTTGGTTTTAGCTCTAGAAATTCTTGGCCCACAAGAAAAGAAAAATATCTAGAGAAGTTCAAGTAAAAGACAGTATGTTGGAATTGATATCGGTAGAACTTGCTGGTTCTAAACAGTTTTGAAACTCTAGTATAAACGTTTGGCGCATTTGTTTTCTGAATTGTCCTAATATTCTTGTATGAATTAGTTGGCTGTTTACAATAAGTTACTGTATCATCTTTTTTGTTGGGAAAAAAAGACAATCACAATCAGAATTAACCACATTTTTCTCATTAATGAGGACCCGAAATTACGCGAAGTTTATGGCCAGGGACATCCCAACGCTCGAGTCCAAATTTCCCGACATAATGTGTTTGGAAGGCATTAATGAATTGAAAATAATTCAGTTTAGATATAATGATCCACAAATCCTATTAAACGCGATGGACTTTTTCCTTTTAACAAACAAAAGTGAGATTTTTTTTTTCTGGGCGTGTGTGGATGAAAGTGATAGATTTTAATACTCATCAAAATATTACTTACAAATATGATTTGTAAATAGATTAAACTGTAATTAGTATATGATATTTTAAATTGTTTTTTTGGCCATTGAGTAAGATACTTTAAGTTATATTTGTCTCCTGACCAAATTTTTAATTTAATCTTTATACTTTTTTTTTTTTAAGTTAGTCTTTACATTTTGTGTTCCCTACTACTAAAAATATGTTATGATACCATATAAACTCGATCTATACATATATATATATATATATTGACCTTTTTGTTTAAATTTTTATTTGTGGCCTTTTGCAATGAATATTTAAAAGTATGATATGCATTGTGTATTTTTATCACTATAATGGAACTATGAAAGTAAAATTACGTAAGAAATATTCGAGAAGAGTCTAATTAATTAAAGTTGTAATTAAGGCCCTGGGTTTTTCCAATCAAGTGAAATTATAAGCTTAACGAACAAAAAAATTACAATGCGTTGTTCAAAGTGTGTCACCTAGATAGAACAAACAATCTTAGCCTTGGTGTTATCATCTCAACATTTGGTTTATACGCTTTAAGAAAATAGATAAAAATAAAAGTATGTGAAATTCAAATTCACTCTAGATTCCATGGTTCTAGTGAAAATCTGTGAGATGATGTTAGATGTTTTTTCTCTCTATAGGTAAACATGAGTTCAACTCTCTTAGTGGCACATATTTATACCTATTTATCATTTTCAAAAACATGTTTGTTAAGTAAGGGGAATTAGCTATATGGTGAGAGCAAATTCTAACATCAAATAAAAGTAACGGCCACAGGTTTGTAGGTATGAAAAAGCTAAGGTCCTGCCTGGTAAATTGCAATAGCTTTCTTTCGGGAAATCAATTTCCCGCGCCTGCATGAAAAGATTTCTCCCTTGCTATATGGATGGACTCTGAATTTTTTTCTTTGGAATTAAGCTGGAAGTTACCATTTTACCCTTCATTCCCATTAACTACCAATCTTGATGAACTCTGGGGGATGCTTCTTTGTTTCGTTCGTCCAAATTAGCACATGGGATGGTGGATTTTGGTGATGGATAAAGGTAAAAAAATTATTTCTTAATTGAGGTAAAAAATAATATTTTATTATTTTTTTAACCAAAAATATTTTGGTCTTTTCTTTATTTTTCTTTTTTATTGTTTTTATTTAATTAAGAATCTATTTGATATACCGTATAAAATTTGATAATATAAGCTAATACAATGCCTTATGAATTCATTACTTGTTTGATATAAGTAATGTATCATATCTCTCTTATATATCAAAATTATATATAACTTAATCATATCTTAAGGGGTTGGATTTAGCCTGATTAGATTTTGATATATAAGGCCTCATTAATACTTTTTTATTTTAATCTCTTACTCATGGGAATATTCATTAGCTAAGTTAGAGTGGATTTTAACTTAGCCCAATAGAGGTGATCATAGGTCAAATATTAGAGCAATATGATATTCGACCTAATTTTGCACCAAGCTTCTTTTTCTAGGCTTAATACCTAGACCTGACTAGATTTAATTAATACTAACTGGAATTGAGTTAGTTGAGTCATTTTTAAATTTTTGGTAAAAATTATAAAATAACTTTAAAAGAATAAAATTTAGTCCTTATAAAATAATTTTTGGTAAAAGTTATAAAATGACATTAAAAAAAATAAAATTTTCATATATATATATATATATATAATTATATTTTACCATTAAAATTTTTTTATCTAAGTCTCTAAAAAATAATTTTTTGACAAAAATTTATAAGATTGGATGGGCCACATAAAAATTGATTTAGTATCGAATTCATTTTAATTGATTTAATATGAGAGTAGGTTAGACTGGTTTTTTAAATTAGATAAGTCACTTTTTTTTTAATATTTGGTAAAACTTATAAATTGACTCTTAAAAATAAAAACTTCATATGAGTACTTATAAAATTATATTTTGCCTCTAAAATAAAATTTTTATATAAGTTCTTATAAAATAAATATAAAAAAAACTCATAAGATTAAATTGGACTGATTGAAATTGACTAATATGACCAACTCAACTCAATCTGCCTAAATTATTTTTTAATTATTCAACATGATACGACCAGGTGAGATTAGGTTGCTGAGGTCACCAAGTCGCCATGTGCAACTCTATTCGCTCGTACATTTTCTTTAAAAATTAATATAACACAATAAATTTATATAAATAAAATATATTTTTTAAGTAAAAGATATTTTTGTCAAAAAGAATTGATTTTCATCCTATATAGTGTTATGAAATATATTACCAAATAAATGATAATATTATTTTATACGATACATTAACTTATACAGTACTACACCAAATATTATATAATTTTAAAATTTTATCAGATTTTATTTTATCATACCTTATATTATTAGGTTTTATCTTATACATCATGACAAATGAGCCCTAAATATAAAAATAAAATGTATTTCCATTTCTTTTTAGACTATACCAAATATGATTTTGAGTTACAAGATTTCTTTCAATTCTAGTTACCATTCTCATTCCCATAAAAATCATCCCTACATGTCAAACAAGGTGTAATTTCATATTAGGGCCGAATTCAAAATAAGTACCAAATTGATAACATGGAGTATTAGCCAAAAATAAAAGCTTGACGATGCACGTGAGAAATTCTCCCCTGCCAATCTCTTTACAAGATTTCAGTAGCAAAGAGATTATTCCGAGGTAAGTGAAGATTGTACTGATGCTCCAAGTCTCCGCACAAGTGATACAATACTACACTAGCTTAACCTCGTTTTTTTAAAAAAGAGATACTCCACAAAGCAGCATCTGGAAGCCGTAATAAAAAAAAAAAAACTTAATCTTCTGGGGGCAATTGAGATGCCATATGCTCTTCCATAAAATATTTTTCATTAGAACCATGGAAGCCCCCCTCAAAGCATTGTAGGCAGATTTGACAGAGAAATCGCCATTCAGAGAATAACGCCAGCTAACAATGTCTTCATCCTCAAAATTGAAGGAGAAGGAAGGCGAAAGTAGCGATATGGATACATGTATTAACATCAAGGTACTGATTAATACGTTCCCATGCCACGCCCATTTAATATTCAATGAAACATAACCACTGACATGCTTATTCAAATCCTCTTCTGAAATATCAGTCACCGCCACTTGTTGATAGATGCTCCTCCCATTGCCTTTGTTCCACTGTAAGCCCTTTTCCATCTCTTGCCAAGTTCTGGAGATACCACGCCACGCATGGGAGCTACCTTTCCTGCCTTGTTTGGTAGGAAGAATTAAGAAGGAAGGAAAAGGAAATGGTGGGTGAGAAATGAAAGAGGAGGGAAGAGATGTGAATGAGTTATCTCAATTTGTTTGATGTGATAAGAGAAAAAGAAATAGATATTTCTCTTCTTTTATTTGATTTTGTGAAAAAAGAAAGAAAGAAAGAAGTACATGTAAATAAGATATTAAATTATTTTATTATTTTTTATATAATTAAATATATTTATTATAAACATAATATATATTATGTCTATTTGTTTATATTAATATAAAATATTTATTTTATTATCTTACTTTTTTTTGCTTATTTATAATTAAATTATACATTCTTTTGTCTAAATTTATTTTTAAAAAAAATATTTTAGCAATATAGACAATGCATCCTACAACAAATACTTTCTCTCTTTTCCTTCTTTCCCTTTCCCTCACTCTTTGGATAGATTGGAGAGTTATCAAAGTGAACTAGCTTATATAGCCAAACTAAGTCTATCATGAGTTATGATTTAAATAGATTGACTTATTTAACACACCCAATTTAAATAGGCTAAAAAATGCAATCTATCAACCATGTGGGTTAAAAAAATTGATAAAAAAGAAAAATTTGACATAAACTAAAAGTAAAGTAAACTCTTAATTAATACAATAGTACTATAGCCTTTTGAACTCAACTTGGTTTTTATGAAAAATGTCAACACAAGAAAACTAAATAACTACAAAAAATGTTGAGATTCACACTTCTAAATTCAAGCCAAGTATTATAACTACAAAACTTGCTATTTGAAAGCAAATTATGTGATCAATACTTCACTTCTTTCAAGGTTTAAACTCATTTACAAGGTAGATAAAACTAAAACAACATTAATAATAATAGTAGTAGCAGTAGCAGTAATAGTAATAGCAATAATAATAATAATAATAATAATAATAATAATAATAAGATCAATATGTGAATTATGTGAGTTAACTTGTATAACAAGTGAATTAAATGAGTTGGAACAATTTTAATCATAATATTACATAGATTAATACAATTTAAACATAATTAATCAAAATGGCAGGTTAAACAAGCCAATCTAATAAATTTGGCCTATTTCGACAAGTTTAACAAATTGTGAATAGTGTAAAAAAGTGTGAGATCCATAGATTTTCAATTTATCATAGTCTTTTCCATTCTTTCCTTCTTTCATGTACCAAACAAAAGATATAGATTAATAAGTAGGTTAAGTGGGTTAGGTCAATTTTAATCATAATATATATGAGTTAATAAAATTTAAATATAATCCAATAAAAAGATGGGTTAAACAAGCCAATCTAGTACGTTTGACTTATTTTAACAACTCTAACAAATTATGAAGAGCACAAAAAGGTGAGAAATCTATGTATTTTTATTCCATCCTATTTTTCCCTTCTTCTTTTTTTCTTTCTTCCGCATACCAAACAAAAGAAAATTCCTTTCAACCTCATTTGGTTCTATGGAAACAAAGTGAAAGTGAAACAGAATCCACATACAAACACGTTTGGTTTTGGGATTTGGGGAGGGAAACGAAAAGTGATATTATTGTGCACTTTCTTTTGGTTACCTGCAATATTTGCCCAGCATTTTTCAAATAGATTCATATTGACACTTTTGCCATTTGCATTCATACTACTTTATTTATCCATCTTTTCTATTTATTTAGACTTATTTAATGGGCAATCCAATTTATCAGCCCCACCATGAAAATCGCTCCAACTAGCTCTCTACTTCAATAAGTGAAAGAGATGATCTACCATTAACTATAGGTTTGTTGTTTAGCACAAATTTTATACTATTCAATTACACTATACTGACGCGAAAATGCTGGTGCATTTCTGTAATGAGGATCACTGGACATGAGAGTGCACTTTGTCATGTGTTATTATGGCTTGTGAATTTGCTATGTTATGGGTCATGGTGTTACTCCTGATTGTTATGAGAACCAATTAGCTTCACGTGTTATATATATAGTTAATGGACATTTTTTTATAACTGTTACAGTTGAAGCTTTTAAAATTATTTTAATGCCTTTATAATTGCTACATACATTTGTTGTGTGAGAAAAATGCAAACTATTTCTCTGTACTAAAATTTTGTAGTTGTAGGTATAAATTATAGTTATTTAATATAACCATTACTATAATTTCATATTAAGTTGATTTGGTCAATTATATCCCATTTCAACTAAACAGAGCATCAACTATTTCATATTATTCCAATAGTTCATACAAGGTATTGTTCAGCATTTGGGTATGGATGACATTAACCGGGATGTCATTATCCATATATTAGTTTGGTTTTTGTTTGTCATGTAATTTAGACGTCGATGGATGATAAACATGTGGCTCACTGTAGCTTTGAACTCCCGTAGCCTGATGTATAAGTTATATACTATTGACTTTCAAGAAAAGCGAGTCCACCTTAGGAGGTTTATATATAGCAGTGACTCTACATGTTATGATCAACTTAGAACGTATAGAGCAACCTTTGATTGGCTTTGTGCAATGCTTAATCAAATCGAGGGACTTAAACCTACGAAAGATATGTTAATGGATGAGCAAGTAGCAATATTTTTATCTATTTTAGCACATCACATTAAGAATAGGTCAATGAAAGTATATTTTGAAATATCGAGAGAAACTATCAGTCGATACTTTAACACGATGTTGAATGCAATGATGCTGCTGGACAAAGACCTATTAAAAAAACTTGAGCCTGTATCTGAAAATTCAAAGGATGAAAAATGGAAATGGTTCAAGGTAAAGTTTTTAACAAATAACCTTAATTTGGCTATGATTTTTTTTCAAACTTTGAATTAACTTTTTTATTTTTAAAATTTCCTGGGTGCACTTGAAGGAACATATATTCCAATTCAAGTATTTGCAGCAAATAAGTCCCAATATCGTAATCGAAAAGGATTAATCACTACTAATGTTCTTGGTGTTTGCTCACATAATACGCAATTCATTTATGTGTTGCTGGGTTGGGAAGGGTTTGCAGCTAATAGGCGTGTTTTACGAGATGCACTTAGTAGGAGACATGGGTTGAAGGTCCCTGATGGTAAGCATCCTGGTGCAAGTTATATTGGACCACTTGTATTTTATTAACTGAGGTTTAAACATCTATGCTAGCATAGGTAAATACTATTTGGTTGATACTATTTATACTAATTACAATGGATTTCTCGCACCATACAGAGGATAGAGGTACCATTTAAGTGAATGGAAACATGATTGTCACCCATCCAACCCACAAGTGTTTTAACATGCGGCATGCATCAGTTGGCAATGTGATTGAGAGGGCATTTGGAATTTTGAAAAAAAGATGGGCAATACTTAGGAGTCCTTCTGGCTACCTCATAAGGACACATAATAAAGTAATGCTAGCCTGTTACTTGTTACGTAATCTCATAACTTGACAAGATAATGAGACTAGATCCATAGCTGGGGTCAGTGAACCAAAATGTGGGGACGAGAACAATCATATAAGAGAAGTGGATCATTTGATGACCATGAAGACATCTGAGGCATGAAATAGATTTCGAAAGGAACTAGTAAATAGTATGTTTATAGAATTCACAACACATTGAGGATGTGAATAACCTAATTCAATTGATAGAAAACTTAACCTATTGTCGATTTCATTATTATTATTATTATTATGTAGTCTTACTATGACATTTATGGTTCTTAAGTGCTGACTTTTATTTATAAATGTTTAATTGGGTGATATTAGCTTTCAAATATGATGCATGTTGTAACATATAATGTGGTTGGTTGTTATGATTTGTGATTATTTTAAGTTTTGCTGGTATTTATTCATTGTTCTCAATATGTTTAATCTACAATTGTGCTATAATCTTCTTGCATGGATCCTACTATAGGCTTTGACTCTCAACCCAAAAACCATCAATGGACCCCATCAAAGGATTTAATGCTAGTTGAATGTCTAGTAAAGTTACGGATGGACCAAAAGTATATGTTATATAATAACTTCAGGTCAAGAGATTTAAAACAATTAGAACGAATGATGGATGAAAGGAGTCCAAGATGTGGCCTTAAGGGAGTTCTTCATATTCAACTTCATGGTCCAAACTGTATGATATGATATATGGTTCCAACTACTCTGATTTTGGATCGGATCCTCTATCCAAATGCATTATATCAGAGAAGGATGTGTGAGATGACTATATTAAGGTCAATTGTGTGCTTTTTCCATTGTGGCCATCATAGATATTGTCCAATCCATAATTATATTAATTCATACTAGTGTTGTGTGATTTGTAGGTTCATAAGTATGTCGCTGCATTTAGATATAAGCTATTCCCACATTTTAAAGAGTTGTGCATCGTGTGGGGAAATGATAGTGCCAAAGGATAGATGCACAAGATACTGAGGATATTAGAGATGCATCCTCAAGAGGAAACCATGGTCTTGAAGATTGGTTGATAGCCTGATGAATATGGATAGTGATCAAGAGATAGCAGATTCTGATTAGACCTGATCATGGGCCGAGAAGCCCGCCTGGCCCTATAGACCTGGCCCGAAAAAAATGGATATGAACTCGAAAAAAAAAGTCCAAAAAAATGAGCTCATTTTAAAAAAATTCGAATATAAAAAAGGTAAGGCCTGGGTTTTTTTTAAAGCCCGAGCCCGAGCCTACCCGTATTATAATTATTTTTTTATATATTATTAATAAATAATATTATTAGAACATTTATTTATAACCATAGATATAAGTAAAAAAGAATTATATAACATATATGATTATTATTATTTTTACTTTTACTTATTATATAATATATTATTAGGAATAAATTATAATTCAAATAAAATAAATTATTAATAGTAATATTATTAGAAAAATTATTATTTTAAAAGATTTTACTATCTTATATATATATATTTATTTATTTCAAGTTATTTAAACTTTTTGTAATTTTTTTATGAGTTATTTAGAATTTAAAATAAGAATAAAAGTATGCCTTATAAGTAATGAAATATATATATACATAATATTTAAAACTAAAAAAAAAGATTAAAATGTAAAAAAAATTTTGCAAAACGGGCCGGCCCAAGCCTGGGCCCGCTTTTAACCAAGTTTGAGCCTGGCCCGATACTGTTCAAACAGCAAACTTTTTATGAGCCTGGCCTATTTTTTAATGAGCCCAGCCCGTGATCAGGTCTAGTTCTGATGTTGCTCCTACACCTCCCAGTGAAGCTACCTTATCTTCTCGAAAACAAAAAGGCATAAAAGTAATCATGCAGAGCAATTATTATAAGGATTAAAAGAAATCACTAAAAAAATGAATAAACTCTTGGTCCTGGTTGCAAAAAATATATGTCAGGGTATCAATCATCTGGCATATGAAACAAACTTGGATAACAAAGTAATAAATTTATTAGCTGATTTGTTCACAGTAGACAAGTTAACAATAGATGAAGTGTGCTTAACTCATATCTAGATTTCACGAGATAATATGTTACTTTTGTGTTTTCCTACCATTCCTAAATGTTTTGAAGGCAGAGTAGATCAGGAAATTAATAAAATAAGTAGTTGCACCAGGGTGGGTCATTTTCTGAAACTATTTTGATGCAACAGTGTGGGGCATTTTTTTGTAGCTATTTTGATGAAATATACGTAAGTAGACAATGGACTTTTTTGGGGTAATGTCTGTTAATGAAGTTTATATAAAATGAGTACTTGTTGCAAGATTGTACAAAAGGTTAGAACTTGCTCAAATGCTAGCATGCATATATTATAGACGTGATCAGACGGTGGCTGCTTTTTTGTTTGTTAGATAACTGTAAATGACTTCTTTGATGGTGTAGTTTGGGAATGAAATTTTAATCCATCTTATTTTTATTTGTAATATGGATATCTTTATAAATTTTTGTGGTATATATGTCTGCTATGATTGAAATGAACATTTGGGAGTTGAGGATTCTTCAAGATTGCAACAAAAAATGAGGGAAACCATATTATATGATATACAAATTTTAAGAGAATTTTACTTCATATAACTACTGTATTTTTTTCAAATGCAAAATTAAATTATATAGATCGTGTGAAAAAAAAAGTTAAACATGTTATAAAATATAAAACTGAAGTGGTAACAAAAATCTGAACAGAATGTATAAATTTCTTGGAAAGAAAAGGGGGAAAAAAGCATGTATCAATTTCTAGGAAAAACAAGAATGTAAATTCTTGGGAAAAAAAAAGAAAGAAAAAAAAGAATTTATAAATTTGTAGGAAAGAAAACAAAAAAAAACATAGAAAAGAGGATTAAGCGCAGTCGAACACCATCTAACCAAATTCCAAATTGTAGTCAAACAGATGTTTGACTACTAGCAGTCGAACACCATCCGACCAAATCGCAGTCAAATAGTGTTCTAACTGTAGAGCAATTAGAACCGTTTGACTGCCTTCCCTCCAATTGCCTACTGGGCTACTGTCAAACATCTGCGTTGCAATTGAACAATGTTCAGACTGCTCACTCTTCGACCAAATTGCAGTCGAACAACTTTCTAACTGCAATGTAGTCAAATGAAGGGCCGAAATTTTTTTTAAAAAATGGTTGATGTGAGTATTGTATTATTACAAATGTGTATTAGTTTATACTAAAAAATAGTTATCTTTAATAGGGAAATAATAAAAATTCAATGACCTCCACATATTTTTCTTTTTTTCTTTTTCAACTTAGTGGATATTGACTCTACTTTATATGTTTTTTATCCGTGCATATAAATGCTTATATTTAATATGGTTACGTATATCTAACTAAACGGTAATCCATATAAATTTGTATCTAGCATATGTATATACATAATGCCATTTTTTGTCTATGTATTATATATATATATAATACATGCACTCAAACTTGTATATTTTTAGGGGATAAAGTATATAATATGCACTACATTGATATATATATATATTTGTTTACAATATTAGAAAATATTATACTAATGTATCTACATTTATTTACTACAACAAACTTCGTAAAAAGACCTAACCCTACTCTCCTCAGTATCATCATCTTCATCATCATTATCTCTTTCACATTGATCAAGAGATACACCTGATTTTTGCTAGGATGACCTTTGTCTACCCTCTAATTGTGCATAATTACTATGAGTTAATTCATGTAGTTATGGTCAGAGCTCTTCAATTTGTCTTTATTGCTCTTGAAATTGAGTGTAATAAGATTGTGTTGAAATATTAAAGAATTTATTTTGTATCATATTTTGTATATAGTTTGAATGAGGATATGGTGGCACTTGATGATGCAGTAGCACCAAGAGACTTTGTTGAGCATAGAAGTGGACCTAATGAAGGATATGGTGCTAAGCTTCAGGCCCAAGGATGTGATTTGCAAATTAAAACCCAAGAGTTTAAGTCAAATGTGTTAAAAAATCCATTACAAGGCATAGGAGGCCCAATAACAAGAGCTAGGACTAAAGCAATGAAAGAAGTTTTCAATTATTTGATTCATAAGTTCTATGACTTAGTGCCTATTTATTTGAGTCAAAAGAGGGCCCAAGAAGATATAAAAGGTGTGATAATGCTAACCATTCTACAAGAGGAGTGTCAAGGCCTAATTAGAGTCCAATTGTAAAAGATCAAGAATCATGTGTCAATCATGTGACTTTTAATGAAATATGAGCATCCCATGTGATTACTTAAAGGAGCTTATCAGTTTTGGAAAGGATTTTTTATGAATTTTATTTTTTATTTATTTTACTATTTGTAAAACTTGGTCAAAGATCTTATATCTTAGAGATTAAGTTAAAATTAGTATCCTAATTCTGTTCTTTGATTTTATGCACCATTTAAAATATTTCTGATCAGATTATGACCAAGTAAATGGTGCCAATTTAATGCTAAATAATTAATTATGAATTTTAGTATTTAATTTTTGTTAGGATTTTAGGCTTTTAGAAACTTTGCCTATAAAAGGCTTCCTATTGTACTCTATTTTGAGATTATGAATGAATTTGAGTATTATTCAAATTCTCTATGAAACCTTTAATACTTTGTATTCTTTGAGAGTTCACGTGACTTATCAAAGGATTGGTCATCCTTTGTAGCGTCATTGACTAGGGTTCTGAGAGACAAGTTCTCTTAGGGTTCTACCTCCGACCAACAATCCATTTGTGTGTTTTCGCTTTCGTGTGAGATGTAGCCGATCTTGGGTGATCAATTTGTGTGCCAAGGTTCATAGAGGGTCTTGCATCATCTTGGTATCAGAGCAAGATTTTGCTAGTCTAAAAGGTAACTTTTTTTTCATCCCTTCTTCAAATTTTCGTCCATCCCCTTTTCTTTTTCTTTGGCTATGTTGCTGTCTATTTCGTCTTGTTTTCCAAGCAGCCATTTCTGGTGTTTTCGGTTGAGATTTTTGATGTGTAGTATGTCAATTCCATAGTTCAAGATCTCTTCTTTCTTCTTATTGTTGAAACACCACAATTGGAGTTTTTTACCATGAGTTATAGCCGTTTGAAATTTCATCGTCTCTGAGCTCTTCTTGTCCCATTCTTTTTTTGTAGTTGTTTCTTGCATTGATTCTTTCTTTTTGCTTACTGTTTTGTGCTTCTCATCCCATTCCATCCATCAATTTTGTGCCTTTCATACCTCCATCTTACCATCATTTTGTGTTTCATTACTTTGTGTATTGTGCATCATTCATCTCACCGTCTTCTTTTGTCCATCTTGCATCCTTGTGTACTTCTTACTGATCATTGATGTGAATAGTTTTCTATTTTTGAGTGAGTGAGTTTTTAAAAAAATTACAAAAAAAAAGAAAGAGAAAAATAAATACAAAAAAAGGCCAAAAAAGCACAAAAAAAAAGAATGAGAAAAAAGTACCTAACAAAAAAAAAGAAAAAAAAAAGATTGTTGCTTGAGAGTGTAAAATTCACAATTGAAAGGTTGTATTTGCCAAAAAAAAAATTTACTTATTCTTGCTAAAGTTCTAACCTTTCTTGAGTTCTTTCTTGTTTAAAGTACATCATACCCCTCCTTGGCAAAATTTGAGGAAGAATTTTCAAATTTGTGGTTTTTGATGTGCATTACATAAAAATGTGGTTAATTGCATTTAGTGGTAAGGTTTTCTTTTTCCTTCCAAAACTAACTTATCCTTTCTTCTTCTTTTGGTTATCAGACCTTGTGGATCCTTGTCTTCTCCATCCCTTCTTTACTTCTTCAAGTTGGGCTCAGGTCAAGTTTGGTTCCCTTATTCTTTCTTTTATTTCACCTTTTCACCATTTCTTCTTTGTGTCCCTTTTATTGCTTTTATAGTGTCAATTTCTTGACATGTGTTTCCATCACACACCTCTTTTTGTGTGGTTGTAGTCAAGAGTTTATGATTACTTGTGTTTAGAAATTCTTGCTTGTGATTGTCACTAGTCTAATTTTTTCTTTTGATTTGCTTATGACTTGCTTAGAACACTTGTAAGAAGCAAATTGTTGACTGGTAAAAGGTTAAAGTATACCATCTTGATAAAAGGCAAATTTTGAGAGTAAACACAAGTAAATTACTACTCTTAAGTGTAAACACGTAAGCTAATGAATTGCGAGGTCCTATATCCTTATTTGCTTATTTTTGTACAAACTAATTTTTCAGGATGTCTGGAGAATTTGAGTACAATGACTTTGACATGAAAGTCTAGATTAGAGCCGTTCAAAGTACTTTTGAAAAACTTAGTGCTAGATTAGATGATGTGGAGTCTTCTTCCAATAAGAGGACCCATAGGAGGCGAGCTTAGGTAGAGCTTGATAATGATGTTGAGTGCGACTTTAAGGAATCCTATACTCGAAGAGGCAGACAATCATCATCCAATAAGGATGGTGGGATTGGAAACATCAAGATGAAGATTCCTTTATGCCCAAGGAAAAATGATCTGGACCAGTACTTAGAGTGGGAAAAAAGAGTGAAGCATGTGTTCGAGTGTCACTCTTACACTGAGAAAAAGAAAGTAAAACTTACTGCAATAAAGTTTACTGATTATGCTAGTATCAGGTGGGATCAACTCTTGCTCACCAGAAGATGTACAAGTGAAGGTCCAATTCGTGATTGGCAGGAGTTGAAAACTATCATATGCAAGCGATTTGTCCCTAGTTACTATTATAGGGAATTGCATAAAAGGCTCCAAAAGTTGAAACAGGGTTCCATAAGTGTGGAGGATTACCATCAAGAAATGGAGATTGCCATGATTAAGGTAAATGTTAAGGAAGACCGTGAGGCAACCATAGCCCTATTCATTGAAGGCTTGAATCTTAATATAACTACCTAAGTTGATTTATACAATTACCTGGATATGGAGAAGTTCTTGCATAGAGCTATCAAGGTGGAAAAATAGCTAAGGGCTTGACAAAAGCTGAAAGTGACATCTAGCTCGAGTTCTTGGAGGGATTTCAAAGTCCCTTTTAAGCCAAAGACTGATTTCAAGTCTAAGGAGGAAAGTAAGGTAAAACCCTTTTCACGTTAAAGGTAAAACTAATTCAAAACCTTCCTTGTCTTCCAACCCTACTTCTTCTTCCTCTAAGGTTAGATGTTTTAAATGTAATGGTGTTAGTCATATTGCTTCTCAATGTCCTAACAAACGAACTATGATTATTCTTAAGAATGGTGATGTGACTAGTGCTAGCAGTGAGTCTGAGGAGAATGAGATGCCACCCCTGACTGATAACTTAGACTTAAAATTAACTGAAGCTATAAATGGTGAAGCCCTTGTGGCTAGGCATGCTCTCAACATTCAACCTAAAGAAGATCTCGAGGTAGAGTAACGTGAGCATATTTTTCATACTCGTTGTTTCATCCACAAGAAGGTATGTAGTTTGATTATTGATAGTGGTAGCTGCACAAATGTGGCTAGTACTTTACTTATGGAAAAGTTAAACTTGCCTACTTTGAGTCACCTTATCCCTTATAAATTACAACTGCTTAATGATAGTGGGGAGGTAAAGGTAACAAAATAGGTGCTCATCTCTTTTTCTATTAGTAATTATTATGATAAGATTCTTTGTGATGTAGCACCCATGGATGCTGGTCACTTGTTACTTGGTAGGCCTTGGCAGTTTGACAAAAAGGTAAAACATGATAGAAATAAAAATTATTACTCATTTGTTTTTAATGGTAAGACCATTGTGTTGACCCCTCTTCGTCCTGTTCAAATATATAAGGATCAATTAAAAATTGAAAAAGAGTGTAAGAAGAAAGAGCAATAAAAGAAAGGTAAAGTGAGTGTGAATGTTGAGAATGAGAAGAAACAAGAGAAAGGAAAGCTAAGTAGAAAGGAAAAGAAAATTAGAGAAAAACATGAAGAAAAGAAAGTAAGTTTATTTTCTGTTAGAAGTAAGATCAAGAGAGCTCTTATTTGTGAAAATGCTTTCTTATTGCTTTATAAAGATGTTTATCTTATCATCGACGATCTTGATCATTCTTTGCCTGCTAGTATTACATCTTTATTGTAGGAATTTTATGACTTATTCCCAGAGGAAATACTTGATAGATTGCCTCCTTTAAGAGGCATTGAGCATTGTATAGACTTTATCCTTGGAGTATCTATCCCCAATAGACCTGCTTATTGAGCAAATCTAGAGGAGACTAAGAAAATACAACATCAAGTGGAGGAGCTTATGAAAAAAGGCTTTGATCATGAAAGTCTGAGTCTGTGTACTGTGTACTGTACCGGTGATTCTTGTGCCCAAGAAGGATGGCAAGTGGTGGATGTGTGTAGATTGTCGTGCCTTCAATAAAATAACATTAAAATATCATTATCCTATCCTTAGGTTAGATGATATGCTTGATGAGTTGCATGGTGCATGTGTTTTCTCTAAAATTGATTTTAGAAGTGATTACCATCATATTAGGATGAAAGAAGGTGATGAATGGAAAACTACTTTTAAGACCAAGTTTAGGTTGTATGAATGGCTGATTATGCCATTTGGCTTGACTAATGCACTTAGCACTTTTATGAATTTAATGAATTATGTCTTTATACCTTTCATTGGTAAATTTGTTGTGGTTTACTTTGATGACATTTTGATTTCCTCGAAGAATCTAGAAGAGCATGTGAATCATTTGCATGATGTATTTGTTGTGCTTAGAGAGAATAAACTCTTTGTTAATTTAGAGAAGTGCTCTTTTTGTTTAGATTCTGTGATTTTTCTTAGTTTTATTGTAGGAGCTCGTGGCCTACAAGTGGATGAGGAGAAGGTTAAAGCAAAAGCCACTAATGAATTCCTTCATCCAAACAACAAAAAGCTAATTTGGTAGGATAACCTAAGGTCCAATTTTTCTCACCAAGGCAAGCGAAGAGCTAGTGTGAGAAATTTCTTCAAATACAAATGGCCAAAAATCCTATATTTTAACAAACTTTGCGATTTTTCATGCAACGCATGCTTGTATTGAATTTGTACATAAATGAATTTTTTTTTCCCTTCCTTTCTTTCCTTTCAGGTCAAATTGATTAAAAAAAAACTTGCATCTCATGTTTTATACATCTCATATATGTATATATTACACTAACCTAAGCTCATACTGGGGCAAGTAGGGGTAGGTTGCATTTTATGAAATAAGGAATCATATGTTTCATGCGTCTCATACTTAAATTTTGGTTTACACTGGGGCAAGGAAAGACAGATATTTGCATTTCATAATATGAAGCATCTCATGTTTCGTGCATCCTACATTTGCATACATCACATAACCTCTAATTCGTACTAGGGCAAGGAAGAGAAAAAAATTAACATTTTATGAAAGGAAGCCTCACTTACTTCATGCATTCCACATTTGCATATATTGCCAAAATCTTACATTTTTTTTCTTACACATGCATACATGTGAACCCCAGTTTACAGTAGGGCAAGCAAAATAGAAAAAGTCAAATTTGGCATTTCATCAAATAAAGCATCTTTCGTGCATATTGCTTCACACTGGGGTAAGGCAAAAGCCAACATTCGCATTTTATGAAGCAAAGTATCACGCTTGCTTTTTGCATTTCATACATGCATACATGTGAGCCCTAAGCTCACATTAGGGCAATCAAAATAAACATTTTGCATTTCATAAAACATCTCATGCACTTTGTGTATTTTACATGTACATTCATTATGTAGACCCCGATTTCATACTAGGGCAAAAGAAAAACGAAAGAATGTTTGAATTGTAACATCTCACATGCTTCATGTTTCATGCTTCTTATGGCTGTATATATAAATTCTGATTTATGTCAAGGCAAAAGTGTGTTACTAAACTCAAAAGTCAAGCATTCTGCATGCATCACACATCCCATGTATGTGCATTCTCTTGCATAAGACTTAGATAAATGAAGTAAAATATTTAAATTCAGGAAAAATCCACAAAAAAAGACTTTTCAAGCCCTACATACGCTAGGCACCTTTCAAGCCCTACATACACTAGGCACTCTTTTCAAACCCTGCATACGCCAGGCACCTTCAAGCCCTACATACGCTAGGCACCCCTCAAAGCCCTGCAAGCCAGGTACCCTTCACAAAGCCCTGCAAGCCAGATACCCCTCACAAAGCCCTGCAAGCCAGGCACCCCTTATAAAGCCCTGCAAGTCAAGTATCCTCAAAACCCTGCAAGCTAGGCTCTCCTTACAAAGCCCTGCATAGGCCAGGCACCCTTTTAAAGCCCTGCAAGCCAGGATCCTCTTACAAAGCCCTGCATAGGCCAGGCACCCTTTTAAAGCCCTGCATATGCCAGGCACCCTTACAAAGCCCTGCAAGCCAGGCATCCTCAAAGCCATGCAAGCCAGGTACCCCTTACAAAGCCTTGCAAGCCAGACACCCCTTACAAAGCCCTGCAAGCCAGGCATCCTTAAAGCCCTGCATAGGCCAGGTACCTTCAAGTCTTACATACGCTAGGCACCCTCAAAGCCTTGCAAGCCAGGCACTCTTACAAAGTCCTGCAAGCCAGGCACCCCTTACAAAGCCCTGCAAGCCAGGCATTCTCAAAGTCCTACATAGGCCAGGCACCTTCAAGCCCTACATAGGCCAGGCACCCTCAAAGCCCTGCAAGCCAGGATCCTCTTACAAAGCCCTGCATAGGCCAGGCACCCTTTTAAAGCCCTGCATATGCCAGGCACCCTTACAAAGCCCTGCAAGCCAGGCATCCTCAAAGCCATGCAAGCCAGGTACCCCTTACAAAGCCTTGCAAGCCAGGCACCCCTTACAAAGCCCTGCAAGCCAGGCATCCTTAAAGCCCTGCATAGGCCAGGTACCTTCAAGTCTTACATACGCTAGGCACCCTCAAAGCCTTGCAAGCCAGGCACTCTTACAAAGTCCTGCAAGCCAGGCACCCCTTACAAAGCCCTGCAAGCCAGGTATTCTCAAAGTCCTACATAGGCCAGGCACCTTCAAGCCCTACATACGCTAGGCACCCTCAAAGCCCTGCAAGTCAGGCACCCCTTACAAAGCCCTGTAAGCCAGGCACCCCTTACGAAGCCCTGCATAGGCTAGGCACCCTCTAAGCCCTACAAGCTAGACACCCCTTACAAATCCCTGCATAGGCTAGGCACCCATTTAAAACCCTACATACGCTAGGCACCTTTACAAAGCCCTACAAGCCAGGCACCCCTTACAAAGCCCTACAAACCAGGCACCCCTTACAAAGCCCTGCAAGCCAGGCATCCTCAAAGCCCTGCATAGGCCAGGCACCTTTAAGCCCTACATATGCTAGGCACCCTCAAAGCCCTGCAAGCCAGGCACCCCTTACAAAGCCCTATAAGCCAGGCACCCCTTACGAAGCCCTGCATAGGCCAAGCACCCTTTTAAAGCCCTGCATACGCCAGGCACCCTTAAAGCCCTACATACGCCAGGTACCTTCAAGTCTTACATACGCTAGGCACCCTCAAAGCCTTGCAAGCCAGGAACTCTTACAAAGCCCTGCAAGCCAGGCACCCCTTACAAAGCTCTGCAAGCCAGGAATTCTCAAAGTCCTACATAGGCCAGGCACCTTCAAACCCTACATACGCTAGGCACCCTCAAAGCCCTGCAAGTCAGGCACCCCTTACAAAGCCCTGTAAGCCAGGCACCCCTTACGAAGCCCTGCATAGGCCAGGCACCCTCTAAGCCCTACAAGCTAGACACCCCTTACAAATCCCTGCATAGGCTAGGCACCCATTTAAAACCCTGTATACGCCAGGCACCTTTACAAAGCCCTGCAAGCCAGGCATCCTCAAAGCCCTGCATAGGCCAAGCACCTTTAAGCCCTACATATGCTAAGCACCCTCAAAGCCTTGCAAGCCAGGCACCCCTTACAAAGCCCTACAAGCCAGGCACCCCTTACGAAGCCCTGCATAGGCCAAGCACCCTTTTAAAGCCCTGCATACGCCAGGCACCTTCAAGCCCTACATATGCTAGGCACCTTCAAAACTCTGCAAGCCAAGCACCCCTTACAAAGCCCTGCAAGTCAGGCACCCCTTACAAAGCCCTGCAAGTCAGGCACCTTTAAGCCCTGCACAGAACAGGCACCTAAGCCCTGCACGGAATAGGCACTCAAAGCCTTGCACCAAGATAGGCACCAATAAAAGTCTTATATTAGAACAGTCATCCTTTTCAGAATTACATTACTTCCTTTCTCTTTAATCAGTTTAAGTACCTTCAGGTAAGTTGATTCTCCTTGATTTATTAGCTCCCCAAACAAAATACATGTTTCTATCTTTACTTATTTTTAAACTAAGGAAATCAAAAATTGCATTTTCGCTCTCCTTGCTTAAAGAATAAGTAAAGAGGGGCAACCTGCAAACACCGTATTTTGTTTGAGTCACTTTTTCCTCTTGTTCTATTGTCAAAAGGCAATTAAATCATCATAAACAAAATATGTGTTCTTATCTTTACTTGTTTCTTATGCAAAAATATTAAAAATTATATTTTCAATACCATTATCTAAGAAACAAGTAAAGAGGGGCAACTGTGAGTACTGCATTTTGTTCGGACATGCCAAAAATAATAATCATAGTAAATAATAATAATAATAATAATAATAATAATAATAATAATAATAATGATAAGAAAAATAAAAAGGAAAAAGTTAAAATAAAAATTCAACTAAAAAAATAAACAAAAATGACAAAGTAAAGAGAGAAAATAAAAAAAAGAGCTTTAGAAAACAAAAAAAATAAAATAAAATAACCATAGCGAAAAAAAATAAAAAAAAAAAAAAGATCAAAAAGGAAAAATCAAAAAAGAAAAGAGGAAAAAATAAAGAAAAAAAATGAAATTTAAAGGATTAAAAAAAAAGAAGAAGATTTAAAAAAAAATTCAACACAGGCCCATTTGACTATACCCTGGCCCAAATTCAAAAAAAAACTGCAGCCTAACTCTCCTAAATCCGGTCCATTAGCTCCAAGCAAAAAAAAATTAAAATCAAAAAAATAATAAATATATAATACTAAAAAAATAATAAAATAATAAAAAAATAAAAGGGCCAAAACGCAGGTAACCCTGTGTTTTGACCCAGACTATTTTGATGACTGCGTTGCTTGCCATCAACGAAGAAAGGGGAGGCAGAAAAAAACAAAACACGAAGCAGAGAGGCAGGGAGACACAGAGAAAAACACATAGAGGTTTTCGGACTCATGGCTCGAGGAAAAGGGACGCATCAGAAGGAAAAGGAGGATTTCTGATCGAGGGAGGATTTTTGATCGGGGGAGGCAAAAGTCGAAAGGAGAATGGGGAAGGGATTTGAAGATTTAAGAGAGGGAAGAGACACGAAAAAAGGGAGCGATTTTCATATCGAGGCAGAGGGCGCGAGGGAGAGACTTGGAGATCAAAGAAGAGAAAAAATGGAGACGGAGAGAGATTGAAAAATTCGGAGGGTCTGATTCGAGGAAGAGGGGGGAATCGAAAGAGAAACAGAGAGAGGGCGACTGGAAAGGAGAGATAGAAAGGAGACCAAAAAATTGAAGGAGAGGGAGTCTGCTAATTTAGGGATTTCGGATCAAAGGGAACGACTGATTTAGGGATTTCGGATCAAAGGAAGTCGATTGATTTGGGGGTTTTCAAAAATTAAAAGAGGGGATGTTTCGAAGCCCAGTAATTGAGGAGCTGAGAAAAAAAACGGAGAGGGAGTCTGCGAAAGGAGAACATAATATAGAGGAAATAGAGATAAGAGGGAAGAGACAGAAAAGAGGCAGTGATTTTCGAATTAGAGGGAAGAGGCTGAGATTCGAGATAAAAGAGCAGGAGAGCGCGAGAGAGACAGAGAAGGAGACTCGAGGGGAGGTTTTCCCGATTTAGGGATTTCGGATTGAGAGATGGAGTGAGTGCGAGAGACAGAGAGGGAGACAATGATAAAGCACATTGGCAGAATCGTGGAAGAGCAAAACTGAGTATGGAAATCATGATGATGGAATTAAGGTCGAGCACCATAAAATTGAAGCCAGCCTCTTGATTCGAATGCTGCACTGAGATTTACAAGGAGGTACATCATTCCTTCATTTCCGAAATATATGACTGTACTGAAATATGAACTCTGGATATGATAGTTCTGATGTTACCATAATGTTTTGTTTGCCTACCTCGTATGCTTAGCCCTCTGTTCCTTGATTGTTCTTTTGTTCCATTTAATATTGCTTCGGGTTCAGACATTGGCTAATGCTTTCAGATTGGGGTTTTAATGTTTTACTGTGAAACTTCATTCATGTTTTTGATTCCCTATCACTCATAAAGGTATCATTATTGTTCCTTGTTTCATTTGTTATAAGATCAGGGTTTAGATTTTAGTTAATGATTTCCTTTTGGGATCATTGTCTCTTCTCAGTGACGGGTTTAAGTGTGGCTGGTCTGGGTTTGTATTTTAGAGCGTGATCTATAGGATTCAACTAAGAGCCTATCGTTGGAATATGGAATGCTGCCATTTGATTCAATACGATTGGTGTCTTTAGTTTTCAATTATTGTTCTTAATCCCCAGTATATGTTTGTGCAAAGATTCAGTATAAGATATTCCTGCTATCTCATGGTTTTTGGCCTCAACATGCAGTAGGATTTTGTGAAAATCTTAGTTGCTGTCTCATTATCATTTAGCTATGATTATCCGGCCAGTATAAGTCTTGAATCTGATTTGCGTTTCCCTTTTACCCGTTGGTGACTTTTGACATGATTTAGCTTTTTTTTTAGGCTTCATTTGGACATTAAATCGGTTTCAAACTTGCTACTTTTCCACCATTTTTAGTTTTGTGTGAAATGCCTGATGTTAACTTTCCCTTTCGAGTCTTAGTCTTCAACATAATGAAGCAATGTCATCCCAGAATCATTAATTGATTGATTGATTTATTATTATCACTTTAATCCTGTCCTGATATTTAGATGTTTGGTTTGCACTATAGTTTGCCACTACTCCTTTGGATTTAACAATGGTTTACTGCTCCATTGTGACCTTTGCTTGTTTCTTTGAGAGGTTATAATGTTCATTTGTTTTTTTTTTGGGATTTATTGTATTTAAAACTTGGTTTAGGTGGAATTTCTGAATGTAATCTGACCCATCTAAGACCCCAATCGTTTTTTTGGTTTATGAAAAGTAAGTTGTGGTGACATTTCTGTTTTTTTTATTATCGTGTGCGAGGCCGGTGAATTGGTGAAGTGAAAAGAATGGGGAGCAGAAGTGAAGAGAATGGGGAGCAGGGTAGAGATTAGGCGGTGACAAAATCAGACGTCCCGCGGGTTCCTTTTTTTTCATTTCAATTTTCTTTCATTTTTGTATTTTTATTTTTATTTTTATTTTTATTTCTAATTTTAGTTTGTCCCCTTCGAATAAGATGTAACGTGCATTTGGGCTATGACACGAGGCACACACAACTACAAACAAGGCATGTTTGTTATATATATATATATATATATATATATATATATTTGCAAACTTTAATTCATCTTTAGAATTGCCATGTGAGGTTTCTTGCCTCCTCAGGCACAGCGGACCTAATGATCATATAAGGCGATAAGCTTCTTTGGTATCCATTAGGTATTAAATTTACATTTTAACAAGTTTTGGGTTTCAATGGCCCACTCATAGTTTTGTTTTCAAAAAAATTTCGAAAAAGGGAAGAAAAAAAATCAAATTTAGGCTTTTGACGAACAAAGAAAAAAATTAAAGTAATTGAATAAATGTTTTTGTTTGTTTGCGGAAATGAGGAATAATAAAATATTTTTTCTTCAAATCCTTGAAGAGGTCAATTTATTTATGAATTAAGTTTAAATCTTTTAAGACAAAAAAATCAAAATGAAGGAATTTTCTCTATAAATAATAAAAGTCTTCAAAAATACAATTTAGCTTGTATTTTCTAGAAAAGTTTGCCAAAACCAAAGAAATTGATTAAAAAACAAAAATAAAAATAAAAAGATCGAGAAATAAAAAAAAATCAAAAGATCAAAGAAAGGGTTAAAAAATGGGAGTAATTTAAGTTTTGCAAATTAAAACACACAAACTAACTCCAAATTGTTTCAATTGCAAGGGTTTAAATTATTTTTATGTGCTTTTCCATTTCAACCAAAACATAATAAAAAAAACAAAGCAAAAAAAAAAGAAGAACAAAAAATAATAATTAAATAAAACAGAATAATAAATAAGAAAAAGAGAGAAAATTAAAAAAAAAGAAATAGAAAGAGAAAAATGAAAAAAAACAAAAGATGATAAAAAGAAAAGAGGAAAAAGATTGAAAATATAAAAAGAAAGCAAAATTACATTTACTTTTAGCAAATCAAAACACATTAACCAATTTCAAAATCGTTTTATTTGTTAAAGGAAAAATTAATTTTTATTTTCTTTGTCTTTTTAAAAAAAAAAACAACAAAGAATAAAAACCAAAAGTAAGAACTAAAAAGAAGAAAAAAAATAAAAATCACAAAAAAATCAAAAATTAAAAATCAAACAAAAGTCAAACAAAAACAACAAAAAACTAAACATCTACCAAAAGATAACTTGTATCTGAACTACGTGGGTTTTGATCCCTTTTAGAGAGTATGTAGACCTTAGACTTTTATCTTAGGTCAAATCCGCCCTTGTAAATAAAATTTTCTGTTCAATTTTCATTTTCTTAATTTCTTTTATTTTATTTTTTTTTCTAATTTTGTTTCTTTAATTTCATTTCTTTTATTTCTATTTCTTATTTTGCATATGATTTGTTAAGGAGAATCAAAATAAATTAAAGGCCATGGTAATTTTGCACAACTAACTTAGGGTAACCGTTCTTAGTAACGGGTGTTGTGGAGTGCCTAATACCTTCCCTACTCACAATCGACTCCCGAATCCGAATCTAGCTCACAGACCATTTTTCGATATTCCAAACTAAAAAGGTTTTTCCCAAAATTTTATCTTTTTAAAAATAAAAATTTGGTGGCGACTATACTTTTATCTTAATTTTGATTTCGATTTGGCGTCGCGCGATCGCATTTTTGGGTGTTACAGTTCTCTATGGACTTGTTGATATAGGGTAGTTAGAGGAGTAAAAATTAACATTTAAATTTTGAATTAGTAATGATAGATAAGTTGGGTAAATTAGGCTAATAAAAGCTATTGAAACCTCACAAATTAAGATAGAGTGGCCTTAGGGTGTCATTGAATGGAGAGTGAAGAGTATGAGACAAGACTTTAGAAGTTGTAGGATCAGAAAGCATTTCGCCGCGGCCAATAGAGGCGAAGTTGCCCAAAGAGAGTACCAGAGAGCAATTTGCCGCTGCGAGAAGTGGAATTAGCTGCCGCGAAATGTGAAAGGCAAAACTGGAAGTTGTCAAGAAGGTAATTTGTCGCAGTTAAATGGGAATTGACCGCAGCAAACTTTTGTAAAAATGAGTCAGGTGTTCCAGAGAAGAATTAGCCACGGTGAAAGGGGGAATTGGCCACAATCAATAGCGAGAGGTAAGCGAGGTAAGCTCCAAGAGATTTTCTCACCGCGACGCCATGTAGGTTAGTCGCGACGAAACTTGGGAAGATAAAAGAGTGAACTCGAGAGTAGTTGGCCATGGCGCAAAGACATTTAGCCACAGCTAACAATCCCAAACTCTCATTATAACCTAGAAATCTTGGTGTTTCATATGGTTACCTCAAGGGATAACTTAGAAACATTGATAGAAGATTCTCGTGAGTTGAAATTAATGGGTAATAGAATCAAAAGCTTATAAATGAGTATTTATTTCTTTTGTGTACATGAATGCTTATAATTATTTGATTGATGACTCTAATAATATTACAGTTCAAATTTCTTTACATTTTCCAAATGTAATTAGTCATAATATCTTGTAACCCTGATTTATGGTTATTAATCACGTATTTTATCTTAATTATAATGATTAAAAGTTAAGGTCGTCACATGTATGAGTCTGATTCTGATTTTGTTGATATTTGAAAATCTTATGAATTATATGGTACTAATGACTATTACAGGTTTGATGGGTTCCTTTTCAAAAGGGATAAGTTATGTGTTCCTGTGTGTTTCATTCGTGAGCTTCTTGTTAAGGAGACTTATCGTGGAGGATTGATGGGCCATTTTGGCGTAGAAAAGATTTTGGCTCTTTTGAATGAGCATTTTTATTGGCCTAGCATGAGAAAAGATGTGATTGTTGTTTGTTCTATATATATTACTTGTAAGCATGCTAAGTCTAGATTTCAATCACATAACTTATATTCCCTTCTACCAGTTCCCTCTCACCAATGGACTGATATTTCTATGGACTTTGTTTTAGGTTTACCTAAATCTTCCACTGGAAAAGATAGTGTCTTTGTTGTTATTGATAGGTTTAGTAAAATGGCTCATTTTATTGCTTGTTCCAAAACTAATGATGCTATGTATGTGGCAGAATTATTTTTTAAGGAGATTGTTAGGTTGCATGGTGTGCCAAGAACTATTGTTAGTGATAGAGATGTGAAATTCTTGAGTTATTTCTAAAAAACATTGTGGAATAAACTTGGCACTAAGCTTTTATTTTCTACTACGACACATCCCCAAACAGACAGGCAAACCAAGGTTGTTAACAGAACCCTCTCTACTTTGTTGAGAGCTATCATTTAAAAGAATCTTAAGAATTGGGAGAAGTGTTTGCTCTATGTCGAGTTTGTTTATAATCGTGTTATTCATTCTACTACAAAATTCTCTCCTTTGAAATTGTTTATGGTTTTAATCCTTTAACTCCATTGGATTTGCTTCATTTACCTTCACATGAGTTTACTAACCTTGATGGTGCTAGGAAAACTAAGTTTGTGCAAGATTTGCATGAAAAGGTGCAAGCCAACATTAAAAGGAAGAATGAGCAAATTGCCAACTAAGTTAACAAGGGTAGAAGGCGTGTGGTATTTGAACCCGACAATTGGGTATGGGTTCACTTGCAAAAAAACGTTTCCAGGAGCAAAGAAAGTCAAAACTCCAACCTAGAGGAGATAGCCCCTTTCAAGTTCTTGAAAGGATTAATGATAATGCTTATAGAATTGACTTGCCTAGTTCTTATAGAAATGTTAGTGCTACTTTCAATGTGACTTATCTCTTTCCCTTTGATGTTGCAGTTCGAGGATGAATTCTTTTCAAGAAGGGGAAATGATGCAGTAGCACCAAGAGACCTTGCTGAGCATAGAAGTGGACCTGATGAAGGATATGGTGCTAAGCTTCAGGCCCAAGGACGGGATTTGCAAATTAAACCCAAGATTTTAAGTCAAATGTGCCTAAAGATCCATTATAAGGTATAGAAGGCCCAATAACAAGAGCTAGGGCCAAAGCAATGAAAGAAGCTTTCAATTGTTTGATGTATAAGCTCCATACTTAGAGCCTATTTATTTAAGTCAAGAGAGGGTCTAAGAAGATATAAAAGGTGTGATAATGCTAACCATTCTATAAGAGGAGTGCCAAGACCCAATTGGAGTTCAATTGTAAGAGATTATGAGTCAATCATGTGATTTTTAATGAAGTATGAGCATCCTATGTGACTACTTAAAAGAGCTGATCAGTTTTGGGAAGGATTCTTTATGAATTTTATTATTTATTTATTTTATTATTTTTAGGACTTGGTCAAAAATTTTATTTTGAAGATTAAGTTAAAATTAGTATCCTAATCTTATTTCTTAATTTTATGTACCATTTAAAATATTTCTGATCAGATTATGACCAAATAAATGGTGCCAATTTAATGCTAAATAATTAATTACGAATTTTAGTATTTAATTTTTGTTAAGATTTTAGACTTTTAGAAATTTTTCTTATAAAAAGCTTCCTATTGTATTCTATTTTGAGATTATGAATGAATTTGAGTATTATTCAATTCTCTGTAAGGCCTTTGCTTCTTTGTGTTTTCTAAAAGTTCACATAACTTATCATTGGTCATCCTTTGTAGTGTCATTGGCTAGGGTTCTAAGAGACAGGATCTCTTAGGGTTCTACCTCCGACAAACAATCACTTTGTGTGCTTTTGCTTTTGTGTGAGGCGTAGCTGATCTCGAGTGATCAATTTGTGTGCCAAGGTTCCTAGAGAGTCTTGTATCACTTAATTTGATGATGTTTCTTGGATGTAGGTGTATCCCATCTTAGAATCTCCTAAAATTTTATAGGACATATTACTAAGTCCATAAATTGCACCTCTCTTTTTACCACCAACAATTTCAACAAACAAGTTCAAGTCGGATGCATTATCACTTGAAGTCTTTGTAGTATTTTTTCGCTTTAAATATTTATCCTACCAATGTAATTTAAAGGGTAAAATGTAAAAAAAAATTAAGAGTTAAAGTAATTAATATAAAAATAAATATATTTTTTATTTATATATTATACACACATACCCAAATAACTTTTAATTTTTGATCTATCCAAGTATTAGTAGATTTATATTGATGTGTTTTTAAATAAATTTTTGAAAACAAATTATCTCTTCCCAATTCATAGGCCTACATATCAAAATAAGGAACGATTACTAAAAACAATTTATGAAAAGTATAAAATAAATGTGTCAAATGCATACCAATCTTTTAGCATGTTTTTCCATAGACATGGAGCCTTCTATATGCAAAGAAGTACTAGCACGATTCTTCTTTTTTTGCTCATTGGTGGATCAAAATTCTTCACTATTCCAATGCTCATAAAGTTCTTCCCATATTGAATGTTTATTCCATTTTAGTCTTTTTTGTTTCTCATATACGATAACAATTATATCTTTTGAACGATTTTTCCAATTCTACCAAATATCATTATGATGCCCCAGTTCCTAATAATAGTGTTTCTTTAAAATCATATCACAACACCAAACAACGAATGTTCAACTTATGAATAATTAATTGACATTTCAATCTTAAAAAGAAGGGTAAAAAGTCAAACTTGAAATTCATGAAACTATAACTCTTTATATTTTGGCAGAATTTCACTCTAATAATTCCATGATCCATCATATTTATTCTTAAAATTTATAACAATGCATATACAAACATCTTTATTATTTGGTGTAAACCTAAATAAATAAAGAGTGAAAAAAAAATTAAAACTAATTTTAAACATAAGGATAATATTATTTAAGGATATATAGTTGAAGTAAAATTATAAATCCTGTGCCATTAGGCTTAATTAGTTTTAGGAGCAATTCATCTTGGTCATTAGATTGCTCATGATGTACGCCATGTGACTCTTTTTAAATGTTAGGCGCAATTGGCTATAAATCTTCTTGAGTATTAGATGATTCTTGCTTAAGGAAATCTCTTCATGTCTTTCGCCCTCTTTTAGATGACATCCTTTAACAATGAAATATAGTACCATGCTAATGACAAATATAAATTCTATGAAATAGAATTGTAAGTAGATAATGAACCATCGATAATAGAACAATTATATTCCACATGTGTAGTTATAAATATAAAATGATAAGCTCTCTTTCTTACCTTATCAACTTTGTGAGTGTTAAGATGAATAGTTAGAATTTGGAGAATGTGCTACTATTGAGTAGAACCTTATAAGGAAGAGAGAGATATGCAAGGCTAAGTCTAACTATGGAGGCATATATACACACACACACATATACATATGTATATATATGTGTGTGTACGTGTGTGTGTTTGTATATGGAAGAGAGAGACATGCGAATCCAACTTGCACTAAGGATAAATATGAAAATACAAATAAAAATATTCCTATATATTCTTTTATAGAAAAAAGGACAAGAGATAAGGTGAGAAAAGATTTCTTGATTTGACAACTAATTTATTATCTAATATGTCATGGGTATTACCATGATGGAACGTGCATAATGGGTCATTCAAGAAAATATAAATTTTATTTCATTAACTCATTGGAAGAGAAATGGATATGTTAAAAAAAAAAAAGTGGTCTATTTTATGTTACACCAATTACAATACAATTACATAAACTTGTCTAAAAAGTTTATATTTTGTTTCCATGATCTTCTCCATTAATTTTAATAATTTTTTTTTCAAATTTGAAGTTTTATTCTTCTGGTAATATTCAAAAAGTTGACATTGCATGTCAAGTATTAAAGTCTCATTGGCCTGCATTTGCATGTGAAAATCCTTTAATCTTTGATCAATATTGAGATATAGGTTACCTCGTGGATATATAGCATCTGCCACACTTGGATATAAGAACAAGTCATTTTTTTTATCATAGTTATAACCAAAGATTGGATCTTCTTCTATTTCATGTGTAACACTTCTTCAACCATACACAAAGCCTCCACTTTTTCTTTTTCCTCCAATAGCTACTATCCATAAAACAACTTCATTTGCCAATGAAAAATTTTGTGCAGTAGTCGCATTTGCAATTGTATTTTTAAGCATTGCATACTCATTCTTAAATAGAAAAATAATAGATATTATACAATAGTGATATATATCTAAAAGTATTTAATTAAAGAAATAAAAAACATGACACTTACAAAAGTAGTTTTAAATTTTTTGTTAACCCAAGCACCAGATATTAGTTTTTGATGAGTTCGAACGTGGAGTTCTACTAGAGTTAAAAGCCTACCTAATTCTTCAGTTAAAGTTGTAACATGTTCTATAAATGGAATATTATCACCAGTGTAGAGTGATGGGTCGTAGATAGAGTTTAAAGCTCTATTATTTTTGGCATGTTCACTTGTTTGTTTAAATTCTACACTATTTCAATCAGCACATAAATTATTCTAGATTTGCTCATTAATCCATATATGCCTCTTTCCTTTATTTCGAACATAGCAAATCAAATTTTTTAATTGATTTCTTGCCTGATCTTTAAATTTTTTGTGAATTTGAGGATAAGCTTCTATTAGCTAAACATAATATTTCTATGTAGTACACCAAAAAATATCTATAAACCACTATGTTTGAATACAATAGAAGTAACAAACTTGGTAGCACATATGAAATTGAAATTTACTTAAAAAAATTTCAAATCATAATTGTTTAACTGATTCAGGAACTTCTTTTTAGAAATTATAAGGCCTTAGGTAATTACATTTTATCACTACTACTATATATTCGACAATATCATTGCCATTGGATGCAAACCTAGTCAATGCATATAACAAAATTATGATTAATGTAATTATATTTAAATATTTAGTTCAGAATACATACCCTGTTTCACCAACTGGGTAAATAAGTTCTTTACCCATATAAACTCCTTCTTAAATCTGAGAATACAAAACTGCTCCACAGGTTCTTTTATCCATTTACATAGATAGAAAATAACATTGGAAGAAGATGGAAGAAGCATGTCATACATACATTCTTAACATAAAATAATTATAGAAATATAAGACATTGCTCTATTTTCAATAAAAGTGAGCTTCTTGAAAAAATATCACCCATACATGCATGATGCTTCAACTAAATCAAGAAGTAGATGAGGATCTATAGCTCAAATGCATCATATTTTTTGTCTTCACCTTTATGCAAGCTGCCATGCCATGGTAACAGCAACTGCCCTACACCTATTTCATGCCAGCTCCATTGCAACTTTCAGACTGTATGGCCTTAGGTCCTCCCCTCATCCACCCTTATCCATGCAGAGTTACATGATAAAACTTTTATCACCTTTGACTGTAAATAACTGTAGGTTAAGTCATACCACGGGATAAGGATGAACTACCTTCATACCTCCATGTTAAGTCATACCATGAGAAAAAGCCAAATTGGTCTTCATGTAAAGTTTCATAGGGTGAACATTGTTTGCTTTATTTTAGCCTTTTGTACAAAATATATGAATATCAATTTATTTACTAATATATCAATTCTTTTTCTATTGTTCAATGAAAAAAATTATATATGTATATATATTATATTTAGATATAATTTAGATATTGTTATATAAGATATTTATTAGTGTAATTATATATAATTATATACTTAGGAGTTTGAGTATAAAATTAAATTTAACATATACATATATATATTGATGAACCTATATTTCGCTAAGTATATATACAATTTTGCAACCACAATATAAATATCTATTAAAAACAAATCATGGCATGGGATAAGGACAAACTCCCTTTATGGCTCCATGTTAAGTCAAACCATGGGAAAAAGCCAAATTGGTCTTCACGTAAAGCTTGAAAGAGTGAATATTGTTTGCTTTGTCTTAATCTTTTGTACAAAATATATGAATATCAATTTATTTACTAATATATCAATCCTTTTGCTATTGTTTAGCAAAAAAAAATTATATATGTATATATATTATATTCAAATATAATTTAGAAATTGTTATATAAAATATTTTTTATTTAATAAAGTAATACATACTTATAGAATTGTATATATATATATAGGTATATATTTAGGAGTTTGAGCATATATGTATGTATGTATGTATAAAAGAAACCTACATTTCGCTAAGTACATATATAATTATATATACAATTTTGCAACCATAATATAAATATTATTGAAAACAACTCATGGGATGGGATAAGGAAAAAATATTTCATGGCTCTATGTTAAGTCATACCATATGGGAAAAAGCCAAATTGATTTTTCCATGAAGCTTCAAAGGTGAATATTGTTTGGTTTATTTTGGCCTTTTGTACAAAATATATGAATATTAATTTATTTTTCAATATATCAATCTTTTTTCTATTGTTCAACGAAAAGAAAGTATATATATATATATATATATATATTCAGATATAATTTAGACATTGTTATGTAAAATAATTATTATTTAATAAAGTAATACATATAGAGGTGTAATCATATATAATTATATACTTAGGAGTTTGAAAATAAAATTAAGATTAACATATATATATGAAGGAATTTATATTTCGCTAATTATATATACAATGTTGCAACTACAGTATAAATATCTACTCAAAATGCATAATTTATGATTATGTAAATCTTAAAAATTCTAAACAAACTATACATGAATATATATAAAATGATGTAAATAAATGATAATGGCATCATATCAAACATAATATATATATATATATATAGTATATCTATACTTTTTTATTCAATCAACTAACATTAATTATATTAATTGATTGTGCCTAATTATATTACATAAATGACAGAGAAAAAGTGCAATTATTCAGTTAATCAATAAATCTATACAATAATATAAATTTAAGCAGATAATTATAATGAGAGTCTTGGTATGAATTTCAATTTTGGAATGACAGAATGATAAAGTATAGATCATCCAATTAATCATAATCTTTCATAAACTAAGAATACACTAAGCAGCTCTACATGAATTCTAAACATAATAACAATTAAAATACCATACATTTATTTATTAGCCAACTCGTAGACATTTTTAAGTGCTTCTTTTTTGCACGATTAAGCAGAGCAAGTCTTTGACTTTGCATTAGTTGCAGGTATAGACGTATCAATAACATTTTCGGCAGCATTCACGTATAATCTTTCAACAATATGAAGAGACAGTTCTCCAATTTCTTGCAATTTTACTCAGTAGTAATTAATTTGGCTTTGATATCCTCCTTTAAAATCATTAGTGTGGAATGGATGTCTTGTAGCCTTTTCCCATGATTCTTAGATGCTTCAAGCATTTGCTTGGTATGTGTTAAACTGGATTGAGGTTTTGTAAGGCAGACAAACTCTTGTTGAAACATTCATTTGTGATAATCTCATTCCCGACTTCATGGTACTTAATGTTACTAGACCACATTAAAATAAACCCCAATTAATTTATAATAGCATGTTATCAATACTATATACATATATTGTAACCTCATGTGAGAGGCAAAAATTTTATAATCACTCATATATAGTATAATACTCTATTATCCTAAACAAATATTATAAATATCCTTAATATTTTCTTTGATAGTTTAAGAACAAATTTTGGTTAATCATCATAATAAATATCATATTGTTTTAACAAATATATTATAGCACAAGTATAATAAAGTAATTATTAATATATACCATTTATGCTGTAAAATAAGTTTTGTTGTTCTAGTACAAAAATCACTAGTTCAATATATACTTCAAACTTTACCAAAATTATAAAAGCAATCCAAAAAAATAGCCAAAAAAAATTAAGCCAAGTAGTAAAAAATAAGAAATCATAGAAACTATCGCAACCCACCGTTGCAAAGCAAGCTATGTTTGGCAACACACCAATAGTGGTTCTATGAAAATTGTGGAGAAATACTAGATAGGTGGCCTCCAAAAATGAGGAACAAAAATGGTTGAAATGGTAGCTCCAACAAGTGGGAAGATATAACATGTAGCTATATATAAAACTACGGGCGCCAAACTATTGACATGACTTGCGAGGAGTGATGTCCTTTTATTAGTTAAGGGCATTTTGGTCCTTTCACACTTATAACTTTCCTTTCCATGCAAATTTCATCCAACCAAATACTCAAATACAAATATAATCCCTTCCCTTTTCCATCCATACCAAACATAAATTTTTTCATCATATTCCATTCATCTTTCTTTTCTGTTTCCATCACTAAATTTTTTGTCAACCAAACGAGGCCTTCCTCCTTACTTTCTTTTCCTTTCTTCCCTCATCTCTCCTACCAAACATATTGTTGAAGGAGATAATTTCTGAACATGCACTGGATATATTCTACATTAATTCTCAAAAAGTAGTAGAACGAACAATACAAAATTGGAAAAGATAAAGCTATTATTGAGAAATGGAAAAAAAACAACACTGAAAGGATAAAAACTTTTTGGTCTAGAAAAGAATCCAATGGCAAAAGGCAGCGATATCGGAAACTTTTCACACCTCATATTCATGTACTAACTTTCCTTGCTATTTCATGTGGGCTACTAACATAAAAGACAAAATAACAAAATCACGATGCTCAAAGATCCAAGTGACACCTGTTAATTGAATGGTTGCTTATTTTCCTCCTCATGCTTCCTTCTATAACAAATTCCTCAGTCAAGGACAAAGTCATGCGCCTAAAACAAGTTCTTCCACACTCTCTTCGTATTCTGAACTTCATTTTCTTTGATACTAAGCCGCTGGTCCTTTTCCTCTTGTTGTGGCCTATTCATTGCTTCATCATTTGCATCACTTGGCCACAGTTGTATTTCGCTCTAAGAACTTGAATCCACAGCTTATCTCTGTTAGCAATGAGACCCCATCCAAGCCTTTTGACAAAGGGTTTATTATGTTCACGTACTTGAGCTATAAATGCCCAGACCTCTTAGGCCTTTAGATTTGCTAATATCATTCCAAGCAACCAAATGCAAATTTCTATTATCCATAGATGACCCCCAAAGGATATTTCTACTCTTCTTCTCCCCGTCATCGCAAAAACTTAAGGGAGGCAGGCTTGTTTACATATTGTCTGTTGGCACAGCAGAAATAACGGAGCTTATCAAAGTAGTTTTTCCAGCAAAGTTTAACGTTTAGCTTTTCTAGCTTCTGCAAAATACATCAAGGCACTCTTTCATGATATGAACTTGTTCAATAGAAGCCTCACAGAAAAGGATTAGATCATCAGTGTAATGGGAGGTCTATTTCTTGAAAATTTAATTGTCTTCCATGGCTCTTGTTGCTTTGCCTAGGAAATACAATGCACAAGTCTCTAGAAGATCAGCTTATCCAATACCTTTAGAAGGGAAGAAAGACTTCATACTTTCACCATTCTTTAAAACATGCATGAGACAAGTAGAGACCCAATGCATAATATTAGAAATAAATCCCTCACCAAGACTAATATCAACAAGAATATCACAATGAAAGTCCCAATCTAAATGGTGCTGGCCCAGTGGTTTCTCTGGCCTAACAAAATGCATGAAGAAGAAAAGCCCAATCAAAACTTCTATGTCTGTTTTAAATTTAAAAATGACTCTTTATCTTCCTTTTACTATTGTTGATCTCCAAAGAAGCAAAAGGAATATGGCAATCAATTTGTCTATTCTTTTGTTCCTTATAATGCAAAGAGCCCATAAAAGTACACTATCATTTCACTCTCTTGTTTCCATCAATTATCAAAAGTAGCATTAACTTATTCTAATTTGTCTTATCCTCTTTCACATGCTTTAGAGCATTTATTACTTGCATTAAATACTAATTAATGAAGATGAGGAAGGTTAAGGAGAACAAATGTTTTCCATCTTTGCTTGACGTAAACCAGAAGCATGAAAGAAGAGGAGAATTGCTCTAAGCAGCTGAAAGCTTGTCTCTGTTCTCTATAGCTATTCAAACATTGTGATGAAAAACTTCTCTCTCTAGCAACAGAAAAATCAAAGAGGCCGCACATACAACGGATACATTTTTGAAGTCCCTGTATATACAACGTTGAAATGAAGAATAATTCAAAAATAAAGGTTAAAAGAATTATTTGTTAATATCTTGTTTGTAATCCTTCTTATTCTTACTTCTCATTTTTGTCTATTATTTCTAAACTTGCATCTGATTAATCTTGCTTTGAGAATTTGAGTGTGTTTAAGGGTATTTCCTTGATTGATAAGGGTATTCAAACTTTCTTCTTATCTATTGTAAATCTTTTCAAAAAGTGTAAGAAAATCAATTAGTGGATGAGTTAAGAGAATTCCATTATAAAAGTTGTAGGGAAGTTTAGAAACCTAAGCATTGTTATTGGGTATTCTTATAATTTTTAATTAAAAAAATTCTTTAAAGTTTTAAAAAATTAGACATAGGACAAAGAATATGAACTAAGATAATGTATAATGTTTGTAGCATCTTTAAAATTAAGCTCTTAATTAAATTAAATGACATAAATTAAATTGTGTGGTTTAATGTACCTATATAATTAGAATACCCTAAATACCACTATTAAAAATTAATTATGGAATAATAAGTTAAAATTTGTAATAAATATAGTTATTTAATTTTGTGGCATTTTATGCTTAGTTAAAATTTAAGTATATAGATACATTGTTTAGTGGAATCAAGAGTCAATTTAATATCTTACTAAGTAATAAATAGGTTTTAATAAAATTTATCTGAGGAAAATATTTTACTTAAGGATATTATATAGGAATACATTATAGAAAATTTTATGTGTTCAATTACTATTTAATTGGAATACAGTCAAGGGAATTAAACAAATTTTTATCCTAATATGAGATAAAGTTAATATATCCTGATTTAATATTAAAATAATATAAAATAATAAATATAAATAACTAGATAAATAAATAAATTAGTAATATGTATATATAATATAATAATTTGTTTATGATCATGGATGTTGCAAAACTGATAACGTAATTATGCAGTAATGAAATGAATCTACAATATGATGGAAAGATCAAAGCAGCGTATAAGGACATCATTCATGTGTTAATTGCAAGCCTCCAGTGGATGCCACATAAGCCTCAAGAATAAGCACTATGTGCAATTTTTATGTACACTCATCATATTATTTATATATTTAATAATTAAAATTTATTTTATATATAGATTCATTTGTATTATAAATAGACTCTACCTATATTAATTCAATCTTATTTATTAATTTTTTTAAATATATCATACTCCAAATACGTTTAAAAAATTTTCATACTTTATTATCTCATTTTATTTAACTTGTTTACAGTGGCAAAATAATCATTATATGCACCCCACGTGGGATGATCTTAAAAAATGAGAATTAAGTAAATATAAAAGAAATAATAAACCGTGAGATAATTATATACTAATTAGAATTAATTTAATATTTTACAATAAACAAGGTTTATCCAAGAAAAATATCTTTCTTAAAGATATTGAAAATATATATTAAAAAAAGTTTAAGAGAACTAAATTAGCATTATTGTCTAGTTAGAATTGAATTATTATCCTTATAAGATAAAAAAAAATATTTTAATTATTATAATCTACATACAGTATATAATTTTAATATAATTAAACTAATATAATGATGTACAGTAAAAGAGAAGAACTAGAATTAGAGTTGAAGAATTAAAACTTGGACAAAAAATAATAAATAGTAATCTATGGACAATATATGAAGAAATACAAAAAAGACAACCCTTAGAAATTATCCCTAAATCAGAGTATATTACACCCGAAGAAAGTCAAAAATTAAATCAAGAAAGATTAGAATTTATGAAAAAAATGGATCAAATAGAATATCAAGAATTAAAATTCTTACCAAACTTACCAAGAATAACACAATCCTCACAAGAACATCAAATAAATATGTTAAGATTAGAAAGTGAATATGATGAGATGGAACAACAAATGAGTCAAGAAGAAATAAACCTAGAAACAATACAAAAGGAATTAGGATACCTAAATCTTCAAAACCCTTACGAAGTAAATATGCAAACAGTAAAAGTCGAAGAACGACCTTTTAACCCACCTGATATAACAGCCCCAGAATATCAACAAAGAAATGAAGGAACAAGTATAGACAGAGAAACCGAAATAGCACAACAAGAATTAAGACACAAAGAACCAATGAGAAATTTAAACCCTGAATTTATGTTCGAAACTATATATACTCCCTCTAAAGACAATACATTTATACCACCTCCACTAGAACAATATGAAACAAGACCAATCCCAAACTCAGGAATATGGTTAGACCTAAACTGTCACCTAAATCGAGAAAGAAGATTAGAAGAATGGACCAAATCACAATTAATATCTCTAGTACATAGATCACCTAACACCCAATCAGCTATCTTAATCATTGAAGCCAGCTTTGTAGGAAATGTAATGGAATGGTGGAAAAGCCAAACTGAAGAATTTAGACAACAAGTAAGAACTGTACCCACATATACAACAACCAAAGAATTTTATCTAATAGTATTAAGAAAATATGAACAAGTACTAAGAAATGAATTTATAGGAAGAAGTGTAGGAGCTAATGAAAAAACCAAAATAACCCAAGCAATAGAAAAATTACATCAAATAGAAATATGTACTTTAGAACCAAAAATCTTGAACCAATATATCTGTGAATATCAAAAGTATTATCATGAAGCCAGACTAAGTACCTATGAACAAAGAAGATTTTACTTAGATCTCTTTTACTATAAATTACCAAAATTAGTATCCGAATCAATTATTACAGACTATAGAAAAGCCTTTAAAGACAATGAAAACTTAATGCCATCTGTAGACACAATGGGAAGAAGAGAAGCCTATCTAAGAGAATATTTCTCAAACAAATGTAAAGAAGCATGGAGAATGATCAAATATTATCAAAACAACAGATTAACCCTCCAATGTGGATACTATGAGACACCTCATAGATGGGGATGTCAACCACCAAAAAATTATCAAAAGAAAAAATATCTAAGAAAACAACCCTATAGACGCCAAGAATACAGATTTAGAAAATACCCAAAATCTAGATTTCAAGGAACTAGAAAACCCTTTATTCCTAGAACTTATTATAAAAAAGGACAACGAAAATTAATTATCAAAAATACCCTGAGAAATGTCAATGTTATAATTGCGGAGAATTAGGACATATATCAACCAACTGTAAAAAACCTAGAAGAAAGAAAGAAATGAATCTTATGGAAATAGCCAAAGACTATAATTTAGAACCAATAGAATTAAATACATATATAGAAGAAGAACTAGCCAACTCAGACATAGAAATTTATAAAATCGAAAAAATAATCATTGAATCAGAAGAAGAAGAAGAAGAAGATGAATTCCCCTCAAATGACGAGTATGAATATATAACTGAAAATAGTGAAATATATATGATGAACTACCTAGAAGAAGAAGAAATTGAAGATAACAGCAACCTAATAACAGAAATCGAAAAATATAATACTCAAGAATGGAACCAAGAAGAATTTGACAAAATATGGAAAGAATTAGAAGCCAAAGAAGAACTAGAAATAGAAAATGAATCCTTTAAGGAACTCGAAGACTTTGAAGAATTTACCCAAATCGATTTTGAAGAATTTCAAAAATTATGGGATGAATTAGAAATAGATAAAACAGAAACAACAGAATTAGGATTCCCAAAAATCTTGAAAAAGAAAAGAAGTTTTTCTAGAAAAAAGAATCCGAATTTAGGAAATTTAATAATACCCCAAAAACAGAATAATGAAATAACAAATTTTAAATCCATAAAAGAACAATATAAAAATGCTGAATTTAGTGTTCATGATCTAATATCAGGAAATCCCCATAGATGCACCCGAAAGTCACATAACAAACATAACATCCTAGCATGGAGATGTCCATTAAAATCCTTATATCTCAAAAGTAGTTATTGTGAATATCATTATCAAAAACGTTATGGAAAAAGTAAAATTCAAAAACAGAAAGAATGGGTTGAAAGAAGAACACAAAATAGATTAAAAGAAGAATTATCCAAATTATTAATATGTCATGAAAATTTATCTGATCAATTATCTGATTAATTACTAACTACTGTTTATTCCAGAGATGGAGCAATCTCCAAATAACAGTACATGTAATCAAAACCCCGAAGAAGATGAGGATCAAACCCATCTGACTGAACGAATAAATTCCCTCGAACTTTGAGTAAATTCTCTCGAATTGAATATCAGTATTTTATCATCTCAGATGATAAGCCAAGTAAATACTTTGAGTAATACGATTAATTATCTTACTTAAACCGTGGGTAACCTCAGTTCCCATGTTGATGAACTACAAACACGAATAATTATCCTTGAAAAAGGAAAACAAGTAATGGGTCATTCACCCAGTCCAATCCAAAGTCCGACCCAAACACCACCATCAAGTCCATCTACCTCGACCTCGACCCATATACCACAAACACCATCATTTTTGGCTGTCCTTGAACAGGAAGTCAAACAGGCCCAAGAAAAAGCCCAAAATAATCCTCAAAGACCATCAACCTCCAGACCAGTAAATCCGGCCCAACAAATCCAAAACCAATATGAGTACTTCCAAACCATAATCCGAAGATTAAACCAATGTAACTTACACTTAGAAGCACGGCCAAAAACGGCTCAAGCACCTCTCTCTAGTCTCTCTCTAAACTCTGAATTCTCTCTGAATTCCGAGCACCTCCCTCTGTACAAATATTATACTTTCATCAAATAAATAAGAGTATTTGCAGAATCAGGTAATGGCAGGCTAAACTCTTCGCTCAGAAACTAAGTAGTAGTATTTCCCATTATCATTCATAATGTGTTGATCGATCCTATATCCGTTGTGTCAATACTGAAGTGAGAATTAGCTATTCACTGAATAGTAAATTAGTATCGGGAATAGTTACGCCTCTGGTAGAAAACGAAGGAAGGCTGTGCTGGACTAAGCTGAAGGAGGAAGGACTCTGTGAAGGTATTGACTGACGTATGAGGCCCTGTGTGCCGTTGCAGTCATGTAATTGATACCCTGTATGAAAGAGGACAGGAGACTCCCTTCCGAGTTCGTCTGTGACCCGGTTTAGTTTCGGTCAAAGCCTATTCCCATTACTAGTCTCTATTGAATGAATGCCTGGTTCCGCTCACTTCAGGCTGTCTGTGAATATGGTATTGAGCATCTGTCACGACGCCTATACCGGCGAAACGGGCTCCTCTGACGGGGGGTTCTCGCTCTATGATTCACTGAATCGGGGAGCGAAGTAGGGACTCTTAACCCCACAGGGCCGTCAAAAGGCGGTTGTATAGTCGAGAGGCTATACGTAAAGCTTGGTACCAGGGACCATAGTTGGCTCTCCACGTGCGCGACAAGTAGAGACGGAAGTCATATTCCCGAAAGGGAGCGTACAGTGTAGTCCCTCACCGTGTATGGGCACCAAGGGGATGTTGTGCGTACTTGGTTTCGCCGGGCTGAACAAATATGGTATCAGAGCACCATGGTATGAATGATAATAAAGAAATATGAACCTTAGTTTCTGACTGTTTTAGCTTACATTACACCCACTGGTACACATATCTGCATATCTGCGTTAGCTCTTCTACTTCTGCTCTCTTATCTGCTTTGCTTACTCACTCTCTACTGCTCACTGCTCACACCACTTATTGTTCATTTATCATCATGAGTAATTTTGATTATGTATGTTTAGATTTCGAAGAATTTCTACCTTTTATACCCTACAAAAATGAAACTCTAGTCGCAGTACCCTTCAACCTAGGAGGAGAAGGAAATAATACATGGAACCTTGTAAATTGGACAAATATGTTCTTACTCAAACAATTAGGATGTATAATAGATCCCAGTATAACATACACCCAAGCAAGAAATCATCTATCCGAAGATATAAGAAGTATCTTAGAAACAGTACCTGAACATAAACAAACACAAGAAACTAGAATTAGAGTTGAAGAATTAAAACTTGGACAAAAAATAATAAATAGTAATCTATGGACAATATATGAAGAAATACAAAAAAGACAACCCTTAGAAATTATCCCTAAATCAGAGTATATTACACCCGAAGAAAGTCAAAAATTAAATCAAGAAAGATTAGAATTTATGAAAAAAATGGATCAAATAGAATATCAAGAATTAAAATTCTTACCAAACTTACCAAGAATAACACAATCCTCACAAGAACATCAAATAAATATGTTAAGATTAGAAAGTGAATATGATGAGATGGAACAACAAATGAGTCAAGAAGAAATAAACCTAGAAACAATACAAAAGGAATTAGGATACCTAAATCTTCAAAACCCTTACGAAGTAAATATGCAAACAGTAAAAGTCGAAGAACGACCTTTTAACCCACCTGATATAACAGCCCCAGAATATCAACAAAGAAATGAAGGAACAAGTATAGACAGAGAAACCGAAATAGCAATAGAATACAGATGCTCATGATACTGTATACCCAATAGGTGTCGTGACAGATATATCAAACAAAATGCTATATAAGTGGCAAGCTGATTTGTCATATTATGATTATACTGTTGAATACATCAAAGGTACAAATAACTTGATTGCTGATTTCCTTTCCAGAGATGGAGCAATCACCAAAGAACAGTACATGTAATCAAAACCCCGAAGAAGATGAGGATCAAACCCATCTGACTGAACGAATAAATTCCCTCGAACTTCGAGTAAATTCTCTCGAATTGAATATCAGTATTTTATCATCTCAGATGATAAGCCAAGTAAATACTTTGAGTAATACGATTAATTATCTCACTCAAACCGTGGGTAACCTCAGTTCCCATGTTGATGAACTACAAACACGAATAATTATCCTTGAAAAAGGAAAACAAGTAATGGGTCATTCACCCAGTCCAACCCAAAGTCCGACCCAAACACCACCATCAAGTCCATCTACCTCGACCTCGACCCATATACCACAAACACCATCATTTTTTGCTGTCCTTGAACAGGAAGTCAAACAGGCCCAAGAAAAAGCCCAAAATAATTCTCAAAGACCATCAACCTCCAGACCAGTAAATCCGGCCCAACAAATCCAAAACCAATATGAGTACTTCCAAACCATAATCCGAAGATTAAACCAATGTAACTTAGCCGCACCAACTGTCAAATATATCTCCCACTACTCCATCAATAAAGCTGTCATCAAACCAGGAACCAATCCTCATTTAGTTCAAACACTATTTGCATATGGATTAGTTCACTGTATTTATCCCTCAAAAAAGCTCGAAGAACTATCTATGTTACCAAAAGCCATCCAAGAAGCCGCAAGGCACTATTCAAATATTGTTACTCAATATGAAGTATATGTAAGGTGTTACTCGACTGTTGCCGAGATAACTCCAAAGAAATTTTATTCCCCAATTAATTTAATTAAGTATGGAACAACAAAGAAGCCCTTCGAATTTGAGGAGTCAGAGAAGTCCTCAATACCACCAGAAGAATTCGCCAGTTTAATCTCCCGAATCCGAGCACAGGAACATGAAACAATATTTGCAGAAATGAACAGAACTCTATCTGCCAACGAAGCCCAATGGGTATACTTCAAAGGACAGTATTCGTGCCTCTATTCAGTAGGAAGAACAAGAAGAAAACCGCAACTGTTCACAGAATTCTACGAAGAAATAAAATCAAATAAAATGGAAAATACTGAAGAAACAAAGAAACGAATATGCCAGTATCTCTCCGAGTATCCAATGCACAAATGTATCTTCTGCAAGGATCAGGAAAGAACTGAAGAAGTACCAGTAACTCCACCTACCAGCATCAACATCCTCGAATTGTGAAAGAAGCGCTAAAGGCAAATGGCGCACCAGACAACGAATGACTGACAAGAAAAGCATCTTCCGAAAAGTCAACAAAGGAGAAACACCGAATGACTAAAGAAGACAAAGACAAACCTCGAAGTGACAAAAGACAAACGGCATCTATCCACAAGGAATCTTTTTAACTTTATCTCTTCCTTTGTAAAGTTTACTTTATCTCTTCACCTTTATCCCTTCTTGTAAGCAGCTCCGAGGAATACCTCGCCTGCGCTCCCCCCACTCCTCTATATAAACACATGTAACTTACACTTAGAAGCACGGCCAAAAACGGCTCAAGCACCTCTCTCTAGTCTCTCTCTAAACTCTGAATTCTCTCTGAATTCCGAGCACCTCCCTCTGTACAAATATTATACTTTCATCAAATAAACAAGAGTATTTGCAGAATCAGGTAATGGCAGGCTAAACTCTTCGCTCAGAAACTAAGTAGTAGTATTTCCCATTATCATTCATAATGTGTTGATCGATCCTATATCCGTTGTGTCAATACTGAAGTGAGAATTAGCTATTTGGCAATAGGCGAGAATGCCTGGTTCCGCTCACTTCACAGACAGCCTGAAGTGAGCGGAACCAGGCATTCATTCAATAGAGACTAGTAATGGGAATAGGCTTTGACCGAAACTAAACCGGGTCACAGACGAACTCGGAAGGGAGTCTCCTGTCCTCTTTCATACAGGGTATCAATTACATGACTGCAACGGCACACAGGGCCTCATACGTCAGTCAATACCTTCACAGAGTCCTTCCTCCTTCAGCTTAGTCCAGCACAGCCTTCCTTCGTTTTCTACCAGAGACGTAACTATTCTCGATACTAATTTACTATTCAGTGAATAGCTAATTCTCACTTCAGTATTGACACAGCGGATATAGGATCGATCAACACATTATGAATGATAATGGGAAATACTACTACTTAGTTTCTGAGCGAAGAGTTTAGCTTGCCATTACCTGATTCTGCAAATACTCTTGTCTATTTGATGAAAGTATAATATTTGTACAGAGGGAGGTGCTCGGAATTCAGAGAGAATTCAGAGTTTAGAGAGAGACTAGAGAGAGGTGCTTGAGCCGTTTTTGGCCGTGCTTCTAAGTGTAAGTTACATGTGTTTATATAGAGGAGTGGGGGAGCGCAGGCGAGGTATTCCTCGGAGCTGCTTACAAGAAGGGATAAAGGTGAAGAGATAAAGTAAACTTTACAAAGGAAGAGATAAAGTTAAAAAGATTCCTTGTGGATAGATGCCGTTTGTCTTTTGTCACTTCGAGGTTTGTCTTTGTCTTCTTTAGTCATTCGGTGTTTCTCCTTTGTTGACTTTTCGGAAGATGCTTTTCTTGTCAGTCATTCGTTGTCTGGTGCGCCATTTGCCTTTAGCGCTTCTTTCACAATTCGAGGATGTTGATGCTGGTAGGTGGAGTTACTGGTACTTCTTCAGTTCTTTCCTGATCCTTGCAGAAGATACATTTGTGCATTGGATACTCGGAGAGATACTGGCATATTCGTTTCTTTGTTTCTTCAGTATTTTCCATTTTATTTGATTTTATTTCTTCGTAGAATTCTGTGAACAGTTGCAGTTTTCTTCTTGTTCTTCCTACTGAATAGAGGCACGAATACTGTCCTTTGAAGTATACCCATTGGGCTTCGTTGGCAGATAGAGTTCTGTTCATTTCTGCAAATATTGTTTCATGTTCCTGTGCTCGGATTCGGGAGATTAAACTGGCGAATTCTTCTGGTGGTATTGAGGACTTCTCTGACTCCTCAAATTCGAAGGGCTTCTTTGTTGTTCCATACTTAATTAAATTAATTGGGGAATAAAATTTCTTTGGAGTTATCTCGGCAACAGTCGAGTAACACCTTACATATACTTCATATTGAGTAACAATATTTGAATAGTGCCTTGCGGCTTCTTGGATGGCTTTTGGTAACATAGATAATTCTTCGAGCTTTTTTTAGGGATAAATACAGTGAACTAATCCATATGCAAATAGTGTTTGAACTAAATGAGGATTGGTTCCTGGTTTGATGACAGCTTTATTGATGGAGTAGTGGGAGATATATTTGACAGTTGGTGCGGCTAAGTTACATTGGTTTAATCTTCGGATTATGGTTTGGAAGTACTCATATTGGTTTTGGATTTGTTGGGCCGGATTTACTGGTCTGGAGGTTGATGGTCTTTGAGGATTATTTTGGGCTTTTTCTTGGGCCTGTTTGACTTCCTGTTCGAGGACAGCCAAAAATGATGGTGTTTGTGGTATATGGGTCGAGGTCGAGGTAAATGGACTTGATGGTGGTGTTTGGGTCAGACTTTGGGTTGGACTGGGTGAATGACCCATTACTTGTTTTCCTTTTTCAAGGATAATTATTCGTGTTTGTAGTTCATCAACATGGGAACTGAGGTTACCCACGGTTTGAGAGAGATAATTAATCGTATTACTCAAAGTATTTACTTGGCTTATCATCTGAGATGATAAAATACTGATATTCAATTCGAGAGAATTTACTCGAAGTTCGAGGGAATTTATTCGTTCAGTCAGATGGGTTTGATCCTCATCTTCTTCGGGGTTTTGATTACATGTACTGTTATTTGGAGATTGCTCCATCTCTGGAAAGGAAATCAGCAATCAAGTTATTTGTACCTTTGATGTATTGAACAGTATAATCATAATATGACAAATCAGCTTGCCACTTATATAGCATTTTGTTTGATAGTCTTTCTGTTCTAAGTCCTTTAGTTAACCACATCTTTACTTGAGTATTATCAGTTCTGATAATAAAGCTACTATTAACAATAAACAATTCGAATTTAATTACAGCTTTTACAATGGCTAAAAATTCTTTCCATGTGGAATGATACTTGGTTTGGCTATCATTAAATTTTCCACTAGCATATCTAGTGATATGTTCTTGTTGTTCTTGGTCAGTTTTATGATAAAGGGCAGCGCCCCAATAATTTTCTGATGCGTCTGTATAAATGATCCATTGAATGTTTTCTTGGGTTGGAATTATTAATTTTGGTAAATTATTACATAATCCTTTTATTTTTTGAATTAATTGTTCGGTTTCTTCATTCCATTTCCAAGGAGTTTTTTCTCCTACTAATCGGGATAATTGAGCAGTATATTTTGATAAATGAGGGATAAAGTTTCTAGCTTGATTTACTAGTCCTAAGAATGATTGGAGGTCTTTTTTATTTGTGATTTTTCTAAAGTCTTTGGCTTTTATACTTATGTGTTCCTGTAATTCGATTCCGTTTGAACTTATATAATGACCTAAAAATGTTATTCGTTCTTTTCTTAATTCTACTTTACTAGGGGAAATATTTATTCCTTTTTGTTCTACAATTTTCATGAATTCTTCTAAGTGTTTTTCATGTTGTTCTTTGTTTTCTGAAAATACTAGGATATCATCGATGTATACTATGGCAAAGTCTTTGATGGGTATTAGAAGGTTTTGTATATATTCTTGAAATATACTTGGACTATTGTGGTATCCCATTGGTAATACATTCCATTCATATAATCCTTCGGAGGTTAGAAAGGCAGTATATTTTTTACTTGGTTCTTCTAGTCTTATTTGGAAAAATCCTGATTTACAGTCAAATTTACTAAAGATTTGTTTTCCTTTGATTAGGTTAAATAGTAATTCTATTTTTGGAATTGGGTATCTATTTCTAATTGCTAATTTATTTAATTTTTTGTAGTTTATGACCATTCGGGATTTATTTCTTCTTTTTTCTGCATCGCTGACAACAATCATTGCTGGCGAGCAGTAGTTTGATCTACTTTCTCTTATTAATTCATATTTTTTCATTTCTTCTATATGCATAATAAATTCTTTTTTATCTTTTGGTGTCCATGGATAGGGTTTACTACATATTTCTTGGCTATAATCTGATAATTCGATTTTTGCATAAGGCTTTGATTTATTCCAATGAATTGAGGATTTTCACTATAATTTTCATTTATTCTTTCTTCAATGGTTTTTTTGTTTTTCTATATTCCTAAGTGCTTTTTTAATTTCAATTATTGGTTCTTTATTGGGAACAAACTGTCAAATATATCAGTCACGACGCCTGAAGAATTTACATGGAATAAGAATGCCACTAGGAAGTAAAATTATAAGTATTACCGGAATGGTAGGACTTGTATTCTCCAACAAACACAAAATCTATAAAAGAAATATTGGAAATATAACCATTGACAAACACTTTATGCCAGTCTTAGAAGAATTACCCCTAGATAGACGAAGAATCACTATACCTAGACAACTGCAACTCGAATTAGATAATACTACAGAATTAGGCGAAGAAGACCCTCAAAGAATTTCATTCAACAATAGACCAGGAAATCGAAGTATTAGAATTAATACACCTCAAGAAATAATAACTATAAATCCAAGAAGAAGTATACAAGAATCAAGACCCCTAGAAAGAACTTTAATTAGATCTAGAAGCCATAGCTCTTATGAACCAAACTATCTTCCCGAAATACCTGTAAGATCAAATTTATTAGAAATACAACCAAATATCCCAGAAATAGATTTGACCACAGAATTAGAAAATCTAATCCTTGTAGAAGTACCTCGAGAAAAAAACTGGATAGAAATAATAGCCCTAGTAAACCCAGAAATAGAAAGAAGTTCAATACACATAGAATACACCGATAACAACATAGAAATACAAGAAGAAGAAACTATAGCACAAACCATGTTAAGATTTAATAACAGAGATATAATAAAAGTAAAACTCTATGTAGAATCAGAAATAAAAAACCAAACTCATAAAATTATCCTAGGAAAAGATTTCCTAGAACATGTAAAACCATATAGAATCCAGAAAGATAGAATTCTAATAAACATAGAAAGACAAGTAGTAATCCTCGAAAAAATAAAAATGATTTAATGAAATTTTATTATGTCTTAGTAAAATTTAACTACCAAAGATATCAATCACGCAAATACCATGCTATGATTGATACAGGAGCAAATATTACAACCTCAAAATACAACATATTACCACCCGAACTTTGGAAAAAAGAAAAACCAATTAGAATGAGTAGCGCTGGAAAAGAAATACATATAATAGAACTATTTGCCAGAGAAGTACCTATACAAATAGGAAATTATGAACTAAAAATCCCAGTATTACACCAGTATAATGAAACCACTCCTGACATCATCTTAGGAATGGATTTCTTAGAACAATATCTACCTCTACACTTTACCGAAAAAACTCTAATCCTAACAACACCCTGTAAACATCAAGCTTGGGCAATAAGAATACAAAATCCATACAACCGAACTGATACCAACTTTAAACTAAAACAAACAAAAAATGAAATACAGTTTGTTCCCAATAAAGAACCAATAATTGAAATTAAAAAAGCACTTAGGAATATAGAAAAACAAAAAACCATTGAAGAAAGAATAAATGAAAATTATAGTGAAAATCCTCTAATTCATTGGAATAAATCAAAGCCTTATGCAAAAATCGAATTATCAGATTATAGCCAAGAAATATGTAGTAAACCCTATATGAGGAAAATATTTTACTTAAGGATATTATATAGGAATACATTATAGAAAATTTTATGTGTTCAATTACTATTTAATTGGAATACAGTCAAGGGAATTAAACAAATTTTTATCCTAATATGAGATAAAGTTAATATATCCTGATTTAATATTAAAATAATATAAAATAATAAATATAAATAACTAGATAAATAAATAAATTAGTAATATGTATATATAATATAATAATTTGTTTATGATCATGGATGTTGCAAAACTGATAACGTAATTATGCAGTAATGAAATGAATCTACAATATGATGGAAAGATCAAAGCAGCGTATAAGGACATCATTCATGTGTTAATTGCAAGCCTCCAGTGGATGCCACATAAGCCTCAAGAATAAGCACTATGTGCAATTTTTATGTACACTCATCATATTATTTATATATTTAATAATTAAAATTTATTTTATATATAGATTCATTTGTATTATAAATAGACTCTATCTATATTAATTCAATCTTATTTATTAATTTTTTTAAATATATCATACTCCAAATACGTTTAAAAAATTTTCATACTTTATTATCTCATTTTATTTAACTTGTTTACAGTGGCAAAATAATCATTATATGCACCCCACGTGGGATGATCTTAAAAAATGAGAATTAAGTAAATATAAAAGAAATAATAAACCGTGAGATAATTATATACTAATTAGAATTAATTTAATATTTTACAATAAACAAGGTTTATCCAAGAAAAATATCTTTCTTAAAGATATTGAAAAAATATATTAAAAAAAGTTTAAGAGAACTAAATTAGCATTATTGTCTAGTTAGAATTGAATTATTATCCTTATAAGATAAAAAAAAATATTTTAATTATTATAATCTACATACAGTATATAATTTTAATATAATTAAACTAATATAATGATGTACAGTAAAAGAGAAGAACTTAAGAAGCAAGTAACATATAACTTCTTTAAAACTTGCCCCACACACATCCAGAATGGGAAGGGCTACACGTAAGAGTGATGACTTCATCATGATTAAAACAAAAGAATCTCCACCCTGTACCTACATACATAAGTGGCGTGATCTTAGGCGTATATACTTGGGCTGCTCTGCAGGGACGTATTTGATATATAAAAAATTAAAAATAAAAATAATTTATAGATAAAAAATATTTTAATATCTTTATTTTTTATTTTCTTTTCTCACATCTAACCAAAAATACTGTAGGTAAATCATCCCTTCAATCGGCAAGAGTGACAAAAGTTGAAGCAAAAAGGGTGAGTGAAACAATGAAAGGGTGAGATGAGGAGAGATCCAAATGGAGAAAGAGGATTTTGGGAAAAGAGAAGCAGAGTTTGAAAAGCAAGAAGAGAGAATTGAAAGAAACTCAAATAAAATATCAAGGTAAAAATATAATTTTATTTATGTATACAAAGCTAGTGTATACTTTTTTTTTAACCATCATTTCTTCATTATTTTTTTTCTTCTTTATCTTCCTTTTCTTTGTAATAGTAAAATTATCTTGAGTTGAAAATGGAGAAAGAGGATTTTGGGAAAAGAGAAACAGAGTTTGAAAAGCAAGAAAAGAGAATAGAAAGAAACTCAAATAAAATATCAAGGTAAAAATATAATTTTATTTATGTATACAAAGCTAGTGTATACTTTTTTTTAACCATTATTTCTTCATTATTTTTCTTTTTTATCTTCTTCATCTTCCTTTTCTTCGGAATAGTAAAATTTAGGAGAAACCATAAACTTAATCTTGAGTTGAAATCCTTTTATAACTATAACTATATTAAAAATAATTTAGGATTTTATTATTAAATAGGAATAATTTAAGATTTTGTTATTATATGCTTGGTATGTTTAATTTAAGAATTATTATAATTCTCAGTGTGTTTTGTTCTTGAAATCTTACAAATATAATTCAAATAATATGTCATTTAATTATTTGTGAAAATAAAAATATTTAAAAACCCGCACATAAAAGGTTGAACCTATAATTATTTTTATATATAAAAGACTGTGATACTAAAATATCTTGACTCTTATGCATAGATGGCTTTAGTATTGGGAGTACCTTGACATAGACCTATCATGGACTTAATTAAGAAAGGGAAGACATTAAAAGACATGATAAATAAGAAAAGGATTCTATTAGAATATGTACAAGGAACTAATGCCTTTTTAGATTAGTTTTAGGAGCATGCATAATAATATTTTATGAATTATCTATCTATAATTTATACTTTAATTTATACTCGTGCTGACTACTGATATTTTATGTTAAAAGAAATAATCAATACTCATTATGATATATGACCTAAATTATTTGGAATGTGAAAATTTAGTAATACATGTGGCTATATCTTATATATTTGAGTGTTAGTTGTGTGATAAGTAATTATCTATATGCAATGTTTGAAACAAGTTTCTATAGGTAAAAAAGTATTTCAAGATAAAGATAGAGTTCTCAAAGAATGAACTCTTGCTAAAAAGTAGTCTTTGGAAACTAAGATTTTATAAATTTCCAATTTTACAATAAGTATTTTGAAGAGAGGATACTCAGTTTTTATCTATAAAGATAAAGTTATTGTTTACATAAAAGGAAGCATATGATTATTTGAAATCAACCTAAAGGTTAAAGTTCCTCAAGAATGAAAGTCTCACTTTTTAAGGGACAAGGTTATAACAGGAAGTTATAAAAAAGTTAAAAAGCCCTCACGTGACTTTAAGCTTTAAGTTTTAAATTAAAGCTTGTGAATCCATTCTAAAAGACGTTCTATTCATATTTACTCTTGTCAATGGTGATTCTATTGATTATAATGATTAAAGAGAATAGTCTTTTTCATTGACAGCACTGAGAACCTGAGTCTTACACCAAGTAATATAGGATGTTTAGTATATTACCTATGATTGTAAAAATCCAAACTTGTACAAGTGGTAAGGGACTTGATATTAGACTTTGTGGATGTGTTTTCTTTATAACCAGCGCTTTCAAGATAGGATCATCTACATTTTCTTATAAAGATATATATATATATATATGAAAAGAGAGAGAAAGAGAGAGAGAGAGAGAGGATACTCATTAGAGTATTATTTAAACTCTATAAATGAAGTGAAGATAATGACATGCTACATTGTATTAAGTTTATGCAATACATAGATTACAAATATGAGAAACTAAGCCTATTATGATTATGTTGGAATTGTACTTATGAAAGATCTCGTCATAACCATTTTATTATATTTGATTGCAATTCTATATGATATATTGATTGCCATGCAATATGTGATATTTTACCATACAAATGTGGCTAGTTTAGCATGTTACCATTATAATATAATTAAACATGGGATGTATATGGTTACATATTCTACATGGTTATGCCCTCATACATGAATGCTTTTGTATTTTTATCTATTGTATTATATTTACTATTCTTATATGCCACAGACAGGAGAACTAAAATAAAAATATTTTATGATCATATAATAGCTAAACCATCACTAGTTTTCGAAATTAAATTATGTTCATATTGAGAATGTAAATTCTTACTATACTTAATGATGTGTTCAAATAAGAACTTCAATTTACAGAATGCAATGCTGATAATATATTGATGTGATTGAGATAGGTCAAAGTCAAGTCAACATAAGTATTGATGTCAAGTCTAGCAAGCCATAACTAGATAGTGATTATTTTATAATAGTTAAAGTAAGCCAATATACATATTTAGTGGTCTAGTTTAAGAACTAATTGTACTTTTATATTCTAGTAAGTGAATGTTATGATGATTTCATTTGTAATTATGTAACCTATGAATATTAGATATATAAAATTAGTTACTTGATATATAATAAAAAAAAAATTTAATGCTCACAATTTCGTTACTTTGATAAACAATTAAGAAGTGTAACACTCCTTAAAGTGTGTTACAATGTTATCTTCTTTATCCTTGATTTATTTTGCATTTATTCTTGATTTTATTTTATTAAATTGAAACTCTAATCAACTAAATCTTCTTGATTAGTTCACTTTTACTTATCTATATTAAGTTCTAGTCAACTAAATCAAAAATCAGCTAACTAAATTATTCTCATAGTATTAAAACTTAACTTTTTTAATCTCACTCTAATTTCTTATGTTAAAATCATCTATGTTATTACTAACATCATTCAATTTAGTTGTCCTGATTTGATTTAAGTTTCAAATTGCATTATAATCATCTTATTGCACAAGTACCTATTCACTCCCTTTCTAAGTAAATTCTTTATTTTAGATAATAAATGTTAACAAATAATTGATTAAAAAGAATACTTTGTTAAATACTCACAAAATATTTAATTAAGGAAGGATAAAATTTGTAGGCTTTATGAGAGTATATAAAATTTATTTATTTTACTTTACATATAGAAATAAAAAATAAATTTGTGTTTGAAGATTTTTTTAGCATTTTAAAAGATTTAGATGTAAGTTTGTACAATAAAATATTTATTATATAAATATAGATAAAAATAAACATATCATGAGTTTGAATATCTCACTATTCAAATTTAAATCCAAACCTTCTAAAATGCTAAAAAACAATATCTTCCAAAAGAAAAAGATCTCAATTTTTGGCTAGACCTAGCCCTCTTTTTCAAATCATTAATTCCACTTTTCTTTCCCACTCACTTTTTTTAAAGTTGTGGTATCAACAATTCTATTGGTTTTTGGTTTGTTCTATGGATGAAATTCTAAAAGAAAGAAACAGCCTAGGTAGAAAGATAGAAATTGTGTTTGAACATCGTATAGTAGGGACTAGACTTTATATATACTATATCCCTATACCCCTCCTTCTTTTCAAAGATAAGAAACTCCAAGCCACTAAAATTTGGGAAAACATACCTTGATGCAAACATATTCGAATTCAAAGCAAACCTAAAAACTTTATGTTATTTTTTTTTCTTATATTTCTTCTATATGTTTTTTCTTCATACAACATGGTATACTCTTTTGTAGATTCAAAGTGAGGTGAGGTGAAAGTCTTTTTCTAACTCATAAGCAAGGGGGCTTTATCCTGACACAAGTAGGTGATGGGGATCTATGGTTTCTATTTTTCAATCAAGCTTAGATATGTTTGAAAGCCTTAAGATGACTTGCAAAAAAAAATTCTTTCTAGGCAAAATAAATGGTTCATTTATTAATGGGTGAATGATAGGAATTAAACCCACCTCATAATTCATGCACAGGTATCAATAAAATTTGCTAATGTAAATTTTATTAAAACCTATAAAATTTAGATATTTTACTCATCTCTCTAATTAGAAATTTAGTAACATAAACTTTTTTATCAATTATTTATTAATTATTATATTATATATGAAATATTAATTATTCAAAACTCTATTTTGGTCCCATAAGTATATTCAATATTTTATATTTGTGTTAAAAAAAATTATGTTGGTTTTCAAAATGTTTCAAATGAATTCATTAAATAGCTCTGTTAATGATTTGTAGTTAATGCTAATGTGGCTTTAAATCTTTCATCTAGTCAACATGCAACACTTAATAAAATGCTAAAAATAGCATAATTTTTTTATAGATGTCACACAGACACAATATTACTATCATATAACAAATTTTATCAACCAAAAATTATAAAAACTATTTATAAAATTTCTCATAATTATTCAAACATTATATCTTTAATAGTTATACAAAACATAGTATTATTAAGATCATGGTATATTTAAACTATAGTCTAAAAACACTATGAATTCAAAACATATAAAATGTAATTTATTACATAGACCCTAAACGACACTCTTAAACAACATACAAAGCATGTCCTTCTTCACTTATGGCCATTTACTTTTTGTTCAGGATCACTTGAACTAGTTCCACCTATGAAATTTCATGCTAGATCCACTTTACCTCTACCACAAACTTATATGTTGACATGAACTAATAGCTTATCTAAACACATTACTGTAAGATAGTGAGAATTTATATTTTTAGTAAGACAATAATTAGTTGAAAACTAGTAGTGGCTCAGCTATATAATATATAGAAAATCATTTTATTTTCCCTTTATTCATTGCATATGGAAAAGATAGTAAATCATAGACAAAAATAAAACACATGTCAACTGAGATATATTTATCGACCATAATCACAATCACATCAATGCATAATAACCAATCCCATGATCACTATTAGTAAGGGGACGCAAAGCCCCAACCAACTCACATAGTAGTATTCAAAAGAAACTTAAAAAATGATGCAAATTCAAATCATTTGTATCAAATATTATGAAAATATAGTAATTTGTCATTATATCATAACATAATAAGAAACAAGATTGTCAAGCCATAAATATTTCTCATTAGGGCATTTCCCATAGTCGATATACATAAATAAATCAAATAGAAGTCTCCTCCTAGAGGATCATCCCTCATTTCTTAAGGCACACCTCCTAGAGCGTCCATTGCTGACAAATACTATCTCTTTTAAAGCCCCATCCATAACCCTTAAGAATATTGTCTCTTAAGATTACCCTCCAGAGGATCATATCTCATATAGCTTTAGCTATTCTCTTCTTTCCATAGATCATATAATTAGATAACAATAAGGTAAGTGATGTAATACTAAATCATAGTAAAGTAAGTAATTTAATTTAGGCAAATAGTAAAAAAACACATATAGCTATGCAAACATATTCTTTTTATCCTAAACAGTAAACTTTGGAATACTTTTACCATGACTTATCTATTTTGAATGTCTTTTACAGTCTTAGTCTATAGTCTATTCGTCATAAAGTCCATATAGGTCCACTTATAAGATTCACAATCAAATCCATATATGTCCATATGGAAATTTCTTAGGTGCACCTAAGAAAATTAATAGTCAAAATTAAATCTATACAGGTAGGGTCCATGCGCAATATAGGTAAAGTCTACTTGCAAAATAAATCTTAACCATTAAGTATATAAATGACGTGGCTCACCAGATGTATAAAAAAATTACTCTGTCCATATGGGTCTAGTCACAAGTTCATGTAAGTCTAGTCATAACGTCCATAGTCAAGGTCTATATATGGTCCAGTCATGAGTTCATATATTAAGGAATTAATATTTTCTTAAGCAGCTTATTTAATCTTTATTATCTTCCCCTTTCACATATATGACTTTGTGTATTTGGGTTTATCTTAATTTGTTAGGTTTCCCAAAATAGCTATGTATAAATGAATTTCTAATTAAAATTACTACTATCAAAATTCAATCTATTATTGTAAAGATTGGAAAATTAAGGCAAATTGTAATTAAATTATGTATATCTTTATCTAACCTTAATGAATTCCTAAAATATTCCTAAGTATATCTAGGAATGATCCTTGTAAAGTCTCGAATCAAAGCAATCACAAATCCAAAAGTAACATCTTTTTGTTTTTTTTTTTAAATTTGGGGGCTTGGTGCTAGACTCAAAATTTGGCTGAACTTATTCAAATCTTTAAAAATTATCAAATTTGAAATGTAAGATTTTTGACATGTCTATTTACTATGATGCAAGTATTAGATTCCAACAAAATCAACTAGCCCCTCAAATTCTCCAAAATTCCACTATGGCTTAGTATAGCTTTAAATTAGCCATAGTGCAATCTTGGCCAAAATTTTTGAGGCATCAAATGAAATCCAAAAATCATGCAATAAACCATGCAACTACTTTAACATGTTAGCAACAACATGTCTAAAATCAAGGCAATCCAACATCATTTGATTTTATGACAAAAATAAAAAATGTTAAAGCTTTTAGTAACAAAGCTTAACCATAAGTAGCATAATTCAATTTAAGCCAAATCTAACCATATTGCCTCATTTCTTTCGGTTCAGTAACTCAACAAAACACACCAAGAACACCCAATCCCATGAATATGCCTATTTTCCCACTTTCAATCTTCTTAAAGTTTTTGTTCAAAATTCCCAAAATTTTCCTTTTTCTTTTCCCTTTTCTTTTTTAGGGGGGGGGGGGGCTCTACACCCTATGGAACCACCTTCTTGTCCCTATAGAACTGGTCTCTTCCCTTTAAATCTCATAATAGAAAGAGGACAATCAATCATAAAACTAAAAGCTTTCCTATTTGCAAGACCAAAGTCTTACCTTATATTTCTTTCAAAAAATTCTTTAATTTCTTCTCTTTTTGCTCTTTCTCTCTCTGAACTCTCTCTCCTCTAGTTCAACTCCCCCTACACAAGCTTATCCTCCTTTCTTGGTTATAAAGCCAATTTTTGGATTAATTTACAAGATTCATATATCTATATATATATTATTTCCTTTTTGTTTTCCTGATCTCTTAGCAAATTTTTTTCTTTTCCTTATCCTCCTTCTGCTATACATCCCATTAGTCTCCCAGAAGTAAGGCAAGTTGGTCAAATATTAAGTCAAAATTGAGATTGTTTAGTTATGCACTAAAATTTCTTAATTTCTAATTAAATTAAATAAATTAAGTTAGAGTTTTGGACTAAAATCTTATGACTTGTTCAGTTGATTTCTAATTCCTCTAGTTGTCCTAAATTAGATCTTAAAATTCCTAAATTTTAGTTTTAAAAAATTGCATTTTGACCCATAATAAAAATTACAGATTTTTATCCTAAATTTTGAGACATTTTAATTTGTATCCCAAAAAATCACCCCAAATATTTTTAATTAATTATAATATATTTATTGTGAATTTTGGTGAATCAAAATTAATTTATTGACCCTTAGAATAATTATATTTAATTATTTTTCCTCTTTTATAAATATACATGAATTTATCAAATATTTCACACAAATAGCAAACAATTTAGAGTAAATTCTAATTTAATAAATCCACACAAATAATTAAATTAAAATAAATTTATTCACTAATTATTATTTTTAACTATTTACTTTTAATTTTTTCTGGATGATGTCACATAACATCTAACGTTGATGTGACTACACAACTTGTAACTCGATTTCTTTATTGTTAATAAACAGTGTTGCTATGATTTGAATCACTTCAATTAGATTTGAAAGATTTAAATTTATTTGATTTTTTTTTAATTTTTTTGACTTTATAAAAAGTAGAATGTAAAATAAAAATAATTTTTTAAGTATAAAATTTGAAAAAAAATAATTAAGATTAAAAAAATAAAATTTAGATCATAGAAGCATCAAGCATTATCGATTTCTCAACAATAACAAAACTAAGTTTACATAACTTGGCACTTAATCAGTACATTTTCTTTTTCTTCAACCTCAAGCTAACCCATATCTCATATCTGGCCAAGAACATGACGCCATACCAGTCTCCGAACTAGTAGGACACAGCCGTTGTCGTTACCATCTGTTGCTTGAATCTATCGTCCAAGGCTACCATGAGAAGAAGCTTTGAAAATGTTTTTTCATTGTTGTCGAGAAAAGCTTCTCCAAGATAGACATTAGATTTTCTTTACACTCCAAACCCCTAAATTTTAGCTTATTAAAGCAAGAAAAGATGTCAAATTTGAAAGAATTCTTCTAATTCAACGTAACCAACAACAACAAATTTTAATAATTATCTTGTAATTAAAAATAAATTTCAATAATATGGGCTTTAGGTTTTGTCATCTGCGGTGATTTGAGTAAATTTCTCAATTTCAACTTCAATTTTAAGAAATTGGATCCTTTTAATATGGTAATCGATTATTTATCATTTTTTAAAAAAAACTAGTAGTAGTTAGTTGTTGCTAATTTAAAATGAATTTTATGCAAATGCATGGCTCGAATTAATCATGGATGAAAAGAGAATGAGTAAAAAAATGAAAAATTGATTCCAGGTTTAGAATAAAAATAGTGCTATTAAAAACCATAGTAAGGCATGGAACTTAAGTTCCATGTCGGAAATAAAGATTGTGATACGTGGTTCACAGGACTTTCAGTTTTCTATCCTCATAAGCTAGTCTTTGAAATAAGATTTTGGACTTTCCAATCTCATGAACAAGTTTCAGGAGAAAGAAAGTAGTGAGAGGAGAAATGTTTGAGAAATTATAAATTTATTTAAAATAAATAATATTTTTTAGATTAATATAAAATATGAAATATATTTTTAATGTCAAAATGAAATTTTTACTTAACTGCAAATAAATAAAATAGTAAAGACACTTGTCTCAAAGAAAAAAAATGTCATTCTATAGTTGAAAGCTCAATCAATTTAGTTCTCAATAGCCTTAGCACCAAAATATTCAAAATACTAGCCCACCCATTAATTAACCACTATATACTTTTCATTGGCCAAAAAACCAAAACCAATTCATACTTTTCGTACGTTCTTCGTGATTACAATTGCCTTGATTTTGAGTCCAGATTTTCTGTATTTAGAAAGAAAATATACAGCATGCATTTTGAAAGAGAGGGAGGAAAAAAAATAGGTGAAAAAGGAAGCAGGCTCCATATAGATTTCTACTTGTTTGTGTCACACTTTCTCATAATTATTCAATATAATACTATAGAAGATCCAAAAGCACCTTGATTCCAAAACCAAGGTAACACGAGTATAACATGGCAATTCCATACGTTGTCCATGCAACAATCCTATTTCAAGAGTATATTCTCTCCATTTTCCGCTTCTTCAATTTATTGTCAATTACGAAAGAGAAAGAGAGAAGAAAAGACGGCATGTAAGACCCACACACTTATCAGATTGTGATACTCTACAATAATGTACTATGTATTTAACAAAAAAGAATGACACAAAATAATGAAAGTATATAAGAGTTCTTTCTTTTTATTCACTTTATATTTTCTCTTTATCCAAATATAAATCATACATCTACATACTAAATGCATAAAATTTAAATCTCCCTCCCACCCTTTCTTTTTCTCTCTCATAATTAATAAGAACTTGATGGAGCTAAAATTGATAAAATCTCCTATTTTTTTGTCTAAATAAATTAATAATTTAATATTAAAATTTTTTATTTTCATTTTTTATTATTAAAGCTTCTCCATTTAATTTTTAAACATTTTTTAATTAAAACAGTTCCTTCACAAAATATTAGTCTTTCATAAATTATTTTAATTATGAGAAAGTACTTGATAAAATAAGCAAAAATAGTCTTAAAAAACCCAAATAAAAAATAGTTTAAAATATTAAATTGAGAATATTTTTAAAGAAACAAATTGAGAAGAAAATATTTTTTCAAAAACAAATTGATGTACAAGACCACCATTACTTCTCTTCATTTAAAGTCCCACTCGGTTAATTAATATCTGTTTGGTGACTTTTGATACTTTAATTTGAACCCAATTATTTATTGCACGATATACAATATCCAGCAACTTTTCACATTTTTGACGAATTCTAATGAATATACTGCAGCAAATCTTGTACACTACGGATCTTTACGAAAAACTATAAAATCGTTAAACTGAACCTTAAATTAATGTGCCAAGAAAAGAAAATTAAAAGATATGTGGATGACCCCCAAAATAAAAAAAGAATTTTGATCAACAAAAGAATGCAGCCACCTTTAAGCACATTACAAACGAGAAACCGACAAGAATAATGCACTCCTCTATGAAGACAAGGAATATTACAGAGCCGTTTGCTTTCTGACATTCTGTTTCCTGATTTCTATCCTTCTGGTTCTCATCCTATCCTATATCTAACTTTTTTTTCCCCCTTCCTATTTAATGTACAGGTTAGCCTACCTATCATGTACTTACATCTATCAATATTGCCTACTGCTTCTAAGGTTAACCTTGCGGCCACTATTATTTAACTTGCGAATTCCACCGGTCCAATCTTCGTCATCCTCCTCCTCATCATCGTCCCCACCACCTGTCATATATCCAGATTTCCGTACTTTTCTGGGCGTAGGGCGCTTCCTTTTTATATTTGCAGTGTAAAGTGAATAATCAACAGTGTCTTCCTTCAATGCATTCTTAAATTCCTGGTGCAAAAGTGAGAAATAATGGCTAAAGAAGTCAAAATCTCAGCAAGCTGACCGGCCTGCTAAAAGCTCACGAGCATTTGAAAGAAAAATGGATTTCTTTCAAGGTACAATACCTGGTATCTTTGTAGCAATTCTTGCGGAGTTGTAGGCAGACTAAAATGAAATTCATTGATATTAAAGGCAATATTCTGTCTCGAGAGAACTTCTCCTGGTTTTGGGGGTTCAGCGGGATTATAAGCCTGATGAGAAGCACAGTTGCACCAGTGAGAGAGAGAGAGAGAGAGGATTAGCTATCTAGTGCATATTAGTCTAGTCAAAACAAAACATTACAGTTAAGTGACTGCAATGCATTCTATAATTTTACCTGACATCGGGCATCGTTGAGACTATATGTGATTTTTAGATGTCTCTTTAGCTTCAAAAGAAGCTGCAATGCAATCCCCGACAAACAGTCAGCCTGCATCAGGAACCAAATGTTTGTAAGCATATAGCAGAATAATAAATAATGCTTAATGCTAGTGTGCAGATCTAACATTGTTCACACAGTACTGGGCAAATATTTCAAATTCTCCAACAGCAAGACATTTCATGCATCATCTATAATTTGAGCAACAATATCACAGTATTCCTTACAAACAGAAAAACATCATCAATAGTAGTAATTACTGCAGGTTCCAAATTACCTGGATTTTCTCCATATCATCATTTGAGATGCCAGAGAAATTTGAGAAACCTTCATCATGCAGCTCCGGCATACCATTATTTGATGAAGCATCGCATGGCTGTTGTTGAATTGTTCCATTTAAATCCACCAATCTCATGTCATTGGAACTGGGTTGATCATATATATTTTGATAAGACGTTCCATTCAAGTCCATTGGCATCACTTGGGTTGTAAGACTTGGTTCATTTGACCCTTGTTGACAAATTCCATTCCCATAAGGTGTACTCTGACAATCTCTTCGTAACAAGCTTGAAGTCCAGGCTTTAAAGTTTGCTTCGAGTGGCCCTGCCCTCACTTGAACTATTCGGTTAATAGCATAGATTAAATAAAGAGGTTCATCAGGTGAGGTGAAGGGCAACAATGCAAGGACCTCTGTGCAGTATCTGAAAAGAAAGTTGTAAGGTTATTTAAGAGCTTGCATACAAAAGCTTAAGAACAGGCATCAGAAAATAGTACTCACATCAAAAAAGCTATTACTGATTTGCTCCAGGTTGGATTATCAAACTTTCGTACAATTGAAGACATAAACTTGTTCCTTGATATCCGATTCCCTCGGATAAGCTTATATATTCGAGAAACCCCAAGTCTTGCTTGAGTGAGGGAGTCAGCCTCAGATTTCCCTTTTCCAGAAATAGGAATCTTAGATTGCACCTTATGGTTAACATATTCAGGACTAGCACCAATGGATTGCATAAAAATAAATGACATTTGAAGTCCATCCCCCAATCGGCTTTCAAAGAATGCAGGGTACCTGAAAATATGCTTTAGTTAGATAATACAACCAATTTAACATATAAGAAGTCATCAGAAACTATAATTCGAAAATTACTTCTCATTCATATTCATTAGAAGATGATGAGCCAACTTTGCATTTGACTCCTGAGGATCTGTTTCAAGTGCTATAAGGGATGGAACACAGGTGATAGGATGAACAAGACCTTGGCGCAGCACAACTTCAACAATCTGCATCGTTAGCAAATCCATAATTCTTGGCGTTCAATTAAAGAAGCTAAAAACTAAACTAGTTCTACTGTCATGCTAAGTTTTCCAAGAGAATAAGTGTATTATGACATCAAAATTATGGAGTGGTCCATGACATCACTGATAGTCAAGATAATTAATTCCACATCTAAAAGAATGATAACCAGCACCTGTGAGATTTACCTTTAAATTCTATTTGCAAAGCATCTCTCTCAAACTGACACACCTTTGCTCTCACCCAACCAATCCAACCATAATAAATAAAAACAAAAGAAATTCAAAATAAAACTGAAGTTTCCTCTTTATCAACAGCTTGAGTTGGAGAGTCAGAACAGGATTTGACTTATTTTATTAGTATTTGACTTAGAAGCATAAAATCTCTACCAATATATAAGATAGGTTCTGACCTTCAGCGCAGATTGTCGAACTTGTTCGTTGAAATCCAAACATCTGCCTAAAATATTGTCCCAATACAACTGAACTATCCCCCCACATATGTTTGTATCCCCAGCACCAGCAGCAACAGGAACACTCTGCCCGGCTCCAACTGAATAATTAGCTACATTATGACAGGCCTTATCTGTTCCCATCTGGCTCTCAGCATCAAGAAGATACTCAAACATGTTTTGCAATGCTTGAATCTGATAGCCAGAGTAGCTTTTAGCATCCACACCAAGAAGCACCACGTATGATATATATATCAGGATGAAAACCATTACCTTAAGACGAGTATCAACAATGGAAGATAGTGTTCCCTCCAGTATCTTTCCAATATCCTTTTCCAACATATATTCAGGCCTTGCAATCAGAACAAAGCCTAATGCCTACAAGAGTTGCAATCAAACACCAACAAATTTTTAACATTGAAACAAGTCAACCAACACAGGAAACATGATCATGAGAAAGCTCTTACCTGCAATGACCGAACCTTGACAACAAAATCCTCCACAGACAAGTACTTCGTAAACAAGCTGAGACTCTTCCGGACATCAACAATTTTATTACTGGAGCTTGATAGCAAACAGTTGCCATATCGAATCAGTAATCCAAGACAAAAGAGAGATCGGCCCACTTGCTGTAAATAGCAGGAAGCAGTCAATTTTTACTGTAAATGCAATATATAATTAGGACAACCAATATTTACAAATAAGCTAATAGATTTTTTTAGAATTAAATAACAATGCGGTATATACACTCCATGGCATAAACATATATAATTATATTAATGCCTCCCCAAATTATTATAGATTTACAAATTCCACACTTTTAACCTTAATCATCAAACCATATAATCTAGTATGGAGCAATTACTCTACTCTAGATGCTATATTAAGACCATCGTTCTCAAATTGAGATACCATATCCACAAGACACACCATACAAGCGGGTACTTTCCTTGACTAAGTTAGCCATCCGAAGCACGGGCTACTGTAACAAAAAATAATTTCCATCACATGCAAACTACTGAATGAGAAATCCTCTGGAACAATAATTGAAAAGCCAACATCACATATTAGTATTTATACATGAAGACAATGCACACGATATTTAGTACCATAATTATTAATGAAGCACCTTGGAGCATGCTATGGCCGTACGGCTGTGGCACCATGCCACAGATGTGGTGTCACAAATTTCATATGGCATGCCACTTGAAGGGGGTGTTTTAAACCCTTAACCCTCACAACTCCAGCCCCAGCCCCAGCCCCAGAATACTTCTGTCACAGTCCTTCATGTCTCTCACATCTCTCCTCTCTTCATCACTGCACTAGAGGAAGCACCAATAGCTTAGGAACTGCCTTATGTTTATGTGAATTCACTGTTAAGTTATAACTCTGTTCTATCTCTCTTCCCCTCTATTTCTGATAAATCTCTCTTTCCCATTGCTGTTATTACTTCTTTCTTCTCTCTCTGATTTTTCCGGCAACTTGCTTGCAATCTCTAAACCCTAGTTTCCTTTAGGGTATAGAATTGATGAGAAGAAAGATTTCAGTAATGATTATGAACTTATGAGCAAATTGATAGATTTCAGTTTTAGTAAGTTTAAAATCTAGGGAATGAAATCGGTAATTTATACTTCATACACTTGGGTTTGGAGTTACTAACATTTGTGTTTCAAATATGAGCCAAGTTTTCAATATATATATATATATATATATTATTTTACTTGTTTTATTTATTTATTTTGAGTTATATAATTCTTTGTGCCATACTTCAATACTGCCATGCTCTGCACACCATGGATCCAGAAGCCCCTATCATAATCGTATGCCATGCGTTTAGGCTCTAGAAGCCCCTATTGCAACTGTGAGCCACACGTCATGGCTCTAAGCCCAAATACAACCCTAAGCCATGCACCATTTACAACTATGTTAAGTATCATTACCAACAGATCTTCTCACCCTCAGTGAAGCCAAATATGGTTGTTCAGAGGAATATAACATTATCTTCCAGGTCAATGAAATACAGGAGCTTTTCAACCATAAATCTGCAAAGAGTCCTCTTGAGACTAAAATACCTGAACTATCATTGACTATGAAAGACTAACAATTAAAAAAAGAGTCATGTCCATCATGTGGGGCTGAAAATAAGCCAAGCCTTAGCATGATCAAGCTTGTTCATTTAAAATAGAGTGAGCCCAAATATATACCCAAGCTTTAAACAAACAAAATATTTTAAACAAGCTCAGTTCATTTAATAAACAAGCTGAGCGTGAACAATTCATGCAGTAATGTAAATATAATATATATATATATATATAAATGAACATATAGGATTAAACTAAATTAAAAATATAAAATTTTAATGATGCATAAACTTTTGTATTATCTATAATCTTTAATAAAATTACAGGTGATTGCAATATATATTATATAAAATAATATTTTATGACTAACTGACCTATATACGTACTTAATAAGCAAAACATCAAACTTTTAAGATCCTTCATTTAATAAATGAGCCAAGCCCAACTTGAGCATTTGACAAGCTGAATCCATGTAGTTTGCAAATAGTTCGGTTTATTCACACCTCTATATCCATGTCTCTGTCTAACAAATATCAAACACTTTATACTTGCAATGCTACAAGGCCTATATATAGTTTTTCCTAGGAACAAAAAATATCAAATTATAATATTTGACACTAGTTAGATGTCTTCTAAATATGTTTCAACACATGCCAATCGTATTTTAAGTATGTTTTCATTTCTTCTTGATGTTATTATACAATACTTAAGTACATAAGCTCCTCTTCAATATCTATGGTCTAATCCAGAACTCCAAAAAACCTCTCAACTGGTTTTATGCACCATCTTGTTAGTATACTCTCACTACAGTGTATTTATCGTCTCTGATTATATAATATAGTCAAACAACGTATGACATAGACTCAAATCATTGATTTCAAACGCATCAATCAAAGGACCAGTCATAATGCAACCACAGACTTTGAACCCTTGCAACATCATTAAGTACTACACCATACTCTTTCACATTCAAGAAGTTATTATCAATCTGCCCCCATTCTGCCTAAAAGGAGAAATGGAAAGAAAAGCAAACAGAACAGCATGATTTCCCATCTTTGAAATAAGTGCAACCTTAGGTTTCTAATAGGTAGGAGTTTTGCCATCAGATGAATGTGCAAAATACCCAACAAGAAATATACCAGACATTTAATTTAATTTAGTCATGCTGATAAACAACTATGACAAAAAAATCTCCCGCAATTCACCTGGTTGTTATCAACTGCCTGGGTATCCAAACGTTTGAAGAAGACCTGAATAAGATGCTCAACTACAGCAGCCCCTTTTCCTGCCATCTTACTCACAGAGCAGAGGCACCTGTTAAGAAAAAAGTATTTAGACCTACACGGTGAAAGAGTATACAAATTTTTGACTAAATCCAGTCTGTCACAAAAACATTTTTTTATATAAAAGAATAAAGTTTATTGGAGAGAAAAAGAAGTACAATATATTGAAGGATAAGATAGCCTAAACCCAGAAATGACAAAAAAAAAACTGAAAACAGAACAAAGGAACAAAACACAAGCATAATTACTACACACCACATAAATTGAATAGCTAGTTCCAAGTTCAAGCAGTGCACTATAAAATAAAATAAAATAACACAGCCAACTAAGAAACAACAGTGAGTAATTGAAGTTACTTGATACAAGCATGGACAACTGTCAAGAAGGAATGCCGGACAATCATCTGTTTCAAGTCTTGCTCAAGTTCCTCAATGATACTCGGAGGCAATTTGCAAAGCAAGGGCAGCACAGCATCAACTATAAATATTATACTCTCCAGTAGTTGTGCAACCATGCGACTGTCAACCTAAAGACAAGAAAAGGAAAAGCAAGTTAAGGTAAACCATTCTCATCATTGTATCATATCATACTCTCTCCCAGTCAACAAGGGGAGGGATAAAATGAAATGCCAGAGACAACAACTAGTTGCATTATATATAATGATAAACAGAAGTCAACCATGGCAGAAAATGCAGTGCCATATTAGGATTTTCAGATAAGTTTGCATCTGTTAAGAGTTAAAATAATGACAATTTTTTTTCTTGGAACAGTGTGTGTCCTGTGTACACAGTAGTACACACCTTTTAAAGGCCCTAAAGGTGGGAAAGGGGCAATGAGGGTTGAGAATTATGTACCCTGTATCTTTCCCACCATTCCCCACGCCAGCAGGATAATAAATACATCATTACATGAGAACAACATTTTTGTCTACGATAACATGGATAAATTTGAGTTGTTTAAGGACAACAGTAATATGCATAAGAAACAATGTGCATTAAAAGTTTTTTCAAAAAACTTGTATAGATTTATAACTGGAATGAATTACGGGTGGGGAGTGTATATATCCGAGGTTGTCAAGATCTTGATCAAAATTTTAAAATCTGATGTTCCCAAATAACCACAATGATTTCACTTCTATGTAAAATCAAAATCTTCTTGGATCTCAATCTAAATCTGAAGATCTTACCGATCCTATGATATTTTGGATTTGAGGCTCCCCCCACCCCCCCCCCCCTCTATTTTTTTTTGTTTCCCTCTTCTTTCTCTTTTGTTGCCAGGCTTCTAACATCTTCAATCAAGTGGGATTGAGAGAGGGGAAAAAAAAAAACCTAGCCCAACCTTTAGTGAAACAACACATTTACAGCCTCCGCATCCCTAATGTGTTCAACTTTTCAAATTCATTTGGTAAAGGCTAATGGTGAAATATCATAGCACCATGTCTTCGACCTGAAGAAAGAAGATTCTAATTGCAACAGGGGGCATTCAAGCGGGACAGGAGAGGCCTTTAAAGCTAACAGGAAGTGGAGTTTGGCTCTCTGTTTTCTCCTTGACTCTTGTTATTCCATGGTGGTTTTTCCATTATCAAGTTTTGGTGGATTTAAAAAAAAAAAATTCATGTTTGGATCTTATTTATTTTTCTATATTGTTTGAATATTTTATACATAATTTTGATACTATCATGCTTGTTTGTGACTTCTATACAAGTAAATGTATATTTTTATTTGTCATATATCTTTAGACATGAGGTCTTCCAATCCTCAAGCCAATCCTACATCTTAACTTTTTTAGCATCTTGATTGATTTTAGCTAAGATTTGATCTTGACAGCCTTGCATATATCATCCCAGCCCTGCACAGCCCAGTTGAAGTTTGAAAAACCCCATCACAACAGGGGTGGGACATGATATTACAATATGCTGGATAGCTGAAGACTTCCATTTACTACATGCACAAAAATGCTTAAACTTAAATTAATATAAAAGACTTCACATATAAAACTCAAAAGAATGCCAGAGTAAGTCAATCTACAATTTAAGATGATAGCAAAATGTATAACCTGACTCTTCAGATATGGCTGCAAAGTAACCAAAAATTGGGAGGGGTTTGAGGCTGGTGCACAGAGGGTAGGATCCACAAGACAAAATGCATGTAAGGCAAGCACGTATGGAACTGCATGCAGCTCCACTTCCTTGCTGTTTGCCTCCTCAACCTGATTAAAAACATACACAATATATTTTATTTCATTTCAATGTAAACAAGTGCAAAAATTCGATACATAGATAAAACCAGAGTACCTGCAATATTTTTTCTAGCAAGCACTTGCACATCAACTCACAGCGCTTACGCACTGTCACAAGGGTAACAGGGCTAACTCCAATGGCTTTTGCAGATTGTGGCAGAAAATCAAGGGATAAATTGCGCTTAATGACAGTTACAAGAAGTTGATGATTTGGCATTCTCCTCAACATTTCAACAATTTGCTCAGTTTTCTTATCCACCTCAAGTGGAACAGAACTACCATCTCCAAAGACCTGAGTTTGTGAACCCAAAGGCTCCTCAAACCAGAACTCATAGAATGTTTTGCAAACAAGGTCCTGTAAAAAAATTATAATAGGAAGAATGCTTTAGAAGATAGAGGAGCTGAGGGCTATGAAAAATATATGAACCCAACATGGGGGTTAGGTTCAAATGAACATAAATTTATCATCCAAAGTATTAACATTTGAAATGGTGAACATTTGCATGGCACAATGGTACTTCCCCACTTAAAGGGTATAAATGAAATTGGCACCAATGGTCTAAATAAAACCATAACAGGCAAAAAGAACGTTAATCTACGAACATCCAAATGCAACTAATCATCGTGTGCCAGCTAACCATGACTAAGTTTTGAAAAGCACAAATGAACCACTAATGTGCAATTCCTATGACATGCCCATATTGTAATCATAGTACTCAATATCACTATTTAGATCGTAAGATTGTAAGATCTTAAAATCCTATCTCCCAAAAACAATCTCAATCCTGCATAGGATCAAGCATGACCAAGATTGTGGTAGGATCACAATCAAGAACGTAGGATTGTGTGATCCTATCCAATCTTGGAAAACTGTGTGTGTTATTCCTTATTTGACTCAAAATGCATTTTTTTAAGGTCAGAATGCACCTTTCTAGCTGACATTATCACATGTAATCTCTATTCTATGATTTAGCTTGTTGATTTCTTGCTTCTTGTTGTGTCTTAACTATTCTCTTGAAATTATAGACTTGATTATTCAATGTGCCAAAGTTTAGTAAATTATTGTTTAGTTTTTCTCGTGATTTATGACTTTTATCACAAATGACTTGTCTAATGTATGGATATTATCGCTTTGATAAATTATGAATTGTGTTTATGTATGAAATTTTGTGACTTGCAACATTTGACATTTTTTTTCTTTTATTTAAGTATGATGAGGTTTTGGTAGCTTAATTCTTATACATATTTTTTTCCGATAAGAGGTAGGATCCTATGATCCTTGATCTGATTTTATGATTCAATCTTTTTTGCCCCTCGGCCAATCCTATGTAAGATGTTGATCTTGACAACCTTAAGTAAATATTTTATATAATATATACCAAACCCATATCCCAGAATTTTTCCAAAACTATTGTATTTACATCCATATATTTTCTCATATCAGAGCTACATAGCTTACCAAAATCAAGCAAAAAGACACATCCAGTAAAATTAAAATAGAAGCATAATAACACGTAATCTCCATCACTCCCGTTCAAGTAAGATATTACTAGCTTAGAGCTACTCTTCTAGCATTGCCAATAGTCATCTCCAAATGGGTATTTTTTTTCTTTTTTCTTTTTTCCCTCTTTTTTTAATTCTTGTTTTTATTTTCTTTTCTTTTCTTTTTTTTTTTTCCTTAGACAATAGAATTTTCTCTCGCTGAGTATGATTCTTGGGCTGCTTCTTAGATCTTTGTGGCTGTCCTGTATAGGAGAAAATTTTCCCCTATATTGGTGGTCATTGAATTAACCAACCAAGTCATCACCATTTGATTCTCAGCTTGCCAAATTTTGTACTTTCCGTTACTTTTTCCAGGTTGGCAGGCTTGACCATGTAAACAGTCCTCCTTTCCCCTTCCACAAATGAACATGAGGACTGAATGACTCCATTGAAGATAGTTGTTCCTATTCAGCCTATAACTTGTGATCAAGATTGGTGTAGTATCAAAAATAGCTTGACAATTTTGAGTAGTCATCATTATAAATGACTCAACACTTTCTCTGTTCAAAAGGGTTTAGCAGCCATGTTTGGACATAGGTTTGGTTGGCTGAGCAATTTCTTTGTCATTCAAGCCTATAGACTTTAATATCATGTAGAAATTCAAAGTTTAATAATTCTCTGAAACGTTACATTTATAGATAATAAAAAGAGAGATCAAACTCCTACTTCAACTAAAAGGCATAACTCTCAAAAATAAAATAACTCTATCCTAATCTAAACAGAATACTTAAACTGATCTTATCCTAATCAAAATAAAACACTCAAACTAATCATAAAACACATAAAAGCATTATTAATAAAACTAAGGTAATATGAAATGCCAAAATCCTACATTGCATAATATGGGATGGTTAATAGAGTACTTAAATAAGATAGTACTCCCATCTCAATAGTTAGTTTTTGGGAGGGAGATTCCCATCTTGTTTGGATGCCATCAATTGGTATTAGAGCTGGTGATCAGCAGCTTTGAAAAGGCCTACTTGTGAAGGATTCTAACCAATCGAAGGCCAAGTAAAGTGTTGCAAAGTATAGCTGCCAGAACGTAGACTTTCCAAGAGCAGCCAAATAATGAAGACTAAAATAGTATAGAATGCCAAATCCCATATTGAGTAGTATGAAATGGTCCATGGAGTACTTAAATAGAGTTGTTCTTCCACTTCAATAATTAGGGTTTAGGGAAACGTTTCCCACCTTACTTGGATGCCCATAAGTTATTCAAAAAATAATTAAAAAACAAATAAACTATAATTAAAACAAGACAAATAAAAAAAACAACTTAATTAAAATATACACACGTAATCTCTAACAATAATAATAATAGCTAGCTGCAGGGTTCACTTCATCCCCATACCCAACCTAGATTGTATTCATAGTATACTGCCCTGCCTTTTTAATCTATTGACCATAAAAAGAAGAAACATTGTCACATATCAATTTATGTGAGTGAACGTATACAAAAATTAAACATTTATGTGAGTGAATCTCCCTAGTGACTAAATGGCTTTGGCGGTTTCCATTGAAGCCTACTTCTTTGTGGCATAGGGTGATTAGGAGCAAATATAATGTTCAACAGGATGGTTGGGATGCTAATCTTGGGATTCGTGCTACTCAAGCAAGCCCCTAAAAGTTTGTCTGGCATATCCTTCCTTTTCTTCAATGCTTTATTTCTATGCTAGAGATGGTCCCCCGATTTTGGTTCTAGGAGGATCATTGGATTGGTGACTCTTCTTTTCTTAAACTTTTCCACATCTTTATCAGTTATCTTCTTCGCATAATGCTCCAGTTTCCAAGTTTATTGGACAAAGAAACCTAGCATCTTGGAATTTTCAAATTTCTAGAAATCTTAAATGATATAGTTGTTGATAATCTTGCTTTGTTGCTGAAAATACGTATCTCATTCCTTGTTTCCTCTTTCCCTGGTTGAAGCATTTGGATTTTGGATTCTTCTAGTTCTTATGCTAGTTCTTCTTTCTTTAAATATTTAATTTAAAGTCCAAATTCTTTTTCTATTTCTTTGTCCAAGTTTTTTGGAAAGTTAAGGCCCCTCCTAAGGCTTTTCTATGGACAATGATACTTAATAGAATTAATACCACCAATCTACTTCAGACTCTAAGACCCAATAAGGCTTTATCTCCTAATGTTTGCGTCATGTGTTTCAGAAGCTCAAAGACAAATACCACCTTTTTGCATTGTGAAGTGGCCTGGCATCTTTGGAATAAATTGTTAGGTTTCTTTGATGAGAGCTGGGTTTGTCTATCTGATCTTCAAACTTTTTCTAGCTATCAAATTTACTGGTTTCAGGAGGCATAGGGACCATAAAGTTTCTTTGGCAGAGTGTAGTCTTCGCTGGTTTGTAGTGGCTTTGGTTGGAATAAAATGCAAGTGTTTAACAAAAATTTCTTCCACCAAATCTTCCAGGGGAAAAGATCATTATCATGTCCTCTTAGTGGGTTTCAGCTAATGGATTCCCTAGGGGGTGTCCCTTGTGGATCTCCAAAGGTATTGGAAGGCATTTTTGAATTAGTTTCTCGTTTTCTTTTGTTTGAAAAGGATCTCTTGTCCTCTGCTTTTGTACCTTTTTGTATTATTCTCTCTTCTCATCAATAGATTCTTTTTCAACAACAATAATAAAAAGCCTTTTCCCACTAGGTGGGGCTTCTTTTTTCATTATTAAAAAAAAAAATCTATTCACCTTTGAAGAAAGAAAAATAAAATATAAGAACAAAATTTTTGTTTAAAATTTAAGCCATATATATATATCACAACTTAATAGTATTTAAAAAAAAAGAAAAGAAAGAGACAAATGATTTACACTAGAGGAAGCAGAGAAAAAAAGCCCCAATAACGCCCCCCTCAAAAAAAAAAAAAAAAGCATATAGGATTTTACATGTTATAAAACCACTCGTAATTGGAAAACTAATGTTGTAAGGTCAGGAAGAGGAATGTCACTTAAATATCTCTAATGTGCTCCAGAGTTTGAAGCATGTATTAAGTACAGAACTGCACCCATATTGTGCTAAAATCTTTATTAAACCGAAAGAATGATGCTAGCAAGCAAATATTAAAATGAATTTGGCCAAAGAACTTGTAATACAATGTCAAAAGAGCCAATTTACACAAAATCTGTAATCTTAAGTGAATTAATATAATTCCTAAATGCCTTCTAAAAGTGAATAGTAATTTGTAAGAGAAGGGATAGGAGTTGAAGCACAAGCAGCTAGCAAGAAGATTATGAATAAATTTGTAATTTGTTGGATATCGCATGAGAAACTTTGTTGCAATGTTCAGGAATAAGAATAATGATCTATATTACATCTGTTGGTCCCTCTCTTAACTTTTAAGCATTATTTTAGCTTTGTTTCTAAAAGTTGCAGTGAGCTCTGACTTATTTCAAAATAATCTTTAAATGGATTAGAGGCAAAGGTAAATTTAAATTACCTGGATACTTGACTCATCATCACTAACACGTGAAATAATCTCAGTGCAAGCTCTTGTAAACCCAGAGAAACTGGCATTTGAAGTGCACATATCTCGAATAATCTTTATAGCTCGTTTCCGAACACTAACTCCAGTATCTTTTATTCTCTCTGCAATCTTCTCAAAATACTACAACACACCAATTTGAGAAAACTGCATGACCATTTCACCAACCCAAATTTGTGGAAAAAATAAAGATAATAAATAAAGATTTTTTTCCATTAAAGGAAGACCAATTGACACAAACCTTAAAACCCACATCGGGATGTGAAGCAATATGCCTACCAACAAGCTCCAATGCTGCTTCTCTAACAGATATTGCAGAGTCACAAAACCTTCCTTCAACAGCTGATTGTACTCGTTTGTCACCCAGCACCTCTGGATCAGCTTCTACAATGATACTAACCTGATCATTATGTCAAATGAAAAACAGAACAAAATTTATTTTGTCCAAATAGGGGAAAATAATGCACATAATAACCATCCAGATTTCACCAAAAAGCAGAGAAGGTTACAAAGATATTTTCAACTTACTGCTCGTAAAGCCTTAGCCCTAATAACTGGGGAATTCTCTCTCAAACTTGCCTAGAAACATCACAAGAAATTTATTAAAATATAAATTGGCAGATATATCAAGGAATGGGAGAACATCAACTAACCAGAAGCATATGAAGAATCTTGTCAAAACCTCGACAAAATGAACTGTTTTGCCCTAAAGCTAGAGTGATCCTCTTGATTGAATCCCTTGTCAACATGGAAGAGACATTCCCAGAGTCGCGCACTATGGTTCTTGATTTCAGTCTAGCAAGGTAGTAAGTGGACTTTTGCTGACAATTTAGATCATCTTTGTACCACAGGCAGAGGTAAAACCTGTACATCATAGACATGCATTGCATAACATAGATATAACTAGAAAATTAGGTACAAGATTAGCTCCTGAGTACAAACCAGCAAATAAAAAGATGCAGGTCATCAGTAGCGGTGACATCTTGAAGATAATTCAAAAGCAACTGCTGGACAATTTCAACCTTAGCAATCTGACCAAAAGGTCCAGAATCATCTTTTGACAAATTGCTCTTCTTATTCACACCATCCTTGTACTGGGACTTGCAATATGATTGTAATACAAGCAGTTGCTTCTGGCAAATGCATATCTGACAGCACCAATTCCGGTTGGAAACTTCATGTTCTTTAATGCCCAGGCAATCAGCATGAAAAAGTCTCTGACAGCCATTACATATGAGCAAATTTTCTGCCCTTCCACCCATACAGACACAACACACATCTTTTGAATAATGTTCAGTGGCAGCATCCTCACTAAGTAGATCCTGAAGTACCCAGAACTTGTCCTGGCTGCAAATCACAGCATCACGCTTCAACCTTGCAGCAATTGTGCCAAGAATGTCAATTGCCAAGGAACGTGCAGAGATATCCTTAGATTTCAGCCCAGCATTCTGGAGTAATAGAACACAGAGAACCTGGAAACAGCTCAGCAGTAAATAAACCTGATACATGGTACACCTACCAAGGCAACAATACGTGCACACATTCCTATGTGAGCATAAACACACACAAAATACCTCCAGAATAGGAGCTGAAGCAGGATATTCAGGTAGATTTAGTGTTGTCAATAAATCTGCAACAAGATTCTCCATTATTAATTTCACCTCAGATGCATCCTGAGCCTTCACACTTGCAAACCGCTGAAGTACACGGCTCCAGAATAGACAGCAGGCCTCTGTTGCTGCCTCATGGCATTTAGTTGGATAACTAGCATCAATCGAGACTTCTAATACAGCACTACCACTTGATGCTTGTCTTAAACCATCAGGAAGATTGGCACTACAGTGAATTAATTGAATCAGCAAAGCAGTAACCATCTGGATCTGCCTTTGCTCCTCATCACGTAGGTGATAGGCTCTTAAAGCTCGCTTTGAATTTGGTAATTTCCAAAGAAGCTGAAGCATTTCATCTATCACATAAGTGCGGTGTTGCGTGTATAAATAGAATATCTGTACAAACATATTGGAAAAAACAACATTTAAAATAATTACAAAGCTAAATGAGCATGTAGGTTGACATTCACAAAGCTTTTTAAGAGAAAAAAGAAAATAGATATCCTACCCCACTGACTAAACCAATTGCCTTCAATTGCAAAAGCTGGATATTATCAACCAAGAATGTTGTGATGCTTGTTTTCACAAGTTGCAGAATGCAACTATCTGACAATCTCTCAACTAACAACAAATCCTTGAGAAGTCCAACAACAGTGCACAACTTCTGAAGAATAGTATTCACAGCAGTAGAGACCCTATTAATGCGATGACCAGAAAGAAAGCAGATTAAAAACCTAACTTTGGATGTACTAGAAAACTAGAAAGACAACTAAATAACATAAAAAATGTTCAAATGATTATCATACTTGCTTGATGCTGGTTTCCGCAATTTCAAAGTCTTGCTAGTACGTCGCTTCTTGCTCGCTGAACCAAATTCAGCATCATACTCTTCATAATCATCACCTGGAAAACAAAGCCAAGCTTGGAAGCATGATACAGCTTAGAGGAAATAATTTTGACATCTACTTTGTCCAATGTATGGCATGGTACACTCTCTACAGCGCCCCACCCCCCCCCCCCAAAAAAAAGAAAAACTCCCTCCCTTTCCTTTTTCCGTAGTGGACACTATTGTATATTTCCTGTGATTTCTACCATTCCTGAGTGGCAGTCCAATAAATTATAATTCATCAATAACCGTAGATAAACACATGGGAGATAAAGATTAAAGACAAAATTCTATAACTTTGTGTAGCAGAAAAGTTCTGTATACAGTGTCTAAGGCAAAAAGGATCACCTTCAAATACAATATTTTCACTAGGTCTATGTAAAGCACGGTATGATGGATCACAGGCACACATTACATCCATTATTTGATGCCTCGTAAACTCCAGAATTCTCTCAATGATCTAAAAGGGACAAATAACATTCAGTCATGACAGATAATTAATAAAAAGTGACAATCTAAGCATATCTTGACAGGCAGTTCACTGAAATCATACATATGCATAACAGTACTTTAACTAGTACAAAATGCACCTCTTCTTTATAAAGTTGCTTTGGCATCTCAGTTTGAGCCATCACTGCAAGTGCTGCATGAATGGACTCCAAAGCACTTAAAACTGATGAAACTAGTTCTGAATCTGACTGAAACAGAAGACAATAGCAGTTATGACAACAGAAGAAAGAAGAAAGAAAGAAAGGAGGGAGCACAAATGTGAGCTAATTATGTAAATGATGATAATAAAGTGTGTAGTGGAAGATAAGTTGGAAACTACTTTTCGCCAGAGGAAGCCAATTACAAATGAAAAAATTAGGAGGAGAAATTATGTGCATCACAATGAATGTAAGTTAGTATTATTTAGAGAGGGGGGGGGGACTTAAAGGTACAAGTGTAGAACAAATAAACACACAAAGTACGGGAAGCAAAAACATAAAGCCGTTTTAACAGTACAAAATATGTCAAGTCTGTTGTCTAAGTTACAAGACAATCATGAAGAACAGGTGATTCATCACAAACACACAAAGGAGAAAACCCAGATTGATGGAGACCAATGTAGTATGGGATGCCAAAGTTCCACATTGAATAGCATGGGATATTCAACAAAGTATTTAAGTAGGGTAGATCTCCCACCTCAATAACTAGCTTTCGGGAGAGGGTTCCCCATCTTATTTAAGTGCCCATCAATTGGTATCAGAATCGGTGGTTGGCGGCTCTAGAAAAAGCTACCTATGGAGGGTTCTGACCGGCAAAGGGTTCTGACTAGTGGAAGGCTAAATGAAATGTTACAGAGTGTAACCACTGGGACGTCGGCTTTCCAAAGATGGCCAATTGATGTAAATCTAGCTAGTATGGGATGCCAAAATCCTACATTGAGTAATATGGGATACTCAATGGGGCACTTTGGTTCTTTCACCTCAATAGCTAACTTTTGGGGAAGAGTTCCCCGCCTTGCTCAAGTGCCTATTACAGACACATTAACACGTGCTTACCCTAGAAGTCCAACTCCAACAAGTATTCACAATCTACCAACTTTTATGCAAATTTGTTAGTTATATTAACATTAACTCACATTACTACTTAAAAACATTATAACTAACAAGTGCATTGTATTTCCAAGTGGTTTAGGAGATTTTATGACAAAATATGATATTCAAAGGAATTAGAATCCAGAATAGCATTATATATATACATATATATATACTTAAAAAGAAGGGGGAAAAAACTCTACTTGAATCTTATGAACAGATACATTCATGAATATGAACAAACTATAACATGGCAATGCACACACATGCAAATGAGTAATGAAGCCTAAGTAAAAATAAGCAACTTAGGGCTTTTGAAAAACTAGAAAGCAAGAGAAAAGGGAGAAATAAGAAAACAATGAAAGCAACAAATGAAAGATGAGGGGGGGAGAGAGAGAGGAAAAAAAAGGATTATTGGGCAATGTTAATTCGGGCCACAACTAACAATGCAAAAGAGAGTTGGAAATTAAAAGGTAAAAAGTTTAGATTTATACGACTTATATAATTTCATAAAGAAGAGATACAACAATAATAATAAGTCTTTTCCCATTAGGTAGAGACAGCTATATAAATCAAACAACACTATAAAATTCTATTGTAAATTATATTTATAAACAAACCATTTAGGTCTAAATCCTTCTTAATGATTTTGCCCATTGTTTTGCTTAGTTTCCATCTACCTCTAACTATTGAACTACTTTTCATCTTATATATTCTCCTTATTAAAGCTTCTATAAGTCTTCTCCACACATGTCTAAACCATCTACGATACGATTCTACAATTTTTTCCACAATAGGTGTGCAACCTTAACCTTCTCTCTAATGTATTTATTTCTAATTTTACAATCTTCATAAGGAAGAGATAACACAGTCAAATTGACCAGAAATTCTCAGGCCTTGAGTAGGTCAAGCTTCACCAACCAAAATCAGATCTATGCAGATGTTCGGGGAACCTCAGGCAACTCATGATAAACAACAGGACTTCACAACAAATAAACCTGGTCCCAGTGGGGGATTAAACCTCTTTAACAAGGGACTGCCACCACTCAGTAATACCTGCTAGGGAACTGAGATTGGGATGACATTCATCTGAAGTTCTTGACAGGGACAATCCTGAAGGTACTTTAATACTGTAGATCTCTTAGAGAATAGATCACATTTTATAACAGGCTTTGCTTTCTCCTAGGAGATGCTGCGGCTAAGTTTAACTCCTGTAATTTTGTTGAGACATGTAGAAAGCCTGTCTCTGTGGCTCACAACTTGTTTTTAGATGACAACTGTAGCTCACAACCTCGCTAAACTTCATTTATGTGCTTAAGATATTATCATCATAAACTTTCAGTTAAGTACCACCAAAAGGTATGCTAATATAGTGAACTTTTTTAAGGAAACTGAGCTCATATTCAAAGGAAAATAATTCCAAATGAGCACCAAAATATGCATCACAGACTAATATAAACAAATTAAGAAGAGAACTTACATTATCACATTCCTCAATTGACATGCCTTCTGCTCTATGTATTTGATGGTCTAGAACTTTCAGTAGTCTAACAAGGATATCTACAGGAACCACATGGAGAAGTTTCTTTGCACGTATAGACACTATTTCATTAACAAGCTTTCTAAGATCAGAAAGTGACAATGGCAACCACTCTGCTTCATCACGTTCATCACTAAGAAGTTCAGTTTTGCTGCATAAGTCCTCCAAAAACTCACGAAACCTCCCAATGATGGCATCTGAAATGGTTATAAGCACCAGTTGATTATATACATAAAAATGCATGTGTTTAAGGATGGGCGCGAGGAGTGAACAAACAACACTTTAATGAAACAAGAACCAGCTATACAAACCTTGAATCTCGGCAGAATCAGATCCTATAGATATACCATCTCCACCTTTTTTCTTGACTTTTGATTTTTTTGAAGACAACGTAGAAATGTCCTGCCAGTTCACTTTGAAGCTTAGCAAATAAAAAAGAATCATAAGCATCAATTACACGTACCAAAAACAACCATACATTTGTAGAAAAATTAACAAGCTGGTGATTTTGAGTTGCGTTGTAATCTTTTTGAGTCTGACTTGCAAGAGGTAAATTTGATTCAAAGAGCTTCTTTTCAGATAATACACTACCAGAGATCTGCTCCTTGATAGGACCTGAGAAACTTGAACAATGCAATAAACAATAAGCAGAGCACCATTAAATTATTTAATGAACTGCAATAACGTCAAAGGAAAAAGGAAGCTCCAGATGGAAGCAAGGCTAAGAAATTAGGCACATCCAAGTGTTAATTTTATAAAACCATCAAGTTATACTAAACCCCTCAAAACTGTTTACCCGCTCACTGCCAACCTTGAAAATTCCTTTCTTTGTTGAACTTTTAATTTCTTTGTTTTCAATCAAATGCCTCTTATCCAAAACAATTAACAGCTTAATACTATAGAAGCACACTATTATCAGGGAGTTGAGCATATATATTGTTATTGATGATAACTGATAGAGGTATTCAGAACAGGCTTTTTCCAGGACTCCAGTTGACTTCATGTCATAATCTTTTTATGTTTAACATCATCCAAAGAAGGGAAGTATAATAGAACTAAGGATTATTTTTATTTTTTGTTCAGAGGGAGAGGATGGCCCCTTCCTCTTTATATAGGTCAGCAAATCCTATCTAATAGCAAGAACCTGCTTTGCTCCAGCCCAGCTTGTTAAAATCCTTCAACATCAATTAAATACTTTCAATGCGCACCCTAGAATCAAATCTTTCTGTTGCGCCAGATACAGAAGCACTAAAAAAAAGAAAAAATTCCCTTGACAAATACAACACATCAATCTTCTAAGCACAGTCACATCTTCCGCCAATTTCTGTATTATATACCTGACCCATTTACGAACTCTGCTGAACAATTTATAACATAATGGCATCAATCAACCAAAGGTTCCTCTCAATATTGCAGGTTTTCACAGAAATTTACCATATTACCATATCCAAATTGCAAAATTTAATCATGTAGATATCAATTCCACCCAAAGTGCAAATCAAGCATTGTCTGTAAATAAGTGAATCTCATCGAAAATGCAAACCAAACGCTGCCTCACATTCATTACCAATTATGAATACTACCATATGACTTCTACAACTCTGAAATTTAGATATAAGCATAACTGATATTTCAATGTAAAAACAGACTTCTATGTCACTAAACAGATAAATCTACACAAGGTAATCAAAGGCAAAAGGCACCATTAACACAAAGGAGGGTCTCGCTCTAGCTGCTTAGTTTAAAACCATAGGAGGTGCCAAAAAAGCACTCTTCCCAGCTAAGTAAGACACTACTAGTGAGGAAGATGAAAGGAAATGACACAGAGACAATGAATGACTATACGTAACATGAGATTACCATACAAATGAATCCCTCAACCATAAATTTCAAACAGAGCAGTACTTCCTTTTTGAAGCAGAGTAAAAGGTTGTAAGTTTCACAACCAGAAAACATGCAGCATCCCCGAAATTCATTTAAAAAAAATTTTCATTGACTTTCTGGTTTGATTTTCTTAATGATGTCATATCTCTCATACTTTTTACTTATTTCTTGATTAATTCATTCAATTACTTCTTTCCCTCTTTTGTTTTTACATCAGATTGCTTTCTAACTACGCATGGTATACTTCTCTCACTTCCTTTTCTCATCAAATGTTTCCAACCCTAAAATAGGTAAGATAGGTGATCCTAAAATAAATTTAAAGGAGTACTTTTGGCATCTGTATACCGTTTGTATTTATAGAAAAAAGGACAAATTAAGCAACATATAGTTTAGATCATGCAGCACCTGACTCAGGTCAGTCGTGGCCTGGTTCAATTTTTCAACTTAGGAATCATAGGAATCATCAAAACCCCATGATTCCTAAGACTGCTATTCTGTAATTCATGTAGGTAATTCATGTAGGCAATTGGAAACCAACAAAAGCACCAGATGTTTGCTTAGGTGACTAAGGTGAGCAAGTCGCCCCCCATAGGGTAGCATAACTAGGTGAAAGGCTAACGCCTGACTGAAGAGGTTTCACCTAAAGCATCCAAGGCAAGAAGACTCTTCTGTTGCCTCACCCCAATGAGTTGGTCGCACTTTTCTGCACATTTGACCTCAGTGAGTCTAGTAGTCTACAATTCCGTGCTTCCAACCCACCATTTCGCCATTGTTTGGTAAAAATTTAATCAGCTACCAATCACTAATGTATTTGTACCAAATGTCATTTCAAAGTCCAATTTTCGCAAATTCAAAAATGATAAAACACCATAATCCTAATAAAACCTATACAACCCAAAATACATAGGAAACACAACAAAGAAGGGACCATCAGGATCAGGAAAGCAGACAGCCCCACTAAAACAATTTTCTTGTGCATCTGATCTAATTGCCTTACTTGGCTATCTTCTCTAGTATAAAACACGAAAATTACTCCAAATAACTACTCCGTTCTATAAAATAAGATTTTACAAGTATGGCAACTGTTTGTCTTGTTATCAGCATTCAACGTTTCCTCAAACTAACCAGTGTTATCAATGGCAGATGGCTTGGCAGCCACCATTTTGAGGCAAAGCAGCCATATATATATACATACATATATTTTACATAACTTCAACAGAAACTGAAAAAAGAGAGATATAAAAAGAACAGAGGTCTGTCAGTAATCAAGAAAGAAATAATGGAAAAGTAAAAACAGATTAGAGGAAGAATAGAGATGATAATTATCCAACTGAGGATTTTGGCAAGGTCTGCAATGATTTCAGGGAGGAGGATCCTTGATGGAGCTCCCAGTGTTGAGAGCCTAACTTGCATCATTGTGGGTCAGGAACTAAGATAGTATCATGGTGTTTTTATGTTTTTCTTTTAATTTGGCAATATATTTTGACAGAGTACCAAAAGACTCATTTACATCATAAAATCATATGCCCAGTAGTTGGAGCCAGGAGAAAATGAGTTTCAATGAGAGAAATTTTAGTTCATCACTGTGATGGATGCTGTAGCCACCAATTTCACAGATGCCATACACATGGTAGGCACCATAGCGCTTGTAAGGCCCAAGCACCTTGGAGGTTTTATGGCAGACAGGCTCTATGCCGCAGACACCATGCCATTCCATGGTGGTGGACCTGGAGCCGCATTGACAAAAATGAAATAAACTAGAATTTTATAAGAAATTTTCATTGTGGAAGCTCTTTCCATATGTCAAGCAAGTTGATCAGAGAATGATCACAAAGTCAAAAAGCCATGTATTGATCTCCATGTAAGCACAGTAAAATCATCTCTTTCTGGTAATTGTGATCCACACTATAGAAAATCATGCATCTAAGATTTTGACAATATCCATGATGTTAGATGTCTTTTCTTATCTGAAGTAATCACTAACAGAAAGTTGTCAGCATTGAATCAAAAATTGTTTTGTGTCTATCAGTTTCCCTTTATTTTATATATATCAGTTGGACCAATTTTTCCAAAAGTCTCAAAACGCCTTCAGGTGATTCCAATACAAAGATGTACAAACATTTATTAGCCCTAAGATTTGAATAAATTTACAGATATGCAGGGAAGAGACCAAGTACTGTGTTTACCTGCAGCACTGCATTCAAATGCTTCAGGATTGCACCTGAGAACTTCATCATGGAGTTCTAAAGGTTTAACATAGACATAGGGAGCAGCCTTGGCGTCATCTCTTAGATTCCTGAATAAAACACCATACATAAAATTTTATCAAATAAATTGATAATATTAATAACAGTAACCCCAAAAGAATGATGATTATGACAACGAGGATACCCTCCCTCTAGGAAAAAAGATGCAGCTAAATCTAACAAAACAAGAAGAAAATGGACATAACCAACAGCTGGATATTAAACCAATACACCGGCAGGAAAGAAAAATGCCTCGCTGGTTGGTGTGAAATCTGTTCGTAGAATAATAGTACTTCTTCCATAAAGTTTAAAAAAAAAAAAACAACAACAATAATAATACTTGAAAATAACTATAATGATTACAACAAATAAGTAGTCAATAATTATAAGTTTACAAAAACTATTATACTACCTATTTAATAACATTCAAATTTTTAAAACAACGGCTAGACAGCATGCGATGTAAAACACAAAGTTCACTTTAAATACGCAACCAATTTATATATAAATATATATATATATATATATATAACTCTGCCAGATTAAATCCTGAATACGAACGACAAAACAAGTTCACAGTCTACTAAATAAGTTTCAGAGACTATCCATATAAGAACAAAGAAAAAAAAAATCAAATCGCATCATACGCCGCTAGAGTCAATCACATAAAATTCCAATGCTCCTGAGCCCAACTTCAAAACCGCAAATTTTCAATGCACAAAAATTCCACAGCAAAATTGAAATCAAATTTGTGTTTTCCTAGTACGTTCACTTACTTCCTAAAGACAAAACTCAATGTAAGACATATCTGCGAAAAATGTCGAAGAGAAATGAAAGATATACTCACAAGTACGACACATCCGTCTGCTGAAGCAACTCAGAGATCTTACTGGACTGTGCAAGCACTTCACCGCGATTCAAGAACCTTGACTCGTCCAAGAGCCGGAAGTCATGATCGCAAGCTCCGCAGAACACCGGAAGCGACGGCAAGGGCAAGCAAGAGGCAACCTCTGAGTGGATAGTATTCGACAAACTGATGCCACGGTGGCCAAACGCCGCCGTGGCGGAACTCCCAGGAAAACTCATCGATTGGTGAACCGGTGAGTGTGTGATAAACACTGGAAGGGCATGTATGGAGGGTAGGAAGTGTAAAAATGCACAAATCTAGGGGTGAATTGAGGAAAATTAGGGTTCCAATTGAAGGTAAGGTTGTGTGCAGAGACGAAGAAGTTGGAGCCCTAGAAGGTCAGATTGGGAAGAGGATCTCTTAGGGATGGAAAGCAAATGGCGGGGAAACTGTGTTTTTGGTAAATTAACTTTGGGGTCTTCGAGGGAGTGGTTTCCAAGTGGATTTGGTTTTATAGGTGTGGAACGGCGTCCAGCAGGTCAATTACATAAGTGCCCCTTTCTCGACCAAGAAATGACTCTCAGAGTACTGGGCAAATTTGCGGAAACTGCATTTTGACGGGGACAACCATGCCGGGAGGTTGACAAATTAAAATGAAGATTAAATGAAATTACGGAATTACCCCGGTTGGCTTCACACCGTTTCAGAACGTTGCCGATACAGGCTTGCAGAAGAAGTAGACTGAGGGTCTGAAAAGTGAATCACCAACCTTCAATAAAATTTATTCGCGCTTCATAATTTAAATATCCATTTTGACTTACTTATGATGATTATGTAACAGTTGGAGCTGGTAAGAAAATATATTCTAGACGTGTGGGTTTATTTAAAAGGTTCTTTCTCGTGATTTAACATCATATTTAAAAAAAAAATTAATCTTCACGAAACCATGTGGATGTGGTCCCGTGGAGGATAATACAACGGTTATTGATATTTATTTTATCTATATATATCATACTTAAGTGAAAATTCATTATAACTTTCAATAAAGAAAAATGTATCATTACAATCTATATATGGACAATTAACTGTGCACAAAGGCGCCTAATTCGTTAACAATATTGACCAGAAGGAATCTTTCTGAGCTACAGAAACGTAATAATGATTTTATAAAAATAATGCCATGGATAAAAATAAGAATTAGACTTAGTATAATTTATTATATTTTTGCCACCATATTTTTTAACGAAAATATGAGATATATATATATATATTATTTTGAAATATCTAATCATATAATATGGAATAATAAAAATTATATATTTTTTATTTTTTATTAAAAATCTTAATAATAAAAATATTAAAAATTGTACCTAAATCTTCTGCAAAAAGTAATGCAGTTGCACAAAAATTATTGAATCATTATTCACTAATATAATATGTCAATTTAATTATATACAATGATAATATATAAATCTATAAACTTATTTTTTTAAAAAAAGAGTGTTTTATTACGAAAAAAAAGTGTGTTTTTTTAATCAACTCATGTGATTTCTATTCATTTTTACCATCTAAAACAGAAATGATATTTTTCACTTGTAACGAAAGTTAATCTCCCCCTTTTGAACCAGAAAGAAAAGTTAAAATCTCCACTTTCCGTGAAATAGTTTTTATCTCCATAAGCAGATTAAAAAAATCTGAGCAATGATATTTATATACAACTTGCAACTTGTAAACAAAAAACTATTCCTTAAAATGTGTCCTATTGTTTACATGGAAATGGAATCTAAATTATAACTGCGCTCCAATTACTTATATCTCAAACTAATTTCATTAACAAGTTTAGTTGTTTTTGGATCAGATATGCTAGAGCAATACTTCTTACAGTAACTTATAGCCATAAAAAACACTCCATATGCAATCCCAAAAGCCCTACCCATATCAATAACACTTGGACCATGCCAAACGTTTATGAGAGGCTATTAGCAATTTTTTGAACAGTGTACAATTTCAATTTACCATGCTGTAGAGTAGAAAAGTTGAAATGCTGAAAGGCTCGTGAAATATAATCTTTGCACTAGTAAAAATTAACCATTTCAAAACTGCCTAACTTGCCTTTTAATTCTCTAAAAATATGTTTGGAGAAGAGAATGAGGAAGAAAACAAAAAATAAAATTTTAATTTATAACATTTTCTTTGCTTTAAATTTAAATCCAACAATTTTTTTTTCTTTAGAATATGTTTGAATTGAGAAAAATGGATGAGAAAGAGAGAAACAAATATTAGATTTAAATTTTAATTAAAAAAAATCAAAATTAAAATTTCCCTTCCCTCCTCTTTTATTTTTCTCAATCCAAGGGAGCAATTTCCCATTCAAAGGAATTACCGCAATGCACGAAAGCAAGACTGTTTTCCCCGAGTTAGTAGAATAGTCACCTTATTTTCTGCACCTATGGGTTAGTCATGCACACATGAACTTGGTTCTTGAACCTCGCCTCGGTAGTGACAAAGGGAGGAGGAGCCATTAGAACTTCCCAAACTGTTCATTATGGTACTAAGACGAATATGTTTGAATTGGAGGACTAAGTACATTTAAGCCAAAATTTAAAAGCAATAGAAAAAATATCTAAAGAAAAGATTGTATTTATTAACGATAATGAATAGATAAAGCATTTACAGATTTTGAGCATACAAGATAAAATATCATGCGAATCCTTCATGCTGATGGTAACATGAAGTTTCACATAAACACTTTACTTCCAGTTATTTTTGTTGTACCGTCTATCATCAAAATTTAAAACTTTCACTTCCAATCAAGCATGTCCAATAGCCACAAGACTTCTTCCTTAGAGTTTGCCACATCACAGAAATCCATCTGTATACCAAACACATCCATGGCTTCATTTCCATCTTCCATAAATAGCAAAGAGAACCATGCCCGGATGCCAGACAAAAAAGGGTACACAGGAGAGATGTCGAGGTACTCAAATACCAAGGCCCTGTACAACGACCAATCAATGTAATCAAACATGGACTTATTAATGATACGAGCAACCTTATTTGAATCCTTCCGCCCAACCAACACAGAGACACTAACTGTCTCAGTTTGGCTTGAAGGTATCCTAAACCTAGGTTCAACAGGTAATGTCATCTTGAATTCAGAGCCCTCCAAGTGATAGTTAAGCCTTTCACAAACTCCAGATGGTGGAACTTTAGTTCCTTGCTGCAGAACAGAGCCGGGCACCACTTCTGAGAAGAGTAATCTATTTTCAGCCCAAATGTCAATGAAGAACTCCAAATCATCAAAGGAAATTCTTGGGGGGAGAAGAGTTCTATGATGCTGGCGTTTATAAGAGGTTTGGTATAACTTGTAGTAGCTTACAGTAGGAGGATTAGGTCGCTTGGAGATCGAAGGCCATCTCTTGGCACAAAGACATTTCCAAAAGTAATCATCTCGAGCTAAGTCTCTCCACTGCTTACATACTACCATACAGGAAGCAAGATCAATGCCCTCCAGTAAAGGAAAAACAACTTTCATAACTTCTTCAGACACCATTTTCTGTTCCCAATTACAATTAAAAACACAATGAATCAACGATGATACACTGCATTGAAGAATCTGAACATGAAGGGCTTCCTGAGAATGTAATAAGAAAAGAGTGAGAAAATTACCAAAATGAGTCAAGGCATAAACAGTTAATTTATAGAGGTCATTACTTAATACACACACACAAAATCATGCCAATTACAACATTAGCAGCATATTGTTACTGCATCATACGATCAAGTACAGATAGTATGTATTTTCCAAGTAGAACTCCTACCACCAAAAGAAATTATCCAAATTTGGTCAATTACAAATTTGAAGATAAAGTAAGAAAAACAAAGTAATCAGGACGATAATGAAAATAAAATACAAATGATCAACACAATAAAGCTCTCAAATCCTGTGGAACATCCATAGGAGAAACCCACCTAAATTGACCACGAATCAAACACCATATACGAGTCAAATGAACAAATTCCTCCCAAAGCAATTTACATCACACGTTTAAATCTTCATATTGCTATCACTCTAATCTAGCAAAATGCACAAATATCTCTTTATCAGTCCTCTACACAAGAGTTTGCATTGTTTTTGTTTTACCCCCAAAAACTCAAGAACCAATAGGCAGATCTCCCCCAAACCTAAAAATTGAAGGACAGAGACATATCTCCCCACTACAAATGAGAAATTTGTAAACTACTCAAGGACTGAGACGACAGGCTTTCCTAGAGCCAATGGACCGGATGCTCTCCTCACAAAGATAATTTATTCAGCCATCATCAGAAGTTTCTTACTAACGCAGAGATAAACCAAATGTTCTTTTTATAATATAGAAGCAAGCTGAAAATTTCAGGGGTATGACTGTATAATTGACATTCATCGAAACAAACAGCTAAAGACATTACTGAATTAGCATCTACCTACTATGGAAGGAAAGACACGCGGCAGTCACACTACAGAAACTCTAGTAGTATCAGTCATAAGCATTCTATATCAAACTTACCCTACTGTTACCACATGGGGTAGCTCAGATGGTAAAGGTGGGGGCGGGATTCAAACCCTCCATTATACATATAAAAGCTTTACCGGTTTTCCTAAACCAAAAGTTAAGACGTGAGTTACATGTAACCTTGCATTCCCACTGCTCCTTCAGTAATTGATTTTCTAAAGGTACACACACCCTCTTCACAATTATTGAATGCATATATCCTAAATGAAAATGAAGACAACTAAAGACTTCTTTCAATTTTGAAACGGATAAAAGTCAGATTACACATAATACTACCACGAGACACTAGAAGATTAAATGATATCCATACGAACCACCACTATCATTAGAAATAAAACCTTTTCAAATCGAAGAATTGATTTTAAAATGATCCCTCATATATTTTAATTTTATATGATTCAATGATGAACACTAAATCAGCGTCGTCAGCAAATCATCTCGTGGCCCAAATTGCACTTTGCACTCCATAGCTTTAAGCAAGCCCCACCCAACGCTCAAAGAATAAAGAAAAAGAATTGAATATCATCTCGAATTCTTCGAAAAAAAGAAAGAACCGAATTCAAAATAAACAGAAGCGTGAAAAGACAATAATTTCTTAACCCATTCACAATCCAGAATGCACCATACAGACAAAAAAAGAGATTAAACTACAAATTACGCAGAAGAAAAAGACATAGACGAAAACAAAGAAACATGAGCTAAAAAATGGAGAAAATACTTGAAGCAATAATAAGATAGATTTGTCCGCAAGTCGGAGGTGTCCGTAAGTTAGTTTCTTGATCGGTTTGGTAAAGTAAGACCCTAGAGTTGGTAGGCTCGACAGGGGAGATACATTCGCTGTCAGAGGAAATGGAGAAAGCTAGGAAACAGGCTATGGAAAAAGGATAAAAAAATACACAGCGGATTTGAGACGGTAGGCAAATCGCGAGATGCCACTTCTAACCCGAACCACATTTGGCAAACCCCACAAGTTTCGTCCGATATCTATGCTAAAATTATACATATTAGTTACTATCCCAAAAAAAATTATACATATTAGTAATAGTAATAAAAATAAGAAAAATACTAATGATATCATTAAAAGAAAAAAAACATGTACTTTACATGTCAGAAAACTAGAATTTTATATGTTTTAATTTGAAAAAATTATATTTTTAGTTCTTATAATTTAATTTAATTTTTAATTTTATTTTTATAATTTAAAAATTATAGTTAAGTCCTCACTGTTTATAAATTTTTAATTTTAATTTTTACTGTTAAAATTTTGTTAATATTCTATTAAATTTTATTGATAAAATTAATTATATATTATATTGATATTCTTAATATGTATAATTTATATTAATACAAGAAGTATAAAAATAGAAAATAAATTAAAATTAACTCATATATAGCAAGATATTAATAAAAATATAATGATAGCATTAAACTAAAAATTATTTAAATTGAAATGATTTGATTACAAATTTTTAAATTATAAGAATCAAATTAAAAATTAAGTAAATTATAAAAAAATGTTAGTTTTTTTTTGGGGGGGTTGAATGCTTTGATTCGATTGAGTCAGTTTATTTTTTAAAGATAAGAATAGAGAAGCCTAACCTTATTAATCATATTTAGACCAAAATACATAAAAAAATTTAATTTATAAATTCATATATTTAATTTTTTTTCAATTTTAAAAGTTAACCAAGAAATCCATTCCACTAATAAAATCGTCCAAATCTAAAGTGTCCATCTAGATTAATACCCACCTCGCCCTCCAAGTGAAATTTTAGCACTTTACCTCATGCCACATTACAAATTCATTTTCTTTTCTTTTTTTCTCTCTCTCCAATTCTCTAGTAATACTTTGATAAAACGTTAAGTATAAAATAAAAAATATATAATAAATAAAATAAAATAAAATAACTTATATCTTTATTTTTAAAAAATAAATAAAATAATTATTCATAATAATAATAAATATATATATATTAAATATTATACACATATAATAAAAAAATTATGTGGTTAAACCAAAACGAACCCCACAACTCCGCATGATTGGCAAAAGAGCAATTCTTACGTGCACCACGTCATTTGTATACTTAACGATTAAAATTTATTCAACACGCAGACCCTACATGTACTACACATAGACCCCACTTGTATAAATTCAATCCCAATCTTTAATTTTCTTAGGTACACCATGCTCCAGGTACACCTAAAAAAATTTCTTGACGAAATTGGGTACTGCATATAAACAAATCACTAAAACACATAATTTCCACGACTTTTTCTTCTTGCCTCACATTTTACAACCATTTAATACTTAAAAAATTAGGTATAGAAATAAAAATAAAAAAAATAATTTTACAAAAAAAAGACCTAAGTGTTTTTACTTTTAATAATTAATAGATAATAATAAACAATATTAAAAATAATTATAAAAGTAAAATTAATATTTTATCCAATTTTTCATTTTCATTTTCCTTTTCCATCCCATACCCAATAAGCCGTTAAAATAATTAGAATTCAATATGAGTCCGCATTTCTTTCCAGCAGGGGTGTTCATCGACCCGATTGGCCCTAAGGGCTCGCCCTAACCCAATCTAATTGGGGCGGGCTAAATTTATAAATGGGTATACTTTTAAACAAAATTATTTTGGGTCGGGTCGGGCTACCGGGCGAAGGTATGTTCTGCTCAACTCACCCTAATAATTACTTTTTTTAGTTATTAATATCTTGTCATCTTATATTCTTTTAAAATTTTATTTCATTTAATTATCTCTGCATACTGCAATTTTTATTACCTATACAAATATTCTTTACTTCTTAATTATTTTTATCATTGATGTAAATGCTTCCTGATATTTTTTTTGTTGAATAATAAAAATATATATATTTACTTAAGACTAATTATGTTAGTATATCTTATATTTTACTTTATAATACTAGACTATTTTTTTATTATTGATACAAATATAAGAGTTCTAAAAGTCCATTATTTTGAAATATATGCATATAAGTTTGTAAAAGAATATTTTTATATTATAAGTATTAATTCATAAAAAAAAAAATTAGTTTGGGCGGCCCTAACCCGCCTTATCCCAACATAAATCAAACTTATTAGGGTCGAATAAGACCATAGGTATAAAAATAAGCCCGATGTCTTAATCGGGTCAGGCATTGGACCTATTAGATGTTCGGTCTGGCCCTGCTTATATACAGCCCTACTTATTAGGGCTGCCCTGACCCGCCCTAAAATTGGACTTCTCTTGATAGGGTCGAGCCACAGGCATAAAAATACGCCCAAGACCTTAATCGGGCCAAGTTTTGAGCCAAATATCGCCATGACCCAGTCCTACCTATGTATACCCCTATTTTCCAACTTTGAAATGGTATCTGGACAGTGTGTATCTAAGACTCTGTCCTACATAGAGAAAAATTGTGGACATACTATGAATCTTGAAGTACCAAGATCGACGTATAACAGGAGAAGGAAAGAAATAAATAGTGGATTCTTTCATTTTCTGTTTAAAATTGACAATGTTAATTTCAAATAATAATAGACATAAAATATATAAGTTTATTTAGATGATAAATCCTATTTAAATGTAAAAAAAATCTATTTGAATAATAAATTTTATATATTTTTTATTTATCTCTTTTTGATACTATAAATTTTAAAAGATAAAATTGAAAAAATTCATTTGTGTAGATTTTATTTATATGGACTCTACACTCTTATTTCTTTCTCTTTATAATTGTGCCCTGCAAAGCATTTAAACTAGAATATTGATACTTATTTAAGCAATTGAATTTTAATATATTAATATTTAATTCTTATATCTATCTTTATAATTTTTTTATTTTTTATATAAGAAGACACAAAATTTTGAAAACTAAACATGCAAAAATAAAATAAAATAGAAATCAAACCTAAATATACAAGGACTTTCTGACCTCCACTTACCTTCCACTTCAGTTTTTCTGTTTGGCTGAACCCACAATGGGGTTAAAGCCCAAAACTACACAACCAAGCCAGGACACGGAAAAATCTTGCTTCGACATTAAAGATTAGCCGGTTTTGGCCTTTTCTGTTTTTCACCAAACTCCTACAGGGTTTTGTTCTTATCCAATTGGACTTATTAGAACAAAGAATATTCTAAGAAGATATATCTAATTATATATATCATTGAATTTGGTTTCGGCGATTCCATGAAGAACTCGTCAATAATTTATTTGTTAAATTATAAATTACAAATGTAAAATAAAATATTCAAAAGAAGTTCACGTCTGCATAGAATCACTTTTAGTGACACTGCCACCGTCAGTAGAATCCAAGAGGAGATTACTCATTTATTTTTTATACAGTTTGATGAGCTTCCAGCAACAGGTGTTTCCTCCCCTAACTCAAGATGGCAAAGGCCATAGTTTTACAGGCTTTCGTTTACGCTCAAGTAATTTTGCTCAAATACTTTACCAAAAGAATAGAAAATGGAAGTAAATATGTACAGAGTTACTTATCTTTTTTTTATGTTAACCTGATGGGGATGGATCCCCTACAGTGAGGATCCATCTACAGTGTGTCTGCAATAAGAATTGTGAGAGGCACAGTTTTAAAAAACAAAAAATAAAATAAAATTTGTCAAAAGAGGAAAAAAAAAATAGAACTTGTGAGACATTGCAAAGTCAATTTTGAGATTCTCTACTGTAGCGGATCTTGATCTTAACTTGATTCATCTTTTATATGGAAGTTGTCACCTTGTCACTGCTATATATGTTTTTAGTTTTTATTTTTTCCTTTCCAAAATCCACCTTTTAATTTATTCAAAGATTTTTTTTTATTTGGCCAATATCTATACAGAGATCAAAGGGTACGGTGCACTGTGAAAATTAATTAATTATACCAATAAACGTGGCCTATATCATGGGCTGAGACAGAAAATCCTTGCAAAAACTCCTTATAAAAAAGGCACACTAGCTAGCTGCATTTCTGCATCAAGGGAATAAGAGAATAAATCAATGGCAAAGGTTTCACTGCAATTGGCTTGCGTGGTGATTTGATTTCTGATTGCGTGAGGGCATTCCTTCATTAATTCCTCATGAGCCTAGGCCAATTATGCTGTTATTCTCAACAGCCCAACCTTGTTACCTAATAGGTCCCATAACCGATAAGAGAGATTTTAGGCCTATAAACCGTATGTTATAGCACAGTTTAAACTTAGCTCCCATCTCCTATAAATAGTTTCAAAGCCTTTAAAGTACACACCTTCTCCCCTATTATTTTTATACTTCATATAAGATTTAGAATTCTTGCAGAAGCACGCACTCTTCATTGGGATTGCTGCGAGAATTCACCTTTAAAAGCCAAGGGACTCGAAAGACTGATGCCTGAACAACCCGATCAAGAAATAATTTATTTCCTAATTAGCCTTTTCTTCTACTTTCTTGTCTCTACAACAGAGATATTATATTTGTGTGTGTAGAATTTATCACTGGCCAAAAAAGAATGTTTTGAATCTATAATTTCAATGTTTTACTAGCAGGTGTAGCACCAGAAATTTGTGCACTAGGGGAAAACATATAGCACCGGAACCAGGAGATCAATCCAAGAGTACTGTCAAACATTGTTATGCGCATTGCGCGTATAATTAAGTGTCTCCACATATCTATGTTGGGTTACAAGTGCCACTAGGCCATATTGAAAGAAATTAGATTTTGAAAGAAGAATATAAGTAATAAACAAATTTTATAAACTTCTGAAGTTTTAACTATAGATATAGTATCAAGTTTACTTATATACTCTCTCATCAAATCTAGTTGAGTGCACATCAGATGCTGAGAAAACAAATTAATGATTGATCTGGTTTAAATTTAAAATAAAAGAAATGTATATTTCACAAAATTAAGCGTTCTCATATTAAAGTATATATATATTTTGGGGTAAGTAGAGAGTGAAACAGCTTTTGGACCTTGACGATGCAAGGGCATTGAGTTTATGCAATAGAGTATATTGAGCTCTGATTATAATCGATAATTCGATATGAGCGTCCATTTTTAATTTTCCTTTTTGTCATTATTTTAATGACATATGTAGTAACTTTTAGTGTGAGATTTGATGCAGCTCTTAAATAAAAGATATTAAAGTCATACAGACAGTTTTGTTGTAGCTAGGATATATCAAGATCTACCCAATTATATTAATGGCTTATTTATAAGAAAGTGTTTTGATGGAGCTTTCCTTGGAGACTCAATTGGATAACACTAAATAGTGTTATCTAAGTCACATGCTGAACCTACCAGTGTCACACATGCTGAATCGAGATGGCTTGAAACCCAAGTACAGACATGTGCCTCTCATATAATACAAATCCCATCAAACAAATCCCCAATCCCAACAATTAATTAAGAATAGTTAATTGCATTTCCTTTTCCACTTCCATTAACTAATCAATAAAGCAAAACATTTGCACGTAAGAATGAAAAAAGAGAATCAATATTTAAATAAATAAGGTTGATGAAAAATAAATAAAGGTAAAGAAGGTTTGTTATACCATCATATTGATTTTAATTTTTTATTTTAATATCTTGGATATCAAATATCATCTAAGAACCAAGATGTATTTTATTTAGTATATTAATATTTAAGATGTGTGATGTTATTCAATATATCAGAATACATATGATATATAATTTCGGGTGATATTTTATATAATCCAAAAACTACAAGAATTTAACATCGCACCTTTTTTTAACTTTGGTAAATTTTAGAATAAATTATTATCCTCTCTCCGATGAGATAATTAAATGATACAATCTTTCTCTCTATTATAAAATTATATATACAAGCTCCTCCTGAAGTTAAAATATAATCAAAATATCCTCAAAAATAGTATTGAATTCTTTTATTAAAATATAACTTATTAAATTTAAAATTTTATTTTAATGTTATTCATTTTGTTTTTAAGACTATAAATTTAATTTATTCTAAATTTATAAAGATTATTTTTATATTGATCAAATGCATATTTAATATTTGTTATTATATAATATAAACAATAGATATAAAAATATTTTGATTAAAATATGTATAATTGTAACTCATTTTTTGTTAGTAGAGATGTCAATATAATGCATTTTTTTAATTTTAAAAAAGAGAAGTGTAGATTTTCAAAATAGATAAAAAAATCATATAATTTAGATATCTCTTAAAAGAATATATATTTAAGTTTTAGTTAAATATATAAAAACATAGGAACATCAGAGAGGCTGGCAAGCACAGTGCCACTTGATCAGTTTCATGCAGGGGGAATGTGCAGAACATGCTGTAAAATATTTCATGCTGCTTTATCACATGCTCTCTCTCTCTCTCTCTCTCACACACAAACCCTATTATGTACTCCAAATCTCTCCCTCCCCATGTGCCCCCTTCTTTTCCTCTTCTTTTATAATTTCTCTATAGCTGACTTAGGTGCCCTCTTTTTTTTGTTGCTTTGTTAAGTTTTGAACCTTCGCTTTTTCACTAAAGAGAACCCTTGTCTTGCTGCAATTTGTGAATCATACCTAATCATCTTCTATCATTTCTTCCTTTTTAACTTTTTTTTTTCCTTTGGATCATTCTTCCGCAACTCAACATGGCGCCCATTCTTAGTTAGCTTTCATTTGTCTCTTATGGCTTATGGGTAGTGCTACGTTTGTTGTTAACATGGTACGTTTTTGTTAATTATTTAATTATTCCCAAAAGTACTATATTTAGCTCATTTGTAGATTTTGGTCGGCTTCATTTAACATCTGTTTTGCATATCTGCTCCCCCAGGTTGTTCATTTCTGATTGCCATAGTTCTTAATGTAAGATAGAGATTTTAAATAGATATGTACTTAATTTTCACAATCTCTCCATTTTAAAGTAGAAAAGAAAAAATAAAAGTTAAACAACAAGATCATTGGTTTCAAAATCATATGCTAGCTAGCACATAAATAAATTATAATATATAAAAAAAGGAGTTAGCTAATATGCATGTATATCAAAAAATTATTTAAAAATAATTTATATAGAAAAATTGACATGTGTTTTAGCACATACAAAGCCACAAGTATAAATAATCATTTTTATGAAAATATTTAACGTCCTGGTTATTGCAAATCAAAAAAGTAAAAAAAATCACAATTTAGATGCAAAACTTGCGTCATATCACATGTCTTTTGAGAACAGGAGTACGGGGCCAAAGGCCGAACAAAATTAAGAATAAGGGGCCACTTTAAGTCCAGTTTGAGAATACTCTTTTGTCCTCAAAGTGATGGAAAAAGAAAGCACAAAAGCTATTGCCAGATTTTTTAGAATTCTTTTAAATATTTTTTTCAAAAATATATCAATATTCACAAAAAAAAAAGTATGCTTAATGCACCTTTTCACTTTTATGGGCTCAATAAATTGAATAATATATAAACGATTTAGAATAACGATTATGTCTAAATTATTTGTATTACTATATTGTCATCAATAACGCATAAAAACACTAATAAAAAACAAAAGTCTGTTTATTAAACAAAATTATCTTAAATAAAATTAAAAAATGAATGATAATGTGAATGGAAAAGAATAACTACATTTAGTATATTATAAAAAGAAATAAAAATTTTATTTTATTTATATATTTGGATAAAAATAGTGTTAGAATAAAAATAAAAATAATAAAATAAAAATTCTCTTACTTAAAAAAACAATAATAAAAATAACATAATAGATTTTGCATAAATTAAATATAATAATTTTTGTTATTTTTGTGCTTATTTGAAAAAAAGATATTACATATTTTTTTTAATTACCAACCATATTTGACTACCAAATAATATGTAGAAATGAATTCAATCTCTATTTTTGCTTACCAAATATTACCGAACGGGATATAAGACTTGGGATTCATATGAAGATTGCATTTTCTATAGTTTGATCAGTTTAGACTTGAGAAGAAAAAAAAATGAGAAAAGAAATAGAAGAAAATAAGGATGTTTGTGATGATTCGGGGCAATTGGGTAATTATGAATTTGAAATTCCCGGGACCTTCCCATGTGCCGTTACAGAGGGGCAGGCTTTTCTGGCTTTCAAGCTGGCAAGTCGTGCCTCTCTTCCCGCTTTCTCTTTTTCAATTGAGATAATAAGATAGGAAACTGGTGTCCTGTACTTGCCAATTTTACAAACGTAGCCTTCTTACATGAAAATATCTATACTTGCATGTTCTATGGTCCCGCTATTCATGTTTACACTTAAATGGGTGAGGATTAATAGACCTTTGGACCATTCTAATTTGTTATCTGTGGGGCTCAATTGCCTTTTACTTTGATGTATATATTGCTTCAATTAATTGATACATTTTCCTCTTTAATGCTTCTAGAGATTTGTTCATTGTATTTTGCTTTCATTTAATTTATACATTCAATAAAATTTTGTCTTTACGCGTTTTCTTTTCTTTTTTTCTTAAATGGGAACATCTTCCATTGGTTTCTCCTTAAAAAAAAAAAAATTGTGATGCAAAACAGTTTAAAAATGAGCAATGTCTACTATAACTTCTTCCCTGTCCCATACAAAATTGATTAAGTCTCATTGGAATTTCTGCTAATAAATCTCAATATAATGGAAGGTTAAGATTTTTTAGGGAGAAACATAAAGATTCCCTTTGTAGTTATGGAAAATATGCTGAAAAAACTAACTACCTCACATAATATTATTTAAATTGAATTGAGATTCATGTTAAGTATAATTTTTATTTATATTTTATTTAAAATAATAATAATTAGTAAAGAAAATATGTGTTACTAGTAGTGGTACTAAAGTTGGATCAAACTGCCAATAAAATTAGAGAACTAGTTCATTTTACTCTTAAAACTAATCAAGAACTAATCAAATTGTTAAAAAAAAGGGTTAAGTTGGCAACTAAATTAAAAATTAGTTTTTGATTTTTCTTTTTTGTTTGAAATAGAGTATTGATATTTTGTAATAGAAATATATAATATTTTATGAACTCCACTCAACCTATTGTTATATATAAAATGTTTTAATTTTTTTATATTTTTAAATGGTTATATATTTTTAAATTATTATTTTAAAATATATATTAATTTAATTATAAAATAATATATTATATATACTATATATATTTAAAAATATAATTTGACTCTTATTAAACTACACTCAAATTATGAAATTGTTAATTATTGTTTATCTCAATTCAATATCTAATCTAATTTTTAAAATATTAGTTATTCATAATAAAAGAAATTTAAATCATCGTAACCAAATAGTAATGCAAGTAAAAAAAATAAATATATGACTAATTATACAAGAATATATCTATTTTTACTCACATGATCATTATATCACATTAGATGATTAAAATTCATGCTTTAAGTGAATTGTTAAATATTTCAATTCTGTTATTCTTAATTTTAAAAGTAAACTTATACCTAACATTTTAAGATATTAATTTAATAAAAATAAAATAAATAAGTGCATTAATTATTGCATGTTATGCCCATTTTATCAAATGATATATAAGTACTAAATAAATATAACCAAAGGAAGTGGTAAGCAAATTAAAAAATACATTTTAAAAAATGTATAAACATTTTCTTATATTTTTATTATCACATTTTTTAATTAAAACACGATAAATATATAGTTATTCACCTAAAACATAATAAGTATATAATTTTTACATACAAATATATAATTATCTAATTAAATCATATACTCATATTATTTTTATTAAAAATTTATATATTTATTATAGTTTGATTAAAAAAATTAATAATAAAAATAAAAATAATTACACTTAAATTTTATTTAAAAAAATTCTTTCATGCACTAAATGCGCATATATTTAACTATTAGAATTTGATCAGTACACATCCTATTTTCACATATAAATCAAATTCAAAAATGGATACTCTCATGTTAGGAATGCTTATATTTTTTTATATTTTCCCTAATGAGGAGATCTATTTTCTCAAAAATAAAAAAATAAAAAAAAATTATAAGTGATATAAAAAAAAAAGAATTTTGAACATGAGGGGATCCCATCAAATCTTGATTATAGAGTGTACACGTAGTTGATTCATGTAAATATATATATATATATATATAATATTACAAAGTACACAACTCACGGAACTCAGTTAATGTGTAACTCCAGGATATTTTTCTAACCATCTTGATATTAATAACATGTGTTATTAAATTTCTTTCAAAAAAAGAAATGGCGTTTTCGTAATAAGTTATGAGTTAAGGGTTGAACTCCTTGTTCGCCATTACTTAAACCCAGAACCCCACTCTGTCCAAGTCTCATCCCCATGACCCCTCTCTTAATCAAGAACAGAACTTCTCTCTGCTTTTCGCTGTTTTCTGTTGCCATGAGCTTAAACACGAAGAACAATTATAAGCTCTCTGTGAAAAGAGCGAGAAGAAGAAGGCAACCCAGAAGAGCTTATCCATCTCTCTGGACTCGCTCACGTGGGTGCAGAGCGAGAAGAAGCTTCAAACACGTGGAGGACAAGTCCAAGCTCTCAGACAAGCTTCAGGCGTTGAAGAGGCTAATCCCAGGCCAGAGTGGCGAGACAATGAAAGCGGATCAGTTGTTCCAGGAAACTGCGGATTACATTATTCTACTGAGGACCCGGGTGGTGATTTTGCAGAAACTCATCGAGTATTACGGGAAGGTTTCTGAGAATGAAAATGCTGTATCATAGTTTCATCCTGTATCTCCCGGTTCTTTTCTCTTTTTCTTTTTTCCCCATCTCGCTCTTTCTCCCTCTACTTCTTGTTTTCGTTTTGATTAACGAAAAAGAGAAATCCGAGATCTTTATTCTAGTAGGTTTGCTTCTTCAATGTTTGTTACAATATTTCGTCGGATTTTCTGTTTGGTAGAAAATAAAGTGAAGCTGACGAGTAAGGCAAGGTTGAAAGTTGTAAATAAACATCCGATGCATGTAAAAAATGTTTGCTCACTTAGCATTATCGATGTGAAAATGATCTTTTATTATTCTTATTTCAAAAGAAAAATGGATTATTCAAGTAGCCAGAAGATAGAGTTTTGAACTTTTGATGTCAAGTAGAAGAACAAGAAGGAAGCCTACACCTAAATTCAAATTTTCAACCCTCTCTTTGCACGACTAAAACAATTGGCGTTGTGCTAAATATGTTAGGCAGTTTCTCTCATTCCGTGCAAATTTCATATGAAAATGATCACAGACAGCCAGAAGGGACTTGTTTTGTAAAGCTAGTAACTTTTTTGCACCCCAAAATTTCCCACGAGGTGCTAACTGATAAATGCTAAGCATACCAATGTAATAGAGAGTAGAGACTACCCATTTCTGAAAGGTCATTTTAAGAGCATGGTTAGTGACGCAGTAAAAAGAATAATGTTGTTACAAAGTAAGCAGGGGAAGCAATGACAGAGGAAGAGGGAAGAGGGAAGAGGATGGAGATTAGATGACAGTGAGTGGTGAATCTGCAAAGAATGGGGGAGCATGCGCTTATGCTGGCTGGCTGCAAATTCAGATAATATCTGAGTGATAAGGACATCGACGCCCTCATTCCTGCCCAATGGTGGACATTTTGCTGTGCTTGTCATCATCCTTAACATGTTCATTGTGAACCCCATGTGCTAAAGCCAAATTTTAAGGGCTGTTTCCCCCCTTTGGATATCCACTTGTGTCTCTCATCTTCCACCCTTTACTCTAACTCTGGCCTAAACCCTCTATCAATTAAACCCAAATTTATCAGACATCTTGTGCGGTTCCTATTTCTTGTTATTCTGGTCAAATTAATATTTTCTTTTCTAAGTTTATTTATTGTTTTGATTTAGTTTCTTTGCATCAGTTTGAGTACCCTGAAGCTAAGCTTGTCTCAAAGAAACAGCATTATATTGACATAAATATATCTAATTTTTTGAAATATAATGAAATGATTATTCGTATGGATCACTTGTGTCATATTTGTACAATTATGATATATCAGTTCTTAAAGTATTTTATTATCTTTCTGTAATGTAAGGGTTCCTAATTCCTAAATTTCAGAGAGCAAACGAGTAATTGATTGATTCACATCCCTGTCATTTCGGTTTTCACTGTTTTAGGAAGAGAAAAGCTAAATATCACAACTTTCGGGTAAGAAAAGAGGAAAAGAAAAAAAAAAGGACACTTATTTTGCATCACTCATGAGTTGACATGTAATTTCATAGGTCAATGGCAGAGGCAGAGAGCAAAGTAGTGTTTTATGTAGGCGTAGAAGTGGGCAAAAGGATGGAGAATACAACCAAGCCACTGTTCGTCCAGAGTTATTATCTCTACAGCCCTTTGGGCCACCATTTGAGGTAGCATGAAATGTTGCAGTATAGTAATAATGATAGTCTCGCTTTACAGCGACATTGGATATACCTAGTAGTCGCTAGAAAACTAGGGCTCTCTGTTTTGAGTTATTCTACCTATGTCATCATAATCCATTTCCCATATTTCGTGGGGACGACTAGCTAATCGCTACGTACAATACAATCTTTATTCCCAACCATCATAATCTCAATTTCTTTTGGGATACATTTTAGTGCAACTTAAATTAATCTTTTTAATCCAATAAAAAAAACACTTATGCAAAAGTTGAAAAATTCACGGAAGTTTATAGTAAACTAGATGCTTTCTCTTTGCAAGACAGAGAGGATTCAAAAAATGTTCCCATGAGTCCTATAGAAAAAAAAAATAACAAAAAGGTGAATAAACAGTGTATATATAGATATATACGGATATAAATAATAAATAAACCGTGCTCGACAAGCAACCCTGCAGAAGTCGCACAATAAAAGCTCCACGAGAATTATATATATATATATATATATATATGCTTTTCATTCTTAAAAAATGTCTCTAGTGCTTGATTCTTAAATTTTAAAAATATGCATATTTCTACCTTTTTTTATTCCTTTATTTGCAATTAATAGAAACTGATAAACAGCGAATTAAAAAATTGTATATTTTTAGGATTTAAAAAATGGTTAAAATATATATCTTTAATTTAATTAATTATAATTACCTAGCTAAAAATTAAAATGAAAGTCTATAATAGTAATATATAATTGCACTTCCATCCGCTGCCCAACCAACTATAATTTATTTGAAATTACATGTCTCTGTGTCCTGGTTATGGAATATTTATAATGGGAACTTTTATTTTCGACCAAACAAAAAAAAATCAACTGTTAATGTTCAAATCACCTGGGAGGCTGCTTCCAATATATATAATTATAAATAAGGGCTCAGAGTAAAAAAAATTATTCTGCAAAATATATTAACGTTAAATACCACTAGTTTTAGTAAAATTAGTAGTAATCAGATAATATATCTTAAAATAATAATAATAATAATAATAATAATAATAGTTCTTATAATTTTTTTTTATTTTTAAATCTTTATTTATAATTCTCTCTTTTTTTGTTTTTAATCAGAGGCTGTTTTTGAATCCCAAGAAATGTACGGCGTGTATAACCACCGAATTCGGATTCTCGCCTCTCCCCAACGGGGCGTGGGTCCCATTTAAATGAATCTTTTCGTAAGATGTCATTCTCTTTCAGAAGGAGATAGACTCAAGAGTAAGAGAATAAGAGTTAAATTTCATATTCTATATCTATTTTTCATAATATCTTGTGTAAAAGAAGATCTATTCTAGGGATTCCATACACTTTATTTCTCTCTTAATGTTTAGGCATTCGAATCCCCTCGTACTCAATGTCAAAAAGAAATAAGAAGAAAATTAATAAATAAACTCTATACAAATTTTCACTTTTATGGCTTTCTCCAACAAATTAGTAAAAGATCCAAATTAAATATTTTGTCCGAGCCAGAGGATGAAGAGGCGAGTCTAAAACAGGGTTGGAAGACGTCTGCTGCAGAGAAATTGCTGGTGGTCCAGAGAATTTATGAGAGAAGTTGGGTTAAGGATGATGACCAGACCATGGTCCATCACTGCCAGTGTTCATTTCGTTCATAACCTTGACGAAACCTTCCAATATTTCTCTCACTCATTGTCTCCTCTTTATCTGTGTCGTCTTCTAATTGACTTTATTGCTTTTCTGTTTGCTTCGTTGTCATGCCTCTCAAGGCTTTGTCCTTTTGTTTGCCGCTTCAAGTTCTGTACTATGCCTTTGGTAAGTTTGATTGTATGTTGGATGCCACACGTCCCGCTCTGCATCTACTTAGTAACTGCAAAATTAATTTGTAATTAGAAGTCTGGTTAAGAATAGCTATCATTTCCTTGTGATTTGGTATAGATTAATTACTGTAGAAGGTAGAGATGTTCTTGTATTAACTTGTTAGTGTTACACTTGGACTTGGAGTAATAAGGTTTATTCCGATGTTTGGATATGGGATTGATTACATCTAATGTGCATAACGACTCGGATGACTCTGTCTTGCATTCAGAATGGGACGGAAACTGAACACTATTAGCAGAGTATCTCAATTTAGAGCACGAGGAAGCATAAAATTAGCTTCCTTATGTACAAATCTTTCAAGTATAAGTTGCATAATCTATTTTATGTACCAAGATTGTGTATCAATTTTGTTCTCTTTGAAATACTGTGCCTCTGTTTTATTTTGTTATGTCCTGAACTTGACATATATAGCACCATGGGTAGAGTGGAAACCAGTGCGCATATTATGGTAGTCCTCCATTCCACAACTATTTTCCTTAAACATCCCTTATAGGGTTATCAACTTGTGATAAGTTTGCTGCTTCTGTATGCAAATTACCATAGCGTTAGAAATATATTGGTATATTATGTAGAATTGTGGCAAGAAGCTGTTCAAGCCTACTCTCTTCTGAAAGAGGTGCAAATGATACTACCATGAAATCTTAGCTATGATGTTCTTCCTGTATGTTTTTATTTTATTTTATTTTTTAAAAAGGTGAGGTTGATGTGCATGGCGGTGGAAGATGGAATTGAGGCTGCACGCCAGAAAGATTGTATTATTATTCTATTATTTCCAAGAGAAGGAATATAATTTTACCTATGCTCATTGTTTTCGTCTTCTCTGTTTTTATTCGCGTAATCTACAAAATAATAAAGTGCTGACATGAATAATGCGGGAGGGATTTGGTGTGGAGAGAAGAAAGAAAAAGGTGGGTAGAACTCATAGACCTCGTATAATCTCGTTCATCCAGTTCTCTCTTCTTTCTCCTACAAGATCTGAGAGAAGATTCTGTTCTGATGCAGAAATCTATCCGTTCAATTCACTCTCACGGGTTATGCCACGGGCCATCGATTAAAGCGTCAGCACCTGTTGGGATTTGCGTGAGAAACGCTGCTTACGCAACGCTAGTATTGCCAATTGGCCAGAACAAACAAAACTACTTATTAAAACCATAAACACAGAAATATGGTTAAGCAAAAGCACTCTCACTTGTTCACGGTTTACCACTCCCCTCCAAATCATAGACAAGAATTCAAAGAACCATATATTAAAACCGGAAAACAGCACAATGAAACGACAATCAAAGATTCACGTAGACTTGGCAAACAAAGCTCAAATGAGAACCTGAATTCAGTTTCTCTGAAAAAAAAAACTTGGGATTAAAATATTAAATACTCTAATATCTCATATATATATATATATATATAAACTTTGAAAGTAAGTCACGACTTGCAAAATGTAGGAAGACTCCACTTGGTTAATATGAATCTTCAAGATAATCATACCTCAATCCAATTCATAAAGTTGAATGAGTCCAAAAATTATATCCACTGCTCAGGCTTTCATCCTTTTATCAATCCATCTCTAACAAGTTTAGGTAATAACCAAGTAATCTGTCTAATTTTAAGTGGAAGCTTTTTAACACAATTCTTTTTTATGCATGCACATTTAGACAATCAGACTTTTTCAGCCCGGACCTCCAATGGTCAGACCATGGCTATCAAAGCTAGTAAGACCCTCAAAAAGGATTATGGAAACTTGGTGCATTTTGCTCAAATGACATTCACTTATTCTGGAAAGGTCTTTTCCCACCAGATAGACACAAGGTACCTTTCAGGCGTTCAGCAGTTAATCATGCTATAGTACAAGTAGTAGCTAACTGAGAATAAGAATATCACAGAAATTGAGAGCAATGCCTCCAACCACAAGCTTTACTACAATCTACAAAGATTACTAAGAGGCACTAGATGTGTGGTTGAGTTGATACATTACTGAAGGCTCAATATAGTAACTGGTCTTTAAAGTTGAGTAAAACCACTAATAAAACTAAAGATTTTTGTTAGTTTTCCATCAGTAAAAGAATCATCTTGCAAATTTCTCGGGTCTGAAAGACAGTCTAAAAATTTTTCCATCAGATGATGCAGAAAACGGAATTCGATACCATCATTCACCTACCTACACGATGAAGCCCAAGTACGAGACATGGACAAAGGAAGGTATCTACAAGCACAGATACCTTATCAATGGCTAAATTGTGCAGAAAACAATTTCATTTGAAAGACCAAGATTTCAAAGGCTCCAATTCCCAGCAGAATAGGCTGCATTCCAAATTAAGGCTCAAGCTGAAGTTTCACATCGCATGAATTTAGCTATAAGCATACATGTGAATTAGAGAGAACACCAAAAAATTAAAAAAAAGCCAAAAGTCAAAAAACCCTAATCAAGACAGGCACAGTTGAGTTCCTTGTTAGCAATTAGACACATAACCCCTACCCATTCACTCAGAATTGCCTTGTAGAGTAGTAGCCAAGAAACAGGGACAACAATTAGAACTACAAAATAACTCCATTATAATTTACATAAGATTAACCACCCAAAGGTATTGGGTAAATCCTACCACAGAATTTAGGTCTAATTTCTAGAGAGAGCTAAGATATCACAAATTAAACCAAAAGGGACATGGAGTGAATTCTTAAGGAAATAAAAAAAGGCACATCAAAGTAGAGATCTAACATCTGTGGCTTTCTCTAAGCTCTCTCGCCCCTAATCCTACGAGCAAGCTGAATATCCTTTGGCATAATGGTGACTCTTTTGGCGTGAATAGCACAAAGGTTGGTGTCCTCGAACAAACCAACCAGGTAAGCCTCCGCAGCCTCTTGCAAAGCCGCCACAGCACTGCTCTGGAACCGAAGGTCAGTCTTGAAATCTTGGGCAATTTCTCTCACCAGCCTCTGGAACGGAAGTTTCCTGATCAGGAGCTCCGTGCTCTTCTGGTACTTCCTGATCTCCCTCAGAGCCACCGTCCCTGGCCTGAAACGGTGGGGCTTCTTCACCCCTCCAGTTGCTGGGGCGGATTTCCTAGCCGCCTTTGTAGCTAACTGCTTCCTCGGTGCCTTCCCTCCGGTGGACTTGCGAGCGGTCTGCTTGGTCCGAGCCATCTTGATCAGGAAGAAAATAGGACAAACAAGGGCGTTTGTTTCTCGAGAAAAGGAAGGAAAACCAGAACCGATGTATGCAAAGAGCGATGAAGAGGACGGAGCGGTTCCAGGGTAATATAGGGTGAGGTTTGGGGAAAATTGAAGCGGGAACTGAGAAAATTTTGGAGGGTTTTAAAATCTTTTTAGACAAAGTTATAGTGACCGTCGATGGGCACCCCAATCGACGGTTCTACGTGTCCAAAAATAAGTGCACGGGGATCACAATCCGTGGCACATGAACTCAGCCAATAGTGTTAGCTCATCTACTTTGTTTTTTTTTTTCCCTCGAGCCAACAATTTCTTTTGGTTTACTCTCTCTCTAGTCTAAATTATAAGTCACTTTTAATAAATTTATATTTTTTTAAAAAAATTAGTTATATTTTTAAATTTTTTAAATATTACCATATCTTCCAACCTTATCCTTATTGCCAACATAGTTGTTATCACTAAATGAGAGTTTCCAATGTAGTTATTACCAGTAAATGTAGGGCATTATGAAAAATAATAATAATAATCATTACCAGATAACTTGTATTTTGAACTAATATTTTTCTCAAGTGACTTATATTTTGAAGTGGAGGAAGTAGTTTGCAGCACTCTCACGCTTTATTTGAAATTTTGAACCGGAAGAAAGCTAGAAAGAAGAAAAAAGTAGAGGAAAAATAAAATATAAATAAATTTTTTTTTGTTTGAGTTGGAGAAAAAATAATTGAGGGTTCTATCAAAAATTTTTTTCTTCAAATATAAAAAAATTAAAAAAAAAAAACTCTGTCTAATGTGATTCACTTTTTATTTTCACAACTTATCCTCTCTCATCTCTTTATTTTTTTACCTCTTCATCCCCAATAAATGGATTATAGGTCACTGGATTCCATTCTTCTATTTTTACTTTTTCATTTTTTGACTATATATATTTTTTTAAAAAGAAAACAAATTTATAAAAACTACATTTCAATTTAAAAAAAAAAATTAGCCAAATAATGAAATAAAATTAGTGGAAACCAATTTTAAAAAAATGTTCAAATAATATAAAAATATTATTCTTGAATAAAGTCATAAAAATTTTTCTATTAAAAGAAAATACACACTTAAAATTAAAAAAGGTAATTTAAATAATTTTTTAAAAAAATTTCAATTACATTGTAGTGAAAAATTTTTTATTGCAATTTGGTCTGACAAATTTCGACTACATTGCGGTCAAAACAATTTCCAACTGTCTTGCAATCGAAAATATTTTCAACTACGTTTTGGTTAGAATTGTCCTGCTGCAACGCAGTCGAAATTGTTTCTAACTGCAATGTAATTAAATTTTGTTCGATCAAATTGTAGTTGGAACTAGTTTCCGACTATATTATAATTAGAAATATTTTTTTAAAATTATTTGAATAATTTATTTTAATTTGTGTTTTCTTTTAATAGGAATTTTTTTGCCCTTATTTAAAAATAATTTTTTTATTATTTAACTAAATTTTTTTAAAAAATAAAATATGGTTTTTATAAATTTATTTTCTTTTTAAAAATTTATTATTCTTGTTTCTTTTTAAAAATATATATGTATAAATTCAAAATAGTTAATTTATGTTTAAAATATAACTTCTTTTCTTTAAAATATCATATTTATTGATAAAAGTTACTAAAAGGCATTATGTCCTTATAAATTAATAAGTTTTCTTTCTTCTATATTTTCTTTTCATCCATCCAAACATAAGAGAGAAAAATTTTTTTCTCACTTTTCTTTTCCTTCCTTTTTCTCTCCACCTTTCTCTTCCTTCACTTTTTTCCTCTCCCATCCAAATATATGGTAATCGCTTAACAATTATTAAGACTAGTAGCAAAAGAGGATGGAAGATATAACTAAGCAACGTATTTGAATTTTAAGTAATATATGTATTTTTTCAATATAACAAATCCATCTTTACAAAATATCCAATGTTGAGCTTTCAAGTGCTTTAAAGGCAAGTTATGTTTGGATGAAAGTTTTTGGAAGGGAGGGGAGGGAGATAGGATATTTGGTTGAAAATTTTGGAGGAGAGGCAAATTCCTTCCCTCTAAATTGGAGTGTTTTGGAGAAGAGATGAATTTTTTAATTATTCATTTACCTTATTGTTTTTCAATATTTTTAATATGTTAATATTTAATAAAGATTAAGATAGATTTTTTTTAATTAGGAATTAAAAATAAAAAAAGATTGGGATTCATAATTTTTTTAAAATGTTGATAGGAATATCTTTTTATAAAAATTAAAATTAAAATTAAAATAAAAATAATATAAGGGTAAATTCGTCCAAATATAATCACATCTCCTCCCTTCTAACCAAATAGTAACTCATTAAAACTCTTCTTCTCTCCTCCCTTCCCTTCTGTTGAACCAAACACAACCTAAAAGAAGTTTCAAAGGTGTTATTTTAGGACTATACTTGATTATGAGTCAATCTGATATAAAAACAATTTGAACTTATTAAAAAAAAAGGCGTAGGAAATATAAGCCCAAGCTTAATACTCCCTCCGGTCCTGTTTATAAGAAAATTTGAAGAGATTTTTTTGGTTCCAAAATATAAGAAACATGGTATATTTTTTTATTTTACTAAATAATAAATTTCTTTTTTACTCTTCATTTATTGTTACATCTAATATACTTAACAATGCATAACGTTTCCCCATGCAAAATAAAGATGGGTAAAATAGGAAATAATTATCAAATTTGAACATAATTAATGAGTTAAACTAATATTAACTGTTTTTCTTAATACCAGTTAAACAGTTTTTTGTTTCTAATAAATAGGACCGGAGGGAGTAGTATTCTACAATTTTAGGCTAGGGCCTAGCTTGTGAAAAAATAAGTTCAACCTAGTCCACCCATTTTAGAAAACAACAACTTTTGTAAAATATATATATATATATATATATATACTAAATAAGTAATTAGAAAATGTATTTGCAACCTTATCAACATTCCATTTTTTTAAAAGAATAAGATAAGATGAATTAGTATTTTTTCTAATAAAAAATAATAAAAAAAATATATTAAAGTTCATTAAATTCCAAAAAAAAAACAATTAGGAGATATTCTTTTAGTTAACACAAGTTTGGTTAGCTCAGTAACAACATCATTTTATCAATACTTCAAACTATTTGATAGGTTTCTAAAAATTTTATAAGACGAGAGAGCAAACAAAGGCAAGTAAGACAATATAGCAAACAAATATAAGTAACTTAGTCACTCTAATATGAGAGATGGTGGAAAAAACTAACCATGTCTTCCAAAATCCAAACTTCACCAAACAGGTCAATATGTCAAAAGGATCAACAAGCTCATCTTGTATTCCTATATTTCTTGAGGAGTTGAAATTAAAACATTTAGAGAACAAGTATAAGTATATGATTAGATGATCAATTATTATTTTGCAATTTAAAGTCATAACATTACAAACTTTACATAATATAATACAACAATAACAAACTAAAAAGTCTCCAACACAATAATAAAAATTAACTCATCTATAAAGTCATACAAATGAAACACATATTACACAATTCATAACAATAACAAATTATGAATTTTCTCATCAATACAACAATCAAAATTAATCACACATTTATGAAGCAACACAAAATGTCCAAAGTCCCTAATCTTTAAATCTCAACCATCCTTATAAAGTTCAAGACCTTTATAAAGTAACACAAAGAAAATATTATTTACTTTATCATGAACATGACAATAAAGGAAACTTATAATGCTAGAAACCTTACAAATTTAGAAAACATCATCTGAAGTAGATGTAGGACTAACTTAATCATTTAAGGAGGTTGCATTATCTAATTGGGACTCTTCTAAAATACCATAATAGTAGAGACTCAATTAAAAAAATAAACATTAGCAAATTCAAAAGATATTGTCAATATATTTAATGAAAATGTATTCTATATAAAGCCTTTTGTATAATACCAATCCTCTAAACATACTAGAGCTTTAATATATATTAGAATGGCAAAAATATCTTGAGTCATTATTGCAAGCCTAAGAAATCACACTGCATATAGGTTTCAATAATCTAAAATATTAATGTTTGCACTCATTTCCTCAATTGGTTTTTTCAAGTAAATGTCCAACTCTAATTTCCTTAGTTGTGTTTGTCTTCTGGATAGTTTGAACTAAGTAAAATCATTAAATTCATCAACATCAACACTTGATTATAAGTTAGTATTTCCAAAAGCTTGCACACTTGATGGATTCACATGATGAGTTTCTTTGTAGTGCTCAAATATTGCATAAAGAGCATTGACAATCTTACCCACTTGCTTATCAACATTATTAAAAAGTTTTATAGAAAATGTACTCAACAAACATTAACTTCCCCCATGGATCTAATACAATAGAATAAACAAATAATAAATTGTATTCATCTTAATATTTTTGAAATCTTGCAACCATATCTGAAATCATATCTACCATGAAATTAAGAGTATTTTTATATGCTTCAGACAAGCATAAATGTATTATACACACCCCTCTAAAATATATGTTAGAGGTTGGATTCTTAATGGATAAAAATACAAGAGTAATATCATAAAATTGCTTCAAAAACTTGTGAAGTAATTTTACCTTATCTCACTCTTCATTAGATAGTATAAATATTCCAAAACTATGATCTCTTTTCCCCAATATTGAAACACTTATGGCATGTTCAAGCATTAAAAATGTGTAATTTCACCTTACACATATATCAATCCTCAATTTTCTAATTGTAACAAGCTAAAATTATTCTCAACCATGTCATAAAATTTCTTTCTTTTAAGAGCTAACTTTTTAATAAATTTTACCCTTTTCACTAATATTTGCGATACCATTATCTACCTTTTTCATATCGACTTGTATAATCAAATTTAAAATATGACAAGAGCATTGAATTTAAAAAAAGATATCATCACACATAAAATTTATAGAAATGGAAGACCCTTATTTACAAATAAGTAGCCTTACATCATTCTAACTAGCATTGTCTAATGTAATATTTCTTATTTTCTTATCAATTTTCCATGTAGACAAGTAAAAGGCTACCTCATCAGCTAAAGAAATGCCAATAAAAGATAGTGATATAGTTTTGAAACAAATGATTCTTTTTTGTAGTTTCCAATATATGTCAATCTAATGAACTGTTATATATATATATATATACATACATATTCATCATCTGCGTGTTCAGCTCTTCAATTACCAAAAGTTAAAGTAATCTTACCCAATACTTTTGCCATTTCCTCTATTACAATTGTTCGTTTATTTAAATGGATGACAATCACATCTCTCTTAATTATATGCGTACTTATTATGTTACTTGTTGATGTAAGGATTTGCAACATTTATTTAAAAGTAGATAATTTAATAATACTAAAAGGTAGTTTTATACAAACAACAAAATTTGCAATTGCCATTCGACCGTCATCCTAATAAAAAGTGAATGATATTAAAGATATTGCCCTATCAATTTTAATTGAACTACCCAACCTACTATACTTCCTAGTATATAGTATTACGTGTTTTTTTACAAACAACCAAATAATGAATTAAATATGAAGTACCTTTGTATGATTCTACCATAAAAAGCTTGTTGCACTGGTTGCATTGAGTACTTCCATTCTCTAACTTTGTCATTTGCAACCACACTTTAGAAGTTCACTTTTTTTCTTCTTAACTTAATTACATTTAAGAGAATTTTCATCCCTAATGTTTAAGTTTTGTACAGCTATCTATTCTGTTAGGGTATTATCAGCATTAGTTGCTTCTATATGTAAGGTATTGTCAGCTTTGCTTGCCACATTCCTTTTGCACTCTTAAACTTCAGAAAGTTACTAAGAAGCAAAACAAACTAATAAAATGCCCTAAAAAAAATAGTAATTAACATTAAATATTATAATTGTCAAGATATACTAAATAATTATCAAGTAGACAGTTCATTGAACACTTGGTAGGCATGCAACAATTAACACAAATTTGTTACAATGGCTAAAACTAATAAAAAAGAAAAGTAATAATTAAGAAAAACACAATAAAAGATGATGAAAGTGAGAAGATTTCAACCACTTAACTTGAAAATTTTCTAGCCATAATCCTATAATTCAAATGTACATTTTTAAATGAGAGAAGATCAATACACCTCTTGTCATCGATGGTAGTGCTATTGGTGAAGAAAAGTTTAGGCCAAAGAGGTGGTTACTTGTGGTTGCGACTGTGAGTACGAAACTGCGAGCTTGTTGCCATATGTGCGTGTGATAGACAATGTGGTGAATGAAGGGCTAGGGTAAAACAAAAAATAAAAAGACTATCATGTGTGTTTTCTTCTTTTGGTTTTATTCAAATTTGACTATCCTCCATTGGAAATTAATTTTCATTAAAAAAAATTGTTCAAGTCAAGCTAGTCTTGGGCTTTTAGAAAAAGCTTAAACTTGACTCTTTTTTTAACAAGTTTTTTGAAAATGAGCATTTTTAGGCTTTTTCTTCTGGGCTCATATCTTTCTTTGTTGAGCTTATTGAGTTGGGTGGGTTTTTCAACCCATGATTAGCTTTATTTGGGACCTGGGTTTAAGAAGTTATAGGTTGAGATGGATTCAATGACATATCTAAACTTGGTTTTAAAGGAGTGTGTGAACTTTCACCCATGATTAGCTCAAATTGGGACCTGGGTTTAAGAAGTTATGGGTTGAGATGGATTCAATGACATATCTAAACTTAGTTTTAAAGGAGTGTGTGAACTTTCACCCAATGAGTCAATTAGTTTATTACATTAAAGATGTCTTTAGAAGAGCCTAATGTGTTAGGACCAATCACATTTATTGTGAAGATAATATATTTGTTGATTGGCTTATTAATTGGTCTCATAATATGATAGTTAGTATTGATTTCATTTGTTATCCTTTGAGTGGATGTTATCACATCCTTTCCAATGATGTGATTGGGGTTTCCTTTCGTGGTCTTGTTGGATCTTAGGCTTTAACCCTTTTTCATAAATTTTAAAAAAGAGCTATTTAATATATGAAAAATAATAAAAATAAAAAATGAAAGAAAAAAGAACATTTTATAAATGAGAAATAACTCTTATGTCTTTATTTTTAAAAAATAATAAAATGAAAGAGAGATATATATATATATATATATATATTATTAAGTAATGATTATGATGATTCAATAAACTTGTTCAAAATTTTTCACTCCCTTTTTAATTTTGTATACTGACACCACACACTAATTTTTCAAATATAAACAAAACCATTTTATAATTTCCTTGTATAATTCTCTATGAAGTAGCATACTCCTAAGAAGAGAGTACCTTGTAGATGATAATACCAAACATAACGGATATAAAAAAAAGATCACTTTTAAATGGATTAAAATTATATATAATTACTTATATATTAGTTATTAATTTTTAATAATAATATAACATGTGCAAAATTTTCAAAAAATGTAATCATGTAATATTTAAGGATAAGAAACATTCACTTATTATATCTATTATAAAATTTAATAACAAATACATGAAAATTAAACCCAAATATTCTACTTGTTAATTAGCCTTACAAATTAAAGCTCATGACTATCTGCACAAGAATTGAATGAGTCATTTTATAGGCTTGAATAAGTAATTATTTTTTTGTATTATTTTTAATGCAAGATTGTTTTAAAGTTAAATAATGATTTTAATAAAAATATAACATAATAATATGATAAAATAACAGAAAAAAATCTTTGAATTTTTCATGGCTAAAAAAATAAGAGCAAATTATTTAGTTTAATTGACAAAAATAAAGAATTGCTCTATAATATGGTTTAGTCAATCCACAAACTCGGATAAATAAAAAACTAGTCAATAATCTATAAAATCTAAAAAAATTGGTCAAGCCAATGGTTTGGACAATTTGAGTTTTCTTCTTTTTTCTTTTTTCCTTTTTCCAATGTTCTCCTTTTAAACAAAGAGAAGATTGTATAAGCAATAAGAGAAGAAGATGTGGAATATAGAAATCAGAGTTGATAAGGGAGACTCATATGGCAGTGTGCTCAAATCAACAACCTTTGAACTTTGACGTCATCTTTTGACTTTTGTTGTCAGATGGTGTGTTTGAAGTGAAAACATGCAAAACATGGAAATCAAAGTCAATGAGACAAACCAAACTTCAGTGTGCTCAAATCGATGGCCTCTGAGCTTCGACATCATCCTTTTATCTTTGTTGTTAAATGATGTGTTCTGAGTTAACATAAAGGCCTACAATTCAGGAGGTGGTTTATAACAACCTTAATTCTTAATTAAGCTAATTATACATAATTGTATTCCTAATTAATTGCAATTAAGATTTAATTTGGATAATGAGTTAATAATAGATGAAAATATGAAAAAATTTAAACCTTTATATCATCATTATTCACTATTAAGACATACATGAGGATTTATGTTCATGGAAAATCAAAATTCTCATTAATACTTCTTATCTCAACCAAAATGCTTTTAAGAAGCATAAAACTCATGTATGTTGGATTATAAGTCATTACTCATTATTAATATGTTAGAAACTATGTTATTATAATTGAATTAAGGGAGTTTTAGGGCTTAAGTTACAGCTCCGAATGTTTAGCCTTTGGAATTTCAAAAATCAAAATTTCATACTTGCGTTGTGACTTAAAAGACTCATGCTGCAACTAAACTCAGGTTTGGAATCAAGACCTCACAATACATGATTCTTACCATGACTTAGGATGTTCATGTTGTGGCAAAACTACTTTTGATCAATACTCACACACGTCCACGAAGGTCTCATTATTGCATCTGCAGTGAGATTGCTCTCTAGAGCACATCTCCCTTAGCTCCCTCGATTCATGCCACAAAGTGTTTTGTCTCTAGTACCCTTTACCAATGCTTTGGTTGCAACTCAATGGATTTTATCTATGATTCAAATTCTTACTGTCATCTAAACCTTAAGGTACACAAATTCACCCATTTGTAACTCACCAAATTCCTTTCTAAGACTTTTCTATAGTTAAAATGCAAAACTTTTAAGGTGATAACCTTCACAATCTTCAACCAATTGACTTTCATGATCTAAGGACTTAAAAGCTAAATTCACCAACTAAAATTCACACCATACCAACACATAACTCATTTATGATAGCAAGGCAAGATATAATTCAAAGTGGTAACCTAAAATCCCTACTATACTAGCCAAAGTCCTTAAACCTCTATGAGTAAAATTTAATTAACTAATTAGAATTATCCACCGTCTTAAAACCTTTACACACTTCCAATTTCAAAATATTATTATGTCACTTCCTAATGTCACATATAAGGGGCCTATGACAACAAATGAACCAAGATGCATCCAAAAGATGGATCAATGCATTTCCTTCTTGACCAAAATAACCAACCTAATTCTAATGCTACCTCCACACAATTTCATACCAACTTTTGTCTGTACACAAACATTAATCCTTAAAATTAACTATGCATGACAGCAATATAGCCAATGACAATGACAAAACTACCAATAGGACTATGTCATAACCATATTTATTAAATGATAAAAGCAATCTTCCATACATGTAGATCCGATTACAATTTCTCAATTATAATTGAATTCATTAAATTTAACATAACTTAAAGCTTAGTCCTATGAGTTCATCCCAAGTTATAAAACATCAAAATATTTACATATGATAATATAAATGCATAAATTACAACAAGTTAGCATCTACACTAATCAAATATCTAAGTGCATAAGTCATATACAAAGTTTTAAACTAGGGATGGTTATTCACTAACTTCCCTTTTTATATGTGTAAATTAATCGACATACATGCATTTCATTCAGATAAATATCAAAAGCAAGACACATAAATTAACAAATAAGCTAGTTTGACTATTAGTGACTATCATCATATACTAACAATCACATACAACATGTTAATGGCAAAAAATAAAGTGAAAGGTAACAATCACGACACCAACTCCTTATTGAGCACGATCACAGCTCAGTACATTTCAATGAATACAATTATAACTCGGTGCATGATTTCGACATAATGCATAAGTGAAAGTATAATCATAGTTCCATATAAGGACACAATCACAGTCCAATAATGACAAGTAGCCAAATCTATCATTTATCATGGAAAATATATATGTAGCAATTATAAGATCAATATGAACATATACATGAAATTAAAACCCCTATTTATTTCACTTGGTTGCCAAATCCTCAATAGGTACTAACAAATGCCATAACACCCTGAGGGTTATAAATCAACTAAAATCCAGCATTTAATCATTATTTATTACAAAAATCATGTACTCATTCATTCCAATGATTAAGAATTACTTAGAAAACATTTACCCAAGCCTTCAGCTTTCCTTTATTGTCCAAATGGGTCTTGTCTCTCGTAATTGAACCTTGGTCAGATAGGCCCAATTAAATTAGATCCCCAATAAAACTTGAATGGAGCTTTTACAATTTATTCTTAACATAATAAAACTAACTATAATTGAAATCTAACCTAATTAAATTCAAATCCAAAATAACATTTTATTCTTTACTAAAAATTGCCAAGTAATAATTATTTGCTTCAAAATGACTAAAATAATCATTTTTCTTAGAAAGTCCTATTTTTTAAATTTTTTGAATTTTTCATAATAATTTTTTATTTTTTCCAAATTAAATCTTTAATTCTCACTAATCTCATTTAATTAATTTTTAGATCTTACATGGTCACTCGGCACTTGGCATAGTTAGTCTAAAGGAGGAGAGGAAGAGGGAAGTGGACGGGTTGTGGAGAGAGAAAGATACTTTCACTTTCAAGTTTCAAGATGTGTTTTGGCCTTTTAGGATTTTGCTTTGGGTTTGGAAAATTGAAAATTTTGTTTTGGGAAGTGGGAAGTATATTGAGGAAGTTGCAAATTGTTATTGGTTGTTTATAAAATATTATAATTATAATATTAAAAAATGAATATATTTAAATATATTTAAAATTTTAATGTTATTCATTTTATAGTTTCATATTTGATATATCAAATTTCTTTATAATTAATATTATACTATTGATGTAATTAAATTATATAATTAAAAAAATATTATTATATATAGATATTCTTAGCTATAATAATATGGATTATATAAATTTGTTAAATATATTATGAATAAGAATTTGAATTAAAAAATGAAGAAATAAAATTTTACTAAAAATTTAAAAGGAGAGAATGCCAAAATGTATATTTATTAAATTAATGTGAGTATAATACGTATTTTTTATTGTGTAAAATTTATTAATATTTACTTATTATCATTTTATTGTATGATATTTTTAATATATATAAAATTTAAAAATATATTTAATTATTATCAGTTCAATTATAATTTAATTACAATCAAATTAATGAACTATAAACTAATATCACTATTGTTTCAATAATTAATCCAATTTTAATAACATTAAAATTTTTTGCTTTATTGATCATCTACAATCTCTTATGACAATGCATTTTAGCTCAAATGTTAAGTTAGCTAATCCATTTAAAAGGACAAGGATCCTTAGCGTATGAGATATAGTGAAGCCAAAATTTCTCATGTATTTCTTCATTTTTTTAAGACAAAAATTTTAACCATAAACAATTTTCTTTTTTTTTTTTACAAAGACAAGAAATTTTAATTGAATTTTTTTTTATCTTTTAGCGATTTGAAATAATTTCAAATGATATTAAAGTATAATTTGTTTAAAAAGTTTTAATTATGAAAAGTCATTTTTCAACACAATAGTAAATAGAAATGAGAGAAAAAAATTAGATAAATGGTAAAAAAATTTATACTGTGGGGTGTAACTTTTTTTTTCATAATTAAAATTTTTTATAATTAAAATTTGTGTGTTAACAATTACAAATTTTAATCTTTGTACAAAAATAAATTTTGACAGTTAAAATTGTTATCTATATAATTAAAATCTTTTGTCCCTCTGAAAAGAAGAACACGTGAAAAAAGTTTGACAGGAGGTGCTGTCACAAACCATGACTATCAGTCAAGCTTTGTGTGCAGTTCAAAGGAGATTTAAAATTGATAATGAGCACCCTTCAAAAAGTGAAATTTATTTAGGAATTGTTGGTCTGTTTTAAATGACTTAAATATTATCATTATATGCCCCAACACTTATTGCCCAAACGTTTAAAGTAGACTTAAGAGATATAAAAAAATCTCATAAAAGAGAAAGAAAATGTAAAGCTTATTTTTATATTAAAAAAAGCTTCAACGAATAAGAAGCTTGACCAAAAAGACAAATGACGCTCCATTGCTTTGCAAAAATGGAACCCCCAGCTGGACAAATTACACCCTTGAATGAACCTTAACCTCACCAAAATCATTTTGAATCACAGGAAGCCAAGAAAATCACGAGCTTGTTTGATATACAAAAAATTAAGTATATAAATAAAAAAATTATAAATAAAAAATATTTATAATACTTTTAATTTTAATGATCGAATAATTATTAATAAAAAAAATTAAATAATAATTATGAAAATAAAATTAAAATTTTGCTAAACTTTCTCTTTTTCTTTCTGTTTCTTTTTCCCTCCTCCTACTGAATCGGCTGCAAAAGTTGGACTCAAGTATCTTCGATCATGACCACGAAGAATCTAAGTTCCCCTTTCACTCTAAATACAATGCTCTTGTCTTCTCTGTATCTCATTTTTGGTGGATTGTTATTACTAAAGCGTTTTTCTAGGGACTAACATCACTTAGAAAAATTGTGTATTCACTATTCACCTTATTATTTTCTTTTTTTTTGTTCATTCAAGTTAATTTGTATACAATTGCTTATTCACTGTATTCCTTTAATGTTCAAATTGATTCATCCATAATCAAGTTTGAATTTGTTGTGATTAATGGCTTGATACATTCACAAGTTCTTTATTTGTTTTTAGTGCCACCTTCTAGTTTATAGAACCCATCTATGCTTTTATGGGTTGAGGAAGTTAACTTATAACAGAGAATAGAGAGTGAAAGCACAGGAATAGCAGGGAAAAGAAACTTAATGAGTTTTAATCCTCTTTTGTGCTGATTGTGCAGATTAAAAACAAATACATAAAATTAAATTAAATAAAATTAAAGCCCCGTATTCTGTTTGAGGAACACAATAGAAGACTTGTATCCAAAGTTAACATAGAGATTTCCTCCTCTCCTATTTGATTTATGGGTTTCTTTGTAAATGTTAGAGATTTATGGCATTTTAAAGTGATGTAGGATAATAAAAATACAAGTGGAAATTGACTTGAAATGTTATCAGTTCAAGTAGAAGAAAAACATTAGGGATATATTTAGTTGAAAGATGTAATGGTGAGGAGAATGTAAAATGATAATAGGTGAGAGCAGGTGAGATAAAAATGGTTGTTTTATCTTTATTTTTTAAAAAGTGATTTGATAGATAGAATAATAAGTATAAAAATATAATAGATATTATACAAATTATGCAAAAAGAATATGTTTGTAATTTCGTGAATCAAATAGATTCTAGGATTTGGCTGAATTTTGGATGTATTGTACAAAATTGGAAGTTTGAAAGGTAATGGTCAAATTTTTAAGTTGAAAATGAAAAGTTGCAGATGACCCTCGTTAAAGGTTTTTGCATTTTGGCATTATTAAAACAGCGAAAAAAAATAATTTACTATCATACACTTTAGTTAATTTACAATTATGTACTTTATATGTTATTTGTTAGTTAAAAATTGCCAAAACGCGCTCGCGCGCAAACGTAATTCGCATAAGACTTCATTTTTTCTTCAAAAAAAGCCAGCAACAACATCCAAGTCACGAAAGCTATGGAGTGATATAGTGTCTCGAAATCACATAAACTATGCGGTGAAAAAAAACATTGGCGTTTCATGGCTGTATTCTTTATATGCGCTACCAGGAGGGAGTTGCTTTTTAGATTTAAGTCTATTGGAAAGTTTATTAAATATTGACACTTTCGAATGAATATGGGCCTCTTTTATTTTGTTTTTATTTTAATATTTTTAAAACATATATTTTTTAAAATAAGTTTTGAGAACAAAAAAAATTAAAAAATCTGTTTGAATCATTATTTTAAAAAGTAATTATTTTTTGTTTTTTTTAGATTTTACAAAACAAAAATTATAAAATATCTAAAAAATATTTTGATTTCTTTTTAAATATTTTTTTTATAAAACACTTCATTAAAAACACATTATTAAATAAATTTTTTATTTTAAAAAATAAAAAATTATTCTAAAAATAAAAAATCAAACAGACTTTATATATCATTAATTTGGGTAGTTGACTTTTTTGAAATCAATTTGAATGTGGAAAATTCTCAGGATCTATGACATGTTTGGTTATGCGTGAAAAATAAAATGAAAAGTAAAATTTTGGTAAAATATTATTTTTATTTGTATAATTATTATTTAATATTTTTTATTAATTATTATTCAATCATTAAAAGTAAATATATTATAATTATTTTTTATTTATAAAATTAATATTTTTTTTATTTTTATTTTTATACTTAATTTTTTATGTAATAAACGGGCTACTATTAAGGAGGAGAAACAACACCGACAAAGAATAAGCAGCTTAAAAGAGAGGGATAATGATATTATTAGCTAAAAAATGTAAGTATTTTAGTAAAAGTATTAGAATCAGTGTTTAGTAACGCAGAAGAAGTGTTTTTTTTTTTTTGCCATCAAAGAAGTGTTAATTATTAAAGACCAAGTTTTGGCAATTGTAGTGAGATTCTTTTATATATATTGAAAAAAAAAATTTCATAAAAAATGTACAAACACAAAACGTACAATGTATTCAATTTGTAGGTTAGACATTATTTTTCTTTTCCCATTTACGGCTAGAATTGCATTGGCTTGTCGCGGGTGATTTAGCATGTAAAGTTATTAAGAATAAAAATGAAAATAAAAGGATAATTTTGTAACTAGAAAATAATTTTTATATTTTTAATTTAAAATAATAATAAAAAAATAAATATTGTTAAATAATAATCACAAAAATATAATTAATATTATACAAAGTTATATAAAAAAATTACTTTTTTTAATGCAAACAAAAAGGACTGTTTTTCTTGGCTAACTAATGTAATGTACCAACCCGTTCATATGCCTATCGAAAAAGAAAAGAAAATACACAATTAATCCCGCCAATTCATGAATTCCAATTCGTTTTGACAACATAATACTTGTGCAAGCAAATATTTTTTAAGGATATGTAAAGTGTAAACTGACATTTGGTTTTTTTTTTGGTTGATTTTTTTTGGATTGAATAAAAAAATAAAAATATGATCCTCTACAATTACGTACTTATATTTATGAGACAAAAAGGTAAAATATACATATACATATATATATATATATATATGATTACTTTCTTTTTTTCATGCATTTTAAATTTTTTTATTTTTTAAATACACTATGCATTTATTTATTAAATGCAAATAATTTAAATTATTCATTGTCTCAAGCACATGCCACAAAAAAATTAAAAAAGGGAATAAATAAACGTTGTGATATTAAAAAATATATTTATTATTAAAATTTTAAATTTAAATATGATAATATAAATTTTTAATAATATTATGATAAGTATATAATTTTTAATTTTTTACAAATAATTATAAAATTTTTAATTAAATTATATACTTATCATAATATTATTAAAAAAATTATATATTTATCACATTTTAATTAAAAAATTTAATAATAAAAATATAAAAAATTACCTTTAACTATAATTCACTTATCCAATCCTCTCATATATTAAAGCGTTCATTAAACGACAATGTTGGGTTCGGTCATATCGGCGTTTCACCTTCGTTGATGTCGCTTGATCCCCATTTTGTATCGCGCAAATGGGGTAAAAGAAATCCGGATAGGCGGCTGTTTTAGACGACAATAATTACACAGGTTCAAGATTCACGGACGAAGATGATATTTTGGTAACGAAGCAACAACCACAGTGGGAATTTATCAAAGAAAACAGAAATTCCTTCCAGATTATTATTTTTAATTTCGATTTGTCGCCTCCAATCTCTTTTCTGACAATTGAGAAAAAAAAAACTGAATCGGTAATAATGATTGAGGACAACATCGTTAGGGTTTCTGCCTCGAACGAAGCCTCTCAATCAAGGCAAAGGTACCCAACCGGTTCCAGATGCAGCCTTAATTATTAAAATGGGCGCCTTTTTTTTTGGTTTTTTGTTTTCAATAATTGAAGTTCCGAGTTTCAATCTTCTTCTAGTTTTTGTTTTTTATTTGGGTATTCTTCAGATGGGCCTTTCTGCGAGGTTGATATTATCAGTTAATTGTCGTGTTTTTCTTTTCTAATTGTAATTGAAAATATATGAATGTTCTCCTGCTTGAGGTTTAGGGTGGTAGTATTGGTATCTGTGTTATCGATGAGTCATGGAAATGCGAAAGTCACCCATCAAAGGGTCTCGTATTATAGCCATTTTTATTCGTTGCATTGTGTGTGTGTTTGAGTTTTTTTCTTTTTTTTCTCTCTCTCTCTCTTGCCCCCTTGGATATCTTTAATCTTTCACTTGTGTGTAGGAAGAAGAGAAAGTGGGATCAACCTGCGGAAACGTTGGTAACAGCTGGTATAGCGGTCCCTGGAGTGCTTCCATTGGGCAATGGGGTACCTCTTAGCGGGATTGCATTTCCAGGTGTAACTACAGTCGCCGGTGCTCTTTTGACAAGTCCACTGGCAGCTAGCTGTGGAACCGTGCCTCAGGTATTACAGGCACCTTCAGTTCAGCTACATCCTGCTACAGCGGTCCAAAAAATAAATCAAGTGAGAACTAATTCTTATAATATTTTTTATGTTTGCAAATGTCCTTTCTTCATCAAACTTGCGGTATCATCCATTTATTCTGCGGGGGAAGGGCAGGTGGCGTTTCCTACACGAGTTCCCTGGATTCGTCCCTGGGTAACAGTTGTTAGAATTTGTATTTCACGATTGGAAATAAGTTAGCCTTGTAGCTTCCATCACCATGGTTAAAGTCAAGCTTCCAAGAAATGATATATGTTTTCAGTTTTCAATTTCGTTTAATAATTGTAACCTCAGAGCAGCTTGATTAAACCAAAGCATTTGAATTCATGCAAATATATGCACTTCAGAGCAGATCTTTGATAGCTAGTACATACAGGTTATGAATATGACGAGCCAAATATTACGCATATTCCTTTGAGAACCATGTTCTGAATGCTTGTTAGGGAACATGATGCAATAATCTTCCAATGCCCCAAGTGTGGTGGTTCAAGGATTACCTTATATGCACTTCAGAGTAGATCTTTGATAGCAAGTACATATGGGTTATAAATATGACGAGCCAAATAGTACTTATATACCTTTGAGAACCATGTTCTGAATGCTTGTTAGGGAACATGACACAATAAACTTCCAATGCGCCAAGTGTGGTGGTCCAAGGATTACCTTGTTTTTCTTTCCTTATCCCTTTTCGATGGAACTGTAGAAACAAATTTTATGGCTATCTGCCCTCCTTGTTTGCATTCCCTTTTTATTGAATTTGTAGAAACAAATTATATAGAAATCCACGATTATTAGAAATCCAGGGAATTACGATCTTTGGATAAAACAAGGCCTTTTATCTTAAGGTGAAGTTAACCATTTCCTTTTAGAGTGTAGAAACAAATTATGTGCATTTTTCTATAGTTTCTTCATAAGTCATGTGGCCTTTTAATTTTTGAGGTGACCAAGGATTGAATTTTTCTTGGACTATATTGTATTCTGCAACTTGAATGATTAAAAGTGCAATGTGGCAGTTTCATAGACTGGCAGGTAGGGATAGGAATAGACCTTCTTGGGTCCTGGACATAATTAGTGGTGCCATGCTTCATGTTTTCTCAGAAAAGTCCATGGAAGTTTAATTTATGCCAAAATTCCATTGAAGTTTAGTTTTTGCTGTCTTTGAAGTGCACCTAATACACCATGTTTTGGTGTCTTATCTTTGGTTGTGGGGTCTACCATGTAATGGATGATTTGAGTTCATAAGCTCTTTACAGGGCATGAACATGGTTATGGAATTTTATTTTTAAAAAAACCTTTTCTGGTGCCCCTTGCAGTGTAATATTTAAAGGTTTATGGATGGGGTGGATTCAAGGACTTTGACTTCTATTCTGTATGTTGTTATTAATAGGCTCTCTGAGAGGGTTTGTTAATTTTTATTTCATATTATGTGTTTGAGTGTTGTTTACGAATTAGTCTTTTATGCCATTCCATATTTTCTTTTTATTATATTTTCAATATAAGTATTGCATAAGTTTAGATTAATGCTGTGCCACATGTCTAATTCAAAAATATTTATTAATGTAGAATTGTAGACATTTTGCTGTATGTTGCTGAATTTACTACATAATTCTTTCTCTTGTTTGTTTTTTGTGTTTGGTATTTTAATATATTTGAAGTTCCTTATCTGGATTATGGGATGAATTGTATGTAGCAAAAGATTCAAGATGAATTAATAATAGCTCGAGAAATTGTCATAAATGATGCGGAGTCTTCTATTCGTTACAAGCTGACAAAGCGCCAAACACAAGAGGAGGTGACCTAGATACAATCAATTCCACATCCTCTTAACTAGGAGCTTCTTTTTGCTTTTATCTCTAATGATTAGTTTTCTTCATCATGCAGATCCAGAAGTGCACTGGTGCTGTTGTTATAACTAGGTTTGTAGGTCATTTAAGGCAATTGCGAAGTCCTTCTTATCATTTTCTATACCCATCCGTGTAATGTGTCTTCTGAATTTCTTTTACAGGGGCAAGTATCGGCTACCTAATGCACCACCTGATGGAGAGAAGCCGTTGTATCTTCACATCTCTGCTGGAGCTCATGTAACTGCTTCTTCTTGTTTCTATCTTGAGAGGGTTAATAATGATAATTTATTATATTTATTTTATATTTTGATATAAATATTTGAAGTCAACATTCATTATTTTATTTCATTGTGCATTCAGAGATTCATGCTGAATAATTTACTAGCTTTGAGTTGTCAAAAGAAGAATCAAGTCTAATCAAAGTACTAGATGTAATTTCATGGGAAAGGGATTATAATTGAACAGTAGTGGTGCACAGGCATTAAATCCATAATTTGGTTTGCTTTTGGTGACATCAAATTACCATTACAGTTAAAAGAGACAGCAGAACGAATTTTAGCTGTAGATTGTGCAGCTGCCATGGTTGAAGAAATGCTGAGGCAGGGTCAGTGTTCACCGCCAGTTTCTTCCACATCACATCCAGCCATGGCTAATGGAGTGAAGGTACACATTTATCCATTGCTAGCTCTTGTATGGTGTAGTAATGTGAGGTTTTGACTAGTGACATTTTTTATTGAATTGGGTTAATCAGATGTTTAGCACTTGTGTGTTTTTGGGCTTTGATGCTGATCCGTCATTGAACATTGTTGCTCGTATTCGTGGACCAAACGTGAGTGCCTCCCTACTTAATTGATTTGTCTAGTCACTTGTACCAGTGAAGTTTGTGTATGACCATATGTGAAGTTGTTCTCTGCTTAAAATTTTTGTGTGAGGATTAGTAGAAGTATCTCTTTTTCTGTTCTGTCAGCAGGGTTTTGGTTCTCTTTTGATGTTCTTTGACCATAGGGTCATTTGCTGTATTTGTTTTCATACATTTAATATCTTAGTATATTACTATGACTGAGTACCAGTTTCTTTGTTCTGCACGTCTTATTTGATGGAGTGAAAAATACTTATGGATGAGCTGGATTAGATGTGATTCTTCAAAGAGTCATCACCCTTTTAGTTGAAAGATGTAAGTAGGCAAGCAAGTAGGGGTAAAAATAAAATTAAAAAAAAAAAAGAGGGTGGGAGGAGGGGGGGAGGCAGAGTGAAGAATGTTGTAGCAATATATGATGAAAGATGGCATTAAAATGATGGTTAAGGGCTGAAAATGGTCTTTTAGATCTTCAGATAGATGGAAAACAGTTCAACTGTTGACTTTAGCTAGACCTTTATCATATTTGAAGAAAACCTTATGTGTATTTTTATTCAATGTTTTTAATAAAAACTTTTGCAAATCACTTAGTAATTACATTACCTTATAGGAGACTAGTTGCATAAGTTGGTTGTTAGAACATATATGAACAAGAGGCATTTACCAAATAAATAAATTAGTAGAGACTAAACACTTATGCACATCAATAAAACTAAAAACTGGTCTTATTCTGATTAATAGCCTGATGTAACAGTATTATTAAGCCTGCCTTGGCTTGGCTTGCTTCTTTGACAACCTACATACATCATTATGTTTGTCATTGTTTTTATTAGTTCTGCAGTTTACACTGTTCATAATGAATATAAGATAATCTAATGTTTCAAGCTGTCTCTGACATCTCCATTCAATTGGGAGAAATTGTTTTGGTGTTGGTGGTGGTTTGGTTTTGAACCTGCAGGACCAGTATATAAATCACATTATGAATGAAACAGGAGCAACTGTTATACTTAGAGGGTGTGGATCAGGAAACATCGAAGGACCAAATGGAGAAGGTACTTTCTTGATTGATGCAATCTTACCTCTTGAAAAGCATCTTTTCAGCATAGCATTGTTCTGGTATATAATAGTTGGTTTCCAATTTGATTGTCTGCTTGCAGATGGACTGCAACCCCTACATCTATTCTTATCAAGTAATAATTCAAAAAGTCTTGAAGATGCTAAGCGTCTGGCTGAAAATCTTTTGGATACAATCAGTGCAGAATGCGGTGCTTCCAGGTATTTTTAAGTTTTTATCGTGTTAGGGTGTATGTGTGAGTCAATTTTTAATTTCCCCCTGTAACGCTGACATTTTATTTTTTAAAAGAAATCAAAGGTTTTTACCCCCCTTCTAATTTGATTATTTTGCCATGTGTTTCATGTAATGTCAACATGACAACAAATTTTCGTTATAGGAGTTGTTACTATCCTTTGTACATGAGCAGTGAATTTTGGAATTTTGCTTAGGTACCATCCAGAAAATGGGGGCAAAATAGTATCTTTTTCTGTGCCCATCCTAAAAACGTGGGTCCTCACCTTAATATATGTGATTTCAATGTTAAAGCGGCAAAGGTTTCCGGGCGTTTCCAAGTTAGAACTTGATTTGTATACATTTTCAGTGTTATTCAATGTTAATTTATTTTAAGATGGGCTTCAAAATTGAGAGGGCAGTGCAAAGGTGGGATTAGAAGTCTGGTAAATCTGATTGGCAGTGAAGAAGTATAACCTGCCCTGTGTATTTGCAATTCTTAGTGCTGAAGTGAACTTTTTTTGTTCTTATGTTATTATTTTATATTGGTACCATGATGAAATAAATTTACTTTAAGCTGCATATTGTGTCAGTATCGGTAAATAACTTATTGTTTAACTGTCATAGGGTTTCATCATGTAAGGTTTATAGTGCTGTTCCACCTCCACAGCAGGTATATAGTTCTGTTCCACCTACCCAGCCGGTTTATGGTGCCTCTCCATTGTCACAGCAGGTTCCTACTGTCATTTCATCCCCACAGCAAGTTTATAGTGCTGTTCCACCCCCACAGCAGTTGTTGGCTGGAGTTCAGAGTCCAGGGTCTGAAGTAAAGGCAAGTACAGGCCTAGCTGCTAGTTTGATGTCATCATCAATTGTACAGGTCTCAACACCAGTTCCTCCAACTTCCTCAGTTGGAGTGCCGGGGATCACCACTGCCCCTCCTTTAGGAACTACGCCACAATCTGCAGGATTTTTAAGCTCTGGGCAGCCTCAAGCAATCGTGGTTGGTTATGCTTCCCCTTTAGTATCTGGTGGCACTAGTTATATTGGATATGGTGGAATATATCCTCAAGCAACCCCTCTGCAACAAGTTGCCCTTGCCCTAAGACACTCACCTCCTGTTGCATCAACAGTTGCTCCTACAACATCAGCTTCAAGCGGAGAATCCAAGTCAGTTACAAGCTCTGAACCTGAAAAGGAGAAGCGGCCACCTCAGAAGCGGAAGTTTCAAGAATTACCCGTTGGTTCAAAGGACCCTTCAAAGCTTAATCAGGTCACTGCATTTTCAATGCTAATTCCTTATTTTGAAAATACTTCATTGCATGTAGAATCTAAGGAAATATCATTTCATCTTTCTTATTGTGGTTTCTAATATGCTTTCAAACTAATAACTGAGCTGGGTTTAAGGGGAAGTCAGAAGTATTTGTACCTCTTCTAATGTTTCTGAGAAATGGTTAAATTGGATCTGGAGAATTCTTTTCTAATTGAACAGAAAATGTGGAGAAATTGAGTATGTACCAAGTCATCAAAGCAAGAGTGCCCTCCCATCACCCATTGAATATCTGTCAAAGAAATACTTGAGGACTTAAAATGAGGAGCACTATAGTAAAGTGATGGGATCAGTAACCTTGGGGAGGTTTACAACAGGAGAGGAAAGATGGTCCATGTGGGAACTAAGAAGAGTAAGGAATAGGAGGTGAGGTGGCAGAGTAGGGGGAGAATAGAGATTTGTGAAGAATAGTTACCTTTGTCGGTTAGTGCTGGGGAGAAGAGAGAATACAGAGGAGGTTATGAGTGTGGAGGTGTGTCTATTGAGGAAAAAAAAGGGGGGGGGGGTTTCTTTGGAAAAGTTTGGTGGAGAGAATTTGGCCTCTCAAAAGTTAGTGCACTTGTTTCTTTCATTTTTAGGTTTTCTAGTTTAATTCCAGCTCCTCATCTGTTATTGCTACGCTTTTCCCATTGGAGCATCTGTAATTATGTTTATAAATGATATTAAAAGTTGGAGAATTCCATCACTTGGTAGCAGAGCAGTGATGGCTAGGGTATGGTTGGCACGAGAATAGAAAATTGAGTATGCATTAGAGAAAAAATGTTGAGGAGCTTTAGAGAAGCCAGCTCTGGACATGCGATGAATTGACGTCTGTGTAACTCACATTGATGGAGTTGTGAGACCAAGCAGGAGACTTTTGAATGATCTTTGTAGCTACAATGCAAGGGAGGATGAGGGGGGTCGAGCAACAGAACGTGCCGATGAAGACCACAAACATAGCTCAAGACAAGGAAGTTGGGAGGTATCACGTCTTGAGCTTCCCATATTCTCAGGTGAGGATCCCATTGGCTGGACTTTTAAGGTTGAGAGATATTTTTCCACTAAATGGGAATATGGGATTACTGAGGCCAAGAAACTGGATGTAGCAATCAGCTTGGAGGGAAAGGCAGTAAACTGGTTTCAATGGCTTGAAACTAGGAACCCTATGCGTGCTTGGAGGGAGTTTAAGAGAGAGGTGTTGGATAGGTTCCACTGCCACCAACTGGGTGATTGTTATGAGAAACTTATAAGGCTGAAGCAGGAAGGACAGTAGAGGAATTTAGGGGGAGGTTCAAATTACTCTCAGCTCCTCTAGGTGATGTTCCTGATAAGGTGCTAATGGGAGCATCCAAGAATGGTTTTGTGGAAGAAGTCAGAGCTAAGGTCAAATTGATGCAACCAAAGATGTTGAAAAAGCTAATGGAATATGCTTTTCAAGTGGAAGGGAGGAATTTAGTCTTCGAAAAGGCACTAGAAGAGAGGAAGGCTAAAGGGATGAAGCCCACTTTAGGTGATTGTTGGAGTGGGAGTAAGCCAGCATTTTCGAGGTTTACTAATCCAATGGAGGACATTAAACCAGGCAGTCGCAAAGTAACCATTCCCATTACTGCAAACACTAGTAGTAGTGGTAATAGCAGTACCAAGAAGAGGTTAACAGAAGTTGAGATGAATAGAAGATGTGAATTAGGACTATGTTTCAAATGTGAGGAGAAATTTATCCCCAATCACAAATGTAAGAATAAGCAATTACAAATGATGATTTTGACTGTAGAATAAGAGGAGGCAAAGGGGAATGAATGAAAGAGAATGAAGGAATAATATGGGGAGGTCAAGGACAAAGAAATGGCAGTCATGGAACTTTTAATAACTTCTCTAGTGGGAATGACTGGCCCTAAAACATTGAAGATGATAGGAAAAGCTTGTGGGGAAGAAGTACTAGATTGATAGTGGGGCCACCCACAACTTCATCTCCACTAAGATGATAGAGAGACTTGGAATCTCTGTGCAATGGTCAAAGAAGTATTCTGTAACCTTGGGGGATGGGAGAAAAATCATCACAGATGGGGAGTGTAAGGAAGTTAACTTGGAGTTACAAGGAATTAATATAACTCAGACCTTTTACCCATTTAATTTGGACAATGTTGATCTAGTTTTGGGAATAGAATGGTTGGAACCATTGGGATAGTTAAGGATGATTTGGGGGCATTCTTATATGAAAATTAAAGTAGGGAAAGAATGGGTGTGTTTAAAAGGAGACTCCACTCTGACCCAAACCAATGCTTCATAAAAGACTATTCTCAAGGCTATAAAGGTGAAAGGGGAAGGATACTTGCTGGAATTTGGAGTTATGAGTGCAGAACAGGAGGGAGAACAGCAGGGGATGAATGAGGAGTTACTTGAAGAATTTGATATAGTGTGCAAACCAGTTTTGGGCTTACCTCCCAATTGATCAAAGGATCATTCCATATCAATTAGGCCAGGTGAGCAACCCCTTAATATTAGGCCTTATTGATATACCCATTCCCAAAAGGCTAAGATTGAGAAGCTGATCAAGGAGATGCTTGAAGCTGGGATTATACAGCCAAGTACTAGTCCCTACTCAAGTCCAGTACCATTGGTTAAGAAAAAAAGATGGAAGTTTTGTGTAGACTATCATGCCTAAAACAAGATAACCATCCCACATAAATATCCCATTCTAGCCATTGATGAGTTATTAGATGAATTGGGAGAGGCCACACTATTTTCCAAATTGGATCTGAAATCTGTTTATTGCTATATCGGGATTAAACCTGGGGATGAAGCAAAAACAACTTTTATAACCCGTGATGGACGTTATGAGTTGAAGGTTATGTCCTTTGGGTTAACCAATGCACACTCTACTTTTCAATCCCTCATGACTGACATCCTTAGAAACCATTTGAGAAAGTTTGCATTGGTGTTCTTTGATGACATTTCAATTTACAGCAAAGATGTGGAGTCCCAAGTGAAACATTTGAGGATTGCTTTCAAGATATTACAGAAGCATCAGCTGATGATTAATTTTTTTTTTTTAAAATGTGTGTTTGGATAGTGCAAACTTGATACCTGGGGTACATGATTTCTCATGAAAGGGTACAAGTTGACCCCTCCAAGATTGAGGCCATAGTGCAATGGCCAGGACCAAAAACTTGTGTGCTTTAAGATGGTTCCTTGGGTTAACAGGATATTACAGGAAGTTTGTAAAAAATTATGGATAGCAGCCCTACACACTGACCTATTAAAAAAGGATTCATTCAAATGGGGGGAGAAGGCTAGAAAGGCTTTTGAGGAACTAAAATACTGCCATGGTGACAGTACCAGTTTTGGCTATGCCTAACTTCAACATACCTTTTGAAGTGGAAGCAGATGTTTCAGGGAGAGGAGTAGCGGCTGTCCTCATACTAAAAAGGAGGCCCATTGCTTATTATAAAAGCTCAACAAGGATCAGTTTACAAAAAGGAGCCTATGGCCATTGTATTAGCGGTAAAAAGAAAAGAAAAAATGGCAGCACTACCTTTCAAGGCACTCTTTTATAATAAGAACAGACCAGGAGGCTGTGAAATTTTTGCTAGGGCAGAGAGTCATAGATCCTGATCAGAAGAAATGGGTATCAAATCTAATGGGGTATAAATTTGAAATTCAATATAAGCCAAGAGCTGAAAACCGTGCTGCCGATGTGATATCAAGAAGGGATAGCATATGGAATTGAAAGCAATGCCTTTATGGCAATATGAAGTAATGGAGGAGTTTGAAGCTGAGGTTAATAAGGACCGTAGAGTGAAGGAGATAATTCAGCAAGTGGTTACTGGTTTGGGTGCACCAAAAGGTTATAGTTTTAAAAATGGATGTCTCCTCTATGAAGGCAAGTTGGTGTTACCTCAAGATTCACCCGAAACAGTAGCTCTTATTTAGGAATTCCATAATTCTCCTATTGGGGGACACTTGGGTTATCTAAGAACCTATAAGAGAATGACAGAAGTGATTCACTAGGAGGGGATAAGCAAGGCTGTACAAGAGTACGTGGCAAGGTGTGAGGTTTGTCAATGCAACAAGTATGAATCCCTAAGCCTTGCTGGTTTACTACATCATCTACCCATTTCCCAACAAGTTTGGGAAGACATTAGCATGGACTTCATGGTAGATTTACCTGAGGGTAACAGTTTGATAACATTATGGTGGTGATAGATAGACTACCCAAATGTAGCCATTTCATACCACTCTTGCACCCTTTTGTTGGAAAGGAGGTTGTTGAGGTGTTTGTAAAGGAGATAGTAAAGCTTCATGGATTTCCTAACTCTATAGATTCAAGATAGAGACAGAGTATTTATCAGTCCCTTCCGGAAGGAGTTGTTTCTAATAGCTGGAACAACTTTGAAATATAGTTCAGGCTACCATCCTGAATCTGATAGACAGACAGAAGTGGTAAACAGATGTTTAAAGACCTATTTGAGATGCTTTGTTGGGGTTTACAATGTGTGAAGATGCTACCATGGGTTGAGTATTGTTTCAATGATAACACCATTTAAAGTATTAGATGGTAGGGACCCTCCTACATTGTTTAAATGGCAAGAGGAGCTTCCAAGAGTAGAGGAAGTCAATAAGCAACTTAGGCAGCGTAATCTAATTCTAGCAGAGCTTAAGGAGCATTTAGAGCAAGCCCAAGTCAGAATGAAGGAATAAGTGGATAAGAAGTGAAGAGAGGTGGAGTTTGAAGTAGGGGATATTGTCTATTTGCGTCTTAAGCCATACAAACTGAGATCTCTAGCTAAAAGACAGAATGAAAAGCTAGCTTCTAAGTTCTATGGCCCATTCAAAGTGATAGCAAAATATAGGAAGGTGGCTTACAAACTTGACCGATACCCAAAAGCAAGGATACACCCTGTTTTTGAAATTTCACAGCTCAAGCAATCCTTGCACCCATTTGTACCTGCCTGCAACTCTTTCTGAGAAAATGGAGTTGCACGTACAGCCTGAAGAAGTACAAAAAACAAAGGCCATCGCCAATGGACAGCAGCAACTTCTGGTTGAGTGGAAGAAGCTGCCCAAATGTGATAGCATCCGGGAAGATATGGAGGTGATCAAGACTCAATTTCCTACTTTTCACCTTGAGGACAAGGTGCAGATTGCAGGGGAAGGGAATGATGGGATCAGTAACCTTGGGAAGGTTTACAATAGGAGAGGAAAGTCAACCCAAGTGGGAACTAAAGAGAGTAAGGTTTAATGAAGGAGAAAGAATAAACAGGCCCATAACGGAATAATAGCTGAGCTGGTAGAGGAGGGGTAAAGTAGAGATTTGTGAGGAATAACTACCTTTGTAGGTAGCTCTAGGAAGGAGAGAGAAGATGGAGGAGGTTATGAGTGTGGGACATGTGTCTGTTGAGGAGGGGGAATTTCTTTGGAAAAGCTTGGTGGAGAGAACCTGGCCCCTTGGAAGCCAATGTGCTTGTTTCTTTCATTTTTTTAGTTTAATTCCAGCTTTTCATCTGTTATTGCTGCTCTTTTCCCATTGAAGCCACTGTGATTACATTTATAAATAATATTAAGAGTTGGAGAATTCCATCATAAAGCAAACACTATAATGAGGTGAAGGGAAAAAAAATTCATTACCTCCCCATTAAATTAGAAGATTGAAACTGATTTTGAAGAATCTTAAGTTCTGCTTCAACCAAACACAATATCTTATTGCAAACAGGACACATTACCAGGGAATTTTCAGTGTTTCCTTCAAGACATCTATATTGAGTTAACATCAACAACTGCAATACTTCTGAACGGACTGGCTTTTCCTTAAACGATTCAAATAATGTATTACAGGAACAATTGTTCTTCTGTAGCTATACTATTACTGAAAACTTTACCAGGCTATTCTTGGATTATTTTGAATAAATCATAGTGATTCTGGATTTCCAGTTTTTTAAAACGAAAGGATCAAAATTGTAAGATGGTATCCTCCAACAGGTTAGATAATATTGAATTTCAAATGCTTCTGAATTTGGAAGTTAAAGGTGTACTAATAGGCTGGTTTGATTATAAATCATCTATTTCCAGAATAGCAGCAATTATCTTTACTCTTTTTGCATTGTCATTCCAATATATTTACCCCCTCCCTCCCTTCTGATTGCAGTCTGTGGAGTGGTTCTTGAACGTCCTGAATACTTAAATAATGCATGCTTTTGGTCTATCCACTTGAGCATGAATGGATGAAGTTGCCATTTAACGAAGATAGAAAAATTATATTAAATTATTTTTTGATGTATAACAGAAATAAAGAGCTTTGTTATCTTGATGTTTTAGTTTAACTATTCACGGAATGTTGAACCCTCCTGAATTGAACTCTTAATTCTTTTTTCTTCTCTTAATAATTTTTCTTTCTTCAATGAAGAGAAAAAAGAAGATATTTTTATTCTCTTGAATGCCTATTTCTCTAGCTCTGTTCTGATTTGTACATATTACCTTGTACTGACTCTCATTGCTTAATATTCCAGGTATTTTCTCTGACCTTCTATGAAGCTAATAGGCTGACACTGGACCTGTCTGTTGGGCCTATGGTTTGTATGTTTGACAGGGTTTTCGTTTTGGAGGCATTAGGAGGGTGCTTACGGATTTGCTGCTTTTGTCATTGCCGATCCAAGATGTTATGCTTATTTCTTTTTATCCTTTTGCAAATAATTTTGGGTGTTGCTTCTTGTTTGTGTGTGTCGCTGGTCCACCATGGGCAACCTCGAGTAAGGATCCTGCAATATGAATTGTCAATTTCCTGAAGGATCTCTCAGCACCAAATTGATGTCCTCTTTTGTAGGAAAAGAGACAATAAGAGATGGGAGAAAAATATAAAAGCAGAGGATGAGATATCCTCATAAGTTATAATAGGAAAAGAAAAAAAATTAAATATACATCAGCTAAGTACATGAGATGATAAAGCTCTTTCATTTCCTTAGTTATCTATTGAATATATACTTATAAGCATCACATTCTTTAAGACCTATGATGTTGACAGCCATACCCTAAAGGAGGTGATTGGGTAGAACCAGCTTATTTTAAACTTCTGCATTTCTCTTTAACCAAATGTGCTACAGAACTACTAATACATTACATCTCCACAAAATCTCATCGTACTTCAACTAGCTCTTGACATGCTTCTTGGTTTTTTTTTTAAAAAAAGAAGGATGATGTCAAGCTGAGAATATTGAATGGGTGGCACTTATTTATTTTGCTATTTGACATCAAAGCTACATTTGGTGTTGGTGCTTGTACATTTTCATTGGGAAATCTTGTGTTGCTGTGGGTTATAGAAACCCATTGCTGACACATATGCCTATGTCCCCTTGCGGCCTTGCCAATTATGGAATTTATTGGATTCCTAGCTTGCCACCACCTTCAGTTTTAGTTGTGTTGAGTACCTATTTACACAAGGGAAAGCTGTTCTGTGCTTGATGATATATCGACACTGAATTGAGGTGGATTATTCTCAGTCATCAATGGAATCAGTGGGCCCCACTACAATTATTAATGCAAAGGCTGATATTGTTTGTGTTTTTTCCCCTGTCCATTCTCCCTTACATAGCAATACTCTACCAAATTGGCAGAGCTACTAAATTTTCTAATGGTTATTATGGTCATTTGTATGATACCAGATCATGTTAGCATGGTATGCTACTAAATTTTTTTTTAACCTTGATTCCTGTCTTCACTTTTATCCAGTGCAGTTGAGTATTAATTGACTGGTTGGGTATTTTGGAAAAATTAGTAACTTGTTATTATCTGTTATTCAGAAATTGGGTTTTCTTGTTCCCCTCTCCAATTCATTGCAGGGACCGGAACCTTTAAAGGCTAATGAACAATTTGAAGATCTGGTTGTGAAGAATGTATCAACTATGCCGGCTCCAAAGAAGTTGATCAAGCCGTTATCCAATGGAATGCCACCATCCCCACCAAGAGCCATGCCCCCACCACCTCCACCTAAATTTTCTGCTTCACCTGAAGTTGAAGTGCTTGACAAGAGCAAGATCTTAAATAAGACAAAATCTGATGCTGTTCCTGGTGAGATTTATCTGCTTTTTCATTGTCAGATTGAACTTCTTGTTTGAGCAACTTTAATGTTTCTTTGATGCGTCATTTTTTGTTTACTGTGGAGGTTGTGGAGGATATATGGTCTGCTTCTGTGTATATGCGATTTTACTTTACAATGCCTTCTTTATTGATCAGATTTTAGATTACTCGTTTATAAAACGTTTAATTGTATCAGATACTCTGATCAAGCTGATGGAATATGGAGAGGATGACGATGACCTAGACGATTCTAGTGAGGAATCACTTGGTTGCAGCGCCCCTACAATTGGGGCTCAAAAGCCTTTTTGGGCTTTATGAGCCATAAAGTTGGCAACGAGAAGATGTAAATAAATAGCTGTTTGTAGTGAGATTTGTGCCATTGCATGTTAATGCATGCTGATAGCTGATTATGGTTTGACTTTCCCAGAGAGCCTGAGGGTGCAAGTCAAAGTATGATTTTTTTGAAGTAGCTGCTTATGGAGTAGTATTTGAACTTTTGAGGCCGTGATTGCACTTTCTGGCGGCATCTGCTTAGGAGACCAGACAAGTCTCTTGTATTTTTTTTTTGGGTCCTGATTTGAGTATACATGTATATTGGTAGTCTCGTTTTTAGGTTTAGTTTTTAATTGTCTATTAATGTCATGTAAGGGCTTGAACAAAGGTTTCTTATGTCATCCCTTTTCATAATCGCCACACTTTCATGATGTGTAGTAATTCACTTTGACTGAAAAATAAATTCAACATTTTAAATCTATGATATGATTCTTGATAAGCCAATTCTACGGTGCAAATTTACATCTTTGTACACTAATGCAATCGACAGGGGGCCCAGTTTTTTTGCGCCATCTGTGCTAAAGTTGACACAATGGGCTAGCTGCTCGGATTGAGCCTACACAAAGTATAGGTTGTGGTGATAACGTCTTATCTGCTATTAATGTCTGAGTGTTGATAATATCTTTTTAATGTATTAATAATTAGTTATTGACTTGTTAGGCACCAAATGTCTTCAACAAATCAGTGTTGGTAATCCTTCTGCTCGTTTCCAGCATTTTGGGAGAAAGTTACGATCATGTTGACTCTGCTTTAATCAAATTGTGCTGGGAACATCTTTTAAGCGTGCTGGTAATATTTTCTGAATGTGCTGGAAATGTGAAAGCTAGTGTGAACGTCTCTCTTGTGCACTGTTGTAAAACAGCATAAATATGCACCGTACGACCTTCCTAATAAGAAAGAACATAAAAACATGCATTGATCAACTAGATCATACTTCCACCCCTTCTTACGGAATGATAAACTATGGGCTAACTTTCTGAATGATCTAGATATTGTAGTCACAGCAGGCAATGGTGATTCACGATGCAACCAACTTGAGAAAACCAGGGAGAAACTTGTTTTAACTCACAGGCAATGGATCATGACAGGCTTTTAAACAATGTTTCATAAATCTTACAAGAGCCTGAGAAAATTGAACGAATAAATGCAATAAGCTTGGTAGCCATGCAAATAGAATCTTGAAATCATAAAGGAAATGCCAAAACTGGCTTTAAAGTAGGTTTTCATTTTGAGAAATTGGCTATAACGCCTAGAGCTAGAATTCGGACACGTTGTTAGTGTGAAGCTAAAGCCCAAAGCCCCGCCCTTGATCCCTAAGCTAAACTAAAAATGGGGCTCTCTGGAAAACTTGGTGCGTGTAACAAGATTAAATTCTTTCTAGGGGATATGAAAGTACATAAAGCAATAGAAAGGGAAAAAATTGTCCTAAAAATTTATCGTTATAGTTGAATATATTGACTAGAATTTAAAATTATTAAAAATAATTTAACAATCAATAATAATTTACTGACAAATTCACTAAAATATGCCTCCACTTAACGGATTAAGTCTTGCAGGAGATTGTTTGGATTAGCTTATTATACTCCATTCGATTTTCATTTTATTCAAGGTCCAATCAGAATTGACGGTTATTTTATATTCATGCTCGAGTTATAAGAGGCGATATTTTGCTTAAATGAAAATAAATAAGCTCAATTACAAAAAGACAGAAATCATTCTAACTGTTGTTGCAATTCACCCCTAGAAAAAAAAAATCTTATTTTACATAAAACCGTTGGCCCGAGAAGCTCGTTGACTTTCAAGCCAGACAACATAGTTCATGCAAGCTAAGTCCGGAAAAAGTAAACAGATATTTGAACAAAGTTGATTTGCAATGTCCAATAATCTCCAATCCCACATAGTTTCTCCTCATGGCAAGATATTTCTTCACTGTCGGGTCTCTCTCAAGTCGTCTTCATCATTATTCTCTCTCAAATTGTCTTCATCTTCTACGCCAGTTCCTTCATGCTGGTCGCCACCAAGTTGGCCATCATCATCTCCCAAACTCGAATTGCTACTCAGTTCATTGCTAGCAAAGCCAAGATCTCCACCTGAGTTTTGATTGAATTGGTAATTAACGCCACCAGCACCATCGGGAACACTGTAATTTCCACTGCCCCTGAAAACATCACCACTGCTTCCATAACTTGTATTCCTATAGTCATTATCACCTCCATAGTCACTTCTAGCATAGCCACCGCCACCGCCACCAAAGCCTGGACGTGACTTTTCTGTAGCATAGTTTACTCGTATCCTCCGACCATGAAGATCCTGCATCGCAATGTATTTTAAGATGCAACAAGTAACCAAGCTAAAGAATTCTGAAACACAAACATTAGCAAACTTAATTTACTGATGCAAAGATTTTAACCATGACTGTAGATTGAAAAAAACATTCTTCATTCCTGCTTTGTTCTTAAAACAGAAAAGATCAAATTTGACTGGTACTGACACTCGCCCTTAAATCTTAGTTCTTCAATCTTATTTCATATAGGAAAAATTTGCAAGGTTTCTCTAGTAAAGCTTGTAGAGTGTTTTTTTTTAAATGTATAAATTATTTTGTCCAATACATTCTAGAGAACAAGAATACTACAATGCAGTCGACACAAATTATCTTGGCTGTACTTCAAACAGCTTTATGCTCCGTTTGGTTTACCGCAAAATGAAAATGAATACATTCTTTTTATATAATTTGTGCAATGTCTATTACATCCTTGTCTTTTTACTCTATCCATCAAATCACTATTTTGACCATCAAATTACATGTTCACAAGTAAGGGTATAAAAGTTATTTTTTATTCCACCTATTCAAATTTTACATTCCCTTCTTTTTCACATCACTCAACCAAACACACCCTTAACTATTATGGCAAAAATGCAATTTTGTGGGCTTGAAGTTTGATGGCAGAACAGGCACTTGCATATGCAAGAAAATTCATCACCACATTCCATATAGCAGAACTTGCTTACTCCAGCACATATATAAGGTGTTTTACAATTTCACATATAACATGATCTAAAGACAATCTGAGAATTGTCAATAGATACTTCTTTAAATCATGCTCGTTGACAAATGAGGCTTCAAAAACATACTAACAATGTGAATCAATGTTAGGTGTGTCCATTTACAAGTTCGGCCAGACAAGAAAAAAAGAATTGATAATACCTGTCCATCCATCGCCTGAATAGCAGCAGAAGCCTCCTCACTTGATGCAAAAGTTATGAAGCCAAAACCTCTGGACCTACCAGTCTCACGATCCATGATTATCCTTGCTGGAACAATATCAGAAACAACCAGCTTAAATGATATAAATATAGCCAATAATGACCATAACATGAAATATGCAAGCTAGAAATACAAATAGACATCGTTTATTGTCTGTTATATCAACATTTTCAATGTTGACTTGCCAGTTAGTTACACTTTATAGCTGATAACGATTAAACGGATCTTTGATGATTAACAAGTAGAGCTGTAAACTAATCCTAACATAACAGTGAAACAGAAAAAAGCAGTAAAGCACACCCCAAAAAGTTACATTGGTACATGTATACAATGATAAATATGTAGCCTCTACTTTTAATAAAACTCTCAATTATTTAAAAAGGTAACCTCCCATCACATTATATAAGTAAAGAGCAATAATGAAGAAACAGGGGAGATAGTGTGAATCAAAAAGAAAAAAGTGGGTACCATCAATTATCTCTCCATAGCGAGCAAAGGCTTCCCTCAGACTCATATCATCTGTACTATATGCAACACCTGCAATGGAGTTGAAAACTTATTAACATGCTTCGTTTGAAAAAAGTTCAGCAGGACAAAACAATGTACCTCCAACAAAAAGCTTTGCAGATGACATGGACCTGATTGCCTGGTAAATTGATGGAGTGGATGCAGAAAATTCTGGATTGATGTACTTGACAGCAGAATGCTTGAGAAGCTGTCCAATCTTGTTGATGAATGCCATTGCTTAAACCTGAGAAAATTCGACAGTGCCAAAAGTTAATACATTGTCTTTTTTATGTGGTAAAATAATCATTGTAACTACAGTTAACTTTGACATAGGTTGCACCACTTGGGCACAATTTTGATAAATTACAACTTATATAAGAATTATAATGCGATCTGAATCAATCTCATGACAGGTCAAGCCATTACAATCCCGCTTCACATCAGCCATAGCACTGCATAACAGATAAAATGCGATAAAATATAGGCCCAAAGCATGCGAACATTCAAACACCCTGGGTAAGCAAGCAATAAGTAGTGACAATCTTTCTCTGTCAATTCCTCCTCTCCTCCCTTCCTTCTCCCAAAAAATAGGAAAAAAAAGGATGCTCGCGATTATCTCCTAGTAGAATTAATAGTTCTAACACCATGCCAAGATTCTAGCCCCATTACAAGGATAATTTACCCGCAAACTCTCCATTGTGAATAGATGCAAATAAGAAGTAGATATATAACATACTTCAAGGCAAAAGAGCTTGCAGCCAAAAAAGCCATAAACAGTTTCAAGATGAGAAATTTCAGTTTCTCCCTTTCTTGGTCATCCATAATTCCATCTTAATCGTACACCCACATGAACCATGCACAAAACAGAAGGCGTGCTTCCCTTACCAAAGCAAACTTATTAGCAAGGTCAAGATAATCTAGTGTTAGAATCTCGATTAACAAGGAAATGCCGAATCAAATCCTACCAGAACCCCCCACAACCACGAAGAGGCGGAACTCTGGAATCAAAACAGGAATAGGGAAATTGTTTTGTTTTTAAGAAATTACCAGTAGAAGTAGAAAGGCCACTTGTCTGTGCGTGTGCAGTTCTCTGTCGCTCTCTCAGCTTTGTGATTGCCCTGCGTTTTTCACTCCGCGAAGACTGAAGAACTAAAAACCCTTGCCACTAATCCCCTCATGATTAGACGAAAGCCGCCCGGTTCAATAGGCTTTGGCTTCTAAGAAACAAATGATAAAAAATCAGAAAAAAAAAAAAAGAAACGCCGCTTAAAATAAAATATTTGAATATAAAATGGCCCAGGCTCAGTTTTTTTTCTTAAAAAAAAACCAAATTTGAGCCCAAACTTGATTTAAGTAATTTTTTATTATTTTATTGTAATATTTTTAAATTTTACCTTTTCTTCATGAATAATATTTGAGAATCAATTATTAATATGACTTAAAAAATAGAATTTTTAATATTAGTATTGTTGTAATTAAAATTTAAATATTAAATTATATATGTTAAATGTAAAAAAAATAAAGTTATGTAATTAAAATAAAAAAATTATATAAAGATCAACTGTATCATAAATAGTAAATAATTATTATGTTCTTTAATTAAATTTTTTTTGAATAATATAGTTAACACATATTATATAATTTATTAATAAATAAGTTTGGTAAATATAAAATAAGCATTATTTATAGTTAAATCATATTTAGTAATATTAAATGTTACTTTACAAATTAACTTAATTTTTTTTAATTTATGAATTCCTTGAAAAAAAATTTCTCTAACTTTTTTTTAATAGCTAACTATAACAGGTGAAAATTAAGCCAAGAAAAAAAAAATAATATCAAAGAAAGATGTGTGCTAAACTTTTAATTTTTTTGGGGGGTGGCCCAAAAAAATTAAAAGATATACAAATCCAAACTTAATTTTAATGTTATTTTTAAAATAATTTTTATCGAGTCCACCCCGTGTAAGTAAACTGCTAATAAGAGAGTTGGCATAGGTAACCTGAACCGTGAGATTCTTTTGAGGGATATACGCCCCACATTTAACATCTTAGGTTGATTGAAGACGTCCTTGTAATGTGTAATAAGAATTGGGAAATTGTAGTAATTAAACTAAAAAAATGTATATAAATTTATCAGATCTATTTAGAGACCACTGGAAATAAAATCTTTTTTTTTTCTTTTGCCACAACACTGGAAATAAAATCTTTATATACAAAAGAGTGCATACTTTAAATCGGAGAGAGAGGGTACACATTCAAGATTGTTAAAAAAGAAGAAGACAAAATTCAAAATAAGATTGTCTAATACAATACATTTATATTCTTATTTCACTAACACTCGTTTCTTTTAAGATATTTATAAAATTTGTTAATTTATTTAATTTATTTTCTCTCTTCTTTACACCCCACACACACACATATGTATGTGGATAGTGAATGTCTAAAATTAATTTTACGTGTGTGAATTATCTAAAGCTCCTAATTGTAAATTTTGTTAAGGGTGTGGGATTCATAACTTTCACTCTCTCTTTTAATATTTGATTCTATACTTTACATCTACTTCCTTTTAACTTTATAGAAAAATTTATAACTAAGATGTATCGAGTATCCTACCTTGCTTAATGTGTTCTTATCGCATATTCTAAACTGTGTCTTATAAAAAACATGTTACACATATATTACATCATATGCGTACTCTAACTTGTGCCGTAATTAAATTAATAGAAAATAGCCATGCTTTAAACAAATTCATAGTTCATACAATTGCATCCATTAACGGAGTCTAATTTGTTCTTAAGTAGAGATAATTTACCTTGATTTAGAATTAGCATCAATTATGAAGTCTTTTTTAAACATTGATACAATGTTAATTTTAACAATCAATTTTCTTCTTTTCAATTTGTTATTGCATTAGCCAAGTACTCCTGCATCATACAAGGCGTTTAATTATTTTTTTTCCCTTCAAGATCTGAAATATTATAATTGTCAGCTTGGCGTTTGATTTGAGATTCTAACAAAATGCAATCATATGAAACAATGACGTTTAGATATGGTAATTGAAAAAAGTAATATACAGATAAGGAATTACAATCCAAAAGTATAAAGTAGAACAAAAGATAATTTGGTGAAGCAGCTGGTAGATAGATAAAACAAAATTGAAAGTTTAGTAATCATGTACATTTAGAACCAGACTTAAACCATAAGTATTTATTTATCTTTATCTTCAAATGCTTTTAGAATCCTCAATTGTTGTAGAACCATGTAGATTCATTTTCAAAAGCTTGGTTTATAGTTTTAGTTAAAAGTCAATTGATTTGATTCAAATTTAAAAACTATCTCATATTCAATTCAAATAACAATTAAAATCACAATTATTTAGAATTATCTTGAAATATCACAATCATCGGTTAGCATTAATATTGCAATTTTCCACTGTTAGACAACAGCATTATACAAGAACATTCCAAAAAGCATAAACCTATACTAAAATAATAGAAAATTGGGAATAGCATTATAGAACTCACTATGTTCCACATGGCAATAACAAACATGAAACATGTTATAGATACAATAGTTAAAGTATGAAATCCTGTTAACTTGATTTTGAAGACATGAGATGTTCAAAGTTAAGACTAAGATACATACAAACCTATAAAACATCTAACCCCAAAGGAATGAAGTATATTGCAGTTTTTAGTCACTGTTAACACCTTAATTGAAACATGCCTTGCAAGCACCCTTTTTAGTGCTAATAAAATTCTAGCAAAGATGGAAACCATTAACATCAAACTTTGTTGGTCTAAGTCTAAAAAAAAAAAATTAATCTTCCCAAACTAAATTCCAATTAAGTTTACATAACTTATGGATATGATGATGTATGAAACACTTGACAAATGAGAAAAGGAATAAGAGGAAGATATTTGAAAGGTAAGATTAGCCACTTAAGGCATGAGAAAGGAACTAGAACAAAGAATATGTTGCCATGGCCCACCCTTTTGACAATAGGTTGAGAGATGTAAACATCGCAAGTAGGCCATTTATTTGGTTAGAAATAAGAAGTATTAATTTGTTAGAGAAGAAATCCATTTATTTGGTTAGAAATAAGAAGTATTAATTTTATTAGAAAAGAAAGCAATCTTATCTTTCAAACACTAATTATTCATTGACAACAAGTACGAGTGTTTGAATATGAAAGAAGTATTAAATGAGGAAAGAGAGTTTAAGTTATTTTATTTAAAAGTATTTTGTTCAAAATTTGACATTTTTGCAGAAAAAAATTTGTGTTTATATTGCTATAAAGGGAAGTGGGAATGTTAAATCTTTAGCAAGAGAAAGATTGTAAAATAATAATAGGCAATTTTACTCCTTTGTACCTAAAATATTTATAAAAAAAAATAAAAACAAAATAATAATAATAATAAATATAAAATAAATATATTAAAGTATACACAAACAATATTAAAAGAATGAAAACTACATCAAAAAATATATTCTAAAATTTTTTTTCCCTGCATCAGATTATTTATAGTAATTGGTTCACGTTAAAAGCCATAATGACGCCCAAGGCTACTCTAATAAACTATGCAATATAAAGAGTGCCTTACCACATATACTTATGCAAAATCTCTGCAACTTAGGGCATGGAAGCTTTTCACGGGATCAATTATCACATAAGGTTGAAATGATTTCTCCTTCAAAGCATTGCAAAATTTCATCCATGCCAAAACTTGTTTGTATATTAATTTGAAAGTGTTACTTAAAAAACAAAAAATGGCCTTCTAATCATTGTAGAAAACAGATAACAAGCCCCAAACAAAAAAGTCTTGATCTAGATAGATAATAAGATCATGTAATTATACAACTATAAACTTAACTGTTTGTTTTTGAAAAATGAATTAAATATCTAATTTAACTTTACTTCTTTAATAAGCAATTGCCCTGACTTCGTCTTGTCCCTTGGTTAAACTTCTATCTTCCAAATCATATGTTATAAGTGTTGCAATCATAAGATTTATCTAGTGTAGCAATGAATGTGTAAATTTTCCAAATGATTGAACTTCCACGTTTTTTAACATTATTCATAAATTTAGTATACTAAGGTTATGGTAAATGGTTATCTATTGCTTGTCTAGGTTGGAAGTTTTGTTTGTCTACCAAGTTACATATCACCGAAGAGTCATCATGTACATAGTAAAAATTGCGAATTATAAGCAAGCAAAACACAATAATAACTTTAATCTTCCAAGGTAGCAACCAACAAAGTGGAGTAATAATGACAATTAAACACAATGATTAAAGGCAAGTTAATTTTTTTGATTCATAAGACATAAGGTGACTATATGATATCATGCATAATAAAGTTTAGCCCTACGTAGTAGTTAAAGAACTTCCATATAAAAAGGAGAAATTTTTTTTATATAATTAGGATTCCAATACATGAACTTAGAATTAAATAAGAAAATTCATAAATTAGCTAAAAAATAAAAGGGAATAATGTTTTAAGTAAGTATTATGTATGAAGTTGGTTGAATGAAAAGGAAAGAATAAATAAAAATGAACAAGACATGTTTGATTTGAAATACTAAGCACAACCTTGTATGTGTTCTTAAAAATGATGTATTTGTTCAATATGCTAACCTCTTTGAGCTTGACAATTATCATGATTCCTTTTATAAAAAGGTTCCTCGTTGAGTAATATTTAAAAGGTTCACATTAAAATCAATAACTATGGAAGAATAAACAGAATAGCTCCAAATAGAAAGCATGGAACATAGAGACCACTATAAAGTAGTTTTTAATGTTGGTAAGAATAGTATAGAAGAATTATTGTTTGAAGTGAGTAACTCTTTACAAAGTAATTATGGTCTAAACTATAAAGGTAAAAAAAGGCCATAGTCCCTCTAATAAAGATGAGAAATCAATAATTAAGTACGTTTTTTTTTTCAAAGACTTTAAGAACTATTACTTTGTAGACATTCTCAAATCAATTGTTATTTCTTTCAATGGTGTATATTTGAACAAGAATTTTGCCAAGAGATAAGTCAGTTATCTATGATTAAAGAAGCCAAAGAAGTTCTATTAGCATTTGAAATGGATTTTGCACACTAAATTGAGAAAGTTGCAAAAATAAACCAAAAGGTAAAAAAGTAATTCTTCAATTTTGCAAAGTTCCTTTTTTTCTTTCTCCTTTTCTATTAATGACAAAATTATAATTGTATAAATAAAAAAGACAGTATGTAACACCTACTCTAATAATCATTGGGTTAGGGACTTCATCCCCTAAATATATGCCAAGTACCTATACAGTTATAAATCCTTGAGACTTCACCTCACGCTAGTTAATACTCACTTAAAAGGGTTCAACCCTATTAAGTAACAATACCTGCTCAAGTTATTATATAACAATAAGGGCTCCACTCATTTTATTCAATTCAAAACATAGGAACTCACAGTCCACATCTCGAGTATATATTAGAATATTTTAGGAAATTAAATTTAAAGGTTTATAAGTATCAAACTGCTAGCTAAACAATGTTTTAAGGTCCAAAAACAGTAAAACCAAATAACAGTGTCCTATGGTAATGGCAAAAAATAAATATTAACCCAATATTAGTTCAAAGAGTACAAGAGCCAATAACTCACTTCTCCGATAACTTCCCTTGCCTCTTATTCAGTCCTTCACCTGAAAATATTAAGAGAATGGGGTGAGCACTAACATCTCAATAACCCAGAGTCTTACCATGTACATACAAACTAACAACCATGTCCAATTAACATACAATAGGTCTCAATACAAATCCAACATCACTATTATTAATTATTAACATAAAAGATCATAAGGTATAATTCAAAACAGTTATATGCACAACATGATAAAATGCAATATTTGTAACTTCCCTTATTACTTCGTCCAGCCTTATACCGTTGACTAAAGTTACAGGCTTATCTACGATTTGGCCCACACATTGGACCGACTAAAGCTACTCCGGTGCTCGAGATGTACTCAGCCAAAGGTACAGAGCCCAAGCCCAAACTATGGCTCCCCTCTTTAAAAGATTAAATCAGGAGGTGTCACTGTCCCACGTTCCCCTTTACAAACCCAGCCAGGTAAGTATCGAGGAATGGAGCTCTACAAAAAGCCAACCATTGTGACCGAGGTAGAGGCAAATCACGTAGTCATCGTATCATATATATCTCACTAACATCTCCTTAACTCATCATTTATGCATGTCATATTTATCCAAAATTCATACAAGCATGCTTGAAAAATAAAGAATCCTATATAGTATATCAAATAAGACTGACAAGTATGCTTGAAAGAAATATAATACTTTAAAATTTCACATCAATAATTTGAGCTCACAAGCATGCTTAAAAATGAGATACTACGTCAGAATTTTATTATATCTGCAAACATGCTTAACAGGATTCTAGCAATTCTATTAATTTCACAATCATTTACTTTTACCAATTCATAATCCCATACAGTTTATTTACCTGTACCACGCTCAACAAAATAAACTTATTTATTTAATTAAAATTACAACAATAGATCAGTTTGCATATACATAGAAAAACTCCGAATTACCTGTTCTCTTTTGGCTAAGTAGTCACACGGCAAGAAAATTAAAACAATAAGAACTCTTAATGAAAATCTACAAAAGTCACATATATACAAAAACATCAATATATAATTCAAAACTACTTATCTATTATCTTAAACTACTCTAAGATTACTCTAAAATTACTTTATAAACTTAAAAGTTATCATAGAGAACTTAAAATTCTCTTTTAAATTCATATTATATACATACCTACAAATATATATATATATATATATATAATTAAATATATATATATATATATGTGTATATTTATTTCAGAAAAATAAAGGGATGAAAGGATGCATTTCTACATAGGAATATATAATTATATATATTATAATTACACACACACACACACACACACATATATATATATATATATATATAAGGGATGAATGTTGTATATATACCTATATATATATTTAATCCATAAAAGGACAAAAAGGTGCATATTGCATATCACTTTAATTGAATGGTGCATGGGGTGTGTTTATATATATATATATATATATATATATACGAGACGAAGAACAAAAGCTACTCTCGTACCTGGTGTGGAGATATAGGTTCGAAGAGGGATTAAAAGAACAAGTTGGAATTATTTAAAGAAAGGCTTCTGGCGGCGTGAGAAAGAGCAAATGGATGGAGGAGTAAAAAATAAGGAATAGGTTTAGGTTTTTCATAATTAGATTATTAAAGATATATATCTTATTAGTTTTTATTATTATTATATTTTAAAATTCTATTGGCCATTAAAACTAATTTTAAATTATCTCTCGGATAATTTGAAATATTTTAAAATTAACTAAGGATATATATATCTTATTAGTTATTATTATTATTATATTTTAAAATTCTATTGGCTATTAAAACTAACTTTAAGTTATCTTTTGGATAATTTGAAATATTTTAAAATTAACTAAGGATATATATTTTATTAGTTATTATTATTATATTTTAAAATTCTATTGGCTATTAAAATTAACTTTAAGTTAATTCTCAAATAATTTAAAATATTTTAAAATTAACTAAATATATTTTATTAGTTTTTTTTACTTTTAAATTTTTGGCTCTTTAAATTATATATATATATATATATATAATAAATTTTTAAATAGTTAAAAATTTGATTTTTTTCTTATCATATCATGTACCCTACTCTTTAGACCTAATATTTAATCTTATATCTTTTTTAAAGTCACTAATATTTTTTGGGATGTTACACAGTAAACATGTCGCAAAAGCTTTATTTAAAACATCATAAGGGACATAAATTGCTTCTTAATTTTCCAACATTTAGCTATTAAAGGCTTTGTGATAACTAATATGATAATATGAAAACAAATAGCATATAACAATTAAGAATAGAATTGTATAAGAATCAGCTAGGAACAAAAGTTATGGAAGTTGACTTACAAATTCAAATTTGCTTCAAAGTAAGATGATTTCAAAACCAAAAATCAATTGAAAGACTTTTTTCTTGTCAAGTAAGATAAATTACCGAATGAATTACATTATAATAACAAATCCTATCACAAAGATACTAACGGTGTTATTTCATTATTGGTGGAGAATTATACATAACTCAAATATACTCAAACTTTAATTTGTATAAGTGAGCATCCTTATATTAAATGTAATTTTTGTATCTTTCCTACACTATGATAAAAAAGACTATTCTAAATAAAGACCCTCAATGATAGAAGAAGATGAAAGGGTTTATTTCAATTATGGTCAACAAACTAAGAGAAAGAGAAAGAATAACACATTTAAGTATAACCTAAAATTATTGGTCTACAATGGGAAGAAGCACTATTTATGTGAGCTACAACATAGACTTTCCTATGTAAAAATTAACCAAACCTTTAAAGCCATATTTCATAAAGATCTGATCCAAAATCCTAATTATAAGTAAAGGGCACTTAGCTATTTCATTATGAAGGCTAGGAATACAAATGTAAAGCCATGATAGGAAAGCTAATTGGATATGCAAAACATAAGAGATGAGGAATGGTACAAAAAGGAGCTTTATTCAAAGGAAAATAAAATATAAACTAAAGAACTTAGTGATTAGTTAAAAAAATGATTCGATAAGTCTAGCCATGATGCAAATCACTTATGCATGTAAAAACTTTTTAAGAAATTGAAAAAATGAATCATTGTATAATAAACCTAAATGAATCTTTATGTTCTATATTAGAAAGAGTAAACTAAATTAGGTGAGAAATCTTGTAAGAATCCATATTACTTTTAACTTTTGTTTTATTATCCACGATAGACATAGTAACAACCCAAAATCAAATTGTTAGTTCTCCATATAATTGATCTAAAGTTGACAATCCATAAGAGACAAGTAAATTATTACAAAGTAAAATATTTTCCATCAATGTTGATACACATTATTGAAGTAGCCTCTTATACCCAATTTTATTTTATGTCCTTATCAAGTTTGTCCATAAAGCCAATAACTTTTTGCAAAAAAAAAAACGTACTAATATTGATATACCTTGTTGAATAATGCATAATAGAAAAGACTTGGTTCCATCCTTAGAAAATCAACATAATTCAATTTTTACTTTTCATCCTTAGTATCAATGGTAGTAAACTTTCAAATCTCTTTTAGGATTCTAGTTCAGCCAAGTAATTTAAGAACTTTAAGGAATATTTTTTTCCCTATGAAACAAAGAGACACATACATATACAAAACTTTTATTTTTTCCTAATGAAAACATATGCACTTTAAGGAATATTTCTTCCCTTTAAGACAAAATGACACACATACATATACACAACTTTTTTATTTTTTCCTAATAAAAACACACATACACATCATCAATTTAAGAGAAAGATCATGCTTATAAAAAGAAGTTAATAATGCTTTTTATGCTTTGTTGAGTGAAAGAAATGAAAGACAAAAAAAAAATGACAATTGGTACTATCAAGGGAATCTATTAATCTAGAAAATGTAGCAAGCCATATATATATTTGAATTCATAACATTGACTTCATCAGCAACTTTTACAACTATTCTTTTATTAGGTAATTCCCTCATTCTCAATATAATCTTAAATTGATCTTCCATATTGTTCATTTCGAGAATAGAAAACTTTTTAGATCCTTGCAAAGCATGAATCAGTCAAATGGAAAAGTTATTGAGTTGTATATACAAATGGGAAAAAGTAGGGTGGAACAAGATGCAATTACTTTGGCTAGTGTTCTTGTAGCAAGTGAGGATCTTTTAGCTAAGATAAAAAAAAAAAGCAATATATTGATACAATATTGCTTTGCCTTCACAAGAGCAAACACTTAACCTAAAAATTTTCCCAATAGCCAAATTAAAGATAAAAGGAAATGGATTATTTTAATAATGCTTGTACTTTGTAGTGTTAGATGAGGTTGGTGAAATTAGTACAATAATCTTTATATAGAGAAAAAAAACTACACAAGTTAGTAGTATTTCAATAATATCATGCCTTAATTTACATATCCACAATTGAGTATATAATATTCCAAAGAAGCTTAAACAAAAGTCTAAAAGCATTTTAAATTTTGAAACCATTATAGGTCTAAAGGACTTCTCACACTCAAACTTAAGAAGCCAAGAGCCAAGAGTATAGCCATGTATTATTACAATATGTTTCATAATGATAACAATTCAAGTCACTACCTATATTGAAAAGGTTGAACAAAAACCTATATATTTGTAATAGTGGGAGATGCAACTCCCTTTGGTTTTGAAGCTGAAATGCAAACTTGTATCTGCAATGTCTTATGAAGAAAAGGAAAAAAAGAAGAAGAGAACATCAATGTTAAAAGAAAAGAAAATAAGCAATTGTAGAAGTAATAGATTGAAATATAATCCAAACAAATAAAATAGATAGTATTCATTAAAGCAAGATATAGAAGCAATGATACTATTAATAACTTAGTGTGCTATATTTAGTAAATGGAGGCTAATGAATCAAGACATAAAAATCCATGTAACTTGACCCAATTGTCAAGAAACTTTGCATGAATGAAAAGCTCTTTTCATATATTCATACCCACCCACTAGTAGTTGTAGTAGCAAGATACCCAAAAAAAAAAAAAACACAAAAAAAGAGCAAAAAGGCATACATAAAAGATTGTAGGGTTTAAATTTATAGACCATGATGACACCAATTAGGTCGAACCAAAAAGCCTTGTCAAGACCTTGCACATGAGGTGGTAACAAATGATTTCTTCTCTAGTAAGGTGGAATTGGAATTTGGGGCTAGAAATGTTACAAAATCATGATCCATTAGTGGATGTAATCAAGGGGAATTGTTAGAGGTAAATAAACACAAAAAAAAAAAAACCATGGATCATCAAAACAAGGAGACTGATCTTAAAATTCAATGAGACTAAAATGATTTTGAATTCATACTTTATATATAAGCAAAGTACATAAGGAGGGGAAAAAATATGAGAGAGACACGTTAGTGGCTTCTTATATTGGGCCTTGTGTTTTAAATTTTTTTTTTCTTTCTATTTATTTAGGCTTTATTTAGTAGTATTAAAAAAAATAAGAAAATTTTATAAAATGTCTATTTTATTTTTATAATTACTATTCAATTTTTATTTAACATTATCTATTAACTATTAATCAATTATTAAAAATAAAAATATTATTATTTTTTCATTTCTATCCTTAACGTACCAGGTGACTAAAGCCTATTTATTATTCCTTTCTCCCTTTGTTTTTTTCATGTTCAAAATTCAAACTTCAAATTGAACATTCTATCCACCTAAAACATCATCTCAGGTAAGAAGAAAAGCAGATAGATAAAGCATTTCTCTCTCAATCACACACTGAGCCAGGAAGATGGGATCGATAGGGGATAACAAAGAATTTGAAAAGAAGCGAATTATGGATTTGACTTTTTCTATTTTCTCTGTTTCTCTTTCTATTTTGTTGGTTTTGCTTCCATTTCTTTTGAATCTTAGGAATTTCATTTCTATCCATTCACCTTTTCATTTTTCTTCTTCGACATTAAATACATAGTCCTTCGCAAGGAGCTCTCGAACTGCAATTACTGCTTCTAGCGACTATTATGCGACTCTTGGAGTCCCCAAATCTATGACTGGCTAGGAGATTAAAGCGGTTTATAGGTTAGCTCGTCAGGTAACAAGTTTTCATTGAGGAATTTCGGATTTTTTATTAGATCAACTTGCTCAGGGGTGTATCCATTGAAGGTCATAGATAAATAGATCAATCCAAAAAGTTACTCTATAATACTCACTTTTGGTTTCATATATAAGAAATAAATAATTATGTGTATTAATAAAGTTAATTAAAAGTAATTAATCTTATTTCAAAAAAAATTATTTTTTAAAAATATCCCTATTTAATATGTACACTTTTTCCTTAAAATTAATGACTACTACTACTCATAATTTGAATGTCTTATTTAATAAAGGGCATAATTAGAATATTATAATTAATATGATAGTTTGTTTTTTATATATAAGACTAAATCAAATCTCAAAAAAATTTCTTATAAATGAGATCAGAGGGAGTACTAAATAGAGCCATACTTGTAGTCATGTAGATCCTATTAAGATGAGTTTTTAAGAATAGAAAGTGTATGAATAAGGTAGATATAATAAAGTAGAAGGCTCTCAATTGTCAATGGGGTTCACTCTACAATTTTTTTTAATATTTAATACTAAGTGCAATTGGCTATGGCATGAGATCTCACTATGTCCCACCATGTCTGTTGCATTTGGACAGATTTGATAGCATTGCATTTGTGACTGAAGAGAATAGTAATTAAAATCTTTACATACAAGGATATATATATACATAAGAAAAGAATGATATTTGATAAGTTGCTGCTGTTGATTGACAGTTGTGAAAAATATTGGAGTTCTTTGTTTGATTGAATTGGTCAACCTCTAATTTACATTTTGTAAAATAGTTGACACTGTATTACGTGAATTTGTGTAGGTGTAGCCTTCCAGGCCTTTCCTTGTGGCAGTTGAATAATCTGATTAAGATTATTTAGAAATAATAAGCTTTTGAAATGGTAACACTTTCTAACATTGGTGTTGATGCCAAGATAAAAGTATAGATTGGTGTTGAAATGGCAGCACATTCAAATATGTATTCTGACCTTTAATGAATGAAGATGACAAGATCAATGTTACCTAATTCGTGAATTGCCATGGTACATCGTATGCATATGGGTACGGAATGTGCTAATTTATATAATTCGTAATTGTGTATAATGAAAAGAAAAAGAAATTATTACTTTATTATACAATAAAGTGAGAAAAGAGACTTTTATCTGTTCTATGTAATATTAATATAATTATTATAATTAAAATAATATATTTTAAAATTATATACATTAAAATAATGCATAATTATTGTAACAGATATCTCATGTTCCATCTTTTCTTTTATTTCTGCTATCAAAATTAAAAAATCAAAAGTCAAATCAAATCAATATCTTTCATTCTTCCATATTCTCTTATTCACGTTCCCACGCCACATTCTTTCTTATATTTTCTCAACCATTCATTTTAATCCCATTAGTATGATAATTAAAAAAAGATATATAATAAATAATAATATAAAAAAAATTATGTTATAAGACCAAAAAACCAAAGACAACTTGCAAGCATATGTTGCCTCTTACGATGTCCTCCTTAATTTACTTAATGTCCTTTTCTATGATAATGGCTTGCTCTTTGAATAACAAGTACAAGTTGAGAAATATGTAGTAGAATCTAAGAACAATATTGGTTTGTTGATTTTGGTGTTCTAGTACACGAACATACCTTGTTTGGAAACGGTGGTTGGGAAACGGAGTTCGGAGGGAGGATAACTGAATTAGGTAACACTGGACAAGATAAAAGAAGACCACTTGAACAATTTAAGGAGCTGACAACTTATGTACATTTTCAAGCATGTGAACCCTCTCCCCTGTTATTTCCTTTAGCTTTGCTCTTTTCTCTTCCCTATATCACTTGACCTTAGTTTGAAATGCATATGAAATAAAAGAAAATTTATGTTCTATAATTTACAGGGCAGATCACTTTTACAGTCGGATGCTTGACTCTCTAATCCAAGTTTTGATTTTTTATTAGTGATGGTAACATGAGACTGCATCAAAATCTATTACTTATATGTACTTATTATCTCATATTTAGTTTCTACAACTTGATTGTGTCCCTGAGATGGTAGAATCTTCTGATATGCCTGTCATTTGGGTGTTCAAAGTTCAAACCTCAAACCTCAAATCTGCAGCTTTTGTTGATTTGATTTACAGGAAAATTTACCTTCAAGGAAAAAAAGTTGATTTTTTTTTTCTCCATTATTGAGGCTATTTGGTTCTGATGTGATTATTTTGTTGTTGCTTCCTTGGAATTAGGTGTAACTTTTAAAATTGCTGCCTTCTGGGCATGGAAATTAAATTTTTATAAAAAGGAAGAGAAAGAAAGGCATTTAAAATAAAGGGCAGTGGTCAATCCTGAGTTATAAAGAATAATCACTTTTGTCTTACTTTCAAGGTACATATATTATTAGAAGTGCATTGGTAGTACATGCATGAGTTTGAGGTATCATTCCAAATATTGTTTTAACATTTATAGATGGTTGCTGATGTACCAATGTTCACATTCTTTGACTGTTCATATGTGTGTGTATATGTGTGTAGATTTCATTGATATTATAATATCCCCCCGTTAATTGCATTAGTTTGGCCTTTGATCATATCGCCAGAGGAAGCCAAAGCTTAAAATCCCCCTGTTAATTGCAATTTATATATTAAATCCCCCTACTCTGATTTAGATTTCAAGCTTCTTTCATTTTTTTTTTCAATGCTTTCTATTTTTGGGTCTCATTGTTTATGTAAACCTTTATTTATGCTTTTATAGATTCCATGGATGTAAAAGGTTGAGACTTTTTGGTGTATTGAAGAGGTTCTGATCATGTCATCCTTGGATCACAATGATACAGTTGCCCCGGGCAACCCTCTCGATTTTGCGGTTTTGTCACGACTGAAGCAGTTCTCATCAATGAATTAACTTAAGAAGATGGCACTACATGTACGTTATGTTATTGCTATTCACTTTTCACCCTTTTTATATTCTGATTGATTTAAGTAATGATATAATATTTTGTCTAAGCTTTTTATTACTCAACCAATCAAATGAGATAAGCAGTATGGTACTTTTTCTTTGCTTTTTTCTATTTTTAAGTTTACTATTTTTAAGCTCTTCATTGCTTTGTTGATAAGCCAAATGATCTCAAAATCATTAAGTAATTAATTAATTTATAGATAATTCTGTTATCTCAAGCCATGGTTTTTCTCATAGATATAGTAGTTTTTTTGCACAATGGCCATGCCTTGCTAATCTTTGGGAAGAGAGATTATGCTCAGAATTAACAATTGGAGAGAGAGAAAAAGGAGGTTATTTAATATTGCTATTTTTATAGGTTAGTCACAGTCGAACTTGTATTGATATTTCTGTTCTCTTAAGTTTAATTTCTACCAATTCTCAATTATTAGAGGACATGTACTTAATGTAGAAAAAATTAAAAACATATAGTTAATTCTCAATTATTTCTTCCTAGCATATATTTAATGATTTACTTTTTGGAAGAACTGTTTCTCAAATTAGTTTCCTCTTAAGAGTGCTGTATCATATCTGTTGCATTTCCTCTAACAACTCCAATGTGATTTTGTTCGATTGTAGTCTGCTACCACTGCAGCAGAAACTTGGTAGGTTTATAGAAAGGACAGCTTATACTGAAGGAGTTGGCTTTTTAATATAAGGATGAATTATTTCAGGAATGAAAAAAATTAAGATATCTGTGAAATAGCTACTCAGTTAATTTATGGGTTGAAGTCTCTGATTCATGGCCGAAAAAGAAAACAAAATTTTATGATCTACTGAAGTGAAAACAAGATGCACCAGACATGGTTTGATGTTCAATTCAAATTTGACGGCTTCTCTTCCCATTCAATGATGGGCATGGAAGGTTGCCTGCTAGACTTAATATTGCTTTTATATTTCTCTGCGATTCATGGCTTAAGTATGATGGTTTAAACAATTGAAGAAAATTTCTAAAAAGTTTTAGTGCGTTGAATCCTTTGGTACTAATATCTCTTTTTATAGCTCTGCCTCATTTTCTTGTATGTACATTTTTTTCATGCTTTTTGGGGTCTGAATCTCAAGACTCCTCATTTCCTATTCACCGTCATACACACACACACACACACACACACACACACACGCAGACACACAATATGTTTAGGACCTCTATTCTTTTACTGACACAAAGGTCATATATTATTGCTCATTAATATTTAGTTAGAATTAATTCAGCAAAATATGATTTATATAATTCTGCTATGGATGCATTTTCGTGTAGAGATGTTGTAGTGATTGAATCTGATGATGTAAGAACTGCAATAGCTGAGGAAGTTACTAAGGTTGCTATCAAGAATCTATGAAAGACAACTAACTTGAAATTCCATACTTATAGATAATTAATTTATTTTTATTTGATATGATTGGTTTTGGAAATGATCATCCTTTTCCACTACCCTTTCTCTGTTCTGGTTTGTTTTCCATTAGCATTTGTTAGCATGTTACTGCAAAGTTAAATGGTTGTGTGCTAAGAAAATTTAGAAATTTATGGACACCTAACATATTTATACTTGTGATAATTTTCTCTTTAAACCTTTATGTTGGAAGTTCAATTCCTCAAACTTTATTACCTTTTTATTTTGGCAATATTATGTGTTTGTAAGTAATGGCTGATTGTTTGCAAAGAGATGAAAATCAGAGGAAGAAAAGGAACAAATGAAACTCCTTTATAGAAACCATGCCAATTTAGCAATTAAAGGTGGGGCTAGAGATGTGCTTTGTGAGGCTGATTTTCTGAAGGAGAAATTAACGGTGCCTGTAACGGGTCACTTTTTGTTTTTAACTACAGAGGCCAGCAAAAGTAATTCTATCCTGAATAATATGTGATGAAGGAAACCTCTGATTAGACACTCTCGCATTCCTTTCTAACCAAAGACACCGCAAACCGCCTAAGACTGCACCTGCCAAAGAACTTTATGCTCCTTTTTCGGGGCAAAACCAGTGAACTTAATGGCTAAGAAAACCGGCAAATTAGCTGGACATCTATTGCTTCTGAAAAATACAAAACAACCACTCCAAATCTGCCATACCACTTCACAATGCAAAAACAGATTATTGTTTGTTTCTGAACCACAAAAGCACATATCACAAACATTAGGAGAAACAGCTGTATAGGACCTTCGGGTCTGAAGCAAATGATTTTTATTAATCCATTATGAATATGAACCTTAAGGTATTCAACAATACATATTCTACTGCAACAATTAATACATACCAGGCGAAGTTGTCCTTCATCTTGATGGAGCTTCTGAGTCTTCCAAGAGCCATGACTGACTTCCTTTGGCATTGGCACCCTCATGGGGTCATTCCAAGATCAATCTCATGTGATCTTGTGTAATGTGTATAACTTCTCCCTTCTTTTTTTTTGGTTTTGTCTCTCCTCTGTAGGAGTAAAACATGCTTACCACAAATGAAAAGAAATATGAGGGTGTTTTATACCGTGTGTAATATATGTTGCTCTTTCGAATTTATGATGAGTATTCTTTCGTTGCAATTTAATCTGTCACTAAATTTGTAGTAGACAATGTAGGACTTTTATCTGAAGTGTCATTATCTTACAAGGTACTGTTTTGATTAATTTGATGTTATTGAGTTTATCATCTTCTTTTTTTTTTTTGGGTTGGGATTTATTTATAGTTCATTGTATATGACTAGAAGAAAATTGGCTAAGAAGAGTCCATCCAAGAAATTCCTAAACTTCTGCTTGCAAGGATAAAGAAGCTACAAAGTTTGTTTTAGAATTAAATGTTGTGAAGCTACCTGGTAGCTCTGTTTTATATTTCAGAGACATTGGAAGGATCGAGCATGCTGAAGTTGATAGAAATGGAGATGAATGCCGCCTCTGTGGCATGGATGGGACCTTGCTTTGTTGTGATGAATGTCTGTCTGAATATCACTCTAGGTGTATTGGAGGGAGAAAATGTTTATACCAAAAGGGCCATGGTATTGTCAAGATTGCAAAATTAATATCAATGGTCTAACTATTGCAAAGGGAACATCACTTATAATTTGGAGTCTTGTAGTTATCCCTTAATTATCATAACCTATTATTCTCTTCTTTCTAGAAGTGTCATTGTAATTAAAAAAAAATGAAGTACTCTTTTTTTTTATATTGCTCTCCTCTATAATGTGGCCGTCATATTATATTTATGCCATGAAAAAGTTGGAACAGGTTTGAAATGCGCATTAGGGATAGGTAAGTTCTCATTATCATCAGTGTACAGAGTGTGTTCTCTTTGTTTCTCTTTGTCATTAAAATTTTCACTTATAAAAAGAAAGTTTCACATTCACACCAGAATCAAGTTCTTAAAATAGGAAAGACAAATCATGAATTGTTTTTTTCTTGGTAGTTAATCCAAATGAGTTGATGTAGGAAAAAAAAAATTAAAAACTGACTTTTGATATTGATGTTGTGATCAACTTTATTTATTTATTTTATTTTATGAATTTTTTTTAAGTAATTGATGGTTGTGTTAAGCAACTTTAAATAAATTAAATTAAAAAAGATTTGCAGTATAAAATGTAACTTAAATCTTTTTTTAAAATGTATTTCAATATTCAATTAAGCTTTTTATGTATAAAAAAACTCTAAAAATTGCCTAATGCAAAAGGGTTTTAATTTAATTAAACTAATTAAAATTAGATTAAATTAAAGTTCTTAATTACTAATTAAATTGTATGAATTAACAAATAAGGAGTAGATATGTGACTAGCTTTAGATTTATTATTTGATATCTATTATTTTCATTTTAATTCAATTATCATTGGTTTTGATTTAAGAGTTTCTATTTGTGTTCATGACAAGTTATCTTGAGTTATTACACAAAATTCAAGACATTAATAATTTGTTATTAAATTGAGACCTCAATTTCATATTGAATTATTAATTTTTGTTATTAGGATTATTGAACATTTAAATTGAGTAATTAATAAATCAAATTAGTCTATAAAATTTTATCTTAAGATATTTAATTAATCGATTAAATTTCAAGGAGACCTCAAACTAAATATTCAAGCACACAATTTTTAATATACATCTCATCAAATACCTTGGTTGTATACATGAAAAATTGATGGTCAATGAAAAATTCAACATTTAAATCATCCATTAATCTTCAAATACTCTTTTAATTAATGTTTAACCAACCACTAATTACAAAACAACACCAATTCTAATTCATTACAAGCTTAACCAAGCAAATACATGAATAAGAAGTAGTGTAGATAGAGAGGAAAAATAGAATAAAAAATCTTAGCCAAAATCCCTTGCGAATCTTCATAGATTTAAGCTTCAATTCAAAGTCTTTATCCTAGCTAGCCATAAGAATGAGATTAGTGGTTCATGGAGTGCAAAAAGATGGAGAAGAAAAAGAATGGAGTCATGGATTGAATGGAGAATGGATAAATGAATGGAAGAATGATTTCTCCCCTCTCTTTCTACCAAATACTCCTTTTTCTCCTTTACCTCTCACATGCTCTTCATTCTTTTTTAATGATCACATGTTTGTGTGTCCAAACTAAAACCATCCAACTGTGCATGCTTTCTTCTTCACCTCTCATGTGCTCTCTTTGTGACGCGGAGAATAGAATATGCCATGTGTGTTGTCCATGTGTGATTGTGAGTGGTGAAAGTCGTGGAATGTATAAAGCTGTCTGTGTTAGTGTTAACGTATAATCCCGTGTCTCTTTTAATCATGTGGAGTGTGTGCATTGACTCGTGCTTTCTTCCCTCTTGCTTCTTCCTTCATAAAACACATTCAAACCTCCTACCTCTCCCTTGAAAAACCCGTGCATGAAAAGTGAGTGAACTCGAGAGAGTGTGTGTTGTGTTTCCTGCGTGAGTGGAAGGAACAGTGGGGCCTTGTGAACATGTGAAGTCTGTCGCATTGTGCATGAGAGTCCATGTGGAAATGGATGGACATGTATGAGTATTTAAATGTATAGCGTGAGTGTGCCCGTGGATGTGTGTATCAAGTGAGGGAGAGAGCTATGCAATGAGTGTATGCCCCAGCCACGTGCCCTTTCTAATCACAAGTCCCGTGCATAAATGGAGCATGTATATATGACTGGATAAGTGATACATCAGCGTGCATGAAATAGATATTGATGAGAGAACCACATGGGAGTGTAATGCATGAAAAGAGTAAAGTGTGTGAGATCTGATGGCAGGCCGTGAGCTTCCATGTGAGTGAAAGCCATGTTATGTGTAATTACAGGGAGCTGTATAGATAATTGGTGCTTGATTTACCTCCTTCCATGTGATTCTTCCATCCAATTTCCATGTGAGCTGCCCTCCACATGATTTCTGCCTGATGAGCATCTTTTCCAAATTTTTCTCTAACATTTAGATTTTATTTGCCTAAAATCTACACAAAAAGAATGGAAAATATTAAGTAAGAATATTCACAAAATTATTTAAAAGAAATTTGTGTATTAAAATTCAATAATTTTGTAAATAAATTTCTAAAGTAAAAAAAATGACCAATAAAATCAAATATCATTAATAAAACTCATTAAGCTATAGTTATTCATTAAAATGTTTAAATTAAGAGAAATAAAATATATAAAAATGATGTTTATCAAATTTCCCTACACTTAAATCTTTGCACTCTTAAGCAAAATTCAAGAACCAATGAAAGGTTAATGAAATGGCCAGTGGAAAATAAAAATGAAAAGGAAAGCACAAAAATCACAAGTTAAAGATTATTCACAACATTTCAACAATCAAAATTAACTTCACTTGCATCAAGAAAGTAAGTTTCATAGCAATTTCATTTAAAAAGAATGAATTAAAATGCATAACTCCTCACATAGGATAAGTATTTACTCTCTACTCTTAAATGGTTGAGGTAATGTGTATCACTCAAATTTCACTTATCAAAGAAATTTGAAAGGTAATTTTTTAAATCATCAATATTTTACTTGACGTGTTTGTCACCTACGCGATAACTAGTCCCTCTTACAAATGACCTATAAGCATGGATCACTTTTAAGGATATAGAGATCCTTGACTCTTCATGAAGCTAAACATCAAGGATAAGCCAAGCTGTTTGGTTTTTATAAACATCTTCAAAGGCTAGGTAGAATCTCTGTAAGTTCTTCTTTAAAGGATTTATATAGGTACTAAGAATTTGAACTCCATCAAACTTAAGCAAGGAGAGAATGGAACTTTAACTAACTCTCTCGTAGTTCATAGCATGCTGCTGAAACTTCCAATTTTGCTTACGAATCCATTCATCTGCATATATGAGCCTAAGTTTAGATCCCTTAACCTTCTAAGCCATATAATGTATATTGTTCATTAAGAACAAATGCTGCAAGCCAACCTCCTTGTATAACTTGGATTTCTCATCCAGGTTGCTTTGGAGGATGGAAGTAACTAATCGAAAGTAGAGAATCATCAAGGAAACTCTACCTTGAGACCCTGGGATTCCACTATTTTCTTCAGTATCTAGGCTCATGTCAGGTGATTGCAAAATGACATCATCTTCTTCTTAGTTCTTCATATGCAAATTAAGGGTCTCACTGTTGTCAATGATAGTGCTTAGATAATTCATGACATATCTGGTTAAAGGATGTATTCCACCACCTACAAAAGGGGTTAAAGATGCATTTGATGCAATAGCATTTTCAAATTCAAGAAATGTTATCCTCACACAATTGCCTAATCTCGTTAGAATTTCATGGCATTCAGTTCTAACTGAAGAACCAACCTCATGTGAATACAAAGCGTCTATTTCTGGCATGAGTTCTGCTAGGGCCTCATACATGTCAAGAATACAAAACAATTTTTCAAGTTAGTGGGGGCCAATGGACATGGCTTCACCAAAGTTCAGAAGTTGAAATATTGAAGCCTTCGATGCATCAACAAAACAAGCTACACTAATTGGTTCACCCTCCCAAAAAATCTGGTCACTGAGCCACCTCTCACTTGCAAGATAAACCCTGACAAAGATATTCATTGCCCAAATCCATCTTTTTATTTTGGAATTCAAAGCACCCCACTGCATTTTCAACACATCCTTAATGCTCAGCCTGTCTATTTCAAGAATCAAGAGGCATTCCTCTAAGGAACCCCTTCGGACAATGGTATAGGCATGGGAGCATTTTTGGTCATACCTTGAATCAAACATTTGGTATGCAATACACCTGAGGTCTAGGATCACATTTGGTTGAACCAGATCAATGATATGCTCCTCTAAACCTTTGCTCACATTTTCTCTTTAGAGTGACTCCTTAGTTGAATCGTCAACCAAATAGACTATAAAGCCTTTATCAATTACATCCTTTTCGATAGATTGAAAAGACATGTATTCAGGCTCAAAAGGTTGCTTGTATTAGATCAGCAAGTTCATGAACTTTTCTTCAAGCCAAGCCATAGCTGTTTGAAGAACACCATGAGCCCTCAGCAAAGACTTATACTTTTAATCCTCTCTTTTCAAATCCAAAACTGTCCAATTCCTCAATCAATTGGCATGCTTCATCTACTGCAGCTAAATATTCAGATGCTTTATCGGGTCCTGAATCTCAAATCCAAGATTGATCTTCATCCCATCTCATAATTTTCTTTTTAATGTTATGAAGTCTATCTTCAATTGCACTAACTCCCTCTTCTTCTTCTTCCCCATTTTGCCCTTCCTTTCCTTCCTTCTCACAAGGTTCAGACATGGAGGACAATTGGGTTCTAAGATCAGCCAAAATTTTTCTTGGCATCACTTGTAAGGTTCCTATTGGACCTTAATACCCCCACAATGTGTTTTGCTGTAGCAATTAGATTTTCTTCTTTTTCTAGGTCTGGGATTACAGGCTTAGAGTTAGACTCCTTTATAGCCATAAAGAAACAGAACCCAAAGGAACAATCAATCACCAAAACTGATTAAACCTTCCCAATTCAAAAATTAAGATTCAGGTACTTCTTTTTTTACAATCCTCAGCCTCCGGGCTAAAAATATGAATTACTAGAAAAAGTTTAGGAGGACTCACCAATCAAAACCCAAAAATGAATACATGTAAGAGAAACTGTTTATGCTTGCATAAATCAAAAGACCATTATTATGAAAAATTCAGAACAAAACCATTGCAATTCCAAGTTGAACCAAGAACAATGAGAATAGCAAGAAGAAGCAGCCTTACTTGTTACCCCAGGATATAAGGCTTAAGCTTGTTGAAGTGCTCAGAAAATTGGGGATGAACAAGAAGCAGAAACACGCTTGACAACTAAAGTGACTGTACTGTATATTGACTTTTCAAGGAGGAAAAATGAAGAAGCTGACTTTTTTTTCTTAATGTCGAGAAGAAGGAAAGTGAGAATTTTGGAGAGTTGAATCTAGTCTGACTCTTCCGATAGGCTGCGATTTGTATGAACTATCCCATCTTCCAAGCAACTTGCTTGCTGAAGTGTGCGTGTGTGTGTGTATATATATATATATATATATATATATATAATTCTTGTGATAAGGCTGCATTATTTAAAAAAATTACAGTTGAAGATTAAATTGAAAATATTTATATTAAAAAGTTTAAAATTTTAAATTATTTTAAAATACTTAAGAATTAAAACCTTAAAAATTATAATTTAATTTTTGAATGTTTAAAAATAATTTTAAAATATAAAATATTTTAATATAAATATGATCCTTTAATTATAATTTTCTCAAACCGAAGCTTTGTCGGTATCTTCCTTTGTTTTGTTTGGTTCTGTGACTATGACATCTTTTATCTTTAATTAATCTATTTTTCAATGCGGTTTAATTGGATATGGAATAAAACTGAGAATCGTCACTAATTAGAGATGCTCTTTTTTGTCCAAATACTTACATAGCCCTCTCATTACAAGTAGTGATCCAGCTGCGTGAGGAGTTGGACAATTTTTTTAAAAAAATTTAACAAAAATTAAATAAAGGATCTGTACTATTCTTTCTACTTCTGTTTTTTTTTTAAATGTAGTGTTCACCCAATTTTTACGCAGTGTTTACAAATTGAGTTAGTAATAAAAATCAGGATTTTTTAATAATAAATTCATAAATTATAAGAAAAATTATATTTAAGGACTCATGTATAAAATTTATAATGAAAGACTTTAAAAATTAAAATTATCATTAAATATTATAATTATCATTAAATTTTAAAAAAATTATTATTAATTTTAAAAAATTTACTATTAAGTGCAAGAAAATTCAAAACTTTCTTATATCTAATAATAAATTTCTTAAAATTAATAATAAATTCTTTAAAACCTAATAATAATGATGATCTTTAAAAATAATTTTAATTTTTTAGGCTCATTATTATAAATTTTATATGATATAGGTCTTTAAATGTAATTTTTCTTAAATTATGTTTACAAATTATAATAGAGTATTCCATTTGTCCTTTTTCAATGGTAGAATCAAACATCGGTCTTGATCTTTCGCTATTTTGTTAACTAACATTGAAAAAAGACATAAAAATCCTTGTTTGGAACAATATAACAACAATTAACACAGTAGAAATTAGGATCTTGTTGGCCTTAATTTCCACTTGTTTCCTTCTTTTTTTTCCTTTTATATTCCCAATTTTTAGGACTTTGGAAGAGGTTTTCCTGCGATGAATGATTTGAATAACTGGAGAGCTGCTCTGGGCTTGAATAGTGGGACTTCATGACCTGCTCCTCTCACTGTAGCGAACGTAAGCCCTTCATATACCTCTGTCCACCCTCCAACCTTCACACAAAACCATATTCATTCTTCAATTCATCTTGTAAATTAATTCCATATGTTTTTCCATCTATCTTACACGTACTTTTAAGAGAATTCAACTTGTGGTGGGGAGATTGTGATTTCAAGATGTACTAATATTGTGTGTTCACACCCTATGCTTCAAGCTCAAACGGGTTCTAATTATATAGTTTCAAATCAAGATATCTCAGAAATTAGCCTATTCAAATTAAGCTCTGAAAATCTTAATTATACACACACACACACACACACTATATATATATATATATATATATATATGCCTTTGGATTGACTTGAAGTTCCTAAAAAATTCATTAAGAATTCCCCTTGGAGATTTATTGTATTTCTTTTCGCCAAGCCTAGAGCTAAAAACAACAGAAAACAGTAAAATGATGTTAAGGTTGAATAATATGGGATAGAAGATAACGTTGAAGTTCACTCACCTGATTCTTGACGTACCAAGGATACCATGGGATTTTGGTTGCCAACTTCAGCTGTGCAAGGGAATATCTAGTTGCTGTAACTGGCACCACTGAGTCAACATCCCCACTATAATCGAACAAAAATTATATCATTATATATGAAAAAGAGCCATTAAATCAAAGTACTTAAAATTATATATATCTGACTGGCCAATTAATTATTGGGTACCAACCTGAAAATCCAAACCCTGATTCCATGGGCTATCAGCTCTCTATAAATTGGAAGTATGGATACATCTGTATCATTCCAGTTTCGATTCAAAACCTCGCTGTATCAAATCAATATATTAACTTTCTTATCAGTTAGAATTTTTGAATTTGAAATTGAAAATTTAATATCCATTATAGGTCAAACTCACCTGCAAGCAGTCCACCTGTAAGAAATGCCGGTTGTGTTAGCATGGAGTGCTTTCTGAACATCTGCCCTATTGTAGTATATCTCAGCATACTTCTCTGTACAGGGATCATACCCAGACATTTGCCTAAATATCTGAAATATATATACCATAATAAATATTGTTGATACGTTTTCTTTTTGTATAATAGAAGGGCAAAATCTATCCATATATGTTCTAATCAAAGAAATTATTTATCATTATAGGCTCTCATTCATTGTGGGTCAAATTTCAAATTTTATTCATATTAAATTTGTCAAATTTTTAAGTCTGCCTTTTTTGTTTTAAGTTACAAAAGAAGCACGAAGTCTTAAGATACGAAGTGAGGAAGAGGACAGAAATAATTAAGAATGAAACCCATGTGCATCAGGACTCTTGGCAATTATGTCTAGGAGAGTTTAAGTGAGACTTTTCAAGTTCAACTCATGATGATCAACTCTAATTATCACTAATATTTTTCTATATATTAAAACGGTGCTTATATTAATTAATATATTGTATTTACAAATTAATAGTACCGGATGATGAGGGCGGTGAGGCAACCGTATGGAGCGGCGGGTGGGGGCGTAGCTGCCATCAGAGTTGTTGCATGGACGTGCATAGATGTTGTACTGATCAATGTTTCCAAATTCTTGGTCCATGGCATAACTATACAAGGACTCACACTCATCGGATTCCTTTTGACGGTGAAAATCGCAGGTGCTCATGAGTTGCCGGTAAGTCTGATCGGAGATCATAGCGTGGCTCCACCAATACGCCACCGTGCCCAAGTTATCATAGTAGTTGTCCGTCACTGCATTTCCAACCTATACAATAGCATTTCATAATGGTTAAGTGCTCATCATCAAATGCTGTACCTTTTCCTTAATTATTATTTCCCCTTTTGGGTAAAAGCATAAAAGGAAACTAATGAGTGAAGTGATTACCATAATTCCTTTGATATTGATGGGATGCTTTGCTTTTGTGTTATACATCATGATTTCTTTAGCTAATTGAGGGACGTAATGGCCGGCATAGCTCTCTCCGCTGATATAAAGTTCTTGATTCTTGTAACGCGGGAATCGTTCTAGCCATCTGATTATGAATTCCAGAGAGTCTTTTGCTGAACACACATAAAAGTTCATGCAATTAGTCATTAGGAACCTAGCAAAAAGTAGAAATAATATATGTCATTGGCCTAGGGGAAATCTTTCCTGGGTTTACTTGTTTTGAGAGAAAATATTTGCGTTGATCAGCATGAAAAACCTTCAACGCAAATACATTTTCAATTTTGGAATCCTTTCAAAAATTAATTTAAAACAAGGGACGATTTATTCATATTTTTTTAAAATTTTAATAGAATTAATGCCGGTCAAGATGAAAGCTAATTAAACTTTGGCGTTATTTCATTATAATTATGTTTTGGAAGTTTCCGTTATGATAAGATGTTTTTGTACTGAAGTGAATGCTAAGTACAAATCCATCTTCTATAAATGCATGCATGGATAGTCAACATTATGAGATCGTAAACCCGGGCCACCAAATAAATGGTCCATCAAATTGCATTATATATTTTTTAGATACACAGATCACATAATAATAATGTTGAGTCGTAATTAATTTGATAAGCTAATTCCATCCATCCAGTCACTCATAGTCTAGGCTAATCATAGCAAGGTAAGATTCATCATATAATTTTGTATTATATATGGCCTACCAATTAATCATATTATCCACCCCTACTTTGACAAATAACCGTGAATGGTGGTGACAAGGCAAATAATGCAGATGTATGTAGTGGGGCCTACCGGTGCGGCGGTCGCCGGTGTCGAAGAGGTCGGAGGAGCGGTTGGAGTAGGAGAAGCCGACGCCGGCCGGAGCTTCCAAGAAGAGGAGGTTGGCCACGGTATTCCATGAGAACTTGTTAAGGTATAGCCCTGAAGCAGTTCTGTTTATTCTAAAGGGGCCAATCTCCTCGGATGCTCCATATGCCACGGATGAACAACCCGGACCTACAAGAAAATAAATAAATAAATAAATAAAAAGATGAGGATGAAAACAAAAAGCTTGGTGAGGTAAGAGAAGAGTTCAATAATTGTGTTTCCATTAGAGTGAATAATTAAGTACCAATGTGGGTCTTGTTAGTAGTTAATTAAACACTGGATTAAGCAAGATAAGACACACACACATATATATATAAGCTAAATTTAGGGGTAGCATTGATGGTGCAAGAATACCAGCTGACAAAGTAGGCTAAGAGAGACTCAATACTGGCCCTTCGGCTGATTAATGGGGTGGTTGTTTCAAGTTGCTTTCAAGCATTAATGCTTTCTGATAACTTCACATATATGCCATCCGATATGTGTGTGTGTGTGTGTGTGTGTGTGAGCGTGTATATATATATATATATATATATATGCGTGTGTATGTGGATGTATATATGATCAAGAGAGAGAAAGTAGGTTTTCGTTGTTGGTATGATGGCTTCTTTCTGCGAAGGTGTTTACGAGTTATGTGTTGTCGTGTATGGGTGATGGGATTTCGTACTATTCATGGTTGGTTGGATCATCATTCCTAGCCATCCGTTGTCAAACCACTCATGTGGGCTCTACCTACTCTTAATTTCTCTTTCTCTTTCTTCTTGTCTTTTTGGTGTCACTTGGGTTCCAAATTAATGCACTTCTGCAAGTAATTGAATCTCGAAGTCTCTTACCTAAATAAATGTCGAGTTATAGGGTCTAGAGAAGCTAAAATAGGGTGCCATAAAATTAAAGAGGAAGGATAAAAGGGTTTTCATTAATTAATACTACAAATCATTTTGAATGCAACATTAATAATGAAAAAAAGCCGACAAATTAAGAAAATGGAGAAAAGTATAGGAAAGGGTAAAAAGATATAGTTGTACATTATGTCGGCAGCAAAAACAGAATTAGTTTAGAGGGTTGGGGGAGGAGGATATACTAAGAAGGAGGTAAAGGCATAAAGTACCCAAATGAGGAAAAATCACAACTTTAAATAGGCGATATAACAGTGACTATAACTATATGCCCCCCAAGTTAATTAATTTTTTTAAAAGATCAAATATTAACAATAATAAAGAATATATCTATACATATATAGCATGCCAATAGAATTTGCAAATGCTACATATGTAAGTGCATTTCTAACCTCCATTGAGCCAAATGACGAGAGGTTTGATCAAAGGGTTTTGTGGAGCTTCAGTAAGCCAGTAAAAGAGGGCTCTACCAGCAACTTGATTGACAGTAACGTAGCCAGAGAATTGGTGAAAGGAGACTTTGGGTTGCCCTGGGAGTTCCACAATCCTATCAGCCTCTTCTCCTACTCCTTGTGCTTCATAACTTGCTCTGAGGATGACCATGAACAAAACAAGGATCGCATGAAGAAAGATCTTTTTTTTCTTCATGACTTGAAAGAGGCGAACTCGATGAAGATGAAGAAGAGAAAAGAAAATGTATCTCTTGCTAGTTGTCTGTGAGAGTGATGGGAAGGAAAGTTAGGCTTGTGTGCCCTCCAGAGAGGATTAAATAGGAGAGAGAGAGAGGGGGGGAGGGGAATAGGAGTTATGACTATGAGTGTCAAACAATTTGGGCAAGCCAGATACAGTAACTTTTAAATTCAAAATGCTATTTTTTTCCTTTGTAAAATCTAAAGACATGCAGTGAACAGTGTTTATCATATATATTATTTATGAATTATATTCACAAATAAATATGTTACGCAAAGAATCCATCACGTTAAAAATCTACATTTTATTGTTAATTTTTAGTATTTTATTTCATTTGTGAGTAACTCAGTGTAATTCATAAATGACATAATAAACAATTTTTTTTAAAGGTTTAGATCCTCCCATATAATATGACTATAATCATGAAAAAATATATAAAGTTGAGGATCTCGTAAATTGAATAGATATATATTTAAAAAAATTAAAAATTGAAATTATTTTGAAGTGTTTAAAGATAAAAAATTTTAATTTTAAGATCTTGAATTATAATTTTTTAAAACAATTTAAATTTTTGATAATTGGATCTTTTAAAATTTAAAACTTTTCAATATAATATCTGCAACTTAAAAATCTCCATTTTAATTTTGTAAAAAAGAAAAAAAGAAGAGATAAACTCAAAATATATAATTACAAAAAGACAAAAAAAAAATGTATCTATGTTCTTATTTGCATGGCTTTTCATGAAATGTCTCATGAGATAATAGAAATCTTATACAGTTACATGATGTATAAGAAAGCTGGACTTCTCACATCAATTAGCATCAGATTTCCTTGAATCTGTCTTAATTATAGATACAACTGGCTCACATGGTCTTCTCAGGCCATGAAGCAGTCCCTTTAATCCTCCATTAATTATGCACAAGAACTTTGACTTCCTCTTTTCTTTGCTTTTCTTTAATTGGGATTTACTTGTGCCAATTTCTTTCACCACCTACCCTCCTTCTTCCCTTCCACCTGGGTTTTGTTCGGATAGCTTAGAAAATATCTAGTTTGTCTGATAGAATCCTTATAATTGATCGAATTATGATTCTTTTTGTCATATTGGGTTGTAGTACAACCTTAATTATTTCAGATTTTTTGGCTCATAAGCTTTAGTATACCCTCCAATTATTGTGGTCATCGCGAGGAGGGTTTGAGATGACCAGCCCAAATATCTGGTTGGCTATATAAAAATGTTGATATAGTATGAAATTAAAATGCTTCAGAAAACAAGGGACAGTTTTAAATGCTCTTACACAATTCTGCTTATTTATTTCCGATTTATTCAGAACTGATGTACAAAAACATGATTCATTCTTCAAGAAAAGTGCAAATTAATTACGAAGAACATTTCATTTAAAATTATTAAAGTAAATTATATTATTATATTTAAATTTAATATTTTCTTGTTTTAAAATCATTATTATTCCAAACGGTCTGATATTTAATATATATTATAAAACTTATTTTATAATTTATCTTTTAACAATGCAATTAATATTTTATACAATATAATATTGTAATTTTATTTTTAATATAACAAGATTAACAGTAGCAAAGTTAATCTTACATTTTAAGATAAAATTATAATTTTATTCTTAATTAACATGACATTAATAAATACAATTGAGTAATTTTATCTTTTGGAAGAATGTATATATACAAAAAATTAACTTCATTAATGAGAAATAAAGAGGAAGTAAAATTTTTGCGATATATATTAAATGTTAAGAGAACTAAATGATTTTATTTCAAATAAAAGAAGTAATATGTATAATTTAGCTAAAACACATAAAGGGTTTAGGGTTTAGTAGTAGTAACTTATTAATTACATATCTATTCACTCCTAATTTATGTAAAAAAAAAAAAAGGCATTTTTTTCACTTATTCTAGCTAAGAGGGACCTTCAACTTTATTACCATAGCCTCATTACACCTTTGTAATTTGAATCCTCTGTTCATCACAATGATAATGTACTACATGGCTTAAAAATTATCTAGATTAAATTTGAACAGTTCAAAAGTTTTTTAAACCTTCTTAGTTGTGAAAGATGTAAAATATAGAATAAAAATAAATTTTAACTGTTAACTTAAAATAATAATAATTAAAATAAAATAAAAATAAATAACATCTAAACCATTTAAACTTAACTTGAACAACGCTTAAATCATATAGCACCCTCTGTTCATCTAGATCCGGATTCCACACCTTTTCCTTTAGAGCATAACTCAATGTGTATGATTTAGAAGTTATAAAATTAAGCAAGTTTAGAGAAGAAGAAGACAATAACTGACGGCTTATGGTATCCCACATAAATTTTCCATTATTGTGTGATACGACGTATTGAGTTATCTCATCTGTGTCTTTTTCACGTAAAAAAATTAAATCAGAGAGAAAAGGATAAACCCTACGTACTAATCAATGCCTTCAAATGAATCAAATCCAATTAATGGATGAACCATGCATCTGTCAATTAGTAAAAAAATCATACAAATTATATGAGTAAACTAGTTTTAACTTTCTCTTTTCCTTTTTCATGAAAGCTGAAACTTACAAATTAAGAAACAGAGCCCTTTTTATCTGAGATCAAGAAATAAGCTTTTTGAACAGTTCCCTTTACGTGCACGCGAGGTGTAGGGGTGAGGGGTGCCATTAAGACCTAAAATTAGAATGGTGTGTACACTGTTGTGGCCACTAGCAAGTGATGGTGATGAACATGATGATGGCTCTTTTGGACTCTAATTCCCTACTTGCCCTACATGCAGTATGTAAATGTGATTCACACAGAGCTCACAACCCCACTACTAATTTGTTTTCTCTCCTTTTAATAATTAATATCATATTCTTCAAAAATTACGTTTCATATATATATATATATATATGCACACACACACATATATATAGTTTTCATACTTCAATTTGTTTACATTTATGAGCTCAGGAATTTATTTCATTTAGTTAATAAGCTTAAAAACAGATATACTTTTAATTAGCTATGAAATCAATTTGCATGCGGTCCCTTAATTTGCGATTACTTGATTTTTTTTTTTGGTCTATTTGTAAGACATAGTGCATTATAAATTAATATTTCATTTATATTGATTTTTTTTGTCTTTATGTATTTTCACAGTATTATATTATTATTGGTTATTGATTATTCAAATTGGCAAAATAGACTGCATTAACTAGCCTGAGCCTCTGCAATTTGCATTAAATTAGCTGAGCGAGGCTTAAAATATTGGTATGGTCAAGATTTGATTCGGAATATTCAGTACAGTTTGAGGAATGACGGAAATAAATTATTGTACCAAAACGCTGGGGCTTTGAACATGCTAAAATAGTCAATAACATTAATTCATTGAAAAGCCACATGACTTTAACAGGATTGATTAAAAATTTAGGAATGGATTGCTTCCTAATTCAAACTTGATTATATCATCTGATAAGATTGGTACATTTTGAGTGAATTAATTGTTTCGGAACGGGAGATGACTATAGACCAACAGTGATATCTCATTTAAATATAGAAGTAATACAAGAGTATAAAACCTTTGAAATTGAATGTGTGAGAGTTTATTTTATATAATGCTAAACGTTGACCTGTTAGTCTTGTTTATATTTTTCTTAAGAGGAAGAAGTTAATGATAATAATTGGATTAAGTAGCTTCATAAAGCCATAAAAATTGTTTGTTCCAAATAATTTATCATGTTAAGATATAGTACCATTTAAACCAAATTGTTATACATATGACTTGCTGCATCCTAATTACTGGACCTTAATAAAATAAATTAAATTGTTTTGAATCCGCGGGAATTTTAAACAAGACAGACCCCCATGACTATAATCACCATTATTTGTGTAGGAAAATAATAGAGCTCGATCGATCTATCTGTTGAAGCAACTTGAAGGCACTTTGAGATATGGACATAATAATTAAAAATGTTTTATACAAATTTTGAGATATATATACAGAGGTGGAACCCATTTGTGTAGAGATGTATAGGTGTACGTAGGAGTGAGGAAGAGGAAAAGGCCAACTAAAAGCAGAGAGTAGTTGGGATGTTAGAAAAAGAATAAGAGAGAGGGAGACACGGTGATAGCGAGGCGTCCTGAGGCCCTCACCCCTCATTGATGGAAGAGCGATAATCGTATGGTATGTATCAGAATCACTGTCACATCCCATTACTCAATCTTCTCTCTCAGATCAACGCCCGCACGCACCATGGATTCTCTTCTTTGTATTCCAAAGGGAAAATTATTAAGGTTGAAAATATTTATTATGAAATATTTTAAAATGTAAAATTATTTTAAAATTTTTAATTTTTTAATGGTATAAAAAATGTGTTTATTTAATTATACAAATTTTTTATCATTCAAATTTTTTAAAAGTATAAATAATTTATTTTTATTACTTTTATTACTTAATTTTATATTTATTATTATTTTATTCTAATATTTTTATCTCGTTTTATATGTAGTAACAAATTCATATAATGAAATAAGAGTATTTTTGTTTTATCATTAAAAGAAAAGATCATTGTATCCTTTTAAATAATTTTAAGATTTAATGTCCTTAATTTTTCTTATTACAAATCTTATAGGTTTTATATATATATATATATATATATAATTTTAAAAAATCGAGTTTAATTTCACTATTCTTTCATTTTATTGATCAATTATATAACTCTCATAATTTAACTACTCTGATTTATTTTTTATTTTAATTAATTTTATTTCTTTAAATTCAAACCAAAACAATCTGATTCTTAAAATTACTCTTTAGTTTTAAAATAATTTATTTTATGTATAAAATAAATAAATAAATATAATTTTAACTATAAATTTAATTGCTTTGATTTAATAACCAAAAGAAATATTTTTGAATTGTAATAATAATATGGTTTAAATAATTAAAATAGATTATATATAATATAATTAATATAAATATAAATGTTGTTTTGTAAGTTTCACAAAACTTTTAAGATTTTTTTTATGAAATAATATTTTCTTACAAACTTTACTAATAAAAATGTTAAAAATAATATAAAATTTGAAACTATTTCCTATACAGTAAATCCATTGATTTTTTACTTGATTATTTCGTTGACTGGGTAGTATCTAATGAAATTTTGATGCCATGTGGAAGGAACGTCAGAATTTTCAGATCCGCAGTAAGGACTACGCTAAAAACACTTGCCCTTTCAAATCTCTCGCATCACCGTCCAATCGGTGCTTGCATGTACTTGTACCTCCCACTTGACCGTTGACCACGCGCTGAAATCGATGCCACTAAGTAATAACTTTCGACGGTGACACCATATTAGATATATCATATATCAAATATATATATATATATATATAAAAGAAAACCTGCACACTGTACATCATTACTATCATATAATTTAGAATAAAATATATGAAATTCTTTTAACTCTTACTAAAGTTACATGAATTTTTTTTTTATTTTTAAATTTTATTGAAATTCATGATTTTTTTATATATTTTTAAATCTAACACAATTTTTCTTTAAGTATTATTAAAATTATATAATTCTTCTTTGAGTTTTTCTAAAATTATATATATTTTTAATTTTTAAAAATATACACAAATTTTCTTTAAAAATAGAAGGGGGATATGTATAGTTTCAAAAAAAATCAGGAAAGATCTATTTAATCTACTCTTTTTTTTAAGAAAAATTTTTTAAAATAAAAAAGAGATTCATATATTTTTAATAAAATTTAATGTTAGTCTGTATAATTTTAATAAAATTTTTTTAAAAAAATTGTATAGATTTTAAAAATAAAAAGAGAAGCTTATATAGTTTCAATAAAACTTAAAGAAAATCATTGTATTTTACTCGAAGATACTTCAATGCCGTCGGCAAATTTGCATGTGATTGCAAAAGCTGATATTGTAATTTTGTAACCATAAAAATCTGTAACAGATATCGCTCATAGTGAGAAATAAGTTACTATTAAAGGATAAACATTTTTTTAAAAATGTCTAACGGCATGTATATGGAAGAGTGAAAATTAAATTACTTTTCATTACATTTTTTAATTATTCTTTAAAAACAAAAATTTCTACAATTTTACTGTATATTCAAAAAATAAATAAATAAAAGAAAATTCATATGCACTTTAATGCATGTCAAGATTACAGACTTGAGACAAGATAAATGTCATACTATTTAGACTTGGACTTGAACCTTTAAAATATTCATAAAAATCTTAATACCCAAACTTGAGTAGATAAAATTTTATACGTAGTATTTTACTCATCTCTAATTAAATTATATGTAATACATCTCAACTTATTTAAAAATATCATCTATACACACACACACACATATATATATTAATATACTTTTTGTTAATAAAATTATTTTTTATTTAAAAAGGTTTATATGTATAAAAATTTGTATATGAATTCATTTATATCAAAAAATTGAAATTTTAAAGTTGAGGTTTCTCACTTATGATTCACAAAATTTATCTTTACATCACCCCTAACACACGAATTTAAAACAGCCTATAAAATGCCATTTACGTTAACAATCAGAACACTTTTTTTTCTTTTCTTTTTGGGCCTTTGTAATCATAATGGACACGGAAAATCTGTTTAACACTGTTTTGATGATGATGTGGTGGCACACTCACTTTTCAAGCTATGTCAGCTGAGAATATGCCACTTCTGCCGCAGGACGAATCTTCTTTTTCATTCCACTCAACTGCTTTCTTTTTTATTTATTTACTTTTTAACCCCCATCAAATATTAATTTTATCATTTTTGTTAACAATATATATTCATTTATTTTAAATATTTAAATAGAGCCCAACATTTAGATTTTCACTTTAAAGGGATACATGGTAATTATTTCAGAGTCATTCCACACAATCTTGCAACGGGTGGCATATGTTGCTGAAATAAAGATACTAATTTTAATAATTTATGAGAACACGGGACAAGCCAGAAAAAAGAAAAAACAAACACAAGGCAATTCCCAAATGTAATGATAGTAGGATGGTCCACAAGAGTACAAAGCTAATTTTGAATGTTCATGCCCACACCACAACTGGATGTCCTTTTCCAGCTATAACGGGCAAAGGTACAATGCCATGAGGAAAAGGGCGTTCATGATAATTTCACCTATCAACTATTTATTCAATGGGTATTTTATATAACTCATCATGTAAATTAAAGTGGAAGGAGGCCTAACTAGTAACCACTCAGAACTTGGCCCTTATCCTCAACATTCAAACTCCATAACGGTCTGCCTAATTGTGGGCACCCTTTCTATATCATCTTTTTTCTTTTTGTAGGAAAGGCAACTAATTCTGGAGAATGAATCGGGCGTTTAAAAAAAATTAATTTTTATTTTTTTAAATAATTGTTATTAAAAATATTTTCAAGAGTATAAAATAAAATAATAATTATATAAATTAAGAAAAATTTTATGTTGATGTTTAGAGTATAAAAAAAATACAATTTTTATTTCAAAAAAAAAGAAAGTACCTAACAATGTAGAGCTAAACTCAAACATGATGCAAAAACTTGTTTCTTAATAAGTTAGAACATTTTTACAATTTTTTCAAGAATTAGTTTATTTGAAATAAATGTAAAAAGGGTATTAAGCAACAAATAATCAATGCTTTAGGCATAATATCAAACCAAACAAAAAAAAAACTACAATAGACCAACTTGAAATGTAAAGAGTTTAAGAAAAAGAGATAAACAAACTCAATATTAATCTTTGTTCAACTTCAATATAAGTTTACATTTAGCTTCCAAATTTTTACTTAAAATTTCTCTATTAATTCCACAAATGTAATCATGTATTTGTGAGTTTTTACAATTTTTAACTCCATTTAAAATTGTTTCTCTTTCTACAATAGAAAACACTTTTTTCCTTAAAGGAAATCACTTTAAGGGCTTTTCACTCTTATTTTTTCTCATGTGAGATACATTGTCTTTGCCTTATAAATATTGTAGAAGAATAAGATTACTCAAACAAACTCCCAAATAATAGATATAAAAAAAAAAAGCTTTAAGAACTCAAATAATAGAGATTATGCAAATTTTGGCTTAATAATATTTGGTTTTCCTTAAAAATGTGTTTGAAAAGTCATACATGTAAGCTATATGAAAACTAATTGTCAGACACATAAAAAAGCCATGATATATTTTAAAAAGACTTGTTCTAATGTTACTAGTCAATTGTTGTTGGCTATCAACCAATTTATAAATAAAATATTATTGTTATTTTGAATTTCCAATCTAATAGTTGATGTTATAAGTAGCAATAGAATAATTGCCCTTGAGTTGAAATTTTTTAAAATTTTCAACTTACTCATCGACTTGTAAGAATTATTAGTCAATTTATAGATCTCAATTTAAAACCAATCAACTGTTGTATAAATTCAACTTTAATTTATCATAACTTTTTTATATGAACTTTTTTTCTTGAGTAAATACCTAGCATTGAAAAGCTCCTTCAATCTATTTTCAAGTGTTACGTTTGATATCAACATTTTATACAATTTATGGGATATGATTAAAATAATGACCAAAGGTTAAAATGAGATTTTAGATAAAAATTTATATCTTACTATTTTTTTAATTTCAAACATATAATTTGAGAATCAAAATATCTTCAGCTAATAAATGTTAATATATATCATCGAATTTTACATAAAACCTTTAGCTTGTGATAAATATACCTTCTCATTATTTTATCTGATAAATAAAATTACTTGACAAAAATAAAAATTTAAAGATGAAAAAGTTTTACGTCTGAATAAATCAAACTTCTTATAACAAGGTTCAAGAATTTATTGGATTCCAAATTCATCATGTTTAAATTAACAAAAATTAGTTCACTACCTCACCTATGGTTACTTTTATTTAAAACCAAAAGAAGTGCCTTCTATTTCTTTTTTCCCCCTTTTAAAACATAATGGAGTAAGGGTTTGAAATGCTACCTTTGAAGTGGGCATAAGCAGACATGGGGAACGAGGTGTGCACTCACGTAATGTGGAAGGGAATGACAGAGCAACTTCATTCATACAATGTGTGCTCAGTTGAGCCTGATTTCCTCTCTGCTGAAGATTTTAGTTTCCCCATTGTAATGTATCATCAAAGAATATTCCTTTTGATGGAATTTTTATACATGTCATTCCTGCCTCCCTCTTTACTAAGTCAACCAAGTCTTCAAATATCTGTGTTGGTGTTGCTTGCAGCAGGAGAAATTGTGCATCCAGCTAGCAACACTTGTTCAAACTTAAATGCCCCACTTGCTGTCCTGTATCAAATTTCAAGCAAAGCTACTGTACATGGAAATTTGCAAATTTTAATCAAGGGGTCATATCTTTAATTTCTTATTGCAATAAGAGATGTCGCTGAGCTGTACCCAAGACAAATTTTTCTCAGATAATCCTAGTGCATTTATGATTTTACCTCTCAATTGCAAACCAGGACAGGAAGGACAACATTTTCAGAAGAATTTATATGTACTGTTCAATGAAAAGCTCGACTCAACTCGAGAAATTTTCGATGCCAGTAAATTATTTGTTTGACATGACATGATAAATAATATTTCAGTGATTCAGTGGTGGAGTTTCAGCCCATGAATCAGAGAGTTGTCGTCTCTTTGTTTAACCCATTTCAGAGAACTCTGTTCTGTATTTATTTCTAATTAGTTTTTCTGTTTTTGAAGTTTGAGGTGATCTTTCATTCTTTCTGGCAGAGTTTTTTTTTTCTCCTTTACTTTTAATTTAGATATGAGGAACGTGGAGAAATTGTTATAAGGGTTGTTATGGGACCACTTTATAATGAGGCACTATTCTGAATGAGTATGCAATTTCCCCAGAAAAATTCTCAACCTTTAATATTTCCCTTGTCATAGCAGCCAAGGTAGTTACCATTAATACCAGAAGGTTTTGAACTTGGTTATCTAATTTGTAACATACTTCAATTAGTCCAACCAATACAAAGTTAAGGGTTCATTAATATTATCTTTTTTGCTATTTTGGTGAGGTAATATTCAAGTCAATTTGCGTGTATCTCAATTAATTTACCTTTAAATTCAATTAAAGACAAGTCACCGTGACAGAACTGAAGTGATTGATAAGAAAATGTCTTGCGTCAAAATGCATATTTTTTATATAATTACAATGAACCCAATAGAAATTTACACCTATTTCTTCTCAATTCAACCGTAAAAGTGCAGTTCTGTAATGTTACAAATAAAGCTTAGTCTATGCTTTTTCCTTTACTCTAAGTGGACTTCATACCACTGAACTGAACCAACATCTCCATCAATTTGCAGTTCACAAACAGACCTTACCAGGAAGGAAACAGCTTCATCAATGGTGTCATATCTCGCAAGATCAGGAGGAAGGGTCTTCCCAGGCCAGTTTTCAAGCCAATTTTTCAATATAGCCTTCAACTCTTCCTCAGTTACAAACTTCTCATCCTCCCCTGGTTCTAGCAGTACATAAGTTTCAGTCCTCTCATTTGCCCTTCTCCTCCTCCTCATTGCACAAACCTGATGTCAAATTGTATGTTAAAATTAAATCAGACAAGATAACGGACTTGGAAGCAGCTAGTATAGCAGCAAAACTAGAATTTTGGAAGAGACTAGATAGATTTTAGAGGAAATTTAGTTTTTCATCCTTAGAAGATACACTGCTCAACTATTTGTTCTTTGAAAATTTTTAATTCATTAGTCCCTAGAGTTTGTTTGACTGATGGAAAATTAACAAGGGACAAGAAAAGAAGTTATAAGAATTAAATCATGTTCAATACTATATAGTTGTAGTATGTATATTCAAAAGCAAAAAGTACATTTCGTCTAGATTTTACCTTCACTGTACTTGTGCAATCACTTGCCACTCGAGGCAATCTCTGATGGATTGAAGAACTGAGGCATTGAATTAGGCTTGGTGCTGTTGTGTGAAGTATTGGACTCCCAATATGGTAATTTGCTGCTTCTTTAGCTGCAAACAATCATTTGAACAGAATACCTTGATTCTTCTTAAATTTGGATAGAGGCATTTTTTAGTAATTAGAGTATGCCATTAAGCAGAATGGATGAAAGAACAAGTTTAAATCGCTCCCATCAATCTTAATTGAATATAATTGACCAGTGAATGTTAAGACTATTTCAGAAGTAGATGCAACAAAGGGTGGTCGGGGAATAAGAACCAAAACAAATCAAAGGCCGAAAGATGAGTTGAGAGCTTACAGCAGAGGGAGCGAACTCCAAAATTGAAGAACTGATTATTCAAAATCCCATCCATTTCTACTCTTTTGCTTCAACAACCTTCATTTTCATCTAGTTTTTTGCATGGAGTCTCATCTTCTCATCCGGCCCTGTATCAATAACCATCACAAACTCTGCAGAAATGGAGATAACTTCTTACATCCTCGTTTTTTCAATTACCCTCACAATTCGTTGTATTTTCAACTCTGCCCCTCTATCGTGAAGTTTCTATTTACATATTTAATTGTAATAGTAATAATTGATTAAATTTGAATTTTAATAACACTATAGCAACTCACTAATCTCTGCGGGAATATTTAAATTTGTCCATTTCTTTTTTTTTTGTTATTCATTTTATGTTTTTTTTAATCTTCTATTTATTTTATTTTTTATCAAAATAAAACGAGAATGAGCTTTCTTTTTTGTGGAAATAAAATAATTAGTATCAATCTTTGTTTATCAAGAGAGTCTTCCAATTTTATTTATTTTTAATGCTTAAATGTAAATATTGAATTGTACATATAATTGGTTGATTTAAGGGAACATCATATTTTTTAAAAAAACTAAATTTGAACGAAATTATTTGATCTTTCACTGTTTTATGAATTATTAGAAAAATAAAAATAATCATTACAAAATATATGCTTCTACCATAATATTATCGATTAGGCGATTTTCCTTGGTCAATAACACTTTGTTCGGGCCAAAGGTCAACAAAACAGTCAATTATGAAAACCTGTGTGTGGGCTGGGCCTAGCCCAAAAGAAGCGCCAGAAATGGACTCGCCGTTCGGCGTGATAGCGGGAGGTTGCTGGCAATGGCGCGAAACGCCACCCTCAGTTCGTTAACGTCGTTTTGTCTGCTTGTCTTCTTTGGTGAGTTTGTTCATCTCTTCGTTACGAAACAGATAATTCCCCGATATCCTCTCTTTGACTTCCCCTTTTATCTTCATCTGTATCTCCCTCGTCAAACCCTAGTTTCCATCTCCCTTTCCTACCCTGATTTTTCCTTCTCTTTTTCTCAGCATTGCTCCTTAATTCTCTTCACCATTTTCATTCCATTTAGAATGCGTGTCAATTTTTTTTTTTTTGTTTCTTGGTTCTTTCCATTGACCTCCGTCTCTCGCCAAGTTTGTGATTGAAACGAATCAATAATACTTTGAGGAGGCTATTGGTTTCCTGCAACGGGTCTCTAAGTAAGTTTTGATTTCGTGGATTTTATTCGGTCATTTTACCCTAGGACACAATTCTTGTAGCTTTTCTTCTCTGACGATCAACGACACTGAAGAAGTAGAATTTATCCACATTCATGTTGTGAATTTGTGATGACGCATATGTTGGCTTTTTACATAATTTGCATGATCAACACATTCAATGTGAAGATACTTCTGGAACTTTGATTGATTTTATTGTAATTTCATGATACTATCCAACCCTTGATGTTCCTCAAATCTTCTCTCCTTGTGTCTCGTTCGCGGCCTACGTTAGAGTCTTAATTTTTTTTTCCTTTTTGTGGTTATTGTTATGCCTAAGCAATCATCCCCACTAAAATATGTTTGTGAGGATAATTGCTTAATTTAAAAATTTAAAAATTTAAAAATCATCCCCTAGAATATGTTTCCTTTTTCCTCAACACAGCCCCCTACTTTAATTTAAAAATTTACATTATTCTCCTTTAAAAAAAAAAGCCCTGCATTAATCTCTTCAACAGCTATAATTACGCATATTTTAATCAAAATATCTTTTTATCTATTATTTATATATAATAAAAATGTATTAAATATATATTTGATCAATATTAAAATAGTTAATTTTCTTGAATTTATAATAAATTAAATTTATAATTTTTAACACAAAATAAAATATTGAAGTAAAAGTTTGAAAAATATTATTTTTTAATAAGTTATATTTTTAGGAAAAGAAATCTATATTATTTGTGAGGATATTTTGATCAAATTTTAATTTCAAGGAATTTGTATATATTTTTATACAATAGAAGGAAGAGTTGTATATTTTTAATAATTTACTCTTTGTTTTTTGCCACAATTGTGCACAATGATTTGTTGATCCTCATTTTGCCACAATTGCAGCTTAATGTGATGCTTCTCTTGCTTTTGCTGAGTGATGGTCCGTTTATGAGGTATGAAAGGTAATTTTGAGTACCAAAAATAATGGCTGCCTTGGATCATAGAGATGAGAAAGGAAGTGGCAGGAATCTCGAAGTGCATTTTGAACTTCCTGAGGATGATGATCACTTTATTTCTCGCCGAAAACAGTCAAGGTCTTCGCTAGAATCGGTCGTCTTAGAAAATAATGAAAATGGCATAGATACCTTCGAATCTAAGCATGTTCGTAATGAGCGTCCAACATCGACATATTCGATTGACTTTGCTTACCCATCTCCTGTTTGGAGCTTTCAAAGTGCGTCAGTTACACAATGTCCCCCAAGTCAAATGATGGCTCGACCTGGCTATGACCCGAAGAGAATTCCTTTGTCTATATTTTCTAGTAAACCTACAAATCCTTTGGGATGGAGTCACACCTCAAATGAATCACTCTTCAGTTTACAGGCAGGAAACAACAGTTTTTCAAGGGATCATTTTTTTCCTGGGAATAAATGTGTAGAATCGCCCTGGCCTGACGAATCAATCATCAAATCTATGGCCCTGCATCCTGTTGAAGAGGTGGTCCCAAGCAATTATGCTGACATTGGGATGCACTCAGATTCAGTATTAACAACAGATACATCTGAAGAAACTGCGGATTTGGTCATGGTAACGCACTGTGAATCAATTGAAGCATTGGCAGAAAGTGCAAAGGTTGTGTTGCGTGAAACTGCAGAGGATAATAGTAAAGAAGCAACGGCCCCCAGCGAGGAGGCTAAGAATATCACCAGTGTAGTGTCTTACCGCTCTGAAGACAGCCTTATGAGCGTTCAATCTTTTCAATTGCCTGTGTAAGCTCCATCATGTCTTGCTTTTATGCAGAAATATGCCATACTTCTCAGTTAGGACCGTATAAATTGAATGCAAATCTACAACACTGAGCATGTGCATTTTCTTCATGGATTACTTAGCACATTCACTAATACCCTTCAAATATGGTTGACATCATGCTAGTGAAAAAAAGAGGGAAAAAATGGCATTCCATTTCATCTTGTTGTGGGTGATGGAACCTGAGTTCATTCAAAGTAGAGACACCTATTCTTCCAGAGCTCTTTAATGTTTGCTAGTAAAATATACTGTCCGGTATTAGTAACTATGTTGTTACCATCATAGTTTTGGAGGTTTAAAATGTCTTCTGCTAGTCAGTAACTAACACATACTATGTTATGCGGATAATTTGTATGAACATTAGTGTAGTAATTTAGTATGATAGATTTAGAAGGTGTGGAATTTAAACAAATTATATGTGTTCCTTCATGGCCAAGTTGCTCAGGGTTTGTAAATTGAAGAATGTGGTGAATTCTATGACGAGCCATACATGATTATGCTGAATGTTTGCACACTGAATGAGAAATTTGTATCTAGTTTGCCAAAGGAGAAATCATTATGCTCCTTAAGTATCATACTACCATAGGTGGTTTTAGAATTTGTGTTTTTCCTCTTTGTTCTTCGTAGTAATTTAATTTTAATTATTTTAACATGGGAAGAGAGGGTGTGATTTCTAACTATTGACAGTACGTTTGTTCTTGGTTTCTTTCAGATTGGCAGTTGAGGATGGAAGAAATAGTTCAATAACAACAAAATCAGAAAAGCAGGAGCTAGAGAAGGCATTACGGCCTCCTAGTCCTAGAGTTGAAACAGCACCAAATATTCCTGGTCCAAGAAATCGGTGGTATTACTTCTCTTGTTGTTCACGATGTTGTTGAGACTGTGATTACAGAAATCTCAGTTCTTGGATATGAATTCTTAAAGTACATATAAAAATTCTCATATCCAAACTAAGAAAGGTAAATTTATAATTACTAATTACCCATCAAGTTTGGATATTTGCCCATCCCTATTCCCAATGAAGAATCTGTTTCCTTATGCGTCTCAATTATATGTTTGGTAGGATAGGTTTTGGCAGCGAAATCCGCAAACCATTTCCCATAAAAACACGCACACTTCCCACTTTGCCGGATTAAAAATATTTTGTCCTCATCATATTTTTAATAAAAACACAAGATATTGATAATTAATAATATATGAAGTTGATTTATAAAAAATATTTATGTATTAATATTTCTACTAAAAAAAATTAATAACAAACTATTAAAAATTCATTTAAGCTTTGTTACGTCCCATACATAAAAATACAAAGCATTTAACAAGCCCCAAATCAGCCGTCCAGCTCTCATATCCATTTCATGCTTCACAATTCCTTCTTCGTTACGTTTAGATATTAGTATTATATCGAGTTTTTCCTTTGAGTGTATTTTGGTATTCGTGTAGTAGTGTGTTTTTATTTATATTTTATCATGTAATTTAAACTATTTTCGAAAAAAGATTTATAATTTAGTTTTAAATAATAATTAAATTATATCTTATAATTTTATTATTAAAAAAAATTCTTTTGTTAAAATATAAATAACGATAATATTAAATTTTTCATGAAACTATAATAAGTATTTCAAAAGTGTATTATTTTATTATATCGTTGTATATGAGGACTTGGACTTGGACTTTGAATTTCCAAGTCAAATCTGAGGGCTTCCAAAAGGCAATGCATCTGAGACAAGGAAGAAATTCAGTGATCTAATTATAGAGAAGTAAAAAGAATGACCTGACCTACGTTAGGCCAATAAGGATGAGTCATGTCTCATTCTGCTAAACTTGAAAGGTAGGATTATGACTCGAGAACATGTTTCATCCCCTCATAAATTAAAATTATCTTCCGTAGCTGGGAGCCTTTTTTTTTTTTTTTAAGAAAAAGATATAAAAGAGCATGATAAATTCTACAATTTTACTAGTCGTGGGACCCTTGGCTTATCTGGACCTCATGAAGCATAGGCCAACACTACCAAAAAGAAGGTGGGCCCCCTCTTATTCTGAAACATTATCCCACGTGGGTTGCTGTCTGTATGGACACGTGTTTATCTTTAAGGAATCTTTTGACACCTTTAAGCCTAACTACCAAGGACCCCTTAATTTGACGTGGCTTCATCATTTATTGACCGGCTCTGGTCCCCACTCCTACTGGCTATGTGCAATGGACCCCACGAAACCTTTTTTAATTTAATTTAATTTTTAACAAACATAACCATAAATTATTTTTTTAAAAAAAAAATTAAATAACAGAAAACGAAAGAAGAAGATGGAAATTAAAAAAAACACAAAACAAAACAAACAAGAGAAAGGAAGGAAAACGCGTTTTCTGAAAGAACACAGTTGAAATATTCACACTCTTGATTGCTGCACTATTCCTTCCCCTTCGGCTCGCTATCTTTTTCCCTGTCTTCCTAGCCAGCAAAATTAGGGTTAGGGTTTTCAAAAAAAGGAAAAAGAAAAACCCTTTTCTCTGTCTGCAACTCAAAGGGAAGGGTTGAGGGTTTAAATTATTTGGGTCTTGAGGACCCTTCAAGGGTTTGTGAGATGTTTCCCTCTTCTTTTACTTCACTGATCAAATGGCGTTTCTTTCATAAGCCCATGTCCCCTCTGCTTGTTCTAGAATTCTACTTTCTCTTATGGATCCTCTTCACATCTCGGGGTGACGCCTTACCGGCTGATTCAGACAAATCAGTGCTTCTTCAGTTCAAGAATTCGGTCTCCGATCCATCAGGGCAGCTTTCGAGCTGGAATTCAGCCGGTGATTCCAACCACTGTTTCTGGCCCGGTGTCTCCTGCGACTCGAATTCACGAGTTGTCTCGCTCAACATTACTGGAAATGGTGGTGGAGGTAAACGAAATTCGTTTCCGTGTTCTGATTCTGCTGAATTCCCACTTTATGGGTTTGGAATTAGGAGGAGCTGTGACGGTAGTAGAGGAGCATTGTTTGGGAAGGTTTCGCCTCTGATCAGTAAGTTTACTGAGCTCAGGATTCTGTCTCTTCCGTTCAACGGTTTCGAGGGTGAAATTCCGGACGAAATCTGGGGTATGGGCAAGTTAGAGGTCCTCGACCTAGAGGGCAACTCCATAGCTGGGTCTCTTCCTTCTCACTTTGATGGCTTGAGGAACTTGCGTGTTCTTAACCTGGGGTTTAATAGAATTGTCGGGGAGATACCAAACTCCCTCGCACGTCTTGGAAGTTTGGAAATTTTGAATTTAGCTGCGAATGGCTTAAATGGATCTGTTCCTGGGTTCATCGGTAAGCTGAAGGGGGCATATCTATTGTTTAATCTGCTTAGTGGGCCTATACCACTTGAGATCGGGGAGAATTGTGGGAAGCTTGAACATCTGGATTTGTCAGGTAATTTCTTAGTTCAGCGAATTCCAAAGAGTTTGGGAAATTGTAGTCAATTACGGACACTTTTGCTGTATTCGAATTTGTTGGAAGAGGTAATTCCTGCCGAACTTGGTAAACTTAAGAGGCTTGAACTGTTGGATGTTTCAAGGAATGCTCTAAGTGGTCCGGTACCTCCGGAAATTGGGAATTGTTCGGAGTTGTCTGTCCTTGTGCTATCAAATCTTTTCAATCCACTTCCAGAAGTCAACAATACTGTGAGGGAATCTTCACAATTGGTTTCTATAAATGATGAATTGAATTATTTTGAAGGTGCCATGCCTGTGGAAATTACGACCCTTCCAAAGCTGAGAATATTATGGGCACCAAGGGCAACTCTGGAAGGCAGTTTTCCAAGCAGGTGGGGTGCTTGTGATAACTTAGAGATGGTCAATTTGGCTCAGAATTATTTCACTGGGGAATTTCCTAATCAGCTTAGTGGCTGCAAGAAGCTGCATTTTCTTGATTTAAGCTCAAACAACCTTACCGGGGAGCTTGCTGAAGAACTTCCTGTTCCCTGTATGACTGTGTTTGATGTTAGTGGGAATATCTTGTCTGGTTCAATTCCTGAATTCTTTAATGGTACTTGTCTTTTAGTTCCTTCCTGGAATGGCAATCTGTTTGAACTCGACAATGTGTCAATTCCATATATGTCCTTTTTTTCATCAAAGGTTCATGACGGATCCCTTTTGACATCAGTGGGAGAAGTTGGTCTTTCAGTTTTTCACAACTTTGGCCACAACTACTTTACTGGCATGCAGTCATTGCCGATAGCTCATGACAGACTGGGGAAGAAAATTGTTTACTCATTTCTTGTTGGAGAAAACAAGCTTGCAGGGCCATTTCCTACCAGTGTATTTGATAAGTGCGATGGATTAGATGCATTGCTCTTAAATGTCAGTTATAATAGGTTATCTGGCCAGATTCCTGCAAAGTTTGGTGGAATGTGCGGGTCACTAAAATTTTTGAATGCATCTGGAAATCAGATTACTGGACCAATTCCTGTTGGTTTAGGGGATTTGGTATCTCTTGTTGCTCTGGACCTCAGTCGGAATCAGTTACAAGGTCTGATTCCTATCAGCCTTGGCCAGATGAAAAATTTGAAGCTTCTTTCCTTGGCCTCTAATAACTTCACTGGCTCCATTCCTACAAGCCTGGGGCACTTGTACTCTTTAGAAGTCTTGGATCTTTCTTCAAACTCTCTTACGGGTGAGATTCCAAAGGGTTTTGAGAAGTTGAGAAATCTGACAGGTCTTCTGCTCAATAACAACAAACTTTCTGGACATATTCCTACCGGCTTGGCTAATGTCACTACACTCTCAGCATTTAATGTGTCCTTCAATAACTTATCTGGATCCTTGCCATCAAACAGTAACTTGTTGAAATGCAGCAGTGCTGTTGGGAATCCATTTTTACGTCCTTGCCATATGCTTTCTTTGACTGTGCCATCAACAGATCAACAAGGGCAGGTAGCTGATTCTAATTCTTATGCTGCTGCACCACCTGAAGCTACCAGCAAAGGGAGTGGGACTGGTTTCAATTCTATTGAAATAGCATCTATAACGTCTGCATCAGCCATTGTTTCTGTTCTTATAGCCCTAATTGTTCTGTTCTTTTATACCCGCAAGTGGAACACCAGGTCCAGGGTTGTTGGTTCCACAAGGAAAGAAGTTATAGTTTTTACTGATATTGGGGTTCCATTGACTTTTGAAACTGTTGTTCGTGCCACTGGAAATTTCAATGCAAGCAACTGTATTGGAAATGGAGGATTTGGGGCAACCTATAAGGCAGAGATAGCACCTGGAAATTTAGTGGCAATAAAACGTCTGTCAGTTGGACGATTCCAAGGTGTTCAACAATTCGATGCGGAGATTAAGACCCTTGGAAGGCTTCGCCACCCAAACCTTGTCACTTTGTTTGGTTACCATGCCAGTGAGACAGAGATGTTTCTTATATACAATTATTTGCCAGGTGGGAACCTAGAAAAGTTCATCCAGGAGAGGTCCACAAGGGCTGTGGATTGGAAAATTCTTCACAAGATTGCATTGGACATAGCCCGAGCACTCGCCTACCTGCATGATCAGTGCGTGCCGCGTGTCCTTCATCGTGATGTCAAGCCCAGCAACATCCTGTTGGATGATGATTTCAACGCATATTTGTCTGACTTTGGATTGGCTAGACTTCTGGGAACTTCAGAAACTCATGCTACCACTGGTGTGGCAGGAACTTTTGGTTATGTTGCTCCTGAATATGCCATGACTTGTCGGGTTTCTGACAAGGCTGACGTGTATAGCTATGGTGTTGTGCTTCTGGAGTTGCTCTCAGACAAGAAGGCATTGGATCCTTCATTTTCTTCCTATGGAAATGGCTTCAACATAGTAGCATGGGCGTGCCTGCTACTTCGGCAAGGGAGAGCAAAGGAGTTCTTCACAGCTGGGTTATGGGATGCAGGACCCTCAGATGATTTGGTAGAGGTCTTACACTTAGCCATTATGTGTACGGTTGATTCCCTCTCTACAAGACCTTCGATGAAACAGGTTGTACGAAGGCTTAAGCAACTTCAACCGCCATCATGCTAGCCACTAGCCCTTTGGTGAGTTTGACATAGTAATTCTTAGAAAGTATTCCCACTTGTAATTTCATGTGATTTTAGGCTTGGGTCCTTTTTTGTGGACTGCTCTTCTTAGGTTGAGTTCTAAATTGTACATTGTAATATAGTGATGCCCCCAGTTTTCGATGCTTCGTTCTAGATTAGGGGGCTTTGGTGATGAATCTGCAGAAGAATGCAGATATGTGATTTCCACGCCATACACGTGTATTCCTGTTCCATTTATTTAATAAGATCATAGAATAGAATCAGTTTCTTGATATTTTCTGTGTTGTTCTGCGGGTATTTTATTTTCTTCTTAATTATGTTGCGTTGCATACATGTCAGCTCTCCGAATAATGTAAGAATGATTCGAAGGAACAAAATTATTAAAATACTTACCAGTTACCGCTACTTCTACCGGAGTAATGGCTACGAGAGGTCGAGAAGGGGAGTAGAAACAAGGGATCATCTTCCTATTTAAGAGGAAATACTCCTATCTTCATCTCCATAAATCCTTGGGAGTTTTCAGCCTGCTTTTTGTATTATAACTAATCTAATTGAATGTTAGAGTAAATTAATTATCCAGTGACTAAAAGATTGCTCACTTAATTTGGTATTCTAAAAATGAAGTTTTTAAATTTAATTCTCCAATCAAAATCGTTCTTTTGTTAGATTGAGTCATGACCGAATGATTAGCTTATGTATGACACAAATGGAAGCTCGCATGGCTGTTTTGAGCTCCTCTAAAGATATTATTATTGTCTAATTTCACAATAGTCAACTAAACCAGTTTCCCCCAGGAAAGAAAAAAGTCCTTGGGACTATAAATTTTGTGAAATTAGACAAAATGTTGTTTTTAGAGTTTAAAATACCTAGATAAGTTTATATCATATGGTTTCATTTATACATATTGATTAAACTGTTAAGTAATCACCAATAGATTCTCTTCCATGTAAGAAAAGATCTGATGGAGAGAGAAAGAGGAGGTAAAGCCCAACAAAATCCATCTATGTAAACCTCATTTCTTCCTTTTTTTTTTATTATGAGAAAAAGTCCAAATTTTCAGTGATCATAACTTTGTTTAATATAGAAACTATTTTAATTAAAAAAACATTTAAAAAATTAAATTAAGAGAATTTATCTTTTAATAGATCATATTAAGAAAAAATAATAATCATTCAAAGACTAAATTATTTTGTGATCATTTTAAGATTGCAAAATAAAATATACCTAGGGAATTAATATTTCATTTTTTTAAGTACAAAATGGAAATATTTTCAGTATTCATGAAGAGACATCAGTAAACTATGGTCCGTCGATTCCAACACTAGATAATCAAATAATCAATTCCGATGGTTTGTTTATAGATTGAAACCCTGCATAATGTAGGGTGTAACGTTCTTCCCCTCCAGAGTAGATTTACGTGTGGCAAAAAGTTCCATTTATTTTTTAAAGAAAATAAAAACCACAGCGGCCGTTGTTGGCAAAATATCAATGACAACCTCAAGTGTTTGAAACTTTGAATTCAGGAATATATACCAAGTTTTGTTCACCCTGAACCCACAACAAAATAGTTACCTGCATATCAAATCGCAGAACTCTTGAGCTACGAAACTAACAGAAAAGGAACAGCGAACAAAGTGGAGGAATACCACCAAGGAATGATAACATCGTCCCCTCATACTAAAAGTCAGCTTTCACAACAATAACAGAAAGAACAGGGAAGAAATTAGATCCTACATAATATCTAAGACTTGAGATATCGCAGGGAACTTCCACGTCCAAATCAAGGGCCAAATTTTAAAAGGAACCAAAGAGAGTATCAATGTTATCGATTACTCATCATTGGCTCTTTTAGCCTGCCTCACACTTTAGTGAGTTACAAAAAGCTTGGACTAACAACAATATGCTTTAATGGGTGATCCACATCACCGCCACCGGCATGCTTAATGAACTCAGCCGGGGTGAGAAAACTGCCGTGACAAACACACAGTATCCTCACTTCCTCGCCTTTCCTGTACCTGTAAAGAAACCCTTGTACTTTCTTTCCATTCGGACCCTCACCTTTGGTAGACACGCATGGCATATATTCCAACAACTTCCTCATCATATCTTTGGTCCTGTTTTCGGGTGATACAAGTATGCTAGCCTGATTCCTCATTGTAATTGCAGTACTCTTGCCTGATTTTTCCGCAGTTGGTGCTCCTGAGGTGACTGATGATTTCTGCTCGCCATCTAATGATGACTTAGCACCAGCAGAGATTCCAGCATCCGGGGATCTTGTTCCTGCAAGCAACAGAAATGGGTTAAGAAAAAAGGTGTAGCTAAACATTCAAAAATATTATATGCTAGCTTGTACTTGTGTTTCATCTACTTCCTTCCCAACTGAGGATTTCAAAGAAAAAAAGGGGGGCGGGAGCAATAGAAAGGTAGGTAGGCACTCAGGCAGAATATGCATCAGAACATAGAATGATCAAATTATTGACTGATCAAGCAAGAGACCAATGGATGACAAAATACTGTACGATAATGCTATTATAATCTCAACGAGAAACAATAGAAGTGAAACAGGAAATATCATTGAACAATATTATAATAATCCCAACGATCAAGGCTTCAAACTGCATCAAATCATATACAAACACGTAAGTACTTATGTTCTCAGAATGCCCTTGTACTAGCGGGTATGATCCGAGCAAACCAAGTTTACTACAACAATGCTGTAATTGTTCAAAGGACATGCCTACTCAAGTCCCTTATCAAAATAATTATGACCAGAAACCTCGGCTTTACTTCTGGGCAAAATAGGAGATAAGGCAGTTTCTGAAGGCAACAAATCTTAAATGATTAGAGCAGCCACCAAATGGAAAGGAAGACAAGAAGAAACAGCTTTGCCAAGACAGCATCAGCAACAACATACCCAGATCGAGATATTTGTTTGTAGAGGCAAGGATATTATGAATTTAAACACTGGTCTCTTTTAGTTGTGAAACTCAATGCAAAGAAAGTTGTGAACCAAATTTCAAACAACCTTTTGCTGACTATTTATTTCCAATTTGCAGTCATGAAGTTGAACACAGGCTTCGCTAATGTTTAGGTAGATTTTCTCCATGTAGAAATCAAAACCCCATTTCTTGTACTAAAAATCTAAAAGATCCCATGAAGCTCCTTTGTATGTTAAGTGATTTTTATTTTTATTTTTGGGGCTTTCTTATGAAACCTCAAAAACAAAAGAAAAAAAAAGAAAACCAATAACCAGATCGCAATAAACACCCTTTGTCAGTTTTTGTCAGTAGCCAGGACAACATTTCCCACTTGGGATAGTGTGCTCTGCCCAAAGAAACATTCTGAAGAACCATAAGACAGCAAAACAATTTGTAACCATCTTAAAGGTTATCTCTATTGTGAGGTAGCCCTCAGAACATTTTTAAAACAACAGAATACAGAAGCCACAATTCAATTAGAAAAAATGTCTTTTCCAATTGTTCTTTTTTTGTTTTTGGGGGGGGGGGGGGGGGGGGGGAGTGTAATTGCATGAAAAAGATAGACTTCAAAAGTTTGTTGCCTTATCTTCATATTTTTATTATTAACCTTCCTTTAACTGGAGAGTGGAGAACAAATCAATGACGAATCAACTCATCTTCCAAAACTCTTTATCACTTTGATTAATCGCCCTTTTGGTCATTTTAAGTGAATGCGTTTCTTTCTTCAGTTGTTTTTCTGCCCCCAAAAAAAAAAAGTTTCAAGAGATATGAAGTTAACTCCTTCATGGTCCTTGAATAAAAAATGTTACATAATCTTCCTACTAAATTATTTCAACTTCATAATAATTTAGTATTTTTAACACCCACTCAAATTATGATTAATTTTACTACTCATAAATTAATAATATAAGAATAAAATTTTTTTTCCAAAGCATTAAAGAGCCTGAATAATTTTAGCGCACATAGTTCTGATCAGTGATCCGGTGGCTAGTACATTCAACAAAATGTAGTCCAAGAGTGTCTTGTCCCTCACCCTCTCTTCAAATTTAAAAGAAAAAAAAAAAGAGAGAGAGAGAATCCCATTCAAAGGACGAGTCAAGGGGAATAGACATTCCGAGAAGGCTATACAGTAATTTCAAACAATCGAAACATAGATTAATGAAGCAATCTGACACACACATGAAATTTTTTTTTCACCAAAAAAAAAAGGCAGAGTGATTCCAGGGCTGCTCGAGGTCAAAACAGGAGAAATGGAGTCAAAAAAAAAAATAGCGACTTTTTGGGCTGAAACCTTGTAAGATGCTTAAAAAAATGGGCATACAAAGGAGAGGAAAAAAGGACAAGGAATCAAGCAAGCAAATGCAAATGACTTGAATCACCAAAAAGGGTTAAAAATATTAGAATAGTAATTAATTCAATTACTAATTCGTAATTACCTGAAGCTGGTGGATTCTCAGATTCTGAGATCCCCTCAGACCCATTGGAAGCCTTGAACAATGATGGAGGACCAGGTGGTGGTAAACCACTAGAAGAAGAACCTCCACCGCCCAACGACGTCGTTCCCAAACCAGCAAAGTCACTCAAACTCGGTGGAGCATCCTGCTCAACGACAACGTCGTCTTCTCGATTTCGTCCCCTAATGGCCTTCAAGTTCCTCTGCTTCTCCGACCGCTTCCTCCTCGCTTCCAGCCTCCTCAGTGTCTGCAACTCCTTCCTTCTCCTCCACTCTTCCTCCGTCTCCGTCGGAAGCGAGCACGTCCTCATCAGCGAACTACTACTGCATCCCATTGGTATCCCAATCGCCATCTCTTCATCTTTTGTAATTGGATGATGAGTCATAAATTCCGGTATCGAGGAAGTGCGTTTTATCTTCTTCGCTCTTGGGTCCACCCCAAAACGACCATTCATCGACAGCCCAAGACTCAGCTCCAACTCCTCCTCCTCCTCGCTTGCCTCCTCCAGCTTCACCTTCACGGGCAAGGGATTCACGGACATAAATCTCCGCAACAGATCTGGCGGGAAATTACTGCTCAAAGGGGTTGGAATGTGCCTCTTTCCTCCATCCCCAACTTCCGCCATTGACGCAAAAAACTGGCCAAATTAAGACAACCCCAGAGGGCTGAACATCATAGAAGGGTCAAATTATAGCGTGATTTTGTTGTGGGTGATACAAATAACTGGAAGTTCATTATAACCCCCCCGGGAAGAAAAGAGCTTGCAAGTTGAAAGCTTTGTACTTTTCACAGAAAAAGCAAATTCAGACGTTGTTTTGATTCGACCTGGGAACAGGGATTCTGCATTTTTTCGCAGTTTCCCGGTGAAAACCTTTCACTCCAGACACAGACGGGCATAATAGTAAGAGGGAGAGAGAGAGAGATGGCGAAGGTATCAACTATCAAGAATCAAGGGAGGGGATTGAAGAAAATTATTGAAAAGCCGTAAAAAAAAAACCAAAAATGGGCTTCAAAAGCCGTAATTACCATCCGTGACGTAAGGGGGCCTAAGAATTCGACACGTGGGGGTGTAAAGCGCCGGGGGGGATGACGTGGCAGGAGGGCCAGATCTTAAGGTAACGCCCACGAGGTGTCTGTAGCTATTTGTCTTTTAGCGAAGGACTACTTTCGTTGGGATGAGGTTCCTCTGTCCACGTGTCTCAAGAGGATTAAGCGAACTGACACAATTGCCACGTGGTTGAATGACAAGGCGAAACGTTTGTACCAGCATATGACCTTGGGACCGGGGTCTTCTGTTTCTATTTTTTTTAATTATATTAATATTATTATAATATATTTTATATATTTAAAATACTTCCTCCGACCTTAAATATAAGTCACCAATATTTACTTTATAGATGTTAAAAAAATTATTTAAAAATAATTTAACTAATTAAATTTGTCTCAAAACAAAATTTTTTTATATTTGTCCCTAATTAAAGAGTCTATCTTTATTCTTAATAAATTATATTAGTCTTAATAACTTTTTATTTAATTGGAGATACTTAAAAAAAAAGTAATTTAATAATTAAGATAATTTTAAGAAATGACTTATATTTTGGACCAAAATAATTTTTCAATAGGTAACTTATATTTGAGATCAGAATGAGTATATTTTAAAAAAACTAACATTCGTTTAGTTTTTTAATAATAATATAATAAATATAAAATATTTATAAATAAATAAATATTTTTTATAACTTAAGTATTACTCCTTGGGCCGGAGTACATGTTTGTGTTTTAAAAAAGAAAAAATTTATATATAATTATTTATATTTATATTATTAGATTATTCAATTAAATTATGATAAATTTATAATTTTTTAATAACAACAAAATAAATATATGTCTTTTTGCAGACAAATAAATAAAATTTTAATTAAAACATATATTTATCATATTATTATTAAAATATTATATATTTATTGTCTTTTAATTGAAAATTTTTATAACATTGATATAAATAATTACACTTAAGTTTTTTTTAAGAAAAAAATTCATATACTATAATTTTACTAGAAAAAAAATATATAAAAAATTACACTTAAATTTAATTCTATTTTAAAATCTGATATATTGATAAAAAATTCAAATGTAGATTTTTTAAAAAATGTAATAATTATATAATTTTTATAAATATATATAATTTTTATAATTTAATATTACATAATTATGTCTTTTAGATAAACCAAAAATATTTAAAAACAAAGTATTGCCTAAAGTGGACTCCTGTACCAAACTAATCCTAAAATTGAAGTGACATAAGCATATGCGCTTTACAAGAAACAGAAAAAAAAAAAAAAAGATTGAAATATTAAGGTCTTAGTGGGAAGCAACTAACGCCAACTAAGGTGTGTGTAAGTTAAAAACAGAGATTAATATGTTGAAAGTTGAACCACTTGATGAGTGACGATATGACCTCAACTTGCACACTTTGATCATTTTACTTGGCGACAGTTTTGCATTACGTGTGATTCCAAAACCCATTTGTTGCTTCTGTTCTGTGCACGTAGATTATTAAAGAAACAAGCTAAAGCGTTAATTAATAAATATATCAGTAACTCAAAAATAAGTTTCAGTTAAAATATATTTAATATATTTTATTTTTATTCATATCATATTTTTTGATAAACTAAATCTGTTCAAAACAATTTTTATTTTATACAGTTTATAATACTGTATGCTTCAAAAAAATTCTCTTCTTTATTAATAGTTAACTTTTTTATATGATATGTGTATTCAAAAAATAAAACTTTTGAAGTATCTTTACTATTATAGTAAGAATATAATTATTGTCTCGTGTTAGGGGTTAACATTAATTTAATTATATTTATTATTTTATTAAGAATAAAATTACAGTTTTATATTGTATAAATAATTTTTTAATGAAATTTTGAAAAGAGATATTTTTATAATATTAAAATGATATTAAAGGAGTTTACTATTATTTTTTTAAAAAAATATTCAATATAATTTAAGCAAACCAACAAAAAAATAGCTGAATTTACTTTTCGTACTAGCATATATAATACGCATTTCGACGTTCATGGCACCAATTCAATTGAAATTATTAAGGTTGTGCTGTATACTATTTAAGAAAAAAGATGTAATGTGACATCTAGTTGTTAGAGAGGTCACTTTTAGGGAAGTCCGATGTATCCCTCCTCGACACTGTCAATATACACAGTAGAGAAGTCCTATGTAAAAACAAAATCGTAGATCTCCGTTTTTCTTACCTTTAATCGTAGTATATTATAGTTTTAGTCTAATTAATGCCCTCATCGTGGTGTGTGTGTGTGTGTCTATATATATATATATATGCGTATATTATCTCATTTAAAATTTAAGATGCAAGATTAAGATGATGACAGACAAGAGTATTACAACAAGTAAATTTAAGTTGTTAAAATACTTGGGAGTGATATAGGATTGTTTTGTTAATCATCTTAATAATATTAGGAAAAAAAAAAACGTTTGACTAATTTTTAGAAGTTGAAAGGCTAAATGAAATCCCTTATATGAAATATATAATAAAGTTAAAGAATTAAATTACAATAAATAAGTAAATTTTAAAATAAAATTAAAGAATCACATTAAAATAAAATAAAATTTAAGGACAAAAATAAAATTGTAGTAAAAATAAAGAATTATTTTTTCCCTAATTTTTAAACTGAATTTGTTTTTATCAAAATGTTTTGCCAGCAAATACTTAAATTTATTAATTTGTTTTTATCATTAAAAATGATTTAATCGCACTCTCCTTTATATTTTATTATAAAACTACACATGAATTCATTAGAATTTAAAAAAAAAAAAAAAGCGTTGCAACCTTTTTATTTTTTCAAAATATTCCCATATTTGTTACTTCAATGATTTAGTTTCTATTACTACAACTCCATTCTTCAAAGGGAAGGAGCAGGCTCGAAACATGATTGTCATTTTTCTTGTTAATTTAGTTTTGAAGGGAAAACCATTCTAGCACAGCAAGTTGTGTACTTATGCTGTGTTTGGACAGAGGAGGAAGAGAAAAATAAAAGAAGAAAAAAGTTTTAAAAAAAATTTAAAAAATATTTTTTTTGTGTTTAGACAGATGAAAAAAAATAAAAAAGAAAAAATTTTGTTAATTTATAATAATAATAATAATGTCCTTATTATCTAATATTAATAATTTTTATATTTTAAAAAATTATGTTTTAAATATAAATTAATTATTTTAAATTTAGACACATATTTTTTCAAAATAAATAAGAATCATAAATTTTAAAAAAATTATAAAAACTATATTTTAATTTTAAAAAAAATTAAGTCAAATAATGAAATGAAAAAAATGAAAAGCAAGTATGAAAAAAATGTTCAAATAATAAAAAAAATCATTTGAGAATATGAATTTATAATTAAGAAAAATAGGCTTAAATTTAAAAAAAAACATACTTTAAATTAATTAAAATTTATTTTTAAAAAATTATTTATTCATAATTATTTTAATACAATAAATATGATTTTAAATTTTATAATTTTATAAATATTATTTTAATATATATTAATTAATTTAAATATAATATATATAAATATGATAAATATTTTTAATTAATTTTATATATTATATATTTATATATATGCACATATATTTGGTCGTAAAGTTTGTTAGTTTTTTTATATAATTTATTAATTTTAATATTAAAAAATATATTATTATTTTGTAATATATATATATTATTAATTTATTTTATAATAAAATTTTAAATAAATAATTATAATATTAATTAATTATTTAACTAAAATTCAAAAAAATATTGCTTAAATTAATTTCTTTTTGTTTACTACTGAAATGCAATCAGAAGATTCTTTCAATTACAATTCGGTCGTAATATGTATTTGGTGGATTTTTTTATATAAATATATAATTTATTAAGCATTCTTTCGAGCCATAATAGAGAATTCCACAGATAGGTAATTTGGAAAAATAAAAGACAAATTATAGTAGCTGGTCATTTTCTTCTCACAATCTCTCTATATTTGAGGGAAAAAATTTTGGATGGAGCCCACTATACTTTTCTTTTCAGTTTTTCTCTTTTCTTCCATTTTCTTTTCTAGCCAAACGGAGGAAGATTCTCTTTTTCTCCTCCCCCTCTCCCCACTTTTCTCCCCATCAAAACGCACTGTTAATAAAGATAAAAGAAAGAGATATGGTAATTAATTTTTACCTATTACATGTCTATTGACTCTAGGTAACATTTTTTTTTCTCTTCATGCTAATTAAAAACCTAATCATATAGGTCTTCTATACATAAAATATTTTGATAAAAAATAATTTTAATATGATGTCTTTTTTAGTTTTAAATTGTTAAGACTTGTTTGTTTGTGCTTCTTGAGGCTCAAAAGTTGTTTATTTTTTTAAGAAATACTTGTTTGAAATTTAATGATATTTTGCAAAGTCTCTACAAACAAAAATATTGTTTTTAAGTGATAGTATTAGTTTTTTTTGTTGTAAAAAATAAGTAGAAAATTGTTGTTTCTCCTTTAAAAACAATAGCGAAAGTATTTTTTTTAGAGGTAATTGTATCCCCATTCAAAAATATTATTTATTATAACTATCCTTAATTATTTTTATCGAACCTCTATTATAAAGTCAAACCCTTATATGTCCCTTCTCACAATTTGATAGTTAAAAGTATTTTTTATAAGATTTACTAAACACAAATGCTTCTTAAATATTAATAGAAATGTTTAGCAATTGATTTTGCTAAATATAAATTGTCTTGATTCACAACACTTCTAAAATTCTATTAAAGACAAAATTTTAAAATAAATAAGAATTCACAACAATCCCATACAACTTCATAAAGAAGAAAACTATGTAATTAAACTAACTTTTAAGAAAAATGGTCTATTCTAAATTAATATATGTATAAAAATTGAAAGAAACCAACATTATTAATTGGCTTTAGAATAATGCGGCACACCTTCTTCTTGGACTCTATGCACTTTTTTTTTTCTTTAAGTTTCTATGTAATTTTTGTTTTTAAAAGAAAACTATGCAAACTTGTTGGTAGGCCCGAGACGCACAAGTTGGTATTATATATGAAATACATGAATTAAATATAGAAATTGTACCAAAAGCACTCTTTAGAATATTTTGATACTTTATATAGTTAATATTTTAACTAATTATTAAATAAATTTAGATGTGTAATTAGATAGTTTACGATTAAAGTGTTATCAAATTTTGAGAAAATATGTTCTTTTCTCCTTATAAAATACATATCTCAATTATTTGACTTATGAATTTTATCTTATATTATCTAGTTTTTGAAAATTTGTTTTACTTATTCTTTGAAATAAGTCTATTTGTCTTATTTTTGCTACTTCTTTTCGCAGATAAAAATTAATAAATAAGGAGCTAAAAACTTATAAGATTGAATCATATAAGAATAAAATTCAAAAATCAAATAGTCAAAACGTATATCTTTTAAAAAATAAAATTTTCATTTCTACTAGACTTTTCTTTCTATACATGAGTACATTTTTTATTCATTTGTTTTCTATCTTTTGTCTTCTATATTTTTTAAAAGTTCATTTGCACATGGAAAAAAAAAGTTTATTTCAATTATCTTATTGCTCATCATCCTAACGTAAAAAGTTGATGCAATAAGTATAGTAGATAGGGACGACAATGGAATAAGGTCAAGCTCTTTATTAATGGAAACAGATTTTTTGTTGCACAACTTTGTGCTGTGCAATAGAAAAACTATATAATAAAAAAAAAATGCATAACCCCTGTTTGGGAGATGGGACTGCTGCTCCCTTCAAGTTAAAGAGAATCCAAATTACTATTAATGACCCTTTTTTGTTCCTTATTTCCTTTGTCATATTTTATTGTAAGGGATAAAATTTCTTTATCCTCCTTTTCCACAGGAGATTGGGAACCTCGAGAATCTCATTATTTATAAAATTTATAAAAGTTGGTTGAATTTTTTAAAAAAATTAAGTAAAATTTTAAAGAACTAAATATAAAAGTTAGCTAATTGTAATCAATTTAATGATCAAGAAAATATAAAATAAGGGTAGATAAAATAAAAAATAATTATTTTATTTTTATTTTTTAAAATATAATTTAATAATAAACTAATAAATATAAAATTATAATAAATATTATATAAATTACGTAAAATAAATACCTTTGTGAAACAACTAACCAAACGGAGCTTTAGTCTCACTTTCCTCTCCACGATCCTCTCGGCAGAGATCCCATGAGGCACAGAAATTGCCATCTTCCAGTGATAGTTGAATTAATGGAATGTTTTAGCTATTAATATATGAAATAAGACTAATTAGCGAGTGAGTCTCCAGTAAAAGACAATGTCCAAGATTACATAAATATGAGCATAATGTTATTGATAATTGCAAAGATTTTATGCTTGATTCACGAATAGAGAGAGGAGGAGGGGCCAAAGTTAGGAAGCAACATAAAGAATGGGAATGATGGCCTTGTATTATAGAAGATAAAGAAATAAAAAAGAACTCCGTATTGAAAAGGGTCTACTTAGAAAGAAAGAAAAAAAGGAAGAAGCCACTCTATACGATAAAGAATTCAAATTCTATTAGGGATAGATCAAGTTGGCAGATAGAAGACATTTAATTTTGTATAAGATAAAAATATTTTTTATGTAATTGTGTATTATATTTATTATTATTTAATAATATTCATTTTTTTGAATTTAAATTTAAATTTAAATTAAAATATAAATTTTTATTTATAAATTTATTATATATATATTTTAGTCTGCTTACCAAATAAATTTTATGCTTGATTTAGGAGACGAATAAAGAGAGAAAGATCCAAAGTTACCAAGCAATATAAAGAATAGGAATAATGGAAAAGAAAAAAAAAACTCATTTTAAAAAAGACTAAAAAAAAAGAAAGAAAAAAAAAACCTTTCTATATATAAAAAGAATCCAAATTTGATTGGCAATAAAAATTGTAAAATAAAAGACAACTCCCGCGTATTTGATATATATATAAAAGTAAAGATAAAAATAAAAATAAAAAGATAATTTTATAAATAAAAAAATATAATACTTTTATTTTTAATGATTGATAGATAATATTAAATAATAATTATAAAATTAAAATAAAAATTTTGTCAAATTTTTACTTTCTCCTTATTTTGTTTTGCTTTATCAAGCATATCATTGATTTTGTGTGAAATAAAAAAAAAATATAGTTGTATGTAATATTTATTATATTATTATTACTTAATAATATTTATTTTTGAATTTAAATGAAAATAAATACGTAATCTTTTATTTATAAAATTACCTTTCCTTTAAATTCTGCGTAACAAACGGGATAGAAAAAATAGAAAGAAAAGGTGAACCGTGCGAGTGAGATGAAAGGGTGTAGACTGTAGACTGTTGAATGAAGTCCCAGACGATGTCCGGCGAAAATCAGGATTACGTGGGTCCCAGGAGGGGGGTGATGGACACGTGGAGTTGATGGTCATGGGAGTACAGCTCAGAGGGAGGCAAGTTGCGTGGGGGTGGGTGACGTGTCCCACAAAAGCGAATGATGTCGTATACACGTGTCCTGTCAGATGGTTAGGTGTGGAGCTTCTTTACTGCTTCCTCCATCTTTGAAAAGCTGTGATTGATAATGACACCCTACGACGCTACAACTGCTTTCTCCCTCTCCCTCTCCCTCCCTTCCTTTTTTCTCCAAACTTTTCTCTCAACTTGTCACTTTTAAATCCCTTTAATTTAATGGTGTAGTTTTCAAAAGATAAATTTTATTAATTTATGTCCTTATCTTTTTTTTATTAACTAAAATGATTTTTCCACGGTAAATAAAACTATGATAACTTAATAAATTAATTGACATAAAAAAAATGTTGACGTAATCATTAATGGAAATTTAAATTTGTTCATATATTACTTTCTCTCAAATAAGATCATTTTGTTTTATTTTTATCATATTATTAGACTAGATAAATTTTAAGAAATTAAGAAAAACGGTTTTGTTAGAGCAAAAAAAAAAAAAACATCTGAACAACTTCTTATCATTAATTAAATTTGTTAAGTGATTATAATTTTACTTAATATAAAATATTATTATAATGGACAAAAATTAAGAAGCTATATTATTGATAGATGTAATTTTTGGAGAATTAAATTAACAGAAGAATAATTTCTTAACTGCTAAATCATTATTTTATTTTTTATTTTGTTGTTATTAAACTATAATTTATGCTCTAATATAAGAAAAAATAAAAAATAATAAGAAAAAAAGACCTACAAAAACCTCTCTAATTTTTATCATATGATTCCACCAATTTTGAAAACGGAAAACAACCTTTACCATTTATCACCTCTCAAGATGTTGGTCCTTTTAGCCATTTTCTCATTACGGTATAACAAAAATTATTTGGTTAAAATTATATTTTTAGCCCCAATAATTTTGTCAAAATTTTAATCTAATTCCTATATTTTATTTATTCATAATTTAATACTTAAAGTTTCAAAATCTTTGTCAAAAAATCCCCGCTGATAAGGATCGTTATAACGCCAAACGACCCTCCACCTTCTCCTTCAAACCCTTCAATTTCGCAACAATCATCAGAGCAGCAGAAGAGAAAACAGATGGGTGGCACGTTGTTGATGACTAATCAGCCATATAACACTACATCAAACTCTCATTTCCTACGTAAGATTAAACTTAACGGTGTTACAACAGTTTCAGCTTTTTTGTAAATGATAAGGACCAAATTATAAGCAACCAAAATGTAGGGACTAAATTTAGAAACGATATAAAATTAAAGGGACCAAAATATAGTTTACCCTTGCTTTAACATGAATGGAAGTCTATGACATGACAAATGGTAGGGTCCAAGATAATATCTTTGTCAACCAAATTAATGAAAAAATTGACAGAAGGTTTTAAATTCTAGTTGAGGGAGATATTTCTCATCGTTTTACAAATTGTTTTAAGTTATTTTCTTTTAAAAATAATATTTTTGTTGAGAAAATATCACAAGTTTAAATACTTATTATAAAAATTTTTATGAAAATATGACATACAAAATTAAAAAGAAAAAACTAATAATATTGTAGTAAACTATAAAAAAATTTGTATGTTATATTTATATGAATAAATTTGATACTAAATATTTAAAGAATTTAATCGATTCTATATTCTTCTTTTATTTAACTAATAATAATTGTTGATATAAGGTGCATCAAAATGAAGAGAGTATATTATATTAACCTTTTTAAAATTTGATTAAATTACAAATGATATTTTTTTGGTTTAAAAGTTACACTCAATTCTTTTAATTTATTTTTTATTAATAATTTTTTTACATAATATATATTTATTTCAAAACTAAAATTATTTAATTATATTTAATATTATATTAAAAATAAAATTATATCAAATCTTAATATCAACATAATTTTCTTTAATGTCATATTAAAAATAACATTATACTCTTATATTGCATAGAAAGTTAATTTCTACCAAATAAATAAATAGCTTGAATGAGATTTTGCAATATATATTCATATGTGTAATTTTTGAAAATAAAAAATATCAAATATAATTTAACAAAATTAAAATATATACATACTCTTACAAAAAAGTTGCGAGAGTTGAGAAGAATTAAACTTAAAATTGGGATGACAACTTCAATTTCTTCATAAAGTTTAAATGTATGTCCGAAGAATGCGAGTTTCTTAGAAAGACAGCCACCCAAACCTGGCATATCTGTTTTCAACATAGGACGCTGTGAACTGATTTGCTAGTGGGAGTGTAGCACAATATGTCAAAAATGGCTTCTTCTTTTTTTTTTTTTGAAAAAAAGAAAGAGATGTGGGTGATACAGACATGGATGCAAACTTTTATTGCAACTTGATATTCAGTTTTGCCCATCATTTTCGGTCATTTCATTATCTTTCCAGCCGACAAGTCTCCCAAGACATATACTGTTGGATATTCATGTGAGCTTATTCCAAAATTTACTAGAAATTTTAAGGGCAAGATTTGAATAAATTATTGGAGAAATTAGACTCATTCATTCTTATTTTTTATTAAATTATAATGTACTCCTAATTTTTCACTGAAACTTGTTTCCAGTTTTTAAGACGGTTTTGATTTAGGTTTGGTCAAAGAAAAAGGGAATTTGATTATGCATCTCGTATCAGGTTCAGATTTTAGTTGTCTTAACTATTATTTCTGAGGTAATACTGATAGCAATTTATGATTGTTCAAGATTTGTGGCTTTTCTTTTTTCAAACAAAATGGTAAAAATATACTTTGCATCATGTTTTAATTTTGACTTTTAATTTTGTTTAGTTTCACTTTAATCTGTTAATTTAAAAAAAAACCAATCAAAACTTTTTTTTTACGCCTAACCTTATTAATTTATTTAACAAAAAATAGTGATTAAAACAAAACAATGGCTAATGACTTAATTAAACTCCAAATTTCTCTCTCCTACTCAAATAAAACAAGGATGCTGACTCATATATACTAAAATCCAAAAACCCCAAATGCGACGTCGTTTGGTATCATTCTCTAACAATGGCTCTAGTGCTTCAATCTTGTTTTCTTGAGGTTACGTCCACCATGGGAATAAATTGATTCCCTTGCGCCATTAATGTATAACTCTTGATATCATTTCTTTGACAATGCCTTTCTTACACTATTATTACAAGAGCCACTAATGTAAATTATTACAAGACTACTGGAGGAGGGCTTCTAAAGGACATCGCATATAATTATTCAATTAGGGATTTTTTTTTTTTTTTTGGGATTTTGGTATTTTATGAGTCAACACCATTGTTTTATGTTAGCAGGAAAAAGACATTTGGGTTTTAATTGAGTCATTAGCCATCTTCTGTCTTACTCAGTAATTCTTGTTAAGATATATTTCATTGGTTTTTTAAAGTCAAGGGGCTGAAATAACATGAAGTAAACTTAAGAGATTACAAATATTCTTTTATATTAAAAAATAAGTCGTGTTTGTATTTTTAGCATAGCACCAAATTTTTAATATAAAAGTCAATGATTAATTCGTTTGAGATATTGAAGAGGAGAGTAAAATAAAAGGCAGAATATTTTAATAATGTTACATATTTAAAATTTTTAAATTTAGATGATGGAAATATTATAATTCAAGACAAAAATCAAGATAAGTAAATATTTTTTTCTTAAATTTTTTAAGTACATGCGAGTAGAATTGAAGCAAAATCTGTGACGAAAATTTTTACAAAATCTTTTTTTTTTTTGTCAGAGATATTTAAATTATATAACTTTTTTATTCTAAAAATATCCTCTTTAATATCAAAACATGACCAAACTAGATAATAGTGAATTATTTTTTAAAAATATAATTTATTAAAAAAAATATTTTTAATGTCATTTATTTTTTTGTTAAAAACGGCAATGCTTATGTTTGTAAATATATTGAATACAAATGCCATGCTGAAAGTAAATATTATCAGTTGTTATCATTAAAGTGGGTCTTAAGAAATCATTTTGTGAATGGTTCTTATTTTTAATAATGTTATTTTTTATCATATAATTTTATAATTTAATAAAATTAAGAAACTAAATTTATTTAGTCAAATATATAATTAATATTTTTATAATATTTAAATAATAGACATAAAAGTATTTTGACTAAAATAAACATTATAATATATCTTTTGTTGTAAAAAAATTAGTTTATTGCAATTCTCATTTTTCAAAAGACTATAATTTTTCAAAATAAAAGAAACTTGTATAATTTTAATATTCCTTAAAAAAAAGAAATAATTTACCCAAATAATTTTAAGGACCCAATATAGAACAATAAAAATGATCTACTTAATATACTTTTGTTAGTGAATAATAACAAATACCTATAAATTATTTTAAACTTTTTCTTCATTCTAATTGAACATTATGACTTTCAGAATACACCATCTTTATTTTTTGACAAAAAAAAGAAAAAGGAAATCTCAAACTTTTAGTGTTTAGGCATAGTAAAACTGGATTATAGGCAAAAAAAATGCAATGGAATGACTAATTCAATGTCAATTCTAGTCAAAACTGATATACCATGCAGGAAGCAACAAATCCAACATAGGCCTCTGTTTCCATAATATTTATAAATAAATTAAATAAGAGTGTATCCCGGAGGCTAGATCTCTACTACTACTAAACCACTAGGATCATTGCATTATAACTACAACTACTCCAACTGTGCAATTGCAATCAAAGAAACGTAAGGGGCTTTTGATGCTGCTTGAGCGTCGTATGAAGATTCTGCGGCCTGTGTTTGTGTTTTCTGATAACTTACCAGATAAGAGAGCCACAGTACAACCCTGTGATGAGTATCGCCAACAATATCCGGTGTTTTCAGGCAGAAACAGCATTTTGCCTTTGTCCACTTGAACGGCCACCTCTCCCTCTCCCTTGCTGATAACCTTCACCACCACGACCGCCAGGGCCCCGACCTCTTCCAGAGAAATCTCCTGGGTTTCCATAGTCATTTCGACCAAACCCTCGACCACCACCATAAGTGCCGCGGCCTCTGAAGTCATTTCGAAACCCACCCCTTACAGATGGGAACCTACCTCTTCCACTATTGCTAGTACCAACTGCAAAATAATGGATAAAATTATCAACTATAATAGAGATTGGTGTTCTTACGACGAACAGTTATTCCTATGTATTTTTTTCCCCCTTTTTCTAAATGAAGGATGTTATCAGTACAGGCTAGCTTCCAATTACCTCGTGTAGTAGTTCTCTTCATCTCAACTTCAGCCTGACGACCCCCAATAGTAATAGGTGAAGCCTGAAAGACACAGTGGAAGTTTTAAAATCTGAAGTATAAAACCAAAAAGACACATGGTGGAAGTTTCACCAAAAACTAAATAACTTCAGACAAGTAAAGAATTAGTTTTCATGATGTAGCAATACAAATTGACAACATAACAAAGCTGATTGCTTTACCAGGCTAGAAAATCATTCAGCGTGAAATGTTCAAGGACAGCAATGGAGAGGAAATCACGAAGTCTAAAGGCAATATATGTGGTGGAAGTTTCACCAAAAACTAAATAACTTCAGACAAGTAAAGAATTAGTTTTCATGATGTAGCAATACAAATTGACAACATAACAAAGCTGATTGCTTTACCAGGCTAGAAAATCATTCAGCGTGAAATGTTCAAGGACAGCAATGGAGAGGAAATCACGAAATCTAAAGGCAATATATGTGTGTGACCATGTACTGAGGTTGCCCATTACGATTGTCACCAGCAAGCCAATATTATTAAACCAATCAAGTACAAATTAAAACACACTACAAAGCAGACGACTCATTCTAGCTAGAAAATAGGAATGACACTTGTATCAAGTTGTAGCCAGTGTTACTCTTCAAACAAAAACCATACAACAACAACAACAACAACAAAGCCTTTTCCCACTAAGTGGGGTCGGCTACATGGATCAATCGACGCCATAAACATCTATCATAAATCATATTTTTAGATAGACCATTTAAATCTAAATCTCTCTTAATAATTTCTCCTATAGTTTTTCTTGGTCTTCCTCTACCTCTAGTTATTGGACTATTCTCCATCTCATCTACTCTCCTAACTGGGGCTTCTATAGGTCTCCTCCCCACATGACCAAACCATCTAAGTCTCGATTCTACCATCTTTTCCACAATAGGAGCGACTTCCACCTTCTCTCTAATGCATTCATTTCTAATTCTATCTCTTCTAGTGTGTCCACTCATCCAACGCAACATTCTCATCTCTGCAACATTTAACTTATTTTCTTGTTGACTTTTTATTGCCCAACACTCAGTTCCATACAACATTGCAGGTCTTATAACTGTGCGGTAGAATTTACCCTTAAGTTTGAGTGGTACTCTTCTATCACAAATAACACCCGAAGCACTCCTCCATTTCATCCACCCCGCTTGAATCCTATGCTTTACATCTTCTATTTCTCCGTTATGTTGTATGATAGATCCAAGATACTTAAATCGTGTGACTTGTGGTAGGATATGTTCTCCAATTTTTACTTCTACGCTAGAAATGGTGTGCCTCTTACTAAACTTACACTCCATATACTCCGTTTTACTTCTACTTAAACGAAATCCATAAGCTTCCAAAGCTAGTCTCCACCTCTCTAACTTCTCATTCATTTCCTCTCTCGATTCTCCAACTAGAACAATATCATCTGCAAAAAGCATGCACTGTGGCACCGGCTCTTGGATATGTTCAGTAAGCACATCCAAAACTAAAGTAAAAAGATAAGGGCTCAGAGTTGACCCTTGATGTAAACCAATAGTTATCGGAAAATCTTCCGTAAGTCCACCTTTTGTTACTACGCTAGTTGTAACCTTATCATACATGTCTTGGATTGCTCGAATATAAGCTATACGAACTCCTTTTTTCTCCAAAGCCTTCCATAGAACCTCTCTTGGCACTCTATCATATGCTTTTTCTAAATCGATAAATACCATGTGTAAATCTCTTTGATTCTCTCGATATCTCTCCATTAATCTTCGCAACAAGTATATTGCTTCCATAGTTGACCTTCCTGGCATAAAACCAAATTGATTCTCCATCACTTGAGTCTCTTTCCTTAACCTTCTCTCAATTACTCTTTCCCATAATTTCATAGTGTGGCTCATGAGTTTAATTCCTCTATAATTTGCACAATTTTGAATGTCCCCTTTACTCTTATAAATAGGGATTAAAGTACTTTTCCTCCACTCGTCTGGCATTCTTTTAGATCTCATAATTTCATTAAATAACTTTGTGAGCCAACTTATGCCTTTCCCTCCTAAACTCTTCCATACCTCAATGGGTATATTATCCGATCCAACTGCTCTGCCATTCTCCATTCGTTGTAATGCTTCTTTTACCTCTACCTCACGAATCCTACGATAAAAAGTATAATTTTGATCCTCTTCTCTAATATCTAGTCTATCCGATTGCAATAAAATCTCATGTCCTTCATTAAAAAGCCTATGAAAATAATCCTTCTACCGTTCTCTGATATCTTGTTCCGTTACTAACACTTTCCCTTCTTCATCCTTGATGCATTTCACTTGGTCCACATCTCTTGTTTTTCTTTCCCTACTTTTAGCTAGCTTATAAATACTTCTTTCTCCAACTTTAGTACCTAAAGATTGGTATAATCCATCAAATGCCCTTGCTTTCGCTTCACTCACTGCCTTCTTAGTGTCTTTTCTTGCTACTTTATATTTTTCCCAATTTTCATTACTCTTACATAATGACCACACTTTGTAACACTCTCTTTTAACTTTAATCTTATTTTGTACACTCGCATCCCACCACCAAGATTCTTTATCCCTAGGTCCAAAACCCTTTGATTCACCTAATATTTCCCTTGCTATCTTCCTAATTTCTTTAGCCATTCCATTCCACATATCATTAGCACTTCCTTGTATTTCCCAAGATCCTTCCTCCACAATCCGTCTCTGCAAATTCCTTTCTTTATCCCCCTTTAGTTGCCACCACTTAGTTCTTAACACCCTATCTTCGTCTTTGTTTTTTACTCTCCTCTTAACTCTTACATCCATAACCAAAACTCTATGCTGAGTAGTTAAACTCTCTCCAGGGATAACTTTGCAATCTATACAAAGTTTTCTATCTGATTTCTTTATAAGAAAGAAATCAATTTGAGAACATACCCTTCCACTTTTATACGTGATAAGGTGTTCCTCACGCTTTCTAAAACAAGTGTTAGCTAATATAAGATCGAACGCTAATGAGAAATCTAGAATAGTTTTACCCTCTGCATTTGCTTCCCCTATGCCATATCCTCCATGAACACCCTCGTACTCTGAAGATACCCTTCCCACATGACCATTTAAATCTCCTCCTAAAAGAATCTTTTCTCCGAGTGGTATTTCTTGAACTAAACATTCTAAATCCTCCCAAAACTTTACCTTGTGATATTCTTCTAGCCCTACTTGTGGTGCATAAGCACTAATAACATTAAAGATTTCCTTTTCTACTACAAACTTTAATGCAATGATTCTATCTCCCAACCTTTTTACATCCACTATCGCATTTTTCCAAAACTTATCTACAATTATACCTACTCCATTTCTAAATTTAGCCTTACCAGTATACCAAAGTTTAAAACCTGAAGTGTCTAATTCTTTCGCTTTTTCTCCTACCCATTTAGTTTCTTGTAGACACATAAAATTAATCCTCCTCCTAATCATAGTATCTACTATTTCCATAGACTTGCCCGTAAGTGTACCTATATTCCAAGTGCCAAAACGAATCCTACTCTCATGAACTAGCTTCTTTAGCCACATTCGTTCACGAAAATGTGGGAACCTTTGCTTATTTTTCACTACATCCAGGCGTCGATGCAGCGGCTCTTGCTCACTTCTCACTGTACCCGAGCTATACAGCGCGTTACTTACAGGCAACGACCTAGCTTTACGTTTAATATATCGATTGTCCATGTCATAAAGATTCGACAAAGTTTTACGTTGGCTGTCGACTGCCTAACACAACCCTCCTCTTTTTCCCGGGCTTGGGACCGGCTATGAAAAATAATTTACATGAAAATTCATCATAGGCAGAGTTCTTCAAACAAAAACCATATATATCAAAAATCACTTTGAACCTTATGAAGCCTGTCGATGGGGTATTCATATTCACATATCTAATGCATGAGGAGAGTCATCAGTTTTATTCCCTGAGGATGAAGGGCAGTAGATTCCAACTTTCAAGTGCTTGGTTAACTATGTTACGCGTCCAAACAACTGGTCAGGCTATTTGAAGGGAGATGGCAAAGATCTAGTTCCCACTGTGATTTGGTAAGAGAAAGGTTATTGTCCCCCAAGTCCCCAGTTTAAAATAAGGGATAAAAAATCTAATATGTTGCCACATTACTGGCTAAAAAGGCATCCACTTGAAAGTACTTTAATCTAGGCATGGAAACAAGTTGAGCAGAAGGGTAACACATCAAAACAATAAATAGGCATCCAGTGAAAAGAAAAAGGATTGCTACTCTACAAGAAAAACTCCAATAATAAAAGCAATGGTGAGCATATTTTGATTAAAAAATAAAAACTAGTGATTTAGTGGCAAAGCAGATGGAAGGGAAAAGACCAGGAAATATATTGGCAGCGTTGAATTTCAGGGAATTTTGCATTGAAGAGCCCATAATAAGAACAACAATTAATTAAATAAATAATATGAAAGAGATGAATTTGATCCATGAGATTCATACAAGTAAAAAGGGAGAACCTTAAAAAAAGAAAAAGAAATTTAATGCTGCAAAAAATCTACTCTTAAGTGTGTGTGTGTGAGAGAGAGAGAGAGGATATTGGGTAACGATAGATAGTGCTACGTGTTCCCAAAATTTCATTCTAAATTCACCCAGAATATGGCTTCTGACCACTTCCAGAAGTCCTCATGCACTTAATATTTTACCAAACATTGCAACCTCTCCATGTCAAACAACAATTGCTGTGATCAAGTTTAGCCATTATACTCCAGATGAACAGGTTTGTTTAACAGTTAAAGCTCAATGCTTCACATTTTCATTAATGTACTCCAAAAGCTTTGCTCAATAGCACTGCAATATGAAGAACATTTTAATCCATACTCCAGAATAGTAAACAAAACCAAAGAATTAAGTTGAAATCCTTAATGTTGACTTTTGTCTAGACAAGAGATTTAATTTGCAAACAAAGTGAGGTCATGCACCTATGAAAAATTCAAATAATATTGTCATTGGATTTTGGAGTGCTAGTCCCTACAGTGGCATGTTCACAGGGGTGGTTGAGTTTAAAGTCAATACCAGGATTGTGGGGCAAGAAGTGACCTAAATGGATGCATGAAAATTTTCAAATAAGACATGTCCTATAATTTGAGAAATGTATACAGCTTTTAAATGAGCGAAAAGGTTTCTATCCATAGGGAAGAGGGGCCAATTCACTCGTTATATATCTATCCAATTTGAAATTACTCAGATTCAAAAGCAGCTGGAACATTATATGTATAACTAAGTAGCATGAATAAATGACAAAATTCAAGGAATCTAAACTATTCATCAACAAGGCATCTACCTGAATTGCACTATTCATGGAACTCAGAGACTGAAATTCAACAAAGCCAAAACAGTATCCCTGCTGCTGCAAAAACCAAAAAAGCATTTCCAATAAAGTAGCATTAGGACTGTAGAAAAAGTGGAACATGGTGATTGAAATTTTTGAATGCATGATTCTCATGGTAACTACCTTATTATTTCTGACTTGGATGCCTCCTTGCTTGATGGGTCCAAATTTCTTGAATTCCACCTCCAACTGAGAAGCCGTTACATTGAAGGGCAAATTTCGGATGTAAATGGAGTACCCTTCAACTATGGGGATAAAACATGTTTGCGAGAAACAGTTACAAGTAAACAAGATATTTTAGGTTCACTCAAGCGGTCAGCATTGCAAATTGACAAAGTTAAAATGTAATTTTATTTTTTGTAAGTCCACATTCAAATAATCCAAACTTCCTAAACATAAGTCAAAACATAAATTATATGAAACACAGACGAACATGTACCTTCCTCATAATTTTCACTACTTTCAGGGATACTAGCACTATTTGGTTCTGTTTCAGGTTCAGGGGCTGCAGCAGATTCTACTGACTCAGCTGACTGGTTCTCAGTATCTTTAGGCACCACCTTTACAGTATTAGCAGGTACATAGACTTTACTTGATTCCGAGCTTCCTTTTAGGACTTTCACCTAAAAGAAATCTAATAAACTTAGATTTAAAATAACATATTGCTTGAAGCACAAAATCTGAATTTGAGCACTCACAATAGATGCGTAAGACTTCTTTCGAGTGTCCTCTTGGGCTGAAGAAGAAGCCAATTCTGTGGCCTGAGAAACCTCAATGCCATTTGACTGAGACTGGGGTTCCGCAACATCCTCAATTTCATGAAGTGACTGTCTCTCATGATTAGATGGCTCATAAGCATTCTCAGCAACATTTCGATCCTTGTTCCCATGAGAATTTACAGGGTCTGGTGCAGAAGGATCAGAAACATGACTGGGGTCTGTATAGAAACGTGAAAGCCATGAATACAGTTCCCAAATAATCCTATAACTAAAGAAATGTAAACAGTTTTTTTTAATTGATCTTGCCTGGGTCTGGAGTTATAAGAACAGGAGTTGCATCATCAACTTCATTAACCGAATGCTGTTCTGATGGTTCACTATCTTCTAAGTACCTAAAAACATCATTCAGAACAAAATATCCATTGTCTTGCGGAGCAAGAAAGAATGACTGTGCAAATTGTCTTCTGAGGTTATCCTTGCCAGTCAAACATCCAGTCACCAACACAGTCACTCCATCGTTGTAAGACTTTTGAGCATCAGCAGTCTTAATCTCAGCTTTAAGGTCTTTGAAATTTAATGAAAGAATCATCTCATTGATGCCCTGCAGCAGAAAAAGACAGTGATGCCCTTTGAAATCAAGGATTGCCTAAGGTATGTCTGTATAAATTTGCAGAAGGTCAATAAAATCTAATTGGATAAAAGCCCTATCCTTCTTAATACCATGTGAATAAAATTAATCCATGTCAGCTGTACAAAGGATAAATATGGGGAAAATTTTACCAGTGCATTTATGTCTGGTAGATAGTCCTTGCAGATAGCACTTTCTACAACTATTAATATAATTATAATGAATTACATTAGTTATCATATGATGACATTACATTACGGTGTTCCTTTTTCCAATGAGACAGTTGAAAAAACTTCCAAAGAAAGAGATATACAGGCACCACTTTTGGATCAAGATACTTACTTGCATTGTTGTCACTGATGCCATCTCCCCATTGGAATCAGGTCGGCTTAGCACACTAGATTCTTGATAAAACCGATAGACTAATTCTGGTGAATGGTGAAGAATATGGTAGTACTGCTCAACAAACGCATTTCCAACCACTTGGGCACTGGGAGTAGTTGGATGAGTAGCTGCTTGCATGGCCATTCTGCCAAAAAAGCCACCAATGGAAAGTCCAAAACTCGAGAACACTTGAAAACACATAAAAGCGTATCAACTAGGTATGCCAATCAATTTAATAAAATCAGTAAACACAGACTTATTCTATTCAATAAAAACAATTCATCATGCATCCAAACAACAAGTACACACAGGATAATATACATATATATCTCATCAAGACATTGAATCTTAAAGATTAGCATATGAAGAAATTCAATATCCCCAACAGATATATATGTAGGAGATAAGAACCATATCACTCACGAAAATATTCATCCATTACTTCTTTTTAAGACATGCATGGTGGGCTAAAAATAAAGATATTTGGCAAGGCACAGGTAAGAATTTAAATATGAAGCCTAGCTTACCATTCAAAAGCTAGCTAGAATAAAGCTGAGGGAACTTTCAATGTTATGGTACAAGTCTCTGAGTACAGCATTTTAATTTCACCAAATCGACAGGGTATCAAGCAACAAGGCTAAAGTAGTCGCTGATCCTACAATACCTCCTGACTGGCCCCATAACAAGAAGTTTGTGTTGACTGACCTTGAAATGCTGAACATTCTCATTCACACGGCTAAAACGTAGAGGTAGAATAGGCAAGATAGAGAGAAATAAAAAGAAAAAGAAGAAATGACGGGGAGATTTTGTGAGAAACATAAATAGTCCATAATTCTGCAAAGAGAAATAGTAACAATGGAAAAAAAATAGAAATGCAAAACCCACATTCTCAAAATGAAGCAGAACAAATTTAATATATCGTTAGCCACATTTCAATAAAACTTTAAGCGTGCGTTTAAAGTGAATATTGTAAGTCAAAAACAAAAAATCATAAAGCTAATATCTTGAAGGGCGTACAACATTGAGATGACTCATAACTTGGGAACCAAAGTAGCATCAGTACAATACCCAGATCCAAATAGAAAAAGAACTGAAATCTAAACCCTAAACCGAACTCATAGTTAACAATGAAAAACACCCACTATGACTTGCAGCAAGTGAATCAAGCACTACGTACGAAAAATATTCATATTTGAGGGAAAATATCAAAGCTTTAAAAATAAATATAGTTTAATTACTATTTATAATCATTCAGCTGCCTCAGGGACCATTAACGATGTCTGATCACAAAAAAGTAAGACCCATTTTCGAATCAGCAGGAAAATGGAATCCTAACATAAGACAGGCATTATCTATAAAACGAAGGCCAAGCAATTGGTAGAAAAGGAAAGCGAAAAAAAAAGGTGTACAAAATTGTTCATAGATAACACCAAATCCCACTCATCACGACAATCCAAAAAGTAAATGTCGCGTACCTGTTTTACGAGAATGTTTGTCGCAGCTTGTAAGGAAGCGATTGGCGAAGAGACGAGATGAGACAGTGCGTTTGAACAGCGAAGTGGAGAAGGGGAGACGATCAGTTAGCGCACGAAAAAAAGGAAATGTGCGAAAGCTACCCTTGGAACTGTGAATTAATTTCCCTCTTTTCCCTTAGTAGCTGGGTCAGGTGATATCTTGTACGGTTCGTGAGGTTCGCCTCCTGTGCAGCTGTGGTCCGTTCCATTATCTATGGTCCATTTGTTTCATCGCGACTTGAATGTTATTTTTTTTAATATATATTTTGTGTAATATTTATTTTTTATTTATAATTATTACTTCATTCATTAAATTATTATTTTAATTATTAAATTATATTTTCATCTCTTTTACATTATCTAACTAAAAAAACTATAAGTTAAAAGGGAAAACTTGGCCTGTACATTTTATGACCAAAGCCCATGATGCCACCTGCAATATTAGTTATATTAATTGTAAAAATTTATTATTTATGCAAATAATATTTTGGGTACCAGAATTTTAATTTTAATTTTTTTCACATCTTTTAAAATTTTTTGACTTTTTATTTTTATTTTATTTCATAATGCCTAATAACTGAACTTTCTAACGTATGGTTTACTGGAAGGGTACGAATACGATGATGTTGGCACTATGGCAAAGAATTTACAAGCCGCATGTGAGTTGATACATTAATTGTAAGCAAGATAACAATTACGGATTTAGTTAGGGATAATGACCAAATGGTTGTAGGACACTTTGTTCATGTTCGAGGAAGGTGACACTCTCATTTAAACCGGGGCTGAGTAAATGATCATAATATATTTTTAAATTAAACTGGTAAAGCATTGATTTATAATTTATTGATCAAATTAAAATTAAATTATAATAGAATTAGTAATAATTAAATATATATTTAAAATTTTTGTATAATAAATAAATTTTAAATATTTAATTACTAATTCAATAATTTTTAAGATATTTAAAAAAATATTTTTTAATTAAAAAACAAAAACTACTTATAATTAAAAATTAAGAGTATTTAATATTAAAATTTTAAAATTCTCTTATATTAAAATTACAGTTATCATTAAAAAATAAAAAAACAAATAGCAAATAACAATTTTGGCCAAACATTAACACCACTGGGACTTTTTTTAATTTTTATATGTTTCGACCTCTTTTTTTGCTAATGTTTACTATTTGTTATTTGTCAAATTTATTTAAGATCAATTATTTTATTATATAAACAAAATTTTTAAAAAATTTCACTAGCCAATTCAAAACCAAAATTTTTTTATCAATTTAATTATTTTTTGACTAATTTAATCAATTTTTTAAGTTAATTGAACTAGATCAATGATTGGTTCTCAATCTAATCAATCGAACCTGTTAATCTGATTTAATTTTAAAAATCATAAATAATAATGTGATGTTACTTAATGATAAAGTATTTATAATTAATTACAAGCCATGACCTATTAGGCTTAACAATGGACTGAACTTGTACCAAGAAAAAAATTATAACAACTAATTTGCCTCTCTTAATTTTTTGTCCAACCAAAATAAAAAATATCTAATAAGGTAAGATGTTGGGATTTATGTTGGTGCGACATTGTTACTTGTCCATCATATTGATAACATGTGGCATAGCATGTGAAATTTGTCAATAAAAACCTAAAACAAATCAGATCTTATATATTTAGAATGAGTTATGTTATTTTTATATCACAATTTATATTAATTTTATACTTCTTTTACACACTATGTAATTATAAAAAGTAATTAATTTACATAATTTATTTAATCTATGTTCAAACTCAATGATTACTTAAAAAAAAAAAACCTTTTTTTTTTTGTGTTTGAAATCATATAGTTAGGGGTGGGAGTCTCGTGGAGCTAAGGAGTGCTTTTTCATTTTTTGTCCTTGCTATCAATTGATTCTCTTATCTTCATCTTCGATCCTTGACTCCATAAATCTCTACGAAAACCTTGCAAGATAACACAACGACAAACGTCTTTAGCAACAATAGGATAGTGCCACATCTCTACCGTGTGAGAAAGTCGAAGATGGGAGGAGGGGGCTTTTAATACAATATCATTACTGAAAAAAGGTCATTTTTGTCATAATAGCTTAACTATGATTAATAAGACTATGACAAAACCATGTTTTAACTTCGATTATTTTAATCACAGATAAGATGAATGTCTTAATTGCAATTTTTTTGAAAACCGTAATTAAAACTAAATCCCAAGTGCAATTTTGATAAACCACAGTCAAGACTCAATACCCAACCGCAGTTTAGTAAAAATCACAGTTAAAACAAATAGTATCCTAACCGCGATTTGGGCATTAATTGAAAAAGCCACCACCACCGAGCCCGACCTGCGCCACTGCCAACCGTCAAGCAGCACAGAGCACGCCGACCTGTCCCCAGCCCACAGCCTCGACCGCCACCGAGCTCGACTGTAACAAGTCCGTTCGCACTCTCCCTCTCCTCTCTCTCTCTCTTGATCCTATTTGTCCGCACTCTCCGCACACAATTTCTTGATCTGTGGCACGAAATCTTCAGTCTAAGGCACCGGTCTTTGAGTTAGGGCACGAATTCTTTGATCTAAGTGGTTAAGGTGCGTACTATCTAGGTAGCTGAGATACAGAAAATGGGAACGAATGAAGAAGAGAGAGATTAGAGGGAGAGCAGCAACGCAAAATGAGCGGAAAAGACGATTGCACAGAGAGGCAAATCCCTACTCTCTTTCTTTGCATTACTCGGATTGTGTTTTCAAGTTCCGTTGATATCTAGTTCTTCCTATGGTTGAAATTTGTTGTGATTTTCTTTCTGTGAATGAGGACTTCGCTTGTCTCCTGTTATGGCTAAAATTGGGTGTAGAACCTTGTATTCGATGTTGTCCTGAGTTGTGGGTATAATTGGGGTTGTTCCCTGCGATGCCTTAATTTGTTCTAATGATGGGCCTTTGTTATGATTTGTTATCATATGGCCCTTACGTTTCATCTGTGCAGGTATGAGAATGCTAGCTGAATGGTTGAATAATATTTTGCTTTAGTTTGATTTGCAAGTAACTTGATTTGTACATCTTGCTGCTTCAGTCCATTCTAACACTTGATTTTTAGATTTTGTTTGAATAATATTTTGCTTCTTTATTGTATTTGGTTTGATTTAACTTGGGTAAATTTTGACTACTTTGCTTTGTCCCATGATTTGGTATGAATTGATGACTGTTCTTTTTGTTGATTTGATCATGGTTTGGGAAAAATTCTGGTCACTTTGCTGTGCTTGAAAGTTTTACCAATAAATTCATTGTATGTTTGATTGCATTGCTTCCAAATGAATCCACAGTATGTTTTGTCGCATCATTGGGTATAAGTAGGTAGAGGAATCCGTGTTATATATTCTGTTTTAGTCATCTACGAGTTAGATGGTGATAATTGTTGATTCACATTGGATAATACTTATTTCACAAGCTTGAACTTGATTTTGTGTTGGCCTAAAGAAGCTATATTTCTTAGTGTTGATTTGGTAAGCATGAATGGGTACACATTGTTGATTGTCCCTTTATGAAACTGGGAAGGTTATCTCTTAGTGGAATTGCTTGATGCTTATTTCGAAAATGGGCGGTTTGATCTTGCAAAATGAGACACAGGATTTTAGTTATGCTGATTCTTTTAATTAGCACGAATCCTTTTCCATTTTTCATCTGGTGCCATTTGAACTATTGAATCAACAGTCAATTTCTAACTTTCTCTTTTGATGTTCTTTTTTTTTTTGCTTTGTTAATTAGTATGACATTAATGACCACCCCACCCCACTCTCTTCAAAACTCCTGTTCAAGCCCTAAAGGCAGTCATGGTAACATGTGTGGCAAGGAGTCTTTGGACTGGACAGAGCAGCAACATTTTATTCTAAGCGAAAATTCTAGCTACCTGTTGATGTTATATAGTACCATCCCATGCTTGATTGAACTATTCCATTATATCTGCTTCTTGTGTCCCTCTAGCTGCAATTTGGTGATGCCATAATCATTATCTTGGTAATTGCTTTTTGAGTTTACATCAATATATTGTGGAACGGGGTTCACACAGTTTTGTTTTATTAGGGAGTAATTGCGAGTTTAGATTGATAAAAAGAATGTAATTTAATTTAAATATATTATGCTAAGGTTATACTAATTAATTGCTTTTTTTCTTTTTTTAGTTATCTAGGTACTTCAATTGACCAAGGGATTGCATATATGTGGCATTGGTTCTGACATACCTCATCCATAACCCCTTGATGCGTTTTCACACCATTAACTAAGCTCTTTGTAGGAGTTAGAGGTTGGACATAGTAGAGGAAAGGTTGGGTTTCCTTTATGCATAGATACTTTTTTTTTTTTTAATTCTGTTTAGATGCTGGTGGTGGAATTATTATGCTCATCTGTTTGACCATTATAATTTTGAGTGGTAATTTATTGTCATGTTTATTCAGTTTCAAGTCATGATCACTCTACTTTTTTTAATCTTTGAAGGGGATGCAAGAGTTTGGAAGCTGCTGGATTTTTTGTTAAAATTCTAGTTTAGCTACAATTATTACAAATCGCAGCTAAACCAATAATTTAACTATAGTTGCAAAACCCCGATAAAACCAAAGGATAATTATGGTTTCCGAAAACTGCAATTAAATCTGTTGTGTGGATGAATTTGCTATGATTTTGAAAACTATTGCTAAGCCCATTGTCTAAAATAACCATGAGTAAGGCAGTTTTTTTTTTTTTTTTTGTGTAGTGGATGGGGGCTTCTCAAAGCTTCTAGGGATACTTTTTATATTTTAAATTAAAACATATATGTTAATATTAAAAATAATTAAAGAAGATATTAAATTGAATATATTTATATATAAAGATGAACGACGCTTTTATAATTTGATTAGGACGAGAATCATGTCATCGTGTGAAGCAGGGACCATGATTCCTGCTTTGTCCCAAACTATTATTGGAAAGATTGTCTCTATCATTTTTGTCCTCACGGGAAAAAAAAGATTCCTAAATATAAGTCTTCAAATGAGATAGTCCCATGTAAATCTCCAAATTTGAGAAATTTTGTCATCTTTCCGCATAACTTGCTTTTCTCGACAAGGAAGGGGCTAAATAGAGTACAGACAAATTCCACGTACCAATCTTGTGGGCGTGCGTGTAGTTGTACCTTTTAATAGATAAAATCACAGTATTAAATAAATTGGCATAATCTATCTGGCTGTACTAGATATACTAAGTTAAGTTAAAAAATAATCGTGCAGAAAATTACTTAAGACACGATTAGCCTATCATGGGTCACAGACCGAGAGTTATTAACTTCTTGTGATGGGTACAACTGATCATTATGTCATGTTTGAAAGTTCAGAGGGGTAGTTCATTCATGCACTATAGCATTTTCCGTATAAAAAGGGTCAAACTCAGTAGTAAGAGAGCATAATGACGATGGCCAGGAGTTTGAAAGATTTAGAGTGGATCACCACCTTCTTCTTGTCATATTCCCATAATCGAATATGTTTAGAGCGTTGGACACACAAGTAGGTCCACCCGGGTACCACATGTTGAACTCAATGCTAATTTGGAACACTTCTGAGATCCTGGAGAGATCTTCAATTATTGGATTTTTGTCATTAAATTTTGAAAAAAATTTATATAAATAAATTTGATATTATATTTAATTTAAAATTTTAAAACATTAGATTTATAAATCTTGTATATTTATATACCCATTTTTTATTCAAATTTTATTTAATATGAGATTTTCTATTCACACTTGAAATTCAATAATAAGAAGATTTTTTTCTTTAAAAATGAAGGTGAAAATACATTTTCTCTCACAAATATTAGGAGGATGAAAATTAGACCATGCTTTTCGTTTCTTGAAGACTTGTTATGTTAAAATTACTAATACATTCTTAATTTATTGTGTGTATATATTTATTATTAATATTTTAACATTTATAATTTAATTTATAAAATTGAATATATATTTTAAAATTTATCTACATTTAAATTAGATTATTTAAAATATTATTTACTTTTACAAATTTTAACTTAATATTAATAAGATTTTACATATGTATTTGATCCTTATAGATTTTCATGTTCCCATTAAGAATAGAGATAGGAGAAAATTGTCTTCAGAAATAAAAAGCAAAAACAAAAGTAGAGAAGGAAAAAAATTAGATAGAATGTCTAGGTGTAAACTAATTTCCTTTGGTTTATAGGATAATTTTCATGGGAACAAAAATGTGAATAAGAATGAGAATAAAAATAAAAATGTGTTTTGATGAAGTGAAATAATTATATTTGGTATGCTATGAAAAGAATTAACATTTTATCTTATTTTTGTGTTTAATTAGATGAAAATAATAGAAGAATGGAAAGCAAAGATGAATAAATGACTATACAACAACAACAATAATCTTTTTTTTCATTAGGTAGGGTCGGCCACAATAAATGACTATAATACTCTTAATATAAAAATACAAAAACATTCATTCATTTTATTTTATTTTGTTACAAAAATTTTAAAAATACATTAGAAACATTTTTAAATATTTTTACAAAATAAAACATTAATTTTTTAATCTTTCAAAAAAAGTCAAATATGATACATGAAACAATGAAGCTAAAATGGTACTAATGTAAATTCCTATCTCATTCCTTCAATTATTCCACCCTTCCATAAGCATTTTGAAAGAATCCAAATGCCAAAATTTGTATGAATAAATTACCGTGCAAAATAAAATGAAAATCGCTTTCTGCCAACCAAACATACATAATATTAGAATTTCCTCTATTTACAATTAAAAAAAGGAATACCAAATAAGGCATAAGTTAAGAGGTAAGAACTATGGCCTACTCATCCCCAACTTGTGCCAACACTCCAAATGATTGTCCATAAGTAACGTTATTGATGAACTCATATTAAGTAATATATTTTTCAACAAATTATATGCAATAAATGCTTTTCTTGCTTTTTGTATTAACCTTGACTATTGAATTATGATTTAAGAGTTATTTCCTTTTATCTTTTATAGAAGACCATTAATCTTACTTGATACGTCCCCATCAAGCCTAAAATAAAATTCTAAAACCAAAGCTCCAGTGTTTATTAAAAGATAAATTACATTAACATCTTTTAAAATTTGACTAAATTACACCTCACACTTAGTGGCAGAGTTAGAACCTTAGGCTAAGGGAGCAATTTTTTTTAAAACAAAATTTAGTATTCTATTTTAAAAAATTATGCTTTTATAGTATATTATACAAATAAAATGTTTCGATTTGTGCTTTTGTATTAAGCTAAATAAAAATAACTTACTAACAATATATTGGCTTGTCTTTCGTAAATTTAAAAACAAGTTTGAACTTAAATGAGTAGTAGCCAAGAATTACTTTTTATATTAATATCAACAATTTTACTATCTAAATATTAATTAGGTGTATCTACTTAGTACTTATGAAATGCATAATAAAAATACATTAAAAAAATACACCATGACTTAAAAAATATCATAAAAGTTCAATGAATGGCTCAAAAGAGCATTTTGAAGAAAAAAAATTTTATTTGATAAAGTATAAAAATTTATGACTATCAATTTACAAATATGTATATATATAGCATCACAAAAATTATTTTATCCAATAATATTTCAAAATGTTTTGTAATATTTTTTAGAGATATTTTTTCTTGCTTTACCTAAAAAAAGTATATTGACATCTAAACTTGATTATATTTTACTCAATTGGTATCGGACTATTATTTACAAAAATGTATTAAAGACATGTATAGATTAAATATAGATAAAAAAAGACAAGAAATATTAGGAAGGCAACAACAAGGGAGAGAGAAGAAGCATTGTATAAAGTATGAATAAAGTTAAGGGCAATTTGAAAAAAAAAGGAGAGAAAAATGAAGGGAAAATTAGAAAAGAGGACAAAAGGTAGGAAAAATAATAAAAAGAATAAAGAACATAAAATAAATGAAGGAAAAGAGGGGGAAAAGCTTTCGTAGGTTCATTGAGGTCAAGTTAAAATGTAAAATGATAATTTAAAAAAAAAATACATATATGGATTCACTGAATTCAATAGGTCTATTGTATGTGAAATATATAAAGTCCCTTGATATAGGTAGAATGTAGAGTATCACATCTTATGTACAACTTGATTATTGATTGAAGAAAAGTGTTTTGCTATAATCATAAATAACATATATATAATAATAACACGTTATATGAGTTGATCAAGTTGGCTTTTACATATAAATAATCACTTTTGACACGCATGAAAAGTGATTAAAGATAAAAAATTTGTGTTCATAATGTGATATGGAAGAAATGCCAATATGATAAAACAAGAAAACAAAATATAAATTTGTCTTCTTGACAAAAGGAGAAAGGATGATCGAGATGAAATCTAAGCATATAATTATGTATAGATCAAATTATGGATTCCCATTATCTATAATATTTATAGTTAGATGTAAATTTTCTTTTAGGTGCTACGCAATGCAAGTGGAATAATAGAATTTGGGTTAGAAAATGTGTGCATCTAGACTAAGATTTGTATACTATTAATAAATAAATTAAATTAACATATGCTTTTTGTAAAATAAAAAAATATTGTAGTATGCAATTTATATTGTATGTGTTTAATAGTTGCAATTAGACCCAACAAGGATAAAATCTTTCATTGGTGTCCTTATAAATTTGACAATATCATAAGGAGATGAGTCAATATTTGTTACTTTAACATATATTCTATGATTATAATAATTCAATCTAAAGGAGTATTACTAAGAAAATAGCTAATTATGATCGAAGTGGTATTTGGGCAAATGAAAGATTACTCACATTACATACAATTATATTAATATCTGAGGTATGCATGTTATGAAGTTATTTTAATAATATCATAAATATAGATACTACACATATAAGAAGATAATTTAAGTAAAATTATACTTGAAAGGGATTAAATTTGTGAAAAGAAATGTATATGGGTGAATTCAAGGCATTTGAGGCACACAAGTGAATGTGCGTTATATATCTACAAGTTGTAGTTTCTTATGTTAATCTTATAATAGAATTTCTGATATGAGAACTTTTGAATGCTATACCTAAGCAGTTACAATAGAATACTTAGTATGAGAGTTTTAGAGGAGCAAAAAGTTATATGTTGTTTATCTTATCACATGCAAGTGAGAAATATTAAAAAATGGGTCTTTCATGATGGGCTAACCTCTAACTTGACTCAACAATATAAGTTAATAAATAAATAATTTAATTAATAAATTAATTAAAATTTAAATTTTAAATGAGTTGTTAGTTAATTTTGAAAAGGCATTGGTTATTATAGGTGTTATGAAAAAAGGTAGAGAAACAAATCAAGAAATAGTACATTCCCTCCCTCACACTTTTTCTTTAGAACACAACAGAAAAAAACACATACACAAAATACAGAGAGAAAGGAATCTCTCTTTGTAGAATTACCACACTGTGATTTTCTTTTAGGCTATAATGTATTTGTTGTAGAAAAAAAGACAATGATTCCTTTAGTGATTATGATCTAAATTGCGTGGGATAGAAAAATTTGAAATTTTACTTCTTTTGTGCAAGCTAGTATCCAAATCCCAACACTTTATTTAACATATTACTCAACATGAAATTTCTAAATTAGTTCTCCATACCCTTTGAAACACTATCCTTGCCATTCTCAAACATCTACCTTTGGTTTCTTTATTATTTTATCATAGTACATTTATTCAGATTGAATCATTGCCTTTTCCCTCTTGTCACCACAAATACATAGTGTTCAACAACCATTTATATAATTCTTTAAACCAAAGCAATAATAAGTACATTTCCATCCTTCAATTTCCTATTCACACTTGATCATACAATAATTTATACATATAATGAATTTGTTGAATAAGTCAAAGTCACTATTACACGTTAAAAGGAATCACTGTTGCATGTTGAAGAGTTTATTACATGTTAGAGTTATGATGCACCATTAGCATCATTTTTTGAGTAGTTAATTATCGCACTTTACCTCTATGTTCTGCAATAACATTAGACATTGCATTGTTTTAAGAGTTAGTTTGTTTTGCATATGGCACTTAGTTATTAGTTATTGCAACATTAGTCTATTAAAGTCCACTTACTTAGAATAAAGGAAGCATTATTTTTATTTTTTATTTATTTTATTTGTTCATGTAATTGCCTATAAATAGGCTTTGGTATTGGATAGAACTATTATCATTCCATTAGAATTGTCTCTCACTTTTACATTTAGTTTTAAATAAGTAGAATACAATAATGGTATCAAAGTAGGGTGAGATTTGAGAGATTAACCCTATAAGGTAGTGTGCACCCATAATAAGTAGTAGCTATTTTTTCATTTATCTTTTTTTCCCCATGGCTTTAGACATTAATTTTGTGCAAGTAGCCATCCCACATTTTGATTGTCACTATGATCATTGGAGTATGTTAATAAATAATTTCCAATAGTCAAAATGGCTAGTTGTTGAATTTGCAATTAAAGAATTAGCATAAAGTACATTTTTTATGGATGCTTAGAACATAGAGTTGGAAGCAAGAAAGTTGAAAGATTTGAAAGCAAGAAATTATCTCTTTCAGTTAATTAATCGTCTCATCTTAAAAATAATTATTTGCCAAAAAAACTTCTAATGATATTTTTTGAGACTCCACAAATGAAGGATGATGTATCTATCACCAGTTATTGTATGAAAACTACAGAGATAAGCAACAAAATGCAATTCCATAGTGAGAGGATGGAAGTTGTTATCATTGTTGAAAAAAAATGTTGCACTCCTTGGCACTAAAATTTGATTAAGTAGTTTGCTCAATTGAATAATCAAAAGACATCGATGCACTATTTTTTAATGAATTGCAAAGTTCCTTGTTAGTTTATAGTAGAAGATGATATGAAGTTTAATCACAAATGAGCAAGTTTTAAATGCTTCTACTTCTATTCATTCCTTAAATTTTAGAGGAAGGGATAGAGGTAAAGGAAGAGAAGATCAAGGTAGCAGAGATAAATATAGGTAATTCAGGTAATTCAAAAGTGATGATGATCAATCACAAAGCTAAGGTAGAGGGCCAAAATCAACAATTTGACAAATCTAAGGTTAAGTGCTTTTGATGTCATAATTTTGGTCATTATAGATCCAAATGTTATATTAAGATTCCTAATGACAAAGAAAAATTAGAGAAATCACATTTTGTAGAAAAGAAAAAGGTAGAGACTTTGTTGATGATGATTCAAATGAATTAGGAACATTATAAGCCAGATGTATGGTATATGAATACATGCTACAGTGACCACATGAGTGGAAGCAAGTTTTCTTTTTCTTATTTAAATGAAGGCTTTCATTCTATAGTAAATTTTGGTGGTTCTTTTACTGTGCAATAGGAAAATGTGATATTAAAATTAAAACCAAGAGTTCTTTTATGGAAACAATTTTTAATGTGCTTTATGTTCCTAACTTGAAAAGCAATTTATTCAGTGCTGATAATTGCAAATAAAAAAATGTTATGTTATCACTATTCAAAAAGGTGCTTGTAAGATTTGTGATCCCATTAGAAGAGCTATTGTCGTTATGCAAATAAGTTCAAACAAGTTGTTTCCATCAAAAATTGAAAGTGCTCGATCCTATTTCATAGTTGAAGAGAAAGATCCCATATGATTATGGCATTTTTGTTATGGCCACTTAAGTTTTGGTGGATTAAAAACTCTTTAATTAAAAAAATATAGTGACTGTCTTTCCTCAAATTATTATACTTTTTTTAAGTTTATGAAGAATGTATTGTTAGCAAATAACATCATGCTCAATTCCTTTAAGAAAAGTCATAGAGAGCAAAAGATGTCTTAGAGTTGGTTCATTCTGACATTTGTAGGCAAATAAGTCTACCTTTTAATTGGGGTAAAAGATACTAGTTACCTGTATTGATGATTATACTAAAAAGGTCTAAATTTTTTTTTGTAAGAAAAATCAAAAGCTTTTAGCGCATTTAACAGCTTTAAGGTTTATGTTGAAAATGAAACAAAAAAAAATCATTAAAACTCTTCACATTAATTATGGTGGAAAATACTACTTAACAGAGTTTAAAACATTTTGTAATGTTTATAGCATTTGAAGAGATCTTTTTGTTACTTATATACCACATCCAAATGGTGTATCAAAGAGGAAAAAAACATAACTACCCTTAACATGGTGAGATCCTCATTGGCAAGGAGAATTCCAACAAATTTTGGCCTGAAATAATAAATTGGAGCACCCATGACTTAAATAGAGGTCTTACTTTTGCTATTCAAAATATAACACTAGAAGAGACTTGGAGTGGGCAGAGGCTGGTTATAGATCACTTCAAAATTTTTGGTTGCATTATTTATGCACATGTCCCAAATTTGAAAAAGGAAGGAGCTTGATGATAAAGGTAAAAAGTGTGTCTTTGTTAGTGTCAACGAAGTATCTAAAACATACAAATTATTCAATGCATTGACAAAAAAGATTGTGATAAGTAGAGATGTTATTTTTGATGAAGAGAATATTTGGTATTAGAATGGGCAGTAGCCTACCCTAATTATTTTTAATAGTAAAGCTAAAGAAGATATACAGGAGACTCTACACTAATAAATCTCAACAACAAATGAAGCTTTAACATCTACTAAAATGTCACCAATAACAGTAGATACTAATGTTGCAACTGAATTACATCTTAACCATGTTCGAAAGAGGCCTACAAGGATGACAGATTATAAGGTAACTAAAACTTAAGATCCAGTTACTCATTTTGCTTTGTTTTTAGATTGTGACCCTACAAGTTTTGAAACTATTGTCAAAGAAGTAGAATTGTGAAAGGCAGTGGATAAAGAAATTGATGCCATTAAGAGAAACAATACTTAAGAGCTATCCGATCTTCCAAATAGGCATAGAGCCATTAATGTAAAATGGGCCTTCAGTACAAAGATAAAAGAAAATGATGAATTTTATAAATGTAAAGTGTAATCGATGATTAAGGGATATAAGCAAGAATATGGGACTACACAAAAGTTTTTGCTCTAACTATAAGACATGATACAAGCAAATCAGTAATTGCATTAGTAGCATAAAATTCTTGGCCTATCTTCCAACTAGATGTCACACTGACATTCTTACATGGATAATTAGTGAAATAAGTATTTGTAGAACAACTTTCTAGTTATATCAAGATTGGAAATGAGCATAAAGTATATCGGTTAAAGAAAGTTCTCCATGAACTAAAACAAGCTGCATAGGCTTGATACAGTCGCATTGAGGCTTATTTTTTGAAAACAGGTTTTCAAAGTGTCCTTATGAGCACATACTCCTTGTTAAAATTAGAGATGAAATGATAATGCTCATTGTTTGCTTATATATTGATGATATTATATTTATTGGAAATGGTGATGCCTTAGTTGAAGAATTATAAAAAAAAAAAAAAACAATGATGGTTGAGTTTGAAATGTTTGATCTTGGTATAATGCATTACTTTTTTGGCATAGAAGTTGTGCAATTTGCTAATAGGATTTTTATTTCTCAAAAGAAATGTGTGTGAGAAATTTTGGATAGGTTTTAGATGAATTATTGTAATCTTGTAAGCATTCCAACTGAGTTTGTCTTAAAGCTAAACAAAGATCATGAAGGGAAGAGGTGGATAACATAATTTATAAGTAAATTGTAGGCAGTTTGATGTATATGACTTAAAGAAGATTAAAAATAATATATTTTGCGAGTTTAATCAATAGATATATGAAGAATCTAATAGAAATGCATTTGTTAATTGGCAAGGGAATTCTTCATTCCTTACAAAGAATTAGAGAATTTGGGTTGTTTTACAAAAATGGTAAAAAGTTAGATTTGTTTGGGTTTATTAACAATAATTATATAGGAAATCATGATGATAAAAAAAGCATGTTGGGTGATGTATTTGTGTTTTGCAGAGTACTATTTTTTAGTCTTCCAAGAAGTAACCAATTGTTACTTTGTTGACAATAGAAGTTGAATTTATTATGGTAACAACCTATTCTTGTAAGGCTACATGGCTAAGGAGATTAATTACTTGAAATACTTCAAAGTTAGCAGCAAGGCCAAATACAAATTTATTGTGATAATGTTTCTACAATCAAGATTTCAAAAAATTCATCTTTACATGAAAGGAGTAAGCGTATTGATGTTAGATGCCATTTTTTGTGTGAGCTTTGCAATGATGGTATAATTGGTTTGGTATTTTGTAAAAGTAAAAATCAAGTGGTTGACATGATGACTAAACCATCCTATGTTTGTGAAGCTTCAAAAAATATTTGGAGCATGCTCTTTAGAAGATGTTGTTCAAGGGAGGTCGTCTTTCTAGATTGATAAAATCCATGTAGTCTTAAATTTTAGTGTTTGTAAACATTAATTTAAGGGAGGGATTGTTGAATAAGCCCAAGTCACTATTGCATATTAAAAGGAGTTGCTATTAGAGGTTGGAAGAGTCTATTACATGTTGGAGTTATTATACACCATTGGCCTCATTTTTTAGAGCAGTTAGTTATTGCACTTTGCCACCACGTTCTATAGTAGCATTAGACATTGCATTGTTTTAGAAGTGAGTTTATTTTACACATTGCATTGAGTTATTAGCTGATATAACATTAGTCTGTTGGATTCCCCTAACCTAGAGTGAAGTGTTTGTTTTTATATTTTATTTATTTTATTTGTCTCATGTAATTACTTGTAAGTAGGCTTTGGTATTGAATAGAAGAGTCATCATTTCACCATAATTGTCTTTCACTTTTGCATTGAGCTTTTACTAATGTATAATACAACGTATTAATATTTCCAAACACATAAAACCAAATTTATAATTTTTGAGTTACATTATATATTATCTATAAAAATGTCAAGTTATCTTTTTTAAATGCAAAAAGTGCACTTTTAATCCTTTATTTTTTACATCAAATTTTGGTTTCATTCTTTTAAATTTATTTAATTTTATTTTAGTCCAAAAATTAATAAACAAAATTTCTCATTCCTAACATCATTAATTTACATAACAAAAATGCTTACATGTAAGCTTTTTTGCTAAATCATTACTATTTTTACGTATCCATTAATCTTTGATGTCTTTCTAAGACCTCCAAAAAAAAGCGGCGTTTTAAGTTTTAATTTAAAAAAATGACCTAAATCAATTACACAGACACCTTAAGCTTTTGCATTAGTGCATGGAACTGGTGTGCATGAGGGCGCATGCAATATGAATTGTTCAAATCTGATTTACATACTTCAGATATTTTTTTTTTGAATTTTAATTTTTTAATTTACAAGATGTAAAATGTAAAATAAAATTAATTTTATAACTATCAACTGAAAAAAATGATGATTTATATTAAAAAATAAAAAAATCATTAAATCTACACGGTCTAAATTAGAACGTGCATCCCTCTTAATTCATAGAAAATCCGAGTTTCCCGCATCATCTGTTTTGACGACAATGTTTGATAAACTCTGTGTTCATTGTACGAAGGAATAGATTGCACCCTTTTCCATCTTCAATGTACTTGGCATATGGTGAATATTGCTTTATTAATTGAATTAAAGCCAAATGTGCAGAAACCAAAAAGACAAGCAAGGGTAGCGATAGGTAACATGGTTTCGACAGATTAATAAGGGAGCTATTTTGCAATCGTCTCTGTACTTTGTTGATTATCTACAACCTAAAGACAGTAGAAAACTGCATGTACTTTGAACCAACAAATGCACAGGGCTTCCACTAAACCTGGGGAAGATGCCTTGATCATACTCCTCTATTCATTGTTCCTTCACCAGAAATATCTGCGCGTCTGTGATTCAGAACTTTGCTTCTTTAGGTTCACTGTAATTGCAGAGCGGACATATCATTAGGCTTACTGTAAATCTGTAATTACACATAGATAAAGACGCATAAATGTACAAGAAGGAAGTTGGAGCAAAAATCAAAGAACCATCTTCCGAGAATTATGAGGAAAAAAAACACTGCCATGTTGGTATGTGACGTTGTACAAGGAAAGAAAATTTTTTTAAAAAATTTAGAAAATATTTATAATATCTTTATAACTATTGTCCAGTCATATATATCTTTTTTTACTATATTTTTTTAAAAAGTAAAGAAATAATTGTTATTTCTTATTTTACCAATTTATTTTTTTTACATTTCTTTTTTTTTTCTGCATACTAAATATAGCCCAAGTTTTTTTTTTTAATTTGGGGCGAACGAGAAAATTCCACGAGATGATACGTAAGGTTTGCTTTTATAATTATCTTTTGATACTTGATTAATGGTGGATTGAAGTGGCAGTGAATCGACAAGAGTTTTATTATGTTTTAGCTTGTTAGATGCGTCAAATTTGACTATAATATTTTTTGTTAAGTAAATTAACAGTTTTAAAAGTGAAAATATTTTTATTTATTTTTAAAAATTAAAAGATCAAAATAAAACTAAACAAATTTAAGGGATAAAGTTTAAAATTGATAGAAAGTTAAAAGGCTAAATATAATATTTGGCTGACAAGGCATCAACTTGAATTGGTATTTAAAAAAAAAAATTATAGTCAAAAGCCAGAAGTTAAAAATATTTATGATAAAAGATTTTAAATTTTAAAATTATTCTTAAGAATTTAAAGACAAAAACTTTTACAGTGTGAATTTTTTTATACAATTTAAATTTTTTAAAATAATTTTAACATTTAAAATTTTTCAATACAAATATATTTTACTAAATTTTCCCTTAAAAAAAATATAGAGTTCAATGAAACGTATAAATTTATTTGTTTCAACTGACATATTTTAGTGAACTAACATGCATTCACGAAAACTTCGCGATTGTCTCTATTGATTTATTCGTACCGAGAGGATATAGTATACAAGTTCAGTCAATTTCTGAGCTTGCAAGGGATTCAAGATACTTAGCAAACACATTACCAAAAGCTTCCATTTCAGATTTGTTCAACACCAATCCAATCTCTACTCCTCCATCACCATTCCTGCTCTCAGAAATAGAAAAAGCTCGCGTTTTGTCTACAGAAATGATATCCACCTTCGCTGGCCTTCCCCACCCAAAATCAACGCTATAAACCTCAAATCGAGGTGATCCGGAAATGCTAAGTACTCTATTAGTTCCCAATTTCTTTCTTGAACCCCAGTTATCTGCTCCTCCTACCAACCCCATTTCCAATCTCCTCATAGCTTCACTTACTGCCTCAACCCCACAAACCAACCCTTCATTCCCCAATAATCTCGTCGTCTCTGCTATAGCACTCTGTCCCACAAGGCAATTCCCAAAATATGAAGCCGGAATTGGAGGCTCCAGACGACCCCTGCAATCCACAGCGAATGCAAAGCTCACTTCGTCGGATTTTGTCTGCTCTGCCTTCACCAAGCAACAACTCACGTATGTATATGTCACTGAGAATGTCGAAACATGTCCCTTGTTCTTGAGCTTCGATTGTGTATATTTCTTGAGCTTTTCAATGTGTGTCCGGGTCAATTCGAACGTCCCTCTTACCGCTTCCGATGGAATTTTATGATCCCAGTTCCATAATATCAGGCTTCTGTTGTTTGGTGAGCCGCCGTCGTTTAGTACCTTCTTCACGAACCTCTCGTATATCCCAATGGGGTCTCTGATCACTCTTCTATCATAGAATGGTACTAGTTGCTGCGGGACCACCAAAGAAGCTGGTTCTTCGAGGTTAGACTTGGAGCATAAGTAAGCCCACAGTTTCATGACGAAAATTGCAGATTTACCATTCATGACTGCATGATGTATGGTGATTCCAATAGAAAAACCAGAGTTTGGAAACAGAGTAACTTGGAGGGCCAGAACAGAAGCGTGCTCTTGGGAAACAGTTAAATGGGGTGTGAAAAGATGGAATTTTGAGGCATCACGGAGATCAGAACTAGAAAGATGGCTGAAACTGGATTGGGATTCGGCAATAGTGAAGGAGACAGAATCGCCAGGGACGTAGTTGATGGTGCGATTGGGAGAGTGGTGGGGCCAAGTGAGGTTGCCTGCAAGGGGAAGGTAGCGTTGGAGAGTGAGGGAGAAGGAGTGTTTGACTTTGAGGGGTACTACTACTACTTACGCACTTTTTTCACTGTTTATATATATATGTACGTATATAACTCCTCTCATTCTCACGTTAAATGTTTTATTATGAAGGGGCTGCTTCAATTAATTAATTTTTCATTAAATATATGGTGTGAAAATGAGGTGTAAAAAGATGCTTGCAACAATCATTTTCCTTCTCTCGGAATCAAAGCGAGAGGTTTTTTTCGTAGATAGCAATATTATGTGTTCAATGGGTTAGTATATCCTCAAGTTGAATTTGTTTAATTTGCATTTACTGTTTGTCAAAAAATTATGACAACTTGCCACAAACTTAAAAGGAAATAGTAGGGAGTAAGAAAAGGTGTTTCGATATCCCAATTCAAAGTAAAAGATCTCATATAAAATGACTAATATAGTTTAATCTTATTAATTAAGTCCATTTTTATTAACTACGAAAGCATAGTTTCAAACGAAACATATTAAGAGCACGTTTGATACCTATGAAAGCGTTGGAAATGAGAGTGAAAAGAAGAGAGAAAAAATAAAAACTCTGTTTGGTACATATAAAATCTTTTCTTGGATGGATCAGTTTCATATGGACAGGATATTATATTTTCCATAAAAAAGAGCAGGCAAAAGACTTTTTTGTCCTAAAAATTAGTTTAGATGCAATTGAGTTTTGTTTTTGTTTGAAAAAATTATAGTCGAAAGTTCTAAGTTGAATATATTTATATTAAAAATTTTTAAAATTTTAAATTATTCTTATAGATGTAATAATAAAAATTTTTATTTTAAAATTTGAAATTATAATTTTCTTACACAATTTAAATTTTTGGCTATTGGGTGTTTTAAAATATTTTTAAATTTAAGATTATTTAGTATATATATATTTTATTTAAAGTCTTCAACTGGAATTATTTTATTTTATTCAACAAAAATTAATTTCTTAATATTTTTTATACCAATAATATTTTAATTATTTGCTTACCTTCTATTTTTATTTCTGTATTATTTCACTCTAACAAACAACAAAATGAATCATGTTACACTAAACTTAATTTTACATTCTATTTTATTTTTGTTTTTATTTTTCTTTCCATTTCTTTTAAAATTTTTCTATTCTATCAAACATAACATAAGAATGCAAATTTGCTCTAGAAGAACAATAAATTAAGAATTAAATGTGATAATTGCCCACCTAAATAATCTAAGGAGGTCATTAGAATTAAACTTTTGTGTGCACCGTTTCATCCTTGAACCGAAAAGCGAAGCCTTCTGATCATTCTCACTGTCGTTTTGAATTTTTAGACAATTTCTTGAAAAATGTATTTGTCGTGCAAGGAACATGAAAAGAGGAACAGAAATTAAGGGACATAAGGAGACATAAATAAGAAGAGCCAAATAAGATCAGTAACAAATTACATATTAGAAAACCGTAGAATTGCGCAACAAGGCAAAATTATGAGCCTCATGAAAAGTGACGAAACATTTGCCTCATTCATAGGCCCAGCAAAGCAAAAGCGAGCAATAACAAAAATTTCAGAGGGATTCAATCCCCTCGAGGAAGAGAGAAACAAAAGCCTCCGTTGCACCTTTCTTCCACACCAAACCAACTTCAATCCCTCAATTACCATTCCTACTATCCGAAACACAAATCGCTCCAGTTCTATCTAGAGGCCATTTCCACCTTCTTTGGTCTTCCCCATCCAAAATCTGTACCACTATTCAATGCACCATGCAATGACGACACCCAAGTTTCAGCCCCACTCAACATTCCATCCTTCAGATTCTCCAAAGCTTCAACAATGGCTTCCACTCCCACAGCCAACCCATCTTCCCCCACTAACCTTCTTGTCTCGGCAACTGCTATTCTGTTCGCTATGTAATTCCGAAAGTAGCTTGCAGTAAGAGGTGGATCCTACCGAGACCTGCAATCCACATTCATAGCCAAACTCGGCAGTGGATGGCTCTGTGTCTGCTTCGTTGTTACTGTTTGCCTGAGTTTATCAATCTGTGTTCCCGTCAGTTCAAATACGCCTCTAATTGCCTCTGATGGGACTTCAAGATTCCACACCATGAGGCTTCTGTTGTTGGGCCCTCCTTGTTTTAACCAATCGCTGACATATTTTATCCCAAGAGTTCTGAATTCTTCTGGTTCTATGATTATTTCTCTGTCATAGAACGGCATTAGCTTATCTGGCTCCAAAGAAAAGGATGATTCTTTTACCAAACTGCAAAGATAAGCCCAAGATTTCATAAACGAAGTTGAAGTCTTGCCATCTAGAACAGCATGGTGTGAGGTTATTCCGATGCAGAATCCAGAGTTTGGAAAGAGAGTAACTTGCAGGGTCAAGACAGAAGCTTTTTCATGAGAAATGGTCAAGTGGGGTAGGAGATGGTGGCATTCTGTGGCTTCACAAAGATGGAAACCAGAGAGATGGTTGAAGTCGGCGTCAGATTGGCCTATGGTGAAGGAGACAGAATCCCCTGCTTCGCATTGAATGATGGGTTTGGTGGAATCACGGTCCCAAATGAGGTGGCCGGAGGGAGGAGGGAAGTAGCGAAGATCGAGAGAGAGAGAGAGTGTTTGAGGTGAGGAAGAAGGGAATGGAAGAAGACAGAGGGAGGGTAAGGGAATTCGTAGAGAAAAATGCGCTCAACAAGAGGCAACCTTAACCATGGTAGGTCGACCAAGGTAAGGGGAAGCGAAAGCAATGTTGGGTTGTATAACTTGTCTGGTGCGACTATGAAATGCTCGTCTATTTTCATGGCGTCGTGAAGCTAGACATTGATGAATCAAGCTGATGAATATAGTATGGGTGACTTTTTCATGAGTAAGTGAGTAACGCATTTGGCTTCACTATTGAATTACGGGGTGTACATGGGCCACGTGGGTCAGGATTTTGCCTTGCCCAATATTCAACTCGATTTTAAATGAGTTTTTAAAATTGAAACTCATTGTTTGGGTTTGAATCTGGCTCAGCCTGGCCCTATTTAATATCGAGCGGAATATGGCTGGGGAGTACGGCTAAAGTGTGTGGCTCGATAATTTTTTTTATTTATTATAAAAATTATAAAATAATTTTTTAAAAATGTTATATAAATTTTTATAAAATAATTTTTTAAAAATTTTATATAAATTTTTATAAAATTATATTTTATCTTTAAAAAATTAAAATTTTAATATAAATTTTTATAAAAAATATATATTTTTTAATTTTTTTAGATTTGATTGAACTAATATGTTCTTTAGGGTTAACCTAAATTTATTATTAAAATTATAAAATAATATTTAAAAAAATTTTATATAAATTTTTATAAAATTATATTTTATCTTTAAAAAAATTAAAATTTTGATATAAATTTTTATTAAAAAATAATTTTTTTAAAAAATAAATTTATTTTTCTAACTGGACCTGTCCAACATAGCCCTAAGAGCCCATCTGATACTCGAACTGGGCTGATTTTGTGGCCTGCTCTAATCCTAAATTTTTTTTTTTTAATTTTATGCCCAACCTAACTCGCTTGATTTAGCTTAGTAGTGCTGGCCCTTCGAGTATGGTGAACACCCCTACTTGAAATGATTAGACCAAGATGATTTTTGTCCTTTTGTCACGGTTGCATGTTATTAGCGTATCCCTGTGCAATAGATGGATTAAATTTTGAATAATTAAATAAAAATCAAACACTTAATTTATAAAAAAATAAATTTTTTGAGATATTTTCAAAAGTTATGATTTAAACATTTTTCAATTTTAAAAAATAATTTAAAATAAAAATATTGTAATTATGCATTTTTTTTACCAAGTAAAAATTGTGCTTATGCTAGTCAGAAAGTTAAATAAAAATATTGTAATTATGTTTTTTTTTACCAAATAAAAATTGTGCTCTAGCAAGAAGAATAAAACTATGAAACAAGAAGATATGACAAAAATAATGACCAAATTTAGAGGGTAATTTTTATATTTTTATTGTTAAGTTTTTTTAATTAAAATATAATAAATATATAATTCTTTAATAAAAATACAATGTATAATTTAATTAAAAAATATATAATTATCTATAAAATAATATACTTATCATATTTTAATTAGAGAACTATATATTTATCATATTTTTATTAAAAAATTTGATAATAAAAATATAAAAATATATATAAATTATTTTTTTAAAAGGCAAACTTTACTCGTGTTGAGAAATAGAAAATTACCACGATCAGTGATAAGTAAAAAGATCATGAAGAATGTTGTTTGTTTGTTAGTTTTTAAAAAATTACATTTACCTTTTTTATTTAGTTATTTTTTTATTAAAACATTCAATTCTCTTGACATTTTATATATATTACAAAAATATTTTGTCCAATTTATTTTTTATCAATAAATTTAACTCTTTTCACAATATACATTCTTTTAAAAAAATAAAATACTTAAATTTCTGTTCTTATATTAAGAAAAAAAATAATGTCTTATTTGAGGTTAACATTGACTTAACTATTAAGAATAAAATCATAATTTTATCTTGTGCAAAAAAATAATTTCGTTGAGAAAAAGTAAATTAAAAAATTATTTATAACATATATCAATGTTATAAAAATTGAGTATAACATTTTAAATAAAAAATATCAAATATTATCTAATTAGACCTAAAAAAATGTAATTTCCTTTTTTGGGGGGGTAAAAAATTCGTGGAGAACAGAAAATGAAGCTGTTAATGCCAACGGATCCTTTGCCCATCCAACCCAATGCAGGACTGATTTGGGCTTCGGTCCAACTCCAAATTATCTTTGGGCTCTGATTTTTGTTTTCAAAAGAAGCTGGGCCTACATTATTTTGATATCGTAAAAGAAGAAGGCGAGGGGGTACGAAGCTCTTAACCAGCAGCTGTCTTTGCCTGTAAATTATTGATAATCCTGACGTGGAAAAGGAAAATCATTTGGACTGGCTTTCTTGACGGTTATAACTATATATTAATAGCTATGTAACTTGCAAATATCTTAAAAGAAATTGACTTTCTTAAAAAAAGAAGAAGAATGAGTGTCTGGGATTCCGTTGGTTAATTCTTCATTCAACAACAAAAAGCATTATTTATTAATTCCCAAATGCTGGCCTAGTCAATTAACAGTAAGGTTAGGTATAATGCCACCTACATTAGGTGGTTTTGCTCCTTGTGTCTAGTCAAAAAAATAAGGTTATACATAGATAAAGTCAATTTATTGTGAGAATGAAAATACTATATCTAGAAAAAAGCTATTTTTAATATGAGTGCATTTTTGGTCTAATATCTTGTGAACTCTACTGCTATTATACTACATCTAGTGAATTTAATTGATAGTAATATATATATATATATATATATATACTAGATGAAAATATTTAATTAATTGTTCAACTGACAGCTTATAATCATAATAATACTAACCGAGATAGCGATATATTTTGATTATTACAACTGTTCCTCTTAATATCATCGTAGCGTTTTTTCCTAGCAAATTTTCTGGTCATAGAATGGTTTAGATAAGAGATTTTAAACGTAAAACTCAAGTCACGAAATAATACACAGCTTATTGGTGTTGAAAAAGGGCCGTGCTAAGAGAGCAACCTTTACCTAACTCAATTCGATCTCATGGCATAGAGCAGAAGCATTTAATTCGTTATCATTGGCATTACGCAACTCTCACCTATTGGCAATTTATGTGATTTTAGTCCACATTTGCTGCAACAAAAGATACCTACTAACATATATATAAATATATATATACCATGTTTCCAAATTAGATCACATAAATGAGATAATGACATTCAATTCTGCATATATTGCATCCTTCTTTGACTTGTCAAAGTTCTCTAAATTTATACTGATGGTGTTTACTTAATTCTGTGCGTTAAATAGAAAGAGAGGTTCTATTTTGGCTTTCCCACATTATAGATGTAGCCATGAAGCGATTTAATCTCTCACCAGTGATGACTATATCAAGTCATGGGTCATTATAGCCATAATCCTTTTTTTCCCCTCTTCTTCATAGTTAAAATGCAAGTAATATTATTTGTACAGTTTTTTTTTTAAAAAAATAGTGCCCAACGTCTCAAGGGATCCAATTTCCTTATCAGGGAGAAGAAGAGAAAAGTAAACAAAAATTAACGCATAAAGAAATTAGAAATGAACCAGAACAAGGATTCATGAAATTGAAGCTAGCCAGCTACAATCCAACAATCTTCCCATAATTCTATAATTCAGTATCAAGGTAAAAAAAAAAAAAAATCAGTTATATATATATATATACTGGTAGATTTTATGGAAAGAAATTAATAATCAGTGTAACATATCTAGGGCTAATTAGATTTTTTTAATATACTAATATCATTAATTGTAGTAAATAAAAAAAATAATTTGACCAGCTTAAACTGATTTAAATAAGAATTTTTAAAGAGATTAATTGTGACGGACTTTTAACATGTTTGAATGGGGTTTCGCGATTTACAAAAAAAAATTATAATTTACGAAAAACAAAAAATTAATGTTTCTCTTTAAACGTGATTTCGTAAAGCATTTTCAATCATACACTTTGACTTATATACGTACCTCCTTCTGCAGCCCAATAACTTCCAAGAATAGCAAGAAGATAGGAATGAGTTTGGATGTGGAAAGGTAAAAAACGAGTAAATTGGATGAGGTGCAATGATCAATGGTGTCAGGTGCATGGTACAGAGTACAGAGTACAGAGTGTCTTTGGTTAACGAGAAAAATGGACAAAGATGGCAGTGGTGAAACAGTACACTGAGGAACATCACATAAACAAGTCATCTTTTTCTTTTGGCAAACAGATGCTAAATTAAGTAATCACTCTATCTATTATGCATGCCCCGCAGCAGAAAGGAGCTTTTGTTATGCTTATCTTCGATGACACTAGCAGGTATTTCCGGTCTCTGCAATCTACTGATATTTTTTTCTTGAATAAATTACATCGACTTTTTTTTTAATTTTGTTAAAATTATATACATTTTTTCTCATTTTTCAGATGTACATTTTAATTTAATTTTAATTTTTTCTAAAATACTATTTATTTACCTTATTAAATAAATATGTATTATATATAAAAAACACACAAATAAATTTATTTTTAAATATGCACGAATAAAAATAACAAGATAGATTTCGTTTTCATTAAATTTAATACAAAAAAATATGTATTTAAATTAATAAATAATATTTTAACAAAAAAATTTAAAATTAGACTAAAGTATAAATAATTTTTTATTCTAAGAAAGGTTTATATATATTTTTTAAAATAAAAAAATCCATATAATTTTAAAAAGATTCATAAATGATCCGTATAATTTATTCTGTATTATAGTAAAGCACACTTAAGATTCTTGATTAAATCACTTTAGGAAGTCCAATTACTTAACAATAATACAAGAATTAATGTAAAAATTTGAAATTTTCATCAACAATATTATTCACTATATTATGCAATTATTCCCACGTTGCCTATATGTTGTAATCAATATTTTCTACCCATTTTGGTTTTCTAATTCATCCTTTCACTCCATTGGGTTTATTATGCTCTTTTAACAGCTGTACATAGATAGAGGGAAAAGGAAGGGAAATAAGGTGACAGAGGGATTGATGAACATTTATTGTGGACTCCTATATTTTGAAAACAAGTTTCTCTTAATTTGATTTAATTTGCATTTATATCTTCTATATAGGAGTATTCCTTAATTCCTCTTATCAATTTGCTTGCTTGATTGGTTCCACCGCAATTAATGCATATCTTTCTTTGTTTTGGGTTGCTGTAGAATCTTGAACTGTTAGATTTGCGTCGTCTTACTGTCTTCCTCAACCATTCATGACTGCTGTAAAGTCGTCTTCTCGGTGATTGGATTGCTGCACATATTCTTCAACTTCTGTATTCTAACTTTGTGACTTTAGGGCTAATCGACATATATACACATCACGGGACTTCCTGCAACAATTGAAGAGACTCTTGAATCAACCTATTCTTTCTTTGGAGATTCGGGTATAAATGTTAGGATTGAAGAGAATATTGGACGGAAAGAAAAGATAAGAAAATTTTTAATTTAGACATTCGTTGATTTAGATTTAAATCTTTTTTTTCTTTATAATATATTTAGATTGATAAGAATGAGTAAGAGGAAACGGGAAAAAATATTTATTTAATTTAAAAATATATAAATTAAAATTTCACTTTTGTTTCTTTATCTTCAATTCTCCTTAAAGCTGAACGAGTACCAAAAGGGTCTAATCTTTAACTGAAACGTCATAAGCTGCTTGCTGTTGACTCTTGAGATCTAATGGACATGAGCCAATTTGGATCTTGAATAATTTGTGTACTAAATGCAATTGAGCTCAAGCTCAGCTAATAAATACATGCCAATTAATAGGCTCAAACTCAAATTGTGATCGGCAGTTTTCTCTAATTAATGAAACTAGAGCAAAAATATAACGAAAAGGACAAAAGGGTAGACGAGCTGCTTCTGATGCATTTCCTGGTAATCATAAAGTTGAAAGTGATTAGTCATAAACCCTAACGAAGGCCAAGGGCTCGTATCTGCAGATTTGGGGACCATTTTATTGTGCAATAATGGAACCCTTCTCCATTACCCCCTCACTTACTCAGTCTTGAGGTGTCCACCCATAGTACTACAGCTTGTCTACACTCTCTAACCTCCTCACATAGCTTTCTCTTCTCTATTCACTATTCATTATTCTTTAAAATCTTTCTTCGCCTTCCCCGGCACAACAAAAGCTATCTCCCAGAACCCTCTCCCCCAGTTAAAAGATTACCCTTTTTTCCCCCTCTTGCTCCTTTGAGATCAAAGGAGTAGAAATTAACTTGGGTTTTGTGATTCGTCTTCCTTCATCTTCATCCTCCTCTTAATTACTTTGTCATTGTTTTACTCGGCCTTCTTAATAATATATATTTTGTGCCATGTTTAAAAAAGCATATGCTGCTGTCTGGTTGCATCTGGCATTTTCTACTCTTTCTAAATCCTTTACTAATTTGTTTAATTATTTTCCTACGTTCACGAAAGCAGATTTTCCTTAGAGGATGACATTATTAACAACTTGTAATTTCCTCTCTAGTCTTTTTTTTAATATATTTTTTTAAAACTTAAGCAAAGCAAATAGGTTTATAGGTTTCGATATTTTAGGTTCTCTTGACCAATACAGCTTCTGTTATTCAAGTCGTTCCTTAATATCTCAGGGATTCTATAGGTTAATCCATGTCTTGCAGATTAAAACACACATAAACCAGGATGTCTTGGGGTCTGTCATGTTATGTATTTATGTGTTTGAAATAGGTCTGTAATTGAAGCAATTGAGTTACTTTTCCCTCTCTCTTCTTCTTCTAAATTACCAGAAGAAAAGTCACTTCTTTCTGAAAGAGAAAATTTTATGTTCAATTTGGACCATATATATATATATATATATGTAGTCAAGAGATGAACGAATTACTGGGAGAAAATTAGAAAAAGAATATAAGCCGTAAGCCAGCTTTTTTCTTATACCCAAGATTCTACAAATATATGGAGGAGAGACCGGTATATAGTAAACTAAACACCATATTTTTTGAGGGTTGTAAAAAACATTCCTTGTTTCAGAGTTTTTATAAATGAGACAATTTTAGGGTTTTGAGGTATATATATCATATATATCCTCCCAAGCGAATGGTAAAGTCTAAATATCCGAAGGTGGAAGTTTTTTGCCCCTTTCTTGACGAATGAAGAAGAGAAGAAAGAGAACTTGCGTACGTTTCTCTGCATCTCTTACGCATGATTAATAGAATTTCTTTAGAAGAAATTAAAGCATGCAATTAAAACCCACTTGCATGCGTGAAAATCACAAGTTGCTACCATGCATATCTCTCTGCAACAGTGTCGTGTGGTCCTGTTTGTACGACACGCCTGTGGTCCCTCACCTATTGCTATTTCCTCTGTCCCCTGTAGCCATCATGTCATGCACATCCAAAATGACAACCCTCACACACCACAACTTTTGAATCTCACGCTAATCATAAGCTTATCTAAAGTGGTTTTATCTATTTGTCTTTGGATACCTTATATTTTGTTTTTTCTCCCCTTTTTTAAATTCTCCTTTCATTTTTGTCCCTTCTTTTTTCGGTTGGAATGATTCAAATATTTATTCCCAAAAGATAATTGAAAAAAGAAAAAAAGCTGACGTACTTGCTGATGATATGTAGTTATATAATTAACTCCATAAGCTGTTTATCAAAATTTCGAAAGTTCTTCTAAGATCAAGCGGCTGAGATGTTAAACTAAAACTTATGAAAACCATGTTACGAATGAAGAACAACTTTTGCTTGTGCTATATTTTTACAAAACTCGGATTGTTCAAGCTGAGCAGAATAGTGTGTTTAGCTTGAGCAACAATTGGGACTCTCTATTTCTATTGTCTTTTTAATCTTAGCCGTTTAATTATATATATATATATATATATATATATATATTTAAAGAAGCTAAATGCAGGATGATCTTCATCCTATGTTTTGTTTCTTTTAAAATAAAAAATAAATGGTTGATATTGAAAAAAAAAAAAGAATCTAGATCTCGCTGAAGCTACTAAGCAGCAGACAATCTAAGTTCATGTTTAGGCTTGCTTCTATATATATGTGGACCCCCATCTTGTGGGCGCTTCAGTCACAACCTTTTGTAGTCGTCGATAAAGCGTGACTAGCCACTTTTCGAAGAACGAAGAGTGTAACAATTGTCCCATTCTTAGGATATATTGTTTGTGAGTGATGAAGTAATTAATGATAACTTTGACAAATTGTTCAATTTTCCACAGGGTCTCTATATAGTGAGAACAATATATCAACCCTAACTACCATTATGAAGGAAATCATCATCTATATGCCAGATCACAATGATAAGAGAGATACTGGCGAGTTAATATAGCTACCATATTTATTTGACCAATAAGGATGAGAGCCACGTGGCCATTTATGTGCCTTTGCTTTATCTTCCACTGCAGCATGGTCGGTTCAATTCCGGCATCTAGCTTTTCCATCCTGCGGCCTCAAACTTCTTCCACCAAGTTTTTAATCGTTGCATTCAAACCCACGTTCGTTTCAACCTACAAATTCAGTTCCAAGTTGGTATCAAAAGCAATCTGCACACTTCCTCCTTCCCTCGTTTGGTGCATATGGTATCATTAAATACAGGTACTTATATATACATATTATGTGAGTTTTCTTGATGCAAAATCTTCAACTCTATATACTACGGCACTTCTTTTAACTTTTTGGATGTGAAACTTGTTCTAATGTTTTGTTATTAATTAATTAGCATTAGATATATATAGCTGCACATATAGAATTGCACCCTTCGTTTTTGTTATCTTGCCTTCCATTACTGTAACTATCTGTTCACCCTCCGCAATAAACTCGAATGCTTGGTTGATTATTTATCAGTCCCCTTCAAAATATTCATAATAATATATATAATTCATTATATATTAATCTATTTAATTTTAGGGAATCAGCTTGCAGTCTCTTGACAAGGAATATTTTGATCTGAGTTTAACAATTCATGTGGCCTTCTACTTTTGAGAAGATTTGAATTCCATTTAGAACCAGCTTGATTTCCTCCCACTTTCAAATATTTTTCTCATTTTCAATTAATTTAATGTTTTTCTGAGGCAAATACTAGGTAGAAGAAACAAGAACTGAAGCCACACAGATTTTGGACAAAAAATCCATGGGACACCAACAAAGAGAGACATTATTATAAGATGAATAGGATTCCAAAAGAGCCAGATTTTCCAAGAAAACAGGAAGGTGATCATAATCCAAGTGATTATGAGAAAGCAAAGGCATCGTCATCGTCCACCAGCATCAAACCACAATGGGTGAGGTTGAAGGATCCGAGGATAGTGAGGGTGGCAAGAGCTTATGGAGGGAAAGACAGGCATAGCAAGGTTTGCACCATACGAGGATTGAGAGACAGGAGAGTGAGGCTGTCGGTACCGACAGCTATTCAATTATATGACCTTCAAGAAAGGCTAGGGTTCAGTCAGCCTAGTAAGGTTATTGATTGGCTTCTTAATGCTGCAAAGCATGAAATTGATATACTCCCTCCTCTTCCGCCACTAAACCTGGGCCTCATTCATCATCATGCTATTCTTACCTCTAATTCTCAGCCTAACGAAGAAGATGGGTGGGAAGCTTCCAATAACACTTTCTGGAAATTAATAGAGCCTAAAGAAGCTTCATCATCTCATAATCATGAGGAGAACGCAAATGATGATGAGGTTAAACAAGGAGGCAATAATAATAATGAATTATGTCATGGTGTACAAGTTATGCCACATCATCATCATCCCTCCTTTCTTGGGTACCAATTTGAGGGTTCAGGTGGTGGTGGTGAAGGTATACATGTTTCTCAGACAGATTTGCAAACCCTTAATGTTGTACCTTTCTCATCAACATTGTCTTTGTCCACGGGGCATTCCTCTCATTTTCCTTCACATTTTGGAGCAAATATGGACATGGATAATGTTCCAAGACAAATCAACAATAACCACTATCACATGCTGAGCCCCAGCCCAACTCTATACCCTATCCCTATGGCACAATCCTTGAAACCCTTTGGCTTGAGCATGATGACTCCCAACATCATCGAAAGTCAGTCTCATGATAACCACCAGGATTTTCCGTCCAAGTGACACCAAAAAAGTACAAAATAAATAACATAAGCATGTACTGCTCATGAGGAATACGGTAGGAGATCAACTGATTACAAGATAATCTACTTGATCAGCTAATTTGCATGTCATGTTTGATAAATTGCTGCTTTCTACTCGACCGTTGTTAATTATAAGTTTTCAGTTCAGTTTGAGTCAATTTACATTGCAAGAAAGTAATACCTCAAGTCTTCATGAATTGTTCCACCAATGCATGCAGCGATCAACTGTACTGTCCTCTTCAATGAGTTGTAGCTCGGAAATTGGACTTGCGATGTTTTAAATTGCATTAGTGGTTGTGGAGATATTACACGAATATGTAACAAGATGAATAGAAATATACAGTTATGTCCCGCTGTAACTCACGAATCTGATGTAGTTGCATACATAAAGCTTGCGGCAGCAGCTAATATATTTAATATTGTGATTAGCAATTTATAATTTTGTAATTAATATTGTTTATTGATTTGATTGCCTTTGGGATTTATCTGCTGAACATGATCTAATGTGTTTTGAACGAGACAAGAATCAACGTTAATGTATGTCTTAATAATCTTGCTTCAACATTCTTCAATCCTGATTCCATGAGATGCGATATAGCTGATGTCTCCTTACTCATCCGGCGCAGTCTTATGTATTTAGCCTTTCAGAACTCCTGCTAGCTTATAGCCTGATATATGCAGCCACGGAAGACTATTATACAAGGAAGATTATCTAGAACCACTGGCAAGGAAATTGAGAGCAAATTGATTTACCTGATAACGTCAATTGAGCAAGAATATATCTATAAGTAAAATTGAGCAAGAGAGAAGTTAGAGTACTTTTCTTTTTGTTTTGTTAATTTTGGTCGTATTGGATCCTTTAACTCTCGAGATGATTCTAATATATCAGTGATACTAAAATTTATTGATTAAAGTACTTCTATATTTTTATAATTTGTGGAGAAGCAAGTTTAGGATCGGATGAAAAGTGAGTTTATATATAGTCTCAAGAAAACATTAATTAGATAAAGAGGTGAAAATAAGAAAACCATGTATTTGGATCATTTTCATGTAACATAATTAATGATCATAAGAGACATATTTAAAAACAAACTACAAACAATTTTTGTAACTTTTGATAGTTAATTGTTTTGGGTCTATCTTATGTTACATGATAAAATTAAAATCCAGGTACACAAGTCGAGAGAAGTAGATAAATTGATGAAGAAAAAAAATAGATGCGAAGACAGTGTTACACTTCTATGAAGGCAAGAAGGTCTTGCATGTTGTTTAAGTAAAAAATCTCAAGATTATACACTTTTTTGCCTTTTGGAATCAATAATGACAAATTGTTTTTACCTTCTGTGTTTGAAAAACAGTAAATTTCATATTACATTTATAGGATAACGAAAGTTACCATTTTCTTTGGTGGGCAATCCTTTTTTTCACAATAGAAGGATTTGAGTTTAAATTTTCGTTAGAATCACAATTACCTAAAAAAAAAAATTCTTGATTACAAAGCGATCAAATTAATTTGCTTAGTATAATTATAAGACGTAGACCATTTAAATGACTTTTATCATTCATAAAAATATTGAATCAAATACTAAATTTTAAAATATACAGAAAATTTTCCATTCAAATGAAAAATTATTTTTTTGATGGACACATAATTTCCTTTTTTTTAATTGCAACTCGGTTAAAAGGAAAAAAATTATGGATTTTAAGATGAAATTGACCAATTTTGAAAATTAGAAAATAGTGGGATATGTTGTTTGAACTTTAATTAATTAAATACATAACTTAAAAAAATTATGTAAAAGAAGTTATTTACTTTTAAGAAAAATTAGTCATTTAATCTTTATAATTTGTCTAAATTCTTAATTCCCTATAATTTTTTTTTCAAACTAGTCTCTATAGTTTGAAAATGCTTAAGCTTTGGCCCCTTCTGTCTTGTTCTGTGATAACTCCGTTAAAGTTTTTAGAAAAAATTCGTAGAACCTCAAACGTGTGATAACACGCGTACGCTAAAAGGGCCGAAGTGGATTGATTTTTAGAAAAAAATTAAAATTTAGAACCTCAAATTAAATATATTTATATTAAAAGATCTTAAATTTTAAAATTATTGTAAAGAAATTTAAGATTAAAAATTTTAATTTAAAATCTTAAAATATATATTTTTTGTAATTTAAATTTTTTATTCTAAAATTTTTAAAGTAATATTAAATTTTGAAATATTTTAATATAAATATCTTTAATTTATGATGTTAAATTGTAATTTTTTCTAACTCTTACTGCGTAAGCACCATCTGGGCACCATATGCTGTGTGCATGGACTTAAAGGTTTGATAGAACGTTCCTTCCTTCTCTTTCATTCGTCACCAAAGCTTATGTGTGTTGCAAATAGTAGAGAATGATTTGAAAAAAAAAATTATAAAGATGAAATTAAAAATTCAAACAACTATATTAAATAATTAATTCTTTATTTTTATTATTAATTAAAATTATATTAAAATACTCAAAAATTTAAAATATTCCGAGATATACACATGTATAAGACTAGTTATAAGTGTGTGTGTATATACACACACCCCATATCAAAATTATAGTTATTTCATTTAAATTGTCAAAATTAAATATATAATTTATGTGAAATGAATCTTTTGTAGTACGGGATATAGCTGAAGGGGAAAAAAAAAAAAGTTTTTAATGTTAACCCCACGCTTTTAGTTTATCTTTTCCTAGCTACATGATGTCAATCTTCTCTTGAATTGTAGAAGATTCAAATGCTGATTGATGACTTTCATACTGATCTGAAAACAATGTTCAAGTCTGATTGCATATGGATCCTTTATTTTATTCATCTTAAGGAAGAGTATATCAATGCTTATTTTGATTTGAATTGTTCAAATTGGATTTGGATGGTTTGAATATTTTTTTATCATGAATGAAGTAGAATATAAAATAAAAATAATTTTTTAATTGCAAACATAAAAAAAATGATGATTTAAATTAAAAACCAAAAAACAAAAGATTTGAAATTTGAACCATCTATGTTAAAACTAGATAGTCTAGATCTTATTTTGGAAATGAGCAAAAAATCCTAGTCCAATAAAACTCTAAGAAGAAAAAAAAATCAAAAGAAAAAATAATATGTTCCACCTCATATTGATCCTTCTAAGGATAAACCCGTGATAATTTGAAGAAAACTTATATAAAGATTATATGAACGGCAAAATTGAAAAGGTAAGTCAGAATAACTACTAAAAATAGGTTTAGGTTAAAAATAACGGAAGAGAATAGTATTAAAGAAAAAAGAAAACAAAAGTGGTTTAAATTTAAATAAAAAGTTTTTATTATATTTAATGTAAATATAATTAATTGATACAATTTTCATTCAAAATATTACCAAGAATTAGAACTATAAAGTAGCCATGAAGTGAACACTGATAATTCCTTCGTCATCATTTAACTTTACGTTTCATTAAGCAAAAGCAAATGTAAAAACCACAGAGGCCGAAATATACAATATGTAATTAAGTTAGAAAGGGATTATTACTAGACGCAAAGTGAATATTCTCACATAGTTATGTTATATTCAAACGCACGATGAATAGGATGAAAATTTTGAAAAACCAAAATTTTTGAAAAATTTTTGCCTCCCGTATCACTCTTTCACGTGTGACAAGTTAGTTTTTCAATATTCAAACATTTTAAATGTGTGTGTATGTTTTGAGAATATGAAAAGAAAAAACAGATAAGGAACAAAATAAAACTCTTGACATCAAATATGCTCCTTAAACGAGAAGATTGAAACTAGTGCTGTTTAGCTATCCACTTATAGCCACTAGATGCTATTGCTATACATTCAAATTCCCTAAATCTCAGCCTTCATATACATATTAGGTACCTCCGATGGTTGGTGATTCAATTGATAGAGACTTTTATTCTCCATTTCATTACGTTGATCTAGCATCGAAGACCATCTTTTGCACTCTTGAATTCAAAATATTTTATCAATGTTTTTTTTTGCCATTTTAAAAGGCTGGGAATAGACATTCAAAACATATAGAGAAACTCATAAGGAGTAGCCCAACAAATAAACAGGCTTAATCGTAATAATTGAGCCTCTTGTAATATTAGAGTTTGAAACTATTAAAAAACATCTATAAAAAGAAATAATCCTAATATTCGGAAGAAAATCACAGCTTAATTTGGTTTTACACAAAATAAAAAAATTCCTTTTACATAATTGTATATAATATTATTTATATCTTTATAATCATTATTTATCATTATTCAATAATATTTATTTTTTAAAATCTAAATTAAATCCTTTTCTATTTAGGAAATCATTTTTTTCTTTACATTTTCCTACTAAGCTAAGTGTTACTTTCGCACTAAAGGGTATGGGAAATTTGTTGAACCCCAAATCATGCAAAAAGTCCCATGCGATTCCCTGCTGGTCATAGTTGAAATGCTTAAAATAACTATAATATCTAGCTTTGTTGATGTATATCACATCACATTGTTGACATTCACTTTCTAAAATAGGAATAGTGATAGAGTGGTTTAATAATAATAACAATAATAATAATAATAATAATAATAATAATAATAATAATAATAATAATAATGGAATCATCATAATAATTATTTATAATGAAAAACCCCAAAAAAATAAATCTCATTACCGCAAATGAAAGACAGTGATTAGTGTAGTAGTATGCATGTTTTAAGATGGTAACGAAGAACTATAACCAAAACGACTTGTGTCAAAATTTGTAGTATACTCGTTTCACCTTCCATCTAAAATAAATGGAGGAACTGTAACTAAGTACGAATTACAGCTTTCTTTTTTTGCTTTTGAAATATTCCAACTCAGATTAAATTTAATTCTTCAGACGATTAAAACCCAAGAACCGACCTTAGCGAACCACCAAGCCCTGTGCTGGTTGAGAGCCATCTTCAGTTATTTTGTTAGCTTGAATGGTTCTGATAACGTTTGCAATATTACCCTGAAAAAGGTATGCATGTAAATGATCATACGTCATAGCAAACCAAAAGAGCTGCATTAAAACAATTAACAAAAGGACAATATACGGGTGAAAACACTGCATTGCATCCAATATCTCAGAATCAGATTTATATCAAGAGCCCTACCACCATCAAGAAAACGTACCACAGAACCAACATTGATGAAGGCAAACGCCCTCCAATACACATTTTGTCTTTTGAGTGTTTAACTAAATTTATAGTTTAAAAATTTACCCTCCATGCCACTAGCTTTGATCTCAGTATTTGCCACTGGTGCTGCCCAAACACACGATCAGTATGATGACTGCATTTTAAAACTTAAGTCAAATAGTGACTAATAAATAAATAATTATTGAACAAATAAAGCACCAGGTACTGGATCAGATATAGCTACAGCTGACCGGTGCAAGTCCAGGTGTACACTGTACAACCTGTAGGGGGAAGTGAGAAGGAGGAATGGAGTTTGGAGGGATGGAGACAGAGAACACACCTAACAATTATAACTTGATTCATTTGGTCCATCTTACAGTCAATCAACTTGGCAGTGATTGCTTTAACCACCCATAGTTCCACCTCATCGTCATTGATCTAAAACGGAACTTTCAACGTCTTAATTAAGCTAGAGAAGAAAGAAAAAGGCCAACTATAACAAAAAGGAAAACAAATGCAAATACCCGAAGTGTGTCCCTAATAAGTGCATATGGAATTTGCCCTGATCCATCAGAGGCAAGATCCACCAAAGACATCAGCCTCATCTTCGTAATACATTCTTCATGCACAAGGTCTGAAGACATAATCTATCAAAAATTGTGGCTATAAAGCAAGGGGGAAGAGAGCTTTGCACATGCAACTATAGATAATCATCTGTGGCATGAATAAAGAATTACCGTAGCTTTTCAACAAGGTAGAATTTGCAGCATGAAACTCCAAGTACACATTCAGCGTCTGAGTAAGAAAAATTTTGAGTAGCTGATATACCAATGCATATTTAGCATCCTTCTCCAATTGCCCAACAGCAGGCATGTCTAGTAAATCACACTGCAACGTGACAGTCAAAGATTATCAAAGCTCCTCCAGAACTTATACAGCAGAGGCGTGATGAAGCAGATGACTATTATGGAAACAGTGAAAAGAAAATAAACGGACCATAATACATACAGCACTGAACTACTAGAAAACAAATTTAGGTCCATTCATAAAACAAAACAGCAGGATGTAACAATAAATGATGAAGCTAACTTCTCTGTCAAGACTCACGAAACACAATAGAGGACAGAAAAATGATGGGCATCATTGACTTCTAAAACCCAAGAGTCTTTAAACAGCACAATTCCAGACAAACCTGCAATCCAAATGTTAAATTCCATGTTGGAACTTGGACAAACAAGGAAATTTCTGGACAAAAGGGAGACCAAGAAAAACTATAGGAGAAACTATTAAGAAAGATTTAAAATTAAATAGTTTGTCTAAAAATATAATTTACGATAAGACTTTGTGACGTCGATTGATCCATATAGTCGACCTCACATAGTGGGAAAAGGCTTTGTTGTTGTTGTTGAAAGCATCACAAGTGGAACTGTACATCACTGGAAATCTGGACTGGATGCCAATTGAAAATTCCCATATATTTGGCTCTTGTTTAGCATTTTCCAAATTACAGTTACTAAATGTCATTGAAATGAGTTATGAAAAAACATCCCATGGGTCATATTCATCACTATTTAAATTTGTCTTTACAATCATTTCTAGTGGATAGAGATTCACACAGGCAGCTGAAAGAAGCAACGTAGAACAGAAAGATATGGGTGCCCAGGAATCCTCTTTTGTAACCACATGCCCATTAATCAATGAGTCTCAATATATTGACAGCAAGAAAGCACATGGGTCATCTCTAGGATTTTAAAATTAGGCAACAAATTATCAGGTGGTTTAAAAACTATGTCACAGTTTTGCTTCCACTTACATTCACGCAGGAACAGAGAAAGTCAAGCACCCTCAGAGTGATAGAAGCATAAAAAAATAGATTTTAACAATACCAACGTAATTTTCAAAGATAACTGGACAAAGTAGGAACAAGAACAGAAAAGATAGGCATTTATCCAGAAAAGTATACAAACTATAGCTCCTGCAATCTTTTGAATCTCATACAATCAAATTAATTACCTGAAATATGTCAGGTGCCCTTACAAATTCCACAACTGCACGCACAGCCTCCTCCTTGGCTTCACTTAAAGCATGCACATCTTCTCCAGAAAAAGTCTCCAAATACTTGGTCAGGAACCTTAAAGAATCCTTCGCCATGCTGAGACAAGAGAAGAAAAAAATGTTCATAGAAATAAAAAGGGGGTTGCAAGATGAATCGGAAGATGGTTGTCCCTTCAGTAAGGAAGGATCGTACTGATAGAATGAAACTGAATTTAAATGGTGAAGCAAATGAATATTAAATTTCAGTTCAAGGAAAACACTTCTGACTTCTGCTTTACCTTTTATTATCTTTCAAAATGTCAGAGACAGCAAGGAAGAGCTCACGTTGCTCCACGATCCCAATACTGCCCCAGTCTTTCAAGAAGCTATCCATCTTTGTGAATGAAGGTATGACGTGTTCTGTGACTTTCCCATGAACTGCTAAATTCAATGCCTTCAAGTAGGCATAAAACCGGCTGTATGGAGTCTCCAAAAGGTTGTAAAGATTGAACAAACTGCAGAGAATGAAGAAAGGATTTTAAAAAAAGAAAAAAATAATAACAACAGTGATATAAGCATGCATTACCAAAGCTATTTAAAAAAGTATGAATGTATGTAATATTACATCTTTAAGCGCACTGCAGGCTTTTCATTTGGTTGTTGAATTACTTTTGCTGCTATGACTTTTGTGATCTCCAACTCTTCATCTGGATTCTCAGTCTTTGTAACAAGATTGCATATAATAGTGAAGATGGACTCGACATCTGTTATCAGAAATAACAGCCACAGGCCCATAGTCATTAATTCTGATTGTCATCAAGATAGTGATGGAGTCTGTGTTTTGCAACTTTATAAATTATGTTCACACTTGACAACATTTGGCTTGCAATATTCATTGCACGTCCTATTACCTTGAGCAATTCTGTATTTTTCAAATTACATTATAAAACAAAAAAGAGAAAAGTGCATTTTGAGGAACAAATTTCTGAGCCACAAGAAGTGGACCATGCAATATCATCCACAAAAGGCTTAAAGAAGATCAAGTATCAACAATGCCATAATCAAACGAGACAGCGGGACTTAGAGAAGAAGTCAGATGATTGTACCATGTATATACATAAATGATTAATGTGTGTTTTTATGAACAGTACTGGGAAGAGAATAAGACTGGGAAGCTAGAAGACAATTCCACCTTAGCATGTACAAGTATGCTGAAATTTAACAGTGTAGACTGTGGATCAAGCAAAGAGAGTATTCTACCTTTTTCGGACACCTTTGAGAATATCAATTCAGCAGAAGTAACCATCAATGATGCTAGCTCTAACCACTTTCCCATTGCAATGAATTCTTCAGCCTCCATACACAGTCTACTGACTTGTGGCTCAGCAACCTGACAAACCAATACTAAATACATCACATATACAGACAGGGATGAACATACAACAATAATGCATTTTCCAAGTTTCCATGAGAGCAAAAAGGTGTACTCAAATATACTGATGAGGTAGAGCATACAACAAAATTAGAGAATAAAATCTTGCACTTGATTTGATAGACAATAATTGCTATGCAGAACATTTAATTCACTTCATATTTAGAATATGATGGAAACCAAGGTAGTATAGAATGTCAAAGTCCCATATTAAGTAATATAGCTGCTCAATGGGGTATTTAAATAAGGTGATTCTCCCATCTTAACAGTTAGTTTTTGGGAAAGAGTTTCCCACCTTACTTGGGTGTCCATCAATTGTTATCAGAATTGGTGGTTTGCAGCTATAGAAAGGGCTACTTGCAGTGGACTCTAACTGGAAAATGGCCAAGTGTCATAGAGTATAGCCGTCAAAACGTCGACTTTCCAAGGATGGCCAATTAATGAAGATTAAGGTAGTATGGAATGCTAAAACCCGTACTGAGTAGTACAAGCCACTCAATAAAGTATTTAAATAAGGTGATTCTCTCATATCAACAGCTAACTTTTGAAGGAAAGTTTCCCACTTCGCTTGGGAGCCCATCAACATAAACGTAATTAAATATATATATATATATATATATAGCAGAAAACCACATAAAGGCTTATTACAGAGATAATCAAAATCATGATCCTACGTAAGATCAAACAAGGTGTTCCAAAGATTAGATAGCCTAATTAAGATGAGAATCAAAAAATCGTACCTCCTGTTATGTACTATACATATATATATAGAGAACAAATATAATACTGAATACATAGGTTCATATAAAATGTCTCTGAAAAAGCATTGATATGACCCTTCAAGCAGGAAAAGATAGAATTATGACATATGCCCACATTTTTAATTCAATGAGCATCAGCCAGGACCAATGCTTGAGAAAGATCAAGAAGTAGAACAGGAAAATTAGTTTAGAGGACAAGAGAACATAAATAGAAGAGAAGGAAAAAATACCTAAATGCATAAAAACCAGGGTTTAGAGGAAGGAATAAGCCAAAATTTTTTAATATGAACCTGATAACCATCAGAACAATCAAATTGAAACGCAGCCAAAACAACTTCAGGGATTCATTCTTACTTCCTTTTTTCTGTCAAAAGAAGTGTTACGACCTTTTATTTTTCCCCATGTCCTAAGCCACAATAATGGACAATCACTATCCCCCTCTCCCCTCCACAGTCCCCACACACCACCCCCAAAACACCCCAATCCAAAAAAAGCAAAAAATCCTCAACAATTTCTACCCTTTTTAACCCATTTTTTCTTCCACACACTTCCACTCTCCACCCGCACGCCTTACTGAACAAGGCTTTTATTGATATTTTGTGACTGCTGTTTCATTTTTTGGAGCTTCAAAGTCGAACAGGGCAATAAATGAATGGGAAACTAGCATAAGTTAAGGACACTCAACAGTCAGACTGATTCTCAAGCACTCCCCCCCCCCCCCCCCCAACAAAAAAAAAAAACTGATTCTCAAGTATGTGTAGTTCTCCATCCAATATTAATCATGCCCGACTACCACTTAAGTAACCAATTCTATTACCATCAAATTCCAGAAGCATTCCCAGTTACCGTATACATGATGCTAAGTCAATAAACTATCCTAGCAGGAGGGAATTTTGAGGTATACGAGAATAAATGAAAACAGTATTCAACCCAAATATAGGAAGAGCAGCGTCTAGTACCTCAGGACCGGCATCGGCCCAGGCAAGCTCCGAAGCGAATCGAACGACGGAGAGCGCCGGATCTTCCTCGGAGGTTGGCACCACGGTCGTCATTGTTGTTGTGAACCTCACTGCAACTTCAAAATTTGAAACCCTAGTTTCCGCAGCCCGGCAGGGAGTGAGAGGCAGAAAAGGGAAAAACCCTGATAGGCTCTATTCGATAAGAACTCAGAATATTTTTAACTGTAGAAAAGGTAAAATGTTTTGTCTACTTCTAATTCGTAATACGATACGATTATACGACCGTGATAACCGTCTATAAAACGTTATCATACATTCTACCCTACTGTTCGCTTGTTACGGTACAAGCAATCGAAATATTTTTTTTAATTATATAAAATTCATTTCTTGATGTGCCCGGGAAAACCATTTGGTTCTCAAACCCTACTTCTCATCACAATTACTTCAAGAAAGTTATCAATAAAATGATGACTATTTTTTTCTCTTGTGATACAAAAATTAAAATAGAAAAAAAGAAATTGATACTTCTGAAATCCTTGTTCGTGTAATCCCAATTAGTGATTTAAATTTCCATAAAATTTGGCAGATAAAATGTTAAATAATATACTCATAAAGTGTAAAGAATAGTGGATTCTCCCTATCACAAAAATTAGAATAATTTATTATTTTTGTCCTTAAAAGACAATTTGCCTTTCAAATTGTTCTTCGAAAATATGATAATTTTTATTTAATCTCTTTATAAATTTGTTTTAGTCATTTTTGTACCTTCATTTGTTAACATTACGGTAATTAACTTTTTAATTTAATTATCTAAAGGAACAAAAATAATTAAAAAATTATTAATAGACTAAACTGATAAGTTTATACTTTGAGAAATTAAATTAAAATGTTAATTAACTTTCAGAAAAATAAAAATAATAATTTGCTCCAACAATTATTGTCCTCATTCCCATGGCCTTTTTACTTCGCAATAATGTAATTCTAACTTTGGTTATAATCCATATATAAATAAGAGTTAATTATATTATTCTTTCTTGTGATTTAACTAAATTATATTTAATACTTTTTTTAGTTCAACAAATAGTGCTTAGTTCCCTTCACATTTAATACATATTGAAAAAACTCTTACTCAGTTTATTTTATGTCAATGGAACTAATTTTGTACATTCTTTTCAAAATTGATACTTAAATATTTTTACTATCATATTAAGAATAAAATCACAATTTTACAGTAAAATTTAAAATTAATTTAACTACTTTTATTGTCATATTAAGAATAAAATCACAATATTGTATAAGGTAAATAATAAGTTTTATTAATAGAAAATAAATTGGTAGAGAAATATCATACATCATGAGAGTCAGTTGATATTTTTAAAATAAGAAGTATCAAGCATAACTTTGCTAATCTTCATGAGAGATTAATGCAATTTATTCTATAAATTAATAATCCAGGAGGAGAATAATGGGAAACTCTTAGCTTGTAAACATAGTCAGTTTCATTAATTAAAAGACAACAAATCTGCAGAGCATACCAAACTTATGAATCAGCAAATCATGGGTCATCGGCCTCACCAACATTATCAAGTCATTGAGTTCAATTTCTCCAGGAACCAGTCCACGGTTCTAAACTTATGACACAACTATTTATTTTACACACAATATGTGCTAATGAAAAGCATTCTTAAGGCTTAACACAGATGACTAATTCCCAGGACCACCAAAGAGGTAGCCCAAGGAAGATCCGCCTCCCGGGGCAGCATGAACCTTGGTAGATGGTCGATCCTGCATCCAAAAGGAAACCACAAATATGAACAACATTGCCTAGATATCATAACCACAGCCACTAATAGAAATTTTATTCAATCTCAATTCCTATGTCACCATGCCAAAACTCTTATGTAGAAATGAGGCAGGGCGACAAGTAATGCATGTTAACTTTTATCTATATGGAATTATTATGTATTAAAATATCAGAATCTACTATTATTTCATTAACGCTCCCATCTATAAAGATGCTGCTCTATCATATACCTTTGAACAACAGCAAATATGTTAGTGTTAAAAGTAAGCATCATATCCAAGGACTTACCATGATCACCAGAATGAACGTAAATGAAAAAGGACTATTCCCATAAGTAAATACTAAATAAGGCAAGGAAAGGAATTGTTACATAAGGAGGTCTACAGCAAATCCGGTAACTTGATAGTTAATGTAAAGTGCAAAAAAGCACACTGAACTGAGGACTGATTACTAAGTGAAAAGATACAGCAGTAGCACCAATTTTCTTGAGCATGTGTGTTTGCCAATGCCAACTATAAAACACATATTAGAGTCTACAATCCTAGAAAATGAACTGAGAGACTGAAAAAGAATGGGAGAAAATAATACTAAAAACAGATGGTGAACTGCACCATTAAATTATCAGTAATCTTCTGATAGACCCTGTAGCTACACTAGGGAGGCTCAAAAGTGGGGAAAGGTTTACACTAAAACAATAAGAAGCTTTTTTTCACTAAGTGGAGTCAGCTAGCTACATAGATCAAATGACACCATGAAATTTTATCATAAACCATCTTTATGGACAAACTATTTAAATTTAAATCCTTTTTAATGGTTTCACCTATAGTTACTCTCTATCTAAGCTAATCTCTTTATTAGGGCTTCTACAAGTTTTCTACATACATGCCCAAACCATCTAAGACGCAAGTTTATAATATTTTCACAATAGGTGCGATTTCAACTTTCTTTCTAATGCATTAATTTTAAATTTTATCTTGTCTGATGTGTACACTCATCCAACGCAATATTCTCATCTCTGCAATATTGAGCTTATTATCTTATTAGCATTTTATTATCCAATACTCAGTTTCATCTAATATTACAGATTTTATAACTGTACGATAAAATTTACTCTTAAGTTTGAATGGTACACTTTTATCATAAATAACACTCGAAATACTCCTCCATTTCATTCACCTTGCTTAAATATTGTAGTTTACATCTTTCTCTATTTCCTTGTCACGTTGTATAATGGATTCAAGATACTTAAATCGTATGACTTGTGACATAGTATGTTCTCCAATTTTCATTTCTACTTTAGAATTAATGCGTCTTTTACTAAATTTACATTTTATCTACTTCATTTTACTTCTACTTAAATGGGGAAAGGTTTACATTAGAAAAAAAAAAAAAAAAAGAATAAAGGCCCAATGAGTGAGATGACAACTGATGGGTAGAAAGGGAGTTTAGCCCAAAATAACTAACTTTGTCGTCTAGTGTGAGTGGAGGAAGAAAGCTATTGTGGAAGTGTGAGTTGCTTATAAAGGGGGTGGTGAGCTAGAAAGAAAAGGGGGATCTCTAACCCCTTGTTTGGTTTGAGGGGAGGGGAGGAGAGGTCTCCTCCCCTCCCCTTGTTTGGTATGCATTTTTAGAGGGGAGGGGAGGGAAAATTTCATTAAACTTTCCCTCCCTTCCCCTTCTCCCCCTCCCCTCCAATTTGGGGGGATTGGGAGGGAAAGTTGTTTTAATGAAATTTTTGGACTAAATTACCCTTATATTTATTTGTTTAATTATTTAATTAGTTTTATTTATTTATAAATTTTTTTAAATAATTATAATTATAAAAAATTTCTAATATTTGTTTAATTTAATGATAAAAATATTAAATTTTTAAAAATAAAAAAATAATTAATTGTATTATCATTACTTTTAAAACATACAAGAATAAAATAGTCTATACATTATTATTTTCCCTCCCTTCCCTTCCTAAACCAAACAATATATCATTAAAATCCCTCCCCTCCCCTCCCCTCGGTTAAACCAAACATAGCCTAAGAAAGTAGAGGAGAGATCTGTCCTCTCAAAAGCTAGTGGAGGATTCCTTATAAGGAGCTTATTCATCTTCTCCCACCCCTTTTTCTGTTATTTCTAATTTTGTAACTCAATTTACTCTTCCATTTCTTTCTTACCAAGGAAAGGAGGCTATAATTCGATACATAAATAATACTAAGTTGAAGGATTCCGTCACTTGAGACCAGAGCAATTGTATTTGAGGTATGGTTGGCACCAGAATGGAGAATTGAATGGACTTGTCGGAGAAGAACATTGGTTTGTAGCAAAAAGAACAAGAGGAGATGAAAGAAGAACAGACAGCTATGAGAGCGTTAGTGATTGAGTTACGTGATCAATTAGCTGAGATGATTAGTGATTTTAAAAAAAGCAAAACTATAATTCAAGCTTGACACCTAGCACAATCAGAGAAAGTAAGAAACATTGATACGAAGACTCTTTTGGCAAAGATAAGAAGGGAGGGGGCAAAGTTCAAAAAGACAATAGGGAAAGAAATTGAGGAAGAGCAACAAATGCCAGTGAACAAACTTGATAAAGAAGAAGAGGTTAGGTCAGAAGTCACCAGAGTTTCTAAGCCTATAAAGCTGATCCTAGTCTTTCACCCATCCAAATCCAAGGAGATTCAACTAGAGAATGGGGGAAAACTAGTTTCCTTTGCAACTCTAGCTCCAAGCAGACCCATAGACAGCCATCACCTAGGCAACGCTGAGGAAGATAGGAGAAAAGGGCCGAAACATTGTTATGTTAAGGAGGATGACAATGATGAGTGCAAAGATGTAGTGAGAAGCTGGGTCATAGACCGGGTTAGGGAAGTTGGATGGGGTAGAAGTCTAAAACTGAATTGGGGAGAAAATTTGGGCTCTAAAAGAAGTTTGGGTACTTAGAAGAGACAAAGGCCTGGGAATGATTGGGCCAATCAAAATAGTGGACCTCTTTAATCAATACCCACAAGTCTTGCAAGTTCTCGTTGTGAAGGAAACCATATAACACTATCGTTTGTAGATGTGTGATGAACGATGACTAAATGCAGGAGATAAGGCGAGTTCAATAACATGATCTTTTGTGGCCAAGTTTGATGACTTTCAACGATTGCCTAATGCCAAGGGAGCCAATCAAAGGGGACTGGAATGTGGTCTTTTTGCCACTAAGATGTTTAGGGCAAACTGTGAGAGAAAGAACTAGCAATTTCAACTACTCACCATGGCAAAAGAGGTAAGGGCCAATGATGTAGATGCTGATGGTGGGGGAGCGCCTATGGTTGTCACTCGATTCTCAGTAGAGCAGAAGCATATTGTGAGGCCTCTAGTTGTGATTAATATCTAGGATGCATATTATTCAAAAGTAGAGCTCAAGCCTTCAAGTATATTAGGTTCACTAATTATTAATCCACGTCTATCCCTAGATGGGTCAACGATTGCCTATGTAAGGGATTGTGAATTTTATGTTCTAAATCTGTTCTATATTGAATCAAAGCAACTGACCCATGGGGATGAGAAAAATGGTTTGACTCATGGCCTTGCTAAGTATATAGCTTTCACTAAAGTTGATGCTTCTTAAATATCACTTTTTAGAATCATGCATCAAGGTAAAAGCTCAGTTGGTTTAGAGGCACAAAGAGACCATCCTTATCCTTTTGCGGGAGATTTAAATGTTAAGGGTCATCTTTTGCATGTCCCTATTAGACTTACCCATGGTAAGGGAAAGCACATCATCGTCCTTGCTTGTCATATGCAAAATTTTGTTAATATCCTTGATGCAATTGCTCGTCTCCCTAGGGTGTTACCTTGCTCATTGAACAATGGAAGTTTAATCATGTCCATTGTTCAATCATGTTCTCTTGTATGAACAGCCATCTACAATTCCAAGATTCAAAGGGTTTCAACTTGAGCCAAAGACGGCACCCCATTGTATGGAGCTCTATATATGCCAAATGCATAAGTATTTAAACCTCCACCTTATAGAATTATGATTCAGGTTCACTGGGGTCCAAGAGTACAGCTTGTTTGTAATTCTTGGATTAGTATAGTTGAATAGGGACACAATATTTGCAAAATCAAGGCTATTTACTCAAGTTTGGGGAAAAAACACCGATTGAAGTCATGGGGAAGCAGAACATTGATGAAGAAGTTAAGAAGATGTTTGAGGAACTTCCACAAGAAGGTGAACCAGTACTGAAATCGTACTCTCACCTACCACAAGACCCTTCCAGCATGATTAAGCCAGAGGTCCAGCTCCTAAATATCAGGCCAAATTGCTACAAACACTCCAAAAAGGCTGCAATTAAAAGGTGGGTGGGAGAAATGCTTGAAGTTGGAATTATAAAACCGAGTGCAAGCTTTACTCAAGTCCTGTGACATCGGTGAGAAAGAATGATGGTAACTGGCATTTTGGTGTGAAAGCATCAAGGACAGCATTGTAGAAATGAAAGCCTTCTCATTATGATAGAATGAAGGAGTGGATGATATTGATAGTGGGGTTAACAATGATAGTGAACTATCAACCATTATACAACTATTTCTTACGAAGAAGGAGAAGCAAGAAGGATTCAGCCTTAAAAGAGAATGCCAATTGTATGAAAAGATGACACCATTTAAAGAGCTGTATGGGAGAGCTCCACCTACACTGCTTCAGTGCAATGATAGCCCATTTGTGGTGGAAAGGGTTAATGATCAGTTGAAGTAATCTGATCTTAGCTGAACTAAGGGCCCACCTAGAGCAAGAACAATTGAAGATAGAGGAGCAAGCTGATCAGAAAAAGAGTGCAGGGGAATTTGATATTGGGGACATGGTTCACTTCTGACTTAAGCCCTATAAGCTGAGAATTCTAACCAAAAAGAAAAAAGGGAAGTTAGCTCCCAGATTTTATAATCCCTACAAGTTAGAGTTACCTGCTACAACCCAAATTCATTCAACTTTCCATGTTTCACAAGCCAAGAAGTCTTTCCATTTTTCTGTTCCTGTTTAGCCCATCCCAGCCTCACTTTCTGAGGAGATGGAGCTGCAAGTCAAACCTGAAGAAGTTAAGAAGGCATGGATGTTAACCAAGGGACAACAGCAAATTCTCATAAAGTCGGAGGGGGTGTTTGATTGTGACAGCACTTGGAAGGATGTAGAAGTCCTTGAAGTACAATTTCCAACCTTCCACTTTGAGGACAAAGTGAAGCTTGATGGGGTAGGAAATGATGGACCCCATAGCTATACAAGAGAGGCTCAAAAGTGGGGAAAGGTTTACACTAGAAAGAAAAAAGAAAAAAATGAAGGTCCAATGAGTAAGGTGGCAGCTGAGGAGCAGAAAGGAGATTTAGCCCAGAATAACTATATTGTTTAGTGTGAGTGGAGGGAGAAAGGTATCGTGGGAGTGTGAGTTGGTTATAAGAGGGGTGATGAGCTAAGAAAAAAAAAAGGGGGGGGGGCGAATCTCTGAAGAAAAAGAGGAGAGACCTGGCCTCTTGAAAGCTAGTGGGATTTTCCTTGCAGGGAGCTTATTCATCATTTTCTTTATCTTCTTCTATTATTTCTAGCTTTGTAACTAAATTTACCCTTCCATCTCCTTTTTATAAAGGAGAGGAGGCAGTGATTCAATACACAAATAATACTGAGTTGAAGGATTCCATCATCTTTCAAAACCTATTCGAATGATTCAAATTAAATAGATTAATTTTGTTATATGACACTAAGAAGAAGAAGAAGAGTAGGATAGAAGAGAGAAGAATGAAAGAGAATTAGGAAAACTGAATATTACTCATCAAACTTGTTACTTCTCTTTTTTCCCTCCACGGGTATATATTCAAAAGTTAGTTAAAAAATAACTTCCTTTAGGAAAGCTGAATAAGAGAAGTTGTAAGGAATTAGTTAATAACAGATATTTCATTCTGTTATTAACTAATTCCTTACAACTTCTCTTAACAATCTCCTAACACCTAACATCATATGAAAAGTGCTACTCTTATGACCCACATGGCATAGATAATAAAAATTAAGAAAGCATATCATACTTTGCACTTATTATATCCTACAGATATGAAAGAATAGAATTCTCGTAACTCACAAGTCACATGGTTTGGATCCTATAGGAGGGGGTCCTGTAGGAAAGAGAGTGATTGTGTGTGCCCTACTATTACTCAATCACTCTCTTTTCCACAGGACCCTCCTATACAGGAAAAGATCCAAACGTCAAGTCACAACATTTGACAATCAAATTGTTCTTGTCCTTTTGGTAGGAAGGACAAGAACAATTGTAGTTATTTCTAATTCAAATAGTTTCTCTAGAATTTGATCCTAGGATTTCCCATGTTGTAGCACTGTTGTTTTGCATATTGTTGTTTACTTACTGTCTAAATTTGTTTTGCCCCTGGCATAAGTTGTAGACTCTAACATTGCACCTTCCTTACTTTTTAATGAGCATTATCAATAAATGAAATGAAAAAGGGAGATTCCAATCCTCATTTCTCACAATATTGAGGTTTAGAAATTGAATATTTCAAAATTTCCTAGGTCAAGGCCAGTGACAACAATGTTTAGAACATACGTACAGGAGGAAAGATATAAATGCAGTACAATTCAAATGAACTAAAGAGAGAAGTCAACAAGGGCTATACAGTGATAAAATTGCCGCAGTTTTGCCCATCAGCACGATGGTAATTGTTTGTGAGATTCCCATGAATTCCAGCTGGAATTCCCTTATCAATTGGTTGTGATGCAACATTTGCATTTTGAGAGTGCCCTCCGTTTGCAGGTTGACCTTGAACAGGAGCACTTTGGGTGTTGTTGGCACTGGCAGTCTCCCCGCTTCCAAAGAGATAGCCCAAAGAACTCTGACCACCACCACTGCTAACCCCACGACCCATTTTCTGTCAGTTTAGAATTTGTGGATAAATCTGCATTGCACATTTTCTTTTATGAGGAATATAAACCCCAGCATTTATGGGCTGACGAAAAGATAACATATAAATAAATGCAAAATGAAAAACCAAGTGATTTAAAATACAGCTAACAGAACAATAAACTATCAGTCCATCTAAGCCTATAAATAATCGCATATCATTTAATTTATTCCAGTTCCAACGAAGGACAATATTTCTGTATAGAACAAGGGTAACCATGATAATTCAATTCTCTTACACAATGCTGGTTACAACTAACTCAAGATCCACTTTGACGTCCTCATGTTGCTTTGCTGTGTTCAAAGAGCATGGGCTTCATTGAATAAGGCATGATTGACATGAGTTTTTTCTTCACTATCGAATAACTACTTGAGGGAATAGGACAACCATTGAAATCAGACGCTAAAGTTAAGAAAATATGACCCCATGAAATTCAGCATCATGCGATTTAAGCCCCAAAAAACAAACTAGAGTATGGCGAATCAGTAATCTTGCAATGCCAGTTGAATTGTCCCGCCAGCATCACACAGTTAAACCCATAAATCCAACTATCGACAAACTACATGTAAGTGTTAAATCTTAATCGAATAAGAGGTAAACAACCCCCCACAAAAAAAAAAAAAATTGCCGAATGAAAAGAGAAAACATGTATAAACAACTAGGAAAGCAGGTGGAATGTGCAGTAGAATATGATGGGTTGATTAGGAAAATTGTCATAGTAGAGTAGAAAGCAAAATCGAAGTGCTCTAGGTGAAGTGCGTGGCTAAGAGTATGGATCGAAACGGAAATCCTGAAGAGCAAGAATGTCATACCTAGCTCCCCAGAGCGAGTAGATAAGGAGCGAGGCAAACTCGCATTCGGATAATAAACAAATATTTATAGCGGAGCTCAAAGATTGAAGGAATGAGTAAATTACGCTAATTTTTTCAAAAAATTTATTTAAATTATATCTAATTTGTTTAAAAAAATACAGTTAAATTCTCTTTAATTTATTTTCTGTTAATAAAATTAATTTTTCATATAATATGTTTCTTAAAATATAAAATTATTTAATTTTTCTATTATTATATTAAGAATAAAATTATAGTAATTAATTTTTTGATAAAAATTTATAATATATATCAATAAAATTAAAAGTAATTTTTAAAATTAAAAATATCAAATATAATTCAATAAAAAAAAGTAGCATAATTTATTCATTATATTTATATTTTGATATTCAGTTTTGGGTTTCAAATTTGTTCCACGCGATCAATAATTTGAGATGGCCATTGCCCTTTCGGCTCAATTGGTCGCAAGTGGCAAGTGATGGGACTTGACCTTTTAATATTAAAAAAAAAGAAAAAATATCAATTTCATCTCTTAACTTAATTAAAAATCTTGTTTTGATATCTAATATTTTAAAATCCCTTCCGTTAGCAAAAATATAAATTGCTTCCAAGTCGTTCTTTCATCCACTTCCGTTAGCATCAACCATTAATTACATATATGGCATCCTACTTACCATTTTTGTCTGATTCATTTTTTAGTTTTTTCTCTCTCTCCTTTTTCTCTTCTCTCTCTCTCTCTCTCTCGTAACCCATTTTTCTTAGAAAAATTATATTTTAAAATTCTAAACTAAAGATATTTATATTAAAAAAATTTTAATTTTAAAATTATTCTAAGAAATTTTTTTAAAAAATTTAATTTAAAATCTTGAATTATAATTCTCCAACACAATTTAAAATTTTGACCCTATAATTCTTTAAAATAATTTTGAAATTTAAAATCTTTTATATAAATACTTTTAATTTGATTTTTATTTTTCCAATCTCTTTTCTCCTCTCTTATCTTTCTCTCTCACGTTCTCTCCGCACGAAAGTTTAAGCGAAATAGTGTTGGCTGATAAGCATGCTATAAATACTGTGCAAACAATAAGTTCATGCAAGCTTCTGTGCACATAAAATAAGAAAGAAAAAGATAAAAAAGTAGAGATATGGAAAATGGGCAAAAGAGAGACAGGAAAGTTACAAAAGAGAGAAAAAAGAGCGAACCAGATAAAAAATTAATGACTCAGCAAAAACGTGTCAAATAGAATGCCACTTATGCACTTGACTGTGGATGCCCAAGGAAAATAGAAAGAAGGATGACTTCAAAATAATTTTAAAATATCAGGGACCAAATGAAATTTTTTTTAATTGACAATTTGGCCAAGAAAAGCTTGCAATAAATGCTGACATTTTTGGTAGTTAAATTTATATATGATTTATTTTCATAATTTTATATATTCATAACAATTATATAATGTTTAATGTATTGCATTGAACAACTTATTAATTAATGTACAATTAATTCTTAACAAACTTAATCACAATCTATCAAGCAACAAATTTCATAATAGCGTCATCAAAATAAAAAAAAAATCTAAAAAGGAAAAAAATTAAATAAGTCAAGTGTAGTTAAACATAAAATGAAGTTCAAGATTGACAATTTTTATATTAAAAAAATATAATTCAAAACTTAATCTGCCCAAGTGTAAGCCTTAATACAGTGCACTTTACTTGTGGATTGCAATTGCCATTACTTGCTTGGCGGTGAGGCAAAGTGATGAATTAATGAACTTACTTTAGCCGAAAAAGAGGGTAAGCTGCCAAAGGCGATCCCTTGCTCAAGCATCACGCATGTGACAACTTGCAGTTCAATGTCTGATTGATCAGACACCTTCTTTTTTGAGTATCTTGTACTTAGTGCTTTATTGCTTACCCATTACTATACCAAACCCAATAACAGTTGCTTATGTATACATATTTATAGAAGTCACAAGTCTAAGCTAAAGCAACGATTCTGTTTAACAATAGCTAAAAAGAGAGGTCCCTGCCACAATTAAAACAAGTTCGGAGCATAGCTAGAATTCAATTTGATTATTGGTCCTTTTAAAAAGTGTATTTATTTATAATTGATTTTATCTATTACTTTTAATAAATTGAATTTGTCTAAGAATCTTTTCAAATTCATGGTGATGGAAGCAACTCACAAATAGAAGGCACCCTAAATATGTACTTTCAAGACATAAGCTTAGCATGCACCAAGTTTCCGAAGAATTCTGTTTTGTCTTAACGCTTAAGAGCAGTCAAATTCAATTGATAACCGGATTCCAAATCCCGAACACGCACATCTGTTGATTCCATCATTGATAATCAATGTTATTTACTTTCTTCTTTCCTGTCCTTTTTTCCAAGCCTTGCAATTATAATTTGTTCATTACTAATATTATGATATATTTAAAGGGTGTCTCCCTTTAATTATATTACAAATTAAAACTACAGCCAGGAATTACTTCAATTCAGTTTCTCCCAAAGGGTGTCTCCCTTAACAAGCAGAGCTCTCATGGGAGAAAGCAAATGTCAGGACATCATGCAAAAGACAGCATCTTAGCTTTATCGCAACTTATAAAGGAAGAGAAATTTATTTATTAACACTGCTAAATGTACAAGTACTTATAACTAGAGTGACAAATGCAAAGAAATCACAGAAAATTACATACAAAAAGGAGGAAATGAAAAAGAACCCCAAACTAAAGTCTCCAGAATTCCCCATAAGTAAGCCTTAATAAATCTGAAGTGATTATTGAACATCAAAAGAATGTAAGATCCTTTAGCAAAGCTAACCCTTGAAACTTTAACTAGTAATACTTGTAACACAACATGGCTTCATATCACAAGTATTAGTGAACTGCCTGCAAAAGTTAATGTATACTGACAAGTGTTCCTAATTTAACTAGAAATAGAAAAGACAAGAAACAAACCTGCAGTTTACATAGATACTAAAGTAATCAAGTCATGCTACCCCCACACAATACCTTTTTCGCTGAGGATAAAACTCAGAAATGATTTTTAAGTGTTTACTATTAAGTTCTCTAATAAAAATATGATAAATAAATTGTTATAACTTAGCTCTACATAGTTGGGTCATTTAAAAAAACTTTCACTATATATTATATTTTTATTGAAGAATATAATAGTCAACACCTAAAGAATTTGACCTAAGTCTTGTCCTTTTGCTGAAGGGACTGCATGAAGTTACTGATGCCATTTGCATTCCTACGTCATGTTAGTGGAGCTTTACCATGAACAGGCCGGTATAATAACGTTTTCAAGGGATCTTTGAAATCTCTACCAGTAACTTGTGCAGGGCTTGAGGCTTTGAGAAAAAAGGAGAATGATCCGCCCCTTTCAACCGGAAGACTCTTTCTGGGGGACTTGCATTTATCATGTTCTCCTGGAGTGTAATGGGTATGGCATTGTCTTCAGGTGTTACTATGTAGAACCTCCTTACAGATCCATGTTTTAGGTCAGAAAGAGAAAGCTTCTCTAATACTGGTGCAAATGGTATTGGCCTCATTGAAACAGATGCTAACGCAACATCCTGTACCAAGATATCAAAGTAATCAAGAAATGAGGAAAGGATCAATCAGGGCTAAGAGACTTGGTCCTATCCCCATACTGGCACACAGGAAAGACCGACACAGATGACAACGACAGAAACAATTATCAAATCTCAGTAACAAAATTTCATAATATTTAGTAGCCAGTGTATTGACACATGCATCCTTTTCATGATAGCAACTCTGGGCATTATGAAAGTTTGATGCTCCATAGCTCCAAGATCAACTAAGGATTATTTTCATTAGGAGTTATCACAATTGTAATAGAGAATGCCCGTTCACAGCATGAAGGAAAGCCTCTCTTGTCTTCCTTTACAAGGAGGGACTGAGGGATGAATAACTCTGGCACACCATAGGTTATAAACTATTAAGTTCTCCCATATGAAAATATATCTGCAATAGCTCCCCCAAGTAGAAAACGCAAGTTTCTGGCTCCCCAGGATGAAATATTACTTCAATGGCCCATGTGTGACTTCTCTATTAAATGGTAAAAGTGACCAGATCTTAAAGTTTTCTTGTATAGTTTTAACAAAAGGTTACCAAGCGCATTCAAAGCTTTATATGTATGTTATAAATAATAATTCACTATCCCCTCACCCCCTCCCCAAAAATAAAAAAGAAATAGTCTACACCAGTGCTCCAATAAATCAATTTCATGTCATGGATATCATATCACAATATTAAATTGTTAAAGGAACAGGAGAATTTTTATGTTAATACCATAACTTACTTTGGCTGGACTTTGGTTGAATAACAAATCCCTCAACAATGACTTGTCTAGATCGATAGAAGAAGGAGGCTGATCTTTCCCATTTGAGTACAAAAATATTTGAGCCCGTCGTAGAAGATCATTTGAACCAGCCTGCAACAGCTAGTCACAATGAAACACGATGAAAGAATAGAGAAACTCTGCACTATAATTTATAAATCTTAACTGTTTTGCATAAGACCAGGAAATTATACTTAATCACAAATGCTCTTTCTCTTCATCTCTGACTCCTTTAAAGCTTAAAAGATGAAAGAAATGTTGAGAACCAAGCTTTAGAATATCAACATTTTTACTCGAAACAGATGACTTGTATAAATTTACATGAAACTTAATGAGCAAGATTGAGCAAGAAATTCACCAGTTAAAAAAAAAAATGTTAATGCATATTATGGACAGTCATGCAGCTATAGAGTAGTGTAACTCAGGCAATTAGCTTTTCAACTCTGGGATGGGCGAATTCTGAAGTATACAGGTTGGAAATGAATTTTAGAAACTCTAAACAAAAACCACTAATTATGGAAAACTAAGAAAATCCACTAATTAGTATCAAGGGAAAATGACTGTACACATCAAATGTACTGCCTTTTGCATGCTGCTCAAAGGCAGAGAGGTGATTGAATAAACTGGGATATTTTGGACAGATTCAATCACAGCTGTAAATTGGTTGTAAGTTCATATAATTATAATGAAATATAAAATCATAAAATGCCAGCAGCCACTTCTACTCCTGCTGACCTTGGCTCTACCATGCTTTCTATAAATTTTACAAAACATAGATATATCGGTCTTAAAAGCAACAGGATAAATTCACCTGTTGAGAAAAGATATCAAGAGTACTTTGTCCACTAATAAGCATTGCTGCAGCAATAAAGACAGCCTTGGAAATCTTAAGAGGAAACAATTGCATTGCATAAGATATACATGTCCCACCAAAATCATGTCCAACCAAGATCACCTGCAATAAGAATCAGAAAGAAAATAAGTAATAGATAGGAGGTACATTTTGCAGATAGCTTATTCTTATTACACCAAATTTTGCATCCTACCAAACAATACCCAATGGACCAGTGATAAAATCATCAAATGTCCTCACGAGTGTACAGAGAATGAAACATTTACGTATTGGCACATGTTTTCATTAGTGTGATTTAAATGGAACAAATACACCCTAGAGCCAGTTTCACAATATAATCAGTGCAATCTGTATGGAGGTAAATTGATTCTACCAACATTCAACAAAATTAAGAAAAAAAGCCAAGATTGATGCAATCCTGTTAAGCATGTCACTGCATCCCCTAAGCAATCTCAAGAAAGCCATGCTAATTTTAGCATAATAATAGTTGAAGTAAACCTCAACACAAGTTACCTGCAGTCAGATTTACAAAACCTTATTCAGAAATAACTAGGATCAACCACATTACTTTTCTTTTGCTATTCAACCATACCTAGGCTAGGGTAATATCTTCAACTGCATCCTTTTCAATTTTAAACTTCTTACCATTTCAATCCGAATCATTTTTCTTCCTTTTTCTTCAACTTCAATTACCTTGCTTTTCAGCATTTTTGTTTCTCATTTTTGTGTCTATATTTCTTACACAAATCAAGTTCCTTCTATCTTGAAGGGCAAAGAGGCTATTTATCCATGGTCATCCCCATTCCTTAAGTTTTCTTTTGTAACAATTCATCAACCTTCATATATGTAACTCCAGTACTCCACTATGACCTCTTACATAACACAGACGCATAGTTATACATTTCCATCAGAAATTCAGAATAATTACGGGGCTGGAGTATTTGGGGACACACATGCACAGAGAGTGAGAAAGAAGGCAATTAAAAAATGTCATAAACTTGACAAGATGCTGGCAATGTTGACAATAGATATGCTAAATGCCAAAATGCATCCTATCCCCACCAAGACTCAAAAACAGCTCATGAAGAAATATAAGAAACATTGAACAAATTGTCAGTTATTAAAGATAGGGAAGCAATAAGATAAACACCTTCTCGCCTTCAGGAAGTTTGTCAAGAAAATCAGTAAGTGGCTTCACATATTGTGATAGACATGTAATATTGTTTGTATCAAACGAATGAACTCCAGAACCAGTTAAGTCTATGGCATCTACTTTAAAACCACCTTCTTCTAGAAGAGCAATAGTTTTATACCAACACCAAGCACCAAAGCCACCTCCATGGACAAGCACAAAATGATTGGTGTCCAGATCATCAAGCTTTATACCCTGTCAAATTGGAAATCTTGGCATAACTAAAGGGATCTCAGCAATAAAAATGATAAGGGAAAGGATGGTGCAAAAGAACTCTTAAATTTAAATTGAAAATCATTAAAGTTTTGCCATTTGCTTATCAACTAAAACAACAAGGAGACTGTTGCAGGTAATTTTGAACAAACTATCTTACTAATAAAAAGGAAGCATTACTGCTGCAACTACAAGTTAATAGTTTGTGACGGCATTAGTAATTTTTAGCTTTCACAGAACTATTTCTGTCTATCCACAGATCCAAATTGTCACTGAGTAGGCCTTTGGGTCATGCATTGGCACCCCTACATACACATAACTCGATAAAAGACAATTTAGTGAGCCACTATTAAAAGTAACTTTCCACAAGGGCCCTCTAAATTATGAAGACAACATACCTTCAAAGGCCTAAGTCAAAGAAAGTGCTATGGATTCACCTTTAATGGCATCTTAGAAACTCTGACACCTCTCATGTGAAAAGAAAGAAGCAAACAAAGTTACATTCAAAGCTAAACCCAACTTTTAGTGAAAACTACTTCAAAAGGTGTGCTTTGAAATATTCAAGGAGGCAAGTAAAAATCTTAACCCTTTCCCTCACAATATTGCACGGTCCTGAAAAGGATTCTGATATATGACTAAAATACTGATCATCAGGGAACAATCATCTCACAATTCTCATTTTTGTTCTATAAAGACACGTTTTCAGAGGCAGCCGTACCGTAGTTCATAAATTGGTAGGGGATTAATTTTATCGTAAATAACAGAAACCCAGATACCAAACATAAGCTTCATTTCGCTCCCTAACTCAATCGCCAGAGCAAATTTTAACCGTTTTAAACAACATCCGTGAATGCAAAGGGACAAAAACTGAGTAATCCCATAACTAACTAAGTTCTCTCATTTTCCAAAATCGCCTGATGTAAGTTGAAGAAGGCAAATCGTCGAGGGAAAAAAAAACAACCAGTAAGTACTCTTTTTTTTCCTTAAGGCCATGTTCATAATTCGAACTTTGGTCCTAAATAATTGAAATCCACAAACAAATACCGCAAACATAAGCTTTGTTACACTTAACAACTCAATGGCGGCAACAAATTCAACAACCACCCATGAAAGCAAACCTGATTAACAAGCTGATGAGGCTGTAGCAAAGGGTCAGTAAGTGACCGAGCCCTGGAACTCGAACTCCGTGGCAACGAATTCTTATTATGACCCGCAATCGGATGTCGGAGAGAACTAGATCGATCAAACGGTAAAGTACCATTCTGCTGATGCTGCTTCAAAAGTATCGCCGCCGCAAGCGCCTGTTCTTGAATTACAGCATCCTCAATCTTCTCCTTACGAGAAGAACGCGTCCGGGCCCAACGGTTACTGGAATTGAAATTTGGTGGCGCATTTGGTAAACGCTTTGTCTGCTTTTTCTTAGGTGGTTGGGGTGCGAAGATGGCACAGAGATTGCCCATCGGTGGAATGCATGCACGCAGATAAAACAAAGGTAGAGAAAAATGGAGGATTTTAAGTAATTGGTCGGTGCAGGTGAAGTTGAAATATGAAATGGAAGAAAATGGTGGAACAGTTGAGAGTGACAGAGACAGCCAGCGACGAAGGCTACTTTATACTATACGGACTATGGAGCGTGACGCGCGAGACGAACGGAACAAGACACGCTTCAAAGTATGCGTGCTGCGAAATAGTCGTGCATATATTTTGTTTTGAATTCTTTTAACAAATTCGTTGAACCTGAAATGTATCTAATGTCAAATAAAGGAAAATACGAAACTTATATCTCTATTGTCAAAATGTTTAATTAAAATATAATAAATATATAATTTTATATATAACTATATAATTCTTTAATTACATTATATATTCCTTATATTTAAATTAAAAAATATAATAACAAAGTTATAAAGAATTAACTTAATTTTAATCATCTAATAGATCTCCCTTCACAGTTCACACAACTATATCTCCAATGATAAAATTTAAGTATAATTTTTAATTATTTATTATAAATTTTTAATGAAAATATGATAAATAATTTTTTTAATAGTTCTGACTATTTAAAAAATGGATATATTATATATTTATTAAAAATCTGCTGTCAAACATTAAAAATTTTAAGTTTAATTTTATATATTAAAAAGCAAAGTCTGATCTCATCTCAAATTTAAAATCATTTAAACTTTTTTTTTTTATTATGAAAGAAGCACAAGCAAGTAAGTAACGTTAAGAAGAGGTCAAACAACAACTTTAAGATGCAGACGCTTCTCCAGAGATATCACTTCATTCAAATGTTATTGGTTGAAGAATAGGGTTTGAATTTCACTAGAAGTCAAATTAATTTAAAAAAAAAATTTGTTAATTATCTACATTTTTTGCCATTAAATCACACTCAATGATTAAAATTCACTTTCCTATTTTAACTCATAGATGAAAAAAACGCAAAATATTGATATCGAAAATTATCGTATCAATCTAGAAATAAACAAATATGAATGGGAAATGGTAACAAATAATGTATAGAGCACTCAAATATTTCTAGTCAATTTTTTTATTCTTATATAAAAAAATAATTATGATTGAATCTTATCAAGACATAAATGCTTATTCCTACATTTTTTTAATCAAATTAGTGTAAATTCAATTTTTTAATCTCCTATATAAAATCATTGCAACGAATTCTATATCATGTGACGAGGCTTGTAAATTTTCAAAAAATTCCAGTATTTAGCCGCCATTATCTCTTTGTAATTTAAAATTTATCAACTGGAAAAGGAAAAAAAAAAAACTACTTTGACTTGTGAGCATATTTTTTTAAAAATGAATAAATAAAACCACATCCATCCTCCTTTTTTTTTTTCTCAAGACACATCATTCTTAACATTAATGCAAGTAAAATAATAATAAACACGCGATTGTGCAAACCTCTTGCAAGATTATTTCCGATAAACAGAGCAATTGAAGTATGAGCATATTGACTATAGGGGGAATATTCATGTCATCTCCAAAACAATTTCTTCAATCATTATAGGTGTTTTATATTATCTTATGGAGCAGTTTTAAAACCATATAATTTTGACATTTTAATATCTTCCAGCAGGGGCTTAATTAGACAAAAGTCGACGATACTACGCTATATTATTCTTATTCATTTTTTTTATTTTTATAATACGGGAAGGGAGTGACATTAAAGAATTTATAAAGTATACTCAAATATATTTAAAATGGGAAATTAAATTAATGGAATAAATGAATATATAGACGTGTTTTAGAAAAACTTTTCAATAAAAATTTAGTTGGGGAAGGCAAAATTAATGAAATCTACGTAGCATGCAAAGTAAGAAAATAAATTTGATTCATAAAATCATGCAAAATTGCAAATAATATTTAAGAAATATTAAGAGTTCACAATACAAATACATGCTCACAATAGTAGAAAATCAAAAATATTAAGAGTTAGCTATTGAAGTATAAATACATGCTAAATAAAATAACCAAAAAAAAAAAAATCAGGTGACATTATGAACATCTTTAGAGATAACTTTTGAAGTTCCTAAAACATCTATAAAAAGTAAAAATTATTTTGAAAATTAGAAAGTAGAAATCAAAGATAGAAATGTATATCATTGTATTATTATTAGAGTATGAAGCTTACCAAATTCCATAAGACTCTCAAACTCTTCATATTAATCAAAATTACAATCAAATTTGAATATTATAGGGGATAGCTAATTTTGGTTGTAGATAAGTACTTTAACTATATTTGGTAATAATAAAACTCTTAAAAGTATTAAGCACATGACCATCCGTGTTAAAAATATATTCAAAAGCCATAATTGACATTGGCATGACTAACACATCACATGCAAGCAAATAAAACATTCTATACCTTCTAGCATTTTCTCTCCAACATGCCAAGATATCAAAAGAAGGATCATGTTCAACTAAATCATCCATAAGATACTTTTCCAACTTTATTCTTTAATCTGAAGTAACTTTCATTTTATTCTTGTTAATGTTCAATGTCTTCTTTATCCTAATCCTGATCTTTATAAGGACATTGAGAGAAAGGTTAGATACATTGTATCATTTGCCTGGCAAATATGTTAAGGGGTTGTTGATGAATCACAAAATGTCTATAAAGATAATGGTGACTTAAGTAGAAGGGATATGAGTTCAGCGATCGACGAGTCAGACACTTTCACCAAAGGGAGGGGGTTTGATTTTTGAGATTGTCGCGGCGCTTAGGGAGGCATTTTCACAGCTAAGTGAAATAGGTGTACTACCAGGGTCAGGATTAACGAGGTGCATATACATCCCTACTTGGGCCAGTCTCTGTAGATCATGAGTTAAGAGCCTTGCTTTTGGATTGTGGGTGAGCCCAATCCCCTTCCTAAAATTTTAGTATATAAAAAAATGAATATTGTGAAATAAAGATATTTATGGGTCTTGTTGGTGGGGATAGGCTGGGTCAAAGAAAAATTAAGCCTAAAGTTGAGCCTTGTCATGCAAATCCAACTATAGACGGATTAGATTTTAAGCTACGGTAAATATCCAACCTAACCTTATTAATTGTGAAAGAAAAAAAAAGAAGCATTTGAAAGGGAATAAAAGCCCAAACCTTATACTAATTTTATCCACAGCAAATAAGTATTCATACATTTTATCCACAGCAAATGAGTATCCATACACCATACTAATTTTAAATTTCTTTTTTCTTATGCACCCAAACCTTGGAAAGCTTCTTCCATTGCCTTTCTTGCTTTCCTCTATCTAATCCTGCATGCTTTACAAAGTGATTGCACCAACATATGGTTACGATATTAGAACTAGTAATAATATAATATTATATTTTTTAAAATATTTTTTTTATATTAGTTAAAGTTTGTACATATTTTTATAATAGAGAGTAGAACCCTATAATTTGAGTAATTTTTTATGAGGGAAAGTATTAATTTACCTTTACTTTTTGCTTTATTAAAAAAATTTAAAAATATTTATAACTTTTTTTAATTTAATTACATCGCAAGACATGATTTGTTGCACTTGAAAGATGTTTAGGAGTTGGAACATACATAAATATTATGCTGAAGACTTATTTAATATATAGAAAGTTAGATATAAAATTAAAAGAAAAAGATAATTTTGTATAAAAAAACTTAATTATTCTTATTTTTAATGATTAATAAATAATTAATAAATAATATTTAAAAATAAAATAAAATATTTTATCTAACTTTTTATTTCCATTTCCTTACCCCTCACATCACGGATTTGTGATAAGCATGACGCCACTTCGATGATGCGAGCGCCTACTTTCTGGAATTTCTCATCAACTTCGATTGTCCCTTCATTCCCATTCCCATTGGGAATATATATAGATTGATAGTTTACTGTGCGCTATGTAACACTTTTTATATTTTGAATATATAAATTTATATATTTCATTAAAAAACCATTTTGCAAATAAATAATATTCTTGGATACTAAAAATTAGAAAATTGGAAGAAAATACAGGTTAAGAATTACTTAGCAAGAAAATTTTAAAAAATGATAAAAAACATAAAATATTATGTATCAATCACGTGACTTAACTTAGGTGCAATATTTTTATTTTTCAAAATAGTTTATAAAAATAAAATATTTTGTTTCAATATTTGAATACCAAATTTATGATCAAATTATAGTTTGAGGGAATTAATTATTTAATTAGATAAATAAAACACCGCTAGTCAAACTCTAAAAAATATTTTACACAATTTTTAAGACTTATCATGAATTGGAAATTAGATTTTTATTTGACCACTTAAATCCTATAAAATTATGATGATGATGATGATGGCCAGACTTATATATTTGTGTTATAATTCAAACTAAAGTATACTTGCCAATTCATCCATACCTGATTTTAACTACTTGAATCTGTATACTAAATTATTTACTAATTATCTTTCCAGTTGTCTATTTAATCAACAACAAGTTTTGTAACCAACAAATCTATTTATTATACATATATATTAACTTGGCTAGAAGTTATACTATTCATAAGCTGTAAACATTGTGATTCCTTTCACATATGAATTGTTTCTCAACATTATAACACATGCATTGGGTTGTGTGTGTGTGTGTGTGTGTGTGTTTTTGGCCTCCTTTTAATTTTAATTGATTTAGAGCATAGTTTCTCGTGCTACGAGCATGGGGATGCACTTTAGTTGTAGATAGGTGCAAATGGAAAAAAGTTAAAATAATTATAATACTAAAACAGTTTTATATTTTAATTAGAAGTAAATAGTTAATCATAAATATAAATTTATCATGTCATAGTTGCCAAAAAAAAAAAACCTAAAAGCAAAACACTTAAAAATTAATTAACTTGGTGTGTGTGTGTGTGTGTATAAAAGAAGACTACAATGTTACGTTAATGTCAAAACTACGTATGGTTTAAGAAAATTAACATGAGACAGACTAACAAGATAGAAAATAACATAGTTCAAACTTTTGTAGTCTTATCTTTGGAATGTTGTTAAAGATTTATTTGAAGACCCCTTTTTTTTTTTAATATTACTGCTGGATCATTTTTCTCTATCGTAATTTTTTTTTTTGGGTTACTCGCGGCAAGGAAAACTACATTAAAATAAAGCATAAAACAAACAAAATGGGCCAAGCTGGAGGTCCCATAGACCAAGCACAATCCGAGAAAGCACAAAAATAAAAAGATGCATTCATATGGATGCATGTACGAAGTAGATAAAATAAACCGGAAAAATAAAATAACGGGTCAAAAGCTGTTGAACTGATGCGACAAAAACAGAAGAAGAAAAATAACAAATTTTAGACATAGCTAATTGAACTGTCGATGCGTGATGCACAAGTAGTTCAAAAAAATTTGGTAGGAGCCACGTACCTATAGGAAATCTTGTTAGGTGTATTTAGAGCACAGTGTACTTAACAAAATTAATAATAAAAAATGATTTTGTATAAGTCAGATTTTTATGTAATACAAGTATAATTTATGTATAAAATAAATTTTAATTGTTAAATATATAAATAAAATAATGCGCTAAATATATGTAAAAATTGCTCCTATGTACAGTTTTGTATTCCATAAAAAGATTAGAATAAAAAGGTTGTGAACAGCATAAAAATAATGACAAGAATAATGAAAAGTAATTATAAAATCTTTCAAAAATAGATAATATATTACATAATATAAATTTTGTCTTTAATTAGCAGTTTTTTATATACTTTTAATTAATACTAAGATAATTTATAAGCACTTATTATCTTTATGATCATTTGTTTGTCATTGTTTGTTTTATTTATAATGTATTTTATAAATAATAACGAGATCATATTTATAATGTATAATTTAAACAATTATAATTTATATATTAATAAATAGATAATTTACATTACTAATGTTGATTTTTAATTTAATAATAACGCTAACCTCTTTGGTGTTAACTAAGGATAGGTGTTCCTGGATTGGGAAAGCATTGCTATTGTTGATGAAATTGTTCGTCCGAGAAAGAAATTCTCTCTGGTGTTATTTTGTTGGTGAGTTAGATTAGCGAACAAGATAGCCGATCAGTTTGTTAAGCGTTTTGTAAAGGAGATGTGTCCGTTTAGTTGGGATTTAAATCCTTTATCCTCTCTTAAAGCTATATTTTGTGATGATGCTGTTGTTTGTCTCTCTAGTGTGGGTTGATGATTTTATGTTGTTTCGTGTCTTTAGTTATTTGTCTTCACTTTTGTTGTTGGTTTATTTGTTTTTTTTTTTTATGGTTAATTTTGCTGGGACCTCAACAATGAAAACACATACATGAAAAAGAAACAAAATAATAATACAAAGATTTTTACAATCTTAATAAAAATAACTCTATTAAAATTTTTAATTTTTGCAACTTTTGAACAAGAATTACAAACTCTCTTTTATTTACAATTAGTCAATAATTTGATTGTAGCCTTCGTGGTAATCTCATGAGTGGGCTTTTTGTGATACCTAAACCAATAATTAAGGGGGTCCTATTTATAGTATTCTATGTATCTTCCTTCTGTTGAACCTACTGGTAAAGGATTTCGTAGAACATCCCTTAACAAATTATCATTTTTCCCAAGTCTCAAATATTTTTGCTTTGTTGAAAACTAATTTCTTTTCCTAAATTTCTAAATGTCTCTTATTTTGCTACAATTTATCTTTGTTGACAAGGTATGCCAATCTAAATAGTAAATGTTCTTTTCTTTCTTCCTTTCTTGTATACCCAAATCTTCATTTTTATACACCTACACCAATCCTGAAAACCAACATATTTGTACTCATGTGAAGTAATATCACCCAATAAAACAATATTAGCTCTACTAATAAATGCATATTTTATATTTAAAATTACTTAAATTTTATCATTATAAAACTTCATACAAACTCTCCCGTAACCTTTAATGTTTTGCTTTAGTTTGTTTCTCACATTGATATTATCAAAGTTATTCTTAGCGGACAAAGTGTCAAACAAATCCTAAATAGTTAATTTTTACTTTTCAACTCTTTCTGATTTTTTCAAGTCATTCTAAACGGTAGATAATATATTTGAATGTGACTAAATTCTCTATAGTAATAATACTTGTTAAATTCTCTTGACTAAAATGTTAATTGTCCGTTATGCTAGTCGTTCATTTTTTTTTTTTAATCTTAAAACCCTCAACAGCTAATAGTTAATTTTTTTTTTGAGATAATATTTATTTTCCATCATACAATGATTCTTTTTCAAGAGTCTCATCGCCTCATTTATACCTTCATGCAGTCACCTTTTGAACCCACAAATGTGGGGCTTTAGAAAACACCCGCAACAAATTTAATGTAGTTTGCTGTTCTGTTTCGGTTTTTTCTGTCTTTGTGGGTCGTGTTTAATTCTGTATGCAGCTCGTTTGTACTGTTCCTTGGTTGATTATGGAAGGATATATTCATTGGCCAAAAAAAAAAAAATACAATATATAATATAAACAATTATTTAATTGGACACGCGTTAAATATGTGACATAATTCCACGTATTACTTGTTGCGATTTTGACAGAATTATATATATATATATATAATATACCGCACGCATGCTAGTGCAAGCGTTGGTATAAAATAATTATATATTATGTACAATCAAAAAAATATATTTTATGACCAAAATAATTTATTTTTTTTAAAACCTCAGGATAATAATCTATTAATAATGATTATTTCATTTTTATTATATTAAAATTAAAGAAATAATATAACTGACTTTCACTTTAACATAATCACCAAGTAATTACATATATCCAATTTTTCAATTAAGATTTTGTTGATGATAACAAAGAAGATTAAATTTTTCTCAAGATATATATCTTTTGAATCTTGCTACATAATAATAATAATAATAATAATAATAATAATAATAAGTGTCGTTGCTGCTTTCCCCGAAACATGGTAGAATGGAAAGAACCTTGTAACTGCCATTGCAGTTATTGCTCTTCCCGCTGTGGCGGCGCGTGTGTTGTTATTGACTTTATGCTTTAATTTCACAATCTCCTACCAGTCTATCCGGTTCCAACCAGATTGAGGGTTTATTATATTATCTTACCTTTTCCGTATACTTAAGATTTAAGTAACACAACGTTTTCAACACTCCAACAGCAGACGACGACGCGGAAAGCGAAAAGTCAAGTCCTCTTCATGCCCAGCAGAAGAGAACAACAAGAGTGTTGCATCATACCTTGCTCCCTCCGAACCCCCACGATCCTTATATTCGCCCCGCATTTACAGAGTATATTCCTTCCCCCCAAACATCGGCAGTTACTTAATCGGAATCTTTCCGTTTAAACTCTATGTAAGTTTTCTTTTCTTTTTCTGTTTTTTTGAAGGGATGGGGGTTGCTTCTTTCCCTGTTCATCTCTTTTTTAATTTTTTTTTACATGTCAAATTTATTTTTATGTTGAATTTTGATACAGATCGAGATTCTGTGGTTTCTGCGTCGATCAAAAATCTTTTCTTTTACACTCGTGTTATTCTATATGAAATCAAAGCTCTGACCTTTTTCTAGCTTGCTACTTTGGTAGTTGTAATTCTTTTTTTTTTTTTGGCTATATATTTATTTGTTCCTTTTTGTTTGATTTCCTGTTTGCTTTCTCAATTGGAAGTTGACATTACCTTTCTAATCTATCCACAGATTTTGGTTATGATTTCACTTGTTCAATGTTGAATTTATTGACTTGACTTATTTCATCCCTGTTTTGTGCTATCCCTTTGATGTATTTAATGAGCAAGCGTGATCTCTCATGTCTGCTCTGAAACTTTCCAATAAAGCCTCAAAACTAAATCTCTAAACTGAAAACCTGACCCCTTCTAGTGCTTTTACATAAACTGTAATGGTTTAGTCATACAATGCGCTGATAATTCATGTTGAAGGTGGGGGCAGTTGCTTCCTGTGTGTCATATGCACTATCAGAACACGACATTTGGAACCTGGAAAGTTATGAATTTGACATGTCTCACATAAAAAAATATATGGTTTAGGTTAGCAAAATTAGTTCTTGTTCAATTCAGCTTCTATAAAAGCATTTAAATCACGTTGGTTTAGAATGTAATTCTTATAAGAAATAGCACGTGTATCTTGTGATTTTAGGAGGGCTATAAAATACTGAAAGAATCAAAACTAAAAAAATCCCGTGTTGGCTAAGCTTACATGTTTAGTTTGTCCTTTTCGTTTCTTGTGTTAACGGCAAATTAGTATGTTGTATGCATGCTTAATCAAAGGTATCAAATAATGCTATATTATCTGTGACGTTGCCCTACCCCGGGATGTAACCGTTAAAATAAATACTAAAGAATAGCAAGAGCCAGAACCATGATAAGAGTTCAATCATGAGATTTACACCATGCAGCATTATGATGCACTTGCTAGGATTAATGAAAGTGAGATGAATTCAAGCCATTTATGAAGGCTTACATTCTTTCCATAAAGACTGATCATTTAAACTCTTAACATATCATTAATTCCATTTGCTTTTCTATCAAACTCACATTAAGTTTAAATGCTAGGTGGTGAGTTCTAAAGTGAAACCTTTATATCAGAAGTCTCAAGTCCTGTTTTAAATTGTTAGCTATTTCTGGAGTTAGATGAATAACTAAAGGGCGGCCCAGTGCACGAAACTCCTATTGGGTGGGGTCTAAGGAGGGTAGATGTATGCAGCCTTATCCTTGTTTTTTACAGAGAGCCTGTTTCCAGTTCGAACCCGTGACCTCCAGGTCACTCGTAAAAAATTGTATAAATTGGAACCTTGTTATGGATCATTAAGACTTGATATGTTAAAATACCTCCTTAATTTGAGCAAAATAATGCACAGCTGGAGTTGGAAATGCTGCATTATCAGTTCTGTAGCAGGATAAAGAAACTTAGTACAAGGGACAGAGGGTTTTTTCCAGAACACTGAGTCCTGCTCTATGATTGAGACATGGAAGACTCAAAGATTATTATCTTGTCTTTAAATCAATGGAACTACTGAAGATTTCATTTTCTAGCTATATATGTATATGTATAGACTGTTTGTAATTCTGAACCGCATTAAATCATTTATGTGAGCTTACCTGCTTGGTTTACAATAAAGGTGTTTCTGTTAACTCATTTGATCTTAACGTTGTCATCATTTGCAGGGTCATTTAGAAAAGGACATTGAAGCGAACGTTGGGAGCTGACCCAAGATTTATAAAGAACAACAGGATGGAGCCCGATGCAGTACAAAGAAATAAATCAGTTTGTAATGTGCCAGAGGAAGATATTAACAATCCAATTAATACAGATGAAGCAAGTAGTGACACGCAAGTAGTTTTTTCTTATGCTGATGTAGTGAGGAAAGTTCCTGTTTCTGTCTCAAATGAAGAGAATAGGTCAGAGGTTTTGAGAATCTCTTTGGTTGGAACATCGGTTAGATGTTTAAAGAAAAAGCTTCTTATTCTTGATGTAAATGGGCTGCTTGTTGACATAGTTTCTCCCCCACCAATCAGTCACAAAGCAGATGCAATTGTTGGCCGGCGTGCAAGTGAGAACCGATTATGTTATGTCTTTTCTGCATTTCTAATAATTCTTTCATACTTTACTAATTAGGTTGTTTCCATTTTCAGTATTCAAGAGACCATTCTGTCTTGAGTTTCTGAAGTTTTGCTTTGAGAATTTTGAAGTGGCCATATGGACTTCAAGAATGAAGTACTCTTCAACTATCTTTACTATATGTCACTGTATATTACGTCTGTTCAGTTTGTTTGTTATCAATCAGCTAATAATAATCTTACTTTCAAATTTTTGAATTTTTAGGAAAAATGTTGATATAGTCCTCAACTATTTTATGGCTGACATGAAACATAAGTTACTTTTCTGTTGGGTAAGCACTTGATCTATTTCTTTTGACTTCCAAATCTTCATTGCTCTTGTTCTTCATATTCTAATATGATTTATGCTCCAGATAACTAGTTTAGTACATCCTACATAAAGCATTCATGTTTAGCAATGCAAGAACTAGAGCAATTATCTTGGGTAATTGCTGACCATGATAGTTGTTTTAATAACATGCTATTTATAGTGTATTTCATACTTGTCTCAATGTTAAAAAGCGATTATCTGATTTTTCTGTTGATACAGTTCTTTGACATGGTGATCTCGCCACTACGTGTTAAGTGAAGTTAGATATGATTTTTTCGAAAAATTTCCTTCTCTTCGTTTATGTTTGCTGTGGACATAACCTGGATGGCGTAAAATATTCATGACTATGCCTGTCTTATATTATATGGGATATTCTGATATAATTATGCAGTCTGGGATATTCTTTATCGGTTCATCCATTTATAAAATTTTCTACGTTAACCTCGTTGCTTTGCTGCCTCTATTTGATTCTTACGTAATGTTGAATTTGACAGGATCATTCTCATTGTACTCAAACAAGTTTTAAAACTCTTGAAAACAAGCACAAGCCTCTACTTTTTAAGGATCTGAGGAAAATTTGGGAGAAGCATGATCCTAATCTTCCATGGGAGAAGGGGTATTACAATGAATCGAATACCTTGCTCTTGGATGATTCTCCTTACAAAGCATTGCTGAATCCTGTAAATAAACTTTTTTTTTCCTTCTTTTCATTTAAGTAGCTATCAGCTATCTCTGTCTACATAAATATTACAATTTCACATCCTTATGAGTGTTTTGAACAATCATTTCAGCTACACACCTCCATCTTCCCTTATACGTACACGTATCAGAAAAAGTGCGACAATTCTTTAGGTATGCTAACTTAGTACATTACCTGCTTGTGTTCTTATTTATAAAGGCAAAATAGTATGCTTAAGGCTTAGTTAGATCCTTCTAATTCTATACCATACCAGTTCTGAATTAGAAGAATTTTTTACTTTCTCTTAAAATTTTTCAAGTCTCATAATGGGCAAAACAGAATCTGGTAAGACTATATGGATTACATTAGATGCGTTATATGGAAACACAATCTTAAATGCCATATTCTGTTGTTGTGATTAATACTTTTATTTATGCTACGTATAGCTTGTCCATTAATATGTTTGATGACTGGTTTAAATATGATTCATTACAGCTGTTGGAGGCGATTTGCGAGAATATCTGGATGGATTGGCGAAGGCTGGAAATATGACAGAGTACGTTGAGCAAAACCCTTATGGTCAAGAACGTATCAATGAAAGAAGTGCATCTTGGAACTTCTACCTTAAGGTTATTGGTAGTCTTTCTACCTCTCAACTTGAAAAGATGAGCCTTTCAGCTTAAAATTGAGTGAGGAAGCAGGAGCAGTCATTCCAAAGAGAAATTGAGGGATGGAAAACTTTTATTTTTTTCTCATCAACAATATCACAGATGTTAATGTTTTCATCATTGAAGTTTTTTTCAAGACGTCAAATATGTTACTTACAAGCAAATCTGAATCAAACAAGTTGCTATTACGATCTATCATTGAACTTCAATAGGTTGTTGTTGAAAAGTATAGCAATATCGTGATTTATTTTGTCACTATGTGCGTCTTTGATTTTGGATTGCTTGGTTTTCTTATGATTAGATGTTCAAGGGCTCTTGATGTTTATATATGTTTAGCCTTGCCCTCTGATCTGGTTGAATTGCTTCAAAATCTTCCTCTATCTTTCTCTGAACAATATCTTTTTAGCTGAATTTTCTTTCAGCCCAAAGAGACAGCTTATTGGGTTTGTTATCATTATGTTTCTGTATTACGTGCTCTATATGTGGCAAATATGAAAGGTGACTATGTCAGTTATAATGCCAGCGTCACCTAATGTTTGCCCAAGGTTTGGTATATTATTTTAATGATAACAAAATTCATAAATCAATTTTATAAAAGTATTAAATTAAAAAATAATTAAATATTATTTATTCTTATTGCATCAAAACTGATTAAATTTATTTTTAATAGGCAATAGCAATTATTCAAAAGAAATAAATTTACTTAAAACAGAGTATTGTGTTTATAATATTCTGATTGGACCATTTTATCTAAATAAATTGTTAAGTTTCATATTGTTTTGCATTCTCTTATTAGGCTTCATCAGTTTACATATTTCGTAGCAAAAGAAAATAAAGCACTAAAAAATGTGGCATGCTGAAAATAATAAAGTGCTTTTAATGTAATATCTTATTCTAATATTATCAACTTGCTCAAAAGCTTTATGCAGTGCTTTGTGTGTAGAGAAAGAAAAAGCTTCTATCATGTTATCACAAAAAGAAAAAATAGAGAAATAAAAAGATTGTGCAAAAAAAAAATTAAAGTATTAAAATATATATATTCTCCTTCAAGAGTCAATAATATTTTTGAATATATACAAAAGTTTTGCACATTATATACTTTCCATAAAAATATCATATTATATTATATTGTATGTGTTTTTTAATCTAACTTATTCAAGTATTTATTGTACATTTATTGAAAAAAAAAAGTAATGCATCATTTTCTCTTTCTCTAAACTTGTTGCACTCTAGCAAAAAAAAAAAAAAAACTAAGTTTGTGCAGCTAAAAGTGTGACTTCCTAACTTCATAACTATTTCTACGTCTTTGCTTCTTGATTACAAAATTTCTTTCTCCCCCAACAACTATTTTAGAAGTTGCTCTCCAAAATACTTCTGGACTTTTATATAAATGAACGAAGAATAAAAGAATATATGGATTGAAGCAAAGAAAGAAAAGACAAAATTACATTATAATTCTCCCTTATTATTTTTATTTTATTTGAGTTTAATTTCTAGTTTTATTTAACTTACAAGAGTTTTAAAGAAAGAGTAAGATTATTATAATTTTTGTTGACAAATTAATCCTTATATCATTTTATAAATCTTTTTTTTAAGTGTAAAGAAAGTGAATTTAAGATAAATTGAGTAAAAAATCCTTGAAAAAAAGTTTTGGGCAGATTTGTATAAAATTATTATATTATTTGTAAGTGAGTTAAAAATTTTTGTATTGGTAATAAGTACGTATAAAATCATTTCGATTGTAATCTAAAGATTAATTAAAAAATCTCTTAAAATTAAAAAAATTAGACATTGGTTAAAAACTAAATTAAGATAAATTTGATAGTATTTTTTTAAAACTTTAACTCTCCCTTTGATTTATTGTTGTAAAGTTAACTTTATTTATTTGTTTATTTTGAAAGAAAACTTCACTTTATTTTTTAAAAATCATTCTACCTTAACCTTTTTCATTTTGGTATATGTCATGATTTTAATTAATTATTATTTTTTACATATTACTCCTATTTATTCCTTTTTAGGTGTGACACGTAAATCTTAAACTCTTTAATGAAATGCATGGGAGTTCAGTTCATGCCAAAATATCATGGCGGTACTTCCCAATCAATTTGAAGCATGGCTGTATATAAGTATAAATATGAAGAATGAGTTTACATGTATTCTGTTTTCTGATAAGTTTCATTAGTATCGGGATTTTTTTTTCTTGTTAGTATAATGAGAAGAAATGAGATGATAATTGAAAAAAAAAAACGAGTTCTAATGAAAGAAACAGAAGAAAGATAGGAGACGAAGGTGGATACAAGGGGAAGGTCAATTTTGTTAGAAATAATTAGTTTGGAAAAATTAATTTATATGTGAATAGATAAAAAATGTGTTTTCAAATTTCATATTAAATATATTAAAAAAGCTTTAAAGCCAATATAAATTACAATTTACAGTGCATGTTGGATATTTGATGACTTTTTCGCAGAAGTGATATGATTAGCTTGAGCATGCCTTCGTACTTGCTCATTATTCTTCCCTGACGCATTGAGATACAGTGACGACTCTCCACCTCTGTTAGTGCTCATTGCCCATAGCCCAATGAAATTAAAAAAATTATATATGTTGAGCAGTTTTTTGGAACAGATCCAAATGATACAAATGGCAATCATGATCACTTACGATTATATCACATTGTTCTGTTTCCTACAGAATCATGTGCCTCATGGCTGGCAGCACTCATCAGAGTGCAGTTATGAGGATTAGACTTTGGTATAATTTTTATAAAATCTTTTGATAAAAATATGAAATATGTAATAAATTATTTTAAAATATAATTATATAATATTAAATTATAAAAAATTATATATTTATCTGAAAATTATATACTTATATTATATTATATTATTATTAAAAAATTGATAATAAAAATATTAAAATTATTTCTAATCTTTGGCTCCTCTTGGAGATATATTTATACATCGTTTAGTATATAAAATTATTATTTATGAAAATAAAAAAAATGAAGATGCAAATGAAAATAATTTTCTTATTTTCATTAAAAAAATAATAAAAAGATACTGATATTATTAAATGATAATGAATATTATATAAATTAAATAATCTCACTTTTTATACTTTTTGTTTTCATTTCTATTTCCTTCAACCATCCAAACGTTCCTTAATTCTCTGTTTTCATGGGTTTGGAGATCCACATGATTACTGGATTGAAATGTGCCGAAACTATTACTGGGGCCACAAAAGGATAAAGGAATAGTGGGTCTGGCCCCACAATATATATATATATATATATATTCTAAAATACCGTATTATTTATAATAGTTGACACTAATTAGAAATTGCAGCAATCTGTTTAACATTATACTCAGTACAGACCAGTATAAATTTGCCACACCAGCAAAGAAACGTGTTTAGGAGTAGGATTACCGGGCCTACAAGAAATTACATCGTTGATTGATGGCAAATAATAAACAAATAAAAGGAATCTCCTTTCAAAAAAAAAAAACAAAAAACAAAAAATATTGAAACTTTTGGGGGATGGGCATGTGATTCTGTACTGTGAGCTTTAGATCCTGATGACCTGTCAACTGATTCAACAATATGATACATTTTTGACTTTTTGTTATCAAGAATTTTATGAAAGAGTTTGTTTGCAATTTCTTTAAAACTTATTTCAATCAAAAGCGCTTACATAAATAATTCTTAGTACACGTGACTCCTATTATTGATACATCCTTTATTTCCCTCCTCTTATTCCAATATAAAAAAATAATAATAATTGTCAGAGAATTCAAAAGTTATGCGTATGCAAGTTATCAGTTGGCCAGGTCCACAATCCTCCACTTATGATTGTATATTTATTTTTTCACCACTTGCCAAGCTTTCTCTCCATCTTGTTCTCCTTCATTGTTTCCTGGAAATACTAAGAAAGTGACTAATATCAATATGGTTCAATTATTGGGGATGAAAATGAAAGGTAACCAAGTAGCATATGACTTCAAATTCAATGTGTACCCCACCAAACAAGAAAAATAATAAAGCAAAACAAGAGTAGTTAGTGCTAATTGTTGAATGGTTGGATATCCAAACTACAAACTTAAACCTGCATATGTAAAATTTCAAAGGCTGCCATTTTCATGTGACATTAGGGATAAAGCGGATTAAGACATCACTATATTCAAAAAGCCTCTATAACATGGACTGTCCCTTGTTTAAAGGTCACTCCATCTTGGGACCTCTTAGGCCATATCCCTTAGAATGTGAATAAGATTCTAATTTTGGCTTGCTTTTGAATCTATGCCATCCCTCTATTTGTTTATTTGAGAAGATAGACTATTTGGGTATCATTCATCTTGGATGGCTCAAACTCACATTAATTATTTTGCTAATGCACATGGTAATTGGTGGGGGAATTAAATGGGAACATCATGTGTCAATAATATATAAATAAATAATGCTAATATATATAATAATGGGATAAAGCTTCTTGGAAATAATAGGATGATGGAGATGGCTTGATTAGTTGGTCCATGCTCAATGAAAAGTATAAGATCCCTCGTGATGCTTACCTTTTTCATGTGATTGTGTATCCCACTTTTCAAATACACTTCAACCATCCATCGCCTTTCTGGAATGCAGGAAGCAATGATATATAAATAAATATAATTTAAACCTATCTTAATTTACTTTTTTTTTGGGTTCTAATGTTACGGAAACCTAAATTGGATCATCTTCATCAGAGTGAAATTTGGAATACTTAATAATGAAGATGTTTGTTTAAACTGTCAAAACATAGGGACGAGTTGTTTCTTTCTTTCTTTCTCTTTTCCTTTTTTATATTGAATATAAAGACAAAATTTGATAGACACGGCTTTTTGATTTAGGCAAGGAGTGTGAATGTGTGATTTATATACCTATCCTCTCTTTCCTGCCCTAATATATCCCAAAAAAAGGAAAACGATAAATGAATAAAGTAAAGTTTGTGCAAATATGACTATATATTGTTCTGCTTTTAAGAATTGTATAGTTTGGAACTTACATACGCTTGTCCCTGGTGTATATCGTTTGGAACTTAAATATAGACATTCCGTTCCTGAATACAAACTAATGGTTTCATCAGCATTTATATGATCTAGAAGGCTATTCATCAGTTTTATTCATCCATTGTCTGAGTTAAATAATAATGAAATGGCACATAAAATTAATATAGACTCATTGACAAAGCACAAGTTCAGTCCAAAGTTGCCCAAAGTTGCTAAATTCATCAAGATATAGCTGTAGATCATAAATATGTTTGATTATTCTCATTCATCATGTTAGCAAACATTTCTGTTTCTGTTGCTACTTTTCCTCTCTTTTATTTGTCCTTACATGAGTTTATCTAAAGATACAAAACATCCTTGAAAATTGATATTTCCAACTATAGGTAAAATTAAAAAAGAAAGAAAGAATGAAAGAAAACCTCTTCTTGTATATTGAATAAATATAAGAATATTCTATTTGCTTTGAGTTCTTTAATATATATATATAGCCTTGCATTTAAATGCACTTAATTATTTTATACTTAAATAGTAATTATTTTATACTTATATGGTTGAATATTTTGCGTCCTCTCTCAAGTTTCTAATCCCTTCCAACCCATACCCATAAATAAAACCCTAGGTATAGGCATAGTCATAAGGACAATAAAAGAGTGACACAGCTGGCTAATAATGCTAGTTGATATACACCTTTCACTGACTAAATCCGTACTTCATGCTGTTTTTCTATGATAAGCATTCCACTATACCACATGACATTTCTTCTTGTCTAGTTTATGTGACCTGACAAAAGAAATCAACTGGGCCAACATGTTTCATTATCATCTTCTTATCTTAGAGCAAGTAATTACTTCTGATTTCTGAATTTGTTTATATGACGCCAAAGATAAAGCATTAGGCCTAGCGTCTACGTTTTACAATTACAAGATATTACTATCATCACTCCTATATATGGACTATTAGCCCTTCATGGAGTCCACCATGCAAACTTAGCTAGTTAACATTTGAAGCTAAACCAAAAACGAGGTCATCAATTATATTATACGTGCAAGATGACTGTAACTTTCTCTTTCAATCTAACTCAAACCTTCTTAAAGAAAACCACATTTCCCTTCTTTCAAGCTAAAGAACAAAGCCAATGGAGACTCAATTACAACTTGTTTAATATATAAAAAGTTAGATATAAAAAAAAAAAAAAAATAATGATAGAAAATGACTTAAATATTCTTATTTTTAATAATTAAATAATATTTAATAGATAATATTAAATAATAATTAATAAAATAAAATAAATATTTTACATAATTTTTTTAATTCTCTTTTCTTTACCAAACATGCTCTTAATTGTAAGGACAATATTATGTCATGCACATATTTTAGAATAATTTTTACATACACTAAATATGTCACGTTATTCATACACTCAACAGTTGAGATTTATTCTGCACGTGGACCCCACCTGCTCTACACATAGATCTGATTTGTACAAATTCAATCTCAATCTTTAATTTTTTTAGGTATACTATACTTCAGATACACTTAAAATTTTTTTCACATTTTATTGCTTTCATGAACTCCACCTCCATTATATATGCACAACCTACCCTAGGCTAGGTATCCTATGTACACTTGGACTTGAACCTAAAAAATTAAGTCACCAGTTAGGTGCAAGAATTGATAATCTCTCTCTCTCTCTCTCTGTATAAATATATATAAGCTCTTGCTTTTCTTTTATCACTTTCTATTATAGCTAAATTTAACATAATAATAAGAGTTAGAAGTCGAATATTATTTTGGCATAGCAACAGAAATAAAAGACCAGACTTCACCTTAAAATAAACAAAGCAAAAGCAGCGTCACAGAAATATTAATGCGCATACTGCATAGTTTTGGAACTAAGCGGTCCAGTATTTGTACCTTTTAAGTACAATGGATGATCTCATGAAAAAACAACTAGTGTTTTTTATAGGACCACACAAACTTCTGCTATTAAAGTTTAATTGTTTTTGGTTTAATTAATTAGCAATATTAATACCGGGAAAAGAAAAAGTTTATTAGAACAATATTGCAGAAGGTTTGAAGTCAGAATCCACCAATTGTACAACTGTGCGTGTGACGCACGGTAATCAGATTACAGATATAAAATTGCATCACAGAATAACATCATATGAAGATTTTCTAAGTCGCATGTGAAATGGAGGCTCTATGTATATGTCGCATTATTATTTTTTAATCAAATTTCCATACCTGTACGAAGACCAATTTAAATTTACATTCAGATAGCAGTCTTGTTGTCTCTCCTTTTTTTTTTTTTTAAAGAAAACACCAAGCACACATATTTACAACTCAAGGGAGGAAGATATACGGCAGCTAAAAATTCATGTAAATAATGATTGGTATTAATAAGTTATATCAGCCACTCAAATATTTTCTGATTTCAAGAAAAATATGTATATGTAGACCGAAGTGTGGAAAATTTTCTTATCTACAAGATACTGACATATATAGGAATATCTTTCCTTTTTCCCTTTCTTTCTTGTCCTCATTACTCCTGTTCATATATATATATATATATATATATATATATCTACGAGTCACAGCTTTGACAGCAAGAAAATAAGCAAAAGCGAGTGAAACCCAAGTCACATAGTAATAATACGATAGCGATAAGGCACTAAATAACATGTACAAAGTGGCAACAAGAGATCAAAAGTTGGCGACGAAAACGATACCTTCATAGTTTCCATAGGACTGATCAGGTTTCATCCTTGATCTTCTAAAATTTGATTTAGAAAAATTTCATCACATATAGTTCTTGTCTGCCCTTGCATGATATTTCTGCCTACATATTGGACCACATCTCTACTGAAACGTACCAATGATCAGATAAAAGCACATATCCAACAACATAGCAATTTTAAGTCATTAATTAATGCCCATTTTACAACGGTCGAATAAGCATAAACATTAATTAATTAATGACCTTGAGAGAGGGTAAATGAATTCTTTCATGCTACCGTACATTGCAGTTCCCCAACACCAAGTTGGAATGAATGGAACATTCAAGAATTTAAGTCTTCACTGTTCAAACTACATATATATCATCCTCAATGGCAAAGTGAACCGGCGTAAGTTCTTTTCTTTTTTTTTAAAGCTCAGTTGGGATTTTTTTTGGGCATTATGCTATTTTTTGATTCAATTTACAGATAATTAAGAGACAGAAGGTTAAAAAAAATAAAATTTTAAGCCATTTCCCGTATTTCTCAATTAATTAATACCCATTTTACATTGATTGAGTCATATAAATATTAATTAATGACTTCCAAGAAATAAATTCTGCACTTTTAATACTGTGTAGGTTCTTTTTTGGAATTATTTATAAATTTTACTCATACATAAGTGAGAGTGAATAATAAAAATTTATATCTTTTGGCCAATAATATTCTTTAAATCATGTGTGAAAATACTGATTACGTGAATTTATATAAACTGAAATAATGGCTCGCTGAGGTCCAAGTATCAGAAAAATTAGTTGAGGTAAACTTTGGAGAGCAGTTTACCTTCACATTTGTTTTCTCGTAAAAAAAATTATATATTTCAGCTTGTAATTAGTCGTAAAGCTGTTTGTTGAATCAGACTAATTAAGCATATAGGTGTATTTTTTATTTCTAAAAAATAAGTGCGTCAATAGTTGAATAAACCCTTTACTTTAGAGCCTGGAGGCTTTCATTGAATATCTGTCAATTCTAAAAAATAAGTGTGTAATTTTCTTCTCTTCTCTGACAGACTCCACATGCTAATAGAGAGACTTCAAACTTTCTAAGCCCACCCACCCACGTTATTTTGTCCACATGGAAGTGGTAGGAAATGCCCATAGCTAGCAGATCTGATTCACACATTCACACACAACCTATCGCACTTCTTCAATCTCGTCCTATTTTATTTATTTATTTTTTAAACCTTTCAGAAGGGGAACTCTCAGATTTGACCCTCAAAATTCCACCCATCTTTCCCTCTCTCTTACGTAATGTAATTAAGAGGTTGTCACTACGTATTATTCTTAGCACCATAGTCTTCAACACATCTCCTTTTCATATATAATGCTCTTCCCCCTCTAGCTGCCTCTACTAGACAGACCAAGAGATAAAAAGTATTCCTTTGTTCTCACGGAAAAAAAAAATCTCTTCTTGGGTCTATCAATTTTTTTTTCTGCACTTTGGGAATTAGTAATCAGAAGAAGGTGGTGGCTAGAGGTAGCATTTTGGAATTGCTTCGTTTTTACTACTTTTTGTTCCTTCCGCTTTTGCAGAAAATGTTCTCTCTCCTGTTGTCTGAAAACCCAACATTTGAATTTATATAATTTGCTGTTCTGTATCTCTTTCTTCTCTGTTTGAATATGTTCTGTAATTCTGTTCATGGACATTCTCTTCTGTTCTGGGAATTTAATATGTATCCATATGCTTCCATGTGTAACAGATAAAATCAACTCAAATTGAAATCCCCAGAACCAAGTGTTGGTCCATCCAGTTTATGCAAGTATTAGTCAGTGCACTATTATCTTGTTCGAATACTTTCCAATTTCGAAATCCAATCTTTCCTTCTCAATCAGCTTGACATTTCAAATTCTTTTACCTCCATTGACGCCCCCCCCAAAAAAAAAAAGTAGAAGGGAAGAAGAAAAGATGTCCAGAAAGGTGTTAAAATCAATGAAGGATGAGAAAACAGATTTGCAGAAGCAGATTGGGTGCATCAATGGATTCTTTCAGCTCTTTGACCGCCACCGTTTCCTCGCAGGTATTTTACAGAATCCCTTCTTTCTGCATTTTCATTTGAAGATTTTGATGGTTTTGTTAAATTTTCATGTGTGATTGTTACTTATTAGAGGAAAATAATTATTTGAAAAAAAAAAAAGGAAAAGAAGCTTGGCTTGACATGCATGTTAAAATCACTTTCTTCACTATATGTCAGTCCAATGCGTCCATTCACATACTTTTCTCTCCTTTTGGTGGATGGGGTGGTAAAAGGTCTCTCACCCCACCTAGTACCTGGTTACAAGACCAAGCAAAGGCTAATATTTTTTGTTCTAATTTCTGAGGTCGAACTTCGTACTGTTGGCTGTTCATGTCAGAACTTCATTTTTTTCTTCCGCGTTCCATTTAAAATCTACAGAATTTACACTGCTTCGGATCTGACAGAAACGGGTTTTGAAGCTGAAAATGTTATCCTTCATTTTACAAAAATATAATCTTTCTATAGCGTTGTTTTAAATTTGGCTACCAAATGCTGTAGAGGATTTCCTTGAAGTTTTTATGAAACTTAGTCTAGATATTTTCCAATTGTATATCCAAAAATGTCCTCCTTCAAAAGGTTTTTTGTTTTAATTTTTTTTCAGAATTCTGAAATTTTCATTTTTTTCCCAGTGACACCTTGTAGTCTTCAACAGAATCAGAGACGAGAATACTCGTTATCCCTAAATTTCCAGCGTAATATTCAACTCGAATCATTTCATTTTCCTCATTTAATTAAGACCTGACCGATACCCGGACTTCCTATAATTGCTGGAATTTACATTTTACATTCCCAAGCGCCTTTCATTGGAGCTGACTTACAAGCCATAAAAATCTGAAACCTTGTAGCTATCTATGTATGGAACGGCTAGGAGTCCTCAACCAATAATTCATATGGCACAAGATCCTAGAAAAAGTCAGGATTCCCAAAAGAATTCTGGGATTCTCTGTGCCATAACATCACTGCGCTTCCCACCACATTTTACTTTTGAGGGTCTTATCATCAAATTTCGTGCTTTGCTGGGTAGACATAACATATGAACACGCCAAAAGATACTCTAAAAAAGGCCTTAGGGAGAGTTAAGTTTCAGAAGATGTATGCTATTAAATCGAAACTCAGTTTCCCTTCCTTTCTTAGGTGGAAGCGATGATCACATCAAAGACCTTGGTAATACAACGCAGAAAGCAAAGGTAAGATAACAGTACTTTAACTCTTTAAAGAAGTCTAGCAGAACAATTTAAGAACTCGCTAGTATGACTGCAGGCAAAAAATCTCGAGGTTGCCAGAGAGAAGCAACAATTCTCCACAGAGTCATCAATAAGTTCTATGTCTACGTCATCTTGTTCATCTAGCATGTCATCCATTGAGTTTAGCAGAACTGTTAAGGAAGAAACACCATCGATCCCTCAGATAAAATTTCCAGAAAACCCCAGTTCAGGAGCAGCGCCAAAGCAACTTGAAACCCAAGGCCAGCAATCCCTTGATCTTCGTGATAATGTCAAAGACTCAAAGCATAGAGAAGCTCAGGGATTATCAGTGAAAACTGTGGCTAAAGAAGGAAAGAAGGGAGGTCATACCTTGAAATACATAGACTCCCCCAGGCCCTTCCAGGCCTCCAAATCTGTCGATACAGGAGTTATGGTTGCCAATGAACCTTTCCAAATTCTTGGAAAGTCCCAGAGAACACCGTGGGATTCGCCACGACTTTCTTATGATGGACGGGATATACAAGATACATTCAAATCCACCGTGAGACATAAGGAATTTCCAAGGCTTTCCTTGGACAGCAGAGAAGGATCCATTAGAAGTTTGAATGAAGGCACAAAATCTCGCAATTTTTTAAGGGGTCCACAGAAAGGGTATGGTAGCTCCAGCACAATGGTTAACCAGCTGCAAGAGCCAGAAATTTCCCGAGGACAATCCAGTGTTGTTGCAAAATTAATGGGACTGGAAGCTTTACCAGACTGCACACAGACTTGTGAGACTTCACCAGGGACTCCAAGCTGCCCCATGAATAAAAGGGAGCCCTTGTCAAGATTGAGCACAAGCGATGAACGCAAGCAAAACCGAAGTTCTGGATCCCCAAGAAAATGCAAGGGGTCCACCTTGCTCCAGTCTGGAAAGGCTGATTCAACCATCAACGGCGCACGATATTTGCAATTCTCACTAGAACCAACTCTTTGGAGGCAACCTGATGCAAGCCAAGGTTCTCAATTTCCAGATTCCAAGGGCATGGAATCTGCAATAAAGGCCTCAAATTCCTCCTACTCTGTATACGGGGAAATTGAGAAAAGGCTGGCCAAACTTGAGTTTAAAAAGTCGGGAAAGGATCTTAGAGCCCTTAAACAGATTCTTGAAGCCATGCAGAGATATAATGATTCATTAGATATTACAAGAGATCAGGCTTCAAATTGTCCATCTGACAATAGGAATAACAGCAGTCCCAGCGAGAGCTCAAAAGTACAGAGCCCAAGAAACCGACAAAAGGACCCAATATCTGTCTCATTTGATAAGTCAAATTCACCCCGCGGGAGTAAATTGCCAATTGTCATCGTGAAACCAGCAAAAGTTAACAGAAAATCCAATAGTCCAGCTTCCCCAGATATGTCAATTCATGGAAAATCAAGCCCCAGCAAGCATCTGCTTGGTAATCCCAGAAGTGGAAGATTGGTTGACAAGCAAACAGCTAAATCTATCACTCCAACAATCAGACATCTTAATGATCCTTTTAGTCAACCCCCTCATTTAGCAGAAAAGAGTGATAAGATAAGAACCTCAAAATTGATGGATGCCCCAAAAGTTCCTCAAGACATCAGTGGAGAAAACATCAGCTCTGGTAATAAAACAGGGACGGAGAGCCCAAGACTGCACAAAAAGTTTGGTTTGGAGAGGCGTTCTCTGCCAACATCATCATGTTCCAGCAGTAGCAGAAGACAACACAACAGGCAGTCTATAGAGCTATCCTCCCCAAGCACAACACCAAGACCAAAACTCTCTACTTTGCAAGAAGCAAAGGAACGCTTCGGCAAGAGCATCTGTCCTAGAAGGGATTTCAAGGATAAGGTTGATGCCATTTCTCCAGATTTTGATAGGAATAAAAACTCAGCCACTCACAGCAACATCAAAGGCATTCACACTGAACAATCTGAAAAGATTAGCAGCACCTCCTTCCAGCTGAATGACCTGAATCAAAATGTAAGTACTTCTTTCTCTAGAAATTAAATTGATGCATTTAAATCTTGACTTATACTAAATATTATTTCATTTAGCAGAAAGCAGCTACAGGGTTGAGCAAGGAAAGCTCCATGGCTGAAACAATAGTTATTGCAGAACAACCAAGTCCTGTTTCAGTTCTTGATGCTGCATTCTATAGAGACGACCCACCATCTCCAATAAAAAAGAAATCAGACATCTCAAAAGATTCAGGTATTGCACATTTCATTTCTAATACTTTGTCTTAAATCCATCTAAATCCAGTAGTCACTGCACCCATACCTCATTTTAAGTGCCCTTCACAAAGCCATCCAAGAAAGGACTGACTCAAATTTTGATTCTCATCAAATTTATTGCAACAGATGAGGCTCAAAATGCTGATGATGATAGGGAGGAGAACTCAGCAGATCTTACCAGCACCACAGAATACAACTTCAGCAACAGGGCCAGTGATGGAGACTTAAACACTCAGAATTTGGTTCAAAAACTTCGAAAAACTGACTGCACTCATGACAAACCCATCAATTTCAATGAACCACTCTGTGACAGTAAAGATCCTAACCATAAATACATATCAGAAATACTGTTTGCATCAGGACTGCTCAGTGGTCCCGGCTCCAGCCAGACATTTCAGTCACCACCCCACCTGAATAGCACAAAGTTGTTCCCTGCACTAGAACAAATCAAGACAAAGAAGAGGCTTTATAACATTGATGACAGTGCCAAGACAAATGAGCAAATGCAAAGAAAACTTGTATCTGATGTCGTTTATGATATTCTAGTTCAAAAACTGATATTGGAGAGTTCTCCTAGTCAGTGGTTCCTTCCAAATGAGTTGGCAGGTAGAAAACTGAGGGGGCAGCAACTCCTGCGTGAGATTTGCTCAGAATTTGACAAGTTGCAACGCAAAAATAAGAATGCCAGCCAGGTGAATGACAATGAGAGTTTGACAAGTCTCATGTGGGGAGATTTAATGCATCAACCCACAATTTGGACAAACTGCCACAGCGAGATCCCAGATATTGTGTTAGATATTGAACGGTTGATCTTCAAAGATTTGATAACTGAAGTTGTGAAAGGTGTTGTAGCTAATCATCCTGGCAAGCATTGCAGGCAACTGCTGTTCCCCAAGTAGGAATTATGGCTAAGCATGTTTACAAGAAATATTGTCTTCGTTCACCTTCCTTGTTCAGCTATACATAATAGTTAGAATGGCAAGAAGTTACTTGACTGACATTATATCCTTCGTAACCTTTTTTTGCATGTGTTTATTTCCTATGCTGATAACATAGATAAAGAAATACATACAAATGTGTATATCAGTAATCCATGAGTTGATCTTTGTAAGTTCTATTCCAGACGTCCTCAATTCATCAGAGTCAGTCATTGAACAATAATGTACGTCCAGATTTCAGGACTACAAAATACTCTGTTCTCTATGTGCAGTACAGCTGCACAGTACCAACACTCTCCCTATCTATTTCTCTCTCAACTGGCACAATGCCAACAACCATATTCATATCATTGCATGACATGTGAAGATAGTACATACACCCACTGTCTGATCTAGGCCTGCTAAGACTCTGGAAATATCTCAGCTTTTTCACACCCATAACGAGCATACAATCATGTTCAACATCAATTGTTTTCTTTTGATAGAGAATATAGAATATTGTGCTTTGATGGTGGATTTAAGAACAGAAACTCATCCCTAACATGGGACTTTATAGTCTAGAACAAACACAAAAGTCCTACTCCAAAAATACATCAGAGTTTAACAATGAAATGCATCTTTTTCTTTATTTTATTTTATATTAAAAAAAATGGTCTGCGGTAGAAACTTGAGATTTAAGCATTACAAGTAACCCATTAAAAGAACAGATTATAAGACATCTCATACGTTAAAACACCAGTCAACTTTTATCCTTCTTCATTATGTATTTTGCTCTTGGGCATTGAAGGGAAAAAAGAAAGGAGTGGGCAGCATATTTATTTAAATATCATTTCATACTCGTTACCATATGTTAATGTGTGTCATGTTAATATTTCAACACCAAAAACTTCCAATGTTTGAATTTTTTATGCACCTTCATGCCTTAGCCAGTTGATTGGAGTTCAACATGCATTCCTGATGATGTCAGTTGGTTCTATAAAGAACACATAATTTAATCAAGACATAGTTGAGGCAAGAAAATACCTAGTGCAAGTTGATGAAAGAATGCACATAATTTATACTACTAGATAATGAAAAACATATTGCAAAAGCACAAGGGCAAGGGAGTATAAATAAAGTTTCTGGCCCATAAATGTGACAATTACTGCAAATTTTACATCTATGTTTCAAATTAAGTGAAAACATCACATGTAGTACCAACTAAAAGCTTAATGCCTAAGCCAAAACAGCATTTCAAGACAACAATTGAGATTGCAATAATGAGTAAAGGTTAAGAATTTAAGAAAATTTATACCAGAACAACAGAAATAAAAAAGCATTTGCAAGTTGCAAGTTCAACAGATCTCAAAGCAGAAAATCAGGAGCAGAACTAAAGATCAATTTAGAATAATTCAAAAACTTACTCAAAGAATCATGCAGGTGTAGGGCAGAGAATGACCATCGATTGGAACCGTGGAAAATCTATTAAATCTTAACAGAAATTTGCTTAGGTAGTCAACATCATCAGCTGAGGTGAAGATTTGTCCAAAGATGAAAGTTCCTAGAAGCTTTCAACAAGGATCCGAGTTTCTTTACATAAAACTAATAGAAATTCTAATCCAATAGAAAAATAAATGTATAGCAAGCACTATATAGAAGCCAGAGGTATAATTTTTCTGAATGATTAATAGAATTTTCAAATTCTTTTATACATGCTTTAAAAATTTCCTCTTCTAACTCAAACCCCTCCTCCCATCCTCCAAATAAAAAAGAAACACACACAGGCAAAAGAGTGAGGACAGATTAAGTGCATAAAAAGAAAGGTAGGTGGAAAATAATCAAGGCATTCCGTACATATTCAATAAACTAGAACTACTAAGTTTTAACATTGAAAGAAGCAACACTTAAATTTCTAATTAAATTCAAAATCTTTTGTAATTAAGAAAACAGAGAATAAAAAGTTATGAGAAGGCCATTCAAGTAGACCAGGTTATAAGAGACCACCTGAAAGATATGATAACGATAAAAGTCCTAATGACATTATGATCCCAGGATTGACACTTCTAGTATCGAGAAAAGACAATCCTCCTTACAGCCACGTTACACATTGAACATATTTAAAATAGCGATCATAAAAAAGAAAAGGGAGGTGGAGGGACAGAGATCAAACTCAAACTAGAGAATACATGTTAGTATAAAATCCAGAATTTTTGTTTTTAATCAGTAGATATGACGTCATTCCAAAATATAAACAAAGAAACCTACCAAGAGAGAAATATTAGAATATACAAAATGCTAACTAAGATAGATAGTTCACTTGCTGTATCTTCAGAACATAAAGATTAAAATGACTATTAGTTTATACATGAGCATCCTAGAACGAAAATGAGCATGATAAATAATTGCAACAAGTAGCTACCTTATAATCACTTGATCTCAACTGTTTGTTACTGAAATTTGTATAGCTTAAACCATGGGGACTTAGTTTTGATGATATTAAGAGGATACTCAATATATATATATATATATATATATGGAAAAACTGATACATTAACTTATCGCATAATAATGGTATTTCTTTGATTGTGGAATAAATGAAAACTTCATAACTGACTTCAAACAATTTGGAGAATTCCATTCTGATACTTAAGAAACTAGTGATTTATCTTGGAAAAAGGATGGCAATATTATTCTTTGCACAATAAAAGCTTTTGGGCCCTCATGATTCTTTTTTTTTTTTTTCCTTTCTCTTTTGTGTTTGAAAAAGTAGGTTTGCCAAGCATAAAGAGAAAAGGCTACAAGACAGGAAAATATCCTTCTCAAGTATGGAAGCAAACCAATGAAAAATAGGAGAACAGGGATATAGTTGGGTCTTCCAAATAGATTGTTTCTGTACATCAATAAAAATTGATTGTTTCCGTTTAGATTTAATATATTGTTAATAATAGTTGCCCATGTATATATAAGCACAATAGCAATTTCCTTTGCATTTATTACTCTTAAAAAATAAATAGATAAATCCACTTGTTCAAAATCAAGGCGATAAACATACCAAAAGAAAATTACTTTTTTCACTTGAGAGAAGTGGTGGCAGTTCTTGTTAGCAAATAAGTATGATACAAACTAGTGAAGATTCATGTTTCCAATGGAAGTATAAGCTACATAAACAATTATGTCGAAACCATAAGCACCAATGTCCATGCAAGTGACCCAATGATTGGAACTTAAAACTCTGCTCTTTATGTTTCCTGTCTCAGTCAAATATCTTATTATTACTTCATCACTAAATTGTTCTTCGCCCTCCTAAGCATAGGAATGAAACAGTCTTTTTTAAACCTAGAACTGCTGGAACTAAAATCCTTAGAATAAAGATTAACATTATAGTTATTAATTAGATAAGGTAACAGCTTCATTTTTTGTAGGTTAATTGACCTGGCTGGTTAAGATCTTAACTAATAAAAAAGCAAAAGGGGGTACCTGGGTAACTCAAGTTGCAAGCTGCCAATCCTACATCTTAGGCTTAGGAAACTGACAAAAACAAGATGGCATGCAACTATTGTGAAAAAAAAAATGAACAAAATAAATACTACAGGTTAACATCTATTATTCACTGACAAATAACATAATTAAGAAAGTACCAATATGGGATGACCAAAACGTTTCTCATGTGGGAAACTTACTTTTGTTTTTTTTTTGTTTTGGTCAAAGGAAGGGGACAGGGAGGAGGGGAAGGATCTGAAAAGGACAATTTAATTTTTTTAGATGACATTTGTACTAGCAGCCTGTGCTACTACAAATTTCCCTGGTAAAACTGATGGGTCCCCTAATTAGGATGGAAGTCCGGGATAGACAGCTAGGAATGGCTGAAAACAGTTTGTAGAAGAGTCCAGAAGGTGAGGGAAAAGTGTTGGCTTTGAGTGAGAGTTTCTAGAATAAGTTACTTAGGGAATGGTCAATAATAAGGAGGAGAGGAATAGGTATGGAAGAATTTTAGAGAGGTTTTGGGTGGGAGATTACTAGCATCTCAAAGGCCTAGCACTTGTATTTATTTTCTACATTTTCCTATATCGGGTTCTGCTACTTTTCTTTTGGTTCTGCTGCTGTATTTTCAGTTTTGCAAGAGCAACTCTGCTACTCCTGTAGAATTGTCCCTTGGCTGGTATCTTCTCAGTTAGAAACACTATATTCCATACATTTTCCAAGTTTCCTGTTTGGGTTCTATCATGAACTGAACAACATATTTTAGTTGAAGCTTTGGAGTTGATTTCCCCCACAAACTCATAAAGAAATAGACTGCCAAGCTTAATATTTTAATTCATCATCAGCACACATTTCATTAAAATATGAGGAAATGTGAGGTAAACTCATGTTTGGATATAACCAAAGGAAGGTAGATTGTAACAAGACATGCCATAGGTTGCATGTACATGCACATAGATTGTAACAAGACATGCCATAAGTTGCATGCACATGCACATGTACCTAGGCCTCAACTAAAATATTTACATAATAAAACAACAAGTCTAGAAGAACAGATTCTTATTTCGAGTGTTTCTAAACAAGGTGAAGAGCATTTAACCTATGCAAGTGAACTCTACTATTTTTATAAAATGGCTGTGGCAGCAACTGCTACAAATAAGAAGTGGAGAAGCTTTTAAATGCTGTTCAGTATAAGATCATAAAGAATAAGAACAAACTTCAATAAAAAGAATCATCAATTGATCTGCCAAGCAATTGACATGCACATACCTCAAAGATTGTTAAAGTGGGAACATGTCTCTGCGAAATAGTAACATGCATCCTATAATGCCCACAAGCTGACAAGGACCTAGAATTCACTATCCTGGAACTAGCTATCCTGACAGTCTCCTCAACAAGTATACAAATTCACTAAAAGCAATCTATATTACAACTGAACAAGCTCATCTGGATTTTCCAAGGATTCCCTCAGAATTTTCTCAGCCCTCCTTTTCCTATCATCCCTCTCATCTTCCATTGCAAACCATGGAAGAGTCTTCTTATGCTTTTCTTTTTGTGGACCCGAATCTACCAACCTACCTACAAAATTCTTTTCAATTCCAATCTTAAACTGCACAGTAGGCCTCCTATTTAAAAGAAGCTTACTCTGTTCTTCCTCAAAATCACACTGTGTGCTTTTCATTGCTTCAATTGCTGGAGCAAATGTGTCCAGCACTGAAATAGATTTATCTGCAACAAAATCTTCCACAACAGGGTTTGCTGAAGCTACATCATTGAAAAGCTTAGCTGGAGGAGTCACAGAAGCCACTTCCTTATCCCCAAATTGCAGAGGTGCAGCAAGAAACGGGTTACTTTCCCCTGCCACTTTTTTTGGCTTGGCATTAGCTGGGTCAATCAAGGCAGACTTTTCAACCATATTTGATACCAGCTGTGGCTGCAAATTCAACAAATACTGATCCCCCTTACCATGCTCTCTTTCCTGGTCAAGTTTGGCAGCATGAGGTTCTGTCCCTCCATTATCCCTTGTAGGGGACCAAGCATATGTTCGGGGGTCAGGGAATGTAGGCAACCAAGCAGGTATATGCTTCCCAGGGGCCTCTTCCCCTATTTGTAAAAAGCTTGGAATCAGCACTCGTTCTTTCACAACTGGAAACTCTGGAACAGGATAGGCAAATGGAATTGACTCTGCTTCAGTTACAGACTGAATAATGTCTCGAACAATGCCCGAACCTCCAAGACAATGATCAATATCCGAGGCACCTAAGAACCCCTGCGCCAATCCCATGTCTTCCAACCCTTGCATAACATCAAAAACATTGCATTCAACTCTACCTGCAAGATTAGCATGGTAACGTGCAGTTTTCCCAATGTTCTGAATATACCGAACTGCAATGTCAGATAGTGTTTCAAGAGCTGACTGCTGAATAGAATGAAACCCCTCACATTCGCATACTTGTGCTACTGCAACTTTCGCAATTGCTTGGGCAAAGTCATCACCGCCAGATTTTCTCCGTGTGTTTGGTTGTTCAAGCTGTCTTCCAGTCTCCCCAGCACCATCGCCCATATTCAGCACTTCACATCACTTGAACCTGAGATAAACGCCCAAAAGCACCATTCTTTACTCCAGAACTCCCAAGGGTCAAGCTATTAGGATTCATTTTGTAACTCAATCATTATCATCACTGAGAAAGTGAAGGAAAAAGTTGAATTTTAGATTCCCATTCTATGATGGAAGAAAAGGAAGAACAACGAGTAATAAACAGAGTTCAGTTCAAAAGCAAGATGTGACTACTTATATGGATCCAATTTTCCCACCAATACGATTTAAAAAAAAGAAAAAAAAAACTTCCAATTGCTCAAGCAAAACCTCTTAGCTTTATTACTTTGGAAAATCCATTAAACTTCTAATCAAAACAAACAGATACCGAAAAAATAATTAAATAATAAAGAACCAGCCTAAACCCTAGCTGGTCTCAGTTTGAATGCAAAAGGACCAAATTGGGGAGGAGAGAAAGGAGCAAAGAAAATCTAACTGAAAAACAGTTTCGGGCTTACCAGTGATTCGCAAGTCTTAATTCGATCTCTTGTATAAAAAGACCTGACTTGAGAGACTAAAACGCACTCGGAAATGATCGATGAGAAAGACAGTAAGAGTAAATATGCATTAAAAAAGGAAAAAAAAATAGAATTTAGGGTTTGGGTCAGGTTTTGCTTAAACCCTCGTAAAGCCAAAGATCGAGAGGGAAAATATAGTAGGCGAAGAGGGTGGGCGAAGCAGTGACTGAGTGAGAGGGAAGACTTAGATTTTGGAAGGGAGCTGCCGAGAAGGAGGATTACGCTCGGACACTAAAATGTTGGGATTTTAAACTGCCGAAAGTGAGGAAGATTGAATCTTGAATCTCGAACACGCAACGGCGTCGTTTTTAGCAAAGGTACGACACTTATAACTGAAATTCTGTTTCTGTTAAAGGTCGGTTAAAGTACACAAGCCCTAGATCGAGTAGATTTCTATTTCTGTCCAAGATCTCTTTCATTCTGTAACTAATCATTGCTCTCTTTTCATCTATGCATGATGCTTACACATTTGGGAGCGTTTTTCACCTCTTTTGTCTTAGGGGAAAAAAAAAAAAAAGAAATTAGCCTTTGAATCTTTGAAAATTTTAGCTTGTATGTATTTTTAATTCAAAATTTTCAATTAAAATAATCTTTTTCGTAGCAAAATCCCTGCTAATTATTATTTAAACTCCACACGTAATAATGACCCCAATTAAAGCAACCTAAACACTCCTTAAGGTAGTATGTATCTTTTAATTTCAATTAAAATAGTGTAGCCAATTTATCTTTAATTAAAGTAAGTTCTCTTTTTTAACTTTTCCGGAAAATAATTTTAGGTAAAAAAAATGCTGACATTATATAGGAGAATAAGTTGTTAAAATGATTACGTATACGAACTCATTGACCATAAACTCTTTTCATATCAATTAAAAGCGTTTTAAAACTCAACTAAAAGTGAGTTATAGATCAATACGTCTTGGTAAACTAAATTCCTCTAAGTTGTTAAAATCTTTTTAGCATTTTTAATTTCAATTACCTAAAGATTCATGCCATTTATTTTTGAATCTTAGGCATTAAATGGTCGAAATTAGAGATAAAGCTCAAAGCTCTGAACAAAATGGAGAATAAGTGTGAGAAGGTGTTAAGATCTTTGTAAATGTGAAGACATTGCACAAAGATGCTAAATTATCTTAACACTGGAAGGCAATATTTTCTTACATTTTCATTCTTTCCCTTTTCTTTTGGTTAAATTAATAGACACTGATGCTGACTAATAAGTAATAACAGGATCTGCATAATTGTATCCCAAGCCTGAACTACACCAGCAATAATGGTTTAAACAATTGAAAATTTTCAAGAATCCAATGTCTCAAACATGTCTGGAACCTCGTTGCACTTGTTGCTATGATTTCTGTGATACTCATGAGCAAGCTTGTGAAGTTGATCCAGCCTGAAATTACAAGAATCAAACTTTATAATTAAATTGCTGTACTTAAAAGTTGTCCTCTTAAAGTAGGTTGAAGTCTAATGCTTTACCACACATGCGTGAACGTCGTCACAACCACACAAGAGCTTCGCATTAAGAGTGTCCACAGCTTGAAACGACCCTCCTCCTTCACTCCTCTGTGCATGTCAGAATCATATTAGCATGTGTTACAGTAAATGACACCAAAAATGGGTGCTTTAGCAGCAAAAATTAGATGGGACAGAGAAGAGTATGCCAAAACTGTACCTTGTAGTAATCAACAGCAACAAAGTTAGCCCACCTGTTTCCAGCAGCACCATAACAAGTGCTTAGCATGTTAATCAGATCTCCAGAATTATCTTTGCAGGTGATTGGCTTGATCGGTGTAGATCGAAAATAGTTCACCAACACTAAAGATTTGGTTTTGTCATCAAGAGGAGATGACTCTGCCCTGTTTGGACAACTTCCTGCTTTCATTCCACCATCACCATCTGCACAAAATAGAAGCTCATAAATAGTTTTATTATAAATCACAGACACGCAAATGAGTGGTAAGAATCTCTGACATGCCAATGAGCTTCGAGTCACTTGCAAATAATTATGCGAACTTTCAAGATCGAAGATCAGGTGCCTCCCCATAATTGACAAAGAGAAATGAGGATGAATACTTTTGTACAAAGAACTAGAGGAAGTGTGTGAAGGACGGTGTCTTTCTTACACTGGTTTTCAACCATATAGTTCCACTGGTAAGCAATGCCTTCACTTTGTTCTTTAGATCTGATTGAAGTGAAGACAAGTAATCTCTGGTTTTTGGAAACCATATCACTGACCAGAGGCCAATCTTGACCACTCTTAGGCATACTTGTGAGAGGAAACCAGTACTTCATGAGACCAGCATCAGTGAAGACCTTCGTTAAGCCATTTGGGGCTTGAACGTAATCTTCCAAGATCACAGTCACAATCTCCGATGGGTTTGCTGATAGAAAGGCTTCAATTTCCTTCAGGGTATCTATAGCAGGTTCCTACTTGTTCATTATCAAGTTAGCATTTTGATGCGCAAAGGGAAAAGTATATGAAACCAAAACAAACATGTTTTACGTACAAAAGCTGTATAGTCATGGCATTGTCCTCCAAATGAATGGCATAACCACACATCTCCATCAAAATCGTATGTGTCTAGCATTAGTCCCCGAACTCCATTCTTCAAATGAATAATAAAAAAAAAAAGTCAGGTGATGAAAATTAAAACATGCCTTGAAATAATGAGAAAGAGAGAAATGTAGGCATAATCTAAGCTTGGTGCTTGTATATCATACATTTAGCTGCTGGGTGACGGTGTCTTCTTGGTTAGTGACAGTTAAGCGAGGCACTCCTGTGTGAGATGGCTCTCCGTCAATGGCATAAGCGTTGTGTGTTGTCAAAAATCCATATTTGTTGAAGGGCAGGGAGTTATTCTATTTCCACCCCAAAAAACAATCACATAAATTAAGATCATCCACCTTTAAATTCTTCTTTATTAGTCAAATTTTAGACATTGTAAAAATTTTTAAATAGATTCAATTTATGAAATACATACATACATATATATATATATATATATGTATAATCCAAATTAAACATGAATAGACATAGACAAGCACATCAAGAGTAGATATCTGCTAAAAAAGAATAAATTATTCTTTTTGTTCTTATAATTTTATCCAATTTTTTAATTTAGCCCTTATAGTTTAAAATTTTATAATTAAGTTCTTATCATTTAAAAATTTATTACTTTAGTTCCTACTATTAAACTTCTATCAATATTCTATTAAATTTTATTGATATAACTAACTATATATCATATTAACATTCTAAATGTTTATGACTCATGCCAATAAAAGGAGTAAAATGTAAATAATGAAACAAAATTACTCACATATATGATATATGATGCAACTTATATTAAGTAACTTGAGTAAATTGATTTTGAACCATGCATATTCAACGTGTCAAGATAGTAAATAATTAGCTACATTAACAAAATATAAACAAAAGTATATGATATGTGATGCAACCTATGTTAAGTGAATTAAGTAAATTAATTTTGAACCATAAATATTTAAAATATGAAAATGATAAATAATTAGCTGCATTGACAAAATATAAACAAAAGTATAACAATAAGAACTAAATTAAATTTTTAAAAAAATATAGGGACTAAATTAAAAATTGAGTAATACTATAAGGATCAAAAGTAAAATTTAAGCTATTGAAAAGTGTACATATTGAAAAAAAAATTCCCTTAGTATACTCTTATTAAAATTAGAGTTTGGATCCTCTCTTTATTGGTCTATATTATTCTGTCAGAAAGAGATCAAGAAACAAAAAATAGATAAAAAAAAATGTGTCATTATACATTTTTAATCTTTTGTCACTCATTCTAATATCTTTCTAATAGAATGATACATGAGTAGAAAAGAATCCAAATTAATAAAATTATACTCCCCTCTTGACGTGAATAGATCCTTTGTACTGTACAACAAAACATCTAAGTTTTAAATTTAAAAAAAAAACGAAGGGCCAAATAAAGTGCTAAACAAAAATAAATAGATCTCTGTTGCGCTATGCTTGTGCCCATAAGATTCAGGTCCCCCTAGACGTGTATAAGAATTTCTCTATAAGTACAACTTAAATAAGGAAAAAGAAAATTTTAAAAAATAATAATAAGCAGACATCTGCCTCTTACAATTAAGCGGACCCATTCTGGATTAGACAATAAAGATACTGATCTTATATGGGGCCATAATTCTTCCAACAAAACAGAGCAGAAGAAAATAACCAAAACATTACAGATCATTGTTAAACGATGAAGTAGTTTCTGGCCTCCCCAAACCAAAACAATCCAATCATCTGTTTGGTAATTGATGCCTTTATGGGGCAATCTTCAGATTGTCTTACAAAAATTCTGATCTGTGAGTGTGTTTTGTGGCAATTTGTGTAAGAATTAGGCAAAAAGATAGGGAGGAATAGCATCTTACAATGAGCTTGAACTGGTCTGTAATGGCTGATCTTACACACCTAGAGCCTGAGAATCCAAGTGGGCACGAGAAACAGTAGAGCCCCGAACCACAATCTCCATCAGACGAACAATCATCGAGAAGCTAATAAAAGATTTCAAATTCAAAACCCTGAGATCACAAGGAAACCTATAGAGGCATGAATTTGATTGATGAAGATGTGTAAGAGATAAACCTTGCAACTTCCATCAGAGCAAGCAGCATCAGCGGCGATACTGTAAAACAATGGAAATATCACCAAAAGCAAGCACAGCAGAGACCCCATTTGGCCTAAATCAATGGGGTTTTGCAAGGAAGAAGGTTTCATTTATTCTTTTTTCAAAAACCCCCAACGAAGAAGTTTCTGTCCCGGCTCAGAAAACAAAGGAAAGTCATTGGTCAGAGATACAGGAATATGCCCGGAAAAGACAAAAGGGGGGGAGAGGAAAGTCATTAAAAAGAAGATTAAGTCATAGTGGGAAAGCTCTTATGCCTCAATCAAGACGGTTCACCTGTTTTTTTGGTTTTGTGGGATGGCTTGTCAAGTTATGGAAAAGAAATTTAGGAGATTATGGTACGATACGAAAGTTAGGCTTGACAATAAGATTGCCTTATGTCAACCATCGTCAATATATAATAATCAGCTTTTAATTACTGAAGAGGAGAATGATAAACATTGATAATCGTCATATTATCAGATTATTTTTTGTTTATAAGTAGATGAACTTGTTTAGTGTGAAATAGATATCTCAACCATGAAAATAATCCCATAATCATTGATATCAATCATGGTGCGGCATTTTCGCAGGACATGCGCGAGGACCAGTTTTTCAGTGAGTAGTAGAAGAAAGATCATTGATCCAAATCTCGGGCTGACTTGTGAGAGTCATAATATTCATCTTGACAACGAAATATTTCTTTTCACACGAGTTTTCTTATGTCCCGTTTTAATAGGTAGAAACATGCTTAATGGAAAAAAAAATGAAATGCAATCTTAAATAATCATATTTACTAGCATACTTTATTGCTGTCTGATCTTTTCTAACCACAGGGACTATTCTTGTAAATGTAGTAATGAAGAGGGTTTATGGAATCCTGATGTTTTCTTATAACTAAATATATTTTACTTTATTAGTGATAATTTAAAAATATTTTTGAATTAAAAATTAAAAATAAATATTTTAATATTTTTTGTATTAAGAATACTATAATTATTTGTTCTGCTTTTCTTTCTACTCTTACATTGTTTTTATACAATTAAATATAAAAATAAAAATATCTTTTCATTTCTTTTTATATCATACTAATAAAGCTGTTTATGGATAGAATAAAATTGATATTTGGACTGATTAAAACATCAGACTTAGCTAGTTAATAATTCAACCTAATTAATAAATATATTTTTTATTTATATTTTATAGATATATATTTTTTTTGTAAACTTTAAGAATTTAAATACGTCAAATAAAAAAATATGAATTTGGTTATTCAAAATGCGAAAAAAAAGAAAATAATTTACTTTAATACAATCTAAAAAAGGAGCTCTTGATAAATTTATTTCGAATAATAAAAAAAATCAAAAAATATGGGAGAATGTTCCTTAAAAGAATTGACAACTTAATAAAGAGACTTGATTCTTTTCAAAACGCATATATTACTTAAAGGATTATGTTTAACTACTTTTGTAATAGTTGTTTCAGTTGAAAGAAGTTTTTAAAATTAAAACTAGTAAAATTTTACTTAAGATCAATAATATCTAAAAAAAATGATTCAGCTATATTAATAATTGAAAAAGAAATGATAAAAGAAATTAATTATAAAAATTTAATTAATAACTTTACTTCTCAAAAAGTTTAAAATATAAATAAAAAAAATATTAATTTTATTAAATAAATAGAATATCGCATATTAAAATTTTATTTTAGATCACAAAATATATTAAGCCATTATTGTTCCACATTAATTGTAATAAGAAGATAAACAATAACAAAAATCAACTTGGAGGAGAACTATGGGGATTTTCTGCCTATCAGGAAGATGGGTACCCTGTGCCTATCTCATTAGCACTATCTAAATTATATTTCAATGGTTTAGATTTAAATTTAAATTTTTAAATTTTTATTTTTATTTTAAAAATATAAAATGTAAAATAAAATTAATCTTTTAATTATCAACTTAAAAATTAATGATTTAAATTTAAAAAAATCTAAAAAATTAAAATTAAAATCATATAAATAAAATCCAAACAATTCTAATGAAATGGATACAATATACCCATCTTCTCCGTCGCTTAGAGAGTCTTTCACTAAATAAGATGAAATTATATCTTGAATTCTTGATCATCTTCGGCACCTCTTGTATTTTTATCTTTGTTTTAAAAAATATTTTAATAATTATATTTTTATATAATGATCATATTGAAAATTAAATTATTATATTATGAGAAATTATTATCTCATTCAATTATTTATAATAAAAATCTGAATTTGAAATTCTTTAGCAAAATAATCATGAAGTAGAATAAAATAAGCACCCCTTATAATATAGTAGTCATAGTAAATTAAGCATTAAAGATTATTTGTCAAACAAAAACAATCTTCAAAATTATGCGTAGAAATTTATTATTAGAAAATTTTGAAAAAACAAATTAACTATCTAAAAAAAGTAAAACAAACAAGAATAATAATAAGCCCACAAAAACAATTTTTTTCCCTGCCGAGGAGGAGGGCAAAGCCCCAAAAAGCCAAGATTTCAGTTCGGCAATGCGAAACGGCGAAAGGAAGTGGAGAAGGTGAAGGTTTGTGGCGCAAGAGTGTTGAAGATGAGCAGCAGGAGGCGGGGGCCGCCGAAGCACCAGAACAAATACGCGTGGAATCCCAACGCCGGCCGCAAGATCAACGAAACAGTGAGCACTGAGCACTTCTCTTGTTTCTTCAAAACTCTTTTGATTATTTCTGGGATTGAATGCTCACGCGTATCAGCAGGAGGTAGGAGGAAAGTTTAGGCCTTTCTCTGAAATCACTGGGGTATGCCCTCGCTGTAAAGAACAGATCGATTGGAAACGCCGTTATGGCAAGTACAAGTCCCTTGTTGAACCTGCCAAATGGTATTTCTTTCTTTCTTTTATTTTTATATTCCCATTTTGCTCTAATTATCGTATTAGCTTTTAGAATGACAGTAATTGGTTAGTTGAGTGGCCATTTCAAATGTCTAATGTTGCAGCCAGAGATGTTCTAAACGTGCTGTTCGTCAAGCTTACCATAACCTATGTTCTGGTTAGTTTCCCTTTCTCTTTATTCATTTACAGTATTTTTGCTTCTCCGATTTGTTTAAGTTTGTATAAACACGTTGTTTGTGAAAATTCGTCTTTACTGATTGGTTTTGGTGATAGTGTAGGCTGTGCCAAGGAGCATGGTGTATGCGCAAAGTGTTGTTGCACTGTGGACCGTATAGTTGGAAGGTTGTCTTGACATTTGATGAATAATTTTGCTTCGGTTTTATTTGTTTTGTCATTTGTGAAATATGAACATTAGTACTTAAAACCTACCCCCAACCCCCCAAAAAAAAAAAAGAATCTAATTCCGACGTAACTTTGTTTTTCCTTTTTGTAGGGATCCTTCAGATGTAGAAGCTGAGCAAAAACAGCTTGAGGAGGTTTTTATTTTATTTTATTTTTTCTTTTTAATATGCCTTACGAACATTATGATTGTTTTTCCTCTTGAAGCTCATTATACTGGTGTTTTTGTTGCAGGCCATTAAGAATTCTCGGGAGAGGGACAGGAGAACCCTATTGCGTGCTGTAAGATGCTAAAACTATTGTCATTCATTCTTTTTCACTTGTTCTTCACAGTATATCCTGTTTCCCTTTTGTCCGTAAGGGTGCATTTTTGCCTGATTGCCTTTGCAATAAAATATAGACCACGACTAAACATTAGCTTGTAAATTTTTGTTTGGAATTTATTATGAAACATACCCATATTCTGGTTTTCTGTATGGTTTATTAAAATGATAAGTGTGAATGTCTCCATATATGTTTGTGAGTCTGTCCCTTTATCTATTTTTCTTTGGAATGATGAGATATTGGAATTGTCAAAACTTTTAAATGGAACTAAAGAAAGAGTGTGGCTTAACATGGCTACAAAGTTACAAGATATCATGAACTTGTTTGTTGCCTTGTTTTCTTTCATTAAGCAAAGTTTAGGTTGATAATTAGTGTCTTTTGTTACTAGGCTGCATAGCATTTCCCATTCCATTTGGCAAGTGTTTGTTCATGAAGAGAATGCTCTAATGTATTAAATAATGACGGTCCTTGTAGGGGTCATTGGCAGACCATAACCCCTCCCCCCACACCCCCCCCCCCCCCACCAAAGAAAAAAAGAAAAGAAAAGAAACTGGCGCAGGGCATCCAAATTTTGTAAAGCCCTATGATATTGATATTTAGTTCAAAATATTCATGACCCCACAACACCTCCAAAACACAGATTCTAAGAGAATTTTTTCAACTCATGGCCCTTTCAAAAATTTTGAAGCAGAATAATACCTATTTAAGGATAATTATGATCTATAATAATATGATACATCATATGGTTCTTCTTATACATCTAATTACTATATATTCATGATATGTTAGACTTTTTTAAACTTTTTAGTTTTTGATGAGTAAGTCTTCACTTGTACCATTCTCAAGCTCACAGTAAAGTTTTTACCTAAAAAATCAAAAGAAATTTAACTTCATACTTGCAGGTAAAAGGAAAGCTGCACCAAAATAGAAGGAAATATTTATATTAAGCTCCACCACTTTTAATGAAGTTGCTTGTATTACATGATGTTGATGCATATGCATTTATACCGTGTTTCCATACTGTCCTGTTCTGCAAACATGCATGATGGACTATGCTGATTATTCTCTTTTTTACTTCTGTCAACAGATGAACAAAGGCAAATCCAAAAGTTCAGGAAAAACTCCTACAGATAATAAAGATAATAAGGTTGGACAATTATTTCCCAATGCATCTCTGGAGGATTATGCTAAATTGAATAGGGATAATGGAGATCATGATGATGGTGAAATTTGTGATAATAAATATGTTGATAGTGATGATGAACCATGTGATGATGAAGATGATAACAATGAGAATGAAGATTGTGACGATGATAACGATGATGATAATGAGGACAAGGTTTCAGAGTAAATGAATACAAAGAATGAATGACTGAGGAGGAGATTTATATATTTAAGTTTTCTACAAAAATTATATCATGGGGATACTGATCTTGTTGCAGTTAGTTTTGGCATATCTGCTAAATTTTAGATAGAAAATGTAACGTGGTTGAACGCAAATTTTGGAATATAGGATTTTGATGTATTTTCTAAAGATTAGGAGAAAATATTTCACTGTTGAATGCTAATGTGTGGCAATGAAAACAAGTTTTTTATTAAATGAATACAAGGAAGGAATGCTTCAGGATATTTGAATATAACTTCCTACGGATATTACATCATGGGGAAACCGATCTCATTGCATTTGGTTCTGGCATACCTTGTAATTTCAAAGTAGGAAAATTTCATTCTTGAATGCAAATTTTGGAAGATTGGTTGGTTGTATCCTCCTCCTCCTTTATGGTCCCTTTGTTTTAGCCTATTCTAGTTAGGTGAGTTAGTTTTCGATGAATTTCAAAATGAATTTTACTTTTCAAATTCAATAGCTTGAGTAAAATCAAATGTTCCTTGTGGTTCTGGTTGATAGTATTGACATATCATTCTAGCAATGAATGGGCACGTGAGAGTATTGTATTGCTATTGCAACACGTTCCATAAAATTAAAATTAAAGGCCAATGTTTGCATACTGTTTTGGAAGGAATCCGTAGGTAGAAGAAGCCCTGATGAAGTTCCAATTTGATCCCTTGCTTTTCTTAGTTGTGCCCCCAACACATCCGTTCCAAGGCTTAATGAGGGGTACCCCAGGACCAGAGTGGGTTTGGCTTCTGAGGAAAAATTGGTGCAAAACTTTAACCATAATTATTATGTGTTTATTGGTAGATCTTTTTATAAAAATTGGATAAATTGATGTCTTTTGGTTAAATTATTTTTTAAACCCCTAAAGTTTCATTTAATTTTTATATTTAAAAATTTGTAATTGTAATTGGATCCATTGAATTTAAAATTTGTTAATTTAATCATTATCACTAAATTTTCGTTAGTATTGCCATTAAATTTTGCAAATGTGACAAATTAGGTACCATCTCAATAATTTGCTTATGTATGATTTATGCTAAAGTATTCAAGTCATTTAATATTAGTTTCATCATCAGTCATACATATAAATTAATTTCATTTCATTATTTACTTTTATCCTTTAGTTGACATAAATTATATATATTTAAAATGTTAATATGACATGATTAGTAACATTACCAAATTTTAATGGCACATTAATAGAAATTTAACAACGGAGACTAAATTAAAAACTTTTAAAATTATATGAATTTAATTATAAATTTTTAAATTATAAGCATCAAATTAAAAAATTGAGTGAAATTACAAAGACTACAAAATAATTAAACCTTTTTAAAAAATTTGAACACCACATGATTAGGTGTTTTAAATTTCCTCCATATACCATATAAAAATCAAAGAACTTGAAAGTAAATACCTAATATAATGCATATAGATAACTATAAAGAATAGAAAAGGGCCAAAACGGAGACAAATCTGAACATGGTAAGTGTAAAAAGAGCTGCATCTCATTGTAATTTCTTTCATGATACATTGTACATTGCAATGTTAGAAAAGAATATGCCTAATCCATTTTAATCATAAGAAAAGAATGGAACTAGTTGGAAAAATTCCTTATCTATGCATCCAACAGTTATTTCAACTATAATCCGTGAGCAGCAATAACTTTAATGCCTATAGTTTAACCCTTCAGTCAAAAGACTAATAATGTCCAGCAGCAACGCCTGCGCTTCAGGTGTAGGCTTATAAGCCATTTTGTGCTTATTCAACATCATTGCCCAACAAAAGGATTTTTAATACTAAGTAGATTGGGACCAAATCTTGGCTAAAGAAGATGTTGCGAACCAGTTGCATCTATTCATCTTTTGCACACAAGCGCTCTGAGCAAAGAAACATTGACAAACTTTTAGGAGAGTAAAAGGCACCATGATCCATGATATATTAAGACTTAAGTTCTCCAGATTCACATCAAATATTATTGCCAATATCATGAGAACAAAACCCCAAGCCGAATAACAACAAATACTTCTTCCGGTCTCAAATATAAGTCACCAATACCTACTTCACAGATATTAAGAAAATTAGTTAAAGGTAGTTTAACTAATTAAATTTGTCTCAAACCAAAATTTTTTTTCATATTTGTCCCTAATTAAAGAGTCTACCTTTATTCTTAGTAAATTGCATTAGTCTTAATGACTCTCTATTTAATTGGGGGTACTTAAAGAAAAAGTCATTTAATGATCAAAACAATTCCAAGAAGTGACTTATATTTTGGACCAAAATAATTCTCCAAAAATAACTTATATTTGAGACCAAAGAGAGTAACTACTATGAAATTAGATAAATATATAAATAAAAAAGTTCAAAAATAAAAAAACAAAAATAAGGGGAAAAAAATGCAAGTATCTGACAAATAATACCTTTTAAGGACATAGATGTGTCAGTAATAAACAATTTGTGGGCTAAAAAGTGAGATACCTAATAAAGCTAAAGTAGATGATATTTGGATTATTTACTTAAATACGTGCATTTGAATGGCCCCAAGTGTTTACCACATAATTCTTCAAATAGCAAATATCTGGGAGTAAATGTGTGAAGATCCAAGGACTCGCTAAAATAAAAACGAGACCATGATGGTTTTTACATTTTTTTCTTCATTTGTATCTCTAGGAACCACCCATCAATTGTGAAAATGGAGGACTACCTCCCTATTAAGGCTGTAAATGGTTATGTTTGCTTGCCAAAAAGGCACGAACTCTAGAGAATGTGGAACAATATAGATGATCTTCCGCCAGATGGGCCTTATTTTAGTATTATTCACTAACAGCTCAATACTACCAAATGAAGCTGTTTATTTTAAGACTTCGGATTTTGTGACTGAACACAGATTAAAAGCTCATTCCATTTCAATAAGAACTTGACTATTCAAAAAATCCATCAAAGACTTAAGATTAATATTTTCATTATTGATTTTGCAAATTGTCTAACCTCAGCGATACTTTGAGCATATCACTCACGTAGTGGAAAAAGCTAATTATGTGATATTAAAAAGGCAGCTTGTAGCTTTCACCCGGTCTGTTGCTGCCTTAAGTGCACCATACCAAAAATCAGAGATGATCTGTATCAAGGTTGAGTAACTTTTAATAAAAACTAGCGTAACAGAACTTTCAGTATGCTGATAACTTAAAACTTGTATGGATATAACAGAGACAAAGTATGACTCAGAAAACATATAAACAGAACAGCATAACTTTACCACCATAGTTAATTAAGATGTCCACAAACAAGAACAAGGATGATGACATTAGATGTAAAGAAATAACTATATACCTCAACGATTATGAGGCCTAAAGTTAAAGTGCTATTCACTTATTCTGTATTTGAATATGAACCTGGATTGTCTGCAGTAGAGGAATAGCCTTATTTATTTTAATATTTAGGTTTAGCATTTAATGAAAGGAAATTACACTTTAAAAATTTTAACTATACTGCATAATTAAAATTTTTAACAATTAAAATTTTTGAAGTATAATTTTCTCATAGTTAAATTTTGTGTCCTCATAATTACAATTTTTAGATACCTTTTTAAACCCTAAACCTAACTATTAAAAAGATGCCATGTCTAGCGTTACTATACCAGGTGCAATAGATCCTCTAATGCAAAGGATCTACTTGCATTTGAATACACAATACCAGAATAATTGCACAAGATTGTAGAGACACATGCACACACATAAAGAGAGCATAGAGATAAAGATCTTACTCAGATATTCATAAGCCAATATCATTGAAGTACCCCATGTTGACATGCTGAAAAATCTTGGACCTAAGCCTCTGTATAAACCTTTCAAACCATCCTCGTTTATCAAGTCTTTGACAACTTGTTTCACAGACCTTGTCTTTTCGTGTCCCATCACCTGAAGTGGAGAACCGTGGTGTCAGAACAATTAAGTAGGTGCTAACTGGGCTAAACAAAGAAAATGGAGAAACTAAATTACAATGACATAATGTTCATTAAATGCTCCATTATCATCACCGTAATTGCACAGTACTAATATTAAAGTACATATAATGCAATGTTACTAAACAATGAAGAACAATTTTAACCAACAAAAAGAAAAAAAGAATCATCCACATTGATGATGACAGGGAACAGTGAATCTATATTATGAAACATTGCCAACAAGGTTATGTATACCTGTAATCGCGTCTTAATAGTATTCAACGGTGTTGTAATGCAGGATGCAGTTGCACCAGCAATAATTCCTCCAGTAGCCTGAACTAACACGATCTTCTGCACTCTAGGTTTGCCTTCCTTATTTCGGCATTATATCCTAAGAATCTGTTCACGCGAACATGTACAAATAAAAATATTGGTGCGCGCATGATGTGCTAAGTCCATCACCCGCTACTGATAATATCAATTAGCTCTACTTGCATGTTTACTGCAAGTTTGGCTTATCCTTTTGATAGGCTTATGCAGTACATAGCATCTCACCCAGATGAATCCTAACTTTTTTGACTTACAATAATTTACTACCAGCATGCAGTTACACCAACACACATGCCAAGTGGCCCAATTCAACTGAAATTTTTGCATATTCAGATAGAGTATAGAGGATACTTAATAAAGACCCACTTGATTGTTAACCTAAAATATATATATATATATATATATATATTATATACACACAAAGATGTGCTTGAATAATGGATTAGAAAGATACGTGAGCTCTTTCAACGCTCACACTACTCATGATTCATAGCACAGTAACCTCAACGTACTAGCCCAACTTTAACCGAAGAGTAGGATTCAATTGATGGATCTTTATGGGTATTTAGATCTTCCTACCATTTGATAATAATATAAAATTAATTCATACAACAATGATTTAATATTAGCAACATGTATTACTAGGGATATTTAAAGGTTTGGTTCAGTTTGATTTTAAATCAAAACCAAAACCAAACTGAACCAAGCAAGCCAGTTTTTTATAATGGAAGACCTATTCATTTTTGGATTATAATCGGCTTGGCTCGGTATTGATTCAATTTGGTTTGTTTTAGGCTTTTTTTTTTTGAGTGACTTATTTTTTTTTCAAATATTTATTTTCCATATATATATTTATATAGCTAAATACAAAATTACTTAATTAATAATACACTTATGGAATTTAGACCTAATTGTTCAATAACTAATCCATGTGAACTTTAAATTTTGATAAGTAGACATATCATAAATTAACAATCACATATCCATTTTCAACTATAGTTCAAATCTTTTGCACAACTCACTATATAAACTTTAAGGTAATCTGATCATTTATAGTAAATTAGCCATGTTATCATATTGTAAAAATTGGTGACTTTTACATTTAAGTCATTGGTTCAGTTTGGTTTAGTTTTAACCAAACCAAACCAGACCCAAAGCCAAATTAATCTTTGACATGTAAAAAACCACATAGGACCTACTTTTTTTTCAGTTTGTCAGATTTGGTTTGTTTCAATCGATTTGGTTTGGTTTTGAATACTCCTATGCATTACCATGTCTCACCTCCAAATTAAGCGTTGGCTTGAACCATAACTTGCCCACCATACAGCACTAGAGGGAGCATAAGTCATAACAGATAGACCAAATCCTTTATATAATCCCCAGATGCCATCTGATCTTAATACCTTACAAGCAACATCCAGACCACCATTATATTTGGCATGGCCTGAGTATCCTTGCACCATCAACTTTTGGCTAACCTGAGTATCAATCAACCTGAAGGTAATTAACATATAAGAAACATTGATATTTTGATAAAAGAAGAAAATTTTATCAAGAAAAAATTACAACTGAGCTGGATAGGAATGTCACCATAATAAAACAACAAAAAAAACACATCATAAATAACAATATTTAATAACCGTCCTTATTTATGCAAATATGTGTCATTGAGATGCCTTCAAAGAATCATTAGCAGAGCATGAAGGCAAAGACAAAACATATTCATATACCAAATAGGGGTGTACAAGGCCTGTCCGACTTGAGCACTATTGGGTCGGGAAGGGTCAAGAAAAGTTAAAAAAAAAATTGAAATAAAGTCAGGTCAAGACTGCACCTCAGGTAGGGACAGGTTTTGGGACAAACTCTGGCCCTATCATACTCGGCCCGACCTGAGGTATATATTTATTTATTTATATATAAAAAGAAAAGGATTAAATTGAAAAGAATTCTTTTTTTAAGGGTTTTTTTATAATTTTAGCCAAAAAAATTTTAAACATATTTTATAAATTATAAATAGCTAAAGAGGTTAAGATCTATGTGAGGACTCTCCAAAGTATCATTATCACATTCATGTAAAAAAAAAATTGAAAAATACATATTTTTTCAAATTTTAACTATTATATTTACGTCTTTTTTCCTATTTTCTCTCTTGAATCCATGTTTTTTCATGTCCATTGCATAAATTTTGAAAGAACATATCAAAAAGTGTGGTTATATGTTCAAAATAATTGAGCAAACGTAGAAATATAAATTTCTAAAATTTCAAAATTTTTTCTTAAAAATAAAAAAAGAAAAAAGAAAATTTGATCTAGTTGGGGCCATAATATCCAGGCCAAGCCAAGCTCAGGACAAAAAATTTATCCCAAAGTTAAAATCGGGTCAAGACTGGAGCTAAAGCAATTCCCAACCCGTCCAGACCTGTGCACAACCCTAATACCAAATAAGCAAAAACACAGAAACTGCTGCTTGTAAAATCTTCCATCATGATACAATGAAATAGGCCATAATACTGCAAACGAAGCACATCGCTACAAAACCTTGGTCTCCTTCCTTTTCCCCATATTTTCCAGAATTTAAGATTTATAAAATCAACCACTTTCTTTTAATTATTTGTCCTAACTATCAGAAAGAGAAGCACTAAACACCAATTAAAGTTTGATCCAAAAACAGGAGTGCAGAATAGATTTTAAGATAAACATTTAATAGAATTTTTAAATTATAAAGAAGAAATGAGTACAGGAAACACTTTCAAAGGTGTAATCAAGTTAAGTTGCTGCAAAATGTCAATGAGCATCAGTAAATATATTCCAAGTTCCAGTAATGGGCATAGTGAAAATAAAACATGAAAGATTTTTTAGGTGTCTAAATCTTACTTGTTTCCAAATGTGTATGACTGTACAACCACATATATAGGTTACATGAATCAAATTATCATACCACGTCAATTGGAACAAACACAGCTTGAGCTGAAAGTGATGATATCAAGCCTGCAACTCCATTTGCTATGGCTGCCTGGGTGGTTTCAGAGAGTCTAAGTGGTTCAAGCATCCTGAAGGTAGCCACCTTAGTGGTCTCCAGGGCAGTAAGAAATATGATTCTGGCAGGAATTGCACCAGTGATAACTGTGCCAAACCCTCTATACAGACCACGAAGCCATCTGTTTTATAACAGAAAATGCATTTCTCTCTGCCGTATCCTTCGAAGCAACCTGCAGTCTAATCTTCACTACAGAAACTGGGTAGAGTGCCACTGTAACACCGGTAAAGAGTCCAGCTCCTACGACATAGAACTTGGTTTTATCTAGCCTGCAGAAATGAGTAATTAATCAATATACAGAACTTGAAGATACAAAGTTCATAGTAGTACTAAGAGCTGAAGGAAGTCATCAATTCCATAAGGTATACTAATGATGTAAACAAATGCAGTTCATGAAAAATTAGCATTTATGAACCGAAGATAGAATACTACACAAAGTACTTCTGAAGTTGCAGAAAAATCTTAGTTATAGTTCTCGATAGGGATATGATATAAAAAAAAATATAAGCTGCAGGAATCAACCTTGAATCTTATAAATTCAAATACGACTTCTTACAGTCAACTAAACACTTCCGGTAAAGGAAAGAAATCAACATAATGACTTCCCATTTGCATTGATGCCAGTTTGTAAGCATTATCAAACATTTTCAATATCCTTTATTAGGTATTCTTATAGAATTTGGAAACTTAGATGCTCCTAATTATTCATCAGCAAAAAATCAGTCTCTCATCGCTTTAATTTCGTTTGATTTTTAATATAAAAACAAAACCAGAAGTCATTCCCCCATCCCCACTAATAAAACGAGAGAGAAAAAACATGGGTCTTTATGAAACTACGACCACAATAATCGATTTACCACAGGATATTAAACATAGGTATATGAAATCGTTTCAAACAATAAATACTCGAAATGGACCATACATTGACTAAAATAATCAATAGCGCGTTCATTAAGTGGTTCAAATGTCGTTAGTAAAACGCAAGTGCTAAATGAAAAATCACGAAAGAAGGATGAGTATACAGTGTGAACTGTTTCATCCCAAAAAATAAGTGCGAATTGGAAAATTAAGATAAAGCAAACGTTACTTGTCCCAGTTAATCTCAGTCTGGCCGAACGAGTGGGCTCCTGAATCGGACGCCGCCATTGGTACCCTCGGATCCTATATATCAAATTTAACAGAAATTTGAGGAACCCATATTCTAAATTCTTGGAGCGAAAATAGAGCTTAAACTTAGCAGAAATTTGAGGGTATGATTTGGTTTGTACTTAATCATTATTTTTTTCATTAAATTATTATTTTAATTATTAATTTTTTTTAAAAAAAATAAAAATTATTTTTTATTTTATTTATTTATTTTTTATATTTCTTTTTCTTTTATATTATCTAACTGAACGTATTTTAATATTTTAATTTAAAAACAAATGAAAAATATTTGAAAGAAATGAAATGCTGAAATACAAGAAATATTTTTCAAACAAAAAAAATTTTAAGTATTGGCCAAAAAAATTGATTTTTTTTTTCTATATATCTTATGAAGGGAGCACAACCAGTCCAAATATGAACTATTATTTTACAAAGGAACAAAAAGGATGGTATAAATAAACTACGAAATGGAACATAAAATAATGGAGGAGAAACAAATAATGAAATTAAACGTCAGAAACCTGTTGTTTGTGCATTGATCCATTGCAAAGATGACACTTTAATTCAACTCCTAAGAAAAGATTTGATGGCTGTCTTAAAATTTCCAAGTTCATCTTGAATTCAGTGGGGATCAGAGCCACCTAAGTGTAGCACCTGATTAAAATGCCATTTGATTTTAAAAAAGTCTTGTATTTTTTATCAGACTCTTCCATTATTATCACTAGGTGATCAGCACTAGCAAACCAGAAAACAACTTTAAAATTATTATCTACTATCAAAAGGACAGAACTCAGGAATTCTAAACTTTCTCTGAATTAAATTATAACCCAAAGACTTTGTCTTGAGTGAGTTCTGATGGGAGAGTCAGTATATATTGATGACCTTCCTTCGTCGTATAATTCCCTAAAGGATGTATATTCCACATCAGTCGTAGTATAATTATTGATTTGAGGTCAATGCTACATATGAGATTCTTTTCCACCCGCCTAAATTTGTTTCACTCTTAATATATATATATATATATATATATATATATCATAATTGAAAACCCAGAAGAAATCTGCCAAGCGATCATCTATGTTAGCCCAAATTTTCTGGGGAGATTGATACAAGAGAGGTGATAAATGAGACTAGAGTTTCAAAATTGATTTGATAAGTGATACCTCTATGGCTGAACTCCTTTGGTGAGGTAATGTGCCATTGCGAGCAAAGGTGAGACTCTCGCCCAGCATAACTTGAAACACCAACTTTCAAACCTTTGTTCACGATACTGTTCAGATAATTTGAACCAGAGATCACCACCAACTTAGTAGTCTCACAAGTTTTGTCATCAATAATGGTGCCATCCACCAGTGAAACTTCAGCGTGTGTGTGATCTCATCTGTCATGTGCCATCACATCTCTTTGTTGATGTTGATTAAGCTTCTGGTAATTGATTTTTATGTTTCATACCTCTTTCCTAAAATTCTTTACCCTCACAAGTTTGTTTTTTTCTTTTTCTTCTTTTTTTTTTTGGTTGAAGGGATTTCAATCAAGTACTTACTTATAGTGAGATGATCTTCTCAAATCTTTTTGTCCCATACAGTTTGAACCAGAATTATATGATAAACTTTTACAACTTATATACCATAGTTCGAAGAATGACGTGAATTAATTGAAAAGAACTATTTTCTTTCTTGTTCTCTGTGTTATATGTCTGTCTCTCTTACAAAGAAAAAAATTTGCTTGGGAGAATACATTAAAAAAAACTACTCTAATGAGTTTTCATTTTAATTTTTTTTAACACTAAAAAAATGACAACCATAATTTAAAACTTAAAATTAAAATAATTAATTAAACTAATTATTAATTAATTAATTAACATTCTTTTTAGAGTAGTTGTTAATAAGAATAACATAAACTCTATTATAATCATTTCTGTACATTTAATATACTCTACCAATAAAGGAATATATAGAGTTGAACATAGTAAAATAAAAAATTACAAGATTTTGTTGAAATTGACAACAGTAACTTAAAATTTAAAATTTAAAATTAATTAATTAATTAAACTAATTATTAATTAACTTAATTAAATTGTCAAGTTGCATTATAAGTTAGGTTATTATGAATGACCCAAATTCCAACCAAGCAATTCTTGCACCTTTTCCCCTAGTTTTCCGAATTGCCTTTGATGGCATATGGAAAATGCCCAATAGCCCTTCTTTATGTCCATATCTACCCTAAAGGTGCTCTTAGTGTGTCCTTCCTTAATAATGAGAGTCAGGACCCTCGCGCACTTCAAAGTCTTGATTTTTACCCCGGCGTTGAATATAGTGAAGAGTTTTTGAAGTTTTTATCCCATTAGTGGATCAGCAGAACTTTTAACGGCTTACTAGTTTAGTAAGATGATCATGGATGTTTATTTTTATCAAAACTGACAATTTTGAAATAATTATAATTATTGCTAAGCTTTTAATTTGTGAAATATTTATGTAGGCTCTAGACCTTTTATATATTTTTTAAAAAAATCTCCTTAAAAAAAATTAATTACTGACACGTACTCTTGGTGAGTTTTGAACTGGACTAAGAAATTTAATTCCAAAAAATTAGTATATAGAGCTGAGTATACAATATATAACTACATACATTAGGTTTCTACCATACATACCGACTACATAAACTAATTTACACATAACTTGATAGCGATATGAAACGAAAATTTTCTGTCTTTAACGTGCATCATAACACTTTTTTTTTTTATGAGTACAGTAAATTATGTCTAAAATATTATGCTCCACAAGTTATAGGTGTTCCTGCACGCCTCCTCCGCTAACGACCCCAAAATTCATATCACCAGTTGCTTGGCGCTGTGTCGGCAAGGTACAACCATGGAAGGGTTTCCATTCCTTGACCAATCACCACCGACAGCCATTTTCCTTCTTTTTTTTTTTTTTAAATTAGTTTAATTAATACATATTTGAGCCAACCAGAAAGTTGACGTTGGCTTGTCTTAATTGAGAACAAGTCAATATAAAATTTGTTAATTATTAAATGATAAGATGAGCTGGTTCATCACTGTCTGCTTCTGTGCGAATGCGACTTGGGGTGTTTGGTAGAAAAAGAAAGAATTAATTAACCAAAACTGTATTGACTCCCCCCAAAAAAAAAAAGATTATTATTGACTCATTATTAATTTTGATATTTTTAGTTTTTTTTTGCTATTATTATTATTATTTTAAAATTTATGTCGTGCTTTTACCCTTTCGACCCAAGACTGGATCTTTAGCCAGTTAGATCCCTTCCTCTAGAAAAAGAGTAAAATTTCTGCTCTATTTTGCTCTCATCGGTTGACTGAACTTTCAAACAAAAAAAAAGGTGAAAATAAGTACAAAAAGAGCACCCTTAGTTCGAGGATAGAACAAAAGAGAGTGAGGGAATAAAAGATAAAATATTTATTAGGTTATTATAATTATTATTTAATATTATTTATTTTTATTTATGAAAATAAAAGTATAAATGTTATTTTTATTCATTTTTATTTTATTTTTTTCTCATTTCTACCAACTAAACTTATCTTAAATTATTTATCAAATATGTAAATAATTACAAAGTATTATTTATTATAAATTTTAAAATAATAGTTAAAATTTCAAAATGATTAAACAATAAAAATTTCAAATGCTGAAGAATTAGAATGGCTCATATCAATGCCTTTTTCGGTGCTGTGACAACGACTCTTTTCTTTTCTTTTTTTTCTTATTCCAATTCACGTTTTAGAATAATGTTTTAGATTGAAAAAAAAAATCGAAAATTCCTATTCATAGAAAAATTAAAAGGATTATTGTAAGTGGCATTTGAGGTGGCGTATGGCACATGGCGATATATTAATTTCCAAGGGACGAGCCAACTGGGACAAAACAGTCACTTAACTCCGCGTTATTTTTTCCACACTTACTTCCGCCTTGGGTCATTCTCTCTTTTTTCTTTCTTCTTTTTTCTTTTGTACTCCATAGATCTTGAACTGATCAGGCAAAAACTCAGAGCCTCAGAAGCCGATATTACCTTTGCAGCAAGAAAATGGGCTTCTCTTTGATACCCATAATTAGATCCCTCTCTAAAGCAAGTTCCGGCATTCTATTTTTGTTTATACTGACTTGCACTTGTTTCACTTCGACAGGTTCGTGCATAGTTCTTGATTTTTTCAGTTAAAGTTTTGGAATTTGCATGAATGGATTAGCCGATTATCTTTAGCAACATAGTTGTTTCCGTTTATGGTAGACTTCATTTCTTGGTCCATGGACCTTGCGCTCTGTTGATTTGGAATGGCATGGCAAGCTTCGTTCTTTAATTTTGACAAAGAAAGTGGGGTTTTCTCTTTAAGCGGAAAGTCTTGCTCATTTATTAGCTTCTGGTGTCTTTTTTCTATCGATGCCAATGATAGAGAATACGTTGTTTAGCTCCTCTTGTTTATTTTCTGAGTTAAAATTTAGATAAACAACAATGAAATAGATGAAATTTATATTCTGATTCTTGTTAACAGTAATCTGGTCTGGTTTGTTTTCTTATTAAAAAAAAATGCATGGACGAACATTGATTAGGCATCAGTATTTTCTTAGTGAAATAACAAGAGGAGACCGAAGATCTATGCTTAAGAAGTCCAACATTCTGGGACATTAGAAATCGGTTGTTACAGAATAATCATTGGTTTTGGGCTTTTGGCTAACTGGGATAATTCGTTTATAAGGGTCTTTCCTCTGTTTAAGTCGTGAATATCTACCGGTCCTTTATCATTAGAACCAGTCAACCATATATGATTATGTTTGAATTGGAAGATGGTTATATAATTTATTGGATGTTAAAGAGGTCATCATCCTATTGAAATTTGCATTCAAATTTCTAGGAAAATTGCATGATGTAAAAATTGAAGGTAATTTCACAAATCGGCCATCAACTTACAAAATATTTGTATGCTTGCTTTCTTCGTTCATTACATTACTACTTAAGCAAGTGCTGTGTGGCTCTTATAATTTGTATTGCACATTTTCATATGTATCACCATTATCATTGTCATTTAATGCTTGGTATGTTAAAATCTCCTATTCATTTTTCCTTTTTTCTTTTTTGGTTGGCTGTTTATCTCTCAGGAGCTTATGATGCACTTGACCCAAATGGAAATATCACAATCAAATGGGATATCATCAGCTGGACCCCTGATGGTTATGTTGTAAGTACTTTGTTTTTCTATATCACCTATTAAGAGCAGCAGCAAAGCCTTTGTGGTACAAATAGGCTGGACGTCAAAATTTGTTGGCTCTTTTGACCTCCATTGGTTGTGCACATCTATCTTGATCTGTAATAGATCAATTTTTACACTGATTTAATATTAATTGCTGAAAAGGTTGGAAAAAAACCGAATTGGTCCAATTAGAAACTGTACATGGTTTGAATTTCAAATCACACTTCAAAGCCTCTTGTCAAGATTTTAAGCTTGTAATCAAGTTTCAGATTTATTTAATAAATTCAATTGTATAAATGAATATAAATTTGTGGCTTTCAGACTTTTCAAATTGAATCATTTTTTGTTCTTCTAGTTGTATAGATACCTAAAAAGCAATTGAATGTACAGGCTGTAGTTACTATGAACAATTTCCAACAATATCGTCATATCCCAGCACCAGGGTGGACTCTAGGATGGACATGGGCAAAGAAGGAGGTGATATGGACCATGATGGGAGGACAGGCCACTGATCAAGGGGATTGTTCAAAATTTAAGGGAAACATCCCACATTGCTGTAAGAAGAACCCAACAATTGTAGATTTACTTCCGGGAACACCTTACAATCAGCAAATCGCAAATTGCTGCAAAGGTGGAGTACTCAGCTCATGGGCACAGGATACTACCAATGCGGTTGCTGCATTTCAGGTAAGTGTTGGCAGAGCAGGAACCACTAACAGAACAGTCAAGGTGCCCAAAAACTTCACCCTGAATGCACCAGGACCTGGTTATACTTGTGGGCCAGCAAAAATTGTGAAATCCACTCAATTCATACAACCAGACAAAAGGAGAGTAACCCAAGCACTCAGTAAGTTATTAAACTTCTATGTTCATTTTCTCTATAACAATCTGAATTTAGTCCCCTACCCTCTCCTTATATGTTAACCATATGTCATCCATAAGTTTTAACTTCTATTGGTATCTAGCACTCTCTTGTATCTAATTCTATGAAAATTTTAAAATGAGAAATTTTGAATTGACATCCCTTTTAGTTCCTATTGGCAAAATCCCAGCAATATCTCTTAAATTTGACCTTAGCATTACTCTGGTTTATTGCAGTGACATGGAATGTGACATGTACGTATTCACAATTTCTAGCTCAGAAAACTCCCACTTGCTGCGTCTCCCTCTCTTCTTTCTATAATGATACTATTGTACCCTGCCCAACATGTTCATGTGGCTGCCAGGGCAACTCATCTAGCTGTGTAGAGTAAGCTTCATCGACCAGGATATTGTGATTGCCTTCTAAACAGATCTGGAGATTATATTCTGACATTTGTCTCTTCTCTATGTGGTTCCAGGGCAGATTCACCACATCTGGAGTCAATCGTTTCTGGTTCTGGAAAAAATAGTTTGACACCTTTGGTTCAATGTACTAGCCATATGTGCCCCATCCGAGTCCACTGGCATGTTAAGCTTAACTACAAGGAGTACTGGCGCATTAAGATCACTGTTACTAATTTTAATTATCGGATGAATTATTCTGAGTGGAACTTGGTTGTTCAACATCCAAACTTTGACAATCTGACCGAACTTTTCAGTTTCAACTACAAGTCATTAACACCATATGGGGCAATAAGTAAGTTAAACTTTTGAATGCCGTTGTTTCTTTGAATTTTTCCTGCTATGTTTCTGACAGGAGCTATGTATGGTTTTAATAAGTTAATTGAAAATAATATACAGTTTTACAGCAGTTTAATTGAAAATAATGTATAGATTTATAGCGATGGTTAATGTTTCTATCATATCTGGTGCAAACTCTAGGATTAAAAGGATTATAAATAGGTTATCAAATTTCAGGTGCTGTAAATCTCTTTGTGATGTTTATTTTTCTGGTCACATTGCAGTATGAGTAATGAATGGATTTAGATTTATTCATCGTATAACATCGGTGTTTCCTCCTTTCTTCCATAAACTATTGGGTGGGGAAATGACTAACTAAAGTTGCATTTCAACAGATGATACAGCAATGCTTTGGGGAGTTAAGTTCTACAATGATTTCCTTAACCAAGCTGGCCCTTTTGGTAATGTACAGTCAGAGCTACTTTTTCGAAAGGATAAATCAACTTTCACGTTTGAGAAGGGTTGGGCTTTTCCTCGGAGGATCTATTTCAATGGTGACAATTGTGTGATGCCACCACCCGATGCTTACCCTTGGTTGCCTAATGCCAGTTCCCGGCAAGAGGTTTCCCTGCTCACTTTAATGATGTCTTGCTTGGTAGCCTTGGTCTTTAATGCATTTGCTTGAAGTTCCTGTCCGCGTTACACTCAATTTTCATTTCGATCAGATCAGTTTTGACTCCATTTAGGATGTCAATATGAAATTTGGAACAAGCTGGATGATTACATCCAGTGACAATTCAAAATCAGCTCAGGTGTCTTAGGTTTTGCTACTCAGTTTCAGCATAGGAATGCTACTGTATTGTTATATGTCTGTTGTAATGTAATGATGCCTGTATTGTATTTTGATCCTTGTTGTAAATGAAACTGTAATTATAATAATATATACAGGAACATATCTCGCGGAAAGATATGCTTTAATCATTATCTTAGTTTTTTTTTCCTTTTTAAAACTATTAACTGCTCATTCATTTGGTTCCAATTATTTTAGATGGCTTTCTTGATTTATAAATGGACTTATAGCTCCCTACTTTTCATCAGGATATTTTCTGTATTTCTGGGAAAAAAATAAGAGATTAAGAAAGATGAAGTATTCAAAATGTCAATGCAATACCAGCATTTGTCTTGATTCAGATGAAGTCATTGTTGGGACATCTTCTCATTGCTCATATATCACAAAAAACCCAAGCGGGCTTCCAAAAATATGACTGGGTGCAGTATACCCGTTCTGTTCTTTCATCAGATATAGGTATACTTAGCTACCAAAATTACACAAATCAAATCCAATTCTCCATGTACCAATTCACCAAACAGCTAGCAGGAAAAGCGATGACAAGATGAATGCTGGGAAGTTGAGTAGAGTTACAGGGGCAGAATTAGGGAGAAATGGGTATTTATCAGGTGGGGGCAGCATGCATTCATCACCATTAAAATATACCTTGCGAGGAAATGCCCAACCCTCCTTGAAGGTGAAAGTATCCTTGTCCTTCTGAAGAAGCACCTCTGACTGAACGTTGCCGGATGCTCCAGCCTCCATTAATAGATCATTGTAGTACTTCATGCCATAAAACATACCAGTGTCATCTGCAGACAGAATGGGAATACGCTTGAATTAGTTATTTACAAAGTTATGAAAAACTATACTCTTGAAACAGCAAAGTGCTGGCACTCACTTATGGACTCGTAGGCAGACAGAGGCTTGTAATTAAAACTGAAAACTTGGGTGATATTGTTAAGATTTGGATGCTGAATTGCAAGGGTCCAAAGGGAGTAGTTCATCCTGTAATTGAAATTTGTTATGGCGATCTTGACTCGCCAATAGTCCTTATAGTTGAGCTTCACATGCCAGTGTACCCTGATTGGGCACATGTGATGAGTACATTGTAGCAGTGGTTCATCGTCTTTCTTAGGAGTGTGTACTCCCACCATGCTGAGAATTTTAGAGCCGCTCCTGTGATTAAATAATGGGAAACTCTGTCATGTTCTCTACATGTTTGATATGATGAGGTCAATGAACGGAAATTTTTACACTTACTTGACACAGTTTTTCTTGTTCTGGCAGCCACATGCACAAGAGGGACAAGGCGTGATGGTTTCATTGTAGAAGGATGACAAAGAGACACAACAACTTGGGTTCTTTCTGGCCAGAAATTGTGAGTAAGTGCAGGTTACATTCCATGTCACTGCACACAATGGAACAGATTGAAGTTTGAGAATTTGGTGAGGAAGTTGATAAAAAAATTCTTTAAGTAGACCTGATTTATCGAAGATAAATAGACCAAGCTAATTATGAAGAAACAAATAAGCATATTAGAAATGGGTTTCCTTAAAAGGTCTGCTTGGTCTACATACTTTTGTAAACCAAGTTTATCCAAGAATTTCTGGAAGTTGATATTTCCAAGGAGAACTTACTTTGTGCCTGAGTCTTGCGACGCCGATCAGGTGTAAGGAAAGTGGTGGAAGGGACAATCTTGGCAGGGCCACAAGTATAGCCTGGTCCTGGGGCCAGGAGAGTGAAATTCTTGGGAAGTTTAACTGTTTTGTTTGAAGTTCCTGCTTGTCCAACACTTAATTGGAAGGAAGAGATAGCTGCTGAAGGATCTTGGCCCCATGCAGCCACCACTCCACCCTTACAGCAGTTTGTAAATTGCTGGTTGTAAGGCACACCGGGGAGCAAGTCCACAACTGTGGGAGTTTTCTTGCAGCAATGAGGCACATTGCCCTTGAACTTAGAGCAGTCCCCTTGCTCAGTGGTTTGAGCCCCTACCATGGACCATATAACCTCTTTCTTAGCCCATGACCAACCTAGCGTCCACCCAGGATTCATGATGTGCCGAAACATTTGGAAATTGTGGATTGTCACTACCGCCTGATTGAAAATGCAATAGGCAGAGAGAGTTAAATTAATTTAAGATCTATCATCCCTGAATATTTTCAGAGGTTGCATTCAAGACAAAGTTATTTGACTGATTGATTCAAGATTGACAGTGTAGGATTGCACTTACAACATAGCCATCTGGGGTCCAAGACATGACATCCCATTTGATCGTTATGTTTCCATTTGGATCCAGAGGATCATAAGCAGCTACAACAAGGAAAAAACATCAACGTATTATTAGAATATGTATGTGATAGTGAAACAAAACCAGTGAACAGAATAACTTGTTATATCACCTGCAAAAGAGAAAAGCAGTAGAACACACACAGCTGAGACGACAAGTTTCATTGTATTATGTGGTTTTGAATGTGTTCAGCTCCAAATTAGCCAACTCTCTGGCACTAAGTTTGGAATTGGCAGAATTTTTTGGGATCAAGGGGTGTTTAGCAGTCAAATGCTATGGGACATTGGATGTGTGGTATTGTAGAAAAAGAGTCGTGTTGGGAATTTTCTTGGCGTTTGCTTTGATGGCTTACCTAATGGCTGTTGGGTACCTGCTCATTTTTAAATCTATCATAGTCTCACAATTGAATCTCTGCATCACTTCCCATATCTTAAAGCAACAGCCATGGACCAGAATAGGCGGGAAATATAGAGTGAACGTAACACTTCAGCGGTTCTGTTTGAAGTAGAAGGTGTCATATGATGAAGCCATTCACCAATTGGAGTACGTTCTGTCCTGAAGTTGGAACAATCTAGTTGCGATGCATTTTCTTAGGAATTCGATTAAGGAATGAACACAATCAATTATCCAAATAACCCACATTTAATTTGACATTTTCTTTCCCTTTCTTTTTCCTTATCCTGATTTTCAAGGAAGGTGATATCTCTAGAAATTTCCCCGTTGCTTGGATTTTTTCCGAGAATGATTGGAATGTAAAAAAGCGTTGAATGTTTTGGCATGAGACGCAATAAAAATGTCCCGTTATGGTCTTCCTCTTTATGACCTTGCTTTTGTGTCCACTTTCCACGTTGAGTCAGAGGCATATGAGTTTGGAGAAAGCAAAAGCAAGCAGCGTAGTTGCAACAGATGGTGAGTTCTTTTCTGAGAAAAAAGGACACCCCACCTGCAGCAAACATCTATACAAAAAATAGTGCTTCAAAAGTAAAATTCCTCAAATAGCCGGTTCTGGGATCTAAATCCTTTACATTTATCATATCAACACAAAATGCGCATTTAAAGAGAGATAAAAATAAAATAGAATGTGAGTATAAAGAGACAAAATAGATATTTTGGACACTTCTATCACTTTCTTTTCAAAATATACAGTGCATTATTATAGAAGATCACATTCCGCCGGTCTGTGGCCCTTAGGTGAAGCCTCTCTTTGCTCATGGAATTTCTCTTGCAAGCTATGCACCAAAGTGATACTCCATTTAATTCTATGACTTCTAGGATTAAATCTAGAAGGGGGGAAATAAAATATCAATTATGCTTTAATTGAGAGGACACGTTTATATGAAGGGCCAATTTTGAATGTAAGTATTTGCAAATGGTAAAGTGACATATGATTTTTGAAGTTGTTTTTTTTTTTTTTTGGGGCCAAATGATTTTGAAGTTGTTAAAGGCTACCAACAATTGACAAAACATGTAAGATCCAATTATGATCAATATTCAATCCCTTTCACTCTCAAAATTAACTATTACCATTGCTCTCGCGGTCTTGTTGAGCTTGATGAGATTGTTAGTGCAAACCTTGAATCTGAATTCATCAACTGTCTTCCTAAGATGATTTCCTTAAAGCATCCCACAAAATATCCCTCTTGACTTGTGCAATGACAGAAATCCTCCTCCTCTCTCTGGCTTGATCTGATCAATCACGGAGGAGTCTGCCCCTCTAAGCTTTACCATCAACGCCTAGTCTTATTTTGCCTTTGCTCTTGTACTTCCCTTAAAGTGTTCTAATTCATCTAAACTAGAACTTGATGAAGCTGCCAACAAAGATTGACTTAATTGACAAAATTTTACTAATTTATATGAATTAAAATGTAAATATGATTGAATAGCCTATTTAAAAAATTATCATCAATATTTCTCAAGCATTGAATATTACAATGATGGAAATGATGCCATTTATTTGTAGCATTGGTGTCACTTGTTTTGAAACTATACAAATATGAAAGCCTCCTTTTAAAAAACCTATCTATGCATTGCTTTCCCTTGCGTTACATGTCCGAATTGGAGATCATCTCTCTTTGGCTACAATCTTAACTATGGAGTCTTGAAGCAATAGCATTTTATATTAAATGTTTAAAGTTATATATTTTGTAAATAAAAAAGAAAGATGAATAATAATTTTGAAAAATAAATATAATAGTTTAGGCATATCATTTTTACTCTAATATATTTGACTCTCTTTTATTTTATTTTATTTAATAAATTATAATAAGTAAAAAAAATTACTAGATATTTTATTTTTGTCTTAATTGAGAATAAATAAATATAACATTAAATAAAAATTCTTGTTATTAAGTAATTGCCCGTATTAACAATGTATATACCTTCTCAAAGCCTTTCCCCTTTTTTGGGTACTACCCATGTCATCATAGACTGGAGCTTTCTCCAATTCATGAAGGAAGAGGGCTTAGTTCATATGATGTGGGCCTCGATTATTATAATCTATGCCATCTAATCTCACTTGTATTTGGGCCTCAATTATTCAACATTTGGATTTGTAGCATCATTCCTGACAAATAAATAAATAAGCATCACGGTTGAAGTGAAGCAAGTTAGGCAGTTGTTATGGGGATGATTATGGTCATTCTGCTACTAATGATAGAGTCACGTTGGTTGGATTGTTTGGCTGTAACTGTATGAAAAATTTATCTTTTACAGTGAGTGAATAATAAAGTGTTTTTTAAATGAACAAATATATTAAAAAAAAGTAGGTAAAATAAGAAAAAGTAAATCCCATATACATTATTTTTTTTGGTGTCATTATTTCTTTACTTGAGAAACACTTTACCATCTACTCAATTGAAAAAATCCAAATTCAATTATATGATGTTGTAGCAATTTTGATTTATATTTGAATTTTTTATATTTAGTAAATAAATACATGTTATTTAGTTAGAAATAAGAGAAAATATAAAGTAAATAAGGGAAAAAAAAAAGATTTCATATACATTTTCCTATGCCCATAGATCCCCTGTTTCTATCCTCTAAATGAAAAAGATAAATTTAGTGAAAAATAGATGAAAAGAAAGAAAAAATAGAGTGTATGAGGTTCATAAAAAATGAATAAGTTCAACTGATTCTCTCTCTTTTTTTCTCTTTATTTCTCTCTTAAATTTAAAGGAATTTAGATTCTACTTCGTTCCTTTGTATTATTCTTTTTTATTACACACAATATAATATTATAGAAGATCTAAGAGCCTTAGATTTACTAGTCAATTATTTTGACTTCTTAACAAGCAAAAATTGTTAGATTTGATTATTTTCTTCTTTTATTCTCACTAAAATAAAAATTGTAGAAGAACACATGTATATTATTTTTTCCATTTTCAAACACTGGTTACATCTTTAAAAATTTTAGAAATAATTAAGAGATTCCCTGCATTTTTACCCCAAAACTTGATGGTATTTTTATAAAAATTAGTCTTAGATGCAATTTTTTTAATATCTTACATATTATATTTTTTTAAACTAAAATATAATAAGTATATAATTTTTCAATTAAAATATTATAAATATATAGTTTAATTGAAATATTATATACTTTTTTACAAAATTTAAACATCTATCATATTTTAATTAAACAAATTTAATAATAAAGATATAAAAAATCTACATATAATTTTTTTTTCTTTTTATAATGCTAATTATGATTTAAAAACTTGCGCATAGCTTTAGTTAGCCTAGGGTGTACAAACATATTCCGTGTGTGTGTTTGTGTGTGTGTGTGTGTATATATATATATATATATATATATATATAATTTTAATCTAATGCAGTTACACCAAAAATGCAGAGAATCAAGGTTAGGAAAGTAGACTTATTTGAAATGCTCTAGTGTGCGCCTACCAGTTTTATGTAAAATTTGAATTTCTACTGGCAAACAAATTGTCATTGAGATAGAAAACAAATTCGGAGCGAAGTGCATGCTATTTTAATTTAGGTGGTTTAGGTTTTATGAATTTTTTATTTTTAAATACAAAATATTTTTTTTATAATTAACAGTTATAAAATTATTTTTATTTTATGTTTTGTATTATTTAAAGTAAAAAAATATGAAATGTAAATATCTAAACAAATCAAAATATGGTGCATACAGCGCAACAGATCCATTGGAGATAAAAGACGTATCAGACATGCTTTGAAAATTAGGATTGTTTGCTCTAACGGCTCAACCAAAGTAAAAAGGCTTCGCTGGAGGCTTTTGTGTGTCTTGAGTGGGGGCATTACCACAGGATTGTTGCTGTTTGACTTTGGTGTTTTGTTTTGTTATTTTTTTAAACCAAAAAGAAGAAAATGAAATATTAAAATATATGTAACCCAACATATATTGAAAATAAACTCTGTTTTTAAAAAATAAAATTTAAAACAACCTTTTAACCAAACACACTTTTAATTTTCAACTGCTATTACTAATGACAAAGATAACAGATTATTAATTTATTAGCAGTGTGTTGTAAAGTTTGTAGAGTTATTTTTTTAAAATAAAAAATGAGAAATAAACCAACAATTCCTTAATATATATATATATATATATAAACTTTAAGTGATAATATCTCTCTAAGTTGCTTAAACCAAAAGGGTCTTCTTCTTTTTTTGAATCTCATGTAAATTTGCATGGCTTCTACTTAAACCACTACAATTAAAGATATTCAAAATCAAATTAAATAGATTAAACCAAACCAAACCCAATCAAATTGACTAAAATCAAACAAACTTTAAAAAAGTAGATCCAAATTGATTTTTTACATATTAAAATTGTTTTAATTAATTCAATTTTTAATTTTGTTTGATATGATTGGATTTTAGGATTTAGGGTTTAGTAAATATAAAGAATGAAGATTTTTTTTTTCTTTAGTTTTCTTTTTATATGTTAGAATTTAAAATATAGAATTAGAGTGAACATAAAGAATATAATTTTTTTTTCAAAGATTTAACTTGTAAAAATTTAGAGAGATATATATATATTAAAAATAAATATGTAAAAAATAATAAGTAAATAAATCACTTAAAAAATTAATATAAACAAAATCGAATCAAATTAATTATAATTTAAAATTAAATATATTTTTATATTTTACAAAAATAACTTATTTAATTTAATTTAATTTTTGTCCAAAAGTCATTTCAACTCATTCTTCAACACTCTTAATCACAAGTGTTTACAAGTGTCCAAATTCTCTCTCTCTCTCTCTCTAATTTCTAATTACTTTACAAGTGTCCAAATTCTCTCTCTCTCTCTCTCTGTATATATATATATAGATACAAAAAATGTGTAAATAATTCTCTTCAACAATTATTCATTTGCAAGTATTTTGAACTATAAAAATGGGCAAATATTCTCTTTCATCTGTAACTCACATTTAAACACTTCATGAATTGTAAAAATCGACAAATACTCCTACATATTTTTATAATTTATATTTAAATCTATTGGCTTACTTTTGAGTTATTGTAGTTTTTATATCAAACAATCCCGCTGGTTTGTAAACAACAACTGTACAATTATTATTATTATTATTATTTCTAAGTCCATACTTCAACCTTCATCTTATACCAAATAAGGTGGAAATTCTATTAACTTCCTTAAAAAACACAATCCTATAGAAGTGAAAGGAGTATTTACTAATTTTTATAATTTAAAAAATATTTACAAATAGATCATGGCTTTTTTTTTCATTTTCGTATTAATTAATTTCCCAAAGTTAGGGTTTAAGAAAAAGAAACGGCTCGGAAAGTCTCATAGGGTTTCCTTTTACTTTGGCCACCGTAGGGCTTCCTCTTCCTACTACGTCTATTTTCACGTCGCACGCAGAAGGTCAATATCTCAAAGCAATATCGAGCAGCGGAGGAAACCGTTTCTTACAGTTTTTATTTCCCCTGAATCTGCTTTTACATGCTATAGGGGAAACAATGTCCACAGATCTCAATGATTATACCATTATCAAGGAAGGGGAAGCTGAGATTCTTATGCACGCCAAGAATGAAGTCTTCTTTAATAGAACTCAGGTATCAAAGTTTGGTTTTATTTTTCGGTTTGTGCTCATTAAAGTCGTGTTTGTAAGTGAAAACTTGTAGGAATCAAATGAATCAACGTTTTCAGTTGAGAAATTGTGTTCGGTTTCTGATAAGAAAAATTAACTGAAAATAAAGGAAATCAAAATTTCAAATTTAGAACAGAGTGCCGTATACTGGAACTTTCTCATTATTTTTTAATTGTCGAGTATATTGATGGTTTGAATTAGTGATAAAATATGGGAAGAGGGTCAAGGAAGGCATTCATTTTCTTGTTCTCTGTCACAACGTTTGTATTTAATGTCTCATTTATTTTTTAAGTCTGTGAGCAGGAAAAAAAATAGAATTTTCTTTAGTGTTGGACTGATTTGTTAGCATACTGATCGATCCATTATATAATTTCCAGGTTAACAACAGGGATATATCAATCGCTGTTTTGAGAACTTTTATATCAAAACGTAAACAGGAGTATGAATCATTGCTCTCCAAGAGAGCAAAATCAGCGCAGAAAGTATTAGAAAAGGATACTTCTGAATCTGTTAGGGAGGAAGTTCCACCCAAACCTTTGCAAGAAGATCTTAAATCTAATGGGGAATGTGAAGTAGATGAAGAGATATCTCCAGAGGAATCGAGTACAACCACTGGAGAATCAATTAAGATCAACGAAGCACGCAACATGACAGAAGAATTAGTCAAAAACACTGAAGAATGCAGCAAGACAGAAGAACCAATCAATATTACTGAAGGAAAAGGAGTGAGGGAACTGAAGCCGCCAAGAGTTCTCGAGGTTTACTATAATTTTCAGTTTTCATTTATTCAACTCTCTAATGTCATCGAGGCATCATCATCACCATTATCCATTCAATATCTAATTTAGATATTCTTTCTGCAAATGCAAATCCAGGACTACTATCATGTGTATTATTGCTCTACTGTTGCAGGCATTGTCTGCGTCTGGGTTAAGGGCTCTTAGATATGCCCGTGAAGTAGAAGGGATAGGTCAGGTTGTGGCTCTGGACAACGACAAAGGTGCTCCAACCATTTTTCCTTACAAAATCCTTTCAACTTCCCGGATCCTAGATTGTGGGGAGAGTTATGCGTTGTGGATTGCACTATTCTTTTGTGTAGTTATAAACTTATAATTGCAGCCTACTTTTAAGAGATTAATGCTTTTTCTTTCCATTATCTAGCCTATACATATGCAGATTTTTTTTTTTGGGTTGCTTTTGGCAGTTTCTGTTGAAGCCTGCAGAAGGAACATTAAACTCAATGGTTCAGTTGCATATTCAAAAGTGGAGTCCAACCTTGCTGATGCTCGTGTATATATGCTAACCCACCCAAAAGAATTTGATGTGGTATGTCAATGCTACTGTTATGCCTGTATTCACCCTTTTATTTGAAGAAAAGAACTTTTATATTAGTAAGTGTGAGGGGCCACCCCATGTTACCCAGTGTTAATAACTAAAAACTTTTTCTGTTATCATTCTGTCTTATGCAAAAGGCTTTGTATATATTTTTTTTGGATTTAACCACTTTTTTTACTCTATATGTGCTCTACTTTTTCAGGTTGATCTTGATCCTTATGGTTCGCCTTCTGTTTTTCTGGATTCAGCAGTTCAATCTGTTGTTGATGGAGGTATGCTGATGTGTACTGCAACAGATATGGCAGTGCTCTGTGGGGGAAATGGGGAGGTCTGCTATTCGAAGTAATGTTAATACTCTTATTGGTTTTGAACTTTCATTCAACAATAGTTTGGTTAGTAAACTGAACTGCTTGCAACTGCTATTGATACTAGATATGGATCATATCCACTGAGAGGGAAATATTGCCACGAAATGGCTTTGAGGATCCTTCTGGCCTCCATTGAGGTATACATATAATGGTTATAGCTCTTTAATAAGTAAAGTAATCAAATTTGTTTGATAAGAGGTGACTTGATTAGTTGATTGTCTCCTCAATATATAATTCTAAAAATATCTCTGATACCATAGTGTTGCAAGGTTATCTGTTAAAATTCTATGTTATCTGCTTGTACAATGATACACTTGTCATGAAAGTTAACTTTCTGTAAGTGCACCTGGGGTAGTTTGGTTGTTCATTGATGCATAGTTGTTGTATTCCCTTTTCTTATTTGGATACCTAAGTTGATATTCTCAGCCAAGCCTGCATCAGGCAATAATCCCAACATGTTAGAAATTTTGGATAGATTGAAGACTTATCTTCTTATATTTTTCCTGAGTATGCATATATTTATTTGTTCTCCATGTAATGCAGAGTCATGCTAATCGATACAAGCGGTATATTGTTCCAGTGCTATCTGTTCAAATGGACTTCTATGTTCGTGTTTTTGTTCGCATATACACGTAAATCCTTGTTTTTCTGTTATGCCAATTTTGTAAATTATTTTGTTCGTCTTTACAAAGTGATGATTCTGTGACATTGTATCACTTTCGTTGCTGCCAACTGAAAGTTGAAATAATTGGTTGCAGTTCTGCAAGTGCTATGAAAAACACTCCACTGAAGCTTTCATATGTTTATCAGTGCACTGGTTGTGATTCTTTCCACTTACAGCCCCTTGGGAGGACCATGTCCAAGGTGTGTATCCTGTTTGGGTCTGCTGCAGGCACCATTTTGACATCTTACACATTGAAATCATATTTGTTTGTTTATGTATTTTAAAAACCAGATTTTTTTTAAGTAAAATAAAATTTTAATTCAGATTCATAATTTCTGTATCTTTTCTTCCTCAGTATCTCTCTAATTACAGGCTAGCATGCTAATATGCTGTTCTAAGATACTCTGTAATTATGGAAGTTATTGGCCTTTTCATGTTTCCATCAGTGAATTATGTGATACAAATTTCTATAACATGATCTGTTCCTTTTGTTTGATATCCATCTGCATGATTACTTTGGCTATTTTTGTTTGTCAATTTGGTTAGCCTCTGCCATTACGGGTTTAAACTTGCCCTTTACCTTTTTAAGTGGCATGCTGGTTGGATAATTTAATTTTGGGAATACTCTAGTGTCATACAAACTCAGCATCATTGGCAAAAAAGAATAGAAAAAAATCAGCATGCAAACTGCTGTGTGTAGATGTTCTTACGAAGATCTAGAAATGGTCTTAATGGTGCTGAGTTTAGTTGATTATGATCCTTTAATAGTGGAAGAAAGAAACTGCTTGATGTTTATGATTTTGACCTGTCTGTCTCTCTGTATTCATAAGGTTTATGTTGACAACACTATATATCATACATAGAAACAATAATACCAGGCTTCATTACTCCACTGAATCTGACCTATTGTATAGGAGTGGATGAGCAATGCTGTTGTTGATGCCTTGGTTTAAACCTTTCCTTTTTCCCTTGAACTTTTTTTTTTTGGGTTCTCTTTGATATATTTAAGTTGTGTATTGAGCGTCTAATGCTAGTGGTTTACCTGATTGCCAAGAAGATGGCAATTGGCAAGACATGAGAAATTGAGATTGAAAGTATTTCTGCAATCTTGCCCTAAATAATCTTCAGATTGTCTAAGTGGATTCTCCTTAACAGCAATAATTGGGAAAAATAGAGCTGAACTGAGAGCAGCCAATAGATTTACTTGAAGAGTGCCTATGTTGTACTTGTTGAAGCCTGCATCTGCATGGTCTATTTAAGTTTATTGCTTATTTTGATTGAGTTTAATGTGAGAATGTCTTGAAGAGAAATCTTATTTTTATTTTATCTTTTTTCAGAATAACAGTGTCAGATATCTGCCTGGCTTTGGTCCTGTTGTTCCTCAAGAATGTAGTGACTGTGGAAAGAAATTCAATATGGGTGGACCTTTATGGTCTGCTCCTATCCATGATCAAGAATGGGTGGCTTCTATGCTAGCAGATGTGAAGTCTATGAAGGACTGTTATCCTGCTTATGATCGCATATCCGCTGTTTTGACTACAATATCAGAGGTTTGTTTTTTCTTGATGTCTAATTTTGACACACATTGCAGATAATAGGGTATGGTATGATTCAAATGTGTGACATGTGTAACTTCATGTCTTGGAACTTTCTGGATTTCCAATACCTATTAAAATCTGTCACATGGGAATTATTTGCTTATATAGCTTTCTAAAAATTAGATACATTTACTCTTTTCAGGAATTGCCGGATATTCCTCTGTTCCTGAGTCTGCATAACCTCTGTTCAACACTTAAATGCACTTCTCCATCAGCGGTTATTTTCCGCTCTGCTGTGATCAATGCCGGCTATCGTATTTCTGGAACTCATGTCAATCCATTGGGGCTAAAATCGGATGCACCCATGGATGTCATTTGGGACATAATGCGCTGCTGGGTAAGAGATATGTGTAATTGTTGGTGGTTTGCCAAATGATGTATTTAGTTTCTTAACCAAGTTGACAGTCTGTATTGGTTCTTGCAGACTGATCTTCTGCTCGTATAAAAATGTGTCATATGTGAATCTTTTAATAGTATGGCTATTACTGAAATGTAGGGTGGCTCATTTCCTAATGTCTGAGTAGTCTGGTCACGACTTGGGAATTATTTGCTTGCCCTTTTAGTTTTCATTCGCTGATTACCTTCTCTATAGGTAAAAAATCATCCTGTGAAAGTTCAACCTCCAGATCAACCAGGAAGTGTCATACTTGCAAAGGAACCTGTCCTTCAGGTATATTTTGCCTATTATGTTCTATTTGTCTTATAGAGTATATATGACTACCCCCGACCTGCACTCTTTCCCCTTAATGCTATACTTTACGGTTGACTATTTAAAGAAGTTATGGGAGAATAGTGTGTTGGGAATTTTTTTTTATTGGTTCTTTGTGCCTAGTTTTGGTGTAGCAGTTATATTTCGATTCATCCTCTTTTTCTGCCCACGTGTCTGAATGAAGGAATTCATAACCAAAATGAAAGAAAGTAAGAAAAAACTATCAATTATAATATGTAATTTTTAGCTATTGTTTATAATTAGCCCGTATTAGGGCCTATGAGCGGGCTTGGGCCATGATGTATTGACTTTCCAGGAACTTGGACTCAATCCGGGCACAGAATTTGGCATTTGGATTTTATCCTATAATCAGGTGATTCCAATCTCGTGACAGATGGCTAAAACTTTTTTTTTTTTTCCTGTTTCCTTTAGGCTAATTTTGCTCGAGCTGTGGCATCTCTTAGCAAGGCACAAGCTAAGAAGGTTGCACGCTTTCTACCAAATCCTGAAAGGCACTGGGGTCCTAAACTTAGGGCAGGACGTCAAATTACTAGCAAGCATGTCTCTCTCTTGGGTCCAGCAGCAATTAATGGAGCTCTCAACGAGGAAGACGATGAAGAACCTAGAAGTAAGAAGCAGAAGATGGAAGAAATCACATCTTAGTTCACAAACGAGGTTTTTTACTTGAAATTTATTCCTCAATCTAGACGTCCTGGGGTTCTATATTTTCTGTTGCCACAGAAAGCACATTTGTTTCGATCAAATATTGTAGATAGAGAGAGGAGTAACAGAGCTAGATAGAGGAGGGCCTTGTGCTTATAACTGTTTCTGGTAAAATGCTGTGGCAAGGTTGAGGAACTTCCCCTTAAATTAGATATTGAATCTAGCAGTTTTTAATTCTGAAAATTGTACTATGGGGAATGATATTCTTTCTTTATAGTGAATTTTTATTTACTGTTTCATATGGTTAGTGTTCCAGCTGTCTTTCCACTGACTTGGTCACCATGTTTTTCGGGGGGACAACAACCACACACCCACCCAAAAAAAAAAAACGAAAAGAAAATTTTGCTCTCTCATGTTTATAGCCTTCTCTTCCTGTACTTTTTATAGGAGTATGCTTGTTGTTTAGTAATGTAGGATTAGGAAAGCACTATCACGTCTCGAGGTTCTATTCTGATATGTTTTATCCTTTTGCATGTGCACAGCACTCCACAGAAAAATAATGCAGTTTCTTGTGGCTAACAAAACTGGGGATGCAAGTTTTTGAAGAAGTCCAAATGTTTGGTTACATAACTAGACCTTGGCTGGTAGCATTTAATCCAAGCCTATGAGAAGAAAGGAATCAGGTCAGCAATCTGATGTACAAAGGACTTGTTGTAAATTACCAAGATTAACGGGTAATTCAGCCGTCTCACTGGAGACTGTAAATGCTGATTAAGGTTTTAGTTGTTTATTATCACTTCTATGCCTTCCATTTCCATTTTAATATTCAGAATAGTTCTCAAAATTGATAAGGAGTTCAGTATTAGGTCTATCAAGTTTGGATCTTTCTTTTCTTTTTTTGGGTACATAAAAGGGATCTTGTGAGAAAGAGAGTGATTAAGTGAGTGGGATTCAGAGTCTCATTTAATCACTTTTTCTCTCAAGATTTTCTCTTGTATAAAAAAGGATCTATACTAGGCTTTGTCTATGTCATTTACACACTAGATATTAAACTTATCAGTGAAAACTGAAAAGGGCAATGATTTGAGTGACACAAAAATTGTAATAATAATGATAATGAGAAAGCATCGCTCCAGACCATTGTATTTTATTTCTAAAGCTCAAAGCATGACGCTAATAAAGAATTGTTTCTAGGCTTAAACCTGAAGTTAATGAAAAAAAGAAAAGGACAAATTATAGATCACTCTTCATTCAGTTTAAAATTTATTTGTCTCTTATAATTTAAAATGTGTTAATTAATATGTTTTTGTGATTTGTTTAATAATTATTTAATTATCCTGTACTATTTTACATTCAAATTTTAACAAAAATAATCAGGTGAATGTGAAATTGATAGATAGTTACATTGAATAGTTTGGATAAAAAAAAGGCTAGTATTAAATTAATTAAATGGAAAATTTTAATTTTAAAATGTTAACTTAATTCCAGTAATATTTTTGAAAATTATAAGTTTATTTAAAATATAAATAAAATATATTTTTAACAATACAATTATTCATTATTATAGAATATTCAAATTACTACAATAAACTGTTCATATACCATAAGATCAACTAGAAACAGGGATTGAAGAAAAAAGCAAAGGAAAAGAAAGGATGTCACCCAGCCCACATCACCATTGCTTACAGTCGGCTGAACATCACACATGAGACCAAATATAATAAGCTTAATTATGTATGGTACTCAAATCAGAATTAAACTAATAAATATATTCATACATAAAGTATATATATTCTAGAGGCTTGATGAGTTGTGTTGGCACGTCCTGTAAGGAGATGCAGGAGGCCTTAGGTCCAAGAATTTATTGATGTCACCCGATCCCAGACTGGGCTTTTAAAAAAATGGAGCTGGACGCACAAACCCATGTTGAACGGGCCTCAGCTCAGCCCAAATTATTTACATATATTGAGCCCGAGCCCGAATCTGATAATATAATTTAAATGTTACTTCTGATCTTGCATATTAAAAAAGGCGACATATATAGCTATAAAAACGTCATTCATTCAACTCATTTTTCGGTAATGGGGTTAAGAATGCACCAACAATTACGTCGGCAGTTCCGCGTTAATGAATATTGTTCAAAATATATTTAAAATTAATATTTTAAAAATTAGACTAATCAATGAATTAAGATAAAGTTTAAAGTTTAAAAGTTTGGCTATAGTTAAATTAGAATCAAATTATTTTTTAAAACATATTTAAAAAATGATAAATATGTATAATATTTTATAATTAAATTAATATATATTATAAAATATTTAAAATAAATAAATATTAATTAAAATATTTTACATATGACAATAAATTTATATGAAATTAGTTTAGTGCAATCTAATAAATATTATAAATCTCTACCATAAAATGTAAAAATTTTAATTTATTCAAAAATGTAAAAATAAAAACTAATTTTTAACTAGTTGAATGCTAAATTATCTATTTTTAAAAAAATTTTAGATCCAACTGATTAATTTGGTCTGATTTTATGAATCATGATCAAAATCTATCATGCTACTGAAAAATGCATAAGACATGACTCGAAAATTCTGCCATCCATAATGATAAACACAAAGTGCTAACCCGGCTAATTAAACTCTATAGATTGCCCAATGGAGTTTATAATTAAACTCAACTTTACTCTTTATCTTTTAAAATATTATTTAATCGCTGATTAGACCAAGTTAAAGGGTTCAGAAACTAAAAAAATCAGAATACTTAGTTAAACACGATTTACTTCGACCGTTAGCGGTTAAGGCTAATGGTGTGTAAATTTTTTACAAATTCTGAATCTTGTATCATAATTTTTATATAGTACACAGGAGAATGATATAACAGGGTAGGGTGAGGCCACGTATGGGCCTAGGAACCCTAGCCCAGAGTCTCTAGGCCTGTGGGGTTCACTCCTCAATATGAGCATCACATTAATAGGCAAGGCCAGCCCACGCATGCCCTAACTTTACCAAATATAGGTTTGAGGGTGGTCCACCATGGGCCACACCTACTATTAATGATGGGCCAGGCCTATTATTTGGGCCCCACACCCTAAATGCATTTTACTTTCATCAGTCCCCACGCTGAACAGAACAATTTATCGCCCTTAAATGACTCTAGTGGAAGGAGGGAAGAATAAATTATATATATATAAACTATTTAAATTATATAATTCCTTATTTATTATAAAAATATATACAAGTTTTTCTTATTTAATATTTGATTAAAATATTTTTAAAATAATATTATTTTTTATAAAAAAATATAATTTATTAAATTTTATTTTAATATGATTCATTGAGTTAGAAATTATGAATTTTATTTATTTTATATTTAAAAATTAATCATTTTTATGATAATTAAATATTTCTTTAATACTTATTATATTATATAAATAAAAAATACTTTGATGAAAATAAATATAATTACAACTAATTTTTTGTTGTAAGAAAAATCAATATAAAACATTTTTTTTATTTAAAAAAAGAGAGTATAAACTTTCAAAATTAAAAAAAAAAATTGTATAATTTGATCATCTATAAAAAAAAAGAGAGTATAATTTAATAAAAAAAGCTCTAATATCATTCATTTTCTAATTTGTTAGAACATTATCATACAAAAGGCCTACTATTTGCTAGCTATATGTCACACTGTACATACACGAGCCTAAGTCTTGTTAATAGGATGACACCCTTATGTGCAGTCCATTTGGTGCTTCCACTCTAGGAAATTTCATTAGCTTATCTCCTCCAACTTCTTCCCACCTGCAATCAACATCACATACACCATCAAAACAGTGTTTTTACTAAACGTCCATGTTAAAAATTAGGTAAATTATTCACCTGTATCTAGTTAAAAAATAGTGCAAGAAAGTAGAAATTTCTGCTATTCCCAACTCTTTTCCTGGACACTGCCTCGTTCCTCCTCCAAATATCAAGAAGTAGCTCTGGGATTCTATACTCCTATCCTGCAGCATTTTGAAGTTCTAGGCAATAAATATTCCTCTGATATGGAAAATTCAATTTTAATGCAGTAAGACAATAAATAAGGTTTGGGACAAACCAGCCATCTCCATGGGTTAAATGTGAGTGGGTCAGGATACAGAAATGGATCATAATTAATCTCTCTGGTATATACATATATTCTCCATCCTTTGGGAATCAAATACCCTGAAAAATACAATATGAATAAGCTTCAGTTCAGTACCATTCATGATGATTAGAGTAAATGCTAAAGCTAAGATAAGGAATGTGTGGGACGAGGACCTTCTCTTTTTCAGAAGGAACTCGTGATAGTGGAATGGTGGGTGTTGTTGACCTGAATGGGCAATGCCATGTGTATTATCATTATCCTAGGGATAAATTTAAACTTCTTTTCTTTTCCAGTAACAATAGTACGTAGTTTTGAAAGTGACCTAAAAGAAGGAAGCCTTGAGAAGTCAAAAAAAGCTTCTTGAGCCCATAAACATACACAGAAGCTGAAGCTAGAGCTATGATATAGACCACAATGAAAAGTTTAAAAAACCCACCATTTAGCTCCATGTCCTGAGTGGTTTTTCTTAACACCCCATTCACTATTGTGGCCAATCTCGAGGTCTCAAAAATCACCTGCAAAAGAGAGACAGGAACCAAACAAGACAACATCAAATATTCGATTAAATCTGTTAATCTTACAGAAAAAAAAAAAAGAACTGAACAATGTTGTTCGAAAAAGCACAAGATTCTTACAGCACGCGTAAACCTCATAAACTTGAGATCATTACAGTCGATTGGATCATCTGGCTTTTTCCTCTCTCTTATGGCGAAATGCTCTTTCTGCAAAATTATTCAGTAAATACGTTCAAAACAAATATATATTTATATATCAAGAAACCAAAAGAAACAAACTTTAGAAAGAAAGAAAGCGAGACAACTTTTGGCACTCACTCTGAGTTCTTCAAGAACTTTTGGGTGGTCATGGAGGTACTTCACGGCCATCATTGACGTAGTTGAAACAGTTTCATACCCAGAATATATAATCATTATGACCAGATCAATGATTTCTTCATCAGTTAGTTTGTGTCGACCTTCATCTCTTCTCATCAAGCATCCCAGCATGTCTAGGTCAGATTCTTGGGAAGCTCTTCTATCGCCTAGCAGCTGATTTAGAATGCTTATGATGTTCTTCCTTGCCTTCAAGACACAGTAAAAAAACCTTTACTTTCCATCTTCAGCTCCATCAGAAAGTCTTAAATTTTTGGGGGAAAAAAAAAGGAACTAAACCATACCTGAAATCCACGGCGATAATTGGTGCCAGGAAGGTCAATAGGCAGAGAGATTGTTCCTAAAACTAGCTTGAAGAACTCTGACATGAATTGTCGAGAAATTGAACTGGATTCGATGCCAGCAATTTGCTTTAAAGATGAGAGAAAGGCCATCTGCAGAAAAAGTGAAGTTCTTTGTATAAGAAATTTTCTTCATAACTATCTCTCTTTTTTCAGTTTTGATCAGTAACACAAACAAACCTCTTTGGTTTTGTCTTGAATGTTAATGACCTTGTTATCCCAATTGCTTAAGTGGGTTCTCATGAACTGATCGATTTTAGGCAAAAGCTGATCTCTGATCATGGTGGGACTGATGATGGATAAGAGAGCCCCTCTCACGTACTTGTGAGTGGAGCCATGAACAGCTGCGATATTACATTTGCCTAAGATATCTAACATGGATTGTGGGTATCCTGGAACAAGCCCTTTTGATTCATTCATAAGGATGTATCTATTGAGCTCTGCATCCATGGACACAATGGTAGGACACCCCAGTATGTGGGATTTGAAAAAACTGCCATACCTGCCATTCACAAAAGTGAAAAAAAAATAAAGTTCCAAATTACAATCATTACTCACTGGGGGTAAAAAGTACATGAATCAACAGTTTTGCTTACCTCACAACCAATTTAATAGAAATGACTTTTTCCACTTAAACACACATATCAATTATGCAAATGTCATTTTTAAGCAGATTTTTTCTTTTTTCTGGGTTTTCATTTTCCTCCTCTCTTAATTGAAAGTTTATTAAATTTTCTGCTATTATGACTTTCATTGGTATCTCCCAGATCAGAAGCAGAAGCTAATCCAAAACCCATTTCATGTCATGACTGAAATTGCCAAAGTTTCTATCCTCTTGAAATGGGACATGCTAGGCCTAGAAAAATAGGCTATAAACAGAGGAAGATAGACCTAAATATGAGGAAACCCATATAAGGTAGCTTTGTTACCTTGCCCTCTGGTTTTTCATGAAGTTTGGACCTTGCTTTAGAAATTCAGTGGTTTCTCCAAAGACAGGCCAACCCATAGTGCCAGGAGGCAAACCCTTCTTGCTGAACCTAACTTCATTCCACCTCAAGAGAGCAGAGCAAAAACAGAGCACCAAGAACACACAAAAAATTGCCATCAAAACAGCCATTGGTGCTCCCACTCAAAAACCAACTCACACGGAGTTATGAAAAAAGGTTTTAAACCTGCTTCACTTTGTGCTCAAGCGTGCACTTACACACATATATATAGGCCCCTTGTGCTACCATTTGCATTTAAGAAGGAAAAAAGCCATACAGACAAAACCCCAAACTCTACAGGGCAGTATCCCTTGTTGTGGCCCGGGCTTGGAAGGAGGGGGAAAAAAATACTCTAAAATGAAATAAAGAATTAATTAACCGTAAAAAGTTGCCCTTTTTGAAGGATTTCAGGAAAAGTGAACAACTTACAGTGATTTATATTTTATAGATTTAGAGTTGGAAAATATTTTAAATATATTCGACTTATTAAACATAGATAGATGGAATTAAATACTAAAATATAGAAATACGTTAAGGATTTTTTAACAGATTTAAGTAAAGTTACTCAAGGTTATTTTTGGCATGTAGTTATCCTAATTTAATATATCTATATTACTTAGGCCATATACAATACATCTATTATAATTTTTTTTATATTTGTTATATTCAAACATCTGATAAATATATTTTCAAATGTTTGAAAAATTAAATTTTTAATAAAAATATAGTGTGTAATAAATTTTTTAAAAAATATTTAATTATATAATGTTAAACTACAAAAAAATATGTATTTTTTTGGATAAAAATTCACATATAATACTTTTATTAAAATATAATAAAGCCCAGTTTTTGGCAATACTTCTATGCTTTTATAGATGAACTTAATTAATTAATTAATTAATTTCAATTCCATCTATCCAAAGAAAAGGATGGGTTGGAAGGATAATTGTTGATAGTTGAATGAGTAGAGTAGATACTGTAAACTATTTACCGCTGCAGTTTTTTTTGTAATTAGTGTTGAGCATATCAAGGAGAAGATTAAGGGAATTTTAAAGAATATTTTATCCTATCCTTCATAAAAGATAGAGCGGGAAGGAAAAAAAGAAAAGGTATAAATGATTTGAAGAAAAAGGCACATGCACAGCACCCCATTGGACCTAAAATAAAAGGTGGTCATAGCCAGCCTCCCAGTGCTTCACATGTCTGTCAATGAGATCTGGTCATGCAATTACATAAATCCCACTACAAGACACTCACCCTTTGGGTTACCATGTGAATTTGTGCTGAGAAATGGGGAAAGAGAAATGCTTGCCTTCTCTAATTTTGCTATTTATTTTTCATAATCTTATTTATTATGTGATCATTAATTAATATTTACATTAAAATTTGATTCTATTTAGTATTTGCCAAATAAAATAAATATATATACATTCACCCTGGCCCTTGCTGTAGTTTCGATCTGTGGACTGTAATTCCTAGAAAACTATTGAACGGTGCTATTGACTTTCAGAACTGTTCATTTAGTCAAAGTATGTGAATTTCCATGCAAGGCAATTGAATCTCAGTCATGTCCCTGCAGCAAAAAGGTTTTGAATTTTCTTTCTTTTTTTTCTTATATATATAACCCATCAGTAGATATTGATTATTGAGAGATATTGTACTAGGGTATGTTACAAGGATATAATATGACAAGTCTCTGAGAAATAGAAGTCTTGAAAATATTGAGTGAATAAGATAGAGGACTGAGGAAATGAAGTCTCTGTCAATTATACAACGTGTCCAATTAAGATGAGTACAGAGTTTAGCTTTGCAGCAGAGGAAGATAAAAACTGAGTTTTATGCAAATCACATCAGACCACATTAATATGATTTGGATATTTGCAATTTTTCTATGGTGGGAATTCTAACTATCTCTACTCTTCTTCCTTTATACCATAAATTGATGAAATATTGACAGAAATCATGAAAACTTACAGAAAATTTAATTTGAATTTTCGAGTGTTGATAGATTTATATATAAGAAAGCGTGGATTATTTCTGTCCTCCCTACATGGATGTGAAATTGGACATTAACCACACTAGGATGGGGCTCAAAGCTCAATCATCGTCGTCCAATCAAGATGACGATGTCTGGCGTACTGTTATAAAACCTGGCATTTTCTTCATATAATATTATTCTAAGAAAACTTTGAAAGCAATATTCACTATTCAGCAATGTTCAATCGCAATCCAACAAGCAAGACTTGTTTAGGAACCTTTGTGGTGGAGCTGAGGCCATGCATGCATGATATCTGAGGAGGAACACTCCTTTTTCTTTTTCTTCTTTCCATTTTGAATGTTTCATTTCTTGAGGATGAGAATATTCATAAATTATTCAACCAATCATTAGACCTAATTTCCCAGCGAAATTTGATCTTTATCTAATGTAAAAATTTATTAAAATTCAAATTTAGGGAAAATTGATCAAAACGAAACCTATATAACAATAGAACTGATCACCAATTCATGATCTCTCCATCTTTATATTATACAGTGGTGATTAGTATATGTTGGTTGGAAGAGTTCCTGAAGTTCACTTGAGCTATTCGCAATGGCTAGCTAGGTATAGAGCATGATTCCTGCAAATATTATGATACTCAAGTCAGTAAAGACTTGGATGGTGCTTAGGGTAACAAAAGCGTAAAACATACCTAGAGTGTCCTCAAACTATGTAAAGGGTCGAGAGTAAGATGATAATTGTGTTCGATTGATTAGATATATATTGATAATGACCATGTGACGAATGTAATTAACTTAGTGAGAGTGTGGAAAGGGTGCAACAATGTAATGATGCAAGAACCTTAGGATCTGTAATTGTACATGAATCTCGTTATTTAGTGTAATCAGTTCTCATGTTTGAAGTGAATTTAACTAAGCTCATTAAGTAACTTGGTCAGCCTAGTCTATAGATTAGGCCTCATGTCTGAACTTTAACTTACGAAATAAATATTTATTATTTAGACTCAAAATAAAATTAAAAAAGACAAAAAATCAGTTTTATTCACTAATCACCATCTGAGAAGAATTTATGTATGAGCACGCTCCATACGTACAAATTTGATGGCCATATATATCCGTACATTTTATATAGCTTGGTGTCCATTAGATCACCAGTACGTCCAATCAAACATGCTATATGATTGTGTATAGACATGCGTGCGCTTGTTCTATGATTTCAGCGTGTTTATCTCTTTTCTCCTCATTTTGTGTGTTTTCTGACTTGGGTTGAAGAAGAGAAGTTGTCTTCAAGTGGCACAAAAGAAAGATTGGATGGTGACTCGAAAGAAAAAGTGTGGATCCTAGAAAGAGATTTGACATCGAAGAACAAAATGCAGATAACCCTTTTTATTTGTTTGTTCTCACAAATATACCACTATTGACATTAAGGAGCTAGCAATTAATGCATGCATGAAATTCAGAAATTACCATGCTAGATATGATTTGCAGCTGTCAAGGAATATTGATGCATATCTAGGGTTTTTTATCTACCTCACCTCATGTGTGAATAAGGGCAAAGAACAAGTGGCAACCCACTTGGGTTGGTGTTGCAATCATGCAAACTAACCAAAGAAATCGGAACATATATCAAATTCATGGAGAGGGGCGTGTGTGTGTGTTTTTTGGGGGGGGGGGGGTTTGTATTATCAGGTCATGATAAGATTTAATGACAACTTTTTTAAAAAATTAATTTTCATTGTATGTTTTGTTTTTGTTTAATTCAACCCCAAATAATATTAACATATTACGAAATTTATGCTTTGAAAAAATTGCAGATATTAGTTTTCTAATATACTAAAAATATAATTCACACACACGTTAGGTTTCGAGTCAAATAGAAGAGATTCTCTATTCTTTCTTCAAATACATGATCAATTGAACTATTAAGATCATAACATGATCCTAAACTAGATCTCATGATCCTAAACTAGATCTATAATGGGTTATATAACCCCATTCACATGGACATTATAAAAAATTGGATACACAAACAAAATCAATTCATCAACTATACCATGAATATAAACAATTTTTAAATGTTTATTTATTTTCTTCTTATTCTTGAAATTTAAATAAATTAACACACATGTATTAATAAGTAATATTATTAGGACTAAGCTGGAATTTAATAGTAAATTATAATGAATTATGAATGTCGACTACAAAAATTTATTCCAGATGACTGAAAATTTTATTATAAATTCCCAAGTCTCAAATCCTTATTATTTCCAAATCTGATGCAAACGTCAATAACATTTTGCATTTAATTATTAGATATTTTGATTCAAACGTGTGGAAGGAATGATGAAGAACAAATGGCGTAACAAGAACCATTAATATAGGTATGACGATAATTATTAATTAAGATCAAATAATTGAGATGAACACTGTCGGACCAATTATATATAGTAAACAAATGTCAAAATAAAAAAGAAAATAAGGGGGGGAAAAAAGAGCGAAAGGACAGAATAAAATAATTAATAAGCAAATATGTAGAGCGAAATAGAACAATTAGAAGAGATATATACGTATAAACTTGGAAAAAAAAAAAGAAGAAAAAAGAAGAATTCAATAATTGATTTGGAGAGAGAAAGAGCCACGGCAGGCTAGCAGCAACGGATACAGAAGAGAGGGGAATGTCTACCCACACGTACACGCCCTTTCCTTTAGCCTAATTGGCTTGTCATTGATAAATCAAAAATAAATAAATAAATAAATATGCTTCTCATTTATTCATGATTTAGATCAAAGTTTCTGATTTATATTGAGACATACAGTTTGCACGAGGGCCTCTATTTTGTTGTCTTGCGCTTTTTTTCTGCCTGGAAATCAGCACCTTTTCCTCTTCACAATTAATTATTTTTTCCCTTAATAATTGCAAATTGGGAATATGGTTACACACGTGCACACGTGAGTTGCTTTTCTATGTAATATTCATGGACACCGAGGGCATTTTTTGGTTTTTTGAGTTGTCAAACATATTTACCCTAGTTACCCTATTTCCTCAAAACCTTATAGGTTTGAACACTATCCCTTTGTTGAGGCGTAAGATCTTGTCTCTCTTTTTCCTCTTTTTGGTCAATTCTCGTGTGGTTGTCCTCTAGCTCAACAATTTTTGAACCATCCCAATCATATAGCTAGCTTGCTCATGATTTTATATGGACAAAATTAATATTTTCTCGTGTTTATTATTAATATTTTAAAATGGATTTTATGAAAAAATCTAATGATAAAATTGCTACAGAACTGCATCTAAGTTTTATGAATATCTCAACTTTCATCGAACTATATTATGCGTATATAGTGATATATTAATATTAGGGGTAATAAGAAACATTTGTTGATAATCTTGTCTGAATAAAGCCAGTTGTATATGCATACCATTTTATCACGACTCTGTATTTTGGCTGATTCTATCGAATAGTTATTGTCTTGAAAGTTCAACAATTTCTCTCCTCCTTTTGCTAGGTATAATTATAATCATCAGCAACTTTTGTTATCTTCTCTTGCTCCAAATTTGGCACTGTGTAATTGTTTGTATTTTTGTTTTGACATGAACATATGTTCATGAACCATCCCATTCAAAATTTTATCAACCAATGAATAATGGCTGCTATATGTCCAATTTTTTCTATCACTGAACCGTATTTGCGGAGTGCAATTTAATTTCCCCTTGCCCTAATATGGATTTACTTATAACTTTGTCTATATATAAGTTAATTTCATAAATTCATGATAGGGCCCAATCATACCTTTTTGCTTTTCTCTCAGTTTCCTCTCTCTCTCTCTCTCTCTTTGCATTTTAATTTTGCTGCTTTTTTCAAGATTACGATTTGCTTTATTGCACATTATCGGAGTTTGTTCTATCAAATCTTAAAATGACTGTGTATGTTTTATTTAACAAACCTGTATCGGCACAAGATAAGATTAGGAGCTTGTTTGATATGCTCGAAAAGGAGGTGAGGAAAGAGGGAGGGAAATGAAAATAGCCAAAAATCATATTTGGTAAATTTGAATTAAATTCACTTATAGATTCTGTCTTCTATGCCAGGCTGCAAGGTAATGTGTGTTTGGATAAAATATTAAATGAAAGTTACTATTGAAGAAAGAAATAGTAGGAAAAATATTATTTCACCTCAAATGACAATAATGTTTTAATTTTGTTAGAAAAATTACAATTAAGAATTTCAAATTAAAAAAATTTATATTAAATAACTTTAAATTTTAAAATTATTTTGATAAACCTAATGACAACAAATTTTAACTTGAAGTCCTAAACTATAATCTTTTTACAAAGTTTAAATTTTTAATTTTTTGATCTTTCAAAATAATTTTAAATTTTAAAATCTTTTAATATAAATATTTTTAATTTCATATCCTCAATTGTAATTTTTTTAAACAAAAAGTAAAATATTACTGTCATTTAAGGCAAAGTAGTATTTATCCTACTATTTTGTTCTTCAACAATAACTTTTAGTATAAATATTTTTAACTTGAGGGTCTCAACTATAATTTTCTTTCTTTGTTTTATATTAATTCAAGAAATTAATTTTTCATTTTTTTTTGCTCTAGAGGCATTTTAATCATTTACTAATCTTTTATTTCAATTCTTTTATTATTTTCACTTTATTAAATATGAAAATAACAAGTATTCTTATTCCTTTCCTTATCATATCAAACATAATTTTACATCATAAAATTTCATTTTATTTCCTTTTCTATTCTTCCTTTCATTCCCTTAAAAATATTTTTACTTTACTAAACATAATATAAAGATTCAGATGTTTTGTATGCGAGTTTATTATGATTTTAACCTCTTTATTTCCAACAGTTGTAGATCACTTTTGAAATAACTAAAAAATAAATATAAATTAGACAATGTAATATTTAAAGAGTTGAATCTTTTAAAGAATTTAATTTTTAACCCTTTGATATATCTTAAAACTTATGTTCTAAATTTTTTGTTAATCGGAAAACATATTGTATTTGAAAGGTATGGATTAAACACATTTTTTATCATTCTACTTTCATCAAAATATTTATTTGGATACCCTAACTCAAAATTAAATAATATTGTCTTCTTTTCAAACAATTTAATTTTGTCTATTTATCACATTATCGATTTAAATTCTGCTAAATTTAATATTATGCTAACTCTAATATTATTTATTAATCAAATATTATTAACTTACGTCCAAATTTAATATTCAAGCCAACAGATGATTAGAGTTAACATTAAATTTTAATTAAAGATATGGCAGGATGACAAAATTAAATCATTTTAAAGAGTAATGAAAATATGGAGAGTTTAAACTCTTTATCGTCAGATTATTGCAAAATTTCTTATGTATAATTATAAAAGTTTAGTTTATACAAATCTTTAAAAAAAAAATCTGTCATTATAGAAAGCTCAAGCTCGTCCTTTATTGGATGACATGGACACGGAAAACACGCGGAACCTCTTCTATGTGAAGAGCACTAATCTTTCTTTCTTTGTCAATGGTTGAAGAAATCATGGGATATGTTGTGAATCTGTGTCATCAGGGAATTTAACTAAATTCAATTCCAATCAAATTGAATCAATCTAATTTGATTACAATAGACTAAAATTGACTAATTAATTAAATAATTGAATAAAATTTTGATATAACAGATTAAATCAAATTGATTACTGAATATGTATATGTTCGACATGCAATTCAAATACCAATCAATTAAAAATTAAATGATAGCTAAATTTTATATTTTATAAATTAAACATAATATATCTTTATTAAATAATAATAATATATTTAATATTTAGACATCTAATAGACTAATACCTAACCTTAAAAGCTCTATATCAGTCTTGTAAATTTTGTTAAAAAAATATTTAAAGTTGAACTTGTAAGATTTTAGTGGATTTTTGTTTTAAATAACCTTCCAATTCAAACCAAAGCTAAATTAAATTGGTTCAATTATAGCCAAATTCATTAAATTAATTGAATGAAAATTTTAATTATCCAATTAAATTGATTCAATTTATCAAAACATCTAACCATATCAATTTAACCTATCACTCATCTTTGTAGTTGTCAAGGTGGCTTAGCCACCCACTAGTCCCCACCCAATCTTATCTTCATTGTTCATCAATGAATGCTGAAACACCAACTTACCTCCACTAGTCTTGTAATTATGAATTTTATCTTGGATGAATTGAAGAAGTTCCCAGGTTGAGTTTTATGTACGTATGTTTTGCGAAGAATGGTTTTTCACAATTTTTTTTTTTGGAAAATTTTAAAGAGAAATATAAAGTCTTACTTGAATTTGCGAAATTCACTTTGAGTAATGAATCTTATACACTTTAATTATATATAATAATAAGACTTAGGTAGTGTTTTAATTGTTGGCAAATGATTAAATGGAATAATTAAAGTAAGTTGAGCTGTATTGTTTAAGACTTTTTTAAGTATGAACCTTCGGTATCATCTAAAATCTTAATTTTTATGTCCTTCCAATTTGACAGGTTAAAGATAGAATAATTTATACATTTACATTGAATATACAAATATATCCACTTAATTTAATATATTTTTTGAATGTGGATTACTTTATTTCATAAGGGTGATATTTGAAAAATAATTTACCAATAATTCTATTCTATTAATGACTTCGTAGCTCCTTTTTTTTTCCATTAAACTCTTAAATAATAAAATGGCATATAACTTGTTATTTTATTATTTTCGGTCTCATATATAAAAGATGTTTTTGGAATTTAATTTGATTTAAAATATAAAAATAAAAAATAAATTACTAATATTTGGTATATTAAATATAATATTTCAATTATACTTTTATTAAATAAATCTTTTAAATTATGATTAGTAGGTGTTATTAATTTTTTTTAAAAAAAGTACTCCCTCCAGTCTTAAATATAAGTCACCAATACTTACTTTACAGATATTAAAAAAATTACTAAAAAATAATATTTCACTGCATTTTATTTTGTCCTTTTATAAACTTCCAAACATTAAACACAACTTCAAGTGGCTCAAGTAATATTGATTAAGTGGTTATAATTTAATTAGTTAAATAAATAAATATTAAATGTGCAAAATTTTTCATGAGTTAGTTTGAGGAGTGGTTTTCTTGGGTAATTGTTCACTTGATGAGAATAGTTAATTAGAAGTTATCTGATAATTAAATGCTTATAAAAGATTTAAGTTCTCTCTTTATCTATAACATTAATGCAAAAGTAAAGGAGGTCAAAAGATAGAAACACACTGTTCCCCTAGAAAGAAAGGACAAAAAAGATTTAGTTCAAGCTCTGATGTGTAGTTTAACGAATTGTACGTTCTGAATTTATATTATTTGTAGAAAGTTTACAAGACCCAAAGGTCTATGAACTATTTATAATTTATGAATTTGATTATTAAAAAAATAACAGATAAAGATTTAAAAACTTTATAAGTATTATGATTAATGCTCTTAATCTGTATAATTAAAAATTACAAAATTAAATTTTAATTTAAATAATCAAAGAATTACTTACACCTATCTCTTCGTAAAGCGAGCACTCGCAAGGGCCATGATCATGCATTGCGTGTAATGAAATCCCCGTGCCAGCAACATACTGGGATGGGGAGAGCATGTTGATGAAGTGGCGGTGACAACAAGGGCAAAAGCTAGACGTACACTGCCAAGAATTAAATGGCGATAAAGACTCATTTTACGGCCTTTGCTTTTCCTTGAGACTCACAATCTGGGTTACGTGCCAACTTCAAAGCCTATTCAATTAAATTAAATGCATTCAATCCAAAGTTAATGCATTTTGACCACACCTATCAGCTCAGCTACCCTATGTTTCTTGGAGTTGTAAAGGCCCCTTTGTCAAACTCTCCGCACTTTAATCCATGCAAATGACCCCAGTCTTTGCTATTCATTATGCCCTCCCCATCTACTTTTGAAATAACAAAAAAATTCCCTTAACTTTAAAAATTGTTTATAAATCAAAGATTAAATTTCACACTTTAGAAAGTACGTTTGTTTTGTTGATAACTTTAAGTTAAATATCACTCCAAGACTTTGTTTTAATTAACATGTTAGTATTTAAAAAAAAAATCTTGCCAGTGATCTTTTTTCTTTTTCATTTCCCCCCTTTTTTAAAGACTAAAGACCATGATTCTTTAAAATGATTTTCTTCATTAAATGTATAATTTTGAATACAAAATAAATAATTTTTAAATAAAAGTTTGAAAATACATTTTTAATGTCATATTTTGAATGAAAAATTAATAATATTTTTAAGATACTTTATCTTAAAAAGATTAATGTATATTTTTAAAATAAAAAATTACTCTTGAGATGATGATTCCTTGGTGAACGGTGATGCTAGTTTTGTTTTGTAGTTGTTGAGGTCTCTTTGGAAGTAGAGATGGGGGAGAGAGAAAGAAAGAAGGGGATATGAATATGGATGATGATTGAGTGCACGTGTGGTAGGTCGTGTCCACGTGCACCTGTTTGGATTCAGTGAATTCATGATGGGTGGATTCCACGCTTTAGGCTTGCGTTGTGTGTGTGTGTATGTGCAATTATTTATTAGTATTTTCTTTTGTCTCAGCATATGGTTGGTGTGTTGTAGCTTCGCATAACGTCAGCTGTTTTATTCCCAAGTCATCATGAGAATAATTGCAGTCACCGTTGGTACAGGAGCATTACCAACGACCCCACCCGTTTCCTCCCCAACCATGTCATCGATTCATAATTTCATATCATCGTTTCTCCAATAGATGAGATTGACTATTTTGATTATTGAATTCATGAACTTTAATATTTTTCACTTAATAAAATCATAGTATTATCCAATTTCTTAAAAATCGAAATATTTGTTAGGAAAAAAGATCCAACATTTTAAAAATTGAAAGAAAAGAAAATGAATCCATTTTTCATAACATCGTCCAAATTTCACGTTGTCTCTCTTTTTTGTGGATAATAATCAATGTTTTAAAGATTAAATCAATTATTGAGTCCAAATAAGAAAGATTCATAGTTTAATAGTCCAAGTAATTGAATTAATATATATAATTTTATAATTAAATTAAAGATTAAACTTAAATATAATTTATTATATCTTTGTTATCAAAATTTTTAATTAAAATATAACAAGTATATAATTTAATTAAAAAACTATATAATTATCTACAAAAATGATATATTTTTCATGTTATTATTAGAGACTTATATATTTATAATATTTTAATTGAAAAACTTGATAATAAATATACAAGAAAATGCATATAAATTTTTTCCTTAAATAATACATATATTATAAAATAATATTTAAAATAAATATAAATGTTTAATAATATAAAATTAGTTAAAATATTTTTTATATAACAATAAATCTGTGTGAAATAGGTTTGGTAGAATACAATAAAATGTTACAATTTTTTTTGCAAAATACCGAACATTGATTTGGACTCAAAAAAATAGTACAAAATGGGTTCAAATCCTAAATCCAATCAATTTTTATCGATTTTAACAATTTTTTATTGATTTTTTTGGCTATATTTAAGAGTCAAATGGATAAAATACATAGCTATTTCACTACTTTTTTTTAATTGAACTGATTGATCCAATTTAATTTTTTTTAATCATTAGTAATAACATTGGTATTAGACTTGGTGACAAGCCAAACAAATTGCCTAGTTTCAAAAGCAAAAAAAAAAACATATAAGCTTATTATAGAAGGCCTGGATTAAATTTTGCTTTTTTTTAATTTGAATTTGAATTAAATTTGGGTTGAGCTAGGCCTTGATATTTAAACATGTTATAGGGACTTTATACGCATAAGAGTCTCATAGGTATAAAATGACTCAATCACTCAACTAAGGCATAAAGAAAACAAACAACTTCGAACCACAAGCTTTATAGAACATACTGATACAACAGCTTGCCCTGAGAGTGATTTTACACAACAAGACATTTTAGTCAAATAATTTTTATGGTTTCACTAAACCACTTGATAAGAGTTTTATTATTAGTTTATTTTTTAGAATAGTATTAATAAAAGTCTCTTCATGGTCAAAAAAAAGAAGGGGGTGGGGGTGGGGAACTTATCTTGAAGTTCACTTACCACTAATTAAGAAGGTCCGTTCTTACTCGAAGAAGGTTTTTCCCTCACTTTATGTTGTGATCTCAACAAAAACAAAGTGGGTTCAAGCCCAACTTGATAAAAAAAAAATGTTTTGATAAAAGAAAAGTTAAATACATCAATTTATTTTCATTTTAAATATGAAAATGTATAATCTAATCATTTTTAAAAGAGTTTTGGTGTTTAACATTGAGTACATTTTTGTAAAAGTATGATTTAAAAAATGTTATTTTTCTATGTTTAGATTTTTAAAACTATAAAATAAGAATAATATTTTTATCAACCTTCAAGCTTAATGATTTCTATTTCGACTATGCTCCCATCAATAGAAAACATAAAGTTAGGCCATGCTATTAAAAATTATGTTAGTTTGCTTTTCAGAAAGCTTAATATGAATATAAATGAACTTAGCCCACGATTAGGAATAATTATCATGCTTAACCCCACTCACCTTCAAATAATCTGAAAAAATTAAACTAGTTGTAGGATATATCAACATGTTTATTTATTTAAATATCTAAATTATATACAAACATGTAAATTAATTATATAACCTATTGCACATCTAACATTCTTATAATTAAAATTAAGATTTTTGTCATATTAACTTTGATTATGCATTTTTTACATTGATATAATATATTTAAGATTTTGTTCTTAGAACATTTAAAGGAATCAACATTAAATTACTAAAAATGCCGTATTCTCTTAATTGACTTTTTTGCTTGCCAGTGAATAGATAGACTCATCCTTTTAGACCTAAAAGAAACTTATAATTTAACTAAACATTAAAAAAAAATTGTGTGAGTGTAGTTGAAGGATATAAACTAGAAAGGCACAATGGAAAAGGAAAGAAAGAGAAATTGAAAATTATAAGAATGAAGCGTCTTGCGAGGAGGGTATGGCAGAGGAAATTTATGCGTGGGGGTGCCTATTCCATGGGAAGTAGGAACCCCCACTTAATTAATAATAATATTAATTATTTAAGTGCTTTGTTTTTCTGAATCATTTTTTAATTTGTGTTTTTCAATTTTTTTTAAATACAGTTTAAAACTTTAAATCAAAAAATATTTAGAAAATTATTTTAAAAATTAAAAATCTAAACTACACCAAAAAAATTATAATTTATAACTTTGAATTAAAATCTTTTGATTATAAAATTATTCAAAATAATTTTAAATTTTAAAAATTTTTAATAAAAATATTTTTAACTAATCCTAAACTAAAATTTTTTTTCCCTCCACTTTTACGCTTTGTTTGGATAGGGGAGGAGAGAAGTGGAGAGAGAAAAAAGTGGGAGAAAGAAGCGAGAGAAGAGAAAATTGGAGAAAAAATATTTTCTCCCCATGCGTTTGGATAGAGGGAGAAAAAACGTATAAAAAATATATATATTAATTTAATATAATAATAATTTTGTTATTATTTTAAATTTACATATATATTTTTTTAAAAAATAAGAATAATAAAAGATATAAAAATTAATTTTAAAAAGTATTTAAATAATTTCAAAAAATTATTTTTAAATAAAATAAAAAAATTTTAATTAAAAACACATTTAAAATTTAAAAATATTTTAAAAATATATTCTTTAAATTAATTAAAATTTATTTTATAAAAAAATATCTATAAATTATTATTTTAAAATCATAAATATTAATATTTATTTTAAATTTTATTAATATTATTTTAATATATATTAATTAATTTAAATATAATACATATTATATATTTTAAAAATAATATATATATTATATTATATTTTTAAATATATAATATTATAATATATATATATATACTCCCTCTGGTCCTATTTATTAGTAACAAAAAACTGTTTAATTGGTATTAAGAAAAACAATTAATATTAGTTTAACTTATTAATTAGGTTCAAATTTGATAATTTTTTTTTCTATTTTATTCATCTTTATTTTGTATGGGAAAACATTATGCATTGTTAAGTGTATTAGATATAACAATAAATGAAGAGTAAAAAAGAAATTTATTATTTAGTGAAATAAAAAAATATACTATGTTTCTTATATTTTGAGAACAAATAAATCTTTTTAAATTTTTTTATAAATAGGACCGGAGAGAGTATATATATTTTGCCCATTCCAAATGGGCAATGCATTGCCCCTGGCAGTCAGACAGTATTGTGGTCAAATTATAGTCGGACAGTTTTTTTTTTAAAATTATGTATAATTTTTTTAAAATTATATATAATTTATTAATTTTTATATTAAAAAATATATTATTATTTTGTAAAATATATTAATTAATTTAATAATAAAATTAATTGTAACATTAATTTTTTAATTAACTAATTAAAATGTTTAAAATTTTTTATTAAATATATATTTATTATTTTTTTATATTCCAACTAATTTGTAGTTAAACATAGTCACGCCACTTTTCCCTTTCAGTCTCTCTATATTTGAAGAGAAAAAAAAAATAATGAGACCCACCATACTTTTCTCACTATTTTTTTTCTCTTTCCAGTTTTCTCTCCAAATCAAACAAAATAAAATTTCATTTTCCTCTTTCTCCCTTTCATTCTCTTTATTTTTCTCTCAATCCAAACACCCTGTTAGATCCCAACACCTCCTTCCAAATATTATAGTCAACTCTTCACTGTTGTGCGGCTCCGTTCTTAGTTTCTGGGTCCCACACAATTCACCATAACCCATCAAGTATCATTGGATTTCGAACCTCCTTCCACTTACACATTTTCTTTTCCTTTTTTTTTTACAAGAAAATTAACGAAATGTATGTTTAGATTTATTAAAAATACATTCCTTAAATTTTAGATTTTAAAAATATATAATTTAAATTTTTTAACTTGTTGCTTATTAATCCCTCATTAATAAAAGGTAAGAAAAAAATAAATGTACGTGATCTGAAAAGTTAAGAACTAACAAATAATTAGCCAAAATTTCAAAGATTAAAATGTCTATTTTATGATTTAAGAAATAAATAACTGAGATATGTATCTTTTACAACATAATTTTTTTTAAAAATCTTTACAATGAAATTAAAAAATTAAATATCTTGTAAATAGTTGCTATTCAATTTTCTAATATAAATATAAATATATATAAATATATATATATTAAAACTTTGTTTAAAAAAATTGAATCATGTAACATTAAATTATGATAAATAATTTATGACAAACACTTATATTTTATTTTTTCTGCTAGAAAATACATATAATTTGTGGAATAAGAGGGTAGATAGTTGGAGAAGTGTGGAGTCTGAAAATGCGTGGCTCAAAATGTCATTTAATTAAATTTATTCACATTTCTTTATCAGCCGATATTTTTCACTTGTGCTGTGTCCTGTGTTTGATACTGAATACTTAATTTGCCCATATGCTAACACATTTAACACATGAAGAAGGGATCGCATATGGGCCATTGCATCTAGTTGGAGATTTTTCAGAAGCAGTACAACTAATCAATGTGATCATTCTTGTGCGTGGTTTCAAGGGTGGGCTACATTATGTTCAAAATAAAATGAAGATAAGAAGGTGAAAGTTGGCTTAATCTCAATTAGCCTTTGCAAACAAAGAAATCCTGTAATAGTAGTAACTAAATTGTATATTTCAGATTTTTTAACGAGCATGTACAGAAATAAAGATTGAGAAAAATCGGTCATTCACAACCACTGATGAAGGATTCCTCGAAAAGTTAAGGATTAGTAATCCTTTTTAAAATGAAAAATCGAATGGATTCAGTCTTATACATACGCGAGGAAGGTAATCAAAAAAGAAAGAAGAACTCATCTTCTTTCTTTTATCACTTAGGAGAAACGGAAACTATCCTTAAATGAGGAGAAGAGATAATAAAAAGAATCCATTCATTTCTATTATGATTCTATTATGAAATATGAAATGGATTATGAAATGCCCATTCCCATTTTGCGCGGAACAGATCTACTAATTCTTTGATTCCAGTTAGTAAGAGGGATCTTGAATTAAGAAATAGATTCTAGAAGCTAAAAAAGGGTATCCTGAGCAATTTCAATAATCGGGTTCATTGATATTCCTGGTATGGTAGATGCTATCCCACATACAATCATACTCAATTAAAGGGATTCCTCATTTGAAGGGAGGTAGACTACTCAAGAATTTCACATTTCATTTCTTTTATGTCGTAATTGATAATTGAATAAATAATTCAGAAAATCTAAATAAAAGAAGAATGAATCAATGAAATGTTGCTTGGTCTTTATTGAGAACTTGAGTAAAGGGTAGATAAAATGGAGGGAGCCCACCTAGGAGAGGAGGGCGAGTAGGAGATTCTACTTGAAAGTGAAACGGGAGGGCTAACTATATATATTTCTTCGTCTCGAGATTGCTTTTCATGGATTTCTCGGTTCGAGAAATCAAAATAAGAGGATCGAACCATTTCTTCTTACTCTTTTTCAAATTTGATAAATGTTGGTTGATCGTGTATTAAGATATTGCATGAAAGTATGATTTCTTCTATTTTTTATTTCTTTTTATTTCAGAATAGAAAGATTTTGAATTGGATAAGTTCAAATCAAAGAAGGATTTTTGGAGTCTACTTTTTTTATTTAATTCATCATTTTATTCGTAATTAATTCGATTTTTTTATTTCTTATATTTATTATTACAGACAGAGTTTGAAAAGGTCAAATCTTTGATGATTCTATCATACATGATTGAGTTGCGAAAACTTCTGAATAGGTATCCTACATCTGAACTGAATTCTTTCTGGTTAGAGAATCTCCTAAAAATAAATATATAAATGGAGTAAGATTAATAAATGATGCTATATATGCATGGTTTAATTTTAATGATATAATATTTTCTGTTAGGGTTACATATTAAATCATTGTTGATGGTTATCGAGCCTGCGACTTTATCCAACATCGATCGTGAGTATCTTAGCATAGGATGCCCAATGATTGAGTGTTAACATAGTGAAAAGAGATGCAATTACTACTCAATGTTGACCAACATATAAAACATCTCAAGAATCCATTAGGGAACCAACTAAGCCCAAAAAACCATTTTTTTTAGAGGTTGAGAAATGAGAAGGGAAATGACAAAGTTTCGAAAAAGACTACTGACTACTTGGTAAAGGGGCCCTAATACAATATGCTCTTGATCTGGGTAAAAGAGGAACGAATTAATGGAGCACGTTAATATGCCTAATCACAAAGCCATTGCCAAATTAATGTTAATGGGTAGGAGGTTCAAAATTAGTTGTTTTTATTATTTCCTGATAGGAAAATTTCCGAGCTTCAAAGTTAGACAGACTCACCATAAACCATTTGCTCAAGATGATCTTGACCTTTACAGACTCACCATCAACCATTTACTCAAAATGATCTTAACCCTTTTTTTTTTAACCAAAAACAGGTCACTTTCGTCGGTCGTTTCTCTTGAATTTCTCACAAAATTTTCATCCCACCACACGACAAAATCTAGTTCTCAAAGGTATACCATCTTTCCAAAGGAGTCAATTCTTGGAGACATAAATTATAAACAAATAAAGGAGGAATGAACAGAATACTATGTGAGTCTCTTCAAAGTTATAACCCTTATTTAGAATCATAGCTTTGTAGTTTAGGTTCTTGAACTCTAGAATATGCATTATAATTTAAGCCTCTATAAATGTTTGCCATCTGATTATCGAATTATGATCAGGTTGATTCAAATTTTCTCAAGTCTAACCCCGAAACACACAACTCGATCCGAAATTAGATATGAAAAATTGAAAAATATTTAGCAAGGGTTTACTCTTGGAAGTGACTATAAGTACTCCCCACAAGCCCTAGGGTTGCAATCAAGAATCGAGCAAAAAGATTCTTAGCTTTATGGGATGGGGGCTCCCCTGCACAAGATGTGGATCACCCCCACACCCCACCCCCATGTGTTGAAGGTCCCCCATTTCATTTTGTTTGATACTTGCAATTGCTTTGTCTTTCTTCTTGTTGTTTCTTTCATTCCCACCGATGCTGCAATATCACTTTATTTCATTTTAATATAATCTTCGCATTCTATAATTCTTGTTGGAGGTCACATTAGGTAACCCTCATGCTTCAAAGAGTACCAAAACCCATGTGATCCGGTGACTGCTAGGCCACAACGAGGATGAAGGTGAAGGGCGCACTTGTGGGGTTACCCTACATCTTTATGACTCTAACATCAAAAGCAAAATGATGCCCCTATTGCATGTTAGCCCCCCCTCTCCTCGTGGGAATATCGTAATCGTCCTTTTGTACCAAAACTAACCCCATTGACAAGTACCATACAATTAGCTTCTTAGCCCCATTCCTAGTTCTTCCTATCTCCTTCCTTAAACGAACACAACATTAGTACATACACTTAAATCTTAGATCTTCACTTCCACATTCATGCACTCTCTTATTAATTGCTTGAACTTAGCTATCATATTTAACTGCCAAAACGTATGTGTTGGTTTAGTTGTTTGGGTTAAGATTTTGCTTTTTTAATGCGTATAAGGTTTCAATATTCCTTCTATTGATCTAATACGTACAAAAACTTTTCCTAGAGAAATATTTTGGTGTCTACGGACTAGTCATGAGTAGCCTCTTCAGGAAGTTAATTTTTGAGTTAAATCTCTACCTATCCTCTCATATCTCAAATATGTCACTATTGTCATAATTGGTGATTTTGGAGTAACTTACTCTTACAATATAATTTCTTATTAAAAAAATTATCATATAAGTTGAGCAGCATATATACACTCAGTTATTTATGTATAAAGCTGATTATTAGTCAGACTGTGAATTTAAATTTTGTTAATTTTTTTAAAAAATTGAATTTCAAATTTAACAAAGTTTTATGAAAAAATAATCTTAAAATTCAACCAATCATCGAGTCTATTTATACACTGTCAATAAGAGTCTAAGATGAATATAATAAATTAAGAATTAGACTTAAATAAAATTTATGAAGTATGCACTATCAAATTATTCAATGAAAATGTGATATGAAAATTCCTTTTAAGAAAAATCAAATTATGTGATGGTCTGAAAAAATAATATCTATTCGTCATATTTTTATTAAATGATTTTATAACAAACATTTAAAAATTATACCTAAATGTTGCTCATAAATTATTATTATTTGTTTTAAAAAGGACCACACCCATCACGGGGATATAGTTAGAGATTCATTTCCCTAAAATTGGTAGAAAAAATTGATAATAATGTGTACAAATTAACCCTCTTCGTGTGGCAAATTCTACAATACTTTCAAGGACCAATAACATGGGGGCCACTATATTCTTGCAGAAAGCGGCTGAATCATCTTGGAAGGGGAGAAGCAAATATTAGGTTAATCATCAGATCTTGTATTCTAATACGTATACTAATTAATTGTTCACTGTTCAAGTAAGATTAGCCTTTGTTTAGTTTCTTAATCATTTATTTTTGGATTGGGTAGCATGTGTGAGGTAGCTCCTAACCTACCTAATCACATGCTTCATAACAAAAGTTCATTGGATAATTAAGCTGAAATGATTGGTCCAGAACAAGTTTCATAATTAACCATCGAAAGCTGTGTTTGAATGAGTGCCCATTTGACGTGAGGAATATTATTGAAGCACTCAAATTTTTATGGCGTCTCCTTTGACTCTGAAGTCTGAATCTGTGTCGGTGGATATACTGTGCTCAAAATTAATATTGCTTCACATGTTCGACTTAGGATCTTTTTAATTTCCAATGGGAGATGGCCCCAAGAATTAGGCTGAAGATCAATTGAAAATCCCACTTTTCATGAAATTCTAAAAGTACTACAGATCAGTGTCCTTTGCTTTCCAATTTGAGATTTGAAAATCTTGAAAAGTCGGTTACTATAATCTCACTGTTCTTGAATCCAAATTATAAAAAACCAGATCTCCTAAAGTCATGCTTGGTTGAAGCAGTGGAGTATTATTGCCTAATGAAAGTGATATTTCACTTGCATTTCACAATTATTCCGTCAAAAAGGTGTCTGTTCCTTTTTTTTTTTTCTCACTATTAAGTGATCACGATCTGTATAAGCCTTATTTCCTCCGAAACTAATGATGATATCAGAATCATTCTTTTCCTGGAAATAGAAAATAAGAAACTGGAAAGCCGGTGAGATTCAAACTAAAAGGAAACAAAAAAAGGATTTAATTTGGATGGTGATCAAAGAGAACTCAAGCATTGATTTAAGTAAGAAAAGGCATACCCCTTACTGATTCTATATTAGTAACCAATAAGGTCTGTGTCGGGTCATAAGGTAGCCAGAAGAGTGCTTATTACCGGTAGACTGTGTGTTGAAGTACAAAGGATTTTTTTTTTTTCTTGAGATTTATTTATTTTTTAGTTTATCTTATTAGTGCCACTTTAAAACACTCTTAACTTGCAGGCCATTATTCAAACAGCAAACATGGGAGCACCGCAGTGTATCTTAAGGTATGATTGATTAGAATCCTAAAGATGTCATAAATAAAACTAAAAACTTGTAGGTATTTTTAAATGGGAGAATTATGTTTAAAGGCCCAAAATTAAAAATATTTATTTTAAAAAATTTATTACCATTGTTTTAAAGTTGATTACTATTACTTTTAATATAAAATAGTTGAATCCAATGGTAATAGATCTTTTAAAATGATTTTTTTATTTCTAAGTTCTTTATAATTCTCTCTTTTTAAATTGTCATCTTGTCATGCACTTTCGTGTGTTGATTCCTCGCAGGTTCTTATGCACGTGATCCTTATTTGATGTCAACAAAAGTCATCGTTTTATACTTCTAGAAAAGATGAGAGAGAAAGAGATATTGTGGGCGTTATAATTCAATACAAGGGTAACCCAATGAAAATTAAACCCAGGAGTAAAGCTCAGAACTCGGTATATTAAGTCTCTCTGAGTTAAAGTTCTTGGATAATAGGTAGGTTGTTTGACATTATATATGGAAAGAGACACTTCTTCGTGTTTTTTTGGTTTCCCTTTTTACAATGACAGAAATGCTTATTATAATGAAATAACGAATATAGATTTTAAGACCGTAAAATCATATCCCACAAAGTTCTCATGGAGGCCCAAAATTTTGAACCCAAGAGCAAGGCTTGAAACTAAGTATATCTGGTCCCCCTGATACTTAAGGAAAGTGTTACATGGTCAAATACATAGTAGTTAGGTTGTTTATAACATTGGATACTGAAAAACCATACTTCTTTTTTTGTCAATGAAAGAAATGCTTACTATAATAAAACAACGAATATAGATTTTTAAAACCCACTGGACCATGTACCACAAAGCCAGCACGGAGGCCCAAAATTTAAAAATAATGTTAAATAGAAATACCAATCTCCATTTCAATACTTAAAATACCAAAAAATTTAAAGAAGAAAGGTAAAAAGGTTTGATGAAAACTAGAAAATGAGGTTCAATATGGTTGATCAGCGATGGCTCGAATTATATTTTCCGCAAACAAGGCTGAAGCAATACGGATGATTGTTTAGGATGATTGGGTTGGAAAGTAAATAAAAATTTCCAGATATAAAATAAAAGCCCATTCATATCTTTCAAACAAAAGCCCATTATTCCCTTAAACTACAGGAAGACCCAAACTTCTTTGGAATATGGGGGCAATACAAACAGTTCCCATAAATATACTAAAGTATAATTAACGGAAGTCCCTTTTTTTTTTCTTTTTTCTTTTTAAATTAAGAGGCTCATGACATATTTATTAACAGAATTAGAAAAAACCTAAATTACAGAGCATACGATTATAAAATTCATATTCAAACACTATGTTAATTTGTACAGTTCACTCCAATTCATAATAGACAAATACAGTAATATTGTTTGGCATGCAGGAGCAAGGGTAGTGAGAAGTGGTTGAAAGTTAGGAGTGCAATTCTACTTCGATGTTGGGACCCTTGTAGAAGAAATTTCGACGAAACTCTGCAAATGCCATGGAGCTATAGGTTGGATTTGTTGAGGTGACTCCATTCATCAAAACTTTTGCAGGTTCTACGATGCTTTCATTTGATGGATAAATGAAATAGACGACACTTGTACGTGCAGTTCTTGAATTTGTCACAACCCTATGTTCAGCACCCACAAGCCTTCCATTGCTAATGATCTGTATAATGTACCAAGTAGCGGTTGAATCTATTGTTTTGGGTTGAAAGTTTTCTGAATCAAAAGAATGGAAAATGGTAGAAACAAAAGCTTTGATGAAGAAATAATTAGAATATACCTACCTGCAAGAGAAGGCCTATGTTAACCACAAAGGCATTGGGAAGAGGCTCAATTTCAATCCATTCTCCATCCTTGAGGACTTGAAGGCCAGTGACATGTTGTTCTTGAAGGAGAATGGTGATAAGGCTAGGGTCCCTGTGCTTGGCTAAACCCAAGGTTAAACTTGGGTCTGGGCAAGGAGGGTAGTGATGAACCAACACTGCTGGATTTTCACTAAGTCCACCACATAAATATCCAGGGGTTAGCCCTAATCCTTCACCAAGCAGCTCCAAAATTTTCAATCCCAGTTTTCTCAGTTCTTGTGTGTATTTCCCTACAACCTCACTGAGAAGGGCCAAATCATGTTAAGTTAATTAATTCAATTTATTCAAACAAGGACAATATGATCAATTTCTTCGGAAAAGATTTTTTTTTTGGTGGGGGGGGGGAGCTTCAGCTTGCCATTTTGATATTGACATAATAATTAAAAAAAAGTTTAATTAATCTTATGCAAGTTGAGCTTTGAAAAAATTAGATATTTGGGATTTATTTAAAAAAGAAAAAAAGAAGCAGGTGGAGCTGGATATTCTTGACGGTAACATCTTTAATTTTCTAAATCAATTCAATGTCATTCTATTAATAGTTGAAGATTATTTCAATGATGAGGATATATTAAGGGTGATCGTACAAAGAAATCAAAGGAAAGATAGATAACATTCGATTTTCTAGATATGTTCAATTTCATTATGCACTTTGAGTTGGATTTTCTAGGTCACATCAAATTTTTAAATCAATTTAATGCCTTCCAATTATGGATTTATGATTATTGTGACGCTAATTAGTTTTCTAATGAAAAAATTACTCCTTACTTTTGAAAGCATCCTAATCAAATGAACACACCATAATATACTTCCATACGTGCATGAAGATGAAGTATATAAATTTAACTGGCCTCAGAGATCCAATGAAATTAGATTTTGTCAAAAATATATAAACTTTATAAAATCTGAAAAAACAAAAGAAAGAAACATTATACTTATGGCATACCGGTAATGAGATGGTTTCTGAGGCCAACACTGCATGTATTCCCCGGAAGGAGGACAAGGGTGTGTTAAAGTGTCCTTCCAATATTGAATAGCATCTTTGCTGTAATTCTCACTGCTTGTATAGAGCTTGCAGCTTCCATTTGGATCCCTCGAGCATTCATCTACCTTTTCCTTTGCAGGCATCGCATGAAATTCTTTGAAAATGTTCATCGTATTTTTCATTAATTCCTCTGAAACTCCATGGTTGATCACCTATATTTCACCCACACAAAGGGTAACTGATCAGTTGTTAAATTAAGAGGAGATATTATCTATTCCTATCAACCTTATTGTTCTATCTGGAGAGCACTTTAGAAGTAAAATCCTTATGACCAGAAGAGTGTGACCTTAAAATCACCCAAAAGAGGATTGCTTGGGAAAAACCAGACAACACTCAAAAAAAAAAGAAGAAGAAGAAGAAAGAGGAACCTTATTCTTCTCATTCTACGGCTGAAAAACGTGGTAAACCCTAGTTAGCCTAGTACGATTCAGAGTTGTGATTAATATGAAGCATGCATTAGAAAGTGAGGGAAAGGAAGGTTTGACCGTTTGAGTGAAGAACCTGGAAAAATCCATAGTCCTCCGAGGCTTTCAAGATGTTTGTAACTGCATCTGCTGGATCATGTGCTCCAAGATCAACCACCGGAATTGTCTTGCCGGAAGTTGGAATGAGGTTGCCTGGTCTGCTTTCCAGCGGTTGCACATAAGATGAAGGCACAGAGGAATGAACGTTAAACCAACTTGACACTAGCATCTCATCCAAGCTCGCCATTCCTCATACCCTGCAACTCCAGAAGCAGAAAAGTGCACTAGATATTTCAAAATAAGAGAATATATATATATATATATATATAGCACTGGCAAGCCATAGAAGGCTATAAGCTGCTTACCTCTTCTTATCGTTAACTGACGGTGATGTTAACCTTGTAGTTGTTTTCTGTTGTCAAAAAAAGAAGGAGAAGCTAGAACTAAATATTATGTGAATAAATTATTGAATAATTAATAAACTACAATTCATTATAACATGTGCCATTCACCGTTATCATATTATCAGGATGTTGTTTACCAGTGACATGGGTTTAATTTGAATATATGCATGTATATGAATTTGTATGACAAATATATTAATATATAATTAATGGTCATAGTTTTAATATATTCTAAAACACACTCGGTCTTTTTTTTTTTTTTTTAATAGTTCTTGGTTGTATTATAAGGATATCTTCAAACCAGCTCCTGTGGTAATTGAAATTAAATCTCTTTTCAAACAATCCTAATTTCCTAAATGCTCATCCCATGTCGGCGTTCACCCCTATAGCCATTAAGCCTACTCTTATTAAATCTTAAATTTGATCCTACTCATAAATCTTGATATATCTAGATCTGCGTCGAAAGGTGACAGGAATATTTACTAGAAGAATGAAAGGAAACTCTTCTAATTCTGACAATAGCAGTTGCTTTTAAATAGTGATGTGATCAGTTCAAATTAATGGAAAGTGTTAAAGTTAACACGAAAATTAGGCAGACTAAGAGAATCCAACAGATTTGTTAATTAATTAATAAAGCAAGAGAAGTTGTTAATATCAAGTTTGGTCGGTGAAGGTTTTGACTGGAAAAGACAATTACCTATTTATTAAGCACAGTATGCAAAGAGCTAAATTGCAACAATGTCTTCTTTTCTTTTCTTTTTTTCCTATTCCTTTTTCCTTTTGATCAAAAAAAGTCCCGAAAGGAAGAAGGAAACAATGGAGAAGGGCAAAGTGAAATTAATATATAAATCAACAGTCAACTATATATGCATGCACATTTCAATAGTTAAATGTTGACGAATTACTATAGATTAATAGAAAAAATAAAAGTAATATTAGTGGAAGAACATGACATGATGAGAGAGGGACGGGGGGTTGAAAGATAATAGCAACTTGTTCGTGTTTTTTTAAGCAACACGTTCATGAATGTGGATGCTTTTCACGAGTAGGCTCTTCCATAAGTGTGATTTTATATTTCTAAAAGTAGCGGCTAGCCGCCTTCAAGTAATTTTAATCTGACAGCTACCTACATTTGTTTCATACTTAACCTTTTTGACCACTCCCATTAGCTTCAGACTCCACACCCATATCGAAAAGTCTCGTTTACACCCACATTCACACCATGCCAAACCCTCTCCTTTTTAAATAGATTATGAATGGTTAGCTCTTTTTTTTTTTTTTTGGGTTACGGTTAGAGATATCGTAGACTTTTATCACTGCATTTTATTCACTAAAGTATTGCGCAATTAACGTTTACTCTTTCATTTTACGTTCAGTCTAGTCATTTGCAAACATCTTGACAATGATTTTCACCTTTTTCCCTACAAGGATTTGGTTTGATTTTCTATACACCTAATAAATATGTTCTTTTGACCTGGTTGTAGATTTGAGATCAGTTATCTGATGTAAGTCACAAGTTGGGGATTGATAGCAATTTATATATGCTTGAAGCCTTGAACTTATTTGCGGATATGACTTTTCTGTATAATTGAACTCTATTATGTCCGTCTAAAGAAGTTAGGACTATGGATATGACCAAGATCGAACTAATTAAGGACTAGTGCATGCCTGGCCCCAGCGAGGTAGCTAGTTCGGTAATATGGGAAGAAATGAGAATTTGGTACAAAATCATAGTAATAACTTAACTGTTAACATAAAAAAAGAATTTAACTAGTTAGAAATCAGTGTATTATTGCATATCTTTAAATTTTTTAGTCAATACATATATGTATGAATGGAAGAGTATTATGTAATATGCTTAAATGAATTAGAATTTTATGATATTGTTATGTAAAAGGATTAATATAGGTAGGAAAAAATAAAACTAATTCTTCTTTGATATCTAAATTGACATTTGTACAAAACCACATAAATAAATGTTTAATTATGGCTTACATAGAGAATGGTCAACTGAATTAGCAATATTCCGTTTAGTTCATAGTATTGCGAACATAATTCTTTTATATAATTTGTACAATGTTTATTATACTTTTATATTTATTATTCTATCTATTAAATCACTTTATTAAAAGTAAGAATAAAATGGTATTGTGAACATAATTCTTTTATATAATTTGTATAATATTTATTATATTTTTATACTTCTTATTCTATCTATTATATCATCTTATTAAAAATAAAAATAAAATAGTCATTTCTTATCTTATTTACTTTCACCTGCTCACATTTTATATTTCTTTTACCATTACATCTAACTAAACAGAGCATTTAAGATTTCTCTCTTTCTCAGTAACTTTTCTTTTAGCTAAGATACTAATCTTTACCATTATAGCTGCCCCTTATCTCATTTAAATCATGTTCAATAGGTAAAAAGAAATTGAATACAAAGGGAAAAGAAATATTACTTAAAAACAAAGAGCAGCAATGTTTCTTTTCATCTTCTTCAAGAAGGAGGAAGGTTTTTGCCCTCTAATATTCTTTCTTTGAACTTGCTTCCTCAGCACGTAGCCTATCATTTAAAAAAAGAAGAAGGAAAAGCCAGTCATAAACAAGGTTCTATTCCAATGTTTCTTTATGTTGTTAAGATATAAATGATTTATTTCAAGCTTTCACTTATCCAACTCACATAATATGAAATTTCTACAACCTCAATTATTTGAGTTACGAGTTTAATTAAATGACATAATATTAACATGAAAATAATAATATTATATAAGTCACAATTCTCTAAACAAGTTTTCATAAATATGATGGCACAACATATAGTGACAAAAGATGGTGTGAGAATAAAGGAAAAATTAGAATATGAACTTATAAATATATCTTTCTTAAAATATCAAAGAGTATAATTAAATTTGCAAATTTATTCATGAAATATAAGTTTTTTTTTTCATTTCTCTTGAGAAAGAAATACCAAGAATGGACAAAATATCTAGATTCGATGGGTATCTATAAAATTTACCCACTTGTGTATAGGTATGAAGATTTTTATAGATATTTTAAGAGTCCAAATCTAGATAATATGATATCGACCCTGCATCAAACTCGTAGTATATATTGATTTATTTATCTATATTTATACATACATATATATATATATATTACTCAAAATATAATATATTGTAAAAGAAATTTTAAAAAATCCAAATGAATTTTAAATTATATTAATAACTGTTGGAGACATTTTATTTTTGTTGTAATATTATATAAACAGATTCTATGTAATTGTGTCTCAACTTGAAGGGAAAAAAAGAAGACTTATTCATTTGGAAATTTGTTTGGATAAATGGATTTGGGTTTGGGGATTTAAAGATTCGATGAGAATAAAAAAAAATTTATCCACTAAACATGAGTTTAAATACTGTTAATATGATCATCCCCAGAGAAGGATATAAAAAAAACACGGAATTCCCGATTAAATCTAATTTGAGGCGCTTTTTAAATTTAGCAGCATCTAGAACCTTGAGTTTTGCCATCATCTTCAACTCTCACTCCTATAGAGTTTAGAATTAAAACAAACACTTCAAATCTGTCTTTTCAAGCCATTCTTTACATAATCAGTTGCCATTCTTCTTTATGTTGTGTGTTCAGAATTTTTTATAAAAGGATATGCAATTATATATATATATATATTACATTGTTTGAATTTTAAATAAATACGTAACTAAGTTTTTTTAGGTATTTCAATTTTCAAGAGCATTATTATATATAATTCTAATTCTAGGGCTCTGAATTTTCTTGCATTATTTTTTCGCAGAAACAGGAACATTAGAACTTTGTATCATGACAAAGCTAGGTAAATTTAGAGAACTCTTGTTTTGGTATTGTTGTGAACTAAAAGTAATTCCTTTATCGATTGATTCCTTGTTTGGGGATAGAGACATTCCGTTTTTTAATGCTTCTGCTTAGTTCAAAGTTCAAAGCAACCTTTAATATTCTTTTAGCATGAAAGCAAAGCTGCAACAGACTATGCATATAGGATTAGGTATAGCATAATAATAATGTTGAATGTGACGTATGAATGACAGGATAAGCTAACAACAAAATTCTAGAAATATGGTAATAATTAGCTTTTGTAATATAACTGAGGAAAATTGCATATGATCATCTATGATGCACAGGTAATATGTTCAGTTGGTAGTAATATAATTAATATAGTTGGATGAGAACACGTGCACCCACGAATTTTAGGACAAATCAATAGATGCGTGAAGCCAAATAGACGTATAATGATCATAATTTATTGCAACGATGATAAATAACAAATTAATCACTTCAATCCGTCAAATTAGTGTGAATATTAATTTTGTTGGATGCACCCAGTAAAAAATGTTCCCATATTTTATGAATGAGAATGAAAAATATTACGAAAAAAATTAATTTAGCGGCCTCCCCTTGAGCCACACAGGTCCTGGTGTTCAGTATATAGAATATTTGATTACCATAATATAATTACTCCATTAACACAAAAGAATTAGCATTAAGAGAGAATATAATATCATGCCCTGTTGAGTTTGCCGCTGGGATCCCTATTTTTTAAATATATCAACCAATCCTTATAGTAATATCAAAAATTAAAAATTGCTTCATCCATGGGGACAAGCGGCAAGCAAAAGATTAGTTATATTATACTAATGTGATGGTCGGCAGCATATTTCTCTTTGGAATTTTTGGTCCTTTGCCGCTGGGATCCCTATCTTTTTGTACAATATATGTCAAATAAGAAAGGATAACAATAAATATTTAAAGACTGTTGAGTTTTTTTTCAACTATTTTATAAAATAACCACGGATTTTCTAAAAGTTCGTCGAAAGTACATACATGATTGTATAGCAAAAGTACCTTCAATTTTTCTTTTACTAGATACATATAAATTATCTTTGAAAATGAGATGTAATGGAAAGGATGGTTTATTATATAGCTCAGTACTATTACAGCTTAGATAATTTAGATAATTTGAATATTTTGAAGCCATTTGGCATGAGGTTCCTTTATCGAGGACATTGTAGGTATACTGTAGGTGTGGTTCAGCTTTTTGGTTGTTGCGTTATCTTTACTAAGGTAGGTTTGGGACCATCCTAATGTAGAGTTTGGGCTTTAGTAAGATGAAACTTTCAATGGGGAAGACTATAGGGCATTGATTGGAATTCTAATGAGATAGTGACTAATTCATGTTTACCACCTTATTGTCCTCCTCACCTCATCACCTTCTTTCACTTTTTGGTCCCTTGCATGTATTGATATGACTTTTTTTTTTTCCTTTTTCTTGAAGAATAGAATACACCAACTTCTCTTAAGATGTAACTAAATTATATTTAATACCCTTTTTATTTTAAAAATTTTATTCAATTTTTTTTTTAAAATTGATAGATATTACAAAAATGTTTTATATTATTTATGAAGTTAATTTTTTTTACATAATATATGTTTCTTAAAAAATAAAAATAATTAGCTTTCTTTATTCTTGTAATAAAAATAAATTACATCCTCATTAAAAATCATCACATCTATGCATTACTTTAGCTAAACATTCTAATAAATAAATGTCATGCATGTATTGTATAGGCATAAACACAATAATGAGGTAAGAAATTAACAATACTTTTGAAAAATAGAGAGAAGTGGAATGCTTTTATGCTCTATAAGAAATTAATTTTGAGCATAAAGTTATTTTCATTTACAAGATGTAAATAGTTAAAGAGATTTTTACAATATATATCAAATATCAGAGTAATTGAATGATATTTCTAAAAAAGAAATTAATCAAACTTGAGAAGAAGTTAGTGTTAGTTATTCCTTTTTTTTTTCATAGGACATATATGTCTTATATGAGATAATTATGTTATTATAAGATAAGATATATTATAATTAATAAATGTCTATCAATAAATAATCAATAGTTTTATCCACCTAATTAAACTAACATCTATTAATGCATTATATCTTTAGATTTTGGCAATTTGCGTCTTCTATTTGGAACTTTTCGCTGTATATAAGCAAGCATATGGCACCACACAGAATGAAAGAGCTATAAAGAACCTTTGATCATCATGTGGTCCATTCTACTCCATTACTTTTTTTTAAACCTTGGCTGTCCTGTTTCTGCGTCAATCAGAAACAAGAATATATAGTCCAAGAATGAAAGAACTGAAAATTCACCAATCCTTTCTTTAGTGTTTAGTTTGACAATAAAAAATATTTGTTATTAGTTAAATATTTTAATCATCTCGCCTGCAAAATATAACAAATCCAAGAGACTAGGTTCAAAATTTCCATGCAAAGATTTTTCAACGACACAAAAGAATACTATTAGCATATATTGCTTATGGCTGAAGCCTCGATTTTTCTCTCGAGCTTGAAACAATTTCCAGAAAAGTTTGAGGCAAAGTTTTATAACTCTTTTTTGGGATATTCTCAATTTAAAAGTTGTAAATCGCAAAGTCAATATTCATTGATCAGTTGTATTAAACCAACAACTGAATCAGATGGTGCTATAGTTATATATAAATATATACATACAGATATATATATATATATATATGTATGTATACTTAAAATTATATATATCATTGAAGAATTTATTATATACATAATTATAACTACATAAATATAAAAGATAGAGATAACCATATAAATTATGTAATATTACAAAAGACAGAAGACTAACGTTAAATTTGAAAATGTTATGATGACTTTTAAAAAGTTGTTATGTTGTAGGTGTTGTGAAAATGTTGTTATTTATATATGATAAAAATAATATTTGATAAAACCTTATAAAATTTATTTTTAAAAGAAGAATTGATAAATGCAGTGTTTGGTAATAATTTTTTAAGAAAAAATGTAAAAACCTCCTTTAAACTTTAAATTACTTACAAATATTTTATTAAACTTTAATTTAAAATTGAAAAATAAATCCATCTACCTTTACATTCCACGAAATATATTGGTTTTCTGTTTATTTTATCCTAATCGTTATTATTTTGTATATCGCTTCAAACTCTTTTACAATTGACGTGATAAGCTGCTATTTGTCTCTAATTAATGTCCACTTGTATAGTTCACGGAGTTACAGGAGAGTGTATGAAGTGACATACGAGATAATAGCATTTAAAAGTGAAATAGACAAAATGACTTATTTTATTCGTGTATAAAAGTTGAGGATGTAAGTGATCAAAATTTGAAGAGATTTTTACAATTTTTTCTTAATTTAAAAGTTGATGTAAATTGATAAGAAATGAACAAGACAAAATGAAAATGTGTAGGCTTTCTTATCTTATTACGTCTCTTACATGTAGTGCTATATATACACAGTAACTCATGTGCCTCTTATCTTTAACAAACCAACTAATTGGTTAACACAATAACAAACTTATAATAGAAGCATACACGTGTATAATTATTTACTCTAACACTTCCCCTGAACTTGAAGTATCCTTTCCTTTGTCTCCCCCTTGCAAACTCAAGGTAGCAAAGGGCAAGACTCAAATTTTGTTCTTCAAGACTTGAAACTGAAGAGAATATAAGGATTTAGTAAGAATATCTACTACTTGAATAGAGGATGGAATATGTGTGATAGAGACTTCTTTGGACAAAACACGCTATGGAACAAAATGTAAATCAAGCTCAAAATGCTTAGACTTGGAATGCAAAATAGGATTGGCACTCATTAGAATAGTGTTGTAGTTATCACAGATTTGGTGCCTAAGTGGAAGAACAACGAAGTTCAGTGAGTAGAGACTTAACCGATAAAACCTCTACAAGAGCATTTGCCAAGCTATGGTATTCAGTTTCAGAGGAGGACTAAGAAACAATAGCTTATTTCTTGGACCCCCAGGAAACCAAGTTGCAACCGAAATAGATACTGAATCCTAAAGTACTATATCTATCATCAAGATTGGACCTCGAATTAACATTAGCAAAGGCAACAACATTAAAGTTAGAAAAAGGTTTAAGAAGTAACTCATATGAGGCTGTGCCATTAAGATATCGAAGAATACATTTTACAGCTTTTCAATGAGACATGGGACAAGCTTGCATGAATTAGCAGACTTTGTTAGCAACAAAAGCGATTTATGGTTAAGTAATAGTGGCATACTGAAGAGCACCCACAATAAAATGATACAAATGAGGATTTGCCATTAAATCATTACTATGTTTAGATAATTTTAAATTAGAAATCATAGGCATGGGAAGACCTTTGGAGGATTGTATTTTGGCTCTGACAAGTAACTTATGAATATACTTCTACTTACTAAGATGCAAACTACCATCTTCAAGAGTTTGAGCTTGAATTCTAAGAAAATAGTGTAAGGAGCCCAAGTTTTTCAAGGAGAATTTATGATGAAGTTGGGCGACTAAAGTACCAAGGACAGAAGCCGAACTTGTTGTGATAAGAATGTTATCAACATATATAAATAGGAACGTGGTGTGTTAAGGAGTGATTTGAAGGAACAGAGATTGATCACACTTGCTGTCATGAAAGTCAAGTCAAGGTACAAGCTAATTGATCATACCAAGCTCAAGGAGCTTGTTTCAAGCCATAAAGAGCCTTATGAAGCTTACACATTAGTTGTTTATTGGGATGCTCAAATCTAAACGGTTGTTGCATATAAACTTCTTCATTTAAAAGTTTATTAAGAAATGTATTATTAACATCCAATTGATAGAGAGGCCATTATTTAGAGAGAGTTAAAGTAAGTATAAAGCAAATGGTGGAGGGTTTAAACACTGTACTGAAGGTTTCATGGAAATCGAAACCCTTTTATTGGTGAAAGCCTTTCATAACCAGGCGGGCCTTACATAATTGGAACTTGCCTTTTTTAGTTTTGCTTAACCTTAAACACCCATTTACAGCCTATAACACCCTTATAAGGTGGTGGAGTAACAAGGGACCGAATGTTATTTCATTGCAGAGCAAAAAACTCATCCTGCATGGCAATTTTCCATTGAGTCACCTGTAGAGTATCAGCTGCAAAAGCTGGTTCAGACAAGGCTAGAAAAGTCTTAGGTTTAAAGATGCCATTCTTGGCACGAGTAACCATGTGATGAGTATTAGAAGGCCTTGAATGAGGACGACCATTTTCAGATTGAACAACGTTAGTCATATCCAAAGTGAGTTGAGAAGGAGAAAATGGAGATGCATTAGTAGTACTTGTGAAAACTTCATCAACAAAATGAGAATTAGTGTGCAGAGGAGAAGAAATAAAGAGAGGTAAATAAGAACATGAGTCATTCACAAGAAGACAAGGAGGAAAGGCTGAAGGAAAGGATTAAGAAGAAGAAACTAAAGATGAAGAGGAGGAAAAAGCACGGGTAGCATATGGAAAAAAATGTTCATTGAAAATCACATTTTTAGAGATAAAAAGTTTGCCAATTGGAGTAAGACACTTGTATCCCTTATGAGAGTCACTGTAGCCTAGAAATATACATCCATATGATCGAAAATCCAATTTACTATTGTTGTAAGGTCTAGTTAGAGGGTAATAGGCACACTTGAAAGTTTTAAGAAATGCATGGTCAAGCTTGGTGTGATAAAGAATCTTAAATGGGGAGTAATGGGACAAAATAGGTGTAGGTAACCAATTTATAAGGTAAGTGGCAGTATGGAAAGCACTATCTTAGTGAGAAAATGGCAAAGACGAGTGAGCTAAGAGAGCGAGACCATTGTCAACTATATGACGATGCTTGCGTTTGGCAACACCATTTTGATAATGTGCATAAAGACAACTAGTACAATGAGAAATGCCATACTATTTCAATAAGGTGGTAAAGGGTCGAAACTCACCCTTGTAAGATTGTACCACCTTTATTATGTGATTTAATTGGAGTTCAACATGAGTTTTGAATTGGGTGAAAGTATGGAGTGTATCAAATTTGTTTCTTAAAAATTAAATCCAAGTAAACTTTAAAAATGTATCAACAAAGCAAATGTAATAGGAGAACCCTTGGGAAGATTTTACAAGAGAAGGGGCTCATAAGTTTGTGTATATTAATTCAAGGGGATAGTGATATTGTGTCTTGAACAAAAAAGACAACAACTTATGTACTTTCCCATAACAACAAACTTTGCAAAAATTAGTAGCACTTTTATTGGGAATAGAAATATTACAACCTTTTAAAACTTGCATTACAATTTTGGAGGCAGGGTACCCCAAATGTGTGTGCCACAATTGAAATTTGGAAAAAGGAACAACAATTGGAAAAGGAGAGGTAGAGGAATGTATTTCAAATGAACATGCTATGGGTGGATGTTTTGAACTTGGTTATGTAGAGGTTGTTGGAGCCGAGTGAAGAAATGGTAGATTATCAAAGGCATTAAAATCATTTTTAAGTGTCCCTTGCAAAAGGATTTTATGGGAACCCTATTGTTTCACAAAACAAGAGAATGGATGAAATTCAAAATATACATCATTGTTTTAAGCAAATTTGGCAACATTAAGTAAATTTTTAAAATTTAAGGGAACATGTAGAATGTTATTTAAGTGAAGAATAGAAGAATACTGAAATGGAGAAGTGACATATGAATGACCGACATTCTTAATTACTCAAACTTGTGCCATTAGTTATTTGAACATTCTTATGACTAGTGTAAGGCTCCTTGTATGTTAGATTGTTGGCATTGGGAGTGAGATGATGACTTGCACCAGAATTAAGGTACCATGATGAGTCAAGTAAACCACCATATTGTCGTTGTTGATGAGGACCATATGTTGCAAGATTTCCCTGAGGACGAAAATGATTAACATTTGGTTGTGAGATAGTAAAGAAACCTTAATGTACTTGAAAGTTGAGAGGATCAGGATAATGTTGGTGAAATTGATGAAAACACTGCCAGGCCTAATGACCATGCTTGCCACACACTTGACAAATTACTCTAGAACTTTGATGACCATGACCACTTCTGCCTCTGGATCCATGGCCTCTAGCAAACTATCACCCTTGATAAGGTGAATTAAATTGAACTCCTCCATAAGTAAAGTTGCATCTACTTAAGAATTGTGTTCTACCACCAGGTGTTTGTGCAAGATTAGCAGAAAGAAGATCAAGTGGCTTTCTAGTCTTCTCAAGTCTACTTTCTTGTGCTAGAAGAAGAGAATCAATGTCAGCAACACTATATGGATCCAATCTAGAAGATATTGATGTAAAGAATGAGTCATATTCATTAAGTAAGCCTTCAAAAATAGCATCGATGTGATCACTAATAGACACAGGATGTCCTACAGAGACTAGAGCATTAATTACGGATTTAATTTTGAGCAAACATTTTGTAATAGTCGGATTTCCTTTCTTTGTGTCTCGTAGTTGTGTTTTATACTGTTTGATTTTGACTCTGGTATACATTGAGAAGAACAAGGTAACATGATTCCAAATTTGTGCAGAGGTTTGACAACTTACCACTCAAGTGAGCATCATTTCAGACATGGAAGAGAAAAGCCATGACATTAATAACTGATCTTGTTTAAACCACATAATAAATTCTAGATTTGCTTTTCTTGCTATTTGATCAACTTTTGTAACAAATCTCAGTGGTATTGGTGGTTTTGCTTCAATGAAACGCTACAGATCATAGACTTAAATCACTGCATTAATTTGCCACTTCTACAAAAGATAGCTGTCATCTTTCAACTTTATAGGAATGGCATGGATGAAAGTGACAACATCAGTTTTTAAAGAGGGCATAGAAGGATTCATACCAAGTGTAGAGGTGCTCGAAGAATCACCCATGGTCAAGCAAGAGCTTTGATACCATGGTAAGAAATGAACAAGACGAAATGAAAATACGTATGCTTTCTTGTCTTATTATGACTCTTACATGCAGTGCTATATATATATATAGTAACTCATGTGCCTCTCATATGTAACAGACTAACTAACTAGTTAACACAATAACAAACTCATAATAGAAACATACAGGTGTACAATTATTTATTCTAACATAAATGTATAAGATAACAATAATAATTAATAAGTATGAACAAGACTTAGATAAAGAGACATTGGCTATTAGGATATCTAATCAAAATATAACATGTAGATAAAGTTTTTAAAATGACTCAATCTCTTAATGTTGTGTTGTACAAAATTTTCACTTATCATTTTTTATTAGAAAATTTAATAACAAAAACCTACAAATTGCACTCAAGTTTTCTTCTAATAGCTAGTATATGCAAGGCTTTCTTTTTTGGGTTTCGTGTTATACCATAAAAATCTAACAACCTCTATATCAATTATATATTAAACTAATAACATAGGAAATAAAAGCTAAGGACTCATCAAATTAGTAATTATAGAATTACTAAAAAATCAAATTAAAAGAATATATTTCATGATACAAATTGAAGAAATATATATTGTGCTTTCTAGTAATTAATTGTGAAAAAATGAATGGTAGCTTATGTTTTGCCAAACTAATGAAAACATTAGAAGAGGATAATAATATAAACCTAATAAATATGTTTACAATAAAAATATAATTATAAATTCATTAAAATAGAAAGGCCTTTTTTAAAATATTAAATTTACAATAATTACAGATGCTGTTAAATGCATCTCCTAGTGTTTTCCAAAGCTGTTATAGCTTTTAAAAAGCACAAGAAGTACCATACAAAAATTTTAACCCAACATAAATTTACAATTTTATTTTTAAAAAACAAGAAAAATAAAAATCACAGGCCCCAATAATAATACAAACAATAATTTTATATACTTATAAACTCAAACTTAAGATTATTTCAATCACTTTATTATAAAAAAGTACTAAAATTATTTCAGAGTTATTAAAAAAATAATAAATTGTGAGCACCAAACAAACCGTATAAATCTAAGATTGTTTCCTGAAAATTAATTTGTTTGATTTTTATCAGATCGATCTGAACAAACCATATAAAAACGAACCCATTATTCTATCTTATCTATTGCTCTCAGCAGGCGATGTTCTGATAACATCTGTATGGTGCAATTGCTGTTGAATTCCAAGGATATGCCGCCATTAAACTGTTGCACCCCCTTTAATTAGGAATGCGATCTATTCATCGAACACTTCTAAACCAAGTTTCTGGTCGCTGTTCTTCATGCTTTCCAACAATAATTGTTGTTACTTCTCATTGTCCATTTTGCTTTGGACGAAAAAAAACAAAATGACCATTTTACTTCTCCAGCAGTGACACCGTCTTTGCTTACTCTACTATTAATTTGAGGCGTCCGATAGGCAAGGTTATTGTGCTTAACTCGTTCTGTTGAACCCCCACAAAAAATAAAATAAAATGAAAATCACATCAAAACTATATAAAAAAAAAAGTAAAAGTTTTCTTGAAGCAAGAATAATGGTTCATATATAGCACTTTCGAAGGATTACGTACAAAACTATTGCATTTTTCCGACAAATTTTCTCACGACTGGTGCGAATCAACTAATTTTTCAATTAAGCTTGCGACAAAATTTTTGTAAATTTGTAGTCATGCATGAGCCTTTAACTGGATGAAGAGGCGAACTATGATAGCAAGATGCTGATCCATTCATTATTACTCTTAATACTCAAATGACGAATGTACGTAACTTAAATTTTTTTTTTTGGCTTCTTATAATTTATTTCTTTATTTTAATTTAATTTTTTAACTTTACTTCTAGATTCAATTTAATTCTTTAACTTTCAATTTACATCATCTTCATCTATCCACACTAAACGGATGACTTTAATTGGGCTTCCACAACATTCAATGTAGAAAAATAGTGCCGTTAAAGTGTCCATGTAGCCTCAAAGTGGTCCCTAGGCCTTGAACCTTTTTCAGAATTTCAAAAATAGTCCATCAAATTAATGAAAGTAAACTAAAACCGACAAAAAATAGAATGAAGCAACTTGATGACCATGAAGAAAACATCCAAGAAAGATAACAAAATGATTCTGTGTTTAAAGCGGATGGAACGTGTGCTTTGGTCTTTTCTGATCTTTCTTAAATGTTAAAGAATTAAAATTAGTCTTCTTTTAGAATATCAGAGTAGCAGTGTACCGTACGCACTGTTTTCATGAGTTTATTTTCGATAATTATGGTTTAGTTTTATACTTTTACACTGATGCCAACTTTTTTTTTTGGTATAATTATATAATATTTATTATATTTTTATAATTATTATTTCAACTATTAAATTATTTTTTTAATAATAATAACTTTTTTATTTACTTTCGACTATTCATATTTTATATTCTTTCATCTTTTATAATATCATATCAAACATATCTTAATAGAATATTAAGAATTTTATATGTATTCGAGGAACCATTGTCAAAATATCAATTAAAAAAAACAGGAGACTATTTTGAAATATTAAAGAAAGATTAGAAACTATTTTACAGGTATACAAGCACCTTCACGATAGTGTTTATCTACCTAAGATGCCATATAGATAGGCAACATTAAGGACATTTCTTAAATATTCTTATAGATGTGATGCAGAAGAACAAATGTTGCACTAATTGAAAGTTAATGGACTAAATTGAATCCAAAAAAGGTTAAAGAATTAAATTGAAATAAATAAATAAGTTAAGAGGGACTAAAATATTAATTTTTTTAACTGTAATAAGGGGTTCTTGTTGGAGCTGAATCCTTCTTCCGAGTAATATTATGCACTCTTTCTCATCATTTTGACGCATATAAATTTTGATTTCCAACTTATTTTTCAAAATACACGGGATGATGACGAGATAAAATACTATCCTTTCACACCAAATGAGTTAACTTTCTTGGATTATATAAATGCGTTGAATTAAAGAGTTATGAGACTTCCTTCGCCTTGTTTAAAATTACGTTAAAACAATTGTCGTCTAAGGATTTTTTTGTTAATCATTTAACTAGGTGTCAATACTTACTTACAATGCATTTAGACATATTATTACAAAAGTTCTTTATTCAAACATTACCTAAAAGTTAAATATTTATTGCAGCAACTAAGCATTCTAGAAGAATACTTGATGGGGCATTTTGTTGTGAACGAACACACACACACACACACACACATATATATAATCAATATGTGGTAAAAGCTCATTCACGAATGAATATATTAGGTCATGTATCAATCATAGCTGGATCATACTAGAAACCAAGCCTGGCGATATAATTTTCTATACCCTACTGATAGACATAGTTGGAAAAGGTGGTTAATTATATCATCTTCTCACACACACTGCAAAAAGAAATGAGCCAAAAAAAAAAAAACTGGGCCAAACATTTGGATGGATCCCCTGTTGGAAAAGTTTGAGGTCGATATCATTACACAAAGTTCTAAAATTTTAAGAAATTAAATGCGGGATTGCTATCTTCCTCTTTCTTTACACATACACCTAAATGCCACCAATCTAGTCTACTTTGAATGGAATTCTTCCAAAGGAGAAGACCCATAATTTTATTTTCCTTCAGCACCATCAAATCAGGTATCCCAATATACCATGATTTAAGCAACTTTAGTAGACCTTGAAGTCTCTCTATATCTTTTGGCACATAATTACCTTTAACATTAAATAATGGTTTAGGTTGCAATCAATACTTATTTATGGGCAAAACCAGCACAATCATGGGTTAAACCAATTAAACAATGTCCTAACAAATCAAATATGATACTATAAACAGTAAGGAGGCCACGTGTTGACTAAGTGATTCATCCTTGACAAATTCATGTTCCCCATTACTACCTTAATTGGAATCTTATCCTTCAAACAATTAAGTGGTTAACTGCTTTGAGCCGTTTTTAAAGCACACTACACTGCCAAGGTTGGCAAAAAACAAAACAAAACTAGCTTGGCAAATATAATAATCTCATTAAGATATGTATGCGATCTAAAGGCATGGAATTGAGGATTGAGTTAATGAACCACCTGTGGAATGATCATTGGAACATAGGCCACTTTCAAGGGAACAGCTACAACCCACTCCATCTTTTTTTATTTTCATCAAGATTATGTTTGTCCTTAAATTTTTCTTTTGTTGTTTATATTACATTTCGCTTGAATATTTTGTACTTAAATTACGACCTCCGTACGGCAACTCAAGATTTTGCTTGACCCACTTGCTCCATTCTGATTAGGAAGATAACATAGAAGCTGTCAAGCACCAGTTTTTACCCTTGGGTCTTCAACAAAAGAATGAATGGATGGTTATATATTAATTGCTGACATCATAGTACGTAAACAATTCAATGGAAAATTGAATTCAAAGTTGTTAATGATCAATACCAATCAGTCAACTGTAGGGATGAGCCACCGCAAAAGTGTACGTGTGTATATATATAAGTAAGAGATCGAACAAAGTGTGTCACAGAATTCGGAGATAAAAACATATATAGGATCAATTGAGTTGAAAGTGAAAAAGTATGATAGCTACGATGAGGGGTTCGGAGAGAGGGTGGAAGAAAGGGCCTTGGACTCTTGAAGAGGATAAGTTGCTTAGTGAATATGTGAACTTGCATGGAGAGGGAAGGTGGAGTTCGGTGGCCAAGTTTACAGGTAATGTATATTTTAATTCTTACATTTATTACTTCTTTTTTTCAAATTATACACCTTCTTAAAACCTAGGTTGAAAAATGGGAATGCATGTGAAAAAGAAGAGGAATATATATCGAGATTTTGATAATTCCACTATTGGTGTCTGGTAGTGAATGTGGGAGTGAGTTCAGTTGACGCAAATTATTTCTCTTTACCAATTATACCGTTAAAAGAATGAAAGAAAGTAAAGTGATTGGTTTTTAATTTGAGAAAAATAATATATACCTTGGATTAGCTGATGTTGAATTAGTTGGCTTTCAGGGTTAAATAGGAGTGGGAAAAGTTGCAGGCTGAGATGGGTGAACTATTTGAAGCCAGGGCTGAAGAAAGGCCAATTCACACCTCAAGAAGAAGGCATTATCTTTGAACTCCATGCTCGGCTGGGTAACAAGTAATCAATTATACCAGTATTAATCCTTCATATCTCTCTAGTTCAGTACTCTTTCTCGCTTCTTATTCAATTAATGCATATATATATATACGGTAATTATTGAACACAGGTGGTCTACAATAGCAAAATATTTGCCGGGTAGAACGGACAATGAGATAAAGAACTACTGGAGAACCCACTTCAAGAAGACAGACAAATCCTTTCATAATAATAAGAAGCAAGCAAAGAGAAGATCAAAGATTCCAAAACAGATGAAACAAGAAGAGCAGCAACAACAACAACCTCAACAATATGATGTGAAAAGCAGCATCTCGACTCCTGCAGAGTTAAACAATCAAACAAATCTTTCTGGAACTGTACTACAAGACAACAACCACCCAGTTACCGACATGGAAGACCAATATAATTCCTTGCCTTTCATGTATCAAGAGTACTTTCCATCCCCGTGGCCAGAAAGTACAGCAGAAGAAGATGAAGGCTTGTGGGTTCCGTTATGGAACCTTGACGAAACACAAGGTCACGGAGATCATGTAAACCAGTTCAGCAAATTTACCATGCAAAACCAAGATACAACTTCTTGTTTCGATGATATTTTCAATAACCTCTGCTTTGCAAAATACATGTTCGGCTGAACTAGCTAGACAAATATGTCTTATGTTTTGTGATTGCAGCTATATTATTAAGTCAAATTTTGTTTTTCTGCACTTGTAAAATTGTTAATTAGTGTACTTATAAGTAGTGTTTATTGTGTTTATATTCGTTGGCCAAATCTTCTTTCATATATATGTTGTCTCGTTCTTACTCTTCAGATCACATATAGTTGAGTTGACTATATTTTTGTAAACAGTATCAAACATTGACGGATACATTAAACAGTATTTTTTGCGTCAAGTATGTCAGATATTCGTGTGGTCTTCCTCGCGCTTCTTCCCCCCGGGTGACTGGTTAAGGACGGTGATCCTTCCTCCAAAGAAGGGTATTGATAGAGCTATATTTTTTAACAAGGTTCTATTTTCGGAATGAAAGAAACTGAGCTTCAGTTTTATACATAAAATATTTAGGGTTGACCAACTGCATTGATTTGAGAACTTTCTGTCCAGGCATAAGCTATTACACATTTATGCTTTGCTTAGAAATATAAAGCTGATCTCTTCTCAATTCTGATGCGTTGTTGGTTAACCATCAAAGTCTGGCTATTAAGTTATGATGCCTAGAACAATAATACATGCTGCTGAGTTTAGTTAACTATAATATTAAGGAGGTGAAATTTTGCCCCTCTTTTTTTTTTTTTTTCTTTATATTGCTTAGAATTCGCAATCCAATAGCAACGGATACAGGGAATCGTAATTGCAAACCAACCCAGCGTATAGAGTATAGAAGTGGATATTCTATTTACTATTGATGGGGGAAAAACCGGAGAAGCTTTCCAGTTTGCTGGCAAACTGAATCCTCCCATTATGACAGAAGCTGCCTTATTTTATTTTTATTTTTTCAAAGTTATAATTTCTTTCTTTGACAAATGGGCCTTTCATAGTTTGTGCGCAAATTGAAGACAAGATGTGCTTAAAGAGAAGAAAGAAAAACATAGGAGAACATTATGGGCTGATTTTGTTTTGATTTTAATATTTTTAAAATAGGTGTTTTTTAGAATAAGTTTTGAAAATAAAAAATAAAAAAATCTGTTTAAATTATTGTTCTAAAAATTAGATCTAAGAATAAAAAATTAAAAAAACTTGTTTGAAGAAATTGTTCTTAGAATAAATTTTAAGAATAAAAAACAAAAAAAAAATTGTTTGATTAACTTGTTTTATTTAACTAATATTGATATTATTTTTTATAATTATTTAATATTATATTATATTAATGAACTAACAAAATGGTAAAATTTCAATAGAATGACGAATAAATAGTATAAAAATAATTCTTTTTTTACCAGCAAAAATAACATAGTTAAATTTTAAATCAACAATGTTCTAAATAACGTTTCAACAATAACATTTATATAAGTAGCTTAATATTAAATTTAATTAGTAGAATTGCTATAATAAATCCACATTCAAGATGCAATATAATCACATTTTGTTGCTATCCTTGCCGCACTTTCATCAGATAATATCTTGAGAAGTTCTCTAGATTATAACATACACCTTCCCCACTTATGTTTCCATTTAAACCTTCTACTATTGAACTTATGTTTCCAATGAAATCCTCCACTTGTTCAGGATTCATGTTCTCCCATTTCATAAACAACATATCATGTTAGTTCCACTTGCGTATGTAATTGTGAATCGCACAACATGCCACTATTATAAGATGTTGTTTTGAAGGCTTGTATGGTGGCATTAACTTTAGAATTAGAAATCGAGCTTTCAATACTCCAAAACACCACTCAATCGTCATTCTTAATGAAGAATGACTAAAACTAAAAAGTTCTCTAGAACTTGTAACTTAGTGGCCTCTACTTCAATATTTTTGTGCATGATATCTTTCTCCTCTGTACGGTGGAAGAAAACCACCAATGCAAGGATATCCAGAATCCACAAGATAAAATGATCTTAAAATAATAACAAAACATTGATTTAGAAGATGACCAATGACATATAATAAAAATTTTAATTAAAATTATACCTTTAGAAAGCCAAGGGAAATTTGCTTCAAGATTAGTAATTGCATCTAACAAAACTTTCGCATCATGGGCACTAGCTTCCCAACTTGAATAAACATAAGTGAATATTATATTGAAATCACATATACACATAACATTTTGTGTGACAATTGTTTTTCATCCTCTACATGATACTTGCTTTTCAGAAGGCCCCCAAACACTTATATGCGTACCATCAATTGCACCTACACAATTATGCATGAAGTATATATATATATGTTTATATAATTATGATAAAAATAATGATAACATCAATTACATGTCATTAATATCAATAATTAAAACTTACCCTGAACCAAGGAAAATACATTGTATTATTTTTAACATGTTCAAGCAACTCCGTTGTCTCCTGTTTTATGAGCCATATTCCTCTTAACACTTCTTTAAAATAGTATGAGATAGTTTAGGTAGAATGTTAAAAATGATCTGCAACTACCCTTTGTCTAACATTGTGGCCTATGATATATAAAAACATTGTAACTTTTTCCTCCAACTTCAAATTTCTTGAATCTTTTAAATAATTTTTGTTCCTTAACTCATTGCATAAACTAATAAAACATGCTTTTTCCATTCGCAACAATTCATAACAAGTAGTTCCTGATCCTTTGAGGAGCTTATTAACAAATTCTCAACTTGTTAGTGCAGATGTATGAATTGGAATCTTATTTAAAAACTTACTTTCATACTCACAAATAATATCAATAAACATTAATTCTTCTAACTCATTGTCTTCTTTACTTGACCCTTATGAAGATATAGATCCCTCAACTGATGAGTTGCCATCTACGTCTATTGTGCATACAAATTAGTGAATTGTAGAATAGAAAACATGAAAAAAAAAATAAGAATAAAAATTGCACAACCCACTTTTTCATTATAATAAACAGCCACATCACATTATTTGAAAACATTAATCAATATAAAATATATAAGTATTTATGGCATTCATAGTTAACCAAAAATTAACATAAAAGCCACTACCAGATATAGTTTATGAAATTAATATAAAAACTACCACTAGACATAATTTATAACAAAAAACAAGTCACCACCTAACATAAAAACTATTAACCCATATAAATCACTTCAAGCTATCCAACCATGCCTTCCTCCTCTCTAAAGGCACAGCCAAAAATAATTCCCTATAAATAGTTTCAGTAAATTTATCCATTGCCTTGATGTAAACATCGTTAGGGACATCATCAATTTCATTAAGAGCAGCAATACAACGAGTAATAGAATGATCAGATGATGTGGTTCCAGCATTACTAACTTTGGTACTCCTTGCCCTCCATCTCTCAACCTTAGCAAGTTGAGCTTCTGCCTTTGCCTTAAAAGCATCAGCCCATGCCTGAATTGCTTCTGCCATTTGAGTAGACCTATGTTCTTTCTTTTTCTTTCTATTAGAGACTTCAACAATGCGCTTTCCACTGCGAGTCACATGCTCAATTATGTTTGGGGAAACGTCATCATCCCTATCAAGGTTTACATGAACGCCACTATTAATATATTCATTTTCAAGTTAAAACTCATTTAAAGAATTGGGTAGATCTTGGGTAGATGCATGATAAAGTACACCTGTGGCAGTGCTTCTATTAAAAATTATGCCTAACAGTTTGTAATGTTCCAACCTATGCTTCTTGTATTGTGCAGCTTCAGGATGTACATATAAAAATATGCACAATAAATAATCCAAATATATATACACTATCCAAGTCAAATAAAATTAAAATGGTTATATACCATAATATAATTCTTCCAAACCTCTTCATCAACTATAACTGTGTTAGTTTCAGCATCCTAACCAAATCTAGTGTGTCGTAGCAATTGAGAAAATTCTTTATGCTTTGCCCACAACCTATTGAACTTTTGCTTGATTTGTTTTAAATTAAAAGAGTACCCGCACTTAGCATTTAACTTTTCTAACAAGCTTTTCCACACTTTTGGTGTAAACACATCATTATTCATCTTTCCTTTAGTAACGTCTTCAACCATGATATCAATATAGTATTTAACAACATGCTTTGGCCAAATTGAACTTTCTAAATGTTCTATTGTTCCACTAATTGCCATCTATAATATATTTAGTGTATTAGCAAAAAAAAAATCACAATAAATTCAATTATGATAATTTAAAGAAGACTACACTTGCTAATAAAACCACTTTAGCAATCTATCTATGGATTAATTGTACAAATGATTATTTTAGACAAGTAATTATGCAGATGAATTCATTAAACAGATCAAGGCCAGTACCGACAAAAAGACAAAATAACAGTCTAATCTATAAGAGCTATTAGTGTATAAGATTGATTAGTCATTTCTAATTTTACAAAATAGATAAATTAAAAAAAGACCTATATGATTTTAAATATATTTAGAAGACAAATCCACCTCTTCTGTGAACAAATATAACAAATATAAATAACTAGGTTACTCCATTATTGAATTGAAATAAAGCAGATACAATACTAATCCAGAGTATTACCAATCCAAAGTATATCATAAGTACACAATATTAAAAGAAGAATATAATAACAAGAGTATACTTCTTAAAAAAAATTTGTACATTTTTTTTTTGGATTTTGCAAACACTGACTATAAAAAGGAAAAAATAGAAATCCAGCAGCTAGTAATCGAAGGAGCTCATTAATCTATCATACAGGACTTGCAAATGCAGAACAAACAAGAATCGTAAACAAGGAAGCAAAAGGAAGTTTGGTACCTGTAACAAGAGATCGAGGAGCTCTGCTTCGGGTGGTTGAAGGAGGATGAATGATGGCTCACAGTGGTGATAACAACCTTCTTGGGTGGTGGGCAATGGACATAACAAAGATGAGGAGGAGACGCCTGTACCGAAAAATGTAGCAGAAGATGCTCGAATGAAAAAATGCAATAGGAGAAGCCCAAACAAAAAAATGCAAGAAGAGGAGGAATGAAGAAGTTAGATTGAAGGAAATGGTCGAATGAAAAAATGCTTTTGGAGGAAGAAAGGAAAAATGCAGCAAAAAGATCGATTACACTTACGGGTTGAGCCGAATAAAGGTTAATCTGGGTTCTCTGAAGTAACGTTAGTTACGGGAATATAACTGTCTTTTGGTCAGGTTTTCTAGAGGTTGGTTCCTTTACTAGAATAGGTTCCAAACGCCTCACTTCTCTGACTTTCGGTGCTTGGCTTTTCTAAGTTTATAGATCTGTATCAATAGGTACAGGAGATGGAAATCAAGATAAATACCTTTCGATCGAGATGGAAAGGCAGTCCTGGGTTGACGAATGCCTGGCTAGAGTGATGATGCCTTAGACTTGGATGAATAGCAGGCTCATTACAAGGTTCAACACCCAAGTAGATGCCTTAGATGGAAGAAGACGATGAAGGAAAAAACGACGCAGCAAGAGGAATGAATAAAACAAAGTGGCTAGGGTTACTTACTTTGGTTATTTACAAGTTTGCCATTAATGAAAACTCCAATTCTCTGCCTCTCTTCTGTTCCACAAAATTGAAGCTGCAAAACAATTAGAATATGTTTTGGTATTTTAATTCTTCATAACACAACTTTACTTTTTTGTTTTACAAAATATGTTATTAAAAATAGACAATCAAACGGTTTTTCTTGGTTTTTTGTTTTTAAAAACAAAAAGTTGTTCTAAAAACTAATATTTAAATAGGCCCATATAACTTGTTCCATCTCATTACTTTGCTTTGTTGACGAATTCATGGTCACAAGGAAAATTTAGAAAGTTATCAGGTTATATTCGTCATTTCGTTGGCCTTGTCTCATTTAATGGTTGACTTATGAGTAAAGTGAGATCGAAAGAGGCTAAAATTCTTTGAACTTTTTTAAATAAAGGATTAGATTTATAAAAATATGATAGAAATAAATTTTTATGAAAAAAAAAAACATAAAGATAGCATAAGCAGTGGAGCAAAGTATACATAATCCTCACATAGTATAATCAAGTTTTTAAGACAAATTATAAAAAGGTGTGTTATATATGTGTTTTTTTAGCCTAAAATTTTAAAGTAAATTTCATAAACTTTTATTAAATTTTGTTAATATTATACAGACTTCTCTTTTATTTTTAAAAAATATATAATTTTTTCTTTAAAAAAGTTACTTTATTCTTTAGTCTAATTTTAAGTTTTATGTATTTAAATTAATTAAAAATATTTTAGTTAAAAAAATTAAAATTAGAATAAAATATAAAGTAACTTTTTATTTTAAAGAAAGTCTATATATATTTTTAAAAATAAATAAATAATATGTATAATTTTAACAAAATTCAAAAGAGATATATATAATTTATTTAAATCTTATATGTGTGTGTGTGTGTGTGAGAGAGAGAGAGAGAGAGAGAGAGAGAGAGAGAGAGAAGATGTTAATATATACATTTTTTTATTGTCATCACTTAATAGTTTAATTTTAAATTTGTCCATGATATTAAAGGTTTATGATTATTAATTTATGAAAATAGAGAGAAAGAGAGAGTATAGAACATAATTATATAAGTTGGGAAAAAAAACAGTGGTAGGTACATCCTTCGAAAGTAAACCAAATTATGCTTGTTAATTATCTGTTGTCCATTTATCGTCAAAAAAACCGATGCGTCATTTATTCCGTCCATGTGTCTGTGGTGAAGATCCATGGCCCATATCACAATAGGGTTGATTTTGCAAAACGAAAGATCAGGCTCAAGCCAATTTAGAGTCCATTCATGGAAAGCCCAAATGACAAAATCCACAAAACATGGCCCATGCAGGTGTCGAACCTGCGACCTTCGCGTTATTAGCACGACGCTCTAACCAACTGAGCTAATAGGCCATTTACAGTGGCTTGGCATGACAAAATAATATAATGTAAAGTACGAATAAAGTGGTTTGAAATACCACTCAAGCTGAAGATAGCCAGGGAAATAGGCTGAAGACTGTCAGGCTAAAAAATGGATAACATTACAGCAAGTGAACTCGCAGGATTTGGGGTGGGCACTCTGCTCCTTTGTGCCACTATCGCTGCCCCGAAAATCGATGCATTCTTCTCTGCCTCTCAGCGCAGGTAAATGAGTTCATTGCTCTCACTCGTTTTTTGTTTTTTTCTTTTCTGTACTTTGTTGGTTTCAGCAATCTATTTCAATCCCACTTTACGTGTTGTGATGAATAAACCCTATTTGATTTCCGTGTATAGTGCTGCGTTTCGTTACCACTCTTTTTGCTTAACCATGTAAAATTTGCCACCAATGTTACTGGAATGCAATAAAAGCCTCTGTTTGGGTTGTGCGTGAAGATAGTTCATGATAATCTATCTCATTGCAATGACTGCTTATTATTTCTAAATTTGATGTACATGAGCGCCCTTCTGTACTTGGTGGTTGACACCCTTTTTACTTGGTTAGTAGGTGATAAATTAGATTACAGGAAGGTCAGTCTTTAATATAACAACTCATTAGTCATGTGACATGAAGACTCTGGTGTGTTTGGTACATGGGAAATTTAATTTTCCAAGCAACTTGAGACCTATTTACAAGATGTTTGGATGTAACAAATATGAAAATTTTAAATGTTTTTTAAGTAGGTTTCTAAAGTCTTGGAAAATTAAGATATCCACATACCAAATGTCACCTTAGGAAATTTGGATGGAACTCGTGGTACTGTTATGATGTTATCTGTAATACCTAAGGAAGGTCATTCGGTTTAATCTAGACTACTGAACCTTCGCTTAATTTGAACCAGAATTTAACTGTTATTTCTTTTCAATCCATTGTCTATGGCCATGTACTAATCAATGTCCATTCAATCTTGTGGAATTTACCAGCTTTATTATTTTTCCGCCTGTGCTCTCTAATTCTTCAGCTACTCAACCCCATCCCCCCACCCCTTCTTTCTCTTGGCTGGTTATTGTCTTTCAAAACCAGGTCATTAAAAAAGACTTGCTGTTTCAAGATGGAAAGGTCCATGACTAGACCACGCTCTTACGAGGGGGTATTGGACTCATGCATGAGGATAACTAGTAGCAACAATAGTAATTAGCACAACAAATGAGCTCTGCAAGCCAATCTGTAAAGAGATGTATTAGGCTATTTAGCTCAGTGCATAAGGGAGAGTATGAGAAATATTAGTAGTTAGATGAATTGGTTCTCTAATCATTACAAGATACTAGTAATTTATCAGGTTTCTTGGACAGAACCGTTTATCCATTTCTGGCAGTACTTCCTTTCGAAGCACAACCTAACGGAACCTCAAAATTTCTCTTTCCTTACCATCTCTTAAGTGCACATAAAAAATTACAATTTCTTCCTTTGGCATTGAAAAACAACAAGGGCACAGAATCGGAGCCTGAGCACATCATCAGTCCAATAAGAGAAAAAGCCCTGTGCAGCTCAAGTGAACCCAATCCTCGCTGTTTGATTTGTGCCCTTGCATCCAAATAGTGTACTGCAAAGTAAGATTTTCCTATTACTTTGCTTACCTACCACTACCAGCATAAGAAGAGAATCTACATTTATACCATGCAGATCAATCTTTTTATTTTCTAAAAAATTGATGGTGTGTGGGCTTCATCATCTTGTTGCAAATGTTTGTTGGCAATTTTTCTTTTGAATAAGATAGCTTAATTACAGTAGAGCAGTTGTATACCAGAAATTTTGGGAGATAACATTCATAATTATTATATTGGATTTGTTAGGCCTTCCTTCTTGTTAGAAGGTTATCCATGCAACTCTTGGTGTTCAAGGAGTTCTGTATATTTCCTTTCTGTAATTTAATCTCATCAAGTTGTTGGAATATTTCTATTTCTCTTGTGTGGAAGTTTGTTTGTTGTAATTAAGATGCCGGCCAAGTACTTAACCTGCTTTGGCAGCTTGGATTCTTTTATCCCCCGTTTGTGCACTTTTTCACTTAGTATTGTTAGATCATTTTCGGGGGCCTGATTTTTTCTACTGTCCTATCTATGTCCGACTAGCTTCCTGCTAAAGATTGGGATCTGATGCAGCGACTCTGTCAAGTGCCAAGCATTTTTAAGATCATAGTTGCTGCTTCTTAATCTGTCTATCAGTTTATCTTTGCCCTCAAGTTATAAATTTATGATTATCGGTAGACTGCTTTGCTATCTGATTTCATGTCATGGTGTTGTGTTTTTACAGATCCCTGGATTATGATGAAGTAAATTCTGATGATTAAGTTTTATTACTAGTCACAAAGTCATAAATGGTTGTAGCGGAGAAATAAACAAAGATAACAGTTTAAATATTAAAATAAGAATAACATGTAGTCAAGTTTTATTTTGATCCATGGATGTGATTGATCTACACTATAAAAGACCACTTTACCTCAGTTTAAGCTGTTAAGTGAAAGTCTATCCAACACACCCTTTCAAACGATAGCTCTTTAGGCTTGAAGTGTGGATAAAGTATAGACTCGTTGTACCTTATGCTTAAACTTAGTTTTAATTAAGAGAATAGGAGGTGTCAAGAATCAAACTCTTAACCACTTGGTTATAAAGGTTTTGATATCACATCAAAAATGAAGGTTTATCTTTAATTAAGAGAATAGGAGGTGTCAAGAATCAAACTCTTAACCACTTGGTTATAAAGGTTTTGATATCACATCAAAAGGGAAGGTTTATCTAACACCCCCCCCCCCCTCTCACACAATAGTCCTTTGGGCTCTTATTATATTCTCTAACACACTTGACATATATGTCACAACCCCTTGAATGCAGCTCATTGGGTATGTGCAAACTATGTGGCAATCTGAGGAGAATAGCATGCACTAGATGCAGAGGAACAGGATCGGTCAAAGAAGGGGGAATATTTGGCATTAACCTTGTAGAGGATTTGTATGAAACCCTTGGGAGTAAATCGTTGGGGAAGCAGATAGCATGCATAAAATGTCAAGCTAAAGGTTACTTTTCATGTCCTGATTGTTCCAAACCATAATCAATTAGATTTTTTCTTCAAAGTCATGTAACATATCTTCTTTATCAACAAGCATTCTCGTCCTCAATATAAGATCTTAGAGTCACAAGGCTTTTTCTTTTGCTTGTTTTCCTTTTCCACCGCTCCTTATCAACCTCTCATACATAGTGATATGTTGGAGCAATCTATCTTTGGAAACAACTTAGGTGCAGTCATCTATGTATTTTTGGTATCTGATTTTTGAATAAAAACATAACATCTAGATATTTTCTGCAACTCTGCGCTATTATTATTGAGTCATTTAATAAAGGGAGAAATGCACCCGCACCCCTTTTACTTTCATCCATTGAAAACAGCCACTATATACTCCGAAATTCAGATAACATATTCATGTACTTTAGCATACTTGGAAGCAGATTTTTTCATCTACCTTCTGTCATATATTTAATGGATACCTAATATACACTTGGGTGGAAGGATGAAGAATGTGAATGGGGAATCATGTTATCTAATATTTGAGATTTTTTTTCCCGTTTTGTCATTTTTTTAAGTTTTTTTTTTCTATTTTTTTTATCATTTATTTACAAAGTTTAAACTATAAATGACATATTGGAATCTAGCATAAAAATACGATGCTGGAAGTATTGGCCAATCAGAATATATCACATGTTCTTCCAAATGTGCATATGAGGTTATTGTTAAATATTTAAACAACAGGTGAATGGAAAGATTTGCTTTCAAGTACGTTAAAATATAAGCTTTTATCGATTTTAAAATACATGATAGCTAATTTACAATGAGTTAAAAAATAAGAGGCGAGTGTGCTTTTGTTTCTTTGAAAAAATTCTTTCGTATATCATAATTTTACAAAAAAATATAATGGCAAACACTCAATGTTCTTTAGTAAATTCCTCTTCAAGCCTTGTTGCAATGACAACCATAATCTGAATGAGTTTTTTTTTTCTTTATTTGGGCAGGATTCCTAGCTTGCTTTCTCTATCTGTTGTTTTCTCTTAAATTTCATTACTTGCTTTTAATTGATAAGCTTGGAACCCGATTCTTTCCATAGTAGTTCTAGCATACTACGAGGGTAGTCAGTCTTACTTTATTACTGTCTGGGAAACACATTGATGCTTTGTCCCAGTCATTGGACCACTTCAGCGAACAGGGACAAATTCTCCACCTAGTTGTTGGTGGCTTTCATTTCTGCACCACTTTATACAATTCTTGGATTATTAACAAATTTCAAGCATGTCATCTTAACTAGCTAGCAGTATATATAAGAGCTCTCGATGAAACCAAAATGAATGAAGTATAATACTTTGTCATAGTAAATTCGAATTACTATGGCTATGTGGAGGCAACACTTACTGAGATGCATTAGGCAATTTAGGAACACTTGGAAAATGGCTTTCTGCTATGAAGAGTATTTTAGATTAAAATGGAGTCATTACTTTAGATCTTTTAGTTTGTTTGAGAGGGTGAAGCGAACCGAAGATCAAATAAAAAGGAAGGAAAGAAACAGTAAATGATGGTTGACTGTTTATTTTGTCTTCATTGAAATGCTTAAATGTAATAAGGAAAAGGAGATGAATAATTAAATGAAATAGAATTCTAAAATGTTTAATCATAATGGTTTAACTTTTTGACAATAACTTAAAATATAACATTTCTTGCAAAATTTCTGAATCATGTGTATTAAAATTGATAGACTTCGGAAGATTCTATTCAATTAATTGAAAATTTTTCAATTTTCCGCCGTTCAGTTTTCCTCCATTTTCTTCTGTTATCGTCAATTTAAATAATAAATATACCCTTCAAAAAAAAAAAAAAGGTTCCTTCCGCTTTTCAGGCTATAGAGTGTTCAGATGCATAGCAAGGTGATCAAAACCATTTTTCTCGAACAGGGTGGCTATACAGCACCATACGTTAGGCAAATGTTCTGAAGCGTATGGCAATTTTAAGAAAACTACAAATCTATAGGGAATAATTCGTCATTAAAGTTGTACTGCGTGAATTTTTCCCATTAAAAATACATATACTTACATGAAAATTGTAATGTGTAATTGAGGGAGTGATACTCTAAATTGATGATATAATGTTTCTCTTTAGTAAAGGCGTGAAACTTGTCAATGAATTTGGTAGTTCATATAACACAATCGTGACTTTCATATCGAAAATTTTAATCCTTGCTCTTATATTTGAGAAAATTTTATCAAACTTTAAAATTTCATCCGAAAATGTATACTTTTTTTTGTTTTACAATATTGCTTGTACTAACGGCTTTTTATTTTTTATTTTTGTTTCTCAAGGTCGCTGTAAGTAATGGAGAGAGTTCAAAATTTTCATTTTGTCATGTATAAAAATAAATATAAAATCTTAATTCCATGTACTTAATTTGAAGAAACAAACAAATAAATATTACTAAACATTTAATTAAAAATTAAAATTTTTATACCATATGTATCAATAGACATATCAATTTCAAGTTAAAATACACTATAGATTCAACCACTAATTTCATGAATTGCCTTGAGAATCTTGACAGTTCCTACAACTTTTTTTAATTTGCAAAAAAAAAAATATGGCAAATATTAAAAAAATAAAAAAGATATTATAGTTCAAGATTCTAAATTGGAGATATTTATACTAAGAACTATAAATTTTAAAATTATTATAAAAGGCCCTATAACTAAAAATTTAAATTATACAAAAAAATTATAGTTTAAGATCTTAAATTAAAATTTTTAATTTTTAAGATTATTCAGAATAATTTTAAAATTTAAAATCTTTCAATAAAAATATCACTAATTTAAGGTCTTGAAGTGTAATTTTTCCAAAACAAAAGCTAATAAGTTTTTATTTATTATTTTGAGTTTTTTATAGAATAAATTACATACACTTCTCTTAAATTTTGTTAAAATTATTTTTTATTAATTTAAATATATATTATTTTAACTAAAGAATTTAAATTAAAATGTAAAGTACTTTTTTACTTTAGTAAAAATTTTTGTATATTTTAAAAATAATAAAAAGGTTTATATAATTTGAATAAAATTTAAACGTAATTTCTGTAATTTACTCTTTTTTATATTAATCGGCGTGATAGGACGTTGTCAGGAGTAGAATCTAGTAGAGCATAATGAAAGGGTTGAGGCGCCCTTTTGCTGTTTGGGCGCTTCATTTATTGTACGGTGGAGTGGCCTTTTTCACCGTACGCGTCCGACACGACACACGTCGACGGAGGGTCATACAAAGGTCCTGTGCTCCCGCTCCTTACTGTTGACACGTAATCCGTCCTAGGGCGTCTCTTTGGTCTCCGTACGACGTCGCTGCCACCACCGCTGGTTTTATTTTAAAAAAATTATATTTAAAAGAATGACAAATTTTATTATTAAGGGTATTTATTACTAAAATTAATTGATTATTGTTAAATTTAATGATAATTATTTTAAAATAAATAATAATAATTTTTTAAAAATATATATATATTTTTTACCCTTTATTATAATTCTCCCTTTTATTTTTTATCCAAAGTGTCACCTGATACTGTACATACTCTCCTGTCACTTCCAGACACCTCACTGTTTCTCTACACCCACAGATCACCATTGCAAAATGGTAATGGTTTTGCAAATTTAATCGGAGTTTTTAGAAAAAGCTGAGGGTTTTTTTTCTCATTATTAGATTTTGTTTAAATTTGTTATTTATATAATAAAATTGTTAAAATAAATCAGTGCTTAATTATCACCTTTTTATTTCTCAAAATGAACATCCTTTGTGGTTGTTTTTTTTAACCGATAATTATTTTTTAAAATTCTACGCCCCGCAAAACATTTTACTTCGTATATTATATATATATATATATATATATATATTAAAGATGGCATGGCTAACTAGCCTTGAGCTAAGATGCCAATTGCGTTCTCTTTTGTTTCGTCCTATAAATATTATTTTAATATTTTTTAAAATAAAAATTAATATAAGAGAAAAAAACCTTGAGTTGGTCAATTAAAGTAAATATTTTTTATTTTTTTATTTATATAATATAACAAATATTAAATTATAAGATTTTGTTTAAATTTGTTATTTATATAATAAAATTGTTAAAATAAATCAGTGCTTAATTATCACCTTTTTATTTATCAAAATGAACATCCTTTGTGGTTGTTTTTTTTAACCGATAATTATTTTTTAAAATTCTACGCCCCGCAAAACATTTTACTTCGTATATTATATATATATATATATATATATTAAAGATGGCATGGCTAACTAGCCTTGAGCTAAGATGCCAATTGCGTTCTCTTTTGTTTCGTCCTATAAATATTATTTTAATATTGTTTAAAATAAAAATTAATATAAGAGAAAAAAACCTTGAGTTGGTCAATTAAAGTAAATATTTTTTATTTTTTTATTTATATAATATAACAAATATTAAATTATAATATATATATATATATATATTATCACAAAACTTATTTAAACAGTCCCTTAAATAATATATTAATATTATATGTGATAGTAAATTAATATTAAAAAAATTATTTGAGTGGTCTAATTAAATAAAACATTTGAGCCTATATAAGAGAATAAAAGAGTAGATAATTTTGTTAACCCACTTAGATATATTTTTTTGGGTAATAATTTACTACGCAAATGATACTAAAACAATCTTTAATAAACCAAATAAAATGTGTACAGTGCATGTCCTGATTTAAATACTTGTTATAAGTAATTTATTTAATTGGAGCCCTTAGATTTTTTTTTTTGCATTAATTTAATATCACAAATAATGTTAATGTAATTTTTAAATGACCGAATGAGTTTCCTGGTAATACATATTTTGGTTTAATAGTTATTATATTATATGCAAGTAATAGAAGGAGAGAGTATCCAATTAATTAGCTCACTAAAGTTTTTTTTTTTTTGGGGTCTTAGTTTATTACTTAACTGATGTTGACATAATTTTTAAATGATCAAATAGATTTTTTAATTTGGTGGCTCATATTCTCATTTGATACTTGTTACATTTTATAAGTAAGAATATGAAAGAGTATTTCATTGTCATTCAAATAATTTTTTTAATGAATTTATTATCACAAATAATATTTAATTTTTAAAAAGTGAAGTGAATTTTGTAATAATGCATATTTTAGTTTAATACTTGTTATATTATATAAATAAGAGGAGAAGAGTATATCTAATTTAATTAAATCACTTAAAGATTTTTTTGGTATTAACTTATTATGTAAATGATACTACAGAAAAACACTAACTTAGTCACAGTTTTTTAGTGGCCTTAACTAGGGTTATAGCCATGGTTAAACCCTTTTGCCATAGTTACCTAATCCATGGTTAAAGCATCCGTGGAGAAAGACTTAACCATGATTTTAGCTAATTGTTAGTAAGATTGTGACAAAACCAGAATATTGCTACAGTTACAATTATCCATGATTAAATCTGACATAACTATGTTAGTTTGCCATTGCCACAGTTATTAATCGTGGCAAGGTTTCTGGTTTAGCCATAGTTGCATAAGTGTGGCTATGACAACTGTGGTTAAAATTTTTACGGCTAGCAACCAGCATATACTAATTGTGATAGTTAGCTTTGTCACAAGTATAGCAATAAATTTGAACTAATCCAGTAACTATTTTCCATTGACAATTTTCAAAAATACATCCAACAACAATCATATGGCAATAAGAATAGGCATAATATCATTAAAATAAAAAATACATAGATGGTCTATTAATTTGCAGACAAGTAATATAAGTATGAAGTTCATCCATATAATATAGTCATTCTCATGAGGAGTGATTATCATTAGTTGTTTGGTGTTCGCTATCCCGATCATTTGGTCCTTACAATTGAAAACAAAATATTAGTTGTCATTCATTTGTATGATTGCAACTAAAATGTAAATTTGAAAAATTACCCCTCAGGCTTGGAAGGCTGTAAACTCTGGTGGCAATGTGCCCTAAAAATTTCAAAGTATGAAAGTCATAATTGCTTCTAGTTGCCATTGTCGCTCAACAATTGTAATATTTTTAGCCTTGGCTTGTCGTTATCACTCATCTCTTTCAGCCATTTATGCTTTAAGTTAAGTAACCTCGTTTTGCAATTCTACATAAGATAGTCTTGATGAACTCTCATGAACTCGACATCCAAATGCTTAAGATGGACAAACTCCAAATCCCATTCCTCGCACTCGACCGCAATACTCTTTGTTTCCTAAGGCTCAAGCCAATGAATCATCATTCAAAATGTCTTGGGAAGAAGAGTTCTCAGCTTGAAACATTCTAATTCATTCCTGCAAATTTGAATAAAGGGCAATAAATCAGTTGAAAAATAAAGACTTTCATCAAAATCAAACGTCAACACATATGTTATTCAAACACTTACACAGAGACCTTGAGTTTTGTTGTTCACATAAGATCCATCATCATGTATGTGAACTGCCATCCACAAATCTTCCTATGACACTGGGCCCCCACGCTCAGCTTCCTACAAATTTAAAAGCATATGACATATTGTAAATTACATTTATAATGCAAATAACTTGTTTAATAAAATAAAACTTACCATTTCAGCTTTCTTTCATGCAAAACTTTTTGAACCACTTGTATGTGGCATTGTTAATATCATTATATTTTGTTTATTTATTGCTGCAATTTTTTAGTTATTAAGAAAAATATTAAATGTGATTAGTACATCTTAAAATACTTATCATCTTAAAAATAGGACATCTTAAGAAATAATTCTAATTACTTAAGATCTCTCGCTAAAATGTTGGTTTATAAAAGAAGCCTAATGGTCCCTATCTATGCCATATGAGACTTCATCAATTATTTGTTCTCTGGTGTGAGTCCCATCATTTTTATATAATTCATAATGTGCATGTCTCCACCTAGCTCCTAATGATTGTAAAGTATGTCTTTTATGTGTATCATCAACAACAAATTTAGCCTGTAAAATAAAATGTAACAGTTAGTAAACATATAAACTCAATGTGATAAGAGAAATGAATATGGAATGTACTATTACTTGAATAACATTGGTATATACATGATCTTTATACTCTTGTGGAACATTCCTCCAATCCAGATATATAAGTGGAAACAATTTGAAATCAGTTCCAACTATGCCTAAAAAAATATTTTACAATCCACCACCATCTTTAATTGGTTGGAGAGAATTGTTCCACGGTACTATAGCCTTTTGCTTAGGAGGAAGGGCCAAAACATCATGTACAGTCATCTGCCTATGTGTTAAAGTTCTTACCTCATCTATTGAATTGAAATTAGTATAGAAATAAGAGATGGATAAATTAGCACATTGATATTTGTTAATTTACTTACCAGTAACTTCAACTAACCAATTTTACCTTCGTGGTCATCACATTGGGTGTGAAGGCTGCTTGTGTTGCTCTTGATCATCATCTGCAAATAGGTCTTCCATGTCTAAATCCGATTAGAAGATAAGGATATTAGGAACATCTGAAACAAGTGATATAAATAAAGTAGGTAGGTTAATAGGATTCAAGTAATTTGAATGGCCCTCGTCACTGACTGGCAAACTCGACAAATGACCACTTGTACTAGGCACACTAGACCCTCAACTTCATTCACATGTTCGTTATCATGGACCACTAATGCATTAATAACCATGTCCTGCATAGGATCATTCCTACAAATTCGTTCTTGTCTTACTTGTACCTGTAAATGAGGATCTACAATAGGTTCATTTCTAAGTTTCTCTCTATGTCTAACCCAAAAAGTATATCCTTGTGGAAAATATTTAACAACCAAATGGTCAAATACGACTCTCTAATATAGTATTTCTTAAATCGACAGACATGGACATAGGATTTTACCCTCTACACTTCCATTAGCAAATGCAAAGTGTAAAAATCTATTCAACCCATCTAAATATTTACAAGTATTTCAATGTTTACTAATTCAAGACTTATCCATTTCTGTAACCTAAAAAAAATTATTTAATATTTAATAATTAAAAACTAATTAATGTTATTTCATATATATATATATATATTATATGAAACTCAAATCAACATGTTTTAATTAATTAATGTTATTTTAGTTTATCTTTCTTTCTTAATGAAATTAACACATAAAATTCCTCAGATAAAATAACAAAAATATAAACTATTATATATATATATATATTATTGCTCAACCAAAATTTTAAATCTCTAATTAAAGATTGCAAATTATGATTTGTTTATATATATAAACCTAAAGTATTTAATTTAAATGGATAAATCTTATACGGCTATAGTTTATTTTTTCAAATTCACCTAAGAAAATATTATCTTTCAAATGGTAAATCATTTTTTATTTCAAGCAAATAATTTTTTTTGACATATTAGCTATAACTTAAGGAGAGTATAAAACTTGTTCATTAACCTTTTTCCTACTTTAGCAATCAACCACACATTTTATAAAATGTTCAAAAAAACAAAGCACCATAGATAAAAAAAAGACCTTAAAAATAGAAAATTAGCAACAACAAAAATCAAATAATGACCATAAAACAATAAAAATAACTTACAAAGACGATTGCAAACTAACTACAAGAAGAAAAAGATCACATAATTGCTCCCACGCTGAAGATCAGTTGCAAAAGCTCGAAACAGTTGAAGAACAAAACCATAGAGGAAAAGACACGGTTAGAAAAGCAAATGGATGAGGTTAAAATGTACAAGCATAACCACAGTTCAAGAAAAATCGTGGTTAAGCCAGAAACATAACCACAGTTTAATAAAAAATTGTGGCTATATCAAGGAGGTTTAATCACTGTTCCATGTAATCATGGTTAAGATACTCACAGTTCATACTAAATTGTGGTAAAGACAACCACAATTTGAAAAAAATCATGGTCAATTTTTCAAAATTGAACCACAATTTTACTAAACCGTGGGCAATGGACCACGGTTGGACCAAAACATGGCTAAGTAGCCATGTCTTAGCTACGATTTTAGTAAAACCATGGCTATGCTTCAATTTGACCACGATTTTACATAAGCCGTGGTTATATTCTTTGTTTTAATCACCGTTAAAGTAACCGTGGTTAAGACTTGTTATAGCCACATTTTACATAAACTGTGGTTAAGTCATCATTCCCAAGCCCTTATTTTCCTGTAGTGTGATATAGTTGAATTATTAAGTCACCCATGATGGTTGACTTAAATCTAGCAATTAAAAAGGGTTCATATAGAAACAAATTAATTAATTAATTAATTTGTATAGAAATTAATTAATATATTAATTTAATTTTTGAATCATTTTTTAATTATAAATTTGAAAATTAAAATTCAAAACATCTTGATGATTATTTTCCAAATCAAGTGGGAAATTTAAATTCAAAAAAATTAAAAAAATAATTAAACTAACTTTAGTGGGATTAGTTTTTGTGGATATTATGTGTTGTGTGTGTTAGGTGTGAGACTCTCCCTCTCTCTTAGAAAACCAACACACATAGGCCTCATTTGGTATAAGGGACTAGGTTTTGATGGAATGGGAATAGAAAATGGAATGGGAATGGAAAAGAATCTTGTACCCTATAATTATATTTGGTATGATAGAAAAAGAAATATGAATGTTTTTACTTTTTTATACTTAGTTAGATAAAAATGACATAAAAATAGAATGAAAAGAGAATTAAAAAATTAAAAGATTTTTAATATAATAAAATATTTTATTTTAAATTACCAATAATAATAAATAATAATAAAAACAATATTTTAATTTAAAAATTTATTTTTAATTGACCTTTAATAGAAAAAAAAATTTATCTAAAGAAGAACAAAATAATCTTAATTTTTATTTTCTTACTCAGTAAAACCCTCTCCCACCACAAAGCAATGGAATGAACTCTCCCATGTTAATGGGAAATAACTCTCATAAGAAAAGAAATCTCCTGCCTACCAAACATGCCTTTTTCTCAATCTCACTCCCTTTCTCTCTCCATCACTCAACTTTCCCACCAACCAAACGAGGCCATAGAAAAAACTCTTTGAAGAGAAAACAAGATAGCGAGAAACCTCTCTTCATCCTTATTTGACTATGGTGGTTCTATCATGGACAATGATGGGAGTCTCTCTAGTGATTCCAATCAATATCATGTGGGACATAAACTGAGTAAGATCAAATGCATTTAGGTAAGTTCTTAAACCTAACTCTTTATTAGTTTTAATTTTTTTTCAAATACTGAGTTAATCTTTAAAGAACTAAATAAGTATTGTGATAATATATATTCAAATTTAATACTTGTTACATTATATAAATAAGGGTATGAGAGAGTATTTTATTTAATTGAACCACTCAATTTTTTTTTTGGTATTAATTTACTATCATAAATAATATTGATGTAATTTTTAAAGGACACAATGAATTATGTGATAATGCATATTTTGATTTGACAGTTGTTACATTATGTAAGTTAAAAGAAAAGAAAATATTTAAGTTAATTAGCTCACTGAATTTTTGTTTATTAATTTATTATTTCAAATGATACGAAGTAATCTTTACAAGACTAAATAAGATATTAAAGACTCATTAAAAAAACTTCTAAATGAAAAAGCAAATAACGTCTCATCAAAATGTTTTGGCGGCATAAAATTTGAAAAATTATTTTTGTTATAATATTAATGTCAAAAAGTCTTTCATCGTTTCTATTATTTTTTGCACTTAAAATAAATAAATGTAAAAGTTTTAATAAAAAAATTATTTACATGAATGTGTTGATGAATTTTATCATTTAAACAAATTTTAATAAAGTTTTATTAATTATTCATACCTATTTATAACACTAAAAATATATACTTGAAAATTTGATAATTCCCAATTACTCATGTTATTTGTACATATTTTCTTTAAGTAAATATGATGTTAGCCTCCACTTATAGGGTAAATAATATTTCTATAGAGAAAATAAACACACTTAGGATGAATAGCTATATACTCAAGTCTAGCTTGAAAAATGACAATTTTTGCCTTAATTTTGAGTATACTGATAACTAATCACACTTTGTTCTTCTTATAGGATGCATGTTTCAGAGAACATTAAGCAATCTCAGGAGAAAGAGGCTCAAAGTAGGTGGTTTTGCAATCTCGTCATGGCCAAGTGTCCTTCACGCCACGGCTGAAATGGAAGCATTCAAAGATAAGCATGTTATGCAAATCACGTCGCGACGGATCATGTTATTGCTGCGGCGAGAATTCAGTTAGAAGCAAGTCTCGTTGTGGCGAGATCTTGAGGAGCCGCGGCGCTAATCGAGTGAAGCCAAATCCCTTGGTGTGTGTGTGCTGAGTTGCGATGAGAAGTCACACAGAACCGAAACTCACTGCGGCGGAAAAGATATGCGCTGAGATGATGAACGTGCATGCCACTCAGAATTTACTCAGAAGCCAACCTCACCACAACGCATCATAATTTCTGAGGGTTTAAGGCTTTATATGCGAGGGGGAGATGAGGTAGCCGTCATTCTGGGTTGTTTTTATATTGTCCCAAGTGTGTAGAGGTTAAGAGAGGAGCTAAGGAGGCATTTTGAAGCAAAGTGAAGCTGGAGATTGAGGATTGAAGCTGAAACCATTTCATTTCTGAGTTTCTTCTTTCTTTCTTCTATCTTTATCATTTTTACTGATGTATCTGATTGTTGCTTCAACTTTGTCTTTGGTTTTTATGATCATGTATAGCTAAACCCTCTCTAATCTAGAATTATTAGTAACTCTTGTATGGATTAGTGGTTGTTCTTCACTCTAACTTTGCAATTAATGGTTCATGTTTGTTCATTCAACTTCATGCTTCATGCTCTCTGATTGATTGGCCAACAATTAGATTGATTTGATACCTTACTTGAACTTGGGAAAGGGAAAGAGATGTTAGATTAAAAGTTGAGTGATGTGGGTGCTTGAAACTTGCTAGGGTAAGTAGATGGTTTAGTTACTGAGATAAGAATATACTCAATAACCTCACATGGTCCAATTAGGTATTGTAATTATAGTTTGATCTTAGTTGATTTTGTAAGGAATTATAAAATTAATTGGGTAACCTTATATAAGATTTGGAAAAATATATATAGAAACAACAAAACCCTATACCAACATGTATTACCATTGAGAGCAAAAGGATTGAATGTTGAGCTAATTGCTATGAAGTACAAGAGGACTAATAATCCTATATGCTAAAATTCACTTGAAAATCCAAATACTAACATCGAATTCTATATAGCTTAGAACCCATAATCATTTCTTTTAACATCAATTTTGAAAAATTGATTTAAATTAAGGTGTGAATTTTAGCACTTGACAATATTTTGATAGCGAATCCTCGAAGAAACGATCTTTTTTTATCACTATATTGCTTTCACGATATATATACTTGCGTGTACGTTTCAAAAAAAATAACAAGTTTTTGGCGCCGTTGCTAGGGACTGAACCCAGGTCGCCCGCGTGACAGGCGGGAATACTCACCACTATTTTGAATTCATAACTTGGTAAGAAAACTAAGTTAATATTACTTATATAACATTAAAATTAAAATTTCAAACACGTATATAATCCAATCTAAGTTAGATAATATCACTTATGATCAAAGTTTTGGAATAATTTGTAAATAAGTGTGTATAATTATGCCAATCTAAAAAAAATTCCAAGCAATGTAGCTTTTGATAAGTTCTAGTACAATTTTACTTTATATATACTTTAACAATTAAGTTAATAAAAAACAAATTCACAATTCTATAATTATATTCACTAAAATTATTTAACATATATATAGTTTAATTCAATTAAAGACTTTAAATGTACTATACTAGCTTGATTACACAAATTTTATAGCTGATAATTTCATGTCATTATCACAGGATGAGAAAAGTAAAGGTGGAATCTTTTTATGGCCTATAAAAATGAAGCACATCTGGCTTTGTGAAAGTTGGAGTAGATAATTTAAAGTGAAGAAAAAAGGCCATTTTTGATTTCCTTGTTTGGAATAGGGTGCTGCCACTTCCCTCATTATGAGTTGCCTTATTTGGTTGGTATAGGGTACAAGTGGATGAAATGACCCTCAATTGAGCCTTTGCTTTAGCTCTATACATTTAATCTTCTTCTCCTTCTGACCTAACCCACTTTTGCTACTAATCGAAGTAATCTCTCATTCTTGGGATTCGGATCAAACTCACAAAATCCTTGGCCTTTCGCAATAGGGTGTGCTTTTGCTCTAATGGCGGCACCAATATATGAGAAATGACAACTACGCTAGCTAAAAAGACAAATATTGGTTTCCTATGTTTTGCATTCGGACGTAATTCTCTCTATTTATCCTTAAATAGATGGGATCAATATTTATGAGACAGAAAAAAGACAAGTGCCTGAGACTAGTTTCATATGTACTTTCTTTTCCTATCCCTTTTCTTTCTTCTACATTTTGTGTATGTAGTAATTAACTGAAATAAGATTTTAAGAGAAATTTTTGTGTACTAAATGTGTATGTACACTAAATAGTCAGGTATACTCTACAATATGTACATATTGTTTTATACATATATAAAGCAAACCCGCGGTTGAGTGTACTTACACCTAGTGCACTTCAAAACTTTTCTAGCTTAAATCCTTCGCATTTATTATGTATGGTAATGAAGGTACATTATAAGCTTAACATCCTCTTAACCATAGACTCCAAGGTGAATAATAGTACATATTAATTTTTCTAGCACATAGAAAACTTATGAAGAAAAAAAAAAACGGAACATTTTTCAATTGATTAATATGATATATATGAAGCAAGAAAGGTGATTAATTAGATTATGCTAAGGAGTTCCTAGCTTCCTATTGTGTTAGTTTCTTTGCTTAATAGATTGCTTAGGAATTAGTTGTCTACATTGGAAATGCAGGCTCAATTAAAAGAACAAAGGCGAAGTTCTAACGAAAAAATTAATTAAATTGCTAGTGGAAAAGCTTTGGCAATCATATTTTTAGTATGCTATAGAACACGAATTATAACCGATAAATTAGTATATTTCTTAATGGTTTTAATGCTTACGCCATAACATTATGATTAAATGAATGAAAGCGTGTTAATGCAATTAACGAAGTCTTCAAATGAATGGAAACTAACCCATTAGAAATTAACAAGATAGAAGTTTTAATAAACTTGTATGCTTTTGCTTGAGTCATATATATTATAGGGAAATGGGATTTGATAGGAGCCAGCCATTGTCCTCTCAAACTCGTGAAATACTGAAACTCCCTTTAACTTTCAAGGTCACATCTTATCTTTCTGAAAGGTAATTTTTTTTTTTACCAAAAAAGATTCTAAAAGCTTCACAGTTTACAATACAATCTTATAGTTCTTTGTTTGACATTATAGGTAATAGTCTTCGTAGTTTAAAGAAATCAAAATCACTGAATATATGAATCATTCTGAGTCATTTTCAAACACTGCTAAATTTCATTTCACTGAATTTCTAAGCTAAGTATAAACAGAATATATTATCCTATGTTATATATTAATTTATCAGGAATTAATGTGGTTTTATTGTTACACTTCGAGCTTCATAAATGTATTTCTTCAGTTTGAAATAGTACGACTGAGAGGGCTGTGAGGGCAAGGGAGGATGGCTTCACTCACCTAGTAAAGAAAAATTAAGGGAAAATTCTAACTTTACAAAATTAATATTGAATGATGGAAATTAAAATTTTCTTAAAGGTCCAAAAGATATAAAATTTGCGATAGAAATACTGCCAATATAATTTCAAAAAATATAAATAATAACTGTTAGAAGAATAAATGATAACGTTATAAAATAAAGTGATAGTAATATTTATGTCTTAATTTAATGATTGTAATAAATTAAAAGGATTCTCGTAATTTTAAAAAGGCCATATTATGATTCCATGAAATCAAGAGTGGTAACCTTGGAAAGTAAGGTTTAGTAAACATGACTAATAATTAAATGGTATTAATTTTCGTACTCCCGTTTAGTGATTATAACAAATTAAAAATACTTTACAACTTCATGAATGCCTTTGTGTTCTAATTTTAGAAAGTTAAAATAGTAATTCTGGAAAATACTAGGAGTATTTTCTTCATTGCAAAATAAATTTTTGATCCTTTATGCCTAAACAAAAACATTTTTTAAAATACTTTAATGTCAATTTTATAAAATTGAGATCTCCCAATGTCATTTTTCAAAAATTAATTTGCATGGTAGAGATTGAAGCCAGTGATAAAGTGACACGTGGGGGACCCATTTTAAGGTATATGACGACGTTCTGATACTTCTCTGTACATGGTGGAAAATGACACAGATTTTTCTTATAATAAATAGGACATAAGACAACTGTCATGACGCGCTAGTCTGCATTAGAATTACCGTTTGAAATTGTTCTCCATTTCTGTTCATGTTAAAATTATTTTTTTAAACAGAATTTCATAAAAAATATTGTAATTTTAATTAAATATTAATTTTTACTTAATTAAAATGTATAAATAAAATTATCATAAATACACGAAATATTTATTAGATTTTACCTTAAAAAAATAAATTATATATATATGTCAAAGAGAATAAAAAAAAAGAGAATAGATAAAAAAATTAAGAATAATTATGACAGATAATAATTTAAAGTAAAACTCTGACTCAATAAATATTTATATTTAATAAAAACTTGATTAAATACATAAGAAATTAAAATACATACTTTTTTAAAAAAATAATCAGCTGCACGTGGATTAGATCACTCTTTTATGTGATTAGCCGCACGGGTGGTGTCATCACGCGCCAAGGGTGCGGCTAGGCATTATCTGTTTTACCAAAAACACCTTAACTAAGCAAAGCATGGGAAGGAGAAACTAGCATGAAACTGGAAAGAACACCACCCCACAAGCTTGACGCCATTTCCTGGTGGAGATTGGAAAACCTGAAGATAAAAAGCCAAGTGAAGAGAGGACCAAAGCTAGAAGCCAACCCAAGACACAAAAAATTTCTTTTTCTCTATCTGTTGTTTCTCTCTCTTTCTCTCTCTAGGGTTTCAACTTTCAACTTCAATTATCCAACTTTCTCTTGTTTTTCACAAATTTGGCTATACTTGGGTACTGCCCAGAAAAGAGGATCAACTGGTGTCCAAGAGGAGGGGGAGGAAGGAGAGAGGAAGAAAACAAGAAAAGTGAGGAAAGAGATAGAGATAGAGAGATTGTATAGAAATAGAAAGAAATAAACAAAAAAGGGAAATCTTAGAAGAGGAGGGGTAATAGCGAGATAGATTGGGAATTTAATTTAATTATTAGGATATGGGGAGGGGAAGAGTGGAGCTGAAGAGGATAGAGAACAAGATAAACAGGCAGGTCACATTTGCAAAGAGGAGAAATGGGCTTCTCAAGAAAGCCTATGAGCTCTCTGTTCTCTGTGATGCTGAGGTTGCCCTCATCATCTTCTCGAACCGTGGCAAGCTTTATGAGTTCTGTAGCAGCTCTAGGTATGTATCATGTGCCATCTGTACCCTCACTTTTGCATATTCTTCAATATTTGTTCATCTATATCTCTTTTTCTAATACTGTGGGACACTCTAATTTGGTCATGGATGAGATCTACATGCTTCTTTTCCTTTGGCTCCCTTTATTGGATTTCATAGCTTGGCTTAAACAGAAGGCTATTTTCTATTTTCCTCTTTCACTGACTATTCTTTCATTTTCGATCTTATTACTATGAGTTGGAGGCTTCTGTGATCTCCAATGGCTTCTGGGAATTTTTATGTTTTTCTCTTTATGAAATATTGCTGTTTTATATCTAAGTAATCAAGGTTTTGTTTTGTTCTGATCTGATTTTTTGTTTACTTATATGTGACTTTTATGAGATGATTGATCTGCTTTCTCTTTTGTTTTCTCTCCATCTCTTTTATGGGATTATTACCTTTAATTCTATGTAGAACTTTTTCATGAAGCCTCTGTTGCTAAACCTGGATTTCAGAGACTCAATAATGAGTATCGAGTTTAAAATCTTTGCTTGTTATTTAACTTCTTTTTCTTTTTTCTGCTATTGAGTTTTCCTTGCAATAATCTACTTTGCTAGCTATCTGGGTTTACTTTAGAAGTCTGGCTAAAGGACCTGATGATATAACTTCAAGAACCAACAGGCAGTACTAGATTATCTTGGAAGTGAGTTTTTAGACCCTACGGGTCACCAAAGAATCTGTCACTCCAATTCATGCCCAAGGTCTCATGAACATGTCCGGCCTTGCATATTCTTTTTGCTAGAAACATGGGACTGGAAAAATTCCGTTGTTTGCTATTATTTTGTTCCTGAAATTTGTATCAACACGTCTTCCAATGAAGCTAGGACAGTAGGCCTATAGATTTTTGGACCAAAAATAAGCATATAATTAAAAATTTTCTGTTCTTTTCTACTACTTAAAAATTAAGCTTATCCTTTTATTTAGAAAGAAGTAACGAGTGATTAATTTCAGCTTGCTGCCGTGCATCATTTATGAAACTTCGAGTTCCTTTGGTTTCTTAAAACATTTTCAGTTTTTATTTTCTACTTTTTATAAAATTTATTTTCATTTGTAAGTTTTAAATATTTAAAAAATATGGCAAGTTAAAAATTCGTTCATTCGTGAATGATGAAGTTCATAAGATCGAGCATAATAAGAATCTGTTTTTTCACAAATTTTCAATAATGTTACTTATCATTAACTGAAATTTCTTTTAGACGTTTTCTCTTTTCAATTTATTTTAAGAATATTTCAATAATATATCTTTTTCTAAACTCCACCAAACACATTCACACTATGGTTTCTATTTTTTATTTTTAAAAAAATAACAGTTAGAAAACGGAACATACTTTTAGCTCAAAATTTTTGCATCTGATACTACCCTTCGTTTTTATAATAAGGCAAACTATAATGATATCTAAGCATGTACCTATGGTGATTATAATATCATTTTGACACTCTGTAAAACCTGTATTTCTTTCTATTTCTCTTTCATATCTTTGCCCCCTTTCCTCTCTTTCTCTCCCTCTGTGACAATGAGTAATTAAGCACCTTATGCATATTTCTTATCACCTCTTATTTTTTGAGTTAAAGAGCAGCACTTTGGCAAGTATAAGTCTTTAAATCGAAGAAATAATAAAGAGACTAGGATGTGTACCTGCTTATTATGTATGACATATTTTGGGACAGTATATTAGAAATTTCTTCCTTTTTTTGTTTTCTTTATTTTTATTCTTTCCTTTCCTTTTTCAAAGTCAATCATGATTTGTTGTCTAAAGAAAACTCTTGACGCCAAAGAAAAAAGTCTCTTAAATTTATTTACTGTGTAAATTTATCCCTAGTTTCCTTCAATTTGATGAGTTTGTTCATGGGGATAAGAAATTGTTTATGACTTGGTGTTGACATAAATACTAATGCCCAATTGATGTGAAACAAATTTTATCACTGCATTCATAATCTAGGGCAATTATGCAACGTTATTTACTTTTAAGGTTACATATTAATAAATTGCTAATGAATAGATACTAGTACGAAGACATAGACGCGGAAGTAGAGGAAAAGAAAAGGTAATATAATAGTATCCAGAGTAAAGTTATTTGAGTAAGGGTAGGGTTTCTCCCAATCATTTGAGATGTGTATGTTTGAAATAAAATATTATTTATCATAGATTTTGAAAAGATCTAAGAATTAGAGAGCTCAACTTCTTAAGAGATAAAAATTCCCCATAATATTACTTTGAGTAAAGGTTTATGTCAATTGTCAAAAGAAAATTTATAAAATTTTAAATATATATGTACCACCATAAAAAGATTGCAACTTTTAGTTGGATTAAAAATATGATAATTTAGCCAACTTAAGTTGGCTTACTTGGTAAAAGAGATTCAGTAAGAGTTTTGCAATCATCTATAATATGTAGGTTCAAATTCTTCTAATATTAAGAGTTTATGTTGGTATAGTCAGTCATTTTCAAGGAGATCCTTAACATACAGTCTTTTCAGATGAGCTTCTACGCATTTCCTGATAAGCCTCGCCTTTACACATTCGTTATGCCAAAGTGTCAAAGAGGTGCCACAAGTTTACTGCATATGAGTGAGGCTAAAAAAGATTTTTGCTAGTGCCTTGATTAATAATATTAGAATAACCTATTCTCGTTATCATTTTATTCACGAGAAGAAGAAAAGACGGTAAGGGTTGGTGAAACATGATTAAAAAATGACTGCTCAACTGCGGGGATGTAACCCTAGAAAGATTCATTGACAATAGGAGAATAATATAAAGGAATATTCCAATTAAATTGTATTAAACATTACTGTAACTAGCCTCCAAAATATAGAAATAGCTAGCTAGGAAGGACTATGTCTTGTGTATGTACAATACAACTGTGTTTCAATTTCAATAGTCCTAGATGTAGCTAGGTCATTAGCACTGTAGCAGAGAGAACAAAGTCTACATTTTTAAATATAAGAACCGTACATTTGCCTTGTGTCATTGCAGATTGAGTCCATCTACTTAATCTTCACTTGCAAACAAATCATTCACATCTGCGCCTCCTGATAGGGCGATATGCAACAGTCACATCGCTGCTCTTCACTTCTTTGTCTTCTAATCTAAATATTATTATTATTTTAACTCCTTATATATTCCAACCAACCAAACTCAATCTAATTTCTTGCTCACTCACTTTCAAAGTTAATTAAATCCAGAACTTGGTTTGTGCCTGAAGTAATTGTGTAACAGGCACCCAGTGCAGTTTCACAAATTGATAAAAACTTGTACTGCTACCCCTGACTTAATGTATATAAACCTTTTTATGAAATTCAATGGAAAGTGGTTGCAAGGTTGCAGCATGAGCAAGGTGAAGTTCACAAAATATAAGCAACAAACCTAAGGACTAGAAAATAAGTAAACTTACATGTGTACCATTTAACTTATTCCCTGTTGGTATATAGGATGTGATTTTTGGCAGACTAAAGCTAAGTTATCACTTGTCAGTTTCGGTTTCAACATAGGTTTCAGGAATTCCATCACTTTCTTTTAGTATTGTAATGGGGTTTTTAATAAATTAACCATCATCATCACTTTGACGGGTCTTCTTCCTTTCTTTGCATTGAATCAGCATGCTCAAGACACTCGAAAGGTACCAAAAGTGCAGCTATGGTGCAGTGGAAGTCAGCAAGCCTGCCAAAGAGCTCGAGGTAACTTCATTATTTCCTACTTTCCGTCTCCAGTAATATCACTTTAACGAAACTTCCACTGTTTAGTGACGTTACGGGACATTTTAGTAAGTTCACTTTGGCAGTTCTAGTACACAGCTACAACTTTTGCACATAGATAAATTAAATCAACGAAGAAATTTCTCCTCCTAAAGTATAGATTAATTATAATATTGGTCCTTGCATTTTAAAACTCAATGCTTTCTCTAATTTAATTATCATAAAAGTGAAATTGTTAGTCATCTATTGAATTTAATATATAATAGTCACGCAACAAATATAAGTGAAATTTTAAGTTTTTGGACATGTGCTTTTTATTTTTATTTTTTTAAATAAGTTCATTTGTGCTATCTTTTTTTTTTTAAAAAAAAATCTTTTTCCAAATAACATTAGTATTTTTTATCAAAACAAATAATAAAAGCTAATTTTTAAAAACTTAAAAGTTGATCATATAGATAATTGTTTCACATTCTATGATAGTTTAGGGAAAGATGCATTACACTTCAGTGTTTTGGTATCAAGATAGAATAGGGATTCCTTATTGAGCAACACAGTTCAAGTTGAGTAGCAATTTGAAACCTTTATATATATATATATATATATTCAATCCCAACCACCTATTTTTTTAATTATGATATTCTTTTTTATTTTAAAAAAAGTAAAAATAGAATGAAGACAATGTTTTAACTTTCACGAGACAAATATGGTGAAAGGTGAAAGTTGAATGATTCTCTTTATTTTAAGTCTTTATTTTTTAATTAAAAAATATGAAAAAATAGATGGTTGAGATTGAAAAAAATAATGATGAAGGATTCAGATTTGCTCACTTAAGTTGTACTGTTCAAGTTGAACAGAAGAGAATCTCTATTCAATAATATGTAATTAAGCTATAGTTTAGGGAGCAAAATATTGTTTCTCCTAAATTGATCCGTATCCCATATTAATTTTAAAGTTCTTTGGTTCTATATTGCCAACCACTTTTGTTATATTTCATTCGCCATTTCTCTGTTGTAGCAGAATAGTTACCGGGAGTACTTGAAGCTGAAAGCCAGATTTGAATCTCTCCAAAGGACTCAGAGGTACTTTCCTTTCCCTTTTCTTATGTTTTAGGGTTGAAATTACTTCTAATAGTTATCATTATTAATTGTATTCTCATATTTGTCAAAAATTTTATTTATTGTTGTAGAAGAATTTATATTAATGGCATTTAATATGTGTCTCTTACTGCAGAAACCTTCTAGGGGAGGACTTGGGCCCACTGAATACCAAAGAACTTGAGCAGCTTGAGCGACAACTGGACTCATCTCTCAAGCAAGTGAGGTCCACAAAGGTAATGGAATAATTAGGTTGAAGTAAATTTTCTTTTTTTTTTTTAACGCAAATGATATAGAGCAAACTTTTTAGTTGTGGTATTAATATCTGAAAATCTTTTTGAGATATCATGAGTTCAGACAGTAATGTTATAAAGTATATATCTTGATTGAAGATTTATCAACTTTAAAAGCGAATAAACATGATAATGTCAAGATATTTCATAAGCTGTTTTCTATTATTAAAAATTGCACCGTTGCACACATGATGGGAAATGGTGAGTTGTTCTGTGTATATATTTTCACTTCTCCATTTCTCTGGGGTTTCTTACGCTAAGTTTATTGTGACTCCTGTGTTATGTGGCACTGCATCATTTTGCAGACCCAATTCATGCTGGACCAGCTATCTGATCTTCAAAATAAGGTAACATGATGATGATGTCTTTTATAATGAAGCAACTTTATCCGTTCCTAATACTTGGAAGCTATTTTTTGCATACAGGAACAAATGTTGGTAGAAGCAAACAGAGCTCTGACTATGAAGGTAACCTTATACCATCAACCTCCAAGTTTATCCTATGACAAAGCAAGTTTGACATTTGTTGCTTTCACGTTTCAGGCTACATGGATTTATATAGAAGATATGCTACAGATCTAGACTGTTTTTTTCACCTTAACAATCCTCGTTAGATTTTCTGGTTATATTAGTTCCTTCAGATTGCATTTTTCTCTTAAATAATAGCCTTAAAGATTGTCTAACTGTGGGAAGAAAAACAAGGAAAACCTCATGAACATCGTCCTTTTCCTTCACTTTGCTGTTCATAATATGCTATTGTAGTTATCATCATACTTTTGTTTGGTGAAAACACTAGTGCTATATGAACTTGTTCTTCTGTTCACATCAAGATCCTCTGCGTATATATGATTGATACATGAATCTTGAGTCTTGACTGTGGTTTGTTGTTGGCAGCTGGAAGAGATTAATGCAAGAAACCACTTTAGACAATCATGGGAAGCTGGTGATCAAAGCATGCCATATGATGCCCACAATGCTCACTCTCAGGGCTTTTTCCAGCCTCTGGAATGCAATCCCACATTGCAGATGGGGTAATATATTGTCAATTTCTTGTATATATTCTTGTTCAAGGAAATGAAATTTGAATCATATTTTAATGCATGCATGTCCCTCTTGGCTCAGTCCTGAATACAGGTACCATACTGTTGCTTCAGATCAGATAGCTGCTACGACCCAAGCCCAGCAAGTGAATGGCTTCATTCCAGGATGGATGCTCTGAGCCTATGGTCAGTTCTTAGGTGGCCACATAAAAGCAAACACCAAACTAAGGCAATGCCAAGAGCTTCTTGATTGGTGTTGGCAACGCGTAAATGCTTCATCATGAGCTTCTCTAGTTTATTTTGACATAAAACCAGCAGTGACTGACTTAATATTAATTGGCTAGAGAAGCCACCAGACAATTTGCATGTAATATTTTGAGATCTTTGAAGTACACTTTCATCTGAAAGAAAGACTAGTTAATATGTTTATACATGGTCTTCTTCTTTTGTCCGTTCATTAATTTTTATTATGTGTTAGTTAATGATAGGATTTTGTTATAGATGATTTTTTCTTTTTGCTTACAGAAATAGAGTTCACCGGAGTTGCTGATATCTCTCATTTAGTTTGTTAGTTTTCCGTAATCTCTTCTTGATATCTTGACTTAGATTTGATCACGGTCTGATTTATTTAAAAATAAGTTAGGCTCATAGAAAAATTTACAAAAAAATTTGAGCTCAACCTGATACTATTCACTTTTTACGTGGTCCATATCCAACTCAATTAAAAATGGGTTGAGCGCAGCATAACTCATTTTTAAACATTTTTGTTTGTTTTATCTTTTTTTGTGGTTTTAAATACTACATTTATATATATACTTATTTTATTACTTGTTAAGTTTAATTTTTTTGTTTTAAATACCAAATAGTTTAAAAGAGATATTACAAAAAATTTAAACCACTTGAAATAATACACGGAAAACAATGAAATCTCTTAAAATGATAGTTTTTTTAATAATATTATTGATTAATAATTTATTTTGTTTGAATTATAATTTATTTCTAATAATATATTATACAACAAATAAAAGTAAAAAAATAATAATCATATTTGTTATATAATTATTTGTTAATTTTATTTGTCATTATAAATAGCATTCTTATAATATTATTCATTAATAATATATAAAAAATAATTATAATATGGGTTGGACTCGAGCTTGGGCTTGAGTTAGGACTGGGCTTTAAAAGAAGTACTAACCCAACCTATTTTATATTGAAGTATTTTTTTAAAATAGATTTATTTTTTATCATTTTTTTTTAGCTTATATCTAATTTTTTGGAGTCATGCTTATTGGGTTGGGCAGCTTTTTAGCCATGATCAGGTTTCATCTTAATGTGTTTTTATATTCTTTTCTTTATTTGTCTAGAGTTCTCTTGGTTCTTTTAAAGTACATTTATAGGTAGAATATATTTAACAGTTCTCGTCAATTTTCAATTAGAATCAATATATTTAATGATTTTATGTGAGCTCATATATTCTGACAAAAAATCATGTTTTAATATATATATATATATAAGGTTTATTGAATGAATGTGATATACTGCTAAATTTTTGCACTAGCCTAATAGAATTTGATAAATTTTTTTTTCATATAGATTTGATTTTCACCAAACTAGTTTTGTCCTCTCTTTAATTAAGCGGGTTAGAAAATTGAATTCTTGTAGAGAAATTATTGATAAATTTAACTTAAAAAAATGTAGAGAGCATTTAGAGAAAAAATTTAAATATAAAAAGTGTATTCTCAAGATTATTTAAGAAAAATTTAGTTTATGCATGGATGCTCCAGATTATAATACCAAAAAAACTTTAAAAAATGTTATATGAATATGTTAAATAATTTTTTACAGTGTTATATTATAAGCAAATTACATTATCTCTTTCGAGATTTGATAAAATTATATTTAATACTTTTTTATTTTAAAAATATTATTCGACTCTTTTGATATTTAGTACATATTACACAAAAGAAAATTCTTTTCAAATTATTTTCCATCAATGAAATAAACTTTATAAGGAGTATAAGATTGTGATCTTATTCTTAATATGACAGCAAAGATAGTTAAGTGATTTTATTGCTTGAAAGAAACATTTTATGCAAATAATTAGTATTGTATTGACAAAAAATTAAATTGAATGAGAGACTATTAAAATATATATCAAACATCAAAGAAGTCAGATAATATTTTACAACAAAAAAAGTAATTTTTTAGCCCAATTTTTTAAAAATATATAATTTACTATTCAAATAAATATATATGTTTACATATAGAGAAAATTATACTTTTAATCCTTATAGTTTTATTTAATTTTTAATGTAGTCCTTATAATTTAAAAATTTGTAATTAGGTCTTTATAGTTTGTAAATTTTTAATCTACTCACTACTATTAAAATTCTATCAATATTCTATTAAATTTTATTGATATAACTAATTATATATTGTCTTAATATTTTAAATATATATAATCTATAATAACAAAATAAATAAATGTAGATAAAGAAATAAAATTAAGTGATATATATAACAAAATATGGACAAAAACATAATAACATGGACTAATTTTAAAATTATTTAAATTTTAAGAATTTAATTCAAGAGTAATTAAGTCCCAAAATATATGCGATTACAATTTTATTTTTTGTTGGCAACACATTACAGACTGATTTAAATAGCAAGATAGTCCAAATAGCTTCAATTTTTAATCTTTGCCGTATGATGATTTTGTATAGTTTCATGTCTTAAAATTTTTAGGGTATCAGGGTTGGTCAACCTCTAATTTTATATTCTAGAATAACCATTGACTAATCTGACAATATGTCCTCTGTTGATTTTTTTTTATTTGAATAGAAGTTATTTTCTCTCATTGTTCATTGAATCATATGAATTGACTACAGCAATTTGTTCTTTTTACAAAATTTCACGAAATATTACCTAACATCTTGTACGAAATGTTTGAAATCGCTATTAACATTAAAGGAGTGAAAAATTAAATTTCATTTAAAAAAACACTACTTGATTAAGAACTTCAACAACCCTTCACCTTTACAATTGTTACATGTGAATATATTTAAATTCTTTTATGTCCACTTAAGGCCTTTCAGTTGAGCCCACTTAAAATTTATTTGTTATGGAAGCATAAGGCCTTGAGCAAAAAAAATTTAAAAAAATATTGATGGAAACTAAACTTCCAATATCACTTACTTTGATATAAAAACTGAAATTAGTGTTATGTGAACTATAAAATATAAATTCATCCAAATTGTAAACATTGTTTAATGTAAACATATTTTTAATTATAAAGGTTGATTTTTATTTTAACCAATAAAGATTGATCATAATATAAACTATAACAAAAGAAAAATCATTAATTATCAATGTACCAAATTAATAAACACTATTACTGAGGGACATTTTGAGCGCCCAATTATGTTGCCAGTAATAGATTGACCTTGCTATTTAATAGGCCTACAGGGTTTGGGACTTAGTGATAAAGGAGATTTTGGGCCTAAATTTAATGTATTGCTGACACAACCTAAAAATTAAACCTAGCTCTGAACTCATAAATATATTTAAAAGCTTTTAGGTAAATACATGTTTTCTTTACCTATTATACTATACACTCTTCATATAATTAATAAATTTACAAGCATTGGGGTTTTTGCGTAAGCCTGACTTCTTCTTGGAGGCCTAGAGGCTTTCAAGATTGACGTGTGAACCACCAATTAAAAAGTAATTTATCAAACGTGGGCAAAATTTATATGGATAAACTACACAAATAAATGCGAATTAAAAATATATTGTTCAGCAACTAAAATAATTTTATGAAGAGCGTAAAATATTGTAAAATAATCTAAGGTAAAAGTTCAATAACTTATTCTTTCATTTTACATCAAGTTTTAATTTTACCTCTTTATTTATTGTTTGTTTTTGTTTTCTTTTTTGCTATCAATGAATTCAATTTCTTCTTCATAAAGAGTATTACTATCACTAACACTAAAATCCTACATATAATCCTACCAAAATAGATCCTCTCCAATCATATGGCAATTGAAAAGATTTAGTCAAGGCTAAAATGGCCTTTTTATTTCTTTTTTTTTTTTGGATTTTTTTAAGTCATAAGTTTTAAGTATGAAGACAAAAATTGTAACTGCCAGATCAAAATTTTAATTGTGAGAAAACTTATATTTTAAAAATTTTAAAGGGTAATTTGTCATCACAATTACAATTTTTATCTTTATATTTAAAACTTATAACCTAAAAAAATATTTTAAAGAATTTTTTTTAAAAAGGTCATTTTTGCCTTAATTGGATCCTCTCCAATCTCTAGTTGCCGTACGACTGGAGAGGATCCACGTTGATAAACCTACATGAAGAAGCTTAGGCCAATGGCCAAAAGCATTACGCTTATGTGGATTTGCTATAATTAACGTTTTGGTTGTGGTAGAGGAAGTTAATCAAGTAAATGAAATCTTCTTAGTTTATTACAGTCAAACAAATCTATGAACTTGCAAGACTTGACACATCAAATATCCATTCACATGGCTGAGACAGATTGAAGGCATTCACATGGGGCTTCTATAATCCATGCTTTTACTATAAAAAATAAGAAGACAATAGACCCCGTAGAAGTAATATGTAGTCTCAGGAGCAATATATATTGTTTATGGAAAGAGCAACTTGTATTACTATTAGATAGATAAACATAATCATGAAAAGCCAAATTTAGAAGTCTATAACAATAACAAACTGCATTTGACTTTTGATCAAAATTAGTGGCACAATTGACTTTCTTCAATAATTCATATGTTTTGAAATTAACAGCTTAAAAGAATTCCATACAAGGTATTCTTATAGTACTTGGGACATTATTCTTGTGGCAAAATCTAAATTTCCTTACTATTAGTTCAGATTAAAATTAAAATACTTTTAAGTTTAGTGTGGTAGTTTTAGTTTAGTGTGGTAGTTTTAGTTTTGATGTCTTCATTAATTTATAGATATCTTTGTTTATAAACTTGTCCAATGTGATTGACGCAAAGCAAGCACCAACTTTGCAATCTTTAGAAATACTACAAAAGTAACACCTCTTCATCCATATCAATACTCACCCATTAATAAGAAGTAAATAATATAAGGACAAATTTGTAATATCAATTGCATTAGTGCAGTTAAAGTTGTCAATAAATAGTAACTAAGACTACTTGTGGATGAAGTAATTAATTCTGGTTATTAGTTAACTAAATTTGGGTGATGGAAAAAAACCAAGAAGCATTAAATGAATGTTGAAGTTCTTTCTCTCTTATCTTCTTCTTTCAATTCCCTTATTCTTCTCTTTACCTTAGTCAATTTTTCCACCTAACATTGGTATCAGAGCTCAAGATCCATAGATATGGCTAAAATAACTCATTCTCAATTGAATTTAAGAGAAATTAAGGAACATTGGGGTTGAATCTTTGGGGGTCATAGTTTGTGTACCAAATGGTGAGATCGAGCTTAGTTGTTTTTTTTTTCTTCTTTGGCAACAATAGGAATGCAAACATTTGTCTAATGCTTGAGTTGTTATCATAAACTCTTATGCTTTGCAGAGAATGTGTATATATATATAATTCATAGAAGTTGCACTACTTACAAAATTATTTACTATGTAACTTCCGCTGAGTTGTACGTCAGTGTACTATTTATGTATTAATTATGCACTATTTATGTTCGTATATATACTATTCATGTATGATTTTTTTTGGAGAATTAAAGTTAAAGATTTAAAATTAAAAATATTTATTTTAAAAAATTTATTATCATTGTTTTAAAATAAATTATCACTTATTTTAAGTAAAACCTCATAAATTTAGTGGTAACAAGTTTTTCAAAATAAATATTTTTAATTTTGGATCCTTAACTCTAATTTTTATTTTTGTAAAATTCATAGGACATTTTTTTAAAATTTTTTTCCATGATATAGGAGAATGTCCTAATTATTATATAACTTGCTTTGTCATGTACATTTTAGCTTGTAGCTTAATAGCTGCACGATAATTGTTGACTTTTGTAAAGTACTTGTGTACTTATCATTTTGTTTAATAAATTATTCCAAAACATTTATAAAAAAATTATAGTTAAAGGATTAAGTTAAAAATATTTATATTTAAAGATTATAACTTTTTAAATTATTAAAAATAACTTAAAAATTAAAATTTTAAATTACATAAAAAATATAGTTCTGGAATTTAAATTAAAAATTTTGATTCTTGAATTTTTTAGAATAATTTTAAAATTTAAAATATTTTAATATAAATATTTTTAATTTGAAATATTTCGAAAACCTGTTGTACGTTGAAAGTGATTAGTTTATATGTTTCATGTTAACTTTCTTCGTGATTGAAATGGATCCATTTGTTGCCTTTTCTTGGAATCATTTTTTTCACTATATATATATATATATATGTCTTGTAATTTCTTGTTAAAATTGTGAAAATTATCTCTTAATCTAAACATCAGGTGGAATATTGCAATTTTCCAAAAAAAAATTTAAATCAAATTGGGAGAATTAATGCGTTTATTTTGGAAATTTGAAACAAAAAATAAAAAAATTTAAGTTTAATTTTTAGGTGTTTATTATATAATGTATATATATATATATAAATAACTCATGAAAATTGTACTATTCATAAATTGTGTATTATGCAACTTTTTTTGGACAACGTGTCAATATGTTATTAATATACTATTTTACGCAATGTTCATGTTATTACATATACTATTCATGTATAATTTTTTTTTTCCAATTTTTTTGTCTGTGGAACCCACAAGACTTTTTTTTTTTAACTTTCTTACAAGATATAGGGTTATGTCTTAATTATCATATAACTGACTTTGTCATGAATATTTTAGCTTGGAGCTTAATAGCTATGCGATAATTGTTAACTTTTGTAAAGTACTTGTGTACTTATCATTTTGATTAATAAATTATTCCAAAATATTTATAAAAAAATTACAGTCAAAGGATTAAGTTAAAAATATTTATATTTAAAGATTATAAAATTTTAAATTATGTAAAATAACTTAAAAATTAAAAATTTAAGTTACATAAAAAAATATAGTTCAGGAATTCAAATTAAAAATTTTGATCCTTGAGTTTTATAGAATAATTTTAAAATTTAAAATCTTTTAATATAAATATTTTTAATTTAAAATCTTTAATTATAATATTTCAAAAATATTTAATTAGTTTATATGTTTCATGTTAACTTTCATCATGATTGAAATGGATCGATTTGTTGCCTTTTCTTGAAATCATCTTTTTCATTATACATATACATATATACATACATACATATATATATATATATATATGTATATATGTCCTGTAATTTCTTGTTAAAATTGTAATCTAAACATCAGGTGGAATATTGCAATTTTCCAAAAAAAATTTAAATTAAATTGGGAGAATTAATGTGTTTATTTGGGTAATTTGAAACAAAAAATAAAAAATTTTAAGTTTACTTTTTAGGTGTTTATTATATAATTTTCTTAATAAAAGATAACAAGTATATTTTCTTACACTAAACATCACATGATTAGAATTTTCAAAAACTCTTCTTTATTTATTTTATATTTATTAAAAAATATGGTAATAAATACTTATAAAACTTTAGTTAAACAAAATCCAAACTAATAGATCACAACAAATTGCAATAATTATATCTAGAACAAATTATACTAATTTTTTAAAATTTGGTTAAATTACACCTAATACTTCTTGTATTTTAAAAATTACACTTAACTCTACTTTAATTTATTTTCTATTAGTAAGATTAATTTTGTACATATTTTTTTCAAAAATAAAATACATATTTTTATTATCATATTAAGAATAAAATCATAATTTGATGTTGGAGTCTAATATCAATTTAATTGTTTTTATTATCAAAGTAAAAATAAGATAACAGTACCATGTTATATATGAAGTTAATTTTGTTGACCAAAAATAAATTAGCGAGGATATTTTCTTTATATATTAAAATATAAAGAGAGTCATAGTAAATTTTGAAATAAAAAAGTATTCAATATAATTTAATAAAATTTAAAAAGATCAACATAATTTACTCTTATATTTAAGAAAATATTGACCAAAGATTTTTTTTAATTAAATTGATAAGACCTTTACAAAACAGTACTATATTATTTTTTAATACAATTGGCTTCTCTACTGTTCATTATGTATATAAATATGAAATCTTTTGTTAATATTTATGAGATAATATCAGATTAATAGCTAAAACAAGAACACTTAGATATGATTACGGGTAAAATATGAATAAAAAGAATTAAATTTTTGTTTCCAAAGATATAAATTGTTCTTTAATTGTCAAACTCATATTTTAACCGATAACAAATTAACTTAAGCCTTATATCTTTTTTTAATTAAATTCATAAATTTGAACCGAAACTCATTTGTTCAAAAATTTTAAAACGACTAATTTTTTTTATAAATTAAGATTCATTTACAAAAGATTTGTTTACATAAAATTACATCAATGAATAAAATATCTCAAATAATTATTAATATAATTCAAATATGATAAAATATGTTTTGAGTTTTTTTTTTTAAATTCTAAGTTTTTATATACTTAATTGATCAATATATACAAATAAAAGTATAAATATAAATAATTCAATAAAAAATATATACTACTAGCATAAGTTAGAATGAGTATCCTATTATTGAGTCTCAAATTCACAACCTTCAAAAACATTCGAGAAAAATTTATACCCAAACTCATTTTTCATATTTACTTTTACTTACTTCATTAATTGTAGGATGTAAGTATTTTCTCCATATTTACTTTTACTTACTTCATTAATTATCATGTTATACAATTTTTTCACTTTTATATTTTTCTCTCTTTCCCTGCACTCACATAATTAACAAGAAATTTTTTTAGACAAGGCATTTTCATTTGGTACATAAATTGATAGGTGTAAAAATGAAAAAAATAATGATAGCATGAATTGAATGAAATATTATATTTAATATAATATAAAAAATGAGAATGTCATTTTATTTATTTGTTTGGTTAGATTAAAATAATAAAAAATGATGAAAAAATAACTCTTGTATCCTTATTTAAAAATAGTATTGAAATAAAATAATAATAATAGCAAAGATATTATAGATTTTGTATAATAATTATTTTTATTCATATGTTTATTGAATATAGATATTTTTTAATCTTACAAATTTTATATTAAATGAGATTATTCAATAAAATTTTTCATCCTCCTAGCAAACAGGGCATGAACGCAAAGCATCATAATTCCTTTTGTTTTTTTTGTGTGTGAATAGAATGTACCTGTGTGACCGATTTGCAATCTGATGATCACTCCTTGCCTCTTTCTATTTAGCCATGGTTGAACATATGTAGAACAAAATGATACCTAGTTATATAAACATATTAACAGATGCTTGCCTTTTAAAAACAGAAACAAAATGGGTTAACAAGATGAACAAACGAACGTAAAATGGTTAACATGGCAATGTTTTCTCAAGAGGAACAAAACACTGACAGGTGGGGGAAAAGAAGAAGGGGGGCCGCGCTGTCGTCAGCTAATTTAAAGGCCGACGCTGATCGCAACAGACAGAAACATGCGCGTCCCTTCCATCGTATCTGGGTCCCACCAAGTTGTGCAGTGTGTCTCCCTTCTCTCCAATCCAAACTCGACAACGCATTGTCCTTACTTGGTCCACCCAATCTAAACTCGACAACGCATTGTACTAAAGGAAGTACTAGTTTCTCTCTCTCTCTCTCCCCCCTCAAATCTGTACAAGCAGTGTAGTCATTTCTCCCCTCTCTTATTATATATTCCCCGGCTTCTATCCTCCGAATAAAATGAAGTTACCTCTATCACACATACAAAAGTAGAAAGATACCATGTTATAGACTCTATATACACTCCCCATTTCTTCAGCCTTCATACTTTTCTTTCTTCAGATGGTGACTCTTTAGGGTTTCCTTATATACATACATATATATATATATATTATATGATCTATTTTTTGGGCTTGGTTGTTGCTCATTCTTCGCTCGAATCTCCTTGAATTGATTTGATTTTCTGTGTTTGTTAAAAGAGGAAAGAAATAGTGAACAAAATGGGGAGAGGTAGGATTCAGCTGAAGCGGATCGAAAACAGATCGAATAGGCAAGTGACGTTCTCAAAGCGCAAAACGGGGCTGCTTAAGAAAGCCAATGAAATCTCTGTGCTTTGTGATGCTCAGGTCGCTTTGATTATCTTCAGTTGCAAAGGCAAACTCACTGAGTTTTCCTCTCAATCCTCCAGGTACTTACTTCTCTTCTCTTTTCCCCTGTTCTCTCTCATGTCTTGTTCCTCAATGCTTGGAGATATATTCCTTGTTTTGGACCATTTTCTCTTCTGGGCATACATGGCAACTTTCTTACTTACTCTTTGTTCTTAGTTGTTACCAACTTATCACGTGCTTTCGTCCCCATTTTCTCTCTTTCTGTTTTTTCCCTTATAGAGGGCTAATATCACTCTATATGCTAAACTGAAGTAGTATTTAGTTTTTTACTAGAAGAAATTAATAGCATTCAGTTCTACATGCTAGTTTAGTGCTTAAATTCTGACATTTTTTCAGTTTGAACAATTTTCCCCCACCAACTTCAATTTCTCTCATGTTACTCATATTTTGCCTTCCAAAACCTCTTGCTTCTGACCATTTATAATCGTACAAACCCTCTGCAGAGATGACTAGTCCTGATCATAAGTGCTAAGTGCCTCATGCGTGCTCACACATAAAGTTGTTTGTGCACCTTGTTATTTATTTCTTATGTTTAATTATATATATAGATATATATATATGTTGTTGGCCTCATTTTACCCGGTACATCCTGTGTAACTATAACAGCATTGAATAGAAAAGCAGATATATATATACTAGGTTACGAACGCAGAAAGGCATCATACCCTCGATATATGACAACAATCTAGGCACTAGCTAGGGGCACTATTCGTTTATATATATATATATATATATATATATAAGTGAAGGAAAAGGAGCTCTGGTTTGGGATTTTCACAACAGTTGTCCTATATGAGAATATAAGGTTATGGCAATTTAAGAGTATAAACAAATAAAGAATGTGCAAGGCTTGCAGGCCAGTTTTGTTCACAAAAACTATTATTTTACATGTACGTAAACCTATGTAAATAACATAAATGTGCGCGTATATTAACTTTTTGTGGCATACATCATGCACTTTTCAAAAAAGCGCAGTTGATATATAAATACATATATTCTACTAGCGTTGAAAGAAATCAATAAGTCTTCTATTAAAATACCCTTTTAATATCCAATTTATCCATAATTTAATGAACTATATAGATCAATATACGACGACCACTCCCATATTGATATTGATACTATTGTTTGGGGTGCCTACAGCAATAGTAATGATGATGGTATTGAGAAAATTTTGATAGAAAACATAAAAAGGTAAATACAATTCAGGAAACAAAACCGAAGATGATAGATTACCTTTGTCTTTTCATTTTGGTTGGTGGGAATAGAGAAGAATGAAACAGAAATGAATAAAAAATAAATAAATAGAATAAATAAAAAATAATGTCTGTGTCTTTATTTTAAAAAAGATAATAAAAAGAGATAGATAAAGTTAAATAATAAATACAAAAACATTATAAATATTTTACCTCCCACACGTCATCCTTTCCCGTTCCTTCCTTGAACCAATCATGTAAAAAATCGTCTGATCCCAAATACCAAACGCTTATATGAGACTTTTGTATGTATAGTATAATTGCATTTTGAATCTTCTGTGCATGAGAGGCCGGCCAATGCTAGTACAATTTGCTTAACATGATGTACAAAAAGTTCTTATTTTACTCCGAGTGGGATACATGTGTGTTGCCCATTTTAAATAAAAGCAAACGTAATTATTTCGTTCTCATCTATTCCTTACTACTTTTCGTTACAAATCGAGTCCTTTGAAGTATGAATATATGATTATATCCATACTAGGAGTAGAACTTCAAATTTGCTTTTCAAATGCTCTGAAGGTATATGACTTGGTCCACCACTTGACTCTTCTCCCAGGATTATTAAAGTCCCACCACTGGACTCTTCTCTCGTGTAATAATATTTATATCCACTAAATTAATAAATTTTGGCCTTATAAATTATATTATTGGATTAATTTTGCGAATAAATTAAGTTTTGTCACATAAATAGTAGTATGTCATAAGTGGTATCATGCATAAAATTTTTCGTAATAAAATTGAGTTGAGCTGAACTCTAATATGTTCAAGTTTGGTCATTAATTTGAACTGGGCCTCCGAGCGTTAATCTTGAATAAACTGAGAGTAATTCATAAACGATAATATATACATGCATGTGTATTTAAATATTGATACATATACTTAGAAAAGAGGTAGTTAAAATTAGTTATAATGACTAGAAGTATTTATAAGAATAGTGTATTGATAAAGGTAGAAGATGCTTGTAAAGGATATCTTTGATCATCTAAGTGAAATATACTTTGGTGTTGTAGAGTCTTCTCTCTTTCTCGCTTAAGAGAGTGTGGAATTAGGTATATGACAAATAATTTGGTTCATTCATACCCCTATGTTTGCCTTTATTTTTTAATGTAGATTTTCAAAAATGCCCAAACAGCCAAACTTGGGCTTTTGATTACATTAGTTCAAGATGTGAATTTCTGATTGAAAAGGAAAAAAAAAAAAAGAACAAATGAAAGATGATAATATATGTGCGCATATGATCTTTCGATTCAATGGGTAAATTCATTATAATATCAGTAGTGTCATTCTCTATTTATTATTGTGTTGCATTATATAAGTAAAAGTCCATTAAAGTGTGTTAATTATAATAGATTCCACCCATCTTTAAAAACGTAGCAAGATATTTATGAATATTTTTAAGTGAGAATTAATATCACTTTCTTGTTATTAAGAGTAGTGCAGCCTGTGGTTGGTAGAAGTAAATCTTTACAAGGCTATGCTCTCCAAAATGTTAATAAAGGAGAATCATTTGACTTCAGTTCTCTGGTCATCTTCCTTGACCTAAAACAAGATAAGTTGATATAGAAATATAAATAATCATATACGTGTTACTGAATAGCATGGTGGTTCTTTGTAGTCGAAGAAGTGAAATGGAATGAACGTAGATAGAGAAGTGAAAATATATATAGTGGGTAATTTGGTGTAACCCAAAATGTACTCATAATTGATACTGTCATTAATTGTGATAATTTAATATTAAATGTTCTTATATGATTAACATCACTTTACTTTTTTTTTTGAAAAAATATATAATAATATTTGAAGTTATCAATTCTTATTAAACAATATTGCTGAGTGTTCTTTCATATGAGACCAAGTTTAGACTTAGAGTGCTATTTAAGATTTAATCTTGTCAATTCCTCAAGGTCTCCAAATTTACATTATTTATAATTTTGCTCAACTGGTCAATAAGAAATATGACTTAAGCTTGACAAAAAGATAAATAAACACTTAACGATTTAGATAACAGGATCAAATTGCTTGGAGGTTGGAAGTAAAAACCTGGAAGATAAGAGACAAAAATTAAACTGGAGTAAGAAAAAGAAAAAATTGTCAAATATATGGACTAACAGTATATTTAAAGTTTAAATTAATAGATACTCGTGTGACCGTCGCTGAGCAATTTAAACATTTTTTTTTTGTTCACTCAAAGGAGTGAATATAAAATTCCTATCAGGGTAGGATATGTAATCTACTTTTTTTTTTCTGTGGTTAATTTAGAATTTAATTTTGATCTACTGGTAATGAGTCATGGTACGTGTTATGGAATCTATGAAAAGATGGTTAAATATATTTTTTATTTTGTGGTTAGAAAAAAAATTGAGATTTTAGTTTTCGACACTACCTTGTTTAAACTGTCTGTTATCATAATATTGTCTTCGGAATTACTCTTTGGGTAAATTACTCTCCATTGAGAAATACTTAAATTATATAATTTTTTATTTATTAGAAAAATAAACATATATTTTTCTTAATATTAAAATTGATCAAAACACCCTAAAAAATAATATCAATTTTTTATAATATAATATAGTAAAAAATATATTTCTTAATTTTTTGTTCAATGTACCCTACTTTTGTTTAAAACCATAAATTTAATTCATTTAAAATTTTGAATAAATAACTGTTTTATATTGGTTAAATACATCTTTAGTACTTATCATATTATATATGTAATAATACAAGAATATATTGGTCAAAATATATGTTATGATTTATCTTTTATTATAGAAAATGTCAATATAACTCATTTTTTGATTTAAAAAAGGAAGAGTGTAATTTTTTTTAATAATTGTCTTCTTTAAGATATGTTCTCTGTGCGCGCACGCGCATGAGTGAGACACGCATAATGGAACACATGATGGAGCTTGTCAATCTCTACATTTGTATTTTGAACAAATAAGTACTCTGTTATTTACTAAAAGATAAAAAGGTATATATAAGTATTAATTAGGTTGCTTCTTTATAATTATGCATTTAGTGAGCCTAGGAAAATGATTTAGGTACCCTTGCATTAATTATGTTTTACAAGAAAATGATTTAAATACCTCTAGGCATATTTTGTCTTTTAATTAAAAAAATAAAGAGATTTTAGTCCAAAACACAAAAAATAAAAGATGCAAAGAGTTTAACAATTATATATATCTTCTATCATTATTCCTTCCTGCTGCTTTCAAAGGCCTCTGGACACTTTGCTCAGACTTCTTTCCTTGATCAGATAGTTTTCTCAAATTTCTTTGACTGAAAGCCCATGATTTAACTGCTGCTACAGTTCACATTTATTGTAATTAATCTGGAACCATTAGGGCTTCTCAATCCAGTTGAGGTTAGCTATCTTTTACGCTACCCTAAACAATTACCAAGACATCGTTACTTACACTTCCCGTCTCATTGCTTATAAATTGCTCTTAATCTAACACATATATATATATATATATATATATGCATGTTATTTGACCGTGATATTCTCTAAATAAATTTTTTTCTTGTCAAAATAGTAATTAATGAGTCTTCATGTTTCTTTTAATTTCTTTAAATTTTTAATTTTTATTTCTGGGACAGCATGAATAGCATCCTGGATCGATATGAAAGATATTCGCACTCAGAACAACTTGCTGGAGGTAACAATGATTCACAGGTGATCATTTATAGAACATAATTTCTTTGAAATTCTGAGTGCCAACTTAATTACTGTATATAGCTGAAATTAACATGAGACTAATTTTGCCTTGTATGTTTTTTACTTCATATAAACTATAAAACTATGGTACAGACCGATTTTAGAGATGAAGCACGGAGAAAAACAAGGGGAAGTGTAAATTAAAAAATGGACTATAGTCAAATTATAACTGGGTTTAGGTTTCAAATTTACAATTAATACAACCTGTGCTGTTATAACCGAATTACATAATTGTGAAAAATCTAATTAGTTAATTTCCTCAAGTCATATATATATGATCTAAGTGAATAAGATTTTGTCTTTCCATGCATGTCTTATAAATAGTGATTAAGGGCATTTGGTTGTTGCTACCCTATAACTCTCTCCTTAACACTATGTAGGGAGACTTGTCCTTGGAATTATTCAAGCTCACTACCAAGGTTGAAGTTTTAGAGAAGAACATAAGGTATAAATCGCACTAACTCTCCTCTAGTCTTTCAGCTAATGCCATGATAGTTGATCTATATTACAAAAGAGACAAACTCGTAGGAGTTAAAATTGGGGAATGGAACAAGATAAGGATCCTAGCCCTTGACATATTCATCTCAATCGTAAAAGGAGATTAGACAGGTGCTATGTGAACTATAAATTCATTGGTAATTTTTGACATAATAAATACTTACATAGTATGCTTCAAATGCATTAGAATACCAATCCAAAGTAGTCTTTTTCTGAAAATCACTCCAAAGTAAAAAACTGTGCAAACAAAAAAATTAATTAAGAACACCGAATATTTATATTGGTTCATGGTGTTTTTCTTATAGCTTAATTATCTGTCAAAGGTGAGGTACATCGAATGTGGGTCGGACCCTTGACAGAGCAAGCTAGCTCTACGTTATTAGATGCTACAAAATCAACAGTATTAATGATTTATAACTTATATTATTTTCAAAATAGGAATTATCTAGGGAAGGATCTGGATCCCTTGCGTTTGAAAGAGCTTCAGAATCTGGAGCACCAGCTTGACAATGCTCTAAAGCGCGTTCGAACAAGAAAGGTGAAGATATATAGCTAACTCAATGACGATTCACAATGATGAAATAAGAAGAAAAGCAATATGAAAGAAGGGAATCAAAAGTGTTGTGAAAATTGAATTAGCTAATATATATATTGAATTAGCTAATATATTACATATCTATTTTGTTTTAGTTAATATTCAACTCACTGGTCAATTATATGACTTGTGCAGCAACAAATCATGAATGAATCCATCTCAGAGATGCACAGAAAGGTACGGTGACTGAAATATGTATGGGATATTAATAAAGGTTATTGTTGGCCAGTGTATCACTTGAACGTAAAAAAAGAATTTAAGATGGGGTACTTATAATAGTGTCACGTTAAGCAACATCAAATTCAGGAGTCTCTTGTAGCGAAATGTGCTTGAACTATAGTTTGGAACTGAATTCATGTTCGTTAAGTAGCATAAAACAATAAATCGTAGGTATGCAACAAGTTAGTTTATTACTTTAATTTATTGTCCTTCAGAAGCATAGTAATTACTAGCAGGCTATAGCTTATACTATAGTTTCTAGCTCAACATTATTGCAAGCACTACGTCAGTTGTGTGGCCTTGTAACTTTCATATATACAACTACGCAACAAGAATTATTTTTGTGTAGCTGTATAGTTATATATATAGGACAACCAAAGCTCTAATTTAAGTGATTTTGTAAAGGACACCGTTGGAAATTCACTTGATTGAGTTCTGTTTAACCATATCATGCCATTCTCCTTTTCTTATGCTTTTGATATGGTTGATGAGCAAAAGATGAAGACGAAATTGGAGAAATTCTTATATAATTATTGTAATAATTATTATAGCGAGGCATTTGTACGTTGTCGAAAACATGACTCCAATATTTACACATAATATGGGCCCATAATGCAACATTTATTAGACAAAGTTACCTGAAATCTGATTGCCAATCACCACTCCTTTTCTTTGACTAACAAATATTGTATTGTTGGCTAAATTTAAATGAATTGGTTTGATGATATTAAACAATATACGATACAATAATTATACCTAAGAACTTTTCAAGAAAATTGAGGGATTGCTTAATTATGATCATTGTGATGATATTGCATTTGATGAAGGTAAGGAATTGGTTTAACTATTTTAGAATAAAGTTTAAATCCAAAAACTTTGTTAATATATTTAAGTTAATAGTGATTATGGATAATTATTATGGGACTTTTTTTGAATGTGAGTATGGTTTTTTAGTTAGTCGTTATCAATTATGTTTTAGTTTCTTTTGAAAAAAAATTTGCGCTACAACTTCATGTAGCTAGTGCAATGTTATGCATTGTGACATTTAAGGGTCCTTGGCTACGGGGTTATTAATAACTATGCTTAGAAGTGAGCAAATCCTCTATTTAAGGCTATGACTTTATTAAGAGTAATGCTTAGATGTCTTTTGTTTTCTACTTTGTTTTTCAATTTCTTTTAATAGTAGAGTTTATTAGACTATTTTTTTATGACGTGCAATTAGTTTCTTACAATTGTTATAAGGTGCTTGCATAAAGCCAGTTGGGAATACAAAGGTAACTGTCTGGTTAATCTGCATATAACAGGAAAGGGCATTGCGGGATCATAACAGCATGCTAGCAAAGAAGGTATGAGCCACACATAGATATGCAACTGGTTATTTTTCATTCCATTATATATATATATATATACACACACACACACACTATTAAACATTAAAGATTAAACAAAAATGAGTTTCATTGCATTAATTTATGACAATGCATAGGTGAAGGAGAAGGAGAAGTCACGGACGATTGCTAAGGGTCCCCAAGGCGGGCAACGAACTCTAGATCCATGTCCATTCGACGTCAACGTATCTCAACCACAGCTACCACCACCTCCACAATTACCGCTTCCTACTCTAACTCTCAGGTATATATTTGTTAGAAAATAGTATTTTGAAAATGGAGTCAAGAAGAAACTTGGGGGGCTTAAAAACGTGAATTGTACACTATCCTTAAAGCAATATTTATCTCTTATTTTTGCTTCAAAGTAATGACAAACTTGATTTTAAGATTGATCTAAAGCATCTTAAAAAATTGCACTCAATAATTTGTGAAACTCTCTCCTTTAAGAGAACTGCAAAGGGTTAGAGAATTGAGATAAGAAAGAGTAATTTTTGATATATTTGTTTGTATTTAGAATCAATTTTTTATATATTGATTCTAAACCATCATGTTCTTTCTCAAAATCAAACTCATAAAACACTATTTAATCTCAAATAATTAATCATATGACCATTTCATATAAAAAGACATGATTTCTTCATCAAAAAGTGCCAAAACTGACAAGAATTTTTGTGTTTTCTGATAAGTCTAGTTTGATGAGTCAATTGCTTTAAGAGAGCTAGTTAATTGTTGAGATCCAACCAGTTGACTGGTTACAAAAGTCAGTCAACTAGTGTATCACAAAATCCTTAGGTTTCTTTCAGACCAATCGATTGCCATTGCTAGTCAATTGGTTTTAGGGAATTAGTTGATTGCTCTCTTACAATAGCGAACCTATAATTTCCTTGTATTAACTAGCTTCATAAGCCAATCAACTGCCTTGTACCTAGAACATTCTTGTTTCATTCTATAAGATGCCAGTTGACTGATATCTTGATATCAGTGGACTGGTATCTATCAAAATTCTTACTTTTATGATATACTAATCGGCTTGTTTAAGATATTAGTTGATTGTCTTTTTATTAGACTTTTTTTCTTTAGTTTTGTAAAATATTCTCAATAATATATATTCTCCCCCCTCCAAGAAAAAAAAAAAACACACACACAATTGTAGAGAAGAAACATATCTTCTGAGAAAATATACAACATCAAAGTTGCATCATATAATTAGTGGATTTTGTTTCTGCCTTGCTAGAACAAACTTTTGTTCAATATAGTTTCAATTTAAGATCCTATAAGGCTAGGAACAATAGATAGATTCAGTAAATGTAGCAAAATATTTTCTTTTAATGCACTTCCACTATATGTAATATTTATGGATAAAAAAGAAGTTAACACAATATAGTTATTGACATGTCAATTCCTCCTGGCTAAGGTAGGAAAAATTATTTATCTTTATCGTACGCACATTATATGTTGTTTATTAAGAGATAACGAAAAGTTCAAATTAAAAATGGTGCAGTGGAACTTCTGAAGCAAAAGGAGCGCTGGTGGAAGCTGAAGCTCAAGCTGGTCCTAGTAACAGGATCATCATGCCCCCATGGATGCCGTTTCATATGACTAGTTAGACTATATAATGACCTAGATCAGTTTATGATATGTAAGATGAACGTTGCAAGAATCAACAGTGATATGTAATAGCTACGCATGTATGTGCTAAGTTAAACAAATACATATTTTGTTGTATAGGCTGGGCCCTTCAATGTATTGGGAATGCAGCCTCTCGATCGTATTTGCGGAAAGCATAACATATTTAGGTGAAAACTCTATATATAATGGTCTTCCCTCTTGAAATCCAATGTTGATGCTAACGCAAAGAGATTAGCTAGCTGAGGCAAATGTTATAATTTTATAGAGCATTGGGCAATGACGTCATATATATTCGGGACGAACCAAACAAAAGTGCTTTTTGGGGGGGGGGGGAGCGAAGGGTGTTAGATATTTTATGTTTGATATAAATACTAAAATTTACTTTAAAAAATGTAATTTTGGTATGTATTGAGTTGATATAATGATGAAGTTTACTTAAATTAAAAACTAAAGACAAAAATAATAAAAATAATAAGAGAAGCATAATATAACACCAAAATAAAAATAAGTGCTTAAATACAAGTAACGCACATATGTATAATGTGCATTTTCCATCAATATCACACTATCTAATTCAGCAGGCTAAATTTTTGTACATTTTAAGGGGTATTTTATCAAATTGAGAATTCTTTTGGAGAATTATTTATAATTGAGAAGGGGACAACATCCGAAGGTTAAAATGTAGCAAGTTGAAAGTTAATGTCATCTTTCTTTTGGCAAAAGGGGAAAAAATTTGTATTGCCATATTTCAGTTGTACAATAAAAATATTATTTATAAAATTTAAAAATAAACAATATTTGTTCTGTTTAATAAGACAACTATAATAAAACTATAAATAAATAAATAAACAAACAACCGAGTCAATTAATTTAATAGCTAAGTTAGAAAACACAACAACAAAAGTCGTTAGAATTTGAGGTCAAAGATCACATTTTCATCAAAGTATCTCTAGTAACTGGTGTGGGTAGATCCATAAAGGCAAAGAAGTTCAACCTAAAGTATTTAGGTCCATTCTAAATTCTTTCCAGAGTCAGATCAGTAACTTACAGAATAGCTTTACCTTTCAACCTAGCCCAACTTCATGATATTTTCCATGTATCCCAATTGAAAAAGTGCTAGCCAAACCTTTCACATGTCACAGAATATGAAAATGTAGCATTATAGGACAACCTTTCATTTATTGTGAAACCAAAAAGAATTATAGATACCGAGGTTAAGTAGCTGAGGAACAAAAATATTCCTCTAGTGAAAGTAGTCTAGAAAGGGCTAACTCCAAAAGAAGGTACTTAGGAGATGGCAGCAGATATGAAGGAGAGATATCTAGAGCTTTTTTCATAAGGTACGTTCTAAATTTTGAAAACGAAATTTTTATTTCTAGAGCAGGAGGTGAAATGTAATAATCGACTTTTTAACTGAACTGGGACTAGTATGTTAATGAAAGATGACCCTATAGTAAATTGAATTAAGGTTAAATAAAGGTAAAATATTAATTAGTATGTCAAGAAACGAGGATAAAAAATCATACACAAAAAGAAAATAAAGCTAAAATAGCAAAACGGAGCAAAATGAATCATCGATGGCAAAATTGTAGTTTTGAGCAAGTTTTAGGAAACTCAAGGAAAATAGTTTTAAAGCCTATAATGAAGGTCACCAACAATTTTAGAGGTCCTAAAAATCATAAGATAAGTCAAAATTAGCTAAAGCCTTTCTGAGGTGCTAAAAAGGTCAGACAATGTTGAAATTTTAAGCGAAACTAGTTTTCACCATTTTAAACTAATCAAACCTAAAAATTAATGTTTTTATGTGAAAGAGCACCCTAAAATTTGTAAGGAGTAGTTAGATCATGAAAAGCCTAAAAAATGAGTTCAAACGGAGCAAACAGATGCATAGGGGTAAAATAGTCATTTAAAAAAATTATAATATGAGGCTTCTTAAGTAAGATACACCTCATCATCTTCTCCAAGATTCTATTTTCAAATTTTAGACTAGCCATGGCATCACACTAAGGGAAGGGAGAGAGAAAAAGTTTAAGTTTCTATTTAAGTAAGAAAACAACCCCGTTTCATCTCACGTCAATTAAGAAAGTTGTTCTTCTTTTTAAAAGTTCTCTAATGGTGGTTTTCTTTTCTTGAAAATTTAAAGATTCAAGTCAAACCTAAGCCAAAAAGGAACTCTTTTCAACAAACCAATCGGTGAAAATTAATTTACTCGAAAAGTACATCATATTGAGGTAAGATTTTATTTGAAACAATTACAAAACCTTGTATTCTAGCCCTTGTAAGTTTTGGCCTAGAGAGAGAAAGGGAGGAGGAGAGTTTTTCTTCATGTGTTCATAAAGGAACCAAGAGTTTTAGCATGTAAGGATTTCATATCTAACATTAGTTTTTCTATGAATCCTAAAAAAAAGCAATTTTAAACCATATTATGTAATGGTTCAGCCTAGGTAAGTTCAATGGCTAACCATGTTATTTTCCATTCCTAATGAGTATATTTAGATGTTATTTGATGTAAGGAGCAAAAATCTAATATTAGAATTGATTAAAACTTTGAAATGTGCAAGTTAGGGTTTTATGGTTCCATTTTCAGCCAAGGATGATTTTAAGGAATTAGGAAATTGTTCAATGGATTCTTGGACTATAATAAGTTTTAAAATGACATAAAAACAATAATGGAGGCATTAGATTGAATTTAGAAGCTAGAAGTTGAAAGTTAGAAATTTAAAAGTCAAGAAAGAGCATTATGGAAACAATTGATTTTAGGCTTGTGTGACCAAGCTTGTAAGGTTCCTACTTAATCCTAATGTGGCCATGTAAATCATATATGGCAAGATTTTAAATCCTAGAAGTTGAATTCTTGAAGTTTTCCCTTGAGACTTAAGGTTCCATATTGAACTCTATTATGTAGAAAAGTGAATTTACCAAATGAATAGTGCTAATGACCAAATGAATAGTAATGATGAAATTTGTGGTTTGAATTATGAATTCTAGAAGCATAAGTTAGTCTAAGATTTAAGTTTAGTAAAATCCCTAACCTAAAGTATACGTGTTGAACCAATCATGGGGAGATAAAATCCAAATGAAATTTCAGAAATTTAGACCCTTGAATATGGTCAAATTTGAGCATTTAGATGACAAATTTACCACCTAATAAGCAAGTGTCTTGGAAGTATGCAAAAAATAAGATTTTAAGTCACTAAAGTAGGTTAAAGTATAGATAAAAGTCAGAGATTTAAGAGAAGTAGTTATGAGCACGAGATATTGATGATGTGTTTATGTGTATTTCTATGACAAAGTAGTGACTAGTGAGGGTTCATCCCATTGTAAGTGTAAAGTAGAAAAAGAAAAAGAGATGGAGCCAAAAATAGAATGGAGAAATTGGAGATTTTACTAGGTCTTATCACCTATCCAAGGTTACTTACTCTTCCCTATCTAGTTGCATGCATATTTATTTAAGCTTGATATGCATTGTATTGCATTGATTGTTTATCACAGTATATGCTTTATTGCATTTTACATTAATTGTATGTCATTTTTGCATATTATGTTTAATAAGCTATGGTTAAGAGATAAAAAAGAGCAATGGGAATGAACACAGTAGTTCTCCCAAATTCAAGGAAAAGGCCTAAACTAAGTAGAGTTTCATGGCCTTGATTGAGTATAATGCAAACATGTAAGCATTTATGTTAGTTTTATATGACTATGCATATTTGTATTGTTCTTGCTTGACCGTCTCATATTTATTTTGGGTGATTTGAGTATAGCTATTGAGATTTTCTCAAATCTCACCTCAATCTCTATTTTCTCACTGACCAGTTCCAGGTGAAAGTTCTAGTATTGGCAAAGGAAAAGAGAAAGAATGATAATGGGATTCGCAGAATTTTATGAATGTTTTGTATCTAACATTTTGTTGTAATGTACAAGGAATGTATGTGTATTATGATTATCTCTATCATGATGTATTATGTATACTAGTATACCATAAATAGTGATGTATAACTCTACCTTGAGTTATATAATTTCAGTTGATGTTTTATGGCTAGATTGTGGTATATGACCCTGTTATTATCTGTACTTTCCTATGTCTATGAGTTTGGGCTATAATATGACTATTTGAGTGGTTTGGATGGTCAATTTTATAAAGGGAAACTTTGTCGAATTTTTCTTAGAATATTATGTACATTTTTTTTAATGGTTACGTTGTTTGGACATAGAATTTATGAAAAATGCAAGTATATGAATTTCAGAAATTATGGATTCAGGATTTTTTTTGTCATTTGTAAATAGACTTACTATTGATCCATTGTAATTACATAAGAGCTTGATAGCTAAAATTTTAACTTTATTTTCTTTTATAATACTCATATTATTCTTAGTTTTAGTTTTTTTTAAATAGTTAAGTTTTATCACTTTTTAAAAGAAATGAAATAAAATAAATAGAAAAAGAGAATATAAAATAATAAAATAATAAAATACCTTGAGACTTGATTTGTGGTGGTGGAAGCACTGAACAAAGTTAATAGTAAGTGAGTTATAGGGATGCTAAAAGAGAACTTAGGAACAAAACTTGGAGGGAGAAGCTTGTGTAATTGTATTGCAAAGTAAAGCAAATTGCTTTCTTACACTAGCTCTATGCCATTGTCACGTGAAGACTGAAGAATAAAAAGTTCTGATGAAGCTTTATTTTTTGTTTGAATTTTGCATTTTAATTTACTTTATTTTAGTTATTTTATAAAATGTACTATTATGATCAAAATCAAATACAATTATGTATTTAAAAGTATATATTAAAAACTTCAAAAAAAATTAAGGAAAGGGCAATAATATCACTCACACACGCACACACATATATTTATAGATAACTTTTTTGGAGGTGGTTGCCCTTAATTAAAACTCTCAACTTTGTCCATCTTATATGTCTACTTTATAGCTATAAGTAAGGTGGTCAAACCTACAAATTTAAGCAAATTTGTAAAAAGGGATGAAATCGTAACATAGATTCATAATATAAATTTATAAAACTTTATTTTTATTAAAAATAGTTATTGAAATATATAATTACATCATACATAATAGTTAAAATATAATATAAAGTAAAAAATTATTTAAATACAATTCAAAAGAAATTTATTCATATTTTATAATATTCAACATAAAAATTTGAATAAAATTCATACATAATATTCAACAAAGATCTTTAAAACTTTGATATTATTATCTCTATCATCATCTCCCATCACCATCATCATCTCCATTTACTTTACCAAGGCAATGGTAGAATGCATGCAAAGTTATAAAAGATTGAAGCAATATCATGTCGTGCTATGCTAGTGCTATAAGGTTGTGTGATAGTGTGAGTGTATTTGAAGATGGGCAACATTTCTTTCCTTAGCTCAGGCAACAAGAAGCAGAAGGCAAAGGTGCAGAACAAAGGCATGAAGATGGGATCATGGGAAGCAAGTTAACTAAACTCTATATGCAATGTTTGACACTTTCTCTTTTTATCTTAATACTTTGAAAGGTTGGCACAATTTTGATTTATTTTTTTGGACTTGAATTGACACAATCTTTAAGTTCAGAAAGAATATTTTCAAATTTGTCAAACTCACCTCAAACTCATTAAGTCAATTAATTTTACATGAGTTAATTACAAATTTACATATATTAGCGCTGATTCCAAATTTGCAAGTGATTTGATACCTTTTTTTTAACATAAAAACATAAACTTAGCAAATTAGCTCATTGAGTTTGACAGCCATAATTACAAGAATGGGTGATATTTGTTAAGATCCTCATTCCTTATGGAAGAACTAGTCCCACTAAAAACTAATTAAGTAATCTATAAAATAATTAAAGCCCATACCAGATTATAATTTGATAGCTTTCTCAGTTCAATATGAAAAAAGATAGTCTTACTAAAAACTAATTAAGTAATCTTGCTTGAGGCATGGGAATGGATTTCCAATGGAAATGCCTCTGTGTGAATATTTTATTTAAAAGGAAGTTATATTAGCATAATCTTTGTCTCTAATTATTATATCTCTCTTAATATAGAAAAATTGCAATCAATCCCCTAATCTATTAGTTACATGGAGATAAGTTTCTTATCAGTTAAATTTAAAATTTTAAACATATAAAATTACAAAAAAATATCTTTAATAATATTTAATATTCTCCTCTTTTTCATCTTTTCCAATTAATCTATTCCTTCAAATGTTACAAGCCTAAAAGCTCCTGTTGAGTAGTAGAAAATAGGCAACTAAAGCTCTATACCAATATTGGAGGCAAAGTGGCCCTATAGGTTTTGAGCACCTGGCAATATTTGATACTTTCAGGCAAAGTGACCGTAATAGATTTACCCAACGTGTTGAAACTCTTTAGGATTTTTGAACTATGAAGTCTTTGATCTTGAGTTGGTAGTATGAAGGAAAAAACAAAGCTAAGAAAATAGCAATTGATCAATGCATTGCAAGTAAATATAATATTGTGATTATTAGCTTAAAAAAGTAGATTATTGTGATTGAAGATTGATGGACTAGCTAATTCTAGGCCAGGCCCACCATGATTGGCTTAGTGTTAAACCATGAAGCTTACAGACTTCTCATGCATGTGATCTCTAGTAGATTATTATTTTCTCCATTCCTTTCACGTGAAATCCATTGCATGCTAAGTTATAGTCTTTTCTGTTATAAGAATTTTTTCATCCTTCTTGTATAGATTTTTTAATTGCCATGTGGTGTCATCTTAGAATGTTTTGTTGTAACAATTTGTAATATATATATTAATATAATGTAGTAGCAGAGAGTAGAGAAGTTGATTATCTCATTCATCTATATTGTCATCTTCCTAAAATCTATCTTAGTATCAGAGCCTTGATTTAGGTTACACCATGGCTTTTCAATATCAATATGTCTCAGCCACCTCTACTACTGCAAATCAACAAGAAATGCTAGTTAACATATCATTGATTCTTTATTAACTATCTTAACCAAATCAACTCCCTTTATGACATCTCTTTTGCAAACATGCTCTATCAAGCTGGACAGAGGCAACTATTTACTCTGGTAGTTAATTATTCTTCCTATCATTCACAGAAAATTAGTTGGATGGTTTTATTTACGGAACCAAAGAATGTCCACCAAAGGTTCTTTCTAATGATGTAGGGATGAATCCTAAATATGAAAAATGGATAGCCAATTATCAGGTCCTTTTTGGATGGTTATATAGCACTACGACTATTGATGTAGCATTCTAATTACTTCATTGTCAAACTTCACAACAACTACGAAAAGATTTTAAAGACCTTGCTAAAGCAATCACTCGATCTTGTATAGCACTCTTTAAGAGTGAACTACAACAAACCCGAAAAGAGTCCTTCAAAATGGAGGAATATTTGAACAAACTAAAAACTGTTTCTGACAACTTGTTATTAGTTAGAAATTCAATTACCACCAGTGATTTAATCACGCAGGTGCTAGCTTATCTCAATGCCGAGTACAATCTTATTATGGTACAACTCCCGGAGAAAAAGAAGATCTAACTTAGGTGGAGTTACAAACTTCATTGTTCACTTTTGAGAGCCGTCTGGAGCAACTCAATAATTTTTGCAATCTAAGTATTGGTCAACTTGCTATTAATGCAACTTACGCCAAATCTGAAAATAGATTTACCAACTTTGATACTGCTCGAGGACAATGGAAAGGTTCCTCTTAATACAGTACAAGAGGTGGTAGATCATGAGGAAGAGGAAACAAAGGAAATGGAGGACCAACTTGCTAAGTGTGTAGCAAATCTAAGCACATAGCTATGACATGCTTCTTTTGCTATGATAGAATGTATATGGGTAGTCCACTTACTTCCAACAGAGAAATTGATGAACACAACCCAATAGCTTATGTTGCTTCTCCTTCATGTGTAAAGGATCTAACATGGTATGTGAATAGTGGAGCAAACTCACATATCACAAATGACTATGGTCAACTTAGCTAGGTTGATCCTTATGACGGTAAGACAAAAATAACAGTTGGCAATTGTCAAACTCTTAGAATTCTAAACACTGGAAATTCTTCTCTTGTTGCTTCAAAACCTTTGTATTTAAAAAATATTTTATTTTCTCCCAATGTCACCAAGAATTTACTAAGTGTATCAAGATTGGTTAATGATAATAACGTGTCTCTTGAATTTCACCCATTTGAATGCTTTGCAAAGGACAAAGTGACAGGGGAGCTTTTGTTGCAAGGGACAATTAAGGAAGGTCTCTACAAGATAAATAATCCAAGTTGTAGTATTCAAAAACCAAGTCATTCTGTGCAATTAATTCCTTCCCAAGTTTTGATATCTGTTACAGAGAAATGGCATCAAAAGTTAGGACATCTTTCAACTCATGTATTGTCACAAATACTAGATATATGTAATGTCAAAATTAAAGATAATGAGAACAAGTTCTTTTGTGAGGCTTGCTAATTTGGAAAATCTTATTTGCTTCATTTTAAACATTCTGCTTCTCATGCTTCAAATCCTTTAGATTTAGTCCATATAGATCTTTTGGGGCCTTCACCTATAGTCTCCCCAAGTGGTTACAAATACTATATTCACTTTTTAGATGATCATACTCATTTTACATGGATATATCCACTGAAACAGAAAGGAGAAGCATTACATACATTCATTCAGCTTAAAAGGCTAGTTGAAAATCAATTTGAACGAAAAATTAAAGCCTTGCAAAGTGATTAGGAATGAGAGTTTAAAAGCTTCACAACTCTTGTGTAGGACTCTAGTGTAAATTTTAGACATTCATGTCCTTTAACCTCTCCTCAGAATGGAAGAGTAGAACGCAAGACATAGTGGAACTTAGTTTAAATTTCTTAGCACAAGCTAAGATGCCATTGAGATATTAGTGAGATGCTTTTTAAACCTCTGTATTTCTAATCAATCGACTGCCAACACAATTTCTTGAAGGACATTCTCCATTTTATCAAGTTTACGAGCATCATCCAGATTATAAAAATCTTTGAGTGTTAAAATGTGCTTGCTTCCCTTGTCTCAAACCATATAACTGGCACAAGATGGAGTTTCATACAACAAGGTGCATCTTTCTTAGCTATAGCAACTCATATAAAGGATTCAAATGCTTAAGTTCCATAGGAAAAGTTTATATATCTAGACATGTTATATTCAATGAAGAGGATTTTCCTTTTCAACAAAGTTTTCTCAATATAAAACAACCTTTTGATGTCTTAATTAATTCCGTAGTATTCTTTCCTCATTTTCTACAACAGCATCAAGACTGTTTATCACACAATCTTCCATCACAAAATATGTTGCCTTGTTCATTTGAAATGCCCTTAACTAACTCAAAAGGTTTATGTCCAAATGTGTCTCTTAATAATAGTTTTTCAGCATGTCCTCAATCTGGTAATTTAGATTTAGAATCCAAATATACAATGTCTGAGACTCAGTGTTATGAAGATATAAGTGAAGAAGCTGCTGCTACAACTCACACTATTGAAATGGATAGTGCTCATATTACATAAAAAACATCACATTGTTACTTGAAGTAAAAGGAGAATTTTTAAACCCAGATACCCCTTTATTGGTTTTACTCAGGCCAAATTAAAATCTGAAAGTGAACCAATAAGTGCTGAAGAAGCTCTAAAATCACCCCATTAGAAAGAAGCAATGTAGAAAGAGTTTCAAGCCTTAATTAACAATAATACATGGACTTTGGTGCCTTATAATAGTCAATATAACATAATTGATTGCAAATGAATTTTTAAAACTAAGTACAAAGCAAATGGCTCAGTGGATAAACACAAAGCAAAACTTGTAACTAAAGGTTTTCAACAAGATCTAAAATTTGATTTTGGAGAAACATATAGCCCAATGATTAAAACATCAACAATAAATTTGATTTTGGCTATTGTAGTACACCACAATTGGGAAATTAGACAATTAGACATAAACAATGCTTTCTTCAATGGCTTTCTCAATAAACCAGTCTTCATGACTCAACCATAAGGATTTAAAGATTCTCAACAACTTCAACATATTTGCAAGTTAACAAAGGCACTTTATAGCCTTAAACAAGCACCTAAGGCCTGGTTTGATAGGCTTAAGGAGACATTACTTCAATGGGGTTTTATAATACCAAAGGAGATACTTTCCTTTTTTTTTTAAATCACAAAAGAGTTATTGAATTTCACTTAGAAACTTCATCATTTTTTCTCTTTAAAACACATGGGGTCTCTTCACTATTTCTTGGGGTTTGAAGTCTCTCGAGATAGTTTAGGTATTTATCTCAGTTAATGAAAATATGTGTTAGACTTATTGAAGAAATTCAAGATGGCAGATGCTGCTCCATGTCCTACTCCTATGATAGCCAACAGAACACTGTTAATTCAAGATGGTAACTTGATGAAAAATCCTTCAACAAACACAAGACCTGAGCTTTCATTCCCTATAAACAAACTAAGTTAATTCCTTAGCTCATCCACCTCAGTTCATTGGCAAGCAATAAAAAGTTTCTTGAGGTATGTAAAGGGGACTATACATCATGGTATCCATATCAAAAAATCATATAAGATGGATATTATAGGTTTCTTTGATGTTGATTGGGCCTCCTGTCCTTATGACCAAAAATCAATTGTTGGATATTGTGTGTTTCTTGATAATACGCTTGTGTCTTAGGCATCTAGGAAACAGAAAGTGGTTGATCAATTAAGCACTAAATTAGAGTACCAAACTCTTGCAAACCTAGCAACTAAAATCACTTAGATCAAATCTTTTTTAAAAGAGATAAGGTTTATTTTGCACACTACTTCTACAGTCTGATGTGATAATATAAGTGCAAGTGCACTTGTAACAAATTCGGTTAATTATGAATGAACAAAAGACATTGAAATTGGTGTACATTTTGTTTGAGATTAGATTTTAGCAAATTAGCTCAACATTGGTTATGTTCTTTCTTCTCATGGTTGACTATTTGACTAAGGCTTTAACACACTCAAGATTCTAGTATTTGCGTGACAAACTCAAAGTGTGTTCCACACCGTCTAGTTTGAATGGGGGTGTTAAACATGAAGCTTATAGACTTCTCGTGCATATGACCTCTAATAGATTATTATTTTCTCCATTCCTTTCACGTGAAATCCATTTCATGCTACGTTGTAGTCTTTTTTGTTATAAAAATTTTTTCATCCTCTCTATATAGATTTTATACTTGCCAGGTGGCGTCATCTTAGAACATTTTGTTGTAATGGTTTGTAATATATATACCAATACAATATAGCAATAGAGAGCATAGAAGTTGATTATCTCATTCAACTATATTGTCATCATCTTGAAATCTATCTTTTTAGTGAGGGACTAATTGGCCCACAAAGCTCTCCCTACTAGTTAATGTTGTAATAACCCAAAAAAAATTATAGTAATGATGATGATGATGATGATAATGATAAAATTAAAAATAATTTTTAATATTAAATAAATTATCTTATGATAGAAAATATTAACTAATTAGTTTGAATTAAATTTTAAAGTATAAAAATTATTTTATAGAACTATTTGGATATTTATTTTACATTTAAGAGGATTCTTTTATATTTCAAAACCTTTATATAGACTATCTTTATCAAATTCAAATATTTATAAAACTTTATTTAAATATTTAAACCAAAAAGTAATTTTTCGTATATCTTAATTTGATTCAAATAGAAGAAAACATAGTTTTTTTTCTCTCTCTTCTCTCTTTTCCTCTTTTCTGACAACACATGACACTTTTCATCTACTATATACAAAGCCTTATCAACATTCTTTCTCCAATAAAATGTAGCATCACTATGTGTGAACCCACAATAGCATTATTCTTTCATCTAAAAGTGTAGCTTCTTCCATTCCCAAGAGAAAATAATGTCGTAATTGCTTTATCTGCATCTTTATTAGTTGAAACTTTTACATCTTCCTTCTTTTAAATTTGGCCATTGTTGAAACTTGGAATTTAGGATTTTTAGTTCTGAACTTACTAGTGCAAAATTAACATATCTATTTTTTAATTTCTTATTCCATAAGGTAATTTCTAAACTCAATTTAAATTGTGAAAAAAATAATTTTTTAAAAAATACAAATTTATGATTAGTATTGTTGATAAAGGATTTGTTTTAAATTTGAGACTTTAGTTATTATGATTTATGGTTAGTCAAATTAATATCATAAGATGTCAATAGGATGGTTATTAATAAATTTATGTTTAATGTGATTTTAGGCGTTACTCAAGATATCCTATTGGCATTGAGTCGATAAGAGGGACTTATACTATTAGTTTTTATTGGTGAGTGTATAAATAGTAATATGATACCTTTCGTTTACATCTTGATTATATATTTGTTTGCCTTAAATATCACTTTAAATAATTCTTATTCTGCTGTTATGGAGAAACAAATCTTAAAATTTAAAAAATTTTCAATTTCAAAATATATGATAAATAAGGGTGAAATTTATAAATACATAACATGAGAATGTTCTTATAAATGTAAAGTGTAGATGATGATAAAACTTTTGATATATTATTTTTTATACCATGAACTCTTATTCAAATTGTCTCTTTTAGTCATTTTATATAATATTCTTTATATTCTAATTTTCTCCATATAATTCCATAAAGTTGGTTGTAATTAACTAGTAATATTACATACATATATATTATCTATCTTATTCTAATTTTTTTCTTATATAATTTTTTAAAGTTCATTTGTTTCTAATTAATTGGTAATTATATATATATTTGAATTATTTTCATTTTTAATATCATTATTATTATTTGTTTATTTATGATAAAATATTTATTTACATTATTTAAAAAGTAATGATACTTTTATAAGTAAAATGATGAGAATGATAAATTATTATTTTGTTGTCTTGTACTTCTACTAAAGTATCTTTATTTCTATGAGGAGATTTATTCATATAAATTAGATTTGTGTTCAATATATTTTAAAATTATTTCTTTAATTAAATTTAGCTTTTTGTAATAATTTTTTAAAATTATTTATGATTGGTGTGGCACTTAAGGAGAGTCATTTTTTTTCCTTGATTACGTTATGAAAATTTAAGTTTTACATTAAATAGCATAAGATGTTTAGTATGTTATTTATGAAATTTGAAAACTTAAATTTTGTATTAAATAATATAAGATACTTGATGCGATACCTATAGAGATTTTTTTTTCTATTAATAGTGTTTTTAAGGATGGATCATTTATATCTTCTTGAGCCCTATTATTAATATATACTATATATTTAAAAACATAATGGATGAGATATAGTATGAATCCTTTAGTCATTGGCGAATATAATGGCTTGAATATGTTGAATTAAGTTGATGTAAGGAAAGGTGTAAAGATGCTATGAGATGTGACAAACAACACAATAGCATTTTGAAGTTATGAAATAAGAAAAATTATGTGGCATTAAAATGTGAAAAGTGTGGTGGCACCCGGATGTGAAATAAGCAAAGTATGGTGGCACTGAAATATGAAACAAGTAAAGTGCAATATTAAAAAAATAAAAAAAATAAAGTGCAATGACACTATGAGAAATAATATGATATGCCCTCTCACACAATATTCATTTAATGATTTTTTATTTATTTGCCTTTAAAATTTATGTCTTTTTAGCACTTGGTTACTATTTGAAAAGAAAGTATTTATTTATTTATTTTTGAATATTATGAATTGATAATTTATCTTATTTTATTAATGATACTCAATTGCAAAAAAATCAAATATGTTTATTTTTCCTGCACAGCTGGTAATTTATGCACTTATTGAGTTAGTATTAGATTCACTCCACTTCTAGTGCTTTGGGGGTTAGTATGTCTTCTTAAACCTCGGGTAAATTTTTTATTAGATAATAGTAATGTAAAACTTTGTAACGCTGTGGCTATAAGGTGTTGGGTCGAGTACTATAGTTCGAGAATTATAGTTTTTTAAAGTTGTTCATTTTACTTTTCTTTCTTTCTTTTTGTTCTTTTTATTTTTTTTAAAAAAGTGTTAATTACTAGATTAAAATTATTTATACAAATTATGAAGCATTGGCATTAAAAGGGATGTTTGTAAGATTTTTGGCAACTCCTATCTTTGATGAAATAAATAATGTATTTTAAAAGTGAGAATTTTTTTTAAAGATATTCTTAGCTTTATCACGATTATTTCTTTAAACTTGCCAGGTTAAGTTAACTTTGAGTTAGTTTAATTTATGCCTCAATTATAATTAAGAATTTAAGTTGTGACAAACGCCCTGTGACTTGCCAAACCACTCGCTATAGAAGGTCGATACATGTGCTCAATAGTCTGTGACACACTCATCTGCTTGCCCTGATCAATGTTTTTTGCCTAAACCACTCGTTCGAATATAGGTGTCAAGTTTTACTAATTATGAGACTGCTACTAACTTTGTCTATATTATTAGTTGTATGATATATTAAAAAATATAAAAAAGTGAGATAAAAAATAATTTTTATATATTTATTTAAAAAATAATAAAATAGGTATTATTAAATAATAATTATAAAAATATAATAGAAATTTCATACAAATTTAAAAGAGATTCCCTTTTTTATTACAAGCAACCAAATGGGCAATAGTTCTTTGATCTCATTCTCTTACTTCGGTTAGATCACTCCATTAGAAGAAGAGCATTAAAAAGGAGACTTCGATTAGGCTATATAGAGCCTCAGTTGCCTATGTTTTTTACTGCCCAAAGAGTCATTAACAGATTGGTCGGGGAAGACAGAGAAGGGCAAAAATAATATTATATAATATAAAAGATATTTTAATAATTTTACCTAGTTAAAATTTTTAAATTTAAATGATAAAAGATTTATTAAATTAGCTAATAGGTTAAGAAGTCAATTGTAAAGTTTTTTTTTTCTTTTTCTTTAAAAAAGAGAGCATTGCAACTAGGAACAAAGATAAGGGTGAATAAATACAATTTCCTTTTTATTTAATTAAAAACATTTAGTGTTCATGTTATTTGAATTTAGCTTAAATAAATAAACGAGTAAAAATTAAGATAAAGGATAGTAAGTCGACTTTTTTTGTTTTATTTTAAAAAGTCATTGTAATAATGATAAATTACTGCGGTTTAATATAACTTTTTTTAAAAGTCATTCTTTTTAAATTTGAAATTTATTTAACTTTATTTATAATTTTTATCTATCAATTTATAATAAGCACCAGTTTCTATTTGAAAAGAAAAAATTATTTATAATTTTAGATATTGAAATAATAATATTTGTTATACATTATTGTTATTTAATATCAAAATTTATCTCTGATCTTATTAATTTTTATAAGAAAATTATTTTTTTAACAACTTCTTCAGTGCAATTCTTATTCAAAAATTATCACATTTTCAAAGGAAATCTTACGATGTAAATTATTTCCCGTACATATATGGTCACAATTTATTTATTTATTTTTGAATCCAAGACTGAAGTATATTAAACCGCATTAATTTATCATTATTAATTCAAGGAAAATCAGAGGCAAATATCTGGCAAAAAATAAATCTACAAACACAGAAGATCATATACACGTAAGGATGCGATTTGAGTTTGATTCAATTTCATGTCTATACACAAACAAATGGATTTTCTACTATTCCTAAAATGGCTTATTAATTGGCATTTCTTTCAATAAATAAAATTAGAATGAATTAAAATTTAAATCAATATAAAGTATTAATTCAACGGACAAATTTAATTTGGTTCAACGAATAAGAGACAATTTTAAAGATAGGCGTAGTTATTGCATATGTTAATTTACTTAGATTCTATTTTAAAGAAAACTAAAAAGCTGTCCGTAGGCATCTTAAAATTTTAGTGAGTCCTCTTAGAGAAGAAAAAATGTTTAAAAAATACACACAGTATTAGATGAACAGTAATAATAGTAAAATGTAAATTTATCCTTCCAACTTATATATATATATATATATATATTAGATGTAAATATATATTTTTAATCTTTATTACTAATTTTGTTAATAAAAAATATATATTTTATTTTTAATAGTGAACAATACTTGGGACCAATCCTTTTGTTGTATGACATGTCAAAATTTGCAACGCTCAATTCTCACACTTTTTTGTGAGGGGTTGGAATTCAGATTATCTGAAATATTTCAGGTAATGCAGTAATAAGAGAGAAAAAGAGAAGAACTCATGTCAGCTTGGTTTGAGGAAGGGGAGGCAGACGCTGAGAAAAAACATTTAGCGAAAATTTAATTTAATTTTTATAATTATTATTTACTTATTATTTAATATTCTTTATTAATGATTATTTAATTATTAAAAAATAAAAAATATATAGTTTTTTTTTAATGTTTATGCTTGACTTTCTGTGTATTAGCCACACGTGGTTTTCACACATGTAAATCTTACTTCTCTTTCTCCTACCCTCTTCTTTTTTTCGTACTTTAATTGATCCAAATTAACAGGAGTGGCTTGTAAATGGGAAGGTACAGTTTTCTGACAGCGTGATCAAAAGCTGAAGCTTGAGCGTCTGACTTTGGTGGGGTTGGACGGTTGGTGAAGAAACGTGAAAACAAAGGAGTTTCTACCCTGTTTAGAAATTAAATAAATCACACAATTTTCTTTCTTGCCCTTTTATGTGCGTTTTTCTGTCTAACTGATCTCAGAAGCCCATATTCCTCCCACTGGCCAAGCGTTTGGACTTTCGTGCTTCTCCTCCCTCTCAAATCATCCCAAAACTCGAACCCTTTCGGGTATTCTTTTATTCCTTACTCAATTCATTTGTTTTTATTTCAATTTAATATGTTTTCTTCATCCTCGCTTCATGGGTTTTTAATTATAGGCACTTTCATATATAGTTGTTTGCTAATCGAGCTGAATTATAGATTTTTTTTTTTTTTCACTCGTTGAGCTTCTTCATCGATGGATTTCGTGAATTATTGCTGGTTGTCTCTGAATCTGGTGTTATCAGCAGAGAAACTGCAGATACAGCAGGATGATACCTAACGCTTCCAGTTCCAACACTCAAAAGAAGCTTGTTAAAATTGATATTAGTTCTGATTCCGTATGCCCATGGTGCTTTGTTGGCAAAAAAAATCTGGATAAAGCCATAGCTTCCTCTCAGGACAAATACAACTTTGAGGTTTTACACTCTGATTTTATGTGCGTGTCTTGTGCCCAAATGTCTGTGGCATATGCCATGCTAATTAAATGTTGAACTCAATTTTACAGATAAAATGGCATCCTTATCAGCTTGACCCTGCTGCCCCTAAAGAAGGTATTGACAAGAGAGAGTATTATAGAAGAAAGTTTGGATCTCAATCAGAACAGATGGAAGCTCGGATGTCAGAGGTTTTTTTTTTCCTTTTTTTCTTGTTTTTTGTTGGGGGTGGGGGGAGCATAGTCCCTTTTTCAATCACATATGTTATTTTGTCGCTTTTGTTGCCTATTATTCAAGCGAACAAGTAATTGTTCCAATTTGGTATTTGCAGGTTTTTGGGAAAGTTGGCCTGGAATATAATATGTCTGGACTAACGTAAGCTTGAGAATGGTTTAACATTTCTTCAATGGACAATAAGCATTTTTCTAGTTGAGGTTCAACTAACATTGTTAATCATCCACAGGGGAAACACTATGGACAGCCATAGGCTTATATATTTTGCTGGACAGCAGGGCTCAGACAAGCAACACCTTCTTGTAGAAGAATTGTTTCTTGGCTACTTCACACAGGGAAAATACATTGGTGACCAGTAAGTACGTTTCGTGCATGTTCCCTCTTTTTGTTTCACATTTATGCTGTCATACTTCGTCAGGTATTACATTGTTTTGATTTTTTATGGATGATTGAACCTAGATATGATTCATATAAACATGTATTTCTTTGCTCACTGCTGGGGAAGAGAATGAAAACTACAAACTGACTTCTGTAAAGGTTGTGTGCTGTGTATAATATCCAAGGATAAGAGCAGAAATAGATGTTCAGTATGAAACTAATATGAGAAGATAGGTCCGCAATCTCTATACAGTGTGATTAAGGGTGGCTATTTGTCTTTGAATCTGATTCCTTATAGGTATGTTTGAATTGAGGATAACGGAGGAGAAAGGAAGGAAAGGGAAATTTTGACTTAGACATTTCCGTTGATCTAAATTTAAATCAAACATTTCTTTCCTTTTCTTCTTCCTTCATCTTCCCAATCCAAACATACATTAAATGATTGGATCATTCATTCATTTTATGGTTTGGTTGTAGTCATTTTCTTCTGGAATGTGCCAAGAAGGTTAACTTGGAAGGGGCTGCCGAGTATCTTCAAGACCCCAACAATGGGCTTAAGGAGGTACTTTTCATATATATAAGCTGATTGCTTCATGAAGCATTTGGTTTCAAAAGGAATACTAAAATTTATTCAACTGCGTTGGGATTTGAATTTCTTACGTAGTTGCTCCAAACTCTTCACATAATTTCTTCCTTTTCACTTTAAAATCAAAATGGAGATCTTCTGTTTAGTTATTAGGCAGCCAAGTATTGAAATTTATAGTCGTTGGCAGTTAAACTAAAGCAAGTCATAAAACTGACTTTGCTGTTTGTGACTGACTAGGTTGAGGATGAGCTCAATACATACTCAGGAAACATCAGAGGGGTTCCATTCTATGTGGTGAGCGTATAAAATGCCAGGTTTTTTTTTTCTTTTTGGGTTCAGATTTAGAATATTGATTCATTTAATTCTTTGACAGATTAATGGAAGTTGCAAAGTCAATGGTGGTCAGCCCCCTGAGCTGTTCATGAAAGCTTTTGAATATCAAGAGTAGAGTGTATTACATCCGCAAGTTTGTACAGTGCTGCTGCTGAATAAAGATGAAACTTTGAAAATACATTGTAATATTATACTGTGTGCCAGTGCAAACTTCCATTAAGACAAATATGTCTACTATTTTGTGTATCTTCATTTCTCTTGTTTCGCTTGGAAGTTAGATTACATATTTTGTTGTATAGTATGTGCCCGTAAGTGTGAGGAATTCAGTCTCTCCCGTCTGCGGAAAATATTATATATGGGTGAAAGCTCCATATAGTATTTATTATACATTATTTTCAGTATTCAATATGAAAATTTACCTCAGATTTCATTATATATATATATATATATCTCTAAAAGTTCTTACAACCTTTTCAACGTAATACTTTTGAAAAATTTTTTGAAAAATTAAGACTTTTTCAAAGGAGATGTTACGATTCTGGATTCTTGCCCATACATATATGGTCAAAATTAAGGCTAAAAAAAGAGATCATATACATATAATACAAACAATGGACTTTCTACTATTCCCAAAGTGGCTTATTAATTCGCATTTCTTTTAAATAAATAATATAGGAACGAATTAAAATTTAAATAAAAATAAAGTACTAATTAAGCGGATTTATTTGAGTTGGTTCAAAGAATGAGTAACGATCTAAGGACTGGAGTAGTCATAGAATATTCTAATTTGATTGGATTTTGTTTTAATGCATCTCCATATTTGCATTGTAGTTTCCTAACAGCGTGGACCAAGGCCGAAGCTTAAGCTCTCTGACTTTGACTTTCTACCCTGTTTCTAAATTAAAAGTAAATAAATCACACGATTTCTCTTCAATGGACTTTACCTGCGTTTTTCTGTCTATCTGATCTCCAAATCCCATTTTCCCAAAACTCGCAACCTTCCGGGTATTCTTTTAATTTCAATTTAATCCGTTTTCTGTACCTTCTTTTCATGGGTGTCAATTATAGGCATTTTTGTGTGAGTGTGTGTAGCTGTGTACTATTCTAGCTGAAATATTGCGTGTTTGTTCTCACTTTGGTCTTTCGTATCGATGGATTTTGTGAATTATTGAGGGTTGTCTCTGAATCTGGCGATATTTGTCTGTGTTATTAGAGAGACTGCAGATTATACAACAGGACCATGCCTAACGCTTCCAGTTCCAACTCTCAGAAGAAGCTTGTTAAAATTGATATTAGTTCTGATACCGTATGCCCATGGTGCTTTATTGGCAAAAGAAATCTAGATAAAGCCATAGCTGCCTCTGTGGACCAATACAACTTCGAGGTTTTATGCTCTCTCTGTGTTTGTGTGTGTGTCTTGTGTCGAAATGTCTCTGGCATATGCGTTGCTAATTATATGTTGACTTTAAATTATAGTTAAAATGGCATCCTTATCAACTTAACCCAGCTGCCCCTAAAGAAGGCGTTGACAAGAGAGAGTATTACAGAAGAAAGTTTGGATCTCAATCAGAACAGATGGAAGCTCGGATGTCAGAGGTTTTTCTCTCTATTTCTTGGCTTTAGTCCCTTTTTGGACAACATTCGTTGCTTTATTGCTTTTCTTGCCTATGATTCAGATGAACAAGTTATTATTCCAATTTGGTATTTCCAGGTTTTTGGGAACGTTGGCCTCGAGTATAATATGTCTGGACTGACGTAAGCTTGAGAGTGGTTTAACATTTCTTGAATGGACAATAAGCATTTTCTAGTTGAGGTTCAATTAACAGAGTCTTAATTATCCTCAGGGGAAACACTATGGACAGCCATAGGCTTATATATTTTGCTGGACAGCAGGACCCGTACAAGCAACATCGCCTTGTAGAAGAATTGTGCCTAGGCTACTTCACACGGGGAAAATACATTGGTGACCAGTAAGTACTTCGGTGTATGTTCCCTGTTTTTGTTTGACATTTATGCTATGTTAGGTACTATACTGTTTTGGTTTTTGATGGGTGATTGGGCCCAGATATAAATGGGAAATGAAAGCAGCAAGCTGACTTCTATAAAGGTGTGCTATGTATAGGAGTAGTATCCAAGAGTGAGAGGGGAAATGGATGTTCAATATGAAACTAATATAAGGATATAGGTCCACAATCTCTATATAGTGTGATTAAGGGTGGTTATTTGTCTCTGAATCTGGTTCCTTAAATGATAGGTATTATCATTAATTCATATTGTGATTTGGTTGCAGTGCTTTTCTTTTGGAATGTGCTAAGAAGGTTCGCTTGGAAGGGGCAGCCGAGTTTCTTCAAGACCCCAACAATGGTCTCAAGGAGGTATTTTCATATATATAAGCATATTCTTTCAATGCTGCATTTTGGTTTCAGATTATTACTAAAATTTACTGCACTTCCTGAATTTGAATTAACGTATATTCTTCTCTTTCACCTTAAAATCAAAATGGAGATGATCTGTTTAGTTGTTAGGCAGTCAGGCATTCAAATCGATAATCGTTGGCGCTTAAACAAGTTATAGCACTCAATTTGCTTTTTATGACTCACTAGGTTCAGGATGAGCTCAATACATACTCAGGAAACATTAGAGGGGTTCCATATTATGTGGTGAGTGGATTAAATTGCAGTTATTTTTTCAAATTCAGAATATGCTCAGCACCCATCAAGCATATTGATTCATTCAATAAATTGGCAGATTAATGGAAGTCGCAAAATTAATGGTGCCCAGCCCCCAGAGGTGTTCATGAAAGCTTTTGAATTTGAAGAGTAAAGGGTATTACATCTCCTCCTAGTTTCTAAAGTGCTACCGCTGAATAAGAATGAATCCCTGGAAATACATGATATTGCGTGCAAACTTCTATTAAGACAGTTAGACAAATATACGTGTCTTATACTTTGTATATCCTCATTTCTCGTACTTCGCTTATTCCAAATGCAGTAATAAAAACTGAACGACCTTGGCTCTGCTATTTAACTCGAGAGTGCAGTCTTTGATTTCTAAATCTCATTTTTATGCCCCCTCTTTTCAATATATAATCAACTGTTATCAACTGGAATGATGTTGTTTATTTTGTGTCTCATTTATATATATATATATATATATATGGTGCTTGCGACGGTCAATATCAGACTAACAGACACAAACGGAAGGCAGTTTGACGCCTAAAAAAGGAAAAAAAAAAAAAAAAAAAAGAGCATAAGGTGAACCCAAGTCATCATTAACAATTTCTCCTCATTTTAAGTGAAGTAAAAATGAAACGTTAGGCATTTTGAGACCAAAAAAAGAGTTATTCTTAAAGAAGAGGGGGAAAAAAAACGTAACTGCCCTTTTAATATATATATATATATATATTATAGATAAAAGACCAATGCCTATGTGTTTCCCATTAAATAAAGGAATGGAAGTTTAATGAGAATTGATCACATCTAGAACCTACAATGACATGATTTTATCAGTATCACCACTTTTAGCGATAGAACCCGGTGCTCCGCACAAACAGCATTTAGAGCACGGGTCTATTGGCAGACGCTTCAATTTTTGGGTGTTCATTTCAAATTTTAAGTCTCAATAATTACTAAATTATTTATAATTATTTTTATTAATAATAATTCAATATACACTTTACTCTTTAAAATTCCAGGATCCTATTCCATCCATTTTAACTATATTTTATTTTTGTAAACCTGAGGATACAAAAGCCATTCATCCAATTGCATTCTTCACCACTTTTATTGTGTTTTATTTGGTTCATTTCATGATTTTCTACTAGCAGGAATCCAACCAAACAATCCAATCTAATTGTAGTGATTAGATTGTTCTATTCCATTTCAATCGAATGAGAGGTTGCTAAATCGCCAAAACCCGACAAAATCATTAAAAACCTTTACGACCAGAGTCGCCTTAAAAGTATGATAAGCCAAAAACTCATGAGCTTGATACCACTGAAACTAAAAAACCCCAGAAACAAACATATTTCTACGGCAAGGCTAAACTTTTGAAAGCATTACGAAGTTTAATCTCAAATGCATTTTCCTTTTCCAAATTTTGGCGAGAAGAGGGGTTCGTGGGGGGTGGGGGGGAATGAAATGTAAAAAAATCTCAGATGAGATTGAACTTACAATAATGGTTAAGAAAACTTGTATACTCACTATACATGACAAGCACTTAATCTGCAGTATTCACAATGTCTACTTATATTCTTCCTTTCCTCTGAAGTTGGCTTCATCCATAACACAATCTTTATATTCAAAATTAAGTTGTTTCATCGAATACCATCACCTAGACCAAAACAAAAACACGAGCAAACAACCACTCTATCATAAATCATTGAACTATTAACTTTTTTTCTAGCGCAGTATTTAGCTCATCAATCAAAAATACACATTGTCAGCAGCTAGAGAATATATTTTTCAAGATCTGGCTCTCAAGTCAGGCTTGGCTCAAATATAGCCATTTATATTTTTTTATGCACTACATCATAACAGTTTGATCAATACAAAAATAATATAATAAACCATTAAAGATTGTATGCGTGTTATTGTAAATATGTAACACATACATACATAACATAAATGCCCACACATATGGATACCAGCGTAAGATTTAGTATATACAGTAAACTTTTTTTTTTCCAATCAGTTAATATAAGGGGCTATTTAGTTTGCATCCACAAAGATCAACTACAAGAAGCATATCTATCAAACATAGCATATCTATTCAGCCAACCCACAGTTACTTATAATTAACACTACAGGACACATATCCTACACATTTAAGGTGGGTGTCCAAACCTTGTCCTACATTTTGTGGTAGGAAATAACATCTAGTTAAATAACAATACATATGGAAAACCTGATAAACAGCCTTATAAAATAGGGAGAGTGCTTTACTAAGAATAGGAAAGCCAGAGAGTGGAGTATTACCTGATCAAGTCAGATAAGTCTTACCAATTAATTACTATATGATGATATATTAACAAAATCAATCAGTAATACAATATAAAGTTCTATAATAACCTTTTAATTAATTGGAAAATGGTACAATTTTTTGAATAAATTAGCAAGGAGATGAGCTAACACTACTAATAGATTGGTAGATGAACTAAGAACATGCCTGTAGCCATATGTTCAGTCTCCATAAGAAGAGTTGAATATAGCATTAATTGTTTACAAAGGTTTAATAAAATACATGAAGATTGTTTCATCCCTATCCTAAAAGAAAGAAACACAAGATCAAGAGAGACTGATCCATTCATTAATGACTCAGTTGCAAACAATAAAGATTCCAAAAATATAAACACTGAATACCAAGATTTAGACTTGGAATTGAAAGAGAGTGAATAAAGGGTTTAGAGATCAGATGATGGGGGCAAAACAAGATAAAGGGATTGCCGGGCTTTAAATGTATGCATTGCTTTGCTGGGATTCCTAGACAGTGGCAAATCAAACAGCCAGGTTTATGTCTTGACGGGAAACAGCAATGAAATATCAGGATTTTATTGGGAATTGAAATAGGCATAATATAGATTTGGGAAGAAGCAAAAGATAAAGTTGTGAGGACTATTGAGTATTGTATAGTTGAAAATGGTAAGCCAAATGAATTGTAGCAGAGAAGACAGAATAGAAACCTAGCTTACAGGCATTTGAAAACTCAATTTTCATTGGTTCAACTTCACTCTCACTCCTCAACTCTCTGAACTGGCTCCACTATGGTTTTAATTGTAGACCTAGAAACTTTGCTACTAGCACTATCAAAGAGAATACATTTGGGACTTTGACTACCCTATAATACTATTAGGAACAAGACTTTCTAAACAGGAAACTACTTAATCAAGCAAGCTACCAAATAACAGAAGCTAGGACACCTAATATTATTCTGAACACAAATTCCATTAAGATCATTTCTGCAATAACAATTGAGCCCCTGCACCCCCAAGTGAAACTTAGAAATACGCTGAAAACCCCTTCTCCATACAGAGTCATATTAACACAGAATAAGGCGACTAGGCAAGCACAGGCAAAGGAAAAAAAAAATTGTCAAATGCTGATGTGAATCACCTTGATAGTCCTAAACACAATTGATTACAGAGCTTCGCAATCTAATTCTTCTTACATCAGGAAGAATTCTAATTGTAACAGTAAAACCATAGAAAAATTGACAGACAAACCAAGCCCGCATACAAGCATAAACCTGCATCTACAGTGAATGAAATGTGAAAATCACCAAATTGGTCTTACTTCTAGAAGTTTCTAAACTTATTCACAAGTGAATCATCGCATACAACTCTAATAAAGTAGCAGAGGCAGTTAAAAGGAGGAGATGATGAGAGATAACAAAATAGATCAGATTGAGTGTGATAATGTAAGGTCCTAAGTAGACCACTATAGAATTAAGACAGCCTACATATTCCTTTTATTTTTATGCCTAAATAATACAAGGCCAGAGGCAGTTGAATAACAAACGTGTTCATTAATTAAAATTATCAGGCTTCACAGTATAACAACTTTGACGCATAATATGCTAACTGATGATGAATTGACAACCGTTTCAGTCAGAAAGAATTCAGAAAATATCGTGAGGGAAAATTACCTTCCCACAAACTGGACAGTTTTCACTTCTCTCCATCCACTCGTAGATGCAACTAAGATGAAAATGGTGAGAGCACTTCGTCAATATCTTTGGGTTCTCTTGAGTATATTCTGCAAACAAAAATAACAGTAGAAACATGAAAACCTATCAAAAGTCCGCTTCTCTTAATAGTGCATTTCCCAAAATTGACAAACTGATTGTAACAATGACCACGGTTCCACAATATTACTGCACAAAACCTGAAGGTTGGCATCCTATAAGCCCCTGTGCTTATGTTATATTGTAATTTGCATGTCCATGCTTTTTCAAAATTAGTAATTATTGTTTTCTAGCTTTAAATTCAACTAATAGAAATGGAAAAGGAAATAACTGAGAGATACAAATACTATTCTCTGTAATAAACTAAAATATCCACCCTTTATTATTATTATTATTTTGAACCTCTTTCACGATTGAAGGGACAGATGATGAAAATTTCTAGATACAAAAGAAATAATTGCACTATAGAGTCTCAAAGTACAATAAACGTACCAAATAAACATCAAATATCAAAATCTCTCAGTATATGTCAAGAATGTCTCATAAACCATCCTAAATATCAATACTTCGCAAAAGATTAATCCTATCTTCTAGGGGTCTTCTAATGAAAGTTCAAGATTAAAAGGTAAAGGATATCTCTCTACCTTCAAGACAAGTTGGGCAAACATCCTCCTCTTCTGATGATGCATAAACAAGCGCAGCTCCAGTTGTATATTTCGTTGACGAGAGTCTTACTGAGGACTTAGAATGGTATTCCTTTGATCCATCTTCACAGGAAGATTCATTACATTTGTCTCCTGAATTTAAAGATTCCTGATCCCCATCTAAATCACTTCTTAGAGGCTCTGACTCCTCATTCAAATGACTTGAACCTTTCTCATGTCTTGAAATGAATACATCACGCTGTAAGCAGAAATGCCTGGGGTCTGCATCATAAGGTAAGGGCCTTGGAGGAGAACGGTACATGTCAGATAGCGAATTATCAAGTGATGCTGTAGAAGTCATAGATGCTGCCCCCTGTATAGATGAAGGAAGCGAATGCACTTCCCCTCTACGGAATAATGATGTATACTGAAATTTGAGGTAAATTGAAATCAGGTTATATTTATATTATCAAGTATAACACTCATCAATGACAGAATACATCATAATAGAAAAAGAATGTAGGACTAAAACATCCTACAAACTGCAGTCTGCCAAATATTAATGTAAAAGGCAATCATTACAATGGATTCACAACCAAGAAAATTAGATTAACAGATGCAGAAAATCTTCCCTAAAACCATGTAACAGACAACTACAAATTGCTCTTATTTGATTTCATTTGTGGTGTTCAGTTGGCAAACTTATCTCTCCAAATGGCGCACAGGTAACTTATTTTAAGGTTCACTTCTAAAAATGATAACACTCACATAAACAGTCCTAATTATTGGAGGATTAGAAGGCATACTTTAAACAGGTGAGGGATAAAAGACCAAAACACTGAAGAGGAAAATGCCACCAGTCCCTCAGCAAAGGACTCCAGTTATGTGTAATTATTCACATATTGTACAGTTCTAGAGTCCAAAAAAAAAAAAGATTGAAGGATGCACATGTAAACCTTTACTTTGAAAAAACACAGGCAAGAACCTGAAATTATGAAATACACGTATGCTACTCCACAAGCACAGAATTACAATAAACAGCAATGTCTCAAGTCATGAGGGAAGGCATCAAGATCAAATTATGGACAAAAAACACATAATATAGAGGAGAAAAAAGAAAGGTGTGGGGGGAAGGTGGGAAGGGGCTAAGGCATACCACATTCAAAAAGTTCTGTACGAAGCAACTAAGACACACGCAATTCCTATATACAGAACTATTTGGATTTACATAATCTTCAAATTCATCAGCACTCAAACAACAACAAACAGAACCCATTGTGCCAGCTTCTATCTTTCTTTAGCTTAAAATTTCCCTCTTCAACTGATCAACTCAAATAGATGTTGCTACATTCAAGTGTTAAGACAAAGAGCCGCCACCAGCATTAGCTATGCTTTGATCAATAATCGAGAGAGGATTCCAAGCTCGCAGAAGTCCCACTGCCTCCGCAAACCAGCACCCTCCCTCTTTGATTCAGATGCCCCTGCAATAAGAATAATCAGCTTATGCTTGTCTTTTACACCGAAATCTAATAAAAGACTCTAGAATAGATGGGAAAGCTGTAAAAGCTGTCGTTCAGGAAATTCATACTACAATAACTAATATTTACTTTACAAGCACCAAAGGATGTTATCGAGCAATGCAGCCAATGCTCATGCTCAAAAGCCACACAAGACTTCAAAAAATACCAACGGCAAATCAGGATTGTAATATACGAACACGCCATTCAAAGGGGAGAAAAAAAAAAACGACACAACTAAGAAATTAATATTGAATAAAGAATAGCATAACAAATTTAAGTGCTTCCAGTTCTTTGCCACACACCAACAATTTCACCTTTACATTGTTGCTCTGAGTTTGGAAAAATTGATTCTTTCCATCAGCTGCAAGACATGCCGATGCATGAACCAACAGGAAAATCATTGCTTTCCTATGGAAAAATTATAATCGCTATTACAAACGATATGCGAACAGGCAAACCAGTTTAACCCAGGGATTGGAACAACTAAAAAACCTGATAAATTAAGGGAGAAATTGCATTCAAATTGTCTAGCCATACAACGCGACTTTATATTAAAGAAGAAAAGATCGACCAAGAAAATTGGCGAAAAAAAAAAATACACCCACTTGAGTTTATCAAACCACAAGGCAATCAGTGTTCAAAACCACTATAGGAAGCGAAAATCAAACTGGACGAGAGACAGGATATTTGAAAAAGGGAATACCTCGGCGAGACGGAAAGAGAGCTGATTAGTGGAGAGAGAATTAGACTGAATTTTGATCTTCCGTGAAGACAACGACAGAGGAGCCTTGAAATCCGAAATTCGGTGGATTGGGTGATTAGGAAATCTGATTCTAAAAAAGGATACTATCGTGGGGTTTTTGGAATTTTCGGCGATAATAGCTATGAGTCCGCCAAATTGAGGCTACCCTCCTTGTCTTTCCTCTTGTGCTTCGGTGCGAGGAGGAATCTAACCCCAACTTTATTATTGATTAAGAACAGTCTCAAAGAGTAACCTCACTTCTAATATTTCAGGCCCCAATTCACAAGTTGCACCAGCACCGCTTCTGTTTGCCTATATCTATATTATATAAGCGGCAGCCCGTATTTTGGAAAGGAAAAATATTTTCTTTTTCCATCTACTACGGCAGATACATTATGGTCTCCTTTCATATTCATGACGACAAAGCCAAAGAATTCATACGGAATGTATATGTCCTTCTGTGACTGAATCTTTCCGTTCAATATATATAATTTTTTTAAAACCCTAACGTATGAATTTTAGTTTTCTATTTTTTTAAAAACAATCCAGTAGGCAGGTTTCAATGTATAAGGATTGTTTTCAAACCGCAAGTAGAATAAACAAACGGAATTGAATTAGTTTAAGTTTGATTCTTATACAATTTCTGTCGATTAAAGGCAAAATTAATCATTTAATTTTTATAATTTACCTCAGTTTTTAATTTAATCTTTATAATTTACATTTTCTTCCAATTCGTCCTTATATTTTTCAAAGATTGGAATTTGGTTCTTCTTGTTTGTTTATGTTATAACTTTGTTTGGCTCTATCTGATGTGGCTAATGGATAATGTTGACGTGTATATTACATCGGAGCTCAGTATTCCTTCAACAGGCATGAGGCAGCCAATAGGAATTAACGAGACCTCCACCCACATGGTTTTCTCATCTCCACGTGAAAGAGTATGTGGCATCCATGTGGCTGTCTCATCTCCACCTCAACAGTCTATTAGCCACGTCAAATGGAACTAGACAGAGTTATGATGGAAACAGATAGTGTAGACTGAATTGTAATCTTTAAGAAGTATAGAGATAAATTTAAAAGAATTTAAATTATAGGGACTAAATAATTAAGTTTTTTTTATTAAATAAAAAAATATAAATATAATATGGAATATATATTTTATGATACATTTTATCTCATTGTATTTAGTTACCAAATACATAAAATATAATATAATACAACATCTTATTAAAAAGAATTTTATTAATTTTTTTTTTAAATTAGATTGTAAACTTCTAATAATTTTTTTAGTTTGAATATAAAAAACTTATTTTTAATCAGATATTATACAAACTTTGTATCAATTGCACCGTAGATAAGCTATTTATAGTGTAATTGATACATGGGGTTTTGAGTTTTTTTTGTCTGTTGTTATTTTTTATTATTATTATTATTTTTTATTTGACTTTCGTACAATTACACAGAAAAAAAACTAGTTAAGTTAAATAGTATATACATATATATATATATATATATATTTCTTTTGGGTCAAAGATAGTACATTCCTATGAAAAACAAGTTATAAAATTTCCAAAAATGTACTGGTAATTTCCTTTCTCTTTTGTAGTCACTTGAGACGATGTTTCCGTCGAAACTTGTGGAGAATTATTTGGATGGAACTTTTTAAAGTTCCAAGATTCCATCGTTTGCCTTGAAAATTATAGGCTCCCAATTTACGGAATTATCAATGATATAATTATAAAAAAATATTGAGATAAAAGGAATTACATTATTTATGTTTTATTTTATATGAAAAGAAAAATTAATATCTTTACGTATGTTTATTTGATTGCAAAAAAAAAAACACAATGAGAATGTAAGCATAAATCATCAAAGAACAAATATGCGCTGGAAAGATTGTTTTGACAATTATGGATGGCGCTGCTTCAACTTTCGGGAAAGCGAACCCAACCCTAATCCTCTCCTCGATGTTGTGCTGCGTCTCCTTTTCCGTCAACGATGTCCGAAGCTCTGAGGAGCTGTGAGGGAGCAAGAGTGCCGTTGAGCTTTAACTAACTATCGTCGGTGGTAGAATGTATCGTCAGCTTCCAACGAATGTGGGTTCGCCACTATTATCTCTGCCACACGCACAACGCCTGGTAAATTAGAGCGTATTCTGAGTTGTGCTTTGTGGGCCTCCAGCACTCGCTTCTTTGCAGTTACCCTTTTGGTTTTTTGTTCTTATAATCAGGAATTATAATATACTATCTTGGAAGATGGGGTTCACGTAGGGGTCTTAGAAAGCTTTACCAGGCAGGGGCAAAATTGGGATTCTACCTCTCTGGCTCCAAACCTGTACTTTCTCCCTCCTTTCACTGTGCAGAAATCAATTGCAGAGCCCACATTCCATTGCATAAGAATCGCGTCTCTACATTTGTACGATGAGGGGATGCGGTCCAGCCTTCATAAATAAGAAGAGGATGGTGATATTTTTAAAATTTTAAAAAAATAAAAATAAAATAAAAATTGTTTAAGTGCCTTACTGGATGTCATTTTTTCAAGCAAGGATTACCCGAAGTACTTCAAATGAAGTGAGGAGAAAGAAAAAAATGTGGAACCCACGTATGAGATTCACATGATAGAGGTGAGTCTCACCTTTCTCTCTCTGTCTCTCTCCTCATTTCACCCCCCTACAATACTTTAGGGGATCCAAATCCCATTTTCCCTCCCTGTGGACTGCAGAGAAGCCAGATCCATAAGAATGCTGCCAATGATCAAAATGCGTTGCATTTTCCCCCACCCCACAACTTGTGAATCAAATAGAACCTTGCTTACACAAAGCTTGCCCTTCTCGCAACACTAATAATTACAGTCCAATTTCTATTACACTAGTCTCGTAACGAGAAGTAATTTTGCTTATCCAAGCCTTGTGATTTACCCCCCTGATAAAGTTATATAGTTATAAATTAAAATTAAAATATTTATATTTTTTTAAACTCTGATTGATTTTTAAATTTTCACTCAATTATTGATTTAGTCTCTTTAATTTAAAAATTTATAATTGAAATTTTATAGTTTTAAAAATAAAATTAATTTGTTTATTGTCATTATATTTTTGGTAATGTGTTATTAAATTATAATAATGTAGCCAACTATATCTCATGTTGTTATTATAAATATGCATAATTTATGTCAATAAATAAATACAAATATTGGAGTGAAATTCACTAACATGTATGACATACTAACATACGATACTACTATACTAAGTGGTTAGAGTGGGTTTTATAAAAAAAATTATGAATATTCAAAATGTTAAAATTGCATAAATTAAGTTGGCTATGTCATCAAAATATAACAATATATCAACATAGATCGAATTAAAAAATGTTAAAATTGTAAAAGCTCTAATAAATATTGACTTTCTGTATAGGTCTCCAAGGTGGCCTCCAAGTTGATGAAGGTGTCCAAATGGGTATCTAGAGTCTTTTGTCTTATTTCTCAGGACGGTTGATGTTCTAATTAATACTCCGAGTTTAAGGCCTAAGTTACTACAAAATGTTAAGCAAAGTAACATAATTTAGGGATAATAAAACGTACTTGCAAAATCTCTTAGCATTTTGTCGGTGAAGGAAAGTCACAAGAATAATTTTCAGGAATTGCATAATGATAAATAATGGGTTATACTTTAGTAAAATGGTCTAGGGATAGTAAAACACACATTGACAACACATTTGGATTCCTTGTAGGGGGTATTGTCTCTAACTTGGTTGTTTAGATCAAAGTTAAACGATTTAAATTTAATTTCTTTTAATATTTTGATATATTTTTTATTTTGAAAAATGCAAGCTGTAAAATGAAATTAATCTTTTAACTGTCATAAAAAATAATGATTAAAAATTAAAAACATATGAAAAATGAAAATCATATCTGGAAACCCAATTTGCATTTTAGAGAGTGCACCGCGCACACATCCTCCTTACGTACAGAGGAACCGGATTGTACAGACATCCTCTAAACCTTTTGTAGCAAAAGATAGGGTCATAAGAGTAAACAAGCTCGGCATCCGCGCAGGGAAAAAAATAAAACAATAAACATTGGCGTAATGATGTAGTGAAAAGAAAAAATAATTAAAAAAAAAACATGAAATCCAATAAAAATTAACTTAATTACAGTGACATAAAACTTAAAGTTTAAATATATAATAGATAATAGATTTTTAGGGATCAGATAATGATAGCTAGAGAGGTATGTGTCACGCTTTGGTTGGGCTCGAGAGATGTGGTACCAAAGTGACTTGAACGTGGCAAGACGTAGACATGTATCTCGTAGAGGCCCAATGCTTATGGTCTCTCGTAAGAACTTGATCCTCTGTTGTGTTAAAAGCCCAAAAAGGGATGGGATGACTCTTAAATGGGAGGCATGCTGTTTTTTTGGTTTGGCGTAAACTTTATTATTATTACTTTTGTTTTATTATTATTATTATTATTATTATTATTATTATTATTATTATGTTGTTGCATTGCACAACACATTGTGCAACATAGCAAAGGATCTGTGGCACAGCGTAACAAAGAATCTGCGCTACTCTCGTAACGGGTCATTAATGAATGCAAATAACCTCAAGGCAAGAGTGTTTGGTGCGAAATGAGGTATGGCCAATGGTTTAGAGGGTTGGTTTAGGTCTAATATACATGAGTCAAGGCCCAAATTGGTATTCACCTTCAATTACAAGTATTTAAACTATACAAAATAAATTAAAAGTTAAATAAAACTAAAGAAAACATCAAATTAATTTAACTTTTACTTTTAAATTAGAAAAAAAAATTATATATAATTTTTTATTTCTTTACTATCAAATTTTTTAATCAAGTGTAAATTTTTAATAATAATATAATAAGCATATGAATTTTTAATTAAAGTAAATATTAATCATACTTTAATTAAAAAATTATACATTTATTATAATTTAATTATATAATTTGAAAATAAAATATTTAAAGAATTACAAGTCTAAGTATTTAAATTATTACAGTATCCAATGTGTTGTTTTTGGCACGCCTCTAATTCTTTTATCTTCTATCACCATTTTTTTCTGTATTAAAACTTATATATGATTTTTAGGTATTTGTTACCAAATTTTTTATTAAAGATATATTAGATTTACATTTTTTACAACTCAATATTATATAATTAGTTTATTTAAAAAGTATTTCACTAATATGATTTAAGAAACTTCACCTAGCTTATGTCTGTTTTTATTATTTATAAATAATTAGAGGATTAGATTTAATTACAACCTCTTATATCTTTATTGTTAAAATTTTTAATAAAAAATATGAAATATATAAAAAAATATTAAAAAATTTATTCATATAACACTAAATTATAAAAATCATACATATTTTTATTAAAAAATTTAATAATAAAGATTTAAAAATTTTCCATAATTAAATACTAAATAGTGCGGGGACCACCATCCGGTACACGACAAAAAAAGATTTAAAAAAAAAAAAGAAAAAAGAAAGAAAACTACCGCATTGCCTTTTTCTTTCCCCCGTTCCAAATTTGTGAGTCCAGAGAATAATGCAGTGGACGGTTGACGTTCCATTCGGCTTCGAGTTCCAGGGGACAGTGTTACTGTCACCATTCATCCCATTCTTCTTTTCCTGGGCTTTGCCATCCTTCTCCTATTCCTCTTATTGTCTCTTTCTAATCGTAATTCATAAACACTGAATACCCATTATCGTTCCAAATTACAAATCTGAAGAGCCATTTATCTAGGAAGTTTCCCCAATTCCGAGTGCTTGCTTCCAATGCGAGCCTAGTCGCAGAACCCGCTATTCAAAATTCGGGCTTACTATGCAGAGCTTGTCGAGCTTAGTGGCTCAACCGGAGGCCATACTTGAATGGCTTTAGAAGGAAATGGGATACAGGCCCTTGGCTCAGTTCGGTGCCTCAAGCAAACCGCTCTTACCTTCCGTTGATCCACCTCGGAAGATTTGTCGTGGAAATATGATACCCATTTGGAATTTCTTGATTACCCGAGTGAAATCGGCGAAAACGGTGGAGAATATTAGGAGAAACATCACGGTTCATGGTGATCGGGATGGTGGTGGAAGCAGTATTGGTTTGGTGAATGCGGTAAAAGAAGAGGGCAGGGGTAAGGGGAGAAAGAGGGAGAAAACTTCGGGGGAGAGTTTGAGTGCGGCAGAGACTCGGGAGGCTGCCTTGCAAGAGCGAGATTTGGCCGCGAAAGAGGTGGAAAGGTTGATGAATATCATTAGGAGGCAGAGGAAGGGTTTGAGGGCTAAGATGCTGGAGGTTTCAAGGGAGGAGGCTGAACGGAAGAGAATGCTTGATGAAGGAGCCAATTATAGGGTTGCGTCTTTGCCAGCTTCCGAATAATGTCACTTTATACTACTGTACTCGCTGATTTACTATTAGTTTGTTTCTCCCAGATTCATGGAAGACTCGCCAATATTCTAGCTATAAGGGAAGGTAGGTTTTTGCTTTCTGTTAATAATCGGTTGAATTGAGCTTTCCATTTTTCTTTCAATGAAGATGAACAAAAGCTGCAAAATTTGGTTATTAGTACCAAAACACTCCCTCGTGCTAATTTTAATGTAGTAACGAATTAGTATTAGGATGCCAGATTCATGATCAGTTTTATAACAATGTATGCATCGTCTTATTGCTTGTTAGATGAGTTCTTTAGACTTAGTTTCAGCTAGTGGGAAAAAAATTATTAGGTGCTTCTGAAGGTAGATATCATATTCTATGTTGCAATGTACGAGACGAGACATTGCCGGGGCTGATGGATCCTGCAATATCAGGGTTTTGTGGTATATATGCTTTCAATCATGCTGCACAGGTTCTTGTACCCGGTACGTTGCAGGAACAGGATACGGGAATTTGTACTATATAAATAATTCATATTTTGTATTTTAGATTTATGTTTATATAACAATTTTTACCATAATAAATTAATTATTGAGCATTCTATAATATACAATCAATCAATATTGCAATTCAATTTTTCTCTACAGTAATAAATGAGATGAGTGTTGTGCAAGCAACGCTGTGTATTGTTGTTGAATTAGTAAGGTGTAATTTCATATCTCCTAATCTTGAGTTATAGGTTTGTCTGCAGGTCGGGGGAATGGATGTACTCCACTTTACCCAACATGTGTATAAGCAATTTTTTTTTTTTTCAAAAAGGAAGAACCTAAAAGGTATTTTGGAGTATCCGAGTAGTACTGCCACCCAATAGATACCTAGTATGGGTATGGCTTAAAATTAACTCTACCCATGGTTCATAGCTTTTCATGTATGCTCATTAGATGTTTGAAAGAAAAAGAGCCTAATATGATTAACTTAGAATGGCTGATATGACAGAAGTGTCTGAGTTGACATTGCCTTACCCATTGTGCGGGCACAAGCAAGTGATGCTAGAGGTTTATGATTGTTAATTTGACGACGATGATGACAACAACAACAACAAAGCTTTTTCCTATCAAGTGGAGTTGGCTACATGGATCCATCGATACTATAAATATTTATCGTAAATCATATTTTTAGATTGTCAATGTGACAAAGCCGCAAAAATTTTTGCTGAATATCATAACCATCTTTATTACTACACAAGTGAAATGAAAAATGCTCAAAGGTCAGGTGTTGATTCTTCCATTGAAACAGTCAATAGTTTTTGTGCCAAAAGTAAGAAGGAACTGTTTATTCTACTTAAGAGCAGTAAATCTGCAGATGATGTTATTCTCATTGAAACTCCAATGGAGAGAAATATTAGACAGGCTTGTGAATCTCTTGCAGCTTATATAATTAAAAGAATACAGAGTTTTTTCCCTGCTTATGAAGGAAGTGGCATTCATTAAATCCTCAATCAGAAGCAGCCAGATTGGGGTTTGATTTTAAAGAGGAAATTCCAGATGAGGTTAGAACTGTTGTTGTGAATTGCCTAAAGAGTCCTCCACATTTGCTTCAGGCAATTACTGCATACACTTTTTTCGGCTGAAGAGTCTCATTTCTAGGGAAATGGAGAAGACAGATGTTAGAGCAGATGCAAAGACCCTGAGGTATCATAATATATGTAATCTTATTTTCCTGTTCTATTAGTACTTTTGTTAGTGCCTCTGCTTTTAAATTTTGGGAAGAAGTGGTGAAATGTATGAAGTTATTATAGTTTTTCAAACAAAATTTCTGGTGAATTTATCGGCAAGAGTTTTGCTTCTGTTATGTTGATTATGATTGAAACTTGCATTGCTCAAGCAGGTACAAATATGAAAATAACAGAGTAATGGACGTTTCCACTGCTGATGGGAGCTCTCCATTACCATATCAACTTTGTGGCAGTGAGAAGATCAGAGTTGATGTACCTCCAGGAGGAAGTCAAAATCAACTTCTTGAAAGACAGGTCTTTTCCTTTCTTAACAATTTTTCTTCCTAAGGTGGTGCAAAGTTGATTTGTCCTTAATCTTATTCCATTTTGTCATTTTAATTTCCTTTTTACTCTTTGAGGACCTTTAGCTTCTTCTCTAATTGTTATATCTTGGGTAGTTGGGTAGCCATATTACCATGTGGTATGATCTCATGATGATCTCTATGCATGGGTATACCTATCGGCTATAGTTTTGTTTAATGTTATGCAAAAACTCCTTTATGCCTTATTTCTTCTGGTAATGAAGCAGGTTCAATGACCAAGCTGTCCTTTATTTGATGGTAGCTTAAATTCAACATCATCAATCATAAACTATCATCCTTTATTTCTGAGTTCTTCATTGTTACCATTTAACTGATGTTGTATCTCTGTTTTTACAGAATGCTTATGTTCAGCAATTTTTGGCTACTGAAGATGCACTGAACAAGGCTGCAGATGCTAAGGAAATATGTCAAAGACTCACAAAATGTCTACATGGAAGCACTTATGTGTCTTCACGCTCAATTGGTATTGGAAGCACTACCCAGAACAATGGTAGTCTTAGGAGATTTAAGGTGATGTTTATCAAAAACTACAACTCATCATTTACCTTTTACCTGTGTTGTATATTTCATCTTTGCTTATGATATTCTTTCTTTAGAAAAATTCCGTTTAGTAGATTATTAATTATTATATGGCCAATTTGGGAGCTTATGCTAGGAAGAACTATGGCTGAAATGACTGTTGAAAATGAAGTGCTGAAAAAAATTTTTTTGATCACACAATGAGGGAAATACTTTGACAACTTGGGAGCTTGTGCTAGGAAGAATCAGTACTTAAATCACTTATAACTTTTCTTTCCATGTTCAATTGTTACAAATCTAATACTTGGCGTGGGTTACGGAACTGGTAACTCATTTTATCTAATTTGCTTCTCAAGATTGAGATACATCCTATATTGCATTGAGCCATTGAGTGCTTTTTTCCTAGTGTTGAGGAAGGGTTTATCTTTTTCTTTTCTTTCTTTGAGGGGATATTGATATACTTACATATACATCTGCCTTTTTGATATTTTTCTTCCCTGAATTCAGTTAGATGTTTGGGCCAAGGAAAGAGAAGATGTTGGTTTAAAGGCAAGCTTAAACACCATAATGTCTGAAATACAACACTTGAATTAATTGTCTGCTGAGAGGAAAGAAGCTGAAGATTCTCTGAAAGAAAAGTGGAAAAAGATTGAAGAGTTTGATGCTCGCAGATCAGAACTTGAGACTATATATTCTGCACTCCTGAAGGCTAATATGGTTAGGGGCCAATTACTTTAAGCATTTCCTGTATTAGTGAAATATATCTGTGGGATCCTTTACAGGTTCTCATCCTTTGGCAATGATGGTACTGGAACCCCATTTGATTCCCTAGATCATCGCTGGTTTTGTATTAGTGTTCCTGTGTGGCATTGCTACCTTAAATGTGAATTTCATTTATGTATTGGACAATGAGTATTTCCTACTTGGTCTTGGTGGTATTTGTAGTCATTTCCATTAGGTTGAGCAACTAATTCCGATATGTCATTGTTAATTTTATTTTTCTCTTCTCATTAGCTGATCTTTAATTGATTATTTTTCTTTTATCCTCTTTCTGCTCATTGCAGGATGCTGCTTCATTTTGGAGTCAGCAGCCATTAACTGCAAGAGAGTATGCATCAAGCACTATAATTCCAGCATGTGCTGTTGTTGTGGGGATTTCGAATAGCACAAAATATCTTATTGATAAAGAAGTGTCTACTTTTTATCGGAGTCCAGATAATAGCCTCTACATGCTTCCTTCTTCCCCAGAGGTTTAAAATGCTCCAAAAGAAAATGTGTTGTTTGTTCATGATTACCCGTGCCAGCTATTAGAATAGAATTCTTTGGTTTTGGGATTTTATATATGATGTTGCTTTACCTGGTATACCATTGGATCTTTTGTTTTTTCTTTTGGGTAGTCAGAGATGCTGAATTCATGTGAATATATAGTTAACTTGGCCTCTAGTAATCTCCATATACAACTTGGTTATTTAAGATGTCTAAAAGTGGTTCTTTGGATTGAGATGCTCTTGAATCCCATTTGAGTGACCTATCTCTCATCTGCATTGGGATGGCTGTTAGATTATGTGATATTGGATTTTAACATATCATCAATATTAGAATTCTTGTAAAAATGGTAATTGACTATAGAAAGATTTGTTTTTGATAAATTAATCATGTCATATTTCATGAATTCTTCTTTAGGCACTCCTAGAGACCATGGGCACCAGTGGATCTGCTGGACAGGAAGCAGTAGCAAATGCAGAAACGAATGTTGCTGTTCTGACAAGAGCTGGTGCTTGTGATCCATCTGCGATTCCTTCGATATGTCGTGTTTCAGCTGCCTTCAGTATCCTGCTGGTTGGTATCTTATTTTTTATATGAAATTCTAGAAGTCTCTGTTAATGAATGGCTTAAATTTATGCTCTTTATGACTTTTAATATGGAGATCTGGTTGTTGCTTCAGTGAACTAATCTTATATATTGGTTTCCTAGTGGCATTTGCATCATGAACTATCTACATGTTAAAGTTTTGGGCAGGCAGATGACATGGCATAGCTCAGGGTCTTTTTAAACCTGTAGCTATTCATGCCATGGGTGAAAATCTTACATGGTCATTGGTGATAGGTGAATCCATCCTTCTAGAGAAAGCCCTTGTCAACTGAGTCCTTTAAAAGTAAATGGTTCTTGATGGAGTGTGCTTGGTAAAGTATGCAGGATAAAAATCCCAACAGATCTTATAATACTGAAGAGTCAAAATCTGTGTTTTTGTCAAAAGCCTGTCACTGAACAAGTTGACCTAAAACCTTTAACTGTTAAGGAAGGGCCAAGGTTGATTTCTCTTGACATGCCTGTGTGGAAGCTTGTCAGGCTTTCATATATTTAATTTATTTCTTTATATAATTTAATTTTTTTACCATTTGAATCAATGACCCTTTGCTTCTTCTTTCCTTTTTTGGGATGGGATAATTAATAGATACAAAGGAGGATAGGGTAGCCTCCTAAGGGAAAGTTCTCTTTTTCTTTCTTTTTATTTATTTATTTTTAAATTGCGGGCTAAAAGCTATTATAATATACAAGTGTTTTTTCTTGCTACATGGATAGGTTTGGATACTGGTCTAGCATCAGTACTGGAGTCTCTGGAGTTCTGTTTGAAACTTTGCGGTTCTGAAGCTAGTGTGTTAGAGGATGATGGAAACTAAGATAGTATGGATGCCAAAGTCTCACATTGAATGGTATGGGATAGTTAACGGGGTATTTAAGTAGGATAGTTCTCTCACCTTAATAGCTAGCTTTTATGAGAGGGTTCCCCACCTTACTTAGTACCTATCAATTGGTATCAGAGCTGGCGGTTGGCGGCTTTGGGAAGGGCTACTCATGAAGGGTTCTGACCGGTGGACGGCTAAGTGAAGTGCTACCGAGTGAAGTGTCATAAAGTGTAACCGCTAGAAGGTCAACTTTCCAAGGATGGCCAATTGATGGAGACCAAGGTAGTATAGGATGTCAAAGTTTTATATTCAGTAATGTGGGATACTCAATGGGGTACTTAAGTAGAGTGGTTCTCTCACCTCAATAGTTAGCTTTTGGGAGAAGGTTCCTTATCTTATTTAAGTACCTATCAATTGGTATATTGATAGAGACTAAGATAGTATAGAATGTCAAAGTTTGACATTGAATAGTATGAGATATTCAATGGGGTACCTAACTAAGATGGTTCTCCTACCTCAGTAGTTAGTTTTTGGGGGAGGGTTCCCCACCTTACTTAGGTACCCATTAGAGGACTTATTAAAGGCTATTAATCTTGTACATGTTCAGCATGATCTTGTTATAAATAGCCATGCCTTGTTGAACCATGCTTATTGCGTTTGACAGGAATATGAGAGGTAAATCTGACTAGAATCCATCTTGCAGGGAGCTTTCAACTTATACATCCATATCATATCTTCTCATCCTGTTGTGCACCTTGAGTTATCAAGTTGTGGTAACCAGATCGTATGCCCTCAACCATTTTGTTCCATTTGGATGATAAAAGTTAGAAATTTTTTCTTGCTGCATAAGTTTTGTCATTTCCATCCTTTTTCCTTTTCATTTTGACCTTTTGTCTGCTCTAAACTTAATTATCTCTGCTAGTTCTAACTTAAAATCTGCAGTACATAGTTGGAGATGCCTATATAAGTGATACGCTATTGATAAGACTCCTAGGGTCTTAGTGTCTTACTGTAGGAAAGTTTATGAAAATTTGAGAATAGTGAAGAAACGATGACCACTTCAAGAGGATTATATGGAGACTCAAGGATGCGTAGTAAGAAACCAGATGCAATTATGCTTATTGCCTCCTTCATAGTATCTTGCAAAAGACAATACTCAATAAAATAGTGCTTAAGACACTAAATAGGAATGAAAATCAGCATAAGTTAAGATATTTCAACAGATTGAAATTGTTTTAGAAAACTCTAGAGCCTGACAGCTATCTGTTACTTGACCAGTTATTTTCCTCTCATCTCTCTCTTTATTTTCCTTTCTCCTGTCTACCTCTATTAATGTTTCTGATAATTTCAAATTCAAATGTAAGCGAGACCAAGATGCAGTCATAGAGATAATTTGTCATTCAATCCTTTCAGACCTGTGCCTTGGGAAATTTTCTGGAAGCATTTTTTCGTTTCTCTGCTTTTTGACATTTCATATTCTTCTGCAGAACGACAGGTTTTTCTTTGAATTTGGCTGTGGAACAGAAAACTGTCATGGACAAATGGTTGCCTGAACTTAAGACTGTAATTTTGAATGCTCAGAAGAGCATGGAAGATTGCAAATATGTCGGGGGTTTGGTGAGTGACCACCTCTACTATTACTATTATGAGAAACAATTTTATCAGAAAATGCCAAGGGAATATTTCCTGAGTGCACTTTGCCATATATTGATGCTGGACAAAGAAGTCTTTAAAATCAGAGACTCTAAATGCCAGAAGCTAAATTACTTGCTAGCCATACATCCTCCCAAACTGCTTCTATTTTGATTCTTCTCCAACTCCACTGATTTTTTTTTTTTTAAATAATACATAAAAGATATGCCTGGATTACAACTTTTTCTCCTAAGATTGGTTTATATATATTTCCTTCAGATGCAGTTTATGCTAAGGGTTTGACTAATTTACATACGTCGCCTAACTTCAGGTTGCTTTAGACATTAGAGTCATTAAATCTAATATGATTTTCAAATATGGTCCTCTGGATTCTTTCATGTTTCTATACAAGATTCCGTAATTTTTTTGGCTTTTAAAATGTAACTGCTGCTGCTGCAGCTTGATGAGTGGTGGGAACAACCGGCATCAACTGTTGTTGATTGGGTTATGGTTGATGGGCAAAACGCTGCTGCGTGGCATAATCATGTGAAGCAGCTTCTTGCATTTTATGATAAGGAGATAATGTGAATGGAAAAAACCTTTCTGGATGTATGGCGTGTTTAGGCATTTCCGACTATGTTATCAACAGTGAATTCTGTATTTACGCAGTAGCCTTGAGTGCTGTTTTCTCTGAACAATTTTTTGGGATGGGAAGGTGGCAGCTGCAGTCTTCATAGAAATAGGCTACAAGAGAGGGGAAAAAAACAAAAAACAAAACCCTGTCAACCTTGATTTTGTATAGTTGTTTTTTCCCCCCTTTGGAATGATGTTATATGAGTCATCTTAATTCTTAGGTGGTAGGGTGGATTCCTCGTTTTACTGGATGTGATTAATGCCTTCGAAGGGCAATGTTAATCTGATTGTAGAGCTTGTTTGTAATATGACTGTGTGGCAGCTTATTGAAATGAAACATGCTCAGCATCATTTACAGTTGTTTGTGTAACTTCATAGTCGTTGAAATCAATTTAACGTTTGTAACTCAGTCTTGATGCTTCCCTGTTCTCATCATTATAATTAATCTTCATGTAGCCGGTTTCTAATATTTAAATAAAACAGGCATTTGTATATCTAATTAGGGTAACCAAAACGTAGCGAGAGACGCAGCCAACAGAAAGTGGTGACACATATCGCCAAAGCCCAATAAAAACAGTGTGTGGTGTTTCTCCTAGGTAAAGCAACAATGTAAACGAGAACAGCGATTGACACAGCCATTCCTGAAAGTGAAACAATTTAACTGTTTGAGTTTTGTGTATGCTATATTAAATGGTGCATTATAACTATAAAAATGATAATTAAGCTAAGGGCCAGAGAGCCATGTTTGGTATACAAGAAACCCAAGGAAAGAAAAGGAGGGGGGAGAGAAGAGAAGTAATGAGTATGTTTCGTACATATGAATTGCTTTCCCTAATGAAAGACTTATCCTTTAGTAGGAAGGAATGATGATTTCTTAGAGATTTGGTTTCTGGGCGTATCTTAGGGATGTGCACTTTACATATCTTACATGTTTTTGAAATGAGATTTAGGCCAATCAAATTTTTAGATAATCTAAATTTTAATTTTAATTTTTAAATTTAAATCATCATTTTTTGAAGTATATAATTGAAAGATTGTTTATATTTTATATTTTATTTCTTTTGAGATTAAAAAAAATATCAAAATCTATTAAAAAAAAAGAAAAAAAAAGATTTGGATCCAGATCAAAGTATGCTTCCTAGGGGATCCAAGTTCGATTCTTTGGATGCGTTAATGAAAAGAGCAATCTGCCAATGGAATTGTGTATAAAATGTCAATTTTGTCTTCAACAGAATTTAGACAATTTTGTATTTTTTGCAAATTTTCCTTTCCATTATTTCATTATTTTCATTACTTTTTACGTAATATTAAATATGATTTTAGATCCTCAGATTCTATTTTATTCTTATTTCAATTCTCATTTCTATTCCCTTAAAAATCTTTTTACTCTACCAATCGTTAAATGGATGGTTGCTTTAATTGTTAATCCAAATGGCTTTGATTTAATTCAGTGACAGCAATAAATAACCTCCCGGGAGCATTTCGGTGTAAAATCACGTGTTTCATTCAAATAGTTAGCTGCTTTAGTTATCATACAAAAGTAGGAATTAATGGAATTCCCATCCAAATCTTCCAAACAGTTTGGCTGCATAGAATTTACAGTTCTGAGTCATGATCACATTAATGAAGCAATCTTTCGCTGGTAAATCATTTAAATTTTACAAGGGCTATAGCCAACCATTGAAAATCTTCTGTAGAATATGTCCTCCACAAAGGGAGAAAGATGTCAAGGATTAAAGACATTTTTCTTTAAATCAATCTTTTATGGGTAAGTGCACACAGATATCTACAATGAAACAACAAGCACTTCCAAATCCAATGTACCAATCACAAACAAGTGAAGATAATATAATAAACTCATATAGGCAGCTCCATCATTAATTGATCTGAAGACACTTGTAACCCTAGTCCATAGTGGAAGAATCTTCTCTCTCGTTTTTTGTTACGAGGTCTAAACAGGCATGTCTCATTTCTGCAACAATATTTTCTTTTCACCTTCTTGTCTGCTACACTCTTAACTCCAAGTCCACTTTAAACCAATCTTAAACTTGCAAAACTATTATGGAAATGTAAAGCATCACATGCATATCTGCATTACATGGTGCTCAGCGTGGTAGCTCTGAAAGCCAGAACCGCGCAGGTCATGGCTACCACAGTTTGTGTCTACTCCTACTGTGAATCCAGCAAAGACATACTTTCTATATGTGTTTGTCATCTGTCATGTCTCCTTGACCCACAGAATATGTGGCTACTCTCTTTGTCTCGTGAACCAACAGGGCCCCAACTATATCGATTGGCATCTTTAATACCAACTAATGAACAAACTTAAAAATAAATTGCACAAAATCTAGGAGCTTCTCTTTATCTGAACTTTCCACTCCTCCACATTACCTTCGTCATTAGATGTTTGGTTGAAGGATATCAAACCTACATTGACTGCTTTCTAGTTTACAGTTGACTGGTTTTTGCATGATTGGAATAAATGACCTCTTTTGAGTAGGTCTATATAAGTAATGTTTGATTTTCTTTATCATAGACAGCAAGAAGAGACAAGGAAAGATAAGGAAGAAAAGGAGGGACAAGAGCATACTTGAGTAGTGCATAGGCTACGGGCCTTCATTATCCATATTAAAGCACAATTATAGACAGAGTTTCTCAGAGAACAATCCGCAAGGATGCCTTGGTTCCCCGTAATTCTGTTTCTCTGTCTTACATTTGGTAGTGTTTCAGAGGCTAGCTATAACACGAAGCATCCTTCTGCTGCTGTTGTTGTCGGCACTGTCTACTGTGATACATGCTTTCAACAGGATTTCTCCATGAGCAGCCACTTCATTTCAGGTAGCATTTCAATTACTTAGTTGCTCCAAGATTAACCCTCTTCACTTCAGCAATCCCATTCTGAAATTTGATGCTAATGTTATATTCTGCATTATTGAGTGCAGGGGCATCAGTTGCTGTGGAATGCAAAGATGGGAATTCAAAGTCAAGATTCAGGAAAGAAGCAAAGACAAACGAGCATGGGGAATTCAAAGTGCAGCTTCCTTTCTCAGTGAGCAAACACGTGAAGAGAATCGAGGGATGTACTGTGAAACTGATAAGTAGCAGTGAGCCATATTGTGCAGTGGCTTCAGCAGCAACTTCTTCTTCCCTTCGTCTCAAATCGAGAAGGCAAGGAGAGCACATATTCTCAGCGGGGTTTTTCTCATTCAAGCCCCTTAAACAGCCAAACCTCTGTAATCAGAAACCAAGCATTCAGAATTCCCAAGAACTTGATTCCTTGAAATCAGCGTTTCCTCCCAACACAAATCCAACATTTCCACCTCCGATTCAGGACCCAACGGCGCCAGTTGGTCTTCTCCCTACTCTTCCTCAACTACCCGGGCTACCGACATTGCCAGAACTCCCTCCTCTGCCACCCCTTCCAGGAATGCCATGGCTACCACCAGTCCCCCCAACAAGCAGAGCAAAACCTTCAAACAAACCTCAGTTATCAGATCGGAAAGTAGCTCGACCTGACACTTTCCCCTTGCCGCCTAACCCATTTATCCCGAACCCTAACACTAATCCTTCTCAGCCACCAAGCACACAGCCACTCGTCCCTAACCCAGCATTACCGGGTGTAACTCCATCGCCACCACCAGGTTTTCCGTTTCCTTTCCCTCCATTTATTTCTCCACCTATTAGCCCCGGTACACCCCCAGCTGCTTCTTCGAAGAATGCTTCTCCTTGATTAGATAGAATCTATTCATGTGTAATCCTGCAATAATTCCTTCCACAAGATTAAGTAATTTACTTTTCTGTGTAGATGCTAGTGGCAACATGGGGATGCATGTGCACAATCTGGAGGGTACCTATCACTAAAGAGCTTGAGATTTCGTTATTGTATTAATAATAATAACAATTTCGTCCTAGCTTAGCTAAAATGTTTTCTATTTCCCTAATTTGTTCTAGAAATAAACACTTCTGATTATCGTGTCGTATGAAACTGTGTCTTCCAACGCTAGGACTTCAGTTCATCTTACTTGGAAACCAGATTAACGTAAATGACAAAACGAAGAAATGTCTGAATCTCTTGCTATGATTGTAAGAAATTGAACACAGATCCCAATATAAGAATGGACTTTTTTTTTGGATGACAAGTAAGAATTTAATTATGAAAAAAAATGTAAATACTCTATTTAGTTATGACCCATTTGCAAATATTCCCTCAATTATATTTGTATTTAAATTCATTTGTTCCCTATGCTGCTAATGGAGTTGGTATAATTTTTACGTAGACTTTACTTATGACTCGATAAAACTTTAGTAATTTTGAAATTTTGTTAACTCAAAAGTGATAAATAAATTTAAATGCAAATATATGAAAGTACATGAATATTTGTTGATTTGTATAGTTTAAAAAAACATTTACAAATAATTCATACTTGAACGAGATATTCTTCGAATTTTATAATTAAGAGAGTAATTGCAAATGGGTTATGAGAAAATACTTGCATTTTTTCCAGTAAATATTACAAAAGTGTTCCAGCGGTTAATGGGCAATTTCAAGCGAGGGGCTAGTAACATTATACAAGTTTGTTTAAGAAGCATCAACATTAATATGGATATGCAATACGATGTGATGATATGTGATGAAATTTAAAGTATTTATATATTATTTAAAATGTAATGTAATGTAATATTATATTATATCTAATATGGATTAGCTACCTAAGCAATTTTTTTTCTAAACTTAAATAAAACCCTCTACTCTTCTGCTAATAATTAAAGGATGAAAGACTAAGCTAACAAATCTTTTGTTAAAAAAAGAAAAAGATTTGTAAGAGAGAAAAAGAGATACGAGAGTGGAGCCCAAAATAAGTGGCTCTCATTAGACTTCACTTTAATATCTCTTTTTCTTCCTCACAAGATCTTTTTTTAAACTGGAGAGAATCTTAGTTTATGAGTAAAAAAGTTTTAAAAATTCTTTCTCATGAGCCAAGCAACACAAAAGCTTCAACAAGAAGTGAAATTTGTTAGCTTCTTTGAAATAGGGCATTATTCTAATTCGACTAAATTTGTTAGTTTCTTTGAAATAGGGCTTCACTCTAATTCAACTAAACATGATCATCTAGTATCTGCATACATACACTACACATGTTGAATTTTAGTAGAAATGAGAATATGAATAAAAATAGGAATAAAATGAAATTTGGTAGCCAAAATTACTTGAAACCATGTTTGGTATGGTTTCAAGAAGAATATGAATGTTATTTTTATTTTTATGTTTGATTAGATGTAAACAAAATAAGAATGAGAAAAAAAGGTTATAAAATGACCAAAATATCTCTAAATAAAAAAATTAATAAAATTTTGCATTTTTTTATATTTATTAACAAAAATTAAAGAGGAAGAAACACAGTAATATTCTAGCCTCAAATCAGCATATTTTCGGCTTCAAATTTACAGCAAAACCAATGAGTAGAATATAGGAAAAGATACACATGAGTTTCCAATGAGTGAATGATTGGACGGACGTGGCAAGGCTCTGGTTTGAGTCAAGTTTGGCTTGAGTCAACCATGTTAATGAATGAAGTAGAGGAAGACAAAAGATGAGGATGAAGAAGACACATGAAGATAATTAGAGCATTTTTACTCATTTCAAGAGTTATATGGTCATTTATGTTTATTCTCCTAGTATTAAAGCACTTTCCTTCCATTTTAGAAAGTTGACAAAATTAGCACATTTGATGGAGAAGGCTCTCCCATAGGTTGCAATTATTTGGCATACTAAATGATTAAATAAGGCACTCCCACTTCCTCTCCCATTTTAATATTAGTGAAAGCCATGTACCAAACAATGACTAGAGGTTAACTTCAAGTGGTTGAATGCCCATGTTTGCAAATATAAGACCTTCCTTGATTCCTTTCAAAATTATTATGCTTTTAAATAATATCCATGTTTAGCTGATTCATATATTAATGTTACAAGTAGTATTATTTAACAGAATAGTTGATGTGGTATTTTTAATAGTCGTGCATGTGTCAAATAATTATATCATTCATTTTTGTTGACTTTGTCACCAACCTTATTAATTATCTATTAATGAAATTAATATAAAAATATTTTAAATAAAATGAAAAATTAAAATATATTTCAAATGATAAAAATACCCTTTCACTCTTTTTTTAATATAAATTTTTATTGTGTTTTGAAATATGAGACTAAGAATTTGGATGAGTCCAACCTTTTACCTAAAATAAATAAAAAATAAAAAGTGAAGTGTATAAAATTTTAGTGTAGATACCATAGGCAATTTGGATATACCTCTATTGCATTTGTCAGTAGGAGGGAGAGATAAAGGGGTCGCACCAATCCTCTCTCTCTCTTTCTATGTGTCTCTCTCCCCTCTTTCTAAGAGAATCTTGATCTAGAGTGTAGATAGACCTTTAGCAAGAAGGTAGGCTAAAACAAAGAGTGTAGCATTTGATAGAAGCCTAGAATGGAGTTTCCTTTAGAGACATGCCATTCTTCCTTCAACACCAAGTTCTGCTTGCAAGTTGCGTATGCCAAAACAACTTGAAAATGGTTCAAATTTTATGTGCTCCCCCTTATCTCTCCATATGATACTCAGCTTTATTGTAGTGGATCAACAGGTAGAATCTTACATTAGCTATTTTCAATTATGAGATTACAATGTTATGATGATTTACATCTATTCCCTTCACAAATTATCTTCGGAATATGTCTTCTTGAGGGGAGTCAAAACCTCACTGGGGTCCTATATTGTCCTTCCTCCATGGAACTTGAGTGGAGCAGGCTTTTGGTTTCAAGTCTTCCTTTGAAGAGTTTGCCAAACAAGTTTACAGAAGCTAACTCAAAGTCGTTGCCTTTTTAAATAACGAATGAAGAAATTCATATCAGTTGGTAAGAAACTTAAAAAAGTTATTATGCTTCTTCTTTTGTTTAAAAAATCTTCTCAATATTTGCTTTTGTATTTATTCTAGGTTTATGGCTTATTCTAGTTCTCCATACTATAGCTTCTTATATATATATATATATATATATATCATGTTACTTTATTGGAACTAGGTTGCATGAATTGCATGATATCTTTCTATGAGTAGATATACCTTTTTCTTAGATATTTTCTCACTAAGGTGAGTTTCTAGTACAAAACAATAAAGGGTTAACTTGAATTGACTCTATGAAATTTTATTTGCTTCCAATGACAATTTGTCTCGATCGGCCTATTTTATTTTATTTTTTCCTCCATTTTTGGATATAACTTGATAGGCTGATCAAATAAGAGATGAAGTGAATATATAGGCTGAAAATGCAACTAATAGGCTAATTAGGGAGCTTATTCCGTTAGGTTCCTTAGATGAGGACACAAGGCTAGTTCTTATGAACGCACTATATGTCAAAGGAACATGGGATTAAAAGTTTGATCCATCCATAACTAGAATCAAAAGTTTCAATCTTCGCAACAAACAAATTGTAGAAGTTCCCTTTATGACCACCATGAGACGTTGTCACATTCCACAGTTTATGTACGTTTACGCAGAAGCGGAAAAATAAAGAGAATGATTATGGGTATCATTTTTGAATCATATAAACATATAAGATTTTCTTTTATAGGACATTTGTAGAAATTTCGGCAGAGTCTCCTCTATAATTTAGACCTCCCAATATTTCTACAAATTGTCAACAATACAATACATCTAAAAGGGATAACCCATATCCATTCAGACCAAAGGAAATATCCGGGGAATGGGGATGCCCTAGCTAAGATTTAGTGGAGCCAACTTTACAAGGTTCAGGACAAAATAGGTTACACACACAGACAAACAAAATACACCCACATGAGCAACTGCAGGCTCGCCAATAGAAGCAACCAAGAGACCAACCACTAGTAGGTTGCTGGAGGTAGATTATGGTCCGTACTGCTCTCTGGAAAAAAATATTTTTGAAAAAAAATGAGTTTAATACTCAATGAATAAGCAATGCCAATCTCTTTAAAATAAATGTAGGGTCAAATAGGTATATATGTATATATATATAGAGGGAAACATGCTTTATACAAATTCTTTCTCAAAATGCATCGATAGCATCTAAACAGAACTAATTAGAATAGATGTAGAGCACACAGCTCGCGGGGAAAATCACTACAGACGCAAAGCCTTCAGCTTGCGAAAATAAAATGACTCCGTGTGTGGTGGCCTGCACACGGGACTAGCACCACCCCTGCTAGTTGAGGTACAGATCATGGTATATCAGGGCTAACATCTACTGCTGTTAGCTACAGGGTTCTGAGTAGATAACTTCATAAAACAATACATTTTCTCCAATTAACATTTCAGACAGAGTACCTTCCAGATTGGTTTCATAGCACAGTTTCAAATCACTCAAACATCTGTCAATTTGCAAAACTTCATGTTCAAATTGATTTTTTGGTAAACATGCATAAGACAAAACATTTAAATGTGTATCTTTATAAATAGATCATCAAATTTTAAAACACTGCAAGGAAACTTAGTAACAAAATAAGAATTTCTCATTTCTCACGGTCCGCACTACTTACTCATCTTCCAAGATTTTATAGAAATTTCCTGCCTCTTTCTCCGCTATGCCTCAATCTCTTGAATACCCTACAATACCTGTTCATCAGATTTTAGAGGGTGAATTATTCCAATGATCTCATACAGAACTTATCTTATTTTGAAATTTATTCTTCTATTAATTTTTACGTCTTCCGTACAATATATACAATATACATATATTGTGCCATCTTCTCCCGAATTCCCTTTAGGAGCTAGACTCAAAACCCATAATTAAAGGAAATGCATACCATCTTCAATCGTTAGCCACACGTTAAAGGGAAGCTTATTCTGCATAAATATAATTTGACAAGTAAGAAGAAGCACAACGAAATTGTGTCTTAATTTAGGAAATATATATGCAGAAATTGAGAGGAATCAGTGTGTAGAAAAGTGGGTATACAATTTAGCATGAAGGAAATCAGACTTATTCCAACCAAAATCATCTTCCTGCACCACCTTTTCTTCTGCGCAGGACCTCCCTTAGCTGGCCACCATAGAAACGCATCATAGAATTAAGAAAATAGAGGAGGGAGACGCATACAATTGGAACTAAAGAAGCAGCACATACAACAGAAATTCCAAGCCTATAGAAACCTATATGGCGTTACTTTACCAGCCACACACACCACAAAGCTCAGCTTAAACGAAGAGAAAGAGGGCTGCAAGGAGAGCGAACCAGCAGAACAAAATGGCGTAAGCAGAGGAGAGAAGATGAACCCAGCAGAAACAATCCATATGGCAAAAATTTCAGACCTGGGAGGGTGATTTTCTGGCGTGATTTCACCAGCAACCAGCAGCAAAAATGGGACAAATTCAAGGAGCAACTCTGTAGCTGAAATTCGAACCAAAACCAGTGAAATTAACGTTGAACAGGGGCAGTAAAGTGGTGCTGAACAGAGGAGAAGAAATGGAATTTTCGGTCAGCACCAGTCTTCATCCAGCAGAAGAGGTTATGCGACTTGAATGAAGCAACTTAACTGGAGAGAACTCACAACTCGAAGAAGCAGGAGGGCAGCGTCCAGCAGCGTCCAACGAAGGGGTGAAGATGCAGAGTTTCGAGTCTGTTCTGCGATTGCTCTACTGGAAGGATATGTGCTGCAGAAGTTTGAAAGATAAATGACCGAAAAGCCAACTTAAAGGAAATAAAAGGAGGGATATATCCGTAAAGATGCAGAATGAAGGAAGCTGATACGTGGCAGCTGCAAGAATTTGCATTGAAAAGTTAACTCCACTCCCTTCCCATGCATCATGCAAGTCGGGTTTTACAGACGTGAAGAATATTGCCACAGATCCTTTGAAAATTTTAAAATACTTCAAAATTCCTTACCAAAGTGGTAATAATCCACTAAAGTTTGCCATGTATTTTTTTCTTCCACATGAGAATGATGGCTTGCAAATTTAATTCACTCTTTAATCTCAGATGGCTTACATAATATCTTAACTATTAGGCATGCTTGCCAATTAGTTGTGATGAATCTGTGCATATATTGGGTGGTGAGTCACATTCTAGAGTAGTTTCTTTAAAAAAATATTTGTTTTTGTATGTGTTTTTCATTTGACTGAAGCCTGTATTTATTTGATCTTGTCTTTATGATTTTGTTCACATTTTATCTGATTTATTAATTAAAATAGTCATGTTCAAAATTTCTTTTCATCTCATTCTGTTTCTCCATATCACTCTTGTTATTGGCTTCCTTTTGTATCACCTTGTAGTTTCTCAACCTTCCATCTGACAAAAATAAAAAAGTGTATAACAAAAGTTCCTATTGGCTTGCCAAAAGTTCTAATACCTTGACTCTACCCTTCAATGTGGTTGTTTCTTTTGAGAGTCTTATTGATACATATAGGTTTGGTTTGGGTTAAAGGTCAACCATCAAATCCACACACTTGACAATGTTTCATTGATAAGTTTTTTTGATAAATTGAGGCATTTTTACATTTCCCAAATAGTATCTAGGATCACCACTAGCCACCCCTTTGAGCTTAAAAGAAGTGTTTGTTTTACATTACACATAGTTCTTGTTTCACCTTAGAGGTTAGATTTTCAATGGGTTTTTATACTAGAAATTCAATTACTAGAACACAAAGGATTATTTATTTCTGCTATTACATAAAATTGATCAATCCTTGCTATCTCTTTGAGCCTAAAAATTCCTTTGGCACCTATTTTTTTCTCATTGGGTAAAGATGAGAATTTATTATAAATAAGATGGTCCTCGGAAAGAAAAGAAATCTAGATAGACAAAGTAAATTGGAAATGTGAAGAAAACAAGAAGAGCCAAAAGTAATAAGTTAAAAAAAATTCAATAAATGGCAAAAAAATAAAAATAAAAAGAAGGGAGAAACACGAAAGAATGCAAATAGAAAAAGAAAGCAATAGTGCAACTGAAAACATGAATTGAGAAAAAAAGATGATAGAAGTTTAGTAGATGATTGAGCAAAGAAAGAAGAAAGACAAAAGAAGAAGAAAAAAAAGAAAACAAGAGTGCAATAGAAAAATGAAAAACAAATTGAGAAAGAAACATTGTGAGAGTTTTATAAATGATTAACTGTAAGTCATGATCTTTTAGAAGGGGCCAAAAAAGAAACAAGATTTTCGTCGAAGCCAAACGTCAATCTTTAAGCTATACATCCTTTCTTTCTTTAGCCGCATTGTTTTTACCATTTTAGACCCAATTATAACCCTTTTATATCCTTTTTTGTATTTGGTAAATGTGCACTAGTGTAAAAGCTTATTATGAAATAGGAACTTCAAGAAAATGGTGAAAAGGTGGTAAAGGCCATTAAACTACCTTTAAGCCATTTATCCTTTCATTTGAATAAAAACATAAACCCTTAGCCATGGTACAAGCTACAAAAGTCCTCAAGGAGGTTTAGCTTACTTTGAATTATACTTGGAACAATTTTTATGGAATAGAACATTGGAAAAACTATAGCCTAGAAATGAGTACATCTTTGTATCAATTATGAATTTTGAAAAGGAACACCTTAAAAAATCAAAAGGAGCTAAATTACATTTGTCATCTTTATTTTTGATATAATTGTTGTTGGTCTTCATTCCTTTTGTATCAACTAAGGATTTTCAAAAAGGATACCTTAAGAAGTCAAATTGGGGTAAATTTCCATTGCCATTTTGATTTTTGACATGTTTGTCATTGTCTTTCTTTCTTCTTGTTTCAAATTAAATGTCTCTAAATCCCTATCATGACATATCTAGTTTATTTGTCCATTTGATATCTCGCATTCTTTTTTGTGCATGATTATTAAATTAATTTTTGGAAAAAAATGTGAACATATCAAAACATGATTTCTTTTTATTTCATTAGAAATCCTTTGAAATGTAATTGGGTTTAAGATATTCATATATTTTTATATGTTGAATGGCAACAGATTTAGCGTTAGATATTTAATGCTTATTCCAACCTTTCTAATTTGTTAATGCTTGCGCCTATTTGTGTCATGGCTTGCTGTTTCTACTATGCTTCCTTCGTTTGTCTTTGTTATTTTAATACTTTTTCACTTTAGTGGACAAACCATGTTCATTGACCTTTTCTTTATTTTTTTTTTCGTCTCTTTTACATGCTCTCCACATTTTCCATATATAACTTATTTCTCTCTCCATCCTCCTTTCCTTTATTTTGCTCTTCATCAACTTCATATTTGACTTTTAAAATTTCAAATCATTCTTCCCATGCTCAAGTTGTAATCCTTTAGCAATGGTTCTTCCTTTCTTATTATAGTGTGCATGCAGTAGATAATTTTTGTAAAAGATACATAGTAAAACAAAAGGGTTTGTTTTCATTGATAAATATTTAAGTTTTAAATCATAAGGTTCATTTAATATCATATTTAAGCCATTTGTGAACATAAATTTATAGTGCTTTGGAGTGAACATTGTCCATTAATTTGATTGCTCTAACCTTTAGTATATTGTTGCAAAATAATAAGATAGTATTACGAATTATTTTAATTAGATTATTTACATTATTTGAATTAGTTTGTTTATGTTATATGTATGTAGTATTGAATGGATAACACTTAAGTTTGAGATCCATTACCTATGTGAACCTACCCTATTAGTTGTTGTTTAGAATCCATTTATGTCGTGGATTATAGTTTTTGCCTTGCTTCCTCTATTTAAAGTTCTTACTTTGGTTCTTTCATTACTGAGAACAAACCATTTTGCTCAAGCTTTTTTCATTTTTTTTCCTACTTGCTACGATGTATTGTGGCTTTTTTTAAAATGTTTTTTAGTGTATTGAAAAAGATATAGATTGCTCCAAATGACTTTCTAGTTTGAATAAAATAATCCTTAGTTATCCAAGGCTGTGATATTTGGGATTAAGGTAGCAAAACAAATTAGGATATTCTGTTACCTACATTTACTACATGGAATAAAACTATTTCGATCAACCTTTTCTTCACTTTTTCCCCTTCTTGTTATGACATATTGTTTCTTTTTTTGTTTTTTGTTTTTTGTTTTTTTCATCTTTATTCTTTAGTGTACTATAAAAGATATGGATTACTTTAGATGAATTTCTAGTTGAATAGAATAATCTTCACTTCTCCATTACTTTAAGGCTGTGATATTCAAGATCAAGATAGCAAAATAAATTAGACTATTATGTTACCAATAAAAGTTTTTTGTCTTATAAGTTATTCTGTTGCTTTCCTTTTTCCTTCAAAGTTATAGGTTAAACTTATTTAGTATTTGTGTTATATAACATGTAATCAATTATTTTTTTCATTGTCAAAAAGAAATTAACTCTTATTTGATTTAATGTATCTAATTTTTTAGTGATTATAGTTTGACTTGAATTTGTTGCTAAAAGAAATTTTAAAGGCAAAAACTCTATTTTTGTCCCTTATGTTTAAGGATCGTGTTAGTTTGGTCTCTTAAGTTCTTTTTGTTCTAATTACATTCTATATTTTTAAACTTAATCCATCTTTTCCTCTTATCTAACTTCACTAACATCACAGATTGAAATTTAACTACATGGTTTTAAAATTGGAACTAAGATTTTGATTTAATCTTTGTTGTTCAATCTTGGTCCAGGAAGGTGAAGTTTTGATTGTTGAATAAGAGAGAGATTGAAATGGTGAAGAATAAAAGTTGGAAGAGATTAGTTTTTGTTGGAAATTGTGCCCTAGACCAATCATTTGTAAACATTGTGCTTCATTAAGAATAAAAGTTTTTTTTTACAATTATTATATTTGCATGTTTCTATAATAATTATGTCATTGGATAAATTATATTAGTTATCCTAAATATCTCTAGTCGATCATCATTATGAGAATGATGATGAATTAAGACAAGTATGATTTTGATTGATGGTTATGTGTTAATCATGTATGGAGATACAAATCAAAATCATAGGCGCCTGTTGGGAACTGGGTGCTGGATCGACTCGTCATGAGGTAGCTTCATGGATTATGTCATAAGCGTACCTCATATATAGCCGTGTCACTAATCCCTCATACCTGAGATCATCATATATTCCAACATGAAGGACACTGTAATTTGGCATTGTTAAAAGTCACCTTTGACCGGGTGATCATAAAGGCTATTGTCGGGCATAGTGGATTCCATGTAGGGGATGATGAATGGTCAAGATGGAATTTGTCCCTTTTGTTAATGGAGAGATATCTCTGGGCCTCTCGATAAGTAAGATTGAGAAATGCATGGCCATGCTTGGATGGAAGGGTTTTCCATTAGTTCTGTCATTTTACACATAAATCGAGAAACTAATGATCGAGTAAGATAAGGATGACAATTTCATGCCTCATGCTCGATCAAGATATCGTGTAATAAAAGGGATGTGATAGGGTTATATGATAGGCTGTATCGGATCACCAAATCCTATGTGATTTGGGTAGTCACTATGTCTTGCTAAAGGCCATTGGTGATTTGTGGGTGTAATAATGTTGTTGGCCCACTGCCAATATCATATAACCCTACAGGATCGCACACAAGAATGAATCAACTTGAGCAAAAATGTCCAAATTCATTGAACCTAGAATTGTGTCTAGATTCGATGAATGTTACGCTTAACCAGGGTGAGATAATTATATGTATATATATATATATGTTATATATATATATGTAATTAATTCGGAATATAAGTATATATATATTATTTGATATATATATATATAATATATATTTCATATATATATATATATTTATAAATGAATTAGTTCAAATTGATTTTATGAGATAAATTCAAATTTTAACTAATTTGTTTAAAATTAATTTGAATTAATTTAAATAATGTATTTAAATTAATTAATTTAATCTAAATATACCTCTATAAAAGGAGAGGTAGACTAGGGTTTATAAACATAAAAAAGGGGGTCAGATTTCTAAAACCCTAAGCCATCACCCTAGAGAGAGAGAGAGCGGCTGTATACCCAGAGAGAGAAAGTGTACGTACACCTAGAGAGAGAAGATCATCTTCTCTTCTATTCGCGTACGGACATGGAGAAGTAGAAGGTGCTAGCACGCCTTTCAAGTTGCCAGATCATTCGTGTAGATATCGGTAGAGGGGGCTGCGCATAGACGTCAGTTCCAGAGATCTGAAAAAGGAAAGCGCGCTGCAAAAGGTAATGACTTATCTTATACTCAGTTTAATCAAGTCCATGGAAGAAACGAATTAAAATTCCGCTACATGTACAGTTCGTTTCTAACAGTTTTGGTAGTAATGAAATTTTTTTAAAAATTTTTCTAGGGATAAAAGGGTAGAGAGACAAGGAGAGAAAGAGAAAAAGGTAAAAAAAAATCATTTTTTCTTGTCAACCTTAAAATCCTATAACTTAAACATTCAGAAAAATGATATGTATGATACACTTACAAATATTTAATTTGTGATGCTAACTGAGTTTGTCAAAAGAAAGATTGGATCAAATTTTAAAGTAAAAAGGATGAAATCAAAATGAACAAAAGTCAAATGATGAAATTGAAACTACCCTTAAACATAAAGGTGAAAATGGGGATTTATTTGTTTCACATGTTCATAAGTGAAATGGATGACTTCTTGAGTCATGGGTTAGATCCATAAAGATGAATATGATAACTTTGGTCTAGCACTCTTGTTATTGTTTGCATAAAGTACTTCAAAGTTGGAAATGAACATTTTGATGGGGATGGTATCTTTGGCAAGGTGATAGCAAATGAATACTTAAGTCATAAGGTTAATTCATATTTTGATACTTGTCTTGTATTCTTTTGGGTTTAAGATTAGAATTGGCTTTTAAATCTTCAATAGTTGTCATGTAGCTTTCTAAAAACATTTGGCAACTTTAATGAAGTTGGTGACTTTATCAAGGCAATAGTGACATGTTACTTATGAATTGAGGTCAGTTAATCTTTTGATTCTTTTTTTTAATCCTCTTTTTGCATTTTTTTTCATTTGGACATGACTTTTGATTCTCAAATATTTCCTTTACTACATGCTAAAAATGTTAGATATGATAGCTTTGATGAAGCTAGTGACTTTGCCAAGGCTATAGGGTAGGATTACCTATGTTATGAGATCAGTGAATTTTTCTATTCTTTTTTGTGTGTATATAATCCTTTTTATATGGTAGCAATATGCATGGTCCTTTTGTTTTTAAGGGTTTTAGTATGGAATTGACTTTTGATTCTAGAATGGTTGATTTGCTGCTTGTTGAAAATGTTTAAAATGAGCACTTTAATGGAGATGGTGACTTTTGTAAGGCCATAATGGAGAAATAGTTGTGTTATGAGGTTGGTCATTTTAATTTTTTAGGGAGTTTTTGTTTTTGCTTGTGTTCGAGTTTAAAATTGACTTCTTATTCTTGAATGGTTGGTTTCATTGCTTGCCAAAAATGTTCACCTTAATACCAATGGAAACTTTGGCAAAGCATTAGTAAAGGATAACTTTATTATGAGATTAGTTAGGTTCTTTTTGGTATTCGTAGTCTTTTTAATGTGTTGTAGGATGGATTTGACTTTTGATCATCTATAGTTATTTGCTGCTTGTTGAAAATATTTGAAATTTGGATGTTGACTTTAGCAAGGCAATAATGGCAAATTATTTATGTTTTGGGGTTAGTTCATGTCTTAATTATGTTAAGTATTTTTAATCCTTTTATTTGTATTATAAGTCTTGAGTTGACTTTTGATTCTCAATAAGTTGATTGATACTTGTTGAAAATGTTAATTTATGATGGGTAACTCCTTGTAATTTATGACTTATGTAAATTGCTTTTTAGTTTCTTGTTGGTATTACTACCTAACATAATTTTTACATAAGGAATAAAGGCATGTTTTACTTGTGGGTAAATGTTAGTATCTTTGCTAGAATTTTGTAGTAGTCCACTATCATCACCATGCAGTATCATTACTAGCTTTTCTTAATATAATTTGTTAAAGATTAACTTTCTTTAACACATCTTACTTTATTGGGCATGCTTGCCAATCAACTGTGATGCATTTGTGGATACATAGGGCATTAAGTCACATTTTTGGAATAGTTTATTTAGAAAAAATATTTGTTTCTACTTGTGCTTTTCATTTGGCTAAAGTCCATGTTCATTTGACCTTGTCTTTATGATTTAGACCATGTTTTATCTTATCTATTTGTTAAAGTAGTGATGCTCAAAATTTCCTTTCAACTTATTCATTTCTCTATGTCATTCTTATTATTGGCTTCCTTTTGTATCACTTTGTAGTTTCTCATCCTTTTCTGAAAAAATAGACAAGTGCATAACAAAAGTCCCTATTGCCTTGCCAAGAGTTCTAATACCTTAACTCTGCCTTTCGATGTGGTTGTTTCTTTTTGGAAGTATTGAATTAATACATATAGGTTTGATCTAGGCTAAAGGTCCCTACCAAATCCACACACTTAACAATACATTTCATTGATAAGCTTTTCTGATGAATTGAGACATTTTTACATTTTCCAAATAGTATGTAAGATCACCAATAACCACCCTTTTAAGCCTAGAAGAAGTGTTTGTTTTACATTACTTGTAGTTCTTGTTTCACCTTGGGAGGTTAGCTTTTCAATAGCTTTTTATGCTAGAAATTCAATTATTAAAGCATAAAGGATTATTTCTTTTTGCCATCATAGAAAATTGATCAATCATTGCTATTCCTTTAAGCCTAAAAATTCCTTTAGCACCTATTTTTTCTCACTTAGGTTAAGATGAGAATTTATTGTAAACAAGATGATCTATAGAAGGAAAAGAAATCTAGACAAACAAATTAAATTGAAAATGTGAAGAAAAAATAAAGAAAGAAAGGGAAAAAAAGAAGTAGATAAATAAATAAATAAATAAAAAGTTGAAGAAATAGCAAAAGGGGGGAAAAGCAATGAGTAGAAAGAAAAGAGAAAGATGAAAAAAGAAAAATAGAAAAAGAAAACAAGAGTGCAACAAAAAAAAAAAGAGAATGAAAAAGAAAGATGATGGAAGTTTAGTAAATGATTGAGCAAAAAAAGAAGAAAGATGAAAGACAAAAGAAGAAAACAATAGTGCAACCAAAAAATAAATGAGAAGAGAAAGGAAGATGGTGAAAGTTCAATAATTGGTTGACCACAAATCATAATCTTTTAGAAAGGACTAGGGAAAATGCCAATTCTCATCAAAGCCTAACATCAATCTTTGAGCTTTACATCCTTTCTTTCTTGATCCACGTGGTTTTTATCATTTTAGACCCCATTGCAACCATTTTATATCCTTTTTTGTATATGATAAATGAGCACTAGTATAAAAGCTTATTAGGAAATAAAAAATTAAAGAAAATGGTAGAAAGGTTATGAAAGGTCATTAGATTGCCTTTGGGCCACCTACCCTTTCATTTGGGAGGGGGGGAACATAAGCCTTTGGTGACAACACAAGCTACAGAAATCCTCAAAGAGGTTTAGCTCTCTTTGAATTATACTTGAGACTATATTTATGGAATATAACATTGGAAAATCCCTAATCCTGAAATGAGTATTTTTTTTGTATCAATTATGAATTCTCAAAGAGAATACCTTAAAAAGTCAAACTAAGGTAAATTGCATTTGTCATTTTTATTTTTGATATATTGATGTTGTCTATAATTCTTTTTGTACCAATTAAAGTTTGTCAAAAGGGACACCTCAAAAACTCAAATTGTGGTAAATTTCCATTGTCATTTTGATTTTTGATATATTTATCATTGTCCTTCTTTTTTCTTGTTTCAAATTTAGTGTCTTTAAATCCTTGTCATGAGAAATCTTGTTTATTTGTCCATTTGGTATCTCAAATTCCTTTTTGTGTTTGACTATTAAATTAATTTTTGAAATAAAATGTGAGGATCAAAACATGATTTTATTCTCATTAGAAATACTTCAAAATGTGATTGGTTTTTAAATATTCATAGATTCTTATTTGTTGAATTGAAAAAAAAAATTGAGTTAGATATCCACTACCCATTCCAACCTTCCTACCTTTTTGCTTCTACTATGCCTTATTCATTTGTCTTTGTTATTTTTATATTTTTTCACTATAGTATAAAACCAAGTTGCTTAACCTTTTCTTTGTTCTTTTTCTCTTTTCCCTACTTGCCACCTTTTCCATATATGACCTATTTGCCTTTCCATTTTCCTCTTTTTTATTTTGCTCTTCCCTAACTTCATATTTGACGTCCAAAATTTCAAATCATTCTTCTTATGCAAGTTGTAAACCTTCAGCATTGTTTCTTCCTTTTTTATTGTAGTATGCATTGTGTTGTAGTGGGTAACCTTTGTAAAAGATACACAGTAAAACAATAGGTTTGCTTTCTATGATAAGAAATTTATTTTTAGGTTATAAAGTTCATTTGATATCATATTCAAGCCATTTTGTGAGCATAAGTTTGTAGTGTTTTGGAGTGAAATTTATCCATTAGTTTGATTCCTCTAACCTTTTATATATTGTTGTGAAATAATGAGATAATATGATAAATGATTTGATGTAGTTTATTTACATGATTTGAATTAGTTTGTTTACATTATATGTATGTAGTGCTATTTGTTTTCTTAATTCATGTTCTTTTGTGTTTTTGTAAAAGATATGGATGGCCCAGGATGAATTTTTAGTACAAATAGAATAATTCTCCATTACTTTAAATTTGTGATATTTGGGAATGGAAAGGCATTTTTAGTTTGAAGTCCATTGTCCATTTGAACCTTCCCTGTTTGCTATTGTTTGTGGCCTATTTATGTTGAGGATTATTGTTTCTCCTTTACTTCCTTAGTTTCAGTTTTTTACTTTGGTTTTTCACTACAAGAAATAAACCATTTTGCTTTACCTTTTCTTTGTTTTTTTTTCTTGATTGCTAGATTTTCCATATTTAACTTTTTTCATTCTTCATCTTCCTATTCTTTTTTATCTTGCTCTTTCCCAACTTCAAATATAAATAAAAAATTTCATATCATTCTTGCTATTGTCATGTTGTAAATCTTCACCGGTCTTTGTTTGCTTCTTGTTGTAGTATACATTGTGCTATAGTGGTTAATATTTGTATAAGATACATTGTAGAACAAAGGGCTTGTTTTCACTAATAGCAATTTGTGTTTCATGTTATATGGTTCTTTTTATAGCATATTTAAACCATTTGTGAGTACATTTTTGCATTGGTTCGAAGTAAACTTTTTGCATTAGATTCATTTCTCTAACTTTAGTTATATTGTTGTGAATTGATAAGATATATTATGAATTATTTGAATGAGTGTATTTACATTATATATATCGTATTGTTTGTTTTTTAAAATTAAGTTCTTTAGGGTATTATAAAAGATATGGATTGCTCTAGACGACTTTTTTTTTTTTGGTAAACAAATAGTTCTCCTTTACTTTAAATTTGTCATATCCAGGAAAGGGGAAACCTTTAGTTTGAGATCCATTGCCCTTGTGAACCTTTCATATTTGTTGTTGTTTGTAACACATTTATGTTATGGATTGCGGTTTCCTTTTACTTTCTTTATTTAAAGTTTTTATTTTGGTTTTTTTTACTACAAGGAGCAAATTGTTTTGCTTAACCTTTTCTTCACTTTTTATCCTGCTAGATATGTTGTCTTGTTTCTTTTTTCTTTCTGTTACCTTTTAGTGTCCTGTAAAAGAAATAGATTACTTTAAAGTTGTGATATTTGAGATTAAAGTTGCAAAATAAATTAGGATATTATGTTCCTGATGAATGTTTTTTTGTCTTATGAGTTTTCCTATTGTCTTCCCTCCATGTTATATGTTAGGTCCAAATTGGGCAAATTAAGACCTATTGGAAAGCTTTTGATGTGCTATAGCTATTGTAAAAATTTTAGATTTAAACTAGATCATTTGATTTTTAGAAAGAGCCGAAACTTAGGTTGTCCAGAAACCAAAATTGATATAGGGCAACTTTAAAAATTCATAAAATATTCTCTATTAACTCAAAAATTACAAACTGTCACATATGAAACTTTAGGATATCCTCTAAATGCCTATCAAGTTTCTCAAATTCGTCCATTAAAGCCTCTATAGATAGAAATATATTTTCAAACTCATTATGAGTCCATTTTTACTATTCTTGGTTCCAAACTTGTCATAGTAGCTATTCATGCAATTTTCTTCTTTTGATCAAGCTTCTTAGCTAACAACAGAATCATTTAATTGGTCTCTAATATAAAATATGACCTATATTAAAATATAGGCATGCCACTTATTTGTTTTGCCAAAACTTTTAACTTACCATTTTGTATCCTTAGTGATTATATTGCATCTCATTGATTCTAACTCTAATCTCATGACTTGCACATCATTTTCAGGTCATTTTATACCTAATATACCAGTCATATGACCATTTCTCCTTTTGTGTACAATTATGGAACCTATAACTCATTTTGTTCTTAATTACGGTTTATGGTTCCATAATGCAACATACCATACATTTAACCAATCCAATGACTCATATGATCTTAAAATCATTTTAGGAAACTTGTTAAATTCTACATTCATTAAAAATAGATCATGGCTTACTTAGAACCTTAGGTGGTGCTATCTTGAATTCTATAGTTTCCTTTGTAATTTTTTTTTTGCATAATCTTACTCTCCTTCCTTCTGAACCCTTATTTCTATCCTACTTTCCTCAAGCTCATGCCTCCTCCTCTCTCTCTTTCTAGGCCGAACTACCATGTACTAAGATCTCAAAGAATATAAATTCTTCTAGCTTGATATATACCTTGTTTGAAACCTCCTTTGTTGTAGTTTCTTGTAATGTTTTTGGCTTCCTCAAATCTTCTGCTTTGCTCAAGAGGTCAATTATAAATTTCACCTTTCCAAGAAACTAAAATCACCACTAGAAAGAGCATAAAGAAAGAAAGAGGTTTCCAAACTAGTACATGATGAAAATTTGCATGTTTACATACCTAATTTGCCTTTCTTCTCTTTCCCTCTTTTCCTCCTTTTCATGTCATCTTGGTTCTGGTTTGAAGGTGTTGAATGTTGGTTAGGAGAAGAAGATGATGATAGCATGGCCTTTATGGAGAAATATCTAAGACATTTTAACAAATTTAAATATACCGATTATATCCATTTACTTTAATTCCTTTGCTTGAGCTAATTTTTTATTTTTATTTTTTCAGAAACCGACTGCTCCATACTAAATTTGAGACTTTCATCTTCATTAAAAATATCTACTTGAAGGTTTCAATGACTTAAAACAATTTGAAAAAGTCCATTCTAAAATATTACTATCAAGAACTCGAATTTGTACACTATCAAGGATTTAACTGATCTAACCTCATCGAGTTAATCTACTATTCTTATTTTATCATATGATGAGGGATATATGCTTCTCATGTTAAATCTTGTGACATTTAAATTTATGATTTTTTTGCTTTTCAATACCACCACTATCTCCTTGTTCTTGCACAATTTAGGGATTTTAGTCAAATTGAGGCCTTTTAGTTAAACTTTACATACTATTTATCTTAGTTTAATAAGAATTATCCTTATCCCTATTTATTTTTCATTTAAAACAAATTCCTAATTGTCTATACTTTTTTGTTCAAAATTACTATTTTGTTACTGCATTTATTTCGCTCTGATTTTGGCCCAAAAACTTAAATTTTTTTTTCATAACTTTGAGGCATAAGATATTTTAGGATCCTTTGAACTTATATAATCATTCTCTAGGTCTACATTGGCTCAGAATAACTTACACTTGTGCCACGTATTATCTTGGTTTGCATGCAATCAAGGTTTTAACCAGTTTTATCAACTCTAGTCAATTTGATTGCCACATTTAGTCATATAATAATGAGAAATATCTTATTCTTTTAATAAATTAAACTCCTAATTTTTTCCTATTGCATTGTCGAACTCATTATTATTGTCTCTTTTAAGCCTAAAATTTGACTTTTTAAAGCTATTTCTCTTTTCCACTCAGGCTTCTATTCCTTTTTCTCATCTAATTTACTTTAATGTAGGGGCCTAGCTTAGTATAAAAGTATTAACTATTTCATTTAGTCCAGTGTCAAAACATCGAATATTACAATAATCATAAGCTAAACATGCATACAAGATCATAATAACAACTTAAAGGCATTAAGGGTAGAACATACACTTATTAAGAATAAAACTCTATAGAGGAAAATTATATAAATCAAATCAAAAGTACATGAAAGATAAAATCTCTAATCAAATACTACATGAAAAAGAAAAATAAAACATAAAGGGGTACAAAAAGAGTTAATGAAAAACATTACTCAAGCAAGTTTAAGTGAATGACCAAGGTGGACGGCTAAGGTTAGGAAGGATGACCTATCACAAACTCCTCATAACCCAAAGCAATGGTAAAGACATCTTATGTAAAGAGTGTCAAAACTTGAGTTACAAGACTAACGTTTCTTATTCATAATAGGAATAAGGGTACTAGAGTAGTTTCCATTACTTGTCTCAAATGCAAGTTTCTTTTTCATATAAGGCCATCTCTATTCACGTTACAAACTTTCTTAAATACATTAGGCTTCTAAATATATGAGCTCTCTATTGCCTTTTCTTACGAGACTTAGGATTCTTTGTTTGGCCTTTGAATAGATGATTTCTCTTATTCAAGCTAGGTTAGCTTTTTCCCTTTAGACTTAGGCCTTGTTGGGACACCCCTTCCATGTGGTTTGGGCCACTAATATAACACTAAGACTTTCTTCTAAATATTAAGTGTCACTTTACTTTTTCTCCTCCAAAAAGGTTTCAAACAATTTTTTATATGCCTTTTTAGAGAGTTTTAGGCCTTTACCATTAGGTTATATCTTTTGAACTCGTCATTTATGATGTTTGAACATTGGTAATTAGATTTTTTCTTGACATTTTTAGTTCATCTACAAAATAAAATTTTGAAATTAGGGTTTTTTTTACAATAATTCAAATTCAAATATACTCTTATAATAATACCCTAAAGACAAATCAACCTAAATTAACAGGAATATAAAAAATATCAACAAAAATTACTAGGTAAATCCCCATAAAATAAAAGAAAAAATATATAAAAATGAGACTTATTAATTAAAAAAAATCATTTTGTGCATGCAGAAAACTAAAAAAAAAATCATAAAACGTTTTGATTATGTGTGATAAAGATTTACTCAACATCTGCTTTGCATTTAATCATTTTTAGGCTAGCTCAACTCATAAAAATAAATTTATGTTAGCGCAAAAACTTGAATTTGAATCTTTTGAAATGTAAAATTTTTCTAAAATAGAAAGATAATAATATAAGGAGGGAAAATATGTGCATGGCCTACTTTCTTTATTTTCTCACACTCTCTTTTCTTTTTATCTTTCCCTCATTTCACCAACTTTAGAGGATTTGGAACTTCAAAAGATTCAAAAATTTTAACCTCCTTCATGAGTCATATATAAGAAACTTTTACAGTTTACAATTCCTTGATAGTTTTGAAGTACTTGGAATTCCTTACCTAACGTAGTAAGATTATTTATGTATTTCTTTCTTCCGCATGAGAAAAATGGGCTGCCAAATTTAACTGATCATTCAAATCAAACCCTTTTATGCTTAAACCTGAACAGTAGTGTAGAAAAAGAATGTAAATTCACGATTCTTTGATCTCAGGACTCAAATTTTCATTTGAATTTAAGCTTTGGAAAATATGAAAGAATTAGTTCTAATTTGATTGTAATTTTTTTTCCTTATTCTATAGGAAATAATATTATTACCTTACAGAAATAAGTTAAAAATAACATTTTGTTAATTCTTCACACTAAGCTCTAAGTTCTTTCAATTTTTTAGTTCTACTTGAATTGTATATAGCATTGCAGTACTTATTTTAGTTAGCTTACTTTGGACAGTGTTTTCCTCCCCAACAAAAAAAAAAAAAGACCCCTTCTCGTAGAAAATGCTTGAAAGCTACTGGTAAAGGCTAATAATCAAAACCGCGTCCGTTGCTTTTCAACATGGATCCTCAGTGATTAACGTGACTACCGGGCGAGTAATTAAGCATTTGCTTGATGTGTAGAGGTCATAAATTTTAATTTTGAAGATAAAAATTTTTAAAATTTTCATAATAAAAGAAAATTTTAGCTATATTTTAATTGTGAAAATAAAAATTTTAATTAAAAAAATTAAAATCCAAAAATTTTAATTATTCTGATAAAAATTTTAACTATAAAAAAATACTTATTATAAAGGACTTTACATTTTTTAAATTATTTTAAAGGCCTAATAGATTAAAAATTTACTCTTATAAATTAAAAATTTTTGGAATATAATTTTTTTCTAAATCAAATTTTTATTTTCATTATTAAATTTTTTGGTTCTTAAGTTAAAATTTTTACTCATAAGTAAAATTTTTATCTTCAAAATTAATTTTTTTTCTCTCTATATAAAAAAAGAGACATATGTCAAACAAATATTTAACTATATCTCCTACCATCACTAATGTCACTACAGAAGATCCTTGCCCATGTTACTTTAGTAAATCAGTTTATTGTGTATAGGTGTATATTAGAGTAATGCTAACGGCCTTTTTCGGGCATTTGCCCCTTTTTTCACCCAAAAAACAAAAAAAAAAAAGGTAATGCTGACAGTAATGTGAATGGAATAAGATTCTGTTGGCTTTTGTTAGAAAGGGTTGGGGCAGGATCTTTCTGGCATTTGGTGAATCGTATGTATATAATATAAAACAAAGCCCTAACAAAATCCATGGAGGGTAACAAATAATAGCTCCTTGAACAACACAGGCCCGAATTCATTGGATTAATTAATTATATATGATGTTTATAACCTGTCCTCTTATGAATTTGGGCAATTCATACAGATCAAAGAAGGAAGCGAAGGAACCACATTGAAGCTTATGAGAGTGGAGTCCCCTTCAGAGATATCTGCCAGTCCCTTCAACATGCTTTCTGTTTGCAATTGAAATAAGAGTTCTTCTGAAATAAGTTGAATTTTACATATTCATTTATAATTAATTTAATTTATTAATTTTTTGTCAAAATTATTTAGAAGTTTCTTTTATTCTGACACATTGCTTTGAAGATTGCTTTCATTGAATGGAATGTTTGATAAATAATTTTATAAGACAAGCTGAGCGTCAAAACTTCAAGAGAAAGGCTTGTCATTTGTAATTGGGCAGTCTAATCTCTAATAGCTATAATTCTTAATTTGAAAAAAGTTTTGACACTCATTATATATCAACAGAAAGTTGTTTCTGAGTTTGTCTTTGTAATTGGATTTATCCAATGGAAACTATTTTTAAACACAAAATCTTTTATTTGAGTGCACTTCAAGATTTTTTTAATTATTTTTTTAACTTATATTGTCTTTTCTGCAATTATGTTATTTTTTGGTTGACTGCCTATAAAGTGAATGAAAATTTATAAATTTGATTCCTTAATTTAAGTTTACTTTTCTTCTTTCACATTAATTTGCTGCCTCATACACACAAAATCAGTATAAAAATATACATAAAAATTTCTCTAAAATTAGGAGTAGGAGGAGTGGTGGGAAAGTACAAACATGCCCCTTTGGTATCAATTCTGGGTTGGGGAACGGATTGGCTTGCAACTAAGCCGGCAAAAGATTATCTGACACACTCTGACCTAAGACTAATCCAGACCCCAACATTGTTATTTGAAAAAATAGCGATTCTTACGTACATATAATACATCATGTCATTTTAAAATTTAAAATTATCATAAAAGATTATCTAGTTTAAAAAAATTTATTATGAGATTTAAAAGTTTATTATTACCTATAATAAAATTTAATATTTTTTTGCAATTAACAATAAATCTCTTAAAATTAATAGCATATTTTTTAAAATTTAATGATAATTATAATACTTAAAAATAATCATAATTTTCAAAATATTTTATTATAAATTTTATATAATATGATTTTTCTTTCCACAAAAGCCGTATCATCGCTGTTGGGAAAGTGATAAAAACGATTCAAATCAATATCTTGAATGCCAAACCTTTGGACTTTCCCAAAATCATCCTCTTATAGGTCAAGGCATACTAAAAAGTAAAACACAATTTCAGCAGAATTGATCAACTAGGAAGGCTAGAATGGAATGTTCTCCAGAGACATGCGCGGTGTTTCTTTCAACACCGATTTCTGCTTGCAAATTACGTACAGTGTTATGCTGAAACAACTTGAAAAGGGTTCAAATTTTGTGTGCTCGCCATTGTCTCTCCATATCATACTCAGCCTCATTGCTGCGGGATCAACTGGCAGAACCTTGCAGCAGTTAGTTTCAGTTCTGGGATTACAACGTTATGATGATTTATGTGAACACCGTATTTTGTCTGGGCATACTCCAAAAATAATGATAAAATTAAGCCAATTAAAAAAATAATAATAAAAATCAATCAAACAAGTCCTCTTATTTTAATAAGTTTTTAAAAAAAAAGAAACGAAAAATCAATAAAAAAAAAAGAAAGAGAAGAAAAAATCTCAAAAATAAATGACAATAAAAAAATAAAACCCAAAATCAAAAAAAATCTCATGAAAGAAAAACTCAAGAGAAAACAAAATAAAACAAAATAAGAGCCATTGCAAAAAAAAAAAATGAATGAGAAAAGCAAACCAAAAAAAAAAAAAAACAAAAATAATTAAAAATAAATAAATGAATAATCATTAAAAGGGCACCACAAAAAGGAGAAAAGAAAAATATATATATAAAAAGAGATTAGAAAAGAAAAAATGAATCAAAAATAAAAAGTAAAAGGCTAAAAGTAGATAAAGTAAAGTCAAGAAAACTAAAAAATTTACTAATTAAAATTAAAAGAATAGTAATTAAAAAAAATTCATAAAAAAAAAACTACAAAAAAAATGTCAAAATAATTTAAAACAAAAAAAAAACCACTTCCAAAACCCAAAAAAAAAAAAATATATATATATAATAATAACCAAAAGAAAAAACTTTTAGCTCAATCAAGCCCAGCTACCAGAACCAGGCCCAATCCGAATTTAACAAAGCCTATTCCTTAAGCCCCAATGGCTATTCGGACCCTCCTAAACCCAATAACCCCTTTACCCGCTACTTTTATCCGGCCCAGTAGCCTACCCACGCCTGGATCCAGAAACCTGCCTCAGAAAAAACCCTACCCGAATACGTGGTCCCGCTGGTTCCCCCCCTTTTTGCCTTCTCGCTCCCGTACTATCCAGTGACAGAGGAGACAGCAAATGGAGGTGGAGGCACGAAGCTCGCACGACGTTGGCAGAAAAGGAGCATCGGCGCTGGGGTGAGTGGAGCAGAGAGGTGCAGAGGAAGGGGGGACCATACGGGAAAACGCCTATAAAATCGAGAGGAGTTCCAGAGAGTGGGGGAGGTTTTTTTTTTCGGAGAGAAATCGAAAAGGCGGAGGAGGTCGAGTGAAAATTGGTAACGAAGTCTTCATAATCAGGGAGGCCAGAGAGGAATCAGAGAACCGAGAAGGGAACTTTCGGATTGAGACTTCTTCCAAGCGTCGGAGTCCAGTGGAGGGAGATTCTGGACCAGGCTGTTCGATTGACACATAGCAGTCCGGAATCGATCGAAGGCGTCTAGAACGAGTTCGAAGAGTAGGCTTCCGAGGGTATGACTATTCATTCGTTCCCTTCCTGTTATTTTACTTTATTGAGATGAACATATCTTCGAGTCTATTTCCATGGCTGAACATCTGGGTTTTCATCTGTTTCTAATGATGATTGTTTTAAGTCTGCTCTGGTATGGGGGAGGTAATCCATTGTTTTTTTGTTTCTCTGTAAATTTACGTTGATGGGGGTCATGTCTGAGATTCTCTGTTTAAGTTCGTTAATCTTGATTGGGTTTCTAATTGTGAGCATTTTATGATTCCTCGAACAAGTGTGGCCTGTGTTCAATAGAATGTTTGAAAGAGATCTGTCTGTCGGCCTGCAATGATAGGTCGTGGTGCTGTTTGTCTAGGATCGTGCTAGTTAATCAAATTCTGAGTTGATAGGTTCTTCGTTTTTTTTTATATAATAAACTTCGTAATTCAATGGCTGCAATGATCCTTCCCTGTTCTTTTACCATTTCCATGTTGCTATCTCGCTGTTCGTGGATTTTTTTTTTTTTTTGTGTGTGTGTTTGTGTTGCATATGCTAAGGGGAATGTTTGAGGGGCCAATGGTCTGCAATTGGAGGAGTTGAGCATTTTTGACTTAGCCCGTAGCAAAGGCGCAGGTGCAGAATCAGGGAGGTGAACGAGAAATCATCGATGAGCAAAACTCATGAGTTGCTGCTCAATGTAACGGAACTTCTGTCTTATCATATGATTCATGTAAATGTATTTGGATAAAATATAGTGCAAACATACACCATACACACACAGCTCCAAATATTCGATAGTCTTGATTTCAATTTGGTCTTTTTCCTTTTTTTTTTTTTTCTCTTCTTTCTTTTTGTGTGTTTTATCTTTGTTATTTACTTTCTATTATCATTTTTATTTATTATTATTTTTCCCAGTAGTAGACCTTAGGGCAGCCGTGTGGGATTTCATATCCCCTCAGGCATAAGAACCCAAAGGGCCATGTGTGGTAACAAGACCACCTTGTGTCCCTTGGGCCGCGGATGTACACCTTCTTATGTTGGGTTTCAATGGCCCTACTTAAAAATCCCGTTAAAAAAGAAAAAAAACTTTCGAAAGTAGAGGAAGATTAGTATCCCCTTTTTCCTTTTTCAAAAAAAAACTATCATCATTATTCAGAGTCTCGTTGAAATAATCCTTTAGAAAGTTGAAAAATGGAATTTGTGAAAATCTAAAGGTAATTTTCTAGAGTTGCTTCTTTCCTCAAAAAAAAAGAGAAGAAGGAAAATTAGAAAAGCAAAAGAGGTTAGGAAAAGTAATAATAATAATAAAAGATAAGATAAAATAAAAATATGGAAGCATCTGAACCAACCAAAACATAAGATAAAAAGAAACAAGAACAAAAAAAGAACAATAAAAAAAAAACAAGCAAACAAGGAAGAAAAGTGAATTAAAAATAAAAAAAATAAAAAAAAGAGAGAAACAAAAACCAAAAAATAGAATTAGGAAAAAGGGAAAGTGAATCAAAAATTAACAAAAAATTTAAAAAAAAAAAAAACAAACAAAAGCAAAAATTAAAACAAGGGATAATAAAAGAACCAAATAAAACAAAGAACAAAAAGGGGTAATAAAGGCAAAAAAAAAATAAAATCAAATAAAAAGCAAAAAAAAGAGAGAAAATTGAAGATGCAAGGAAAGTAAAATTAAATTTTCTTTTAGTTAAAACATATCATCCTATTTCAAAACTTGTTTTATTTGTTAAAGAAAAAAAAAATTAGTTTTTATTGTGTTTTCACAAAAATATATATAGAAAAATAATAAAAATAAAAAGGAAAAAACAAAATAAAGTTAATTAAAAATCGAACAAAACAATAAAAAAAAAAACAAACAAACAACAAACCAAAATCAATCAAGAATTGAAAGTTAAACAAAAATCAAAACAAAACTAATCAAAAATTAAAAATCAAATATAAACTAAACAAAAAGAACAAAAAACCAAATAAATAAATAAATAAATAATAAATAATAAAAACAAAAACAAGGAACAATAAAAACCAAATTCGAATGAAAAGCAAAAAAAAAATGATAAGGAAAAGAGAGAAAATTGAAAAAACAAAGGAAAGTAAAATTACCTTTACTTTTAGCAAGCTAAAACACAATCAACCAATTCCAAAATCGTTTTATTTGTTAAAAAGAAAAGTAAGTTTGAACTCCTTAGTCTTTTCAAAAAAAAAAAAAAAAAAACAAAACAAAAACAAAACCAAAAAAAAAAACAAAACAAAAACAAAACCAAAAATAAAAAAAAACAACAAAAACAAAAACAAAAACAAAAACAAAAAACAAAACAAAACAAAACAAAACAAAAAAAACAAAAAAAAACAAAAAAACAAAATAACAACACAAGACAAGAAACCAAAAGCAAAAATAAACAAAACAAAACACCAACCAGATATAATTTTCATTCGAACTACGTGGACTTTGATCCCTTCTGAAGGGTACGTAGGCCCTAGGCTTTCAGCCTAGGTCAAGTCCTCCCTTGTAAATAAAATATTTTTCTTTCTTTCCTTTCCTTTTTATTATTAAGTTTCTTTGTGTTTTACTTTAATATTGATTTCTTTTTTATTTTCAACTTTATTTCCTCCCATTTCTTTATTCAATTTATGCATGTGATTTGTTAGGGAAAATTGAAATAGAATTTAGGCCATTATATTTTTGCACAATTAACTTAGGGTAACTGTTCTTAGTAACGGGTGTAGTGGGGTGCCTAACACCTTCCCCACTCACAATCGACTCCCGGATCCATTTTCTGGTTTGTAGACCGTTTTTTTTCAAATAAAAAGGTTTTTCCAAAGTTTTGCCTTTTAAAAAAAAAAAATTTTTGGTGGCGACTCCTGAACCCTATTTACAATATTTTATTTCAATTTAAATTTCGTTTTTCGATTTCATTCGAAATTATTCGAATTTTTCGAGTTTCTTTCTTTGAGAAAAAAGGCGCCACGCGGTCGCATTTTCGGGTGTGACAGTTTGGCGACTCCGCTGGGGACATCCTTTGAGAGTCAAGCCCAATTTAAGTTAGCTGTGCAAAAATATTATGGCCTTATCTTATTTTGATCCTCCTTTTGTTTGTTGTTTGTCTTATATGGTTATGGTAGATAACGTGCCTCTCACATGCTTGCTTTATACATTTTATCTTTCGTCTATATAATATGTGTAGGATAGATAACATGAGAAAGAAACCTTAAGATAGAGGACCATGTTTATATCTTACTTCTTGTTTTTGTATATATATGTTTTCTATCTCTTATTCTGTTTCTGTTTTTATTTCTGTCAATCTGCTTAGCAGATGAGGGTAGGGTAGTTCATAGGATAAGGAGGTAAACGCCCTCCTCACACACGTCACGGACACAAAATTCTCATACACATCATGGGCCCTATACCCGGGTCTGAGTGTTCCTAGGTTAGTAGAGGTTTATATTGATTTCCCTGTGAAGCCTTGTGCTTCCTGAGGCTATCATGAAGACCTCGCCTAAATTGTACCTTGTTATATGGATTGGACCTGTGTAGGATCTCTTTTCCTCTCAAGGTTGGGTTCATATGATAAGATCCTCATCTCACGGTGAGGGCAATTTGGGGACCAATGATTAGGGGTTATAGATCCACCAAAATTGGCACTGATAATCAAGCCATAGATACTTCCTAAATAGGTAGAGCCAAACTTCTATGAACCAATACTCCTAACCTAAGATCTATCCATATTAGGGCAAAGGAGGGTGCTCCCCAATCACTTATATATCACATTCATTCATCCAATGATATCCGTAGGGAAAGTGACGCATTGTCGCTATTTACTGGAATAATTAATGATATGCCATTGCACAATAGGACATACATTGATTATGAGGAAAGTATGCATTAGCTAAACCGACCCTTACCTAGTGGGTTCCCGACCCCAAAAGGGCCATAATCGCATTCCTTAATCCCATAAAAGGGAGCTCATTCAGCATACATTTGTTCTCTTCACATATTCATAACATACTATGAAAGAAAATGAGATAAGCTGATAAACAATATCTAATCTATTTTCATTAAAACAAACCTCCGCGCAACGACGTTTTTTCCAATAGAAAATGGGTATGTTCAAATTTTGGATGATTATAAAACCCATGGGTTTTGCATCTCCAACATACGGATGTAGTGTTTCGACTAGGGATTTAAATCTTTTAAGGCATCGAATCGTGTAGAAAGGTATATTTCTCCCGATTTAGTTGCCGCCTCTTTACTTTCATGGGGCAATTGGCTCCTCAAGAAATAGCGCGATATTTTCTGTCATTTCCCATGTCGGAACATTACATCCAGAATCATAGTATAATTGTTAGTGGATCGTTATATTAACTTGCTGAACACCTCGGTGTCAATTACGTAGGGAGTTATTCCTTCTTAAATTGATCTTTACGCCTCCATTCTCTATGGAATAATAAATTCCTTGAGGATTTGGCAAGTTGTCAAGTTAACAATAATGATACACCAGCTAACGAGTTTTGAACATTTTTGAAACAGTGGACGATTAACCGGATTGATTGGCATAATATTGGTAATGGAACCTTTGGGCAATGGGCGATATCTAGATCCGAGGCAGACTGGTTTAGTTGCAACAGGAGTGAAGCTTAAAATCAAGGCAGAAGCTGAATCAGTCGAAAGTTTAGTTGCTTTAAGTGGGAAGTTGAATGGAAGGTATATCCGAGATTTCCGAAGGGATTATGGGGATATTCTAGACTTGTTGCGAATACCAGTCCAGCCAGAAGCACTTTCTGCCTTGGCCCAGTATTGGGATAGCTCACTAAGGTGTTTCACGTTCCCTACGTTCCAGATTACACCCACTCTAGAGGAATACGGGAGCTTCATAAATGCACCCGTAGGAAAAGATACTTCAGTTTATTACTACCCTGGACATTTGCCGTCAAAGCGCACAGTGGCTCAAATTTTAGGGGAAGATCCTAGTAAGGTCCAACTTCATCAGAGAGGACAGACTGAGGGTCTTTCAAGGAAGTATGTGGAAAAGCGTTTGGAAATCCTAGCTGAAAAAGAAGATTGGGTAATTTTTAAGAGGGTCCTCGCCTTAGCCATATATGGAGTAGTGTTATTTCCATCGGCCGTGGGAATAATCGATTTGGCGGCCGTAAGTGTTCTATGGATGGTGGAAAATCACCGCGTAAATCCGGTGCCCGCAGTTTTAGCAGAAACATTCCTGACGCTGAGTTTTTGTCAACTAGAAAAGGGAGGGAAATTAAAGTGTTGCTTACAGCTCCTCACAGTTTGGGTGTTCAATCATGTGTATGGGAGGAAGTATCAATTGGGTCAACGACGTGACACCATCCACCACCCGGTTAGGGACTTCCTTAATCGTGAAGGTTCTGTCCTGTCGTCCTCAAGAATGACTCGTGATGATTGGGCTCAATCCCTTGGTCAGTTAGACGAAACCATAGTCTGGTGGAAGCTTGCTTGGTGGGAAAGCGAGGAAATTATATATTGTTGCGGGGAATTCCTGAATGTACCTCTCATAAGCCCTCGAGGATGCATCAACTACAATCCATCGATTGTTCATCAACAGTTTGCATACAAGCAAGACATTCCGTCTGAAGAGGCAACGCGATTGGTTCACTTCTATCATGATGATCCGGAAGCTAAGACACTTTGTCAAAAAATAAAGAATGCATGGAACCAAGTGATATGTAAAGGGAAATGTGAGCTGGGCAAGCGAATTGTAGCTGCAACTAGAGAATATCAAGAGTGGTTGAAGGATAGAACGAAAGGGGCCAATCCTTCTTTTGGACCGAAGGATCCCATGCTCGGCAACGATCTGCGTGCGATTGATGAACAGTTAGCACGGCAAGTCGAAGAGAAAAAGGAAAAATTGAAGAGTTTAGAAGAAAAAAGGCAAGAACGCCTGAGGAGTTTGAACCAAATGAGAAACGAATGTGCAGTGTTGCGGGCAGAGACCGATAGGGTAAAGAGGTATAAAGGAAGTAGGGGGACTGTCGAGGTGAAAAAGCTGAAAGAAGAAAATACAAGATTGAAAAGTACGATTGAGGAAGCTCAACAACGGATGATCGAAAATGAAAAGAAGATATATATTGGTGAGGCTCAGTTGATGAAGGTCCTTAAAGAAAAGGACGCACTAGAGAGGCAAATGCAGAAACTTGAATCTGGTGGGACTAGACGTGAGCTGAATATGCTGGCCCAGAAATTAGAACAGAAAATGAATGAAATATCCCTCATTAGGAGTGATAATGCTGCAGTGGTGCAAAATTTGGTCGAACAACTTAATCAGCAAGCCGAGACAATGGAGACGTGGAAGACACTCCATGCAGATCAAGCCGCAGAAAAGGAAAGATTCCGATCCTGGTTCAGAAAATTAATTCTCCTAGCCGATGAAATCCTCCCTAGCTTCACAAACACCCTGAAGGCAGCTGAAGGTTTAATTAATCCATTAAGTGCGCCAAAGGAAGTGACGGAGTTCTTTATGTTATGCAACGACGTTGTAAATGAGTTGAAATATCTCAATAGTTGTTAAGTTTCAAAGAATGCTGATGTAATGTATCCCTTGATACTTTGATCTGGAAAAAGAATTGTATTTCCTTTATGATTTAGACAGGGCTCAAATCAATGCAAAGACCCGATCGTGTAGGGGTCTTTATTTCCCTCTTACTTCAAGTGTCAACTTTGATATTCTTATGTGGATTAATAAAATCCTTTAAGAATCAAGGGGCCCAATGTTCCTGTACCAATTACGCCAAAATGGTTAATCTAAACTAAAGATACCCATATATATTAATGACAATAATAATAAAATGAGGGAAATATTTTTCCATACCACTAAATTTGTTTTTTTTTCCAGAGAGAGAAAAGAGGATAGAAAGGTCAAATTAAGAAAGACAATATTGCGCCTCCGAAACGCGTCCCATCTAACCAGATCCGTCCTACTAGGGTATACGACACACGTTCAAGAGCAAGGCTCATGGAAGGACATCAAGGGGAAGATAGCCAGAGAGCTGAGGGGAATATAGTTGCACTGAATGATCGAATCGCAACCATGGAGAACCAGATGGCTCAAATGAGCGAAATGATGAAGATGTTGCTGGAAACCTTCAAGGGAAAAGGCACTGATGACTCACCCAGCGCATCTAGTCATCCGCCCATCCCTGCGCAAGTGGGGATAAGCTCACCCGGAGTGGTCATAACGGAAGCACATTCTAGTCGAGTGCCTGCCCCTGTGCTGCAACAAAAGAGTGCACAAAATCCTCCCATAGTGGCTGCTGACAAGCAGGTTTCCCATGATGAAGTAAAAGACATGCAAGATTCTCCTGGATATGATGATACGTATACCTTCCAGATCCCAACTGTAGACGATAAAGGGAAAAATATTGATGCCAAGGAGGATTGGGAAAGAGAGTTAGGGGAGGTCAAGGACCAACTGCGTGATCTACAAGGTCCAACCACCTGGGGGTCATTAGACATAGAAGAGTTATGCTTAACTTCTGAAGTGTCAATTCCGAAAAAGTTCAAAGTTCCAGATTTCGACAAGTATGACGGCTCTGGCAATCCAATTTACCACCTTAAGTCATATTGCACAAAGATGACTGTTTGGTCAAGGGATGAAAAGTTTCTGATCAATTTCTTCCCAGAGAGTTTGACCGGGTCTGCCTTATTATGGTTTATGCAATTAGACCATTCCAAGATTCGCAAGTGGAGAGATCTCACAAACGCTTTTATGAAGCAATACAAATTTAACCTTGACACCGCCCCGACTAGGGAGCAACTGAAAAGAATGAGTAAGAAGCCAACTGAATCATTCAAAGAATATGCCCAAAGGTGGAGATTAATGGCTTCCCAAGTTCAGCCTCCGATGATTGGGTCTGAATTCTGCTCTTATTTTATTCGGACACTATCCGATCCGTTTTACAAAATCATGTTGGGAACCCACGTCACCGATTTCGCTGATTTAATCGAGGTTGGGGAGAGAATTGACGCAGATATTCGAGATGGAAAGCTCACATCCCCTTTAACAGAAGGTGGTTTTAAAAAGGGGCAAGTCGTGAAGAAGAGAGAAGGAGAGGTGAGCTATATTCAGCCCTCAAGACCATTCCCGCGACAACCTGTGTCTTATCAAATCGGTAGGGGAAATGAAAGCCAAAACCAATATAGATCGACAGTAACTGGACAAGGACACCAAGAGAGGGGAACCCATGTAAGGCCAAGAGACGATCGCCCATGGCCCAATTTCAATTCTACCAATGCGGAGTTGTACCAAAAATTACTGGAGGCAAAACTCATAGGACCACGGTACGTGAAAGGGATGCAACCGCCATACCCGGCCTGGTACAACCCCAACGTCTCCTGTGAGTATCATATGGGGACCCCGGGGCATTCAATTGAAAATTGTATCACATTCAAAAGGAATGTGCTGGATCTGATAGAATCTAATCATATCCAGCTTAAGCCCAGGGAAGATTCAACAATTGCCACCAACCCTCTTCCTAATCACGAGCGACAGGTTAATGCCGTTGAAAATGAGTTAGGGTTTTCCAAGAATCCCGGTACTATTGGGTTGTCCATGAAAATGTTGTTGGCCAATCTTCGATTAGCAGGGTACATGTTGGAGCTATCACCAGAAAAGCCTGTCAAGATCGTTATTGGGCCACAGGCCACATTTTGCGATTACCATCAACAAGATACAGATCATGATGTCGAGGGTTGTACACAGTTCCAAGAAGCACTGAGGGAATTAATGACATTAGGAATTGTGGTTGTAGGGCAGTCTAAAGAAGAAGTTTGCGCAACAGATCAGAAGTATGTGGATTTTGTTATCCCTACTAAGCAGTTGAGAACAGTTACTTTAACTGTCAGTGATCCATGCCCACCATCAAGTCCTCTCACCCCCGAATCATCCCCAGTTATAATTCACATGCCAGCTCCTTTCCCATATGAAAGTGACCGCGCCGTACCTTGGAGATATGAGGAAATCATTGGAGACATCCCGAATCATGCAGTAATCGCCAAGGCAGAAGGACAACCCGTCACAAATATAGCAGAGGCAAGAGGGGTTACTCGAAGTGGTAGGGTTTATCTCCCCGCCAATATTAATAAGGACATGAAAGGAAAGGGAATTGATAACAGTAAAGAAAGAGAAGGAAAGAGGGACTGTGCTGACGAGGAATTCCTACGGATCATGAAGCAAAGCGAGTATGACGTGGCTGAACAATTGAAGAAAACCCCAGCTCGTATTTCAATATGGTCTTTAATTATGAGTTCGGAGGTACATCGGCAAGCGCTACAAAAGGTATTAGAGGGAGCATATGTGCGGCCTGACGTTACCCCAGAAAGGGTTACCAATGTGATGAATATCGTCAAATCTACATCTGCCATCTCATTCTCTGAAGAGGAGGTTGTAGGGTCATCTGCTAATCAACCTAAGGCCTTGCATATTACCTTAAAATGCAATGGCTTTATAATTGCAAAGGTTTTGATTGATGGGGGATCGGCACTTAATGTGTTACCCTTAACCACATTTGAGCAATTAGCAATTGAGGAGGCACACATTGAAAAAAGTGATATGGTGGTTAGAGCATTTGATGGCTCTAAAAAGGCAGTGATCGGCAACACTCGTTTGTCCTTAGAGATCGGGCCAAAAACATTCGCGGTAGACTTTCAAGTTATGGATATTGATCCGTCCTATACAATGTTGTTAGGTAGACCTTGGATCCATTCCGCCGGTGCTGTACCTTCCACCTTTCATCAGAGGGTCAAGTTCATTGACGCAGGGAGGATAGTCACGGTCAAAGGAGAAGAGGAGATAATGCTAAGTAAACCAAGTACTTTGCCCTATATTGAAGCTGCTGAACAGGAGACAGAAACGCCCCTTCAAAGTCTAGAGATGGATGGACCCGGGCATGTCGTTGGGAATGTTAATCAGACTGTGGTCAAAATGTTAGAGAAAAATGGGTTTAAACCTGGAAGAGGACTGGGAATAAAGCTTCAAGGAATTGAACAGCCCATTAGTCTCCCTGAAAATCCCAGGCGTCAAGGGCTGGGATATGAACCTTTGCTGTCAAGTCAACTAAGAGCACAACCAAGCGCAAAGGGGAGTAAAGAGCAGGAGAGGCAGAAAATCCCTCATATCAGAGAAACCTTCTTGAATCCTTCAGGGGCCTCGGACCAGTTAAGCATTTCAGTGGTTGATGGTGGAATCTCACAGAGAGTTAAAACTTGGATCAAGATCGATGACTCCGGGGAAAGATTGGATAACTGGGAGACTGAGGATATCACCGATGTCGTAACTTTAGAGTAATTGTCATGATCATGTTGTTCCTTTGTTTTAATTTGTTTAAGACATTTCTCTTTGCAATTTCAATCAGTACTTTATGAGTGATAGTGGTGTTTTGCGAATGAATTTAAAAGTCCTTGGATATCCTACCTTCTCTTTCTTTGCATTTTCTTCTTGTTCATTTGCATTTTTTATTTCTTCCCCCAGGAAATCGTTTTCCTCGGGACTCCTGTCCAACGCAGAAGTCCCCGAGTCCCCGCTACGTGATTTATGCGTTACTACAGATATGCATGATTCCGAATCCGATAGCGAAGAGTTAACCCAAATCTTTGAGAAAATGCTTGATTCTGAAGATAAAGGAATATGCCCACATGAAGAAGTAGTCGAAAATATTAACTTAGGGACAGAGGAAGATAAAATGGAGGTTAAAGTGGTGGATAATCCAGAAAAGAAAGAAATGATTCAGCTTTTCAGGGAATACATGGACGTCTTTGCATGGTCTTATCAAGACATGCCTGGACTGGACCCAGAGATCGCCTCTCATAAGATTCCTTTATTTCCGAATGTTGAGCCGAAAAAGCAAAAGTTGAGAAGGATGAGCCCCGACATGTCTTTAAAGATCAAAGAAGAGGTCATGAAACAATTAGAGGCGGGATTCCTTCAAGTGTCCACATACCCTCAGTGGGTGGCAAACATCGTACCCGTCCCAAAGAAGGATGGGAGAGTACGTATGTGTGTTGATTATAGGGATTTGAACAAAGCAAGTCCGAAGGATGATTTTCCGTTACCCCACATTGATGTGTTAGTTGATAATACGGCACGCGCCCATCGATACTCCTTCATGGATGGTTACTCAGGGTACAATCAGATCCCTATGCACAAAGATCATAAAGAGAAGACCACATTTATTACACCATGGGGAACATATTGTTATAAAGTAATGCCATTTGGATTGAAGAACGCAGGAGCCACTTATCAACGGGCCATGATGGCACTCTTCCATGATATGATGCATAAAGAGGTTGAAGTGTACGTTGATGATATGGTAGCTAAATCTGGAGAAGGGGAAAGCCACGTGGTAGTTTTGAGAAAGCTATTTGAAAGGTTGCGTGAGTACAAACTCCGTTTGAATCCCAACAAGTGTATCTTTGGGGCCATGACTGGAAAATTGCTGGGTTTCATGATAAGTCAAAGGGGAATAGAGGTGGATCCCGATAAAGTAAAAGCAATTCGAGAAATGCCATCCCCACAAACAGAAAAAGAAGTCCGGAGTTTCCTGGGACGACTAAATTACATAGCAAGATTCATTGCCAACTTAACTGCAACCTGTGATCCGATTTTCAAGTTGTTAAAAAAGAATTACGCCGGAGGATGGGATAGTAATTGTCAACAAGCCTTTGACAAAATTAAAGAATATCTGTTAAATCCACCAATTTTGGTTCCGCCCACACAAGGACGACCGTTGATACTCTATTTAACCATCTTGCCGAGATCGATGGGGGCGGTGCTGGGGCAACAGGATGCCTCTAGAAGGAAAGAGCAAGCAATTTACTACTTGAGCAAAAAATTTAATGAATGCGAGGCCCGCTACCCATTGATTGAGAAGACTTGCTGTGGGTTAGCATGGACCACTAGGCGTTTGCGGCAATACATGCTCTATTTTACCACTTGGCTAATTTCTCGGATGGACCCCATCAAATATATTTTCGAGAGCCCACATGTTTCTGGGAGGGTCTCGAAATGGCAAGTGATTCTATCAGAATATGATGTTAAGTATATGACGCAAAAGTCTGTGAAAGGGAGTGTCATAGCGGATCACTTGGCTGAAAATCCTTTGAATGAATACCAACCTTTGGATTTCCATTTCCCCGACGAGGACATATTGGCTATTGAGGAGGATAAAGATGAAGGAGGTGATGATGATGGGCAGTGGAAGATGTATTTTGATGGGGCTGCAAACATGTATGGCTATGGTATTGGGGCAGTAATCGTATCCCCCGAAGGAAAGCAGTTCCCAGTGGCTATTAAATTGGAGTTTGAATGCACTAATAATGTAGCTGAATATGAAGCTTGCATTAACGGACTGAACGCTGCTGTAACTTTGGGCATAAAGAGTCTCGAGGTTTATGGTGACTCAGCCCTCATAATTCATCAGGTGACCGGAGAATGGCAAACTAAGGATTCAAAACTGATTCCATATCAGAGGTTTCTGGCTCAGCTAATCAAGCAATTTGAAGATATCCACTTTCATCATGTTACCAGGGACAAGAATCAATTTGCGGATGCTTTAGCCACCTTAGCAGTGATGATCCGACTTGACTACGGAGTCCAAGTCCAACCACTCTGCGTGGAAGTCAGAGACTTACCGGCATATTGCTTAAACATAGAGGAGGAGCGTGACAGGCAACCTTGGTATCATGATATCCAAACTTACATGACAAGTAGGGAATACCCAGCTGAGGCCATGGAAGGTGATAAAAAAGCCATTCGGCGTCTAGCCATGAATTTCTTCATCAGCAATGGAACCTTATACAAGAGAAGTCATGATGGTACTCTATTACGATGTGTAGATGCAAGGGAAGCCCAAAAGATAATCACAGAAGTACATGAAGGAATATGCGGTACACATACGAACGGGCTTATGTTGGCCAAACAAATCCAGAGATGTGGATATTTTTGGTTAACAATGGAGAAAGATTGCATTGATTACGTTCGAAGGTGTCACAAATGCCAAATATATTCGGACAAAATCAATGCGCCACCAGTTGCGTTACATAACTTGGTAGCACCTTGGCCGTTCTCTATGTGGGGCATTGATGTAATCGGCCCAATTAATCCCAAGGCCTCAAATGGACATCGTTTCATTTTGGTTGCTATTGATTATTTCACCAAGTGGATAGAAGCCAATTCCTTCGCCAGTGTTACTCAAAAGGCTTTTTGCAAATTCCTCAAAGCAAACATCATTTGCCGTTATGGAATACCTGAAAAGATTATCACAGATAATGCTGCGAACCTGAATGGAACAGAGATCTCCAAACTCTGTGAACAGTTTAAGATCAAGCATCATAACTCTGCACCGTATCGGCCACAGATGAATGGAGCAGTAGAGGCGGCAAATAAGAACATAAAAAAGATTATTGCTAAAATGACAATCACCTACAAAGATTGGCACGATATGCTTCCATATGCCTTGCACGGCTATCGCACGACTGTGCGTACATCGACTGGGGCAACTCCGTACTCTCTGGTTTATGGAATGGAAGCTGTCACACCAATTGAGGTTGAAATCCCAACCTTGCGGGTATTAATTGAATCCAATATAGATGAAAGTGATTGGGTGAAGGCTCGGTATGAACAGTTGAATATGATAGAGGGGCGCAGACTTACCGCTATATGCCATGGCCAGCTGTATCAAAAGAGGGTGGCACGAGCTTTTGACAAAAAGCTTCGTCCCAGAGAGTTCAAGGCCGGCGAGTTGGTTCTTAAAAGAATTTTGCCAAACCAGGATGATTCTCGGGGCAAATGGGCACCTACCTACGAAGGGCCGTACATTGTGAAGCATGCTTTCTCAGGAGGGGCATTAGTTTTAACGGATATGGATGGTCACGAATTGCCTAAGCCTTTCAACTCTGATGCAGTAAAAAAATATTTTGCGTAAGAAAGAGGGGAAAGCTCGCTAGGTTGGAAACCCAAATGGGCAGCCTAGGCAAAAGTTAGAGCATAGTAAAAGCTCGCTAGGTTGGAAACCCAAATGGGCGGCCTAGGCAAAAATTAGAGCAACAAAAAAGGAAACAAAAAAAAAAGGGAAAAAAAAAAGAAAAAGAAAAAAGAAAAAAGAGAAGGAAAGTAGAGGAGGAAGGGAAGGACTGCCAAACAATATGAGAAAATGCTTAGGTAAAGGTAAGGAGGAATCTGAAGTTCAAGTTGGGCCAAAGTGCAGGGGTCACAGGCTTCATGTTGGATTCGGCAGAATGCATGTCGTGTATGATGCAAAGAATCACCTTACGTGGGGGAGACCGGGCTAACTGTAGAGGACATTCCTCGAAATACTTCTCAATTTTCGTTTTTTTTCGTTTCTTTCTTTTTCATATCTCAAATTACCTGTTGTCCTAACTCTTATGTGCTTAATCAACTCTTGATTGGAACTTGTTCTTCCAACCATTTCTATTTTGGCTGCAAGTCATGGATCGTTTATATCGCAACTGCTACTTTCATGTTTTTTTTTTACGAACGAATTAATGACTAAGGAACGACATTTGTCAAAGCAATTATTTGGGATGTCAGTGTTACAACCCTCTTTGAACTATTTGTCCTAATCAATACTGGGAAGATAGACCGGAACCAAATATCAAATGACCTTTATTGACAAGCCACTTTCATTTCAAACTTGATTATGGAGACATGTGATGATTCCTGTCCCCAAGGGACAAATGACGAGGACAATTGCAATTTCCAAGATAGAAGTATACAATTCCATGTTGGAGGAGTTCCAAACATTCCCGATTGGATGTAAGCCGAAATACCCTGGGTCCGGTTAAATGGGTAGCGTTTTGAATAAATAATATGCCTTGGCTACGCCAGCATTTTTTAATAATAAGAAAAAGGATATGATAATAAAGGATATACTTCATTCATCAATTCAAAGAATAATAATAATAATAATAATAATAATAATAATAATGATAAAAATCCAAAAATCCAAAGTTCCCAATCAAGGCAAAGTCACAAAGAAAATGATAATAAAATAAAAGAGAGGGCAACTTGCCTTTTTGTGTCCTTCACATACCAACTCACGTTGGGGGCAAACAAAAGAAAAATTTGCATCTCATGAAAAAAAAGGAGAGAGAAAAAACGGTATCACATATTTTCCCTATCCCCACACTTGCATACATCACTAGCCTCTCATTCACACCGGGGCAAGTAAAAACAAACATTTGACAGTTTACTAAGTACTCAAAGTCCTACCAGAACAGGCACCAAAGTCCTACCAGAATAGGCACCTAAGTCCTGCCAGAACAGGCACTCAAAGTCCTACCAGAATAGGCACCTAAGTCCTGCCAGAACAGGCATCAAAAGTCCTACCAGATTAGGCATCAAAGTCCTGCCAGAACAGGCATCAAAGTCCTGCCAGAACAGGCACCAAAGTCCTACCAGAATAGGCACCTAAGTCTTGCCAGAACAGGCATCAAAGTCCTACCAGAATAGGCACCTAAGTCCTGCCAGAACAGGCACTCAAAGTCCTACCAGAATAGGCACCTAAGTCCTGCCAGAACAGGCATCAAAAGTCCTACCAGAATAGGCATCAAAGTCCTGCCAGAACAGGCACCAATAAGAGTCCTGCCAGAACAGGCACTCAAAGTCCTACCAGAATAGGCACCTAAGTCCTGCCAGAACAGGCACTCAAAGTCCTACCAGAATAGGCACCTAAGTCCTGCCAGAACAGGCATCATAAGTCCTACCAGAATAGGCATCGAAGTCCTGCCAGAACAGGCACTCAAAGTCCTGCCAGAACAGGCACTCAAAGTCCTACCAGAATAGGCACATAAGTCCTGCCAGAACAGGCACCAAAGTCCTGCTAGAATAGGCACCTTTAAGCCCTGTCAGAACAGGCACCAATAAAAGTCCTGCTTGAACAGGCATCCAAAGTCCTACTAGAATAGGCAACCAAAAATCTCGCATACACCAGGCACTTCAAAATCTTATATAAGTTAAATATACCTTCGGAGATCTTGTACTTGCAAGCAACTTATATTAAGTTCCAGCGCATCCAGATAAGTTAACTCTCATCGACCTATTAGCTCCCCAAACAAAATATATGTTTTCATCTTTACTTATTCTTAAGCTAGGGATACCAAAAAATACATTTTTCGATTTCCTTGCTTAAAGAATAAGTAAAGAGGGGCAGCCTGCAAACACCATATTTTGTTTGGGTCGCTCTAGGCAATCAAATTGTTCCAGACAAAATACGTATTCTTATCTTTACTTATTTCTTACGCAAAAAATGTCAGAAACTACATTTTTAATTTTTTTGCTTAAGAAACAAGTAAAGAGGGGCAACTGTGAACACCGTATTTTGTCTGGGCATACTCCAAAAATAATGATAAAATTAAGCCAATTAAAAAAATAATAATAAAAATCAATCAAACAAGTCCTCTTATTTTAATAAGTTTTAAAAAAAAAAGAAACGAAAAATCAATAAAAAAAAAAGAAAGAGAAGAAAAAATCTCAAAAATAAATGACAATAAAAAAATAAAACCCAAAATCAAAAAAAATCTCATGAAAGAAAAACTCAAGAGAAAACAAAATAAAACAAAATAAGAGCCATTGCAAAAAAAAAAATGAATGAGAAAAGCAAACCAAAAAAAAAACAAAAAAAAAAACAAAAATAATTAAAAATAAATAAATGAATAATCATTAAAAGGGCACCACAAAAAGGAGAAAAGAAAAATATATATATAAAAAGAGATTAGAAAAGAAAAAATGAATCAAAAATAAAAAGTAAAAGGCTAAAAGTAGATAAAGTAAAGTCAAGAAAACTAAAAAATTTACTAATTAAAATTAAAAGAATAGTAATTAAAAAAAATTCATAAAAAAAAAACTACAAAAAAAATGTCAAAATAATTTAAAACAAAAAAAAACCACTTCCAAAACCCAAAAAAAAAATATATATATATATATAATAATAACCAAAAGAAAAAACTTTCAGCTCAATCAAGCCCAGCTACCAGAACCAGGCCCAATCCGAATTTAACAAAGCCTATTCCTTAAGCCCCAATGGCTATTCGGACCCTCCTAAACCCAATAACCCCTTTACCCGCTACTTTTATCCGGCCCAGTAGCCTACCCACGCCTGGATCCAGAAACCTGCCTCAGAAAAAACCCTACCCGAATACGTGGTCCCGCTGGTTCCCCCCCTTTTTGCCTTCTCGCTCCCGTACTATCCAGTGACAGAGGAGACAGCAAATGGAGGTGGAGGCACGAAGCTCGCACGACGTTGGCAGAAAAGGAGCATCGGCGCTGGGGTGAGTGGAGCAGAGAGGTGCAGAGGAAGGGGGGACCATACGGGAAAACGCCTATAAAATCGAGAGGAGTTCCAGAGAGTGGGGGAGGTTTTTTTTTTCGGAGAGAAATCGAAAAGGCGGAGGAGGTCGAGTGAAAATTGGTAACGAAGTCTTCATAATCAGGGAGGCCAGAGAGGAATCAGAGAACCGAGAAGGGAACTTTCGGATTGAGACTTCTTCCAAGCGTCGGAGTCCAGTGGAGGGAGATTCTGGACCAGGCTGTTCGATTGACACATAGCAGTCCGGAATCGATCGAAGGCGTCTAGAACGAGTTCGAAGAGTAGGCTTCCGAGGGTATGACTATTCATTCGTTCCCTTCCTGTTATTTTACTTTATTGAGATGAACATATCTTCGAGTCTATTTCCATGGCTGAACATCTGGGTTTTCATCTGTTTCTAATGATGATTGTTTTAAGTCTGCTCTGGTATGGGGGAGGTAATCCATTGTTTTTTTGTTTCTCTGTAAATTTACGTTGATGGGGGTCATGTCTGAGATTCTCTGTTTAAGTTCGTTAATCTTGATTGGGTTTCTAATTGTGAGCATTTTATGATTCCTCGAACAAGTGTGGCCTGTGTTCAATAGAATGTTTGAAAGAGATCTGTCTGTCGGCCTGCAATGATAGGTCGTGGTGCTGTTTGTCTAGGATCGTGCTAGTTAATCAAATTCTGAGTTGATAGGTTCTTCGTTTTTTTTTATATAATAAACTTCGTAATTCAATGGCTGCAATGATCCTTCCCTGTTCTTTTACCATTTCCATGTTGCTATCTCGCTGTTCGTGGATTTTTTTTTTTTTTTTTTTTTGTGTGTGTTTGTGTTGCATATGCTAAGGGGAATGTTTGAGGGGCCAATGGTCTGCAATTGGAGGAGTTGAGCATTTTTGACTTAGCCCGTAGCAAAGGCGCAGGTGCAGAATCAGGGAGGTGAACGAGAAATCATCGATGAGCAAAACTCATGAGTTGCTGCTCAATGTAACGGAACTTCTGTCTTATCATATGATTCATGTAAATGTATTTGGATAAAATATAGTGCAAACATACACCATACACACACAGCTCCAAATATTCGATAGTCTTGATTTCAATTTGGTCTTTTTCCTTTTTTTTTTTTTTTTTTCTCTTCTTTCTTTTTGTGTGTTTTATCTTTGTTATTTACTTTCTATTATCATTTTTATTTATTATTATTTTTCCCAGTAGTAGACCTTAGGGCAGCCGTGTGGGATTTCATATCCCCTCAGGCATAAGAACCCAAAGGGCCATGTGTGGTAACAAGACCACCTTGTGTCCCTTGGGCCGCGGATGTACACCTTCTTATGTTGGGTTTCAATGGCCCTACTTAAAAATCCCGTTAAAAAAGAAAAAAAACTTTCGAAAGTAGAGGAAGATTAGTATCCCCTTTTTCCTTTTTCAAAAAAAAACTATCATCATTATTCAGAGTCTCGTTGAAATAATCCTTTAGAAAGTTGAAAAATGGAATTTGTGAAAATCTAAAGGTAATTTTCTAGAGTTGCTTCTTTCCTCAAAAAAAAAGAGAAGAAGGAAAATTAGAAAAGCAAAAGAGGTTAGGAAAAGTAATAATAATAATAAAAGATAAGATAAAATAAAAATATGGAAGCATCTGAACCAACCAAAACATAAGATAAAAAGAAACAAGAACAAAAAAAGAACAATAAAAAAAAACAAGCAAACAAGGAAGAAAAGTGAATTAAAAATAAAAAAAATAAAAAAAAGAGAGAAACAAAAACCAAAAAATAGAATTAGGAAAAAGGGAAAGTGAATCAAAAATTAACAAAAAATTTTAAAAAAAAAAACAAACAAAAGCAAAAATTAAAACAAGGGATAATAAAAGAACCAAATAAAACAAAGAACAAAAAGGGGTAATAAAGGCAAAAAAAAATAAAATCAAATAAAAAGCAAAAAAAAGAGAGAAAATTGAAGATGCAAGGAAAGTAAAATTAAATTTTCTTTTAGTTAAAACATATCATCCTATTTCAAAACTTGTTTTATTTGTTAAAGAAAAAAAAATTAGTTTTTATTGTGTTTTCACAAAAATATATATAGAAAAATAATAAAAATAAAAAGGAAAAAACAAAATAAAGTTAATTAAAAATCGAACAAAACAATAAAAAAAAAACAAACAAACAACAAACCAAAATCAATCAAGAATTGAAAGTTAAACAAAAATCAAAACAAAACTAATCAAAAATTAAAAATCAAATATAAACTAAACAAAAAGAACAAAAAACCAAATAAATAAATAAATAAATAAATAATAATAAAAACAAAAACAAGGAACAATAAAAACCAAATTCGAATGAAAAGCAAAAAAAAAATGATAAGGAAAAGAGAGAAAATTGAAAAAACAAAGGAAAGTAAAATTACCTTTACTTTTAGCAAGCTAAAACACAATCAACCAATTCCAAAATCGTTTTATTTGTTAAAAAGAAAAGTAAGTTTGAACTCCTTAGTCTTTTCAAAAAAAAAAAACAAAACAAAACAAAAACAAAACCAAAAAAAAAAAAACAAAACAAAAACAAAACCAAAAATAAAAAAAAACAACAAAAACAAAAACAAAAACAAAAACAAAACAAAACAAAAAAAACAAAAAAAAAACAAAAAAACAAAATAACAACACAAGACAAGAAACCAAAAGCAAAAATAAACAAAACAAAACACCAACCAGATATAATTTTCATTCGAACTACGTGGACTTTGATCCCTTCTGAAGGGTACGTAGGCCCTAGGCTTTCAGCCTAGGTCAAGTCCTCCCTTGTAAATAAAATATTTTTCTTTCTTTCCTTTCCTTTTTATTATTAAGTTTCTTTGTGTTTTACTTTAATATTGATTTCTTTTTTATTTTCAACTTTATTTCCTCCCATTTCTTTATTCAATTTATGCATGTGATTTGTTAGGGAAAATTGAAATAGAATTTAGGCCATTATATTTTTGCACAATTAACTTAGGGTAACTGTTCTTAGTAACGGGTGTAGTGGGGTGCCTAACACCTTCCCCACTCACAATCGACTCCCGGATCCATTTTCTGGTTTGTAGACCGTTTTTTTTCAAATAAAAAGGTTTTTCCAAAGTTTTGCCTTTTAAAAAAAAAAAATTTTGGTGGCGACTCCTGAACCCTATTTACAATATTTTATTTCAATTTAAATTTCGTTTTTCGATTTCATTCGAAATTATTCGAATTTTTCGAGTTTCTTTCTTTGAGAAAAAAGGCGCCACGCGGTCGCATTTTCAGGTGTGACAATTTACATATATTTCCTTCACATATTATCTCTGGATTACGCATGCTTGAGGGGTGTCAAACCCTCACTGTAGGTCCTGTCTTGTCCTTGGCCAATGGAGCTTGGGTGGAGCAAAGTTTTGGTTTGAAGCCTTCCTTTGAAGAGGTTGCCAAACAGGTTTACAGAAGCCATGTCAAAGATGTTGACTTTTTAAACAAGGTATTCTTTCACAATTATAACAAGATTCCTATTGCTAGGAGACAATATAAAAAAATAAAAAATTCATTAACTTTTTGATTTTCTTTACAAGAATCTCCTTGATATCTGTTTATGTATTTAGTCTAGGTTCAAGGCTTATTCTGGTATAATACACTACAGCTTCATATATATATATCATGTTAATTCATTGGAACAAGATCCCATGAATTGCCGGATATTTTTCTGTGAGTAGATATACCTTATTCTTGGATATGTTCTCTCCAAGGTGAGTATCTAGTACAGAACAATAAAGGGTTGACGGGAAGTCATAAATTGATTATATCAAAATTGGTTTGCTGCTAGTGACAATTTTGTCTCAATAGGCGGATCAAGTAGCAGATGAAGTGAATTCATGGGCTAAGAATGCAACCAATGGACTAATAAGGGAGCTTCTTCCGTCAGGTTCCTTAGACAAGGAAACAATGCTACTTTTTGTGAATGCACTATATTTTAAAGGGGCATGGGATCAAAAATTTGATCCATCCATGACTAAAACCAGAAGTTTCGATCTTCTCAATGGGCAGATTGTACAAGTTCCATTCATGACCACCATGAGACAAGAAGAATATTATTACAGATCCTTCGAAAAAGTTTAAAATACTCGAGATTCCTTACCAGAGTGGCGACAAACCACTAGAGTCTGCCATGTATTTCTTTCTTTCACATGAGAACGATGGCCTGCCAAATTTAATTCACACTTTAAAGTCAAACTCTAGATTCTTAAATCATGATTTTAGACTAGAAGGGAAGGAAATTCCTGAATTTTGGATCCTAAAGTTTAAATTTTCCTTCAACTTGGAAGCCACAAAGGACATGAAAGACTTGGGACTAGCGTTGCCTTTCACTCCTGGGACCTAATAGAAGTGTCAGATTCTTCATCGAGTCACAAGCTTTATGTTTCAAATATTCTGCAAAAGGCATTCATTGGAGTCAATGAAGAAGGAACAGAAGCTGTTGCTAGCACAGCTGCTACTTTTAAGTTTTATTGCGGCAAGCCGTACATAGCAAGCTCTGGGGTTGACCATCCCTTTATGTTCATGATCAGGTAAGAAACTTCCATGGCTGCGTTCTTCGTAGGAGCAGTGCTTAACCCACTCTTGGCTTCTTGATGTTGTAATAATTTCAATTAGTCATAATTAGCATATTATAATTTATAATGCCCCTTGTTGTAACGAATGAAAGTATCATGTATAGTATAGGTAAGAGTAATAGTAATGTGAATGGAAAAACGGATTAAGAAGATTCTGTTAAATCACCTTTTAAACGGAATTAAGTAATGATCAGTTTAAGAACTTTCTGTGAAAGGGTTGTGGCACGATCTTGCTGGCTTTTGGTGAATGCTATGTATAAAATTTTCCTTCAACTTCGAAGCCACAAAGGATATGAAAGACTTTGTGTAAGCATTGGCTTTTGGTGAGTGCAGAATACTTTTTGTACCTTATGGATGTATTAGTCTATTTCAGCCCAAATGTTCCTTATACGCAGTATACTCTTTCCTTCTTTTGTGTAAGCATTGGTCAACACTTTGTGAGTTAAATGGATATTACACAATAAAATATTGTTTGCAAGGACATCCTATATTTTGAAAACTTTAGCACGTTAAACTACTTCAAAAGAACTACACAATTATCTTGTTTTCTTAAAAATGGTAGACATATCGAAACCTTATTAATTTAGAAGTAATAAATTTCTGAAAAAAATTTGAGAACTGATATGGCGACAACAAAAGGGTTGAATTAAAGAGACGGGGGAAAAAACTATTCAGTTGAATAAGTCTTAGGGGTATGCCCTTCAGGTGAAAGGATCGGGGAAGGATCCATTTTGCCTTCGGTTATTGCTCTGCCCAAAATATAAAACAAAGCATTTCCCTTTGCCTTTACCAAATTGTGTTAGGGGAATAAGCATATCTTTTGAAGTGAGAATCTACGAAGTTCTCTTGAAATAGGACTTATGGGATTGTTTCTTTTATTAATAAAAAAATTATGTTGAAAAAATAATAGTAAAAGATCTAAGAAATTTCAAGGGCATTTATATATCTTCATTTTAAAGAACCCCTGCTTGTTGAGAGTGGACGTGGCTTTTGGAAATTGACAAGCTGCAAAGATGGAATATTGCTTTTTATATCCAATTTGGATCCTCTCCCCTGCTCTTTCCATGGCTTTCTCTAGTATTAAATTTGAATGGTCTAAATTAATTTAAATTGTCAAGATATACTTTTTTAAGATTTAAAATGAAAAAATTGTTTGAAGGAGCATAAAGCAAAATAAAAATAATCTTTAAACTACAAATTTTTAAAAAATAATGTTTAAATTTCAAAAAATAATAAAAATTAAATCTAGATCATCCGAATTTTAATTTAAATAGTCTAAATTTTATGAAAGAGAAGAATAGAGAGAGTGTAAGGGAAAGAATTCATTTGATTTTATATCCATCAATAAATTCGGGCTGTACTTAATTTACTCTTGATTTCATGATGGTATTATAAGCTAGTTAGTGTTAATTAGCACATTATTATATATTTATATTTATATTTGTAATGAATAATATCTTTTCTTCAACATATGGCACTTTAATGATACTAATGGTTGGTGGCCTAGTGGAAGTGTCAGATCTTCCCTCACTATCCATTCATGTTCATCATACAAGGGAGGGGAGCTCTATCACTGTTTTCTTCATTGGTGTAGTGCTCAATCTACTTTTATATTCTTGAAATTATAATCAATAATATGATGATAAGTTGCCATTTTTTTTGGGGCCATTCGTAAATTGTCTTGTTATACCACCAAGTACCTAATTTATAATGCCTCTTGTCGACATGAACAATAGTTTTATCCAAACAAATGATACTGTCGTTAATAAGGCGATGTAGTTTGACTCTGTTTGCTTGATTGGCAAGTTCAGCCCATAACTTTCTTTTCAACAATTTTAAAATTATAAAATCCACTTCTGTTGAGTGCTGAGATTTGGCAAAGTATATCTATAACAGCTGATCATACCTTTTTTTTTCTTTTTCAAATAATTTTAACTTACAAAAAATAAGTTGAAAATTAAATATTACTAATTCTTTATACCAAGTTTTATTTATTTATTTTTAAGTTTGGATGCGTCTATATGACATTTGAATCGCATTTATCATTGAAGTACTTATTCTAGTTGCACACCCAATGAGAGCTTATTTTAGCTTGTGTAAGAGCTTAATAGAAATGTGAATGGAATAACGAATCAAGAAGATTCTGTAGGATTTTGGTGAAAGGGTAAAATTGGCTTTCGGGGATTTCAATATACAAAATATAAAATAAAGCTCTAACAAAATCCTTAGAGGGTAAGTAATAGGTAGCTTATTGAAGAATCCAAAACAGGCCGGCACATATTCATTGAATTTATCACACAACCTGTCCTCTTATAAATTTGGGCAAGTCATACAAAGCAAGCACACTGAAGCTTAAGAGAAAGGAGTCCCCTTCACATAAATGCACTATTTCCTTCAACACCGATTTCTGTTTGCAAGTGGCATACAGAGTTCTTCAAAAACAAGTTGAAAAGGGTTCCAATTTTGTGTCTTCCCCATTGTCGCTTCATATTATATTGAGCCTTGTTGCTGCTGGATCAAAAGGAAAAACCTTGGAGCAGCTTCTTTCGTTTCTGGGATCAGAGAGTAAAGATGATCTGAATTCATTATCTTCACAAGTTGTTTCTAATATAAGGCATGTTGAGGGGACTGAAAGTGGAGGCCCAATCGTGTCCTTCGTCAATGGGGCCTGGGTGGAAAAAAGTTTCGGTTTGAAGACTAGTTTTGAAGAGATAGTAAAAAATGTATACAAAAGCCAAATTAAAGTGGTTGACTTCGTAAACAAGGTATTCTTTGATTATCATTACTGTTCTTTACTTGCATTCAGCTAGCCTACATATATATATGTAATGCTATTTGAAAATACAGAATAAATAGAATCGCGTCAATTCTCCCTTTAAGTATACCACTATACACCTTATTTTGTCCGCACTCGCAGATAATTCAGAACGATCTTAAGTTATGATGTTGATTATAGATCTGAGAATGAATTCAGGTTAAAGGCTTATTTAGTTCCATGTTCTTGGATATATTGCTATGTATCATATCATTAGGTCCGCCTTCAGAATTCTAGCTTCTTGTTGGCATGTTCTAGATAGAAATAGATCTTGTGGTTGGAACTTGCATTCCCTTTTTGTTTTCCTTTGTGTACGCAACTTTTGACATGCTTCCTCACCAGAGTTGATATGTATAGAGAATAAATTACAAAGCACTAATTTGATTGATTATATGGATTTTGTTCACCAGGCTGATAAAGTTGCAGAAGAAGTGAACTTATGGGCTGAAAATGCAACTAATGGACTAATAAGGGAGATTCTTCCTTCAGGTTCCTTAGACCAGGAAACAAAGCTAGTTCTTGCCAATGCACTCTATTTCAAAGGAGCATGGGATCAAAAGTTTGATCCGACTATGACTAGAACCAGAAGTTTCAATCTTCTCAATGGGCAGACTGTAGAAGTTCCCTTCATGACCACCATGAGATGTGAAGAATATTACTACAGATCCCTTGAAAATTATAAAGTACTCAGCATTCCTTACCAAAGTGGTAACAGCCCACTGAAGTTCGCCATGTATTTCTTTCTTCCGCATGAGAAGGACGGCTTACCAAATTTAATTCACACTTTAAACTCAAACCCCAGATTTTTAAATCAAAATTTTGAACTATGGAGAAAGGAAATTCCTGAATTTTGGATCCCAAGATTTAAATTTTCCTTCAACTTCGAAGCCACAAAGGACATGAAAGACTTGGGACTAACGCTGCCTTTCACTCCTGGAGACCTAATAGAAGTCTCAGATTCTTCATCGAGTCACAAGCTCTATGTTTCAAATATTCTGCAGAAGGCATTCATTGAAGTCAATGAAGAAGGAACAGAAGCTGCTGCGAGCACAGCTGCTACTTTTAGATTGTTTTCTGCCAGTTACCCCATACCAACCTTTGTGGCTGACCATCCCTTCATGTTCATGATAAGGGAAGAGACTTCCATGGCTGTGTTCTTCATTGGAGCAGTGCTTAACCCACTCTTGGTTCCTTGATGTTAGAATAAGTTAATAACTGATAATGAGCATAATATACTATACATGTAATGCTCCTTGTTGTAATGAAGAGCATCTTATCTTGAACATGGCATTGTAATGATACTAGTGGCTGTAAATGACCGTAAAGAAACAGTGTGTTTGGTCATGTATTTGAAAGGTATGAAAGATCTATAGCTGGTTGCACTTACTGATTGAACTAGCAAAGACATTACTTGTTACAATAATCGTATCACTTTTATAAAAATTTTCATAATTTTCTGGAGTTATAGCAATTCTCACAAAATTTTCTCTTTTTTTTTTTCATTTAATTAACAATAAAAATTTCATAGTATGCATTCAAATTTTTTATTGTTACTTTCATCAATGGAACTTGGATGTAACAAAGTATTAATTTAAGCCTTCCTCTGAAGAAGTAGCCGAACAAGTTTACAGAAGCTAAGTCAAATTTGTTGACTTTTAAGTAAGATACTCTTTAATCTTTATTATTACAGTTCTTTATCTGCATTCATCAGATTGGAAACGTTATTTGAAAACCCAGAACAAAGAAATTTATTCATAGTTATTCACTGGCTATTAAAAGAAGATTATTTCTTATCCTAGCTGAAAGTTTAAAAATTACGAAACTTCTTGATTACGTTTGAAAACATCTGCCTTGCATTTAACAATCTTTAGGTCAGTTCAAGTGGTAAAAAAATCAACCATATGGGGTCCGCGAAAATTTGATGCATCCAAGACTAGGAGGAAAAAAAATAGAAATCAACCTCTTGAATGGGCAAACTGTGCAAGTTTTCTTCAAGACAACTATGATACATCCGAAAGATAAATCCTTTGATAATTTCGAATTGCCTCAAATTCCTCGCCAAAGTGGTAATAATCCTCTAGGGTGTATTTGGTATGGGATTTTTTAATTTACCTCATAGAATCAAATACCTAGGCAATTGAATCTAAATTTTAATTACCTGGGCAATTAGTGAAATAAGTGTTTGGTATGGGTAGGAAAATTTAAGTAACAAAATGTGTATTATCCAAAATATTCACATCTTTTTTATTTTAGATTGCTCTAACTTTTAGTCTTTAACTTTGTAAAATAGTGTAATGACACTCATCATACACGTGTATGCATATGTGTACATGCTGTGTGATATTGTATTTTGTGTATGTGCATATGCATGTTTATAGTATCGTATCATGTCATGTGTATTAGGTGTATATGTACATGTATGTGATGTCATATTATGTGTTTGTGTACACACGTGTATAGTGTTCTTTTGTGTGCAATTCATATTGTGTTTGTGGGTGTGTAAGTGCGTACACCCAATCTCTTATCATGTATGTTTAGTGTCATGTGGTATATATCTATTTGCACATGCATATATTTATTGCACACACAGAGAGCATGGAAGACTTCGGACTACTGTTACTTTTCATTCCTGGGGAGCTAACAGAATTGTCAGATTCTTCATTGACTTACGAACTCTATGTTTCAGAGATTGTGCACAAGGCCTTCATTGAAGTCAATGAAGAAGGAACAGAAGCTGCAGCTAGCACCGCTGCTACTCATAAATTTTATTGCGGCAAGCCGTACATAGCAAGCTTTGTGGCTGACCGTCCCTTCATGTTCATGATAAGGGCAAGAGACTTCCATGGCTGTGATCTTCGTCACAGCAGTGCTTAACCCACTCTTGGCTTCTTGATGTTGTAATAATTTCAATTAGTTATAATTAGCATATTACAACTCATAATGCCCCTTGTTGTAACGAATAATATTTTGAAGCCTTCTTCGGAAGATGTAGGTTGAACAAGTTTATGCAAGCAAAGTCATATTGCTTTCAGGTTTCAGCAACCTACAAAACGTTATTTGAGAAAACACAAATAAATTCAAATTAAGTATAAGAACAACGAACATCAGAAACTGTTACAATTTACAGATCCTTTGATAGTTTTAAAATACCTTGTCAAAGTAGTGATAACCTAGTAAGGCTTTGTGTATTTCTTTCTTCAAGAGAGAAAGATGGCCTGCCAAATTTAACAAATACATTAAAATCACCCCTCATACTTAAATCAGACTAGGGAGTAGAGAAAGTGCAAATTCATGATTACGATTCCAATTTTCATTTCAGTTTAAGCTTTGGAGAATATGAAAGAATTAGTACTAAGGGAGAATTACTTTGAAGTGCCTAAAATTAATAATATTTATTTTAAAAAATTTATTATTACTGGGTTTAACTTATTTTACTTAAAGTCAATATTAATTCTATCTAAAATAATAGTAATAAGTTTTTTAAGACAAATATTACAACCTTTAGATCCTTAAATATAATTTTTTAATATTAATGTTCCTGTATTTTTTTTTCTTTTCTATAATATTCAATAGAAAATAATACCATTACCTTACAGAAATAAGTTATAAAAAAATTCTATTAAAATTGGCACAGTAAGCCTTAAGCTTTTCTAAATTTGCACGTGTCTATTTGAAATGCATCTAGCATTGCAGTACTAATTTTATACATCTTACTTTTTCCAGAGACGATGCTTGAAGCCTATTGCTAAAGACTAGAACTGTGTTATTCTAGTAAATCAAATTATCATGTATAGGTAATAGTAATGTGGATGGAAATTAAAAACAGATTAAGAAGAGGGTTGGGTAAATCACACAAGTTTCTTTATTTAAGAATACAAATTTCATTGCAGCCAAATTTTGTGTAGTGTCCTTCATCAACAGAAATTGGATGGAGTGTTTGTTTGATAAGGCCAAGCTCAGCTTTTAATTGAACTAATTCAGCACAGAATTCTCATTCAACAAGAAACACTACTTCTATTGAATGTTGACATATGGCAAACCTTTTCTAATACTATTACAGGGAGCAATGAGCTGTGCGACTCTTTGTGTATGTTCCCCTGCAAGGGAAAATTGCAAAATCAAAAGTATGCAAAAGCATTTTGATAAGGATTTGGTCTGACTAAATATTAATAAGTTTTTTTTTCCCCTCTTACTCTTCTTGCACATAAAATTCTGTCATTTAGATAAGCTTATTGTCATCTGAAAAGCACTTATTCAAAAGTGTAAGCTACTTCCATAGTGCTGGGATTACCCTACGTCAATTGTTCTCTATCAAGAAAAGCAAATGGAATTGTACTTGCTGATTATACACTTGTTTCTTTCTTCCTTGTTGAAAGCTTATGCAGACTACTTTTCCATGTCACACAGCCATGAACAGACTTCTTCATGCCTTATACCAATAGAAAAAGGTTAAGGATATATATGAGAAAGATTCAACTTATAACTTTACCAAGATAAATAAAATAATTTTATTATAAATAAATATATAAATATTAATAAGGATTTTGGACTCATTCCAACTGCTATAATTGGGGAATGGTTTGTTAAAATTAGGGCTAATCATCATAAGCCAATTTTGGTTGAATGGTTAGATTAACCATGAGAGGAAAGGAAACTGTTGTGAAGTGTGAATATTTCAAAAAGAAGTTTCACATTGTTTAGAATGGAAAGTTGTAACTGCTTATATATTGAGGAGATATATTGGGATTGTAAAAAGTTTAGAAGAAGGGTGGGTTCGCATGTACGAAACTATGTCAAATTGTCCAAGTGCGGTACAAATTATAAATTTGTCCCTCCCCATGCACACAAGTAATCGTGTGAATAAGTTTTTTGTAAAATATTATTTTTATCTATCCAGAAATAATTAATTAATTGTGGCTAATTTTCTAAGCATTTTTAATTTTTGAATTTTAATTTTCCCCCACATTTTTACACTCTCTCTGCCACTTCTAACTACTAGATTACATGAAATTACCTATTGTTTTGTCTCTTGATTTTTTTAAAAGAGTTTCTTTAATTCTAAGGAACTTTTATAATTAATTTTATAGTGCAGTGAAATAGTTCTTAAGGACAACGTATATCCGTACGACTCAAACTACTATTTCTCAATTTATTTTCATGTTCATTATGTTTTGTAACAATCTTCAAAACTATTTATGGAATCTCATGCTAACACCACTGTTGTAGCTACCAACGTAGCCACTACCACTCACAACTCTGTTAATGCTACCATTATCGCAATTGCAGTTAATGTCGTCGTCCATGGTCCACCCAGGTCTACTGTTTTGATTGTTCTTGCTGTCTCTTGTGCCAAACCGTTTCTAGATATCTCCAAAATCAAGATATTTAGAGGAGAAAATTTTTGAAGATGGCAGGAGCGCATCCTTTTTGTTATTGACATGCATGATGTTGCTACTGCTTTCACTAATTAGAAACCTGCACCAACAACTGATCCAGATCAAGTGGAAGTTTGGACATATAAAAATAAGATATGTAAATATATTATTATTAGTACCCTGTCTAATGATCTTTTTTATATTTATTGCACATACAAAGAGGCCAGCAAGATTTGAAAATTGTTGGTTACCAAATATACCGCTAAAGATGTTGGAAAGTAAGGGTGAACAAAACCGAACCAAACCAATTAAACTAAACCAAACAACTAAATCGCCAAAAATCGAATAAAACCGATTAAAAATTGGTTTGGTTTAGTTTTTGTGATTGTAAAATTGATTAAATCAGTTCGATTGTTGATTTTCTCCATATTTGATTCTGTTAACTGAACCAAACCAAACCATTAAACTTAAAATTAATTAAAATTTAATATTTTGTTTCTTTTTAGATTAATGGGATCTTTTGTCAATTACACTTGTATCAAAACTATATTCTTTATGTGGTTTAAGAAATATACAAATTATTTATACTATTTTATAATAAGATATTGCTCTTATTTTTTTCTCACTTTTTAAAACTTTTTTTGAACGTATGAAATTTTTTTAGGTAAAAAAAAGAAGATAAAAATAGTAAATTATTCCAAAGTTATTATTGGTCAAAATTTTAAGATATACAGGATATTAGAAGTTAAATTCTACATATTATAAGAAACAAATTTTTTTAAAAAAAATTACTTTTGGACAAAAAAAAACATAAACCAAACCGAACCGAATCGAACAAAAACTGAACCAAACCGATTAAAATTTAAAACCAATAAAGTCCAACAAAAAAATGCTAAATTGATTAAGTTAGTTCAGTTTGATTTTGGCTCAAAACCGAACTAAACCGAACTTTTGAACATCCTTACTGGAAAGTAGAAATTTGTCATTGAAAATTATTACAGATGGGAGATGACTGATGACAAGGATATAAAAGTACAGATCAATGAGTACCACAAATTATTGGAGGACCTACGAGCTGAGAACATCATCCTGCCCGATGAATTTATTGCAGGTATTCTTATTGAAAAATTGCCTAACTTATGGAAGGACTATAAACAACAACTAAAATATAAACACAAGTAGTTATTTCTATCGGACCTAATTACTATCATTGAGAACACTAATAGAAGGGAGTTTAAAATAACCAAAGCAAAAGAGATGACCTCAAATACGAATGTGGTGCAAGAGAAATCCCATAAAATGAGATATGACAAACAAAAATTTGTTTACAAACCTAAAGCTACTAACCCCACCTTCAAAAGAAAGGGAAATTGTTTTATTTGTGGTAAGCTAGGTCATCATGCAACTCAGTGTAGAAAGAGAGCAAGAAGTGACAATTCTCCTAAACCAAATGCAAATTTAGTCTAAGGAGATGATATTATTGTTACGGTCATTCCTTAAGCTCTCATTGTAGCCAATGTAAAAGAATGGACGATAGACTTTGGGGTTACCAAGCACATATGTGCAAATAGAGATATATTTACCTTTTATACACCCGTAAGGGATGGAAAAGAGCATGTATATCTTGGAGATTATAGGACTGCCAAGGTCCATGGCAAAAAAAATATTCTTTTAAAACTCATATCTGGCAAGACCTTAGTTTTAAATGAAGTGTTTTATATGCCTAAAATTAGAGTAAATTTGATTTCAGCTGTACTGTTAGAAAAAGCTAGGGTTAACGTGTCATTTAAATCTGACAAAATTATAATTACAAAAAATAATACTTTTATGGGGGAAAGGCTATTATAGTCAAGAACTCTTTGTACTTAATGTTTTTGAATCAATAAATGAAAATACATTTAATTTTGTTTACTTGGTTGATTCTATTGATATGTAGCATGCTAGAGTAGGGCACATTAGTATTTCTTATATTAAGAAAATGCAAATTATTGATCTAATTTTTGGAATTAACAATACATGTTTGACTAAATATGAAACTTGTACAGAATTTAAATTAACAGAGAAGTTTTGTCAAATTATATAAAGAGAAACTAAATTACTTAATTTAATTCATACTAATTTAGGAGATTTAAAGCAAATAATGACTAAGGATGATAAAAAATATTATATAATATGTATTGATGATTCTCTAGATACACTAAGTTTTATTTATTTAAAAATAAAGATGAGTCATTTGCCACATTTCTGTTATATAAGGCTGAAGTAGAAAATTAATTAAATAAAAAGATTAAAAGAGTTAGATTAGATAGAAGAAGTGAATATACCTTATTTAATAAATTTTGTGAGAAAGAAAGAATAATTCATGAAATTACTCCATCTTATTTACCTAAATCTAATGGAGTAACGAAAAAAATAAGACTCTAAAAGAAATGATGAATGTTGTGCTCGTTAGCTCTTCTGTACTAGACAATCTTTGGGGTGAGGTCTTATTATCTACTTGTCATTTACAAAATAAGATTCCTTATAAAAAAAATCTAATAAGACCCCAGATGAATTATGGATGGGTCAAACAATTAACTTAAAATATTTGAAAGTGTGAAGATACCTTACAAAGGTTATGTTACCTGAACCTAAGAAAAGGAAAATAAGTTTCAAAACTTCTAATTGTATGTTTATTGGATATGTTGAACATAGTACTGTTTATAATTTTCTTGTCTTGAAAAGTAATGTGCTTGATTGCAATACCATAATAGAAACAAAAAATGTTAAATTCTTTAAACATGTTTTTCTTATAAAAACTAAAAATATTTTCTCATGAGCCTATACAAAATAATTTTAAAAATTTATCTAAGGATTTGAAAAGAAGTAAAAGATAAAGGAATAAGACTTTATTTGGAGATGATTTTTATGCATTTATTATGGAAGATGAACCTTCAACTTATTCTGAAGTTATTATATCATCTGACGCACATTTTTGAAAAAAAAATTGAAATTGATTCAATTAATAAAAACAATACATGGGTTTTAGTAGATTTACCCCCAAGAACAAAAACTACTAGTTGTAAATAAATTTTTTAAAGAACATACAACCCTAATAGGTCAATTAAAAAATATAAAATACTATTAGTGGCAAAAAAATTTATTTAAAAATAAAATATTGATTATTTTGATACTTTTGTTCCTGTTGTTAGAATTTATTTTATTCAAGTTTTAATTGCTTTAACTTCAGTGTATAAATTTTTTATTCACCAAATAGACATCAAAACAGCATTTTTTAAATGGTGATTTAGAAGAAAAAACTTATATGGTGTAACTTGAAAGTTGTGTTATTCCTAAACAAGAAAATAAAAGTTTACAAATTTCTTAAATCTCTATATGGTTTGAAACTAGCTCCAAAGCAATGACATGAAAAATTAGATCAAATATTAATAGGTGATGATTTTTCTTCTGTTAAAATTGATAGATGTGTGTAAACAAAATTAAAAAATAATGAATGTATAATTATTTGTTTATATGTTGATGACATGTTTATTTTTTGTACTAGTTTAGACAGTGTTCTTAAAACTAAACATTTCCTTATATCTAAATTTGATATGAAAGACATGGTAACAAATGTGATTTTGGGTGTTAAAATCATCAGGAATGTTAATAGTATATCACTATCACAAGAATATTATGTTGAAAAAACTTTTAAGAAATTTGGTCATTTTGATGACAAATCAGTGCATGCTCCTTATAATACTAACACTCAACTAAAGAAATATATATATATGAGTTTATTGTTCAATCTGAGTATGCACAGATTATTGAGAGTCTATTACATTTAATGAATTTCACTCAACCTGACATAATATATGCTATGTGTACATTGAGTAGGTATATACATAGTCCCAATCATGAACATTGGATAACATTGGTCAGATTAATGAGACATTTGAGAAGTACCATGAATCATAATATCATTTAGAGTAGATTTCTCACTGTATTATAAGGATATAGTGATGCTAACTGGATCTCTGATTTAGATGAGATAAAATCCACTAGTGATTATGTATTCACCTTTAGTGGTGATGCAGTAACTTGAAAATTAGCTAAACAAACAATCATTGCTAGATCAACTATAGAGTCAGGGTTTATTGTTCTAGAATTGGTTAGTAATGAAGCTGAGTGATTAAGAAATTTCTTAACAAATATCCCATTGGGTATAAAACCAACACCATATGTGTCCATGCACTATGATTGTCAAGCAACAATAGCCATTACAAAGAATAAGAATTTCAATGATAAAAATAAACATATACGTTTAAGACATAATGTGGCAAAACAATTGTTAAAAGATCGAATTATATCGATCGATTATGTAAGGTCAGAAGTGAATTTGGCAGATCCTTTGACCAAACTTTTGAGAAGGAAATTAATTCTTGAAACATTAAGAGGAATAGGACTTAAGCCAATTTGAAATTAATAATGATAGTAACCCAACCTTTGTAATTGGAGATCTTATGAAAAAGGTTCATATGGGTAATAACAAGTCATTTGTCAATTCCACTAGCACCATTATTTTTAGTCCCTTCTTATGATGTGAGAAAGTGCTAAACTGCATTGAATGGGAAGATGAGTGAAATACTTTTAATAATTTTCATATCCCTTATAAATGGTGTATTCATTGTAGATACACTTGATAAAATCACTTTATATGAGTGTGGAGTAAGGCTACTCTTATAAGATCATGGCAAAATCTCTAAAACATTCATAAACTACCAGACGCGTGCATGACCTATTAACACAAAATAGCATTAACAGTAGAAATTATGAGGGGTGTAATGTGACTGATAAAACCTCTAACATACCTAAGAGTTCTTGATTCATAAAAGTTATAAATTTCACCAATGACTTTGTACGTTAAATCTTATTTGTTTAGGTTTAGTTCATAATCCAAAAGACACCAGATTCGAAATATTTACCTTTATGTGTATAACCCAAAAAAAACTTTTTTTCTTTATTTATTCTTTTGAAATATATGGGGGATTATTGTGAAGTGTTGATATTTCAACGGGAAGTCTCATATTACTTGGAATTGAGAGTTGTAAATGCTTATATATTGAGAAATTATATCGAGCGTGTAAAGAACTTGGAAGAAAAGTAAGCTCGTGCATGCGAGACTGGGCCAAATTGTCCAAATCCAATGCAAGTTGTGGATTTACCCTCTCGCCATGCATGTGAGTTAACCATGTATGCCAACTTTTTTTTTTTGTAAAATATTAAATTAATTAATTGTGGTTACATTTAAATTGGTCAAATTCAATTCTTATTTTTTAGATAGGTGACTCCTCTATTTGCCAAGCATTTTCAATTTTTGAATTTTAATTTTTCCCTATGTTTTTAGATTATCAGCCTATTATTTGGTCCATGATCTTCTTAACATTAATATTTCAATGTCATTATTTTAAATGATTAAAATATATAAGTTTAGATACGTTTTTTCTAACTACACTTTCTCTCACACTTTTGACTACTAGGTTACACGAAATTACCTATTATTCTATCTGCCAATTTTTTTCAGAAGAGCTTGTTTAATCTTAAAGAACTTTTGTAATTAATTTTATAATGTGGCGAAATAATTTTTAAGGATAACGTGAATCCACATGACTCAAGCTACTATTTCTTAATTTATTTTCATGTTCATCATCTTCTATAACAAAAACCACCTTGGAAGACTTCAATGCCCTTAAGCATTTTTATCCTGATCTCAACCTTAAGGACAAGGTTGTTTCTCAAGGGATGGATAATGATAGCTTAGAGGACCAGACCCCAAGGATAGAAGAAAACAAAGATCTAGCCTATGACAGCAACACAATATTTGATAGTAGAAGAGAGGAAAGCCAGCTTGCTTCATAGATTACACAATGTGAAGCCGTTATTAATGGGTCATTTGCCTATTGCTTTTTTTGCTATTTCTATTATGTTATGATATACCTTTTTGCTTGGACGTCTTGCACAAGTTTTATATAGTTCAGCTATCAAAAGCTCAACTAGTAAAATTAGATCATGACATCTTAATCTTTGTTATATTTTCGCACTTCTTTGCCTTAGTTTCCATTCTTGAATGGAGTTGGTATATAAGGAGCAGATTATAGCTACTAAGAGTGTATTACTTCTACCTATCTCCAACATTCAAATTTTCATTAATGACTTCAAGCTCCCCACTAAACAACTTTCCTTTGCTTTCTCAATATTAGACATTTCTAGCTCATGGTAGCTAATGATCGAGTGACATTGCTTCTTCAGCCTGAACCAAGGAATCCTTTAAATATAATTCTGGCTTGAGAAACAAAGAGAAGATATGTACAAACAAGATATTCAACAATAATAAGAAGGAAAAAGGATTGAATAAAGGAACCCGTGAATATTTAGCGATCTCAAATGTGTTGACATTAATGGTGACTCATTATTTCGATGAATAATTTCTTCAGATAAAAGAAGATTATGTAAACACATGGATGGTAGTTAGAATCAATGGATCCCTCAAGATTTCCTCATTTGGGATCCCTAAGGAAGAGGATCAAGTTGGCCCTTGTGAATAGCTTGATGCACTATCTCCCTTCAACCCTTTGAGCGAAATGCGGCAAAAGGATCGAGTATCAAATTTGGTTTAGTTTCTGTTGCTTGCTATTTAAACTTATAGTTTCTTCATTATTTGTAAGAGTCCTTTACTTGGGCGATTGGAATATCTCTATTCCATACATATTCATTTTTTAGCTTTTTGAAATAAATAAAACATAGAGTTTTTGGAACTATAATTGATATCATTATTACATTAGCTAAAACTTATTTGTTCTTGTTTATTTCTATATTCCTTCTATTTGCAGAATGCAAAGTACTTTCTGTAATTCATGGGGGTATTAGTTTAGTTTAGCCACATGTTTTTTACACCCAGTATACTCTTTCCTTCTTTTGTGTTGGCATTGGGCAACACACTTTATGAGTTAAATGGATACTATCCAAAAGTAACATTGTTTGATTTTTTTTTAAATATTTTTGATTGAATTTTGATTAGATATCATAATTTTTTTTTTACATTTGCATGATTTTTAACTAACTTTTAGTTGAAAAAAAATTAACTATTCAATAGTGAAAATAAAAAATCTATGCCAAAATTTGACAAAAAAATTGCATAGACAAAGTTTGTCATCTTAAATTTCAATTAATCACATTTGTCAATTGAAATTAGGTTGGCCCAATGCCAAGTTTTATTTTCTTCTGAATTCAAAATTTTTACCTTTTTTTTAACTTCAAAAAAATTAAAGATTGCTCACTCAATGGGAAAAAATATATTTAAAAAATAAAAATTTTAATAAAAATCATATAAATAATAATATAAAATTTTTTTAGAATTATAATATTCTAATTATAATATAGTTAGAATAATTAATATATAATTAGAATATTATATAATAATAATAATAAATAGCAATAATAAGAAATATAAATGCAAAATAATATATATATATATATATATATAAGATATAATATTATATAAAATACAATTAGATATAGAAATATATAACACATAATAATGATAATGCATTGCATTAATTTTGGTGATGCAATAGTAACTTCAAATTCAAGTTTTTTTTTTTAAATTCAAAATTTTTGCATAAATTTTAATTTGTTAAATTTTTCTTTAGTATTTGTATATAAACTAAATTTTTTTATTCTGAATCATTTCTGTACTTCATTTTTTTCTTCTCTTCTTTTACACTTTTCTTCTTTTTCTTCTTTTTCACTCTTCAAACTCTTTTTTTTTTTAGATTCCCAGTAAGATTTCATTTTTGTTCTTTCTTGGTTTTCTACTTCTGTGGTTTAACTCTCTCATTCTCATTCAAGTGAGGTTAAGCTCTCTCAATATTTCTTGTCTATCTTTCATTTTTCTTTTGTTACTAATTTCAGGTGAAAATAATTTACGAGTTTTGATTTGATTGTAATTTTGAGGGTTTTTTCTTTCAAATTTTCTATTATTATTTCATTTAATCATTTTGGTTGGAATCTGGTTTGATTATTAATGTATTTATTTTCTTTTTTATTTTTCTTGTTTTATTTCCTTTACGGATATTGCCCAAACCCAAATAAACCCAGATAACCCAGAAAGAAGATGAACAAATATTATCTAGTTTTAAAAAATATTTAATTTATTTTTTTAAAAAAATTAGAACAATTTAAAAAAATATAGTTTTTGACTAAACTTTGGTTGGACCAAAGTTTAGTTGGAAATTAAAAAAATTGTATTTAGCAGAAACTGTAAAGCTTGCAAAAAGTTACTGTTGGCTGATTAAACTTCAGTTAGAACCAAAATACCGACAATAGAAAAATTGACTATTTATTTGACTGAAAATTCAATCAGAAAAATATGATTTCCAACTGAAATTTATATTATTTCAAATAAACTTTCAGTCGAAATTGACAGTTTTTGTTGCAGCGTAAAATATTATTCTCAAGACCGTCTTATATTTTGAGAACTTTAGTGCATTAAACTACTTTAAAATAACTACAGAATTATTTTGCTTTCTTATGGTAGACATATCGAAACCTCATAAATCTAAAAGTAATAAATCTCTGAATAAAAATTTCGCGACAACAAAAGGGTTGGATTAAAGAGATGGGTAAAAAAACTATTCAGTTGAGTAAGCTTTCGGGGTATGCCCTGCAGGTGGAAGCAATGGGGAAGGATCCATTTTGCCTTCGGTAATTGCTCTCCACAATATACAAAGCATTTCTTTTTACCATAATGTGTTGGAGGTGGAGCACATATATTTTATAAAGTGAGCATCGTGAAGTGTCCTGAAGTAGGGATTATGGAATTTATTTTTGCATATGAATAAGAAAAAGATATATTGAAAATAAAATAATAAAAGATCCAAAAAAATTTAGAAGTAGCTAATGAATTCTCACATTAAAGGATCCATGCTCATTAGAAGTGGAGATGGCTTTTGGAAATTGACAAGCTGCTAGGATGAAACATTGCTTTTATATCCATATCCATCAATAAAACTGGAGCTGTGCTTAACCGACTCTTGGCTTCTTGATGGTATTTTATAAGTTAACTAGTGTTAATTAGCATATTATTATATATATTTATATTTATATTTGTAATGAATAATATCTTTTCTTCAACATATGGCACTTTAATGATACCCGTGGGGCGGCCTAGTGGAAGTGTCAGATCTTCGCCACTATCCATTCGTGTTCATCATGCAAGGAGTTCTATCACTGTTTTCTTCATTGGAGTAGTGCTCAACCTTGAAATTATAATCGATGATATAATGATGACTTGTCTTTTTTTTTTTCCTTTTTGGGCCATTGGTAAATTGTCTTGTTATACTACCTAGTACCTAATTTATAATGCCTCTTGTGGGCATGAACAATAGTTTTATCGAAATGATACCTTCGTTTATAAGGCGATGTAGATTGACTGTGTGTTTGCTTGATTGGCAAATTCAGCCCATTACTTTCATCTCAACAATTTTAAAATTATAAGAAGATCCACTTACTGTTGAATGCTAACATTTGGTAAAGTATCTCTATAACAGCTTATCATACCTTTTTTTCTTTTTCAAATAATTTTAACTTACAAAAATAAGTTGAAAATTAAATATTACTAATTCTTTATACTAAGCTGTATTTTTTTTTTTAAGTTTGGATCTGTCTATATGAAGTTTGAATTGCATTTATCATTGAAGTACTTAATCTAGTTGCCCACCCAATGAGTTTATTTTAGCTTGTGTACGGGGAAGAGCTTAATAGAAATGTGAATGGAATAACGAATCAAGAAGATTCTGTAGTATTTTGGTAAAAGGGTAAAATTGGCTTTCGGGGATTTCAATGTACAAAATATAAAATAAAGCTCTAACAAAATCCTTAGAGGGTAAGTAATAGGTAGCTTATTGAAGAATCCAAAACAGGCCGGCACATATTCATTGTATTTATCACGCAACCTGTCCTCTTATAAATTTGGGCAAGTCATACAAAGCAAGCACACTGAAGCTTAAGAGAATGGAGTCCCCTTCACATAAATGCACTATTTCCTTCAACACCGATTTCTGTTTGCAATTGGCATACAGAGTTCTTCAGAAACAAATTGAAAAGGGTTCCAATTTTGTGTCTTCCCCATTGTCTCTTCATATTATATTGAGCCTTGTTGCTGCTGGATCAAAAGGAAAGACCTTGGAGCAGCTTCTTTCGTTTCTGGGATCAGAGAGTAAAGATGATCTGAATTCATTATCTTCACAAGTTGTTTCTAGTATAAGGCATGTTGAGGGGACTGAAAGTGGAGGCCCAATCGTGTCCTTCGTCAATGGGGCTTGGGTGGAAAAAAGTTTCGGTTTGAAGACTAGTTTTGAAGAGATAGTAAAAAATGTTTACAAAAGCCAAATTGAAGTGGTTGACTTCGCAAACAAGGTATTCTTTGGCTACCATTACTGTTCTTTACTTGCAGTCAGCTAGTCTACATTTATATACGTAATGCTATTTGAAAATACAGAATAAATAGAAACATGTCAATTAATTCTCCCTTTAAGTATACCCCTTCTTTTGTCAGCACTCGCAGATAATTCAGAACAATCTTGAGTTATGATGTTGATCATAGATCCTGAGAATCGGTTCAGGTTAAAGGCTTATTTAGTTCCATGTTCTTGGATATATTGCTATGTATCATATCGGTCCAGCTTCAGAATTCCAACTTCTTCTTGGGATGTTCTAGATAGAAATAGCTGCGGTTGAACTTGCAATCCCTTTTGGTTTTTCTGTGTACGCAACTTTTTACATGTTTCCTCATCAAAGTTGATATGTATAGAGAATGAATTACAAAGCATTAATTTGATTGATCATATGGATTTTGTTCACCAGGCTGATAAAGTTGCAGAAGAAGTGAACTCATGGGCTGAAAATGCAACTAATGGACTAATAAGGGAGATTCTTCCATTAGGTTATTTAGACCAGGAAACAAAGCTAGCTCTTGCCAATGCACTATATTTCAAAGGAGCATGGGATCAAAAGTTTGATCCGACCATGACTAGAACCAAAAATTTCAATCTTCTCAATGGGCAGACTGTAGAAGTTCCCTTCATGACCGCCATGAGACGTGAAAAATATTACTACAGATCCCATGAAAATTATAAAGTACTCAACATTCCTTATCAAAGTGGTAACAGCCCACTGAAGTTCGCCATGTATTTCTTTCTTCCGCATGAGAAGGACGGCTTACCAAATTTAATTCACACTTTAAACTCAAACCCCAGATTTTTAAATCAAAATTTCGAACTATGGAGAAAGGAGATTCCTGAATTTTGGATCCCAAGATTTAAATTTTCTTTCAACTTCGAAGCCACAAAGGACATGAAAGACTTGGGACTAACGTTGCTTTTCACTCCTGGGGACCTAATAGAAGTCTCAGATTCTTCATCGAGTCACAAGCTTTATGTTTCAAATATTTTACAGAAGGCATTCATTGAAGTCAATGAAGAAGGAACAGAAGCGGCTGCTAGCACAGCTGCTTCATTTAGGCGGTGTTCTGCCAGTTACCCCATACCAAGCTTTGTGGCTGACCATCCGTTCATGTTCATGATAAGGGAAGAGACTTCCATGGCTGTGTTCTTCATTGGAGCAGTGCTAAACCCACTCTTGGTTCCTTGATGTTAGAATAAGTTAATGACTGATAATGAGCATAATATGCTATATATGTAATGCCCCTTGTTGCAATGAATAACATTATTTCTTGAACATGGCATTGTAATGATGCTAGTGGCTGTAAATGACCGTAAAGTAACCGTGTGTTTGGTCACGTATATGAAAGGTGTGAAAGATCTATAGTTGGTAGTTTTTATTGATTGAACGGACAAAGACGTTACTTATTACAACAATCATATCACTTTTACCAAAATTTTCATAATTTTCTAGGGTTATAGCGATTCTCACAAAAATTTCTTTTTTTTCATTTAATTAACAATAAAAATTTCGTAGTGCATTCAAATATTTTATTGTCTCTTTCATCAATAGAACTTTGACGTAACAAAGTATTAATTCAAGCCTTCCTCTAAAGAAGTAGCCATGTCAAAGTTGTTCACTTTTAAGTAAGATACTCCGGTAGTCTTTACTCTTTCCCCATCATTACAGTTCTTTATATGCATTCAGCAACTTGCAAACGTTATTTGAAAACACAGAACAAAGAAATTATTCATAGTTGTTCACTAGCTATCAAAAGAAGACTATTTCTTAGCCTAGCTGTAAAACCCGACGGGCATGATGCATGGGAAGGGAGTGAAGTTGACTTTTCAATGAATAATGTGCAGCTGCCACGTACTGATCTTTACCCTTCTACAAATTACTGATATATCCTTCCTTTTAATCACTTTCAGCTTGGTTTTTCAGTCATTATCATTCAGACTTCTGCAGCACATATCCCTTCCAGCTGAGAAAATCGCAGAAGCAGACAGAGACTCTGCATCTTCATCCCTTCGCTGGACGTTGCACTTCTGCTTCTTCGAGCTGTGAATTATCTCTAGTTTAGTTGCTTCATTCAGTCGCATGAAAGCTTCCTGCTGGATGAACTGTGGTGCTGAGTAAAAGTTACAATTCTTCTCCTCTGTTCAGCGCCACTTTACTGCCCCTGTTCAGCGTTAATTTCACTGGTTTTGGTTCGAATTTCAGCTGCAGAGTTGCTCCTTGAATTTGTCCTGTTTTTGCTGCTGGTTGCTGGTGAAATCACGCCAAAAAATCACCCTCCCAGGTCTGAAATTTCTGCCATATGAATTATTTCTGCTGGGTTCATCTTCTCCCCTCTGCTCACGCCATTTTGTTCTGCTGGTTTACTCTCCTTGCAGCCCTCTTCCTCTTTGTTTAAGCTGAGCTTCGTGGCTATGTGTGTGGCAGGAGAGCAACGTTATATAGTGTTTTTGGGCCTGGAATTTCTGATGTATGTATTGCTTTTTTTGGTCTCCTCTTCATGCATCACCCCCCTTTTGTTTTCTTAATTTGTGATACGTTTTCTGTGGTGGCCAGCTAAAGGAGGTCTTGCGCAGAAGAAAATGTGGTGTAGGAAGTGATTTTAGTTGGAATAAGTCTGACTTCCTTCATGCTAAATCGTATACCCACTTTTCTACACACTAATTTCTCTCAATTTCTGCATATATATTTCCTAATTTAAGACACAATTTCATTGTGCTTCTTCTTACTTGCTAAATTCTATTATGCAGAACAAGCTTCCCTTTAACGTGTGGCTGCAGATTAAAGACGGTATGCATTTCCTTTATTTCTAGGTTTTGGGTTTAGCTCCTAAGTGGAATTAGGAACAAAAAAAAGGAGCACAATATATGTATATGGTATATGTTGTACGAGTATGGAAGGCGTGAAATTTAGTAGAGGAATAATTTTTAAAACAAGATAAGTTCTGTATAGGATCATTGGAATGATTCACCCTCTAAAATTTGATGAACGGGTATTGTATGGTATTCAGGAGATTGAGGCATAGCTGAGATAGGAGCAGGGAATTTCTATAAAATCTTGGAAAGTGAGTAAGTAATGCGGACCGTGAGACATGGGAAATTCTTATTTTGTTACTAAGTTTCCTTGCAGTGTTTTTAAAATCTGATGATCTATTTATAGAGATACATATTTAAATGTTTTGTCTTATGCATGTTTACCAAAAATCGATTTAAACATGAAGTTTTGCAAATTGACAGATGTTTGAGTGATTTGAAATTGTGCTATGAAACCAATCTGGAAGGTACTCTGTCTGAAATGTTAATTAGAGAAAATGGATTGTTTTATGAAGTTATCTGCTTAGAACCCTGCAGCTAACAGCAGTAGATGTTAGCCCTGGTGCACCATGATCTGTAACTCAGTTAGTAGGGGTGGTGCTAGCCCCGTGTGTAGGCCATCGCACGCGGAGTCCTATTATTTTCGCAAGCTGAATGCTTTGCGTCTGTAGTGATTTTCCCCGTGAGCTGTGTGCTTTGCGTCTGTTCCAATCGGTTCTGTTTAGATGCTATTAGTGCATTTTGAGAAAGAATTTGTATAAAGCATATTTCCCTCTATATATATATATATATACCTATTTGACCCTATGTTTATTTTAAAGAGGTTGGCATTGCTTATTCATTGAGTATCAAACTCATTTTTTTAAAAAAAATATTTTTCAAAGAGCAGTACGGACCCTAATCTACCTCCAGCAGCCTACTAGTGGTCGGTCTCTTGATTGCTTCTGTTGGCGAGCCTGCAGTTGCTCATGTGGGTGTATTTTGTTTGTCTATGTGTGTAACCTATTTTGTCCTGAACCTTGTAAAGTTGGCTCCACTTAATCTTAGCTAGGGCATCCCCATTCCCCGGATATTTCTTTTGGTCTGAATGGATATGGGTTATCCCTTTTGGATGTATTATATTGTCTGATAATTTGTAGAAATATCGGGAGGTCTAAGTTATAGAGGAGACTCTGCCAAAATTTATACAAATGTCCTGTAAAAGAAAAGCTTATATGTTTATATAATTCAAAAAAAAGATACCCATAATCATTCTCTTTATTTTTCCACTTCTGCGTAAACGTACGTAAACTATGGGATGTGACACTAGCTGAAAGTTTAAAAATTACAAAACTACTTGATTATGTTTGAAAACATCTGCTTTGCATTTAATGATCTTTAGGTCCGTCCAACTGGTTAAAAAAATAATAATAATAATAAACCATATGTGGTCTGCGAAAATTTGATGCACCCAAGACTTGAAATAAAAAAAACCAACCTCTTGAATAGGCAAACTGTGCAAGTTTTCTTCAAGAGAACTGAGATACAATCGAAAGATAAATCTTTTGATGATTTTGAATTGCTTCAAATTCCTTGCCAAAGTAGTAACAATCCTCTAGGGTGTATTTGGCATGGGAATTTTTAATTTACCTCATAGAATTAAATATCCAGGCAATTGAAATCCAAATTTTAATTACCTAGGCAATTAATGAAAACGATGTTTGGTATGGGTGGAAAATGTAAAATAACAAAATGTCTATTGTCCAAAATATTCTTATATTCTCTATTTTAGATTACTTCAACTTTTGGTCTTTAACTGTATAGAATAATGTGATGATACTCGTCATGCATACATGTTTGAATATGTACGCACACATGTTGTGTGATGTTGCATTTTGTGTATGTGCATGTGCATGTTTATAGTGTCTTGTCTTGTGTATGTATATATGCATGCATATGTGTGTAATGTCATATCGTGTTTTTGTGTGTGTGTATATGCACATAGTATGGTATTATATGTACAATTCTATTGTGTTTGTAGGTACATAAGTTCATACACCTAGTATCGTGTATGTTTGATGCCACCAGATCTATTTGTACATGCGCATGTATGTATAGAGTCATGTTGTATGTATGTATTTGTGTTGTATGTGAATGTGCACGTGCATGGACACGTGCAATGTTCACTCTCATGTGTTTGTATGTATATACATGATGTCATGTCATATATATGTATTTGTATTGTGTAGTATCATATCGTGTGTGTCCTTGTATTTAATATTTTTTGAAGTTTGACATTTTAAAAGTGTAGAAAAACTAAAATAAAGGTGAGACTGATATTTTTGTCTATAAAGAAAGTAAGTATCAAGAAAGTATGAAGGAAAATAGGATACATGTAGTATTTGGACATAAGTTAAGCAAGTATTGTGGATAACTAATTTATTAGAAAAATTAAAATTTTCAAGAAACTTAAATAAAGAAATTTACAGTAAAAATAGAAATTTTGTTTTTCCAACTATAATTTCCCAAGAAGCCTAGAAGAATTTTCATGCCAAACACACCCAAGGTTATTTGTGTATTTCTTTCTCACCACAGTGGTAACAGCTTTATCCAAACAAATGTACTTATGTTGAAAGGAAAAGTAGTTTGACTGTGTGTTTGAAAAGGAAAAGTTTAGAGTGGTCGCTCAATTAGGAAAGTTGAACTTTTAATAAAACTTATTCATCACAGAATTCTGATTCAACAAGAAACTCTACTTCTATTGAGTGTTGACATATGGCAAATCTTTTCTGACGCTATTTAAAAATATTGCAGTGTGCAAAAGCATTTTGATAAGTATTTTTGCCTGACTAAATTTTGGTTAATAATATATTGAATTTTGATGAGTTTTTCCTCCAACCCTTCAGAGATATTTGCCAGTCCCTTCAACTCTGCTTTCTGTTTGCAATTGGCATATAGTTCTTCTGAAACAAGTTGAAAAGGGTTCCAATTTTTTGTCTTCCCCATTGTCTTCTCATATTATATTGAGCCTTGTTGCTGCAGGGTCAACAAGAAAAATCTTAGTAGCTTCTTTCATTTCTGGGATCAGAGAGTATCCATGATCTGATTCATTATCTTCAGAAATTCTTTCTAGTACAAGGCATATTGATGGTATTGAAAGTGGAGGTCCAATCTTGTCCTTCTTCAAGGGAGCTTGGGTGAAAAAAAGTTTTGGCTTGAAGAATTCTTTTGAAGAGATAGTCAAACATGTTTACAAAAGCAAAGTTCTTTCTAAGCAAGGTTCTCCGTAATTACTCTCAATGTTCTTTACCTGCACTGAGCTAACACAACAATTTAGCACGTAATTCAGAAGAATATTAAGTTATGATGTTGATTATAGACCCTCAAAATTATTTTAGGTGAATGGCTTTTCTAATCCCATGTTCTTGAATACATTACTATGAATCATATTCTTGGTAACAACTTGTTCATATCTATGAACATGTTCCTGTTTAGGGTTGTACTGCCTTTCTATTTTGGACAAACAGGATAGCCGGATTCTTCGATGTGTCACAAGCCTTATGTTTCAAAAATTCTACACAAGGCCTTCGTTGTATTAACCTAATAAAGGAGCCTTGAAAGAATAAAAAATTAATTAAGCTAGTGATTAAGTTGTAATGTCAAAATATAAAATAAAAATATATATATATAATTTAAATATTAAGAATCAAGAATAATAATAATAATAATAATAACGATAATGATAAAAAAATTTATCCAAATAAATAAAGTAGAATATATGATATAATTTATTAAATGAAATTAATACTTACCTTAACTTTTATTTTTAATGGTTGACACAAGTTCAATTCCAGATAATATCATTTTTATTATTATTATTTTCCTTCTCAGCTAGATCCAAATTCTTTGCGCATCTCAACAATGTACATAGTATGTATATCCTGAAAATATAATTTGAATAGTATAAATTTTATATTTATGTTTTTTATTTTTTTATTGAAATAATTATCTTTTAAAACTTATAATTTAAAAATTATTTTTATTTTATATTATTTAAAATATAAAAGTGTTAAAACCTATAAAAAGAATTAAATTTAAATTATCTAAATTTAATTTAAACAATACAAATTAGATGTATACCAAGAAATATACAAAAAAAAAAGTGCAAGAAATTTGTTTGGGCCCGACACCAGTGCAACATCAGTACCTAGGCTGCAATTTTTAAAGTCTTTAATGGTAAATTTTTTAAAAAATTTTAATAAATCTCTTAAAATTTAATAATAATAACAACTTTTAATAGTAATTTTAATTTTTTTATTTTTTTATTTTAAATTTTATATAATATGAATCTTTAAATATAATTTTTTTTCTTTAAATATCCCCCTCAACTTCTGTATTTGCTCAAATGCTATCAAGACCCTTTTGACATTTCTCCGAAGAAAAGTCCAAGAAGATGATCTGCGTGTCCTCATCCTGACCTCTCTTGTACTTCCATTCGTCCTTCCACTGCGTTGGTTTATCTGCTCCGTCCCCAGGTCTTCTCTCCATCCCATCTTCACATTTCTTGCTCGAAGCTGGGATGGGGCTAGTCCCTGGCGTTGTGCTTCTCTACGTTTGAAGGGTTACTGCTCTAGCATCGACCTTAGCCTTACCTCCTCTCTTCTCATGAGCTTTTTGATTCTGTACTTATCCCCTTCGTGAGTTCCTTAATCCTCTGTCCACCTTGTTCTTTGTTCAGCACTTGATAAGTGTTGCCTTGTCCCTTAAAATGGGTTTGGCTTCTATTGTAAGATGTGCTTCGGGTTAATTTTCTGCTATTTTGTTTTTCAAGTCATCTCCAGCTTTCCATTCGGCAATTTCTTCCTCACTTCCTCCTTGTTTCGTCTTCTGTGACTCAAGCTTATCCCCATTCTCTGACTTACGTTCATTTTCATGATCTTTGCTGCTTAATCGTTTTTTATTTTCAGAAGCCCTGAAGTTCCAGTTTTTGTTCCCAAGGATCTATCCGTGTTGTTGCTGTCATTTCTGTCGCTATCCCACTCTAATATTTTCAGGTATAGGACTGCAGCGATTCGCTCTGTTTTTCTAATGCTTGAGACTCAAATTGTCATTTTCCTTCATGAAGTCCAGCATGCTTTTTCCTTGAATTCGGTGCTCCTTCCCCTTTGTTTTCTACATTCTTTTACTCGTCTAAATTCTTCACTTTGACTATTAAATTTCTAGCAGCTAATGGCTTATTTCTCCATACTTGAAATTCTAGTTTCAGCCTTGAGGTTAGCCGTACCATTGAAGTTAGCCGTGAGTAGCAATGGGATTCTTTGGAAGGTTACACGTTTGGGTGTGTAGGAAATGCTCTCGTTTCCAAAATGAGATGGGAAAGTTCTTAAGCCTATTTAATTGGTTGTACGCTCCTTGGTAACCAAAAAGGGGGTTTGCCCTTATGTTCTTTTATTAGCTAGGCCATGTGATGAGTTGAGCTGGACTCTGAGACTCCGCAAATATAGTGAATTCTTTTAATTGATGTTTGGGAAATATTATGGGTCAATTCATAATTCAATTACGCAAAGTAAAATAATTTCCATTGTAATGTAAAGTTTTGAATAATTGTCTATAATCTAGGACAAGGGTAGAGTAGGAATTTAGATTGTAGAAGTTAATTTGATAGAACTCGATTGTCGAAGTAAGAACCTCTTAGGTAAAAAAACTAATTAATTGAAGTAGTAAATTAATCAAAATTTAATAAGAGCAAATTAGTAGTTAAGTTAGGAGCTTTCATAGGGAGAAGGATGACAGATTTAAAAAAAATTAAAGTAGTTAATTAATTAGTAAATTTGTGAGAATTAATTTAATATTATAGGAAAAGAATTTAAGCTAAATTACGATGACTAAATAGAAGAAATCTAAATATGGGTTTTAAGATCTAAATAAATTTGTAGAATAAAGATGATGAAATTTAATAGGAGCTAAATAAATTTATTGATTGACATTTTTTGAATTATCTTGCTAGAAAAGTGGTGGTGGTTTAATGATAGAAGATTGGCAACTGTTTAGCAAGCATCACGAGTTGATGATAAAATATAATATATTTTTTGAATATTTTTCATATTTATTTTCTCTATTTGTTGCTTGTATCCTACATATTTATTAGGATAGGTATCTGAGCAATGCTTCTTGTATCTATATTATTAATAATAATACATCTTTTATACTATAATATGTTATATGTGTTATATTATCAAAGGGATATGAATCGATAGGATAATTAGAAGTATTACTTTTAAGAGTTTAAAGGATGATAAATTGTCTCAATATGTCTTTACAGAATTGCTCAAGTGTTTTTGACCTATTGAATGTCATATTATTAATTATGAAATATTATAGTGGATCAATTTATCTAAGAGATTTTGGTATATAAATTCTACTTATTATATGATATCATATAAAAAGTAAGATTATATAAAATGTTAATTGTCAACAATAACCGTACTTTCTCTCGATGCACTTTAGATATTACTATGTAGCTTCTTTGATTGAGTATTGGAAGAGTACTAAGTTAGATACTCAAATTGTTCAAGAATTATAAAGATAGCAATAAATAAAAATAGTGATAAGTAAGGACGATAATAATAATCTCACTTATGATTCTCACCTACAATTTCTCTCTACAGTGCTTTATTATTAAATGTAGTTACTTGTTCTATTGGACTATATGCCCATATTAGTACATAAAAAATTAAAGTTATGCATAAACTTTCTAGTAGAAAGATATATAAGATTATTTGAACAAAATCAATATTATTATAGAAAATAATTTTATATATCTTTCTACCAGAAAAGAATATTATATCAAATGATAATGAATGATTTTTCATTTATTGTATAATATTTTGTTCAAATATAAGAATTAACCTTTATAATTTATCTTTGCATTGTCTTTATTAAATTAGTGACGTGGGTAAATTATTCATGTAAGCAAGTATTTTTCATACTAATTAATTGTGTTGTATTATAATTATTATTGTAGCCTAACAAGAAATTTTTTTTCTATACCTTGATTTATTTCTAACTATATGATATTTTTCTTATGCAAGCTTTACAAATCAATCAACTAAAATATAATATGTTTCAATTTATTGTTAAATATGTTTTTATGTCCTTTTTATTTATTCTTATTATAGTAATACTAATAAATTTCATGGCAATGTGTTTATAAAATTCTTTATTTTAAACATTGATATTATATTTTATTTAAATATGTCACTTTTAAATTTTTATTTAATCTTTTAATATATAATATTTCATTGAAACTATTTTTAATAGAAAAATTTTGTATTTGTTCATCTCTTCATTTGTTGTACTTTATTTTTTATTTACTAAGTACCACAACTTATTTTTTATTTATTTATTGTTGTAGATAGTTGAATAATATCTGGATCATTCTCCTTGGTTGAAGGCGATAACGAAATTGGTAGTGAGTCGACAATTAATGTTCAATGAAGAATGTTAATTATTCTTTATATAAATATATGATTATACTATAAAGTTAGCTTCATAGGCAGCATTCCTATCTTATTAATTATGCTTTGTTATTAATTAAAAATTGAAAACGGATATTTGACTATTGATTGTTATAGGAAATATTAGATGTCTTATTTATGGAAGATACTCTATTGGGTTTTCTATAAATAGATTAAGACTAAATTTATTATATATTATTGTTTTTGTAAAAGAAACCTTAGGTATAAATAAGAATTTGTACGTTTATAAATGTGAAATTATCTCGTATTTATTGTCAATCACGTCTTTGATTTTAAAGGATGACATTTGCGCCAATGACGAAGGACTATAGCTTTTTATTGGGTTAGATTAAACTAAAAAAAAAATTAAAGTCAAATAGGGCCATCTAATTAGGCATTAGGCTGACCCTAAAGCTAATATAGTCTAACTCAATCTAGTCTTCTAATTTAAAATAAAATTAAAAGCTTATATGCAAATTTTAATTTTTTTAGGATAAATTATATTTTTATAAAAATTTATATAAAAAAATTTGTAGGAGTTCATGTGTAATTTTTAGTAAAAATTTCAACAACAAAAAAAAGCTAGCCTAAAGTACCAATTTAACCTAGTCCAATATTATATCAAGCTAAAAACATCAAATTAGGTTAAAATTCAGTCCAACTTGACCCTAGTGCCAAGTGCCACACAGCTATGAGGCTGTCATCTTCATGGTAAGGGAAGAGACTTCCATGGCTGTGTTTTTCATTGGAGAAATGCTTAACCTACTCTTGAATTCTTGATGTTATAATAAATTAATTAGTGTCAATTAGCACCATATACTATGTACGCTATGCCTCTTGTTGCAAGAAGATCATCTATCTATTTCAGATTGAAAGATATAAATCCATTGATAATCATTCTTGAATCTTAAAAAGTTTAGAAGTCTGTTTAAGAAAGTTGAAACAGAACAAGAAAAAAAATAAGATAGAAAAGGGGAGATTTGATTTAATTCAAAACAAATATATATATATATATATATATATATATATATATTACTCTTTTGTTTTCCTTTTTGTGAGAAAGAAACTTAAAGTACATCACATGATTGTACAATAAACTAATCAAAATAAATATGTGAATGGATCTTATCAATTATTTGTAACACTCATTTTTTTAACTGAATTTGTAATAGTCACGTTAGTGAATGTTTATAAAATCATTAAATGAACATATTATATGTATTTAATATTTTTAATCTCTTTCCATCACTTTCTTTTATTCTATTTTAATTTTTTGACCAAATTATCGCATTATGTATCCTTTATTATTTAGAATTATTTAAATATATATATGTAAATTATTATATAATATATAAATTAAATATGTTTTTTTTATTTTTATTATAATAATTATTAGAATATTATACATTCTTAATATACAATAATAACACAAATAAACGAAAAATAAGTCCTTTTTGAATTTACATGCCCTAAGTGACCCGACTTAAAGATGAATCATTAAAAAAAAAAAAAGAATCACATTCTACCCAATATTAAATATTCTTAAATAAAAGTTTTTTTTTTAAGAATAGTCCTTATTCTAATATAAAATTTGTATTCAAATATAATATATATCATGAATGGAGGGAAGGAATCGAACCTCAGGTCAAATCTTTCTTACTTTACCCCATTGTTAGAGATTGCCAAATAAAACAACATGATACGAAATCTACCTCCTCTGTTGTAAAGTAATTTTGGGTTGGTCCAAACCCTCCTATCCCCTTGTTGTATCTTGTAAGAGAAAAAAAGAAAAAAAATTATATTAAGAACTTAAATATTATAAAATTTATAATAAACATTTAAAAATTAAAATTATTCTTAAAAATCATAATTATTATATTTTAAGAGATTTATTATTAAATTTAAAAATTTACTATTAGGTTTAGAAAAGTAATAAGCTTTTCAATATCTAACAATAAATTTTTTAAACTGAATAATAAATTCTTTAAAATCCAATAATAATTATAATCTTTAAAAATGATTTTAATTTTTAAAATTTTTTATTATAAATTTTAAAAGATCAGAATCTTAAGATGTAATTTTTTCAAAAACATAGGAGATGAAATTCACATGCCATTATATCCTATCTTCTTTCTTTCTCTCTCAACATATCAGAAGAAGATCCGTCGGCTCCCATGCTTCCTTGATCATTCCCCTCTCTTGTTTTTGATGTCATAATATTCCCACTTCCCCTTTTGTTGGCCCCAACAATCACCATTGTTTCTGCCCCATAAATATCTTTCCCCTGGATTGGACAGGTCAGGTATGGACAGAACATAAAAGAAAATAAAGCAGGCATGGGCAAGAAAGTGATTGCCTTAGTTAGACTTTAGTGCAAGCACTTCACATAATTTGGTACAAAATGCTTTGTCTTTTTTTTTTTAAGTAATATTTTAGTTTATTTATCTGCGTAGTACTTATATTCATCATTCAAACCCAAAATTAATCTCGAGATTAATGGTGCCATTTACAAGGGGAGCAATAACCTTTTGGAAAAGAAATGAAAACTTTCAACTTTAATTTTAAATTATTTGCAAATGTTTTACTCAATGTTTTTTTTTTAATCTCCTACTATTATCCTCAAGATTTAAATTCTTGTACTAGTTTTCCTTTATTGTGTTGAACATATTTCTATTTGTCTATAATGAAAATTAGGCTTTTTATTTGAAAATTTAAGAATTTATGGTTAGACATTTATTTTTGCAGAACTCCCTTTTTTAATATTTTATATTATATCACAAATGAAATAGTTTAAAATAAAATTTCGATCTATAAAAATTGATAAAAGAATATAAATCTTAAAATATAATAGTTCATGGTTGTTTTTCAATGTCACGGAGGTATTTGTAAAATTTTTCAATTATTTGATTAGTGTATTTAAGCCAATTTTATATGTTACTTTTATAAGAACCGTCAATAAAATTTTTTTTATACTACTGCTTAATTTTTCAAGCCTAATATTGAACCAAAACTTACCATTGAAGATAAAAAACAGACTTAAGTATAATTTATATCTTTTGTGATTAAATTTTTTAATTAAAATATAACAAATATATAATTTTTTAATAATAACAAGAAGAATATATAGTTTGATTGAAAAGTATATATTTATTTAAAAAATTATATATTTATCCTATTATTATTAAAAAATTATATTTATCACATTTTAATTACAAAATTTTGATTTGAGAGAAATACATAACAAACTTAATATAATTTTAAAAAAATCAACTAAATTCATTTGTAGTTGTTCCACGTGCTTTTCAGAGGGTCCAATGGGCCCCACGTGGCGGAATTTTGTGTATGAAGTATCACTCTCTGATGCTATTATTTTGTCGATTCATTAAATAATTGAACAGTAAAAATTCGTTAAACCCCATTGGCCGTACTGCCTCGCAATTGTTGAAGGGAACTTAGAAAAACCTCCGATAGCGGGAGTGCCAACTGACGCACAGGTTCTTTCTACGCTTTTGATGTAAAAACGAATCTATCCAATCCTGGCCGTTCATCTTCTACCTGTCTGCGAATCTCAGCCCTCCGTCTACGGCGGGGGCTTTGCCTAAACCGCCGTCGTTCTGATGCCTATCACCTCGTCGCCGGTGAGTCTGTTTTTCGGTTTCCGATTTGGCATTGAGATTTTGTCGGCTGTTTATTTTGATTGTAATTCTCTTCGTATCGGTTTTGTGATTCTGGCTTCTTCTTCTTCTTTGTTTATTTTTTTCCCCTTCTTCTTTTCTTCCGGTTTGAAAAATATTACGATGAATCAAATTTCGATGTTTAATTTTTCTTTTCCTTTCTGGTTTTGGATTCAACTAATTTTTTTTTTGGAGATATCGAATGGTTTCCTTTTTTTTTAATACATTGACAAGGTAAAATTCTTCAGTTCTCAGAATAGATGTTAAGGATGGGCAGGAATGCGTCGGGAATCCTCTAGTCGTAAGATTTCTTGCATGTTAGCTCTTACTGGAGCCTGAAGCAGGGGAGAATCCTATCCGTTTTTGTATTTTTACTTTATTTGTTTGCACAAGAGAATGTTATCAGGTTGGATTTATAAATTTGCAGGTAAAAAATTATGTAAGATATCGTTTATCTCTGAATTTTTTAATTCATTTTTCTAAGCCTTTTCACCGACTTTTCAGTTTGATATGTCTCTTGGTGTTTTTGTGGACCTTATAGAATTAAATTATCGATCTGTGAATTTCTTCTTAAGTTTTTTTCAAGCTTTCTGGTGCCCAATCATGATGTTATACTCGCCCTTAAAATTGACAACTTGACAAATGTTTTTTTTTTTTCCTCGTGAATTGATTATTCTGAAAGTCATTCGATTGATTAAAGAGCAAATAAATGCTTATTTGAAATGAGACATCATTTTTTTTCATTTTCTAGATATTTTGCTGCGGCCTTTCAGATGGACATATGAGACGTGCATCGCATCTGCGCCTTTCCATTTGTTTCTGAATCTTCCAATTTGCATTATACAGTCAGATCATCTGCATAAAATTACGCCTTGGAGTTCAATTATCAGACATGATATGGATGAAAAGACTAGCCTGTTTGATTTATGAAGTTTATTTGTAGGTAAGTAGTTAGGGCTGTTATAAGGCTTTGCTTAATTCTGGTTTTGAATAATAATTCCTAAAGTTCTATGTTTTGCCACAGAAATGAAGCCAGAATAATCTAGTGCCTTTTTTTTTAGGGATACTATTTTATGAAACAATTGAAATTACGTTGATGAAGGAAATTGAACGGAAATCATTGTGATGTTAAAAAAAAAAGTGCATTATACTTCCCTGTAATTTGAACGTAATTCCATTATCCATTTGGTGTTCACCATTGACATTAAAACGTCTATAGTTTCTCTCTGTTCCCCCCTCCTCTGAACCCTGTATAGTTGACAAGACGAAGTTAAAAAAGAAAAAGTACATACATAACAATAAACACCTTTACAGATTAGTTATAATGTCCTTCATATCATTGCTGAAAGTTTTTTATCACATGGCTAGGCCACTAAAGATAATTGCATCTTTTTCTCTCTATCAAACACGCTTTATGCTATTGCTGAAAATCAGTAGTGAACACTAACTATTTTGCTTACGAGTAGCTAAAGTAAGATATTATTATATTTGCAGTTTTGCCCTTATCGTGTGGATATGCATGAACTTAGCCTTCCTCTGTGAAACTATGATAATTGATACCTGTTATTATATAATGGCTGGCTGTCCTTATAAAGTCTAGTTTTCCTCTCTCTTGCCCCTCCTCCACTAAACATCAAGATTCATACTGAAGTGCATAAAGTTATTTGTAACCGTTAATCTCTACAGTGATATATCTTTTTATTTGTTTATTTTTAATTAGCTTCTGTTGTCAGGTCATATTTCCAAAGTAGCGGTTTGACTCTGTGTAATTTTCAAATAAAGCTGCTACTATGTGAGAACTGTTGGAGGATTTCAGATCTTACCAACTTGACTATGATTTTTCAAGGCACAAACTCTTCACTGCAACATCGAGTGCCAGCATCTGAATTCAGTGTTTGCCTGAGAGAGGAACTCTCTGCCACTGTCACCTCTGCTGCTGGCATTGAAGTGTGCATCTTCTCCTTTTCCTTCCAAGTATCCTGATTTGGATACCTGTGTACATGCTGAGATGGCTGTTGCAACCTTCAAAAGACCTCCTAATGGTCAGTATTGTGGGAATAAGAGAATGGAAAGAAGGCCTTCTGGGAAGAGGCGTGTATTTGTGCAGACTGAAAGTGGCTGTGTTTTGGGAATAGAGTTAGATAGAAGTGACAATGCCCATACTGTGAAGACTAAGCTACGCCTTGCATTAAATGTCCCGACTGAAGAAAGCTCACTTATATGTGGGGACATGGTCTTGAAAAATGATCTAAGTGAGGTTAGAAATGATTCTCCACTTCTTCTCACCAGGAACTTTTTGCATAGGAGCTCATCTACCCCATGTTTGTCACCTACCGGTAGAGATCTTCAGCTGAGAGATCAGAGTGGACCGATTGAAATATTAGGTTGCTCAGATCAATTTGGTAGAACAAAGCAACTGGTTAAGGATATTATGAAGGCATTAAAATTTGGCATTGAACCAATCCCCATTCAGAGTGGACTAGGAGGTGCATATTATTTTAGGAACTGCCATGGTGAAAATATTGCTATTGTGAAGCCAACAGATGAGGAACCTTATGCACCAAACAACCCAAAAGGCTTTGTTGGCAAAGTCCTTGGACAACCAGGATTGAAACGATCTGTGCGTGTTGGGGAGACAGGTTTTAGAGAAGTTTCAGCCTACCTTCTTGACCATGACCATTTTGCCAATGTGCCATCTACTGCCCTTGTGAAAATTACACATTCAATATTTAACATTAATGATGGGGTAAATGGTAATATGCATCAAAAGAGACTGCAAATCAGCAAGATAGCATCATTACAGCAGTACATTCCTCATGATTTTGATGCGAGTGATCATGGAACTTCTAGTTTCCCTGTTTCTGCCGTGCATAGGATAGGGATCTTAGACATACGAATTTTTAACACAGACAGACATGCAGGTAATATTCTGGTCAGGAAGCTTGATGAGGTTGGAAGGTTTGGTCAGGTGGAACTTGTTCCCATTGATCATGGTCTTTGCCTACCTGAAAGCTTGGAAGATCCATATTTTGAGTGGATCCATTGGCCACAGGCATCAATTCCTTTCTCAGAAGAGGAGCTCAATTATATATATAATCTAGACCCATTTCGTGATTCAGAATTGCTCAGGATGGAATTGCCCGTTATTCGAGAAGCATGCTTGCGGGTTTTGGTTCTTTCCACATTCTTCCTTAAGGAGGCAGCAGCCTTCGGTCTTTGTCTAGCTGAAATTGGCGAGATGATGAGCAGGGAATTTCAGGGTCATGATGAAGAGCCCAGTGAACTTGAGCTTATATGTATTGAAGCAAGGAAACTGTTAGATCAGGAAGAATTCTCTTCTTCTGAAGCAGAGCCAGGAGATAAAGATGTGATTCAGTTTCAGATAGACTGTGAGGATCATGATTTGGACTATACTGCAAATATAGAGGAGCAACTGGCAGTAAGGCCAACTATACAACATGGAACAAAGGTTGGAAATGGCAGAAACCCTTTTTCTAAACTGGAGGAAACTGTGATGGGGGACGGAACAGAGATTGAAGGGAAGGCGTTGCCCTCGAGTTCAGATGAATACAATGGTCTTGTAGAAAATTGGGCGCCTAATATTTCAAAGTTGTCAGTGTCTATGAGAAACATAAACATTGGTGAAAAAAGTTGGCAACACCTGGGTGTAAAGCAAAAGAGTGGCTGTTTGACCAGTACATCATCTGGAAACAGGTGTGTGAATGAGTTGCCTGCAAGTAGTAGTTTTGTGAAGCTAGCTGATATGGATGAAGAGAAGTGGAACCAGTTTCTTGAGAATTTTCAGAGGTTGTTGAATCCAGCTTTTGTTAATCGCAAGCAACGGCTTGTGGCTCAGAGGCAGAGGCTTGGAACTTCATGCCAATTTTAGGGGCATTATCAATTTAAAGTATGGAGAGAACCATAAATTTTCTAAAGACTTTTATATGTGTCAGGTGATAGCCTGAACTATACATATAGATGCAGAGGCTTTATTTCCGTCGCTCTGAAGCGGAGTATTTAGTTGCAATATAATATGAATAGGTTAACGGAGAAAGCTCTTGCATCAGCATATATGGGTGAAGATCTACCAATAGATGTGGAGACTCTGTTCTCAAATATTTTTCCACTTTATATTCACTAGTTAGTATGATGAATAAATCAGATCAGATGGTTGCACGAAAATAAATTTGCCTTGGTGCAAATCAATGTTTCTCTTGGGGAGCTATAAACAATATGCGTCTTACTGTAATTTTTCTTCCGTTGCCGGAAATTATTATTATTATTATTATTATTATTATTATTATTATTATGTGAGTTTTCATTTCATACTCAAGTATGCCTGCACTCCGTTTTCCAAAATCTAAGTGGTGCATTCGTCACTCCAAATCACCTACAGCCGCATTAGGTTGAAAATTTGTCTCTGACTCCCCTCTCTTCAACATCCTTCAAAAGGATGCTGAAATAGTTACTTGGTCTTTAGCTACAATTATCTGCAGCTGCTGTTATTTGGGTATAATCAGATTCTGAACAAGCAATGAGTAGGTTGATCTTTGTGGACTATGCTTTTTGTAATCTGTATGCTTCAAAGCAAGTGACAGGTTTTTTCGTTCCGGTTCTCACCCCTTTATTTTCTTTTTTGACTTTGTCGCTTATTAGTTGGTTGTTGGTAACTTCCCCTTTTAATTTTCTTTAACTTCATCTACCTTAACCTCTATCCTGTGCTTGAAGAATTAAGAGGTATTTATTAGAGTAAACACCAATATGTACAGTCGGTTGTGTGTACAAAAAGTCGTTCCTGGATTGTATTGAACGAACGTCGCTGATCAAGAAGTTTTAGAGGACAATTTGACCTTGATCCAGCTCTTTTTTCCAATGGAATCTTTGATTTGCTTTTGTTGGCGTGAACTTATTCTCTGTAACTTTAATGAATAATGAATTTGTACATGGCCGAAAGGAAGAAATATCAATGATTCTGCTCATGTGGTGCATTTGCTCTAAAGACCTCCTTTGAGAGATGAAACGCTTACAAATCTAGAATGGACAAGTTCGCCGAGGTTGACTCCGATGTTTCTCTTTGATAGCATTTGCTCTAAAGACCTCCTTTGAGAGATGAAACGCTTACAAATCTAGAATGGACAAGTTCGCCGAGGTTGACTCCGATGTCTCTCTTTGATAGATACTGAAACTAAGTTTATTGGCCTTGAACCTATTGAAAAGCAAATAAAGATCAAAGGCGAACTAGCTTGAATGAAAAAAGCACCCCCTTCCTTTTTTTTTTTTTTTCAAAAAAGCTAGATGTTCTATGATGAAGTATCCTTTTGTATGTTTAAGATCAACAACGTTTTATTCTTATATTTTACTATTACGTATAAGATTCAATCTTTCATCTCCTAAAAAGATAGTATAGCACATTTCGTCCTCATACTATTTTTTCTTTCTGATACCGTCCCTTTGGAAGATGCAATGTAGCAATATTTTCCTATTGCAGTGAACCTCGGAGTGCAAATGTAGTCAAACGAAAGTTATCATTTGCTGATTTGGTTCAAGTTTACTTGCAGAATATAAAGAAGAGAGTTAAACCATTGTGTTAAGTATTACATCTTTATTTCTTTCTAGCAAATGACTCTTGATGCTTGTTGATGGCTTAATATTACGTTTGGATACGATATGCATATAGGAACGAAAGAGCTGCAATGATTTTTTAGGGAAGCGAAAGGGTAACAGAAACCTAAGAAGGAGACAAATGTCAGCATCCTCAGTTCATTCGCTCCCCAGAGACTATCTACTGAGCCGAACCAAAATATATCTCTCATAAACGTCATCAACTATTCCCATCCTCCATTTTGAATATAATTGAGTGATGCTATTACTATTTGCAAGACATGAAGTAATGATTGGCACATATACTCCATGAGTTATCAACTCAGATGGAGCCCAGTTTACTAGTTCTAACCAATGCAAATAACAATTTTCTTTTATCATAGTTTCTATCTTGCAGTTGCAGAGGTCGAGGGGAAATTGGTATTTTCCTACGTTTGAATTAAGCATAGAAAGTGCAAACAATTATAATCATGTCTGAATCAGATCTTCCTTTTTTTGAAAACAATTTAATTTCATCCTTAGCTCCTTACCCGGATTGAAGGATACACTCACTGTCGTAGAGCTTACTCTAGAATAAGGCCTTCCCAAAAGAATTTCAAGCTACTACAGTAGTTTTCCTTCTTCCGTTCACTAATTTCCAGTGTTTAAATAGGATTTCTCCGCTAGTCCTCATTTCTCTTGTTTTTCCTTCAAAAACGTACATCTTTATCAGGATGGAAGGCAGATGATGGTTCTCTGCAAAAATTTTCAGAACTGAAATAATCGTTCTCAATTATCCTGTTCAAAGTAACCCGCATGAACCAATCTTAGTTCTTTCTTGCCCCAGAATGATCAAGGATCAAAGAGTGAATACGCCCTTCATGAAACTGCCAGCAAAGATCTACATTTGCAGAAAATTGAGACAGTAGCTTCAAATTTTCAAAGTAGTTGATTCATCAATCTCCTGTACATTTCATTTGTTCTCAGACGACTACAAAAAGAGTTCTCCCCGAGTAAAAGCAATTGTATTCATCCAGTTTCTCTGCGGTTCATGGTGGCTAACCTACTTAATTCAACCTGTTGATCCTCTATTTGACTCAAAGCTCTGGAAAAGTTACTGACTGCAAATGACATGGTGTCTTCTTTCACAAGGCGCCTTTCCTTTATCCTCAATATACCCTGTGAAACCTCACCTATAAAGGGGCGTTTCCTAGGTGATTTGTGCAAACATTTGTGTGCAATTTTAGCAAGTTTCCTTACTTCTTCAAGGTTGCATTTTCCTACAAGTTGCTTGTCAAGTATCTCATCTACGCCATCATGATCCATTGCAGCCTTACAGAAAAAGATGAGTCAATTAGAAGGAAATCAAAAGGGGGTCTAGGAGGATGGATTGCAATGCAAGTATCAAGGAAAGCTCTTTTCAGAAAAATAAAAGAAATTCTTACAAGGTTAATATATTCCATCAAATTTTGATGTGGGTGGATGGCTGTGATGAGCTCAAAAATGATGATACCAAAACTGTAGATGTCGCTCTTCATTGTGAGCTTGTTTGTGGAAATATATGCTGGGTCCATGTAGCCGTATGTACCTTTAAGGCCAGAATTCCGGCCATCAAAGACCTCTTCCTTTGAGAGCCCAAAATCAGCAACCTGCATGATCCCAATTTGGAAGATAGTTAATATCCCTCTCATAAAAGGATAAAGTAAGAAGAAGAAGAAGAAGAAGAAAGAGTAGGTGACTCATACAATAAATGTCAAATAGATGACAACTTTTCAGGTCAGACAGGAATATATATATATATATATATTCCAAAAGTGTTAGCATTCACAGTCACAATAATATTTTATTTTTCTGATTGTTACCTTGAAGTTATCTCAAACATATAACCATGGCAAGTTAGAAAGTCATATAACATAAACCTATAATAAAGGAATATAAAGAAGCAAACCGCTCGGGGTGTACAAGATGGGCATAGACTCTGACACAAAAACTTATAGGAGTTCACAGTTAGAAGGTAAGAATAACTTTTGCAAAGTTTTCATTATTATGAAGCAGGAATCTGCCACCTAGCAATAAAACTGATATGTCCCAGCAGCTCATCATTTTTAACACAGCGTTATGTCCTTTCTTATCTCCCACGTCAATTTGAAGAGGAGATATAAGGGGCAGAGGAGGGAGGGAGAGCAGTGGCAGATCTAGAAATGTTAGTGAGCGGGGGCAATTAATACTATTAAGTAAATATTTAAATCATATATATATTTATCATCTATACAAATAACAACAATTTCTTCATATTAATAATATGATGACCTTTATATTAATTAAAACAATTTTAAAGAGATCACAAGTCGTCAAACCTCTTTATAATTCAAACTGCAACTCAGCTCTAAAAACCAGTGGGGAATGGTATAGAAGGTTTTAAAAAAGTGAAGTGTGGGACAATAAATGACAAGAATATGTATTTCTCTCCTTTTAGGTATATTAAACTTGAAAGTCTAGTCTTTTTATCATTTTAAACTTTTGTTGTGGCTAGAGATGTACTTTTCATGTACTCAACTCACCTATTCCCATAGGATGGGTAAGATACCAGTCGTTCGAATTGCATTTGAGGGAACAGGAGCAATAGAAGCAAGTTATACATAAACTCACTGAAGATAAGATACCAGGTACGAACCCCCCCCCCCAAAAAAAACATCCCATAATATAGATCTTCCCCTAGGGGGAAAAGGAATGTAGGCTAGGTGCTAGGTATATGAAGATAATCAGCAATGGATTTGGTAACTTGTATGGTTTTTTTTTTTTTTAATTTAGCAACTATTAAAAATATTTTTTATTGATAAAATCTTTTAAACAAATGCTTTTGAAACTCTTTTTTTATCATAGATTTCTTGGATCACAATACCATGAAAGGATTTATTATCATATGCAAATTTTAGAAACTACATTGGCAATCTGATGTACCAAAACACACCTGTAGGAAGAAAGCTTACCTTAGCTCTCATCGAGTGATCTAACAATATATTGGCAGACTTCAAATCGCGATGTATGACGGGTGGGACTGCCTGTGCCATGCATGTTGATATTAACCAAATGTATTATCACAGTGTAAAAGAAATACATTAACAAACATACTCCTTCATGAAGGTATTGGATTCCGTGTGAAATATCGATAACAATTTGAAGCCTTTCATTCCAACTCAAAGCCTTTTCTTCACCTAGATGCATGTACAGTACAAACTATTCTCATTAGAGACAACTTAATCTTTTAAAAAAAAAGAAAAGAAAAAAGATTAAAAAAGAAAAGCATATACTCTTGTATGTCTCAGCTGGGGACAAAACAAAAAATAAGGGGGGAATACATATATATATATATATACCCCTTCAACTTTAGGTCATTTCCATACACCCCCATCAACTTTAAAAACCATAGATTGCCTTCCTAAACTTTCATCCTTTAGCATTTGGGAATTTTGGGATTTAAGTTGGGGCATATCATGCCAACGCCAGGCTTTTTTAATATTATAACCACCCATATTCACTTTTAAACCAATGGGGCATGCCATGTAACAAGGGAAAGGGTGTGAAGTGGCATCTTTGTTAATGGGACAGAAGGTTTTAAATGCCGACGGTTGAAAGTTTAGGAGACTAATGTTCGATTCTTAAAGTTGAAGGGGTGTATTTGCATTTTTTCTATAGAATAATGATAAACCTACAAATCATAAAGTAAACTAATAATTTAATCTCTGAAATATTACTCTCTTTTCAATTTGTTCCTCCAAATATAAAACCTCTCAATTTCGTTTTTGAAAGATTACTTTTTTCTCAATTTGAAGCTCCAAAGATACAGTCTTTCAATTTAGTCCTCTAAAACATTTTTCCCCAGGTCACTTTGTCAAGCAAAAACAGAATCACAATGGCCATTAATGAATGAAATGAATTTGTCCAGGTGTCTTCAACCCCAAAACAATGTTGTTTTTGTGTTCGAGCTAGATTTCAGCACATGAGGAACCATTTTGATTGGGGAAAAATGAATAGAGGACTAAATTGAGAGGATTTATCTATAGAAGACCAAATTGAGAAAAGAGGGAAAAAACTCCTTTCAGGAACTAAATAATTAATTTACTCTTAATCATATTGTGACTACTAAAAAATGCAAGGGAAGTAAAACCTTCCCACATATTTGATGGCATTATCAAGTTAGTCACAACAAACAGCTGTCACAAAAAAAAAAAGGGTTCTTTAGATGAACAAGAAAGGGATCCTGGGCTTACTGTATAGAAGGTTTGATAAACTTCCATTGGTCATGAACTCATAAATAAGAATGCGCTGCCCTTTATCTACACAATATCCTACCAAATTCACAAGATTCCGATGATGCAATCTTCCTAACAGAAGCACCTGAAACAACATTTGATAAAATCACATCATAGAAAATTCAGCAAGCTTGACTGAAGTTAGATTTACATTCTAGTCGTAGAGTTACTCAAATAAAAACAAATATCACCAGTATAAACAAAACCAAGTTGAAATATGGCCCTCCCATGCCATTTCAAATTAATAATTTCTTCTTTCTGATGAAATAAAGGAGCTAATTGCCTTGGTAGGCTGTTATGTGTCAATGATGATATCACATTGCACAATGCAGATACGAACTTCAACAATTCCTTAGGTTAGGTCATCCAGGAATTTCTGAGTTAATATGAACAAGAAACTCTTTAAACCATAGGGTAATTAAGGCCAATTTAAATTATCATGATCTGCATGGTTCCTTCAGATTTATACTTTTGACTCAGGCCTAAACAACAAGCATCAAGTCATCTACAATCTCTTGAACAAACCAAAGGAAAAAAAGAGCAGGGAAAAGAAAAGGAAAGGAAACAACAGTTATAGAGTCTTTTCCAATACTATTTAACCTAGCATCAAAGTAGTTGTTTCCTCACACCTCTGTTTGGAATTCTTTCTCCCCTTGTTTGGAATTAGAAGCAAGCACCTTCACAGCTACCACCTCTCCTGTAGGCATTGTGGCTTTATAAACTGTGCCAAATGATCCTTGTCCCAAAATACTTGTGAAATTCTGTGTGGCCTTTTGGATCTCTCTGGAACATGTAAAGCATCAGATATACCATGACCAATGTTAATGTATCTGTAATAGTTATTTTATATGCAATTCCTAGTCCTACTTTCTCCTTTTACTTTTTCTTTTGAACAAAAATGTGATTTCACATATGTAGAGCAGTTTCTCTATCATACATAGAAACTTCATTATAAAGAGACAACAGAAACTTCACAATTCCACATATCAAACAAACAACACATTTTGAAGCTTTTCGTTTTAATAGTAACTATCCAATAACAGAGCATTTTGAAGGAAAGAAATAAAGGGGAAAAAAGAGATATACATACTTGTATGAGTACTTTAAAATGCCCGATGTTCGAGAAAACCGATCTTTGTTTTGATGATTCCACCAAGAGAAATGTGACTTTCTTTGCAGATTTTCTGACATTGAAGTGGATATGGAACTTCTTAGACAGGCACTAAAGTCAGTGCTTGTTCCTAATCCATTTGTGCGTATTGGAAGAGTAGTTAAACTACACTCTTTTGCAGATTGTCCAAGACGAGCACATTTCTTATACCACTTTATGCCAAAAAATATGAGGGAAGCGATAAAAATTCCAAGGACCAAACCAACTGTCACCCCAATGATAACTAAATCAGCTTGATGAACCATTCTTTGGCCTCTCTTGACATTCAAACAATATAATCATCTTGCAGAAGACTGGTGCTAGAGAGGTTCACTGTCACAAAATTGACATTTTTTTACATTAATTCAACACTCCATCCATTAAGAACTGACAAAATTGAACATTCATGATAGTAATTAGTAAGCGATATGAGTTCATTTTATATTTATTTTTCTGTGGTCAGGAGGGAGAGAAGAGAGGTATAAATAATTACATTGGATGTTCATTTGTTGCAAATGCAAAGTACTATAACTTGGTGCTAGTTTTGGGTGTTAAAGTTATATGGTTGGAGCTACCTCTCATCCCAAAATATGGAGGAAAGTGCCCTACACAACCACGACAAACTGAAGAGGTATCTTAAAAATACTTATGGATATTGAAACATTTAATGCTCTCTTTAAGTATCAGCATTACAGGTGTGACGTAAGGAGAGAACATAACAGGGACACCTTGATTGTAACACTGAAATTCCTCAGAATAGATCCATAAATTTAAGAGAAATGATCAGAACTGCATAGATAGAGAACAGATTAAAGAAATGTCCATGAATTAGTATGCATAGATCAAGTGTTATTAGTTTCTCTGACAGATAAGAAAGTGAAAAAATTAATGAATTATATGGCAAGATATACCAAATTTTCTGTTTTATGATCTACTTAGCAGTAACTGCAGCACCAGCTTTAGAAGACAGTTATCTATTCCCAAACCCATCAACCGTACCCCCAATAAGTGACTGTTTTCTTAACGCATCAAAAACGTAAAGAACACGAGCAAGCAACAAAATTCTCCCCGAACAAACAAACCCATCCATAAAACACAACAATCCACCAAGCCAAACCAAAAGTGAAAGAAAGAGAAGTCAGAACCAACGATCGTTTCAAAGAACATGAAAAGCCATCTCGAAAATCACTTCATACCTATTCAGCAGAAGAACACCCCCATAATGGGATAATCAGTTTTTGTATAAACCGTGATCATGAACTTGACCCTCGTCTGGTTTTATGCATTTTTTGGATGCAGAGTCAATGGCATGGAATAAGCAGCGACTCAGTGGAAGAAAGAAACTGAATTTGCAAACAAAAGCTGAACTCAAAAAGACCAAGTGTGAGTTGGAGCGGGATGGAAAATAAAAGAGAAACGCGAATTTGGTGGTCATGGCAGCAGGGGAAGGGGTCAACAGTCTAAATTTAAAGAAAGCACGAAGCCGGAAAAGCTATATGATACCATCGTATTAATGGATGTGTCTGCGTGGCCCATCAATAAAACATACGCCTTAATACATAGTGTCTTCCGCCTTTAAACATAGTTGTCTTGTGCCTCTTAAAGCCTGCATAGTTTTTAATGTTAATGTTTGTTTGGTTAATGTATAATTCTTTAATGTGGGACTAAACAAAAGACAAAACATCCTTCCTTGGCATTTAATCATCTTCCACACAGAGTTGGCATCTAGGATTGTCTCCTCCTTATCATGGATCACCTTTTTTATTTTCTTTTTAATAAATAATAATTTCTAATTATTTAGTATTAAGTTTTTTAATAAAAATATAATAATAGATATTTTGTACAATAAACATGGTTAAGATGAATCATTAAAATTTTTAGTTTTAGATATTATAATTTTATCAAAGAATCTAATAATACTTTAACAAAATTTATTTAATTCTTGTCCTTCTAAACTTCTACGTTTGATTATGGCGGCGATTGATTGCACACAGTCGAGCAATTTCGATCACCCAATTTCATCGCACAATATTTTTCTCACATATTATCATTTGATAATACATTGACTTCTCTAATGACTTTGTCTTGTTAACCGGAGTGAACAAAATTCAAACAAAAATCATATCAACCTGCTTAGTTCTAAATTTAATCTATTAGAATGTAAATGCCAAATTTATAAAAAAAATTTAATGTATTGTATATGTATATAATATTATTTTTTAAAAAAACCTTCATCTATCCTTCTTAATTTTTTGAAGTTCTAAACACATATATTTAAAGATATAATTATTTTTATATTAATTATAAAAGTAAATTTTATAAAATAAATAAAATATATTAAAAGTATTTTAAAAAAGATTAATAATATAATATCCACCCTCTGTTTTTCACTCTTTTACAAAATTATTTTCTTTTTAACCTTTTTAATCATACACTCTGTAAAAACAAGACTTTATAATAAAATAGAATATGATTTCTTATAGAGAATTTGATTATTTATATTAAAAAATATATTGTCAAAAATTTTACTACAGAAAAAATTGTAGATAAATTCTATCTAATTAAAAATTAGAGAGTATGATACTAATGATTAATATATATTGTATCATTTTTAATATATACTTTTTTGTATTAAGGTGATTATATTTATTTTGATGTTATTATATTTTTTTATTATATGTCCCTAATTTTTAATTTTAATAAATTTTATTATTATATTAATTCAATAAAAATTTAAAGTTGCATTATTTTAATAATTATTAATATTTATATTAAGTATATATTTGTGTGCCTCCTTACTATTATTTCTGGCTTCATCCTTGTATCTTATTATAAAACAAACTTCTGTTCTCAAGATAGATCATGGAGTTATGCTCTGGTTGAAAATATTGTGAACTTTAAAATTCTGCTGCGAGGTGTTGTGAAAAATTGATGCTTAGAAAGGAGTAAAAATAATGTTTAATAAAAATTTTATAAAAATTACTTTTGAAAATAGAATTTCTTGGTAAAGTGTGTTTGGTAATAATTTTAAAAAATTGTTGTGAATGCATGAAATAATAATAATAATGGATGTACATTAGAAATATTTTTATTTTTATTTTTATAATATGGAAAATCCTAAATTTTTATAACAAATTATTAAAATAACATAAGCTAGCCTTTTTTTTTCCAATGACATAATCCAGCTAATGTATGATTGAATTGAATCAAATATTTTGTCACTCCATAAATTTAGAGTAAGTTTTAATCTTATTTCAAGTAGTATATTTGTGCTCATTTCGTCTTATATACTTTTAAAAGGTTTTAATGTATTCTTTATAACAAAAATGTTTATGTGGCAAAAAAAGAATCATATATGCAACTATATCATGCATAAGTCTTTCAAATTTGCGTTACTGAGGCATAATTTTCAACCTGGAATCGACAAGGACTCCAATTGGCTAATGGGATTGTGAAGGCTTTCTGATTGCCATTTCAGTAAATAAGAAAGAAAAAAGTGTCAAGTCAATTCCTTCCCGCACACGGATACTTTAAAATCACTTTAATGATACAGGATGTAGTTAAGGAAAGGCTTGATATCTTTTTTTATTTTTAAAGAAATAAAAATTTTAATTGTGATATAAAAATTTTAATGATTTACATTTTATATTATAAAATTCATAATTTTTTATTATTTGTCTAATTTTTTCTCTCATTATTATTATTATTATTATTAAAATAATTCTTTATAATTAAAATTCTTTAAAAAATTACATTTTAGAACTATAAGTGTAAAATTTTTATTATAAAAAGCCTTAAATTTTAAAATTATTTTAAAAGATAAAAAAATTTTGTCTTCAATTAAAATTTTAAAAAAAGGGCATTTAAGGACCTTGATTTTATAAAATTAACACTAAATAACATTAAAAACTAAAATTTGTCTAAATGCTCAAATGATCTAAAAGCGACATTATAATGATGAAAATATCCTCCCTATAATTTTAGGAAGTATGAATGATAACTATTAGGAAAATGAATAATAATTTCAAGAAATATGAGTAGTAACTAAATAATAGTAATTTTTATATTTTTATTTAATAGTTGTAACAAATCAAAAACATCTTCGTAATTTAATTAAAGCAGATCATGTTGTAATTTCACGATTCAAAAGTGATAAATTCTTTATATTTATAAAGTTTGTAGGAAGCTATTTACTACTTATTAATTTCCGAATAGTAACTAGCTTCTTTGGCTGTGTGTGTGTGTTTTTTTTCCTTTTCTTCCAATCTATTTTTAAAATTTGAAAATTTTTCACATTGGAACCTTTTAGTTAGAAAATAATAATGGTAATTTTAAGAAGCAATATTTCTATTAAGTAATTATAACATATTAAAAATAATTTTGTAACTTTAGGAAGACTTTCATATTGTAACTTTAGGAAGCATTGGGGATATTTTTATCCTAGCAATGCGGATTTTAAATCCTTTGAACCTTCAAAAAAAATTTAATTTTTAAAATCCTTCAATGTCAATTTTACAAAATTAAAATGTTTAAAAGTTGTTTTTTCTAAAATTTGTCTCCTTTACGTTAAAATTTATGAAATATTAATTTTTAATTAAAATTTTAAACTCTTACAATTTTTTTATATCTAAAATATTTATCCTTACAATTAATTTTTTTTATTTGTATACAAAAAACAAAAACAAAAGGCACGCTATAACCTTGTAGTTCCACTAGTCACTACAAAGGACCCATGTCCATTCCTTCCTGTGCTGGGATTTCCTTCGCTTTGCTTAGCAATGTCATGCACAAACAAGCCGAGCTCCTAATAATTAGTTTTTAACATAAAACTAAATTTAAATGCAATTCTTTATATCTTGATATTATATTTTTTATTCAAAATATAATAAATATATAATTCTTCAATACAAACATGACAAGTATATATTTTAATTAAAAAATTATATAATAATTTACAAAAATTATACATTTATCATATTTTAATTACAAGATGTGATAATAAAAATATAAGAAATTATAATAATTTTAAAAAAAAATTAATCATTTGATTTTTATAATTTTTTTCAATTTTTACTTTGATTCCTATAATTTAACTTTTTTAAATTAGCTTCAAAAATTTTAAACCATTTCAAGATTAGTCCCTATATTTCACGTACGTTAAAATTATACTACCATGTGGCATAATAGCATCAAAGATTGGCTGAAGTGGCAAATGAAATTCCACGTGTCTGCCGTATAATCAACAGCTTCTTAGATGAAATTTTTTTTTGGTGCTGATACATAGTGCACCAAGTAAAACTAATAATTAAAATTTAATTTATATAAATGGAGTTTATGTATAATATAAATAAAATTTATATATAAAATAAATCTTAATTATTAAGTATATAGATAACGTGCACCTACAAATTATTCTTTAAAGTAAAACGCAAGGTGATCTGGCAGGCTCCAGATTTGATTAAAAGTTATAACGCAGAGCAAGAGGAGTCGCAGAGATGTGATTAAAACGCACAAGCTGATAGAACAGAGACGAGTACTCTATCAAAATTCAGATGCCAGGTAAAGTTAGGAGTCAAATCACCTGGCAATCTTTGAGTTGATGTTGTCATTTTTACTGCTCTCACTCTCCTTCTGCGTATCTTAAAGAGTCCTACCCTTTGCTGATGAGCTTTAATCTTCGCAAGAACAGAGGTACTAGTACTCCCTTGTGAGTTTGTTTGTTCCTTTTCAGGTAGGAGAAGAATCGAAACTTACCATCCATTTGTTTCATCTTATAAGTTGCTAGTAATGATTCTGCAGGTTAAATATTTCTCCAGTTGGTTTGATTTGCCTTTCACATCAGTGATCTCTGCTTTTCTTTTTTCTCTTCAAGTGCTGCTGGCATTTGCGACAAGAAGCAAGCCAACGATTTTGAAACAACAGATCTTTCAAGCTCAACAACTATCTGATTTGTTTGTCCTTGGTGATAAGTGGACGAAAATTTCAGATAAGTTGAAAGTTCAAACCAAAGTGTTACCAGAGGAAAGCAAAGTCAATTGGCATCGGAAACATGGGTTACAACAAGTTTGTGACTTTATAATGATGCTTCATTGCCCACTCACTATATTTTATGAAACTCTAATTTGTAATATTATCTTTTATGAAATAAAATAGTATCTAAAAATTAAGTGGTAACTTCTTTTCCAAATTTTAATGTTACAGAGATTATTTGTATTTTAAAAATGTACTCACTGCCCAATACATTGGGCGGGAGAAAAATACTCATTTATCGGATGAAATGCATTCAGAGACAAACTTGACAGGCAACTTACTTGACTACTTGACACATTATTATTTTCATTAGCTGACTGCTAGTTTTCCATTGTTCATAATTGGCTTTCTGGACATGGGAACAGGGGATTTGAGACCAATATATAAATCCTGAAATCAGAAGCGTGCGCGAAGAAGCAAACGGTCGACTTAAGAAGAGGAGATAATTTTACAAAAAATTATAGGTAAAATTAATTAAAAATAATAATTTAAATAATTTATTTAAAAATATAATTTATAATAAAATTTTATAACATCTTTTGATTTATATTACTAATCTCACCTAATAAAAAAAGTTCTTGTTGTTGTTGTTATATTTTTTTAAAACAAATTAAAAAATCATACAAAAGTAAAGAATAAAATGTTAGAAACCAAAAACCCCGTAATTTTGTTTTTGTGCATTTTCGTTTGCTCCCCGAGGCAGCCAAAAGGCGTTTAATTTCACCTTTCTCCTCACTTTTCTATTTCGTTTTCAGTGAGCTTCATTGAAATCCGACCGCAGGAGCAAGGGAAAAAGCGAGAAAGTGAAAGAAAGCAATAGAAAATATTTCAATGCTCGCCAGATGTGGTCTAAAAATCATTTTCTTCTGGTATTATGTTCTTTCTCAGCAATTTTCAACAAGATTAAAAAAGGACAATGATGGTGTGGCTATGAGAATGAGGGCATGTTAAAAGGAATATTTTTGGTCAAGTCAGCATCTTTCATTAACTATTTAGACGTCAGTAGCTTTGAAAAAAATATTAAAATTAAAAAAAAAACGTAAGAAAAAATTAATACAAATAAAATATTTAGAACAAAATTAAAATTCACTCCATACTTAAAATAATGAAAAAAATACCCTTGCCGAACAAATATAAAGATAATAATTAATTATAACTAATCTGAGCTAATAAAATTATGAACTCATTTTATATTGATCGTTTGACTTATGAATATCTTTATCTTTCTCAAATTCGTCATCTAAATCAAAATATTTGTTGAATTCTGCTCAAATGTGGCATATTACCTGATGTATTGACTATCATAACTTGGTTTTAGTAATTGTATTTGGCATATCTCTTTTTTTTTTCATCTTTTCTTCCATACACCAAATGTTCTTTCAACAATGCTTCTATAGAGAAGAGTGGGCATTTTTTGATATCGTGATGGTCCATGATACCTTTGTATGGGTCTAAACAACCTGCCATATTTTTTTAAAAATACTTATCAAATATTTTTTTTAAAAAAATTACGTTTAAGGATTAAAAAGAGAAAAAATTTATTTTTAAAAACTATTATCATTAAGGTTCAACGGTTTGTTGTTAAATTTAATAGTAATCATCTTAAAACAAGCAATAACAGGTTCTTAAAAATAAATATCTTTACTTTTTTATCCTTTATTATAATTTTTCCTATTTTTTTAGGTATGATCAGAAAAAAAATAAAAAAAAAAATAAAATACTATATAATAGTGGACCTAACCTCTTGGGGGTTTTAGAAAAACTAGTTCAGGTTTATAATATAGAAATATTTAAAAATTAATTAGCATAAAAAAAATTAGACATCTTAGATGTGTAACAGCCATAACTGTTTTCAAAAGTAGTACTAGAGTGCATCTAACTTCTAAGAAGCACTGGAAGAATCATTATCAAACAAATGTAATCAAACATAAATTTGCGACTTTTGTTGCCTTAAGGCACTGGAAGCAAAAGTCACAACAGTTTTAAACAACCCTTTAATTGTTTAAAGAACTACTTATACAATTTAAAAAATTAAATTTAAGTATAATTCTTTATATATTTATTAACAAATCTTTTAATGATATATAAAAATTTTTTAAAAAAATCCAATCAAATGATGCCAAACAAAAAAAAAATTCATTCATCATATTTTTATTAAAAAACTTAACAATAAATACCAAAAACTTAACAAAATTTCATATGGGTTTTACAACATTATAGAAGGCTATATCTGAGTTTGCTTATACATGGATATCGAACTGAATTTTAAACTACTTTATATAAAAACTAAAGGCTCGTTAATTTTTGAATTTAAATATTTTAAAGAAAACAAAACCTGGCCATTTGGTTTATAACCAGCTCTAGTCCCATTTAATTCAATAAATTCGCCTGCAACTACATTTTAATTTGAAAATTATGAAATTAAAAAAATAATATGCTACTATTTTACTGTTCAGTCTTGACAGCTTGGGCTCTAAACCACTCAAATCTTGATATCTTTGATAGCACTCATAAAGCATATCTTATGAAGATTCAAACAATGTACAGCACGCATACTGTATTCTACATCTATGATTGTATGGAAACAAACAACACTTTAATTAGTCCTATGGCTGCCTTTGTCACTTATCAAAAATTAACTAAAACAAAAGGCTAAGCCTAAACTTCATTTTTTCTCAATTTCTAGGCTCATGATTGTTGATAGGTGGCTTGCCGCCAGCCATTCCCTTATAATCCTTATGCATCAGATTCACAATCTCTTTTGCAGCCTCATTAAGATTTTTTGTTTCATCTTTCTGAGGATGTTCTTCAGACATTTGTCTTTGAGCGGGCCTTGAAGGACTATTCAACCTGCCTTCATCTGCCACCTCTGCATTAGAATATTGCGAACAGTAACACTTTGGATTCCTGTCGTAAAAATTACTCCTTGGAAGTACAAAATTGGTGCTTTTCGATACCTTTGGCTCCAACATGGCCACATGCTCCTTCTGTGGAAATTATTTAAATTAATGTTAGGTAGCACATTTATTATTTATAAAACAACAAGTGGTGAATTTGCATAAGACTAGTGTTCTTCTCTTTCCAGTATAGAGAAGGTAGCAATAAAGACAAGCTCAATTAATGAATCACCAACGCTAATGAATTACTTTGTATATTGAAAAACAAAAAATAATGTCAATAAATATAGAACCTGATCATTCATTTCTTCCAGTGAGCTTGCCACTGACTTCTTCAAAGCATCATCCTCCTTGCCTGAACCATCGAAGCAGACATATATGATGAGCTACGCTAATAACTTCATGGTCAAGTGCCAACACATATCTGTATATGTTAGAGAATATTAAGGTATACAGCTTTCCTATGTAAAAATTTAGCCCAAAGACTTGGTTTCTGGGCATCAAATTAAGTCTAGGAAATTGTACATGAATTTACATATGAAAGTAACGTGTACGAGCAAGACGTTAACAAACAAGTCTTCGTTGCAAGACTGAAGCCAGCAGACTCACACGGGTTTCAATGGTTTTCAGTCACAAGTGAAAGCTACACAACCAACCATTTTGAACTTCCTGAGTGTACTAGTTTTGCCCCCGCTCTACATTTTACTTTTATATCTCCCTCCCTCTCAAAGTCACACATTCCATCAGAAAAGCTAGGTTGCACCTGAAATCTTTGAAATCCTTCCGTGTGCTTCTTTTTCATTCTTAAAAACCATACTTGGCTCTTTATGTGCCATAGGGTTGCTTCCTCCTAGCCCTAGCTTCCTCATGTGAGCCGCTCCAGTTCCATCAGATGATTCCTGTGCATGACATGTAATGGATATATATTTATTGATGTTAGAAATAAAATGTATGATATGTGATACGAGACAACATATTAGGAATCAAACCTACCCTGTCAGCAAACACACCAGTACTAGTAACCTCAAGCTTGTTTTCATTCCTTTCCAGATCTGCAGTTACAGCTTTGGAAATCAGCTCACTCATTCTACAGTTCGATCATTTTGAAGATAAAATAATGAAGATGACGATGATTTTACCCAGAAAAACTCTTGCTGATGAGTCCCCTACGGCATTCACAACCAAGAGAAACCCTAGTAAAAAGCTAGCCACCAATCTGCACTTCATCTATGAGTGTTTCTTCTTCTCTTGGGTTTGTATGTGTATTGTTCAACTGAGAGAGAAAAACTTGACTAGCGGAACCTTGGTTTTACTTTATCAAAGCTAGCTAGGATTCTGACACCCTTTTAACTTAACCATTATATTAATCCTTGATATGTGGAAAATTTAGAAAAGCTCAAAAAACATACGAATAACTTAATCAAATATAAATTTTAAAACGAAATGAAAAAAAAAGAAAGGTGTTTTCTATCTCAAGTATTAATGTGGTTCTCTGGTTTGAACTGAAGCAAACTGAGCAAAGCAGTCTTAACAAGTCATTTGGTCTTAATTTGCATACATTGTCTGGCTCTCATGCCTGATAAAAGCATAATATATGAATGAAGCTGCAGATCACATGGCATATATATTAGATATGCGATCAGTCATGATCCTCCAGTACGCGAAGGCCATTCCAGCTGGTACTTCATTTGAAGCCACAGTGCTCTTAAAATTTGAGAGGAATCTTCCACTTTTCCTGTCAAATAATCCAAGTGTCTGACCCTGAACTCCGTTTAGCATGTCTATGTTCAAGCCAGATAAGCTCTGATGAAGATAAAGATATATCAAAGGTATTATATGATTTCATTGGAAATCATGCGTACAACTACAAATGATATTAATTTAAAACCTAGATGGTTGTCGTTGAATATATTAAACTAAAGTGAACTGAAGCACCATTGTAGCTTTCTGAAAGACCATACACAATGGTCAATTCAGGTGATTCCTAGTCACAAATTGATAAACTGAGCAAAAGAATAATAAGACAAAATCGTCAGTCTTTCTTTGGATACCTTAATAGCAATAAGGGCTAGCTATATTTGGTAGCCAATTTGTATAGTAATCCATGATGTAATGCTTTTTTGCAATGTTTATTATATTCTTATAATCATTACTCAACACTACCAATCATTTGTTATACCACTTATCCACTTTTTTGAAAATAAGGTTAAGAATGTCATTTTCTTTCTCATTTACTTATTTTTTATATTCTATTTTCTTTTACATACATAATATTACATCACACCAAAAAATCTCTCCCTCTCTCTCCCCCAACTATCAAGCAATAAATCCAAAGTTTCTGTTGGTGTGCCAAAATACGTATATGCAAAGTACACTCCATATTGAATCTTACTAGGGCAGGTGTCAGTGGGATTAGCTGCAAGTGTTTAATTTTGAAGCAATGGTTGTATACACTTCAGATGTCAGTGAGTTCAATTCAACTATCACTTGTTGAGAGTAAGAATCACAGAAAAATTTTTAGGTACTACACAGCGCAATACATGGAACAATATGATTTAACTTCCATGTAGGACCCACATGTCAGACTGTTGAAATCAAATCCTGGCCAATACATGTTTATAAATTATATGGTACATAAGAATTGTTCAAGAATCACGTCCTATGGATAGTGTGTTTACTACAGTTCGTTAAAAAATTCACCTTCAATGCAAAAATCAAAGCATCTAACTCCTTCCAGTCACCAACTGCAGGCCCATACACCAAGGCAACAAAAAGATGGGGCAGCCCGCATCACCCCCAGCAATTTTTGGTAGAATGTAATCATGAAAGAATTACAATGGGTGAGGATTTGCGTGCAATGAGTTACTATTGATATAATTTAGAAAACGGAACACCAGAACTCAGCTCACAAATCTTTATTAGCAGCTTTCTAACAATTCAGAGATCTCGAATAAGCTATACCAAGTATCAACAAACTTCATCCATTCCTGTGAGATCACATTAAACTTTTCCTGATTCCTATATCTATCAGCGTTTCAGAAACAATAAGAAATGGAGCAAACAATTCCAAAACTTTGTTCTTGACCTAGTTAGATGCCTGTACATAGGTTATGGGAAGAGAATGCTCACATATAAATTGCACAAGACTAAAATGGCAACAAGAAATAGTAGCTTCAGCACTCTAGTTGAATATGCTATCTCATTATTAACAGTTCTTGTATTACACGAGAGATTAAAGAAACAACATACCTACAAGAAAAGTTAGTAAAACCTACTGCAATGTATAAAATCTGATCAAGAGCAAGATCACAAGATCATAAAGTATATCATCTTTACTAAGAGTGTTACTTTCAAAAATAAAAGATTCGCTGATAAACCGCCAGTGGGGGCAAACCCATTTACTTGAAGAAGTTATACAAGGTTATGATCCAAGACAAGCTTAAAATAAGTTACATTATACTGGTAAGCCAGTAAGCAATGAAGCAAATGAAATTTTAAGATGCATAATTTCATTGTCACAAACATTTCCAAGTGATATGCAGATATTCAGGATAAAATGTCTTCTGCTAATTGTACTCTGAACATCATCCTTCCTTTTTAACGTGCCAATCCTCATATAAAAGTTTGTAATCTTTCTCAACCAGTGTACATCAAAGGCAGAGCCCTAATACATAGAGACACTAACTCCGCACTATAGTTCAGTTCTGTTTATGAAGCTGCACCAGTATTGATATCAGGCATCTGCTTAGTAGTACTTGTGGGAACTTGACTGATACACAAATCAGCCCATTGTGAAATACATTTTGAATTGTTAGAAGGAATTTAATGGTCAAAAAACCATGTCAGGAAGAAATTTTCTGGTAAGCCTCTAAATTGTCAATTTTAATGGACATCCAACATCATGCCATAGCCATAAAACTTCAGCTTAGTATATAGAAGCATCAAATCTTGGCTCATAGAAACAAACCTGACTATTATATGACTGAAGAGCACACCCCCCAATCCAGGACCAGACCTTCCTATCAACATCAAACAAAAGGCCCTTCCCCTGGTTCCAAGATGTGAAGCAGATTAAATTGTCCTGTCCAAAGCATTCAAATCTCTCAGCTGATAATCTCAATAAAGCACGAAAATACTTTGGGGGCATCCTACTTAACTCTACCCACATAATTTTCGCATGATCCAATTCCCAAATTCTCATACTCTGAAGAGTACTATAAAGGCCAATTCTCCCAACAAGAAAAAGACGCTTCTGGGTTCCAGCAACCAAATACCCATCCAATAAGGAGCGTGGGAACTTTGCTGGAATATGTTCCCAATGACCCGTGTCTATTCGATACATCATCAGACCAAGTGGCGAAAGGGTCTCCAAATACAATCTGGAGTCACAATATGCCATCTTTGAAGAGCAGAGATTAACTGCAGGCATTATCTGATGCACTGACCAGCTGTCAAGCTTTGAGTCATAAACTTCAGTTGGTAACGACTTGTCACCATATATATCACTAGTGGCTATCAATTTAAATGACCGATCCAGCCGATCAACAACCATTATCAGCTGCCTCTGATGATTATAATGCATACTTGGCAGTGTCCTCCATGTTTGTGTGAGGGGATTACAAACCAAGGTTTTAAAAGTTAACCCATCAAGCCCCGAAAAGCAAACAAGACCACCCGAAGAACCAACTAACCAGAATGCCCACTGTGGCAAAAATGTAAAAGGTATTTTATACCAGGTTTTCAGGGGCAAGCTAAAGACTGAACATTGTGGGGTCTGTGAGTTCTTCCAAAACGTAAGAAGACACGGCCCATGAGATGGCACCCGTGAATGGAACTTGAGAAAACTACTATCTTGAAGCAATGAATACCACCGTTTACAGACAGAACGAAGCCGAAAAATCATAAATGGAGGGACCCTAGCTAAGATCTCATACAACAAGTCCTCAGGCAACATTGCCCATATATTATCCTCCATTTGAATATCAGCATGCACTGCCTTACCAAATGTAGCAAGTGTTTCCTCATCTAGACCCCGTGGCTTGGTCTTAATGACCTTCTGTCTTGACGGGCTAGTGTTCCTCGACCCTGCACGACCCATAGGACTTGTATTCCTCGACCCAGCAACCCTCGGAGGCGAAGCTTGCTTAAAGCGTCTTTCATCTCCTCGAAGAACTCCATCTTCCATTGATTGAGCATTAGACACTCCAGACCCGGATTCAAAAGAATCCCCATTACAATCCATATTCTCTATTTTCTTGAAATCCCAAAAAAACCCAATGTCCCAAATCATGCATATTTTAGATACGGACTTCTATGTGAGCCACACACGAACAAGCCTTTCAGATTGAAATTATAGATATTAGCATAATCACTGTTACCTTTTGCTCAAGATTGTCAAGCAGTCCCAAATAACCTAATTCCAGATCAAGATCCCAAATTTTCATTCACGGTCCAAAAATGAAGATTGACACCAAGATAAACAAGTAACTCAACGAAAAGATAGTCCTTCCAAGCATGGACCAAAGGGGAGGACAGAAGGCTGTAGCTCCGGTGGTCTGAGATAAATTACCTTAGATTTCGACGTCACAAAGTTCTCCTTGATGAGAAAAGCTTGTCAGAGCTAGACAAAGATTTTAACCTGGAGATGAAGAAACTTGAAAGAAAAAAAACCTAACCAGGGAAGAGTCTGTTCGGTGTCTCTTTCCTCTCTCCCCTGCTACTTGTTAGCTTCCATAGGATTTGATTTACTTTGTCATTACATGACAAAGTGGAGAACACAGAATGCAAGATCGGAGACGGTGTTCGTGGATATTATCCAGTGCGAACAGAAGTAGAATTCTCAGGGATTAACCAATTGACTGACTCTATCACATTCCCCTTACAAGACTGGCACAAAAGTAAAAAATTACACACACAAACAGTAAATAAATATGATAGAAAATAGTTCGAATAAAATTATTTAGACCAAAAGAAAAAAAAAAAATATATATATATATTTATTTATTTATTTATTTATATATATATTTCATATTATGTAACTGAAAAATGATATGGCCAATCGTTGAGTAAGGGTGCATTTTCAAAATTATTTAATACAATTTCTTTTAATAAAAGCATCATGTTTGAAGACTGGGGTCCACAATTGGTAGTCCATTTCAATATTGGGCTCCACTAACGTTCTAGTGGTTGTGCAGGCTTGAAGTTTGTGAACAAGGCCGTCATGACTTTTTCAAATAACAAAGAGTTTTTTTTTAATAATAATAAGGGGGTGGTTGAGACTTGAGATTGTGTTGTTGGTCACATGGAATCCTTTACGATTTGAATTTAAAAATAAAATAAGATTGTTTGTCTTGAACGAGATCGATACAGTTCACCCACCACTTCATGTCTCTCTTGCAGTTTTTTAATGTAGTTTCGAGGGCTGAATAAAGCAACATTTACACACACACACACACACATATGTATATATTTTCATATGAGATTGATAATCGAGGGATTCAATTAGGCGTTAAAGTTTTTTAATAGACAAATAAATGGAACTTTGTGGCAACAGGCTTTGAAGGCCTTAACGAAGAGAGGTCGTATTTTTTATGATGGTACGGTGTTGTATCCTCAAACAAAAAAGTCATCTCATTTTATTGTTTTTTTTTTTTGCAGCATAACATATGTACAGCACGTATGTTGTGCAACAAAAAATTTGTTTTCTAAAACAGAGAGCAATGGAATGATAGTAAACAGTAACCCAAATAAGAGAAAACATAACCAACATCCAAACTATCTTATTAAAAGAACATTATTCACCATTTATTCATAAAAAAAAAAAAGCAGAAAACATCAATCACCGGATCAGTGACCAAAAAAGTATCACCGCCTAATGTTGTGTTTGGTTAAGAGGAGTTACCACAAGAAATGGAATTTTATGACATGTTTGGTTGGGTAAAAGAAAAAGAAAAGGAAGGTAAAAATTTGATAAAATTATAATTTTATCTTTATAATCATTATTTAATTATTATTTAATATTATCTATCAATTATTATTCAATTATTAAAAGTAAAAGTATTATAAATATTTTTTATTTATAAAATTATTTTTTATTTTTTATTTTTACTTTCATTCCTAATTTTTTACGTAACAAACAAGCTGTTAAAAAAAATATTCTTACTTTGGAGCATGTTTGGTTGCAATTAAGGGAATTTCATTGTTTCTCCAATGGAGTTCTATTCCTTTATTTTGGTGGAAAGCAATTCCATCACAAATGTGATGTAATCCAAGCCAACTCTAATGAATGTAATGTAAGTGGGCAAAATTACCCTTTAAATTTAAAAAATAAAAAAGAATATGTTATTATTAATAATTCAAAATATATCTCCTATAAATTAAAAACATAAAAATAAATATTTTATTATTTTTATTAAGAGTAGTTAAAAGTATTTTATATAAATTACAAAAAAGATATTATTATTTTATTTCATTTTGACTCCAAAGATATTATGATTATTTATTCAACTTTCTTTTTTATTCTTATATTAGTTTCATCCAATCAAACAATAAAATAAAATAATATTTTAATTTTTTATGTCATACCAAACATAATTATAAATTTTATAATTTTATTCCATCAAAATTCATTCTCATTTTTACTCTTACAAAACTTATTCCTTATACCAATCTAGCATAAAGAATCTGTAGAAAAAGGAAATAAAATGAATTTGGATGAAATGCAACTTAAATTATTTCTTATTTTACATATATACTTCATTTGATATCTATAAGTTTATTCATTTATATATTATTTAAATATAATTAGGTATAATTTATTTTAAGACAGAAATCTCAAAATTTTAGCTACGATGTCTACTTGATGATTTGAAAATAGTCGTAGCTTTGAGAAATATTTTGTTTTGTTACAAACAAAATGATTTAGTCATGAGAATATGCCAACAATAATATTCTTTTTCTTCTTCTCCTTCTTCTTCTTCTACTTCTTGACTATGTAGAACACAAGCACCCTAGTGAGGTGGGTCTTCGAAGGAAGATGTAAAAGACAATTTTAAGCTTACAAAAAAATTAATATATGCCAATCATAATGAATCTTATCACACTTTGAAATATCCTCCACACTCCAACCTTTTTTTTTTTTAGGGATTGCCAATTCAACCATGTATAATTTATCTATCCCAAGCTCTTATCCCATTTAATTGTTTTGGCTTCACCATGGGAACTATTAATTGTTCATAACACGAGTCAAAGGATAATAATATCACCAAATAAATAGATCATAATGATTGGTTGGATCATCCCAACCATCTATGTTAATTACTTTTTAATTTTCATCTAATTGTAAAGTAAATAATGTATTTCTATCAAACAACATCACCAACTAGTCTCCAATTAACTAATCAATTAATAGATGAAATTGTACCTTTTACTATATCTGAAAAGTGTGAAAATTATTTTTTTAAAGTTAATAGTTGACGTAATAAAATCATGCAATAATTTAAAAAATTTTAAGAGAGTAATTCAAAAAAATAATTTCTTATCAAAATTCTATTTCAAAACTGATAAAGATAGTATTTGTATAAAGTCTCAATCAATTTTTCAAAATTAAAAAAATAAACCAATAAAGTGTAAAGTGTAAAAGTATACTAAATAATCTTAAAAATCATGAAAACAGTCGAATTTAGACTGAAAACTGGTCTCAATTAGGCGTTATCATTGATTTAAGCGTCAAACTTTGAGAGAGGTTTACACAAATAAGATCCAAAATTCTTCATGTCCAAAATGTTATACTCCAATAAAGATAGCATAACTATCAGAGACTCCTATTAAATTTTTGACCATCAGCCTAAGCCATAAACTTTTCTACGTTGCCCATCAATGGCTAAACCTTGCAACTACATGCCAAGATAGTTGACGTCAGGATAAGGAATGGGTTTGAGTCCCATAAATGCCAAACCAACAAAGGGGACAATAACCCACAAACTAATAGGGAGCACATGAAAAACTCTGAATACAGTCTTGAAAAAGACTAAAAAGAGTGAGGCTCGTGAAGCACAAAGTTATATTTAACTAAAAAAATTATAATTATTTTAATATTTATAAAATTTATATACATTATCATTAACAGAGGTAACACAAAAATATTTTCAAGTCCCGGACCTATGTGCTCCCTGCTTTCCACGCGTCAAGTATCTTTAACAATGTTGGCCCCTTCATTGACAACATCTGGCTACAAGAGCTAGCTCATATGCTAATTATAATTCTTTAATTAAGGTTCAACTATAGCCCACATCATTCTTGTTAATAATTATTTATTAATCAATGATTAGTTTAAGGAGGCTTCATAATTACCGCCTGTTTAATACACAAAATTGTTAAAATGTAATTAAAAATTAAAAATATAATTTTATGAATAGAAAATAATTTTTATATTTTTATTGAAAAAATAAAAAATAAATACTATTGAGTAATAATTATAAAAATATAATAAATATTATATAAAAAAAATTGCTCCATAAATATAATTGTCAAAATAAAAACAAAAACAACTTCGTTTTCTTTGTTCATCCGAAACATGGCCTTATTAGTTTTGGACTTGGTACAACAAATTATTCCATCAACGGAAGAGAGCTTATAATAGACTTTCTCTTTCTAAACAATGTCAGAATCTAACGGACAAATTTTGAGCCTGGGAAAATTTATTCGTAAGTTTTCAGAAAAATTAATAATTTTATATGCCTAATTATCTTTTTCGTTTTGGATCAACAGACACTCGCCTGGATCGCCGTTTCAAACTTTGCTTGGAATGGATCGTACAGCACGTGACACTCTAATCTACCTCAAGCTATGAAATGATAATTAATTTTATTAATCATTAATCTAGAGAAATAAATAAATAAATACAGGAATCAGTTGCAACGCCTGTCCAACCCAACTGCAAAACAGAAAAACACTCACTCTTCCTAAAATTTTATTAGCAAATTAGAATACATTTGATATATATATATATATATATGAAATAATTAAAAATGTAAAAACGTCAAAACTTTTAAGACTTTTATGATAAATAATTGCATTTAAAATGATCTAAGTTTATTTGAAATTTTGTTTATCTTTTTTCCTTACAATTACAAAAGAGCACAAAAGCCTTGAGTGTAGAGATAGGAAAGAAACAGAATAGGAATTAAACTCCCTTATATGACCATCCCTGATGCTTAAGAGTAGGTTTGGATTAAAGAAAAAGAAAATAAATTTTTAATTTTGACATTTTGTTTAATTTAAATTTAAATCTCACTTTTTTTCTTGAAGCGTATTTGAATTGAAAAAATGGATAAAAATTATATTTAAATTTAAATTAAAAATGTCAAAATACAAATTTTACTTCTCTTCCTTTTTTTTATTTTGGTGTTATTCTCAATCCAAAATATACACTTTTATTTAAGAAAGACACAACCTCTTGAGCTTATTTGATATTTCAAAATAAAAATATTAAATTTAAAGGTAGGAAAAAATATGTACCAATTTAAATAGGCAGACTTTATGGTGAAAATTATAAAATTAAGTGTATGAATATAATTAATAACACACTTGATAATGTATTGATAATGTTCTACTGTATGTTAATAACATATGAACGAGCGGCTTCTCTACATGTAATAGAGATGAGCACCAAAATGTGCTTCTTCAATCCTCATTGTTGTCGCGATCGAATGAGTTGCAGCATGTCACATAGCAAAACGCCCAAAACGCACCATTTTTACTTTAATGAAATAGTGTGTTTCAGAATGAAATGCAATCATCTTTGCACAATTTGAACTGTCCGTTAAAAGCCCCCATAGTCGTGCTGCATATAATCAAGAAAAAAACACTACATTCCTAAATGGCTTCTTCCTCATAAATTCCTGTTCCATAATTGTGCAAAAGCCTAGGGTTTTTTTGCGGGTTTTTTCTACCAAGAAACATCAAGCTCAAGGCAAATCAAGGGCCATTAAAGTGAAGCTTGGGGGATTCTTATTCAGCCTTTGTCTTTGTCTCTGTCCCTATTGCAGCAAGGTATATTAGATGCAAGTTTTTTTTTCTCCCTATTGGTTGATGCAAGATTCAAATGTGCTTAGTTTTTTGATGTTTTGAACATGCTTAGTATTTTCCCCGTTGGCTGATGGGAAATTCAAAGTTATATGCTTTGATATGATTTTAAGTTAATTTTATATCTTGTTAATATGCTTTTATATGCTTCTGCATAGGTTTTTTTCCTCTTGGTAGATGCAAGATTTGGATGTGCTTAGTTTTGTTCTCCCTTGGTTGATGGTGGATTCAAAATTATATGCTTTTTATATGCTTGTAAGTTAATTTAATATTATGTTATTATGCTTTTACATAAGGTTGATTCAGAAACCCAATTCAACCATAAAGCAAAATCTTTGCTATATTCTTTGCATGCCTCCCTATATATCATTCATTTGTCAAGGTCAATGATTAAAATATTATTGACTATGTTAGTATGCTTTTTTAGTAAGACCATGATTTATCCTTCTTAGTTTTTTTAATAAAACCAAAATGATTAAAAAATATTAGTTGTGTTTGTATGCTTTGATGTTGTCCTCAGTTCCAAATTAGTTTTAGAGAATATTATATTAATATGCTTTTATGTGCTTAGTTTTTGGGAAGATTTCCTATGTTTGAGTTCAAAGCATTAATATTAATTTATCCATGCTTATTTTTTAGGTACTATTTATTTACCCATGGAGGTTGATTTAAACCCTATACGCGATTTAGAATTTGATAGTCTACAAGAAGCATGGCAATGTTGGGTTGATTATAGTAGAAGAAAGGGATTTGGAGCAAGGAAACATAATTACACCAAGAATAAGAAAGATGGCTCCATACGCTGGTATAGATATGTTTGCTGCAAAGAGAATTTGCAAAGACCAGACAAAAGGGATTTTAAGACCACCAAATCTTGACAAGAGACTAAGATTAATTGTAAAATAAAAATGTCAGTTGCATGGATGAATGGGAAATATAAAATCAAGGACCTTGTTGAGGAGCATAATCAACCCCTTTATGTTCCAGAAATGATTCACATGTTGACATTACAATGCAAAGTGATTAAAGTTAAAGCCTATGAGATTGACTTGGCAAAAGAAGCTGGGCTTCACCAAAAGGAATCTTTTCAATTAATGAGTTTGCACACCGGTAAAAAGAGTTAATGTGAGGTATACCCATTTAGATGCAAAAAACTATCTAAATTCTAAAAGGCAGCAGAGCTTGATGTATGGAGAAGTTGGTCATCTGTTGCGATATTTCATACAATAGGTGTCTAAAAATCCATTATTTTATCATATCTATCAAATGAATGTGGAAGAACAAATAACCAATGTCTTTTAAGTAGATGCGTGAATGTTGATTAACTATGTTTATTTCAGTGATGTGGTGTCCCAACATACAACATACATCATTAATCATAAATCAATTGCAATATTTTAAGGTTTAAATCACTATAGAGGAGTGGTTATTTTTAGAGTAGTCTTACTTTAGGATGAAATCATATAATCATTTAAATGGTTACCTGAGACCTTTTTAGAAGCACATAATCAAAAGAAGCCTTTGACAATTTTTAATGATCAAGATGCGGGCATGGCAAGAGCCCTGTGTGAGGTGGTTCTAGATATGAAGCATGGTTTATATACATAACACGTAATGCAAAATCGTGTTAAGTATCTTGGAAACCTAATAAAGGATGGATCAAGTATTTTAAAGGATTTTAAGGAGTGTATGTTTAAGTGCTTGGAGGAAACATAGTCTGAGACATCATGGAATAGCTTGCTGTTTGATTACAATACACATGAAAATACATGGTTGAGATTTGTTTGCAAGATAAAAGAGAAATGGGTATGATATTATATAAAGAATGCTTTCACACTAAGTATGCAGCGCATATAACTTAGTGAAAGTGTAAATGCTGACATCGAGGTGTATGAAGCCCAAGTTAAACATCAATAAATTCTTTAAGCAATTTAAACGAGTCATTGAGAATAAAAGGTATAATGAGTTGCAACGAGATTTTGAATTGGGCATAAATTGCAACAATTGATTGTCCAACGTTCGCACATATTATAATAGCTTGCTCAGATTTAAATGCCCCTAAACTTTAACTTGTTCCAACATGAATAGGATCTACATGCTACTACTTGTATAAGGCATAGAAATAAGAGTTAGCTGATGTTTGAATATGTTATTGGTATGGTTAATGAATAAGGAGAATGGAGAGTTTGATATCATCCCATGTTGGGGTCTATTACATGCAATTGTTAGAAGTTTGTTACTTAGGGTATATTATGTTATCATGTTTTGAAGGTATATGAAGTGTTGGATGTGAAAAACTTCCTAATCAATATATTTTAAATAGGCAGGCAGGAGAGGCACGAAACAATGTGATATATGATATCAGAGGAAATGAGATTAAAGTAGATCTTAAGCTAGAGAGCATATACCATTATAGACAATTATGTCCTATGCTTATAAAGTTAGCGACTGAAGCCGCTAATAGTACAGAGACATTCTACTTAGTGCACAAAGGTGTTCTAGAATTGAGTAAGCAAGTTACAGAATTTCAATAAAGGCAACAAGGACCAAAGAACAAATACGATGCTTCCATAGCACCACCAATAAAATGTATTGTACTAGGCATAAGATTCAAGAAGAGATATGGCATTAAGAGGAAAAACAAATTAAAGAGTTGTCTTAAGCATAAATCAAAGAAAAAAAGAACCAAAACAATTTCTACAGTCTGAGTATCACAAAGTCATCCATCTATGGTATGGATAATGCTATACAAGATGTTGAATAATTGTGATTAGTGTTAAGAAGTGTTAATTAATTGTTGTCCTTTCTCTTTTAGGATAATGACATGCGATATGGAGTTTCCTTATGAGCACCTCCAGCTTGACTTCAACACATATGAGAGTGAATTTACATATATTAAAATGTTATTGGTAAGAATAATTTATTTGTTTTTTTCTTTCTTTCTTATAGGCTATTGTTATATAATTATTACTTATGTTTTGATTAGTTTTCTTTTAATATATAGGCACCATTTGATTGTCCTATGCTATCCCTTGACACATTGGAGTTTAATCAAGATGTCTTACATGATACAAAATAATGCAATACAAGATGCAATAAAAGAAGCAAATTTATTGAAATATATATGTTCATATACATTGACCTATTGCTTACAATTCAATGTGAGATATACTACATCCTTTAATTAAAGTTTATATCTCTTTCACTAGGCCATAACAAATCAAGTGACAAGCCTTTGTAGAAGTGTTCAAGAAGCAAGCAGTTGCATATATAATATTTTTGCATTAATTAAAACTCCAACTTAGATTTTTGCTTCAAATGCTTCAAGCTACAAAAGCTTCAATAGAGTATAGATTTTTGTATTACATTAAAGCAATTTTATAGGTTCAATTCAGTATTTTGGCTTCAAGTGCTTCAAGCTTTAGAGACTTTAGTACCTATTTTTTTCTTTCATGTAAATGGAGTTGGTTCATTACGTTGGAATCTCAATACAATTTAATAATGCCTTAATAAAGTTTATTGCTTCTTGCCTTTAGTCTTCTTTCTTCTTTCCTGCACACTCAACTCTAATTTTAAAGCACACTTAACTATAATTATACAAAAACAATGCACTTAAATTTTTATATTAAAACACATTTAATCTTGCTTCATTCTTTATATCTAGCACAATCAACCAAAAGTTACTTCAAACTAGAGCTAAGTTTACTCAAATTGGTCACTTCAAGGTTGGGTCCAAGATCAGAGCCATGAGAAGAGCACATGTTGTGGCTAACAGAGCCATTTGATAAATGGGAAGATGAGGTAAAGCTTAATCACTAATAAAAAAGGATTTGATATATTGCTAATTAAGATTAAGATCTTATTGAATTTACTAGCAGAGACCCAAGAACAAAAGCAACCTCAAATTGGAAAGTATTGTAAAATATTATAAACAGAAATTATAGATTTTCATAAAAGAGAAATACTAATCTAGAAAAAAAGTGTCAACTCCAAAATCTTAAGGGATAATCCATTAAGATTGAGTTAGATGAATGAAAAATCAAGCAAGATTGTTGGTAGCAATCATGGATTAGGAAAAATTACTTAAAACAAAATTGGCCAAGTAGATATAAAACATTTGAGGACTATGACAAAGGATTGATATAAATTGGGTTGCCTTGAAATTTAAGACATAAATATGGAAAAAAAGACCACAAATTGTGGGAAGTTTTCAAGACGAAAGAGAAGAGATAGAAATTAGTGCTCGAACCATGCACAGAGCTAGGATCTGATATCAAGCTGCAGATGAAAGGAAGAAGATGGCGTTGAAAATTTGATATGGAGCTTTTAAAATGTAGCATTTTTGGATTCTCATAGATGGACTTAGTCGTGACACGTGGAGGGATCAGATCGCTTTGGATTCTCATCCACATGGCGTGCTGCAGCTCGTTCAATCGCAACAATGGTAAGGATTAAAAGAACACGTTTTGGTGTTCATCTATGCTATATGTAGAGAAGCTGTTTGCTAACATATAATTAATAAGTTAATAATAACTAATATTAAAATTTTAATAGAATTGATAATACCTTTAATATATCATTACAATTCAATCGCCCAATAAGAAAAAAAAGAATTCATTACAACAAAAAATTCTCTCTTAACAATTAATTAATGATAACATTTAAATTGCGTTACCCCCACAATCATTGGGTAACTACAATGATCCATGCACTAATTGAATCTTTGAAACCGCCATTTACAGCGAGCGAGTTTCAGTGGTATCTCAGCTGGCGCTTTGGCGAGACACATAAAAGGCCATAACTACGGAGCCACCCCGAAAGGACACGTGTCGGAGAAGGAAACAACTGTCATTGTTCCTTCATAAACATCGCCATCACCTAATCGCTGCTCCACAGTGATTTCACACGTGCTTCCCTCCTTTTCCCCGCCGGAAAGCCCTCTCTCTCTCTCTCTCTCTCTCTCTCTCTCTCTATGTAATCTTCTCCAACCCCACACCTCCACTCAGTCTGCCAAACAAATCCAAACCCTAGAAATTTTACTCTCCCCAAATTAGGAATGTGTATAATTTAACTGCGATGCTTTATATTTTTGTTCGGATTACAAACTGTTAAAAATGCAAATTTTTAAATGGATTTCTTCTTTTTCCTGCTGAGTTCGTGACCAAGTTGATTTGAAATTGAAGTCTAGTGTTGGATTGCTTTTCTCTATCGTTTTTTTTTGGTTAAGAAGTATGGGGGCGGTGACGTCGTCGATGGCGGCGAAGTTCGCATTTTTCCCGCCGAATCCGCCGTCGTATGCGCTCGGGGTCGACGAGTTGACCGGGAAGCAGATGACTGGGGTGGCCTTGAGGGAGAACGTCGACGTGTTGAAGCTGTGCACTAAGAAGGGTAACAACATCGTGGCGATGTACATCAAGAACCCATCGGCGTCGCTTACGATGCTTTACTCGCACGGAAACGCAGCTGATCTGGGCCAGATGTACGAGTTGTTCAGTGAACTCAGTATCCACCTCCGACTCAACCTGATGGGGTCAGTTCAAGTTTATAGATTTCTTTGTCGTACGTTTTGCATGCTTGCGAGCTTATGCAGAACTATAGATGCATGAGGTCTTATATGCATGCGTAACTGTAGAACGATGGCAACCTATGAGTGATTAGATTTTCTTTTTCTTCTGTAGTTATGACTATTCTGGGTACGGACAGTCCTCTGGGAAGGTACGCTTTCTTTGTTAGATGGATGTTTAGATGATGAAATGTTCGGGGCATTATAAGATACTGAGTTTTATTTCCTCTGTATAGCTTAGCAGAATCATTATTTTGTGATTTACACAGTTTGGAAGTTCTGTACTTCTTATTGGCCAGAGATTTGACACGTGAACTTGACATAGTTACTTTGATTTAACTCTAACGAAGTCTTGTCATGGACAGACATTGCTTTGCCCCTCTGCAGCCTCCCCTTTTTTTTTCTTCCTTCTCAAGCCCGTCTAATTAAAAGTTTCAGATAATGCTCAATTTTTGCTCTGATTATACTTTTCCGAAGTAAGATTGAGGAATACAGATCATTATTAAATAATTTGATATATATGTGTGAGAGTTTAACAATGTACTATTTTTTTAAACAGCCAAGTGAGCAGAACACTTATGCAGATATAGAAGCTGCTTATAAATGCCTGCTGGATAAGTATGGAGCAAAAGAAGAAGATATTATCCTGTATGGGCAATCTGTTGGTAGTGGACCCACTATAGATTTGGCTACCCGTTTACCAAACCTTAGGGCTGTGATTCTCCACAGCCCAATCTTATCTGGCCTCCGAGTCATGTATCCTGTGAAGCGGACATACTGGTTCGACATTTATAAGGTTTTACCTCTTTCAATACTAAACTTAAGAATCACAAATACAACGTTCATTTTTTGTCCGTACTCCGTAGAGTTTTTGGCTGTAACTCTATTTTTATGTTGCTTTGCTGCTTTTGGTGCAGAACATTGATAAAATCCCCTCTGTCAATTGTCCTGTTCTGGTAATTCATGTGAGTATACTTGTTGTTTCTGGCAGATACAGTTGTGGAGTATTTTGAGGCATTCTGGTTATGAATCTGATTCTTAATTGTTGGGATATTTTTAATCATTGTCATTGCTGATGGTCATTTGTGGTTTCTATTTTTATTGACCAAACACTGTTAGTGTCTTTATGCGTCAAATATGGATAAGTAATTATAATTCTCATTCCTGCACCAAAATGTGTTGTTTTCCTTTAAATAATTCTTTGATAGTACAACCATTCACCGAAACTTTCTAAGTGCCCTGCAGGCCTGCACAATGATGAGTTGTGAGGTTTATGCAATATGTTCTTCTTGTACATATTATTGCATCATTTGCATGTCCTACAGATTTGAAAATACTTCCTTTCTGTTTGTTTGTAAATATGTTATAGATAGAGAACCTTAGTACCTTACAACACTTTGACCAATAAAAATAGTGGGAATGGAAAGAGAAGCCACATATATTTTATCAAATATTGATTCTGAAACTCATTAGTAAAATCCCTAGGCTACTGTTTTCTGGATTATTTTATGTTTCTTCTAAACTTGTATAACAGTGCTACGTGTGGTATATATATCTTGACCTTGCTTAATCTTTGCTGCGGGTTTGATAAATCCGTGTAACAGGTGATGCAGGGGGAAGTCTACATTTTCTGCCTGGAGTATATGGCATTTTTTTTAATTTTGGAACTTTCTATGTTTATTTCACTTTTGTTAGTTGAATAGTTAAAACCATGTATTGGATATTTCATGTGGCAAACATTCTGATAGCACTGATGACCATTGCTGTGGATGCTTATAAACTATCCATGGGGATTACTATACTTAATGGTGATATTATTGCCCCACAGCTATTTCATGCTTTTCAATTTTTTTATTTACCTCACAATTTTTGTCGGTTGCAACATATGATTACCAGATATCGTAGTTAGCAAATGATGTGACAAGTTGTATGCACTAAAAGAAGATGGAAAAGTATACCGAGATAGGTCTATGTTTTCATTGATGAACAATTACTCTCTTGGTACATCTAAATGGGCATGTACTTTTGATGAAATAAACATATGGCCTCGTTAAATAAGCTTGCTATCAGGGAATATGTTAGAAAGCTTCTGTTACAGTTTATCATTGTTGTTAAATGCATATGTAACAATGATGCAACTAAGGGCCGAGTTTGAAGTCTACTTACTTACCAGGTTGGTTCTGGGCATTGGCTTGTATCTTTCAGGGAACTGCTGATGATGTAGTTGATTGCTCCCATGGTAAACAACTTTGGGAACGTTGTAAAGAAAAATATGAGCCCCTATGGGTTAAAGGAGGAAATCACTGTGACCTGGAGCTTTACCCGCAATATATAAAGCACCTCAAGAAATTTATTGCAGCCATTGAGAAATCACCAGGTCAAAGAAATGGTCATGGTCCCAATCCTAATCAACTGGACAAATCACGAAACAGCACAGACTTTAGAGAAAAACCCAGAGCCAGCATGGATCAAAGAGAGAATCTTAGACAGAGTATTGATCATAGAGAAAAGCCTAGGGCAAGCACTGACTGCAAAGAGAAGTCGACAGCTAGCACAGATAAGAGAGATAAATCAAGAAAGAGTGTAGATCGCCCTGAGAAGGCAAATAATGGAATGGATCAACATGAGAAAGCTAGAAATAGCATAGATCGGTCAGTTATGAACCATGTTCTATGAGGCAATTGCCCTCGTACAGTGTACTGATTATTTCTTGATTGTTTTCTTTGTGTTTTGGTGGCAGCTTCGGGGACATGGTGAGATCCGTTGGATTGTGCAACATTGATTGTTTCAAGCCCACAGCAACTCATGCCTAAAGAAGATAACAGTTCACATATTGAGGTTGTATTCTTCTCATTTATTATTTGATTGGTTAATGGGTTGTATGGATGACAAGAAAATGGTCCATTGTGTTTGATTTATTGTCTAAAGAAATAGATAGGGGAGTAGTTCAACCAGGTTGATCATGTGCCACTATCGACCTTCAAGTGCCTAATCTAACCTTTTTAATCTCTCGCCTGCTAACACATGCATAAACAGAGTTCTATAAGTGGGTGTATGGCTGTATAAGCTAGTTATTGATTTACTTTGTAAGTGATTCTTTCCTTTCCGTTTCCTATTGAAACGAGGTTGTTTACTTTCGATTGGACTGGGCTCTGAGACGCGCCTGACGAACAGGGTGACAGGCTGGATTAAATAACAAGTGTTCAATGTACCCAAACAAAATAATAATAATAATAATAACAAGGGCCTACGTCTACCTGGGTCTGAAAGTTCGTGCATTGCATGATGACCCAAATTCATGCGCAGTTTTGTCTGTTGAGGAAATTTATGAGGAAAAGGAAAATGAAACCATGACTAGAGGATTTAAAATGCTGAATTGAACTCATCTGCTTGCCATGTCATGAGTGTTGGCGGGATTGCCCTTCACTCCTGCCACAGGTGGTGCTTATTCTAAACTCTGAATATAGCGATCTGACCTAGCTGGAGTGCAAACCGTATTCGATGATGCAACCCCATTGGTAAATAAAGTTATAATTGAGCAGCAAAGAGAAAATTGTATCGATATGCATAGAAGAGAAACAAAGTAACAATAAACAATCATTTGAACTTAGACTTGGAGTAGTTGGCCAAAATATTTTCTCTTTTTTTTGTTTGGGGGGGGGGGTGTTGAGGAGGGTTTGATAACAAGGAGTACGAGTGGAGCTCCTGCATGCTAGGTGATTCGACCAGCTATTTCTCCATCTCCTCCTGTCCGTTCTTTTTTTATTTTCATCCTCCTAATAAAATCATACACAGAAAAATATAGAGGAATAGCCAAATAAAAAAAATACTAAAAAGAGCTTTAAAATTCATTTGTAGATTAATGGAATATCCCCCCTAAAACAGCCCTGAGCTGAAACCCTAAGTGAAGCCAAAAAAAAAAAAAGCTCATCCTGCCAATCTTGATCTAAACATTCAACAGCTTCATCTGTAGCATTATCAAATTCATTGTCAATATCTCCTGACTTTTGATATCTTTAGAGGAAACATTGGCAGTACCATCAACAAGGATACCCTCATCTACAAGAAATTTCTCACAAGAAACAACCGTAGGTGCTATCTTATTGGTCAATAATGAATTGATATTTTACCTACAGCACTGAGGCAATTTTTCCAGGACATGAGAACATGAATCCCTTGACGCAACCATTATACCTGGATTATTTTTTTTTTTGATAAAAAAAAAAAGGGAGGAAGGGATGGCACTTCCAGTTCTCGGCAAGTCTTGAAATTTTAGCAATTGGAGGTCCATTTTGTACCTTTGACTGTCACTAAAGACCTAGTCACTTAAGGCCTGGAGATAGGTCAACCACCAGACTACTGGTAGGGGCCAACAAGTCGAACAAACCACATAGGAGTACCCTACTAGTGGGTGAGGGATCTCCTCACGATCGATTGCCACTAAGTAGGACTTGAGTGACAAAGAGGGGAATCGAACCCACAACCTGAAATTGCAGAATTGACCCTCTTGTCACTTGTGCCAATCTATATTGGCATTATACCTGGACTACTGAAAAGAGATTATACCACTTCGGGATTGTACACATGGGCTTCGTACCTCTGGGCTTGCAATGACCAGTATTGGGATCTTTAGAAGACGGAAGCTCAGCATGTCAAGATGGAGCACTAATTCAAGAAAGTGTTATCATCAAGACCTTCAAGACACGTCGAATCCTCACATCAATTTCACAAGGTCCGTCTACTATCGGCTATGAGCATCTCAGAAAGAGAATCATGGCTAGAATTAATATTTAGCACGTTACTAGTTTCTACTGACAGCATGCTGCAATTTCTCACTTTCACGAGCTCTGCTCCTAAAATTAGATCCATCATCGTCATCATAGAATACTGATTATCCTCCCCTGACCATCAGTTTTCATCACAGAACTCGTGCCTTCACCCCACGAGAGCTCGATTAAGATGTATGCAAGATGAACAAGGAGCTGAACAGTCAAGTCCCTCATTTGCTTTCATATCAGCATTTCAACAATAGATTGTGAATTAGCATACTGGCATTGCTCTGGCAATAAAAACATACCCTTGAGTTTAAAACTGTTGAGTGGACTGCAATCTTGCAAGCTTACCAATAATCACTGCAGGAGCAGAACCCATCCTTGAAATGATGAAATCTCGTGGTATCCCTAACAATGATTTCTCTTCCTTCGATAGCTGAGATGTACTTGATTGCAGAGTGGCAATCTCCACAGACTCTCAAGTTTTTAAACACCCGAATTAAAATCCCCAACGGAACCTTTAAAAGTCCAAACGCAATTGCCAGCTTCTCACTATGCCATAAAAGAAGCTGTTCTTTTTGCTCCTCTCCCACATCATGTAACGCAAATTCAAGATCTGGCACGTAGCCAGCCAACTTCATTTTTCTTTCCAATTCTTTTAATTTTTTGTGTATAGAAGCCAGTTCGGGGTGCAATCTGTCGCTTGATCTGAATTCATGTACCACATTGTTTATTTCAATCCAACTATATCCAGGTATCTTAACTATGTTATTTTCTTTCATTGATCTTCGGATCCTAGCAACATGGTCCCACCTGTTTTGTGCTGCATAAACATTAGCCAATTGAACATAACCTGCTGCGTTAGTTGGGTCAAGTACAAGCAGATTCTTGGCCGCAAACTCAGCTAGGTGCAAGTTTCTATGGATCCTACAGGCACCCAAAAGTGTTCCAAAGATGGCAGGATGTGGTTTAAAAGGCATATTCTTTATCAAGCGCACAGTCTCAGATAACCTTCCAGCTCGGCCAAGAAGATCAACCATGCAAGTGTAATGATCTAGCTTAGCTTCAACTCCAAAATCCCTTACCATTGAGTCAAAGTAATGGACCCCAAGATCTACCAATCCTGCGTGGTTACAAGCTAATAATACTGCAATAAAAGTAATCCAATCTGGCTTCAGGCCTTCTCTTTTCATCTCATTAAACAGATGGAGAGCTTTTTCACCAGCTCCATGTTGAGCATAACCAGAAATCATTGCATTCCAAGTGACAATATCTTTTCGTGGAATCTGAACAAACGATTTCCAAGCATCGTTCAGATCCCCACACTTGGAATACATGCTAATCAATGAAGTTCCTGCTGTTGTGTCACTAACCAGTGGAGATTTACAAACTAATTGATGAACTTGTTTACCCAATTGCAATGCTGATAAATTACTACATCCCAATAAAACACTGCTCAAGCTTGATGCATTAGCTTTAAACCCAGCCTCCAACATTTTCCTGAAAAGCTTCAACCCATCCTCTGCTCGATTATTTTCGATATATCCTGCAATCATAGCATTCCATGTCACCAAGTTCTTCAAAGGCATTTCTTGAAACAATCTTTCTGCTGATTGAGCCCTCCCATACTTCATGTATCCAGTTATCATCGCAGTCCATGCAACCACACTCTTTATAGTAGCTGCATAAAAAAACTCCAATGCAGAATCTAAATCCCCACACGCCACATATCCTGACACCATTGCACTCCACGAGACGCTGTTCTTCTCTGGCATCGCTGAAAACAACTCCCTTGCCTCACCCATCTTTCCCATCTGAGCATAGCCGGATATCATTGTATTCCATGAAGCAGTGTCCTTCAAAGACATCTTGTCAAACAAAGCACGGGCGTTATCAATGTCAGAGTTGTGCCAATAACAGGCTAACATTATGTTATAGGAAACAGTATCTGGTTCAGGAATTTTTTCAAACAGTTCATATGCTTCTTTAATTTTTCCGGGTTTCTTAGCATACCCGGCCAGAATAGAATTCCACGTAACTGTGGTCTTGACTTTCATATTTTGGAACACACGAATCGCAGAATCCATGTCACCAGCTCGAATATAGCTAGTGATGATCTTATTCGATGCAATAACATCACAAAGTTGACGTTGTTCCAAATGTGAAGATTCGGTGGAAACAGGAATAGACACTGCGGTTGTGGTGGTTCTTCGAACCATTTTAGTGGAACTATCCCACTTGGTTCCTTGAGGAGAATGGAACGAGAAATCTGCGGAAGTAACTTCCCTATTTGGTTCGTCATCTAAGGTTTTGATGGCCAAGATTTGGTGTTTGCTTACCAATGAACTACAGTGGGATGCTAGAGAGTTTGGGTTCCTTAAAAATCGTGAATTATACATACTTCGTTGGAATGTCGTGGAGTGAGGGAGGTGAGCACTTCTGATACATGAATTAGAGGATGTAAAATTGTTAGAAAGGAAAATAAAAATAAAAGTAAATGAATAATTTTAAAAATAAAAAATAATTTTTTATTTTTATTTTAAAATAGATAAATATTATTTAAGTAATTATTACACAAATTTATTAAATATTACATATAATTATAAAAATCGATCAATTTTTTATGGCTATGCCAAGGGCTCATAATATTTTAATTTGTTTTGTCTATAGTGTAGTTTTTACTTTTTTATTAGAAATCACATATTTGCTTATAAAAATATATATATTTGTTATATTATTATTAAAAATTTATATACTTATCATGTTTTAATTAAAAAATTTAATAATAACTGAAAAACTTAATAATAATAATATAAAGAATTATATATAAATTTTTTTTTCTCAAACTAAAACTTAAAATTTCAACATAAATGTCTCATAAAATGATTATTAACCACGTTACCATTTCTTTTAAGACACTTAGACCGAGTATGTTATCAGAAAGAAATTAAAACCTTTTGCAAAGATATAAAATAAAATTTAATTAAATAAAAGATATAGGACAAAATTAAAACTTACCTACGGGTAGGGCGTTTTCACCTAAATTAAATAATAATGAATATTTGGTAATGGGATTAACCAAACAATTTCTTTGTTTGGCCTCAATCTAAAACCTGGATCCTGACTATGAACTGTTTTATTATAACTTGTAATATTATAAAACTAAAAACAGGATTTTTTTTCCAAAATTGAATTGAAATTCACGTTTTCTGAGACCTTGTTTCCCATAACCCTCACCTGAGGGGGTAATTTCTTTTTTTTTTTTTTTTAGTTGGATCAATCTCACTATAGTGTTCATTTTTTTCTTGAAAAGAAAAAAAAAAAAAGAGACACCAGCCTAATACAAGATTTTTTTTTTTTCCTTTGGGTGCAAATGAATTTGTAAATATTTCTGTCGGAAGTTGTTGCGTTTGCTATGAATTGAACTCTTCTTTCTGCTGAAGGTGGTTGCTTATAATGAAAAAGATAAGAGGGGCAATTCGATCTAAAGTTGATGCGTGTGAATTGACATAATGCAAGGGAGGTATAATTGGTCAATATTACAAAAGGAAAGGTACCATAGAAATAGATGGCTGCAATCCATCTTAACAATATAGAGTTGTACACAATGTTTGCAATTATTTTGACTTACAAGTTTGTGTACTTCCACAGCATCTGCTCCTATAAATATGAAAAGAAAGAATTGTTTAAATCGGTGTACTCACATCACGATATCATGGTCATATAGTTGGACTTATTCCTCAAACCCTGTACAGCTTATGAAATAATAGTATGAGCATGCAGTTGGTTCTGTATCGGTCAAAGTTTATAGTGATTACTCTGACTTTTTTTGGGGGGATGAAAATGATGTGAATTCTACATAAGAATTAGAAGACATCACATCATTTACCGAACTGGTGGCTCCTCAACCCATATAGATGAGTGGGTGATATTCCCACGAAACTTTGCTAATCCATGAGCTGTGACATTGGCACAAAGTGGCACCCAACATGCTTGGAACTTCCTCAGGGAATTATCAATAGATTATACATCAAGATGGTAGTTACCATCAGAAACCGTCATAAAGCTGTCAAAGACTCGGCATTATCCTGCAGCCAAACTTCATGGAGACACAATGATGGAAAACTATAAAATATATATATATATATATATATATATTAGGCGTGAAAAATGCTAAATTAACTCCATTTTAATAATATTATTTGTATTTTGATTTTATTAGTTTTAGTTATTGGTTTAAATATCTTTTTGTTAGCATTTGATATTAATTTTAATTATCTTTTATTAGATTTTATTAATTATCTATTATTAGGGTTAAGCTATTATTTAGTATTAAAATTAGGATTAATATTATTATCTTTTATTAGAAAGTTATTTAATAAGCTCTATATAAAATGTTTAGTAATTATATTGGAAACACTATTGATTTGATAATAAGATACTTTTAGAGTTATAAGTCCTGCATCTTCCTCTCTTCCACCTACTCATCCCTTATTTCTTCTGCATCTCCCTCTTTTTTTTTTCTTTAATTATTTTTCCTTTTCCTCCATTGTCTTGCATTAATTTGATATAAGAGCAAGGCTCCTTTGTTCCAATCACATCTCCATCGGCTGAGATCACTGAAAATTCTCAAAAAACTAACACTCGCCTCTATCTGAGTTAGATCCACACCTCTAGGCTCCAAATTAGTCAATTGATCACTCCATCAGAACCACAAGGGAAAAATTGACTAGCCCACTGAAGCCCGTCAGCAAAGGCCACCGCATGTGCCATCACGTATCATCACACATCAGCGAGGCACCTTGCACGTAGGCCTGACACGCCTCATGCTCCAAAATTCATTTTTCTACCTTTCTTTATCTTGTCTTTAGCCTATTCAACCTCAAAGTGCAAAGAGTATCGTTTAGGAATATTAAGGGGGTAATATTACTAGTTTTGACTTTTAAAAATTTCTACAACAAGATATTTATATTCTTGTTTATGTTAGCTCCAAGGTTTTAATTATTTTGATGATAACAAAATTCTTAAGTTAAAATTTATACAAGCATTAAAGTTAAATCATTTGTTAAGAAAAACAAGAAGATGGTAGCAGCAAAGATGATCGTGAAAGAGACAAAGCCACAGATAGCAATAGCCGAAGAAGAGTATATGCAACAGCTTATATCTAAAGCATCAGAACTACTCCTAAGAGAAGAATGGAAGGAGTCCATCGAAGCCTATTCACTCTTCAGCACTCTCTGCAAAAACCAAATCCTTCAGACCCAAAACCATTCAAACAGAGCCGAAGCAAGATCGAGATTGAAAGAGTTTCATTCTGCATTGGAAGATTGCGATTTAGCTTTGGAAATCGATGGTACCCATTTGAAGACTCTGATCTGCAAAGAATATTAAATGAAGCTGGAAAGTAAAAACAGAAAATGAAACTTTGACAAGTCCAGAAAAGTTCCACGAAAAAGAAGAAAACAAAAGCCATATCAAAGAAGATGAAAAGAGCAAGAGAAATAAAGAGGCAGACAAAAACCATTGTTGGAGAATAAGGAGTATGGAAAACCACATACAGTCAGATTGCTGCATCAAAGAAAGAAAAAAAGGGAAGAGAGATAAAGAGGGAAAGTTGCAGAAGCAAATCGGTGAAAAACAGAGCAAGAAAACAGAGAATCGTTTAGAAGTTCTCTTAGACGCTTTAGGGAGGAAAAGCAAAAGATAAAGACAGAGAATGGGAAAGAGGGAAGCTAAAACATCTTGCCTCAACAGTCACTGTGTTTTGTGTTAATATTCTGATCTTTAAAGAAGCCAAACGCACAGACTCACCAAAGCTGAAAGCTGTCCCTATTTTGGGATTATACTTTTATCAAGTTCCAAAGTCAACTACCCCATTTTCTGTTCAGTTATAGAAAATATAAAAACTACCTACTCTCTGACTTGCTGAACGAAAGAAGAAAGATGAAAAGAAACTCTGAGCTAATTGATTAAATCTACCCACTCCTCTGGACGTGTTGACCGAAGGAAAAGATTGGTGAAAGATATTCTGAGCTGGCATCACTGATCTTCCACTGAAAATGCAACGGATACCACTCATCTACTGTATTCCAACGGATACCACTCATATATTGTATTCCAACGGATATATTTCGTTTGAAGCCAATATATAACAGTAGGATGAAGAACTGAAGCAACAGAGAGAGAGAACCGAAAGTAAAGAAAGCAAAGCTAAGTTATATTATTCATTGTTCTCTTCATCTTAAATATTCTGAGCTTAGTTTCTGGGTAAATCTAGCTTGTGAGAGCTTTTGAAAGTGGGCTTATTGTAATCCTTTATTAATAAGGATTTTAGATATATCCTCATATCATTTTTCTGTAAACCTTTCCTAAGTGTGAGGAAAGTAAGTTTTGGGTAAGCTTGTGTAAAACCCAAGTGTTGTAAAAGTTTTAGGTGAACTTGGAAACCTAGGTTCTGTGGGTGTATACTCTGATTCTATAGTGGAAATCCCTTGTTGTGTATCAAGGGGACTGGACGTAGGTCTTGAAGACCGAACCAGGATATATCTGGTGTTTTCCTTCCTCTACTGCGTTTTTTATTTTGTTTCAGCCTCTGTACTAAAACCTTGTCGACAAGATCCTGTTTTATCTCCTTAATCTTTACTTTTCAATTATCCTTTAGAAGATCCTGTTGACAAGATCTTAGTTTGACTACAAGATTTTCGCACCAGTACTCTTTATCAAGTTTTTTATTGAAATCATTTGATATTAACATATAATCGATTTAATTGTCTTTAATTCTATTTTTCTACAAAAGCACCTATTCACCCCCCTCTAGGTGCATTCTTCAGTTTAAGCCTATGACTAATTACCTTACTGGATACTATTCTAAAAATATTATTTCTTTGATTATTTGATGTTCCTTACCCATAAAGTTGCATAATCTTTTATTTCTTTTAACTAAACCCAAAAGGAAAAAAAAAAACCAATCCCCATTAATATTTTGTTTGTTATGTATTCATTTGTGTCAATTTAAATTGTTTGCCTTTTCTTTAATCAAATCAACATTGCATTTTTATTCCCTTGTATGACCATTTGAGATTTATATAATAAACAAGGCTTTTTTTTTTTTAGCAAGAACTCACCATTTTAAAATCTACCATAGAACAAAATATTCAAACTATCCAAACTAGTTCAGACAATATCAAAATAAATTTAGGTCAGTATATCAAATAACTTACAAATGCCATTAGCCTATTAGGTAAACAGATCAATAGTAAAAGTTGCAAAATGTCAATTGGGATTCCTAAGAAGGAAAATGTGTTAACCTATAATCAAACTAGGGCTCTACCAATGTGTTCCAATTGTAATTAACAATTTTTTGTTAGTCCTAGTGATAAGAGTGCTAGAGAAATTCCTCATAAGTCTTTTAATCAACAACCTAAATCAATAGAAAGCCAATAGAATGATTAGATTTTATGAGGCACCACCTTAAACAGTATAGGACAGCCTATAGGATTGTCTAAGACAGGTTTAGGAGTGACCATAATATTTTAAGTGAGATCACTATGAGGGTTAAGATTGAAACCTCTAAGTATGATGGTAAATTAGATCCCAATGCTTTCTTAAATAGGTTGATTAATTTTAAAGATTATTTTGAGTAGTATGACATGAATGACATTCAGTGAGTTTGTTTTGCAAAATGAAGCTTATAGGGCTTGCCAAAAACTATTGGCAAATTGTTCAAAGAAACTTAGAGCATCTAGATTAATTTCAAAAAAAGGTTTGGGCTAAAATGAAAATGAAGTTGAAAGAAAAATATTTGCCCACTTTTTGTAGAAGTCAATTAATGAACCAATTGTTCAACCTTAGGCAAATCTCAAGTGTCTTAAATTATAAAGGCCACTTTGATGAGCTTGTGCTTAGATGTGACATACGAGAAAAATAGTAGATAAAGTCACTAGATTTATTAATGGCTTTAAGATAGATATCCAAAGAGAGTTTAAATTAAACTTCTTCAAAACTCTTAAAGAGGTTTATCATAAGGCTCTTGAGGTGGAGTTTTTATCCAAGTATCCATCTAGTAGATATTTCATGACCCAAGGCACAGAGTTGTGAAAGACTTGCAACCTTATCTCTGTAGGAGTGTCACAACCTAGGACCAATTCTATACTTCTTTTAAGTCAAATTTTCAATTTTAAGAATAATGTTACCAAGGGTAATGAATCCATAAGCTTGACTTCCCACACATCTGAATTTGCAAAATTATTTACCCAACACCTTAATAACTTGCATGTTAAGATTAGGTGCAAACTTGCTATAAGTAATAAACAATATAAATTGTCTACTAATTTTATTGTCGCTTTCAAAATTATAATGAGGGTGATTTTATTATGGCTTCTATCCGTCCCAAGCATTATCATAAACATTTATTCAAAAAGTTGCATGCCTCAATCTCCAACCCTTTTCATGTTTCTAAAAAACTTGGCACTAATATATACTTATTAGAATTACCTCCTAATATGGCCATCAGTTCAATTTTTAATGCAAATTTATTTTCTTATGGAGGAACTTTTGAGTCTTTGTTTTTGCTTTTTAATAATTCTGTAAATACTCAACTCTATCATGCTCTTCTACCTACTCTATTATCTATTCCACCACTAGTTAAGGTGATCAATGTGGTTATAGATGATCAAATTGTTCTAACTCCTGATAGCCCTCTCCATCATTGCCTTGTTTATTGGAAAGACTGCCCACACATGGAAGCTACTTGAACCGCCGAAGACTACTTTCTACATTTTGATTTGACTTTGTTACAATCTTACTAGCATTCTTCTTCTCCAGGTGAGAGTTTTCCCAAGCCAAGAGAAAATGAGAGAAAACTATGGAAAATATATTCTAGGCATAAAAAATCCTCCATTAGCTCTATTTTAATAATGTAATTTGTATTTTGACATTATTTTTATCAGCTTAGATATCTTTTTGTTAAAATTTAATATTAATTTTAGTTATCTTTTGTTAGATTTTACTAATTATCTTTTATTAAAATTAGACAATTATCTTTCATTAAAATTAGAATTAGAATTAATATTATCATTTTTTACTAAGAAGTTATCTGATGGACTCTATACAATACCCTTAGTAGTTGTATTATTAAAAGCTCCTTTGATTTGATAATAAGATATTACAAGAGTTCTGAGTTCTACATCTCCCCCTTTTCTGCATCCTCCTCCCCCCCTCCCCCTTTATTTCTTTTGCATCTCTCTCCTCTTCTTCCATTGTTCTACATCACACAACTTTGCAAACTTGATACATCCTCGTGTGGCAATGCCTTCGAGTTGGTCCTAGTAGCATTTTGGCAATACAAAGTAGGACATTTTTTATTCAGAACAAATTAAGTAATGAAGGGTATCATGTTCTTCTCAATTATAAGGAACTCTTTCTAGTCATTAATTTCATTGGTGGTGGCTTCTCGCCCATCTAGAAGAGTATCAACAGAGTTCCATTTAATAGTTTGTCACCAGATCTCTCATCAGAAGGCATTTTCTTTGTGCAGTCATAAAATTCATCATCATCACTGAAAAATGCAAGTAATTACCACAATGAGCAAATTTAAAGCAAGATCATGACAGATATTCTGATCACAAGTAAAGAAGAGATGAAAAGATATACCTGCTACTGAACAAACCAAGTCTTATGTGAATTATTAAGGCACTTACTTTTAAACTCTGGTGCATCAGTTTATAATTGTGGCATGAGAAAGAGCCAATCAATGAATTACTTCTCGCTCTCTCTCCCCCACGAAGAACACAGCTTTTCAAAAGGATGTCACTTTTAAGGAGTTCCTTGTAATTCATTGAAACCAATCAGAATTATAAAAAAAAAATTGTGGGAGGTTGCAGTTTATGTGATTCTCTGACAATTGTGGTTGGAGAGAAACGCGTATTTTCAAGGGCACTACTTCGTCCTTACATTTATTATAGGATAGGGCTGCATTTATAGAGTCACTTTGGTGCTGTGCACGTGTTTGCTCAAGGAAGCTTCAATTTCTTATAGCAAAGAAGAGATTGGACAGATCTGCAGCATTTTTACACTTCTTTGGCTTTACCCATTTCTTGTGCTTTTTCCTATTTTGTTTTGGATGATTTCTTATCCCCCCCCCCCCCCCCTTTCTTGTATTCTTCTCTTTTCTGTCTACTCATATTTCTTTTTTGAAAAAGAAGACAAGGATAATACAAAGCAAGTAAAATAGCCCTAAGCAGTATAGATATGAAATAATCTTCTATTGATATTTAAACCTGATATTCTTTATTTTAAAAAATAAAATCAACAATTGCTGATGGTTTTACCTTAAATATTCTTCTTCTTCTTCTTCCCAGTGAGAAATCTTTCCAGCATTTGCCCCAATGCTTTCTCAGTTATTAGCCTGCCAGCTTATACATCAATATCTGCAACAACTAAAATGCTGGTATGATGAGAAACAAAAACTAATTTTCATATCTCTGAGTAACACAATACGGCAAGGCGGGAGAATAAACAAGGTCTTAAACTTATTTATTTTCTTCAACATTACCCATGCTATTCTTAGCATGTTGCTGGCAATCCAAGTCCAATCCAAGTCTAATGGCACAGTTATTCCACCCCTAGCAGTGTTTTTCGCATGTATTGGCTATAGCATTTAATTCTTTCTTTATGTTAGCAAACTGCGCCAAGAAAAGTCTCATGTACATGGGAAATTATTATGCATCTAATTAGTATGGCCAATAGGGAAAAGAATCACATTTTAAACTGTTTCAACACAAGTGCAACTATACAAGGCTTCTCTTGAAACTATTAAAAGGACAATATTACAGAAAGCATTCTTCAGCAAGATAACAAGCAAACAATGCACCTATCAACGACCTCCAAAGTGCAACGTTATGATAAATATACACTACTAGTACCAAAAGAGCTGCAATGGGGGAAAAAAATAAAAGTGGTAATGGTTTCAAATTTTTCTGATAGGAATAACAAGCTAATCCTTCTAATTTATGAAACTAATTGGGTTGGCAGTCTATCAACAGATAAAAATGTATAGAGATGATATATTGTCAGCACGATATAAGGAAAACCAAAAGAGAGAGCAAATGTTAATGAAAAAGGTCAAGGGGAGTCTCAGAAATCTCAGTTGGGCACACAATAGGAGAAAGCTTATATTATGAAATACCAAGAACACCAGTCGTAAGAGAGAAATCAATAGCTATATGCATAGGCCAAAAATAATTGTATATAAGACTGTCATTTATATCATCTACAAACCAATTGTCCAATGACAATTTTACATTATCAATACTGAGGACTGAACTCAGACAAGAGTACAAAAGCTATCCATATAATTGTGTACAGCAACATTTTAGTTTTGCCTACAACTTTTCTTGAGGCCAAAAAAAGTTATATAACATTTGACTAGCCCTGATTCAGCTACCTATGATATTCTCATCCCCTTGGTGATCCTTTCTGAACTCAGTATAACAGTTATAGCAACTAAAAGGTTACAAGCTACTTGTCACAAAAAGAGATCACCTATTTACTACTGCACCCACCCTTGGGTAAGTTTTGAAGCATCAATGCTCTTGTTTTGCCATCGGGCTGAAGACCACTCTCACGCATTTTACTGTAGACCTTATTAGCCAAATTAATCTTGCGCCGTAAACACATCCCTTGAACGGCAGCATTATACAGAGAGACATTTGGTGTGGCCACCTGCAAAAGGAACAAATAATAGGGAGGTCAGATACCTGTGTCAGGTTTGGAAAAGGAGATAATTATGGTGTTAGATAAAGGTAATTGAAATTTATTACTATATGGACAGAACATACAAATTGTATCCATATTATCCAGGTATAGAGTATGCTCAGCTTGGTTGGAATTGCTTTCAGTGGGAAGCTTCTACTTGTCATAAGCCCAAATATTAAATTATGGTGTCCGGTAAATTTCTCAAGAGCTACATTTTCCGTAGAACTACCATTATCATTTTAGAGATGTTATTAAAAGCTACTTGTGATTTTAAATAGCAGAGAAGCAATCCTGTACCACACCTACAATTCAAGGTTTTATATACGAGTATTTCAGTATTTTGACATTCCAGTCCTACATATTAACTAAATCTGCATGGTAGAAAAGATGTTCATTACCAAAATTATTTAATAAATATTTTTATCTGAGCAATAAATATCACTACTAGTTTGTTTAACCTAGTAGGCCCGAACAACTTATTTCTTGGATATTTGAAAATGCTTTTACCCACGTTTAGAATTTCCTCCAGTTCTTCCCAGAGATCTCCCCAAATGCAACATCTAATCAGGGACAGATATGTAAACACTTCTGGCTTGCACTTCTGGTGAACCATATGCTCATACACCTGCAATGCAATTGTTGGCTTCCTTGCAACCTCACAAGCTCTAATAACAAGATTATATGACACTGTCGAAGCAGACAGCCCAGAAGCTTCCATCTGCCATAAAATCTGTAGAGCTCTATCCCACAACCCAAGCTTAGAGCAAGACACTAAAACAGTGTTGTACAGATGTACATTCAACTGACACATTTTATTTCCCTCAATCTTCTCAAAAAGCAGAAGAGCCTCACGATGCCTGTTAGCCTTGTTAAGAGCACTTAGTAAAGCATTATATGTATATGCATCCGGTTTATGGCCCAGTGATTTCGTGACATCATAGGCCCAAAATGCTAGTTTGAGTTCCCCTGCTTTCCCAAGTGAGTTAATTAATGCATTGCACACAACTAAGTTTGGACCAAGTCCTCCCATCACCATTTTCTGAAAAACACTTAGTGCAGCATCCCATTTTCCCTCCTTAGCACATACACTAATGACAGCATGCATTGTATCACTGCTTAGTTCAAATCCACTTTGAACCATCTCGCGGTAAGCATCAAGAGCTAGCTCAATCTGACCGCACTGTACAAAACTGCTGACAAGCAGGCGATATGTGACTTGATTACCAGCACACCCATTTACCTTCATACTCCTCCAAATTCTCTCAATTTCAATCCATTTGTGAACTTTTCCACAGATCAATATCATGGTGTTGTAAACAACAGCGTCAAAATCTTTCCCAATGTCATATTCACTTTCCGATTCTTTGAAGAATTTAAGGGCTGAATCACAACCCTGAGCATTTGCAAGTGCGTCAAGCATCAAGCTATAAGTATGCCCAGTAGTTATCTTTCTTCTTCTTGTGAAATTAAACACTTTTAAGCAATCATCGAACCGTCCATTTCTCAAAAGGCAAGATATAAGAGAATTACAGGCATGTATAGTAGGACAAAGACCCAACAATTCCATAGACCTGAAATATTCTAGAGCACTTCTAATTTTATTATTTCTACTAAGAACCAAAATCCGACTTGATAGCACATTCTGATCCACTTCCTCTAAAAGATGCACTTCAGGTTCATTAATAAGGCCCATCTCTTTTGAAGCTGTCAAAGCAGTCTCTGTAGGTCTAGAATCCTGCTGGTGCCCCTCATCTTCCACTTCTCCCCAGGGAGGAAATTCCTTTTGGGGCATAAAAGATAGATCAATTTCTCCTCCTTGAATATGTCCATCTTCTTTTTGGTCCACACACAAACGAATGTCAACACTAGGAACCATGGCCTTATCCAATGTTGGGGATTTATCAAATCCTGTTTCTCGACTTGTTGACCCAATTAAGAGTAGATCATGTTGCTGCAATCTTGATTCTGACATGGAAACAGTTCTAAGATTATTTGTTATTGCAGAGTGTCTGTTTGTTTCAGCTACTGACCCAACGCTGGGGCCATGGAAAAAAGGCCAACTGACCTTGTGCAGACAACTAGTAGGCTGGTATAACTGAATTTGGGAACTCAACATATCGAGTTTGAAACTAAAGGAAAAGGCAAAATAGCATTAAAAAAAAAAAAGGAGGAAAAAGAAGAAGAAGAGATGAAGTCAAAGTGTTACAGAACAGAACCAGCAGAACCTCTTCCTTTGTTGCATTAGGTTATCATTAAATCCCTTCAAGGTGAGAGGGCTTCAAGGACCCAAAACATCGTAACGTATTGCACGATACGGTGGATATTTTCCGATTTCGCAAGTTACCGTAACGAAACTATGGAGGAATTGCGATATTCCACTGTATCGTTGAGTAGAGTTTAATATCGATCGAAACAATCAAGTATGGGTCGAAGAATCGCATTAATTTGGCATCTTATGCATTGTCGCAGGTGTGAACGGTGAGCGTGAAGATATGAATGCTACTTGCAGCTCTGTAAACCCTAGCACGACGGAGGAGGAATTACAGTTAGCGGGAGAAACTAACAAATGTAGTCTCTTCTCTTCCCTTCCAAAATACAAAAAAACAGATGAGTTTTACCATCATACAAGTCGACCAGGAGTAATTACAGTCAACGGGAGAAACTGACAATGTAGTCTCGTCTCTTTTCCCTTCCAGAGTGATTTTAATTTGGCAAAATTCTAGTCCTAAAGTTTCACATTGTTTCCATTTTGGTTTTATTTTGATTTAATCTAATGTTTTTAATATTATCTTTTTATCTAATGACGTTAATTATATTAACAAATGTGTCTAATATAGCATAATATATGGTATAATAGTGGTTTAATTGGTGGAGTTAGATGTTGATGTAAGAAATGCTTTATAACTCAAATTTAAGCCACTTTTTCTATCTCCCTCAAATCTCAGGACTTGTATGATAACAAATTCATGATTTTTTATACCTATTATTATTATTATTATTATTATTATTATTATTATTATTTAAGAGTGTTTGTCTTTTTTATTTTTTTCTTATTTTCACTTCTATGTCTAATATTTTAAATGTTAAACAATTTTATAAAATCACAATTTAGGATTTACTTCTCATAAAATTCTCAAATCATCTATTAAAATTCTGCAATTTTGCGTGAATGAGTATGCAATTATGCTTTTTTTTCCTTTTGGGTCGTGCATTTTGAAATTTATAGTTCTATGACCTAAATTGCAATTTAGAAATCTTAAAATTGAGAAGAAGAGATGCAAAAATGGCTGACCAATGTCCTGCAAATAATGGCATCCCAGCACCCTCTTCTAACCTCACCAAGTAATCCCTTGTTTTAGTACTCTTGACTTTTCCCCCAAAGACTTGATCAGATTGTTTGGTAGCTAACGTATATATATCCTCAACATATCATTAATTAACTTGCAAGCTTATTCTTTAATCTAACTTTGCAATCTATATATAGATAGGGAGAGAACAAAATTTAAATATAGTTACTTATATTTATATTGTTAAGTTTTTTAATTAAAATATACTAAATATATAATGTTTAATAAGTACATAATTTAATTAAAAAATTATACAACTATTTACAAAAATAATATATTTATCATGTTTTAATCAAAAAAATTAACCAAAAAAAACATAACAAATTGAACAAACAAGGGGCACAAACTTTAGTGCTCCTTATTACAATTAGAGCAACATTAGCTATATTAAATTGCAAAATTTTGATTTAGGGATTTTATGAGGCATAAATCCTAAATTACAATTTGGAAAAATTATGAGGGAATAAAAGAGGATGACTCAAATATGAGTTATGAAGCATTTTTTAAATTAACATCTTATTTAGCTCATTAAGTTACACATAATGTGATGTTGGGCACTTTTATTAAGTAAAGTTAATGGTATTAGGAAAAATGATCATATTATATTTTTAAAACTTTGAGAACCTTCTTAAATTTGAATAAACTTGTAAAATTAAAATAAAACCTGAGTTAAACTTTGAGGACTATAAATTGACTTTTGCTTTTCATTTTTTAAAGAGAGTACATGTTAATAAATTTGGTAAAAGTATATTTTTTGTTCTTGAAAGTTTACTCATGTTTTGATTTAGTCCTAAAAGTTTATTTTGGTTCAATATAATTTCTATAGTTTCAACAAGGATTCAATATCTTCATTTTTTTTTAATGCTATTAACTCTATTAACAAAAGTGTCTAATGTGACTTACGTGTCATGTATACAATTTTTTATGTGTACTATTTAGGTTGAATTGATTTTGTTACAGTCTTTATAGTTATTTTAGTTGTTTCATTTTAGTTTATATAGTTACTTCAGTTGTTTCATTTTAGCTCATATAATTGTTTCAACTATTTCAATGTAACTACATATTTTATGTTTGGGTAAGTTTGAGGAAAGCTTGAGGGCATGAGCAATCAAACTTTCCTATTGTTCAATCACCGAAATGGGCATTGAGATAGATGATGCATGCATTTTAATGTCCATTTTGGGCAATTGAATGATTGGAAAACTAAAGTGCTATACATTGAAGCTTCATTAAATTTACCTTTTATGTTGTATGCTTTGAAGTATGCCATTGCATTAAAAGAATTTGTTAAAGATTGTTCCAAAAAAAACTTAAGTGGTCTAATATAACTTGAGTAATTATGCTTATAAATGGTTAGAAATAGTGCCAATAGTATATAAGTCAAATAAAATATGCTTATAAGTCGATAAACATTTGGTAGAAAGTAACCAATGGACTAATAAACAATAATCAATTAACTAATTCATTTATAAAAATTTAAAAATTGAAAACATAATGTAATCAATTGACGGGTAGAAGGTATACCAATTGACTAGTAAGTCAACGCTAACCCAAGAGTAATTAGTCAACTAAGACAATAGACATAAGTTGAGTAGTCAGTCGACTAATTAAATGTACTAGTTGATCAGTAAATCCCAGGGCACTAATTCAAGAACAACTAATTGACTAGTTAAAGGTACTAGTAAACTAGTGTGACTTTATACATATAAAAAGTTAAAAAAGTTGACAATTAAAGTGATTGTTAGTTCAAAAGGTCAAGTCGCTACGCTAAATAACAATCAAGTAATTGTTGGAATGATTAGAAGTAGCCTAAATATAAAAAAAAAAAAGATGAAATTTTAAATTTAAAATCAATTTCTCAGTAAAAAGCATCATCCATTTTGACATATCTTACTACATACATAAATTATCTTAAGTAATTCATCCCCAAAACATTAAGGGATCTTTAATCAAGTCATAAAAAGGGGTAAAATTTTGAAAATTTTTCTTTTCAACAATATAGCTCTGATACATGCATCCTTTTCTCATATTGCAATTTATAAACTCTATATGCTTCACTTATCATCAATCACTGAGGACTTATAATTTTCCACAACATGACACATAAGTGGTGCCATAAGCTACACATCAAAATTCTTTTAAAATATAAGCTCCAAATGGAACTTTCATACTTCTTTTAGTCACACATACAAGATGAACCATATTTAGCCTCAAGCCTTTTGCCAACATACTTAATTCAAGGAAATCTAATAATTCATGATAGTATAATTTTAAGATAGTAAAATTCTATAACCAATATCCTAAAAATCCAACTATAAGAATGACACAAATGGGTCCAAAGTTTCGACCCCAAGGGATCATATACATAACCTTTCTCATTTGCTTAAAATCCCATATTAAGTGGCATCAATAACCATTCTAAAAATATTAAACATATCATTTCAATACACTTTGAGGACTTAATTAGTAGCTAGCCCTATATATGTTTCAGTTCCCTAACAATCTAGAATAAATGACTATTGTAATATATCAATTCCAATAGTATAAGCCATAATAGCATTTATCCATCATTTATAAGCTAGTCTTGGCCAAACCATACAAAAACAATATAAACTTTTAATGCATGCACATCTTGGCCATAAGGAAGAAAAAGAAGGATAGCAAAGCAAAACTCCCCTTCATACTTATAACCATGTATAATCTTGGTTAGAAGAAGATAAATGAGAGAAGGTTTACTTCAACTCTATTCTTAAACATAAACTTATTTCATTCCATAATCAAGTGTCAAGGCATTCTAGTTTAGTATATCCATATATTTTCTTATCTCAAGACATGCTTATGCTAAACTAAGGGCTTCAAAATAATACAATAGCAATCTTCCAACAAGGTTCAACGTCCTAATTATAATACATTACAAAAGAATAACAACTTAAGTAAACAACTCCAATATTATATCTATTACAAAAAAAAACTATTCCAAAGAGAACTAGATATACAAGAAACTCCTCCAAGTTTATGACTCTCAAATGGCCATCTGTTTGCCCTTATCCTTTATACTATTATCACTTGGCATGTGTTTTATTACATATAAAGAGTGAGATATATAGTCTCAGTAACTATTTCCATTGTTCAAAGTATATACAATATCACTCAAGTAAGGAACACAAGTATAAGTAAACATTATCATAAAGGCACTTAGGTTGGCAATCACATAAGCTAGGTAATAGCCATTAACTCATGAACTTGCATACTTTTTATTGGTTTAGGAAGAATTACCGCATTCAATTTCCTATCTCGTCATACTTAATGCCATAAGGCACCCCTAATCACAAAGGGTTCATTAAACATAACATACTAAGCTAACTCATGTTTTGAAACATTTGGAGTTGCAAACATATATGCATATGCAAGCATTTTAATAATATATATGTATATAAAGAAAAAAAAACTACTACCTTAAAGGATTACTACCTAAGTCAAGCAAACATTCTTAACTTTAGCCCATAAGGTCTTTCTCTTAGGCCCACGACCTCTTAAGCACTTCCAATCAACTTAAAAAGCTTAAAGCGCTATATTGGATAACATAATAAACAACTAGGCATTTAAATATACAAAACTCTAAACTTAACATAAAATTAGCATGTAAAAAGAGCTTCCATACCATACTTTAGGTTCCAAAGCATGCCTTACCTTTTTAGGCTCTACCATTAATCATACCATGATCTAAAACATATTATTCCAATGTTCCAACTATGCTAAAACATATAAAATTTTATTAGCATCGCACTTTTTGCCATTTCCTTTATCTTAGGCCAAAAGTATGACTTTTAATAAGTGAGGTTTTTCATGCATTTTAAGGTTTCTAAAATTAGCATGTAAAAAGAGCTTCCATACCACATTTTTTGTTCCAAAGCATGCCTTACCTTTTTAGGCTCTACCATTAATCATACTATGATCTAAAATATGTTATTCCAATGTCCCAACTATGCCAAAACATATAAATTTTATCACCATCACACTTTTTGCCATTCCCATTATCTTAGGCTAAAATTATAACTTTTTGCCATTTCCTTTATCTTAGGCCAAAAGTATGACTTTTAATAAGTGAGGTTTTTCATGCATTTTAAGGTTTCTAAATTTCGTATATCAACATCAAAGAACACTTCAAATGTCCATTTGGTCAAATTCTATTATCTACATACATAACTCAAGTTGGCCTTCTTTGGCCACAAAGCACAATGCTATATCAAATTTAAGGTCATTCTAATTTCTTGGTTTAAGCTTCAAATTCACAATTCAAACAATATTTTTAGATCAAATAGACCACATATAGATAGCCACATAATCATAAATTTAGCTTAAGCATCCAAACTGCTATTATTTACATCAAACAAGAGTAATTTTTTTAAAAAAATGCATACTTTAGCCAAATTTAGCATCACTTTAATCAAACACCACTTTTAATTCACATAATTAAGTCTCTAATATATTAATTTATTCAAAACATTCCAATAATCTAAAATCCTATCCTTGGCCAAGGCATATATATAATCAAACTCATTGAATTTTTCAATAAAACCTATTCAAATCCTCATCATAAAGCATGTGTTATTGCCACTTATCAATACTTATATGCATGGAAAACAATGTATCACATCTTCATCATCATGGCAAACAAAATTCAACTCCTTAGGGTTCAACGCAATCAAACATTTAAACTACCAAAAGGCATAGAAAATGATTTAGGATGTTATTTCACTTTCTTCACTCAAACTTCTTTCCAAAATAGCCAATGAAGGGAGTATGAATGGCCACTCAAGATTAGCTTTTCAAGACAAAAATCAAATCAATGAAAAGCCTTTAAGGAGAAGAAGAAAAGTCTTAATTATGAGGAAAGCTAAACAGTCAAGAAGTTACCTAAAATCCATTCTTCTCTCCTTTACCAATTTCTTCCTCCAATTTTGCTTAGATATTTTGAAGCTCTCTCTCTCTCTCTCCCTCCCCCAAATGAAAGAGATACTGGTCTACTTAAGGGAAAATGACAAAAGGTGAATGAAGTTGGTGCATGTTTCCTAAAACTTAGAAGTGATACATTTTTGAATCATTTTGCATATGATTTGAATTTTTCTCTAATTTTGCCCATGAATCATGTATTTTTATTTTGTTATAGTAATTTATTTATTTTATTGGCTCTCATACTCATAAAAATAAATTTTGGATTCTTAGCAGTTTAAAATTGCCAAATTTCTCTTTATGTCACTAGGTTTTTTATTTGTGTGAAAATAGGGCTCTGACCTATTTTAATTGTTATAGGGCTCTAATTACTTGATTTAACCTTATATTATAAAAAAAATAATTTATTTTTCATTACACTACTACTTTTACATAATTATCATTATGTCCTTATTTCCTTACATAATTCTTTCAAACACCCTTTAATGGATCTATAGCAGGCTTTTGACATTTCTTTTTATTTTAATTGGGCTTTTACTTTTTTTTATCTTTCCCTTCTCTTTATCTTAGAATTAGTTCATTATAAAAATTACTAGTCCTTATAGGTTCATAATCAATTATATAAATTAATTTTGAATTTAGAAGAAAGATACATTTAGAAAAATCATATAAGTTTAAATCTATAAATATTACTTCTAAACCCTTTAGGATTGCTCTTGATGAGAAAATTCCATATTTGCTTAGTGAAATTCTCTAAAGACTTTGAATTACTCTTAGGAGTGATTTGCTTTAACCTTGCAACAATGTAATGAAGATAAATATCATTTTAAAGATAATGTGTACAGGACACATTTCAAAACCTATTATCGTATTTTTTGACTTCATTAAAATCCTACTTACTCTTATGATTATTGACTTCAAAATAGCCTTATATTCATTCTTAACATAGGTTTTGTGCTTTTATTTAGCTGGTATATAAACTTAATGCGTTTATATTATGTTTTATTTCGATAGTATGTCAATTCATAGTGTGTTGGTTTTGTATTCAATTCTTCATGTACTACTTTCTAAAATAATAAAGCACGTGACATAGAAAAGCAGGAAATGAAGCACAAAACACATAATCTATACTTAACTATTTTGAAGTAATAATGTACTTCAAAACATGTAGCACAAAAAATGTAGACATATTAGAACAACTAAAATAACTTTTAGGACTAAAATAAAAAAACTAAAACAACCGTAGGGACTATAATGAAACCAATTCAACTTATATTGTACATATAAAAAATTGTATTGAATAGAGTTAAACAGCATTAGAGAAAATGATGGTATTAAAAAAAAGTTGAACTATGTTAAATCAAAATAAATTTTGAAACTAAATTGAAATTTAAGTGAAATTTCAAGGATTAAAAATAAATATTAACCTATAATAAAAATGGATAAAATTACTCTTTTTGTCCCTAAAGATCTATTTCGTCCCAAATATTTGTATAAATTTCATTCCATATCTTTAAAATAATTCCCAATCTATTTTCAATTGTTAACATCATTTTATCATTGGCAAAATAGGATGACATGTTGCACATGTATGGATAGACAAATCTAAGAGGATGTATTCATAGATAGAACTGTGTGCCTTATCTCTTTCTTTAACTCTTTATGCCTTCTCCTTTATGATAATTCACCTAAAAAAAATTGCTTCATAAGAGTTCAATACTTACTTAATCAATCATAAATGATTGCGAACTAAAGGTTAAACGATTTGTGGCTTTGAGATTGTAAGAGTTTGTGGTAAAGAGCATTGGTTAAGATTTCTCCTCATATAATATTCACTTTAGCATTGCCATATTTGTCCTCGATATTGCCTAGCATCCTTTGATTTCCATTTGTGAATTTCATTTTTGTTCTTTTAATTTGGAGTCATGATCAACTTGTATCAATGCTTAGGGTGTTTCTCTTTTAAAGTAAAAAAGGGTATTTATATAAATAAAGGTATCTTGAATCAATGCTACAATCAAGGTTCACAATAAAGAGTGGTGGAGCTTTAGCTCTTTCTTCAACTTGAAGAACCCTAACTTTCCTTTGCTTCTTATATGTATGAAGAACCAAATTTCTCAATTAGGTATTTGTCATGGAAAGAAGGATAAATGGATCATGTTGGAATACTTGGGTGGGTTAAACTTAAAGAAGAAGAAGAAGGAGAAGATATGAGATAATGAGATTTTGTCTATCCACGTGGGGATTTTCTTAGATCTACCTATTCAAATATGTGACACGTTATTTTATTCCATTAGTGATTTAGACCACCCTAACAATTGGGGGGAGATTGAAATTTTTATAAAGATATAAATTGAATTTAACCAAAAAAAAATGAATGAAATTAAAGCTTATTGAAAACTTACATTGACGAGGAAAAAAAAAAGTTATCCCTAAAGTAAGATGTTTATATCATGTGATACCACAAAAGTGAGTTTAAAAAAAATAAAAATTTAATGTAAATCGACGTAATTTTAAAGAGGTTAATATAATTTTATCTTGTGTTGCAAAATTGTTTTTAATTAATTTTGTTTGGTTAGTAGTTCTTTTGGTATTATTTTAATGCTTAAAAAAGTTTTATTTTTGAAATATTTTATATTATCAATTTAATATTTTAAATAAGATAAAATTAAAACAAAATTATAGTAATGAATATTGAAATGATACAAAGATTTTTTTATTAAGCCAATTAGAAGTAAATTACTTTTAAAGAGCAAAATGTAATTTTAATTTTCAAACTCTTTATTTTTAGACTAATTTGTTGCAATTAAATTTTTCATATTTATCAAATCTTACGTACTTGTTAGATAAATTACTCTTTTTGTTAATTATTCATGGCATTAGTCAAAACAATCAAAAAATTCACTATTCACTATTATTTTTAGAAAACATAAGTAAAAAAAAAAACACTTTTCAATAAGGTAAAAATGATTTATCGTCAATGGTAAGCCACTCATTGGTGAGACTAAGAGGCATTTAGAATGCTATTGTCTAAATTTTAATGTTTCAAACATCATACTCCATATGAAGTGTATATATTTGGTATATTAGTGTTTAATATGTTTAATGTCATTAAATACATAAATAGATATAAAATGATACAATTTTGAGTAATATTTCATATTATTTAAAAACTATGGAAATATTACATTACCAGATTTGTTATGGGCCTTATATGCCAAATATCTTCATAGGTTCAAAATAATCTTCCTCACATTGTCATGAATTAGTTATTAAGGTAACCTTGTTAATTTAAGAAGTTTAATAATAGTTAGCACATATCTCTAAGTATAAAAAGAAAATAATACCTAATTTAAACAAAAACACAAGACAAATATTGTATTTGCATAAGCAAAGTTTCAAAAATTCATGGCCTTAACATTTTCGTTACTGTACTATGACAGGTCAAGACTATTTTTCTTTCCTCTTAACTCACAAGAGGAAAAAGTTTGTACACTATTATTGTAAGGGGTTGTTTGACATGAATAGAGGAAACAAATTTTATATTTATTTTTGTATGTAATGTTTATTATGCCGATATAATAGTATATATTCTTTATTATTATTATTATTTTTGGAAATAAAAGCATGAGAATTATTTTTCATATACAAAATCATCCATTTTCTTTATAATTTTGTTTTCTATCTTCGTTTTATATATCAAATGTCTCCTTCAACTTTAGTCTACATTCCTGCCAATCCAAGCCCTTTTTTTTTTCTTGTTGGCCATTATCTCAAGCATTAGCAAAATTTTAGTTTTGTTAATTTTTATAATTTATTATTTGTATTATTTTTATGACAAATTTTAGTAATCATATGAGACATGAAAATCTTAAATAATATAATTTTATATTTAATATGTTACAACATGATATTTTAAATATAAAAAAATGTGAAATAATTATGTGCTAGAGAACTTCTAGCTATAATTCTTTGTTGTTATAAGAGTCTAATTTCAAATTTTAAAGTATAAATATCAATTGACATAAAGACTATAATTATTTTAGTTCTTCTTAGTTAAGCATGTATTGTTTTAATCCACTACGTGGTAATCTAATATAGAGGCGTGGTTAATTTAACAAATAACATTTCTTGTTAGTCTCAAACATTGTCATTGGTGTTTAGTGGAATTGGTAAGCACAAGAATCCCCATTTGCCTATTAGGCTTTAGATCTTTTAGCCTTGTTTAGTATACAAAATTTTTTTTAATGAAAAATAAAAAAAATAATACTAAATGAAATGTAATTGAATCAATTATGTTTAATATGATAAGAAGAGAAAAAAAGAATATTTTTCTTTATTTGTTTAGTAAGATAGAAACAGTGAACGAATAAAAATAATAATAATAAAAGACGAAAATGTTCCTAGATTAACAAAAAAAGATATAAGAATATATTTTTATATATAATTATAAAATACATTATTTATATATAATTATAATTAACTAGTTATTTTTATGTAATTATTTACATCTATAAATTATCGTTTTAATATAATAAAAATAATTATTTATTTTAATATTTTACATATATTATATACATTAATTTACTATTTTTAATTTATTAATATATTTAAATATATATATATATTAAATACATATATAAAATAAAATATAAATAATAAATAATACAAATGTATTTTATGTGTGTGTATATATATATATATATATAGAGACAACAATGCATATAAATATGTTGTATTGCATTGCATGGTTGCAGTGCATTTATATGCATTGTCCCTATTAATGAGTTGGAATTGTCTGATTGATTAGTTAGTTGGATTAATTTGTTAATTTTTTTAATTTAATTTAATTATTATCTATAAAATTAATTATTTTTAACATTAAATATTATTAAAAATAATTAATTATTTTAGGTTTAAAAATAAATAAATAATTATTTTTAGTTAAAATTTTAAAATCTAAAAATTATTTTATAAACTCACTTGGATATCTATTTTATATTTACTAAGATTTCTTTTACATTTTAAAGTCTTTAGATAAATTATCATTATTAGGCCTAAATTCTTACAGCACTTTTATTTAATGTTTTTAAAATTGAACTGGTCATTGAACCGGTAAAAATACTGGTTCATGATTTATTGGTCCAGTTGTAATCAAACCGGTAATAATTAATTATATTTTTTTAAATTTTTATATATTAAAAAATTAATGTAAAAAATAAATATTAGTAAATTTTAAATATTTGATTACTAATTTAATATTTTTTTAAAATATTACAAAAAATTATTTTAGAGTTTTTAAATTATATTAAGATTTTACTTATTATTAAAAAAATAAAAAAATAGTAATTTTGACTAAATACATTTATATTTGAAACAAATATTATTAAAAAATTAAATATAAATATAATAGAGACCAAGTATAAAAAATAACAAAGTATATATATTTTACTCCTTTTATATTCTCTATTTTTTAATATATATATATATATTTCAACTCCCTCCTTTTTTATTGTCTTTTATTTTTAATTTGTTAAATTTATTTGGGATAAATTATTTTATTTTATAAGAAAAATTAAAAAAACAAAAACAAAATGAGTACGGATAGGTTCAAATCGATTTTGGCCAATTTTAATTTGTTATTGACCGGTTCTTAATCGATTTTTTAGCTAGTTGATTTTCTGACCTAACCGAATTGGATCAGGGATCGGTTCTCAGTCGAATTGGTTGAACCGGCCGGTTTAATCTAGTTTTAAAATCACTGCTTTTATTCTATTTTTTTAACTTAAAAATAGTTCTTCTTATACTTTATTTTGATATACGTAAGAGAAGACCCTTAAATTCTTTTCTTTTAATTTTTTTTTTGTATATTTCCCTTGTTTACCCTCTCTTTCATAAGCTACAATGCTTGTGACACTGTAATTGTCTTACCTTCCCTTTTTTTTTTCTTTTTCCATAAAGGTCCACCGTCCATCAATGACAAAAGTTTGATGAGAAAGACAATATTGACCTTTGATCATTTTAGTTGCCATTAGTGCTTAAAATTCATTTTCTTATCAACATTCTTGAACTACTTTTTCTGTTTGAACTAAACACAAATAAACATTATATTTTATTTTCTTTTCAAATTTCATTGATATGCCAAACCGGGCCTAATTCTCTTGGGTCCCATACAAAAGATGAAAGAAAAGTTCAACTCTTACACCATCATAGAAGAATAATAATGAGAATATATCTATTTTATAACAATTGTGAGAAAAAATAACCTAAATACTTCAAGTGAGATTAGTGTTACATAGAATGTTCAAAGGTTTAATTGGGCTCGATTTTGCAAATAAAAGACTTATTTAGCTTTGTGTTATAGTTAGTTTGATTTGGTTTGATTAATGTTAATTTTTGTTTCAAGTAATTTGATTATATATACAAGTGTTTGTACTATCAATTAAATATAAAATTACTTAGTAAATAATATATTTATGAAGTTTAGATATAAATGTTCAATAACTAATTTATGTGAATTTTAAATTTTAATAAGTAATAAGTAAATATAACACAAATTAACAATTACATATCTATTTTTAACTATACCTTAAGTCTTTTACATAACTCATTATATTAGATTTCAAGGTAATCTTATTATTAATAGTGAATTAGTCATGTATCATATTATAAAAGTAAGTGATTTTTACATTTGAATCATTGATTCAATTTCAAATTAAACTGCATTTTGACATGTTAAAAAATGAGCTGCACCTACTTCTTTTTTTATTTTTATTTTGTAGAGTTTTGTCGGTTTTGGTCAATTTAATTTAGTTTACTTTTGAACATTTCTAGTTTTACAATGGAGTATTTATGGGAAATTAAAAAAACCAATAATTAGTAATCAACAATATTTTGAAATATAATTAATGGCCAAAAAAATATTTTGAAATATACTTAATATTAGGGCTGGTTACTTAATTGTTTATTTCCTCCATATATTAGCACAGTTCATTTATAATCTAGTTATATTTTCTAGAATGATGTAATGCTCTGTCAACTTATTATATTATTATAAGGATCTAAATAATAACAAGTATTGAAGTAACATTATTATTAAATGAAATAATTCAGATAACGAAATAAGATAATATTTTAATTTTATCAATTCGATAAAATTTTAAATACACTAAATCAATGGATCAAAGTATGCCTTAATCGTCCAAAAGGAGGACGTGGTTAAAAAAAAGAAAAAGAAACTTAACAATACCCATGAATAACGTACCAAAATTGTACCTACAAATTCAAGTTATTATGGTTCGCCCGAATAGAAATTTATGATTGCACGAATAAAACTTACCGCCATGGGCGAGGATTATTTCGTTACTCCAAGGAGCGGCCCTTCCCAATAGTGGGGTTGATGTAATGGGTTACAGCTATTGCCAGACCTAGACGACAATACCAGGAAAAAATTAATTAGAATGAAATGAAAGACCACACTTGCATCCGGAAAATCAATGTTTTACTATTAATTAAATTTAATATTAGCGTGCTCCCACGGCGATCGTCACCTGAGAATTGAAGGTGGTCTACGTCTGGACGCCAGATCCTCGTGAAGTCTGTCAGCTTCAGAGACAACTTGGGGAAAAAGCTTCCACTTATGGGGTTTCCACGACAGTTCTGGTAGTAAAGGCAATGTCGTTGTAGAATCTCAGGTACCCGTTTTCACATGTACCCTGCAATCCAATCTTATCGTTTTACGACTGTGAACTTGATTTTGTTGTTTTTTCTCTATTTAATTTTAGAAGTAAATGCAAGGCGGGATGCTCTAAAGTGGGATTGGTGGGAAATCTTTTGGAAATTCAATGAAGGCAGGGAGTGCTGCGAAGTTGATAGTGGATGCCTTGCTTCAGCGGTTCCTTCCACTTGCTCGGCGTCGTATTGAAACCGCTCAAGCTCAGGTACTCTTTATTGCAGTTTTCCCAATTTTGACCTTTTTTTAACTGGGTTAATTTCGTTCGATTTTTTCTTTAATGGGTGAATTAACTTCCATTGTCTTCGCCAGGCATATCTGCTTTTCAAATTGATCTTCTCTCATGCATTTCATAATTCCTCGGTTTTGTTTGTTTGGGTTGATTACAGGATGGACAGTACCTCCGGCCATCTGACCCGGCTTATGAGCAAGTACTGGATTCTTTGGCTATGGTTGCACGACATACACCTGTCCCATTACTGGAGGCGTTGTTGAGATGGAGAGACAGGTGAGTCATTACCTTTCCTTCCCCTTCTATTTTTTTTCCCCGATATTTTCTTTCTCTACCGCTGCCAATAACAATCCTTCATAGGCAAAACTTAAAGGCCTTATTTAGCTATTTACGTTTGTTCGGCTTATTGGTCAGGTTTATGTTGATATAATCTAACTTAGTGAGCTTATGCTACATGTGCATACATATCAGAGTTTAGCTTTATCTACTCAACCTTGTTCACTTTGAAATCCTTTTTTTTTTTCAAAAAAATAAGTGGTTTCCTAGTGTACTGAGCTTTCTGAGCTGATTTTTTATTTCTGATTTCATTTAAGCTGCTGTACCCACCGGCTGTATTTATACTGCACACTTATTCACCAACTACATTACCCTTACTAATTCACAGATCTTTTTGTTGTGTTTGCTCTGTAATTTTCCTCCCATATATTTCACTTTTTTGTTCCCTTTTCTGTTGTAGTGAATCCCCAAAGGGTGCAAATGATGCATCTACATTCCAAAGAAAGGTTTGTGCCTTGAACTTTCGCTTTCTTTCATCTTCTTTATGCCCCTCTTGTTCCCCTCCCCTCGATTGCTCATATAATTTTTCTTATATTGCTTGGATTAGAAATGGTTCAATCTTAATATTAATTTAAGTATTTTATATGTTAAAAATTATCCCTATAAGCATATTCAAGAGAGGAAATGCATAATGCATTTCTGTCCTCTAGTAATTAGAAGAATTTTTTTTTTTTTAAGTCTCATGTATTGACCTTACATTTCATTTGTCCCTTTTTGTTAGGGGGATGAGATGTCCCTGAATTTTTAGTACCTGGTTAGTTTTTGAATTTGGTATGATCTGCATTACTTGGACAGTGGATGCGTTCTAGCTGATTTTTTTACTGAAAAATGGTCTCTTTATAGAGTTTAGATTTACTGAACTGTAAAAGGTGATAGTGGTGAATTACTTTTGGGTCTTTAGATGGTCATGTCTACCTTCTTTCTGCATAGGTTATTTTTCTTTTAGCCTTTTTTATTTTAAAATTTTACTTTAACCGCAAAAAAAAAGGATAAAAAATAAAACATGGTTAGAGTCTTCCCCATATTTAATAAAATTGGCAATCCTTGCAACGTAGCCTTCAGAATGAGGAGAAAAGTTTCTGACATCTTAACTTTTTTCATTTTATTTTTGTTGTTGACATTCTTTCATATGTTTTCCTAGGATAAAAAGAAGTTTTTATTCATCTTAAATGTTTGAATTATAAAATATTTTGGGTCCATGATTAACAGCTTAAGTTAGCCTAGTGGTTCTTTGATACGGTATCAACACTTAATTTTAATTAGTCTAGAGTTTGATCCTTGCTGCCCTAAGTGTAAGTAAATATTTCTGCAAGAGACAAAGAGTAGTCTCAAGTTTCAGTGCAAAGTAATTGTGAGCTTGTGCTTTGTCCATGTTTTAAATTTTGCTCAATGGGCCTTCAAATGGGTTGGTTGTTAAGACTTAAAGAGTTCTTTTTGGTACATCAGGAAGTTGTTACCAAATCATGAACTTATGATTTCTACCCAAGTTCCCACCCTCTCTAACTGCTGCTGCTGGGCCTGAGTGACTATAGTGTTATACACATTGATTTATATTGTTCCTGGGATCAGTTTTTCCTCTTATATCTATTCCTCATAGTACCTGATCAAAATTCCACATGGTAAAAAACATTAATTTCATGTTTTCTTAGCTTAATTTCTGATCAGTGCCACTTACTAAAACAAGAAAGAGAGTGCATGTATCTTTTTTTTCTTTTTCACTTGATGTCTGCAACTTATTGTGCCTTATGTCTGTATTTTTCTTGGATCCAAATCATCTCATATAAAGAGATAACATGACCATCTCAAGTGAAAAATTCTCAACCCTTCATTTCTACTAAAAGCACATCAATGGTAGAGAGAGTATAATAATAGAATTTTACTAACATTTTGTTTTCCTTTCCTTCTTTTTCTCCAGGCATTTTTTCCTTTCCTACTTCTTTCCTTCTCCCTGTTTCCCCATATTCTACTCTCATTTGGGGTGTCCTTTTTCTGTCAACATCCTCATCTTCTTGTGTCTTTACTACCAACGAACTAAATCAGCATTCCCTTCCTTAAGTAGTAAATCCCATTCACACCCTTTTCTTTTAACAATCTACCCTGGTTTGAAACTTCTGAAGGTTATTTTTTCATAACTCTAATTATGTGTGTGTTTTCTATCCAAAAATAAATGTTAAGGCTTTATGTATGTGGTTTAGAAGCCAAAGACTTGCCAGTGAAGGGCTCCTTTGTGAACTAAAACTTTGCAAGTTGAAGTCCAAGACTAGGATATTGAAACACACCTCCAAACCTGTTTAGTATGTAGAGTTCATCTTCAAGGTGCATGATGCATACGGTGAGCTTATTGTTCCTATTTTCAATCATAATGATGAATCCATGATCATTGATGATTCTTTCAATATATTGGATGAAGTGTAAATTCCAATAGGCTCAGTTGCCTTTGAGGATAAGCAGACCTTGTCCCCTACACATTTCTCTCTTGGATTTAAGAAGTGCCAAAATAGCGAAAATATAATCAGTGGTCTTGCCTGCTTTTGGCAAAGGTCTAACACAGCATCATTGCATGTGAGGACAGTTAATAGCACTTGTGATCTATGAGATTAGCGTCATTAAGAAATTCATGGCATATTTTTTCTGTTGTGTTGGTAAACAAGGAATATGAAAGAAGTAAAGGAAAAAAGAAAGAAAGAAAATAAAATGAAAGTGAGTGGTGGATTTGTTACCATGGCATTCTCTCTACTGTCGGTGTGCTTTTGAGGAAGATGAAGGGTTATGACTTTCAAATTTGACATGGTCATTGATCCCCTCGCATGAGAGGATTTGGATCCTTTGTTCCTAGTCTGTATGCCTTAATTTAGAAGTTTCCTCGCCCTCTCCCCCTCCCCCCTCCCAACAAAAAAAAAAAATCACCAAAACTTGTCTGACCCTGCTTTTTTCAACTCCATATGCTCACACATTATGTTTATTTTCATTTTTACTATTGTATTTATTCCTTCACTATTTTTACTTAGCACTTGGCAGTGACAATAGACTCCCTGAAATGTTTCTGTCTGAGATTTTTGTTAATGAGATGTAACACTCGTTTGACTGACTTTCAATACTTTACATCTCAGCATTCATTGTGCAGGCTTGCTCATAATAAATAATACATTGAACATATTATGTGCTGAAATTATGCTGAGTTCCTTTTCTCCTTTGCTATCCAACAAAATGAATATTTTGTACACAAGAATTATGATTTCTCCGTACATGCTGCAGTTTTTAAAAGAAAAATGTGTTTAACCTATTCTGAGATTTATAATATATATTTCCATGGAATTCAGCTTGCAGTGGAGTGCATTTTCTGCTCAGCATGCATCCGCTTTGTGGAGTGCTGTCCACAGGAGGGGCTTACTGGTTTGTAACTATATCATTGCTTTTTTCATGATTCTTTATATGCATTAGTTTCTGAGTATTTGTAGTCAAACGTGTGTTTCCCTTTTTGATTTAACCCTCTCAATATTATCTTCATTCCAGAGAAGCTGTGGTCTGGGCTTGAAAATTTTGTTTTCGACTGGCTAATAAATGCTGACAGGTAATGCTGTAGTAGACAAGGATAGGAACCTCTATAGTTATGTGATTACTTAGTGCTGGTAACATTCTGATATTCAGTAACGAATTCGGTTTCTGATAAAACTATTGTTACTCCTAGAGCAATTGAGTCATTCCCATTGGTGAAAATTTTCAATCTGATAGAATATGGGGTCCTCCTACTATCAAATACTTGTTGGATCTTTGTTCAATTTTGGACTTTGGAAATCAAGGCTTTTTCCTTGCTTAAAATTGTCAGTAATCTGGATTATTTTCTTCCTAAATTCTCACCATTTTCAAACCCTGGCAATGGTATGACTCATGTTTCATGTAGAATGTTATGGCTGATTGAAATTTCAAATCAGGTGAGGGTTCACCAACCCCATACCTGAGGTCTAGTGATTAGTGAAAGTATTGTCAAATTCAAACTAATGTAGTCTCTCTTAATAATCGTTAATAATTGCCTCTGAAAAAAATAATTGAAAAGTTAAACTAGTGATTATTGGTTTATAGAGTCACTCTAGCATCTCTTAAACACTGTAGCCTTAAGGTGATTATGGATCTGTTCTGGGCCAATCCATGATGTTGTGCCTCTGACCTTGATGTGTGTGTGAGTGTGTTTTTCACTAAAAGAAGAATATATTAAGATAAAGAATGAATCAGGATAAGGGTTCTTCCAAAAACCAACAAAAGAGAAAAGGTTAAAAAAAAAAAAATTTTGCTCAAAAGTGCTCTCCTGTGAGGTATACAAGTCTGAAGCATATCATTTGTGTAGTCAACATGCAGCTTGTCTCATTGATTTTAATTTGTAGGAAACTTATCATTATATGCATTTTAACTTAAGCAAGCACAACGGCACACTAGATTGGACTAAAGCATTAGCGTTATTGTTCTCATTCACTAGACTATATTTTGCTTTTGCTTCAGAAACACAATATACAAATTTTGATTAAGACTTTTGGAATATTTCTTTCATCTGCTTATATGACCTTATCATGTAAATTCAATGAACTCTGTTGCAGGGTTGTTAGCCAGGTTGAATATCCCTCATTGGTTGATCTGAGGGGGCTTCTTCTGGACCTAGTTGCTCAACTCTTAGGTGCTTTATCACGCATCAGGTATTCCATCATTGAATTGCACTTGAAATCAATTATGGATGACAGAATAATAGTTGAACATTGTTGGGGTAGACTTAAGAAATATTTAGTGATGGAATGATCATATCAGATTCATTTGTTGATCAGGATAAATACACAACGTGTGCTCAGTTTGGTGAATTATAGCTGTTTTCAATTGATTTGAAGATTGACTGATTTTTCAATTTCTGAATTTGTAGTTTTCTTCTTTAGGATCATAGACTTCTATGGTTTATACTTACTTTTTTAACGGTAGGTGTTCTATTCATTCTTGAAACCTACGGTTATCATAATGGGTACCCAAGCAACTCCCAAAAGCTAGTTATTGAGGTGGAAGAACCATCTTACTTAAACACCCCATTAAACATATATACCATTCAATGTGATATTTTAGCATCTTATACTACCTTGGTCTCCATTAGTTGGCCGCCTTTGGAAAGCTGATGTCTCACGGCTATATTTTGTGACACTTCACTTTGTCTTCTGTTAGTTAGAATACTATTTTGGTCAGAACTCTCCACAAGTAGCCTTTTTTGTAGTTGCCAACCATCAGCTTTGATACCGATTGATGGGCATTCGAGTAAGGTGGGGAACTCTCTCCTAAAAATTAGCTATTGCAGTGGGAAAACTACTTTACTTAAGTACTCTATTGAGCACCTCATACTACTCAATATGAAATTTTAGCATTTCATACTACCTTAGTCTCCATCATACTAGAGAAGAAATTTAATGTTATGATGAGCACATTATAAAGTTGGAATTTTTTGAACTTCTACCCTATACCTTGGCATCTTTATTACCCTATACCAATCAATAAGGATGAGGCAATAAAATTCAATTGAACAAAAGAAGGTCACAGGTATACCTAGATTCTCTTTTAGATCCCCTCCTTGTGGGGCCTGTTTCAGTTTTGTCTTAGAGCTAGCTTTTCTTGTTGGGAAAAAGGGAATGGGAGCGATACCTATGGGATTCACTTCTTTTAAGGGTATGCTATTAATTGGGTCATTCTTGTTCTCTCTTTAATCTATACTTTAATTACTATTGATGGCTGGAACAGTCACTCAGTTGTTATGGTTCATTTAGTTGGATGATGTAAAGGAGAAGGGAATGTAAAAAGTGAGTAGATAGGATAAAAAATGACTTTTGTGCCTTTACTTTTAAAAAAATAATTTGATAGATAAAATAATAAGGATAAAATAGGCATTATACAAACTATGTAAATGTGTTACATTTCCTTTGTGGTGAACCAAACGGGCCATTAGCAAAATTGCAAAGCAGCCAAGGTGGTGTCTGAAAAGCAGAATTTTCAGAGCTTCAAATTTAGAATTTTCAGAGCTTCAAATTTAGAATTTTCAGAGCTTCAAATTTAGAATTTTCAGAGCTTCAAATTTAGAATTTTCAGAGCTTCAAATTTAGTTAATAGATTAATCAAGAAAAAATAACGTTTGTACTTTAGTTCTTCATTTGAGATGTGAAGTGATTCGTGCTTGGCTTGCTCCCTAATTGTTAAAGTTTTATAATTTTGGCATAATTAATTGTGAGGCGGCATTTTTATGTCTATTAATTTTTAAAATGTAGGGGGTGCATCTGCTTCAATTCATTTGATCTATGGTACAATTGAGTCATGGCTAAAAATATGAAGTTCAATGATCATGGCTTAGCTTTTTATCCCAACAACAAAATCTTTTTTTTTGATTTTTTATGGCACTCCTATATTGTTTTTGCAGGTTTAGTTCTGTGACTGAGCGGTTTTTTATGGAACTTAATACACGTCGAATTGACACTAATGTTGCCAGAAGTGAAACACTCAGTATCATTAATGGAATGCGCTACCTGAAACTGGGGGTATGTGTAAAATTTAAGTACTTGCTTGAAAATTTTACATAAAGATTGGTGTAAATATAAGCTCCATCTCAGGTTAAAACAGAGGGTGGATTGAATGCATCTGCTTCCTTTGTGGCAAAAGCAAACCCTTTAAACCGTGCTCCTCATAAACGCAAAAGTGAACTTCACCATGCTCTATGCAATATGCTTTCAAACATCCTAGCACCCCTTGCTGATGGTGGGAAAAGCCAGTGGCCACCTTCTGGTGTAGAGCCTGCACTTACATTCTGGTATGATGCTGTTGGACGTATAAGAGGTCAGCTCATGCATTGGATGGATAGACAGAGCAAACACATTGCTGTAAGTTCTCTTTCTAGTTTTGCTATTTTCCTTTGCCTTCAAATTCTAAGAATACTGAAGTTTTTATTTTATTTTCTTAAAATTTTGTATCACCATCCAGGTTGGTTACCCGTTGGTGATTCTTCTTCTCTGCCTTGGTGATCCTCAAATATTTCACAACAACTTAAGTCCTCACATGGAGCAACTCTACAAGCATCTTAGAGTAAGTTTAAAGCATATATGCTCTGTTTAGATTAACTGTGGCATAAAATAAATTAACTTTATTCTGTTTAGTATATTGCATTGGAGGTTGAATAAAATTTGAGCTTGAGTTAGTTAGACAGTCATCTCACATGGTCTGTATAATGAAGTGCTTATATCTTAGTTAATTGTTGCTCATTACTCATATACATATTCTTGTATGGGAAAAGAAAAACAAGCTATGTAATTGTTACAAATTATAATTTTTGTTTAGCTTTTTCGTCTTATTTTCTTTCTCTCTCTGCTTTCTTCCCCCTTTGTGGGATTAGGGATCTTTTGCTTTTTTAACGTTCAGAATGAGAGATTGTGGGTATTTATATTTTTCATTCTTAAACTTTGTTTTGATTAAGGTTTCATTTGCTTTAATGTAAGGTGGATTGACATAGAAGGCTTCCTCTTCAAATGTTTGTCTATATGATTTCCATAAAATCCAGTTTGTTGTTCTTTTTATTACCATATAAGAATTTATTTGTTATAACTCCTAAAATTACAAAGGTAAAGATTTGGGTCTCTAATAGAAGGTATTCCTTACAAGTTTGGTCACTAAGTGTAAAATATTAATTTCTTGTTCTGTGCTTAGGAAAAAAAGAAACTTTTTCTTTGTACGTTAGTGGAGATTTTATTTCTTTTCTTCTTGCATGCAAACTATTTTAATAACTTTTTCTCTTCCCTGCTTTTGATCATGCAGGATAAGAATCACCGATTCATGGCTTTGGATTGTCTTCATCGAGTTTTAAAATTTTACCTGAGTGTCCATGCGGCTAACCAGGCCCCACATCGTATGTGGGACTACCTAGACAGTGTAACCTCACAACTGTTGACAGTTCTAAGGAAAGGAATGCTTACTCAGGATGTCCAACATGATAAACTTGTTGAGTTTTGTGTAACTATAGCTGAACATAACCTTGATTTTGCTATGAATCATATGATACTGGAATTGCTCAAACAAGACAGCCTTAGTGAAGCAAAGGTTATTGGTCTTCGTGCCTTGCTTGCCATTGTCATGCTGCCTTCAGGTCAGCATGTTGGTTTGGATATTTTTAAAGGTACAACTAGTTATAAGCCTACGGTAATTATAAATGGTTTCATTTGATGGAAACGGTTATGTTTAGAGGTTTAAATCCTAAACTTAAAGCTTTTTTTGAACTAGCAGGTCATGATATTGGCCACTACATTTCAAAAGTGAAAGCTGCCATTGAGTCAATACTAAGGTCATGTCATAGAACCTACAGTCAAGCACTGTTGACATCTTCAAAGACTACAATAGGTAATTCCTTCTCCTAATATATGCCAGTCAGAAAACTGTTATATTGTGAGAAGCATATTATAGTCAATAGGCTGCAAAAACTTGAAATTTAATAGTGGAGACCTTATTTTTTGATTATAAACTTATTTAGTAAATAAATTTCTTTTTGTCACATGTTTTATTATTAAGTGTACTGCAATATTTTCTATTTGTTCTATCATATAAAAAATAAATGTGTGTGCATGGAAAAATTAATTTGGAAGTGTTAGAATAGTATTAGTTTATTCTTTTTCTTTATTTTGTTACGGTATAGAAGTCCCATATTAGTTGTATCTTGGGCTAAACAACTTTCACTCTATTATAAATATATGTAACACAAGCCTCCCTTGACATGTTATTAGAGCTTGCGGGGAGAAAAGAGTAAGCCTCCAGTAGTTGTGTGGCTTCAGGGTAGAGCTTTGCCCACTTGGGGGAGCTCTGGTTCCTTCTCCCACAGATGTCTGGCCACTTTCCCTGGGCCTCTTTTGGTGACTTTCCTGGAAGTTCTCCAGCCACTTTACCTACAGAACTCTGGCATTTGTCATCTTTTGTCAACTTTTCCGACAATAATCTAGTGTCTTTTCTAGCAGAACTCTGACAACTTTTCTGGTGGTTCTCCAGCCACTCTTCCCTCTGTGTGAAAGGTTTTTTTAATTTTTTTCTAAAAGAGTTAAAAGTTAATAGTCAAGAATCTTGTTATTAATAGGTCTTATCAGTAATATTTCCATTATTTTTTAATCAGAAAGTAAATAAAAAAAAATTATTTTCATTGTCAAATGATGGTCTTCTTGTATATAATATTTAATTCCCAATTGATTTCAAAAAAGAAATGGAAGGAAAGACTATAAGACTGATGGTACTTATACCTTTCAATTCTTTTTCTGAATGATTTTTAAAAACATAAAATCACATATCACTGTTACTGGTACTGTTGTTTTTCTATTCCTTTTTACCAATTTGCTGATTATTTAATATATGATATACTAATTCTAATATTTGAACTCGGCAAGTTCATTTTGAAAATCAATCTGGTGGTGTTGAGAGTGTGTGTGTGCGTTGGGGGAGGGTGTGTGGTTGTAAATGTTTCAAGTGTAAAAAATAAATTAATGTAACAAATGTGTTTCTTCAGGGTGTGTCATTGAAACTGAAAATTATATCTTTATAACTTTGAAGTGATAGGGGTTATGTTCTTGTCTCTCTAACAATTTGCAACTAATCTATTTCATAAGTGTGTCATTGAAGGACCTACTGGAAGATCAGGGAACATAATTCTTATTTTTGTTTGCATTCATTTGCTTTCTCTTCTTGATTTAGTGGGTGATGTATTAATATCCGCTTCTGTACTTTTATTTTTCTCTAATTTTTTAAAAATCCTTTATACAAACAAAATATTCATTTTCATGTTAGATTCGTTTAACTTAAAATGCTTATGGTCTCTGCTCTAAAGTTGTTAAAAGTAAAATGTGAAGATTAAAATGTTCAGATTTGAGGGTTATTTGTCTCCATATAAATCTGAAGTAATGGTTGTATGGGAAGTATAGATATTTGACCTCTTTGTGAAACATATTTTGAATATGCTTTCTAGTATTGCAAAAATCTGATAAGATTAGTTGCTGTAAAGTAGGAGTTATTTGCCAATGATTTGAGTTTCTTTCTAGAGAAATGAAAAAAAGAAATTGATCTATATAACATTCTGTTTTCTTTTCTCTTTTACTATAGAAATTCTGACTGCAATGACACCCTTCTGTCCTCTATATTTTGTAGATGCTGTAACCAAGGAAAGGTCTCAAGGGTATCTGTTCCGCTCTGTGCTAAAGTGCATACCATATCTAATAGAAGAAGTTGGACGAAGTGATAAAATCACTGAAATAATTCCCCAGCACGGCATAAGTATTGACCCTGGTGTTCGAGAGGAAGCAGTACAAGTACTAAACCGCATTGTGAAATACCTAGCCCATCGTCGTTTTGCAGTAATGAAGGGGATGGCCAACTTCATATTACGACTTCCAGATGAATTCCCTCTTCTCATTCAAACATCATTAGGACGCCTACTGGAACTAATGCGATTTTGGAGATCTTGTCTAATAGATGATAGAATAAAATATGATGCTCAAGATGCAGGACCTCTGGGGCATGAAGCGGAAAGATTCAGAAAGTCTTCCTTCCAACAAATGGGAGAAGCAATTGAATTTCGTGCATCAGAAATTGATGCAGTTGGTCTCATTTTCCTTGGTTCTGTTGATAGTCAAATTAGGCATACAGCATTGGAATTATTGCGTTGTGTTCGTGCCTTGAGAAATGATATTAGGGAGCTGAGGATAGAGCAACCAAATCATCTTCTGAGATATGAAGCTGAACCAATATTTATTATTGATGTTCTGGAAGAACATGGGGTATTAATATTTGTTTATTATTTTATTTTATTTTATTTGAACTTCAGTCATGTCAGAAAGTGGCTTTTTTCCCCCCTTTTTTTTAGTTAAAAATTTAAATATCATGGTATTACAGGATGAGATTGTCCATAACTGTTATTGGGATTCAGGGCGACCTTTTGATTTGAGACGAGAATCTGATGCCATTCCTCCTGAAGTGACGCTTCAATCTATAATATTTGAGAGCCCTGATAAGAACAGGTGGGCTCGGTGTCTTAGTGAGCTTGTCAAATATGCTGCTGAGCTTTGTCCTAGCTCTGTTCAGGAAGCAAAGTACGTAGTCCCTTCTTTTCCTTAACTTTTTGCTGCCCTCACTGAAATCCAAGCTTTGTGGCACTTGAGATAGCTAGGGAGGTAAGGAATCAGCAAAGAGAGCGAAAGGGGTCTGGTCTTCTGGTTAAGCCTCCTGGAAAAAAGGAAAATTGTTTTTATTAAATTGATCTGATATAGTCCTGTTACGTCTGTCAAGTTCCTTTATGCAGAGGGAAACCCTAATTAATAACAAATCCCCAACCCCTGAGTAGTCTATTCTAAACTAACTTAAAAAAAGGACACAAGGACAAAAATGAAAGAGAAAACAAAGCTGCTTCCATGCCAACACAACTGTGGTGTGAGCAGCATGTCTGCTACCCTAGTGTGGACGGTCACTTCTTTCTTTTCCTTAATTGCACCTGCATCATGCTTCATTTTTCATTACAGATTGCATTACAGTGACTTGCTGTAATAAACATGAGGGGGTAGATGTGTTGATTTTTGGATAGATCTAACATAAATCTTTTCTTTCCCTCTATTTAATAGATTGTTATATTGGGGTTTGCTTGCTTAACGTGACATGAAAATAAAATTTTTACCAGTAGTTATCATATAAACCAATTTATCTTGGGGCAAAAAGGCCTTGCACTGAGTGATTGGTGTATATAATAAAGTACAAGTGATAAAATTTTTCCCCACCTGTATTGCTTATATATTTGCTTTATCCTGCTGCCTTCAGTTAATCTATAGCCTGGATTTCCAGCTCGATCCACTTCCAAGATAAATATTACAAGATGATGTAATATGACTTTACGCTGGCTCTGGCAGGGTAGAGGTTATGCAACGTCTTGCTCATATTACACCAATTGAATTGGGTGGAAAGGCTCATCCATCACAGGATGCGGATAATAAACTGGACCAATGGCTCATGTATGCCATGTTTGTCTGTTCATGTCCACCAGTTGCTCGAGAATCTGGCGGAACTTCAGCAACCAAAGATCTTTACCATCTCATTTTCCCTTCATTGAAATCTGGATCCGATGCACATGTTGTGAGTACTCCTCAATAAACTTGATCCATCTTATAAAACCTATCTTGACCTGAACACAAGTAGACATGCTTCATGGCTGAAGTTTTTAATATTTATTTCCACACTGTTAAGTTCTAACTCCTATGGAATTTATTACAAGTCGAGGATCAATTTTGTTTTGTATTTGTTGCCATATCCTAATTATGCATTCATTCTAATAAAATTTTCAATGTAGAGCTGTATATGAATAGATTAGAACATTCCAACCTATTGTAATGGTTATTAGTGTGCTATGGAGATCATTTTCATGGTAAAATTGGAACATTTCATATTTGAAAAATAAAAGAGTAGAGAAATGAACCAAGGGATATGATGATCTTAACGGTTATTCATTTAACTTTTATAAGTAATTGTTGTACTTACAAAATGCTTGTTGGAATTCATAACTGGAAAGCATCAGAAGGAAAAAAAGAGATTGTATTGTTTTGTTAATTTGTGACTTAATTTGAGAGTGTAATTATTCAAATCAAAGTTGCAATTACATTGAAGAATAGTCTCTGCATTAGTCCCATTAATATGTGGTTTGCTACGTGTTGATTTTGTATTGTTGGATTCCCCCACATTAGTTCTTTTTTGTGACTTGTTCCTATATGAAATTATATTCTCCACTAAATTTCTTCCTATCCTTCCTTTCTTACCTATCTTGATCTCTGTTTTTCTATCATGGTTCATCTACCCAAAATACGAGGGATGAAAAAGTGTTTTTAGATTCATAATTACAGATACTTTAACCTAGTTTATACATTCTCTCTCATAATCAGACCCCAATTATTTTAAATTTTTTCTTTTGGGGTGCTAGAATTCATCCTGTAACTTTATGTTCTATTGAAGAAATGCATAACTTTAAGCTCATTTTTCCCAGATTATTAGTGTGCTGTGCCGTGCTGTATTTCTTTTTCTTTAATATAAATTTTCTATGGCTGTATGTAGGATGTCACTACAAATGATAACTGAAAATTAATGAGCTATTTCATATCTGAAGCTCGTTTCATTTGAAATGGAATGAGTGCAAATATATAGGATCATGGCAGTGGGAACAGCTATTTAGATCCAAAAATTACGCACCATAAAAGAGGGAAAATAAATATTTACAATCAATGCTTGCTAAATAAGGAATGATCCTAAAATAAAAGCATTAAAAGGTTGACAATCTGTAGCATCAAATCCGGAAACAATCACACCAAATCTAGAAATATCTTCAGCATCAATTTGGGAATCAGTAGCATCAGATTTGAAATATCTTCAGCACTAATATAGGAAACTAGCTGTTGGGATCACAAAGGATGGAGCCATTATGAGCCAAAATTATTTCCAACACTCCCCTTCAACTCGGGGAGTAGATGTTAATCATTTCTAACTTGCACCCGAGTTCTTCAACTCTCACTCTAGATAGTGCCTTTGTAAGTACATCAGCAACTTGAATATTTGTGGTGGTGTAGGAAAATTCAAGAATTCTAGAGTTAGCCTTTTCTTTGATGAAATGGTGATCTATTTCCACATGTTTGGTTCTGTCACGTTGGATTGGATTTTTAACAATGTTAATGGCAGTCGCATTGTCACTTAGCACCTTCATAGGACCTTAGTATTCAATTTAAGTTCAATGAGTAGGCGCAAAAACCATAGACCTTCACAAATTCCTTGTGTTAGAGCTTGGTATTTTGCTTCAGCATTGCTCCTAGCTACTAATGATTGTTTTTGGCTCTTCCAAGTTACTAAATTTCCCCAAACATGGGTACAATATCTAGTTGTGAATCTTCGATCTATGATGTAACTTGCCCAATTTGCATCACAATAAACTTCCATTGTGCGACAAGTATTTGTCTAGAAGAAAATACCTTTTCTTGAGGCCATTTTGAGGTATCTTAGTATTTTATAGGCTGCATCAAGATGAACCTCACATGGTTTATTCATAAATTGACTAAGAACATTAACAGGAAAACAAATGTTAGGCCTTGTATGTGATAGATAAATTAGTTTACCTATCAACTTTTGGAACCTCTCTGTGTTAACTGGTGAGCTTTCTTGACCAAACTTCAGATTGTAGTTTGCCTCCATGGGTGTGTTAATTGGCTTGCATCATAGCATGCTAGTTTCAGTGAGTAAATCAAGAGTATATTTACGTTGGGATATCATAATTCCTTTACTAGATCTGGCCACTTCGATTCTCAAGAAGTATCTTAAGTGACCAAGGTCTTTAGTTTCAAATTCCCTAGCCAAAGTCTTTTTGAGATTGAGAATTTCCTTTGTGAAATTTTCAGTAATAATTATGTCGCCTACATAGACAATTAGAACTGCAATCTCTCCTTTAGAGGAAAATTTTGTAAACAATGCCTGATTTGCTTGGTCTTGCAAATACCCTTGTTTTTTCACAACTTTTGTGGATCTTTCAAATTGCGCCCTTGGAGATTGTTTGAGCCCATAGACGGACTTATAAAGTTTGTAGACTTTTTCTCCACTTGTGCCTTCAAGGCCTGGTGGAATAGACATATACACCTCTTCTTCAAGGTCTCCATTTAGGAAGGCATTTTTAATGTTGAGTTGATGAAGAGGCCAATCAAAGTTGGTTGTAAGAGACAAAAGGACTTTAATGGAGTTAAGTTTAGTTATTGGGGCAAATGTCTCTTGATAATCTATTCTTTGAATTTGAGTGAACCTCTTAGCCACCAGTCTTGTTTTATATTTGTTAATGTTGCTATCAAGAGTTGTTCTTGATGCTAAAAATCCACTTGCAACCAACAGGGTGTTTCCTTCGAAGAAGATTGACCAATTCCCATGTGTTATTCTTCTTGAGGGCATTCATTTCTTCCTCAACAGCTTTTTTCCATTCTTCTTGCCTCAAGGTTTCATGGATGTCTTGTGGGATTTTCTCATTGGAAACATTGGTTATGAATGCTTTGTGGATAATAGATAATTTTTTATAGGATATAAAATTTCCAATGGAATGTTGAGTGCAAGATCTAGTTCCTCTCCTTAGGGCAATAAGAACATCCAAACAGAGATTTTCTTCCATACCTAAACTTGGGCATGAGGTTTCTTGGCTTTGCTCAGGAGGTAGTTCAGGTAGACTAGCTTCTATCTCATGGTTCTTTTTCCGTCTAATATACACAAGAAGCTCCTTCTGCTGTTGTTGGTGATTTTCTGCAGGTGCAAAATCAGATTCTGGATCAGTTTGTTGCTGTTCTTCAGCATTTGTTTCGCTGTTTGGATCAGCACTGGATTCAGGTTCAAAACCAGCTGCAAAAAAATGGTTATTTCTTGGAATGATAGTACTATTTTGCCCCTGATTTTCAGTACTAAAACTCCATTCATCTTGATGAGTATTCTCCCTTTACGAGGAATTTTTTTGGTAATAAGGTTTCTTTTCAAAAAAGGTAACATCCATGGAGGCTAAAGATTTTTTAAGAGTGGGAGAATAGCAAATAGAGCCTTTTTGAGATGCTGAATATCTAAGGAAAATGCACTTAGTAACCTTTGGGTCAAGTTTATTACTTTGGTGGTTGTGAACAAAAGCTATGCATCCAAAGACTCTAATGGGTGAGAAAGGCACTAGTTGGGTGCTGGGGTAATTTTGAAGAAGGGTATTGCAAGGAGTGTGGAAGTTAAGTACCTTAGAAGGCATTCTATTAATAAGATAGACTGATGTTGTAATAGTGTCACTCCAAAAATTTTTTTGCACATTTATGGTAAATAACAATGATCTAGCCATTTCTAGAATGGGCCTATTTTTTCGTTTTTTTATACCATTTTGTTGTGGGGTATGAGTGCAAGAGGTTTGGTGATGAATACCTTGTTTAGTGAGATAAGTACTTAAGGTAGAATTTATATATGCTCTACAATTATCACTTCTCAAGACCTTGATAGGGGTCTGGAATTGGGTTTTGATAAGTTGATGAAAGTTTTTGAAGATAGTTGATACTTTAGATTTTTCTCTCATCAAATATACCCAAGTAATCCTAGTGTGGTTATCCACAAATGTTACAAATCCTCTAAATCCTCTATGACCCGAGAGATTCTTCACCTTAGAGGGACCCCACACATTACTATGGATTAATTGGAAGGGTTGTGAGGGTTTATAGGAGTGCAAAGGATAATTGGCTTTGGTATGCTTTGCTAGTTGACAAGTTCACAAGAAATAACAGTAGCATTTTTATTAAATAGATTTGGATCCATCCTCTTCTTGTATGAGAAATTGGAATGTCCTAATTTATTGTGCCAAAGCATCAAGTCTAATTCTGCACTAGTTGTGAGACTCCATTTATTTGAACTTGTAGGACCCATGAGATATAGACCAGCTACCTCCTTAGCATTGCCAATCATCCTCTTGGATGCCAAGTCATGAAATTTACAGCCACCATTAAAGAAATTTATATAATAATTGTTGTCCTTTACAAACTTGCTAATTGATAAGAGGTTACATGCAAGTTTAGGAACCAATAATATATCTTTAAGGACCAAATTTTCTGACAAGGTGACTACCAGCACTAGTCATTCGAGTTAAAGTTCCATCTGCAATTTTAACCTTTAATGGCGTCTTGCATGGATTGAAATTATCAAGTAAGACATCACAATGTGTCATGTGATCAGAGGCTCTTGAATCCACAATTCAATGATTTTCTAAAATTTGTTCGTTGAGGGTCATAAAGAAGTTACTTGATTGGGCTACATTACCTGCCCCTACCATAAGTTTATTATCATTTGATGTCACCATTTGTTGCCCAAACATTTTCTATAGAAGGTCTAATTGCTCACGTGAAAATAGAGTAGGTTCAGAATTGGTTGGCTCCTTTGTGTTGGCTGTGTAACTCCTAGCTTCTTCTCTTTGCTTGGTTTTCCAATTTGGAACCTTTCCATGTAGATTATAGCATTTATCTTTAGTGTGACCACTCTTATGGCAATGGTCACATCACATCTTTCCTTGTTTCTTTTGCCTATTGTCACTATTTTGACTCAGTGGGCCACGAGCAACAAGGGCAGCAGTAGTTTCATTCTAATTTGGGTTGTGATTTGAGCTTTGCATTGCCTTTCTCCTACTCTCTTAACGCCTAACTTCAGAAAACACCTCTTTTAGAGTAGGTAAAGGTTTTATAGCAAGAATTCTTACCCTTACATCATCAAGAATACTGTTGAGGCCCATCAAGAATTTGTAGATGCATTTTTTTCCACAATTTTTCTGAAATTCCCAGCATTAGTGATGCAGTTCCAGGTATAGCTTTCTGGGAGATCTAACTGTTGCCAATACTTTGAGAGACTATTAGTATTGATTCACTAGCATGTCTCCTTGTTTCAGCTCATGGATGATGCATTCGATCTCAAACACCTCTGCTGCACTTTCTTGGGTGGAGTGGGCCTCGCATGCTGATTCCCATATGTCATAAGCAGTTTCATGAAACATATAGTTCTCTCTAATCTCCGTTTCCATCAAGTTGATCAGCCATGCTATGACTTGGTGGTTTTCGGCCTTCCATACTTTGTATTTGGGATCATCCTTTCCTGGTTGAGTAATTTCTAGTCAAGTGTCCCTCCTTTCCTCTTCCACAGATGTAAACCATGACTGCTCTGCTTCGTTGTGGGTAATTATACCCATTCAGTTTGTGTCCAGTAATATATACTGGTGTATTCTTAGTCATCTTTTGGTTTGTTTGGGATGCCATTTCAACAAAGGCTTCAGATGTGCATTGGGCTATTTGCAAGCTGTATTTCAGCATGTAGAAGAGGGTCAGTAAAGCTCTGATACCATGAAAATTAATGAGCTATTTCATATTCTGAAGCTCTTGTCTCATTTGAAATGGAATGAGTACAAATATATAAGATCATGGCAGTGGGAACAGCCATTTAGATCCAAAAATTACGCACCATAAAAGAGGGAAAATAAATATTTACAATTAATGCTAACTAAATAAGGAATGATCCTAAAATAAAAGCATTAAAAGGTTGACAATTTGTAGCACCAAATCTGGAAACAATCACACCAAATCTGGAAATATCTTCAGCACCAATTTAGGAAACAATAGCATTAGATCTGAAATATCTTCAGCACTAATTTAGGAAACTAGCTGTTGGGATCACAAAGGGATGGAGCCATTATGAACCAAGATTATTTTCAACAATAACTATGCATGTTGATCACAAACAAAGTTTTATTATTTATTCTGTTCCCCCAGGAAACTGCATGAGGATCTGTATATATGAGGGGAAAATACTGCATGTATTCCACTCTTGAAGAAAATTCTTACAGCCTTATATACATTGTTTGTGTGCCTATGTGTGCAAAGCTATTAACTGTACAATCAATGAGAAGTAAAAGCAAATTCTGTAGTTACTCCTAATTACTAGGGATTTGTATTCAAATCCACATGATGGTGGGATTTGAATTAATCCTGAGATTCCTGCAATATACATAATTACATAGGGTTCATGTGTTGAATAGTTGATATCATGTTAGGAAACCAAATTTTGAAAATTTTTTTGGGGCCATATGTGCCCTTCCATGTGTAACTGATGGTTAAAACTAAATATGGGGTTTTCTATTACAAATTGTGAGTTTTGCTTCTTTTTCTTAATATGAAGGGCACTGGGAGGATTAATGGGTGTTATTTGCTGACTTGTTACAGTTTTAATGATATAAAGGCATCTTTTTTTTTTTTGTGGGGGGGGGGGGGGGGGGGCGTTGTCTTTCATTTTCCATCCTCTTTGATATCTTTATTTGTTGCTAAGGAGGTTTTGATATAGCATGCAGCCACCATGGCTCTTGGCCACTCGCACCTAGAAGCATGTGAAATCATGTTTGGAGAACTTGCATCTTTTATTGAAGAGGTTTCTTCAGAGACAGAAGGAAAACCTAAGTGGAAGGTATTGTTCATGAGATTATAAAGTTTATTTTAATTAGTTCTATCACCCTTTTCAATATCATAGAGGTCCTTGAGAATGTTTCTTAGTAAGCTACATAATTCATTTATATCTGAGGCAAAGGAAAATCACATTAAATTTAGTAATTTATTTTAGATTCAATCCAAGCTGGCAATTTAAGTTACAAATTGTACTTTTGGGGGTGGTTGTGCTTAAATCTGATCCCATGGAGATGAAACAAGGTCTAGAGACATACCAGGCCTGTTTGTTCAAGATTCAGGTTTCAAATAAAACATCAATCCTCCAACATTAACTTTTGAATTGTAGTAAAATTCCTCTAGAAATTCTCAGAACTCTTTGATGCTAGTAAACATGAGGGTAAAAATGGAAAATACCTAATTCTTACCTGTGAAACTTGAAGAAAGTTTCAGTTTATAAATGTCTTTCCCATCATTTTTAACTTATCCATTGTCTGTTTTAAAGTGAAACTGTGTTGATCTATATTTTTGAAGATTTCAATCATGTATTCAATGCTGCTTTTTCCTGATTTTGGTGATTCTTTGGGTATATTTGATAAGACTGAAAATTTTAGTATTGAAACCTAATACTTAAATTTTTAAAGTTTGAAAAGATTTTCATTTTAAGCCCTGAATGTGTTATAGGAAACAATTAGCACTTAATAGTTTTCTTCTAGAAGTGTTCATTGACCTCCCATATAAATAGTGTGTTCTTTTTCACTTAAATTTAATTTTGGTTGACAATAACAATCACCAGCAAAATGTTCTCAGCACTAAATTGGGTTTTCAAACTGGCTCATGGTTTTGAAACTTCTATTCTTGATTCCACCTTGGTCCCTGTGAATGGCCCTTTCCTACTATGAACTACTAAATCAACTATCCTGCACCTTTTCTATTTTCACCATGGGGTATGTTTGGAGATAGTGTTTTTCAAGCTGGGCAAGTTTTATTTCTTCAGGGCGGGGGTTAGGTATCAACTCTCTTGTCATGCAAAAGGATGGTTCATGGAGCTTATGATAAATTGTTAAAGATAATGATAATATGAGAAGGAAAAGATAATAGAAAAAGCACTTGTGGAACTTAGAAATCATAAACCTATTCCACCTATGTGAACAATGGTATAGAAAATATTCCATAGTCCAACTTAAAATAGTGGAGATGAAACAATTAAAACTTGTTTTATGGCTACTTTGGTTGCTTCATCTCTAACTTTTTAATCATAGTTTGGCACTTACAATGTATATTTTATGAATGTAGAGTCAAAAGTCTCGCCGTGAAGAACTCCGTGTCCACATTGCAAATATATACCGTACTGTTGCTGAAAACATATGGCCAGGCATGCTAGCCCGCAAACCAGTTTTCCGTCTCCATTATCTTAGATTCATCGATGAAACAGCCAAACTGATCTCAACAGCCCCTCCTGAAAATTTTCAAGATATACAGCCCCTCCGCTATGCACTTGCTTGTGTTCTAAGATCATTAGCCCCAGAGTTTGTTGATTCAAAATCAGAGAAATTTGACATTAGAACTAGAAAGCGACTATTTGATCTTCTTCTCTCCTGGTCTGATGATGCAGGCAGTACATGGGGTCAGGACAGTGTTAGTGATTATCGACGTGAAGTTGATCGATACAAGTCATCTCAACATGCACGGTCAAAGGATTCTGTGGACAAAATATCATTTGACAAAGAATTGAATGAACAGGTTGAGGCTATCCAGTGGGCATCCATGAATGCAATAGCATCACTTTTGTATGGACCATGCTTTGATGATAATGCAAGGAAAATGAGTGGTCGTGTGATATCTTGGATTAATAGTTTGTTTATAGAGCCTGCGCCTAGGGCTCCCTTTGGTTACTCACCTGTTGATCCACGAACTCCATCATATTCATATTCCAAGCACATGGGAGATGGTGGTCGTGGAGCTGCTGGTCGTGATAGGCACAGGGGTGGCCATCATCGTATTTCTCTAGCAAAATTGGCTTTGAAGAATCTTTTGCTCACAAATTTGGACCTTTTTCCTGCTTGCATTGATCAGGTACTGTATTTTGATGTCATTCCAATAATCATTTGACTCTTGGTGAAGGTTATAAAGCTGTAAATATGATCACTATTCAAAAGCTGCTGGGTGGGTGTTTGTCCATTACTACTCTGTGAAAAAAAAAGTATTGACTAAAATAAATCATCAGGTGGGGTGCTTGAGGATGTGTGATGTGTACGAGTGACTGCATAGAGACACTAGCAATTGGGAAGATAATAAACCAGTAGTCCCAAATTCCCTATTTCTCTCTGTGGGATGTGCGCTGAAAATCTGCTTCACCCCATCATACTCTTCTACTAACAAGTCAAGGCCCAATGACCTAATTGAAGGAACCAAGATGATAAAAGAAAAACAAACTATAATTTAAGAAATATTTTCAGTTAAACAGATATGCATCCGAAGAATCTACTTTATAGTTGTTCTGTGAGATGAGATTTTAAATGTTTAACCTAAAAATGATGCACTTCAATTGTTATCTTTTGAAGGACTTGAAAAAATTAAGAGAGCATGTTTGTATCTCTTTTAAGCTAGCTTTCCTGTAATAAGTCTAGCTAAAATATCCTTTATTTTTCTTTGCTACATAGTCAACGTCATCACTACCAACATGAAGTCCCATTCCACATCATAACAAATGACGATGCATATCTGAAAGACCTGAACATGTATAGCTAAACTCAATCATACCTCTTTTGGCCATCAATGATCTGTATTGTGGGAAAGCTTATATGGTAGCCATATATTTTTAGTTACTTGGTCTTCATTTCTCTGTGTGTGTGTGAGTGTGTTGATTTTAAGATTGTAAGGATGAGAGATCTTTAGGAAGCTCCAGAATTGGAAGTCAAATCACATTGAATGGGAGAAGCGTTATTATTATTATTTTTTTCTATGTTCAATTGTTGTTGTTGTTGTTATTATTATCTACATTAGCATGATTTTTTTATCATAAGGCATAAGCTAGGTTATACTGACTAGCTGATTTTCAGCTCATTCTTCCCATGCATTATTTGTATCTTTTTTTGTAAGAAAAATTCAGCTTCTGACATCATGCCACCAATGTAGAAACTTATGTAACTCTATTTTTTCATCTAGTGCTATTACTCTGATCCTGCTATAGCTGATGGGTACTTCAGTGTTCTAGCCGAGGTTTACATGCGCCAAGAGATACCAAATTGTGAAATACAGAGACTCTTGAGTCTGATACTTTACAAGGTGGTGGACCCATCAAGACAAATTCGTGATGATGCCCTTCAGATGCTGGAGACTCTTTCTGTTCGTGAATGGGCTGAGGATGGCATTGAGGGCTCGGGAAGTTATCGTGCTGCTGTTGTTGGTAACCTTCCTGACTCCTACCAACAATTCCAATACAAGCTTTCCTGCAAACTTGCCAAAGATCATCCGGAACTGAGCCAGCTTCTTTGTGAGGAGATCATGCAGAGGCAATTAGATGCTGTGGATATAATTGCTCAGCATCAGGTCTTAACTTGCATGGCTCCGTGGATAGAGAACCTTAATTTCTGGAAGCTCAAGGAAGGCTGGAGTGAAAGACTATTGAAAAGTCTTTACTATGTGACTTGGCGGCATGGAGACCAGTTTCCTGATGAAATTGAGAAACTGTGGAGTACCATTGCTAGCAAAAACAAGAATATTAGTCCTGTTTTAGATTTCTTGATCACAAAAGGCATTGAAGATTGTGATTCAAATGCATCAACTGAAATAAGTGGTGCATTTGCCACATATTTCTCTGTTGCAAAGCGGGTAAGTCTATATTTAGCACGAATATGTCCTCAGCGCACTATAGATCACCTAGTTTTTCAATTATCTCAGCGGCGACTAGAGGATAGCATTGAGCCAGTCGGGCCAAGTGCAAGTAAGGGTGATGCCAGTGCAAACTTTGTGTTAGAGTTTTCACAGGGTCCTGCCATGGCTCAGATGGCATCTGTTGTGGATAACCAGCCTCACATGTCCCCATTGCTTGTGAGAGGTTCTCTTGATGGTCCACTTAGAAATGTAAGTGGCAGCTTAAGCTGGAGAACAGCAGGTATGACAGGCCGGAGTGTTTCAGGCCCATTAAGTCCAATGCCTCCAGAGTTGAATGTTGTTCCAGTGAATACAGGGCGATCTGGTCAACTCCTTCCATCACTGGTTAACATGTCTGGACCCTTAATAGGTGTTAAAAGTTCAGCAGGGAGTTTGAGGAGCCGCCATGTTTCACGAGACAGTGGAGATTACCTTGTTGACACCCCAAACTCAGGTGAAGATGGATTGCATGGCGGGGGTGCCTTGCATGGTGTGAATGCAAAAGAACTTCAATCAGCCTTGCAGGGTCATCAGCAGCATTCACTGACGCATGCAGATATTGCATTGATTCTACTTGCAGAAATTGCATATGAGAATGATGAAGACTTCCGGCAATACTTACCTCTACTCTTTCATGTCATCTTTGTTTCAATGGATAGCTCAGAAGATATCGTACTAGAGCACTGCCAGCATTTGCTTGTTAATTTGCTATATTCCCTTGCAGGCCGTCACTTGGAGCAGTATGAGGTGGAAAATAGTGATAGGGAGAATAAGCAGCAGGTTGTGAGCTTGATTAAATATGTACAATCAAAGCGGGGAAGCATGATGTGGGAGAATGAGGATCCCACAGTTGTAAGAACTGAGCTGCCAAGTGCAGCTCTTCTTTCTGCCCTAGTTCAGAGCATGGTGGATGCCATCTTCTTCCAAGGAGATCTTCGTGAAACTTGGGGAGAAGAAGCTTTGAGATGGGCTATGGAGTGCACATCAAGACACCTTGCCTGTCGTTCACACCAGATCTACCAAGCACTTCGACCCAGTGTAACCAGTGATGCTTGTGTATCACTACTTCGGTGCCTTCATAGGTGTCTAGGAAACCCAGTGCCTCAGGTCTTGGGATTTATTATGGAAATTTTAATGACATTGCAAGTGATGGTGGAGAATATGGAGCCAGAAAAGGTGATACTCTATCCTCAGCTATTTTGGGGTTGTGTTGCTATGATGCATACAGATTTTGTCCATGTCTACCGCCAGGTTCTTGAGCTTTTCTCTCATGTGATTGATCGTTTATCATTCCGTGAACGAACAACAGAAAATGTGCTCCTCTCAAGCATGCCTCGAGATGAGCTTGAAACTAGTGATTTGGGAGAATTTCAACGTACAGAATCCAGAATTGGCTTTGAACTTCTGCAAGAAGGGCATTTGCCACCATTTGAAGGGGTGCAGCCTCTTGTTCTTAAGGGACTTATGTCCACCGTCAGTCACAGTGTCTCTGTCGATGTCCTCTCACGTATTACAGTGCATTCATGTGACTCCATATTTGGTGATGCTGAGACAAGACTCCTGATGCACATTATTGGATTACTCCCTTGGCTCTGCCTTCAGCTCAGTAAAGATCCAGTGATAGGTCCTGCTTCACCACTCCAACATCAATATCAAAAGGCTTGCTCAGTTGCAACCAACATTGCAATTTGGTGTCGAGCAAAATCTTTGGATGAATTAACTACTGTGTTTGTAGCTTACTCTCGGGGTGAGATCAAGAGCATAGATAATTTCCTGGCTTGTGTTTCACCACTACTATGCAATGAATGGTTCCCAAAACATTCAGCTTTGGCCTTTGGACACTTGTTGAGACTACTAGAAAAAGGACCAGTTGAGTATCAACGTGTCATTCTGCTCATGCTCAAAGCTCTCCTCCAGCACACTCCGATGGATGCTGCCCAGAGTCCACATATGTACGCAATTGTATCTCAGTTGGTGGAAAGCACTTTGTGTTGGGAGGCACTAAGTGTGTTGGAAGCCCTTCTACAAAGTTGCAGTTCATTGACTGGTTCTCACTCACACGATCCTGTTTCATTTGAGAATGGTATCAGTGGATCTGACGAAAAATCACTTGCTTCCCAGACTTCATTTAAGGTCCGCAGTGGCCCTTTGCAATATGGTATGGGATCAGGGTTTGGAGCAGTTTCTGCGCCAACGCAGGGTGGGTCAACCGAGTCTGGGACCTCACCACGAGAGGTGGCTCTGCAGAATACTCGCCTGATTCTTGGTCGGGTACTGAACAACTGTGCTCTAGGTAGGAGAAAGGACCAGAAGAAGTTGGTGCCTTTCGTGGCCAATATTGGGAACCCATAATTGCAAAATTCCTTAATTTTTGTATATATATATATATATTGTTGAAAGATGCAGTAGGATTGTTCTAGGAGAGTTTGAAGTTGTACATAGGATTTAAAAGACGGTGGCATCACAGTTTTGTAGCATGTGTAGTAGCAGACAATATACTTTTCGTGATTCAAATATCACGTAGAATTGAACTTTAAGCTAATGTAGATTGCTACGCTGTTCTTACGTTAGATGCGGCTAACCATATTGGCGGAGCTGTTGTATGTGCTTTAACTGCAACACTAATGATTGTTGAACTGCAACAAAACAGATCAAACAGATTCTTTTAGACTATTCGAAAGAGTCGAGACATATTGTTAGATATCTTTTGACATTTTTGATAATATAACCTATAATGTATTTTGTTTAAAATTAAGAAAAATGATTTAAATTATAGAATAATAATAATTTATTTTTATCGTATTTCATATTGGATTATGTTTAGATAATATAAGTAAGATTCCTTTAGATTGGAAAGAGAATTAAATATTTTTGAAGAAACTTACGATAGGATGGAAAAATTTTACGTACATACATAGTTTTATCATGCCCGTTTTCAAATCAAGAATCCAATTCCTTTTAAATTAAATAAAAACAACAATATGCCTTATGTCATATTACCACACCCCTTAACTATTCCGTTCTTTGATTAGGCATTCCTTCAGCCAATAATAAGACGTACAAATGCCAACAAAGCCTCATATTACATTTATGAGGGAGAGAATAAATTAAAAAAGGATAAATATTCTACAAGAAGATCAAACATTACACCAGCAAAGTAGGACGTTACAAAGGAAGCTAAACACCTGCAGGCTTCCCTATAATTCTGAAGCAGATTTGTACACAGGCTAGCTTCTTCGTTTATTCTTTCTTCAACCCCATCAGACCCTCCCAGAAAACCCTTCTTTTAGATTGGCTATAACTATGCCCATTCGTTTCCTTCATCCGAAAGCATGATCATTACATTGGGCTTCTGCAGAAGCAACATGAGAGATCATTCCCGGGACGTTTTATTCTTCCTTACCAACGCATAGGCATCACTGTATATTGCCACAAGGTTTGAGAAGACTGCCAGAACAATCATAAGGACAGACAGAATTTTGTCTGTTTTTGTTGCTATATTGTACTGATCCCTGCATTTAAAAAACAAAAAGTTGAGGGTGATTCACTTGTTTAGCAGCAAATTATCAACAGAAGTGAAGGACGATGACCATCAAAAAATGCCCGGATGATCATAGTTTTTTACCCTTATAAAGACCACACAATCTCACATATTTTCTACAATTTTACGTGCCAATAAATAAAATTCTACAATCTAAAGTAAATTAATCCAACTGAAATAAATAGTTTTACTTTAAAGGCATTTGGTACATCGTTATCTTTAGGCTAGTAGCTAAGATGACTGTGTTTGATATACAGGTATTCAGATGTTTGGGGTGCACCAAGAGAGAAGATACACCACTTTGCGTAATATCTCATACCATTTTCGCATTTATGAAGTTTTAGCTTTCTTAACTTTCATAAAATATCCATTATATCCTTTGACTTCCTATGACAACTTTAAAAGGCATGATATTTTACACATTGGTATCCCACACCATAGTACCTTAGATACTAAAGGATATAAGATAAACAATATACCAAATAGCTCCTCCTGAACCGCACTAAAAAACTAGCGGAGTCCAGTAACTCACCTAAGAGTAATAGCAGCTGGAAATATGAATCCAAGGCAAACTGCAGCCGTTGCACCAGTGAACTGAAAAGCATCCCAAATGCTGGGTATGAAATTTGCCCCCAAGAAGATAGATACGATGAGGGCTATAGTGATTGATGCAAATCTAAAGTTATCCTGAACCAAAGGCCTTGATGAGGAAAACAGGAGACCATCTATGTTGAGCCGCAGTGGAAAAAACACAACTGGGAATACAAGCATGAGGTGTGCAGCATAGCTAATTCGAACAGCATCATTCAGCACAGACCCAAAAGGAATTCCAAGATTAGTATCAAAGTTGGCAAGCACATCATCAAGAGTTCCTTCGCCAAATAATAGGAACCCAAAGAAGCTTGTCATGAGATACACTGAAGTGCATAGACCAAGGGCAGATCTTACAACCACTTGCATCTGTGAAGAGTCTTCAAGTTCATTGTCTATGCTGTGAACTGCAAATTAAGAGTCATAACAAGGTAAAGGGCAAGAAAATGATTTTTCCTCATAATAACTAAAGAACAAAGGAAATGGAATCCAATTTTAAACCAAGACGTGAAAAAGTTGCTTACCATTGTAGTGGCAGATATAGGCAGTGACAAGCACAGGGACTACAGTGAACAGTTTGAAAAATGACGTCAAATCAGTAATGACTGGGAAGAGTTTGGGCATTCCAATTCCTCCACTTATAATTTTGACAATCGAAATGCCCACAGCAATGACAAGAAAAACAACTGCCAGTCCAACTGATAGGGCTGATGTGAATCTTAAAGAGTCTGCAACCAAAGAGCGGGCATGTGAGACCTCCATTGATTCATAATCTAAGATAAGGCTTGAGATGTCACTATAAGGTTTATTCCGTCATATTACTTGAATACAAAAAAATTGTTACAGACATGCAGTAACAAAGATTCATTAAGGTTTAAGGCATAAGAATGATCCTAGAACTATAATATGTGCCTAGCATATATAGCAACAAAACAACAAAAGTTTTTCCAAATTTTCTTTCTTTCCTTAAATAAATATATGCTGCTTGTTAACACTTCCAACATGTAACTAGAGTTACTAAAATCCTTGCCCTAATCATTTATGCAACTGTTAGCAGTCCTAGATCTCTTGAATCCCACTCCAAGTCTCCAACCATATATCTAAGTGTTTCCGGTCATCTCACTAACAGTACACTTATTTAGGATCCATCATGTTTCATAGATTTTGTTCATGCACATTGGATTTCATGGACATCTGATTTAACAAATGAAAGAGATAATCATGTGTTGTTTCTTCCGATTAAAGAAATATAAGTTACCAATTCGTTTAAAGCTAGCTAAAGGTGCAAATATAGCAAGCGTTGTAGACAGAAGAACAAATGTACGCCCAGTCCACCAGTGTGCACCAAACCATCCTTCGAGGATACCCACATGATGATCTCCACTTGCTGAAGTCCCAGAAAGCACATCACCTTCATTATAAATAATGCACATCCTTGTTAGATAAATTTAGATAAGGTACGAGCTGATACAGGACAAAACAAGATCCAAAGTCCAAACACTAACACAACAAAAGATATAGTGTCCAAGTGTAACTTGAAGTGTTTCGTCGTGTCTAATTCAAATGTAAAACATAGTGTGGCTCCGGTTTTGAAGTAACGGTGTTTCATAACTTACTGCATAAAATCTATAGGAATGATAAAATTGGACAAACATATACCCATGTAAATTTAAGTACAAAGTCAAATGTTCTTACCAATTATGATCATGTACACAATCAGCATACCAATGTTGTTGACTATAATACAAATCTGCACCAGAGCTTTACCATATTTTCCGAAGGCATCCCCCATTAGTCCTCCATAAGAGACAACCTTCCCTGCCCTGGTAAACCTAAGCAACAATTCAATCGACTTCTCAGTCAAGAAAGCCATGAAGATTATCACAGCAATCCCAGTCACCATCCCCAATTCTCTCAAGGTGGCTGGCAAAGCCATGATCCCAGCACCAATGATTGTGGTTGATAAGTTGAAAACAGCCCCAGAAAATGAAGCCCCATCAAAATCATCAAACCCTGCATGTTCCTCTTTACTTTTGGGTAATAAGGGTGCTTTCTCATCAACAACTGCTTTGCTCTTTCGTGATTTCTTCTTCTCTATTTTAGGTGCATCACTTACGATAGTCATTTTCAGCCGAACAAGAGTTCAAGTTTTGGAAACTTTACAGCAGTTTAAGAACTCTGAAACAAAACTGGGTCAGTTTTCAAGTTGTAGAATTTTCTCCGGGCAACTAGTTCAGTTCAATTTGCAAGTTCAGTGATTCAAACCTGTTAAATTCGGTGTATTGAGAATTCAAGCTTGCCTGGTATGTACAGCCTTGAGGTAGATGAATCTCAAATGGTTAATCTTGAACAACAACCCAAAAACTAATCCAGATACACGAGAAAGTTGACACCCAAAATCCAGAAAATGAAAACAGAGGAAAATGAAAACAGGACAAGGTTGAAACTTCAAACCCAACGATGCAACTCGCGAAATGGATGAAAACCCAGATCTATCTTACAAAACAAGAATCAAATCAAACAATTTCAGAGGAATTATGGGTCCGTTCAAAGAAGCTACCAAATCCCAAAAAGAAAGGAAGGCAGAAGTAATGCTCTCGAAATCTGGCGATCCAAAATCCGAATGAAGTACCGAACAATGAGAAGGCAAGAAAAGCTGGTGGCAGAAGGGAGGGAATCAAAGCCTTGGAAGTTGGGGGCCAAGAAGCGTAATTTATAGAGAAACCAGAGAGATACAAATACACGCAAAATAAATATATATTGCCGTTGCGTATCGAACAACAGTCAAAAGATACGAATTGACTGAACACATTCATAAATGAGAGCAAATAATGAGGGTGGCGAGAAAGACTAATTTTTGATAGTGAATTTGGGGGAAAATGAGAAATTTTGGGGATTTACAAAGTGGGTAAGAGTTGAAAATTTTGGAAGCAAGCAGGTGAGAAGCGAGGAGCGACACTTGGTATGGTAACGCAATGGCACATTGAGGTCCAGCTCCCGTATGGGCTGTTGATAGCAACATCGCAAGTTGCCAAGACCGTAATGCGCAAATGCTCAAAAAGAATGCAGATGAACTAAAATAGTATAAGAATTCCTTAAAAAAAAAAAACGAGTACAAGATATTTTCGAGTTTCGAGGTTTCCCCACTAGGGAGGCCGTCCAATGTGGGAAACAAGTGAAAGAATACAAATAGCTTTGGCTTCCAAAAATGACGTCGTTTTATATATTTATATTTTATATTGTCTTTTTTAAAAATATTATAATATAAAATATTAAAAATAAATTGCACTTATTTTTTAAATTCTACGCCCATTTTATTTATAAAAAACTGTTTCTATTATCCAAATTATTAACACATTTTATACGTTTGTATGTATGTATTATAAAATGGTTTATTTAATATTTTAATATAAATATAGAAAATATGTAAAAAAACTCCAATTGAACTTTTTGAATCACTTAGGAATAATTGCTAGAACTTTTAAATTTGAAAAATAAATTTTTTAACTTGTAAATTCTGAAAAATAATTTTTTATTTATTCCACCTTTAATATTATTGTCACATATGTTACATCAGACTTTTTTATGATGCCTTTAATAAAACATAATAGTATTAAAGAAAATCACATTAATTATGGAAAAGTTTGAAATAGCTTATGAGATAATGTTAAGAGTGAAATAGATAAAATCACTTAAAAGTTATATTTTTTCCATAAATTTTATAATTCTTATCGGATAGAGGGTGAATGATGTTTAATTATATATTAAAGTATTAAAAAAAAACAGGTATGTTGAATATATTTCATGTATAAATTTTTTAAAAGCCAAGTCTAAAAGAAGCTCTCCTCTTTTGGCTTTGACGGTTTACGTGTAAGAACAAAATAGGTAAGTTAATTATTTAATAAAGTAAGCGAAAAAAGTTTTTTTTAATATAGTAACAAAATAGAAGTTCAAATACGGAACTTTGTAAATTCATTAAAATTTGTGATTAAAATAAGTTAACCAAGCTTTAAATTTATATTATGCTTGAGTCATCATTTTAAATAGAAAGAGTACTCACCACCAAAAGGGTAAATTCTATATCGAAATAACTTTGCTGATACCAAATTTACTAACAATAACATTATTGTATATCGTAACTATTTTTAAATGGCTCCACTTATGAGTCTCCATAAATATCATACACTTCATGATTTCTCAATATCTTTTGAAAATTATTCTTTGTTTAAAATTCAAAGTAGTCATAACTATTCTTACAAAAAATAAAATAAAATATTGCTTTTCCTAATAATTATGCCTGTTTTAAACGGAGAAAGACCTGAAAATTATTAGCCGTATAAGACAAAAGATGATAACAGTACCATATGTAGCTTTTGAGAGAAAAAGTCGAGGCCACCATGGGTCTTTAATCTGACTTTTCGTGGGCAATTGGGCCATTGGGCCCACACCCATCAGCATCAGAGCCCATTACGTAACAATAGGTAAACATTCAATTTGAGCGCCACCCCCTTCCCCACCAAAATTAATTATTAATTTGAAAAAAGCCAAAACATTTGTAATAAATTCATATTTTATCAGAAATCAACGAAACAAAGCAAATTATGACACGCCATTGCTTTCTTATTAAAAATGATTATTATTGATGCAAAGAAAAAAATTTTCACTGAACTAGACCCCTTGTCTCATATTTTATTCTTTGCATTCACAGCCACAAATTTATGATAAAGTAATGTGGTATCATAAGTCTTCTGAACCTTTTAATTGTTAATAATTTTATTGGCTAACCAAAATAATGAATGTTATTGGAGGGTTCCACAATGTACATTTGACAGCATTACCAAAAGCTGAGTGAGATTACAGTAATTAACTTTTTATATATTACAGTGATGTTGAAGTTTGATGTTTACGTTTAAGTATTTTTTTCTTAAATACATTTGCGAATAGATGTTATTTATCTTTTTTTTTTTTTTTTTATATATTGAGCCTAGTAATAAACTATTGATGTAACTTATCATCCATGTTTACATGAAAAATTATCATACACTTATCATGCATGTTAAACTGTACCTCTATACATTTTAGTTATTAAACTTATTATTTTATATAAACTAATTTTTTTTAAATGTATAACTTGCTGTATGAGCATATTGAATTAGTCTTTTAAAATTAAACAGATGAAAAAAGATACATTCGGTTTAATGCGGGAGACTAATGTATAATGAGATGAGTGACAAATTTTTAAATACTAACATAACTAAAAAGTACAAAAGATTGAAAATTTTGAGATATTACAGGTAAAATAATCAATAAATTAATAATTTAAAATCATTCAGCCAGTGTTACATCCTTTTTTTCCAATATGCAATAGTGTCCTCTCATGTTTTCGTTGATGAACAAGTTACTACCGACTTTGATAATGTATTTGCAATATTTGAACTTAACGTAATCAACACATGACAAATATATACATATACATGTGTGTGTGTGTGTTGTTATAGATAAATATAGCGTGTGACTATGTGCAAATTTGAGATCATGCATGGCCTAACAGTGAATATGATTTCTGTATTACTATTAGGCACTGAAGGATCAAATTTTAAAACTCGGTGAAAATGTTTGGGTGAGATAGGGATAGAGCCCTAGTCATAGGTTCGAGTCTTTAATTTATAGGGAAAAAAACTAAAACTTAATTGAAGTTGTTGATACAGTTTCTAAGAATCATGATATGCGTACAAAATATGCTAGTGTTTAAATTAGTATATACTTATTTTACTGCATTCTATGGTAGGTTAAGTTTAAAAAATTGATAGAATATAATTTGGTACTTTTGTGATGTGAAAGTTGATAATAGAGTAGTCCAAGGTTTATTTTATTAATATATTGGTACGATATTATTTGATTAAATTTTAAATGAAAAATAACACCTGTACAAACTTTAAAATCCCTTTAATCTATCAAAATTTTATTGCCAAAATGCTTATATTTAGTCAAATTTGATATTTGGAAAACCTACTCCTCAAACTCTTTGAATGAAATTAGAAATTATATAAGGAATTTAGAGATTTAAATAAAATTAGGGATTTTGTTTAGGAAAAAAGATAATATGTTGTGTGTATTACATTTGAGAATTTTTGTTGTTGTACAAATCAAATTTGAGATTTTTATTAGTTAAGGGAAGAGTTTTAGCCTTCACTACATAAAAAAATAAAAAAAATTTCATAAAGATAGTAGGAGATTAGGAAAAAATTGGGAATGCAATAAAAATTTTTATTTAAGGGTCAAATTTGCAAAATATTATTGTGTGTAGTAAATTTGATATTTTAATTATCTGATTGAAGAGTTTTAGAAATGCATAAAAATTATAAATTTTGTAAGAAAATTAGAAATTTATGATAAATTTTAGTGAATTTCATGAAAAAGTTAATAAAATAATATCACAAGATATTAATAAATGAAAAGTTTAAATTTTATATTATTCAAATGCTCAAACGATGTCAAAGTGAAATTGAACCAGATTACAGTGTATGAGATTATATATATATATATTTTAAAGAATGTATTAATATGTGTTAGAATCAAACATTTATCATTATATCAAAAGTATGAACTATCAAGAAAGATTTAATTTGACAATAGCCTTGTATCACAATAATACGCTCCTGCTAGGTAAGAGGGTTGGTAGTTCCAATCTCACTCTCATTCTCTTTTGTAATAAATAAAATAAAATATAGATTTTATTTTATTTTATTTTTTATTGTTTTTCAAGATTATATTTGACATGAAAAATTACCATCATTATAGACATCATAAACAAGAATATTGAACTCAAAAATCTTAAAAAAAAAAGACCCTAACCGAATATTTTTAAAACTAACAAATTAAATCGTACACAGTTAATGTTTTTTAGACTATACATAACGAATTGTGAAAGCCACGTAAGAAATCACTCAAAAGTCTTAATGATGTAATACTCTTCAGACATAAAAGAAGATGAATGATTGTCAATTCCAATCAGTAAACTGATTTTGAATAAGGGAGTAAATGGTGGAGTAACGCGTTTTAATATAACCTATAACACACCTCTTTACTTACAAATGTGAGCTTATACGTTAACATCGGAGAAATTGAAAAGAAATAAAATCAATTAACAATATCATGGGTTAAGAATGCCCTACGTTTCACAATCAAGTTCATAAGCATTCTTGTGTTTGCCATAAAACAACTCATTTAATCACACGGCGGCTCTTGTAAGTTGTTAAACTGTGATAGGTTCACCCATTTTACCAAACAACAACCACATGTTACTTGTATTTTAAGGGTAATGATTCTTGTTTTATATACCCTAGTTTCCTGGTTCAACTTTTTAAGACTTTTATTGTTTTTAAGATTGTATGATTAGAACTTGTAGTATTGTTCTTCATTGAAATTATCATATCAAATGCGTTAACTGACGATCGGTGGAATAGAAGGATTTTCAAAGAAATAAAAAAAATAATATAAATTAGAATTGAATGAAATATTGTGACCTAATAGTATATTTAGTATGATATAAGAAAATAAAAATATTTATCTATTTAGATGTTTGGAAAATGAAAATGACCAAAAAAATATTAAAAAACTAAGGAAACAGCATCATTTGAGGTGAAAGGTATTTTGCCTCTTCTTTCTTTCTCCAACATTCATTGATTATGTGAGGTAGAGAAAGGTAAGCTGGCACATAACTTATTAATTCCATCTAAAAAATCTTGTCAAGCGTACAAAATAAGATTTGAGGAGCTGTTTGATTTTATTTTTGTTTTAACGTTTTTTAAATATATATGTTTTAGAATAAATTTTGAGAATGAAAAAATTAAAAAAATTGTTTGAATCATTATTTTAAAAAATAATTATTTTTTATTTTATTTTAATATCCATTAAGTTAATCAAGCCTCCGGCTTATTAGTAGTTAATTCTGGCCATGCCTCCATCATGATAGTATGAAAGTTTCATTCTACCAATAAGCAGGAGGTTTGATTAAATGAGTGGTTTTTAATTGCACTCTTTTATGTTTAAAATAATACAAAAAGTCATCAAAATATATGTAATTGTACTTTAATTTTTTACTAAATTAAAAAGTTAATATAGCGTATCCTTTAATTTTAGAAGAAGAAAATATATATTTTTAAAATAAATAATAAAATAATGTAAATTAAGGATGTTCAATGTTCAATTTAATTTTGAATTAAAATTGAATCAAATTGAACAAATCATCACTTCAAAGAAATAAGCTTAGTTTGATTTTGCGCATGATAAATTTGGCTTAGTTTAATTCAGTTTTGCTGATACTTACAATAAATTTTTTCCTTTGGCCATTGCCTTCTTACATTCCATCAATGGCTATTTTTTTAAAATTTTTTTTAATATTAATATAAAAGTGCTTCTTTCCACTGTTATTAATAAATATAAATGTCATTAGTATACTAACTTCAGTTTTGATGGAAATAAGTGAAGTACATGACATGTAAGTAGGGAGTGGGGGCCTTTTTATTGAAATCGTGTGGCTGGGCAGTCCGATATAAGCTTTGGTCTTATTAGACATGGGAGGACTTTAAGGTTTATTATTTATTAGTTAAAACTCAAAACTACTTACCCCAATAAATAGTTATTGATTGTGAAGAAGTTGGAGTGAAAATCTGAACTATTAATTACTATAATTTAAGCACTCACAATTACCAAAATTCAATGACGAATGCAAGTGTATTTTTACTTTTTTCTGTTTTATTTATTATATCAAATTTATCTTACAATGCAGATTAAAAAACTGAAAGGAAGAAATTTTTATACACTTTTTTTATACTTTTGTTATTAAGTATTTTAATTAAAATATAATAAGCATATAATTTTTTAATAATATTATAATAAATGCATAATTTTTATAAATAATTATATAATTATCTAACTAAATTATATACTTATCATATTACTATTAACAAAAAGTATACATTTAATATATTTTAATTAACAAATTTAATAATAAAAATATAAAAAATTATATATATATAAACTATATAATAAGTCCTACTATTTTGAAATTATAAATAGTGCAGCCTGTGTCTAGTATTAGTTCTCTTTTCTTTTAATATTACACGAATTCTGATGCAATAGGCTCCATCCAGTTGTACCTAACTCTCAGATTGGAAACGGTTTTGCATTCCTTGCTGTCAAACACAGGAAGAGTAAAGTGATTAGAAATGACAAAGAAAGTGAATCTAGTTGCGGTCTCGATGGGACAAACGGTATCTGGCTTCTCTCATAGGACAAGAAAAAGAAAAAAAAAAGAATCTTGGGCCTAAAGGGGGAAAAACACAAACTTAAAAAGTGACTTTGATTTGATTTAACCAGTTTAATTCAGATTTTAATATCTCCAATGTAAATTGTGTAATTTAAATATTTAAAGAAAAACCTGTAATTTACTCATAAAATAATTGTGATTATTTTATTATATATTTATTAATTATTTTACATTATTACACCTATATGGACAGATGGTGTTGGTTGAACCGTGTTATTGTTATTCTCTTTTTATATGTTTTATAATTATTATTTTATTTATTAAATTATTATTTCAATTATCAAATCACTTATTTAAAAATAAAAATATAACAATAATTTTTATCCCCTTTACCTCCAATTATTTAATTTATATATATATTTTATATCATCATAACAAATATACCGTAATACTGTGCAAAACAATAAAGGATCTAAGAATTTTTTATTCAACAAAAGTAAAAGAATTAAAACTTCATTTGGTAGGTAAAAAAATAAAAAAAATAATTTTATAAATGAAAAATACTTATTATACTATTATTTTAAAAAATTATAAAAATAAATAAATAAATGTTATTAAAAAATAATTATAAACATATAATAAATATTTCTCAAAATTTTTCTTTTTCATTTTTCCGAAGTATTGGCCCGTTTAAAGAAAAAGAAAAAGAGAAAAAATTGGCAACGCTGCGTTTCGGTTAGGTGCAATGCCTAATTGGGGATGGGTGTGGTTTCTGCTTCTAGTTAGGGCACGTCCGGTTCTGTTGAAGAAATCTGCAAACTAGAGATCGAATTGACGAGTCGCATCATCTTCAAACTTCCTCTTCCTCAAGTGCTGATTTTTATCAATGGAAACGGTGTGGTTTCGTGCGACTCTCTCCGAAACGGTGGAATTTGGGAATACTTCTTGTGCTCGCTTTCGATGGCTTTAGACAGACTACGCAACATTGATTGATTCTGTTTTAGTTCTCTCTCTTTCTCTCCCAATGGCTTCCCTTGTGGGTACAAAATTAAAATTTTAATACTGAACCTGTCGTGTTTTAAGTTAACTGGATTGCTAGAATGGATACTGGAAGTGCTGAAAATGAGGCAACAGCAACATCTTTTGGGGATGTTAATGCTGACTTTGATGCGGAACCGGATAAAGTTGTGTTTCTTGAAGGTGAAGCACCCAATGGGGAGGTTATTGGAGACTTGGGTATTGATAGCACAACTCTAACAAGGCTGGAGTTAAGTTTAGCAGGTTTCTCTGAGAAAATAACCAACTTGAGGATCTTTATGATGCGCCTAGCTACCATGGATAGTGAATTTGAGGCCTTTGCGTTGGAGAAAGATCACATGGAACTTGATTCTGTTGAGAAGGGTCTTGAATTTGATCTTTTGTCGGGGATATTGGATTCAGAGGTTGGAGAATTGGACAAGTTCTTGGACACACTTCAAACTGAGATTGCTGATGCTGGACAGAGAATATCTTCGTGCAACCACTTGGGAGAAACAATCATGGTAATGAAAGGAAAATTGTGTGATTTTGAACAGTGCTTGAAGCAGTCTGAAGAGCAGTTTTCTGTAATGAAGATGCAATCAGTGAATTTTCAGAGGAATTTGTCGTCTTTTAAGAGGGAAGAAAATGGTAAGCAGATGATCCCATTTATTTATTTGTATAGAAAATTGTCGTTTTTATGTTGTTGTAGGAAAGGGGTATTCTTTATTTCTTTTATACGTGCCCTATTATCTGAGGGTCCACTTCAGTTTCCTGTGAAATTGATTGTGTAAAGCAATGGGAACTTCTCTCTATTATTGATGGATTTTTCTTTTATTAAAAAAAAGGAAAATAATGGTTGAAAAAAAAAAAAAACTATGAAGGCATTCTTATTTTATTGTTCACGTGGACATTTGAAGGCTAGACGATACACTAGGTGGACATTGAGCTGATTTGCTCAAAGTAACTGCTTCCTGTGACAAATAAGAGTACTATGGTGTGAAAAATTTTCCTTTTCTTCTAAAGAAATGATTTTTTTTTCCTTTTTACTTACAATGACAACAGGGAATGGTGACGTAGGTAAAATCATCAGAGAGGATGATCGATCTTTGAATGTGAATGCAGAGATAAATATGCAAACAACTGAGCAACAAAGAAATATTCTGAGGATGCTAGAGAAATCTTTGGCAAGGGAAATGGATCTTGAGAAAAATTTGAATGACTCAATACAAATTGAAGAAGAGCTAAAACTAAGGATATCATCTTTAGAACAAGAGCTAGTTCACACGGAGGAAGAAGCAACTGATGTTTGGGAAAGATGGTTTGAGGCAGATAGCGCAAGTCAGATCCTGATGGGAATTTCAAGAGACATACTTGGTAGACTCCAGATTTCTCAGTTCAATCTGAATGGTTTAGCTCAGCGAGAATCTGAGCTCAGAGCCAAACTAGTTCTTGCCAATAATGAGGCCTCCGCTTTAAGTGAAAAGGTGAGTTCACTTGAGAAGCAGCTAAAAGAATCTGAATTTCAGCTACTGAACACAAAGGCCTCTGCTGATGAATATCAGAAGCAATATAATGTTTTGTGTTCTGATGTAAGAGATATGGAAAATCTTATTGTAGAACTGAAAGAAAATGCATCCAAGGTGGAAAGTAGGGCTAATAGTGCAGAAGCTGAGTGTAAATTATTGGCAGAGAGTAATACTAAACTCATTGAAGAGCTGGTTCTTTTGAAAGATGGTGGTGCTGCCACTAAGAGGGTGGATTTGCTGGAGAGGCAGCTTAAGGAATCTGATCTACAGTTACAGCATGCAGTAGCATCTGCTGAAGCTAGTCAGGAGAAACAAAGCATGTTATATTCCACAATTGAAGATATGGAAAATGTGATTAAGGATCTCAAGTCAAATGTTTCTAAAGCTGAAAGTCGGGCTGACAGTGCAGAGGAGAAGTGTATTGTATTATCTGAATCTAATGCTGAATTAAATGAAGAATTAAGCTTTTCGAGGAGTAGATTGGAATGTTTAGAGGAATCTCTGCATCGAGTGGAAGAAGCAAAAGTGGCAACTGCAAGAGACCTTGGCATGTACATCATGAATTTTAAAACTTTGGTCACTCAGTTGGCTGTTGAGAGAGAGCGTCTCAATAAGCAGGTATAGATTAAGTTTGTTAATTGGCCTTTCAGGTCACAAGTTATAAATTTGTCATGGACTGCTCAAGCTGGGTGAGTTTATAGGAAGCTAGGGCTTTGGCCAACTTCTGGAAAATCCCTCATTACGCTGCTTTAACTAGAAGTCTACAATTTGTCATCAGCTGCTTTTGATTTCTCAACATTCTGCCAACTTTCAGATACATTTCGCCTCCATACACCAGTTGATAGCACAGTTAGGATGTTTACACGAATTGTCTAGTTTACATGCCTATATTATTCTACCTATGTGTATGGTGCTAGTTGCTGCTTTCAAATGCAAGGATTTCACACAAGCATTTGTGCTATATTTATTTGATTGTAAAAACAATAAGATGCATTTAAAACTTGGTATCAATACTTTAACTTGTGGTTGCTTTTTTCCCACCTGATGTTTGATTGGACATTTCTTGTACTTATTCACTAATCAGCAGAGAACAACTAATATTGTAATGGTCTGAATTGATCTGCATATTATGATAACAGGAGTTGTATTTATGAAATTATATGGGGAGGATCTATCATTGTTTCTTTGGTCAATTTTGGAATAACAATTGAATGGGCACAGCCTCTTTCTATTTATCCTCTTTTATTTTTGCACTTTTTTGTTTGAAGATTTTGATTGGCACTTTTAAGAAGGGAAAAATTTTTGGTATAAAAAATCTTAGGTCTTAGCCCTTGTTTTAATTAAAAGGCTAAAGATAAACTAAGTATTCAGAGCTTACTGCACCATTCTTGGTTTGTTAAAATCATTGTTTGTTTCATCTGCAGATATCTTCCTTAGCATTTGAAAACAAAATTTTGGTAGTGAAGCTAGAGAAGACATATAAGGATCCTTCTCAAGGTACTAATGATTCTAACAGAGACAGTGGTTCTTCTGCTAGAGAAATTAAGGAAGAAGTTTGCGAGACTCCAGTCACTGGCCATAAGGTTGGTATTTTGGACTTTGTTGACTTTTTCTTTTGGGGAAAAAAAGAGGGGGCTGGGTTACATATACTGACTGATGGGTGGGAATTCTTAATAACCTTACTTAAAATAATTGTTTATCTTTTCTTATATACCTTTTTAATTTAATTTGTACATTTTCTTAAATAGATTATGTGGATAATAGTTGGATACCTATAAATCATACTTGAGGACAAAGTTGACTTCTGTTCTTGCTTCTTGGCAATAATTGATCTATGATCTCATTTGGTTACTGGTCCCACTTAATTAATGTTTTGTATTTCAATTTCAACAATTCACTAAATTTAGTGCTGCAGTGAGTGATTATTTCAGCAGAAAGTTTTATATTAATTATTTCTGATGGCAGTCAGTGGATATATGATTTTAAGTTACCATTGTCATTATGTACGGATGCTTCTAGCTTCTGTGCAAAATTCTGTTAATGGTCATCTTCTATCTGAATATATCTTTAACCCCCCCCCCCCAAAATTAAAAAAAAAAGATCATCTTCTCTATGGTTTCAGATGTCCTGGGGTAATGTGTTAATGCCCAACGGTCTTTACAACTGCATTTTAATAAATATTTCTACTTGTAAGAAAAAAAAATTTATCTCTAGTTATTGGTTACAAGTACTTTTAGCTAACGTGAAGTCATCACTTGGCAAAAAATGTGGTTCCTTGGATAATGAGTGGGGCATGCCATGTCCTTGTTATAAACTATTTTAATTACTAAAGTTTTGGCCTTAATTTTGGGCTATGTTTACCTTCTCTTTTCAATGGTTTAGTGCAGATACAAAATATGTACATTATCTTGTTGTGCTGAGCACAAAGGCCTTTTTTGGTTTGTTGCAAGGGTGAGGAAATTTCTTTCCAAATTGCTTGTAATTATTACTTAATGATACCTCTTCTTTTTTATTATATTCTCAAAAGTAAAGATATAGAAGTCATTTTTTATCTCACCTACTCATTTTTTATATATATTTTTTCCTTTTTAAGTCATCCAACTAAATGGAAAAAGTTTTTTAGTACCAATGTACCAGGTTCTGATTAGAATTCTAATCCAGAGAAAAAGATCAACTTAAAGTTACTAGATATACTCCCCCCCCCCCTTCTTCTCTTTTTCTTTCTATCTTGTGCTGCTTTAATCTTGAATTGGGAGATGTACCGTGTAATTTTTGTTTTAAAAATATCTATGATACTCAAATTTTTGTTTTAAAAAAATATCTATGATACTCTAAAGGGAGGGTTCAAGTTGGTCTCCACTCTCCAGGTGATTGCTAAAAAACAGAAAATACAGATATAAAATTTAACATTTTGTAGTTGCTATCATACCAATTTCTTGTAGTTTATAACTGTTTACACATGGGAGCATAAAGATGAAAAATGATGGGAAAGATTTACATAAAGAATGAAAAGAAAAGTGTGCACAAAGCTTAATCCAATTATCGTCTCTATTTTTCTTTTTGCAGGTGGACGGAACACGACAAAATTTATCCGCAAATGAGAATGAAATGAAGCCCGCGGAATCCATGCCAGATATTGGGACTGTGAGGAGAATAGATGTGGGAGTTCTTAACTTCAAGCACTTATTCATAGCAATGCTTGTCTTACTGGTTTCAGCTGTGACTTTTTTGTTTTTGAACGACTTGAATTTTGATGTCAGTCCATAAGAGTACATTGTTATGAGGAATTTATATCGTAGGTTTTAAATGCAAAGCATGTTGAAGTAATCGAATTTTGGGCTAAGGAAGCAGGAAGTTATGTTGAAGTAATCGCTTTTTTTTTTTTCTATTCCATTGCTGTCAGATTTAACGTTGTTGTTTTTGGATCTTTCTAGTGTACAATCAGTTTGCTGAAAACTGAGATCGTATGTGGTTGCTGGAAAGCAAAAGGAGACGCCTTTCTTGCTTGAGATATCAGTAATGTCATGGATTTTGTATTTTGGATTGAGGGTCTGAATTGACTTTTTCCGCTTCTTACTTTTTAGCGGGTAGGTTGCAAAGTAGAGCTTCAACTAAATTTTATGAATTATCAAATATGATAGTTTTACTTTCGGACAACACTCTTTAGATGTCACGTTATTAATTTAATCGTTTTTTTTATAATATAAGCACCACTTGCTAAATTCTGCATTCACTAATAGATACCTATTCAAACAAAAAAAAATAGTTTATGTTTGAAATTCCATAAATTATTTCACAAAATGGTTGATGATTTAAGAATTGATTTAGTCTTATTGTGTATTTTTATATTTTATTAATCTGCCAAAGAATGCGGGAAAGAAAAATTAGTTTTAAATGAAGTTTAAAGAATAATTAGAGGGATTGAACAAGTGACGCCATAAATTCTCATTCTTATAATTTTAGCTAAAATTTTTTATTATAATTTTAAAATGTTAATTTTCTCGCTTACTTACTTTTTCGTTTGGAAAATTTCTACCTCGGAAAATATTTTTTCATTGCCTGTTTATAGGTGGCTCCTCCCTCTCGCTCTCTCTTTCTCTCTCACGCACTCTTTATTTCTCATACTCCTTACGGAAATGAGAATGAAAATTGACAACGACATCGTGCAATAGTGAAAGGTCCAAGGCAATCCCTGTCGCGTTGGGAAATTTGACAGACAGAATTCCAAGAATCCATTATAGATTTGATTTCAGAAGATTCATTGATTTGTTCACTAGATCCTGCCAAGTTGCTGCTCTAGTCTTTTCGAATTTCCATTCAAGCATGGCTCACTTATCTAACTCTCAACTTCCACACCCCTTTTCCCTCGAAGATGAATTTGAAGAATCAGACCCCGGTGAACCGGTCTCTGATCTCCCATCACTGTCTGCACACGATAATTGGTGCACCGACTCCTCCAACCCCTTTGCAACCGTGTCCTTCGACCATTATTTGAGCAACCATTCAAACTGGTACTCTGATTCGGACTCCGATTCGGTGAGTTGCTTTGTCACAGATCTTTTTGAAAATCGCTCCTCTGAGCACTCTTACCGTCGCTGCGATGATAGTTCTGATATTAATCCATTTTCGGGGGTTCTTTACGATGGTCACGAGGGAGAAGGATCAAGTTATGCGGAGATAGAATTAGGATCTGGATTTGGAACCGAAAAAGATGCTGGGATTTCTGCAGTAGACGAGATATCGGGCTCAGAAAGGGTTCGTTCGCACTCTGATGGTCTTCGAATTGTCGGGTTTAGTTCTGATTCGGATTCAAATAGTGATGATGAGCTTGATAGGGCTATAGAATTCAGTTCTGATGAAAATGATGGCAATAGAATTAGTGGCCTTGACGATTTGGATGTTCGTTTATGTTGGGACAGCCTTTGTTTGGAGGACCAGAGGACCCCTAATGAACATTTTGAATGGGAGGATTTAGAGGAAAGAGTCAATGATGGAGAAGACTTGAGCGTGGTGATTGGTGAGGTCGATGATCAATCAGTAACATCTGGGTTTTCCTATGGAGAAGAGTCGGGTGAAGAGGCACTGAGATACCTTGAATGGGAAATTCTGCTAGCGGTCAACAATTTAGAGAGCGATTCAAGCTTGGAACGTGATGCCACTGCAGGTTCCTTCTTAACGGTACAGGATGATGGTTATATGCATACAGCTGAATATGATATATTTTTTGGGCAATTTCTGGAAAATGAGAGTTCCTTAAAGGGTAGTCCTCCCACAGCTAAAAGGGTTATGGAGAATCTTCCTCTAGTAGAATTGACAGAGGAGGACTTGGAGGGAGAGAATGTAGCTTGTGCTGTTTGCAAAGATGAAATCCTATGGAAGGAGAAGGTGAGACGGCTTCCCTGCTCACACTTTTACCATGGGGACTGCATTATGCCATGGTTGAGCATTCGTAATACATGCCCTGTTTGTCGGTTTGAATTGCCCACAGATGATCCTGATTATGAGCAGAGGAAGAGTCGGAGAACTGCTCATGACCTGTTGGAGTTTGCAGTGCAGATGCAAATTTGAATCTTTGCTTCAGGTTATATCGTGGTTTATGTAAATAGATTTGGCCAGTTCCATCTCCAACTGATGATGGGAGCACAACTGTTGTAGTTAGTTTTCATGTTTTGAAGGTTTTGAATTTGCTCAATTTAGTATTACTCATTATCACGTAAGCTCTGGATTCTGATCAAAATAAATTACATCTTATGTGGATATTACTAATATAACTATGGCAAAAAGAATTAATTTATTTATTGATATTTTACCACAAAGGGAATCACCCTGATGGTTTAATATTCCCATTTATAATCTCATCGGCTACAACCCATGGATTGGTGTGTTTTTAACTCACTATTATGATATGTAAATGTTAGCTATCTGTATATCTGTAGTTTACCTCATATTTTCCCTCCTTCATAAGGATTTGCATTTCTTAAAAAAAGCATAAACATTGAATACTGTTCTTTAATTGAGGGGTATTTTGACTGTTTTATCAGTTGTTACATAATTCTTTGTTGCTTTTGTGGACTTTTTTTTTCTTCTCTGTTGTATAAAGGGAAGTGTTATTATAATGCTTCTACTTCTGTCTGATGGTGATGGACAAAGGTTATTTGCTTATGTCCTATGTCTGGTATGCAGCACATGCACCTTGTGATTACTCATTGTTTCTTTGCTGTAAATTCATATGTGCTGCATGCATACTTCCCAGGTGGCATGTACATCATTTTAATTAATTTTCATTAACATAATTGTTTCTGCTATCTTTCTGCTTGCTGGGTATATTTGTTTGGTATGCTGTTTTCTATATTAATGTTATATTTTGGGAGAAATTATATAATTTTAGCTTTCTCTTAGAGTAGTTTGTTCTTAACATTTAGCTGATTGATTTTTCTTTAATTATTTCAATTTGCATCTTGTTGAGATTTAAGTTATGCTGTATTTTTCTGAGTTGAATATCTTTCAATGGTTTTGTTTGGTTTATTCTTCTAAATTCTTTTTATCACTTGTCTACAAAAATTGCATTAACTCAATGATGACCCTAATTCTTAAGAGTTGGCTACATTATTCTACATGTGAAAGTTTTGTTTCCAATTGTTTAAAACCATCCTACTATAACTCTATCATTTCCTCTACAAGTTTTCTATGTTCAAATTTTTTTTTTCCTCCAAATCTTTTTTTTCTTTTTTAAAATTTCATGTCCTGCATATGAGCTGTATCCTGTTAGTTCTCGTCTACCTCTCCTTCATGTGTGATTCTAATAATTTAATGTCTGGTTGGTTATTCGATTATTCCCTTTTGTCAAATTCATTGAGACTTGGTGTTGTGATCTTATCATGATCGAAGGAGAATTGATCCTTTTTTGAAATAAATAACTGAATAATCTGGATAAGATAGATCTAGATTATCTCAGTTGCTTATAGTCTGTTTGGATAAGAGTTATTTGGATTTATTTGTTTGACAGAAAGGAGGTTAGGTGAATGAGATTTTTTTCTCATTACCTCATTTATTTGTACCAATGTACTCTCTCTGTTTGAGTATGAATAAATAAAATATTCTTCTGTTATTGTGTTCATGGTATCAAAGTAGTAATGGTGAAAACAGCTTTTACCAGTGACAAAAGCTCGGCATTCTCAAGCTGTGCAAATGAAGGAATGGCTGTAAATCTGGCCATACATTCTAATGGATTTGATAATCCATCTCCCTGGTTGACTGTTGAAAAATTGAATGGTAAAAATTACTTGAAATGGGCTCAATCTGTAATGCTCATGATTGATAGTAGTGGAGAGAGCGATGCCACCTTTTAAACTTGGAGGTCTGAAAACTCACTGATAATTGCATGGCTTGAGGACTCAATGGAACTTGCAATTAAGAAACCTTCTTGTTTCTATGATAGGGATTGGGTAGTATGGGATGCCTAAATCTCACATTGAGCAGTATGGAATGTTTGGTGTGGTATTTAGAGAGAGTGGTTCTTCTCCCTTGATAGCACGCTTTTAAGGGTGAGTTCCTCAAGCTTCCTTTGATCCTATCATTTGGTATTAGAGTTGGTCGGTCAATGATACGGAGAGGGTTACTTGTGGATGAATTGGGTAGTATAGGATGTCCAAGTCTCATATTGAATAGTATAAGATACTTGGCGTGGTACTTAAAGAGAGTAGTTTTCTCTCTTGATAGCGTGTTTTAAGGGTGAGTTCCTCATGCCTCCTTGGGTCTCATCAATTGGTATCAAAGTTGGACCGACCTTGACGAAAAGGTTTACTTGCGAAGGGTGTGACCTTGTGGTCGGAGTGATTGATGCAGAGTGCAGTCGTCGAGGACATTGGCTCTTTGGAGGTAGTGCTATGATGGAGTTGCATATTAGATAGCCACAAGTAACTTATGTAGTACTTAAGTGGTATGGTTTTTCCCCTCTACAAGCTAGTTTTTAAAGGTGGCTTCCTTATGCTTATTTAGGTCTCCATCATTCTACCAATGGCTGAAGAAGTATGGAAAATCCATTTGAGAAACCTATTGAGATGTAGAGAATTCATCTCAGGTTTTTGAACCAAAGTTATGGTGATCTAAGTAAGGGGACCAAGAAGTGATGGACTACTACAATGGGCCGATAGCTTTATGGCAAGAACTCGATCTATGTTATGTTGAGAAGTGAGACTGTGCAAAAGATAGTGCAAGACATTTAAAAAGGAAGGAGAATGATAGAGTATATATCTTCTTAACAAGGCTAAGCAATGACCTAGATGAAGTGAAGGGAAGGATGCTTAGATGAGAGCCTTTATCATCCCTGTGGGAGGTGTTTGCTGAAGTAAGGAGAGAGGGAAGGAGAAGAGTGATGCTGGGGGATTGCAGCCAATCATCTACTGAGAGGGTTCAGCTCTAGCCGCTAAAACCAGTTCTTATCATCCATTTAACCTGCCATGGCGGAATAAAATGGAAAAAATCTGGTATGATCACTGCCAAATGCCATGGCATACTAGAGAAACTTTCTGTGTCCCTTGTGGGAAACCACTAAACTGGAAACCGTGCCCAAATCATGACCCAATAGCCTTCCAAGCATTGGGTACAGCAGAGCAAGTGCATTCTACAAATGCAGAAAATTCTACAGAGGCACTTACCTTCAGTAAGGACTAAGGAACAGCTAGACCAACTGTATAAACTTTTCTCATCCACACAATTCTCAAAAACCACTCCCTCTTGTTCTTTGGCCCAGAAAGGTAATCATCCCCAATTAATATCCTTTAATGTGTCTTTAGATTTTGCATACCCATGGATCATTGATTCTAGGGTAACCGATTGTATGAGTAGATGTTACTCTTCTTGTCCTTTAGTCCATGTGCAAGAAATCAAAAAGGTAAAATAGCTGATGTTTCTCTTTTAGCAATTTCTGGAAAAGGATTAGTGGCTATCTCAAAGTCATGTGCTTCATGTTTCTTGTAATTTACTCTCAATTAGTATCTTCATGTTTCTTGTAATTTATCCTCAATTAGTAAACTAACTAAAGATATGCAGTGTTGTGCTAATTTTTTTTTTAATTTCATTATAAATTTTAGGAATTAAACTTGGAGAAGATGATTGGCAATGTTAAGGAGTATAGTGGGCTCTACTATGTTGAAACTGAAAGTGAAGTGAGTGAACAAGCTCAATTGACTAGTTTTGAGCCTTTTTATGGTCTCAATGACAATAAAATTATGCCTTGGCATTTTAGATTAGGTCATCCAAATTTCCACTACATGAAAACAATTGTTTCCAGATTTATTTCATAATAAAAAGTAGTTTTCTTTCCCTTGTGATGTCTGTCAGTTTGCAAGACATTGATGTGCATCGTTTTCAATACAATCATAGAGACCATAAAAACCATTTACAATTATTCACAGTGATATATGGGGCCCATCAAAGAGTCACCAAAATTTCTGGAAAAAATGGTTTCTTTCGCTAATAGATGATCACACACAGATTTGTTGGGTCTATCTACTTAAGGATAAGTCTGATGTTGAACAAGTGAGTAGGAATTTTTACACTATGATCGAAATGCAATTTCAAGAGAAAATTCAGGTATTTAGGAGTGACAATGGGAAAGAGTATTTTAATAAAGTTTTGAGCAATTTTTTTGAAGCTAAAGGCATTATGCATCAAAGCTCTTGCATTGATACACCTCAATAGAATGGTGTAAGAGAACAAAAAAATAAACATATTTTAGAAGTTGCTAGATCACTTAAGTTCACTACTAAAGTACCTAAATATCTGTGGGGAGAAGCTAACTGCTACTTTTTTAATCAAGAGAATGCATTCAAGAGTGTTGAAGTTTCATACACCATTACAAAATTTTCAAAGTATTTTTCCTTTATCACGACTCATATACAATATTCCTCTAAAAATATTGGGTCGTGTTGCTCTTGTATATCTTAATAATAGAAGTAAGTTAGATCTGCAGCCAGTAAAGTGTGCTTTTGTTCGCTATTCACCAGCACAAAAGGGCTATAAATGTTTTGATCCCAAGTCAAAATATTTTTTTGTCAGCATTGATGTTACCTTTGTTGAGTCAAAGTTTCCTTGAAACAACTTCTCTTCAGGGGGGGAGTCTAGTGAAGTCTCGGTTATTTTTTATTTGCAATTTGGAAATATTATACCTGTTCACATCACGGACTTTAGTGAGGGGATACAAGAATCAATTAACAACCTTGATTTCACTAAAACTGATCGTTCAAATACTGAACCTGATCTTGCAAAATCTGGAAGTGGATCAACCTATATCTATGCCAGCAAATGACCTTAAAACAAGGGCAAAACCAGAATTGAAAGTTTACTCAAGTCTAGGACAGGTGCAAGGAGGAGACACAGCTGTTCCCTTACAGAACCAATCATTTAACCTGAGTACAGAACTGTTGACAAGTCCAGGTAACCAAACTGAACCAAATTTATCACTTTTTAATGATCTAGATATGCCAGTTGCCATTAGAAAAGAAAATCCTGTTCTTTTACAAATTTTCCATTGTACCCGATGTCTAAATATGTGTCTTATGAGAACCTTTCCTCTTTGTTTCTCTATTTTACCTCACAATTGTCAAGAGTGGATGTTCCTAAGAATATACAGAAGGCTCTTGGTGTTCCTGAATGGAGAAAGGTTGTCTTTGAAGTATTGGAAGCATTGGAAAAGAATGGCACATGGGAGAAGGAAGATTTACCTAAAGGAAAAATATCCATAGCCTGCAAATTCAACTTAGATGGATCCTTAGAGAGTGCTACAAGACAGGATTGGTTGCTAAGGCTTCACACAAACATAGTGAATTAATTATCAAGAGACATTGTACCAGTAGCTAAACTAAATACTATACTAGTTCTCCTATTGCTGCAAATTTGGAGTGGCCCTTACACCAATTAGACATAAATAATGCTTTTCTTAGTGGAAACTTGATGGAAGAGGTATATATGGATGTCTCACCAAGCTTTGAAGAAAAGTTTGAAACCAAGGTTTGTGGATTAAAGAAATCTCTATATGGGCTAAAGCAATTTCCAAGAGCATGATTTGTAGGGGTGAACAAAACAGAACAAAACCATTCAAACCGAACCAAATCAAACCAAACTAATAAAAACCGATTAACAAATGGTTTGGTTTGATTTTTTAAAATCTAAAATCGATTAATTCGATTCGATTGTCGGTTCATGGCATGTTTGGTTCGGTTAACTGACAAGTTGCCTATACTATTTTATTATAAAATATTACTCTTATTTTATTTTATTTTTTTTACTTTTCAAAACTTTTTGTTAATTTATAGGTGTTTTTTAGACTAAAAATAAAAATAATAAATTATAAATACATTATTATTGGTTAAAATTTAATAAGATGCATAATATTAGAAATTAAATTTTATATATTGCAAAGAATAAAATCCTAAAAAAATATTTTTGGCCAAAAAAATATGAACCAAACTGGACCAAACCAAACCAAACCGAACAAAAACCGATTAGAATTCAAAACCGAAAAAGTGTAAAAAATTGTTGAACCGACAAGGTTGGTTCAGTTTGGTTTTAGTCTAAAACCGAATCAAATCGAACCTATGAACACCCCTAATGATTTGAAAAACTTACAAAGTCCATGAAGAGACAAGGATGCAGTCAAAGCCATTTTGATCATGCAATGTTTGTTAAGCACTCAGTTGATGGTAAGATAGCTATCCTAATTGTCTATGTGGATGACATGATTTTGATTGGAAATGATGAGATAGAGATAGCCAATTTATAACATGGCCTTGTAGCAGAATTTGAGATCAAAGATATGTGACAGCTAAGATACTTTCTAGGAATGGAGGGTGCTAGATTAAAGAAGGGCATTGTGGTCTCTCAAAGAAAGTATGTGATGGACTTACTTCAAAAAATCGGGATGTTTGGATGTAAGCCTAGAGATGCACCAATAGATCCAAATCAGAAATTGGGAGAGATATTTGAAGGAGTTGTGGTGGACGTAGGGAGGTACCAACATCTTGTTGGAAAATTAATTTATCACTCCCATATAAGACCAGATATTGTTTTCACAATGAGTGTTGTGAGTCAATTCATGCACTCACATTACAAATTTGGAGGCAGTTTATCATATCTTGAGATGCCTCAAAGGTACTCTTGGAAGAGGTTTGTTGTTTATAAAGAATGAGTAGAGAAATGTAGAAGTATATACAGATGCTGATTGGATAGGTTCAATTACAAATAGAAGATCTACTCAAGATATTGTACATTTCTTTGGGGAAATTTGGTAACACGGGATGTGTGAAACACCTTGGCTGCAGCGAATCCTTGAAGAACTAAAGCTAAAATCAGATTCTCTTATGAAGCTGTTTTGTGATAACTAGGCAGCAATGAATATAGCACACAACCTAGTACACTATGATTGCACAAAGCATGTGGAGATTGATAGACATTTTATTAAGGGGAAGCTGGACAGTGGAATAATTTGCATGCCATTTATGCCTACATTGCAACAAACAGCAGATGTCCTTACCAAGAGTTTGCCTAAACTTAAGTTTGAATCACTTGTAACCGGATTGAGTATGACTAACATCTTGGCACCAAGTTAAGGGGTGTGTTGTGATCTAAGGAGAATTGATCATTTTGTTTAAATAAATAACTGAATAATCTAGAATAGATAAATCTAGATTGTCTCAATTAGTTATAGTCTGTTTGGATAAGATTTGTTTGGATTTATTTGTTTAACAGTAAGAGGTAAAGTGGTTGAGATTTTTTCTCCTCTACCTCATTTATTTATGCTGATGTGCCCTCTCTGTTTGTGTATGAATAAATGAAATATTCTTCTTGTCCTGTTATTGTGTTCACTGAGATATAATGCGAAAGCATAGAATAAATTCTACCGTTGTTGTCAGTATAGAATGCTAGTATTAGAATGTCTCTAGATTTCCCTTCATAGAAACTTCTATTCATTTGTTCTTATGCTATATTTAATGGAAGAAAGTTTTTTGCACATGTTTTTATTCAATTTTTTCTATTTTATGTACATAAACATAGGCCCTTTCTTTTCTTTTTTTTTGGGTTACATCAACGGAGCAGGCCCTTTTATAAGTTTACTTATGTAATGGGACGAATGAATTTATACATCTTTGTTAAACATATATGAAGTTTTTTTTTTCAGCTTTGTTGGTTTTTTTATTTGTTATCCACAATTGAGGCTATAGCTATTCTTTCATGGATAATCTTTAGCACTAAACTCATCTTTCCTCTCTGAATACTGAACTTTTATATATTCACTAGTCTTAACTTTTCTCCTGAATTTACATTTTTCTTTGATCCTTTGAATATATATGTAAATTAGGCATATAAGCTATACACATAAAATAATCCTAGAGAAATGCTACAGTTTACTTTGTTTTGCAACAAGGCTTTTTGTAATGGCAGGCAAACAGCATAAATATGTTGTATAGATGTGGAAGTATAGCATAGTTTTCAATGTCATATTAACTAAGTGGGGCTTAAGAGGCAGCTGTGTGTCAAACAGGCGTATCAGACCTGGAGCCCTATTGTCTGGTTTAGGACTAACAGAAGTGTTAATTGCTTGTATCGTTGGTACCTGTTTCATGTGTTACATTTCTGAACCACTGTTTTCCTAGTGTAATTCTCAGCAACAGAGAAAGTCCCTTGGACTTACTTCCTTCCTTAAACTGTCTGATTACAAGCATCTTAGCCTCAGAGGCTAAGCATCAAAGTACTTCTTGCCTTTTTTGTTTGGTTTCCATTTCTTGATTGCCAACAATTTTCTCAAGAGGGCTTGATTTCCATTCTCTTTCATTTTTAAACACTACTGCTCAATCTAACATCTCTCCCGGTTTCTTTTGATTGTGCAATGAGGTTTCACCTTGTTTGGGTGGCAAATAGTAAGGTTGACCATGTAGAAGAGGACAGTATGATAAAATCACCTTTTGCTTTCAGAGTACCGAATTTGTTATAGTATGTGATACTTTGGATGCCAACAGAGCATAGATAGAATATTGTCCCTTCCATTATTTCGAAAATATCTTGTAGAGGACGGAGTAATTGTTTGTTATCTGACCAGAATTAACTGCTCCCTGACCTAGGTTTTCTTGGATGCCATGTCCATTTATGTTCTCAGTTGTTTTGGAATGTGTTAGGCATGTCTGCCGTGTGTAGCTAACGCCCTCTGAGCTTCTTTTTCTGAAATTGTAGCAACACACTGAACAAATGGAGACTGTAATATGACAAAAATACCAGAAGTTGGCCAGTTTTTCTGGACATTACAGCTTCTTCCTGAAGAAGCAAAACTAGATCAACGACTATCAACAATAAACGTTGCAGACATGACGATGATTAAGTGTAATCATTGTGGTCCTTCACTGCCTTCTCAATCCTTTTTCTGATGATAAATTGAATACGGGGCTAACTATTTTACCAGCAATGTATGCTAGTGTTGCAGGGCAGACTCTTTTAGGCTCATGATGACCTTCTCTGTTTCTTGGTGTAAATTTGAGTTGACCTCGTTTATTCATGCGAAATACTTTTCACAAATATGGCATGAAGTTTTGTATTGTTATATACTGTCCTTCATCTGCAGACTAACATCCTTCAAAGATTCTTACACCAGAAAACTTGAGCCCATGAATAGTAGTCCTTGTAGTAGCAAAGGTAATGAGTAACTATATGGCATGGCTGCAATTTCTTAAATCCATTAGGTCCTGCGAATATATTTTTCTGAACTCCAGTTTTATTAGCCATCCTTCCTATTCCTATGTGCGAACGTGGGCAATAAATCCTACATGTAAACAAAATTTAAGTCAGTTGTGCCCAATCAAAATGCTTCAGCATATACACGAAGAAATTATGCTTGATTATGAAAGCTGGAATGACGGAAAAGAGCCTAATTTATTTGAATAGCTTTATTAGTTAGATGGTCAAATTTATCATGTTGTGGGATCAATTGGAATGGAAAAGCGTTCAACAAATTAAAGCGAGAAAGTAGCGGTTCTTGTGACGAAGACTGAAGAGCAAGATAATGGAGGAGACAAAAGGGGCTTGAATATTTTGCTTCGCTAAATCTTTTACACTCAAAAGCACCAAACGCACGACCCTAAATTGTGACCTCAACAAAAGTGTCAAATCCATTGCCTTTCATCAGTGTTGTTTCAGGCACTAGCAATCACCTGAAGCCTCAGCACCCACCGCACCATTACCGTCCTCGTCGTTTGTACTCATCTTAACACTACTTTTCCGCTAAAAAATTGTGGACCAAAACAGCATTTCTTTGCACAGTTCTAGAGCTATTCATCTCAGGGCATGTCTCCCTGTATGTCACATTTGATAAGTGACACTTAGGCCTAGCTTTCAGCATCAATAATTTTTAGTTGAGAAATTAGATTTTTGTTGCGCAGTATCAGAACCATATAAATTTAAGAGGAAAGGAAGAGTAAGTTTTATTGGGAATCAAATTCATTCTTCAACATTTTTCACCACAGTTTAAAGACTTAAGCTTGATAAATATTTGATATCTTTTTTTTCTTACCAGATAGTTTAAAGACTTGAGTTGGATAAATATTTGATTAGGTTACGTAACGTATTGTTCATAGTGTCACTTTCTCTCATGCATTTCTCGGTTAATCTAGGTGGGTAATTTGTAACCTGCCATTAAAAATTTGTACCCATATAAAGTGCAATTCCAGTTGGTGTGTCTGATGAGAACGAACACGTGCCTCATTCCTGACCACGTCTTATGCTTAAACTGAACACCAAAGGTTAATTTGCTTTCAGGATTCTGTGACTGGTGGCACACAATGTCATGGTCTCTTTCGCTATCTTGCACAATCCTAAAAGTGGCTTTGATAGTTTAATACTGAAATGGCTGTCGATTTTTACGGCAGCAAACCGTATAACCTTGTGACCTTGAGGAATGTTTATATAACGTTTTAGGCTAAACAAAATTCTCTTCTCTATGTGAGATCTCGTGGTGGATTAACTTTACCTATCCACTTTGAGAGATTTATTTTTTAATCTATGAATTGGAGTTACATCACTAGCAAAACAGACACACACACACACAAAATAAACAAAACACAAAGTTGTCATTTTCATTAATGGGGAGGAAGGCCTGTGATTCCTTAGTGTCCACATTGGCAATCAAAGAGAGCACTCATTCCCTCTAGAAACCTTGGCTCCATATGTGGCCCTTGAGAGTGGCTTTGGTTCAACATTTCTAACAAGTATACTCCTCTCTCTTCCTAGAGGATTTTTATATTTTTAATAGGTTAAGTGGGGACTTAAAATCATTATTACTTCAATCATTTTGGTTTTGAAAATGATAGCGAGGAAGAGGGTCTCTCTCAAGCTAGTGACCCCTTGTTTAGCTTTCTTTGGTTGCTGCTTGCTTCAGCTTGTACCTCACCCACTAACATTGACATCACCAGTAAACTCTGCTCTTTGCAGAAGTTAGTCTCTCTGTGAACTTTCGTCCTGCAGGTTCAAAGCAACTATTTCTCATGGCATCCCTATTTAAGTCCAATACAGATTGGAGATGTATAGGCAAAACAGGATTTGAATGGTCCACCAATATGCATAATTGAAACCCCTCCCCCCCCAAAAAAAATCTGGGTTACAAAAAGAATAATGAAAAACGATTGTTTGTGTAAGTATATCCACTACTAGAAACCAGGAAAAAGCTTATCCGCTTAGTCCCAAATAATTCCAACATCTCTGTTTCAGGGCTGCGCCTGACAAGAAATTCTAGTCAAGAAGGCACTGGATTAGGGACAATTTGGTGAGGTGATTGCAGAGACATCACTGAGTGTTGAAAAGAGCACTGATAAAAACAAAACCAGAAGAAGCACAGGGGACAACTTGTAACACGCAAGAAGGAACAAGCCACACAATGACACAAACATATCTTCAAGAGAGTGGTGCATATCGCAGCATATCACATGGTAAAAATTCTGTGTTATGATAGCAGTTGATATTTTCAATGTCAGATTAGAAGTTTGATTTATCCCCCCATATTTTAGAGAACAAGAGGAAGGATTATGCAAGATGACGTATCTCTCCTTCTCATTAATGAATTGCAGCTTGCTTTAGTTTTGTTTATAAGATGTGTATCATCCTCTGCTTGGATCTAACAACTCAAGTTTTAAAGTTGATTGATTTTTTCTTTTTTATTAAAAAGTCTATTTGACTAAGTGATTAAGGATTCAATCATTTCAACCTTTAATAATAGTGGATTTGTAGTTATCCGTACTTGAAATTAAAAATCAATTTTTGCATTCTCTAACTTCATAGTTTAAACTTGAATGTTTGTTTCATTGGAAAATTGACCCCCAAAAAAAAAACTTGTGTCTGTTTTGTCAGAAAAAAAAATTCACCAATCTAACCTTTACTTCAAATTTTAAAAAATAATTTTCTTATAGAACTAAAAAAAAAAAAAACCATTTCTATCGCTATAAATTTATTTTCCCTATTGTCACTTGCCATGGGATAATATTATCATAAAAGCTCACAATAGACTATATTTAGACCCAAAAAAAATTTTCATGGAAAATTTTTTAATGGAACATACAATAGAAAATTTTTCTATGGAAAAGTGTTTCAAACACAATTTTTACAAGTTTTATGTGAACAGTAAACTAGTAAGGAGCAGATAGATCTTCGGGTTCTTCTGATTAATAGAAGCCAAAGGTTGATAGCGAGGCAAAACCCAAGCAGATTGCTAGTTCTACAAGCTGAAAGAACATCTGGCTCTTGTGTTATGGTTGGAATATTAGTTTAGTAAAGATCAATTATAGGTCATAGCACACTAAACTAGTATATGATTGTGTTAAAATGAAATTAAAAAATGAAATTAAACTAAGTGGCAGACTTTGAAAGGCACTTAGCTATCATAGATTCAAATCAGTTTGTGTCATTGTCTGCTATATATATATATATATATATATATATATTGGAGTTATAAAAATAAGCTGCTCAACACATGTCAAGAGATGGTAAGCTGTGGTTGGATAATCTACGAGAACTGACACTAGCACACACAGTTGCAGCAACTGCAATAACACAATAAACAAGTTTGATGACGAGTGGCATTATGTTGTGTTAGCCCCAGTAGAAAATTGGGAATACCATTAGCCAATTTTGCTCAAGAATAAACCACCACTTTTCTTATCCACAATAATATTGTTAGTGGCCCAAAACCTGCAAGAACTACGTAAGCCAATAAATTATTTTACACACACACACACACACACACACATGCATAGCCAAGTAATTAATTAAAATGCAGCACGAAAGCAAAAATCCTGAATACAATACCGTGTGCACACGGAAGAAGATAATAATCTTTTCTTTAGGCATGCAAATAAAGGTGTGCATTATTTTACAAGGACAATGAGGGGATGTTTTTGAGATTTTTGTTGAGAAATGTCATAGTACGTGTCGATTCCAGTGAAGTGTTCAAGTACTAGTATCCCATTTCAAAGATTCTTTGTCATGATCTTTCTTTCTTCCTGTTTTTTTTTTAATCTTTTTTGAACCAGAAATATGGGTTTTGTTTGGCTCGTAAGTGAGAGGTTGTGATGCTTGGCTTGGGTATTTTTAGATGGGAAAAAACAATAACAAATGTAGTGATATGATAATTGAAAAAATGGGTATATATATATTTGATGAAATCCCATAATCCTTTCTTGTCATGTGGGGGAAGAAGAAAAGAAATGTGGGTTGTCATAGTGGGGTGCACACATGCTTTCAAAGGGACACACCTAGCCCAGGCTTACCACCCCTACTTTTACTCCCAAACAAAATGGAAAAGAATAAAGAAATAAAGAAAAGACCCCACAAACCCAAGATTACTTCTAAAAATAATGATTTTATAAATAATTCGACTCTTGTGATGGAGCTCTCCACTATAATATTACATTATGATTGTCATCTTAATTTAATCATTTGCAATTCAATTTAATTACGTCCAAATATAAATAAAAAACAGTGACCTTACAAATCGAGGAAAAAAAGAAGAAGAGTTTTCATTTTAATGAAAAGTAAATTAGTATAGTTTTACAAAGAGTCTGACATTTTAAAAAGTGGAAATATCTATGAAATTTTGAGTTTTTTTACTTTAATTTAATTATGTAAGTTTTAATCAATGAAATATGAAAAGTGAGAATTTTAATTTTCAACTTATAGTACAGAATTAATTTTTTCTAAGAAATTGAGTTTTATCCTTAAATTGCTTTAATAGAAATCTATTTGAAAATGACAACACAACAAATTGCTAACAAGACGAGAGGCCAAAATTTTGTAAGCCCCATAACTATTTTATACGATTTAAACTTATATATTTTTATTAAAAATTTAGAAAAGAAATGCAAGTGCCTCCTTTAAGTTTGATCTATTTACAAACAATTTTTTTAACTTTAAAAATCAAGAATCATCACTTCCAGTATCATTCTTCAAAATTTAAATCTTTTTTTTTTCATATGCACCAGAAAACAACACATTGTTAATAACTGAATTTGATGTAGCATCTTCATTGAAAAAAAAAAAAATTAAACCCAAAGGTTTAAATCTTGAAAAATGATAAGTTCAAAATATTTTTATTTCTAAAATTAAAGAATATATTTACAAATAACTTAAAATTAAATAAAAATATTTGTTAATTGTTTTCTTCGCCCTCAAAAATCTAGTTACAATCCCAGTTCAATTGTGAAGAGTTATGAAATAAAATAAATGTTAAATTACATAAAATCTCTTTAAATTTTGAATTATATATAAATAATTTTTTAATATTTAAAATTTGACAATGAATTTTTAAAATTTTTAATTTATATAAAAAAATTTATTCTTATTAGTTAGTTTATTATTTTATTAATAGAACATAATATATTAATAACAATAAATTCATTAAACTTTATTTTTTGAGTAAACAATCTCCTAAATTTTAAATTATATACAAATAAATCTTATAATATGTTATGTTATATTAGTGAATTATCGGATTAATTAATAATAAAAAATTATTTACATAAATTTAAAAATTCAAAAAAAATTCATGGTTAAGTATTAAAAGTTAAAAAAATTATTTATATAAAACTAAAAATTAAAAAAAAAATTGTATAATTTAACATAAAATAAAATGATAAAGTTACTCAATTTATGGTTACACTAAATAAAAAAATGTAAAAGGAAAAAGGAGAATTTGTGTCCAGTTGAGGTATTTTGACATGATGGATAACCAATGGGGCAAGCGAGGGGTGCCGTAGGGAGCCACGCGCGTTGGAATGGGATGGACCCCGCAGGTGACATCCATCGTGCGCCCGCGTTTTTCTCGTCTGCCTAACGCTTATTATTTTAGTTTTTGTACTTCTTTTTTTTTTTAATATGGCTGTGGGGTCCTATGTTTGGTAAGAGAATGGTAGCGGTTAAATCAGGCACCTTCCGTGCCTGACTGAAGCCGTTATTATGGGGCACTGTCCCTTGGTCCACACACTCTTCTTCTCTATTTGCCCCTCCCATTTCCTTGGATCCTACGCAAATCCCAAGGCTATTATGGTAATGCCCTACTCTCCACATCCCCTCAATGATTTTTCCCTCCTTGATAAGATACGCAACTTGGACACGGACAAGCTGGATGTTGCTAGTTATTTTACTGGCTGAATTTTTAGGGTTTCTTTTAACAACATATATATGTATGTATTCTGTTTTCCTTTATATATGTATAAATTTTAAAGGTATAAATTTATTTATTTATTTATTTTCTAATCGTGTATTATTGATAAAGATTACTGCATAGGAAATTTTTTTTTTTTTTTTTTTTTTGCTTGTTTGTGTTCCTATCAACAACACAGGTCTAGAACAAGACGATAAGCCAAACGACGATTAAAAAGAATAATCAAATGGATTAGAAGATGAGCAACTAGAGTGTAGAGAGGCAACGACCAGTTCACGAGAAGAAAATGAGAAAATGTGAGACTAAGAGTCATTCTTGGTAGATATTGTGCTTAAATGTTTAGAGTACATTTTACTAAGGTTTTCTTGCATGAATCATGTTAATTTGTGTTTATGATGCTCTTGGAAGAAGTTGAGCTCCTATGCTATGTGCTTCTGCTATCCGTAAACGGAGCTAAGCTCCAGTTAATATTTTGTGTTTTACGGTTGTTGACATATTTGTAAATATGGAAAACATCTAGTTTATTAGGAAACTATGTTAGTGTTTTTAGAAAATTATTGTTTTTATTGTTCAATGTATTTCTATCAACAAAATAGTTCCTTGGACAAGAGATATGATGGGCAAACTCCAAACCCCCTTAAGCATGTTGTTCATACACTTCGTCAGGTTCTTTGTTATGTGATCGTAACAGTAACCCTAAAAATCGTATGAACAACACTACTTCTCCCTAAGAATTTCATCGATATAGTTCACATTTCACAACTTCGTCGTCCTACCTAGCAACACTCTCGTCTTTTGCTCTGCCACTTGTCACTGGTACTAATGGTTTGTACATGCAATGCTAAGATTAGTAAATTTACAGAAGACCAATATTGTTAAATACACATATACTCACAACACTAAATGTGCGATGGAGTTAATCTCACTTATGAAAATGTTCTTAAGCCTCGTGTTCCTGAAATGGGAAACGAGGTTACTGGCTAGGTGACAGAAGCAAAAAACATGGCATGCTAGCAATGGTCACTAGCAGACGCTCATTGCTGACGGGTGCATATTTACCTTTCTCTATGTGATATCGTGCCAATCCTAAGAACCATGACGACGCCCTTCGAATTTCTCATTCCATTTACCTTAAACATAATGGGCACAAAATTTTGGTTCTTACCTTGAGCTGTAGCTATCGAAAACATCCCGCGATATTTACCACACAAGAAAGTTTCATCGGTTTGGATCAACAATTTCAAGTGCCGAAAGGCATCAATGCATAATTTCTACAACTAGAACACACGATGGAAGAACTTTGGCATAGTGTTTGTGTGTGTCTTGGATGGCGACACATGCCGTACGATTTCGGCATGTGTGTTCGTCCTCATCGACAACATATGGCCAATTTTTTTTCCTTTTTTTCAAAAGAACTCTTCTAGACTTGTGTCATTGATGAGAATGTGCAAATAAACATAAAATCTTTTTGCCGATGTAGTGAGCCTTATGGTCGACCCTTGATTAGAAAAAATAAAACAAACATGGGCTGTCAAAATTAGTCGTTGCGTGTGTGTGTAAAGGGATTACAAGATAATACCAATAAATAAATAAATAAAGATATTCCTGAAAAAAAAGGGTAAACATTTAGCACCACACCTATTGCGGGTTAATGCAAGTTGGAAATAAGTTAATAAGATCCCACAATTTTTCCTATAGTATATATAGTGCCAAACAAATTTTAGACATCAATTAATTTCTGATTTTTTTTATGAAATAATTTGCTTAGCAAAATTTAAGGATGCTTAATAAGAATAATATTATGTTTGGATATTTAGATTAAATTTGTTTCATATGATTAAAAGATCATTTAGGTTCACGAACCAGAAGCCTTCGATTCTCATATTTGTATACAACTGACATGAATTTTTTTACTTGTTAAGCTGTTCCAATTGTTGTCATAATTTTATTGGACTTTTTAAAACTGTTAATGTAGATATTGAAGTGTAGAGAGAGAGAGAGAGAAGAATTATTTGAATAGTCCAAAATTGTAAAGATTGACCTCAGATTTACTTGGTTCTTGGAGTCAAGTTCAGTTGAACCTTTCATGTAAGTTGTTAACTATTTTTTTTTTGTTTTTTGCTTTTTAACTATTAGGTAAACCACAAACTATGAATAAAATTAAACTTTGTTTTATGGATTTGACTTAGAAAAGGAAAGACAGATGCACGAGTCTTTGCAGCTTGCATTCCAATAATTAATTAGCAGTGAGTTCAAAAAAAATGATCTCACAAAACCAGTTGTAGCTCTATTTTTTAACCAGGTGCCTGTTGTCCTAGGTCAATGACCAAGTTGACTAAGAAAAAAGGGAAATAATAAAATTTTTATGAGTGTTAATCAAATGGAAAAGTCAATTTGTAAACTTTGGATGTCTAAGTGGGGTAGCATTTTGGCCAACCAATGGAGAGTAAATATATAAAGTAGATTAGTATAGTACAAGTATATTAAAATTGGTCAATGAAAGACATACTTATCCAAATATCCTATTATGAACACATCTCTATCCCTACAATCTCAGGCTAAAAGAAGACAAATAGAGAGAGAGAGAGAAATCAAGAGACAAGAAAAGAAAGAGGAGTCTAAATCTGTCTAATGATATTGTTGACCGTCCAGTCCACTCAACCAGACACATAGGGGAAGTGCAGGAATAAAGCATTTGTCTAAAATCAGATTTTGGGATTCCATTCTTCTGAATGCATTTAAGTTTTTCATAATTAGTGGAGTGTGCAATACAAAGTACCATTTCTCAGTCATTATTTTCCACCATATTTATGCATCATCTTTTTTCCACTCACTTTAGTGGTTAAGAATAAGAACCCTCCCTCGGAAATGAGATAACCAAACATTAGACAGTACAAATGAACACCATTTTAATGTATGGAATATGATAAATGTCCGAAAGAAAAATTGAAACAGATAGAGGCAGGTACGAGCACTTTGTGATCTTTACATTTTCTTATGCTAATAACAAAATGAATCACTACTTTGTTATTAAGTCTAGCTCATGTCATCATTTTCTTTAAACAATGCATTAGAATATCCTGGCAAGAAGTGGCAGTATAGAATCATTGGCCTCTTTCTGATTATATATACAACAACTTGTCAACACCACTACAAATATGCGAACTTTTTCCCCTCTCCATTAGTGTTATTATGTCATATCATGTTCACTTCATGTATATCCCTTAAAGCTTTATGATATTAGTTGACGAGAAAAAATAATAAATAAAAATGATATTTTAGGACGCGCAAAAGAAAAATGAGAATTTGAACATTTATTTACAATCCCACACCATTTAGTTTAACTAAATGACAGTTGACTGGAATAACCAAGAGAATATGCCGGAAAGGGTGAAAAACAAAGAGCTATCACTGTTCAGTTGCTCTGCAAAATATAGCAGACTGATGCACTGAGTATTTCTTCAACATAATTGGTATGGGCGTAATTAGGTGAATCTTCCTTTTTCACTGCGATTAATTACCATTAATCCGTCATTACTACAGTGTAATAGATTCTGATTAGTACCTAATCATACTTAAAAAAAGAAGTGGTGATTGCTGATCAAAGATTTAGCTTCTCTTTAACCCATACGTATATGCTTGTTTTTGCAGGTCCCAGTAGAAGTGGTTCTTGAGTCATCAAATCCTTAACCTTTTCTATTTTTTCTCTTCAGTTATGAATTTAGAAATGAGCTTACCTTTTCAACCTCCATTTTCTTCCCATTTCTAATGTCATTTGAGAGAAAACAATCCAACATAGAATCAGCCTGGAATTTTGTAAACTTAATAATATAATGAATTTAATTGACTTGTTGAGCTCCAATTTTTCTCCTGTGCTTGCTTTTGCCACAACAGTCAAGTAAAATTATTATACTCCCATGATATGAGCTGCCTCTCTGTCTATCTGATGTAAGCATTTGTTTTGCTCCTAAATGATTATCCTCAAAGCCAAATTGCTTTCCTCTCATGTCATTCACGCATAGCATGTTCACATGCACCTCATCCCCACATGCCACATGAACAGAACATTATATTATGCACATACATACATCCATACATAAGTGCAATGATAAACAGTTTTCTAGCGTAGACTCAGCCTACCGCATCATATAAACTCTGTTCAAAACAACAAAAAATATACAACTTTGATATAGTGGAGCTCGTTGAATCATGTGTGCCGAACACCAATTGATTGGTAACCATACACAAGAATGCATCATGCTAAACCCTTTGCATAGACATATTCTGCATGATAATCTAAGCTTTTAAGGATTTTAGCCATTGTTTTCTGGCTGCTTTTAGTAGGCCCTTTTAGCCAGTTTTCCTTCCTATATAATACCTACCCTGGTCACTCTTCCTTCCTCCTTCTCAGAACCAACCCAATCCACCATCCCTTTTCCTCCAAAACCTGCAAACTGTTGCTTATTAGTTGAATACAAATTATAAAACCATGCAGGCCAGAGAGGTTTCAGGAATCAATTATCAGCTCCATTCAAACCCATATCCATACCCGACTCATTACAGTGCTATACAGAACAGTGTATCCACATTCCAACTTCACAGATTCTCCAATCAGCTATACAATTTGCAAAACCCTCCTCAAGTTCAGGACTTTAGTCCTCAATCATCGTGTCTCAGCAGCAATTCCACTTCTGATGAAGCAGATGAGCAGCAGCAGAACCTCATCATCAACGAGAGGAAACACAGGAGGATGATATCCAACAGAGAGTCTGCGCGTCGGTCACGCATGAGGAAGCAGAAGCACTTGGATGAGCTCTGGTCGCAGGTGGTGTGGCTCAGGAATGAGAACCATCAGTTGTTAGATAAGCTGAACCATGTGTCGGAGAGCCACGACCACGTGGTTCAGGAGAATGCTCAGCTGAAAGAGGAAGCCTCGGAGCTTCGTCAGATGTTAAGGGACATGCGGCTCAACAGTCCCTGCCCTTCCTTGAGTCCTCTGGAGGATGTCCTCTGCAGCTCCCCGTACCTCGGATCTGATTCCTCGAACCAATCCTTAACAAACTCGATTGACCAGCTTGGTTGATTTAAATTGGACGGCAAAGATTTTTATTGTCTCTTTGATTTTCTTTATCTTTGGTTCCTCTGTCTGTGTGGAAGTAAGGAAAAAAAAATAGTGTTTGCCTCCTTTAGAGCTCTGTGCGGTGAAATGATAAATGGAAATAACATGTTCTTGAGTATCTTTGTTTGAATATCAGCTCTTTATGAACATTAAGAATTCAGACGAACCATATAGAAAAACTGCAGGACTAATTTGAACAGCTAGGAAAGTAAGAGACGCAATTATGATCACCACCCAGAAAAAAAAAAAAATTGGGAAGGCTTGCTGGAATCATCTTTGGGCAATAACCAATGAAATCTGGACAAGTAAAACTACCTTTTCAGTAAAAAATGACTAACAAAACAGGAATAAGTGAAGCCAAAATAAATCAGATGTGAATGTAAAGCCAAAATAATGGTATGAATCCTTTTCGTAAAATAAGAGAAGTAATAATGTCAGGTGGTCTTGGGTGGGGGAGAGTTAGACATGACGCAGAGAGATGAAAGGGTATCTGCGATGGTTATTGGCTGATAATACAAAAGTTGCCAGAAAAGGAAAAACATTAGGACAGGCTACCCACTAAAATCCCAAGTACTATTTGAGGGCAACCTAGTCTAAATATCATTGGAAAATAACCTTAAAAGCTTTAGTAATCTGCTTTCCCAGGTTTGGACAGTGATCAAACTGAAGCTCATGCAATATAGATTTGCCCAGAAAAAATCGTAGAAATTAATGCAATTGTATTCACAAGCATGCTCATATATTTTACCTTTAAGCTGCGTTTTGTTGACCTTCGAGTCACTCGATCCTAAAAAGAGCAAAAATGAATAAGATAACCTCACATTTCAAACCTTGGTCACTGGACTTAGCTCTGGTAATTGGGACGTGAGTAGATTTAAGGTTATTGACTGAACTTCCTATGGTACGAAGGGATTGCAATCATAGTACGTAAATACACAATATTAATTAATAATGGATATTGAATAGGATTTGAATATTTAAAAATAACTATTCAATATGATTTGGGACCCATTCGACGCCTATAGTCGGATAGAATACCCGATACTTTATATCCATCCGTAGATTATAATAATAATTAGACTAAATATATCATTAAATATAAAAAAAGGGATTATATTATATATATTTAAATTTTTGTTAGATTAATTTTTTTCATACATTGTTTAAAGCAATTAATAATTACAATTTCAAAGTTACATTTTACACTGTATTTTAGAAAGTAATATGGGTATGGATTATTTTGAATATCCTTTATCCTACTCATTATCCTAATATCTATAAATCTTTCAAATATTTTGAGTACTCGTTGAATTACATTTCAGGTGTGAGTTGATGAATGTAAATTTTTTGGATTTCAAATAGGATTCAGAAATTAGATATATATTTATTCAAATTCGAATATCCAAAACTTGATAGGATATATACCTAGCTAATGGGACAGAAGAAAATCCAAAGCCTTGAAATGGTCTTTTTTACCTCCTCCCTCTCTCTTTTGCATTACCTCAAGTGCTAATTAATCAAATCTTGTCTCCTAATTATTTTCAATATCCAATCAAACTTGAAGGCTTCAATCTTTTACTTTTTTCCTAACAAAGGCTGCGTGCAATCCTTTCAGCAAAAGAGAAAGACACTCCACTCACTCAATGAATGAGGTAAAGCATTTCAAACGAAAAGCTTTTCTGTATCTTTTTAACTTGCTCTCTGACTCTGAAATGCTGGGTATTTAGTTATTTGCAAATGAATTTCATTTCTTACATTTATTCTCTCACATAAGCTTCATAAAAGAGAGAAAAAACATAAATTTGATCTCTTCTACTTCAGCGCAATATGATTCATATCTTTTTTGCCGAAAAGGTTGCTTTAGTATTGTAAAATTAACCTTTAGACTGTCTTGAAGAACATCCACATAATCTTGTTTGAACGATCAGTATAGTTTACTTTGTAAAACTAAACGAAAACGAAAATTTATATGCAATTGCTAGCAGAATTTAGGCAGGTTTTGGAAGAATGTTCAAGCATGTGATTCTTGGGTTTATTTTATTGAACTTAAACGATATATTTATGCGGATTTATGCGTTTGGACTACACTTTTGGCACAATAGAAGAAATGCTTAATTGACTGCATTTTTATTAATTTCTTTGTGATTTAGTCTCTTTAGTTTTAATTCAACAAGAACGTTTCCTATAATTTTTTTTAAAAAAATAATTTAATTATTTCTTTAATTTCAGTTAGAATAAGATTGTCTTTCTACTTATTAGATTAAAACATCTTAATGGTACATATATAACTTAGACAAGCTGGCTTATTAATTGGGTTGACAAGCATATATATCTCCAAAGGAACTGAACCTTTGATATGCATTCATATTTATCCAAACCCCACCCATCAATTTATGACGCAGCTTGGCCCAGGTGTAGCATATCTTTTCATATTTTGAATTCGGATTTTCCAAAAAGATCATAAGCCAACTTCCAAGTCGAGGGTTAAGTTGTATAATTAAGGATGTTGATTTATAGAATGTCTCTGTTAAGACATCTGCTGACGATAATGATCGATAGAACGTATCTAGTAACGAATCAACCTAAGATGAAGATTTTCTATTGGCCCACACGACGAAGAGCATATATATCATCTTTGAAAAGAATAGGCGAATCAAATCTAGGATGCTAACATCACAAAAACAAAAGTGATGTGAGAACCAAATAATATTACAGCAGCAAAGGAAGAAGATGTTAGAACTAATTAGAATAATATGTATAAAAATTATTCAATCTTCCTAATAACTTGTAGTCTTAAATAGAGAATTGACAGCTAGATATGTTATGTATCAGACATCAAGTGATCAGGATTTGAATCGCATATTCGAAAGCCGAAGTACGTCAATGGTGCTGCTATAGCATGAAAACACATTTTTAGTTAATTAATACTCCATATCCACGTAGGAAGCAATGTCAACGTGGAGAAGGCAGTGTCGAATTGATACTCTCGAGTTTCAAAATGAATTCCTTCCCCCCCCCCCCCCCAACAACACAACGAACCAAAAAAAAAGAGGTTGACATGAGAAACACCTACGTCAACTTCCACTTCCACTGTTTTTTTGTTGAGCAATTAAACACCCATTTAGTGGTTTTTCAAAAATTGTGATTAAAAAGACGTGTTCTTTGTTAATACACGTTTATATAGAATGTTATAGGAAAGACACGTAAATTTGATAACAAAGACGATGGGGATGCACTGGCTGAGGAACTATAAATTTTTTATATAAGAAAGTTTAGTTCTACCTCAAAATCAGCATTTCAAATGACGTTTAATTCAGACATACTGGACTTTAGTCGCAGATCTGGTCATGCAGTACTATAATTGGTGGCCTATCAAACTGGTCAAAAATGATAAAAAATGCGACCAAACTGAGTGGTTTTCTTGGAAAAATGGGATGGTTATTAGACAATTACCGAACTACTTCCACCTCCTGCTCATTGCTCTGTGTGTGTGTGTGTGTGTGTGTGTGTATTTGCCTAAAATGTCTTCAAGGAGATTCAAACTAAGAAAGTGAAGGTTGCACGTTTCAATTGTTATATATAATATTTTTATATGTTATAGTATATAAAATAAAAATAAATATTTTTATTATCAGTTAGACTGCAGTGTAACTATGATTAAACTAATAAATTATAAACTACTTCCATCACCCATTTAATGATCATCTAAGTTTTAAAACAGTGATTTTAAGCATAAAACCAGCTTTATACCCCTGGTTCAGTTGTCATATAAAATAAGCCTATGGTCAACTTTTGTTTATATTTTATAGCATAGTGATCCAATGCTTGCATGGCTTCAAATGTGTAATCAATCTGGCAGCAGAGAACCATGTGATCTGGACAATCTAGATGGTTTAAATTTTAATTTGATTTTTTTGTTCTTATTATTATTATTAGTTTAAAGTTCAGAAAATATTTTCATTTTATGTCCTGTTTCATTTTATAAAAAAAAATTAAAATAACCAAAAAAATTCAATTTAAATCATTCAAATACGATTTAAAGGATCCAAATCGCGGTACCTCACAGTAATGGAAGATCTGCTTTGATGTGTAATAAAGAGTTGGGTAGCCATATGGAAGCCATATGTTTCATGTCTATTTGGGGGCATATATATCCTCACTCCCTCTTTTTGTTTCTTCTATTGGTCCAAACATATGTTCACACTAACTAGCTAGCCCCAATAAAAATGAGAACTGAGCCCATGTTACATGTCTTTTTCTTTTTCTTCTTCTTTTTCCCCCAATTTACTATTGACCCACCTATTTGCCCGGGGATTATGACTTTTAATTGTCAATGTTTTTTTAATGATATCTCAAATTAGTAATTAGTAAGTGTTTTTTTAAGGTATAGTATTTTATTTAGACAAGTATATTTTTAATTCTAAAATTTTAATTTTTTTTTTTTACAACAGAGGTGGCATAAGGCCTAGGAAAGATGGGGAGGGATCTCAGTAAATTATCTCTGGACCTTTCTGTTTAAAGAGATGTGATACTAAATTAATGTTATTGGACTCAATTTAATGTCTTTAATTCAAGAGCAAGTTATGTTAACATCTTATTTTTTAAAATAATTCGATTTTGCCCATATGTTACATTATACATCTAAAATTGACATTTAAGTTAATAGACTGTTCAATTTGATGTCAAATTTTAAATAAAATTATGATAAAAGGGCAAAATTAAAATTCTTTTAAAAAGTAGAAAAGCAACATGCCTCTTTCAAAATACCGAGACCAATTTAAGGTTTCATAAAATTAGATAGACTTAAAAGTGTGTTTAGAACTTTTTTTTAATAACAAAATGCGGCTAAAATCCAATAAGAACAAAACAATTTTAAGGTACACCAATAATTTTTGAAAAAATTATAATGAAGAACCCATATAATCAAATATTTATTATGAAAGACTTTAAAAATTAAAATTATTTTTAAAGGTTATTATTATCGTCAAGTTTTAAAAAAATTTATTATTAATTTTAATATATTTATTATTGGGTATAAGAAAGTTATTGTCTAACAGTAAATTTTTTAAAATTAATAATAAAATTTTTTAAAATTTGATGGTAATAATGATCTTTATTGATAATTTTAATTTTTAAAGTATTTTATTATAAATATTTGATGATATAGATATTTTATTATAATTTTTTTATATTAAAAGATTTAAACTTTTAACATTGTCCTAAGTGCCTCTCGCCAATGGTCTTAAGGTGTAGTATATTTGAACCTTTTAGAATACTTACTTGTAGCATGCAATAGAGAGACAAATCCGTCGAGTAATGATAGAGAAAATTGAGATACACAAAGTAGTCAAAAGTTCTTTCAAATTCATGATAGGCGATAGCTTAGTAGTTTCTAATATAATATTTAAAATTATATTTTTCCACAAGCCTTTAAATTAAAATATTTAAATTATGATAAGTTTTAAGTAATTTAATAAGATCATCGACTTCGTTTGCTTTTTAAATTTCGTGAGCTATATCAAACTAGACCAGTTATACTCCCTGTCTCTAAAGTGAAGGTCAACAAATCCTACGAGTTCTAAGATTTTAATTTTTAAATAGATTTAGATCAAGTTATTTATATGCTAATAATATTTTTTAATAAAAATATGATATATAGATAAAATTTTTAAAGACCCAATCATAAAATATTGAAGCATAAAGAACAACCATGTATTATATTTTTTATTAAAAAAATATGATATCATATATATATAAACTATATCTAAATTTAAAAAAATAAAAGAAAACCTTTTATATTAAAAAAGGTCTAAACCTTATTTCAATCTTTAAAAGATATTTAATATTTAATATTAATCTTAAAAATATTTTTTTTTCTTCGATTCCAAATAGATTAATAAATTTTGAAAACCTTTCAAATAAATCCCTGAGAGTGGCATCATCATCCCCCACCTTTAAATCTGCCGTGGCAAGCTTATTGGGCTTTTTGGCAGAACTCAAATGCCTTGAATGTCATCTCCCCTCCATTGTTGACCTGGGCGTGGGACTGTATGACAGAGCCTCACTATTTTGTGTGACGTATTATCGAATGTTAACTCTATGCATTCAAAATACAACTGATCCAATTCTCAATTATCCGTGCACACAGGACTTTAGATTTTTTTTCAATTTAATAAATAATTAAATATCTTTTAAGTAAAAAGTAAATGATATGTATAGACTCATTCTTTTATTTCTATCTTATTTCACCCAATAAATATTTTATCATTTAGTTAAGAATCTTATACACACAACTTAGGCATCAGAATCCGCAACAAAGCCTTGGCTCCATTTTCCTATTTCGTGGGACATATTATTAACTATTAAATAATTTTATGGCGTGCACACACATCTTATACCCTTTTAGCATGTATGATTTATTTAGATTTATTTGGTTGAATAAATGGTAGTTATATAAGGAGAAACAAATATAAAAACTGAGTAAATAGAATGAAAAATAATATTTATATATTTATTTTTAAAAATAAAATAAAATAAAAATTATTATTAAAAATAATATTATAAATATTATAAAAAAATTACATCACAAATTATATTGCCACAAGCAATCAAATGGGTCCTCTAGATAATTAAATGGGTGAGAATTTAAGTTAAAATAATTTCATGGATTACAATATAAAAAAGAAAAGGACCCTTCCTTATTCGACAGTACAAATTTCGAGACAATCAGGGGGTTAGAGATTCAATTTTATGGTCGATCGATACCTAGATATCACGAGGGTAATCCTATTATATTAAAAAGACAGAAAAATAAAAAGTATGTTAATACATAAAAATATAATTTTCTCAAATACAAAATTTATATTAAATAGAAGTGATGAGGCAAGACCAATTTCGGATTCCTGATTGAGGCAAGACTGAAGTAACACAGAATAACCCAATTGGTTTCATTCCATTCTGGATACACTCCTTCAAGTACAGTGCATATAATAATCTGAGTCAAATCCGCATCCGTGTTCCTTTTCAGAGCTCCATCGGTGCCAACCCAACCCCATTACCCCACCGTCAAAGATCAAACACTTCCCACTTCCTATAATTTAGTCACCAATTGCCATCCCAAGTGCACTTCATTTTTTTGTGAATCAATTTTATATAAACATTCCCACGCGGATTTCTCTTCTTGCGCATTCAACCCTTTCTGCTCTTGGATTGGATCTGATATCCTCTCAACTTGCCCTTCGCCTTCTCCTCAGTCGGCGAAGAAAAACCGGCTGCTACAACCTTCTCCTATTGCCTGTTTAAGCTCAAGATCGACGCCCCATTTGAGTTCTGATTCACACCCAGATATATCTTCGATCCAATGGCGGTTGCCGTCAGAGGAGGCCGAGGATCAGGCCTGGGTGGATTCAGCCTCCGTAGCATCTTCTCCTACCGGATCTTCGTCTCTGCTATCTTCTCCCTCCTTTTTATCGCCACGCTTACCGTCCTCTTCAGTACCAATCCCTCCACGCCACAGGATGACTCTGTAAGTTCCTCTGTTTCTCCATTTTATCATCGATTTGTCTTCTTTCTATTCTAATTGAAATCCATTTTGTTGTTGCTCAATTGGGAATGACCTATTATTATAGTTTCACTATTAAGCACGACCAACATTGTAATGTAACGATTTCAACAAACCGCATGTAACGATTTATATGTTTCGTTCAGGCGCTTCCTACAACTGGTAATGCCTACGTGCATCGAACTTTTTTGGCCTTAAAATCTGACCCACTTAGGACCCGATTGGATTTGATATATAAACAAGCTAACGATCACATAACACTCGTGAATGCGTATGCCGCATATGCGAGGAAGCTCAAGCTTGAAATTTCCAGGCAGTTGAGGATGTTTGATGAATTGGCACAAAATTTTTCGGATATTTCGCTTAAGCCAACATATCGAGCATCTCTGTTTGAGTCAGATGGTCCTGTTGATGAGGACGTTCTGAAGCAGTTTGAGAAAGAGGTGAAGGATAGAGTAAAAATTGCAAGATTGATAATCGGAGAGGCAAAAGAGAATTACGATAATCAATTAAAGATTCAGAAGTTGAAGGATACGATATTTGCCGTTAATGAGTCTCTTACAAAGGCAAAGAAGAATGGGGCATTAGCAAGCTTAATTGCTGCCAGGTCAGTTCCTAAGAGCTTGCATTGTTTGGCAATGAGGTTGATGGGGGAGAGGATTTCAAATCCAGAGAAATATAGGGAGGAGGAACCTGAGTCAGAGTTTGAAGACCCGAGTTTGTACCATTATGCAATATTTTCAAATAATGTGATAGCTGTATCGGTGGTGGTGAGATCTGTGGTAAAAAATGCAGTAGAACCGTGGAAGCATGTTGTTCATGTGGTTACAGACAGGATGAATGTTGCAGCAATGAAGGTTTGGTTCAAGATGAGGCCAATTGAAGGAGGTGCACATTTGGAAGTCAAGGCAGTAGAAGAATACACATTCTTGAATTCATCATATGTCCCAGTGTTGAGGCAACATGAGTCAGCAAATCTGCTGAAGTTTGACTTTGAGAATCGGGTTGAGAATGCAACAGAAGATGCGCTGATGAAATCTAAACACTGGTCCATGTTGAGTCACCTACGGTTTTATTTGCCAGAGATGTACCCTAAATTGCATAAAATCTTATTATTGGATGATGATGTTGTGGTTCAGAAAGACTTGACAGGTTTGTGGAAGATTGATTTGGATGGTAAGGTGAATGGTGCTGTGGAGACCTGCTTTGGCCCCTTCCACAGATATTCCCAATACTTGAATTTCTCTCATCCTTTAATCAAGGAAAGGTTCAATCCAAAAGCCTGCGCTTGGGCTTATGGTATGAATATATTGGATCTTGATGCTTGGAAGAGTGAAAAATGCACAGATCGGTACCATCACTGGCAGAAAATGGTAAATTTTTTAATTCCTATATGTGCTGATAAATTTTGCTAGAATATAATGTCAATTTGTCTTTTACCTTTTCTTCAACTACTAGGACATGGCTTTGCTAAGCAAAGCCATGAATTTGCTTTAAAAAAAAATTTTACCTGATTAATGCTTTAGCTGTTCCTTTGTATTACTGTTATTGTTTAGTCTGAAGCTGAAATTACTAAATTCATCCTTTTATCAGAATGAAGACCAAACTTTGTGGAAACTGGGGATGCTTCCACCTGGCCTGGTTACCTTCTACTCCACAACCAAGTCACTGGACAAATCCTGGCATGTGCTTGGACTAGGATACAATCCCAGTATTAGCATGGATGAGATCAACAATGCTGCCGTCATTCATTACAGCGGAAACATGAAACCTTGGCTTGATATTGCTTTGAACCAATATAAAAATCTTTGGACGAAATATGTGGACAATGATATGGAATTTGTGCAGATGTGCAATTTTGGCCTCTAGTTGAGTTAACCAGATGCTTAAATTGAAGCATCCATGATGGTTTACTGTGTTCCTTCAGATTTTTGGATCTCATTTTAACGGCCTTTCAGAGCGAAGCTCTGTGTTGATGCTAGCTGATAATTTCATTGATTTTAATCTTCAGATGTCAAGCTTTAAGTATGACAAATTGGATTGGAAAATGTACACGTAGTATTATTCTTTTTATTTGAGCCTCTTTAGTATTTATTTATTTGCTGATGACAAAACGCAACTGTTTACCTTTTTAATACTCCTCCAACATGGGTATTCTTGTTTGCTTCTGAATGTACCTTTCTTTATGTTCATTGTTGATAAATTACAGGTCAGAGGGGAAGGTCTTTAGGAAGCGTGCATAGTTTGCACTTTGTTATGATTTGGTGCATTTGTTTAAAATAACATGCTAGCATTTTCAACAGGAGATTTTAATCCTCACAACCTCTTGAGGATAAGTAGTTTTATTGGCTTCTCTTGGGTCTGCATACTGCTTTCTTTTTGGGGGGAATTCTTGGATGCATCTTGAGAAGGATTGGATGGGTTATTTGAGCAGATGTTGTCTCGTTCTTATTATAATTTCGCTCTTCTTGATTTGCTCTGTTAGGAAGAAATTACATTGCTTTGAGTAAATTTTCTTCTTTCAGTGAATTCTTATTTATTTGAAAAGAAAAAACAAATTAAAATGCATGACATTCCTTAACTATAACCTCTAGAGAGGAGGTCAATCCCTCCGTGCGTTGCTCCAGTAATAGTATATTCCTTGCATTCAATTAACACCGACGTTCATGATTCGTGTATGATTCTCAGACAAGTGCCTTTCTTAACAGTCATACTTTTTATATGGGAATGTACTTGGAGACTCAAATATATTCAAATAGCAGGAATTATACTTCAACGAACGGTTAAGGACTTGGACGAAATCATTTTTCGTCTAAAAAAAAGGGTTTGGAGGAAATCACCTCTGCAGATGCAAGGGCTCTGATTCTTTAGTTAATGTCAGATAGGGAGATTTGACCTGTTTGATTTTTTATTTTTAGAATAATTTTTTGTTTTTAAGAATAAAAAAAACTTATTTGATAATGTGTTTTTAATAAAGTGTTTTGTAAAACAAAAAAAATAGAATTATGTTTTTAGAAATAAAAAAATGAGAATATTTTTTACATATTTTGTAACTTTTATTTTGCAAAACCAAAACAAAAAACAAAAAATAACAATTTTTTAGAATAATAATTTAAAAATATTTTTTTAATTTTTTTACTTTCAAAATTTATTCTAAAAAATATCTATTTTAAAAACATTAAAAAGAAAACATAATCAAACAGGCTCTTGAATTTTAATTTTTTTATTTTCATTTTCCCAAAATTTTTATCACTGGGGCAAATTCAGTGACTTTTGAGGCCTTTAATTCTGAACCCCGACTGCTTGGACCTCTTTATCCGGAAAATTTGAAGTGGCCCATTTCATGCTGGACCACCGAAGAATCCTTTTAGATGGGACAGCGCTAGTATGTATTTGGATGTGTTTAAAGAATATCATGCAACGAGTGTGAGAATAATTTTGTGTTTGAATGATTTGTTTGGACTATACTCGTTGTTAGCACAAAAATCTTAAGGTTACAACTAATGGCTAGTGGCTTGGATAGTTGAGCAAGATCCTTTCGAAAGCTCAAGAGGGATGGACAGTACCAAGCGTTGGTTAAGGACTAAGGGTTCGTTTGGTATGTAGAATAAATTTTGATAAGAAAAGGAATGGGAAAGGGAATAAGAATAGAAATAAAGTTTAAGACCTAAATTTTGTTTGGTATGATCTAAAAATATATAAGAATAAGATATCTGTTTTATGTTTGGTTAGATAAAAAAAAGAGAGATATGAAAAGGAAAGAGGGTCAAAAGACTATAATATCCCTGAATTAAAAAGTAATTAAAAAATGATTTTTTTTAATAGTTGAAAAAAATGGTAATTATAAGACACAATACCCCCAATTCAAAGCCCTAATTTGCCAATTGAACGAAGATGTTGCCTCCATTGAAGAAGAGCTGTGTCTGCTGTCACAGAATTCCGACATTGACTATCAGCTTCTCCAACTCGCGTTACAACAACCATCTTCTCCATCTGTTTTAAAGTCCCTTCTCTAATGCACGAGTTGTAGCCAGGTGAATGAAGAAGTTGCCTCCATTGAAGAACTCCTTCTGTTGTCGCGGAATTACGGCACTAATCTACTTCTCCAACTCACATTGCAGCAACCATCCTCTCCATCTATTGTTGAAGTCCCTTCTTAATGCAACTTCACTCTTAATCGATCTTTCTTTAGTTAAGTTCGTAGCTGCTTGGAAATTTATTGTTTGAATTTTCTTGCTGATATTTAACGTAATATCATGTAGTTGTTTTGCAAGATTCTAGTTTGTGAATTTTCTACTAAGTAAAACTTATATTCTCCTCAAAATCTTCCTTTTTAAAAGTTAAGTATATATACTAATGCAAATCCCATAGAAATCAAAGATTTTCCATGGTAAATAACACCCCTTTTAGAAACAAATAAGATAAAAAGGAGGAATGTATCTGTATAGTGCTATATTTAGGGAATATAACACAAATTGAACTAAAATTAGAATAAATATAATAGCAGTCGACAATGATAAATTACTTAATGAGTTATACCTTGTGATTTCTTATTAAGGATAGGACTATGTGTTCATCTTATACATGCTTTTAACATGTAGTTCGTATAAGGCAAATTTTGATTGTTGTTCATTCATTTGCCTTATTTAATCCAAAATAACCAATGGTCTATGCCTCTGGTGTAAGTTAAATTCATTGGGAAATGCCTACTGATTTTGTGGTACTTCCATCAACTGAAAAGGGAACACCTTGAGTTCAAATTGGTCCATCCCTAAAACCATCTCTGATATAACGAAATGACAAATGCCAAGGAGTTTCTTTTTATCGATTACTAGAGTCATATTATGTTAAACTGAAGATCAATTATGTATAACTTTGTTATATTTATTATTATATGTTTTCCAGTCCAGCATGGCTTTCTATTAAATTTGGTATTCCCTTAATCAAGTTTAAATTTCTTATGACTATGGAACTTATTCTCATTATTGGTGTTAGTCTTTCTCTCACTTTGAAGAGGACCTTGTTTCTTCATATTTTTTTATCAATTATATTTTGATATGGAAATCTGGAGTCCCCCTTCCCCCTCTTTTTTTTATGTTTGCATGAGAAAAATTATAGTAATTTTTTTGGCTGGTGTTCATTTGGTAATTGCTTATTAATCTGATGAAGGATATTAGCATTTGTAATTGGTCTAGTTGTCACTAATATTTCTTATTTTTTAATCTTTCATTATTTTCTTATTTTGTGGTTGATTATGAATGTTTTGATTCCTAGGTAGAACTGGATATTTTGCTTGGAAATTGGCAATTGTAGCTTTTATTTCTTAATGTTCCTTGTACAAAATAAGATTTCTAAGTGCTACTACTTTTTGTAATAATTTTGTGCATATCATAACTAAGAGTAGTCTCAAGGGTTCTTGATTGAAAATTGTCCAGCATCCATGATAATTTTTAGCTTCAAAGTGGTATATGGACTCAAGTGTCTTTTTGTCCCTTCTTGCTTTTCTTTTCTTTTTTCTAATACTCATCAAATTTAATTGATCTGTCACTAAAAGTCAACATCTTTGGTTAGTATTGAATCTTGGATTTAGTATATGATTGCTAGTATTTAGATTAGATTGTTTATCTTCCTTATTCATTAGGGTCCCGTTCAATAAGGTCTTAGGTGTTAAAAGAAGTTCTGTCTTTTTCTCCTCTGTTTTAAATTTAATTTTGTAGGCTCAACCATATGTTGTTCTCCACTTAGCTCACATGCATCAAAATCTACAATCAAGACCTCAATTGGTTTATTCTTTTTTTAGGAAATTCTATGCTTTACTATGAACATGAAAATAGAGGACCTTCTTCACAGACTTGCTCTTCCTTGCATGTTATCCCTAGTAGTTTCTGGCAATTGGATCCTTTAGATGGAAGTAATGGAATTTCCTATACAGAGAGGGAAGGAATTTCAAGATATAAGATGCTTGCTCATATTATTGAATTTGGTTTCCTTGAGACTTATTTTAACAATAAATTAGTTTGTGAAGATAATTTGAATTTCAATCCTCTGTAAGGAAGGAAATAATAGGTAGTTCAAGCATGTAGGAGAGGATGTTAAATTTAAATGCATGTGTAATCTTCACTTTAGGCTAGGGTTATTATTAGGCCAAAATATAAATTTCTATTATTTCAAATTTTAAATTTTAATTATTTTCATAGTTAAATTTGAATCAAGTTTGAGTCAAGTTTGATTTTATTTTCTACTTGCAGATGCATCATATAACCCTATCATTGAGAATGGTGATGTAAATTTTACACATTATAGAGCATTTGATGAAGATATGTATGAAGGAGTTTCTGGGCAATAGGAAATGGACTCATGTACATCTTTTGAATATACAAGTCTCGGACAAATCTTTCCTCGAGGCCTAGGCATCAATTGTTAGTGAGAAGCAATTTTGTTATGTTGAGAGTGAAGGTGAAGGAAAAATGATTCAATGTAGAAATCTTGATTCTCATATATCAAAAGCAAGGACTGAATTGGTTCAAAGAGATTTTTTAGAGTTGACTTTGATGTCTACATTATTGAAAGTATCAATTATCCTACACCAACAAATCAATTAGCAAGTCTTGGGAATTCTTGTAATATATCATAGTATTTTGCATATGGTGATCCTCTTATTTGTGGATGTTGTAAAGATCTGCACTTGAAGTACAAATGTTAATATTAGTTATACAAGACTGTGATGTTGATTTTTTTTTTTGTGTAATCTTGGTTATGTAATTTTTTTCTAGTGTAAATTTGGATATGTCACCCTTGTAGAGTTGACTTTAGAATTAAGTGAGTGGTAAGGTTTAGATTTTGGAACAATCAATTTAGATTGAATTGTTAATTTGTTTGCTGTTATATGGATCATAGGTCAATGTGCAAGTTATATTTTGTTGACAAAGTATTGATGTAACTTTTCGATGCTACAAAGCACATTAATATATATATATATATATATCAAAGTTGTCTGATCTTATCTCCCTTCATCTATTTTCTCATTTACTCAACATATACATGATGTGCTCATTATAATTTGATGATATAAACAAGGCTCCATAAGTTTTTTTTCCTTTTTTTTTTTGCCAAGCATTTACATAATTTTGGTTCATATCTATAAAGTTTTTCCTGATATAAACAAGACATCACAAGCATATATAAAGTGTGCTAAATAAAATTGTACAAGGCACCTTACTGAGAATTATGGAAGGAGGTGAATATATAAAGTATTGTCTAGTCAATTCAAACTTATATTTTATTCCATCCCCAGTTAATGAATGTCATAATTATTGTTAATGTAACTTCATTCTAGAGCTTATGAACCTATACACATTTTCTATCCAACCACATGATCTCAAAACTGAATTTAAGTCAAGATATTGACAAGTTGAAATAACAAAATATATATCAAGTTTGGAACAATTAGTAAAAGGATTAAAAGAAAAAACAAAGGAAGACAAAACTTTCACTTATTTTAACTACACAATACAACTTTATAACCACCAAGACCCTGTAATAAGCTGCAGAAACATGCTATTAAAGGGACATAGCGTATGGATGTCAAAATCACCATATCAAAGATATGTTTAAAGATTAAGTTGTCATAGTGATAATAATACTTACGGTTCCCACTAATAATAACAAATACTTATATGAAGCCTTAATCAAAGTATGACAACTTTGATAAAAAAAAATGTAGATTAGAAACCAATGCACTTCACTAGATAAAACAAAAATCAAACGCAAAATAGATAACTGTCATATGTATTATAGACATATGAATATAAAAACTGTCATCTACTTTATATACATCAAAATATGAGGATTGTCATTGTCAAATATATACAGAAGTGTACCATATGCTACTTATAGGCACAACTAGTCATCTTTTTACATCAAGAAACAAGGCCTTTCATGGGCACACATGCTGGTCAACCTATTAACATAAAAAATTCAGGCCCTTACAAGCAAAAAAGTCCCTTGCAATCACCTATTTACACCAAAAACATATTGCCTCTTGAACACACATACATTGCATCATTGATATATCTTAACTTCACTAAAAGACAACCTCTCAATGGTCATAAGACTAATCCTATCCACCCATTTACATCACAAAACAGTGCCTCTACTGGGCACTTACCTCCTATCCAATATATACATCAAAAAAATCAACTATCATAGTCACACACTTCCTAGCCAATATATACACCAAAAAATAATGCCTTTCTTTGGCACACACCTACTAGCTAATAAACACTTCCAAAAAAGCACACCTAGACCAAAAATCATCACTTCTAATCAACACCACCAATCATCATTGTGTATCAAAAACCTTAGCCTTTCATAAGATCACATATCTAGACTACACAAAAAATGTGACACCAAAAAGAGGCTAAACAACCTATGTCACAACAAAGAAGGAAACACTATCTAAGCACATGTCGAATCCAATCGGCCTTTGTCTCATCTGGAATAGTGGGTAATAATACAAGCAACTTATCATTTGAGGCAATCTTACCCAATGCCTCATAAAGCTCATATTGCAACAAGCCATCTACCTTAAGTAATGCTGCATACAACTTCTCAACTCGCTCATCCATGGCAGCCTTGTGTGCCAACTTGTCAACATGGGTGCAAACTTTGTCCATTGCCAGTTGAATGCTATTGTCGATAGTTACACCAACTGCCTTGATCACCTCGGCCATGTGCTCACTCTGATCGCGGCTAGTCTTACGCCTTTTCCTTGGTCTAGAAGATGCCTCACCTCTATTATGTTGGGGTAAGTCAAACGATGGAGTGTCTTGGTCAATCTCATGTGTCATCTCAGTGTCCACCACATCATCCAGTCCTGGACCTTCTTCCCCAGCATCTAAGTCTTCAACAATGTCAGAAGCGGATGCAACATCCCTCCCAGTAGCACGATCTTTTCCAAAGGCAAGGCCTAACTCCTCAAAATATGGAAATGGCCTACACCTGAATGGTGTAGCCTTTTTGTGTGTCTGCACAAAAAATTACAACACTTTTAAATTAAAATACAACAACTTTAACACTCAACTATAACAAAAATAAGGAATGAAATTCACAACATCTTTATAGAAAATTACTTTAAGTTAACTTTTCAAGGGAAGCAGTGTCATTATTTCATTATTGTTATTTTTTTCATGCCATTGAAATATTATTGATGAAAACTATCATAATTTGATAGACAAAACTAAGCATACATGGTACATCTTATAAAATTTTTAAAGGTTAAAAAACAGAACCATAATGTGGCCTTAGTTTGTAAATATAAGCATCTATGATACCTAATTACTTGGATGAAGCAAGTGATCAATGAGAAAGGACAATAGATAAATATGATATTGTTTAACATTTCATTATGTAAACATATAGGAGACCATATGCAGAAACCTGTAAGTGAAGTAAAAGAAATTAACTAAAAACTCATTTCCAATTAAGAGTGAGTCTTTTTATATTTTATATTTATTTATTTGTATAGAGATCAGAATTTGGACAGCATAAGATATGGCATAGCCCATCCTCTCCCTAAGTTGAAATTAATAGATATAATAAGTTTTTACACTAACTTTAAATAATATGAAATTAAAACAACTTTAAATAAAATTATAACAAAAACTCCTTATAAAATTCACATCAGTTAATTAGTTTTACCTTTACGTACTCATCCCAAACTTCTTTTTCAGCCGTCACACACTTTCTAATTGGGTCCCAACCAAACCCGCTTGTATTAGGTCTATATACCATATCATACACCGTGCTCCAACTTGTTCTAAATGTTTTGAGTTGAGATTGTATGTAAGGAATACCTTTGAGGCCGCACCCTGGAGATTTGGCTTCCATCCTGCTCTTTAATGCTCCCAGATGCCCAGGTCTAAACCCATTTTCACCTAAGAACTTTCCCTCAGTTTGCAAGTCAACAAGGCACTGCACTAGCAATTCATCCTCATCAATTGTCCACACATGCTTAGAAACTTGGGTGCTAGACTCAGGTTGTTGCTCCATTAGTACAATCTAATTAGCAAATACAATTAATAGTCATTATTATACAATAAGCAAACATATCTATTTGTCAGGATTATAAAGTCAGCAAATACAAACGATAGTCAAAATATGAACCATGACTATTAACATCAAAGTAGGATACATGTTAAAAATAATAGATTACATGTCTAGAATTGGCATACATAAATTATAAACTTCAAGATACATAGCGATCAAACTATAACACCAAAAGAACATTAATCAAATACAAACAAAAATAGCCATCATCAGATCAAATCAAGTTTTATTCAATTTGTCCTTATGCGACCACTAAACTCATCGAACATCTCAATTACTAATCTCTCTCGCCAGTTGCTCCAAGCATCAGTAGGTTCTATTATTGATAAAGGGATGCTCTCATTTGTTGGAGAAACAGAACCTGTGTCATCAAGCTCAGCTTCTAAGGGATCATTAGCATTGTCTTGCCTAATAAGATTATGCAGTAATGCACATGCAATTATGACACGATTATAGGCTTTGACAGCATAGAATGATGGACTTCTAAGTATTGCCTAGCGTAACTTCAACAACCCAAAACACCTTTCGATCACATTTCGTGCCCTTGAGTGTTTCATGTTGAAGCATTCATGTGGTGTCGTCGATTGTCTACCTTCCTTCCATTCATTTAAGTGATCTCTTTGTCCTCTATATGGTGCAAGGAAGCCTTCACAATGTGTGTAGTCCGCATCAACTAAATAATAACATCCTAAGATTAAAAATTAGCATCCAGTCAATAAGGATACTCTTCTCATATAAACCCATGTTACAAAAAAAGTTTTGGATTCTCACCTTGTGGCACTCTCAAACCATGCCTCCTACTAATAGCATCACGTAATACTCGTTCATCAGCTGCAGACCCTTCTCACCCAAGTAAAACATATATGAACTGCCCATCTTGGGAGCATACACCTAAGACATTAGTTGTGATCTCTCCTTTCTTATTACGATATCGGGGTTTGTCTTCCATTCGCACTTTTATCCGAATATGTGTTCCATTGAGTGCACCAAGACAATTCTAACAAAAAGACATAAGTCAAAAAGGATGTCATAAGTAAGGAATGGTATGACATAAGAGCATTAATGACTATATACCTTAAACCATATCCATATCTCATCTACTGAATCTTCTGGAATAGGCTCTGGTGTTTTAAACAACTCTCAGTGCAATCGCATCATGGCATTCAACACTAGATGAAAATGCCTACTTATGGTTTCCCTCGATCTTCCAAAGTTTAATTGAATAACTTTATTCTTTACATGGTGAGTTAGAATATTTAAAAAAATCGCTACTTGCTCATCCACTAGCATATTTTTTGTCAGCCTAAGTCCTTCTATATTATCTAGCATTAAACATAGTCAATCAAATGTTGATCTATACATCCTCATATTGTTATGACAAGTAATGTCACTAGCATATACCAAATTCCTTAGGTATTGCCTCTTGGCCTTAAAGTTTAGAGTATATGGGTGATAACTAAGATGACGCCTATGAATAGCAACACTACACACACTAAGATACCATTTGACCATAGCAGTTACAACACTCGACCACCACCCTAAGAGTGTAATGAACACTTTTGTTTTCAGGTCTCCTATCACTGTATGAAAAAATGGGTAAAAGATAAGTAATGTCCATGTCACAAGCATAATTTAGGACATCATAAGTAATTCATTGCGGGGCCATGTTTAAGCAATTCAATGCCAATATTCACATTGCTAGATGCTAAAAAAACAAACAATTCAAACATACTCATGCTTCTAAACAAGTAAATGGCATTAGTAGAATTGCACAAATATGAACACACTCAAAATATATCCTATTATACAATAAAACCAACTTTTATGCACATAGTTTTCATATAAAGGTACTGCAATAACAAGGCTTAATAATTATAATGGTCAATGTCAAATTTGCCCTACCAAATAGTGAACATAAATTCTCTTTTATTGGGTACCACACCTTCCTTAAGTTTAAGGCTTTAGTTTTCATTCAGAGATATTGCAGTAACAAAGCACTTATACCTTAGGTTTAAGGCTATACATTATTTGCTAGATGAATGATTATCTTGGTGAAGGTTAGTTTTTCCAAATAAATTATTCAAAGCTTATTATTAGGCAGAACACAAGAACTAAATAGCATTATTTTATTAGAAAAGAAAAGTTGTATTTGTTTCACTCTTTATTAACATAAAACCAAGAATTTTTATATAAATTGAATGAGATATCAATTAAAAATTTGTCTCATTTTGTCACACAATGTCTATTTTTTTTTCCTTTTTGTAGTAATAAGGTAAATGGAGGTCAGAGTCATTCAGTTTGTACATAATAAACAAAAGAGCATATATTTAGATGGGATATGCCTTTCTCCTTATCCTTAGATCACAGAAAATTGTCACTAACCATTTTTAATTCCTTGGTTGGATTTCAAATGATATCATGAATTCACATTTGAATGGAAAGATAAGAGAAATTTGTCCACTAGGTCTAAAGTTGGTAATGGTAGGCCAAAAGGCCAAGACTTCATGAAAATTAGCATCACCTTCCATAATGATCCAAACTCACATTATATATTTATATATAACAAGAATAAATGAATAATTAGCAAAGAAATATATAGAAAAGAACATGAGTTTGTATTACCCATTAATAAACAATTAATCTTTCTATATATAGTTGAAGAAAATAAAATAAAAATTAAAAGAGTAACTGGAGGGTTATATAACTCAAATGGAATTAATGCCACAAAAACTAACAGCAGCTAACCTTCAAAGTTCACCCATGATAAGTTCGATTCATACAAAATGCAATAAATCCAAGTTTATATTAAAAAAAAGTTAGCAAGTTCAAAATTTATAATATTTTGCTAAAGAAATTTGTTAACCTATAGAAGTTGTGATGAGAATGACTGAAGTGGCTATACATATAAGTACATTTACGAGTATATATGCTTCAACTGGATCTAAAAGTTTCAGAACAGGCACCTGGTATACCACCAGAGAGTTTCTTGGTTAGCAAGCCTAAGTTAGTTTTTGGCTATCTGGTTAATTATCTTTTGTAGAAGTTTAATTATCTATCAATCGCTAGAATGAATAATGACAAAATGAATAGCAAATCAAATCAAATGGGTTATTAAATGAACTTAAACCTTGTGAGCACCTAAAAATTGAAAACCCCTCATCAATAATCAAAGAAACAAATTAAAAATTGTAAACATTTCACACAATACAGTAGCCCAAAAATGAAAGGAGAAATGGCGCATCTAACCTTGTTCAACCTCAAAGAAGAAGCTACAAGGGAGTAATCGCTACAATCTGTGTCCGTCGACTATGTGCAGAAGCTCCAATGACACGATTAAAGAAGAGGAGAGGCGGGAAAGGCCAGAGTTTTTGCGCGCAATTATATGGTGTCTTTTTTCCAACCAAGCTTATGTATAAGCATGGTCAATGATAGATAAATGAAGGGCAAAATGGTCATCTCAAGTGTCTCTCCCTCCCATCTGTGCACTTTCCGTCACTACAGCTAAGGAGAGTCATCTCCTTCGTTTACGGGAATATCTTACACTATGGGAAGGGATTCATTGCTACCAAACAAACAAAACTCAGGATGCCATACTCCCTTCCCTTCTTTTCTGTTGGATCAGCCTCGTACCAAACGCGTTCTAAGTGTTAGCTGGACTCTCTTTAACTAGCCAAATCCCTATCCCCAGCCAAAGACCCATGCTTTGTGCAACAAAATACATGCGAAATAGGAACTATGGATTCAATAACATAATAACCTCTAATGATAGTTGCTATCACGATCTCCATTCCTCGCCACTAAGCAAGTACGACGACATGAACATGAAGATGGATTATTGAAGATCATGCAAAGAATGTTATAAATTGGAGAACGGCTACTATATAAGACACACAAAAACCTTCAAAAAAACTTTGTATAACTTTTTCTTATTTTTAGTCTTTTATCAATTTTATTTACGTAATTTATTTGCTATTTTCAATTCAATTCCTGTTAAGTTGTATTCAGTTTCTTCTAAAATTTTTTATTATCAATTTCAAGCACATACAATTCATGTAATTCAATATGATATTCATATTTTTTTATCCAATACATTGTTAGCTATTTCATTCTAAACTTAACTATGTTTACTACTTAAGATGACCTTTCTTCTAAAGAATTGTGTCCTGTCTCTTTAATTGATTAAAAAATAGGGACTAAAAAATTGGTTTTCCAAATCCAATTTCATGGCAAAGTCACATCCACTTTACAATTGATCTCTAATATAAAAAAAAATTACAAACATAGAAAGAAAATTGACACACTTGGTAAGACCTATAAAATTGCAAATGGTATATGTTAGAAGGCTTTAAGAACATCCACAATTATCTATACTCAAGCTTGATCGAAGAAGAAATGTCATCAGATGACATCTCATTTCAACTAGGAAAGGGTACTAATGCCTTTTCGCCTAGGGATGGTTCCCGAGAGCCATCTTTGTCGATGACAATTACCATTCCTTCCTTGAAGCATCATGTTGTGGATGGAATGGCAGGAGTGCATGCTAGTATTATTAGCTACGTTTGTTGACATTATGAAGTCGTTAGTGGTCAATGAAATGCATAGCGAGCATGAAAGAGAAAGATTCGTGTTGAAGCAAGCTAGGGGCAAAGAGTTTAAGCCAAGGGGTAAACATGTGGTTCAATTACTAATACTCCCTTTAAAATTTAACTGTCAATTAACTACCCTTAATCGATTGCACCTTCACAAATCTAGTTTGGATCCATTTGCATGAGTGGGAGCTGTGATTTGATCACATCGCACTATAACAACTTGCAATATAAATAAGTGTGGATTGCTAAAAAGCTTGTGCTAATGTTGAACATCTCATTTACACCCACTAGATTATCTTTAGAGGGTATTGGATATGATACAATTGGCATTAATTATGGATACCGATGTTTAAGTATCATGTGGCTAGCTAATGTTCAAGGTTACCAATCTATGCTTCACAAGTGATTATGTACATATTGCTAGTGCAACAGTTAGGAGTCCAATCATCAATGCCTGCAGTCATGACCATAATGCCTCAGTCTAACATATCAAGTGCTATTATGTTTCAAAAGCTCACATGTCAAATACCATATTTTACAAGCATTGTTTCATTACAATAGACCATAGCTCAGACGTCACAAGTCTTTAAGGTTCTTGTCTCGTTGATGATTAGCCTTGGTACTATTGCAGTTGATCCTAAAATATTAGACAAAGCAATGAGAAAGTACCTTGGGTATCTACCCAAGATGAAAGGTAAGCCTGTGTATAAGAAGCCTATAACACCTTCTTAATATACCTATTTTTAATAATAATTTTTTAATGAATAATTTTTAACTAATTTATATCTAATTACCTTTTCCCTTTTAATTATTCCTTTCTGTAGAAATTCTTTATTTCACATCAACTAAACCTATATAGCGTAGTAGAATACGAAAATAATGGAAATAAACTACTATTACTACACGTTGTTAAACAATCTAGTTATAGGGGAGCGAGATCATTTTAAGTACAGACTAGGGTATTATCACTGGGGATTTAATCTAAAATATCCAAAAAGAAATTCTCATGTAACCAAAAAGAACTACTAAAGCCAATCCCTTATTTACAAAAGGAACTAACAGCTATCAGCAACTTCATATTTTTATAGAAACAGAGGAGAGGATCTACTCATGGGAAATGAGTGAATCTTCAACTCTCCTGGTGCCACAAAAATCATCAAAATAACTCGTACAACATCATTACAAGATATGGTATAGATACTATGTATCACATATACCCATCATTGTAGAAGGAATTACATTCACTCCCCTTGCAGTTCTAACGTTACTCTGTAAAATGACATCTAGAAAAATATAAACCACAATAAAGTGAGAAATAACTTTCTTTGTAACATAGATAAGATTAATATACAATAATAACTATAAAGAAGAGTTAAGTATAAATTTAATAAACAATAAATAATATAAACGAAATGTTCTATGTAAAATATTTAATTTGCAAAATAACTTGCACAAAGAATAATATATTATTTATGTAATATTTAATACAAATACCAAATAATGAAAATAAAAGATAACAGAGAATTTCATATGACTACATAAACAGAGAATATCATATAAATTTTAAGATTTTCCATATATTAATAATACATTATTTAAATATAGGTAATAAATAAGATATCAACAAAATCAAAGTTTATTAGCTGCAAGAAATCAACATATATAGAATATAGAAAATACAATAATCAATAATATTATTTAGCTTGACCATTAGGCCTTAGAGATTGTCAACCTCATTACCCAGATCATGTTGCATTGGTATTGGCAGGCTCAATACCTAGATTATGTTACATTGTCATGACTTAACAGGCTCATTCCTACTTTCTTTATTAAGGTGTCTCTCAATGGGCACCTAAGAAAAGTCATATAAAGATATCATAATAATACATTATCCAAACCATCATCTGATCAAGGCATAATAGGTATATTTGGAAAAGAACTATCTTGCACAACTCTGTGTATAATCAAAAAATCCTGATAGCATAACAGTGTACTAGAGTCCTAAAAAAGTATAATTAAAAATTTAAATTATTTTTTTTACTTTTCTAAGTCCAAATTTGTCCTAGGACCCACACAGTGTCTAAAATAGTACATAATTTAAGGTCTAATGTTAAATTACAAAGTAAGGTCCAGCATAGCTATAAAAAACTTGTTCAAGTATACAAGAGACTCAATAAAACCCACTAAGTCCAAATAGGTTCAAAATATCTAAATGGCACTTACTGGTCCTAATTAATTATTATAAAATGTTTTAAGTATTTTTCTTAATTAAAATTGGACATCCATTTAGTACAACAGCAGTTATCCAGTGCCAACTTTGACACATACAAGGCTCATCCCCTGATTAAGGCAATATCGCTAGGATTTACTTCAGCCAGTCCTTTACCAAATAACCTGTAGTAATTCAAGCATGAAATCAAACAACATATAAGTGGAGCAAATATGCGCCATTTATTTAATAATCAACACAATATTTTATAACATTTTAGCTTACGCAAATGAGCTCTAAAAATTACAAAATAAATATCAACATAATCCAAAGAACATATAGAACATACAGATCATCCAAAGTTCATCAAATAACATAACTAAAAATTCAATAAGCTCTTGATTAACACTTTTAAAAAAAATTTTAACTTTTTATATAGTTATCCATAATTTACCAAAATTTCACTATAGACCTTATTTTTAATGTAAATTAACCTAATTTAGTTGGTTATTAAAAAACTTCTTCCTAAGTATCTTGAATAGTCTTGGTCGAACTTAAGGTATGTGTGTTTATAGGTATTGTCTTCTTTCATTTTCTCTTATTAACAAGCCAATAATACATAATCAATGAAAATAGATAAAGGCCCCAAAACAATTTTTAGAAATTTCATGAACATTCTACACTTCTATCAAAATGAAATTCAAGGGTTTTTTGCCATAATTTTCATGAAAATCAAGATTATATTAATCTATCTCTTCCTTAAGCTTTTTCCCATTAATTCTCTCATTTATTTTCTCTTTAATTTCTTCCATGAATTCTTGAAATTCAAAATTCCAATAAAATAGTTTCCAAATAAGAATTTTCTTAAATTACATGAATCTATAAGATACATAGGTGAATTTTCCTTCTTTTCTTGTTATGGATTCATAAGACAACAAGAATTTTCATCTTTTTTTTTGCCATAGCCAAAACTCAAGAGAGATGAGAAGGGAAAATTCATGGAAAAAATAAAAGAAAAACTAACAAGAAGAGAGTTTATTTATATTACCTTGTGTAACAACCAAAATTGCTAAAATTTTTTAAGTTCTGAAATTTAAGTATGCTGATTACAGCCTAGCTATAGCGAATGTACTTGTTTGCTATAACAAGAATGCTTCTAGCTATAATGAGTTCGAGCATCCCATACAAAAACCAGGGAGTTCCTCATAATAGCCTGTGCCGTAGTAAGAACAAGGGTCTGGGACTTATGCGTACTCGCCGTAGTGATAGTTATTTTTCGCTATAGCAAGGGTTAGTTCAAAAAAGCGTGAAAAAGAAGAATTTTGCTTCTTAAAGAGTTTAGATCCTCTCCTTTTCTTCTAATTGACTTATCCTTTGACCAAAATAGAAAAAAAGGCTAGAGAAAGAGAGAGAAACTAAGAGAAGTTAAGAGAAAAGAAAGGGAACCAAGGAAAAGGTAAGTAAATTTAAGATTTTCATAGCTTTTCTCCTTAAAATTTTGTACTTTGCTCTTTGTCTTCTCTTTCTATGGTTTTGATTGTTGAATTAGTTTCGTTTTGAGTTTGGTTCAGAAGAGGGAGAGTGGAGAACAAAAAGGAAGGTGAAGGTAAAAGAGAACCACTTTTAAACGAAGCTAGAACTCAAGGTAGATGCTTATGTATCTTGCTTCTTCTTTTTTGCTTCTTGTGTATGTTGGTTCTACCAACTTGAGAGCTTGAAAGAGGAAGAAAGTCTGACCTAGAACAAGTAAGAAATCTTTGAATTAGAGTGTGGGGAGTTGAGAAATGTAAAAGAACTAGGAGAAAGGCTAGTAAAATTCAAGATGGAGAAACTAGGGATTCAATCTCCTATTTGTGAGTAATTGTTTAAGTTCCAAGAGAGTAATTGCATGATACTTGTTTTGTCTAGGCCCAAGAGAAGTAACTCTACCTAGTTGTGATTGTGAGACCGAGAAGGGAGAGGAGAAGTTGAAAAGGAAGGCTTGTGTTGGCTTGTAAGGTAGCTCTCTACTCTTTCTTGTTGCATTCTTGGATGTATAATAGCCATTGTATACTTGTGTATGTGCTTGTATTATGAAACATGCCATTTGATGTTACCATGATGCATTGGTACCAATATACTTATATTTTGGGTTGTGAAAATTGCTCGGATAAGGTAGTACCAAAAGTCCCTTGTGATGGATGAGCTAGAGCTAAAAGTCTCTAAAAATGAGTGAGATAAGGTCAAAAGTCTTATGAATAAGTGAGACCAAGTCAAAAGTCCCTAAACCAAGGGTGAGGCTATTCAAAAGTCCCTAAAATAAGGTGAGGCTATACCAAAAGTCTCTAGAGCTCATTCTTGGTATTGATATAATATTCATGGCATGTAAATCATGTGTCGTATGATTTTGAATGGTTGGATGCTTACTTACATGATTTGACATTTTTATATGCCTTGATTGCTTCTTGAATGCGTGTATGAGCTATTAAGATTCCATGAATCTCACCTCCTTCCCTCTCCAATCTTAACATGTTAGGTGGAGTTCAAGGAGATCAAAGTGCAAGCCAAGGAGCCTAGTTGAGCATGCTTAGCTAGTTATATAGCTTGTTTTAATTCTTTTGATGTAAAGAAGTGCTAAAATGGATATGTACATATTATTTTTGAGATGTAAATGTTTAAACAAGTATAAATGTATATATAAATGATGTGTGAATCATGTAGAGAGCCAAAGCAATAGAAATATGAGATTTGGCCCCTTGGTAGCTTGTATGTAATAGTACATTTTTGCCCGTAGTATAGTGAGTTTGAGATGTATGATGGTTTAGACTGGTTGAGCAAATCACATAAGTTGTGTTGATGCTTTAAATCTTGCTCAAGAGGTGCTAGAACATATAGGAGGCTAGAGACCCACTGTGAATCATTTATGTTGTCAAATTTGTTAAATTCGTGAGCCTTGTCAAAATATAACCAAACAAGCTCTTCTTGATATGAAATTTGGCATGCATCTAGAGTTTGTTGAGAGCTTCTTAGAAAGTTAAAGTGGGTATTATTTGGAGGTATAAGGAATATTTGGTGAATTGTTAAAATTAATTTTTTTTTTTAGTTTTGGTTATTGTACTATGCAACTGGTCTAAAAATTGTTCTGTATCAATTATGGGGCAAATGATGTCCAATTATCACGAAATTTTATGGACATAAACTAGACATCCATAGTGACTTATGCCAACTAGAAGCACCTCGATTAGAGGTCTGTAGAGGGAGAAATAACTTTTTGAAATTCTGTGTTAGCATCAGGGATGCTAGCCAACCTTCATTACTATTCTATTAGTTTTCGAGGTCCAAAAGCTAATGAAACGATATGGACTTATTTTTTTCCTCTAGTTGAATCTATAGCTTTTCAAATTGGTATATTTTGCACAGATTTTATTTTTTTGGAATTAGTTATGAATTTTTCAAGTTCATGATAGCAAACTATATTAGTATCAGGGACAACCAGACCTTTGTGCCATTCTCAATGTCAAACGTGGTCCAAATGCTGAGATTGTGGTTTGAAACTATTTTTAGTATAAATTTAACATCTAGAGCTTTCCAAAAAATTATGGTTTTCTTGATTCTCATTTTTCTATAATTAGTTATGATTTTTCAAAGTTAGAACCAAAAATCTGACTTTTGGGCCCATTTTGAGAAATCGCATTTTTTGGTTTTTGGCTTCATATGTGTGGTTCATGGGTTGTTTTATACTATGTATGAGTTGTATAAATGGAGTTTGAGTAGAGAATGTGATTGATGGATTCATGGGACCCACGGGGCAAAGTATGACTATTTAAATCCCGATTTAAAGTATTAAAATGCCACAGTTTTGGTCATTTTCTTTGGAAATTATATGGAATTGAGCTTGTGATGGATAATCACGGTTAATACATTATGGTGTTACACCTTAAATTTGCGGTGTTATTTTCCCCTCAATAAACTTTTCCTTCTTTTTCCTTCTCTTTAGCCGTGGTTATCCTTCTTCCTTTCTTTCTTATTATGGTCGAATAGGTGAGTGTGAAGAAGGGTGTGGAGGGAGTGTGAATGTGTGTGTATATTTCATGTGAATTTTACTTTTAAATAGATGGTTAAGATTGAATATGTTTTAAGATAGAAGATCTTGGCCTATAAATCAAATGGATGGCTAAGATCAAGTCTGGAAATTAGAAATTAAATATGAGCCTTTGGATTAGATCAAGGGTTATGATTTGATCTTAAAAAGTAGAAAAATCTAGGCCATAGAATTGCATCAATGATTAAGATCGTATCTTGTTTTATAGATGAATATTAGCTGTTGGATTTTAATCATAGTTAAAATTTAATCATGGTTACTTTTCTCGTTTTTCATGAAAGTAACTTTACATTTATTACAACTTGAGTCAATGGCTGTGTCATCCAGGGTCAGCAGTGATGTTAATGGTAACTTTTTCGTAAAACGTGAGATTATAATATTTTGCCAAAATTTACTAATATAAGCCAATGTCATCGCTCCATGACACATGTAATCTCTAGAAAATTCATTACACATGGCACCATATCACCATTTTTCCTTACTCATCGTGCCACATCAACACTTTCCTGATTCATGGTGTTACATCAAGACCTTCTTGGCCATAATTTACAAAAAAAAAATGTCACATTTCGTTGATGTATCATTTTGTAGATTTTCTGTAATATTTTATTTGGCATACATATGCTAGGTTCTCTATTATCTTTTAATATTATTTGGTCTTACGTAGGTCTCACTTAAGTTCTTAATTATATATTTTTATTTTCTTAATATTTTATTATTTTAGAGTCCAAATAACTATTTTGTCCTTGGTAAAAACATAATAGACAAGTATATCTGTTCATTTTTTACTTATATATCTATTTTAACCTCACATCTCCAAATTCCATCTCCACCACTTGGTAGATCTTTCTGCACAGAATTACCCAAAAGTAGTTATTTCAAGTTTCGAGGTTTAATTCATCTCTATATAAGCTCTTAATCATTGGAAGATATTTTTTGTTCTTAATGATTTCAAAATTTTATAGAATGAATTTTATAATTTTCTACGTATTATTCCCTAACTCTTGATATATACATCTTGCTAGTTCTTAATTGTTTAGTCCTCCAAAAAATTATCAAAGTTTGTTCGGATGTCAAAGGATGATTTTGCCCTTGGAATTCCCTAAAATCTTATAAATTCTTATAAGTCATATTCATCTTATATTTTTCATATATAAAATTATTTTATTCAAATTTATTTTATTAAAACTTAATAAATTCATTTCGTAAAATACTAAATAATTAAAAAACCTTAATTTTTAGAGATATTACAAAGCCTTACTTAAATTGGCTTAATAAGGCTATGCCATTACTAAAGAGATACAACCCTCTAAACTTCTCAACCTTTTCTAGAGAGGATAGGCAATCCACCATGGAACATACTAGGAGGTTCTTGGCTTAATGCGGGAAAGTCAACTATATTGAGTTTTACAAGTTACAACTGTTTCCCTTATCTTTGACTCATTGCATTCACTTGGTATGTGAATTTACCTCTCAATTCAATTTAAAATTGGCAAGATATGGAAAGAATGTTCCATAAGCAATTCTACTAGGCCCAGGTAAAAGTATACATCACTGATGTCTTAGCCCTAAAGTAAAGAGATGATGAGCCAATCAAGGAATTTATGGAATGCTTAAGTAGAATGAAGAATCGATGCATAGTTTGATTACAAGAAAGCAAGGTTGCAAGAATGGCAGCAAGTAGAATGCATCTATCACTTAATGATTGTTAGTTGGTCAAGAGAGCATTAAGGTGGAGTAGTTTTTTAAGGAGATGAAACATAAGAAAGTAGCTAAGACACCATGAAGAGCTTCCATCATCTCTATAACTGAGGGTGATGAAATCCAATCAAAATAGATGGAGATGAGCTAAATTCATTAGAGGTTAGTGCAGCAAAAATTTTGATTGGTAAAAGGTATTCTTGTTATACATTGAAGCCATTCAGTAAAGAAGAGATGCAAAAGACAAAAGCCATTAAGCCATTCCCTTTCAATATCACTAAAGTTGATAATATTTTTTACTACTTATTGAAAGACAGGTAGATTAAATTGCTTGATGGATGATAAGTCCTAAAAAGTATCAATTTTTACTTGTAGTTTGAGGGATTTACTAAAGGGTTTTCAACTTTTTTAACTATTTTGTACTCATTTTTCATTAAATTTGCAATTATGTGTAATTTGGTGCAAATGAGAGTTATTTGTTAAAAATCCTCCAAAAAAGACTAAATTGAAAAGAATTTTAAAAATGAGCTTTTACTTATAAATTAGTTTTATGGCAATCTATGATTTTCTTAGAATTTGGTATTATATTTTTGTAAATAATTAGTTGAAATTAAATTTATAGCTTAAATTATTATATTTTATGTTCTTAATTTGTTTTTTAAGGATTAGGTTGTAAGTCAATAAATTTTGTGCATAGAAAATTTGGAGAAGCTAAGAGATTGGAGTGCAAATAATTTCAGAATTTCCCACCAACCTTATTCGTTGCAACAAGAAATAATTACTCATCACAACAATAGTAGCCAAATTTGGATTTCACAACAAGACTTTATCGTCTCAACAAGACATATTTTCTCATTATGACAACTAGTCTAGATCTAGTTTTTTATAATTTTCCTTTAATGTACACAAATGTAACTTTTGTTAGACATTTTTCTATTTTTCTCTCAAATTTTGGAGAGATTTTCTACTACTTTTAAACATTTAAGAGCATTCCAGGAATGAATTTTAGAGTTTAATAATCTTTAGAGGTATAATCTCTTATATGTATGGTAGATTTATGATGTAATTCTTTATCTTTTGTAATTTATGATGATTAATTTTAATTTTTTATAGATTTTCATTTGTCTTTTGGTTTTATTATTTAATTTCAGTAATTAAATTGTTATTTATCTGGATTAATTACTAAATGCGATAATTTTCTTCTAATTAATATATTGTTTATGATGGGATTATATATGCACTAGTCATTGACCCATTCAACCAACTGGCGCAAAGAAACTATTACTTGAATTTTAATATGTTAGAGACGTAAACATAAAAAATGGAAAATGGAAAATAAGTAAGTGTTGTTACATATAGTATGCATTTTAGCTACTCAAGAAACAATGTGATTATTACTTGAACTCTAGACAAATCACCCATTCGTTGAATTGCATTTCCTCATCATTTGATCAAGGAACTCTTTACAAATGTTTTCATGAGTATTAAAATAATACAAATAAGTGGAAATTTTGATGCACTTACTCTGTCTTGTTACAAAAATATTGTATAAACATACATATTCAAACAAAGAACATGACATATATCAACAATATTCATCTGACATAATATCGAAACATTCTTTAAAAATACCTTTAACCAGCCACTGTCAATGAACATGAAAAGGAAGCAGCATTCGTCTTGTTGCTCATTGTAAAATAAATTATACCCTAATACAACACAATTAATTAAATTACAGACATCACTCACTACAGAATGCAAATCAAATTCCCCATAAAATAACACGGACTGAGTCTTTGTATAGCTTGTATGAAAGATAACCCTTCTTCTAAGCCATGTCTAAGACAATCCCAATTGAATATCTCAAGGCTAAAATTCCACTTAATTCCCCATCATAATGACACTGTTAAAAAAAATAATGATCGGATGAATTGTATCTCTACACTTGTGACTCCAAGCCAACAATTGTTGAAAATAAAAACAATGAATACCATGAATATACGAAATAAAGCAAAATCAATTCCAGATAACATTTCAATACCAAATTAATTGTTCACAGTACCATACATGTTAGAAATATAGTCCATAAAAGATCACAAAAAACATGGCCACGTTAATGTGATTACATCACAATGCAAAAAAGGTGCATAAAACACCACTAAAGGTCCTATAAAAAACATGGCTATGTTAACATGATTACATCACACTTAAAACAAGGGTCTTAAAATAGAACTACAAGTTATATTACTAAGATCTTCAATTAGTGAGGCTGGTGAAGCTTGGTGCATAGTAATTAGCGGATCTATACTAGTAAAAGCCATTATCAATCACTCTGTTAGCTTAGAACCATCGCATCATCCTCATGTTATAGGTGTAAAGGAAGTGCCTACAATGCTGCTCACCATCATTCAAATCGTTAACAGAACCTATTGTCAGGATAACAATATTATCAATATGGCTCATAAAAAAGCAGGCACTATATACAAGCATATAACAAGCGACTATGAGTGAGAATCAAAATCCACCATTTTGGAAATTGATAAGTCCTTAAATTGTGATAATTTTTTTAATATTTTAAAGGATTTATCATATGAATATTAAATTTATTTTATATTTATATATATAATTAATAAATTTTAGTTTAGTTAATATTTAATTAGTTTTGGTTTTATTTCTTTAGTTTTGAGTTAATTTTTGTATTAGTTAACTATAAATTATATTTTATGTTTTTATTTAGATTTTTAGATTGTTAAATTGTTTAATCTTTGTTAATAGATTATAAATAGTAATTAGATGAATTTTATATTTTTATAGGATTAATATTGCAAAGAAACCAACTCAGAAATTTTGGAATACAAAGCAACAAGAGTTGAAAAGATTTACTAAAAAAAGGTCAAAAAGAAAAAGGAAGAAAAAAGACAAAAGACAAAAGACAAAAAAAAAAAAGGAAAAGAAAAAAGAGAAAAATTGATGCTCAAAACTATTGCTAAAAAAATGTAGCATCCTAAAGACAAATTTAAGTGTTGTGGCGCCTAAAGGAACTAAACCAAAATGCGTCGTAGCTCTTGATTGTTGCAAATAAAAATTTAGTTACACTGTGGCACTTTTGAGTGCCGTTGCAGCATAGTTTAAAAAAAATGTAAAACGCACCGTTTTTAGTTATATTTTTTTTAAGGTTTTAAGAGGGTTTCATCATTTCTTTAATGAGAGGCTACCATTTTGAAGATTTTAGGGAAGAGAAAGAAGGGTTTGGAGCTTCATTTACCATGGAAGAAATTTGAAGATTCATTGATTAAATCAATTTTTTTTTCTTTCTCTACTTTTCCTTATATTTCTATGCCCATTTGATTTATACTCTATTCTTAATGTTGATATTTCTTATAATTATGAGCTAAACTTATAGGTTTAGGATTGTGATAAACTCTAACTTGTAATAAGTTGTAATAACTCTATTTATTTACAATTAATGATATGATTTACTTACTTAATCCTTGTGCTTCATATTTCTAAGTGTGTGAAAACTATTAGATGATTTAGATAACTTAAATAAATTTGGAAAAGAAATTTGTGGACTTGACTATAAATTGGATAGTGTGGGTTCATAAAATTTACAATATTGTATGAATTGATTTGCTTGTAGGATAGGAATATATCTATCGACCTCACATAATCATATTAGGATCTATTCTTAATTAAGCTATAATCAATTGCATAAGGAATTATAGATTGGTTAAGGAAATATCTATAGGTAATTCAAAAAATACTTATAATTAAATTAAAGTCTTAGACTATTAATAACATTAAGAGTAAGATGAAGAGAAATAATTAGTTCATATAAAAAGTTAAGAAGAATCATAATTTCAAATATTTTTATTTTTTTAATTTCATTTAGAATGGTGTGTCTCATTTATTTTTTAATTTTTAGTATAGTTTATTTCTTATTATTTTTATTGTTAGCTTAATTTAGATCAAGGTACATAATTTTAATATTTAACAATTATCTTAGTAACAAATTCTTATAAAAACAATATTCTATTTATCATTTCATTACTATTGTGATACATGTACTTATGTTTATGTTTATGCTTTCACAAATCCATAAGCCAAGTAAGTTGTGATATGATAATTCTTAAGATGTTGAACTTCTCATTATCAAACTCCTTCTTCCTAAAAATTTTTTGAATTAAAATTATGATACTAGGTTAAAAAGGGCCATTAAATAGCACAAAAAGTGCTATAACTAAGATCTTCAATTAGTGAGGTTGGTGAAGCTTTGCGTATAGCAATTAGCGAATTTTTACCAGGAAAAGCTATTATCAATCACTTGGTTAGCTTAGAACCATTGCATCATCCTCATGTTGTAGATGCAAATAGAGTGCCTGCAATACTACTCACCATTATTCGAACCATTAACAGAACTCATTGTCAGGATAACAATACCATCAATAACATACAGTGATTCATAAAAGGTAGGCACCTCATACAACCATATAACAAGCAACAATGAGCGTGAATCAAAACTTACTATTTTGCAAACCCAAAAATCAAGTAAGTTGGGATACGATACTCTGAGATATTGAACTTCTCATTATCAAACCGCCTCTTTCTAAAAAATTTAGAATTAAAACTGCGATACCAATTCTTGAACTACAGTGTAAAGTAAGACACGTTTTTTGCAATCCAGATGTGAAAAAATCCAACGCATGACATTCCTTGGAAGTACAATACCATTTTTGCCAAAGCTAGAAATGATAACATAATCTGTTTATCAAAGAAATAAAAATAAGAATCCAATATAACCTTTAAAGAGGTCACAAATGGCAGAAGGAAAAAAAAGAAGCTAAAATGATTGTAGAAAATGTCACATTGCATATCATGGAGAAGTCATTTCACAATCCAAGTTTTTAGAATGTTAACAATAATAATAAATGAAAAATAGGAAACACAAGGTCTAAGTCTTCTATATTTTTTAGGGTTATGCACAAATGAATGAAAATAAGAAACATAGAGTTTAAGTTCTCTGCATTTCTTAGGGATATGTACATTGTACACATTCTATTTGAACAGTTCAAATTTGAATTGAATAGTCCAAATTTTAAGTTCTTTATTTTTAATTTTTTTTAATTTAATTTTTTTTAAGTTTACAATTGAAAGATTGTTTTTATTCTACATTTTGTATTTTTTGAAATTAAAAAAATTAAATCTGAAAAAAATTAAAAAATATAAACCATTCATATTATTCTGGACAATCCATGGAAGAAGTGCAACCCTACATATCTTTGAAAATATATGTGCAAAGAACTTGCACTGAGAAAACACAATTCCTCAAATATTATGTCAGAAAATCTAATTTATCCTATTTTAAATTTTAAATATTAATATTGGTCAAAACTTACTGTCAAAACTTAGAAAGGTCTAACTCTCATGAATATGATTGATTAGTACTTGTTAGAGCCTTAAAACCATCAATGTCGAAGATAAATTAAGATACATGACAAAAATAAGAAAGAAAAAGCAATGGCCACTCACTTGGCTGAAGTTGAGCATTTATAAAGTGGAATTCCTTCTGCTTTCTAAATATTCTCTCCATATCTTGGCCAGATCCTTTTGCCAGCTCCTTCACTACACTCTACTAGTTTATCACATTGTCTCTTTCACCTTCAACCTCAGCGCCACCAAAACAATTAACCCATATTAACTTTTTCCTATGAATTAAGTAGAAGTAACAATTCCCAAATAAATTTGATCGGTTGAGTTTAATTTATATACCTCCCAAGAAGTTCCTTTGGTTGTTCTCAGCATTGAATGCACGTCCAACCACTTTCAAACTACTCTTCTTGCAGGCTTTAAGTGTTATTGGATGACCTGCTAATACTACGAAAACATCACCTTGAGACAATTTGCAAGAGATCATCTAAATCTGTCCCTCACTTTTGACATTGAGTACATACAGACAACATTGAGACAATTTAGCTTCCTGCATTTGCTTTTGACATTGAGAACACAAAGATTGTAGGAATGCATATAGGACACTCTTCGTAAGGAGTAATGAACAAACATAAGAGACAAAGGCTAGTGTTTGCGTAGGATATATGGAGATATATATAATGCAGCAGAAAAGAAGGGTATACTTGCATTTATTGATATCATCTTGAGTCAAGAATATTAAAAGCCTGATTGGTTTTGGGATTGAATAAAACCATTGAAAAAGAGGGATTTACAAAAGCCCTTCCAATGCACAAAAAACCTTTTGTGCAACCTATCTGATGTGTCCGAGCCAGAAAAAGAAAAGAAAGAAGGAAAGCAAGAAGAAGAGAGAAGAGAGGAGAAGAAACAAAGGAATAAGAAAGTTTTGTAATTCGTTGTCCTTCCAATTCAGTGCAACAGCTTTTATGAATAACAGAATAACTGCTAAATGAAAAAAGAAAAAAATACTATTTTGTCCACACTACTAAAACGCAGCGTATCAAATCCCCCTGGCCAACATCACCTTTGACTCCAAGGGTGCACGTGATGAGCAAACTCTGGATATTTTCGTTGAATATCAAATCACAGCTCCCACGTGGCATCCTTAGGTAATTCATTATGCCATCCTCCTATCCAAGATTGCTACAGGACATCTGTTCCTGGATGAAGTACCCCACTCATCTGGTAGATGCCGAGGTGATATACTAGGATCTGGGCACCGCTTCAGCAAAGATACATGAAAGGTGAGATGAATTCGAGAAGTGAAGGGCAATTATAGAGTATAAGCGACAGCTCCCACTCATGTTATAATCTGATAAGGTCCAAAATATTTTGGAGATAACTTCATATGAGTCCTCTGAGTAACTAAAGACTGTCTATATGGTTGCAACTTAAAAAAGACCCAATCTCCCATATTAAACTCTCGTTTTGAGCGATGCTTGTTGGCTTGTTGTTTCATCCAATTAGCAGCAATAGCTAAATTCTGTTTCAAGATGCGAAGCATATTTTCTTGAGCTATAAAACTTCTGTCGATGACATCAATGGCGGATTTATGACGTAAGTATGGTAAATGAATTAGAGGAGGTTGGCCATACAACACCTCATATGGAGAACACCCCGTGACAGTATGGTAAGTGGTGTTATACCACCATTCAGCCAATGATACCCATTTAACCTAAGTCTTAGGATTCTGCTAAGTAAAACAGCATAAATATTGTTCCAGGCACCTGTAAAGAACTTCACTTTGACCATCTGACTAGGGATGGTAAGCAGAGGACAAATGCTGAGAAACTCCTAACTTATTGAGAAATTTCTGCCAACACCTACTTGTGAACAATAGATCCCTATCACTAATAATATTGGAAGGAGCTCCATGGAGTATATAGATGCTATCTAAAAATATTTGTGTAAACTGAACTGCAAAAAAAAGGGTGGGACAATGCAAGAAAGTGGGCATATTTGTTAAGTCTATCTACAATAACCCAGATGGTGTCCTTTCCTTCAGATTTTGGCAATTTCTCAATGAAATCCATAGCTATACTCTGCCAAACTCCATTCAAAATTGGCAGTGGCTACAATGTACCTGGGGAGGCCATGTTCTCATATTTACAACGCAAACAAGTCTTACAACCTTCAATAAAGTTCTGCATATCCTTTGATAACCTTATCCAATAAAAGAGAGATTTTATTCTCTTATCGGTAGCTTGCACTCCCGAATGGCCTCCTTGCGGTGAAGAGTGTAGCCACTGGAATATGGAAAACTTCAACTGACTCTGAGAAGGACCAATGACCAAACGATTTTTTCTTGTTAACAACCCTAATTTCCATTTGTACTTGGGATGAGCTTTCGGCTTAGATTCTTTTTCTGTAATAATAACCTTCAACACTTGATCAGTAGTCCATTGTCTTATAATCTCTTGCCATAATTCAGAAGAAACAGTAGAAATACCCAATTGTAGAAGTTCATTATGAGTAGCTCTAGAAAGGGCATCTGTGGCCACATTTTCTTTGCCCTTTTTATAAGTAATGGTGTATTGGAAACCCATCAACTTAGTAATCCAATTGTATTGAGCAGGAGTGGATAACCTCTGCTCCAACAAGAACTTAAGACTTTTCTTATCTATAAGGATTGTAAAAGGCTAGATGCTCAGATATTGATGCCACTTACCCATTGTAAACACAATTGCCAATAATTCTTTATCATAAACTGATAACAACTAGTTTTTAGGTGATAAAACATTGCTTACATATGCAACAGGATGTCCATTTTGTAGTAAGACAGCCCCAATCCCAATACTTGAAGCATTTTCTCCACCGTAAAAGGTTGCTACAAATAAGGTAAAACCAGTACATGTGCCTTAATCAAAGCATCATTAAGTTGTAAAAATGCATTCTCAGCTTCTGAGGTCCATGAGAATTTATCTTTCTTAAGAAGATCGTTGAGTGGGAGCGCTATGATGCCATAATTTCTAATAAAACGTTTGTAATATCCAAATAGACCTAGAAAACCTCTTAACTCCTTCACTGAATGAAGCAATGGCCATTTAGAGATAGCTTCTATTTTTTCTGGATTTGCAAACACCCCTTAAAAGGTAATCACATGACCTAAGTAAGTAATTCTTTGTGTAGCAAATGCACACTTACTTTTTTTGACAAAAAAATGATGCCCTCTCAAGATTGAAAACACCTCCCTCAAGTGGTTCACATGGTTGCTCAAGGTGTCACTATATATCAATATATCATCAAAGTACACTAATACTGATTTTCTCAAAAGTTCTGCAAAAATAGCATTCATAATACCTTGAAAAGTAGATGAAGCATTAGTTAAGCCAAAAGGCATCACTAAATACTCATAGTGACTAGCATGTGTTTGAAATGCTATTTTATAGATATCTTCATCTTTCATCCTTATTTGATGATAACCTGGCCTTAAGTCCAATTTAGTGAAAATAGTTGCTTTCCCTAACTCATCAAGCAAATCTTCAATTAGTGGAATAGGAAATTTGTTAGGCACAGTTGCTTTATTTAAGGTTTTATAATCCACACACATTCGCTAACTTTCATCTTTTTTTTTTTCACTAGGACCACAGGAGAAGCGAAAGGAGAGGAGCCGTACTAGATGATCCCTATATCAAGCATTTCCTTGATCAAATTATCAATTACATCCTTTTACATGGTAGGATACCGATAAGGCCTCATGCTTATGGGGTTAGTGCCTTCTTTAAGTATAATCTGATGATCATAGCCTTTTCTTTTAGGTGGTAATCCCTTAGGCTCTTCAAATATATCAGAAAATTCAACCAACAACTCCATTACAGCTACTGGAATTTCATCTCCTTGCATAACATTCAATCTGCAGCAGTAATCATCATCTTGATAGGGAATTAATTGTAGCATATAAGCTACCATTTGAGAACAAAGTAGCTTGAAAATTTTTCCTTCTTCCACTATTCAGTTCTTCACTTCACCCGAAGCATTAATTCGCACTGGTTTACCCTTCCACATAAACTCCATTATGAGGTTCTTACAATCCAGTAAAATAAGTCCCTATTCTCTCATCCACTGCATTCCCAACACCATATCACATCCTACTAAAGGTAAAAGAATTATTTCAGCCTTAAACTCAATGCTTTGAGTCATCCATTTTATTCCTTCATACATTTGTCTACCCCGTAACTTATCACCGTTAGCCATAGTTACCATTACAGCCTCTGTAGGCACTACTGTCCAATTCATTTTATCACTAATAGTAGCATCAAGAAAATTATGCGTACTTCCTGTATCAATAAAGATATGTAGGAGCCTCTTACCACACTTACCTATGATTCTCATAGTAGGAGATGAAGATGCACTAGTCAGTGCATTAAGTGAAATAATAGGCTCATCTTCTGACATAGGGTCCTCCTTACTGCTATCACCATGATCATAAGTCAGCATCTTCAATTCTCTTGTATCTTCCTAACTATCTTCAACCTCTATTAAGTACACTTGCATCTTTTTCCTTTGCACACACTGATGGTTGGGAGCAAATTTCTTATGGCAAAAATAACAAAGGTTCTTACTTTTGTGTTCATCCATCTCTTCTGGAGTTAATCACTATTTAAACCTCACAGTAGGTCTTCCTAATAATCCTTTCTGTCCTTCTGCACTTCTATTTTCTGGCCACTTCTTTTCAAATGGCACAATAGCTTTAGATCTATCAAATGAACTTACTGGTCCTTTATTCACAAGTACTAATGCCTTCTTCTCTTCCAATAGAAAATTGCTTAACTCTTTTTTTAATAATTGCAAATTAGAATTTTGCAACTTAGCCAACTTAAAAGCTTCCAATTGCATCTGAGGATGTAGGAGTTTGACACCAGAAGCTAATTCAGGCTTTAATCCAGCTAGGAAACAATTGATCTTCTGAGCTTCGGTCAGATCCAATTTACAAACTAGATTATCATATTGAGTTTGATAATTTGCCAATGGCTCTTCCTGATGAAGTTGCATAAGCTCTTCCATTAGATCATCGTATATAGGGCCAAATCTCACCTTGAGAGTTTCAATAAGTGAATTCCAATTGAGCCTGCCTCTTTTACTTTGCTCAAAATGACAAAACCACTTGTGTGAATCCTCATCCATGGATAGTCCAGCCAATACAACTTTATTAATTTCAAGTGTTCCATCAAGTAAGAAAAACCTCTCACATTTAGACACCCAACCAGTGACATCTGAAGGCGTGAATTTAGGAAATTCTACCTTTGTGAAGCTTGTTGGCAATTGATAGTCACTTTCAGACGCTCTATTGTCTGTTTTCCTATCAGCATGAGCCCGATCCGAATTGTTGTCAACCATATCTAAAATCTGAAGAGATAATTGCCTTATTAGATCCTGCATATCTGTCATTTGTTGTTCAACGCTAGCAAGACAAGCATTCATCTCCAATCTGATTCTATCTTCCATCTCTCGAACGCTAGCCTGCAATCTGGTACCTTCAGCCATGTGGACCGACTGCTCTAATACCATTGATGTGTCCGAACCAGAAAAAGAAAAGAAAGAAGGAAAGTAAGAAGAAGAGAGATGAGAGGAAAAGAAACAGAGGAAGGAGAAAGTTTTGTAATTTGCTATCCTTCCAGTTCAGTCCAACAGCTTTTATGAATAACAGAATAACTGCTAAACAGAAAAAGAAAAAAATACTATTTTGTCCACACTACTAAAACGCAACGTATCACTATCAATGATTGAAATTTTTACTTCCTTACAGATATAAGGAACTGGTACTTCACGCATGGTAAGGTCCTTTATATCAACCAAATGAACTTTAGTTGAAAATCCATTCAAGTTCAGATAAAAGCTTGATATTAACAGTTTCAAGGGTTTTTCCCTATAGTGTTTAAGATGTTCTAAATAAAGACATAAGACCTAAAACTAAAGTACCAGTTCTTTGAAATAGTAAAAATATTGCTACAATTGTTGCAGTCTAGCTCCCATAGAATATTACAAATTATATCGTGGAAATAATAATTCAATTTACTAGTTCTGAGGTGCTTGTAATGAATGCAAAAGTACCATTTGATCAAAGGGACATTGATTCAATCACAGGTCACTTACACAAACCCACTTTTGCCATATCTGATATCAAATTTGGTTAGGCATAAATAATCTCTAGAAAGGTACTTTCATGCTTGCTTTAGGTAACACTCCATAAATCAGAACCGTGCACATAACCAACTTCATCACGTGCAGTGTGGGAGATGGTGACTGTAATGTGTTTGACGAATTGTCCAATCCAAAAAAAACAAGGCTTTGGTATATGTCATACTACCCACTAAGGCTTGTATTATTGTGTAACATCTCATGTTCCAAATTAACTCAAATGGAAATACCAGTACTTTGAGTCATTTTACACCATGAAACCCTTCAAGACGTCTCTTAATTTCAACTTGCAAAAACAGTGCTAGCTAGTAAGCTAGTTTTTGCTTCCTTTGGCATTGCTTCTGATAAAAGATTTGAAGTCCTGTAATTGAGTCATATCAATAATTTTCAAGTTAAAAAAACCACCTTTATTGAGCTCTCAGTGGAAGTTTCTTCTAAATGGTCAAGCAAATGGGTAAACAAACCTACAAATAATATATAGTAGAAAGTAAAAGCTAATAAGTTATGGTAAACCCCTTTTATCTTTTTATCATCTTGATCTGAAGTTCAAACCCATTTGTTTCATTGATGTCGTTACGAAGCTACAGACATCGCAACTTTGTTGATATGAAGTTTAACGGTTCTAATATAATCTACTGACCTACCACTACTTTTTTTAATGACAGTCACCTTTCTCAACTTTCATCAATTGGGAAAATAGAAGAAGAAGAAATTTCAGAAGAAAGTGAAGGGAAGGAAATATTATAATCAATTCCAAAAATCTCATTGAGTGCCATAGATGGTGTGGATGGCAATACAACAATAAAGGTGTAAGGGAATGTGGGAAGAAGGGTTTACAAATTTTGAGACATAGTGGCACCGCCCATAATTTCTTAGACTCATAAATGGTTATGAAATTGGGGTGGCCAATGGAGAAGCTAAGAGAAGTGGAAGTGACAGTAGCTGTAAGAGCAGAATCACAATTCAAGGAGTTTGCAAAGAGTTTAAATGGAAGATGCAATGGGTGTGACAAGATTTTTGAAATACAGAGGCTGAAATCAAGAGGATGTGTGCAATGGAGCTTCATTGAACTTACTATGTTATCTTGGTACAAAGGGAAGTCGGTGAAGATGTTACTTGGGCCTAGCTTTATGATTTTCAAAGAATATGTCCTAATGTTGTAATAATAACCCTTGAGGTTAAGGGTTTTCAGGGGAAGAACATGTTACTTGAGTCCAGTGATAAACCACTAGTAGTTATCTTCTTATATCTACTCATTTGTGTGGGTGTTTGTGAAGTTTCTGAGTGTGTGTTACTAATGTGTATGTTTTGTAAGTGATTCTTGTAATAACGATAGTCACCCTCGAGGACAAAGATTTTTCCAGGGAGGGAGTATTGTTAAGCATAAATAGTTAGTAACCGAAGTAATTAGAGTTTGTTAGGGTGTTAGTATCTTGTTTGTTAGGTTGTTAACGAACTCCCTTCATATATAGTTGCATAAAAAGAATGAGTGTCAATTTTGAAAATTAATACAGTTGGTTCTCTTTCTTTTTTACTTTTTCTCTTTATTTTCCTCGTTCTATTTTCCTTTCTCCTAACATATTAGTTTTTTTGAATATAAACAAAAGTGATTATAGAATATTTGTGACACTTTTTTTCATTTTAATTTTTTGTTGGCCAAAAGTAATACTAGTTTATTTGTAACTTAGACTCTCAACTATCCAATTATTTTTATATAAATATAAGGGTCTATTTGGTATGAAGATTGAAAAGGACGGAGAGAGTGAAATTTTTGTATAATATTTATTATATTATTATTATTATTATTATTAATCAATAGTATTTATTTATTATTATTATTATTTTTTGAATGATACAAATATCATTGTCTACCTATTATGTTCACTTTTTTCATATCTAAATTTTTGTATACCTAAATGGTTTCTTCATGTCAATATTTGTTAAAAGTAGTTATTTATGTCAATATAATTGGTCAAAATTGCACATGATATTATAGATTATTACATTTAAGTTCGATTAAAAATTTTAGCAAAAATTATACTTTTAATCTTTATAGTTTCATTTATCTTTTTTAATTTAATCCTTATATATAGTTTAAAAATTTATAATTTGATCTTTATAGTTTACATAATTATTAAATAATTTTTAATCTGTTTATTATATTTTTGTCAATATTTTTCCATATACATGATTTAATCTTACTTCATTATTTATACATTTACCCTTTGTTTGCATAAATCATATGTATATAAAATGTCAAAACAATATATATTTAGTTACATTAATCCAATTTAACAAAACATTGATTAAATAAAAAAAATTTAAATTTTAAGTAATAAATTAAAAATTGAATAAAGTTGCAAAGACCAAAAGTATAATTTTTTTAAAATTATATATATATATATATATTCGTTTTTGCATCCATAGTATGTCCTTTTTGGGTCGACTCCTTTGGGACAAATTATGGAGATAATATTTCCAGACTTCTTTCCGATGCTATCCTACTAAACGGGCCATGCTAATTGGTTCATTAGTGGGAGTAGATGGAGGAATATACCACGGAGGGAAACAAAGAAGCGCCATCGACATACGCACGATCATACGTGAGCTGTTCCGCCTCATCAGGCTGCTATGGGAAATTTAACGGTCTTGATTCCATCGAGCATTTCCACCTACCGATTAGTTGAGCAACTTTGACCCGTTTAGTTCTTATTAATTTCTTATCTTAAGGCTCTGATTCCCTGTTCCGGAAGGTGGGTAGTTGGTAATGGTACTGCGCTGTCGGCTTGTATTATATAATTATATATTTCGTTCGTCTTCCTCACGTTTATATGCAATCAGCACTTTTAATCTGTTGCTCTCTGCCTTACCCAGATCTCATTCCCAGTAATTGGACTGTTTACATTTTTCAATCCTAAAGATTCAGGAATCAGGTTTGCCTTCAAACCTTCCTTTTGCCATTTTTGAGGTGTTGTTCGTATGCCCGATCCTTCTCTGGTTGCCGAAATGTTTCACTGTTGCTCTTTCGTTGAATAGATTCTACTTTTGTTGTGGTTTCTTAATAGTCTTAGACAGTGATCCATTCATCTGGGATTAGTTGATTTCTCTATTGACAAGAATTTTCTGTTGTTTTTACGGGTGCGATGTGTTTCTTTACCTTGATCTTGGTGATATTTGTTTGCTTGCAGTGGGTACTATGCTCGTTTTGTTCTGTTGGGTTTACTCTCTATAATCCATTGTTTGAAATAATGTGAGATATTATAAAACTTCGGCTGTTTTCTGTATATTCACGCAAGAAATTATTGATTTTGGTTGCTATTTGCATATATGTTGTTGTATATTTTATATTTTTAGGGCTTAGAAGACATGGTCCTTGCTTCATGTTTGTGAATTTAGAAAAGTACAAGCTTGTTGGGTAGCTTTTTGGAGCTTATCTTCCCTTTGTTGGCACAACTCTGAGAACCTATGCCATAAGATAAAGGTACTGTAGCGTTTCTATAGCATGATTTTTGCTCCTTTTTTTGAGAACCTCACTTTGTGGAGGAAATTTATTGTGTGGATGTCCTTAATCAAATACTAATTGTCTTCAGTTGTTGTGGCTTACACTTTTCATTTTGCATTGGATAATACTAAAGGGCTCTTGGCAGTTTTTTTTTTCCACAACTTTGTAGTATATTCTCATGTGCATTACCAAATATTGAGCAGGACACAAATTATGGCTACCACTCCCACGAGAATAGGACTTGCTGGACTGGCTGTGATGGGCCAAAATCTTGCTCTCAATATTGCTGAGAAAGGCTTCCCTATTTCTGTTTATAACCGAACCACATCCAAGGTTGATGAGACAGTGGAACGAGCTAAACAGGAAGGAAATCTTCCTGTATATGGCTTCCATGACCCTGAATCCTTTGTTCAGTCCATCCAAAAACCTAGGGTTGTAATAATGCTTGTTAAGGCTGGGGCACCTGTTGATCAGACCATCAAGACCCTATCTACATACATGGAGAAAGGTGATTGTATAATTGATGGTGGTAATGAATGGTATGAGAACACTGAGAGGAGAGAGAAAGCGATGGCTGAATTGGGTTTGCTATATGTTGGGATGGGAGTTTCAGGTGGTGAGGAGGGTGCTCGACATGGTCCCTCTTTGATGCCTGGTGGTTCCTTTGAGGCTTTCAAATACATAGAAGACATTCTTCTGAAGGTGGCAGCACAAGTCCCTGACAGTGGTCCTTGTGTGACATATGTTGGTAAAGGTGGATCCGGTAATTTTGTGAAGATGATCCATAATGGAATTGAATATGGTGACATGCAGTTGATTGCTGAGGCCTATGATGTACTAAAGTCAGTTGGAAAGTTGTCGAATGAGGAACTACGAAGTGTCTTCTCAGAATGGAACAAGGGAGAACTTCTGAGTTTTCTTATTGAAATTACTGCAGATATTTTTGGAATTAAGGATGATAAAGGAGATGGATATCTGGTTGACAAGGTTCTTGACAAAACTGGCATGAAGGGTACAGGTAAGTGGACTGTTCAGCAAGCTGCTGAATTATCAGTTGCTGCTCCCACTATTGAAGCTTCTTTGGATGCTAGGTTCCTTAGTGGATTGAAGGAGGAAAGAGTTGAAGCTGCAAAAGTCTTTAAATCAGGTGGCTTTGGTGATATCTTGACTGATCAACCTGTAGACAAGAAAAAGTTGATCGATGATGTTAGGCAAGCTCTTTATGCAGCAAAAATCTGTAGTTATGCACAGGGAATGAATCTAATTCGTACCAAGAGTATTGAAAAGGGATGGGATTTGAAGTTGGGAGAACTGGCGAGGATTTGGAAAGGTGGTTGCATCATAAGAGCAATATTCTTAGACAGAATCAAGAAGGCATATGACAGGAACTCTAATCTTGCAAACCTTCTCGTGGATCCAGAGTTTGCAAAGGAAATAATTGATAGGCAATCTGCCTGGAGAAGAGTTGTATGCCTTGCTATCAACTCTGGTATCAGCACCCCAGGTATGTCTGCTAGTCTTGCTTATTTTGATACATACAGGAGGGAAAGATTGCCAGCTAATTTGGTGCAAGCTCAACGAGACTACTTTGGCGCTCATACATATGAAAGGATCGATAAAGAGGGGTCTTTCCATACTGAATGGTTCAAGCTTGCCAAACAGTCAAGGATTTGAGATTACTGGTATTCAAGCCCGTCTGAACTCCCAATAAATGTAATGTTTTCTGCTCAAGACTGTTTTGCTGAGTGGGATTACATAACTGCTATATGGTGAAACTTTATTTCATTATGTTCATCTGAATTGCTTGGTTTTTACTTTTCCAATTAGTTTAATGTGTCGATGCTGGTCCTGCTGAATTTGTGCTTTCTGAAATTGTCCTAATTCATGGTGCCTTTTCTCCATCTGAGAAGATTTCCCAAGCCCAGCCAACCGTTCTATCAATACACGGGATGTTTACGAAGACATTGTACGAGTTGAAACTCTTATATTATTCGATGTTTTTCATTTCATATTTCGTCTTCAGATTCACCACTTCTAATGATCGAATTGGTTATACCGAAGCAACTTCTGCAAATCTATGCATTCCCCCCTCTTTTCTCTCCTTTTCTCTCCTCTTTCCTCTGCTTTTGTTGAGGTTCGGGGATTTTGCAATTCTCTTTAAGGTCTGTTATTACAATAAAAAATTGCAGATTGCCTCAAAATTTGCTAAAAATCTATTCATATCATGAAATACTGCGTTAGGGTGGTGACTAATCAATAGGGTATCAGAAAGTGATCAAGCATTTTATAGAATGTGAACAATAACTCAAAGTTCACGGCCATGTAATGCTAATACCTCCCAGAACTGTATAAACCATATGATCTTAGTTCGAATTTGCAATCGGCAATTCACCATTATGGCACTCCTAATGCAGTTATTTAAATCAATCACTGATAATCATTAAACTTGCCATTGTAAATCTCGGACACTTAATCATTCATTTACATATAAAATGCAGTTTTCTAGCTACACTGACAGATGATGCCTCATCACCAGGAATGATTGAAGACGATCTCTATCCAAGTGTTTTTTCTTCCCTATCTTTTCCTTCTGCCTAAGTCGTGAACTCTAGAGAGTAACTATCTGCTATAGATGAAGTGGGGTATTTCTTTTCCGTGGATGCTCTTATGTTTTTAAGTTGAGTTTACAGCATAAAACTTGCAATTGCCTTGCTGTTGCATTTTTGTTCCTCCCTTAGATAGTTAGCTCACAAATTCAGCCAATGGCTTGTCACTGCAAAAATTCTATTGCTGCTTCAAGTTGTCTTAACCATGTCAAACCTTCCTCGCTTTCCAGCTCAAAATTTAACATTGGTGCTGCTTAGCTCACAGTGCAGCAGCAAAAACACGTATACATGAATCATGGCCGGAAGTTTTAGAAAGAACAAAAACAATCTTTATGCAGATTCTTTTGCGACATCCCTAACAGCGCCGAGACAACTTTTCTTTTCCGGATTAGTTTTTCTGCCTATCAGCTCAATGCAAACTAAGCGGTTTACTTTTGCATACATAATCAATAAGAAGAATCTGAGCTGAACATGTCTGCAAATGATGGAAACAAATATATCTGGACATAAACTTTATTTTCGTGTATTTTAGATCCACTAATTTTGGGCAATTTTACATGTTATAATTTGTAGGTTTGTATTGAATGTTTAGTATAAAGATCTGGTTTTCCTTCTGTTTTGCCCTTAATTTTTGCCAATGATGATTAGTTTAGCAATGACTAGCTGTGAAACAATATTTATTTATATATATATTTTTTAAAAGTGTGTTTGTGTTCAAGGTAAGTTAGATGTCAGAGTGGCAGGGTTGTTTGATTCTATTTTAGTTTTAATGTTTTAAAAATAGATATTTTTTAAAACAAATTTTGAAAATAAAAAAATTAAAAGGTCTGTTTGAATCATTATTTTAAAAAATCATTGTTTTTTGTTTTTGTTTTTAATTTTGCAAAATAAAAGTTACAAAACATTTAAAAGATATTTTGATTTTTCTATTTCAAAAAATATAATTCTTTTTTTTTCTTTTACAAAATATTTTATTAAAAGTACATTATCAAACAAGTTTTTTTATTTTTTTATTTTTAAAAACAAAAATTATTCTAAAAACAAGAAATCAAACGGTCCTTTAGATCTCTTAAGTCACTCTAGTTTCGTCGCTTTCCAAAGCTCAAGACTTTGAAACATATTTTATATTGTTCGACCACTTCAAGCATTATTTTGGTATGTTTCGTTTATATCTTTGCACAGTACATTTATCCTTACACATGCAAGTTCATTTTCCCTAAAAAATTATGATAAGCATTCATAATTCATTCGTTAAAAAAGGTAGCATCATATATACAATAGGCAGTTTAATTACATTTTTCTTCTGGTGTCGACACGTTTCTTCCCCAGTTTGTTCGTATTCTTCAGGGAAGAATATTTGCTTCCACCATCTTTTCTATCTTTCCTAGAGACTCCTGTACCATGATAATGAAATGGAGCACATGAAGCATCTGAACCCATTGAGCCATCACTTTCTTCCTCATGAACTTTGGCTCCGCGCCTCTGTCTGCTAATTTCACCATTGATTCCATCATATTCGTTATTCTCTTTGCTGTATCCAGCATCATCGTCTTGCGTGGGAGAGGAAATATACATAGTCCAACCAGATTCACTGCCGCTACATCCTTCTACACCCTAGATTTGTTTTAAAGACTCCATTTTTGAGTTCGAAGGGTCAAGGGAGTACGCCAACTAAAGGGGAAAACGTGCACAGAGACTAGATATACAGTGGAAGAAAGAATGAGAAACAATAGCTGACGAATGAAAATTTGCTTCGAACCTGCATTAATGGGTAGCCATCACCACTCATCTGATTCAGCTACAATTTATCTGGTAAAAGGCCAAATGGTGGACGCTCTCTAATTCACGGGAGAACCTGGAAGGTTCCATAACAAATTTTAAAGCTCTTACAGCAAATTGAAGAATTCCTGGGGTTGCAGTTGCATCTTTTTTGGTCATAATTATTGTTCTTTTAACCTCTGTTGTTGTCTATCTTAATTGGAAATCTGACATTAAGTGAAGAATACAGATGGCCCAATAGCACAAGCTGCACAACTGGAAAGAATGTAAAGCCGATGTCCTCAAATATGCTCAAGCAATGCCTTTTCACTTTGTATGTATTTAGCATACATAAAACTCTGCCTTGTGTGTAGAAAACAGACCAATATCCATTTCTGAGGGAGTAGATTATTGGGGTAAGAAATAAGAAGCATAGATACTAATATAAACACAGGTGAATAGGAAAATGAACAGTCACATGTTAAAAAATAAATAAATTGAAACATAATTTAAATTATTCGATAATGTTTAGTACAAATATGTCAAATGTCAAACAGAAACACGATTTTTCTTTTTTATAACGGGTTGGTACTGCATAATTTATAAATATATTCTCCCAGTTAGATATCGTCATCTTCCGCTCTGTCAATCAGCATCTTTCAAATGAGGTGCCAATAACTAGGCCTTAAAGGTTCAAACCGCGGATTTAACTTTTCACCTTGTGATGGAGTGGTTGGTAGAGGTTTGTTGGCTCTAGACTTCGTCTATGGGGGCCAAAATGCAGGTAAAGTATACTTTTTATTTTTTAATTTAATTTTATTTCAATTTTATCTTATAACTTTATCTTAAATTTTATTTTTATTTTGTTCCAATATAATTTTTTAACTTCAACTTAAGTTTTATTTTATTCTAATTTCATCTTTTAATTTGTCAAAATCACTCAAATCTTTCTTTCTCTTTAATATTACGAAGTTGTTTAATAAAAAAGTTATTAGAGTTAAATCATCAAAATTCTATTAAGTATGTTAATTTAACGGTATTAAAGACAAGAAAACCTTTCAGTAGTTTAAAAAAAAAAGAATTTGATTAGAACAATATAGAATTAAAAGATAAAGTAAAATTTGAGATAAAATCAAATGATTAAATAAAAATTAAATAAAGTTAAAGAATGAAAGTGAAACTTAAAATAAATGATCAAATCGAAACTAAATGAAAATAAAATTTTAAATAAAATTAAACAACTAAAAATATATTTTTGCCAAAACAAATGCGAATAACAAATTTTAATTATCAATTATACTCATACTCTTTTACCTCTTGGATAGGGTCAATTCCTTATAAGTTTTTATTTTTTATTAGGATTTGAATCACCTGACATAAAGGAGAGTGAAAGAGAAACAGAGATGGAGCCATTTGTGTGAGCCTCATGGGATTAACAAGACCGCCCATTGCAATGAAATTAGGCTAAATATTTGAGCGTGCTATTGGTCCATGAATAAAGTGCATTAGGACCGAGAACAGAGACAATCCTCCATGAAACAAGCTTCCTTCCTAGATGGTTTTGCGCTGGGTTGCTCCTCAATTATCTGAACTAAGAATACAGTCCTTGAGGAAAAAAACCTCATTTTTCTAATTATAGTTTACTATAATCATCTTTTCGTGTGCTTTAGACTGCAAATGGTCATCTAGGCCTAGTGTGAATGCTTAATACTAACACAAAGGGCATGCATGCCAAGTGCCAACCTTGGAAGATTTGATCGGTTAAATGCCTTAACTTTTCTCCACTCATCTTTAGTCCTTAGCATCATTTTATCACCGCCTCATGATTTTCAGACTCGTCTAAGCCATAGAAATACAACTCTGGTTAGCACCTGGAATATTCTTATATATATCCGTCCTTCAACAACCTCATGAAGAATTTTCGTACTACAGAGGCTTTTTAAAAAAGCTCTCATCATTCATCAATATTTCTCCCATGGCTCAAAAAGTCTCTCCAGAACCCTCTCTCGCTCTCTCTCTTTCTTTTGTCCTTTCTTTTTTAATTTTTGTTTAACCATCTCAGTTTCCAACTTTCACGTACACCATTGACACATGTGCCTCTTGCATTTCGAGCAGCCGCGTTTCACAACAACTTTTTTTAAAAAAAAAAAGCAAGTGCGCTTCGCCACTGCGCCTTTTGAAGTGTAGGCATTAGGCCACATTACAAAAACAAAAGTGTTCCACCTTCACATGCTTAGATGCTGCGTTATCCAATACCACTTTTCTAAGTTAGTTTGATGCATTCTGGGACTGCAATGCTAGCCGATGATTTTTTTTAATATTTTTTATCATCAAATCACCAAAGATTATTCTTTCTCTTTCTCTCTAGATATTATATATATTTGGAATGCTTATTTGGATGAAGAGCACCAAGCACTGTATTTAGTCGTTGAGGATATGCCCCACTTTATATTTCTGGCTTTTGCGTCCAAATGCACTTTTCTGAAGCTAGAGGGCTTCATGGCATCGTTCCAAGGCTTAAATGGTCACGTTATATATATGCTTTAATCAGCACCGTGTTGTACTACGCAACAGAGATATTAAAAAATAAAAACAAGAAAGGATGAACCTCTTGTTTGGAGGCATAGTAAATGGTACTGTCCCCTATTAGAGAATTGGTACTCCACATTATATATGCTTTATTCTGAACTTAACCTGGAAACAATTGGAATCCTATACTAAATCGAAACCCCCCAAAAAAAAAAAAAGAAAGGTGGAACTTAAGCTTGGCATACAGATAAAAAGATTTTTAATGTCCCACAGCAATATACTCTTCTAAACTCATGGACGATGTTCAAGAGAATTCAATTCTTAGGTATAATCAAAAGACGAAAAGATAAAATAAAAACAAAAGCAAAAGTTATTTCCCTGGATTTTCTATGCTCTTTTCTTGTCTTCTAGTTTGCACTTGCTTCAATTGTGTGCTTAGGGGACGGAGACTACTTCAATAAATCTGAATTTCGACTCTGATGTTAAGGATATTAGTCTTGAATTTCGATTTGACTGGCCAATACGACAATGAGAATTAGTTTAGTTAGGATGTTGAAACCTCAATCTGAAAATCCGAGCATTTAAAGTAAAATTAGTAGCAAGATCATGGTACTAGTCCATGTATTGTAATGATCCTTCACTACGAAACAAAATTACAGAAACACTCATCGATTTACATATTCCGTGCACTCAAAATCACTGGAATACGACCTTCTAAAACCAAAATTGTGCTCTTTCTAGCATGTTAATTAATTAGTTGAAGTTTGCTCTCTGCTGGATCTTGATGATATTGAAGGGGTCGGTTCAGTTTCAAAGGAGCAAAAAGTTGATGAAGCGGCTGGTTTAGCGAGGTAGGTGGGGTTGTGATCCCCAGCCATGATGACGAGCACCTTGGGCTCGGACTCAATCTCTGGGTTCTTGGGCATAGCCTGCTTAGTGATAGAGTCTTCACCTGCAGATGATGATGAGTTAGATGGAGAAGAAGCACGCTTTCTGTAGGAGCAAATGAGGACTACAAGAGCAACAGATATAAGAGCCATCATTATAGCTAAGCCTCCAAAGAGGTAAGGAATTGGAGACTTCCATAGCCTAACCCCGCAGTCTTTGCCTGATGATCCACTGTTTATAGGTCTCATCTTTATTTCTTCACTCTGGGGGTGGGAGGTGGGTGGTATTGGTGCAACTGCACTGAAATGCAAGACGTACTCTGGCATTTATAGCAAGTTTTGAAAGATTTTGATTTACAAAAGTACCCTTTTGGTTTTGAGGTATATTCCTTTTTGTGCTTAGTCTCGTGCGGATGTGAAAAGTGCAATAAATGTTTTCTTGTGTTTTTAACAAGTTCAGTGTTTGTTTGTCGGTGTTGGTTCATATTTCAGAAGCCAAAGACATCCGTTTCTGTAGGTGCATTACAAGTGTATCGTAGAGGGAAAGACCAAAAAGAACTTGTTGTCTATAGAGAAAACCCATCTGTGAAAGTAAAATTTAAAGCGGCTTTTCGGTCATTTGGCTATCAGTAAGTCTTGCCCTGCAAGCCTTGTCAACGGTAAAACATGCTGTCAAACTCAAATTTCTAATGGGACGTATTAGGACTCAAAGTCCACGGCACTAGTTATGGGGACAACTGTGCATACAGAGATGAACCATACTTTTGTCCTGATCAAATTCACATTTCTTCTTTCGGTCATGGACAAGGATAAGCTCTCAGTGGATTTTTAATGGTTACGTGTATAACAATAATATATAAGTGTTATTATATAATACAAATTAAAATAGTTAAACGATTTGACAGAAAAAAAATTAAATTTAAATTATTTAATAACTGCATACTTAAACCGTGTAAAATGTCAACCTATTCAACATATGTCAATTTATTTCTCTTTTATTCTAGGCGTAAGTGTTTGAAATGAGGATGTGTTTGGTATTAAGATTGAAAAAAGAAAGGGAGAAAAATTTGTACCACACCTATTATATTTATATTTTAAAAGTTTTTATCTCTTTTTATTATTATTTTTAAAAAAATAAAAAAATATTTTTTTCTACCTATTTTATTTATTTTGTTATTCTTTTTCTATTTTGATACCAAACTTTCTATATACAAAAACTCCTTCTATTGGAATCCTAAAGAGAATGAACAAGATATCAATCAGTTGTCATACTGTTCATCAAACTTCGGTCATTGAGGTATGCGAATGAGTTGTGAGACATCACAGTTGTGGCTAGTCATTGCATAAAGATTTGAATTATTTGTAAACGTTTTAAATTTATGTTGCATTGTAAAAGCATAATTTTATAATCTGGATTAACCTAACCAATCTGATTAAGTAAATCGGCAACCCACTTATCTAATGAGTTCGATTTTTATAATCAGATTATTTATGTAACTGAGCCAAATTGAATCATTGAATCTGGAGGTTGAATTGCCAAACTGGCGGCCTTGAAGATTTTTTTTTTTTTTTGTAATGTATAATTTTAAAATATTGTTATCATTCTAATTTTATATATTAATTTATCAAAATATAATATATCATATTTAGAATTTTATAATTACATTCAAAGAAAAATTTATTAAACTATACATAAAATGTATTTTTAGTTAATTATTGTTACAATAATTGTTCTAAGCATAATACAATGAATCTATATATCCCGCTACATTTATTTTTTATAATTAAAAATAACTACAATAACTCTACAGCTAAACTAATAACTCTGATTCAATTCTCATGCAAGTAATTTACTCTCTCATAACTCATTTTTATCCTCTCCCTCTCTCTGACTCACGCAAAAAAGCAACTAACGTTGAGGTCAAATTCTGGGCCACACCGAAATTGTTTGGAGCCCAACATATGTACTTGTGAGTCTTGGTTACGGTGCTCGAACTTGGTTGGGATGGGCCTCTAAGACTCTTCACTTCGACAAAATAATCACATTTTTCTATCCCTCCCGTTCACAACTACTCGTTCTTATCCCACCAATCTATTCATTCATTTTTATATTCAAGTTATTCAGTACTTTCGTTAACTGGTACCTTTTCTATATCATTTTCTTGGAAAACATTTATTGAGAATGTTGCCCATCCAAAATAACTAAGGAGACTTTCTTCGGTCGTAATTGACTGATTTGAGATCCTTTTTTTTTTCTTCTTCTTCACGGCCTTGTGGGGATATGTTGGAATATATATAAACAAAAGAGAAAAGAAAAATTAATACTGTTAAAAATTGAAAATCAAAGAAAAAAACAAGGAATTCATTGCACTCTTCTTCATCTTGATCAACCTTTTTTGTTTTTTCTAATATACAAGGAACAATGTAAGAAAGCGGGGAGTAAAGTAAAGCAAAACATGAACGAGACTACTTCTAGAATAGAATTGCAGCTCACTGTGAAATGGTTCATCCATTGTTCTCGAACTGGATCTTTGACGAGGCAAATTGATGGTTCCGAAAGCTGGAAGCCATCCATTAGACATCACAACCGACCGTTCGCAAGCTGTAGCTGTAGTCTTACTAAAACTTGTATGCCACAACATCGTAATGATGCCTGATCAGAAAAAGTATTTGCAATTGATGACTCTTTGGGTTGGGAATACAGTCTTGTTGAAGAATCCAGTGAAATACTCTTCTAACAGTCAGAAGAAGAAGCAATGGTTTATGCGTTCCTCTCGATTCTTCCCACCCTCATCTTAAGACAAGCCCATTATTGAAATTAATATGCAATATACAGTTGTATTTACTACGCTTGCGCTTCTGCTTCCCAATCCAAGCAAACAATGGACCATCCATCACTTGCTATATTCTGTTGCAAAAGTTCAGTAAGGTAAACACAGTGAGAGGGAACAAGAGCAGACGATGTGAAAGAGTTCCAAGCCAAGTGATGCTGGTGCATTATAATAGATGAACTTGTTCGAGTGCCGTCAAGGGGTGAGGGCGTGAGGCTTTAGCCCTTCGTGTATGACCTTGTCTTTTGTATGTCAGATACGTATTCCTCCGTTTGAGCAAGAAGGCCCTGTTTTTGGGATGACCAGATTTGAAGCCACATGATTATTGCATCCTGCTCTTGAAAGAGAACAACTTTAATTGCAAGAGGCGAAGAGAACTACGGGGCCCTGGCAAATGGGCAAAAGCAGGAAAAGATGATTAACGGCAGAAGGGATAAACATTATCCGCCATAACTTAGAGCAACAAAGTTTTCATAAACTTTTTGGAGGCGATTTTCTATTCTCTCTTAACGTCTAAGTAAGATAATCCTTTTGCATGATCAGAGATTTAGTTGTCCATTTTGATTTGAACTTAGATCAAATAAGTATGAAAGCAACCTTTTTCATTGATGATCTTGCAAAAAAGATATATATAAAACAACTTTAAAAGTCCATCTTAAATTTCAAAAAGAACATATTGTACAAACTTAAAAAGGTTTATATACAAATTTAAACAAGTTTTGCGACTATGAAGTTGATTGAGAACATAACAAATTAGTGTATGTATCACAAAATTAATAAGAATTTATTTAGTTTTATCCATGGATAATATCTTATTTATATTTAATGATTAGGAATATTATATTTTGTCTGAACTTCTTTTAAATTTAAAAATTAAAATTAATAAAATACCAAAAGATAATAAAATGAAAAGAAGAAAAGAAACTTAAAAAAAAAACAAAAAATTCTAATTGTTGTAGTTAATTTTGTTTTTGTGGTGGGCCAACAGAGTTTTATGCAAAACTTTAAAAGTTTTAGACTTAAGATTTTGTGAAGTCTTGGATGATCAAGTGGAGGCTCAAATCTCTTTAGGGCTCATTTGAAAAAAAAAGAAAGCAGAGGGAATAAAACGTAGGATCCCTGGCATTGCATTCCATTTCTTATTCTTTGTAAGGTGTCTGATAGACGCTAGACAAACGCATACGTGAAGCAAGCCCCATGTCCTGGCAGAAATGCAGAAAGTCACCATGCTCTAAGGTGAGGAGTTAACTTGAAGGGAAAAAGAAAATTCTGTGGACAAAGCAAGCCAAGCAACTACAAAGGTATGAACGGAGAAGGAGAGAGGAGAGGGTCTGAAACAAGAGAGAAAAAAAGGGGAGGAGGAAAAGATTAAAGAGAGAGCATGAGATTGAGCGACTTGAGAGAGCACCCAAAAAAAAGAGGAGAGAATGAAGTAAGTGGGGGGAAAACACGGGGAAGCAGAGACAAAACTTGCATTCAGATTGATTGAGTATTTGGGGATTCACTAAAGGCAATCCCTTTTGTTATGATTCATCTTCTTTTAATTTCAATGTCTGTTGTGGAACGCGCGAAGCTGTAATATCTCAAGTTCGTTGCATTAGTTTGGTCTCATAGGATTTTAGCTATAGCTCTCGTTGGGCCTTAATTTTGGGCGCAAAATTTCTATTTGTTCCCCTTCAAAATTCAAAAAAAAAAGAAAAAAGAGTATAATTTAGTCAAATCTAAAAAAAAAAATTAATGTAAATTATTTTTTACTTCTATGCAAAAGAATATCTTGGGTTGTATGCTTTTATCTAATTAATAAATTCTTTTTTTATCCAAAAAAAAATTATAACTGAAAAGAGATGTAAGCATTATATTTAGTCCGAGTACTTTTTAAAAAAATATATTAAAAATAAAGAGAGGTAAAACTAATTTTGGTTCATTGATTTTATTGAAAATAAAAATTAAAAAGCTCAATCTAATTAAAATAAATAAATAAATGAAAGGTTAAAGCTCCATTGTGAGTCCAACACAATGCTAAACGGAGGAAGCCTCTTTGCTGCTATGTTGCTTGAACAGTACTTTGGATTGTCCATACAAATTTGAATGGCTAGATTTTTTTTTAAAATTTCAACTCTTTTCTATTTTGATAATTTTTTAAATTTTAAAAGAAGTAAAATGAAAGATGAAAATAATTTTTTAATTTTTATTAAATAAATAATTTTATTTAATAAAAATTAAAAAATTATTTTAATCTTACACTTTGTTTCCTTTAAAAATAAAATAAAAAATAGGTGATTCAAATTTTTTAAAAAAATACTAAACTCTAAATGATTTAAATTATATAAACAGTCCAAATGGCTGCAGCAAACGGAGAATCCACATATATGCTAAACAAAAGCTCATAATTTTCATTATCAGCTCAATTTCCTTCGTTAACCCATCTCAAAATTTATTCTCTCTCGTCCTAACAGAAGCTTATCCTATTTTGAAATTAAAAATGAAATATAGGATAAACCATCTTCACACTGCAAATTCTTTCAAAACCCAATTTCCGTCATCTTAAATCCCACTTTTGGGCTAGCAGATAACCCAAAACTTCCCCAAACAACAATTTCAAATTGTCCCCTAATCCCTTCATTCTCGTCCCAAACATAAAAACCATCGCACCCCCCCAGCTGCTTACAGAGAGAGAGAGAGCGATCGGGAACACACACGGAAAAATGCAGAGAGAGATAGGAAGAAGAACAAAATCCTTCCCTGTGTTTTTTTTTTTAAAGTCTTTGAAGCAGATCAAGAGCCATGGCAAATCGTAAAAATTAATGGAGAGAATATTCGAAATTTCTTTGGAAGAGACCATTCGAAAAGTTGAAGAAATGAATATTATTTATTTGAAAATTCCGTTTACCTGATTTCTGTAACATGGTTTTGGAATAAACAATACCTAATTGAATACAAGCACACATACACTAAATTGCTTGTCTCTTTTTTATTTTTGTTTTATTTTTATTTTCACCTTTTATTAGAATTTGTCATGTGAGCCTTGGTAAACATGTAAAGTGTCAAAGGGTTAAATTGAGTAATATAAGCTAGAATAACCGTTGTTAAAAACGAATATTAGGAGATGTTTAATTAAAAAAAATTACGTGTAATTATTTATATCTTTATTATTAAGTTTTTTAATAATATCATGAAAAGTATTTTTTTTATAAATAATTGCATAATTTTTTAATTAAACCATACACTTATTATATTATTATTGAAAGATAATATACTTATCATATTTTCATTGAAAAAACTAATAATAAAAATATAAATAATTGTGTCTAAGTTTAATCCATATTTAATATCTTCTCTATGCTCAATATATCTTTGAATTTATCTTTAATATACAGATCATGACTTTTTTAAAAAAAAAATTAAAGTTGTCCTAGAAATAAAATAAAATATTCATTGTTACTCTGTTTAAATTAACTTTTTAAAAGTTAATTTTTTTTCTCTTCTTAATTTTTGCATTGTGTCTCTCTCCTATCCAAATGTCAAGCGTGACGAGAGGTTATTAATATTTAAGGTAGAGCATGTTACGCCCTACATCGGTTGGATTCGGAGACAGTTAGGGACATATAAGCGGGGGCTGCACGTTCCAAATGATGCATCTTTTAGAAAGAGAATAATGATCCCGTAACAAGTGGTATCAGAGCCGGACTCGCATTTCACCTGGTCCAAAGATGGGCCCTCCAGTGGGCCACCCATGACAAGAGCATCATGGATTGGCCGGAGGAGCTGTTACTCTCCTCATCAGATGGACGAGGGGAGGGTCCTAAGCATATAAGCAGGTGCGCTGCACGCCTTAACAACTAATTTTTAGGGAAAAGGTAATAGCCCCGTGACAAGTGGTATCAGAGCCGATCCCAAATTTAGTCCAGTTGGTGGGCCTCGCCGGTGGGTCACCCGTGACGAGGACATCACGGATTGGCCGAGAGAGCTGTTACACCCCACATCGGTTGGACTCAGGGACAATTATGGACATATAAGCGAGGGGCTGCACGTTCCAAATGACGCGTCTTTTGGAAAGAGAATAATGACCCCGTGACAAGTGGTATTAGAATCGGACCCGCGTTCCACGTGGCTCAGAGATAGGCCCTTCGGTGGGTCACCCATGACGAGGGCGTCACGGATTGGTCGAAAGAACTGTTATACCCCACATCAGATGGACGAGAAAAGAGTCCTAGACATATAAGCAGGTGTGTTACACACCTCAACAGTTAACTTTTGGGATGAGGGTAATGACCCCATAACAGTGTCCTGATTTGCGTGGATGATAAGTTGGGAAATTGAAATTGGAGCATCATAACCAGATTAACATTAACCTGTCCTAGTCTATCACTTTTGAAAATGCTCACTTCCTAAACTAAATTGTAATGACTGTATTTGAACTCCAAACACCAAATTCAGCCATAACTACCCACCAGGACAACTCAAGTACAGGTGGCTGAAGTAATTAATGACGCATTATAGTAGTTTTCTTTTGGGTCTGTGTCTTATTGATTGTTACTCGTAAGAATAAGTTGATTAATCCCTCTATTTATGACTTTTTGCCCATCTTTGGCCTTTTGTATTCTTATCTGCCTAATACAAAAACTTCCAACCCAATGAATAAACAGTAATACTTCCTCCTCTGATCTTATATTTAAAAAATAAATAATTAATTCATAAATATTAAAAAAAGTAATTAAAAATAATTAATTTTTTTAATTTTATCTCAAATAAAAATTATTTTTTAAGAATACTCTTATTTAATGTATGTACTTTTTTAAAAAATTAATAATTATTATTACTCATAATTTAAATGATTTATTTAATAAAATATATAATTAGAATATTACAATTAATATACTAGATATAGATAATTTGTTTTTTATATATAAGACCAAATTAAGTCTTAAAAAAAATTTTTATATATGAGATTGGAGAGAGTATTAATTTTTTTGTCTCCTCTCTCAATACTACAGTAATCATGTCATGAAATTGCTCTCGACATATTTTCAGGACAAGTTTTGGAGGTGATAGCATATGATACAAATTTTGTTATTGTGTGATCACGCTTACGTGATTATACAAAAATATAAAAGATTCGTTATGGATGGATGGTAATCACATACAAATTACTGTAATTCAAATTTTGCAAATATGTAATCAACAAACTCAATCTTGAAAATAATAAATGTTTTCCCTCTTTTATGTTTCAAGTTCCAAGCTGATAAACCAATACTCTCAGAATTCGACCCATCCAGCATCTGAACACTATCTTCTTCTATTTTATGCTCTTCCATTTACATCTTCTCACAAATCAACCTAAAACATTAAAACTACCAAAAAAAAACTTTTCACAGAATAGAATAAGATAATTTTCAATTTTCTCATCGCCTGGACTCTTCACACGGATTGTTCAGCATGGGTTGTGGAAGATAGGGGCTTGGCCAAGAAAGTGGGGTTAGTATCTCCAGCCATTATGACCACAATCTTTGGCTCTGAATTCACCTCATGATCCATATCCACGGTCTTGCTTTGTTCCTCTTCAGAAGAATTAGACGAATACAGGCGATAAGAACAAGCCAGGATAAACAAGGCTACTGATATGAGTGTGATCATGAGTGCTAAGCCACAGAAGAGGTAGGGAATGGGAGATTTCAAGCTTCGGAAACCAGCAGCTTCACCTTTATACATGGTGGTGTTTCTTGCTTCTGCAAATGCAACAGCTCTCATTTCCACAAACTGAATTAATTAGTTGCCTTGCCTGGCCTCGTTTTGTAGATGAACATAATAGTATTTATAGTACAAAGCACCACACAGCTAGCTAGTGTGATTGGATGATATGACATGTTAATTACTTAAATGCCCACATGTAGTGTTGCAAATGGCCTTTCTTCTATTCCTTTCTTTTAGAGTCTGAAACGGCTGATTAATTGTTGATTCTTTCTTGTGCTTTAGAAAATCATATCCAGGGGCATTGTTTCTAATGGAAGTTTCTTGATCCATGGGTCTATGTCTTAACTTTTCTTTCATGTCAAATATAGGGTCTCAAACAATTATATACTAGACTTGCTCAGACAGCAATATAATATATATGTGTGTGTGTGTGTGTGTGTGTGTGGGGGTAACACATCCAAGAAGAACAAAGAGAAGTCCACAAAAAAAAAGGGTAAAATAGTGGTCCCTATAATTAACTTACCTTGCAAACTCTAGTAGATGCTTGATTCATGCTACATTAACGAAGCGATCAGCAGGAAATGAATGGAAGAAGGAAGAATAAGTGAGAAATTGTTGGCCCCATCGAATGCTTTTGTTTATCCAATAGCGGGACCCCCCCAAAGCGTGTCCTTAGTCCTTGAAACTCAAGTATTTTCTCATTGCTTCCATTCTACATAACTGTTGGCAGATTCATTTCCTTATGTCTTCAAAAAAGGTTTAAGATTGGGACGGAAGAGGACAACAAACAAAATGAACAAGGAACATGGATTCAAATTAAGAAGACCCCAAAAGCTTCCATTTTCTTTGTACCCTACCACTATTACGTACTATGTGTAGCTAAATTCTTGGCTAGCGCATATGATGATTTCTATATATATTATCGGAAATTTTTACATTTACTTAATGTATTATATTATTTATATACTAATTAGTAAAATATAAATCAATCATATAATAAACTCCACACAATAATAATGCTGTAATAGATAATAGAATATAAATCCTGTACAATATTACATTTGTATGATGATACAGTGATAGATAATGGAATGTAAAAGTTAATTATACAACTTGGTATTATTTTATTAGTAAGTAAATTCTATTTTATTTTATTTGAATTATTTTATTAAAAAAGTACAAATGCTGCATTATTGTAAAAGTGCGTAAAAATTTCTCTATATATTCTACTTTTATTCAAATTTGTGATTATTGTATGACTTAGTAGCGTAGCACATTGTTCAGTGCATGTTTTTCTGTAAAGAAATAAAGAAAAAAAATAAAAACATAGATAATGTAGGATCATCAACTTAATGCTTAGCAAGATCAAAAGTAACTTTATATGGTATATAGAATGAAAAACAAAATAGAAAAGAAAAATATGATATTATAAATAAAAAATAATTTTTGTACTCTTATTTTAATTATGTAATACAAAATAATAGATATTGTTAAATAATGATTATAAAAATATAATAAACCTTACAAACAACTTTGGAAAGAGAATTTTTTCCCTCACAAGCAACCAAATCATTTTATATATATATAAAAGTGGTGGCTTTTATACTGTTCATTTGCATGGTTCATAACATTGCATCATTAGTACATTGTTCATGTATTATTTATATACTCTGTTGCACTGTTTATCACTGGTTATCATACATTTTTTAATTTTTTTAATTTTTTGTATTTTTTATTGTGAGACCCACAATTTTTTACAATTCTTGAATTTGCAAGAGTTACTGCTAGTGCGCCAATATAAGGAGCCTAAATTAAGTATGACACTAAATTTTGGATAAATAATGTAGTAGTGGGACAAAATTGAATTTTTTTAATAATTTTAAATTAAAGAATCAAATTAAAATTTTATAAAATTAAGGGGAAAAAATATATTTAAGCATTCTATTTTCTTAATTGCGCCACGTAGAAATTAAAATGGAGATAAAATTAATGGTCATTAGGTGGATAGTATAAGCAGAAACAACAGCTTTGTGGGGTACTGAGGTTTTCAATAACCTAATGGCTGTTGTTGCTGGAGGGGTCCTTAGAACTTGAAAGAGATCACATAAAGGAATTCAATTTGCTGGAAGATGATTCTCCACCACATATAATATATTGCATTGCTTTTTCCAGTTCCTGTTTCAGTTTTTCGTCAGACAAAATTTGCATAGAAACCCCAACGTTCTATGGCTCTTTTATATCCCAAAACAAAAAATTGCGTAAAACTGAGGGGAAAAATGTATAATGACATAATTCATTAATATAAATACAAAATACAATATAAACACAAACATTGCAATACTATAAAATATAAAGTTTTATTGTGTCCACGAACATACAATAGTTGTTAAACACGAATATAGTTTACTTTTTAAAGCACCCTAATCCTTAGTCAGGAAATATAATTTCTTTCGTATCCAGAACCAAATACAACCCATCGCAAAAGGCAAAATAAGGGATTTCAATTAGTATAATGACATGATTAAAAGTCCGTTCTGTTTAATGTGGAGTTACATGGGGCCAACATTTATTTTATGAGAGTGGCTTTAGGAGGTAACTAAAGAGTACCCTTCTAGAACGTCATGGATAAAGGATTTAAGGGGTTAGCTTAGAACTCAAGATTGACTTATCTGTGACTCAAAGGGACAAAAATTTTGCAGTTGGAACTGGGATGCAAATGTTCTTTATTTATAGTATAGTCAGATTCCACTTACAAATCAAGTCCAAAAATATACTGAAATGCTGCTTTTCCTGCATCTACAATTTAGCAAGTGTTATGGTGGATGGGGTAGAGGAGCCTCAGGAATCATTAGGACTTTTGTTTGCCTTTATCAAACGAAAGCTTTTAACTTACGAAGTGCTTTGCATTATGCAAGTCTAGTGTTTTTCTCTCTTAAATTGTTTGTAATCTTTCTTTCGCTTATCCTCTACATATGTTGCTGTAAGCTGTTAATTTTGAGATTTTTTGTCATTTAAATAAGCAGCAAAAGATATGTGAATATCTGCAGAATTTACTGCTAGAGATGAGCTTGCTGGAAGTGCCACAAAGGGTCTTTGATGGTTATGGATCAATTCTCTAAAGTTCCGAGAACTCTGGAGGATTTTAGTCCTTAAACCATGTGTAATCTAATGTAATGAAAGGTTAAGACTTCACCACATCGTTCCTTTAAAAAACAGCTAACGACACAAATCATAGCTACAATGTGGTAAAAACTAAAAAATAAAAACAATACATTCCACCCAATCATAAACTTTGAACATGATAGGATAGCTTCAGCGTAGTCCATATAATTATCATTGTCATATGTTGGGAGTATTGCAGTTGCTGAATCTGTGGTTATGTCAAATCCGTTTTCACCATCCCAATAGGCACCATTTTACCCATCACTCATTCATTCTCCAATTCCCCCCCCCCCCCCCCCCCCTACCGGTGGTTTTTCATGGGAAGGAAATCAATAATATAAATCTAAGCTACTAGCAAGAATTATGCAGGTATGCAGAATATTGTAGGGAGATCTCATGAGCTACGAGAATCCAATAAACAAAACGAAGTAAAACTCCAGGATAGACAATGAAAGGTGTACCAAAAATACATGATATATATATATATATATATATATATATCTATTAACTTTATACTCATTTACCTTTTAGTTCCATTTTAGCTGTCGAAATCTAACTTCTTTAAATGAAGTCCTGGACTAAAATAATTTTCCTTCTAGCATATGAAATCCCAAAGCCTAACTTGTATCCTTTAATGCACTTACTGTAACTTTGGACATGTTTTGGTAACCGCAATACCTAGCCCTTGTAGTGCATCGGCAGAGGAAAAATGTCATCTAATTCAGCCGTACCCAACAGGACTAATCAAAGCCATATGGCTCTACACCAAGTAAGAATTTTTAAAAATGCACTCTTTTTTCCATGAAGCTCGGATTTGGAAAGCAGGCAGGCAGTTGATTATAATATATTTTCCTAAAAGAAACAACATTCAAAAACCAGGGACGCAAATCAAATTCGGAATGCTTAACAATCTGTCTTCATTCTGTCAAAGAACCTTTCCGAAGAAACCATTAGCCGGGCACGCACCACTAAGTCAAAAACGTCATTTGATCCCATAATGTCCCTATCACTATACCTCCTACTTCTCTAGTGAAATCCATCGAAATGAACGGCCATCTCCAACGTTTAGAGACAAGCATGGAATGTGCGTCAACCAAGATCTTAATCTGAGACCGAAACCCACAATCGTGTATGCAGGTGCTACTTTCCATCTCCATATCTTATAAGAAATACATAAATATAACATACAACAAAAGATGTGCGATAAGCAACCACATGAGTTCAAGAAAATAGAAGATTTTAGAATACCAAAAGCCTCCTTTTTTTGGTTTTTTTGGGGGGAGGGGGGGAGGGGGGGGAGAGATCATAACGTGATAAACAAACATACAACCTATCTCAATCAAATCGTACATATAAAGCAATTCAAAACATCAAAAGCTGCTCTAAAGCAGGGGCAGCCAAATAAAACTGCTATTTCATGCTGGATACAAGGAGATCTATGGATTTTCTGTTCCTCGTTATGAATATGACAAATGTATGGAAAATTATTCTTTCCACATATCTGCAAACTCATCAGGCTCCAGAGGATTAGACATCTCATGCATTTTCCTCCTTGTCTTTGCTTTAACCTTCTTTGCATACTTTCCAGCCTTGTTCCTTTTCTCCAATGCTCTAATCTACAAGAGCCAACATCAAAAGGTCATGACACAGAATCAATGATAATATAGCAGTTTTGCAGTAAATAAAGCATCGGTGAATACCTGATTTGGTGAAACATAAAATGGATTTTCATAAAGAGTTGGGCCTCCAAAACTGCCACCAAATATTTTAATTGGGTTCAAGCAGAACCTTGGACCAACCTAAACAAGCAGTTTGCACAGGTTAAAGAACTATTGGAACTTGACATGTCAAAACCTAAATCTAGAAGCCAAATTTCAGACCTCAACCAATGTCATTTTCTCAAGGCCTCCTCGGGGTATTTTGTCTGGTTCATTATGAGGAACAGAGATCTGTAAAGGAAAAAGATGTGGTATAATAGGTGACATTATTTAATATGTAGAAGCCAACAAGATGCAGCAGAGAAGAGACAACACTAAGGCACATCCAGTTACCAACTGCCTAAAGACATATAGTTCCTTTATATTTAAAGGAAATGACACCATCACAACACTACTACCTTAATAAGTCATAAAATAAATGAAATAATAATTATCAAATTGTTATGTAAGCAACCAAAGGAGAGCAATAAACCCCCAAATACCCATCAATAATCCATCGGCATGGAGCACAGATGACATCGGCAAGGGCATAATAACATCATAGCATCCACTTGGTTCTCGTAATTTTTATTTAATAAATAGAATAACAGAGTCCATTAATGATTTTCTCAGACAACAATACAATTGACCCAAATCAGTATCAAGACTTGATTTGATAAACACCCATTTGGTAAGGCTAAGCTATGATAAAAAGCATAAAATGAATCAGTAATTTAACACATCATATACACTCCGTCATAGGTTGCCGTGTCTAGCATTAACACGTACTGAAGTCTATTTTTCAGAGAACCTATAGCTAATCCTTCACAATTGAAACATCAAGACTCAAATTTGTCCCTCAGTAATTCAAAACACAAGAAAAAAATTTTCCACTTTCGATCTCAAATGACAAAGTTCTGTTTGAAAGCTAGTAAACAAAATGATCAACACAACTATAACAAGAACATACACATTTTCCGTTCAATTAGGAGGAATGGAGGTCCAAAACAACGAATCCCCAAAGTTTAGCCTCTACATTAATCTGAATGTTTAAAGGATGCATTTGACATTGCTTTAGATCTTGTACAATCACAAACCTGGTAATTGCGGAACCATATATGATCGTCAACTATTGAGAAAACAAAAACATGATCATGGAAAGGCTTAATTTTTCTATGGTCCTTTGGTGTTCCAAATATCTGAAACAAGACAGCAAGTATACATCAGCAATAATTAAAATGGCACATACATTTTTATTATTTAATTACACAGAAAAAAAAAAAAGAAAGAAAATTAATTGGCCACACCCAAATTTCTCAGTATCTATCTCAAATTATTATTGAGAGTAAAATCAAGTTTCACAATAAAGAAATGATTTTAAAAAATCACAGTACTCAGGCACTCTAAAAAATAATCAGAAAACTAGTATATAGGAATACATGCATGGAACAGACCTCCACATCCTACTCAGTTTGAATTATTCCAAAACATGATCATGGGCATTAATGAAATTTTCTCTGGTCCTTAAACATAAACGTAGATATACGCTAACTCTAGCATAAGTAAAGATCCCAAATATAGCAAGAAACTGATCTTAAATTCCGATTAGAATAGCACACATACTGCACAAACTAAGATGATATTCTCAAAGTTCTTTGTTTTTGTAGATCAAACGGTACACAGAAGAGCAAATAGCATGTCATCAGGGGATTCCCCATTCAATCTTTTAAATGAAACCAAACAGAATCATAGACAACAAAGAAATAATACTAATGAGAAAGAAACAAACAAATTACCTGCAATAACATCTCTTTTAATAGTTTCCAATGTGTCTCTTTTTCAAAATTGGCTGAAAATGTCAAAAGGGGGCGGGAACCTTTTAGATGATTTCCAGTTAGCTTCAACTCCTCCATTGTGTGCACTAGAAAGTGGTCAAGGAAAAAATGATTAGTTAAAAAACCGAATGGCCTGTAGGATATTAAACAAGAAAAAGCAAGAGAAAACACACACACATATGGAGGAAAAAAAGATCATACTTCTATCAGAATGAGAGCACCTCAAATAAAGATTAAGGACCCTAGAAAACTCAATTAAAACCAGAGAAGAATATTACCAGCACTAACTAAAAATTTCACAGATGGCCCGTTAGGACATTTTGATATCCAGAGATAAAGATCTTTTTGCTTTCTGCACTGAAATTCATAAAAATAAAAGAAGAGAAGAAGACAAATTAGAATGTAACAAGTTAACAAAATCTAAAGGTGTGAATTAGAATCGGACTGTAAACTCATGCAAAATAATGCCTCAATCAAAATCATGCTGTTTGGAGGAAATGGAAAGTAGAGGTGTCTTATGTTTTAAAATGGACAAAACATAATTCCATAAAATCACAACCATCATATGTTTGGTATGACCAAAACAAGGAATTGACCATGCCACTTATAGGATATTTTATGAGCCAATGAGAGCATATCACATGTAATACAATCAATCTACAATCCCACCGAAAATTTATTGTGATAAATAAAAGAATACCTCAAAAAATAAACAGGAAGAACAGCTTTTAAGCTCCACAAGCTCATTCAGGGTGGCGCCTTTGGCTTCCTTTGATTCAACCTTATTATCCTTCTTACAATGAGGCAAAAGCGAGACCAAATTCAACATTAAATGCCGGTACCTATAATATATGGAAATTACCCGATTAGCAACATGAAGAAAGTTTAGCCCACAAAGCCTGCAACTATTAAGATAAGCATTTGCTGGTACCTATAATTGATGCGTCGTGAGCAAGTAACCAAAACCTTTTCTTTGTTCCTAAATATAGGTGAATCAGCACCCTCCACTTCATCCTTTACTTCGTTCTTATCTTTCCACCCCAAAAGAGTCCGCTTTGGTCTTTCTGGTGCAGCATCATCCTTTTTAGAAGGTGCCACAGCCTCCGTCTCATTGTGCTTCCTCTTTTTCCCCATTATTGCTTAAGAATCTGACATACCCAGAAAACATAATTGTGAAAATGAACACTAATAATTTTCTCAGTTCAATTGCAATTTTCACTTAAAACACTTGGTACGTAAATTCTCATACTTCCACAGGCAAAGATACCTATTAAAAAGAAGCGGCAGCCACCCACACTAAAGTATATTCACTCGACAGGAGAACAATAGCACGTGAATGAAAGAAAGGAATCCATGGAAGAGAACAAGGGGAGAAGAGACGCACCTGGGTCTTCGAGACGGAAGGGCCTTCAAAGGAGGTATCAGTTGCACAAAAGACGAGAGAGGCGCAAGGCCAACGGCGCAGAACCTCTTGAGAAGCAGAGAAGGGAGAATTCGACGGACCGTGGAGGGAAAGAGAAGGATGGAGAGGGTTTTTCTATCTTAACGGGCTTTAGTAGTCTTGGGCCTTCCTCCAAATTATACCCATCTCAACTGGGCCCGTCAACATTCCATGTTTGTAATGGACCAAAAGAACGGTGCATGTTAGTGTTGATTTTGAAGACAGCCTGAACCATTACAAAACAATCAAGATTAGAAAAAGAGTTGAAGGTGCAGACGGGAGGGGGAAAGGTAACCAAGGGATACCAAAGCAGCTTTTCAAGAATTTTACCCAAGATTATTCACTTGCTCTAATCCCAAGGCGGATATCAACCTGGATCTTTTTATTCGGTAAAGGAAAAAAAAAAAAAAAGGCTCTGTAACAAGGTAAATACTCCAAACCAAACCACCTTTTGGGTAGGATGCTGATCACAACAGGGCTGAGTGCCTATGCGCCCAATAGTTGAGGTGTTAAAAGAAATTAAATTTTACAAAAAATAGAAAAATATAATACGTTGGCATCTTTGTTTGAGATGTTTCTGCACAATAGAGAATGCAGATTCTAAATACTAGACTTCTCAGTACAATTATTAATGACAGAGTGAAATGGGTTGTTCTTAATCTTAGAGCCTTAAAAGCTCTAAATTTAGATGGGCTAAATTGCTTATTATTATTATTATTATTTTTTATTTCAAGGATGTTATCAACGTTGACGTTTGTGAGGAAGTTAGGAACCTTATTTCTACAGGCTCTCTGTCTACCTAAATCAAGCCCATATTGTGCTCGTTCCAAAAATCAGGATGCCGAATGTGTAGAATGCTGATCCTCAGTCAAGCCTTTGCTTGACATCTGAACTTTTTTATTTGTAGAGAAATCAAAACTTTTAACTATAAGGACTAGAAATTTTAATTATGAAAATAAAAGTTTTAATTGTGAAAAAAAATGTACACTCCAAAAATTTTAAAACTTTAACTATGAAGATAATTTTTTTTATTCTTTATACTTTTAAAATAATTTTAAATTTTAAGACCCTTTATAATAAATATGTTTAACTTATAATCTTGAAGTGTAATTATTTCAAAAATTTTAATTATGAGGAATTATTTCTCAAGTAATACAAAATAGGAATAAGAGTGAAAATTGGGTAAATAGTAAAAAAGGCTTAAGAGTTTTGTAATATGAAATATAATTTTTTTTTAACTACAAATTTTTTTATAGTTAATTTTTTTTATTTCTATGCAAATAAAAAAGGACAATTGTTAAACATATACTTAACTACACCTCATGCAATCATTAGTGTAATTGTAAAGGATCTACATTCAAATAAGTGGAACAATTTATACTTATTAGTTGTAGCATTTTCATGTGCAAGGTGATAGCTAAAGATACAGTGAATAGGATGAATATTCATATGTGAAGGAATTAATAATAATTTAACTTAAAGAAAAATGTTACAAATAGTATTATAAGCATGTGACATATGTAATAGTTTGTTAGATTGTTAAAAATAGTTAAATTGTTAGATTGTGTTATATTGGACTCATGAACTTAGTGACTTGTATATAATGTATTTTATATTGTTAAATTAGTGTAATAAAATTATTCTTTTCTTCATTATCATCATCATCTTTTTTGTCTTCTATCCTTCTCTCCTAATCTACTTTCTATCATGGTATCAAAGTTATAAGCTTTTTAATAAAGAACCAATCCATTTTCTCCGTTACTTCACCTTTTGTTTCTTCAAAGAAACAAGATGTGATAGCATTCAATCATGCCATTTCTATCAAGCTTGATGAGAGTAATTTTATATAACAGAAACAACAAATTAATGTGGCAATCAATGGATATGAATTACATAAGTTTATTGCAATTATTCCTAAAGTTCCAACCAAATTCGTTTCTAAAGCAAATCAAGTTAAAAGCAAGGCTAATATAAATTTTTTAGCATGACATAAACAGGACCAACTCCTCATGTCATGGATTTTAGCTTGAATGTATCTATCAAAGTTAAAAAGAGTAGCTACATGTGATTCATCATCTCAAGTATCAACCTAGATCTTGATCTTTTTTCTCTTTACAAACAAGAGTTGAGATTAAAAAAAATATAAAGCTTAATTGAAAGGGACAAATAAAGGCAATCTAACAATAAGTGAATATTTACTCAAAGTGACAGTCGCCATAAATACACTAGCTTTGATAAGTTACCTAGTGACAGTTATTGATCATATGAAAGCCATCTTTAATGATTTACCTGAAGAATATGATTCATTTATCACTTCAACAACAACTTGACTAGATCCTTATATCGTTTCTGATATAGAGTCATTATTATTAGCTTAAGAAAGTAAGATTAGGAAAAACTCTAAGTTGATTGAAATTCCCTTAGTTCATTTAGTTCAATCTTTTCAAAAACCTTAGTTTCAAGGTGGAAGAAATGTACTTAGAGGTGATGGAAATTCTAATCTCAATCTTAATAGAGGAAGAGGTTAGTTCAATGGAGGAAAAATAGGTAAAGATCAAAATAATGGTTAAAGATCCAACGTATTCTATCAAGTGTGTAGAAAGGTTGGACACTTAGCATGGCAATGTTACCATTTCTATGATTAGAATTATCAAGGTCAATTTATTATAACTTCTTTTGCTTTAGTGTTTCATCAAGCCAATTTTCAACAAAGTCACATCAAAGCTCAGGCTAACATGGTGGCATATCATACTCAACCACTACAAGATGTTTTCTATGATTCCACTTATGGTTCTTCCTGGTATCTAAATTATGGTCAAACCAATCACCTCACATCAAATTCAAGCAATCTTACCTACAAGTCAGCAGACAATAAGAAGGAAAATGTTTAAGTTACTAATGGAATAAGTTAGTTAATTAAGCAAATAGGTCATTCACATATTCAATCACTATTTCAGCTTACTTCTTTGTCTTTTTAAAATTTGTTGCATGTTCCTTTGATCACTAAAAACTTACTTAGTATTTCTAAGTTTGCTCTTGACAATAATGATTCCTTTAAATTCCATCCTTGCACTTGTTTTATGAAAGAGTAGGATTACCACAAAATCTTTTTGTAAGAGAAAATTAAATATTGATTGTGTATCTTTGATGATTTCCATATCACTAAACCACCAACTATTACTTTTAAGACCAGTGAAATAGAAGTGAATTTACTAATATCACATCCAATTTGTTCTGCTAACCTACAAGTTTTTTTAAGTCTATACCAACTTTTAATTCCTAATTTTTTGTTTCAAATGTAACCTCTAGTTCAACTTTTTGTTTGCGGCATAACAAATTGAGGTAGCTTGCCTTCAAAACTATAATTTCTACATTAAAATCTTGTAATATACTTTTTATAATAAAATGGATGGTGAGTTTTACAAATCTTGTTGTTTTGGTAAAGTTCATAATTACCTTTTTTATCTTTTAAAACATAGTATATTAAACTTTTTTAATTGATCCACACTAATCAATGAGGAATTGTTCTTGTTAAAACCAGTCAAGGACACTTTTATCATATTCATTTCATAAATGCTTCCCCAAGGTTCATTTGGATCTATTTTTTAAAGAATAAATCAGAAGTCATTTTAGCTTTGTAATCCTTCAAAATGTAAGTTTAACTATGATTCAATCATAAGATTTAGGTTGTACAGTCAAATTGAAGTGGAGAATTTTGTACATTCTTACATCTTTTGCAATCTTATGGCATCATTTATAGAAAAGGATGTCCTTACACTCATGAGCAAAATGGGGTGCTTGAATGCAAGCATAGGTATGTTTTTTATATTGGACTCACACTTAGCCAATTCTTCCTTACTTTTCACCTATTAGAATGATGCTTTTTATACTGCAACTTATCTCATTAATAGATTACCTATATCTATTCTATCAACATCTCACCTTTTAAAGTCTTATTTGAACAAAAACCAAACTATACCTTTCATAGAATGTTTGGATGTCCATGTTATCTACTCATTCATCCTTATAACAAGCACCAATTTGTTTACAAAATTTATGACTTTACCTTTTTGGGTTATATTGACTCATATAAAGGATATAGATGCCAAGCTTTTGATGGCAAGATTTATATTTTACATAATTTTATTTTCAATGGGAATCATTTTCCTCACTCTTATGTCAATCCAAACTTGTTCTCTGAATACTCTTTTTTCTATTGACAATCATATTTTGAAGGTGAATGATTTATATTCTACTTTACTTAACTATGTTACTTTATTTTCTTATACTAACAACCTACCCAAGTTTGGTTCTGGTGATAATGCAAATTTGTAGTTCAAGACTTTTAATTCTCTTATAAATTACACATTTTCAACTTATAACTCTAATGAAATAGTTACAAGTACTAAATCACCTCTTATAGAATTTTCTCCATCTTTTAAACAGCACATACAAATGCTTACTTATTCAGTGATTTCTCAAGCTAAAGTTAGTATTTTCAAACCTCAGGTATTACTAACTTAAATGAAAATAAGTATTATGACAAAAGCTTTTTTCTATACCTAAATGGAAACTTGCAATGCAATAAAAGTATAATGCTCTACAAAATAATCGAACTTGGATATTAGTTGATTTATTACCTGATAAAAGAGCCATAAATAGCAAGTGGGTCTTAAAAATAAACCACAATGATAATGGTAGTGTTTAAAGGTATAAAACTCATCTTGCAAGTTTATGAGTTAAACATCTTAACAAGCAATTAGCTTGTAAGTTAAATGAAGCTTTATATGGGTTAAAACAATCCTCTTAATCTTAATATGAAAGGCTTGTCACTACTCTCTATAAACTTAGCTTTCAACATAGCAAGTGTGATCAATCTCTCTTATTTAGAATCAATTCTTCTCATTCTACCTATATTTTAGTTTGTGTTAATGACATCTTATTAATAAGAAGTTTTGTAACTAAGTTATAACCTTAATTCAATAGCTCAATGTAAAGTTCTCTCTTAAAGACCTTGTTGTCCTTAATTATTTTCTGGGTATACAAGTTAAGTATTTACTTGATGGTAGCATTCATTTGTCTTAAACAAAGTATATTAAGGATCTTTTACTAAAGGCCAAGACAAAATCTGCTAATGTTGTTTCAACACCCATGGTTTCAAGTCTAAAATTGTTTTAGTCTAGGAGTAACCGTATGCATGACCCTTAGTTATGTAGATCAATTGTAAGAGCTCTTTGGTATACAACTCTTACCTGACTAAAAATCACTTATGTAATCAATAAATTTTGCCAATTTATGCAAATTTTTCTTGAATTTCATTGGAAGACTATTAAATGGATTCTTGGTGTCTTAATAGCATTTTTTATTATGGATTAGCAATGAAAAGTCATCTAATATGGACAAAATGGCTTCTTGTGATGCTAATCAAGGTTCATATATTTATGATAGGAGAATGACTTTAGACTTAGTGTTTATCGTAGGAGTAATTTGGTTGCATGGTGCTCAAAAAAGCAAATCATGGTGTCTAGATCAACTACTAAAGCTAAGTATAGGAGTTTGGCAAATGCTCTAGATGAAGTTTTATAGATTTGATCTTTGTTGAAAGAGTTAAAGGTTGAATCTACTAACTCTCCTATCAAGTTCAATAATATTCTCAACGTCATGTTAATGAGTGTTAGTCCTATTTCGCAGTCTAAGACAAAGCATTTTAAACTTGATCTCTGTTTTGTTTGTGAAAAGGTAATATGTAAAGATATGATCATCAAATATATTTCTTCATATGTACAAGTAGTTGATATAATGACCAAGCCATTATCTTGTCTTTGTTTTAAAGAATTAAGAAGCAAACTCCAAGTCATCAGTAAAGAAGACTTAAGTTTGAAGGGAGTTTAAAGAATTAATAGTATTTCAACTTAACAGGAAATGTTAAAGATAGTATTATAAACATGTAACATATGTAATATTTTGTTAGATTGTTAAGAGTAGTTAAATTGTTAGATTTTATTATATTGAACTCATGAAGTTAGTGACTTGTATATAACATGTATTATACTATTGAATCAGTATAATAAAATTATTCTCCTCTTAGTCTTCTTCTTTTTCCTCTTCTTTTTCTTCTTCTACCTTTCTCTCTTAGTTTACTTTCTATCATTGTGAATGGTATTTTTACCTTGAATCAAAGTGCTTTAATAGGGAGCAGACTAATTTAAGATATTATTATAATGGTCTAGGAATTATTTCACTTAATGAAAACTAAAAAGCTTAGTAAGAATTCTCTCATAGCCTTAAAACATGAAAAAAATTAAAGCTTATGATAGATTGGAGTAAAAATTCTCTTACATAAAGCTTTAATAGGGAGCAAACTAATTCAAGACCAATTTGATTTGGCTAACAGTTTCATTGCGTTATCGAAGGACAAGACTTTGCTAGAATTAAAGAGTGGATTTGGGCAAATAAGAAATATTCAACAATATTGAAGGACAAGATTCTAAGGAGAATATAATGTTATTTTTAACTCTGTTGTGGTTTATCTAAAATATAGAAATAAATGTTTTTTTCAAGATTTTTTGGCTCCGTTAGATGTGTTGGAAAATGTAAATATCCATATAAGTTTATATAAAGAAGTAGAAAGGTGAGTAACACCAAAATCCTTCCAATCAATTAGTCTGAAAAGATTGGCAACCTCAAAATTAATACTAATGTAGCTTTCATAAATGTTTAGCTCAAAAAGTACTTTGGCAATGGTCATCAAAGATCACAGTTACCTGTTTATAGGATCAATTAAGGATTACTGCTCCTTATGTGCTTTAGAAGCTAAAGCGCTCACTTAAGAAGCCCATATGTTAGCAAGAAATTCGGACATGGAAAAAGTTATTTTTGACTAAAATTGTATAACACCTGTTAATAGTTGCATTAATGGTAGTCATCGATAGTGATAGATTTGGCATTTCATTAGGGATTTTAAGAGCATGATCAAAGAAAGTAGTACTTATGTATATTGCTAGACCTGTAGGGAAGTGAACACAATGGCACGCAATGTGGCAAAATTAGCCAACATGAAGTGCCTCTATTCTAGAAAGGTCTACCATCCTCCCTAAATCTCTCAAATGCTATCTATTTAGAGATATAAAAAAAGTATGCACGAATCTGGGTTTAATCTAGTGGAAGATTGAGTTATCTTGGGGTGTGTTGTTCTTTCTCCCTTACTTGTATCTCTTCTTTTCAAAAGAAACGTAAGCCAAAATTGTTGGTTGTTTGTTGTTAGCTCACTTAGATATCTTTGTGTGTTCCTTGGTTTTAGGACCAAGTGTTGATTTTTAAATTTTTTGTCCAAAACTTAAGATTATATAATTTCATGTGTTTTAGTATTATTATATAAAAATTATACTTAAAAAATGAAATTAAGGAATTATATATTATGAGGTAAATTTTTTTAAAATTTTTATTTGTAAGAATAATATTTTACATCACTAGTTTGGGAAAATTTCAAGTATAACACGCTCACAGTACCTCTTTAATAGAGATAAGAAATTCAATTTATTTAATATCAAAGGTACCATGCATGTGTTATTCACAGAATTTTCCTATATATACTAATGATATAAAACATTCAACTTAACTAATGTGGCTCTTCTACCTTCTTTTTAATGGTATATATAGGGGCCATATCGCTGTATCACCATAAGGGCAATATGAAAATGTAACTATGATGAACTCTAGGCTTTACCCAGTAAGTGACATTTCCCGGGATCGGATCTTTTCTGGTCCAGAAAGAAATATAGTGATTTTTTTTTTTTAAATTTTGAAACTTTGATAAACATGGCTACTGATTCACTCGAATTTTATCAAAGTAATTAGACAACAAGCTACTTTCTATATTTGGTGCTTGAAGCCTCACCTTTTAAGCTTGTGTTAGAGAAAATATTATTTGAGTAGTATTAATGTTAGGTGATTTTTTTTACTAGCATTTAGTAAAAATAAAATAAAATAACTCATCTAGCTTTGAAATATATAAGGATAATGTTTTGAAGCACTCTATATTATTTGGAAATTTGTGTGAAGTAATTTTTTATTACTATATACACAAATTTCGATTACATGCCAAAATGCTAAGAATAATACATATAGTGATGATCTACATATTAAGTAATGCTATTTTCTAAAGAGTTGCAAAGTACTAGAACCAACTCTATAAGTCATTAGATGATCAAGTATTTTTCAAATCAATAGCCTATCAGAAACTAAACAGGAGTGTTAAAAAGAAAAGCGTACTTTAAATTTTTGGCTTTCGAATCAAAATTTCATTGCAACTCTCTATAGATGTTCATGGGTGAAGAAGTTGGTGAACTTTGTTCCTTGAAGCTATCTAGCAAGAAGCTCCACGAATTCTACTTTTTCTGCGTCTCAACTTTGTTATGCCTTCACTAACTTCTTCACTCATGAACTTCAAATAGAAACTTGCACTGAAAATTTGATGTTAAAGACAAAAATTTAAAGCACGCTTTTCTTTTTAACACTCTTGGTCAAAGATGAATCCTCTGCAGTCGTACTTGCATTGAAATTTTGATTCTAAAGACAAAAATTTAAAGCACACTTTTCTTTTTGACATTCTTGGTCGAAAATGGATTCCATATAGTCATATGATTGCAAATGGCGCATTCAATGATTCTTAAGTTTTTTTTTTTTATTTTTTTGTTTTTAGGGGACCAAAAAAATAAATTATAAAGATAAAAATTATAACTGTAAAGTAAAAAATTTTAACTACTAGAAAAAATTATATTTTAAAATGTTTAATTATACTTAACAATTTAAATGTTTAAAATGTAATTTTTTTCTTATAATCATAACTTTTATTTTTCTAATTATTTTTTTAGTCCTTAAAAAAAAATTAAATGCACCCCCTCGGAATCCATCTTACTTCCACAAAAGTAAAAAAGTGCAGCCACTTTGCTGGACCACGGTGACTCATCATGAATACATCACCACCATACGAACTACCAAGTTTTTATATATCTATGATGTACAAAACAAAGATATAAAACAATCTTAAAACTCTAAAGTTTGGCTTTCCATATAGTTTAACGTTTGTAGCTCAAAAGCCATTAATACATAATCTCAGTAAAGAGAAGCAAACAAATCATCCCGAGAATGTTTGAGAGTTTAATGCATTATTCGATTCATATAAGTGCCTGAAGCAGTTGGGAGTTAGGTGGCTTCATAGGTACTACCACAAACAAGTATCAACAAGTGTATAGAGTGAACAAAGATTTTTGGAGTGTAGGAAGAATCTGAGATGAGCTCTCCGGAGAAACCTGGCTCGACATGTATGTGACAAACAAGAACCTAAGAGTCATGTGTGAATCGGCAAAGATATGCTTTGTTGGATAAAAAGGGCATTCCTTCATGAGAATTTTATCTTGCTGTAAAAGAAGATGTGGCCGGTTAAGCTTCGATGTGCACATCCTTCCAAAAAAAAATGAAAAAGTTCAGCTTCGCTTTATAAGAATCTGACAATCACTTCCAAATGTCAAACAAACGTGAATCTTTCTCTCTGGGGCGCGGGGAAGAATAGGGAGGTATGGTGTTGCAGATATTGATCACTCTATATTCCAATATTCCTGGACAATCGCAATCTGGAATTTAAAAGTAAAAGCGTCTGTTTGATTCTGAATTTCACACATTGGGTATAAAGCAACTTCACGAACGAATCTGCCTGTTAATTTTTTGCTTCCACGATGACAAAAAGTGCAACTCAACTTTTTCATTTGCACTTTCAATCATACAATGTTATATGCCATTTAGGAAGAGGGCAAAACTCCCACGTCTTTGCGTTAGGTGGTGGAGGATCGCATTGATTCATAGGGACCTCACATCCTACTGAAAGTGGGGCAAGTTTAAAAGTTGATTTTAGTTTTAGATAAAATTATTAAAGCATTAATTCATTTGCAAGATATGCAAACACAGCTTTCCTTCCCGGAAAAATTCTCAAAATCTCAACAGATATTGGTTGCAAATATATTATATATCAACTCAGGAGTGTATTTGAACCGGTTGGTGTTTATGTCACAGTGGACTGAAAAAGTAAAATTATGCTCTGACAAAATTTGAACTGTGCTAATTTGAGTATACTTTAAGGTGAATCGTGAAAATAGAGTAGTATAATTATAATTCTTGATCTTGTAGTATGTGCTACTTCTTATAGCATTTGCTTCTTTAATTTCTTTTTTATTTATTCTAATCCAATATGATGTCCAATCTATGCCCAGTGAAAGGTCAAAAAATTGATATTTTAATGTTTAATTATGTTTTGTGTGTGTAAGGAGCAAATCATTCTAGTTCGTCTTTTGATTTGCTGGGGTCAACTTATCAACAATAATAATGATCCAAAACAGCAAGTCGACATTAAAGCAATCAATATAAGGTTTAGAGCAGTTAAAGAATGTGATTCCTTCTACCAAAAAAAAAAAAGGAATGTGAGTCCTCGTTTTTTAAGTCAAATATACACCTTAATGAAGGAGGTTAATGCACAATGGTGACATGCTTCAACATCATTATATATAGAAGATCATTTTGAAGACACATGTTTGAACGGATATTTTTAAGAGAATTATACTATTGTGTTATTATGCTTAATTGGGCTATATTGTTCTTAATAAATTAGTGCAAAAAGTATTGAAGTACTCTCAGTGAGTTAGAGTTTATTAGACATATCTATTCTTATTTTAATTAAATTTCTTATTATCTTTAAAAAAACTTAAAGGAGAGTTTCTTGGTATCTTTGGAAAAATCTTAGGGAAAGTTTCTAAAAATCTTGTGAGAAAAATCGAGGGATTATGAAGTTATAAAAACTTGATATGGTTGAGCTTGTGAAGTTGCTTGGGCTTAGATAATAAAAGCTTTAGAGTTGAGCCTTGTGTGTGAGTTGCTTTGTATTTAGAATTCCTAGAAAACTTGTAAAAAACCTTGGGGTGGTAAGGATATAAAAGTGTGCTGATCCTGTAAGGTTACCTTGCCAATAATAGGAAGTAAAAGTTACCAAGTTGAGCTCTGTTTATGATTGTCTTGTAATTTGATTAATAAGTTCTCATATTAATAAAATTTAGTTGCGTTTGGGAAGTGAACGTAATATTACATTGGTATGAATCACTATAAATTTGATTGTGTGATTTTTCTTATTCTTACTCTTTTTATTTCTTGTTTAAGATGTTTTTTGGATTAGTAGGAATCTCAAAAAAATTTACCTTGTTTATCAATATTCCTAATGTTTTAAATAACTTGAGTAAAAAACTTATTTTTAAGAACTTGATTTTTATTGAAAAGTTTATTTGTGAAAATTAGGAACCTAAGTTCCTAGTTGGAAAAAAGATTTTCAAAATACAATTATTCTTCAAAGAATCCCATTTAACATCTCCTGTTTGAATCACTTCTAGATTAAAAAGCATCTTTGACTACTTCCACAAACAAAGAAAGCAAAAAAGTCTTTTAATTTATTGTGGATAGCAACAACACTCGATATAACCATGGCAGCTTGCTTTCTTTATAACTAAACTTTAATCCTCCGTTAATAAAGCAATTTTAATCCTCCGTTAATAAAGCAATACTTTAAAGGGACTGTTTGGTTTACCCGTCACGATGTAGACTACGATATAATTTTTTTATTTATAATATTTATTATATTTTCATAATTATTACTCAACATTATTGGTCTTTTTTATTATTTTTTCAAAAATAGAAATGTTAGTGTCATTTTTTATTATATTTACTTAATTTTATATATATTTTTCTTTTACACACTTAATATTTATCCAAGCAAACGAGTTTACGCAGAAGTCGAATCTTTCAGGGAGTGGGAGCTTTTGCCAATATGGAACATTCTTCGTATATGAGGCAACTACAATTGAATATACCACATAATACACTTATAGACTTCAACAGTTAATTTGATTTGAAAGGCAAGAGAAACAAATTATTGTCTAATTAATTGTGAACTTTTAGTCTGCTCATGGGCCTGGAAATCTGGTCCCTTATTCGGAGTTCAGTAGTTAAGTATAAATTTCACCGTTTTAGATGCGATGACGAGGTAACACAAACTCAGGAATATATAAAAATACTGGGTTAGTATATATTGTTTTATTTATTACTTCCTCTAGAAGTTACACCATTATTGAAAGTGGGAGAAATATAGGCAGGAATTTTCAAAATATTGGCTGCAATTTAATTGACTTGATGGAAGGATTGTATTTACAAATAACATTATCATCCAAAAGTCAATAAACAAATCTATAAAACATACATATCTGAACACTGCAAACTAATAATTATATTATAAAAAAAATTACAGATATGTAACAGAGCATTAGTTACAATAATACATAATGCTGTTGTGGTTTCTGCTAAGTCTTCTGGGTCTGGGACACATGTTCCAGTGGATGATCAGAAGGAGGGAACAATGCTATATCCAGTTTCTGTCATTAGAGTTGTGGAGAACATCTGGTCCACTTCAGCTTCTACCTCTGTTCTCTTTGCAAATCGACCCTTGATACGAGGTCTGGTCTCTGCATAGGCCTTCCTTGAGGCATACCTTATTGTCTTCTCAAACTTTCTTGCCTTCTTCTTCTCCCTATATCTCAACACCCTAGCCTCCCTGTCCATTGGGTTAAGCTGGAAAGGTATCTGAATAGGAGGCCCAGAAAATAGGTCAATTGTCCCTTTTGGAGGTCTTGAATGGGAAACGGAGACATCGCTAATAGTTGATTCTGGTACAATGCCAACATCTATTGACGAAATCGAAACCTAATTTTTATAGCGAAACAAATAACAAAATGGGTTAACATAAAAGACAAGAGGTAACACCAAATGTATAAGATCACAAGTTCATGTTTTTATATTGGTTATGCAACATTAATTCTAGCTAATTATAGAATTGATGGAATCATCTGAACAAAGATTCTTTTTTTTTTTTTTTAATGCAAATGTTTCTTTTAGGTAATTTAATTACTGCTCGAAGTAGCCAGCTAGCCAGGAAGAAGTTTGACAATGCAAAGGGAAAGCTTTAGCAGTGAACTTATCCGTCCGTCAAATTGTGTACTGTTTATTTGTAAAGTAGTCCACTTGTGAAAGGACGTCAGGAATAAACAAGATATTTAACTTTAAAGAAAGAAGGGTGAGTGCATATCCGATTGACGTAAAGTAAATGTGATCAAAACCTCGCTTAGCCTTTTGAAGACAAAAATTTAGAGTGAATCAGAGACAATAATTAATTCTCTTATTTATATGGAAAACAATTGCCTCCCCTAATCAAAATTTAGAAGAACCATTGGTCGGAAGAAAAGAGTGAAAGATATACATGCTTTGGCTCTAGATTCCTTCCAGTGGAGAAAAAAGTGAAAAGGGCAAAAGACTCGAGAGCTGAAACGTGACATAAAAAGAATGAGAAGATGCCATCAGATTAGCAAGTGCGTAATTAATGGCGTATGGGGTTAATTAGGAAGATAAGGCAGGCCTAAAACCAGGTACACATACGGATATAGAGAAACAGGACAGAACTTGCCAGAAAAAGGAGCAAATCGTAAATCCCAATTCGGGAGCAGGAGTTTGCTAATTAGGGAGCTGGAATTGGAGAAATCGAGATGCACATGACATGGTTTGGAAATCAAAAGAGCAAAAAGATGCGAAACACAGAAAAGGGAAGAAGAGCTTACATTTTGAGAACCAGAACCGTTGAAACTGTAGTCAGCTTTTGAGGAATCATAGTCCAATCCCAGCTGAAAACGCTGGTGCTGGTGCTGGTGCTGGTGCTGCTGAACCGGAACGACACTGTCTCCAGCATAGCTCTTGTGAGGAACACCATAATGTTGCTGCTGATTGTAGTGATCGGTTAACTGGTTTTCAGCACATGAATTGCAATCCATGAGGTCCAAATACTCATCTACCTCCCCAGTACCAAACAGGAACCCATTACACTGATTGTTGTTGTTGTTGTTGTTATTCTTCACAGGATTCAGCAACAACCACGAGGCAGCCTCGTCTTCACCCTCGTCATCAACAACCTCCTCCTCCTCTGCCTCCTCGCCTCCGTGAGCTAGAAACCCATCATCCCTGTCAGCGGCAGACCCCACGTGGGTGGTGGAAGGAGGTCCGTAGATGGGGAGGATGGGGACGCGGTGGTGGCGGCTCGCGAGGGGGTTGGCAGAGTGGATGTCGGCGTCGCAGGCGGAGCAGAGGGAAGCGGCGTCGGCTTTGCACAGAAACGCAGCAGGGGCGCGCTCACATGCCTCGCACACCCACACACGCTCGTGGCGCGAGGCGACGCGGTTGGCAGCATGGATGCGGGCGTCGCAGCCGGTGCAGAGGTAAGCCAGGTCGGCACGGCAGTATACGGTGCAGGGAGCAGAGCGGCACGTGTCGCAGATACGTGCCCAGCTATTGCTGGTGACGCCATTGTTGTTGCCTTCTTTCAGCATCTCTCTCTCTCGTGCTCGCTCTCGCGGTGTCTCTGTATCACTGAATGTTCTGGTGAGTTGAGTGTAGTTCTCGGAGGAAGGGGGGGCGCTGTAAGTAGTAACTGTGTTGGGAGAGAGAATCCAGAGTTGCCACGTGGCGGTGAGTTAGTGGTGTCAAAAAGTTGCTCCATTATCTTGTGGTTGGCTGTGTTTCTAAAGGAGGGTTGAGTCAGACGTTGGGACCCATGTCTCTTGTTTGCCTTTTCCATCATCAAACTACTCTTTTGTGTTTTTTGGGCCCCCCCAAAAAACAAAAGAAAAAAGAAACTACTCTTTTGTGTTTCACTTTTTTTCTTTTTTGCCATAGCTTTTTCACGTGTCCCATGAATCACACAGCGGTTAAATTATTAATATTCATTGATTCTACAGTAAAACCATGGTTTCATGTACATCTGATCATAACCTGAGAACCTTGTCCAACTCGAAGAAAATGAATATGAACTTAAAAAAAATGAGTATATTTTTAAAAAATCTGAATAAAAAAAGGGCCAACTTTAAATTTTTTTAAAAATTTGACCCGAGTCTGAATCTAACTGTATTACAATTATTTTTTTATATATTATTAATAAATTATATTATTAAAATATTTATTTATAACTATAGATATAAATAAAAAAATTATATAACATATATAATAATAATAATTATTTTTACTTTTACTTATTGTATAATATATTATTAAGAATAAATTATAATTCAAATAAAATAAATTATTAATAATAATATTATTAAAAAATTATTATTTTAAGAAATTTTACTATCTTTTATATATATATTTATTTATTTTAAGTTATTTAAATTTTTTGTAATTTTTTTGAGTTATAAAAATTAAAATAAGAATAAAAGTATACCTAACAAATAATGATATATATATATATATATATATATGATATTTAAAACTAAAAAAAAGAGATAAAAATTTAATAAAAAAATTTACAAAACAGGTTAACCCGGACCTATTTTAATCGGACTTGAACTCGACCCGTGATCAAGTCTAATTCTATGACTCTTTTAACAATTTTTGACATAATTAAATGTTTTATTTTTCAAATCGGCAGTTCCTCGTTTGTATTTGTATTATTAAAATGTATTTTTTGATTTAGAAGAATTAAAAATTTGATATTTCAAATCTACAACAAAACATATGTACTTTATAATTTTATACAACTTCCTCGCCTCTGACAACTAATTCATTTTCAGTGCTCCAATTTTTTTTTCTTTTACAGTAAAGTCAAAGGATTCTGTTTTGAGAGTAAAGTGAATACAAGAACCAAATAGAAATCAAATCTCGTGCTTTAGGATCCTCTGACACATACCTAAGCAAAGAGTATTTGAGACAACAATAACATTTTTAGTGATATTTATAATAAAGATAATTAACTTATTATTCTGGAAAACATAATATCTTGTTATGTAATTTCACCTTAAATAATTATATATATATATATATATATATGAGTATAACATAAAATTATATCACAAACTCATAACTTCAAGAATAGGGTTGCACAATAGCAATTTTGTGCCACAAATTTTTGGTGTTAATTCTTAACAGCATTAGTATAAGAATAATGCTTTTCAAATCACCGCTAACAAAAAAATTGATTTTATATTAATTTGAAATGTTGTTGAACATATTCACGACAGAGAAGCATAGTAATACCTTCGTGCTTGTTTTGGCAACATTTGAGATTTTCTAGTTCTTATATATATATATATATATATATATATATAAGGAATAAGTTAATCTTACCCTATACAAAAGACATTGACACTTACCCACAATCTAAAAATATTGTTTGATGATCATTATTAATAACAACTACTATCATATTCCCACAATAGCTATATGAACCGCTATGAAAAGGGCCTACTCCAACCCGTCAATATTTAGCTTTTAGGCTAATTTTTGGGGTATTGATCTCAACCATCTTTCTTGTAGGCTCTACTACAGTGTTGGCCTACCTATGCTTTTTTTTTTTTTTTAAAGAAAGTATATTCTTTATGTTTTGCGTTACATTTGATGCTCTCAATATTTATTTTGAAGTTATAAATATCTGCAACTGTAGAAGGAAAAAAGCACTGAACTACAAGAGCATCTAAATGCTGACTTGTATGGAGTTTTAGTAGCTCAGCAGTCAGACTTGGTGCTGACATGGCACAAGTGTAGGCTTCCACCCCAACAGCAGAAGATGAGTCAGATCATCCAAGTGGGAATTTTACCATCCAATATGAAAATGCCACGTAAGAGGCCAATAGATTAGGCCTGCACCTCCACCACAAAAGTGGCGTGGTCCTAACTAGGATGCTTACTCTCTTCACGTGGCCTGTGGGTCCAACAAAATTCCTTGCCCCATTCTCCCTTATCAGGGTCAAATCTATTTGACTTTGTCTGACGCAGGAGCAAGACTCGTTCAATTTTGCTTTGCCTGCTCTCTGGTCATTACTTGTAATAATTATCATTCGTCTATATCTGGCGCGAATCTTACCTCACTTTTGGTAGGTTGTAAAAAATTTTCAAAAAATAAAATAAAATAAAATAATATTATATTTAATATAATGCATCAATAAATAACATATTTTTATTTATAAATTTTGATAAAGTAAAAATAATAAAAAATGATCAAAATACTCTCAATGCTAAAAAATATTAATTTTTGTTAATTGGAAAAAAGAAAAAATATTATTTTGTTATTAATTGAGATAAAAGAAAACTAAAATATATTTTGCACCTAAAAAAAAAGTAGAGCAAATATATTTTACATAAAAAAAATTAAATCAGATATGTAAAAACAAAACCACTCTAAACGATAATAAAGATTATTGTTCACTCTCACAACGTCAGCAAATTTGCTACACGCATAAGAAGAGTTCAAATTGTTAATAGTTCAATTGCACTTTGGATGTCAATGTTCTTCTTTCCCACCCTTTCTTTTGTACCAAACAGGGTTGAACTCTTTCATTGAAATTGGTTAGACAATCTTTCAATTAGTTTAAACTTGAGATGACGTTAAGGGTAGGTTTCTCCGTGCAAGGAGGCTGTGTTGCTGCTCTTACTCCTAGTGGCAGTAATTTTCAAGGGAATGTGAGGGGATGAGGATAAGCAGGGATGAAGGACCAAAATGTCTGGGCATGGCTTGGGGCTATAAAGATAGATATGCATATTTTGTTGCATAGTCACCGCGTACAAGTTGACATTAACACTAACACTGGCGCTTTCGATAACGATATATCAAAGTTGGAGGAGAATGTGTGGCTCCAAAGCCATGAGGATGCACACAAGCCTGGAAGGAACACGTAAGCACAGTCACTCCTCCTGGTCCCAGACAAGCCATGCCCCCTATATTCATTTGTACCCACTAGTTTTGTTACCTTCATTCACTCTCCCTCTAGTAGCGAGGATATCCTACCAACCATTGGGGTCACCTTTTTTATTGTTCTGCTACGGACAAAGAAAGAAAATAAGCACACTTTGGTCACAGCAGCAGGAACTAGACTGCATACCACTTGTGCTTACAGATATGGCTACTTGCCCAGTCATTATCTCGGCTCTCTTGCATGTGAGCTATCCTAGCCCCACAAAATTCGACAATAAAATATTTTATTTGCTCTCATATATAAAAAATAATTAATTTATAAGTATTAAAAAAATTAATTAAAAATAATTAATTTTTTTAATTTTATTTTAAATAAAAATTATTTTTAAAAATATCCCTATTTAATATATGTACTTTCTTTTTAAAATTAATAATCACCACTACTCATAATTTGAATAACTTATTTAATAAAAAATATAATTAAAATATTATAATTAATATGATAATTTATTTGTTATATGTAAAATCAAATTAAGTCTCTCTTATATATAACTCTTTTTTTTTTCTTTTGGCATAAGCAACAAAATAATTATTAAATAAAAAATGAAAACTAAGTATTTGTGGGTGGCCCATAATTGACCCATTTACTTTTATTGGGCTGGCAAGCATCTTTCAAAACTCAAGCCCATGATTCTCTAACCATTATATCCGATTCTCTCTCTTTTGTTTCTTTTTCAATTTTTTTAAGCAACAGTTAAATGATAATGAATTCAATCATATTAGCTATGTTCCGTACAGCGTCAAAGGAATCTATACCCGCCACTTTATAATCTAAGAAGAGAGCAAAAGAAAAGAAAATAAAAAAAATCAAGTTTACAAACAATCTAAGGAGAGAGCTACCAAAAATAAACATATAGAAATAAAAGGAGAAATAATACAACCAGCGGAGGATGAAATATTTTCCAACTTGAGGCCTTGCACGAAATTTGTTTTGGTTAATGTATAAAAATATAAAACTATCGAAATATTATGTTCACTTGTAAGCAATTATGTATATATATATATATATATATATATATGAAAAATTGTAAAATAACTAGAAAGAATGAATTATTTCTTACCGTTGATATGAAAGAATAATCTTTGTGAAAATGAAAATAAGAATAAATGGAAATCAAAGTAAATTTTGATTAAATGAAATGTTATGACCCATAATCATGTTTGATATTACATGAAATTAGGTTAAATAAAATTGATGTAAGAAGAAAAAGAAATACTGAGCACATGATCATAATATCTTAAATAAAATAAGTTAAAATATTTATTTTTATTTTAACTTGTAAAAAACATTTTAAAAATACTCATAATATAAAATATTAAAATATTCATTTATAATTTTATAATTTGGTAAAAATATTTTTTGAATTATCAATTATAGAGAAGAAATATCATATCATTTGAAGATATTTTTGTCCTATAAAAATTTATTCTTTGACATTGGGCTAGATTCCATCAATATTGAGATAAAATCCTCGTTCCATCAAATATATAATAATAACCTCTCTCATAAATAAAAGTAGAATGAAAAAACTCTAACCAAATATGCATTTTTGGAGATGAATTGCCTTCCTCTGAATTTTTTCTCCAGCCTCTCAAATCTCTTATTTTTTTTAAGGAAGAAATCCCATATTTGTGAAGGACTTCGCAGAAAACATAGGAGATGCATTTCAGAGTATTTGCTCTCACATTTTGCCCTATTCTTTTACCTTTTCCTTTTCCATACTTTCAAACCAGTACCGTAAGTGAATTGAAGTGGGAAACTCCTTATCTCGTTTAACTTCTCTCTCCAACAAGACTGATCTTAGTATGGAAAGGATCCCGATCCTAAAATGAAACATTCTATGCATGTTCTCTGCACCAACATAAAAGGAGTGAGTGGATAAATTCCGATTTCCCGGTTAATGTAAACTGCCTTGGTGATCCTGTTTGTATACTTCCAAAAGAAGTTGGAGAAAATTCAATCGCAACCACTGCAACTACAAGAATATATAACTTACGCAGGAGTGCTGCAGATTAAAACCGCTTTGTCGTTTTACCCCCCTTTTTTTTTTTTGAAGATCAGTTTTGTCCCTTTAGTAAAAAAAAATTGGTCTTGGTGAAGAGTGATGCTGTGAATTAAATTGCAAGAGGGCAATTTTGGGAAAAAAATTGTAGAAAACTCATACATTATGATAGATAATAGATTATGTTCTTAGGCAATCACTACTTAATTAAATTAGGCAATCACTACTTTTCTTCACTACAACTCCCTTTGTCAATAATTGAACCGTGAAAAGAAACTGGAAACGTTTCTGGTGCTGATCAACTTGTCAGCAGAATGGTATTTGGCTATTTGCATTATGCAGTTTAATATGAATTCATCACGAGAAGCTCCAACACTTTAGATAGTCAAGCACTCAAGCTAGCTAGCTTCTACTGACATATAAATCCAACATGGTAAAGTAAGAACATAACAGAGTGTTGCCCATGTATATAACGCGAATAGTTCATACATATACAAGATTTCTTACTACCAAATAAAGCTCAGGAGGAATAGCAAAGAAATGATAAAATAGTAGTGATTGAGGTGGTGAGGAGGAAGTTTTGAGAAGAGATCGGAGTAGAGGGCGGCCATAATGAATACACAAGAACTACTAAGTCTTGCAAGGTCAAGAAAAAGATGACTATGATAATAAATACAAAGCTCAATTAGGATAGCACCATTAAAACCCTACCTTCTTCCTCGCTATCCATTTGAAGTGAAAGCCAAGGCATGTGGTTGCACTCCACTCGGATGATAATGAAAAACGCCCGGCAGCATTGCCATGAGAGAGAGTTTCATGGGCAGCCAAGAACAAAAGCATGTAAAAACGTGACGAGTTTGGGACTATGAAGATCAGATGATGCTACAGGAGTGCTGTATATAGGGGTAAAGAGATGTTGATTAGGAAGGAGGGATGGGGTTTATATAGGGGTAAAGAGATGGGGAAATAAATGAAAATATCAGAGACTACTGCCATTCCAAAAATATTGTAGTTTAGGGAATTCTTTTACAGAACAAGGAGTAGTTTAGTGGTGCTAAAAAACATGAATTAAAGGCTGAATAAGTTACATTAATTTTTTTAACTTTTTGCTTAAATTATATATTATATCTAACAATTTTTTTATTTTAAAAATATTATTGAACTCCATTGATATTTTATATACATTTGATATGACAAATATATAGATTGAATTGTTCATAAAAAATCTAAGTGGAAGTTAAAGTGAAAACTCGAATATGCAATTTAACTTCTATAATTTTTTTTATTTTTAAAATTTTTTTATCTTAAATGGTTTTCTAATTTTAAAATACGTTCTTATTATTTAACATTATTTATTTTTAAATAATTTCCTATTTTAGACATTTTTCTATTTTATGGTGTTTGTTTTTATTTTCTCTTAATTAGGAATTATTTATTTATTAAAGCTTATTAAGATTTTTATAATTTCTTATAATTAAATATTATGTGATGTTATTTTGATTCATTCATCAATAAAGTAATTATTTAGATTCAATTTTTATTTTTTCCTTGCGTTCTGCATTTTAAAACTTGTTTTATTAATTTTTATGTATGCTTCGTTGCTTCAATATTACAAAAAGGTTTTATTTATTTATTTATTTATTAATAAAATTATTTTTTTAGACAATTAAAAAAACTGTAATATTATTATTTTGACAATAAAGAATATTATTCTTTTAAAAAACAAGTATTACATAAAAAGTTAATTTTATTTATGAAAATAAATTAAAAATTAGAATATATAATTATATGATATTTTTTAGAAAATAAATATAATTTCACTAGAGTTCAAAAAAGAAAAAATTATAATTAAAAATCATTAAAAAATTATTTATTTTAAAGAATCTTATATTTTAAAATTATTTTAAAAAATTTTAAAAATTAACATTTTAAGTAAGATGACTTAAATATCCATTTTATATACTTTTATGCATAGGACAACATATAATAACGTAATTTTAAGTTGGCATATAGAACGACGCGTACAAAAGAGAATTTATTGAATGAGAATGATACATCTGATTGAAAATGAGAATTTTGAATCTTGTCTAATATAAGAAGAGCTTTTGTGAAAAAAAGAGTAATTGAGTAAGTGAAATTCAATAAAATCTAAGAAAAATTATATTTGAGAACTTATGTCATATATAATTTATAATCAATGATCTTAAAAATTAAAATTATTTTTTAGGATTATTATTATTATTAAATTTTAAAAATTTTACTATAATTTTTAAAAGATTTATTGTTGAGTGTAAGAAATTGTTAAATTTTTTTATATTTAATAATAAATCTCCTAAAATTAATAATAAATTTTATAAAATTTTATGATAATGATAATTTTTAATAGTAATTTTAATTTTTAAAATTTTTTATTAAAAGTTGAGAGAAAGAAAACGAATGGAATGTCCTATGCCCTAATCACTAATGTTTTTTTTTTTAAGTATTTCTATTTTAACACTTCAAGTATTAGAGAGGGAAAAAAAAGGGTTGGTCAGGTAGCCTTGAAAACCCTTTTTCTTGCTCAGGCTGTCTTTGTTTGTTTCTGATCCAGCGAGAGGTGTTGATTATTATCAGATAAATGGCGACTGATTTGAGGGAAGAAGGGATAAAGGACAGACTCGCAGGGGTGAGAGCAGTGATGGGTAATGTGACCTAACAATTTCTTTGGCTGGCTTTCTGTCCTTGACATCTTTTACCTCCTCAGTCACGTAAGTTCAAAAGCATAATAAGAAGCATGGGAACTCGGACTCAACTTTCCAGGAAAGCGAAACGGGTTAAAACAGTATGGGCCTGGCCGCAATGAATTCCTACACTGGAAAAGGTTGAAGGCTTAAAGCATACGGACAACACTGATAAAGAGAACAGAAATATTAAAAACAAAGAAAACATGCATGAAGTTAATTCATCTCTTGCCTTCGCTGTCGTCTTTGACTCCACCTGTGTTTTTGTTTCTGCATTCTGATCCTCTCTTCGGCAACCATAGCATTTTGCATCCGTTTCAGTCACGGAGCATTCAATTTGTAGCTAATGACCAAAAGAAAGATTTAAACTCGGACCCAAAAAAAAAAAAAACGGCTAGGGCCTAACTAGGGAAAGGCATATGACATTGGAATCTTATGGAAGTCAAGAGTTTGACCTATTGGAATTGTTTGAAATATTTTATTTGATAAAGTTGTAGAGAGACAAATAAAAACTGCTGAGCTCTGCACTAAACCAATAACAACAATTAATTACTTTTTACAAATTGACTATCAGCATTTATCAATATGATGTATGACTTTAACAATGCTACTGGTTAGAGAATGTCATCACTAATCACAGAAGCGATCGTGGCTAAAAGAAGAACATCAAAGAGGCGACCTCATGGCCAAACAGAAGTGCAATTTGTGGTGTCATTAATATTGGATGAACTTGGTCACGAAAATTTCTGGGTTCTTGAAAGTTCGAGTTTTCAAGTGTCGGATTATTTTTTTTATATATAATAATAATAATAATAATAAAGTATTATTTATTATACATTTTAAGATAATTGATAGATTAAGAATTCCGAGCTCTTCATTTGGTGCTGTCCTTGTTAGATATATATCCACTCTGCTATATCATGTACATAACCAAGTACATATGTGTTGATCTCTCATACCCAAATTACATTGCATTTGCATGTCACGGCGTATAAGCTTTCTAAAGCGCGAATCTGATAATAGGCCAAGCCATGGGATTCACACAATGCCCGATGAGGATAGACTGCGAAACAAATCTTTATAGTATTGAAAGAGTGTGCGTCATGAATGGGATGAGATTTGAGAAGAAAACATGATACAAGTTTGCATGTAAAAGTAAAACTGGCAAGCTACTTTTGAAACCCCACAGGCTACGCTGGGTTTTCTCTTCTTTTCTAGTTGAGTACTGGATTCGTTCCTTCAGTTTTGTAACCTTGTTCCTTCCCACCCCTTCTTCGTGGCTTAGCTAGCTAGCTAGCTGCGTATGAGATAGGGTTTTCCGAGTGTGTTGTTCTTCCATCTGACGAACAAGGGGAGGAACAATTATTCCAGTGTACTGCAATATGCTGTATCAGGAAACCTCGCTCGTTCCACGCTCCACCAAAGCGAGTGAGCCATATGCCAAATGCTTCTTTTCTTCTTTATTTTTTTTTAATAACATCTTCTATATCTCTTTATTATAAAGTTTTTATAAATTTTAGTAAGTTTTCTTCTTCTTCTTCATCTTTTTATTTTATTTTTTAAATTTTACAAAAATTTTATAATAAAAAATTCTAAAAAACCTAACTCTTTTTTTTTTTTTAATGCAAGACATGCAAAATGGTTCTTGTTGTAGACTATACAGACTTGACATAAAAATAATTTTTTTCCCATAAGAGTTGGAATTATTATTAATTTTTTCTTAAATATTTATTTTATATTAATTATATTTATCAAAACTTTTAATATTCCTCAGTTCAAAAAATAAACTTTAAATATTACTTTAAATGTCAAATTTATTATTTAAATTAATAAAAATTGATGATGTATTTTTATACATGAATCAATCATCATTAATATTTTTGGAAAATTCAATATTACTTTTATATATGATAAATTGAGAGAAATAGTTCGAGAAGTAGTTTAATTCAGGTAATACTTATACATGCTGTCATTTTCTAGTTGACATGCCAAGAAAAAATTAATATGAAAACCAGGTGAGGAAGCGTCAGTGTGAGGAAGAAAGGGGAAAACGGTATCGTCCTTGCGTAGAGGGGTGAGGGTTTTATTTTTGGGTGAATTATGAGGATTTTTTTTTATTTTGTTAAAATTACATAATTTTTTTTTATTTTCAAGATATACATTTTAATAAAAATGCACATGAGTCCAGCCAAGTTTAGCCAGGTCGTTCTTTTTTATCAAAATTTTGGACAAAAATTATAAAATAACTTCTTAAAGAACAAAAATTTTTGTATAAATTTTTTATAAAATAATTATATATATATAAAAGATTGACCCAAATTAGGTCAAATTAGTTATAATTTTTTTTTGCCCAATCTAATGTAAATAAACAAGATTAAGTTGGTTAGGCCACCAGATTTAATAAAAATATTATACTTTAATCTAATTTTAAAATTTTTAACTAAAATATTTCTCATAAAAAAAATATAAAAAAATATTTTAGCTTAAAATATATATATTTAAGTTAGTAGATAATATTTCAGTAAAAAAATTAAAATAAAAATAAAGTATAATATAATTATTTATTTCAAAAAATAATTATATATATAATCACATAATTTTTACAAAATCAAGCATAAATTTATATAATTTACTTTTTATTTTATCACGTTGATAATCGTCACATGCCAGTGATGGGACAAGACAATGTTGTGTATCTCAGCATCCTTCCTCTCCCTCTATGAACTTTCTTCCTCATTGGTAGCAGCTGCCCACTTAAGACAAAGGCATGAACATGCAACTACGATGCTGTGCTACGTACTAATTCTGATGCCTAATGCACTGCACGCACGCATGTATATGCACGTTTCGTGATGGACTTATTTGTTAAGAAATAAAATTTTTTATTATTGATTTTTTGAAATGATTTGTACAAAATAACAATTTTTATTATAAATATAGATTTTAAGATAATCTAACAGTAATACTATTCAACCTCTCTGCAAATCGACTTCTCTACAACAAACTATTTTTGTTATTTCCATCTTACAAATAAATTACTTTCTGGTTTTTCTTTAACTTTTTCTAATCACCTTTTGATTAAAGGGTAAATCGAAGGGTGTCTTATTTGTTTTTGATTGAGTAAATTAATAATTTTATGTTTTCAAAAAATGATTATATGAATACAATATATTTTTATATATAAAATAATACTTTATTACTAATGAACTTATTCATGAATTTAATAAGCTGAACATTAATTTTTAAGCTCGATTCGTTTAGCTAATAAATTTTTAATCAAATTCATTCACTCAATAAATAAATCGAGCTTCTTTCAAGATTTTAATTAATGAGTCAAATTTGAGTAGTTTACAAACATAAAATGGATTCATTTACATCCTGAGTTCTAAGTCAGAGTTGAGAAAGAGTTATATTGTTAGAATTTGTCTATGAAAAGATTTAACTTTTCAATCGTTTGAATGGCTCAAAATTTACAATAAATATTTTATATATTCACACACACACACACACACATCTTGATTCACGATTGGACAACTGAGACGTCAACCTCTTCATATTAGAACCCAAAATGTTATATTTATTATGCCCCTCACAAAATAAGAAATGACAAATTGATTATAAAAACTTTCCGCGGGTTATTTGATCATTGTTTCATCAGTCTTGCTATCCAATGTCTTCACATTGTGTCGGACACAATAAATATAACATTGAACAAATAGCCAACACAAAAAGTTTCTATCAGCAATTTGCCATTCCAAACTACATTTTGCTCTGGTTATAACAAAATGTATTTTAATAAAAAAAATTAAAATTGGACTAAAATAAAACAACTTTTTAAGTTTTTCACAAAGGGACACAACGCAGACAAATGCCCGTATGCGCAGTTACATGGACAGACAAATCCAGGCACGGATGCACGAACGAACGCGTGCATGCACAGGTGCACACATACAAAACATAATTGGATTAATGAACCATGGATCGCTCATGTTTTTCTTTTCACTTCTTTAAAAGGAGGCAATTTTCTATTTCTATGGAAGTTCTTATTGAAGATTGACAATTAACTCTAAATCTACAATAATGAGCTTGACTATTTAAGAGGAAAAAAGCTTTTTAAAAAACTAAACTCTTTTGAGAGGTTAAGATATTCATTACCTCCTCTTAAAGATCTTCAAGTAAAAGCAAAAATCAGACCTAAGATGCATGATAGAGTTTACTAGCATTCTGACCTTCATCACACAGGCAGATAGGGGGATAATCTGGAAGTGGGGAGAGATTCCTATCTTAGCTTTCATGGTGCTATACATCTCCATTTTGTTTTTAAGATTCAATTATAAATGTACCCAACAAGGGGCCGATTGATGTAGCTCATAGGGCTTTTTACTTCATGCTGAGATGGTGTGCTTGGAAGAAGCTCACGGGAAATAATGGCTTTTGCATCTTAAGAGTTGAAGTCCCACCCTCTTCTGGCTGTCACAGCAATGAACCTTAGCAACCTCAAATATACCAACTCAACATAAAGCATACAGGGAGCAACACTGAAATGTACTGCATCTAGCAAGGATGACTTTGAATACTGCAACACAAGCTATACGAATGGTCCTTAATCACCAGAATTCCATATATTAGAAATACTATATTTCAGAAAGTGAAAGGGGAAGACAGCTTTTAGTAGCATGGGCCAAAGAAAATGACAGGAGAAATTATGTTATGTTAAATTGTCAGGGCTTGTAATGACATTCAGGTGATCCACTGCATTTTTCCAGGCAAGCATTGATAATATAAAACAAAAAAGGGGGGGGGGGGGGAGAAGAGAGAGGTCAAATTACCTAAGTTTTAGAACGGACACGTCTTGAGAATTAACATGTTGAACTTGAACCATCATGATATTAAAACTGCTGCAAATCATATGAATCTTCCTATCTTAGAACATACACAACAATAGAAGCTTGAAGATCGCGATCAACCTTGAAGTGAGCATTAAAAAACCTTCTATCCTGTTGTTGTAATCTCAGTATTAGTGAATCGAAGACAAATTGCTACTGAAATATCATAAAACCAGCGAGCAATAAATTTTGGGTCTAATTGTTCGCCCAGAAAAGGAAAAAGGGGGAAAAAAAACTTAATGCCTCATCAAATACCTCTCTGTAATCAAAGGAAATTAGATAACTCCTCAATTTTTGTTCTTCTGAATCATATAAAACAATGTGACTAGGCTGAGACCAATTTTTCGCATATTCCAACACGAAAGCAACAGGGTCCATCAAAAAACGGTCTGACTCATCTGTGACTCCTTTCTCTCTACTGTTGAACATAATAACATTTCGTAAACAGAATTATGAACTAACTTCAGTACAATTATTATGAAAGCTACCAAATTATAGATTCCAAACCTAGGTGAGCAATCCAGAAATTGCATAGGCAGGTTAGAATGCAACATGGAATAGTAGGGTGTAGCATGACAGGGCGTTAGGAACAGGATGCTTTTCACTTTATCATCAAGAGCTTCTCTGGCAAGGTGGTTCATAACATCCTCAGGTCCTCTCTGTTGAAAGAAGAAAGATAAAATCTTTTTGAGTATTTTTCACTCAACTCTCTCACTTAAAATAACTATGCATATCAAATTAGAAGAACAAAACTAATGAATAATCTTTCTGTAAATCGGGATAAAATGATTCAATCACAAAAAAATACTAGTATTTAGACCCATTTTATGCTAAATTGTAAGACAGTAAATTATAATCTAGCCCCTGATGTAATTCACCCACGAGGTATGTACTCCTGGTAGGTCACGTACAGGAAGGATATGCTTTCACCGCAAGAGGTAGGGAGAAGTGATAGTTTATGGTGTTTATATTTTATCTAGCTTTGTTCATCTTATGGAGCAGAAGAAACCATACCTGATGAACCAAACTCATGTACAAGGTCATTGGAATATTGGTAACAAGCAAGAATAAGATAGCAACTCTCATCTTTGCAGGGAACTTGTTAAACTTCTTCAAGGATCCTTTTTCTTCACTTTTTGATGAACCAGGATCATCCATCACAGCTAAAGAATAACCAGAGAACATAAGAGCTATAGGAAGAACTGGCAAGACGAACCTGTACCTCATAGTAATTATTATAATAAATCAAGCAAAACCAATAGACCAACTGCATGTTAGCATGCAAATGTAAACAAATCAGATTGAAATACCTGAATTCCTTGTGACCTAACACACTATAAAATCCCAAAACCCAAGCTATGAGGCCAGCAAACTTCCATTGTTTGGAATAAATTATGCCGGCTATAGAAAATGGTAAGTGAGTGAAGATCATGACGGTAAATCCCTGAGTGAAGTACCAGTGCCACCTGTGAGTTCCATAATAGTCTCCACCCGAGGAAAGAAAATTGAATTTTAGAAAATTAAGAGGCACTAAAATCCACATGCCATACAGGAAACGATCTAATAAGCAGGTAAGTCCAAGCACCAGAACCCTGATATAAAAAATCAATGTGTTAGTGAAAGATGGCTCTTAAGGTATAGTCAAAAGAGAGGAAATACGCATAAGATATGGATGTGGACTTTTATAACGTCCACTATCTCTAAATCTCAGGATGGATCTATTTCTCCATAAGCATGACTGATAATAAGAGCGTGTGCCCCTTTCTTCTTAGCATCTAATCAAGTGAAGACTTTTGTGCACTTGCCTACAGTTTGTAATCCACCCAAAACACATTCAATTCATTTTATAAAGTAAAACTTGAGAGAAACATGCTACCATTTTCTAAAAGTATTTTTTAAAGAATAGTGACGAAGACCTTAACTTCAAATATTAATGCTAAGCTTTATATCTTTGGAGGTTGAAAGTTGAAATATATTGTTAGTCCTGAACGGTAAAGAGATGCAAGTGCACTGATAAGAAGGAGCAAAATGATTCTAGAAGTAATATTAGAAAAGATCTGGGGCATACAAAAGATGATATGAATAAAAGAGAAATGAAAGGATTTAAGGATGATATGCCTAAAAATAGACAAAATTTTCAATTTCTTTCATATAAAGATGTTGATAGCCATCTTAAAAGATTTTCTAATTTGCTCGACGAAGTACAAGCTATACTGAAGAAAAAAAAAAAAAAAGAAGCCTGCTTGTTGATGTGACTGCTAAGATGCAAGCAGTTGGAGTACAAGAAACAAAAGTTACTTTGAAATCCAGCTGTTTACATGTAAAGGAATGCTCGTAGGCTTCACAAAAACATGCATGAGAATAGAATAGTTTAGAAGTAAATTAAATTAAACTATCAGTAATAGGTCTCTTCATCTGCATAGGAAAACTGGGTGCAGGGAAATACATGTTAAAATGTGTAAACTTTCATGGAAAAACATTAGTTAGAATTTACATAGAATGTATGGTCACGTGGAATTTAGACAGAGCAATATTGGGAGATCTTAAAGTGGAGCTAAACAGAGTGATTTTGAGACTAACAACAATGGAGTTCATTAACCTATATAAATTTATAAGCTACTTTTTAAATAACCAGAAGCAGCAATTGTGCAACTTTATAAATTAATAAAAATAAATTCAACAATGTCAGTTCACCCTCATTTGCATTTTCTGAAGCTATTCTCTGTCATAAAATGTCTGCAAAATACTTAACAGACAAGTCAAATATGAAATATTTTATTAAATATATATTTTTTTAAATGCAATAAACTCAAAAATCCCATGGAACATTTGTGTCACAATATTATAACTTTTCACAGGCTCCAACTTCACTATTTAGGTTCACAAGGAACTTAATGCAATATTTAGATATTTCTGGATATTACTCATGTTCAGGAGTGTCCAACACTGGTTGAAGGGGCAGAAAGTACCTAAAGCTAACAGTAATGTTTTGGTTTTCTTCTATTAAAACCCTTCAAGATTTAAACTTCAGATTTCTCATGTTCATCAATATCATTCTGTACTAGTTAACTTATTTTATAAGCACGTTGGGCTTTGTCACATGCATTATTTGATTTTCCTAATACATAGCTGCATTCACAAGAGATCACAGATAATTCCAAACTGGAAAATCCTATAAATGTCGTGAATTTTGCTGGTAAGTTAAGACAATGCTTTGTGGAAAAAAAGTGAATGAATTTCCCCCATATGCCATGATGGAAGGTTTTCCAAACATGTGTGATACATTCAGAAAACAATAAATCCCCATAATGTAAATGTCACAATGGCGTGAGTAAATGGTGCCAACACATACCCAATAGGAGCCACCTCCAAGAAAAGGAATCTCAATCTGTCGCGTGCTGTTAAAAGCTCAAGCAGGCCTACATAGAGCCAAGTGATTGCACTTGTTGGCCGAACAGCACAAGCTAATGCTGCTACAAATAAACCGCATTTCCTTGAGACAAAGGAACATTTGCTGGAGGATCTCAAACAGGGCCAAAAGTATAGAGACACTATTGTAAGAACAGTCTCCAAGCTATTTGATAATGTCCGTGGCAAACAATAAAACATAAACCAATTGGTCAACTGGGAAAAGAGCTGCAACAGAGTTAAGTTTGCATTGTATCACAAGGAAGAATCCAAACGTGCATCAATAACTTGCGAAATGAAACAAACTCATAATTTTGTAAGCCATCAAAGTAGGATACAGCCCATTTTGCAACACAATCACCAAAGACAACAGTGGAAAGTTTGTACAAATACAAATCACCAACTGCAGAGAATAAGGACTGTAGTAGCCGCGGAGCCTTCATCTATAAACATGTAGCAGAAGATAAAAATTGGTAGAATCATATCAATGCAAAGTAACAAGCAAAAGTATTGTAACTGTGAAAGAAATTCCACAATTTGGACTGAAAAAAATTGCGTGCTTATATTAACTGAGTTTTGTGTGCAAAAGGTCTTTGGAAATTACACATAGAATGAAACATATAACTCACTTCAGTAGGATAGACACGAGGAAAACTACGTGTTAATATATCAAAAGCCAAATAATTCATGTTTAAAAGAAGCAATTTTTCTATTGAAAGGCTTCTTAATAATTTTAATCGACTATTTTTCTCTTAAAATAACCTACTAATCTTATATTAGCATAAATTAGAAAGAATAGGGAAACTACACACGCAGTCCAATAAAGGGGTAAACCGTGAATACATCATTTTGAAACACACAACCTCTCCTGTGCACAACTAGGTTAATATATTTACCATGAACCACGGACCATCAAGACGAAGTAAGGCCAGAATTCTGTAAAGTACAACGAAGATCATCGGATGCACGTAGCTACGGATTCCTTCCTTCCACTCCCACGTTAAATGACCATACCTGCCATTTTAATCAATCACTCCACCCTCCCATCCGCGTTTTTACTCAAATTAAACATAAAAAAATTGATCAAATAAGAAACAACATTTAGCCGAAAATTAACAGAATTTAATGGAATCTGAGCTACCCAAAGGCAATACGATGCGCAACTTCAGGGCCTTGCCAGTGTTCGTCCGGATTGAAATAAGTCTGCACTAATAGAGCGTTTAACATCCGGAATGCCAAGCAGAAAGCGAAGATTTTCTTCTCCGATGAAAACTGAAAGATGCGGAAGGAGCCCGAATCTTCTGATTTGGAAAAATCTGGAGTTTCGGTGGTGTATTTAGCTGCTGATGGAGGAGCGGCATTCTGTCTCCGTCTCTGTCTCATTACTGCCGAAGAGTTCTGTTAAATAAATAATGTTTCTGCTCTCTTTTCCGAAGATAGCAGAAAATAAAGTAACCTGTGACTGACTCAGAAGACAGTGATCACCGATCAACGATCGCTGGTCGGAAGGGGAAGTGTCTTTTTGGTCAGAAATCGCGAGGGCAGCTTGAATTTTCTTTTGGTCGAAAGGGAAATTTGCAAGTTTGGATCCTCTGCTGTTAGAGCTTATTCAGTCATTTCATCTCATTTTATGTTAAATTCACTCAACAGCATAATAGGATAACAACAGTGAATTTAAACGCGAAATTTGCACTTTGAATTTTGAACTCCATGTCAGCACCTATACTCCGATATCTGGGGCGTTCCTGGATCAAACTCGACCCAAACTTGTTGGATATGGATTTGGCCTCCTTTTAAGTTGACTGATCTTCAAGTCCTCAAAAATGGTTCTGTTCAATTTCTGATTTTACCCAAAAAAAAAAGAATTTGGATCTATTTATTTTTTAGTGCCAACGTAATACAATTGTATTGATGACGGTATCACGTTGATGATAGTATTATGTTAGTGGTAAAAAATCAGCAGAATTAAAAAAAAAAGTATCTGGCTTTTTGATCTATCTGATAAACTAAAAGGGACTGACTAATAGTCATATTGTATTTGGATTTTTTGCAATAGTAAATTTAATTGCATATAATATAATTAAAAAGAGTTGAAAAGAGATTGAAAGAATAAAATAATAATAATAATACTACTAATAATAATAATAAAGAGAGAAAGTAAATTTTATGCATACTCTTACTTTTTCATGTTACATCTTATCTAATTATATGATTATATGTCTGCAAAAAATTCTTTTCAATTTACAAAAGAAATTGACCCTCTTAATTTCTCTCAATTCCCACTATATAATCAATAAATCTCACATTTGATGATTAACATGAAGAGTAAAACTTTATTATAGTCTTTTGCAAAAGAGTTCAGCCTCAATTTAGTTTCCCATAGAAGAAAAAAAAAATTAATCTTCCACTAAAGATTTCGTCAATCATTTTAGTCCTTTTCTTGATTCCTCCATCTCAAAACTGATGAAGTGTATGTTTGGTTTAGCTTTCTCTTCTCCCAAATTATGATTTTGACCAAAATAACAAGTTATAGCTTTTACATTTTGTAAGTTATAAATTATAATTTTGAATGTCCTACCATTTTTTCAAACACACACGAAATTGATTACTTGCCTTGTTTCATAGACTGTTATGGGAGTCATAGCACACCATCGTGTCATCACTATCTTAAATCCTAACTGTTCATGCAAGTTTTAGTGTTTCATACTTATTCCGGTTTATTCTTCAGGCACATCATGTGCTGAATGTTTTGCACCAGAAAATCAGGTACAGAATTCACATTGTCCAGATTGCACCTTTTGTCTGATTCTTTAAAGAGTGCCAAGTCACAAAAATCTGCACGTTGTAGTTAAGCGAAAGAAAAATCAGTAGTTCATTGAACGGATTCAATTGTTTTATTGACCCGCTGCTGCTCATTTAATTTATATGCACTATAACATTTCTTAAAGTGTTATTTCTTTCCCTTCTTTTTTTTAACTTTGTGAACAGTTCCTTCTTTAATATGAGGTAGCTTCATTTCTTTCAATTTAAATTGCAAGTCCATCTCTTTTAAATAAGATATATGATTGTGAATACGGAAAACAAAAGGTGATGCTAGGTCATTGGAATGCATGTAGAGAGTTTTTTTTCATGAGCTATTGTTAAATTACTCATATTTTACTCGAGAGTTTCATCATTTCATATGATTGTCCTCTTTTATCAAATTTATAGCAATAGCATAAGTAATTAACAAAGAAATTCATTGTTAACTCAAAACCAATAAGTTACATGTATTAGTTGTTATTCAACACTATAATAAGTAATAACCTGTTTGCCTAAGTTTGTGGAGGGTGAGAAGTTGCTTATTATTATTATTATTATTATTATTATTATTATTATTATTATTATTATTTACACAAATGTACTTATTTTGATATATTACAGTGTTTGGCCAAACTGTTTCAAGAAAATAAGCTACTTTGGTGTGGTAATAGATACAGTTAATTTTTTTTTTTTTGGGTAGGGGAAAGAAATATTCCCTATTTGGTTACCAAAGGAAAAACCAAAGGAAAGTGAAAAATTAGAAGTAATATCCATTATGCTTATTATTTAACTCTTTTAAAATATGACACAATAGTTATTTTCTATTCATAAAATTATTTTTTTAATTTTTATTTTTATTCTTAACTTTCTACTAAACAGTATTTAAGAGTATTTTCTTGAAAGGAAGTAAATTTTCATTTTAGGCCAAAAATACATTCACTCAAATTTATTAATTATCATAGTTACCTCTTACTTTTTCCCCTATCTTCTAAAATACATGCTCTTTTAAGTAGTTTGATAATAAAAGATATTTAAAAAAATATTTATTAAACACAAACTAATTCCTTTTTACACTGTTTCTTATGAAAAAAAACTATTCTAAAATAAGCACAAATTCACAGTAATCTGAAAGAGGCTTTCAAGTCATGTTTAGATTCAAAATTAATATTAGAAAAATAAAACAATGGATAGGAATATCCAAAATGTGATGATAATTGATAAGAAAATTTGCATTTCCAAATTACTCTAATAATCATTTTGTTTTGTTAATTTGGCCATCATTACACTAAGACGTAAAAAGAATGATTCTATATATATCACGCAATATGCGATTTATTCAATTACTTGTAAAAGTTTTATTTATAAAATAGATTTATATTTCTCCTTATTGTAGTTTAATCTTAAATTAAAAAGACAAAGCCAAAAATGCAAACAACTTTCTTAACTCACAAATAGTGCAATTTTCTCTTCTCAACTTTAGTTGCTATAGACCTAAGACTTTTAACTCATGCAACGTAAGGGTGCACAAGTGACCCAATTAGCTCTGTGCCATGTAGTCATTTTGGGTTAGGTTGGGTAAGATATAAAAAAAAAAAAAAAGGTGAATTGATTCAGTAACAGGCCAACTGTGTTAACTAATTTGATTTAATTTGACTTAATTTTATATAATTTTTTTAAAAATTATTCTACAACGACTTATATAAAAATGTTCTTTTTTAAAAATAAAATATATTTTTACAAAGTTTTATATAAAAATTTTATTTTTTAAAGAATTATTTATAATTTTTATAAAAAATTTTAACAAAATTGGCCAGACCCAATCATTAGACCCAACTTGGCCCAATGCTAAATCAAGCCGAGTTTGAGTCCAAGCACGAGACTTAAGAAAACTGAACATTGTAATAGGCCAAAACCGAACTCGTGGTTATTCCAACTCATATCCTTAATATCACTTATTCATGCAGATTGAAAAAAGTTGAATTAGCCAAAAAAATATAATTAACCTGACATCTAAAGTGGAAAACAATGACCTTTCTTGTCATTTGTTCTATATTTTTTGCATTAAAAAGGTCTCTTGGAATAACAAGTTATAATTGTTAAATATATATATATATATATATATATACACACACCTTAGATCATCATAAACTAGGCTAACTTCTCAACGCCTTTAATTCGTTAGCTAATGCCAACCATTTAATTAAATGACGACTATGGTGGGTTATCCGCTAATCCAATAATGAATTTGCAACTAGTTCATCCCCTTCTAACTGTCAATCAGAAATACAATGAGGGATGTGGGACAGGTATAACGACAAATATATATATATATATAACAGAAGGGAAGTTGAAATCATTGTTCCTACAATCACGGGAAAAGTTTCACTGAAGAGCCATTAAAGACTCGCATTCCGTTCCATTTAATTTTAGAAGTTGCAAAATTTTCACTTTCAAAATTATCGTGCAACAAATTAGATTCTGTACATTTGGAAGGCTATCATAAAACATAAATAATCCTCAGAAGATTTCTGAACAGATTCAACCATCCTATGCTTTCTATATGAAACTGAACAAAAAAAGTTACACAAACTTCACCTTGGGCCTGAAAGTTCCATGGCCTGGACTTGCAATGAAGAGTCATCAGTGAGATCAGAATAGCGATCAGAAGAAGAGAACTCAGGGGGCTTGCACTTGCTTATGTCAGCTCTTTGGGAAGCTTCCCATCTTTCTGCTAATCCATCCCCTTCAAGCATCCTTACTACTTCAGACATTTTGGGCCTATGACCCGGAAGGTATTGAGTACACAAGAGAGCCACTTGAACCATTTCTTCAAGCTCAATCCTGTCATAGTTGTTCTTCAGATCCCTGTCCACAAACAATTCTAGTTTCTTCTCCTGATGAATTTTCTTCACCTGAATCACAATACCATAAATAATAAAGCAGCTTTTTAGTTTACTTCTGCCTTAACGGGGTGAGGATTGAGGAAGGGTTGTTTGAGTAAGTAGTAAAGGAAAACAAACAAGCAAGCTTTACCCAATCAAGCATTGCTCCTTTTTGGTTTGCTGCCTTTCCAAATTCTAGAGCCCTCTGGCCTGTGATCAGTTCAAGAAGGAGAATGCCAAATCCGAAGACATCGGTTTTCTCAGAGGATTGCCCTGTGGAAAGATACTCAGGGGCAATATGCCCTACAGTGCCCCTCACTGCAGTAGTAACATGTGAATCTTGGTGATCCAAAAGCTTTGCCAAACCAAAATCTCCAACCACTGCCTCACAATAGTCATCAAGCAATATGTTTGCAGCTTTCACATCCCTATGAATTATCTTTGGATCACACTGCTCATGAAGGTATAACAGTCCCCTTGCTGCCCCCAAGGAAATTTGCTTCCTAGTGCCCCAGTCTAACACTGGTTTAGCTGTTGATCACCAAATTGGTACTAAATCAGCCATATAGAATAGGTAGTGTGAAGAAATGAGAATGTACAATTGTATATTTGAGCTTACCCTTGAGACGGGAAGCAACACTGCCATTAGACATGTAAGGGTAAACCAGAAGCCTTTCAGTTGGTGTCATACAGAATCCGTAGAGTCTGAGGAGGTTTCGGTGCACTGCCAAGCTGATCATTTCAACTTCAGTTTGAAATTGAATCTCTCCTCCGATGGCATTGCCATCTTTAAGCCTCTTGACAGCTACTAGAGTTCCATCTGGGAGCACTCCTTTGTACACATTTCCAAAGCCACCCTTTCCCAGTATGTTCTTGCTACTGAAGTTGTTTGTAGCCATCTGGAGTTCTCTGAATTGAAACCTCTTCAGGTTTCCAAGGTATACTTCTTCATGATACCGGTCTGAAACATTCCAAGATATGACATAGATTTTATCAAATATAAATTACTTATAACCAGTGTTGCACAGTGATAATCTGTTACCTTTGACATCAAAAAATGCCTGTTGGTTATGCTTGCGCCTCCACCATAGTACTAGTCCAAAACCAAGAACTATCAGGCAAAGGCATCCTAGACTTAAGCCAAAGGCGATGGCCATCTTGTGTGATTTTTGTCTGCCAGATGGTATAGCATCTAGGGAAGCGAAAGCATTGATGACGGCATTAATACAATGACTATGCAGAACATATCAGATTATTAATGCAAGGCAAAACCAAGCAAAATTTCAAGAAAGAAAGAGCAATTCTGAAATTTCTTACCCTCTGTAGTGTTCAAGTTCATGGACATAGGCATCAGTGTCATCATGCCATGGCATTTTGTTTCTTTTCCCGTAGCACAGGCAAGAGGGTTTCCGACAATGCTGAAATCACAGGAGATTGGGAATGATTAAGTGGTCAGTGCTCAATTTTCTGTTTTTCAAGCCAGTAGAAACACACAGAAACAAGAGTGAAACTACTAGCAAGAGAGAGATTTACTTGAATGATTTGGCCAAAATTCTGGGTATAGGGCCACTGAGGTTGTTGTAGGACAAGTCACTGAAATGAATATTACAGAACAAGAAACGATCTTCAGAAATACAGAAAACAGAATCAATTTATATGACACAAAAGAAGACGACATGAACATTACAGAAAAGCAAGCTGTGTCATGTTAGCTAGTGACTCTGGACATTCTCCGGAGAGACTGTTATTATTGAGCCTCCTGAAAACATTTCCATAGCTTAATATTAGCTTTAGATCCCAGAAGTTGTCACTTAAAAATAATGACAGATTATGAGCTTCAAGTCTTGTGTCATAAGTTCTTACAGGTATTGGAGGCTCCTCAAGTGACCCAGCGAGGGAGGAATTTCCCCATTGAAGAAGTTATTAGAGAGATCAAGTGTATGAAGCTTGGAAAGCCTGCCCAGCTCTGAAGGTATTGGACCTGTTATATTATTATTCTGTAGCAACCTGAAATGTAGTCCAGAACACCCAACTAAAGCAACAAGAAATAGGAAGCATCTACCTTGAGAGTTCAAAATTGGGTTTTGTTCTCTGATTACTCACACAATTTGAAGGTTCGTTAGGTTGCCTATGCTTGGAGACAGAGTACCAGATAGATTTTGACTGGGAGTACCCCTGCACCACCATAACACCATTTTTATCTAACTGTTGAAGCATTCTGCAGTATAAGCTGGTATTTTCCTGAGCAGTACTTAACTATTATACTTTTTTTTTTGGCAATAATTTCGACCTCAAATAGAAAATTAAAGAAACACTCACAGGCCAATGACCAGGTTCTCCGGCGAACAGGTGACCATAGTCCAGCTACAAGGATCAACTGCATCCGCATCCCAATTATCTAAAACACCATGAGGATCCCGCAGAGAAGCTTTTATGCCCATTAAAGCTTGCACTACACTAAGAGACGCCCAGTTCAGAATTCTCCATTTATTGCAAATTTGTGGGAACAAAAAGAAAATTTCAAGTTTTACCTTCGAAGTTTACTCCTTTAGAAGAAAGCAAAGCATTTGTAGAACCCCAAAACCAAAGAAGTAACACAAAACAAAGAGCAGCTTCTCCTCTTGGTTTCCCCATTCAATTGGAATGTCTAAGAACCAGACACAAAGTTCTGGAGACTGGAAACTCCTTATGGTCACTGATGAAGATATTGAAACGTTAACAAATTCTCAAATGGACGTTCTTTCTTTCTTAGCAGTGATTTTCAGAAGAAGAAAGGAGCGAACTTGCTGCTTTCCATGCCAGAATCCCATTCACCAAAACTCTTCTGCCAGACCCAAGAAGAAAAGACAGGTTTTTGGTAGTATAAAGGAACTGACATGCCTGTCAAAGAGAGAGGTAGCTGTAAAGAAATAATATATAAACAACATGAACCAATTGTAGGTGAAATTCCAATGGGCAGGGAGAGAATGGGAAATTCACTGGTGGGTTAATCACGCACATGCCCAGAAAGCAGAAAGAGATTTTAGGAATTAAAATATATGCACACCTCAGCAGATAAAGCAAAAGGCATTGGAGCTAGCATGAGATGAGAGACATCATTGGAGTTTATTAATGAAGATTTTAGACAAACAGAGAATAAAACCAGAAAGCCTTTTCTTTCTTGGTGAAAAGAACCAAAATGATTTCATTTTTTTTTTCACTGCGAGTATCTAATTGCCTAGAGATGAGCATTTGCTAACTGTGCGTTTGTATTGTATTGAATTACTCAAAACTTAACACACAAGTTGATCAGTATATGTTTGAGATGGATTATGGGGTTGTGAAGAATCCAACATTCCCAGAGTTTGGCCATTGAGTAAACACCCAAAGCTCAAAATTGTTTTTCCTAAGGTATTGAGAATGTGAGAATCTCGAGAAGGAGGAGGGAGAAGGGCCTGGGGGTTCGAGATTGATGATGATGGATTATTGGATTTGGTCACCCACTATGTTAGACCCATGAAGATCTCTGTTAGCTTTTCTATATTTAACTTCTTTTATGTTAGTTTTTTTAATAATATAATTGGAGTCTTTTGTGCTGTAAATGTTGGAGGGTGCTTTTTCAGATTCCATAAAGCACTATGAGCTAACGATCACATTGAGCCATCTTGGGTCAATTTCCTGACCAGACAGTCATTCCCCTAAAATTGTTCAAAAAGAGCAAAGCCTTCAAAAGCAAAAGCTGCCATTCCTAAGACCCACACAGGCACATCTTCTTTTTCTGTGAATTATGCATGCTTCTTTTTAGGGGCCTGGCTAACTTGTGATAATGAACAATTAATACACCGTGTATCTCCAGTCCACCTCAACCAAGGCGCGTGCTAACGTCCCTCCAGCTTCAATTTTATAGGTGGACATGTACAGGACAGCCTTTGTTTTCAACTTTTGATTCTTGCAGTTCCTATCTTAACAAGACCTCTCATTTGTTGTAGAAATGAGATACTTACACAGCATCTATATTCAAAATTGATTATAACACCATTATTTCTGTTAAGTATAGACAGAGACATACATCTACATAATTTTACTTAATTGGTTAAATGTAAATGATAAAGCAAATTTAGATTCTATAAAAATCAAGACATCCATTTGAAAGAGACATGTGGATGGATCTCGTCCGTCGAAATCTGGGCTGAGTATGGCACCATCATGAAATGAATCTGGGCTCCATGGTAGCTGCAGCTAGGACCGTGATGCCAGGTTGGTGGGAGGGACTAGAGAGCCCCCCTGAGGCCTTCAAACTCCGTGCCTCATCGTACTGCCTTGTCTTTCCTCTCCTTCTTGGCCTCCTCAGGCCTTCAGATATTATCCTATAGCTCATGAAATCCTACCTTCAACGAGTGAGAATCAACCCACACTTCAGCAAATCACTAACAAGTACTATAGCATAAATGCCTTATTAACCCCAGTCTACCATCAAGATTTTTCAGCCACTTAGGGTATGTTTGGAAAAATGATAGGACATCCAAAATTATAATTTGTAACCCATAAAATGCAAAAATTATAATGGGTTGCTTTAGCCAAAACTATAATTTTGAATATACTACTATTTTTTTAAACATACACTTAGTTTGTTTTCACCGTCTCTGCAGAAAAGCAATATGAGCTTGTTCTCTAGTATTTCAACCCTTACTAATACACACACATTAAAAAGATAAAAATAAAATAAAATTTGCTGCCCAAATCACATCAATAAAATTTGAATAATGTTGAATGTATTTTTTCTGTAACAAATACAATTTGGGCCTCGTTTTCTTTTTTCTCTCTCTCTTTTTTTTTAATAGATAAAAACTATCTATTTATCTGTATATAATTATCATGGTTGATGGAAAAGTTACATATAGTTCGCCTGATTCTCAGTTATTAAGAAGAAAGGGAGTTTTAAGTTGGAAATGGATGAGAAGAGAGAGGACAAAGAAGCCCTCTCAAAATGGTGGCCAAATGGAGTTGTACCCAAGTAATGGAGGGAAAAATGGACCAAACATGAGAGAATAGATCACTTCAAATGTTACAAAGGGACAAAAATATCCACAGATTAAGGACCCAAATGAAGTGGGAACAGCTAGACTGATGTTGTCCCTTTCTCCCATCACTATTAAGATCACAAACCACAAGGTAAAGACCCCTAGAACCGTAGATGAAGTTTAAGTTAATCCTCCGTCTGTATGCACTCTCTGAGTTTTTTTTTTTAACTCTTCTTTCTTTGGCTACCCAAGTGGATTCAAGTTCCTGCACATTTTAAAGATGTGCATAATCTGAACCGTTTAAGTTTTATATGAATAGCCGAAATTTTATATTTTATATTTTTTAATTAAAATAATTAATTTTTTTAAAAAATTTTAGTTAAAAAATTATTTTTATTTTTTATTTTTTAAAATAAAAAAATATTTAAAAGTTTAAAAAAAAAATCAGATCAGACGTTCACAAAGAAATGCAAAACGAAGAAGTGTATAGAATTTGTTTCTTTACCCAAGGTATCCCATGGTGGGGGACATATGACAAAAGCAACAGGACACCAAAGCAAGACAAGCCCTGAAAAGCTGCCACGTGTGCAAAGGCACTTTGGCATGACACATGGCTATCTGTGATTGAATGGTGGGTATTGCACTGTTGAAAAATTTTTTGGGTGCATTTGGTGCACTATGCATCAAGTGAAATGAATGGTCAGAATTTAATTTATACAAATAGGATTTATATATAGTATAAGTAGAGTTTACATACAAAATAAATTTTAATCATTAAATATATAAATAACGTGACGCTTTTGGTACATGTAAAAATTTATCTGCTTCTTGAACTGGTAAGAGGAGTTCCTATCTGATTCCCTAAAATAGGGGAGAGAATGCTGAACGCCAAAGCCATTTTGCACGTAAAAGGGCATGCACAGGGGATCATGTTGTCGAGAACGGACTACACAAGAAATGTACCATCCTTATGAAAAAGAAAATATAGGCCAGGAAGGAATCACACCTCTATCATTGTACCGTGAAATCCTGTAAGATCATTATGAGAATTTGTACTTTTTTTTTAAATTTTCACTGGTCTCCATGAGAGGGAACCAGCTAGGGGCAGAATTATAGGAAAAATAACATTTAAAGATTTAAATTTTATAAAATTTATAATAAAAAATTTAAAATTAAAATTATTCTTAAAGACTAAAATTATTATCACTTATTATTAGATTTAAAAAAGTTATTATCAAATTTTAAAAAAGTTGTTATCAAAGTTACTTAAATTATAAAATTTTTAAAATTTAATAATAATTTTCTAAAATCTAATAATAAATCTTTTAAAATCTAATGGTAATTTTTATCTTTAGAAATAATTTTAATTTTTAAAATTTTTTATTATAAATTTTATAAAATCTGAATTTTAAATGAAATTTGCCCTACATTATAAATGAATGTTGTATATAGAAGGCCACTAGGCCAGTTGCTAGGCCATCTTGAAATGTTATTTTTAAAAGCTGCCATTACATTTATAGTAATTAATGAGCTTAATTATTGAGCCTAACATTTTACTTGGAAGAGGTAAAGTGGAGAAAATAATTTTAAAAAGAACGAAAATTAAAAGTAAAAATTAGATTAAATTATTCTTTTCTTTAAACAATATCAACTTTTTAATTTAACTTTTTAAAAGTGTACTTTTAATTTAGCCTCTCATTTTTTTAATTATTTTCATCTTTTTTATTTGTCAAAATTTCAGGTTTAATTTCTCCATTCTATCATCTGAAAGAACAAGAATGATTAAGAAAAATTTATTGATAAACTAACAAATGTGAATTTGTTAGTTCGAAGGTTTCTAATAAAGCTACGTAATTTTAATAATAACAAAACTTTTGTTTTAATGCAATTTAAAAGCATCAAATACCGATTTGATAAGGTTAAAGAATTGTTGCAGTCCCTTAAATTTATGGTATGTTTCATTTTGATCCTTAACCTGTGTTTTCTTCCAATGTTGTCTCTCAACTACAAACATAGGCATGTTAATCTCTCTTGCTAATATTGTCACTCTTATTAATTGAAAGTGCTGAGTGACTTTCAATGAAGTTTGAGAATGCATGGCTAGACTTTTAAATAGTGTGACAGGATTTTTTTTCTCAGAAATTAGTTTTCATTAATAAAAAAAGGAAACATTGTGTATAAGAATAATCTCAAATTCCTGTCCCACATTTTTCCATGTTGTAGAAGACGCAGCAGCTAGGAGCAATCGAAGTATCTAACTGCACAACCTTTTTTTTAAGTTATATAATTAAGTCTCATATTCAATTATTCACTATTTTATTATTATATAAAAAAAGTTACATAATACTCATATTTTATTATTTATTACAACATTATTATTGTGTAAAATTTATTATATAATTTGCCCTGAATAACCCACCAATGATTTTGTGCCCTACATTACTCCAATTTAAAGTTGTACTATCTAGTTCAATCTAAGGTTTGATTATCATTTCTCTATTAAAAATACGCTTGATCATACGCAAATTTAAATCATGATTTTTCCCATAGCAAGTTAAATATATTGAGTGAGGTAAAAACTCATCATTTCTTGGGTGACTATTTTTAATTAAGGATTTGCTTAACATTCCAAAGTTAGAGATACAGTTCACACACAAATTTAAATCATGATTTTTCCGATAGCAAGATATATATGTTGCGTACGGTAAAAACTCATATGCATTGAAACATTATATACACACACACATCATGAGAATGTCTGATATACCGTCAATTTTATCTGAGAATACAAGTTCAACTATATTATATTCTCCAAGTAAAAAGTTACCAAGGCAGAGGACCCACACACACACGACATTTTTACTGAACAGTCATTTCGCACCCACACATTTACACTTTTTATTGAACAATCATTTCATATCATATAAATACACACGCAAATATACATTTTTATTGAACAGTCATTTCATATCATAAAGCAAAAAGGAAAAAATTATCTATATTATTTGTTCTGGATAATTTTTAATTATCATATCTAATTTGCAAATCTAAAGTAACATAATACTTTATTTATTTCCACATGTACAGGATATCTTAAAATATAAGCTACTTAAGAAATGCCTCATTAATATTCATATCAAATCCTTACTTGCACGAAGCACAGACAGCCTCATTTGCACATAGTAATTGTTGGATTGGTTGGATTTACGTAGAGGGAAGATCCATAACCATGAAGCAGCACTGGGATTTCCTTTTGAAAAATTTCAAGTACTGAACCACGTGATACCGATTTGACAATAACAAGGACAATAGAGAAATCCCAAGCCTAAGTTCAGATATATTGGACCCCATCTAGTCTTGCCATATTCCAGAAACTAGAAACTAGCCTGAAAGTCTTTCCTCCCCTCAATGCATGTACTTGAACCACGTAAATCCAACACCTAATATGCCCCACCATTCATTTGCCCTTTTTCTTCCTTCTTCTGAAGCCATTCATTTTTTTTTTTCAAAATTTTCGGTGTCATGACATTTCATTAATGGCATTTTCTGCTTCGAATGAGCCCACTAATGAACTATTAATGAGCAAGCTAATGATGGTGCAAATATGGGATCAGAAAATATATATATATATATATATATTGGTATAGTGCTATGGGCAATTTAATAAAGATATTTGTTTGTTTCCACAGTATAATGGTAAAAAATTCCTACCAATTCGACAACAAAGCAAAATTATAAGGAGAGAGGAAGCCTTTCTGCGGTACATGCATGCATGGACAACAATTGTTGGCCACTATTATTGAGCTTTAGAAACCTCCTTTTGGTTTCAATAATTTTTTTTCTTTTTAATTTTTACTAGAGGGTGTCATCTATATCTTTATACAAGATTAAATTAAGAACATTTTCTATCTAGGTTACTTTTTAAAAAGATAACTCTGATTCCAGAAAGTAACCATTTTGAGATAAAATAATTTACTTAAATATTGAAGGGCAAATGTGACAGAGGGGGTGTTTGGCTGGAAAGTTAAAGTGATTTATCGGTCCACAATAGGGACAGTGAATGAGCTAACATGGTTTGGAAAAGATTGATTGAGGGAACATCTCCCATTTTCTTCTTAATCACTTTGTGAGAATGATGCTTCAACATCTTGAAAAGATTCCAAAGATTGATCAGCCATTCCTTTATACCCACAATAATTTAATCTTTGGTCCGTGCACCTTCCTCTTTTACTTTCTGCCGCTGTGAAGCCAATTATTAATTTCATCCCCTTATTATCCATATTCATCTCTTTTTTTCTTTATTTATTTATTCCTTTTTTCCAAGAAGAAGATCTACAACAAGCCGCTACATATATAGGCATTTCATTACATTCCATTCACATTGCAGGCATGATAATTAATTTTTGTTTCGGGCAACAAGTTGAAATCTTCATATGACTCAAAAACGGGACTTGGATTCCATTCTCAGTACTACTAGACAATTACACATGCTTTGAGAAGCATACTAATTACTGAGAAGACATTATCTTTTCTAGATAATGCGATACTTGATTGCAAGTTCCTGCAACTACAAGAAGAGATTTCCAAGTTATTCATTGATTCTGTGTAGATACTTGGCTGTTTGTTAATTGTTATGGTCCCATCTTACCTTTCAATTAATATAAAACATAGAGCAATAGCTATCAATCATCACGAGATGATGGCGTTTTGTCACAATATCTGTAACAATTTAACTTGTCCTCTGTTTTTTCTCTGTGCCCAAAATTCTATAAGCTGTCACAAGGGACTTCTGATAGCTCCATCGAGCACTTCCACTTGGAAAATTTATGAAAACAGATTCTTCTGAAATTTCAAATAATGTTGAGGAATGACAAGAAGGGGTTGTGGGGCTTCTTGGATCAGACTCATCACGTTTTGTTCATTCATAAGTCTTATTCGACCCATTTGGCTACCAGAAGGGCAACTGTGTCACGGCTTGAGAATATGCGTTAGATTGAGCAAATAACACAGGAATGACGAGTTATGGAGGAGAGAGAAAAATAAATTAGGTACTTGATGCATAGCTTTCAATATGCGGCTGAAAACAATATATCCATATATTATTCATTATATGTATACATATATATATACATATAGTAATTATCGTAGTTTAAAAGTAATCAAAGAAGGAAACTGAATTGGATTTTAAAAATATTTTGCCTTCCTTTTATATTTATGACTCCTTCAAAGTATAGTCAGATTCCTTGGCGTGATATTACTCTTTATAATAATAGATTTGAATACAAAGTAAATAAGGAAGGGAGAGAGAGAATCATATGATGATTTATCTTATTTTGAACCAAAATGTTCTACGCCAACTCCCTAAGCACAAGGAATTTTTATTATGTATAAGTAATTACCAATATTACAAGCACTTGGATCAAAAGCTTTGAATTTTTTGGGTTTTAAATTATATCTAAACATGTTCAATTAGGTGTTTTGAAAAATGAACGCTTTGAATAATTGGATTAAAATATTTAATGGGCCACATAATAATTACTACCAAGCATTCCATTATGGAATATTTTATTTATGGCAATGTTTCCAGTATTACAATGAATGTATTTATGAAAAATTTTATTTGAATCTAAACATGATATACTGAGTATTTATAAAGAAAGTTTAATTTAAACTTTACATGATTGATAAATTAACTATATGGAAAGAATATTGGGAATTATATGTGAAAAGTTTTTTAAAAAGCACATAACTTGCGCATTAATATGAATATTTATAAATAAAATTTTCAAATATTATTGAAATAATTATGTTTAGGAACAAAAAAGAAAAGTCCACAATTTCAAGAAGTAAAAAAAGAAACAAGCTATTTTAAGGAAGCAAAATGAAGCTACATCTATGAAGATCCATTCAAGTCTATTATCTTCTAGAAGAATACATATAAAAGCAATAGTCTGCAATTTGAATAAAGACTACTTAATAGGGAATGAAAATATTGCATTAATTGTTGATTGATTGTTAACATTAAAGACAGATTCTTGATTGCTAAGAATATATTTGTGCATTGATTAAGAAAGTTGCCACTAATGGTTAGATGCTGAATGCCAAAGTATATATTGAAGACCCTTTGGAAAGCAAACCAAGAAAAAGAGAAGAGAGAACTAAATATTGATCATTTGCTCTGAAATTATATTATTTATGTTTTAATGTGTAATTATTTTATGTGAGTTAGTCTTTGTATATTATGAGAACCCTAGAAAGTTCTATAAGCTTAACTCATCTCTTCTTTTACATTAAGTTTCTAAGTGCCTTAGGAAAAATTTAGAGGCTAAGTTTAAAGTTATCTTATAGAAAAATCATAAAAAGAGTTTTCTATGATTCTTATGAAAATCTAGTGTGTGTAGGAAATTGAATGAAGTGAAGAAAAGTATAAAAGCTATAAGTTGAACCATATTAAGTTACCTTGGGGGGTTGTAAAGGCAAGAGTGCTAAGTTTGTGTATTTGTAGAGTTACTTGTATTCTTAGTGATTATCCTATGATAATAAAAATAGCTTGTGTTTGTACTTGGGAATTAGACGTATTAAGATAAATTGGTTGTATGATTCTCTCTTTCCTACTCATTTTGCTTTAGTTTATTGATATTAGAATAAGGAGTAGAATTGGTAAAGGATTTTGCTCTCATGTTTGTCGATACTGACCAAGGTTAATGTTAATTTTTTGGTTTGTAATATAATGCGCACTGTGTTGTCTCCCAAGGAGCTCTTAATCAAATTAATTAGTTTAAGAATCTACAAAACTGAGATTAAAATAAAATGGAGATTTATGCATGAAATGGAAATAATGAATAGAACCAAAAAGCAATTTACCGAAAATTATGTAGTTAAATGAAACATAATCAATCCAAAATTCTTCCTCTGATATTTTCCTTTCATTGTCTCTTAAAAATTTCTTTGGTTTGGTTTTAATATTCTTTTTATTAATGTTTAATGTTCTTAAACTATCGTCCAAAATTTTAATCTGTTCATATCATTAATCCTAACGCAATTGCGTACAAGCTAATAATAAAAGGCAATTCTATTCTGCTTAAAACCAGAAACACACAAAAAAAATCTCTTTGTGGTTCAGAATGAATTTTGTTCATTTAATCAAATGCTTAAATCAAACTAGACTCTTAGATAATACCAATGAATAAGTAATCATACAACCTAAATCATCCAATTAGAATAATATAAATTACATGAAAACAAAGAGAACATAAATGAAATTCATTTGACATTAAAACCAATCCAATTCATATTATCAACACATGAACGCTAGTACAATATCAAATTTGAATTAGAGATTGATTACAAAAAGAAAAATTAGAAAAACATTACAGAATATTACTCAAAAGAATTTTCTTGTATGATTGCCTTTAATCACCTCTAGAATGATGCTACAGAAGAATAATCATTGAATAACATGACATAAGGAGGATCTAATGGTTCAAATGGCTAGGTATATCTAACAATCTAAAATTTTTTATATTAAAAGAAATACAATATTAATTCTAAAGTAACATAAGCCCACATTTTTAGCCCAACTCGAAATGCCCACTCCTGTTGTGGGTTCATCCAATCTGTAAAAACAAAAAAATGAATTAGGCCTCTATTGGAAAAAGATTGTAATGGCAACAATTTAAGCACAAATTTAATAATAATGCAATTAAAATCCATTAATCCAAATTTACTTCACTTAATACAAAATGCAATTAAAATTATCAAATGCATCTCAATAAATTAATATTAAAATTAAATATGAGGGATATAAAATATAAAATGTTGAATTATCAAGTTCTCCTACACTTAGCTTTTTGCACTCCTAGGAAAAACATAAAAACTAAAATAAAAATAAAAATGTGAAAACTGCAAAGCCAAGTGTAATTCAAACTCTTCAAAAATTTAATAGTCAAAGATAATCTTTCTTGTTAATATAGAAAAACAAGTAACATGGCAATTTCATTTTTAAAAAAATGAATCAAAATGGTAACTCCTCATTGGGAATGTATATACTCTCAATTTTCAAGTGGTTAAGGGTAATGTGTATTACTCAAATTTCACCTATCAAAACCTCACTACCATAAGCTTTTTTATCTTCTAAGTCTCCACTATCTATACCAAATGCAATGTACAAATCAAAAGAACTTTATTCAAAATTGTAAGGGGCTATGGCATGAAATAAATGGATATACATAAACAAGGAAAAACAAACAACAAATGAATACCTTAAAACCTCAAAAGCAATAAAAGGGGACTTATGATAGAAAAATGTGCATTTCAAGGCCTTATTTTTAACTAGCATAAGTAAATACAAACAAAACTTAAAACATTTCTTTCTTTAATTTTTTTCTTTTTCATTTTCTTTTCTCTTTTTTTTTTTAAATTTTTTTTTTATTTTTTTTTTCTTGCTTCTTTGTTTTTTTTTTTAAATTTTTAACTTTGAACATCTTCTTCAACTTTTAATGATAATGGCCTAAATGATGCAAAATATATATTCATCCATCCTAATTAAATGTAATGCTATTGAAATCCTTAAGACATCTTCAAACAATGTGGAAAAATATTTATTTTCACTTTTTATGGCTATGAGTTCAAAAAGAAAATAAAATAAGATTCAAAGTGGCTAAACAATGGATAAAATGCATGGGTTAGCTATTTGGCTAAGTGGCTACAATTTCAAAAATGCCTTAATCATCTTTGTGCATTTAAGTGTAATTGCAGTTTCAATTAAGAATCAAAACAAGTTCTAGGATAAAAATCATGACAGATGAATGCTCACACATAAAAAAACAATATAAGGCCTAAATCCTCACAAGTCCACAACTACTACAATCAATTTATTAAAATTAATTTCATTGCTAAATTACTTGAATTTATGAAAACAAGATCAACTCCTAATCATGTTGAAATACTTCCAAGACTAAATTGCTCTAACTTGCAATTTTTTTTTTGACAAAAACAAAGTTAAAAGATATAAAAAGCGTAAGAAAACAAAAAGAAAATAGTAGAAATGACAAAATAAAGACCAACTAAATAACAAGAGTGTATTCTCCCCCCACTTAAATTTTATATTCTCCTCAATGTAAACAGCAATCTAGTCTAATAGCCAATTTAAAGACAGAAAATAAAAGGAAAAGGAAAGAAATACAAACGAATGGGTTAGTGTACGAAACAGTGTAGAGATGTAACTCTTCCACTATATACTCTTGAAATCCCTTATGAAAATGTTTTAGTCATTGCCCATTCACCGTTAAGCTCTTGTTGGTTGACTTATTCATAATTCCAATTGCACCATAAGAAAAAATATGAGTAATTACAAATGGACCAATCTATCTAGAACATAACTTACCGAGCATTAGCTTGAAGCGGGAATTGTAAAGGAAGGCTTTTTCACCAATATGAAATTCTTTTCTTTCAACCATCTTATCATATATAGTCTTGGTTTTCTCTTTGTAAATTCTAGAGTTTTCATAGATTTCTAATTGAATCTCTTCAAGCTTTTAGATTTGTAATTTACTTTAAGAATCAACTTGAGATAGATCTATATTACACTTCTTTACTACCCAATGGGTTTTATGCTCAATCTCAACTCGCAAGTGATATGCCTTGCCAAAAACTAACCTATAAGGCAACATGCCTATAGGGTTTCTAGGCAGTATGATAAGTCTATAGTACATCCTCTAATCTTTTGCTCTAACTTTTGCTCTAATCTTTTCTATTAGGTTATACTGTTTTCTCTTAAATTTGCTTCATTTCCTTATTTGAAACCTCAACTTGCCCATTTGTTTATGGATGGTAGGGAGTTGCTATCTTATGCATCACACCATACTTGCATAATAGGGATTACATGTCTCTATTGCAAAAGTAGAAGCCTTAATCACTTGTGATTGCTCTTGGTATGCCAAACCTATAAAAGATATGAGATCTAACAAAATCCACAATAATAGAAGAATCATTAGTCTTGGTGGCTTTGGCTCCCACCCATTTTGAAACATAATCAACAAGTAAAAGGATATACACAAAACCAAAAGAAATAGGAAATTATCCTATAAAATCAATACTCCAAACATTAAATATTTCACAAAACAACAAAAGCTATTGAGACATTTCATTCCTATGAGAAATATTACTTGTTTGTTGACATTGTGCACAATTCTTATAATATTCATATGTATCCCTAAACAAGGTAGGCTAGTATAGTCCAGAATCTAAACCCTTCCTAATAGTACGTTGAGGACCAAAATGACCACCACATGCAAGCGTATGACAAGAACATAAAACAAATATAAATTTATGGTCAGAACACATCTCCTAATAATCTGGTCACTACACATGTACCACAAGTAAAGGTTATTCCAAACATAATATTTTGCCTCACTCTTAAGTTTACTAATTTGGTGCTTTTTAAAATAAGTAGATAATTCAAAAGCAACTAAGAAATTTACCATATCTACATACTAGGGATCTTTACCATGAAATAAATACAACTGTTCATCTAAAAAATTATCCTTGATAACAGATGATTCTGATGAGTGAGGAATTCTACTTAAATGATTTACTATAAGATTTTCTGCACCACTCTTATTTCTAATTTCTATGTCAAATTCTTGTAGGAGTAACATCCATCTAATGAGCTTAGGTTTCGCATCAAGCTTCTTGAGAAGGAATTTTAAAGTTACATGATCAGAATAAATAATTACTTTAGAACCAAGCAAATAAGAACGAAATTTATCTAGAGAAAAAATAACAGCTAAAAGCTCATTTTCAATTGTTGTATAATTAGCTTGAGCCTTGTCTAACGTGCGGGATGCATAAGAGATCACATGAGATTTCTTATCCACCCTTTGAGAAAGAATTGCACTCACAATAAAGTTAGATGCATTACACATCAACTCGAATGAAAATTCCTAATTTGGTAGCTGGATGATGGGTGGAGTGGTTAGCCTTCTCTTCAACTCATTAAATGCTAATTAGCATGATTCGTCAAAATTAAAGTTTGCACCTTTTTAAAAAAGTCTAAATAAGGTTAGAGCAATCTTGCTAAAGTCCTTAATGAATTGCCTATAAAAATCTGCATATCTAAGAAAGGAACATACTTCCTACACGCAAGTGGGGTAAGATAAAGAAGCAATAGTATTTACTTTAGCTTTATCAACCGTAATACTATTTTTAAAAACTATATGTGCTAAAACAATACATTGCTCTACCATGAAATAACATTTCTCAAAATTTAAAACTTGATTTTTTTTCAATGCATCTCTCTAAAACTTTGCCTAAGCTTAGTAAACAGTCATCAAAGGAAGTGTCATAAATAGTACAGTCATCCATGAAAACTTTCATGCAATGATCAAGAAAATAAAAAAAAATACTCAACATACATCATTGGAATATCTCTAGAGTATTACAAAGTCCAAACGGCATCCTTCTATAAGCAAAGGTACAAAAAAGGCAAGTGAAGGTGTTTTTTTCCTAGTCTTCTAGTGCAATATAAATTTGAAAATAACCAGAAAAACCATCTAAAAAATAGTAATGTGATTTTCCTACCAATCTTTCTAACATTTGATCTATAAAGGGATAAGGAAAATGGTCATTTCTAGTGGCCTAATTGAGCTTTCTGTAATCAATGTAGACTCCTTAGCTATTCCGCACCCTCATAGAAATGAGTTCATTCTTCTCATTAGGCACCACCATAATACTAGTCTTCTTAGGAATTACTTACATTGGACTCACTCATTTGCTGTCAAATATATGATAAATAATATCAGTTGAAAGTAATTTACTTACCTCCTTCTTCATCACATCTAAAATCATAAGGTTAAGTCTTCGTTATGGTTGCCTCGTCAGCTTAGCTCTTTCCTCTAATAGAATTCTATACATGCAAGTGGAAGGGCTAATTCCTGGGATGTCTGCAAGTGTTCAACCTATTGCCTTTTTCTTTTCCCCTAACAACTCCAACGATTTCATTTCTTGATCAGATTGAAGATTATTTCCTATTATCACTGGTAATTTATCATCTTCTTTTAAGAAAACATATTTGAGATTGTCAAATAAAGGTTTGAGCTCAAAGGTAGGAGGTTGCTAGATGGAGGGCATTAGTTTGTTTGGAATTATTTCCACAGCACCATACACCAGTTCATTATTCTCAATAGAAGAAACAATGGCTCTTGGAAGCATAATATTGTTAGAATGAGATGGAGTGATAGAACCAGAAGAAAAATCACTAATAATCATAGAACCAGTAGCAAAATCATAGCCAGAATCAAAAGCAAAACCAGAAACTTTAGGGAAATGTAAACATGCATCAATCTCAGAATATGCAACACATTTATTTAATCTATCACAATAGTCTGAGCAATGGATTTCATCTATAAACTCAACAATTTGAGGAAATTTAACCAACATATCATCACACATATCAGTAACTAAAAAGTCTATCATATTTATATGTACATGGAATGTTCTTTTGAAGGATGTTTCATAGTATCAAGAATATTAAAATAGACAACATCACCACCAAATTCTATTGATAATGTACTATCATGCACATTTATTATTGTTTTAGCAATTTTTAAGAATGGTCTACATAGGATAAGAGGTGCATGTTTGTAAATATTATCATCATCCATGTTTAGAACATAAAAATTAGTTGGGAAAATTAAATCTTTTACCCTTACAAAATGTCTTCAAATACTCCTGTAAGGTAGGCCGTACTTCTATTTGCTAACTAGATCACCACTTTTGTAGGCTTCAATTCTCCAATTTACAAAGAGGAATACACAGATTTAGGTATTACATTAATAAAAGCTCCTAAATCTAATATAGTATTATTGAACTGCATATTTTCTATTATGCATAAGATGGTAAATGTTCTAAGATCTTTGCATTTAGTAGGCATAGCTAGTTGAATTAAAGCTAATACATTTCTACCTATGCTAACCTTTTCCTTGCCTTTCAATTTCCGCTTATATGTGCACAACTCCTTTAGAAACTTTGTATATTTTGGAATCGGTTTGATTGCTTCCAAAAGAGGTATATTTACTTCCACCTTTCTAAATGTCTTTATAATCTCCATATCCTACTCAGCTTCTACAATTTTCTTGGATTAAGTTATTTTGTATAGAAATGGAAGAGGTTTGTTACATGTGGAATTCTGTACCTTATCTATAATATTTCTTGTTTGGATTGAATGGGGCTGTTGTTCTTTGTCCTTCTCTTTTTCTTGTAATGATTTTGTAAAAGGTAAGGTTAGCCCACTCATTTTCTTACCACTTCTTAAAGTTATAATGCTAACATTGCCTCTTGGGTTAGTCGCTAGCTGAAAAGGTAATTGACAAGAACCTTGACTCCTCAACTTATTGATGCTTGTTGCAAGTTGGCAAATCTCTGTGTTTAAACTCTGAATTGTTGTCTCTGTTCACTACTAAAATTGAAGTGTATTTGTTATTAGTTGCTTCACTATATCTTCCATACTTAGTTCTAATTTATTCATCTTTTGCTGCATGGATTGTCTCATGGGTTGTTGTTTGCTTGGGCCAAGAGCATTGAATTTCTATTACTACTATTGGTTGGAACTATTGCCATGTCTCAAATTTGGATTATCTCTTCATCCAAGGTTGTATGCGGTTGCATATGCATCATATCCATTCTGCTACTATTGTAAAGGTCTACCAAGGAAAATGCCAGCATATGATTCTATATTATCTTGCAACTGAGGGCATTGATTTGTGGTATGTGTGGCTAACGAACAGATACCACACAAAGGTGCAAAAAATTGTTGAGATTGTCTATGTTCAAGTGCTAATTATCTAGCCATGGATGCCAACTCTTCTAGTTTATTTCCTATTATTTGTTAATCCATTGGTGTGGCATGAATTTCATTAACACCTTGGGTTGGAGTGATTAACCTAATGCCAAATTGTTGTGCATTCTAAGCCATATTTATAATTAAATCTCAATAAGCAATTGGGGTTTTATTAACTAGTGTTCCACTTGCAGCTACATCTACCATACTTCTATCTATGGATAACAAGCCTTCATAAAAGTATTAAATTAGAAGTTGGTCACTGATCTAATGGTAAGGATAGCTTGTACACAGTCTCTTGAATCTCTCCCCATATTCATGCAAGGTCTCTCCATTCATTTATTTGATGCCACAAATTTCCTTTCGAATGGTAGCAATTCTTAAGGCAAGGAAAAACTTCTCTAAAAATAATCTCTTCAAATCATTCCAACAAGTAATGGCTTAAGGTTGGAGGTAATACAACCAATCCTTCACTGCACCATTTAGTGAGAAAGGGAATGCTCTTAACTTGATGTGTTTCTATGAAACTCCTTGTAGACCATTCTTAAAATGCCCACTTCAATTGTTGATTCATCTAATCTACAAAAACAAAGAAAATATTAATTGGGCCTCTATTGGAAAAAGATTATAATGACAATGACTTAAGCATAAATTTAATAATAATGCAATTAAAATCTATTAATCCAAATTTAGTCCACTTAATGCGAAATGCACTTAAAATCATCAAATGAGCCTTAATAAATTATTATTAAGATTAAATATAAGGGATATAAAATACAAAAATGTCAAATTATCAATCTCGTTCCTTAGGAATATGATATTATTTAAAGGAATCATAATTTAAGAAAGAAGGCAAAATACTTTCTAAAATTCGATTCAACCTCCTTTCTTGAATTATTTTTAGATGAGCAATTGTTATCAAAGCATGGTCTCTGTTTTACAGGGCTAACCTCCTAGAGAAAATATCATGTTTAAAAGATAAGTCAATTTCCTAATACTAAAGGTCATTCAATCAACATACCATCTTACTTTGATAGAATGAATTATTCATATTGAAAAATTAAAATGAATATCTTTACCAAATCAACCAAATTACAAGTGTGAGACATAATTGAAAATGGGTCATACATTCCTATAAAGGAAGTTGACGACAAGCAAGTTGACAAAGCATGAAGTGAATAGATTGACGAGGATAAAATAAGGTATGAAATTAATTATAAAGCTATTAATTATATTTTTTATGTTGTAAATGTAGAAGAATTTAAGAAAGTTATCGAGATGCCACACAATGAAAGAAATGTGGGATAGGCATAAAATAGTTTATGAACGAACCACTAAAGTGAGAAAGACATGAATTGACACCTTGGTGCATTAGTAAGAGCTATTTAAGATTAAGGATGATGAAAGTATAAAGGAGATGTGTAACCATGGCTAGGACAGGTTCCAACCATGGTTTATCTAACTATGGTTAGGTCTCTATCATTAGAGCTTTTTTTGTAGCAGTTCTAATTTAAGGAAAAGGGCATGACAATGTATATATTATGCATCTTAATAACATGTTTGGTCAAACATATCTTACATCAATGGCTTTGGCACAAAAGGTCAAGATACAAACAAGAGACTAATATCTACCTTATCTTCTAAAGATCTTGTAATTGGTTTGACTAAGCTCAAAAATGAAAAGAATCAAATGTATAATGCTTGTAAAAAAGGTAAGCAAACTAGGTCCACATTTCTGTCCAAGGAAGCTATTTCAACAAGTAAACCATTACAATTAATTTATATGGATTTATTCTGTTTGACAAGGACTTAAAACCCTAAAGGTAAATCATATGGTTTGGTAATTGTTGTTGATCTCTTTATATTTACTTAGGCATTTTTCTTAGCTCGTAAGAGTGATTTCTTTGAAAAGTTTATGGCATATTTTACAAAAGTTCAAAATGAAAAAGGACACTTGATTTCTTATATTTGAAGTCATCATAGAACGAAATTTGAAAATCAATGTTTTGAGGATTCTTGCGATAAGTTTAATATAAGTCACAATTTTTTTACTCCAAGAGCTCCAAAAAAAAATGAAATTATAGAAAGGAAAAATTGTACTTTAATAGATATGGCCAAAATATTTTTTTGGAAAATTTTCATTTTAAAAAATCTTTGAGTTGAAGCAATTAATATTTTCTATACATTTTGAATAAATGCTTGATAAGACCTATTTTGAATAAAATATCTTATGGGTTATGGAAAGGTAAAAAACCTAACATTAGCTATTTTAATATAATTCAAGAAAATTTAATTCTAGAATTGATGAAGGAATTTTTATTAGATACTCAAATTCTAGTAAAGCTTATAAAGTGTACAATAAAAGATCAATCACTATTGAATAATCTATAAGTGTTATTTTTTATGAATCTAACAATTCTATGTTGAGCAAATACAGACGATAAAGAAGAAGTTTGCATAAGACATTCTGAGTTTTAAGAATCTCATCACTAGGTACCTCAAAGCATAAAAGCTAAAAAAGGTTCTAAATACGAACTTAATATAGCAAGAGAACTTTCCACTAAACAACAAAAGAAAGATGAAGAAATTGTCTCTGTTTAACAAGAAGTTGACCGAAACAAAATTTCATATGAATGGAGACATTCGTCACCCTATCTAAATGAATTCATTATTAAGAGCCTAAATAAAGGAAGAAGAACTAGATTCTCATATAAGGATATGAACCATATGGCTTTCATTTTTTAGATTAAACTTAAAAGCATCAAGGAAGCTATAGGAGACGATTTCTAGATTATGGTTGTGTAAAAAGAACTTAGTTTGAAAGGAATCAAGTGTGAACTATTACACCAAATTCTAATAATCAACTGTCAATGGTACAAAATGGATATTTAAAAATAAGCTTGACAAATCAAGTAATACAGTAAGAAACAAAGCAAGGTTAGTTGCATAAGGATTACTTGTGTTCAACTAATATGGCATCTAGTTTTTTGGCAATAAGGTAGTGTTTGAGAGGTACCAAATTAATCTATTGGAAATTATTTATTTATCTAGGTTCTTTCAAATAACTTAAAGATGATAGAGGATGCACAATATAAAAGGAAGGCTAGTCAGAATTTTTGTAAGATGACTGACCAAATTCAAAGTTTCGTATTAACGTGGATAAAGATCATTCATTTATTTCATCTCACCTAACAATTACCTCATGTGGAAATGAGGTGGGAGGAAAGATTCTATATGGACGCATATCAGTTATTTTTTAAGTACTATTCATAAAGGTATTCAAGTTTTATTATTGCAACATACAATTAAGAATTCAACCTTTTACCAATTAAGTCTTTTGGCATTTTTTTTTATAATTGTATTTCAACTTATTTATTATTTATGGAGAACTATAAAATGTTAAGGATGGATAAATTCTTCGTCATGAAAGATAAAATCACCCAACTTAAATTTGTGTACTAGATACTCAAATTCTAATAAAGCTTATAGAGTGTACAATAAAAGATCAATTACTATTGAAGAATCTATAAATGTTGTTTTTTTATGAATCTAACAATTCTATGTTGAGCAAATACAGACCTAACAATGAAGAAAAAGTTTGTGTAAGACATTTTGAGTTTTAAGAATCTCATCACCAGGTATCTAAAAACATAAAAGTTGAAAAAGGTTCTAAATAGGAACTTAATATAGTAAGAGAACTCTCCACTGAACTACAAAAGAAAGATGAAGAAATCGTCCATGTTTAACAAGAAGTTGATAGAAACAAAATTCCATGTGAATGGAGACATTCCTCACCCTATCCAAATGAGTTCATTATTAGAAGTCCAAATAAAAGAAGAAGAACCAGATTCTCAACTAAGGATATGAACCATATGGCTTTCATTTTTTAGATTGAACTTAAAAGCATCAAAGAAGCTTTAGGAGACAATTTCTAGATTATAGTTATGCAAAAAGAACTTAGTTTAAAAGGAATCAAGTGTGGACTATTATACCAAATTCTAATGATCAACTGTTATTAGTACAAAATGGATATTTAGAAATAAGCTTGACAAATCAAGTAATGCAGTAAGAAATAAAGCAAGGTTAGTTGTACAAGGATATAATCATATTGAATGTATAGACTTTGAGGAAACATTTGTATTAGTAGCTAAATTAGAGTTTATAAGAATCTTGCATTACATGTTATGGGGGTTTAAATTATATCAAATAGATGTGAAAAAGTGCACTTTTGAATGGTTATCTAAATTAAGAAATTTATGTAAAACAACATCTTGGTTTTGATAGCTATAACTACCCAAATTATGTATATAAATTGAAAAAGGCTTTGTATGCATTAAAAAAGAAATACCTATGGCATGGTATGGATGACTTGGTAAATTTCTAATTGAAAATAGATCCATGAAAGGTAAAGCAGACACTGAATTATTTATTAAATATATGAAGCATGATATTTTAATTACTTAAATATATATGGATGATATTATTTTTAGATCTACTAATGAGATTTTATGCAAGAAATTCTTTAAACTTATGACTGGTGAATTTGATGTAAATATGATAGGGTAGATGACCTTCTTCTTTAGGCTACAAGTCAATCAATTAAAAGAAAGGATCTTTATTTATCAAACCAAGTATATGAAAGAGTTATTAAAGAGATAGGAAATGGATAGCTACAAGGTAAGCAAAACTCTTATGAGCTAATCCCTCAAATTTGATAAAGATGAGAAAGGTATTTTTGTAGATCAAAAGAATTTTGAGGGACAATCAGATCTTTGCACTATTTAATTGCTAGTAGACCTAATATTATGTTCAGTGTATACTTATGTGCTAGATTTCAATGTGATCCTAAGGAATCACATTTGTCTGCACTAAGAAGAATATTTAAATATTTATCAGGAATTACTGAAATAAGAATCTAGTTTCTTAGGAGTTATTCTTATGATTTGTTAGGATATTATAGTGCTAATTTTTTGAGGTTGTAGAATTGATAGGAAAAACATAAGTGGTACATGCCAATTTATAGAATATAATCTTGTATCATGGTTTAGCAAAAAGTAAAATTTAGTTGCATTATCTACAACTAAAAATGAATATGTTTCAACAAGAAGCTATTGTACTCAACTATTGTGGATAAAACATGAGTGTGACAACATAAGTGCTATTAATTTATCTAAAAATCTAATTCAGCACTTAAGAACCAAGCATATTAAAATAAGATATCATTTCTCAAGGGATCATGTATATAATGGTGATATGGTATTAGACTTTATGTCAATAGACAATTAATTTGCTAACATTTTAACCAAACCCTAAAGCAAAGATCAATTTAATAAAATTAAAAGAAAAATAAACATGATGCAAATTTAAACTTTGAATTCTTTTTCCTATGCATAAAGTCATAAAATTGGTGATTGGTTGCTTTCATTATGATTTCTTTTATTTTTGGAAATAAAATTGTTTCATAATTTATTGCATTTAAATGAAACCATGAATATTCAACCATTGACCATGCATATCGATAATTGATATTGTATATGAAAATTGCCTATTTGATTTTCAAAAATTCAATATTTTCATCATCATCTCCAATTCTAAAAAATCCTCGACGTACCATAAATTCCACGTTATATCATGGATCAAATTGCCTCATTGCCACACCCTTCACTCCTTGTACACAAATCATTTCATCCCTTTCCTTGTAAACCTTTCAAAACCTTAGTCTCCATCTTCATCTCTCTATTTCTCTTCATGGAACACTGATCTTTAGCCAAAGGGCTAAGTTTTGAAGGTTTAATAGGTTCAACTAAAAAGAGAAACAAGTCAAGGAAGGTATGAATCCTGAAGGATTTTAAGGCTAAAGAAAGGTATGAAAAGATATTTCAAACTCAAAGCTACATAGTATTGAGAAAGTAAATCTCGATTTTTTTTCTTGTATGAAGAATTTGCATGCTTTGTTTTGCTTGAAAAATTAGGTTGGATCAAATTCTTTAAAATAAATATATATATTGTAATACCTAAAATATATAATAATAATAATAATAATAATAATAATAAATAAATAAATAAATAAATAAATAAATAAATAATATATTTTAGGTTATTAAAATAAAAAGTAAATAATTTTTAAATATATTTTGGAGAATATAAAAATTTTAAAGGATTTTTCCAATCATTTTAAATCTCAATTAAAGCATATTAGCCTTGTTGGGGGAAAAAGTACAATATTAGCCAAAGATATTTTAATATTTCCTTACAACACCTTCTCTCTCCAGCTTTTCCATCAGAGGCAGCGTTCCTTTTCTTTCTTTTTCATTTCATTCACGAAAACTCTGCTTCTTTTCGTTACCATCCATACATCTCTATCTCCTAAAAATTTTCTCTTCTATTTTGGTTACCTCCAATCACGTAGCTACCGTCGTTAGTCACTATTTCGGCGTGCTTCAATCCTGGTGCTTCTTCCCATTTTTCTTCGCTGTCCAACTACATTTTTTGGAATTTGGAGGTAATTTTTTTTTCTCTTCCCCCTTTATCTTTCTTTTCCATTAATATTGATCCTTTCACATGCTTTATTGAAGCAAAATCCCCTTCGTATGGCCCTCTTCATTTATAGTGCCGTGGGTGAGCTCCAAGATTGGGGTTTCTTGAATTTCAACATTTAAATGTAAATTAACCCTTCTAAAGTTATCTTTGGAGTTCCAAGAAATAAGTTTTGAATTTAATTTGAGTTATGGAAGCTTAGATTGAAAAACTCCAAATTTAGGGTTAGTATTTAGGATAGAAAAGTATATAAAAATTTAGGGATTTATGTTTTAGGAAATATATTGAGTTATATAAATAATTATAAATGTTATTAGAGTGGTCAACATAATTAATTTATATTGGTTATAATTTTAGGTGACACCGGGAAAACTCATTCAACTAGGACTCTGTACTAAACAATAAGGATTTGGAACTTATACTATTAGTCCTAACTAATGAGTGTGTAGATAATGGAGTGGTATATCTATTTTATTCCATTTCATATTTATACAATGAAAATTTCAATTGTGTGATTTATGTGCTCTATTCCTTAGGAAAACAAATCGGTGTTTTCAAAACTTCAAAATGGGTATATATATATATATATATATATTCATATGATGATTTAATAAGTTTATTAAAGTAACTTGATAATTGAAATGTGACGTGATATATCCTTGTGAAATTCAAAAGAGTGAATTGGCTGGAAAGAAAGTAGTGATGTATATATGTTTATTTGCGAGGGGAGTATTTTATGCCATTTTGTGGTTTCATATGTTATAGTGATTATATTGAAGGTTAACTCACCTTATTTAAATATTTATTTTTTTCTTTGATCCCTTATTTATTTTTGATAGCTAAATGCCAATTAAAGTAATTTTATTTTATTTTATTTTATTTTATATAATGGATGGGAATCTAGTTAGGATCCCGTAGCCGTTAACGGAGGTAACAACCTAGGTGCACCTAGAATAAATTATGAATTGTGATAACACTGCGATGTGATATATCTAGTGCTGCGATTTGAGATACTAGATGTATATTGTGAAAATGATAAGATGAGATGAGTCCAAAGAAATGCCATGACATATGATGCTGTGGTTTGATAATTTGGTTTCTTTCTATTATATCCATTCCCATAATATTTTTCTTATATTTAGGAAATATAGATTTTATCTAAAATTTTTTATATTAAATAATTGTTTTTTATTTAACTATAAATTTTATTGCCTAAATTATTTGATAATCATTGATTTCTACAAAAAAAAAGAACTCTAGCGGACACTTTTTTTTTCTTCTGCGTACTTTATTATTTATACACTCACTAAGCTAGTGGTAAACTTATCCCTCTTCTTTTCTTATTTTTTTCAGACCAGCAAGTAAAGGAGTGAAGTGATCTGGGAGCTCGTGAGTTACCAAACCTTTAAAGTATGTGTTTAGTTTTGTGAGATTATGTCATACTCTATGATGTGGTGGCACTTAGGTGTAGAGAAATTATTTTGGAGTTGTGCATATTATATGGTCATTGAGAATGTGTAAACATTATTTATACTTCCTTAGCTAAGTATTTTGGTTCTATATAACTAGTTGTTGTTGGTGCTGGTATTGGTTTAATTTATTTTTAAGGATGGGATGTCTAATTTTTAGGGGAGATGCTGTCGGATTTTCGGTAGCCCCCAAATGATTTAATGTACAGAATATTAAATTTTTTAAAACTTGTAGGTTATATGGGTTAGTTGAAATATATGATATAATAGTTGACTATAGATTTTGTAAAGCTTGCTAGGCTAACCCAATCTCTAGATTAGTTTAGCCTATATGCCGGCCATGGCTCAAAAATTAGGTCGTGACATATATATCCTATTTTGATCCATGACTTTTATGCTAATCTCACTTTTAATCTTAAAGTTGTATCTGTTTTTGGAATGGTATAAGGAAAAAGATTTACAATGGATTGTGGTTTTTTGGCTAACATTATAAAATGCCTTAATGTTAAAGTGATATGATATTTAACATAATTTGGGTTCAAATTTGATGGCTTCACATATGAAGAAGCTCTAAAAGAGATTATAAGAAAATAAACCACTACCATTAATGCTCACATAGTTAATGCCAACACGAGAATGATGCTTTATATGATGAACTAGTTGGTCATTCCTATTGTTGCAAAGCCAACCTTTCCTATATATCTAGAGGCATTTTATGTTTAGTGTGTTATACATGCTATTTGTCTATACTTGCCATTCATTATTCTGAATCACATGAAAGCTACTTTGGATGGTAAAGTTAATGAACTTCCTTATGTATTCATTCTTACACTCATAGTCAAGTACCTCTATATTAATCTAAGCTCTTTTAATGAAGAGAAAGCAGTTGGTCTAAGTGATTTTAACTCAATTATGGTTTATTTTGCAAATGAATAAGGCTAGTTTGATGATATGAGCACTTACTCAAAAAGTTTTGTATATGAACCAATCACATCTCTTCAAGAAATGGATACTATGGGTACATCCTCAAATGTAACTAATACCAAACCTGTTGCTGCCTTTGATTAGTCTTTGGATTCAATCTTAAATGATACTGAAAGGTTTCTTAAACTCAATGAATCTTTGGTTGCCAATACTCTTACTCATGAAGAGCTTATGAATGAGCTAAAAGTGTTTACCTCGACATTTATAAAGGAACCTATCAGAGATCTCAAGGACTCCATTATGAAAAGTTGATCTTATTTATTGCTATATTTACTTTGGGTCCTTTTAAACCATTACCCACCAAGCCATCCAGCTCATGTGATCCACTTACACCTCTTTCTATCTAATCTCACCTACCATCCATTTTGCACCCTATGCTTTTTGAAAAACTTTTTTATGCTTAATATTTGGTATTTTAGACTTACTATTAGGATTATGTTTAAATAAGTGCCTATTTACTATGCCAAATCTTATTACTATTATGCATTCTTCTTTTTTTTTATCATACAATGATAATTGCATATTATTTATTGTTGCTTGATCTCATGCTTATTCTTGCCTTGATTATTATTATCAAGCTCCTATATTTTGTTGTGTTGATTTTGTGATTTGTTGTCCTCGCTTTTTGCTTATGGCAAAGGGGGAGAAATATTATATGTTGAAAATTATATATGCGGTGTACATGTGAAAACTTTTTTGCTTGATTGCTATTAGCTATATATAGAATCCATTTATGTTGCAACAGGTTTTAAGGAAGTACAAAGTAAAAAGGAGCTTTTCCCTTGTTGAGTCATACATGTTCTAACTAAAGGGGGTATATTCACTCCACTATGCTTTATGAAAGGAAAGTTCTCTTTAATCTCATGCTATTTAGTTATTTTCCATGAAGCTTTTCATATACAAATTTTCACATGTTTACTATAGTAAAAAGATGATAAAAATGTTGGATTAAAGGCTTTGGGCCCTTTGAGTTTTAAGTTATGTCTAAACATGTTCACTTGTGTATTTTTGAAAATGGGTTTAATATTAGGCTTTGAATAATTGGATTAAAATATTTAATAAGCTTCATAATAATTACTAAGCATTTTACTATTGAATATGTTATTTATGATAATGTTTCTGATATTATAATGAATGTATACATGGAAAATTTTATTTGAACTAAAACATGATATTCTAATGTTTCTAATATTATAATGAATGTATACATGGAAAATTTTATTTGAACCTAAACATGATATTCTGAATATTCATAAGGGAATTTTTGTTTAAACTTTACATGATAGACAAATTAATTATATGAAAAGAATATTAGGAATCATATATGGAAAGTTTCTAAAAAAGCATATAACTTGCGCATTAGTATGAATATTTATAAGGAAAATTTTCAAATATTGGGTCAAGTTATTAACTTTGATTTATTCTCCATTGACCTTATGTTAAGTTGATTATTCAAAATATTAATGAAATAATTCTACTTAGGAATAAAAAAAGAAAGTCCACAATTTCAAGAAGTAAAAAAGAAAACAAGCTATTTAAAGGAAGCAAAAATGGAGTTACATTTATAAAAATTCATTCAAGTCTACTATCTTTTAGAAGGTAATGTATAAAAGCACCAGTTTGCAATATGAATAAAAACTACTAATTGATTAAGAGTATTAAAGATAGTTTCCTAGCTGCTAAGAATATATTTGTGCATTTATTGAGGAATCTACCACTAATAATCATATGTTGAATGCTAAAGTATATATTAAAAACTTTTTGAAAAGCAAACCAAGAAAAAAAGAAGAAGAGAGAACTAAACATTGATCATTTACTTTTGAAATATATTTTTTGTGTTTTAACATATAATTGCTCTGTATGAGTTAGCCTTTGTATTTTGAGAGAACCTTTGAGAGTTCTGTGAGCTTAATCATCCCTTCCTCTACATTGAGTTTCTAAGTGTCTTAAGACAAACTTAAAGGTTAAGTTTAGAGGTATCTTATAGAAAAGTTTTAGATAGAATTTTTTAAAATTCTCGTAAAAACCTAATATGTGTGAAAAATCAAGTGGAGTAAAGAAAACTATAAAGCTATAAGTTAAGTCCTATTAGGTTACCTTGGAGAGGTTGCAAAAGCAAGAGTGCTAAACTTATGTATTTATAGAGTTACTTATATACTAGGTGATTACTCACAATAATAAAAATCTCTTACTTGGTAGTTGGAAAACATTAGACAAATTGACTCGAACTAGGATAAATTGACTGTATGATTCTCTCTTCCCTACTCCCTTTAAGTTTATTGTATATTAGAATAAGGATAGAATCACATTTCTTAGGAATATGAAATTATTTAAAGGAATCATAATTTAAGGAAAGAGACAAAATAATTTCTAAAATCTAATTCAACCCTCTTTAGATTATTTTTAGACTAATACAAGCAACCTTGATTCCTTATTTAAACACCCTAACTTTTACTAGCTTCTTAAGGTAACCTTACAAGGCTTAGCCTTTGGCTTTTACACTTTTCTAACTACACATGTTTTCCTTAATTCTTAGATTTTTTTTCAAGCTATCTAAAAACTCTAATAACAAGGCAACCTCTCAAGGATAATTCTTAGGTTTATTGCCTTTCTTTTCTTATTAGGTTTTTCTTTCAAGATATCTAAAAACTCAATCTTAGAAAAAGGAGGTACAAATTAAGCTTAAGAACTAAGTAAGGGTTCTCTTAAATACAAAGAGTGAACTTACTAAAAGCACTTTACACCTTATGGCACAACAACCTTCTTAGAGGGAAAGAGATAACAATTTTTCTTTTTTCTTTTTCTTTTTTTTTAACATTCTTTTTTCTCTACTTCACACTTCAATATGCTCTTCTATATATAGTTTAATTTCTTGCAATTAGAACATTGGACAACAAGTTTCTTTTAAATGCATAGATATGTTTTGATAATCAAGGATTTGTGTCTTCAATGTTTTAAATTATTTTAAATTTGAATCAATGACTCTATTCCATATTTGACGGTCTTTCAACTTTAGTCCATTGATGTCATTAGAATTTCATCTTCTAGAAGTTAGAGGCTTGACCTTATCTTTCATTAATGATGTTTGCTTCTTTACCTCCTTTTTTCCTTTTTTGGTTCCTAAATTGTAGGACTTTCCTTTTTTGAATCAAAGTAGAATAATATATCAAACCTTACATGATATATGATATAAGGCCAAATAAGATTCATTCTATATAAGCCAATCTGACAAAGACAATCAAAATAAGCAAATTGATCTTGGAATATTACATTTATGATTAGTTTGAAGACTTTCTATATAAGGATTTAAATAGAGAACTTTTCATTAGTATTCGCAATTCAAAACACTTTCTCTTTTATTAAGAGATAATCAATTCTCAATTATGTCACATTTGATTTAAAAACTTTTCTAAAAATAATTTGACTCATTAAAGATATTTCAAAATCCTTTTAAAAGTGATAAAACAATAATATTATAAATCAAAGCAATATCACAATTTATCATATTTCACAAAATCAATTTTTTGGCTCAATAAGATTTTTCATGAATAAAAGACTTGGCCCAACAAAATCTGTTTGTCAAACACATAATTGGGCCCAAAAAAATCAAGAACATTTGATCCAACAAATTAAAATTTAATAGTTGAAAAATTATTATGCACATGATGATCCACTTTCTAGAGGGTAGGGTGCAAAACAACACATCAATCACCTTGTATGTTGAATCAATTATGAGGTCTCTTGGTGTGCAGAAAAATGATAGGAATAGGCAGAGAGAGCAGAAGCCCATTGAGATTGTTATGAATGAAGCAGAAGGAGCCAAATGGGATTCAAAAAGTCACACACATGCTTCATGGAAAGCAAAAGTGCATTTGAACTCACGCATGGATTCAAAGAACAAAAAGCAAAATGCTTTGGTCCCCTCCCCCTTTTCTTTCTAAGCCTTTGATGCTCCTAATTCTCCCAAATAATATCTCAAGCAGCAATGTTGTGACTTGTGGTTTCCTTTACCAGTCCTTATACTTTTGAATCTTTTCTTTTTCTCTTTTTCCAAATGATAATTTGCTTCGTTAGCTCTCTTTCATTCCCTCCATCTTTTTGTCTGTCATGCCAAAAAATTTATATACTAAATATATACCTTCCTTCCTTAAGCAACAAACAAAAAGTTTCTCAGGCTATATGCCAAGGAAATGAAAATATTTCGACAAATTATAAACAACGTTTATTATTCAACCATTGAATAGTAATTTTATATATAGTTAGATCAAACCTGATATTTCAGCCAAAACATGAAAGGAAATTTCTTTGCTTTGAAAGAAAGAAACAAGTTGATATGAACACAGTTTCGGTGATTGGAATCATGGAAGTTGTATCTTTTGTGTGCGTTTTTTCCGTTTTCTGGTGGTTGAGTTTAGATGGTAGTGTCTTAACATTGGAGACAAAGCTTCTTGTTGGCACCAGAGAGAAGAAACAGCAGAGAAGGAAATTCATGAAATACAAGTTGTAATTCTTTATTAATCTTACGTTTTTATCTTATAAATATTAATATGTCTTTGTGGCAGCTATTTAATGTCTTATAATCCCACATCGAACATACAAATAAAATTAAAAAATATTTATAATGATGTAAGAAAATAAAAAAAAAATTAAAATAATGTGGAAGAGCCACTACTTTATTACGTTAGTTTTAAAATATAAAAAAACTAATTACAATTCAAATTTTTAATTAAAAAATAATTATAAAAAATTAAAAAGAATTATTTAATAAAATATTTTAAGATGAATTCACAAATTATTATGTAAATGTTTAAATATTTATAATATAAACTTTATATTCATCAATTTCTTTTGATGTGTTAAGCGAGATAGGGTGAAAACTTAACAATAAAATCCATGTGGATTTAAACAATAAATAAAATATCAGATATAAAAATTCAGGTAATAAAATTAAAATTATAAGTTAAAAATTAACTTTAATAATTATTTTTCATAAATTTTAAATTTAAAAGTTTAAGTATGTACCATAAATAAAAAAGAAGTATATAGACATAAATTTGTCCTTACTCTTCCTTATTTATTATTGATATAAAGCTAAGTATTTTATTACATGACAGGTCCATTTCTAAAGGATCAAAGAAGGGACCAAAAGGAAAAGTCACTACATTGAAAACTATTTTACATAATAATTATGAACATAACAAATAATAAAAGTGTTAATAAATTATGTGTAGTATATGTCAAAAATAATTTTAATTATTACTACTAAATTATATTGAGATTAAAGATTAGTGATCAAATAATGCTATTTAGAAATATAGAGTGACTATGTATCTCTTACCTAGGATGAAAAGATAAAATATGTATCACGTGACAAATTTTTAAATTTTATTTATCATAAACATATTAATAATGTATTTATTTTTATATGTAACTATTTTATATAATGTCAGTACATTGCATGGATTAGAAAGATACTTAATCCAGCAATAATGTTGACTTTCAAGTTGATGACTTACAATAATAATGTGACTTTGATATTTTTAACTAAGAGTTTATAGATAATTATACAAAAAATATCGTGAGTTTTTGATACTGTGAGTGATAATTGCAACTCATAGCATTTAATAAAATTAATGATTATTTTTATATTTTGGTTGATGAGATACCAAAAAATAATTATTTTATTATATATAATCATTTTACTTAATCATCCCATACATTGAACGTACCACCATTCTGATTAGAGCTTTAAAAGAATGAGACATAATCTTAACTCTACATTTAGTGGGCGTCTAGTTTATTGACGCCTCCTTTGAGGAAGTTTCATCGTTTTGGGTCCAATCAATCTATTGGGCTCCTATTTCAGTCTAATGGGCTCTGCGGGTTTGTTAACCAGTTTAGCCGGCTTTGGCAGCAAGTAAGAATTGGATCTATTGAAAAAAAAATAGAAAACTAGAGAGACAGTGAGAATTTGATCTGTATCCCTATTCTAATTAATCTGTTGTCTTAAAGTCAGAGAATTTGGATGATATCGGATGAATCACGACCATAAAACACAACGAAAAAACAGAAGAATAATGAATGTAAAATTGGTTGGGATACGGTTCGAAAATCTCTCCAACGTACTAGAAGTGAGTTCATATCAAACGAAGCATCCCAAGAGCACCTTCCTATTATTTACTCCGCTCTCAAAATATTCACCAACGCTGACTATGTTTCGATTGATCTCACATATATATGACGGAAAAAGTTGGCATTTCCGGGATTGATCGATATGGAGCCGTCTATGAGCGAGAATGATAAAAGGCCAAAGCCATCTGCAAAGAGGTTAGAGAGTGTGATCTCTCATATATATATATATATATATATATATATAATTTATTTTTTGCTTATATTTCAATAACTGTTTATATTGTTTTTCGGGGCGGGGTGGGTTTGAAGGTTGATGGGTAAAGTTGCATTAATAACGGGAGGAGCGAGGGGGATCGGAGCAGCAACGGCGAAACTGTTCGCAGAGAACGGAGCACACGTGGTGATCGCGAACGTGCAGGACGATTTGGGGGCGTCGGTGGCTAAAGCCATCGAAGGTCGGTACATACACTGTGACGTGTCAAAGGAGGCAGAGGTGGAAGGGGCACGTGGACATCATGTTCAACAACGCGGGAGTGTCGGGGACGGAAGGAAGCATCACGCGGTTGGATATGGAGAAGGTGAAAGAGTTGCTGTCCATCAACCTGTTGGGGACGGTGCACGGAATCAAGCACGCGGCGAGGGCCATGATCAAAGGGGAAAGAAGAGGGTCCATTATATGCACCTCCAGCTGCGCCGCCATCATGGGAGGGTTAGCTTCGCACGAGTATACAATGTCGAAGGCGGCCATGGTTGGGTTGGTGAGGAGTGCGGCGTGTGAGCTGGGGGCACATATGATATGGGTGAACTGCGTGCTGCCGCATGGGGTGCCGTCGGAGATGCTTCTGGTAGGGTACAGGAGGTTCGGGAAGGCTGATATTACGGCGGAGGAGGTGAGAGAGTTTGTGGGGAAGAGGGCGAGTTTGCTACAGGGGAGAGGCGGAGCCATGGAGGACGTGGCAGAGGCTTGTTTGTTTCTGGCGAGTGAGGAGTCTGGGTTCGTAACCGCACACAATCTTGTTGTGGATGGGGGATATACATCTGCTAATAGTGCCTTGAATTTCCTCTACTATTAGTCTCTATGAAAAAATTATGACAATCACAACAAAATCGGGCATTTTATCGTCAAACGAAAAGGTCTTTTTAAAAGAAAAAGAACTTAAAAATAAAACTCCTTAACAAGAAGGAGGGTAAGATCAACCCAAACTACATCTTGCTTATGATAAAACATACACCTAGGGTGTAAGGAGTAAGAAAATAGATGGTAAAATAAAACTAACAGAAATTTTACCCTAAAAACCTAAGTGAAAGTACCATACCTACAAATCTACTCGTTTGGGAGGGCAGCACACTACTTTCTTTGGGAGGGGGTCTTTCACTTTGTCCAAAACACGAGATTCTAACATTTTTGTATACACTGAATCATTTAACACAATACGATATCATTTTTATCATTCTCATTCGATTCTTCTTCCATATTATTATTATTTTTTCAAAAGAAATGTTTTCACTTTGACGTCATTCTTTTTGCGGAGACTATAAGACAGAAGTTGAGGCACAAACTCTTTAATCTAGGCCTCATAGTCTTGTCGAAGAAAGAAGGAACCATCGCGGGTTATTGTAATCATCCAATAGAACGAATTTGCTGTATATGCGCCGCTATTTAATTTAGTCTAAGATAAATAAGATAATAAGAACGACTAGTTAAAATAAAAAACAAATAGCTTTTCTTGGTATGTTTTAGTTAGATGATATAAAAGAAAAATAAAAATTAACTTTTACATTCTTACTTTTAAAATAATCATTTGATAGTTAAAGTAATAATTTGATGAATCGAATAATAATTAAAAAAGATATAATAAATATTAAACAATTTATATATATAAGGAATACGATTGTGTAGTGGCAAACCAATCAAATTGTTATTATTTTAGTTACTCACATAAAAGTATTATTTTTATTAAATGCTTTATCAATGGAGCAATATATATGATTATTAAAATAAATATTTATTATATTTTTATATAAGAATATATATAGATATTTTTGGTGGCGTTGAGGAGAAGGTTAAAAAAGAAGATGATAACTAAATTACTTCAATATGAAGATGATGCATTGTTTAAAATATTAGGATAAGTTCTTTTCGCTATAAACTAAAGAAAAAGGGGGTGGTGGGTATAGCTACCAATAAAAAAGATATTTTTGGTAAAGTGATAAATGCTTAGAGATTTTTCTAATTAGTTTTTTTTTTTTATATATAACTAAAGATTCTATGGCTATCAGTTATTCGAAGTTACTCTAATAATGTGAATCTTGGTAATGCAAATTAGATCGTTGTCTAACAGTTTTAAACACTATGTCTCATTAATAATAAAAAAACTGTATTTTTGTTTGAACTACTCTTTTAAGAGTATACAAGTAATACTTGCTCCATCATATACTATAACACATGCAAATAACTCTTTTAAAGTGTCACAACATATATCCCCTAGAATACACAAAACACAGCCATTTAAATTTTGATGTTACATACCCAAAAAGTACAACACATTTTTTTTTTTTTAACAATCTTGATCATCAACGTTGAAGGCAAGACAATTTTAGTCATTTCAATTTTAACACATTTGACCTCTCAAGTTATTAATACTTAGCAATGATTCAAAAAGGAAAAAGAATTCTGTTAATTGACAAGTTGATTCCCAAAAAAAGGTTAATTGTACTTTAATTTAAACAAATAATTAAAAAAATGAATTAAATTATAAGACAATAAATTTAAGCAAGGCCTGTGTCAAAACCCCCTATCTTTTTATCTAAAGTTGTCAAATTTATGAGTTTAAATAAATTTATAAAAAATAAATAAATTTATAATGTAAACTCGTATCGTAAATTCGTAAAAATTTACATTTATTAATAATTACATATAAAATATAATATACAAACAAAAATTTATTTCAATACATTTTAAATTATATTATTTTTTTTAAAATTATTTATATTTTATAATTCATATTTTTTAATATAGAAAGTCTAATAAAATTAATACATAAATATTATTTTTGAATCCTTCTTTAATATATTGTATTAGATTTACAAGTTTTTATTTCTTTTAAATTCAATTTGACTCAATTATATAAGAATTTGTCAATCTTGAATCAAAATACATTAAGTTAATTAAATTTATTTGAATCTAAGACAAATTAAACTACTTTGTATTAATTCTGAGTTTACAAACGAATTAATACAATTTCTTTAAATAAAATTTAAATTCATTAAAACCGGAACGTCAATTCATGAGTTTAACAACAATCTTTCATCAAATGCAATTTTGTAATTTTTCCAAAAAAAAAAAACTAATTCAGACGCGCAAGATTTGATTCCGATTGCGCACTAAACGCACAATTCCAACGATCCAAAGCAAACGTAAGAGAGGATTTTATCGACGATCATCCTTCCAACGTCCTCAAACTCCACCAGCGCTCACTGGGCAGAATTTTGCAAATAGAGCAGAAGTTAGGTCAAGATATCGAAGAGGGCAAAGGGTCAGGATGTATATCGTGCCTACTCGAGAATTTGGGAGGAAAATATAGAGATAAATTAAAATTTTGGTGAAAATCATGTAACCTCTTGCTATCAATTTTAATTAATGAAAGCTTAATATTTTTAATTTAAAACATACTTAACAGTGTAAAATATGGTTTGTCCATAATTTAATATACGTTGACGCATAAAAAAAAATATAAACGAACAAAAGATTTGGACGCGCAGAATGAGAGGAGAAATGCAGAAGTAGCAGTATTTCTGCAGTCAAAGAGTCAAAGTGGGGACTGAAAAAACGGTCAAATAGAAACCAAATTTCAGTTAGAGGCTCTGCAGTTCTCAACATCACATGCGTCCTTTGGATGGTACCAATTGCCCCAATATCCAATCTCAGCGCTCAAATTTCTTGTCTCTCACTTTCTCACTCATAAATTTAAATTAGATCATTAACAATTTTAATTATTATTCATTTTAATACAATATTCAAAAAAATTAAAATTTATACAAAAATGTGAAAGCCAGAAACCATTTTTTGCTTGGGTACGTATTATATCGTATGAAAATATTCAATTGTGTTGTTGACATAATCAATAAAAGGAATTAACGACGGAGTGGTAATGGAAAAGTAAAAAGGAAATCTCTGATAACAAAATGCAATTGTAGTAATAATCATTATCCCGAGAGGAGGTGAGCAGAAGTTGTCTCACCTCCATTTGCCTGCCTTTGCATCGTACCAACCGCTTCTCCGGGTTTTGGCCTTTCTGTGCTAATATATTCTTACGATCGAACAGGACAAAAAAAAAAAGAAAGAGAGAGAGAGAGAGAGATTAAAACTGATCCTGAACAAAACTAACAATTTAACATCGATCTAGTGTTTGCAGCAGTATGATCTGAAGGAAGTCATATGTAAGTTTGTGATATATAGAATCAGATTAAAATGTTATAATGAGTATAATCGAGGGAATTCCTTCAATTTTAGAAGCATAAAAGGTTGACAATTTCGTGAAACTAAATGGCTAATATATTTGGAGTAAAAAGTTTATGGTGGATGGATTTGCGTTACTCTAAATCTTGGGTAGACATTATTGGACGAATGGGCTCTTAATGATTACAGAAGCACTGATTAAGTAATGGGCTATAAATTTACAAAATGGAAGGTTAGTTTCATTGTGCAATATTGTTATTAATGATTGGGATAATATTCAAGGACAATATGCACGCTATGACTATGAGGATGAGAAAATGAGGTCATTCTGCAAACTTTCCTAACTGTTTTCGAATTGGCATATATGGCATGAATTGCATTTACGATCTATAGTACTACACAAATGTCCGGGATGTGATCACATTAAATTATATCCTTTTCTCATATCATTATCTCCTACGGTCGTGCTGACGTGCCTGCTGTCATTTCACATCTTTTCCCATTACTTTCTTTTTCTATCTCAGCTGCATGCATATTCCTCCATTCCTGTGGCCATCTCTTTCTATATCTTTCTCCGGCGACCCCCTAATATATCTCCCATTTCCTCGTTTTATACATGGATCTCACCCAAAATGAATCAACTTTATACAATCTTGTCATTGCTCTGGTTGATTATGTAGATGATGATTAAATAGAACTCAAAGAACCAACAAGAGAAAGAAAGCTCCCCACAGAAAGAATTAATAAATTGAATGTAACATATATAATAGTAAAGAGAGAAGAATAATCTAACGTTTCATAAAACAAAATGTGGCAGTTTTCCACAACAAAGTTCTTTTCCATTGGACCAAATTTATATTTAATGTATAACGTTTCTCTGATTTATAATTAGTACATAAACATATTCATATAAACTGATCTTGAAAACACAGGAACGTAATGGAGGTAGTTATTCATGCGGCGCGGTCACTCTATAACAGCACCGAATGGAGAGTTCACATATTTCACAAAACTAGGACTATGTAATACATCTAGAGAATCCTGACTCCACCATCCTAGCTATTTAATTTGTGTCATGTCAATATAACAGAAACGTAAGAGGACATTAATATAAGCGAAAGACAAAAGGGAAAGCATAGTGGGGCATCAGAGCCAGAGAGCTCCGGCGTCCTTGAGAAGACGGACCAAGGTGCCGTTGATGTGGGAGGCCATGAGGGTCTGGACCCCACCCAGGAACTTCCCACCTATGAAAACTGCAGGGACGGCCGCCTGGTGGGTACCGGAGAGGCGGTAGAGGAGGGCCTCGATGTCAGGGCCGGCGGCATGATCGTCGAGCTCAACGATGGTGGGGCCTACACCCAAGCTGAAGAGGAGGCGCTTGACCACCGTAGACATGCAGCAGCTGCTCATGCTGAACACAACCACGGCGTTGCTGGAAGCCAGGTGGTGGACGATGTCGTAGGGACTCTTCTGAACCTCTCTCGCCGCCTCCATTTGCAAACGGGAATATTTCACGACCTGCATAATTTGTTCAGATTGTTTTCCTCCTCAACTTGAATCAGAAATAGTGAGAGAGGAGCTAAAAGATAGCTATATATATAGCGTGTATAGTGTTTATGTATGGGATGGAAGACTGTTGAAGATTTAAAAAATAAAATGAGATTAAGAAATTTTCAAAATGTGAAGATGCTTTAAGCGTGGGAGAACATTGCAGTCAAGGGCAGGCAAAAGAGTGATTTCATGGAATTAGTAGGATTAGGAGGCCATGCAACGGAACAGAAGAAAAGAAAGGGATCAGAGAGAGACGACGGCGTTTTCAGGGATTTGATGTCGGGCTGTCGGCCTCAAAGTTGAAACTGCGTACGGAGGGAGAGAGGGTCACGCGATTTCACTGAGAAGAGACAAAAATCACACACTGTTGCAGCGGCAGCCACTGAGGAGATGACATTCATGATGCATGCATGCATGCTGCCTGCTCAATATATCCATCAAACCAAAAGCTGCTCCACATGCCTACCTATTCTTGTTCTCTCTTACATCCCCCATATATATATATATATATATATATATATATATCATGGACACAAGCGGATATCGAGTATAAATAGTCACATTTGTGTAAGCCGGTAATTTTCATATCTTAATAAATTAATGAACTTCCTGTAAACTGTAGCAATACTTGGAGTCTTGAAAACGCGAGTCGAAGCGTAATATATTATTTATAATTATATTTTTATGTTTAAAGTATTAATTATACCTCTATGAAATTATATATATGAAACATATAGGTTTCATAAAAGTACACTATATAACGGCGTGATGGTTCAACCTCGTCAATTTGATGCCGCTGGTAGCCTTGTCCTAAGCTGCGAACATGGTTTAAGTACATCTCGAATCTGTATGATTTCCCTTCTTTTCCCCTCACTGCACCCTCACTCCCTTTAATAAACCGAGTTTTTGAAGCCATTTCTTCTATCAATTAATAATAAGACTATTTAACGACCTGCGAAATGTGTTATATAATACATTCTTTCATAACAAATGTCGTCATCCATCGACACAATATTTTTTAAAATCTATTCTTAATTATAGCATTTTGTAAAAATATATAGACAAAAAAAAAATTTAAACATCTCGGGAACAGAACTGTGTGTTAATTAGAAATCTCAAAGGTGGATTTGGATAAAGAATGGAAAACCCAAAAAAAGGTAAAATTTTAATTTTGATATTCTTTACTTTTAATTAAAATGTAATATTTATTTCTAAGGATATATTTGAATGAAGAAAAATAAATGAGAAGGAAAAAGGATTTTATTTATATATAAATTAAAAATGTCTAAAATTAGAATTTATTTGCTCTACGGCCCCAATTCAAATATACTCTATAAAAAGTTCCGTTGCTTATTAAGTTAATTAATCGCTGTCTTTCAAGCATAGACTAACAAAAGTAACAAAACACCGTGATGGTGATTTTACATCTCCAAAAATTAAAACCCAATTATTCTACCCTGCAAATCGCAGTAGTACTTGATACATAGCTTTCAAAACTTCAAATATAACATTCTTATTATATATATACAGATGGAGATTATTAAAAAAAAAAACATTATTAATAATTCTACATATACACCACCGGAGGGATTGCACACAGTTTACGAAGAAAACTTACATGATGAGAATAATCAATTTCACGCCCTGAAATATAACGATATCATGGCAATGAGCGAACATTCCTCAACAAGTTATCAAGGAAGCGTAAGATCGAGCGGACACAAGTCCTGATTGGGTTTACAGCAGAAAGCCTCCACCATGAACACACTGAAGCTGCCCTGCTCTTTAGCTTTTCGCTGAATGCCGTAAAGCAATTTTCGTTTTTCGTGATCAACAACGCTGCAGATTGTAGGTAAACCGAGGCTGCACGCTTCACCAGCTCGTTTTTTATGGTTATGTTGGAAGAGTCAAATTCATTTCCCTCGTAACAGAACGAACTCCTCGTTGGCGAATGATCTATAATGTCCTTCAAGCTCGTGTACTGTGTAATATTCTCATTACCTTCAAAATCTTTCCCGAAAGAAGAGTTTCCGTGTGAACGTAAACAGTAAAGCTCCTGTATCTCTGTTACCATCCTTTAGTTACATGAAAATGAGAAGATAAGGTTCAAATTTTGCTAGACAGCTAGAAAATTGATGTGGCCAATGAGGCTGAATAAGGTAATGTTTTGGGTTTGATTGTTTTGTTGATTGGTGGTGAGGCTTGGACGGGAAAGAGAGAAAGAGAGATAGGGAGAGGTTGGTGGAGTTTGTGAGCATACATGGGTTTCCTTTCTTATAGGGATTATACCCTGAAATGGAGGTTTTGAATTAACCACCATTCACTGCTCGCTCTCACCAGCCCAAAAGTTGAGGAATATACACGGTCCCATGTGAATCTTTATTTTTAATATTGCTATTAAGTAATATCGAATTTCGCATCTTAACTAATTTATCGAATTGATTGGGTCAAAGACCGAGACTAAAGATTTACAACTCCTTAATTAATTCATGTTTTTGATCGAGTCAAAGAAAGATATTTCAGAGTCTATGCTAAAAGATTTATAGCCCTTTGTTTTTTCTTGGAGAAATTAGTCCAGTTTAGGAAGGTGTAAAATCATCTAGAGTTTTTTATTATAAAGTTCTTATAAAATTTAAAGAGAAAAATGGTATAAAGAATAGAAATATATATATATATATATGAGACTTATTTTATCTTTTTTTTTTTAACTTTACAAAAATTTTACAATAAAAAACTTTAAGAATTTGGACTAGTTTAGCAAGTATAAAGCACTGCAAATGGCTAATGGCCTTGGAAATAGGTCTAAATGCCAATAAAGTTAGGCCTAACAACTTTTGAAAAATATGGCCTATGGACTAATTTTGGATCTAGTAAGATTGTTCCCTTAAGTAATACAAAATAATGTTAATATTCTATCAAATTAGGAGTGTTTATTGGTATGGATTAGTTCAATTTGATCACTTTTAAGCAACTAAACTAATTTAATTGGATAGGAAGAAATCTCATCCAATCAATCTAGTCATTTTGGACAAAACCAAATGAATTCAATCTAATCTTGATGGGTTTTGATATTAAACGGTCAGTTTTAAAAAAAAAATTGTTAAAATCTAATATTAAATGTTATTCAATCTCAACAATAAAAATAAACATTTATAACAAAAAGTTCTTTTTTTAGGGGGGCCAAAAACAAGTATTTGATATTAAAAAAAAAAGGAGCACTAGTATAGTAGAAACATAACAAACATAACAAGTCAAATAAAAGCAAAAAAAGCCTATACTTAACAACTATACTACTAAAGGATTAAGTAAATTGCTAACCAATCCCCTTCTAATAAGTAGGATCATGTGAGGCTAGAAAATAATCCCTTTCCAAAATGATAGCCAGAGGGGATGGAGGTGAGGCCATTCATCCATGAGGGCACATCCCCTTAGTGGCATTTGCTACAACCTAATCAAAAGCTTTATTTCCATGGCAAGATACTAAAGAGAAAGTAACATTTTTAAGGGATGCTTTCAAACCAAACACATCCTCCAAAATAGCAACACTTATCCATTTACAAGCATCAAAATTACCCTTCAATGGACATTTAAATAGAACCTCATAATTTGTCTCTACACAAATTCCTTATCAAAATACAATGAGGTCATTTCTAATGCTTTCCTCAATGCTAAGACTTCTGACATGAAAGCAGAATTTGACTCTACCACACTCCCAAAGCCATTTATCAATTGACCAAAGTCATCTTTACCCACCACTCTAATGTTTACTTTATTTTTCTTTTGGTTAAAAGCTTTATCCACAATAAACTTTAGTTGATCAGTCCCTGGGAATTTCCATGAGAGGCATTTAGCATTAGTTTCAGTATGGGAGGAAATATTAGCAACTTCAACTGTGCAAGAGAAGCCTTTTCCCAACTAAAATTTAAACATAAGAGAATTAGCACCAGTTACTACTCTAAATGGATTAACCTCATACTCTTGAAAAGTTGCAACAAACTTATCTAATAGATACAAGCTATAAAGGCTTAGCTCCTTAGACTTAATTAAAGTGTCATAGCACCATTAATCAAATCTTTTAACCTGTTTTTTTTAAATTGTTAAAGACAAATAGCTTATAAACCATACTTTTTGCACCTATGGGCATAGCACCCCAAGTGCTCAACTAATTCACTTTCAAATTTGTAAATTGGACACCTAAAGGACTTTGCACACTTCTTTTTAAAGAGAGCTTCTTTGGTAGGTAGTGCATATGAAATTGCTCTCTATAAGAAGTGCTGAATTTAAGGAACTTTTAAATGCCAATCTCAACTTACAAGTCCTTTAGAATTGTAAAAAAGTAGTATAGTGTATCATGTACAACTTTGTTCACCTAATCTTTAGCAAATTTATAATTAGATTTGAAAAAATACATGTTATTTTTAGTTTTAGACCACTTTAGTTTATCATTTGTAACTTGCAATGGAATAGGTGTCTTTAAGATGGCTTCTCTAATAAAGTCATCCACATTGTTAACTATTGGGGATAAATTCCATTAGCCTTCAATAATAAGATTAGCTACCATCAAATTAGCAGAAACTTCATTTTGATTACTAGAAATTAGTGTACAACCTTTCATGCTAGGGACCCAGCTATCACCTTAAACCTTCAGAGAATTCTCATCCCCAATTTGCCTACAACAATCCTTTATTATTAAGTCTTTCCATTCAAGTAAGCTGGACCAAGCCTATGAGGCTTTGTGCCCTCTTCTAGCTTTAAGGAAAGAAGAATTTGGATAATATATCTCCTTCAATACTTTTGCCCACTGATCATAAGGGTTTTGCAAGGTTTTCCATTACTAAAAGTGCAAGATTAAAGTTGGTAAAACCTCTAAACCTAAAGCCACCATCTCATTTTCCCTCTGTCAAAACTTTTCAAGACTTTCAATGAATTCTTCCCTCCTTATTTTCCTATCCCCACCAAAAATTAGAGATAATCTTGTTAAATTCCTCACAAGTTTTCCTTGAAAATTTAAAGCAAGACATTGTGTATATAGGCATAACATTCACAACGGTTTTAATTATTATGTCTCTTACAATATGAGATAGCAAATCTTGTTTTTAACACTAAACCTTATGTGATAACTTTTCTATAATAAGAGGCAAAGCCTTTACATTAGATCTTCACAATAAAATAGGAAGGCCTAAATATTTTTCAAGGTCCCTTGTTTCATTGATAGCCAAGATGCTATAAACCTCCTCCCTCCTATCATTTGATGTGTTATTATAAAAGAAAATCCCTGACTTATCTAATTTTGCCTTTTGCCCAAAGGTCTCCCTATAAATCCTGAAGATTTCATCTAATTTTTTACAATTTATCTTACTAGCATTGATAAAGTAGAAGGCATCATTTACAAACAAAAAAAAAGCAGTGGGGTAGAACTCCCTGACAATTATACCCTTTTTAAGTAACCATTTTTCACTGTTTTAATACTATACTTAAGAGCATTTCTACTACAATAATGAATAGGTAGAGAGATAATGGATCCCCTTACCTAATTCATCTTTTTAAATCTAAAGAAGCCACATTCTTACTCAATAAGTTTATATTGAAGTGTATTGAGGAAACACTACTTATGATCCTATCAACTTATTGGCCATAAAAGCTTAATTTTAAAAGGGCTTTCTTTAAAAAAAATCCCAATATATTTTTTCATAAGCCTTATTCATATCCATCTTTAAAAAAAACTTAAAATTTCCCCTATTAATCATATTTTTTAAGTAGTGAAGTACCTCATGAACAACAACAATACTATCTTGAATTAAATGGCTAAGTACAAAAGCTTTTTGGTTTTGTGAAATAAACTTAAGTAGCAAACACTTCATTCTATTAGCCAACACTTTAAAAATGATCTTATAGTTGAAATTACATAAGTTAATAGGATGAAATTGACCTACCCCTTTAAGTTTATCAATTTTGGAATCAACACCATATTACTTTCATTCAACTAAGCCAGAGTTGTGCACTTCTCTAAATAACCCTTTTACCATCTTAAAAACATCCTTCCCAACCTTTTTCCATGTTGTAATATCCTATTTTTTATAAATTTAAAATCATTCCTAAATAGTGAAATGAATTACTTACAAGGGTTTATGAGCTTAGCGAAGGACAGTATGAATTATAGGAAATTGAAATCAGAATTGTTTAATTAATGAATGAGAACCTGAAGTCAAGTGAATTGAGGCTAATTGATATTAGAATATGAATTAGAACATCTACAAATATAATTAAAAACCTTAAAATAGTCTAAAATTGGAGCCAAAACGGCTAAATGAATTTAAGGAATAATGCAATGGCATAATTATAATTTCAGATAACTTTTTAAAAATTCAAAGGAGAGAGCTTTAAATGAAAATTTTGAGTTTGTTAAGATTCTCAAAGGCCCTAAAACTACAGGAGGCCCTAGAGTGACTAAAACTCTTTTGGCATGCAATTTAGGTCATTGGTTGATTGAAATTTTAACAGAATAGTTCGGTAAAATTTTAAATCCAATTTGGGGGAAACCAAGGGTATTTTATGTATTAAAGAACCTAAATTTCATGATAGAAAAGGACGATTCTAAAAAAGGATTGAAATGAGTTCAAACGGAGAAGGCAAAGTTTAAGGACATAGTTAAAATTTTGAAAATGTTATAAAATAATCCTTCCCTTCTTATATATCATGACCTACCTTCTTCCACTCACCCAAACTGACTTTTCTCTGGCCAAAAACAGAACCAAGGGTAGTCTTGAGTGGCGTACAGGAAAAGGGAGCAAGAAAGGAAGAAAGCAAGCTTGAAAGGGTAAGAATTGGTCACTTTTCATGCTCTTTTCTTTACTAAGGTTCTTTTCCTCTTTCTTCTCATGATTTTGATGTCCTAAATGGTAATGTTTTATGGCTGGTTCAGTAGAAGGAAAGGAGAGTTTGATGGAAACTAAAGCAATAAAAGAAGCATCATTTAATGAATCAATTAAGGTATGTTTCTCTATGGCTAAGTTGTCTTCTTGATTCTTCCATGGATGCACTATTTTGGCTAATATAAGAGCACTATGTAGGGGTTTTATTTTGACCTAGACTTAATAGAAATTAGAGTTTTAAAGCCTAAGGAATCATATGAAAGTAATAGAACTCAAAAAAAGGCTATAAATAACAAGTTGTGGAAATTAAGGTTTTAATTGCACCTAAGGATTTATGAAACTTTCTAATGATGATTTAACTTATGTAAGAGCATGTTTTGGTTCTTAAAAGGTCTAAAAAGCTTTATAAGTGTCAATTCCCTAAAAAAAACAAACAAAACATCATGGGTTTTTTAAAGAAGCCATGTCTAGGCCAAAAAGAGAATGGGGTATTTAGGGAAAGTTTTCTTTGATTCCAATAATAAAAATGGTCTAGATATGAATAATAAATATCAAATGAACCATTGTTTTGAATTTAAAAACCAATTTTGGAAGTTGGAAATTGGAAGTTTAAGGTTTCTTTAGGCATAAAGAAGCAAGTTAGTGTTTGGGTCTTTGAATTGATTTTGTGATGACTCTAATAAGTTTATATGAAGTCATATGACTTAGATTAGGTGAAAAAATTAGAGCCAAGATGATGAATTATATGAATTACTTTATTATACTCTTATATGGAACCACATGCATGCCATAAACTCGAAATAGTTTGTAAAGAATTTATGTAAGGTTAGAGATGGTTCCAATAATATGTTTGTATCTTGTTTGACCTGTCTAGGCCAAGCAAATTAAGTCTCCTCCAAGTGTGTGTGTGAGACTAAACCAAGAAGCTAAGAAATAAAGGAAGAAATTGTGTTTTTTGCTCTAAGGTAGCTCTTCATCAATTCTTGTATGCATTTCTTAGTTGTTTGATTGTCATTGATTGCTTGTACGCATGTTTAAATCATGAAACATGCCTACAGCTATTGGTTTGATGCTTTGGTACAATTATGTTTCTTGAATTGTATTTAGTTTGTGAATTTGCTATTGATGAGTGAAGTTATACCAAAAGTCATTTGAATTGGATGAAGTGAAGTTAAAAGTCCCTAAATAAAGATGAGACAAGGCCAAAAGTCTTATGAAATGAGTGAAGCTAAGTTAAAAGTCCTTAAAATGGATGAAGATAATTCAAAAGTCTTATATAATTGGGTGAGGTTAGACTAAAAAACCCTATATCTTGTTCTTAAACTTAATGGATCCATATGATTTTGAAAATATGAATATGTTTGGTATTTGGAAGCATTTAATGCATCCTTGCTTTCTTTGACATGATAACATGCCATATATGCTTACTTGAAAGGATAAATGAACTATTGAAATTCTTTGAATCTTACTCTCCTCTACTTTCATCTAACCTTGTCTAGGTAACTCTTATGGAGCTAAAAATAGAGGTTAAGAAGCTTGAGACATGTTACTTTGAAAATAGAATATAATTTGATGTAATTTAATATCAAAGTGTATATGTATATGCTAAGTGAGATAGTGATTTTGAATTCTATGATGATTTGGATCTATTATGATGCTCCTATATGTTGTATTTGAGGTTTTGGACATGTTCAAATGGTCACTTGCACAAGGAGAAGTCATTTTGAATCATTTGAACCTACTTATGCACCATTTTGAGCTATATTCCTCCCCTAAACTAAAACTAGACCAAATGGATGAATTTTGGCATGAGATTTGATAGGCATATAGATATCATTTAGAGCTTTTCATAAATCTAAAAAATATAATTTTTTGAGCTTTGTAAAATTTCTTATAAGCTTTCAAAATTGGCTGAATTATACAGAAACTGTTAGTGCACTGTTCATTCAGTTAGTTTAGTTTTTAGTGTATTTGACAGATCCATGAAGTTCAATGTTTATGAAATTTCACAAACATATATTTGGCATCATAAGTTTTCCATAGCCACTGAGATCATTCAATTTGGAGCTTTGTAGCCTGAGATATACATTTTTAAAATTCTAGACTGCACTAGTGCGACATTCTAACCCTGCTATAGTTCTATTAGAATTTCATAAGTCAAATGATATTTTCTTGGTCTGAATTTTTTATAGTAGCTAGATTATATCTTGAGCTTTCCATAGAGTCCTAATTTTCATAATTTGAGATTTTCTACTTCAAGTTATGAATTTTTAAATATTGTGACAGAATATGGAATTGCATGGAAGCTTATGAATTTGACTAGTCTTGATGTGTATACTCCAAACCCAAATTTCATGCCTCATTTTGTGATGATTTTGTGTAAACAAGTGTATTAAGGATAGGAAATGAGTTTGGTAAGTTAAAATGATTCATTTAATCAGAATGAGTTAATTTGACATTTAGTGTCAGTAAATTCTGTTGCTAAAGATATTGAACTTTTGAAAATGGATACTATAAGCAATTTGTGGTATAAACTAAGTAGTATCATAATATGATATTACTCATGTTGTTTGATAGAATTGGCTTGAAATCCCATTAAGCCTTAAAGCTTTTTGGCCTCCCATCTAAAACACACCTTCCTTCATCTCTTTTAACAAGATTAGTTTGAGTAGCATCCTATTATCCTCTTTACTAATTTATTTATCCATATAACTTAAAACAACATCAAGAGCTTTACTACTTGAGTGAGAGAAGAGCTCATTATAGAATTTTAGAAATTTCCCCACAATTAACTTCCCATCCTCCTGCCAAGAACCATCATCTATCTTTAGTCTCAAAATTTTATTATTGGCTTTCCTTTAGATTGTAATTGTATGGAAGAATTTTGTATTGTTGTCTCTAACTCTTAACCAATTTAGTCTAGACCTCTAGTTTCAATATTTTTTTTCTTGTCACATGCTTTCTCAATTTACCTCATTAATTATTCTGCTTTCCATATCTTTTCTTCAATTAAAATGCCTTTATTACATTTTTGAAGCTGCAATAAAAGCTTTTCAATTAACACTTTGTTATTTAGAAGGATAACTTTATTTTATTTCTTCAAAGCCTCCCTACAAAAATCCAATTGTTTCATTAAATTCAATATTTTTTCATCTATAATTCCCTCCACTCCCTTCTAATTGCCATAAACAATTTTTAGGAAATCTTGGTCACAAGAAGGCTTTAAACTTAAATGCTTTAAGGGTTTACAGTCAGTGCAGCAAAATTCAACTAATGATAGATGATGATCTAATCCCACATGTTCCCAATGGAAAACCATAGCTCTTGAGAATTCACTTCTTAATTCCACATCCTTAAAGCTCTATCAATGCATTACTTAACATGTATATCACCTAACATTTTATTACTCTAAGTAAACTTAGCACCTTTAAATTCTAAATCTATAAAATTGTAGTCAAAAAGTAAGTTTTGAAAGTTCATAATCTTCTTAGCATCTCTTAAGTTCCCTCCCATTTTCTTAGACTAAGTCAGCATATCATTGAAATTGCTTACATGCAACTAAGCACCTTCCACAAAACCAACTAACTTTCTTAACTTGTCCCATGCCTTCAATCTTTCAGCTTCCTTAATGGTCCATACAAAAACTCCATCTGAAGCTTATCACTCCACCATAAAGCAAGCCTACCAACTAACCCAACTTATTCAACATCAAAATCCTTTGTAAACCTCAAACTTTTTTCTCCACTTTTCAAATTTTCTAACTTTCATTTTTGTCCCCATAAGAAAAACTAAAGAAGGCTTTTTTTTTTTCTTACATTCCTCTTTCAAGTGTTTAACTACCAAGGCCAACCCTAACCCCCTAAGAGTTCCAAGAAATAAGTCTTATTGTCCTTGGGTCACTATAGTAGGCCAGCCACTAAAGCCTTCAATAATTAATTTGATAATTCATTTTTCCACCCTCTCCTACTTTGAACACAAACTAATTTCTTGTAAAATTTTCTATTTCACCTACTACTACCTACACCAAACCTTCTTCATCATCACCCCTCCTCACATTTTTCTCATTCTTAATTTTTTCCTATTTTTTACAAAATAAAATGAGATGCTAGCTTTGCTACAAATGAATTTTTCATAAACTTTTAACTTTTTTCTTTTTTCTAGGGCTCTTTTGCATTTCTTTTCAAGTTCTTCCTTTTTAGTTTTCTTAAAATTTCTCCCAAATGATTATTTTTCAAGAATAGAATGGCAGGTTTTTCTTTTTACTCTTCATCAAATGGGATTCCCACAAAATAAACCCGTTGGAGTTACACTACAATTCCACATTTCCATCTCTTCTATTTTTATCTCTTTAACTGCCATGACTTTCCTTTTTTCTAAATTCATTTCTCCAACCCTATTCATTGCCTTCAAATCATTAAATTGAGCTACTCCTTTTTGTTTGTTATCCAATTCTACTTTCTCAAATATTCTAACTAGCCCTTTATGGCAAAGCCCACCCATCCCCAAATTGCAATCCATCTCCATGTGCCTTGCCTTCTTCTCCTACTCTTAATTACATGCTTCATCTTCACTAACTAGCCCTTTTCCTCATGTCTGTACCTCAGGATTATACCTTACCTTATCCACACTCCCAAAACCATTATATGATTTATCAACTTTCTCTTTTCTATTACTACCACCTTCTCCTTCACGCATCCTATCTTCATGAATTACATGTATCTTCTTCTTCCTCTCTACCAAAGTCTCACATCACTTTTGTTTGCAAATAACTAAAGCTTTCTTCCAATTCCTCACTAGTGACACCACTAACTATGAGCTATATTGTAGAGTACTAGAATCTATTATAAGCATCTTCTCCTCTACTATCTAGGATTTATGGTTATGAGTTAGTATACCACACCAATAACAATAATTTTATGGCCTTTCATATTTAACTGACTCCCACACTTTGGATAACCTAGGACATAGAATCCAAAAACCAATAACTAATGGTTTAAATAGGTCCATAGTCACACACACCCTAACAAAATTTCATAAAATTCTACCATTAAGGATAGGATTCTCTAAAATAGTCACTTCCTTAATAATCTTTCCCAATTTCATTACATTCCTCTTTATCATTACTTATAATGGGATATTATGGAATTGAACCTAGAGTAGATAGCGATCAAAATAAACTTTTAAGAAGACCAAGAACTCCAACCATACCTGAATGTTCAACAAACACTCTAGATTGACTTGGCCTGCCTCACAATAATTTGATGCATTCTTCTTCCTTCTTGAATGTGAAGATAAATGCATTACTTTTGATTTCAAGAATATCTACTACATCTTAAAATTTTCACCCTTTTTTAATCACTAAAATCACCATATTTTTATTAAGCACTTCATTAGAGATCAATTTCCCATCAAAATTTGTCTACCTACACCATTCTCATCATTCTTCTCCCAATCCAACACCAATGACTCCCTTTTTCAAAATAGTTAACCATCTTCTCATTCTGAATCAATCTCTATTAGTAAAATAAGTTAATAGTGATTAATCAAGTTTAAAATAGTGACTAAAGACCCCCTCTTAACATCAAAGGAAGAAAAAAACCTCCCACACTAAGGGAGTAAAGCACAATCTTTCACAAAGATACTCGACTAATGCAAAGTTACTTCATATATATGTTTAAGCTCCAACAACTTCATTCTTCCCAACAAAGTTCACATTAAGAATATTTCAACACAACTTTAAATATATTTCAACCATAAACAAATTGAAATTTAAAATGAAAAAAAAGGTTCTATCAACTAAAAATTCAACATATATATATATATATATATATATCACAAGCTATTGGTGATATGATGAGCTATCCATGGTGAGTCTCATAGCGAGGAAATGGGAGAAGTAAGAATGGGTTACTCAAATATGAAAGTATTATGACATATATGAAGAGGTACAGCAAATATCGGGGTTAGATATTTACTTATTTGCTAAAAATTTAAAATATTATACACACACACACACATACATACATATAATATAGTATAAAAATTTTAATATGTAATTTCAATTTACATTAGATATTTATTATCCTTATCCAACAGTCGAGCGGATCTAATTGGTTTTGGTTAAATTTCATTCAATTAATCTAATTAAAAAATGATTTTGATTAAATCAAATTGAATTGGGTCGGTTGAAACGGGATGAATTCAGCTTTGTACAACCCCTTTGTCAGATGTCCCAAGATGAAGGTTTCATATTCGAATCCTATTGAGATGACTAAACTATGAGTTTATTGAAGCAAAACATTTCTAAACTATTATTAATCAAGTAATACAAATTAATTTCGACAAAGTAACAATGAAATCCAATAAAAATTTCTTAAAGTCATATATACTAGCAAGCGAAAAGGTTTTATGCCTTTTATTTGACAAAAAGTGGTAGTATACATGTAAATACGTGTCCTTGGGCCTTAATTATACGGATCACATTACCACGTGCCGAAAAGCACAAAAGTTTTGTACAGAAGAAAGCATTGAAGCCCAATAAAGTTTGAGCCCATAAATTAAATTTGGCTCTGCTAATTAGCAATGCAGAATTAGTTTGTCAGTTCCACCCAAAAAAAAAACTTTACCTAAATCTTTGTACATTTGAAGGAAAAAAAAAAGTTGGGACTGTTACAGTGAACTTTACCCAAATCCATTTCGCACCCTCAAGAAGGCAAAAATATAGTGAAGACAGCAAGACATAACAAGGCTTTCCAATTATTGAATATACTCCAACATGAAAGCCCCCTATTTAAAATCTTTAATTTCGAGATGGGGTGCACTTTGTGTGTATTATTGAAGAGAAAGAATAATTATCCTATTATGCCCTGCAAATTCGAACCACGACCATTGTTAATTACAAGTGTTGGAAAATAAAAACACTAACTTCTGATTTGAATAAAGAGAATAAAACAAAGGTAACTCTACCCTAAAATTTCTACAACGTTCTTTTTTAGTTTAATTATCTAATTAACGATGTTTTGATTTTTGTTAAAATTACATATATTTTCTCTCTATTTTTAAAGTATATATTTTAATATAATTTTAAAAATTTTGGCTAAAATATCTTCTATTAGTCTAAATATACAAATATATATAATATTCAAATCTACACAAATAAAACTATAAAAAATAGGTTTTGTTCTCAAATATACACAATCAAAAATTAAAAAAAAAATTGTTTTCATTAAATTCAACCAACAGAAAATATTTATTTATTAGTGAAAGGCATTTTAATAAAAAATTTTAAAATTAGACTAAAATATAGTATAATTTTTTAATTTATGAGAGGTTCATATGTATTTTAAAATAAAAATATATATAATTTTAATAAAATTTTAGAAAAAATTATATAATTTATTCTTTTTTAATAAAAAAAATACCTCTATTCTATGAAAAACACATGTATTTGTGTGTCACTTTTTATTACCTAAAAGAAAAAAGTATCTTGCTTTATGTCAAATCAAATCTATTACTATATTCTTCCCCATGTTTTATTAATTTTATAATACTTTCAACTCAATTAATTTGTCAAAGAAATGGTTGTGATTGTCCTCAAATATGGAGCTGTAGGGCGGGTGCTAGGCATTTTTTGGTAAAAATATTTAGTGGGAACAAAAGACAACCTTTTCTAGCAACTGTTGTTTCCATAAACAAAAAAGAAAAAGGGTTATTGTCTTTTCTAGATTCTTGCCAGAATCCATACATTACTAAACAAATGACACCCACTAATTAATTAAGTTCATCAATTATAAATAAATCCATGCAATTATTGGGTAGAGAATAGATAAATCGAGGAAACTTCGATACTGATTTCTAATTAAAATTAAAAAAAAAAAGATTTTGATAGAATGGTACAAAGGTGCTTTATATTATTCTACAAATGTACCACCGTTCTTTTCTTTACCTTCTGAGAAAAAGTTACAAAAAATTTAACCTTCAGGCATATTGAGTCATCAACTTAACTTACGATATACTGAACCGATTTCAAGTTATGTAAAAAGGAAAAGAAAACCACGTTGGAAATTGAATTAGTAACACTAATTAAAGTGGAGTAGTTATATATTATTATACGCTATTCTTTTTACCTCCCCATAAGCACGTGTATGAACATAATTATGGCGGTGATTTATTGGGTTGTTAAGAATCTCGTGATTGTTGGGTTTTGTTGTTAAAAATGAGAGCTTTTCTTAAAAGGGAGTGTTTGGTTAAAGAGCTTTATGGGAAAGAAAGAACCATGGCAATAACTTGTGCGACACATGTGTCCGAATTGCAAGTTTGCTTCTTCTGGAATACTGCTTCGAATGGATGCAATTTCACTTTCCCGACCTATCTCGATCTTCTTTTTACAATTTACACTCATCTTAATTCATAATTCTAAGTAAATCTTTTAAACTTTAACTGGATAAAGCATCTATTTTACCACTCATCTATATTAAAACAAAAACCAAAAACTATCCATAGATGTTGATGGTTGGATAAATTTTAAGACAAACTTAATGTAGGTATATTAAGGCAATTGTATTCATATTGTCAATGTTTATATTATTAGGAAAACTAGTAATATGAATTATCTCATTTTTTTAAAAATTAACAGTGTTAATTTTCAGAGATAAAAAAAAAAGACACCGACTGTATAAAATCCAATATTCAAGTAGATCTTATACATTTTAATGAGACATATTATTTAAATAAGTTTCACATATTTTATGTCTATCTATTTTTAAAATTAATGTGATCAATCTCAATGAGAAATTGAGATAATTCAATTTTAAAAAAACTATACGTAATCTTAAAAAAGTGACAATAGCTAACACCTACTTTAACCAAGCATTGCCAATACCTTTGTACCACAGTAACACCAACCGTACTTGTATAGGTAGAAGATTAAGGGTTTGAACTCCCGCTTCTCCTTCCTTCTTTTACTAGTGGATCACCTCACTTCTTATGCAATCAAAAAAATAAAAAAAATTACCCAAGTGTAAATCATCTTTCTAAAAATATAACAATATATATTGACACTTACAGGTTATTGCCTTTTTCTTGATTTACATAGAAAATAAATTGTATCCTACCGTGCAGCAGAGAAACCAAATTCCTTAATGGGCTAAATAACATCTTTCTTGTTTTGTTATCTCCTTGACATTAATACAAATAGATCTTAAATATATAAAAAAAAATAAAAAAAAATATTATAAGTTCTTTAATAAATATGTGAAAGATAGATTTTGCTTATTTAGTATTGATTGGATCTTTTAAAGAATTTTATCTATATATTATATTTTTTTGAAAAATTAATAGCACATCTTTAAATAATTTTACTGAAGTTTAGACCAAATAAATTAAATTTCTATTAATATTCATTTTTTATTAATTCAGTGTAGTACATCATGGGATCTCCTTAAAAGTCTCACAATATTATATATTATTTACTAATCACTTTCCTCGCATGCACAGCCTCACGTCGCTGCAACTCCGTGAATTGACCGAATTTTAATGATCTGTGCTTCAAGGACACGATCACGAAACCTTAAATTCCTGCAACTTCTCCTTCTATGTCTCCACATATTTCGGAAATCTGAAGTCAGAACATCAATGTACCATGAAAGACATAATAATATTTAATTACTTTAAGTGCAATAACTCAGATTTAATAGATCTTAATTAAATTCAGATTTACTCAATGCTTAGTCAGATACAAATATAATAACTATAGTAATAAATTGAATTGACCTTTGCAGCCAGTCCTAGCAACACATTTGTATTTTTTTGTCTGCCCATTCTTTTTCTTTTTCTCAATCAGTTTCGTATAAAATTAATATTATCTTTCTAATTATTCTATAACAACCCTCTATCGAAGGTAACCTTTGCTAATATATTCATTGTCATGCTCGAAACCTTTTATATAATCGTTGTCATGATTATGTTGTCCCTCTCTATTTCTTTTTTTTTTTTCTTTTACAATGCAGTCCCTTTCTTATTTTAAGGGATATATGGTACGATACAGGTAATAGACTAACCAATGAATTGATCAAAAGAAAAAAATGGTACAATTGCAATGCTAGCTAATTTTATAATTTTTTTAATTTGATAATACTATCACTCAGTTAGTATGTGTATATATCTTTCATATCCATACTTTGAATTTATTATTATTATTGGTTGTTGAATTTGTTATTTTTAATGATAAAGTTTATGTACATATTGTTAGAATATTTTAATTTAATTATTATTGAATTATTTCAAATAAAGATATATCAAGATATTCTATATTTTTCTGTTGGGATATTTTAAATAAAAAAATATTAAGATATTTTATTTTTTAAATTTTAAATTTTAAATATTCTAATAATAACCCAAAAATCAATAGATTCGTTTTTTGTAAATAGAGCAGTTAGTGGCTTTAGTGGTCAGTAATTTATAAACGACTAAATACACCATTATCATTAATGGTGTTTACAAAATTATAGATATAAAAATAAGCATTCAAATTTGAATTTTTTCATTTCTTCAGACATAATTAGAGGTATTTATAATCTTTTAAATTGTTTTCGCTTAATATTATTTGAATGACAATTTTTCCAAGTGAAATTGCATAATTACAATCAATAAAATCAAGACACGGAAATAGAAATAAATATGAGTATTGAGTATACAGATCTTAATTTCACATCAAGAAAGAATGAGAAAGACAAGAGAGAATGTACTCAAGGAGTTTCACATGTTAATTAAGAAATCATTTTTTATTCCTAATGTAAAAATTTGGTAAGAAATCAGGAATTAAAAAATGAGAAAGAGAAGCACTCAAAATTTAAAAGCTCATTTGCAATATTAATGTAATACTGAATATTTAATATTATTTTAATTTATATTTTATCATATAATCTAATTTAATTATTGAAAAAGTCATGTGATCTTACTTTAAATTATAGTTGAGTTGAATTTATTTTTATTTCAAGTGAGAATCATTTATTTGTCAAAATATAAATAATAGCAGTAATAATAATAAACTTTTTGAAAAAAATGAAGAGTATAATATATATTTGCCAAAATTAGACCATTTGTGAACAAAAATTAGAGTATAAATTAGGAAAAATAAATTGAAATAAAACATCATTCAAATCATGAAAGAATTAAAATTGAGAATATATATGAACAAGATCAAACAGTAAAATAACTCGAATCGCAAACTCGATTTTGTTGGTCTCATTAATTATTCCTATGCTTTTAATTTACCTTTTATGGTCGATTTCAATTGGTTTCTCTTTTTGAAACTCTTTCTGATTCAACTAAATTACTTAAATCTTGCCGAGTTTAACTAATTTCTAAGTTAGTGATGGAATTTTCGCGCTTTGCAACCAGGTGGGTTCATTAGTCCTTAATTAAACCGCAAAAAGAAAAAAATTAATCCATCAAGTTAAATTTCAACCACAGCCCATTTGAAAATTTCACATAAAAAAAGAAAATAAGTTTCCAAATGTGTGTGTGTGTGTGTGTTAGACGCAAAACCCACAAACATCTAATCTCCCAATTGGAAGAAACAAACAAAATCGATTTTAATTTGATTTTTGGAGTCAATGCCTCCCTGTTTCATTCCAAAACATCAAAATCAAACTAATTAATCGGAAATCTTGGGCCACAAAATAATTTGAAAATCAAACGTAATCTGCATAAAAAGTCAATGTCCCAGCCAACCAAATCCAAATCATGCTCCAATCAAATGAAAATTAAAGGTACAAAATATCGAGAAATTCTTAACCCTTATGATAAACACTTTCTAAATATTAGGATTATTTTCAATAAATAATGCATATAATAAAATTGGACTATCCCATAATAATACAATATAATAAAGTGTACTGTATTATTAACCAATTTCATTTTAGGCAAAAAAAAAAAAAACAATTTCATTTACATTATCATTTTTACAAAAATCAATTAAGTGGGCAATGGAGCATCACTGACTGACATAAATCTGACGAAATTTTGAATCATATTCCATAAAAAAATAATCTTTTTATTAAAAGCCATTCCTAAAAATATTATTTATCTATATTCCATATTTGTACAAAAGTCAATATTATTAATCCCGACTTTTCCTAATTTTTTTATAAATTTATATGAGGGCTATGTCAAATTTAAAACAGGGATAGGAAAGAATTTTAAGAAAGGAGTCGGTAGAGTAGGTGGGGGCGTGGGGTTGGGGGTAGGGTTATATTATAATATATATGTAATTTTATATAATATAAAATATATATTATATAAAAAATTTATTATATATAAAAAATACAATATATTATATTTTTAATTAAAAATTATTTTTTAAAAAATTTATTTGTATAAAATAATATTTTTATTTTAATAAAAATCTTATACTAGAATAATATATCAACTTAAAATATTACTAAATTTTATTTAGAATAATATTATTAAATAAAACCTCCTTATATTATTTTTAGCCATAACCTAAATAACAGCACCTTTCATTTTTCTAAATAAGATTTTACCTTTTAAAAAAAATTTAAAAAACTAAATTTATAATTTATTTACTACAAAAATTATTTCAATAAATATTTGTCATTATTTATTTTTATTTATTCATTTACTATAATTTTTATAATTATTTTTATTTGTATGAAATAATCTTTTCAAAAATAGAATTTTTAAGTTTTCATATAATAAATAAAATCTTATTTGAGAAAAAAATGAAAGATGTTGTTGCTTGAGTTATATCTAAAAATAATATAAAGAGGTTTTGTCTAATAATATTATTTCAAATAAAATTCAGTAATGTCTTAAACTGATTTATTATTTTAAATAAATAGAAATAATTTTTTTAGTATAAGATTTTTAATAAAACAAAATATGTATTATTATATAATATAAAGTATATAATATAATATGTGATATTGCATATAAAAAATATAAAGTATATTCTATTTTTAATTAAAGCTTAATTTTTTAAATTCATTTGTATAAAATAATAATTTTATTTTATCAAAAGTCTTATACTGAAAAAATTGTTTTAATTTATTTAGAATAATAAATCAGTTTAAAGCACTACTAAATTTTATTTGAAATAATATTACAAGACAAAATTTCCTTATATTATTTTTAGTCATAACCCAAGTATTAACATTTCTCATTTTTTATATAATTTTTTTATTTTATAAAAACTTAAAAAGATAAATTTATGAAAAATGTTATTTTAATACAAATAAAAAATAATTATACAAATTGTAGTAAGTGAATAAATACAAATAAATAATAACAAATATTTATTGAACTAATTTTTATCGTAAAAACTATAAATTTAGTTTTTAAGATTTTATTAAAAAATAAAATCTTATTTAAAAAAACGAAAGTTATTGTTATTTAGGTTATGACTAAAAATAATATAAAGATTTCTTGTTTAATAATATTATTCTAAATAAAATTTAGTAATATCTTGAGCTGATCTATTATTTTAGGATAAGATTTTTTACTAAAATAAAAATATTATTTCATACAAAAAAATTTAAAAAAATTAAATTTTAAGTAAAAAGATAATATATTGTATATTTTTTATATTATATAATAGTACATATATTATAATATACCCCCACCCCTCCCCCCTACCCCTTCTTCAAAATTCCCCTCTATCCCTACACTAAATTTGACATAGTTCTCCAATAAATTTAAAATAAAAAAATAGGGAAAGTTGAAATAAATGATTCCAACTTTGGCACTGGTATGGTATATAGGTAAATAATTTTTTTAGAAGTGGTTTTTAATAAAAAAAGTTATTTTTTTATGAGATATGACTCAAAATTCCAAAACCTAACTCACGCATAACAAATATCCCTATATATATATATATGTGGTGTGAGAATACTAAATTAAATAACAATTACAACGAAAATAGTAAGATATTCCTTAAGAATATTGAGTTTTTTTCCTTTTACACTATGTGGTCAATTTTCCAGTGATGGGGTTGGTGTTTTAAGCGAATAAGGAGACAAAATATTCTAGATTATTGCAAGGCTCTAAATGAAATGAAGTATACGAAACAGACATAGTGAAAGAAGGAATAAAATGAACGAAGGTCGGTTTAAAAGCCTAACATTCCTACCCCAAATGAACCAATAATTCTTTTTAACATAATTCAGAATTTTAATTAACCTGGATTCTCTTTTTTTTAAAAAAAAAAAAAGGTGCGTGAGAACATGTAATTGGGTTATTGTCTGATGGTAGGAGGGGTAAATGGCAAATACCTGGCAAGCATGACTTTGAGGCAGCACTACAAAAATTGGGATGTTGTGCCTCTGAGCATTGCCAACCGCACAATTGTGACGCCCCTTCACCACAGCCAGAGGCTGTCCTGTCCTTTTGAATTTTTTTTTCCAAAACTCTTCCATTTGCTTCAACTTTAACACACACAACATTTTCACTACTCCTCTTTCACTGTACAAAGTACAATCCCATCCCCACTACAATTTTATTGTTTTTGTTTTCACAGCCCCAATCATTACCCTTGCATGTGTACCTCCCAATTTCTCTCCCTGTTTTTGTTTCTTTCTTTGCTCTTCCATGTGAACACTATGAGAATTCAAACAATACATTATGATGCTTATTTTGGTATAAAAAATTATTAAGTATGAAAATAAAAAATAAATAAGAATGTGAAAAGAATACAATAATTATATTTGATATAATATATAAAAGAATGAGAATATTATTTTATTTATACATTTTGTTAGATAGAATAATACAAAAATAAAAAAATAATATAAAAATGATTCTTGTATCTCTATTGAAAAATAATATTAGAATAGAAAAATAATGATAGTAAGAGTATAATGAATTTTGTATAAATTGAACATAACAATTATCTTTGATTTATATACTTATAAAATAAAAATGAATTTTTCTTCAATTTTATAAAATGTGTATCAAACAAAATTATTTAATAATTTTTCTACTTCTTTTCTATCAAATGGGCATAAGTTTTTCTTTGATTTTTTTTAAGTATTTTGCAGCAAAATAAACTTTTCCAAACCTCTGGATACTAACAAAAAAGAATTACTTTTATTTAAGTGGAAAGTAGTAATTAAGGTTAGGACATGATCAGGCCAAAACCGGAAAATATAATGTGGGAAGGCAAAATTTCAGATGGTAAATTAGAGCATGTGTTGAAAATTAAAAAAAAAACAAAATTGCCTTTAAATGATTATATCTAAATCTGCCCTTGGATATGATAGAATATACAATTTTGGGAAAAGCACTCGTTAAAATAAAAATAATTTTAAAACGATATCTCTTTTGATCCCACGATACCTATTTTCTCTTCATAATTCTTATACACATTCATTATAAATAAAATATACAAAAAAAAGCGAAAATTACTTTCTACTCTTTTGAGAGATACCAAAATTATGTGATCTTTTAACTTATTCTGAAAAGTTACACTTTCCAGACATCTTTTACAACAATAGTTAAGTTATAATTACATTTATTTATTTATTTTAACTAAAATAATTTTATATTTATTTCTTATATAATATAACAAATATTAAATATGTATTTGATCATCATAAAATAGTCACTTTTTAAATTTAGATAAATTATATTTATGGCTTTCTAAAAAAAATAAATAATATTAAAATAAAAATTTAGGAAATTCATTTTTTAATAGGTTATAACTTGAATAAAAGAAATTGAGGGCATTTTAATTATCTTTTGACTTTAAGAAAAATTTTTGTATATTTTTATAATAGAAGGGAGGATTATGTAATTTAAACATCTTTTAGACAAAGAGAAGAATTTATCCATAAAATTGATGTGTAGGAACCGTTGATACATTTGTAAAATAAAAATTTAGATGAGATTTTTTATATTTTTATTATTAAATTGTGTAATAAAATTATAACGTGTAAATTTTTTTAAAAAAAATTATATTCATGTGATAAGTCATATACTTATATTATTATTATTATTATTATTATTGAAAATTTATATATTTATCATGTAATAAAAAATTAAATAAAAAATATAAAAAATTACACACACACACACACACACATATATATATATATATATATATTTTTTTTTTTTCTTGTAGAAGTGTAAGATGTGTAAAACACCCCTAACATATATTGCAGTTGATTTCTTTGTATTTGTGTTGTGCAGAGGAAGCCAGACAACAACTCCGGGATGTGTCAAATTTACAAGGAATATATATATATATACAATTTATTATATTATCATTATTATTATTAAGTTTTTAAATTAAAATATGATAAATATATAGTTTTCTAATAATAATATAATAAATGTATTTTTTTTACAAATAAATGCAAAGTTTTTTAATTAGACCATAAACTTGTTAAGTTATTATTAAAGAATTATATTTTTATTAAAAATTTTAATAATAAAAATATATGGAATACTTGTCCAATTTTATAATCACGTTTGGAGACTCTTAACAACCGAATCAGTGCCAGTGGTGAAACGATTCCGTCTATGTAGGACATGGCCGTTTGATCCTTAGGCCAGTCGTCCTTGGATTTTTAATAACCATAGTTGCTTATGAAAAATTAGTGATAAAATATTTTCTTTATTGGTGATTAATTTTTATCGTTTTTATGTACCAAAAAATATTAAACCTTTTAAAATTTCCTCTAATATATTAAATAATGATCTGACTTTTTTTTTTTCAAGATCGAAATTGGCCTCCATATGCCACTAAACGATGTTTTCATGCAAGATTAAAACTCACATAAAAATAAGCCAAAAGTTAATTATACATTCTTCGATAATAATCATTGCTCATATCATCAAATTTAAAATATAAATATTGTCATAGAAAAGTATGAGTATCCTATTTCTCATCTTCAATTAACATTATAAAAATGTATAAGATAAGAGAGAAGCAATAAATAAGCAATAGTTAATTAAGCACGATGTGTGTGGGAATAATACTCAACTATGGTGGATCCCAGGTGAGAGAAAAATAATATACAATTATTGAGTCGATGACTGAATATTTCGACTGAATATAAGTCAAACATGGCGAAGCTCACAGGAGAGTTTACCTTTGTGAAAAGCGATAGAAAATGAAGTCTCAATTATGTCCACCTCAACTGGGCTTAATACCTATAATACTTTAAAACAAGCCTCCAACTTCATTCTTTCATTTGCTAACGCCATCCCTTTCAATTTTATCAGTTAATATTATAATCCAATAATGCAGTACTCTTGTCATCAAAACTCAAAAGTTGCCTCCTTTATGCTATTATTCGGGGTACCCATCTTGATACGCTACTGGGGATACCACTACATAATATTCTTAATCCAAATCACAGCTTCCATATTATTTGTATTCAATTTCGAAATTTCGAGATTTAACTATTTCTTTGATAATACGTACTTGCGCCGAAAGTGTGTCTCATTTTAGAGCTTGAGAAGGATTATATTCAAACCCTTAATTAGTAGTAGTGCTCGTCCGAAAAAACATAATGATAAAAATAGGCTATTGAAATGTTAACAACAAAATGAAAGATGAAAAGAGAGAAGGGTTAAAAGGGTGAAAGCTAGGGTAGCCATAGTTATTTATTAGGAGACGAAAAGAAAGCACGATAAACAATTAGTGGCCGTAATAAACCGCCATAATGACTTTTTTATTCCATTGTTTTGCGTATTTAACTTTCCCTTTGTATCCCATATCTCATGTTTCCCACTGTTAGACCCAAAAACATGTGGAAAAACACTTTTTTATGCGTTCCACCCCCTTTATAATAACAATATAGAGTAAAGAGCTGACCCTATCAAAAGAGGAGTGCCCACGTTTCACATTCTTGATGGTACGTTAACAGATGAGTGGAGTTCATGATAACTGATAAGGACCATACCAAAAGAAAACTTGATTTTCCCCTCCTTGTTCCAAGGGGGCATCTTCCCTTATCACGGAGAAAAAGATATGTGAGAACATGAAGGTTAATTTTCAGATAAATAAAGAAGAGATTAAAGGAAGGTAGGAAAGAAGAAGGAAAGCAGCGAAAAAAGCAAAGTTAAGAACAAAATATTGGTCCCTTGACAATGACTCTTTTGAGGCACAAGAATCATCCACAGCCTCGCAAAAAGAAGTCATAGTGGGTGTGGCTGCAGAAAAAGGAAATATTCAAAGGCAACGCTAGAGATGAAATTAAAGCTCATAATCATATTGTATTGAAGTTGCGATTTTGAAATGTGTACGTGTCCTTTTTTTTAAGCATCCGATACATAGCTCAGATTCGGACGATATACACAGAGACTTGGGATTTATACATCGTATTTAAAACGAATGTTGGATTTCTACTTTTCTAGCGCAGAAATACAGTTGATACCACTCACACAACAAAAACAGTTGAAAATTTCTAAGAAGAAGAGAAAAGGGGGGGGGGGGGGGGGACACCAAGTGTAACTATGCTTGGTTTTTAGCTTCAAACTACACTTGAATCGATCAATGTAACCTTACATCACGATTTTCAGTTGTGTTTCATCGCATCAGTATTTATGGGGTGTGTTGTGTGTAGTTAAGTTAGATTCGATAGTACTCAAAATTGCCTTAAAATAGGCCGTACAGTGGACAATGGTTGTCAATCATTGCACACAAGTTTATTCAGGTGCAGGTGATGGTTTACCAATAACGATGTTAAGGTCTTCTTATAGTGGGTGGATAAATTATTGCTCCGCTGAATATTGCACTTTAGTATACTACTAATTGGTATTCTTTGATTATTAATTTCTTGTAGCATATATTTTTTCAATTATGTATGTATAGAGTCCATCATACGATAAATTTGCATTTATAATATTAATTGTTTATTTGAGTTTTAAAGTTTGATAACCCATTTCCTGATCAGCTTCAGCTTTATATATAGGTAATTAAAGGTAAGTTTCTTTTTTTCTTAGAATTCTAATTAATTAAGTGCCATCTTCGTTTTTAATCGTCACCGGAAATCTATAACTATGACCACCGATTAACATTGAGATTCCCCGTGAATGGATGAATGTACCCCAAAAAATGGAAAAGCAAAAAATAACATGAGGAGCTTGTAGTGGTCTTGCCAAAGATCTGATGGAACAATGGACCATTGTGGTCCTAATTAATCAAAGGCGTGTCGTCCTTATATTTGCTATTTCTTTTCCCATAAAGAAAGAGAGCATATTAATCAATAATTAGGAGGAATACCTCTTTTAATAAATATTCTGACAATGGGAAGAGATGGGCCTTCAGTGTTTTCTTATTCTAAGTCTTTTTTTTTTTCACATTGAATGTAGTCATTTCGTCTCTAGAAGCATTTTCAAAATTGATGAACAAGTTATTTTTCCCCCATAATTATGACAATATGTGCATCAATATAATTTGTTATCGTTTCATGACAAAATGTTAATATAAATGATTTTTCAGGCTGAAAAACTTAACATAAATAAGGGAAAAATACATTTAATTTAATCACTTTGATCTTCATGTTCAATTCTAATGTTTTCTTCATTTTATAAAAGGTCGTACTGATTTCCTGATCTATTAACTTTATTGCATTTATCTTCTATTGTCTAAATTAATTAAATGTTAAATCTAACTTTAGATATATAAAATTATTAAAATTTCCTTTTCATTGCTTAATTAGTTCTCATTTTGCCCCATCTTCATTCTTTGAGATCACGTAAAAGTTGATATGAAGTTGGAGTAGGTTCTGGCTTTCAATTTCTCAATATTTAGTTAGAGAAATTTCAGAAACCAACCTCTCTAAAATCGAATCAAACTCAAGCATGAGTGATAAAGTGATGACTTTATCTATGTTTCGTCTAATCTCTCATCTCAAGTCATATGTGCCTAGCCGTCCTAGGCTAATATAAATTCGTAATCACTTCAGTGAAACCAAATTAAATTTCATACCACACTAAAATACGCAATTTCCTTGAAAGTTATCATTATACACGCAGGGCATTAAAGGGAGAGAGAGAGAGAGAGAGAGAGAGAGATTTAAAATTGTCGACTAGGCCACTGTAAAAATGTGTATGTCTATAAAGGAATTTAACCCATTTTAATCATATTTTACCGAATTGAAATTCAATGTTTGAGTGAGCTTGATTCAATTGCAGAGAGGTTGGTTTCCGGAAATTCTTTATGGAATTGAAAGCCAACGCTTAATCTATATTCATTTTTGCTGTGATGGTTATTTCTTAAAGGCTCAGGGGAGGACAAATTTGAAATTTAGATCCTCTAAAATGTAAAAAATTATTAAAATAGAAAGAGAATAATACAAAGAATGAAAATATATGTGAGATTTATTTCTTCTATTTTTTCACACTTTCTTTATTTTCTCTATTTCTCTCTTACTTTACCAACTTCAGAAGATTTGGAATTTCAGAAGATCCAAATTTCAAAATTTGATACTAAACAATGAGAAAGATATTTTAGTTTCATATTTTAGAAAATTTATTTAATACTCAATTTAAATGGTAAGTGATAAACTCTGAGGCTAATATATAGATTGGGGGGATAGTTACGACTTTTATAAATTAAGAAAATTATATTTACAAACAAAAATAAAAGTAAATCAAGGCAATTCCTATAAAAAATTGCAATCTTGTCATCGTACGTAGATGTTTTAACTAAATTTATTAGAGAACATGCGTTATAAGGTAGGAAAAGAACTAGGTTCTATAATAATTAATTACGAGAGAATTACTGGTTTGCACGATGCAAATATTAAACAAAATGTAAAAAAAGACATCAACCTATAATTCCTTTGTGATATATTATTATAAATTTTCAACGTTTTACTTTTCAAACATTGGGTGGTGTTCTCAGCATTTTAGGTCACTTATACATATACATATACATATATATATATATATATATATATTGACATTTAAACCAGTCAATGAGTCACCCTTGAGAAGCAGGTAGCAGAGATGCCAAATCTGATATGGTCTTTGAATTTCAGATTAATTAATATTAGCATAATTATTTATCATATGACTACAAAATAGAATAAACTAAAAGTTATTAATTTTCCTTTATTTTCTAGTTACACAACTGAATAGAAAGCAACAAGAATGTAGCTCTCTTCTTTTTGAAGTAATTACAAAAGGGAATGTCATTGTGGAAAGGTGACCCTAGGGAGGGATGGTGATTTTAGAGGAGGTAAAGCCGAAAATAATGGAGCGGAAGGTGATATCTTTTGTAAAGGGTTATGTATGAGGCTGAGAAGTTGAGATGAAGCAACCTTTCTATGGACCTAAAGTTTCTATAGGTCACTCACTGACGCCACAACTTTCCCCACCCATCTTTAGCATTTATAACTAAAGGGTTAAATTTTGTTTTCCTCTTTTAAAAGTAATATATGCTTAAATTACAAAAATTTAATTATTATATCTTCAAAAATCATATTAATTTATTTTATTAAAATTTTTAAAAATTTTATTTTAATATTTTTTAATTAAAAACCTTAAAAGTAATTTATTCTAAATTGAAAAGATTAAATATCTTTATATTAGTGAAATATATATTTAATACTTGTTATATTATTTAAATAATAGATATAATTAAGAATATCTTAGTCAAAATAGATATAATTATACATTCAAGTCCGGTTAAAATAATATTATTTTTAGTGAAAAATCATATTTTTCCAACTAAATTTTTCAGATACACAAGTAGTTTTTCTATTGTCAGTATTTTGGTCAAACTGAATTTTACTCAACTAACAATAACTTTTTATAACCTCTACAATCTCTATTAGATGTAACTTTTTAATTTTCAATTAAACTTTGGTCCAACTTTGTCTAACCAACGATCAATTGGAAACAATTTTTTTTAGCTAATTTAATTTTCTTTTTCTATAAAGTAAATATTTTTTAAACCTAAATAACATTTTTTTTCATTTTCTTTTTGGGTAAATTGGGTTTATCTAGGTTTGGGTTATTTGTTCTTCATCATGTTCTTTTTCTTCTTCTTCATTAATTCTCCTTTTTTGATTTGATTAAATTTTCATCTCTTTAATTCTTTTGTATCAAACTTCAAATATTTTTTTTTCACTTATATCAGTAAAGGAAACAAAGTAAAAAAAGAAAAAAGATACATTAATAATCAACCCAGATCCCAACCAAAACATGTAAACAAAATAATAATAGAAAATTTGAACAAAAAAACTTTTAAAATTGTAGTCAAATCAAAATCTATAAATTAGTTTCACCTAAAATTAATTAAAAAAATGAAAGGATGAATAAGAAAGGTTGAAAGAGCTGAACTTCACTAGAATAAGGATGATAGAAGAAGGAAACCAAGAAAAAAAATAAAAAAAAAATCTTGCCAAAAATTTAGAAGGAAAGGAAGAAAAAGAAAGCTGAAGAAAGAAGAAAAAGATAAAGTGTAAAAGAGGAGAAAAAAATGAAATGTATAACTAATTTAAAATAAAAAATTTAATTTATATATAAATATAACAAAAAAAATTAATGAGTTAAAATTCACATTAAAATTTTAAACTTAAAAATAAAAAATTTGAATTTAAAGCTACAAAATAAAATTTGGTAATACAAATATATTACCAAAATTCACCCAATAACTTTACCAACTAAAGTTTGGTAATGCATTACCATTTTATATATTTATATATCTAATTATATTTTATATATAATATTTTGTATTTATATTTCTTATTATTATTATTTTCTATTATTATATAATATTTTAATTATATTATAATTATTCTAACTATATTATAGTTCTAAAAATTCTTTTATATTATTATTTGTTTGTTTTTTAATTTAAATTCTTAGTTTCTAAATATATTTTTTTTCTTTGAGTAAACAATCTTTATTTTTTTAAAGTAAAAAAAACAAGATTTGAATTCAAAAGAACATAAAACATGATATTAGACCAATTGAATTTCAGTTGGCAGATATGCCTGACTAAAATTGAGGTAAACAAACTCTATTTTTATAATTTTTTGGTTAGATTTTGACACAATTTTTGTTTATTTTCACTTTTGAGCAACTAAACAAATTTTTTTGAACTAAAAGTTAATTGAAAATTGTGCAAATGTTTAAAAAGAAAAAAAACTTTATCATAGTAGTTGAAAAGATTGGTTGAAAAAATTAAACATTGTTGGAATGATGCATCTATTACGAGTCCCACACTAAGAGAGTTTTTTTTAAAAGGAAAGTCTTATAAGAATTTGGGGGTAAAGTTTTTGGAGTAAAGTTCTCCCAAAGACTTATACTCATAACAGATAGGGCTTTCATTGAGAGTCGGTCAATCGAAAAAGAACTACCTACGAAGGATTCTGACTGGCGGAGGGGTTAACCATGATCGAATATAACGCTGCTAAGTGAAGTGTTGCAAAGTGCAGCCATCAAGATGCCGACTTCCAAAGGGGGTGGCAATATTATGAATGCCATATTAGGGAGGTTTTCTTATAAGGATTTGGGCTCCTCCACTTTAATAATTAATTTTTGGAGTGTAGTTCTCCCAAAGACTTATACCCATAAGAACATCTTTTAATTTAAAAAAAAATGTAAATTTTAGAGTAAAAAAATTATGTTTACAAAAAAAAAAAAAAGAATAAAAAAATTATGTAATTTAATTTTTTCAAAGAATAATTTAGGCTAAAATAAAAATATAAAACATTGAGCTCATCCACGTCCACTTCCCTCACCCAACATCAACGTCTCTTTCATTCCCTCTCGCCTTTAACTTTCAACCGTCAACTAAAAGCCCAGTTTTCTTGTTTCTCTCTCTCTCTTATTGATTTGTTTGAATAATCAAAGATCCTTTACCAATTTCTTTCTCTCTTTCTTTCACTCTCTCTCTCTCTCTTTCTCTCTCCTTTTTTTTTTTAACATTTTTTTGCCAGTAAATGAATTACAAAGCGAGAGACAAGTCAACCCACGTGACTAACATTATATTTATCTTAACAGACTTTATAATATTCCAAAAAAAAAGCAAGAGAATTTTGATTTGAAATACTAAATACTATCAAGACATACACCTGACTTGTTTCGTGAAACATGAGTATTGAATTAATGTTGTAATAAACCGAAAGTTTACAATGAAACATTGGAAGCCATTTAAATTCATTCCTGAATGGAATTATAGTTAATTATTAATTTTAATTGGTGTGACAAAGAAAATGAACACACTAACGGGATCACTTTTGTGTCCCCAAAGTCAAACGCATGTAGGGAAATTAGTGTGTGGATATGAGAGAGGAGGGGCGCAAAATTTCTGTTATTGAGTATGAAATCGATGGGGTGGCACACGAAAATTTTACAAATCAATTATCCACTTCTCACATGCTTTTATAAATTTCTGTGTATTGCTTCATGGCCCCGGGAAAGTCGCAGAATAGACTCCACATTCAACAGTTTGCTTCCTGTTTTACTGTTAGTACCATGAAACTAGACAAACAAATTGCAAAAGCTTATCCACATTCACTATCCATCCCGAGACTTTTCCAACAACAATGGATTTTGTCCCCCTGTATAATATATATCTCATATATAGAACATTTTCGATTTATTTATTACGATCCACGTCAATTTGATGAAGAAAAACACAAAAAATTAAAGAGCTTGTACTTTTTTTCAAGGCTGTAATTATACATAACACAAGCTATGACATCAACTTCTTGAAATTAATTAATTGTTTTTCAAAATAGGAAAGCCCTTAATTAGTTATAAAATAAGAAAAATTTCACCAGACAAGCACTGTTTCAACTTTCAACACACTTGCATAGCTATCGAACACATGTCCCTCGGCCATTATAATTATGTTCATAGGATCTCAATGCTTGCATTTGCATTTGAATTTTATGCGCAATGAGATTCGTCAAAGCCAGAGTGGCTAATTGAACTCAGGCTATTAAACTAGCTTGTCAAACCCCAACAGTACGTGGCGTTAGTGGTTCAAATAATTTATCAATTATAATTAGCTTGGGATCCCACATTGGACTTTTCTGATTTCTACTTTCTTTTCGCGTCGGCAAAGCCTACTTTCGATCATAAAATAGATGCTGCTTTCATCACTTTATTTTGTTTACACATTTGCTACCGTACACATCAGAAATATATTGTTGTGCACGTCATAAATATGATCCAATTTATATTACATAAAATTAATAATCTGATAGACATAAGTTAAACTTATCCTTCGTAGTCAACTGAGAAGGCATTTTGTATTTTGCTTTTACCTTGCACATACAGATATCTTTTCTCCCACGACTCCGTGGGTGTGACTTGTACTGATATTATAAGTCATTTGGATGGGTTATTAAATTAAGTGATTACCTGTCCTCAAATGATTCCTAGCTAACTTAATAATTCTTAAACAAATAAGTTGTTTTCAGCTTATTTTTGTTAGTTGAAATCGGTGTTCATGAAAATGCACTAAAAGCAGTTTATTCATCCGATAAACATTCATGAATTCAAAAGAAAAAAACCAATGTAACTTAAGCGGGACGTATTTTGGTGTTTATATATTCGTATGAGATCCATACGATGACGATGGACCATTTACATGTAAGTTTTATTCAGGATGTATTGGGGCGGGTTGGGTTTTTTACTGTCCATTCTCGCCCTCTTCACTTGTAATATGCTCTATTCCTCTTTACCTCGGTGGTTCCACCCCCTTAAAAAAAAAAAAATAGAGTCAAGAATCAAAAATTAAAAATATTTATTTTAAAGGACTTAGTATTATTATTTTAAGATAGATTACCACTTATTTTAAGTAAAATTTTTTAAACTTAATAATAACAGATCTTTTAAAATAAGTATTTCTAATTTTAAATCCTTAACTTTAATTCTAAAAAAAAGGTTCCAACCCTGCATGATTGGAGCATGTAGAATGGGGTAGAATATTTGTTTATAATAAATTTAGAAAAACAAAAAAAAAAGTTATAAAACACAACATCAAAGTAGTCAAACAAAATAACATAGTAGACTGTTTTATTTTTAGGTGAACAATTATATAATATTATGTTAAAATTTAAATAACTTTAAATAATTAATCAAATAATAAATTTTTAAACATTATAATAAAAGATAATGAGGCAATGAACCGATCGAGATATGTGTGCCTCATCCCCCCTCTAAATCCAAACATTTCTACTTAATTTTTTTTCAATTTTTTTTTCAAATTTATCATGATAATTGCTCCACTATTGAATTACCTGCCTCAAATAAGTTGCGACAAGTTGGGTTGGAGTAAGCTGAAATTGTCATCCCTAACCCCAAGATGGCAACTAGTACATTGCTATAATGCACTACTTATTAACAAGTGAAAATTGCAATAATGAGATAATAATAAAAGTAATGATATATATTATATATAAATCTAGAAGTACTATGTACACTATGTACCCCAATTATGATGTAATTATTATAAATAGATAAAAATATTTTGTCTATTTTATTAGATTTATTACCTTAATTGTACTCATTAATTACACAAAAAATCAAATTGATCTTCTTAATAATTATTAATTATTAAACAAGTTAGTATTTTAAGTAATTAAACATAAAATATTTAATAAAATAATTTTTTGTAATATTTAATAATTATTATATTATAACCAAAATTAATAAGATTTTAATTCATAGTAGCCTCACTTAACAACGATGAGAAGAAAAAAAAGGTAAATTATCAAGTGCTTCACGTACTATACCCTACAAGAGTCAATTAAGGAGCTAGGACTCTTAACAAGTAGAGTGTAGAAAAAAAGGGTTAATTATCTAGCAAATCAATGTCGCATCCCTCATCTCCCTGGACTTGTGATTTGGCATATAAATTTTCCCTCATTGTTCGCTGTGTGCCCAACATTTTGCTCAGCGAATATGGTTCATTTCAATTTCATCCCATTCCCTTGAGGTTCTCTCTATATCTCAATCAAGTGGGTACAGGTGCAGCTATATATAAACACTTTTGTGAAATTTCAGTCCCGTGCATCATCCATTTCCCAGCTCCATCGCTTGCATTCTCTCTTCCATGCACGGTGAGTTTGGATGTCGCCAATTGGCCTCGGTATATCCAATTGCGTTTTTCGTTTACTGTCAAACTTACATAAGTTTTTTTTTTTTAAATAAATAATTTTCTAAACAAATTCGATTTTTCTGTTTTGAAAAGAAAAATTTGTTTCTAAACGCGCCAATCATTTTTCCTATCCAACACAGCATTATATATCTTTAAGTCAATAAATTAAATGATTCTGACATCACTTTTCTTCGGCCATAAATTATCCAACCCCCCTCCTTTTCTTTTCTTCCGCCCTCCAATTTTCCCATATTTGTATATACATATACATATATATATATATATATAGTGAAGACAAAGGTTTCAGAAATAATTCCCTTTTTAAAGATTTTATGCATTTCGGGGTCTTACTAGTGTATAGTATTACATACTTTCTACATATACACTGCAATTAGCTTATTACTCGTTTTGGCTATAGTTTGAACATTTTGAGTACAACCCTTTAACTTTTAACCTTGTGAATATATATGCCTATTCTGTGAATTCTATTAATGCTAGCTACACATGAATCACCCCTAGTCATGAGATTTATCAATTACAGCACGCTGAGTTCCGTGGGCATGTGCATGCTCACTTTTGTCACAGTATCATCACTCTTCATTCTTTACGTGTAAAAAACCTTTAAGAAATAATTCACATGATAAGTGCCTATGAAGAGATAAATGACAAATTAACTTTATTGTGATTCCATGGGCATTTGTGTAGCTTGTAGATATAAAAGGAAATATATACAAAAACAAGAATATGATCGGTTCTTTGAGAAATAATTAAAAGGAAATTAAGGAAAGAGATTCATGGGTGGTTTTTCTTTTGGGTAAAAGTAGATTTGGTGGTTGGGATAAGGTAACAAGAAAATGGTAATTTTCTTGGTACAAAGGATTATTTTCATATGAGAAAGGATATGGATTTGGTGGTAGAGATGGAAACTTTCGTACTTTGAAATTTCACTCCCTCAAATTTGCTCATAAAAGCAGGAAATCAAAAGAAGCTAGTGGATTTTTCTTTCTCTCCTTTATTAAAAGTTTTCTTTCAATCCTAAATTCTTAGTATGTAAAAAACAAATAAAGAGTTTTCTCAAGGGATATTTTTCACGTCAACATTAGTTATAATGTATTTGGTTTCGACCTTTGTCTTGCCTCTTATTCCAAATTACAAATTCTTGTGCCTCACTTATAATTAAAAAAATACTTTAAATTAAGGTACTAATAAAAAAAAATCAAATTTGACCTTGTCATATGATATGACAGTTATGTGAGAAGATAAATGCATAAAAAATCAATCATAAAAAAAAATAAAACCTTATTTCTCCTTTCAGGCAACCATCAGACATTTAATTATTAGGAGATTTGAAGTTCAGAAAAATCGTAGCCGAGCCTTCAATTTCTTTTTTGTCTATCTGCATTTTGTTCGTTTAAGAGTTGTCATATATGAATGAACATTTCACATGCACACGGTAGTGTAAAATTGGAGCCTAGCTATATTCAGTTCCATAGATGCATAGAAGTTTATCAGTTCATTTAATTAAGACTTGAAAAACCTAAACCCAAAAAAGAAAAAGAAAGCTCAGAATTAAAATGCTTCAATAATGAATAGTGTCACTTTCCAAAGGTGATGGAGGAAACCAAAGTCCCTATCTCAAGCATTAGTGGTAGTGCCTCTTCCTTTTTCTTTCTCTTTTGTCAAAGGGAGGGGCATCATCACATGTGATGCGTTGGGGCAAATAATGAAGGCAAAATTAGTCTCTTGACATGTGAAGTATCACATATATATAGTGGATATTGCAACAACTAAACACCAAAAAGAATATGCTTTACTTCACCCTCTCATTATTTGGTACTAAAATACGTCACTATGCCTTGCCTATTGCCTCCTACTATTCCTCCTTCAACTACACCTAAGATCCTCCTAAAATTTTAACCCTCAAATAGTCCATTCACAAGGCACACAACAATTTTAATTTATGAAAAACCTTTTATTTTGTTTAATTCATATATGATAAATTTTGGGCGGCATAATTGATTCATTAAGCTGTTTCTTTTATAAATCAAATATCAAGTCTCGGTTAAAAAAAATTCTAAGGGTTACTGTGGTAATAGAAGTGAAAAGATAATGTATAATTAAAGGTATTATTATGTTTTTAAAATTTTTATTATGTATCATTTTTTTTATGTGAGGCTGCAAATAGTATAAATTTACTGACTGTAATACTTTAAAAGAGAAAATACTTAATATGAATAACAATCAATTTCTTCACATTTGGCATCAATCAAGAATCACATGGCAGCAAGCCTTAAGTATTTGTTTCTTTAAAACGTAGAATTAATACTCAATATATATTATTCTTCTAAAAAATTAATATCGATTCTTCTTTATTTTTGTTATTTAGTTATTTATTCCGTTCATTGCATGGTCCCAAACTTAAGCATAGAACAAAAGTCAGTAGAATGGTAGGGTTAGGTGGAAAGGCCAAGGTCACTCTAATAATATATATCACTTATTATTTTGATCTAAACTTGACCATCATCCAATTTTAAAATAAAAATATAAACTTAGCTCACTCTATTCAATATTTTAAAGTTTAATTTTGGATGGGCCTCCATTCTAGTTTAATAAAATTTTTAATTTTAGAATATAATAATAAAAAATGAGCTGGACTGGATTAAACCGAAGGACCTCAGTTTGTACAATCTGGACCATTTTAAAGGCGTTTACAAATGCTATTAAGTACTAATGTTTTAAAAATATCGGATTAAAAATAATTTATAATTCAATGACATTTAAAATAAATAAATATTTAAAATATATAAATTAATTAATTAAAGTATTTTATACTTAGCCATAAATTTATATAAAATAAGTTAAGTAGAATTTATTGAATATTAATTTTAATTTAAAAAGTTAAAAATTAATTTTTGATCTATTCACTGCTTAATCATTTTTGACAGATTTGATCAATTTTTTATTTTTTTTAAACCAATCATATCAATTAAAAAACACTATCAATTCATTGACTTTTTAATCCCATTGACCAATTTGATCTGATTTTAAGTAATACTAAGCACCAATATTTCAAGGGACTGATTAATTCAATGCCCACAAGATTGAAATACTGATGAAATTTAGAGGGAAGTAACTTAAACTAACAAGGCACCTGACGCGCCAGATGTGGAGGCATTAGTTTGATGGAGTTAGGGCTTCTTGATGAACTGCTTTGCTGAGAGGTCCCATCGGTCATACCATGGTGTGTTGACTCCTGCGTTATTACTTACTTAATTATTGGTTGTTTACCTTGGAACGAGGAGCCCACCGAGCTCACACGCTCTTTTGCACATATATTATTTTATCATTTTAATAATAGTAATTATTTCAAATCCTTTGAAATTATGTTCAACTCTCTTATTTTTGTCACTATCAAGATGCCTCTTCCATCGACTATTCAAAATCCTCTCCTGTCTTCTCAGGGCTACTCGTCTATAAATATTTTCAGTTGCAGATATTACAAAATTAATTTAGGAAATTAAATTTCTCATAATTTTTTAAATTTAAGATATATGTATAAACTCTACATAATGTATGTAGTAATAAACACATTTATTAAATGCTTGAATAATTGAAATCCATCCAATAAACTATTTCCTGAGTTGTTCATGGCATAGTTTCAGAGCATGATGGACATGTGCGATGTCTCTAGCCAAGTTTCTCTACTATTCTTCGGTGTGTCAGTGTGAGGGAATGCTTTTTATAATATTTTTTTTGCTCCCACGTACTGTATATGAGGCTCTGTGCATTTTATTTTGCAATACAAATCACGTATTATGTTGTAAAAATTGTTGAGCAAATATCACGAGAAATGGAGTCTCTTTATCATATGATTTTTTTTTCTTTATATAAGGGCATTTATTGGAAATAAAAAGTAGCTAAAAAATGAGGAGTGAAATATACATACTTAATTAAAAAATAGTGAAAGCAGTACGGTTATAATTCAAGATATATTTTTCATGGAAGAGATCAGTTTTTTCCTTTTGAAATATAAGTGTAGATAATTTATTTTAACATTTTCGATTAAGGTCTTATTATTACTAACATTTTTTTTTAGCTTTGGTATAAAGACATTACATGAGCTCTAGATGTTAGCAAGACTTGAATCTGCACAATATGAATGACGCAAAATTTTATCCATTGTTTTTTTACCAATTAAACTAATTCATGTTGCTATCCAAAGGAATTTTCAATCAAGCCACTTCACCCTTTTACTTAATTACCAACATTGGGGGGGGGGGGGGGAACTTCCCTTGATATCCATTAATTAGTATTCCGGATCCTTCCTAAAAATGACATTTCAATTTGAACCCGTTTTTAATGGTACATCATAAGTATTTCTAATATTAAATTGTTGAAATTATGTTTTTGTTATGGTAAATTGAAGAAGAACAAAACATATAACATTTGCCTATATTCATGTTTCTCATGCCACCTGAATTTAAGTACTTTTTTTTTTTTGATACACTCGGAAACAAACCTGAATTTAAGTACTTGTGACGAAGGTTTTTATTTTTTCCCCTCTCTCTTTTAATAGGGGAATAATAAAAATCAAACTATTTATGACGTGTTCTTACAAACATATAGATGAAAGTTAAAGATAAAAAACTTTTAACTTTAAATTTTTAAAAACAAGTCAGAAACAAATTTTTTTGAAGTGATTTTTTCAAATGTCAAAATTTAAGTTTCTCTAAAACCATATTTTTAAAGTCATTGATAATTTAATTGTTAGGAGTTTGGATAATTTGCAATAATTCTAAGATTTGCTTCTTTGCGTTGTCGTATAGAAAAACAATTTTTTTTATTAGAAACACTCATATTAAAAAAAATTCAATTCTACACTAATTGAAATAGTTGAAGCGAGTGAATGTTTGGATAAAAATTCTAGTTCAAGTCGTTGTAATGAGTTATTAATCTCTAAAAAAAAAAAAGCTGTTTTTTAGTTTCAAAGATAATATAAGGTCTTAATACTTAAAAATGAAAAAAAAAGAAAAGAAAACGGATAGGAATGTATTTTCTTTTATTAGGCTTGGTTTTCCATTTCATTGTAAATTTCTTTTTCTTTTGAAAATCCAGTATATCAAAATGTAATGTAGACGTGTTAATTTATTAATTATATTATATGAACTGTATAAGATATACTAACACAGTGATGCTTTATATATTATGGGAAAAAATCCATAAGGTTACAGTTTATGATATTTATCCTCTTTTGTCATAATTTATTGAGATATAAAAGGATTTGAATCATAATTTCACAAGAATATCTATCACTGTCTGAATGTTTTCACAACTAAACATTTTAGCCTCAGAAAAGGACATTACCATTTATGATAATGAATCAAATAATACATCACCACCCACCGGCTTAATTTCAGTATTAAATCAATCCTTTAAAATTGGAAATAATCTTATTACTAATTAGATGAGGCTATATGAATGTGGTTCATGAATACAAACAATGGTAATATACAAGGGATGAGGATAGTGATCCGCTATTAATTGCAGAATACGTAATTAATTTTGAATAAATTGATTGCCAAACCAAGTGAACTATTACCCTACCCTACTTTATTCATCATTAATTCCAATTTATAGCTGTAATTGAGAGTTGAAGTTTGTCTGATGAATGTTTTTGTAACTTAAAATTGTCCAAAATAAGAATGGTTTTCGCAGAAGATTTTTATTTTGTTTTGATTAAAAATGGACAAGAATTGTTGCCTCCAAAGTTGGTGAAGAAAAAATAGCGTACCCTACTTCCGTAGTTGACAAAGATGCACACTGCAACAGTAGCAGTCTACGTGCGTCTTTAAAATTCGTTTTAAAATTACGTTTGTGTAAAAATAAAAAATTGTTACTTCCTTAAAAATGCGATTTTGGACTCCGAAAATACAGAAACAAACGCACACTACACCTGCCAATCATACTCCTTCCCTCACGAATACGTATATTTTAATTTCCACCATTATGGCAATTTAATTTACCATCTCTTTTCGTAATTACTATTTGATTTGGAATCTCAAAAAGATTATCATTTATTTAATTCTTTCACCATTCGCGATAGTCAAAACTCGTCGTTTTCTCGTTTTCTCTCTATAAATACACTACCCCTCTCCCCCCCCATTCTCTCCCTGACTCACTATCACTCACATTCTACCTTCACCATTGATCATCTTCTTCTCTTCTTCCCTTAAAAGGGTCTGGGTGTTTGGAGAGAAAGAAAATAACTGTACCTTTTACAGGGGTTGTGTGTTTGGAGACACAGAAAACTAGTATAACTGAGCCTGCTTGAGCCAAGTTGACGACGAAGTCATGGAAGGAGGCGTACCAGAGGCCGATATGTCGGCTTTTAGAGAATGTTTAGCTCTGTCATGGAAGAACCCTTATGTTCTTCGCCTCGCTTTCTCTGCTGGAATTGGTGGTCTCCTTTTTGGTTATGACACTGGTAAATCATCTCTCTTTTCTGTGTATTATTAATTTATAATCCATTTCAATCTGTTTTTTCTCAGTTTCTGACCAATTCCTCTGTTTTTCTCTGTTTTTAAACATTTATTTATGTGTTTCTCTGGCTCTGTTTTATAAACTCTGTTACAAACACCCATTTACAATTTTATTTGGTCTTGGGGTTCATCATATGGTTTTGATGAGTATGTGCAGGTGTGATATCCGGGGCTCTTCTGTATATCAGAGATGATTTCAAAGCTGTGGATAGGGAGACTTGGCTGCAGGTAATTAATGCTTATCTCCAGAGTCACAGACTTGAAATTTTAGCCTTTCATCCAAACCTCTTGTTTCTTGTGATTTTCTCCTATATTTTAATGGACATCAATGGCCCTTACATTCATTTCACTTGACATCCACCAAGTTGCACAAAAAAAACAAAACCTCTGGTTTCCCAATCACAAATCAGTTTGACAAAACACAATCTATCTTCCAAAAGAGAAAATATATCTATTATAGTTTATTATCAAAGCCTTTAATTTTTTATATTTTTCATGAATTTTATTCACAGTTTTGCTATTACTATGGGAAATATTGCCCCACTCTGCTTTTTTGCTCTGTGCTCACGAGAAGAATACTCCTTCAATTGTAATCGATTAATTAAGTAACCCCCTCTTTCATGAATTTTAAAATATGTTTCGGTGGATCTATCAAGTATCACCTGATCCGGGTTCACTGGAAGAGATCCGTTTAATTTATTATGGATAGCAATTATTTGGTTATTTACTTTATTTTGTTGAAGTAAACGGTGGAGCAGATTCCCTACTTTTGGTTTCTCTTGGTCAAAAGAAATGAGATATCCCTACTAATATTGACAAGTGTCTCAACCTTCCTGGGCCTCTACCATTTTGCAGTTCACATTCCATTGGCCCAATATGGGCCTTTGTTCCGCAAAGCTGAGTTGGACATCCTTTCCGTCATCCCATCAAATTTTCCCATCTCTTTTTCTTATTCTGTTCTGACAAAAAACCCTGCATCGATTCACAAAAGCAACAGTAGTATTTAAACCAATGAATAAATGGAATACAATAAATGTTGAAAGGCAAATATTAAGTAACTCAAAATTGATGCTCATTTTCTTCCTAAATAATCTGTTCAGAGCAAGATGTGACAACATTGTGTAACAGAAGTTAGTTTTTTTTTAATTCTACTTTTTTTTGTTTTTAATAATTTCAAAATTTTCTTATGTTTTCTAATTTATTATGCAAAGGTAGAAATATGAACTCATTCAACTCTTCACATGACTTTTTCCCATAGAAGAAAAACATACAAATCAGAAGGTAACCGTTGATAGAATCCCGCATTTTCAACTTCTGAGTTGGTCATCAAAACTTTTAAAAGAAGAAATTTAAGTAACAAGTTCTTTAAAGATACTTGTTTAATCATGATCTGCAAATTTATTCGAAGAGTGAAGCGACCTATCACTGAGTTGGAATTGTGAAAGCTTAGCATAAAAATGGTAAAAATGGATGTTGATATAACAGGAATCCATAGTGAGTATGGCACTAGCTGGAGCAATCATAGGAGCTGCAGTTGGTGGATGGATCAACGATCGTTTTGGAAGGAGGGTAGCAATCCTTCTTGCAGATGCCCTCTTCTTGACTGGTTCTATCATCATGGCAGCTGCTGTGAATCCTGCTGTTCTCCTCGTTGGTCGAGTTTTAGTTGGCCTTGGTGTTGGAATGGCCTCCATGGCTTCTCCTCTCTACATATCTGAAGCTTCTCCCACTAGAGTTCGAGGAGCCCTTGTCAGCCTTAACAGTTTCCTTATCACTGGGGGACAGTTCCTTTCCTACCTCATCAACTTGGCCTTCACCAAGGTAAAACAAAACATCTTTTGTTTTTGCTCATTGAGTCTAGGTTGATGTAAACTATGTTAGTGTCCATTGAACATGACTAGTTTATTTTGATATACATGCGTACAGGGGCTTCATTCATATTTTGCTAGGTGTTCAAACTTTTTATTTTGTCTAGATTATTGTAACTTATATGTTTGAAGATATTGCTGATTGAAATTGTGTGAGTAATCATATGTTCAGGCACCAGGAACATGGAGGTGGATGTTAGGAGTAGCCGCAGCGCCAGCTGTTATACAAATCGTCCTAATGATTATGCTCCCAGAATCACCCCGTTGGCTGTTCCGAAAGGTTTATTCAGCATCACTTTAAGATATTGCATGTAGTCCTTCCGAAAAGGCTATATTTTAACTTTCTATTTTTGGTTTATCATTGAAAAAACAGGGAAGGGATGAGGAAGGAAAAACGATTCTAAGGAAGATTTACGCACCGGAAGAAGTTGAGGCTGAAATCCAAGCATTGAAGGAGTCAGTGGACTTGGAAATTAAGGAAGCAGAGTCATCGGATAAGATAAGCATGGTCAAACTTTTGAAAACTACAACTGTGAGAAGAGGACTATATGCAGGAATGGGGCTCCAAATCTTCCAGCAATTTGTGGGTATCAACACTGTCATGTACTACAGCCCCACCATAGTTCAGCTAGCAGGCTTCGCATCCAACCGAACAGCACTGCTTCTATCACTTATCACTGCCGGGCTAAATGCTTTTGGTTCTATTCTGAGCATATATTTCATTGATAGGACTGGGAGGAAGAAGCTTGCTTTAATCAGTTTGTCTGGAGTTGTGGTCTCCCTTGCTCTTTTAACTGTTATTTTTCATGAAACTGAAACTCACTCCCCAGCCATTAGCGCCATTGAAACTCAACGCTTCAATGGTACCATCTGCCCTGATTACAGCACAGCTCTTAACGGTGGTAGATGGGACTGTATGAAGTGCCTGAAAGCTCATCCAGAGTGTGGATTCTGTGCTTCTAGTGCTAACAAGGTAATATATCTTCCCTTCTTTAAGCTTTGATTCCACGTCAAACGCTAATTTAATTCAAAAGTTCAAATTATTAAGTAAAAATTTATGACTAGTTTTATTATAGTACCTAACTAGTTCTTCCAAAAATCACACCATCAGCTTATTTCAAATGTCATATTGCAATTTATTACTCATTAGGATATTAAGCATCATTGCATGACCAGTTTATGGAAAAATGTTATTTTCATCATCATTCTGAGTTCCTACCTTACTGTTAAATTCTTGTGCAGCTCTTACCTGGGGCATGTTTGATCTCCAATGACACAACCAAGGGTCAATGCCATGATGAACACAGGCTATGGTACACTAGGGGGTGTCCTAGCAAAGCTGGTTGGGTTGCAATAGTTGGGCTTGCACTCTACATTATCTTCTTCTCACCTGGAATGGGAACTGTTCCATGGGTTATAAACTCTGAGATCTATCCTTTAAGGTATAGAGGAATCTGTGGTGGAATGGCATCTACAGCAGTATGGGTGTCGAATCTGATTGTGTCCCAGTCCTTCTTATCCTTGACACAAGCTATTGGGACGGACTGGACATTCATGCTGTTTGGGATCGTTGCTGTTGTAGCGATTTTCTTTGTCATCATTTTCGTACCAGAAACTAAGGGGCTTCCAATGGAGGAGGTGGAGAAGATGCTGGAAGGAAGGACTCTGAACTTCAAGTTTTGGCAAAGACGTTCTAGCTCAGAGAAGCAGTGAAATGACTTCGTGATGCAGAAGTCAGTTTGTGTGAATCTATGCTAATTTTTAATCTTTAATTGTGCAACTATATATACATATATATATATGGATGGGATTGCACATATGGCTTTTTATGACTAAGAAGCCGTAGTTAGAGTAGCATTTTAGCGTTAATACATCATCCATCTTCTCCGGAACTCGAAAGAATAGGGTTTCGCGAAGACATTTATCGAACTGCTTAAATATATTTATGACATGCTGCCTTGTTTTTCATTTTGAGATTAAAATGATGAGAAACTTACAAGAGAGATGGGTGAATAATTATGAGTGGAAATATTATATGCTTACTAAAGAGAATATAATGAATGCAGTGATCACCTTTTGGCGTCCTTTGTTTTTGTAAAGCTTCTGTTCCAATTGGTATGACATAACCTAATATCAAGATTTCAATATTCAAGTAAAATTTATTGTCAAGTATAGCATAGAAAGAGGCTATATTCCTAAACGATCTCACTGAAATTCTCTCCTTTTGTCATCATGAAAGATAAAGATATAGATAATGATATACTAAGAATAGGCTTACTGATAAGGAGCTTGCAGGGATTATAATGAAGAAGAAAATGACATTGATAGCCTTCTTTAGAGTAGAAGGTAAACTCCAAAGGAAGAAAACAAGCGCTCTCCCTCTATCATACCCGTATTCTTCGTGAAAAGCCCCCTGTACAGCCTACCCATTCCCTTCCTGTTCGACCCAGTAGTTCTCTCTTCATATCTCAACTAACTATTGCCACGTGCCTGCAATGCTACTTTCATGCTTCCCTTTTTCTCCATTACATAATCTTTGGTCCAGTGTGGTAATTTGGTAGCTCTTTTGTTCTTGTTTTCTTTTGCTTCTTTTAGACCCATATCACCCTTTTGGCCCATATCCACTTGGATATCAGCATTTGGGTTCTTGTCACTATCAATTGCCACCTCTCTGCAATAACCTTGTCCTCGAGGTCAATATAAGGAAATAAGTCAATAATAGTATCCAAAACCTTCCGAGTGGCCTTATCACAATGCTATCTTGACCACTCCTCTGACACCTGCTTGAGCACCTTGCCTTCCAGCTCCACCTCATGAGTGGCTAATATCGCAAATGGCTAAATGATAGAAGGACGGTGTAAAGGCAATTGATCACTGATGATAAGTTGTGTGTCACCCACGAACGACTTGAGCAATTAAATGTGAAAAACAGGGTGGATTTTTGCTTCTACAAGAAGGTCTAACTGATATGCTACTACACCCACTCTAGACTAGACTTTATAGGGCCCAGAATATCTCTTGGATATCTTGAAATTCAGAGGAGCAGGCGCACAGGTTTGGCGGTACTTGTGTAACTTCAGCCACATTAAAAACTTCTTCCCTCTGCATATCAGCTCTGACCCTCTTTCGTTGCTGAGCTGTGGCTAAGTTGCGTTGCAGCACCTGGGACAAGATAGAACGATCTTGCAGCAGATTGTCTACCTTAGCCACTAAAGAATGCTGAGCTTGGTAAGTCAAACGATTATCGGGAGGCCTACCATATAGTGCTTAGTAAGGAGACATCTTGATGGCTGAATGGTAGCTTGTCTCATAACAACATTCCGCCCACAGCAAATAGAAGGACCTCAACTTGGGCTTGTGGCATACGAAAAAGGAAACATACTGCTCTATCCCACAATTCACTACTTAAGATTGTCCATCTGTTTGTGAGTGATAAGCAATGCTATACTTCAATGTGGTGTCACTATGAGTCAAAAGGTATTTCCAGAACTTATTCAAGAACAAGGGATCTCTGTCGGTGACAATGCCATTAGGAAAACCATGTAGGTGTACAGCAAGGTCTATAAATGTGGTGGCCACTGTCGCTGCTATGTAATGCTTTGTGACGGCACCAAAGTGGGCAGTCTTGGTGTATCGATCCATCTATCTCCAAGATTGCAACATGTCCCTTAGATGAAGGAAGTCCGGTAATGAAGTCCCTTGTGATCTCTTCCCATGGATGTTAAGGAATTGTTAGGTGTTGAAGGAGGCCAAGGGTTTTGGTGGCGCATATTTCACTTGTTGACAGAGCAAGCACCTTTGAATGTATTCTGGTATTAGATTTTTTTTCATGGATGGCCAATAAAAAGTAGCAGCCATTAGTTTCAAGGTTTTTGTGACCCCTGCATGTCCCCCAAGAGGTGAATCTTGGAACTCCTCGAGTAACATGGGAATGACCTTGGAGTCAGCAGAAAGATAGACCCGATCATGAAAAAACAAGATGCCATTGGTTACCTTCATACCTTTCATGAAGGAAAATTCATGGCGAGGTTGGTGTTCACTAGTACAGGCGTTGAAGGCAGACGCAGCAGACACAGGGGGCACATCCTGGTGAGTAGAACGTCCTCTGTCCAAACATAGTGAGAGACCTTCTGAGTCGCGGTCAAACAATCAACTGCGAGTTTATGCTGGATATTTCAGCATCTAGGTTCTTTGCTGCCTCGTATTGGTCTAGCATCTGTCACGCTTCCAACATCCTCTGAAGAGATTAATCATGGTTTTAAGACTGTCAGGCTAGTATCATCCTTCTCAAACTCATCACTTGCATCATACCTGCCAAGAATAGAGGCAACAGTGAGATATAAGTTGCTGTTTAAAAATAAGACAAACATAAATCTTGGCTTGAAGGCAGACCATAGTCCAATTTCGTTCACTCAATGAAATGAGATTCAGATGGAAAATAAAAGGAATTGAGAAGTTCTTTGTTTACATGCCTATTATCTACTAATTTTTTTTTAAGACTGAATCTATAAGAATTTCTCAAAGAAACTAATAATAGAACCGGAGGTAAGGAAGGGGAGAGAGAAAAATAGAACTTGCCAAAAGACAGGGAAAATCCATGAATCTTGCCTCGTCTCTGCGTCATCTAATTTGAACGTAATCTAAAAACATCTAGTTGAGAAGAAGCATGTGAGATATGGAGATTAGAGAAGTAATTTGTGTATATCAACAGAAAAAAAACTGCTGCTAGTCTATCGATTTTGTTCAACATTTCCTGCTTCAAACATAAATTTGAACCCCTTTGATTTGTTTATGGCACTTGTATCCCTAATTGCATAAATTAGTGACCGACAAAGTTACTTTAGCCAGCTATTTATCATAATTGGTTACACTGAATATACAAACCGATTACAGTTTAAGGTCCACCCCATGCTTAAAAGGGCATTATGGTATAATTAATCTTGAAAGTTTATTAACAGGAATATCCAATTACAGTTCCTGTCACTGCTGGTGTATGTTACACTTCAGTTTATAAATATTCCCCTAGAGCAATGGTCACTTCATGATGTTGCTAGATATAACAGTGTATCTCCATCCATAATGGAATTTTTTGCAAAAGCTTAATTTTATTGGCATCGTCACGTAAAACCATATATTACAGTGTTAGCACCAGCGTAGAGTTAGAATTACTTGTGGTAGTTTCCAAGTTCACCTAAAAAACTTAATATGCAACACATGGCAAGTCAAATTAAACTAGTAGACAAACTGTTAATCTCTATCCCGATCAATGTCTTTCATTATTGGCCACAGAATTATCTGGTTATGGTAAGATTGTACAACAAAATTACACCCAAAAAAAAAAAATCACACTCACGAAAAACTTCAAAACCACACAGAAAGAATTTTGTAGTACTACAGGAAGGATCAGAAATTGATAACAAAGACGCTTGGTTGGTAGCTTATTAGAACTAGTTTCATAGCTCACATGGGCTTGTGTGTCGGAAAGGATAGGAAAAGAGTGTAGGGAAGCCTATCTAGATCATTGAAACAAAGAAAACGAAGACATGGAAGGAGGAGTAGTAGATGCTGATATCTCTGCTTTCAGGGAATGCATTGCTCTGTCATGGAAGAATCCTTACGTTCTTCGCCTCGCTTACTCTGCTGGAATTGACGGCCTCCTCTTTGGCTACGATACTGGTTAATACTATACTTTACTAACCCTTTCCAAACAAATATCTTTCCCTTTTTCTTGCTAACTATCACTCTGTTTTCTCTGTTTTTCATTTTCTTATAAACTACACCCATTTTTCTGTTTGTTTCTGTTTCTGTTTATAACTACCTATTACTCTGCTCCATTAAAATTCACCTGGGGTTGGTGATGGGTATGTCCAGGAGTGATATCTGGGGCTCTTCTATATATCAGAGATGATTTTAAAGCTGTGGACAGAAATACTTGGTTGCAGGTAATGTTTGTTTTAATTTTTAGTGTATATACATTCAAATGCTTATTTATTTTTTTCTTGTCTTTATAAACCAAAAGAAAGCCTCCGCCGCCACCCCCAAAAAAAAGGAAGAAATTTTTTTTTCGTTTTTGGTTTTCCAAAACAACATCCTTCTCGTCTTTTGTTGACTACAACATTCTCTTTTTCTTTTGGGTCATAATCATCCCTGTTTTTTTTTTTTGGGGGGGGGGGGGGTGCGGGCGGGGGTGGTCATTCAGAAATCCCACTTGAAACCTGTTTTTTTCGACTGGACATCCCACTCAATCAACAAGCATATATGTTTTTCTGGTTTCAATCATCTAGAGCCTCCATCATACTGGGTCACGAATTGTGTTGGTCCAATAACGGTGTCGGCTTGGCTACTTACATTCAAATTTAGAACACCGGCAAGCTAGAGAGTGGAACTTATAGGAGTATATTTTGGTTATCCAAAAATGACAATACTATTAATTGATTTTCTTAAAAAAGAATTGTATCCTTTTATACTACTTAATAGTTCAATTTTGTGTTCAACCTTATCGAATATTTTCTCCTTAAAAGATTATATAATATCATTTTATTATTTTTAGAAGGATAAAACTAAATTAAATAAACAAATCTTCTCTCTATTTTCAAAAATTTATATAAAATTTTTTTAAATTCTATTGAAATTATATAAATCTGTTCTGAATTTTGTTAAAATTACATAAATCTTCCTTTTATTTTCAAAACCAATACAAAGTTTTCATAAGTTTTATTAAAATTATATGAATTTTTTCCGAATTTCTTTGTAACTACACAAACCTTCTTTCTATTTTTAAGAAAAGTCTATACATATTTTTAAAAATAGAGAGAGAGATTTGTATAATTTTAGAAAAATTCAAGAGAAATTTATATAATTTTAGCAACATTTAAAAAAGTTTGTGTAGGTTTTGAAAATATAAAGAAAATCTGTGTAGTTTTAGCAAAATTTAGGAAAAATTCATTTATTTTACTTGAAAAAATTTAATTGATCATAAAGTTATCTTCAAAACAAAAATGTTTCTATAATCACATCACATTCCCTTCCTAGTATGGATCTAAATTCTACACAATTGCAGTAGGCTAAAAGTAGTATTTTATATGACTGTAGGGTATAATTTCATTATTGAAGACTTTAGAATTGATTTCGTGTTTTGTTTCCGTCTAAGATAATTATTCTGAATAAGTGGCTAAACCTCTAATTAAAATTTGTATTTGCATAAAACTCTGTTGCACAAGTTTTAGGGTGATATCAACTGAAGATGTTCTCATAAAAAAAAAAAACTTTACAGCTATTTGTATTATTATGAACGGCGGTGAAACTCGATGAGACAGGAATTGATAGTAAGTATGGCACTTGCTGGGGCAATCATAGGGGCTTCAGTTGGTGGATGGATTAATGATCGTTTTGGAAGGAAAGTAGCAATCCTTCTTGCAGATGCCCTCTTCTTTATAGGGTCTGTGGTCATGGCTGCTGCTCCGGATCCGGCTATTCTCGTCGTTGGTCGAGTTTTGTTGGTCTTGGTGTTGGAATGGCGTCCATGGCATCCCCCTTATACATCTCAGAAGCTTCTCCCACCAGAGTTCGAGGAGCCCTGGTCAGTCTTAACAGTTTCCTTATAACTGGGGGACAATTGCTTGCCTACCTCATCAACTATGCCTTCACTACAGTAAGATCCTTCGTTAAGCTCTTTCGGTTTGTCATATTCATGCTTATATTTCAGGACCCTGCTTAAAGGAATCATGTCAAGTTTTGTATAGATAAATGCAATCAGTTCATTCATATTCTGCTACCCTTTCAGAAGTATTTTTTTGGATAATATGTTCACGCATTTTGTGGGTCATCTTATGCAGGTACCAGGGACATGAAGGTACATGTTAGGAGTAGCTGCAGCCCCAGCTTTCATACAATTCATATTAATGCTATGGCTTCCAGAATCACCTCGTTGGCTGTTCAGAAAGGTTCCTTCATGATTCATTTCTTCTATAGTGTATGTACGTAGTCCTCATTCAATCCTATCTTGTGCAAATACCATGTCTTTACTTGTTCTTTTTCCTTTGTATTAAACAAAAGGAAAGGGAGAAGAAGGCAAAGCAATACTGAAGAAGACCTAGCCACCCAACGAAGTTGAAGCAGAGATTGATGCCTTGACGGCATCAGTTGAAATGGAAATTAAGGAGTCAGATTCTGCAGAGAAGATCAGCATAGTTAAACTCCTGAAAACTCCAACTGTGAGAAGGGGTTTATATGCAGGAATGGGGCTTCAAATCTTCCAACAGTTTGTGGGTATCAATATTGTCATGTACTACAGCCCTACAATATTTCAGTTAGCTGGCATTGCATCAAATCAGACAGCACTGCTACTATCTCTAGTCACAGCTGGGCTAAATGCATTGGGTTCTATTTGGAGCATATACTTCATCGACAAGACTGGGAGGAGGAACCTCCTGCTACTCAGTTTGTCTGGTGTTGCAGTCTCCCTCGCAGTTTTAACTGCTGCGTTCCATCAGACTACAACTCACACACCAATGATTAGCGTAATTGAAACGTCTCACTTTCACAATAGTACCTGCCCTAATTATCTCTCAGCTGTAGACACTACTCCATGGGATTGTACAAAGTGCCTGAAGGCTTCTCCAGAGTGTGGGTTCTGTGCTTCAGCAATTAATAAGGTAAATCTATACTATCCATATCCAGATTGAGTTCTTCCAGAGATTTCTTTAAACTTCCTGACAGTTAGCTATCTCCATTCTCCACTGGATCCTCATCTCATACATCTTTTCAACTGACCATCAGCTTCACATAGCAGTATACAAATTATTGTTGTAGCTTATTATGGAAAAATGGTTATCATCATCATTCTTCAGTTTTCATGCTGCTGTCAATTCCTTTTGCAGCTGTTACCGGGGGCATGTTTGATCTCTAATGACGATACCAGGGATCTTTGCCATGCTACACAACATAGACTATGGTATGCTAGGGGATGTCCTAGCAAATTTGGTTGGCTTGCACTAGTTGGCTTGGCACTCTATACCATATTCTTCTCACCTGGAATGGGAACTGTTCCATGGGTTGTCAACTCTGAGATATATCCTTTAAGGTTTCGAGGAATCTGTGGAGGAATGGCATCTACATCGAATTGGGTCTCAAATCTCATCGTTGCCCAGTCCTTCCTATCCTTGACACAAGCTGTTGGGATAGCATGGACGTTCATGATATTCGGGCTCATTGCTATTGCAGCCATTATCTTTGTCATTATTTTCGTACCAGAAACAAAGGGATTACCAATAGAAGAAGTGGAGAAAATGCTGGAACACAAAACTCTGGACTTCAGGTTTTGGAAGAGTCGTTCCGACCCAAAAAACAGTCTGTGACTTAAATTGGCAGCTTAATTCTTATCATCATCCTCCCCTAAATTCCAAAAGTATTGGCTTTTGTGAGAGGTGGCAAACATTACTTTTCATTGGTCGCGGAATGCAGACACATTCGCTACATTTTATGTATTGACTGGGATTTGTAGCTCATGAACTTGTTCAACTCAAAGCTAAGATTAAATTATCAAATCATTGTACTAGTATTTTAGTAATTGTGTTACTTCCCTTTAACATATGAAGCAAATGAATATTGTCTTTTTCATCTATTTGTTAGCTAGAGAATCAAATAGAACAAATGTACTTTTCCACAACATGGAGGATACAGCAAGGATGCCATGCTTGTTTTACGAAATATCGTCGATTAAATTAGGGCTGCAAATTCATGTCCTGTGTATGTCGAGGGCATTTATAATCTTTAAATCATTCAGAATCTAGAGATCCACCCCCCCCCCCCCCAAAAAAGAAACCTGATAGAACCCGAACTCTTTCCGTTCTAATTTTTATTTCTCATTAAAAGGTTATTTAAAACATCATCTAAGGATCATACAACAACCAGTCACATACTGTGCCACCCAAAACATATGCCTATGCTATCGTTTCTTCAACTCAAACCTAATAGGCTCCATAATAATAGCAATTTGCTCACCTTGACTTCAATATGCTCCATATTTTAAGCAATATTCCCACCTTGAATCGTTATGCTCCATATTTTAAGCAATGTGCCCGGCTAAAGTAAGTATTTTGACATGCTTCTTCATCCTTAGCTCATGTGGGACTGGCCCAAAAACTCTCGTGCCAATCGGCTGACCTTGCTTGTCAACAAGCACCACAGCATTATCGTCAAACTTGACCTCACTGCCATCACATCGCCCCCTTTGCATAGCCGCACGCACAACCACGCCATACACAACTTTTCCTTTTTTTATTTTTCCATTAGGATGGGCTTCCTTTACCGATGCAATTATTGTGTCACCCAATCTTGCCCCTTTCTTCCCTTTCAGAGCTTGTATGCACATTACCTTCTTAGCCCCTGAATTATCCACAACCTTGAGAACAGTCCTCATCTGTATGAAAGTGCGTTGCTGCTGCTAAAATGCATTACACTTCTTTTTGTTAAAAAAGATGGTCATAACAATGGATGGCAGAAGAGATTTGACCGATTCAAGAATATAGATATCCTACTCTAAAATGAACATGCTTTGGATCCCATTCCAGGTGTGACAATTTTGCTATATAAGAACAAATTACTGTTAAAGTACATCCTATCTATACCATATTTTTATAATAGAAAGAAAAGAAAATATAATCATTAGCGGGAAGGAAAAGATATCAAAATTTTCATACTTGGTCGAATGATCTTAAATCAACAACTCAAAGTTAACCTAGTCTTGTACACTAACCTGAGACAAGAAACTGCTGCATCCGATGTCATGTGATGTAGTGACTAAACCAGATAGATTGCTGCCTAGCCCACCAAACAGAGAACGGCCCACTGGTTTGATTTCCAACATGTGAAACACAGTGCAATACGTTAACTACCCAAAAAAATTACCATCAAGGTTTAAAGTCAGTTGTTGTTTCTATTAGAGAAAGAAAAAGGAGTTTAATGCAAGAATTAAAGAGGTTGAATATCATTGAAGAATTACACAATTTGGACTGTGAAGAATGAAGAAAGATTGACTCTAGAACTCACCCGGGTGAACCAAATAAGAAGAATATTCACATGTTTAGCTCAAGGGCCACATAATTAGGAGACCCAAGCACCTAATAATCTATCGACTAGAGACTACTGAGCGACCCATTTGTCCATCATCACATTAGTCAAAGTAGCCAACCTTTGAAACAGGGTTAGAATTGCAGCAAACTTTCTGTTGGTTTACTCGGTGTCCAGGTGAAATTTCTAAATTCACGGATAGGTTTTATATCAATGATCAAGAATAATAATTTTTACAGGATAGATTAGGAAGAAAGATGATCTGGATCAATTGAAATGCGTCATAATAGGCTTAAAATTACAGCTAACCAAAAATTCAAAAAATTAAAGCACCTGAATTGACAATTTCTTCCAGCAGAAAAATCATAATTCTGACTCAGAAAAAAATAATTCCATACTTATAGGGTGAAACTGGAAAGAATCAAAGAAACACTTTCAGAAAACATTGAGCATGGTTATTTTTCCAATCACACTAAAGCGGAGATAGCAGAATCTTAGGCATGTAATTTAAGGATTGGGTATCAAAATTAATTATCCCACAACCCCCCTTCTCTTTTTTTCTCCTGGGGGGCCTCTCCCCATTCCCGCAGACATGAACACAATTAGCCAGACTGATACAATTATGTCCACATCAAAAGCAAAATCAAAATCAAAACTCCAGAGTAGAAATGTAGAACCAAACTGGAAGGACACATCTCAGTACTAAGCTTAGTGTTATTTTACTCCGGCAAGGATTATGATGCATTAGCAGCATTCATCTGTCAAAACACAGTCAAAACCGATGTTTGAACCTGTTATTACAAGGTCGGCCCAGTGAACAGATACAGCGAACCAATTGATAAAAAAAAACAAACAAATTGCAAAATTTTAAGCTAGATCCTCAAAATATAACACATTTTAATTACAAAACCACGTACCACGAGACCATTTAGACGCCAAACATGCAGCCATCTTGGCAGCTAAAATCCCTGTAACCTCCAAAAATACGAGAACAAATTAAAAAGCAAATTTGAGTTGAAATGAATAGAAATCTACTTGAGCATCACTAGTTATAATGATTGAAGGCCTCATAGGTTCATAGCCAAGCTTGGATGCTCAGAAAAGAGAAGAACAAAGAAACTGAGAAAGCGAAAGGTGAGGCTTGGGTCGACCTGTACCGTTTCGGAGGGAGCAATGGACACACGCCGCCTCCTTAGTTGCTGCTTGCCCTAACCCGCTCGTTGGGGAAGAGGACAGACGATCGAGGGAGGATCGAAACGCATCGTTTAAGTGTTGATAGTCCATAATTGGGCGTAAACAGTATTCTCTTTTTCTTGGACCTGCTGGCCCAATCCACGAACGGGAAACCGCCGAAGACTTCTTTTCTTCAACCGTTCTGTCTCCCCTTGCGATCCTGTAACAGGGATATGATGCCTTTACGATTATAGTTAAATCATGATACGAAACAAATTTGCAATGATTTAAAAGTTGGATTGGTTCAATCGGTAAAATTGTTGGTTCACAATTTATTAGTTTAATTGTGATTGAATCGATGATAATTATATATATATTTATATGTTTTTTATTTTATATATTAAAATTTTAAAATAATAAATAATAATGAATAAATATTAATAAATTTTAAAATATGATATAACTAATTATACATAAAAACAAATCAAATATAACATAATTTTTAATTTTTAATTTGTTTAAAGTATATTTACATAATTTTAATAAAAATTATATGAATTTTAGTTTTGTTTTACATCTATTGTATTAAAATTTTACAATTACAAATAACATAATAATGATAGTTTAAGGGAAAAGATATTATTTTTGCTAAAATAAAATCATAATAAAAATTATGTATTAAATATTGTGTATTATAACTGAATATGCTTCCTACGTCAGTGGAAGAGGCTTACTAAACATACTAAAAAGATCACTAGTTCGAGCTACAACGTTGCAAATTTTGTTAAAAAAGAATTCAAACCGGTTCAACTAATGACTCAACTGATTTTTCCAGTTCTCACCGATTCTTGATCGGTTTTGAGCTTATCTAGTTTCAAAGGCTAACAGAATCAAACCAACGACTGGTTCCTAACCCAACTGATCAAACTGATCGATTCAATTCAATTTTTAAAATAATGCAAATTTAAACTATTAATGTTACATTTTTTTTCTTATAACTTTATCACAAAAAAGCATTAATTTACTATCTAATTAGTATTTGAAATGTTTGAATGAAATTATTTAATTTTTTTATCAAGAAAAACACAAACTAACATAGTAACAAGATGGAATAAAGAAATTTCCTTATAATCATCAAAATAAGACTACTCAGGCTTTTAGATGGTGTACCAATGTAAGCATGAAGAAATGGACATGTTGTGGTCAGCGATTCAATCTACACACTGATCGTCTTCTTGCGCGCACCATTGAAAACAATCTTTTATAAAAAGTCCAACCAATTTTTAATTCTGCTCAAGATATGACCATAACCAAGATGCTTATGTCTCCTAGTAGAGATGATGTCTAATATAATTATTACCTTCATATAATCATCTCTCCAATTAATTTCTAAACCCAAAAGGATATGTGGGAGCTCTAGATTGAAAGAGTTGGTAGTGCCCACATTAGAGACATATGCGTTGATCCATCTTTCTATATGTTCTGGAAGAATACCTCCACAAGTAGTTGAGCTAGCCACTAGAACCTTTACAAGCACTATCTAAATTGATTTTGACCCATCCAAATCGAAGGAGCGTCCAAGCAGTGTGCTTTCACATATATGCAAATCCGGCCACTATGTCTATCCAACAAAGAAGTAGCTTGTAGCGATGATATCTTGGATATAATTAAAGATTATAACTTATAATGATAGAATGAGTAGTTGAAATTATCAACATGCACCACTTTATTCTTCGAGTGCCATGCAACCCAACACGTTAAAATAAGTGTGATTTGACAATATTTGTCAGAACTATGTGCAAAGTCCTTCTTGATATTGCTTTTTTGAGTCAATCCCAAAGACTCAATAGGTTCCATCATTATTTAAATTGTTTAAATTTAAATGGAATCATATGTGCAATTATTTATACTTTGATATATTTCCATTATTATACACAAACTAATAATAACATATTATTTTCACATGAAATTTTGCATCATTACCCATCTTTTATGTGTGTGTCTGTGTCTCATGTATGTTTTGCAATCTACCAAACATTAGCCCTATCTGTGTATGACGATAACTTTTGAATTTAAAGTAGCGCACTTGTTGTCTAATATAAAGTTAGGAGTTACTTTTATGATGAAAATGATATATAAAATAACAATGGAATACAAAATTAATAATTTCATACCATTAAATAGTTTTCTATCGATCAGATGTGATTATCAAAATTAGATTCCAAGCTCTTATTATATTAACGTCGCTTTTGTTTTTAGCCAAACAGGCGTCGAGTGCAACTTGCAATATTCCATATGAATGAGACATGTATATATTGTGAACACTTCTTCATAAATTATATATAATAATCAATATTATTACATATAAAATGCTGATAGTTTAAGAGTGACTTCATAGATGACGTTTGTGTTTCCTTAAAATATTTAAGCGTCTATTTTTAGATATCTGTTTCTTTAATTTATCAGGAAATTAATGTCCTAGTTCCAAATTAATAATTTGCTTGGAATCTATATTCTAGAATCTGTGATGTATTAGTGCATGACCCTATATCCAGCTCAAGGATTCCTCCTATCATCTGGGCGTGGGGTTTAATTAAACAACCAAAGTACTGTGCATTGTTAAATTAAATTAATTAATTAGTTAAAGACTTCGAGAGAAAAGTCAAGAAGGGCTGAAAATAGGTTTATTAAATAAAAGCACGATACCTGTGATATATATATATATCCCATTAATGGAAGCACCTGATCCACTACGTATAAATTGGAATGAATATCTATCAACCATATATGTCTGTGATTCTGTTGGAATTGAATAGCTGGATCAGCAGATGCTATCCCTAACCAAATCCAAAGTACCAAACTAGCTTGAAACGATTATTAATGGTACAGACGTAATTTTCATCTTTGTACCTACCTCCCACTTGAACCTTCATTGAATCGTTTCTCTACTTGTTTGTGACTCTCACAAGATATATTGGCCCATTTGAAATATGTACATTTATTTTGGTGGGAAAAAAACCTTGATGTTATTGCTTATAAACTAATTAATATGATAAATTACATGTATCTCTTTTCAAAAATATTTTTCTTTTTATTTTTAAAACTTATATTCTTTTATCCTAAAATAAAAAAAAATACATTATACTAACTTTCCTTATAATAAGTTAAATTACACTTATTTTGATCAAAATATTCTTATATTTGTTACTTATATAATATAAAATAATAAATATATATTTAACTAATATAAAATATTCAAATTTCAGATTTAAAATAAATTAAATTCATGATTTTTAATATAAAATAAAAGTTTAATAAAGAAATTAATATTATTTTTGAAAATATTTTAATAATCTTTTAACTTCAAAAAAATGTATGTATAATTTCATAAAAATGTGTGATTTAAGTATTTTTTTTAAAGAATTATCCTAAAAAATAATATACCCATTGATATTTCATATAAGAAAACAATAACCCGACCTGGTGTTGGCTCTGGTCCTATGGAGTTGTAGTGTTTAATCACTGTGGCCCATTATTTTGCGCAAAATAATATGGATGTGATAAGAACATGAATAACTGTTTGGCCTAAAAAAAAAAAAGAAAAGGAAGTGAATAATTGAGAGAAAGTTGGTGTATGAATTATTGAGAGAAAGGCGTAAAACCGAATTGTACTGTGCAGCCACAGTGATAGAGTGAATTCAATGGATCTCTCTGTCTGTCAATCAACTTTAATGTACTATGGTGTGCCAGCACACTCTGAAACTCCGTTCACATGCTTGTATTTATGCAAGTTATCTAAATAATTGTAGTCGTACGGATCTTACCCATGTATGTATGTTGTAGAGACTAGAAAGCTCTCCTTTTTTTTTTCTTTTTTCTTTTTTTTCATTTTACGTACAAATCAATAAAAATGAGGCGTGTATGTAAAAGGGGGTAGTCAGAGGAGGACACGAGATTTGGATTGAGAAGTGAGAATGAAGGAAAGGAAGAGGAAATGGAGATTGAAAATGGTGTGATACGATATGATATGATAGTTCACGAAGACCGTGACACGTGCACATGTGTGTGTGTGTGAAGAGTGATATCGTCACAGGGTCATCGAGAGAAGAGAGGGCATTGAGAGAAGAAAAGCAGGGTGTGGTCATGACACGTGCCCGTGCTTCCCAATTACAGTACCTTCTCTCTCGAGCGTGTCACTAACACTACTGTCACCCAACACCAACTTGCCTTCCCCTCCTCTTGGCCCCCCCACGCTTTGCATTACTCGACCCCCACTTCTACTTTCCTCTTCTTCTTTTTTTAAATAGAAAAGCATATGAGAATTAATAGGATTTATTTATTTTTTAAAAAAATTGTGATGGGGTTAGATTAATTATTTCAATGTAACTTTATAAGGTTGTATTAAATTAATAGTGGCCTCTTTTTCCCCGGCAACTGATTCAGCATAGAATTGCGAGAACACGGCAACACGCCCCTCTTGGTTGTGCACATTATTGCGCTTTAATCTAACCATTTCTTTTCTTTTAAAAAAACAACAAATCTTAACACATTGTTATATGTTGAATAATTTAATGCTTTCGCTTTTAATAATTTTTTTATAATTTAATCGTTTAAAGATAAGATCACTTAATTTAATCCTTTAAAAAGTATTTTTTTTCCTAACCTAGTCCTCAAAAAAAAATAAACTTACTTTATTTATTTCTCAAATATTTTTTTTAATCAAAACACTTCTTCTGTTAAGTATTTGTGACTCTTTTTCGGGGACTATATTCTTTAATTGGGTTAAAATGTTTTAAGAACTAATTTGACAAATTTTATTTTTTAAGAATCAAATTAAGAAAAAAAATAAATTTTCAAACACTAAATAGAATAATTTTATCTTTAAAAGATTAAATTAAAAAAATCCTTTAAACACTAAATTAACCTTATTTCAATTTTCTTCTTTTAGTGCAAGGTAAGTTCAATAATATTTGAGGAATGTCCACTTTTTGGGATTCCCCCAATCATACATTGTATGGCTCGTTTATACCTACTATGGTTAATGTTTCATGTCAATTGAAGATGAGTAGATGACAATGCACGAAAATAGGTCGGAAGTTTTGAACGTTGAAGATGCGATCTGCATTCTCCTTTTTCGGTATTCGTTTTTCAGAAGTTCACTCCAAAATTGACGCCCCGTTTAGATATTAAAGGGAAAAAAAAGTGAAAAATTTATAATAATACCTGTTATATTCTTGCAATTATTATTTAGTAATATTTATTTTTTATATTTTTTAAAAATAAATACAAAAGTTATTTTTTTACTCATAACATTATTTTTTATTTTTATTCATGACTTTCTGTATATTAAATAAGAAAAGTGTGCTACGAATACATATGGTTTGAATGTGTGATTTCTATCATTGTCGATGAATCTATTATATTTCTTCCCATCCCAAGTTATATTATTTTTATTGCCTGATGATAAATAATGTCTATGTATATATATATATCAATGTATGCCATAACTAATCTCATAATACACATGACCGGCTTCATTTTTCATTAAATTAATTTGATGATAAGTTAAGTCATTATGAAACTTTTAAATTAAGGATATGTTTGGATTGAGAGAAATGGAGGAAGAAGAAAAATGAGATTTTAATTTTAATTTTTTTATATTTTATATTTGAATCTAACATTTTATTTTCTCCTTATAATTCATTTTCTGAAATTCTAAAAAAAATAATATTATATTTAAATTTTAAATTAAAAATATCACAAATTAAAATTTCAGTTTTATTCCCTTCCCCCCCTTTCATTTCCTTCAATCTAAACACACCTTCAGAAATCCAAAATGTGTCTATAATATTTATCTCTTAATTATGAAATTAATTTGATGCATGGACCACACACCCTCTTCCAATTAAAATATGAAATAATCAATAAAATAAATAATCCACTAGCCATATAATTAAATAAGAACTATAATAGCATGGAAATACAATCGAGCTCAAAGCCCTTCATCCATATAAAAACAATGGTTGAAATTTTCCAAGGGATTATGAATAAGCAATGTCTTTGTTTCTTCTTCGGTCTCCCTCGTGCGTAAGTTATATATATATATATGTAGGCTATAAATTATAGATATTAGAGAGATAGATATGGTTTCTGCTTATTTGTTGTATTTGATGTTTAGTTTGACTGCAATCTTGCAACCTTGTAGGACGTCGCGCTTATTTTATATCCCAATTGTGTTATGTAGATCAGACTATTGTCCTCATCATATCGTAATTCATGTGCTAATAATATTAAAAAAATGAAAAATAATAATAAACTACAAAGAGATATGGATTTTCAAATGGAGATAGCATTTTAAATGAGTTTGAGATAAGGTTTTGTGTCATTAATGACTTGTATTTCATGTTTGAGTTTGACTAAAATGTTGATTAAGAAGCAAACTCGTGGAGAGTACTTTTGGGTAAACCCATGTTACTTAAATATAATATAATATAATCACCAAAGATACTCCATAAGCCTAAACGACCATTGGGAGTAGTACTCCCATTTTGGTTGCCAGCAATTAAAGGAGTAATAGTGGGTTTGTGCAGTATCTATGGCCCATCAATTGCTGCTTCTGCTTCTGCTTCTGCTCTTGCTGGATGACATGTACCCTTAGTTTACCTTTCACATTTCTTTCATATATATATATATGTAATCATCTTTATCAAGAATGGGAAGCAAAGAGACACATCATTAGTCGACGTACGGACTGATAGATCTTATTCCCATTAGTTAATTCATTGATGCTTTCAAATCTCTGCTTTATGAAATTAAAATATCATTAAATTCAAAATCTGCTCAACCAAACAAATAAACTTTATGGTTAGTTGGACTCGGATGAGCCCCACTTAGTTCTAGACTCGACATTTGGGGTTGGGTGGGGTGGGGTGGGGTGGGGATGGAGAGCCTTTTTCACACAGTACTGCACTACTTTGAGGATTATAGTGCTATATCCTTTTCATCATAATTAGATTTAACTCTTTCTCTAATTATAATTACAACCCTATCGCTCACATACTAGTTATAATTAGTTAACTATTTTTTTTGTTTTTATTTTGCTTTTCCAAAGGGGTATTCAACTTAATTTTACCACAATTCATTACTTTTTTACACTTCATGAGTGATAATACTATAAATTTGAGGTTTGTCGTGATTTTTAATTATAACACAATAATAATTATATATATCAAATAATATTTTGTCTATTTTATTAAATTTATTATTATAACCATATTTATTAGTTATATAAAAATCAAATCAATCTATATATATAATTATAGTAACTGATAATGAGATTGATAAAATATTGTTTTGTATTTGATAGTTATCACATCTGCACAATTAGAGTTTATGGTAAATCGGAATTTATAGTATCATTATTCTCCTGCAAATGTATATCGAAATTACCTAATATATAATAATATATTGAGGAGAGAAAAATTAAATTATTAGATACGTACAATATAAAATGGTATATAGATACAACAAGACTATCTAGAAGCGTCTTCAAATTTAAATATTAAAAGCTAGCTACAAGATATATTTTATTTAATCCTGTATGTTTGTCTATTCTCCTTGCAATATATATATATATATATATCTTTGTGGTTATGGGTGGGGAAGACAGGGTTGCTGACAAAATTCCCATGTTATTCTTTTCTTTTCTCTAGTGTGATTTCCTTTGTTTGATTCTGTATTTAAACTAAAAGAAATTAATCGTATAGCGGTTTGAATTAATTACGCCATGATATGCGTATATTTAATTATTTATACAGCAACGGGTACAAGTTAGTTTTATGGATCCTATATATATGAGGACATTTTTTGCTAATTTCAGGGCATTTATTCAAGTTGTGTCATTTTGTTTCGTACCACATATACGATACCTTTATATTCATATTTATGATAAAAGCATAGTACAAAACAAAAACAAAGTGTGCACACCTAACAAGCTTTCACTGGCAGAAACAACAGGTTGGGCTCACAACTTTTCGTCAAGAAGCATTCAAGTATCCCGTATATCAGTTAACTGCAAAAGTTGTTATTTTCATTTGAGAGGCTTAATTCCTTCAAAGCTAGCTAAACTAGTGGCATATATATATATATATATAATGCTAGAATTAGGGCTCCAACTCATGTCACTGAATAAGTTTGTACGTTGGTGGATACAAATATATCGATTTTTGTCCCGTGACACTTTTTCCATTTTTTATTATTCGTTTAAATTAATTAACAAAAATAGTCTATGAAGGATTAATTAGTTCTTAATTTACAAACTTAAGCCACTGGTTGGCGGGAGACTTATCTTCCATTAAGTGGGTACGTAACATTAAACTGATAAACACGCATAAAAAATAATAATAATTTAAAGTGAACTTTATAAATTTTCTATCGTTTACAGCACTTTACTCATTTATATATATATATGACGCAATGCACACACAACACATGCAAAATAAAATTTACCGAGTCTGTTTTGTTAGTGTTGTATATAACATATGCACTAAAGGAGATTGGTTCGTTAAATAATTATCTTATACAAACCTATATATTTAGATGATAATAATTAATTAAAGAAAGTCAAAATTGATTTTTGTTTTGCACACAATATTAGGCGGCCGGATTGAACATACCAGCTAGCTGATGTTGATGTTATTGTTGTTGGTGGTAGTGTTTTGTTGTTTTTGTATTTTTCTTTTTTGGTTGCATTTGTCCACTTGCTGTATAAACCAACTGTCATGAACTAATAAATAGTAAGTTTTGGCTTTTGAGAGAATGCACATATTTTTGAAACTTTCATATACATAGTGACTCCAAAAGTGGCAAAGACAACCTTTGTTTTTAGAGGGAAGATTAAGTCAAAGGGTTTCTATGTACTAAAACTGGTTTTTTGTTCATCAAAGGCTAAACTCACAAATCCACAATATATAAAGGTAGCCTATCTTATGCAATGCCTAACGCTCAATGTTGATTTGGAGCGTCCCTTGAGACAAGTCAATCTAATACACACACACACACACACACACTAAAATTTACTTAAATTACACTCAATATCCCTTCTTGTTTTGAGAATATTATTTTATATTACCTTGAAATTTGACATATATTATAAAACTTTCTTCTCAAATTTACTTTTTGGACAACATGTAATCATGATTCTATTCTTAATATAACATAAATATAACTAAGTAATCTCATTTTTGTAATTTATGTATGTTAGTTACTGAAATTGGGATTTTGGGCCAACTAATTTGATTGATGACATAAGTAAGCAATTGTTAGTTGTTGCATGTTGCTGAACGTTAAGTAATATTAGCCGTTGCATTATGTGCACATTCAGTAAACAGTTAACAACAAAAGCTAATAATGGTTAGAATTTTGTGAGATTTTAGATTCATGGTTACCAATTATTTTTTTTCACGTTTTCACATTTTCACATTCCATCACTTTTTCTTTTTGCGTCATCTTTGATAGGAGGGTGCAGTTCAAGCTAGTTTATAAATATGGGATCCCTAAGTTCAGTTGAAGCACAAACTAAGATTTAGAAAATCACATATACTATCAAACGTTAAAACCAAAAGCTCAAAAGCTTTTCTTATTAACACTTTCTTTGGATTTTTGAGTAATAGCTAGAGGTATGTTCCTTTTCGTTTTTAATTATATTGGATATGATTTATGTGTTCTACACATCCTTAATTAGTATTTGGTAGCACACGGTTCAAAGATTAAAAGATAAAATTCTTTAGATTAAAAGAATTTGAGTTCATATATATCATATCAGAGCACACGGTTCAAAGCTTTTTTATTTTCTTTAGATTAAAAGATAAAATTCTTTGTAGAGTTTAAACTTTATATTTTGCTGTTAATTGTATATATATGAAAGTGGAACTTGAAAGAAAGGGAAACTGTATAAAACTACAAATGGAAATACTTTTTACCAGCATTTCGTAAAACTTCTTTTGGGTTTCTCTTTTATTCCTATTTGTGCTACGTACTAGGTTTCATTATAATTTAATAAATCATATGGAAATTTTTAATCAGATATGATATAGATTAATTAATCATTTATATTTATGTTTAAAAAAAATTGAGATAATTTGTCAAGACAACTTTTAGTATGGTGTTATTATTAGTAATCCTTTAGAGTTTCTTCACGATAAATAAGATGATATAATCTCCAAGAAAAGAAATAGATGAAAGTTTGTGAAATTACAAAAAGTATCCATCCATATAGGATCCACCTTAAAAGAAGCCAAATGGTATTTGGAATTAAGGCCAAATTAAAAGATTTAGAAATAATATGAATAATAAATAAAAATCCCATCATCAACTACATATATACACACACACACACACACACACCGGTGAGAACTGGGAAGACAAATACTGAAATACTGATGGAAATCCTTGAATAACACCAAATTATACAAATTAATATGGATTTTATACCGAGTTGATTTGTATAGTGCATGTGTCCGTGTTATAATTTATGAAATAAGAAGAATGATTAATGGGGAAAGGTAAATGAGTAAATTTGAGAAAAAGCAAGTCCAAATGTGAAAGAGTGGACCTACATAAAGACTGGAACGGCGTAGTGTCTGGCCTTTCCCGATAAGCCCGGTCATTGTTCGAATGGGGAAGAAGTACTGAACAACCCCATCTTCTTCTCCTCCTCCTTCCTTCTTTCCTCCTCAACTTAGGGCACTTTTAGAGCAACCTGCGTTATCACTCAAAATCACGCAATTCCTATATACCTGGCTTTTTTCCTCACTTTCTTTCCGTTTCTCACCCACCAAACAACCAACCCTAGAACATTCTTCTACCCCTCCCACCTTTCTTCCTCTCTCTTAATTTCACAGCTGCACATATTTACATGCACAGAGAGAAGAAAGCAACTGTAAGTGTCAATCAAATTCCAAATTCACTTCAAAAACATAATTGTGTACGCTTAGGTTGGGTATTTGAGGTCTCTTGTATCGGCCATAAGGGTGAGAGTTAGATTCTAAAATAAAAATAAATAAAATAAATAAAAAACTAAACTTTTTCTCTGGTGCATTTAAAGGTACACACTTGAGAAGCAAGGAAGACCATTTGGGAAGTTCAAGAGCGCAAGAAGAAGCTTAATTCCTGGAAGTCAGGCAGCAAAGAAGGTTGTTCTTATCTCCCTACCATTATAGCCTCCTTCATCTCTTTTCATGTCCCTTTCTAGTTTCTCCCACTGCTTTTCATTAAAGTCTATATGAATTTCAAATTGATGGGTATTTTTTACGTTTGTTTTTTGACAAAATGGGAGCTGATCTGAAAATGTAATGTCTTTCAGTGAGCTAAAATTTGGAGGTTTTGATATTTTTGTTTTGTTTTACAATGAAACTCCGGGTACACAGATCTGGGAGCCGTGGCTGTCTCTAGTACCGTTGTGGAATCCAACTGGATTTTGCTTTGAGAGCTTAACATCAGACTGACTCCAACCCAACATTGTTGAAAGTAATGAAGCTGAACACTATTTATCATTTTATTTAAAACCATTTGAGCAGTTCATCAAACAGTGGTTTATTAAGTGAATCGTAATTTGAAAACAAAGTCATGAAGCTTGAGCTAGTTTCTTTTGAGATGTATTCGAAGGTCAGGGAAAGCTATAAATACTGTGCTGCAGAAGTTAAACGGGTTGGCTCAGATCAGTGAATTATTGGCAAATTTCGCTGCTTTAGCTTAAAAAGAAAGCAGAATGTCTTAGATCGAAAGGCTACAAGCTCAAATATTTAATACACGTTTAGATTTTAGTGTGCTAAACATACTCAGATCTTATCTGCTATGCAATAAGTGAGTCTGAGAATGTGTACGTATTAATTATCCAATGCTTTTTTTTTTTCCTTCTTTATCTGATGATATTTTTTTTATGGGGGTTGCGGGTGGGTTGCTTCTGGGTTCAGCAGGAGCTGAGGCCGAGGCTCTGAGACCTACTCAGTCTTTGCCTTTGAAAGCATTTCTGCAAACTGCAAAAAGCCTAAACGAAGGCCTCCTGACTTCGACCGTGATATATCGGAGCGCTAAAAAAAAAAAGGGCTCTTATCACTCTACAGAGTACTCTCTGAATCATCGTCATCAATGCCAAGAACCTAGCAACCCCACCTTGCACTCTCATCACTCTCTCTCCCCAAAATTTCTTTGAATGTTTCTCTCTCTACCTCTATAGAAGTGCAGGGAACAGAAGGGAAATAAGATTCAAGCTCGAGCTTCTGTGTGGAAAAGGCATGATTGTGGTATGGAGGAGGATGCGATTCAAGCACAGGCGTGTAAATTCCCAAGAGTCGGAAATGGCAGAAACGACTCCAACAAGATAGGTTCTAAAGGGGGCGAGCAATACCCAGACGGCGAAGAAAATGGAGAGCTGAGAAGAGGTGGAGTTAGCGATGTCAGCACGAATCGATTCCATAGTTGGCACCACCATTCTTCAAGAATCATTAGGGTTTCTCGAGCATCTGGAGGGAAAGATCGGCACAGCAAGGTCATGACTTCAAAGGGTTTAAGAGACCGAAGGGTTAGGCTCTCTGTAACTACAGCAATCCAGTTCTATGATCTTCAAGATCGGCTTGGCTATGACCAACCCAGTAAAGCTGTGGAGTGGCTAATCAAAGCAGCTGCTGATGCTATTTCTGAGCTTCCATCTCTGAACAGCACATTCCCTGATACCCCCAAGCGGCCAAGCGATGAGAAAAGGGGAAGTGTGGGCACAGATCAACGGTTTGATACAGCCGATGCTGAGGTAGAAGGTGAGAGTGATTATCATCAGACTCAAAGTCAGAACCTTTCTTTGTCCAAGTCTGCTTGTAGCAGCACTTCAGAGACAAGCAAAGGCTCTGGCTTGTCCCTCTCAAGGTCTGAGATTCGTGTGAACCGTGTGAAGGCCCGTGAGAGGGCAAGGGAGAGAGCAGCAAAAGAGAAGGAAAAAGAGAACAATGCCCATCCCCACAATGTGAATAACCCCATTTCTCAAACTGCTTCTTTCACTGAGCTTCTCACTGGTGGGCTTAGTAGTACTGTTCCTGCTACTACAAGTCCCACTGGTGATCATGAACCTAATTTGTTCAACAAGACAGCAAGACAGCAATGGTGTACAACACCCATGGACTACTTTAGCTCAGGCCTTCTGGGGAATTCCTCTATTAGAACCCATAATCAATCTTCAGGGTTCTTAGGACAAATCCAATTGGGAAATTCTTCCCTTCCCCTCCAGGCACTGTCTGTTTCGCCATTTAATGTCGGGGGTGACAATCACTCAGATCAGCTGCAGCATTTCTCATTTAACCCTGACCATCTCATACCCAGCGGAAGCAGCGACTACAATCTCAACTTCACCATCTCTTCTTCAGGCCTTGCTGGTTTCAACAGGGGGACCCTTCAGTCCAATTCACCGTCTCTTTTGCCTCATCCTCTTCAGAGGTTTTCTTCACATTTAGACGGATCCAATCTACCCTTCTTCATAGGAGCTGCTGCTGCTGCTGCTGCGCCAACCATGGAGAATCACCACCACCATCAGTTCTCACCTGGATTTGATGGCCGCTTGCAACTATGCTATGGCGACGGAACCCGCCATTCTGACCACAAGGGCAAAGGCAAGAACTGATGACTGCCTGCAACGCCATATTCCATCTTCCTGGTAATTTTCCCCCAAAAAAAAAAACTTGAGCTTTATGTTTTCTCATTTCCCTTTTATATTGAATTAATTACATATATCACCCTTGCATTTTTTTTTGGGGGGACTGTTCGGTGCATAACCCTTTTTTTGTAACTTAGGAGGACATAAAATTTGAATGTCTTTAAAAAAAGAAAAAAAAACTGTTTTTGGATATACGTGTTACGTGCAATACCATGAGCCGTTTGAAAACCCAAAAAAAAACAGAAGCTGTTTTTGGATATACGTGTTATGTGCAATACCATGAGCCGTTTACTTTCTAGGTAATCATACCATTGGTCATATTTTTAGTGGGTGCTATCTGTTTTATATGTTGTCTTTCGATGATTCCTGCATGGATTGCCGTGATTCGGTATCGGCTGGTTGTCTCCTGGTTTTGTACTACTGTTGGTTCCCTCCTCCCGAGCATCTGTGCTGCACATGCCAGGTGTAAGCTTTTGTGTAGCCAAAATCATGTCTAGGGCGTTCAGTGGGGGTATGGTTGGTAATTGCGTGCAAAAATGAGAGCCTAAAATAGCCTAAAAGAAAAGAACAGCTTTACAATCCCTATTTTTTTTTCCCACTCCCAAGCAGCACCACATGGCACTGATGGGAGCTCTGTCAGCTTCTGCAAGACAAGATGTGAGTTGTTTGTTAGGAGAATCACAAATGGAGGGCTTTTTCATATGGTGAAAGGTCCATGCACGTACGCACGCTTGACTTGACTCCTCAAGAATCGAAAGAAACGGATTCTGAATCTTAGGGTAGGGCATTGTTACGGGAGACAATTGCGAGTACAGACAAAAAGTTATGAATACTGAATAACCCAGGTCTTAGGCAATTTGCGTAGGTTTTGCTGGATTGCTTCGGTTTCATAGTTTTGAATAGACGGAACATCTCATAACTAATTATTAAGATATTATACTCTTAGCAACAGGTAATTGGGGTGCATCGGTTTTTGTAAAACGGAAGATATATTTGGTTTTGACTATAGTTAGATTGGTTCGGGCTTACTTCGATTTAATTTGGTTTATGCTATTTTTTTAATTTTAATATGTTTATTTGCCAAATAAATATAAGTACTTACATTATTAATTAAATATAAAATTATTTAATTAACAGTATATTTATAAAATTTAGACTTGATTATTTAATAATTAATTTACATAAACTCTAAATTTTAATAGGTAATAAATAAATATATGACAAATTAACATTCACATATATGTATCTCAAACTATAATTTAGGTTTTTTTTTGCATATTTCACTATATTAAATTTCAAAATAACATAATTATTAATAATATATTAGTTATATATCACTATTGTAAAAATTGATAACTTCTATATTTAAGCCATTAGTTTACTTTTGATCAAACTAAATCCAAAACGAACTGAAAATTGAATTCATTGATCGATCTTTCACTTGTAGAAAACTAAAACAAATTTACCTTTTTTATTTTCATAAGTTTGATTTGATTTGATTTGATTTAATTGGTATACTTTACTTTTGAACAGAAACTGCTTTGTATGAGTCATAGTACCAACAAATTGAGTTTTATTATTACTGTTCAAATTTCCAAAAATAAATATTTATTATTTAAAATTTACGATCTGATTAATTAATTCATAATTAAAACTACATTACATAATTTTAAATAAAAAAATATTATTTGACAATATATAAATAGTAAAGTATTGATTGATTAACACTAAAATAACTCCTTTAACATATGTGATCTTACTATCCAAAAGAAAAAGAAAAAGGAAGAATCTTATATAACATCATTAGAAAAAAAAATCATAATTTCTATTTATAATGCAATAAAAGTACATATGTATATTTGTGTAACATGTAAAAGAAATCATTATAAAACTATTTAAATGCTTTGAATGAGTTTCAAACTCACAAAAAATTTGCAACAAGTATTTAAATTTGAAGGATATCCATTATTAAGTATCAACTATAATATTGTCTCTGATTTGTTCTTCTCTTTCCCCCCATAGATGTCAGATTTACATTGTTAATATGAGCATTTCTTTATTAACAATTTATTAGGTCGGTAAAGTTTTAAAAATACTTCCAATTAAGTTTTTTTTAATGAAAACAATGATGTGGATAAATTTCTTGAAAAAGATCTAATCATGTGTTGCTATAAAAAAAATACTCCATATATTTTTTAAAATTAATAATATAGACATAAAAATTGTATTTGTTTATTTTATTAATAGCTTGCATATTGAAACATTTTCAACATGGAGCACTAGGCATGGAAACCTTTTTTTTTTAGGTATATTGACAAATTAGATCCCTACAATTTGTATGGGGATCTAGATTGATATATTGGGGGGAGGTTTAAACACTTAACCATACTCATCTCTACTCTACCTTTATCACCTAGCTAGGCTGTTCCTAGGTAGCTGCAGAGACATATATACAATTTGGCAATTAAAACATAAAAGTAAAGTTAAATAAAGATTAATTCTTTTTTTAGTTAAATATTTTTTTTCAATTGTTTACAATAAGTTTGGACTAAAATTTGGAAAATGGTGATAAGTAGAGATCAATTTTCAAAATGAAAATAGCTTCTAAAATTTGGAAGCACAAATTTCAAATTTTCATGGATGTTTTGCTTTTATTCTTAGTTTAAAAGGTTGGGGTGAGCAATGAATTGAATTGATTTAGTTTGGCTACCTTTGAACAAATCTAACTGGATGACTTTATAATAGGCATTTATGTAAGTCAAGTTTGCCTTAAACTTAACACTGGGCCTAACTTTATGAATGGGCCTTTTTTATTCTTTCTCAAATTCAAAACTTGGTTTGGCTTGGTTTATGATTGGGGTGAATCAAGTTTGGTTAGGTCATAATTTTTTCCTCCTTTTTTCAAGTCCCAATTTTCTCTTCTTGTCTTTTTTTTGGTTTGGCTATATGTTAGAGACTAGTTTGAGGAATCCGTCATACATACAAAGGCATGCAAATTCATATAAATTATGGTACTGCAATATGTAAATCAAACCCCATTTATTGTATATGCATTCTCTTTCCTTTTCTTATAATAAGGTACTTGTAAGGGTGATCCTACATAATCATATCATAAATTTGCTAAAAATAAACTCTAAGTTTTGTTAAGAATAATACATCCTCACTATAGCATATAGGAGTATTAAAAAGTGAAAGAAGGTTGCCAACTTGCACCAATTGATATGGATTCACACAAAAAGAAAAAGCTATGACTCTTACATCATATAGTGACTTTTGTCATTTAACACTAAAATAGACACTTTGTTTCATCATTGAGAATTAGAGTTATTGATCAATTGGTACACTATGTCTGTACATGAAAACAAATGATTTTAAAAAAAAAAACAAAAGAAAAAATTAATAAGACTAGACTAGATATCTACCTTGACCCAAAACGCAGCCTGACCTAAAACCAAATTTGCATGGCTAAGTCCTATTTTAGGCCTAACTTCTTTTTTACCCTATCTATTGTGATCGAACTAAGCTGGGTTGGTCAAGCCAATTATGTACACCCTTGTTTTGTAACCAAAGCAATTCAATCTAACCTTAGTTGGTTTAGATTGGATATGGATGGTTGGTTGTTGAGAAAAATTTGTAATAAAATTTGAAAAAAACAATCAACATTAGATATTTTTCCAACCTCAATCTTGAAAGTAAACATTTCGAACAATAAAACTTACATCAAGAGTATTTTAACACAACTTTAAATTCAATCCAACCATATTATATAATTCTAATTTGTTTGTTAGTATGGTTTTGATGTTTAACAGAGATATTCACTAACTAAACCAATTAAATCCACTATATCAAATTCTGATAGAATTGAGTAGTTAGTTTTAGTTAGATCACTTTGATTTGATTTTGTTGGAATTGGATCTAATTGAAATTGCTCACACTTGTTAAAAATAATAAGTTGGAAAACATATTAATGAAATTATTATATTTAATAGATGAAGTGGTTTATGACATTTTTTTAAAACCCAAAACCTTTATCTAAACCATGCTCACCCCAAATAATTGAGCAAAACTTTTAATACAATAGGTGTCCAACAAAAGAATTTCACATTTTGAGCAACCTTAGTTACATGCATGACCATGATCATTAGAAGACAATGATATAAAATAAAGAACAGAGGCTATGAGAGTCAAATTGGGAACCTCTTGAATGGTAGTCGAATGTTCTACCATTATTCTATAGAGCTATATACTTCATTTTTCTCATTTTTAACACAATAAATTAAAATCCGAGGCAAATAAAAGTTGCTTCCCCTTCTTTTCTTTCTTTCTTTCTTTTTTCTAGTAATATAAGTATAAACCTTTCTTTCACTTTCCCTCATATCTTCCAAATAGTGTCCCTTTTGTTTATTATTTTTTCCCTTGTTCTTGCTCAATAGTGAAGTACACAGCAACTTCTTATATAATTCTTATTGTCCTTACATAAGAAACATAATTATATCCATAATAATGACAATTTGAACAAAAACCAATTATTTTTTCTATTAGAATACCCTAACTATACTAAATTTCTAATTTTAACTGCCTTTGATGCAAATTTCTATCAATAGTTTTGCCAAATTGACAAATTTTTCCCCAAAGCAAAATCTTATAAAAGATTTTCATATGACATATATAATTAGAAACTAATATTAAGGAATCAAGTGATATAAAAGCATAGCAAAAGTTATAGTAAGGATGTATATTGATCGAACCCAATCATATTTGGATGGGTTGGGTAGAAAAGGAGTTGAGCCCAAAACCAAGCTTAGACATGCAAACCAAGTCTCAGACCAAGGAAAATACTCAACCTAGCTTGACCACCATTACTATATTTTTTTTGTTTTAAAAAAATGTTTTTTTACATGTATAGGCACACCAATTGATCATTAACTAATTCTCAATAAGGAGACATGGTGGTGTATTTAGTGGCATAAGCTATTGTACCATGTAAGAGCCATAGCTTGCTCTCTTTGTTGTGAATCCTTGTCAACTTCTTTGTGCTCTTTGATACCCCCATATGCTACAAAAGGGATGCATTATTGTTCACTAGACCTTAGAGTTTATTTTTAGTGAATTTATGATAGTATAGTTTTGTAGGGTTACTCTTATAAGTAGCTTATTATTAGAAGAGGAAAAAGAAGTGTACAATGAATAAGGTTTGATTTACATTTTGCAGTATCATAATTTGTATAGATTTGTACATTTTTGTGTACATGATTGATTTCTTAAACTAGTTTCTAGTTGATAGCCATGCTTAAACAAAGAAAAAAAGAGCAAGTTGGAAACTAAAAAGAGGGGGAAAATTTTGTTTTGACCTGGGCCAACTTAGTCACAAATGGGGTCTAAACTTGAAAAAAAAAACTTTAAAATGAAGATAGATCATAAAGTTAGGTTCAGTGTCACGTTTAGTGCAAACTCCACCCATATACACTCCTAATGTATAAATATATCAATTAAACCAGAGATAATGAAGAGGTATCTCATTTACAATTATGACTTTTATTGAAGCAGAAATAACAAATTATATTAATAGCTTAATCACTCATTATATAAATCATACTAGGGCTTGCTTATCCTAGGACAACTTCAAAATGAAGATGCCCATGGATATTAGGAAGTTCTACGTTTGTTCAGAAGTCTAAGTATTACGTTTCTCAATTACTTCTATATATCTCTTCCATTATTATTGAGATCAGCACAATCAACGGACCCCTTTTTTCTACGCTTGGTTAATTTCAGAAGTAGATTTTAAATTATAGCCTCTGTATAATTGTATTAGGTCCCGGAATCACATCAAGTTTGTGATTCTAACTGTATATGTGAGAAAATATCGGTTTGATTTTGTGTGGATTTCTTAGGTCACCCATCTATATTTTAGGCCTCGTGTTGTTCAACTTTGTAGTAATTATATTCACCAGTCTAGTTGAGGGATGATTGGAGAGGGCAGGGGCTTTGTGGATGGTAATGCATGTGAACTAAAAGAAGAACTAGCAGATATATAGTCCACAATTATTTTGACCTTTTGGACATTTGAATCTAGCTATAAGTAACACAGTAAAATCTTTGAAGGTGAAGCATGCTATGTTTTTTTCTATATTTTGCACAGTGGCTTTGGACTCTGGTGCTTCACTTGTGTTTCTACTTTCTGAGTATTGGCAAATGGGAAACCTTGCAATTAAACCCAAAAACCGAAATTCTAGCATTATCAATTCTTCTGCAACTAGATACTACCAAATTATACTGTAAATTCAGCTTATTAAGAAAATGTAGGTGAAAAACTTTCTTAAAAGTTGTGACACCCGTTTAAAGAGTAAGCTGTTATAGAAATGCACCAAGTACTGATGTATACAGTGCAGCCAAGAAGCACTTTTAGATTCCTTCAAATCATATGACCATGGAATTTTCGTATAAATCCCAGACTCCACTCTAGTTTTGAACTTGAATGATCCGAATAGCCAAGCAAACTACGTCAGTTATCCAAATTACACGATCCACATTATTTGGCATATATGAAGATAAGTAATAGTGATTGATTGGCCTCAAAATTCCTGGTGATTTTCCCTCAAGAGACAGATGCCATAGCTTCATATTTCACTGAAACTCAATCTACTGATTGTCCTGCCATTCTTAAATGCAGAGCAAAACCAGATTTAAAGATTGTCAAAAACTCTTTCTACTATTATTATTGTTATTATTATTATGTGACATTAATTGCATGAAATGTATGAATACACTGTCTTGCTGACACTGTCGACACGCATAAACTTTTTGAACAATATTTAATGTATTTTTGTGATTCCACTTAAAGAGATCCATTCTGTAAGCAGAAATCACTCGAAATGGGTTTGTATCTTCACATGTAGGCATTTATGCAAATCTTATATGATTAGCCCCCTGCAAGTAGAAAAAGAAATGGACGTTATTTCAAGTCAACGGGTTCATCAAATTTATAGTAAGCTCATGATAGCAGAGAACATATATTTTAAGTATTCGAATGCTTTTTCTTGCTTTGTATCAGGGAACATCTATACATCCATGGCTTGATTGTCCGTAGATTTATAAGCTTACCTTTCACCGGCTAAAGATAAGCATACACATGCTTATGTGTTGATTTGCAAATATTGCGTGTACAGATTTCCTTTCAGAGATTCACTGTTGTGGGATTCTTTGATGTAGGACACCAAGAGATAGGGCGCTAGTGGCAGGAAGCTGTGTCTGTGAGCTTGGCCTTGGACACATGGGATGGTCCGTTGTTTTGATCAAGTGTCGGTATTTTCGCTTGGATCATTTTGAAGTCATTCACTTTACATTCGATATTTAAGTATATATTGGTCTAAGCGTGCAGATCATTTTGTATTTTGAAGGAATGTTAAAGAAACCTGATTGAACTTGGTCACTTTTTCGTTGGGTTATTGCAATTAATTTTGAAATTGTCTATACCATTTAGCTTAGAAAAGGTACGTGAATCAGTCCGCTAATGGATGCTAAACTCCTTCAGGTTTCCACAGTATAACCCAAATCCACTCTGATAGTCATAAATTTACTATCATTTCTCTTCCCAAACGGACAGTGCTATTTAACCACACAATCGCACCCAAGTATATAAAATGTTGTTTGAGTTCAAGTAAATTCACTTGAATTTTTTTCAAGACAGTTGTGCTCAAGTGTGAATTAAGTGGAAAAGTATTAATTTTCCTGTTATTGTTCTTTTGGGCCAGTCATGACTTTACTATTGACTAAATGTGAATCAGCAATCCCACTATGTCCTGAGGGCCTAAATAGGAACCTTTAGTGAACCAGGCCTTGTCAACTAGCTCAAGAGCCCAAACCCTAAAACCGATGCAGCACTAATTAAAAATCATAAGCACACCTGCTACAAGTTGTGATTATTTTGTGTTATGTAACACGTTGTGTATGGAATCTGCTACACTTGCTATGCATTGTGCATTTTCATTCATTTTCCTACTTTCATCCTCTCCCAAGCTAAACCTTCAACCCTACTCATTTTTATGGGTCTGTTTTAAGCATGTGCTTTTCCTACTTAAAACATTTTCACTCACCCTTTCTGGTGGGGGATGGAAGAGAAGACACAAAAAAGTACAAATGAGCCTGCCCTTAAAGGAAGCAAACGATTAAAAGAGAAAAACAAACAAGATCATGGAGACAGCATGAGCTTAGTTGCTCTGCTAAAGTACAAGCAAAGCAACTTCTACTTCAAAAAGAGCTTATCAGACCAACTGTAGCTTAGAAAAGGCAAAGCCAAGATATATGTGTGAATTTTCTGTACAAAGTTGAATGCCATTTTTCTATATAATGAAGTAAATGCTGGTGTTTTCAAAACCATGATCTTGCAGCATTTACATGAGAAAGATAAATCATAGTAATTTTTTGAAGGTCAAATAAGAAGCTCTTGCAGTAGTTATTTTCTACCAAAAAACAGAACCATTGAAATTGACGAGACAGTGGTATAAAAGCTGCAAGTGCCACCTGAAATGCCCGGAAATGCTGGCGGTGGGATCATGATTCATGATCATGCCAATACAATTATTAGATAATCCAATGATCCAAACATAAACATAATTTTTTCTTTCACTACCCTGCCTCCTCCTTGGTGTATTGAATTATATTTTTTCTCCCTACTGGCTTACCTCCTTTGTGGCCGCTGCCGGCATATAAATTAGCATGTGGGGGCTTCTTCACCATTTCCTGTTTCCTATACATTCCTCCATTTGGATGCATCTACCCTTGCACCAAAATTTAAAACTTGGGTGGAATAAAATATCAAGTGACATCTTCAATTATAATCTGGGCTTTGCCTCTTTGAATATATTATATTATGTATGTACATAATTGTATCACCAATGAACGTGGAATAAAAATACAAAGGAATCATTGGAAATGAGAGCCACAGGTCAAAAGGTTGTATTGAGGAAGGAGACCTGTTTCTTGCAGTGTGCAAAAGCTTGAGTTCTTTTGAGTAACAGAGTTCATACTCATACCTCATTTCACGTGGGATTAGAAGTCTACAAAGCAAAGATATCTCACGTGACAAACAGATAAAGTTCGAAGCAGAAAGCCAGAAACAGCTAATTAAGCTAATAAAATAATTAAGAATATGAATTATTGTTTGAGTAAAGAAAAATGGAGGTCGGTTCTTGGAAGTAGCCTTGCCCTGTCATTCAGCCTCTAAAATTTCCAAGTTAATCATGCATATTAGAATTATAAGTTGACCTATAAAAATAAAAACTAAGAAAATGGAACAATAATTTCTAACATATTAAGCGTATGACAGCATTTAAAGGAAATAAAACAAATGGAAAAAAGCAAATACCTTTGGTTTAGGACAAAGTACTGAGGCATCGCTGGAATGTGATTTTTTGGAATAAGAGAGGGAGTGGGTTTGCTCAAAATGTATGTTTGGTTAATTGGAAAGTCTTCTCCATAGGTGAGCCAACTCTTTTAAACGCAAGAATCTGCAATCCTTCAAAGCAATGAAGGAAAGAAATCTGCAGCATGGGAGAGGGTCACGGTTTGACCATTTTGCTTCTAAAAATTGTTAGATTTGATAGAATATTATTATTTTAGTCATATTAGGAAAATAGCTTTTACTGTGTATATACATCTTTTTATTATTAATAATAATTAAAAATAAAATATTTTATTATTTATTATTATTAGTCATTAAAAATAATTATTTTATTATATTTTATAATTACTAATAATTAAAAAATATTAAAAGTATTTTGGTCTTTTTTATCCTCTCTTTATTTCATTTCTATTTTATTTCTATCCAATCAAACATACAAAAATAAAAATATTTTTATTTTTTTTTTCTATTATACCAAATATAACGATGGAATATAAAATTTTTTTTTATTTTTATTCCCTTTTTTATTCTTATTCTATCAAAAATTAATCTTCTGTATCAAATGAACCCTAAGAAATAAAATCACTAATAAAAAAAGTTTAATATTTATCTAAAACTAAATGGAGTCTAACAGAGTTTGGGATTGAACACATTTAAATTTTGAGCTTTGAATAGCTCAAGAAGCTTGTGATCATGTCTCACTCATTCCCGCTGTCCCTTAGTTAACTTGGTCCAGAAAAATTCAGACAAGTGTTAAAGCAAGTTATGGCAATGTGGTAAATATCTGATGGTCCAAACACTACATACCATGACCCACCTCTGCTTGTTCCATTCTGTCCAAAATATAGTAATGTTCATGGAAACTTGTCTTTGTAGACAATGACTACTTTCAAAATTCAACAGCGAATTCAGCTTCTAGACTTGTTCAGACCTCAAAACAAGCTCACCCCTTCAAGTTTCTTATTGAAACCATGCTTTCTATTGGTTAAGATCAGTAAACCAACAAGCATACGAATGTTCAAAATCTGATTTTGAAATGGACACTTTCATCTCTCATACACGAAACTTGCCTTCAAAAACCTTCTTCCCCGCCCTTGACAAAAAACCTTCAATAAACTTCATCCTTAACAAATAAATTTAATAGAGGGGCACCTCCTTTTACATAATAATGAAAGAAAAACTTGGGCTGAGGGGTCCTCGGCACTTAGAAAGAAAGAATTTTAATTGTAAATTGTAGGCCAAAATGATTATTGAAAATGTCAGGGGATTGGACAGCACATTGATGACAATTAACAGTATTTAAAGGGCCTGGGCGAGTTTAGAGACATAGTGAATGGCGGTGACGTTGATGTCAAATCTGCGCCAAAAAACACAATTATCCTGCCTACGCAATTCTGTAGCATTTATAATGAATGGCTCACATGTTTTTGCTCACTGCTAAACGTGTAAAACTGTTTGGGGTTGAAAAAAATTAAATACAAAGTGACTTTAGGCTCATAGAATAGAACCAATATTATGTTGTGTCTGCTGCCTTAAATGTCCCCTACCTAACCCGGGAAAAAGAAAAAAGCCACCAAACTAGCACCTAAGCGCGATGTAACCCACAATCAGAAGCACCAACTAGACATCATGTGACTTGTAAATCATAAAAATTTCCACCTTCATTAAGTATCAAATCCCAACCCCACGCACCCCGCGTCCTATTCAGCTTGCTCAGCTTAATTATACGTAGTCATTGCCCGTGTAACCATGTGTCTGCTGTCGCTTCTGCTGACTGTGCTGCAATCTGAATTATTTTACAAAATAAATATATATAATGAAAAATATTTAATACAATTTTTACATTTTTTATTATTAAATTTTTCACTAAAGAGACAAGTATAATTTTTTTTTATAATTCAACATCACTTGATTAAAATTTTAAAAAAATTTTACTTAAATTTAATCCATATTTTATATTTTTTTAATTAGCTCAAAAAATTATTTTTAAATAATGACAATTTGTTTTTATGTGACAAAAAGAGATTAAACAAATAAATAAGGCTTCCCTTATAAAACAATTTAAAGCAAAAATTTTTATTTTTAGATTAAAAAAATTACTAGCATTGTCCCAACACAAATAATATCATTAAAAGTGCTTAAAATATAATTTGATCACGCACACGCTTGTTCTACTGAGTGACTTTCCACCCCTTTCTACATGCTTGTAATCCAGCCCTCAGGACCCTAGCAAAACACCTAACAAACAGCAAGTGCAGGGACAAGTATTGCATTAATAGGATTTGACTCATCCAGAAGTCATTGAAAATTACAGATGCAAGGCACATTGCTCATTCAACTTTAGAAGAATATATCACAAAAGCATACCAAACTGATACCTACTCGAATATTCACAGGGGGATAACTGAAAAAAGGAAAGATGACTACAAACTCAGATCTTATAGGCAGGTGTGCACTCTTACAAGCATTGCCTCAAATTAAAAAAACCAGCAGATGCATTTAATTAACAGTTCAAGCACAACAGCCGAATGAATTGCAGCCCTTTAACTATCATTCGACTGTAGGCTGCAGCTTAAGAGGCAAGGAAGAGCAAAATTCAGCTTGCCGAGTTGCCTCCACTCCATGTACGCACGAAGAAAATTTGCCCTTTCTCATTCTTTCTTTCAGGAACTTCCATGTGTCCCCGTATCTCACACGATTGAGCTTTCACTGAAATATCCAATTTAAACAAATAAATTAGATTGGTGAAACCTCAAAAAAGTAATCAAGTAAGCCACCACAAGATTAGAAATAAAAGAACTCATGCAACCTTCTTTTCAATCTAAAGAGCATTACATAAGTTATGATTTCTCATTCTCCATCTTCTAAATTAAAGCAATTGTCTCAGAGATGTAAAAATATTAGGCTTTTACTGTTATGCAATTGACATTCAATTCAAGTGATGTGATGAACATGAAGAGTCAAATGAATTGAATGCCTAACAGAAATTAAAAAAACTGTATCCAAAAAGACCTAAGAGAACTCAATTGCACAGGCATCTTTCGAGTCCCGAGCTCTGGCAGATTCATTTAGCAAGCAAATACACACTCACACAAGTTTATCAGATGCCTTCAGAAGGCAGGCCACTAGTCCATTATGATCATTCTCGTTTTTTTCCAAACATTTATAAGCTTTTTGTTTCGTGAGCAAGAGGAACACACTTTCATTTTTTATATTGAATTGAAGTAAAAATAAGACTGCTTGCACCAAACATGAAGGAAAAAAAATCATAAATTTACCATGGATCCAAAAGCTCGTATCATCAGAAGGAGTTCATCTCAAGACAGTAAGTCCGCCTCTTAACCAGCATCCTTGCTGCTGCCCCATACGGCTCCCCAAATGCTGTTGAAACCCAAGACACATCAGAGACTTCCTTCTTTGCCGTGGAGGACAGCTCACTGGGCCTAATCGCAACAAGGGTTGCACCCTTCAAAACAACCCCATCTGGCAATTCCAAGTGGGGAGCATACCATAGTCTCATATTGAGAGCGGGTACGAGAGTCCTCTTTGATGCTGAAGAGGCTGACAGTGGCTTCACTCTCAGCTCCTCAAGCTGATCTCTATTCATAGACAAAACACCCTGCCCATCTGCATCTGTCAAGACTAAATTATCTAAGGTTTTATGCTCTGAAATGATGGGCTGCAGCAGGTAATGCCTTGCGGAAGCAGCTATCAAAGAGCTAATTGTCCAAACAACTCTAAGTTTCAGACCCCCGTTTGTGTAAAACGAGTCAGGTATGCTTCCATTGTCATCACCACCATTGTTGCCACATACGGCATCAGAACCCCCTTCCTGAGGGCGCAAAGACTTTGTGGGGCCCGTGTGCACGACCGAAGAAGCGCCCAAGATTACACAATTATCCAAAGTCGACCCAAAATCAGCTCTCCATTTTAGCAAAACCCCATCTTCTATTCCTAGTTCTCCACTGGGAAGCTCGATCCGAAGAAACCGAATCTCATTGAAATTTTTTAAAACTTGAGTTGGTGAGTGATGGGTCACACCACCTTGATCACCCTCCCCGTCTTCTTCACTCCCAACGGCAAGAGAGGCGGACGAAGATGAAGAACCAGAACTCGAAGACGCTCTTTTGGGACCTAAGAACTGCCCCAGAGCTTGAAGGGGCTTGACAATGCCACCGAACACCAGCCGAAAGAGATTAGAGATGGAGCCACGGGATTTGTCAGAGGAAGCAGCAGAGGAGGAAGAATCATCGTCAGAGATAACACAGTCTACACGAACAACAACGTTCTCGACCTGGGGCACAAGAGAGTGAAATCTGCGGGAAACGACACAGCACCGACCAAGAGCCTTAACATCGCCGATCTTGTTGAAGACCAAGAGAAGCAGAGAATCCGGCAAGCGATCAAAGTGGTCGATATCAGCCACATCGGGCTCAGGGTAGATTCTAGAGGTTAGATCTGAGCGGAAAGAGGCCATTGTAGAGAGAGAGAAATTAGGGTTATGGAAGGAGTAATTGAGGAGCACGAACAACTGGGTCAGAACAGATCGAGCTTGGAAATTCCAACGCTGTGGTTTAAGGCTCGGAGGGGTCTGCGGAGAAAGTGGGTTTGAGCCAGATCTACGAACAAAAAAAGCATGCCAGAGAATTAACAACAGAACCCGAATTTGAATGTGCAGAGACAGACTGAAGAGGGTGAAGCTGCGCAGAAACCAGAGTTGGAGAAGGTAGAGATGAAGAAAGGAACGAGTGGAAGGAGGTCCAGAGGGAGAGAGAGAAGGATGTATGGAAATGGTGGGTTGAGATAGATCCGCGGATTTGTCCTTACAGAGAGAGAGAGATATTACGCGCGTATGTGATTGTGCGGGGGTTCGATTACAGGACTTTGGGGCCTTTGTGCTGGGAATTGGATTTTAACTGCAACTAGTTTGACTGCACTCTAATTCTCTCCCAATTTTTTTTCTATCTCCTCAATTTCTTCACTTTTGGTTTCTCCTTTGGTTCATTCTTGTTCCTTTGCTCCTGTGGATTTCTTCTGCTATCATTCTTAAGAATTTTGTGTTTTTGTTTTGTTACTGTATATCACAAAAAAAAATCAGTGATATTAAAATATAAAAAATAAATCATACAAATTTTTTTACAATTTATAATAAATATTATTTTATATTTTAGTCTAATTTTAATTTTTTTGACTAAAATATCTTTTTTATTAATTTAAATATATTTTTTTAGATAAAAAATTTAGATAAAAAGTATTTTGACAAAATAATTTAAAATTAAATTTAAATACAAGATAACTTTTATTTTTTTAAAAAATTGTGTATATTTTAAAAATTAAAAAAATCTATATAATTTATTAATATAACTGAAATGTGTAGTAAGCACTTAATTGGTTGAAGGAAGATTGGAATGGAAGAGTTGTACAATACTCCTGATCAAATTAAACTTAATAATGAGTTGGATTTCAACCTTTATGTAAAAATTTATCAAATTTTGATTTCAAATATTAAAAATTTATAAAATGTCTCAATGAAGTGAAGTTAAAATTTTTAAACAATAATACAATCAATGTCACGCATTCACGCGCTCGAACCATTGAACCACAACCGTGTTATACTTATAACCCAACGTGCCCAAACCCACCAATATTAGGAGTTAATGGAATAGGCTTAAATGTAACTTTTTATATTTTTATTATCAAATTTTTAATTAAAATATTATCAGTATATAATTTTTTGGTAATATCATGATAAAATTTGATACATTTTAATCAAAAAATTTAATAAAAAAATTATATATAATTTTTTTGTTAAAATCAATAGCCTCATCTCTATAAAGTAGAATTTATAATTATATCTAATTTTTGTATATTTTTATTATCAACATTTTTAATTAAAATAAAATAAAAATATATATTTTTTATAATAATACAACAAATATGTAATTTTTATATATTAACGTATAGTTCTTCAATTAAATTATATAATTGTTATATTATTATTAAAAAATTATTATATATTATATTTTAATTAAAAATTTTGATAGTTAAAATATAAATAACTTTATCTAAATCTAATCTAAATTTATATTGGTTTGCTTTAGGTACAAATGCTTTTTATCAAATGAAATTTCAAATGTTAATTTTTTTGGGTGTAATTTGCATCTGCGTTTCCATGTATCATTTTTTTTTCTTAATACTGTAAAAAACGTCCATATCAAAAGTTGCGATATCTTTTAATTACAACCTCAATATTTTAATTGATTAAATTAGAAATAAAGGAAGTGCTCCTGGGCTGGATTCCTCTAGGGTACTAGGAGACAAGAAGATACTGTACTGAATAATATTCAACTTTGGAGAATTCTACTAAAATATTAGGCAATTAGGATTAACATAATGAAAAAGAATAATATAGCCCAAATCGTTAGTACAAATGTAACAAGGATTAGCATAATGAAGAAAAAAAAATCCTTTTGTCATTTTTGTTGGTTAGATAGGTTAGTACAGTTTCAAACTTGTTTTGATTCCAAATTAACCTAACGAACAACTACAAATAGTAAAATTAAATCAAATTAGTTAGGAGAATAGACTTAACCAAAATGATTAGTTACTTCTCAAATTAGATTGGTTTTTGACCATTAATTTATATCTTAATTACTTTATAATTTGTAAATAATCTAACTATAGACATGCACATTAATTATCCAAAGAAAAAATGTCTAATTTTCTGTCATCGATCATTATAGTTAATTCTTCTACTGGGTATGACTCTAATTGGGCATTTTCGAAGAACAGTTTACTTAACATCTGCCTTTAGGACCAAAATATTTCGGGTTAGAGAACAATGAATAATTCAAAAGGCATGAGTTTGGCTATTGTGATTAAAACTTTCACTATTTAAGATCATTGTTTATTTTATTTATGTATGATCTAATGTAACTAGACCCTTTCAGATTTCAATAGATTGCTATTGCCTTCTTATTGTTTGTGCTTCATAATTAGAATTATATTTCCTATGTTTTGAGATCATATAAGTTGAAGAAACAACATTTAATATCTAGTGTCACATACTATCAAGCTTTGCATTTCATAATCCAAACTGTATATTCCACTAAGCTAAACATTTGATCTTGCTTCTTATTGTAATTAAAATAAGTTCTGCTTTTCTTTAATACTTGATAATTCTATCTTAAACTTTACTAAAAGCAATCTCATTCAAATCAATATGTGACTTTTTGAGCTAAATGCCACTGGTAAGTAAATATTATCTATCAAATCCTACAATACTAAAAATATTACAATCAAGTCCTGTACTTTTGGAGAATTTAGTACCAATGCCATTGAGTTGTCCTTTTTCTTTTTTTTTTTTGGTTAAATTGTATCAGAACATAAAGAACTTGGTGGGCAGTTCTGCATTTTTTATTTAATATTCCCTGATTGCAAGAACTTGGAATTGCAGAGTCAACGGTACTCACTCTATTGATGAATCAAAACGCAGGCATGATTTAGATTTGTAATTAATTAATTAATGATGAGCTGGTTTTGAGGTTGGCTTGGCTCATACTTATGTGGTTTCAATACACCCGGTTTATGATCTTACCAATCTGATCATGTTATTTTATTTAATTATATGGTAGTGTTATTGATAAAAATCTAATTTTAAAATTTAAAATATAGTTATTTATTTTATGAAATATGAATATTAATAGTATTCAGTTCTTAATAATATAATGAATGTTTTCCTTTTCCACCAAGGAATATAAACAATGACTTAAATATTTAAAAATCCTAATAAGAGTGATGGATTTGGAAAACAATAAATAGATACGTTTGGTAAAATAAAAAGACTTTTAAAGAAATGAAAAAGAAAATAACAATGAGAATGAAATAGAATTTTATAACTAAACTCATGTTTAGGATAATATAGAAAGGAATAAAAAAGGTATATTTTTTTAATGTTTGATAAAGTACAAATAATATAAGAATAAAAATAAATAAATAAATAAACAATCAAAATATCCTTGGAGTAAAAAATATTAAAAAATTAATTCTTGTTAATTAACATAAAATAAAAAAATTACAACTAAAAATTTTAAGTTAAAGATATTTATATTAAAAAATTAAATTTTAAAATTATTTTAAAAATTTTAAAAATTTAAGATTTTTAATTATAATTTTTTTAACAAAAAAATAACTATTTTTTAGGACAAATTAAATAATATTTTTTTTCATCTTTAATAGTAACTTTCTTTCAACATTGTAACGAAATAAACAATACAGAAAGAGCCATGGGACATAATTCATGAGTGATTACACTTCGAACGTACCAGAGATCATTTTGTCTCTTTTTATCCTTCTTTCCTTATCCTCCCCGCGCTCTTACGTGGTACCAAATGCATCAGAAGTGTCATAACCCCAAAAGAATAAAGAGAAAATTATATGTAATAATCTATATCATATACAATTTAAAATAAAAGATTTTAAAAATTAAAATTATTATTATTATTATTACAACAACAACAAAAAAACCTTTTTCCACTTAGTAAGGTTGGCTACATGGATCAATCGACGCCATAAGCACCTATCGTAAATTATATTTTTAGACAAACCATTTAAATCTAAATCTCTCTTAATAATTTCTCCTATAGTTTGTCTTGGTCTTCCTCTACCTCTAATTATTGGACTATTCTCCATCTCATCTACTCTCCTAATTTGGGTTTCTATAGGTCTTCTCCCAACATGACCAAATTATCTAAATCTTGATTCTATAATCTTTTCCACAATAGGAGCGACTTCTACTTTCTCTTTAATGTATTTATTTTTAATTTGATCTCGTCTAGTGTGTCAACTTATCCAACGCAACATTCTCATCTCTGCAACATTGAACTTATTCTCTTGTTGCCCTTTTATTACCCAACATTTAGTTCTATACAACATTCAATAATAAATTCTCTAAAATCAGATGATAATGATAATTTTTAAAAATGATTTTAATTTTTAAAATTTTTTATTATAAATTTTATATAACATGAGTCGTTGAATGTAATTTTTTAAAAAAATAAAAGCTAAACAAACGAAAAAAAGAGAGAAATTAATTATGAAGTTGGCTAAATTTGTTCCACTAAAATACAGCTTTGATGAATGAGACACTAAGATAATGGCTTCTTTTTTTTTTTTTTTGGCCCATATACATTGCAAAAGATTAATGTTCTTGTACGCAATTAATGGCAGATTTAATTGAATTGTCTCTTAGCCATCCATCCCATAGCTGTATGAAAGCCCTAACACCGCCTAGAAACCATAGAGAAAGCATATTTTGTATCCCATTTGGGTATCACATGCCATGTGCTCTTCAAATTCTTCTCAATAATTTAAATTTGGATCCAAGTAATCAGCACCTAATAAAAACTAAATTAGCTAGTTGAAGAACACCATCCACACGTTGTGCCATGTGTGCATCCATGGCATATGCTTTGTGAACACACTGCGTTTTTCACGAAGAATGAGACTGTAACGTCCGTACTCATGTGAAAGTACAGACACAATGCATGTGATTAAAGCTATAATATTCTAGTTTTGCCCAAATCAATTTTGGAACTGAAATTTTAGTCAATTCCTTCGGCTTGTTTGATAAGCTTATAAAAAAAAAAAAAGGAAAGATAAAGGTAAATTTTGGTTTAATATTTATTATATCTTTATAATTATTATTTAATAATATTTATTTATTTTTAATTTTTTAAATTAGGAACATAAAGACTACTCTTTGTCTTCAATTTTTTTTTTTTTACTTTTCATTTCTTATTTTATCTTAACAATTTTGTATATCAAATTTGGATATATTTGGAGTACAAGCCCACATGACGATGTTGATTTCATCGTCAGTTTAGAGGTGTTATTTAGTTGTGAACTTTGATGCAATTTCATGTCCAGTTCAACATTATAGGCCTTGTTTGATTTCTTATTTTTAGAACAATTTTTTGTTTTTAAGAATAAAAAATAAAAAAATTTGTTTAATAATATATTTTTAACTAAGTGTTTTGTAAAACAAAAAAATAAAATTTTATTTTCAAAAACAAAAAAATCAAAACACTTTTTAAGTGTTTTATAATTTTTGTTTTATAAAATCAAGTAAAAAAATAAAAAATAATTACTTTTCAGAATAATGATTCAAACAGATTTTTTAATTATGTTGTTCTCAAAATTTGTTTTAAAAAATATCTATTTTAAAAACATTAAAACAAAAATAATTTTAAACAGACCAAGAATCACTCAACTCAAAGCATTTTTTCTCAGTTTTGAATCATAACATGTATTTTCTCTAATTGATTTTTTATTGTAAAGTGAAGTGTGTGTGTATATATATATCCTAATTTTCATAATGAAGGATTTCCTTAGTTTGAGTTCAATATTTGACAGTGATGTTTTAAAATCTGTTATAGCTTTGTTCTCTACTTTTGAGACAATAAGATTTTTCTCAATGGTAGATATTTTCATCTTGAGAAGGGAAAAATCAGAACTTCACGAAATGATATAGCTATAGGACCACCCACAAGATACATCAATGCGAGTAATATATATATATATATATATATATATATATGCTGGAGAAATGGAAAAATATCTGAGACAACTATATAAACTACTTTTGCAAGGCATGACGTCTAAGCTACTTTTGCATGCTAAATTAAATAATTCAAAGCGATTTTGCAACCACTTTGGTGTATATTAATTAGAATTAGACTTAAAGTGACATTCACTGGATAAAGTTTAGACTTGAAACCGTAGCTAGGCTAGCTGCACCCACTACCAAGTTTGCATCGTTATCTCTACATTATGTTTATAACCAAGACATTGGTGCTAATTAAGAAATTAAGTTTATGATGAAATTAAGAGGTAAGGAAAATTATTATTATTATTATTATTATTATTCATTGCCATTTGAGATACGATGATTTAAATGTGGCATTCAATAATGTTGTTATGATAAGGCATTAGCCTTTCTGGTTGATCTGGATAGTGGCATGATCCTCATGGATGACCTTGGAATTCAGAAAAGTGACATATCGGATGATTGGATAAGTCCTTTCTCTAAGATTTCTGCGTAACATTAAATATAAATATTTTCTTCTTATTGGAATTTAAGATAATCTACCGCTACCACTAGCATTTTATGACCTTCAAAATCAAATACTTTTGCATTCCACCATTTACTATCCTTGGAGACGGGTAACATAAAATAGGAAAATTTATACTTGTTGTCTCTATAATTTTGTTTAATTTTTAATTTAATTTTTATAATTTAAAAATTTATAATTAGATTTTATAGCTTATAAATTTCTTAATTGTTTCTATTATTAAAATTCTATTAATATTCTGTTAAATTTTGTTGATGTAACTAACAATACATTTCCTTGATATTTTGAATATATATGATTTATGCTAATAAAAGAGATAAAATTAGATAATGAAACAAAATTAACTTATATATGACAAAATATTAATCTAGTTATATGATAAAATATAACGACATAGATTAAAATAAAAATTATTTAAATTATAAGGATCTAATTATACAATTCTAAATTATAAAACCTAAATTAAAAATTAAATAAAACTAAATTGACTAAAAGTACAAAATTTTTTCCCCCTAAAATATCCATTCAAACACACTCATCAACAAAAAAGAAGATAAAGCGAACAAGTTGATGACAGACGAGCTGATGACGCAATCTTTTCTCGCATGAAACAGAAAAAAGAAATTTGGTATAGCAGTGAAATTTTAAAATATATTGCTAAACTTCGTATTTTACAGTAGTTGTCATTTCTGGAATACTCGGGATAACTTTTTTTTTATTTATTCTTCTTTGAAAAAAAATTGTATTTAAAGGTTCGAGTTTTGTAAACTTTATAATAAAAAATTTTAAAAATTAAAATTATTCTCAAAAACTGAAATTACTATCACTTATTAATAAGATTTAAGAAAATTATGATCAGATTTTTAAAAAAATTATTACTAAAATTATTTAAATTGTAATTTTTTAAAAAATTTAATAATAACTTCTAAATTTAATAGTAAGTCTCTTAAAATTTAATAATAATTTTAATCTTTAAGAATAATTTCAATTTTTGAAAATTTTTATTATAAATTTACAAAATCTAAATCCTTAAATGTAATATCTTTTTTTTAATTCCTTTTATTGTGGTCCTGATACTTAGGAATGAATGGGTGGAGCCCAAAACAATGTCAATACCGGTCCTCAAATTACCCAACGAGGAGGGACAAGAATGAAATTTAAAACAAAAGGATAAATTAGTCTTAATCCGAAGCTCAAATTATAATACTGAATTTTGAAATTCTGTGTGTTCTTAAGGGAATGTATAGGCCCACATTAACATCATAAAACATTTAATACCCTATACCAATTTGCTCTCTCCCTTTCCCCTAACACTGGTAGATTTAACTTACATGAATGCTCATGGACTAAAATGATATTATCAAATACAATGAGGTCAAATGAACTGGTGAGATCTATAAAATATAAACTCAATTTGCATGATAGTTTCTTTTATATTTTATTATTCTAACTTGGGACGTTTGTTCTACACTTTTTTCAACCCAGAACCGCCCAAACTGACATAGACGACAAACCTTTAAGAACCAAGTAAAGAGAATTTACTTCCATTAAACAATGATCCAGTCTGATACAAGAGATCCCCCTGCCAGAGGGATCATTATATATAAAGCAAAATAGTTTAGTTTCTGATTATTCGTCTTATTCTGCACGTCACATGACTTGCACAAAATGAGTACATGCATAATGTAGTTAACCATACAAGACTCGCCCACAACGGTCACACGCACTAGAGGCTGCTGCGGAGGCATCTTTTGGCTTCATCTTCTGCATATTTGGTAGATCAATTTCCAGAACATCAGCCAGAGCCTTCGAACCTACTTGGATCTCTTCCAAACTGCAAAATGATACAGTAAGTCACGTCCTAGAACACAATATCTGTGACACTAACAATGGATGCAGGAATTCAAGTTCTTAAGAGGGTTTTCTTTTGGTTAACGAATTTGAAAGAAGCAAGCAATACTTCTGTAAGATTATGGATTATTCACCCGGAGAGTTGTAATCTATCAGCGTCTAGGCATAAGATTATGAACACCAGATTAATGCTATTTGCACAGCTAACAACCCTGCATTCACAGTAGTGCATAAATGCACAGATGGCTTGAATTCCAGGGAATGAAGTTAGTTGTGTAAACTTTTCCTATGTCTTCTTCATTATTGATTCACCAGTTTTCAAGGTTCGTGCTTCAAATATTTCGTTAAAGGTAAGAATCTAGTTTTCCAACTCTTATGCTGTTATCTAAGCTAAACAATCTCCATGCGGCAAAACTTATTAGTGCACGACATAATGATAATCTTAGGACAGTATAAATGAGGCAACAGCAGACGTTGAGAACTGATAATATGCCTTGGTAACTTTTAGTGATCTTACAGAAACCATCATTGATTTAAAAAAAAAAAAAAAACTAAGGTGAGAACCAAAACTGCAGATGCGTGTGTTTTTACTGTGCAATTTGATTTACCATGTAGGGTTCATCTTCAAGTCACTTTCGTAAGGATTCAATTTAAATACATTGTTTCAACTGTTTAAATTGCTTCCTTACCTCATGCAAAGGGGGGGAGTAAAACGGATAATTGTCTCATGAGTTGGCTTGGCAAGGACTCCTCTATCCTTCAGTTTTTGGCATACATCGTAGGCTGAAACAGGGGACAAACATTTGCCGTTGAGCTCCACTGCACTGAACAAGCCCCTTCCACGAACCTCCATTATGTAGTTTGGGTATTGCTGCTGAACCTTAAGCAGCTGACTAGTAAGCTCCTCTCCCAGTTGGGCAGACCTGTTCGTAAAGTAAGAAGGCATCAAGTAACTTATTTTATGTATAAATCTTTTATCATAAAAGGGGGAAATTCACAATGGAAAATTAACAGTTAAGTTAGCAATCTTGCATGCCAAAACTTGTCGGCTTTGATATTTTAATGAATTCAAGTCAATATTCATAATGCCAGAATAGTATCTCAAGGCTGGTATCACATGAAAAATTTCAAGACATAAGATTGTGGAAAATTATGGCAAGTTCCTGGTGAAGGGAAGGGGTGAAACCAGAGGCAGACCTACACTGGGGCTTTGAGGGGCTAAAAGTTTCCAAAATTCATCAAATCAAGTCTACAGATAAACAGGCAGATAACAGACATAAGGTGGGAGAATAAGGAATTATTAGTAATGTGAAGTGTTTTGTTTTCCCCTCACTTGTCTGAGGTCTTGCTCCGAAATGAAATTGGCCATGAAGGAACTGCAATTATTTAGCACACAAACGAACAATATTCTGCCAAACACGACTCACCAAAACATATGTGAGATAGACATGTAAGTATTTAATTAATTGAACTTATTCATATCATTCTCTATAAACTGTATAAAGCAAAAGAAAGATTCCTAATAAGCATTATACAGAATTCAATGAAGATATAATTGCTATTAATGTAATACCATTAAAAAGTCTGGCCTTAACATTAAAGCCTACACCCCACATGTAGATGCTGCTTAATCAAATGAATCAGGTCAGAGGAAAAAAATATTTGTCAAGACTTTGTATTCCAGGATCATGTATTGCATGTTTTCCTTTTTCTTGACCAGTGTACTATTATATATGTTAACAGCACAAGTTTTGTAATGTATTTGCTACCTCTCAGCAAGTCCCTCGTCTCTGATCACATCTAGTGAAGCAACTGCAATTGCACTGGCCAATGGATTTCCCCCAAAGGTGCTGCGAACAAGAACATAAAAGGAGTATGTCAGTATGAGTTCCAGCTTCTCTGACCTTAGACGTCTTGTAACACATGAAACTATTGAAAAATCACATGTAAAAGCACAGAAGTGAAAATAAAACTCCCTACCTCGCAGATGATGGAAAAATTAAGAAACTAAAAACAACAGTAAGGTTTTTAACGAAGGCATCAATATTCCAATAAAAAGAACAGAAGAGTCCATATTCCAGTTCAATGCATTATTGCATTCATCCCACCAAAGGATGTGTAATGTTGCACTTCATGGATAGTTAAACCTCACAGCGACAGCCAATTCATCTTTCCAGAAAAAGAGAGGGGAAAAGAAAAGAGAAGAAAGCCAAAGTTCCAAGTGTCTCATTGACTGCCATTTGCTGGGAAATGACACCCATTTACAAGGATGAATAAGTTTAACAAAACCCTGAAGAAACAAGTTTCTATCAGACCAAGAGTTGAGGCCACCATTTAGACCGCCATATAAAAATAGGTGAACTTCATTTAATAGATACCAACATTATAACTTACTCTCACCCTCCGGCAATATTGACCCACACCCGTATATCCACCTTAACCCAACTACCTTATAAAACCCCTTAGACCCAACTATTTTGACCCACGGTCAATTGGGGCAACACTATCAATTAATCTTTTTATAAACAAAAGCACACATGTACATATACACATGCGTGCTTACACACACATGCACACATGCATATACTGGTGAGCATGTAGCCATATACATTTACATGTAGACACACACATATAAACACACACGTGCTTACACACACACACACACACGCGCATATAAATACATGCGCGCACACATACAAGTGCATACATACACAGAGACATATATATATATAGAGAGAGAGAGCCAACCCTACTCTCACCCCATATGAGAACCATGCCCAACACCAAGGCAGTATTTGTGACCACCGTCAACTAAAAAGTCCAAAATATATACAACATAAAAACAAAAAATCCAAAACATGGTCTATAGGAGTTTATCATGGGAAATACATCTGATCTCATTGATCCTTTCAAAAAATAACTGATTTGATCCATAGTTTCTATGAATGAGTATTTTAATTTTATGATTATCAAGTATTTGATTTAGCAATACTCGCCTTAGTGAAATCCAATTATATATTTCATATATTTATTAATTTGCCCATTAAGCACATGATTCATATATCTAAAAAACTGGAACTACTAAATGTTTCTTCCTATTTGAACTTAAAGAAATAGAGTCTTGACATTAATATTATGACCTTCCTGAACACTTCAAGTAATGGCCCCAGACTAATACAAAACATGGACTAATTATGAACTTTATACGTTGTTATTCCATGTTCCAGCAGAAGTAGACTTCTGTCTCTTTGCATATTAACCCAATAGGACAAATGTAAGGACGGCATCAGATGTCTAACATAATCTCATACTAAGATATACTATTATTCATTAAAAAAATAATAATAATAATAAACAAAATGTGAAGAAAAAAACACCATAGACAAGAATAGTGGTAAGAATAATATCAAACCTTCCATGTTCTCCAGGTCGAATACAAAGCATTATGTCTTTATCCGCAAGAACAGCACTAACAGGTATGACTCCTCCACCCAAAGCTTTCCCTAATATCTAATTATAAAGACATTCAGAAGAGTTAGTTTACGTACAGAAGCATAAAAATGCAAAATCTCATAAAGAACAAAAAATTAGACAAGGGAAAAAAAATGATCTTGGACCAAGCACTCCAGCTTTTCATTTTATTGAAAGGAAAAGAAATGATTGGAAGCACATGTTTTTAAAGTGGTAAATATGTGAATGCCTTTATTCACCTGCACTCTTGTCATATCACACATCCCAATATTTTTTTACACAGAATTTTCTGTGAAGAAATGGTTGGAAGCACATGTATCTAATGTAGTAGATATTCTTGTGATATCAGAAGCTCTAATATTTTTCACTCAGAACTTTCTGTAAAGAAAAAGTAGAAAGCACAAATTTTTTATGAAACAGATATTTGAAAGCCTCTATTCACCTGCATTCTGATGATGTACAAAACTCCAATATTTTTTATTCAGATAATTTCTGTACTAGGCATCTGTAAGTATAGAAGGTGATGATCATCAATTTTTTCAAGAAATCCATACCCTAAAACTTGGCCATTATAAAGTAACTAATTCAAATATGTTATATTCCATTTCACCCAAACCTACGCATGAAATGCAAGGCTGGCTAGAAGAGTTGCCTACAATTCTTTATCACATGACGATACAATATAAGGCAGGCAATGAATATTTTCTAGATTCACCACTTCAACTCATATGGTTCAGACAGTATATAAAGATATACAGTACACTTCAGGCTGAAGGAGTTCTAACCACTACATCTGGGCGAACTTCTTCCCAGTCACAAGCCAGCATTTTCCCTGTCCTTGCTAACCCAGTTTGTATTTCATCAGCTATCATCAACACATTATATCTGGAGCAAAGATCTCTGACGGTTCTTAAATAGCCATCTGGAGGAATTATTACCTACCAACAAACAGTATACTTGATCTTAAAATCATTCTACCATACATAAAGCACATAGTTTGCGATGTAAGTAGTCAAGTAAAATAGATGAGTTTGTCATTAATAACCCAAAATAGATCCACAGAAATTAAGCAAGCAATGGGGAGTTTAATTTTTTCCTTTTTTTTTTCCCATATTATACAGAAGTAAAGGTGAAGTCAGTTTGACATCTGAATAAAATAGTAGTTGCTAAGACAGACAATAGAGGAAGGGGAGAGAAGAACCCAATAATGCCCATGTTACATGGCAAATAGCAAAAATAATGCATTAGGTGGGAAAAGGGTAGTGGAAGTAGTTAAGAAAGAATAAAGTCAGTTATATATATATATATATATATAGAGAGAGAGAGAGAGAGAGAGAGAGAGAGAAATTCATGCGAATATCCTACTGATACTTATAGGAGCTCTGTTCTCATTGTATGGGTTGTGGAACACTTTAATGGAAATTCCTTTGTTATTTCTCCCCTCTTCCATCTGGTGCACCTTGCACCATAATTGGTATTAGAGCACTTTCCTGGCACTGATACTGGCAAATTTTGCCCATGACCAAGGACACTCGTTCCCAAGATCTCAAACTCAATCTCGAACAAAATTGAGTTGAGATGTGTTAATTAACATTTTGATTTTAGAAACTTCCTACTATTCGTTATTTTCTTGATAGCTTAGGCATTATTTTTTCAATAGCTTAGACAATTAAGAGTTTTTCTCATATGGGCTTACTGTTAGTTTCTGTTCAGTTCTGATATGTTTTTAAAATATTTTCCTTTTGATAAGTGTTTATCATTGTATCCAGAGGCAGCCACTATAACGCCTCTCTTCTATTTAGTTTTGTAATCTCTGATCATCAATAACAGAGCAGAAGGCATTCTCACTTAAGTCTATCTTCCTTTTACATGGTATCAAAGCCGCAAGGCACCAATGATCACCTTTGGCTCAATTAGAGCCTCGAAAGCTAAGACCAACTTAGAGTCCTCCTCATCTGCTATGACAAACAGCAGCATAGTACTCCAGCAGCCCAAACCACTGATGAAATCACTCATGATTATCACAGGACACTGTTTCAACGATAATAACTACCTGAAATCATCACAAGGAGCACTCGTGTATATTTGAGGCCAAGGAAAGGAGGACTACCTCACGGGTGATGTGAGGCAGCCAGAAACAACAAACCCAAAGTACAGAGAATGGGTCTCAGAGAACACCACCATTATGTCGTGGCTAGTCAACTCCATAACAAATGACATAGGCGAGACTTATCTCCTCTGCAAAACAGCTAAGAAGATGAGGGATGCAGTGAAGAAGGCCTATTCATCTGTTGAGAACACTGCTGCATTATTCCAAATTAAGGGCTGCCTCCATGATTTAAGACAAGGTGAGATGAATATAACTCAGTACTATAATTCCCTTGTTAAGTACTGGCAACAATTGGATCTATATGAAACTCACCAGTAGCCTTGCAGTATTGATGCCACATATTTTAAGAAAATTGTTGAAAGAGAAAGGATTTATACCTTCCTCTTAGAACTGAACCCACTGCTTGAGGAAGTAAGGGGACAAATTATGGCCATTCAACCATTACCTTCACTAGATGAAATCTTTGCAGATGTAAAATGGGAAGAAAGCAGGAAGCATTTGACCAATTCTCAACCTACAACATATATACCAGAATCCTCAGCCTTCGTAGCTAGAGGAATCCCAGCCACCACTTCTGATCAAAGGCAGAAAAAACAGCAGGGAAAACCTTGATGTGATCACTGTTGGGTTACAACAAAGATGTTTGCTGGAAGCTACATGGAAAACCACCTAATTGGAAGCCTAGACAAAAGGGAGAATCTCAAGGGTTAATGGTAAGCAATAAGGAGAAACCTGAATCACTAGCTACTTCTCCTTTCAGTAAGGAAAAATAGAAAGCACTACAAAAAGGCATTTGGAAACCAAGGTACCAATAACATGGAGAAAGTTGTTGGTACAGGAACAGTACCCAATCAGGTAACTTTTCACTTGCTTTTAATACACAGTAACTAAAATCCAACATCGGATCATAGACTTGAGGGCCGCAGATCACATGGCAAGTAATTTCTCCCTCTTGAAGAACTTTGTGCGTTGCACTGATGACTTAGTTGTGAAAATTGTTGATGGGTCTCTATCCAAAGTTAGTGGTATTGGGAAGTTAAAATCTCAATCTAGCGTTGAAAGATGTTCTATTTGTCCCTAATTTACTTGCAATTTGCTTTCTATTAGCAAACTTGCAATGGAACAAAATTGCACCACTAAATTCTCCATAAATGGTATTTTAGGACTTGGCATCAAAGAGGATTGGCAATGCTAGGGAATGTGCTGGACTATGCTACCTTATAGAGTAGAGTATATTTCCAAAAAGGGCATTACATGTATCTACCTTTTTTTTGGGGGGGGGGGGGGGGGGGAGATGATGCCATTAGAGCATCCAAGTTTTTCTTATCTAAAACACCTATCCATATTTGATTAACAAAACTCCTTTTCAGTGTGAATTTTGCCATCTCTCTAAACATGTCAAAAATTCTTACCCTCCTCACTCCTATAAATCAACTCAACCTTTTCATCTTGTGCATAGTGACATTTGGGGAACCTCACAAGTTAAAATCATTAATGGGGCAAGGCGGTTTGTACTCTTTCTTGATAACCATACTTGGCTAACTTGGCTATATCTCCTATAAGAGAAATCTGAGCCGCCAAAATCTTTGAAACTTTCCATAAACTTGTCCAAAATGAGTTCAAAACAAGCATTGCAATTCTTAGAACTGATAATACCAAAGATTACTTCAACTCTACTTTAGGACAACATTTGGAAAACCAAGAGATTATACATCAAAGTTCTTGTGCATATACTCCCCAACAAGACAGGCTGGCTGAGAGACAAAATAGGCACATCCTTGAAGTTGCCTGTTCCCTCTGAGTTACAACAAATGCGCACAAATATTTTTGGAAGAGGCAATTATGACAGCCATATATACCTTATTAATAAAATGTCCTCTAAAACATTAGACTTTCAATCTCTGCAGCAGAAACTACTTGAAACATACCCTTACACTTCAGCTATGCACTCAATTCCTAAAAATATATTTCGCTGTACACCTTTTGTTCATAATGACCATGGAGGGAAACTTGATCCTTAAGTCATTAAGTATATTTTTCTTGGGTATTATCCGACTTAAAAAGGGTATAAATGCTATTTACCCCAACTAAAAAAATTCTTTGTTAGCATGAATGTTACATTTTTTGATAACACACCTTATTATGGCCAAAGACCCATTTAGGGGGAGAGTGCAAATACTAAAGAAAGGTGTTTTGAGAGTAACTTCAGCCCTGAAACAGATCACATGGCCAAGACACCTTACCCAGCTTTCACGTTACCCACTCGCATGTCTCAAATGCAACCTATACATCAGACTGTAACCTCCCATGAATCTGAATCTGATGTGCACAGATCTGTGACCCAACTTGATGCTCAACTTGATACTTCAAAAAATGTCATACTAAATACAATTCTCTAGGTATATCCAAGAAGGGAAAATTGACCAGAGACTGCACAGCAGCAGAAAGAGGAAAAACCAGCAGCAGACCAGTGCACATACCCTGTGCAAGAACCAATATCCTCTCCCATATCAAGTGCCAAAAGGGAAGGTGATTTAGAAAAGGAGCAAGATCATGCACTAAATATCCTATCAATCATTTCATTTGCTATAACAAATTGTCCCCAAATTTATCTGCATTTGTGACTAGTGTCTCCAATGAGAAGTTGCCAAAAAGGTTCTTTGAGGCAGCAAAGGAACCAGAATGGAGTCAAGCCATTAATGAAGAGTGGAGTGCATTTAAGAAGAATGAGACTTGGCAGATGATTAAGCTCTCACCAGGCAAGAAACATGTGAGATGTACGTGGGTATTTGCAATCATGTATAATTCTGATAGAAGTATCAATAGGTATAAAGCCCGACTTGTGACTAAAGGGTTTAATCAAAACATATAATATTGACTGCTAGGAAATGTTCGCCCTAGTTGCTAAATTTAACACCATCAAGATATCGTTGTCTCTTGCAGCAAATTTAGATTGGCTACTTTATCCATTGGATGTGAAAAATGCCTTCTTGGATGGCAAACTAGAGGAAGAAGAGTATATGGAAGTCCCACCAGGACCTAAAGGTGAGAACACTCCAAATACTGTGTGTAAACTTCATGAGTCCCGTTATGGTTTAAAGTAGTCAACAAGGGCATGATTTGACAAGTTCACCAACATGGTTAGAGGACTTGGTTATGTTCAATGTCAAACTAATCACACTTTATCCTTTAAGTTTGCATTTGACGGGAAAATTGCAATCTGAATAGTATATGTGGATGATATTATTATCAGAGAAGACAATGAGGAAGAGATTATCAGGCTCAAGAGCTCACTTGCGCTAAATTTGATGTAGAAGATTTAGGACACTAAGATATTTCTTAGATTTGAAGGTGGCAAGGACAAAAAAACGTATTACTATCTTTTAGAGAAAGTATACTCTAGATTTGCTAGATGACACAGGATGTTAGGGTGCAAACTAGCTGACACCCTGACGGAAGTTAACTATAAGCTTTGTCTTAGGAAGGAAGGCATACCAATAGATATTGGAAGGCAACAAAGGTAGGTTGGTATGTTGACTTACCTTTCCCATACACATCCTGACATTTTGTTAGTGTGACTAGTCAATTTATGAACAAGCCAACTGATGATAATTTGCAAGGAGTATAAAAAATTTTAAGGTATTTGAAGATGACCCTCAGCAAAGGATTGTTCTTTAGAAAGGCGTACATAGAGGCATTGAGATATACACTAATGCAAATTAGGTAGGATCAGGAATAGATATAAAGTCTGCAACAGTGTATTCTCCTTTGTGTGGGGCAATCTTGTCACTTAGAGAAGCAACAAGCAACCAGTTAGGACAAAGAGTAGTGTCAAAGCTGAATTTCTTGCCCTCACCTTGGGTATTTGTGAAGGAATCTGGATTAAGAGAATCCTTCAAGAATTAAACATTCCATTTGAGACACCTATGAAGGTCATGTGTGATAACATGGCAACTATTGGCATTGTGAAGAATCTTATCCATCATGATAAAAGCATGTTCAGATTAACCAGAATTTCATCAAGGAGAAAATTGAGTGGGGTTTGATGGAAGTGTCTTACATTCCCACAAACTCTCTAGTGCCTGACTTATCGATGAAGGTAGTGACAAGATTGGAGTTTGAAGAACTAAGTTCTAAGCTGGGTTTGAAGAACATCTACCTCTTAATTTGAGGTGGAGTGCTAGAGACACATGTGTTGATTTTTTCTCCTATGGGCTTATCATTAGTTTCTGTTCAATTCTAATAAGGTAGTTGTTTTCAAACTATTTTCTTTTCTATAAGCATTTATCATAGTACCAAAAGGCTGCCACTACAACGCCTCTCTTCTATTTAGTTTTGTAATCTCTGGTTATCAATAACAGAGTAGAAGGCATTCTCGCCTGAAGTTTGTCTGCCTTTTTCAAGATGAACAACCTTAGACAATCGATGTCTCATATAGAACCCCTATTAGCTAATGTGGCTTTGAAATTGGCATAGCCACCTCTCAACAACCATGGTGACTGGAATGTTAGAGCTTCGAGCATGGAGGGGGGGGAACTCCTAGTATTTTCCACAATTTGGTTCTTACACTACGGCATGGCACCAGCTACACCTTCCCTACGAAGTTCTCTTGGATTGAATTTCCTATATTTGATGGCACTGATTTTCATGGCTAGTCTTACAAATGTAAACAATTTTTTGATGTCCACAAGACTCCTCTAGATCGTGTGCAATTGATTAGTGTCCACCTCAAAGGTAGCACCCTTCAATGGCAGCAAAATTTCTTGAAGAAGAAGAAACTCTCTAAAGTTAGCTAGGATGATTATTTGCAAAATACAAATGCGAGATTTGGAAAGGTGTTGCACGTAGATGTCATGTCAAAGCTCAAGAATCTAAAGCAGAAGAGACTTGTCACTAATTACCAAGAGAAGTTTGAGGAACTCTTATCCAAAGTTGAGCTATTAGAAGCATTAGGAATCAATTACTTCCTTAGTGGATTACGTTTTGACATTAAGGATTACGTTTTGACATTAAGGCGTTGTTAAGAATGTTAAATCTAGTAGTCTCTCCAATACAATGTATTTGACATGTCTAGAAGTATGGGTTCTCACTATTTTCCTTGAACCAAAAGATTTCCATCCCATCCCTACTACCTCTAACAAATCCATCTCCTCAAAGCCCAATCCAAAGCCAACCATTTCTCTTGACAAAAACACCTCTCAAGCTACTTCATCTAAAAACAAAATCTCTTTTGAAAAACAAGTGAAGCAACTTACAAAGAAGGAAATGAATAATAGGAGGAAAAAGGGCAGTTATTGGTACTCGCTAAAATATACTTCAGACCATTATTGTAGGAATTCCTAGGCTTATACGATTCTAGTTCATGAAGGAGAGGAAGAAGAATTTCATGATGCTCAAGATTCTCCAACAAATGCAGAGCAAGAGAGCCTAGTAAATTTTCTCCATGCCATTGAAGGTACTAACGGCACTCAACCATGAAGGTTCAAGGCTCAATCAAGAAATACCCTGTGTTGATTCGATGGACATGAATAGCACTCAAAATTTTCTAGATGTCACTTTAGCAAAGAAACTCAAGCTGAAGTTACAATTCACTAAGGGTATTTAGGTGACAATGGCCAATGGAGCTAGCATGGAAGTTAATACCAAGTGTGCCCAACTCAAATGGCGTTGCAGGGAGAAATTTTCACAGCTGACTTCTTGGTCATGGAGCTTGGGAGTTATGATATGGTGTTGGGAGTGGAATGGCTATCTACCCTTGGCCATATTGGTTTAGATTTAAAGCAGAAACTCATGAGTTTTACCTTATTTGATAAAAATATTAGATTTAGGGAGTGATATAGCAAAGTAGATTGCTAAAAGAGCTGCACAGCAAGTTTATCTCATCCATATTAGTAGCCATTAACTTGAAAATTGGTTAGCATTGAAACAAGAAGAGGCTAAAATTAAATCGCACGAATTTGAAGTATTAGGGGAAGTCTTGGAGGAGTTTGATGATGTGATTCAGGAACCGAAATCCCTTCGTCCTTATCATTATGGGCCTATTCAGAAGCCTATAGTGGAGAAATTGGTTCAAGAGATGTTGCAAAATGAGGTGATACAGCCTAGCAATAGTTCATTTATTAGCCCAGTGGTTTTGGTCAAGACAAATGACAGCTCTTGGAAGTTCTATGTTGACTATCAAAGGTTAAATGATCAGACACTTAAGAACAAGTTTCCTATACCTATGATTGAAGAACTCCTCGATGAACTACATGAAGTTAAGTTCTTTTTCAAACTGGACTTGCATGCAGGGTATCATCAAATTATGCTAAACTTTGAAGATATTCACAAGCTGCTTTCAGAACACATGGGGTCTTAATAAATTCATGGTGATGGCTTTCAAGCTCCCTAATGCCCTGACAACATTCTAAGGATTGATGAATTCTGTTTTTAAGACTTTTCTTTGAAAATTTATATGTCATCTTTGACAATATCTTGGTTTATAGCAAGGATTGGAAGTCTCACTTATAGCAACTAAGGACCACTTTTCAAACTCTGAGGGACAATGCCTATTTGCTTAGAAGAATAAGGCCAATTTTGAATGCAACACAAATAGATTAATTCTGGCATGCTATTTTTGAGAAAGGAGTTTAGGCTAATCCTAAAACGATTAGGGCTATAATCTCTTGGCCCACACCAATACCTCTTAAGGCTTTGAAAGGTTTCCTTGGCTTAATTGATTATTACAGGAGGTTTCCAAGATTATGGATCATTGCGTAAGCCTTTAACTAAAATATTGAAGAAGAATGACTCCTTCAAGTGGGTTGAGGAGGCAAACAAAGCTTTTCAGCACCCCAAAATTGTCATGACAGCTCCCACAATCCTTACTTTACCAAAATTTTCATAACCTTTCGTGCTAGAGACTGACACTTCTAATGTTAGCATGGTAGCTGTTTTATCCCAATAAGGCCATCCTATAGCTTTTGCTAGCAAGGCTCTATGTCCTTCAAAATGGAGTCTCTTAGCTTACAAAAAGAATCAATGGCCATTGTTTTTCGTGTTAAAAATTGGAGGCAGTACCCTGAAGGCCAACATTTCATTGTCCAGATTGACCACTGAGCTATAAAACATCTCTTAGAACAGAAAAACCTTTCCTAAATATAAGTGGGTGCACGTTATACAGAAAAGGCAAAGAAAGTGTGGTAGCATACAACTTCTCCAGGAAAGCACACGAGGTAGAAAATGGCTCTTGCCTAGCGATTAGTGCTGTTGCTTCCACACTAACCACTAGAGTCAATGACTCATGGCAACATGATGGACTTCTAGCTAACATCAGTGAAGATCTTGTAAGGGATCCTACCTCCCATCCGAAATATTCATGGGCTAATAATTTACTCAAGAGGAAAGATAAACCAGTTGTGGGGTGACCCAGAACTATGAAAAGAGTTGCTTCTATTTTTTCATGGAGATGCCATGAGGGGTCATGAGGGTGTTACCCCTACTTACTGAAGAAACTCTTCCATTTTTTATTAGAAGGCCTTAGAAAAAGATATGGGAAATTTGTTAAGGAATGCCTTCTTTGTCAAAAATTTAAACCTGAGCATATTGCAAGCTTGGACTTGCTGCAACCTTTACCCATACTAGACACTATTTGGACAAACTTATCCATGGATTTTATCAATGACTTACCCAAATCTTACAATAAGTTTGTTATTCTAGTGGTAGTGGAGAGATTGTACAAGGTAGCACACTTCAAGGCCCTTCAACATCCCTTCTTTGAAATGGATGTAGCTCAAGAGTTCTTTGACAATGTTGTTAAACTCCATGGGCTCCTAAGAATCATTGTGACAAATCGAGACCCAGGGCTCGTTTGGTACTTAGAAAGTTAGGCAAGGAAATGGAAAGTGAAAGAGAAAAGGTAATTTAGAAGATAAAAAATGACTTTATTACCCTTACTTCTTATGATTGAATAATGATTAGTAGATAGTGTTAAATAATGATTGAGTAATGATTACAAGGGTAAAATAGGTATCACAAAATAATTTTCCCTTGCTCTCCCTTGCATTCCAAACGGGCCCCCAATCTTTTGCGAGAAGTTTTAGAGAGAACTTTTTCCTCTTAGCAAAGTCAAAACTCTTATACTCCTCTAATTACCATCTTGACAAATAGAAGTTTTGAATTGTTGTTTAGAGTGCTACCTCTGTTACATGATTGGGGATTGTACCAAACAATGACTGAAGTGGTTACCTTTAGCTAAGCTTTGGTATAACACCTATCACTCAGCCATTGGCATGTCCCCCTTTCAAGCTTTTTATGGTGTCCCTTAACCAATACACATGCCATATTTGGCTAGTGATTCCTCTAATGATGTGGTGGATAGAAGCTGCCAAAAGTGAGGTTATTGTGCAATTGTTGAAACACCACCTCCATAGGGCCCATAACCGAATGGTTTAGCTAGCAAATAGGCACAAATATGACTGTGAGTTTTCCATAGGTGATTTGGTCTATACTACACTCCATCCTTTTTGAAGGAATCTACTAAACAATTCTGCCCTTCACAAGCTTGCTGCAAGATACTTTGGCCCCTACAAGGTTATGGACCGAATTGGGAAGGTAGCTTATAAGTTACAGCTCCCCAACAACACTTGGGTCCACCTAGCGTTTCATGTATCCACTATGGTTTCCTCCACCCTTCCCTAGGCGGATCACCAAGGTCAATTTTGCTTAGAACCAGAAGAGATTGTTGCACACAATGTAGTCAAATGGGGTAACCTGCTTATCACTCAGGTTTTTGTTAGTTGGAAGAACAACATTGAAGAAGCTACTTGAGAAGACCTGTCTGCCATACAGCAGCAGTTCCCTCAGTTTTCCACAACAGCTTGGAATCCCAATCCTTGAGGTCAAGGATTTTCTGAAGGGGGGAGGGTTTATAACGTGGCAAATAGCAAAGATAATGCATTTGGTGGGAAAAGGGTAGTGAAAGTAATTAAGAAAGAATATAGTCAGTTAAAAAGAGAGAGAAAGAGTCAGAGGAATGGTTGTGTATGTTCTGTTCACGTGAGTATCCTGTTGATACTTATAGGAGCTTTGTTCTCATTGTATGGGTTGTCAAACATTTTAATAGAAATTTCTTCATTATTTCTCTCTTCTCTGTTCCATCTGGTGCACCTTGGACTAGCCCACAGCATGGATATAACAATTAACCCAACTGTAATCGAAGCTAATGTATAGAATATTAACCTTCCCATGAGTTAGTAAACATTATCTGAATCCCTTGTATGTACGGAATAGAATATAATAGTTAAGGAATCCCCATATTGAAAACACTATCCTACAGCATTGGTGAACAATGCTCAAAACTTAAGCTATAAAGCAAGTTCCAGATGATATATCAAGCAAAGGAAGTTGTTAATTGTTGAAGAGTCTTTTCATAAAACATAAGCTTGCTAAAGAAGGAACCAAGGAATGCATCTCTGATTTAATATCAATATAAAAGTTAATAAATTAGAAGCACTTTGCCATTCTGCATATAATATTTAATTAACCACAGAAAACGGAAAAAATATTCAACAATTGATACAAACAATTGAATCATCAGTCATTTTTTTAAGTTCAAAAACCAGAATACCAGATTAGGAAGAGAAAAAGACTCGTATACGCTTCCATTTCATGTTATCAATCAGTCAACATATCTTGTATTGTCAAGCTGATCAAATATGTATTCTGAGAAAACGTACCCCAGCTTCACCTTGGATGGGTTCAAAAAGAAATCCAGCTATGCGTTCTCCATTTTCTGCATTTTATCGCAGAGAAAATTCAAAAGGTAAACTCCTATAATCTTCCATGCTAAAGCAAAATATATTGACAAAAATTAAAAATATATATAGAGCAACTCAAAACCTTTGAAGATCTTTTCCAGGGCATTTGCATCTCCAAAATCAACTTTAAGATGACCAGGCAATAAAGGACCAAAACCACGGGTAGCTTCATTGTCACAGCTCATAGATATAACAGCTAATGTGCGACCATGGAAGCAACCACAGCATGAGACTATAATAGCCTGCAGATAGTGCCTATAAGCAAAAGGACTCACATGATACAATAATAGACTAATAATAACTGAATTTATTTTTATAAGAAGAATAACCAAACCAGAAAGACACAACCATAGAAAATGAAGTGCAGAAGCTTATGCACAAAAATTTCCCATATATTAAAAAAAAAATCAGACTGACAGTTTTGTCACAAGACTCTGGAAATTTATGTCAAAAAACTGACTGCAAAACAAAAAATAGAGATACACTATATATAGAAGTTAGATTCCAAGTATATTCAAGTCTAATATCATTTGGAAACAGAAAACAGGGTGCCATTGTTTCAAGATAATGATCTTGCAACATTTTTTTTTCCTTTCTGCAGTAAGATCATATAATTAATCGGAAAGAAATAAATGTCATAGCTAGCATGAGTTTCCAAAGTCATGCTCTCAAACATCAAAATCATTTCATTTAAGACACCACAGGCATACCCGATATCCCTTCTAACTTTTTCAAACCCCACAGCTTCTTCTCCATTAAGGGTAGTGGTTTCAAATTCAATGTATCTTTCTAAAAATATTTTCCATATCTTCTATATTTTATGCTGCACAGCACCTTAGATATTTCATCAATTGAGAGTTCTTTTGTTCACCACTTAATTGGTGTATGTGAACATCTACAGCATTAGTCATTACAGTCATCAGTACATGCGAATTACATAAGTTACATACAAGTTATTAAATAAGGATAAACAAAGATGACCTTTGAAAGTAATGGCCATGTCAAGAGAATATTTTATTTAGTCCCATAAGACTATACAAACAAATGCAACCTATCAGGATATTACAAAAGTTATCATGGATCTTACAGTTTATACCTCATCTTTGGGAATTCTTTTCTTCTCATAACCCCACTTTCTCGCCAACTTCAGAGCCGTTTCCACACCTTCAGCACCAGTATTCATAGGTAGCACCATATCATAACCAAACATGCTCGTTAGGTGCTCAGCAAGCACAGGAAAACGATCATTGTAGAAGGCTCGAGAACTTAGAGTCAGCCTTTCTGCCTGTTCTTGCAATGCTTTCAAAATTTTTGGATGGCAATGTCCCTAAATGAGTATGACATGCAATCAACACGCTGGGATGCCCTTAAAAGCAATAGCCAAAATATATATATATATATATCCACTTTCACCAATTTGAAAATTACATCAGAGTAGATATAAACCATCATATAAAAAAAATCACTTGATTTGATTTGAACCCTGCCTTATTACTTACCACACCATCAAGGAAAAAAAAAAACCTGGTGTCCCAAAAACCCAGGTTAAGAGACTACAGAAGGACTAGGATAAAGACACTGTTACCTGATTAACTGCTGAGTAAGCAGATAAAAAATCAAGATATTTGTTTCCCTCTGGATCCCATACACATGATCCCTTTGCTTGGGAAAATACAACTGGAATGGGATGATAACTGTATTTGAAACGGAACAAAGACAAGTATCAATAATCAGCTAGCAGCACTGAATTAATATTATAGTTCAAAAATCGGCAGCAACCAAAAGTGGAAAATACAAGAGTGTTGAAACCTGATAAATATCCTTAAAATGTGTCTCAAAGAAAGTATTAGGTAAGTTAAAGTTTTGAATCCATAAGGAAATAAAAAAGAATAAAGGCATCCCTGATGTAGAAAAGATAACTTTGAAAGCGACGGGGAAGCTCTATACCACCTCCAATTATGAGATGACACCCACGATGTAAGCGTACATACACCACCCTTTCATCCATAGAAATGCTTCAGAATACAACCCCTGAGATTATTCACCATTACCAATGGAAAGCATTTTAAGGCTCGCCTCACTAAAAGCAACATCAGCCTAAAATTCGAATGAAGCTTACGAAGCATAAAGTCCATGAACAAGCGAAGTCCAAAATTTCACCTAGATTTCCAGACAAGAAGTGATCTTGTTTCATGATAAAGTCATAAAGAAACTGAATAAAACCAAGTGATTATAGTTGAGTATCATGTTTAAAGGAACTTACAGCCACTCACAATTAGCATTAAATTTTCCCTTCTGCCAAAAATTAGTAACCCAAATTTTCACTTCATTAAATTGGTACAAAAACATCAAATATCAAATTATAACGAGAAAATATATGAGACCTAGCAACCAAGAACTCGTAACATGACTGAAGGCTAAACCTTAAATAGTTTCCTCACCTAAAATGACGACTACGCAGGGTTTGGGGTGGGGGATTGGAGACAGAGAAAAGGAGAATCTTACTTGTGGGCACTGTACTCATATTCTTTATCGATGAGTTTCTGAGAAGAGGAAGAAAGGCTGCTTTCAGGAACAACACCAAAGAATCTACTTTCCCTGCAAACCCTCTGAAGCAAACACTGTAATGGCCTCCTGGCGGCCATTGATGAATCTAAAAGGTAACTCAACTCTGGAGTTGGTATACCGGTCTTTATCCAGAACCAAACATATCATTATCAATGTTCCAACAAATGACATGACGTGAGATAATCTCACTCTATCCTTTTCTCCCTTTCTTATTTTATTTCACTTAGAATCACTTTAAATCACAATGTGCGTATTTAATTCAATTCTAGTTTTAATATTTTTAAAGTTAATGTCTTTTTAAATAAATTTTAAAAATTAAAAAATTTATTTAAATTATTATTTTAAAAAAATATTTTTTATTTTATTATTTTACAGAACAAAAATAACAAAATATTTCAAGAAATATTTTAAATTTTTTGTTTCTAAAAATATAATTTTATTTTTTTATTTTATAAAATATTTTATTAAAAATATATTATTAAATAAAAATTTTATTTTTTTATTCTTAAAAATAAAAAACGGTTTTAAAAACAGGCTCAAAATTTCGTTTTTCCAGCCGCCCTCACAATGGGATGCGGTGACACAACTACCAAAGCATATCCATCCAAATCACTCAAAATCCTTTTTGCCAAACTGGCTTGTCAGCCTTTTGATACACGATTTTAATTTTTTTAAGAAGGATATAATTTTTTTAAAAAAGATATACAAAGCTATTATTGGACTCATTTCAGTTTTCTTTTTCTTTGATATTGTACATGGAACATACCCAAGGAGTGCATCTTAGAATTGGAATAGGAAATACGATTGATCCATTTTCAATGTGTAAATTTAAATCTGACTGCTATATATTGTTCAAACTTTAAATAATTGATTATTCCCAACAAATGAAATTCTTAAGAAATAAATTAAATATATTTCATTATATTACCCCTCTCTCTCTCTCTCTCTCTCTCTCTCTCTCTCTCTATATATATATATATATGAGATACACGTGAATCTTTATATTTATTTAGATTGTTCTGACAAAAAATGCATTTATAATGTGTTAACTGTTCATATTTTTTGACAAACGAACAAATTTTAAAATTTTGCGTAACTATTAATTAAATAAAATTTTATTTCTAAAATTATACGTTAAGAAGAGAGGGAGTAACGACATCAAGTACAACATCTTAAACCTCACCAACAAACACAAATATATAGGTAGGTGAATTTTGTTTTAGTTGCAGCCTACAGTGACTTCAATCTTCAAACTTTAACTTATTTTTACATATATTCGTCACAATGTATTCAATAAAATAAATTTTAAATGTACCGAGCTACGAGTGTTAAAATTTCAAGGAAAATTGTATGATTGCTGTTCTTACGGTCTATTTGAGGTTATGGTGACTTTACTTTTTATTTTTTATTTTACAGCGAAAGGCACAAATTTATGTTTGGTTAACTTCGCTTTATAGTGGATTTTCAAATGCTTTCTAGAAGACAACTGCTTTTAAAAAGCACCCTATCAAATATTATTAAAACTAATTGTGATTGTTGCATATTTAATATTTTTTTAAAAAAATTTTATTTCAACAAAATTTTAAATATATCCTTATAGTTTTTGTAAATAAATTATTATTAGACTTATATAGTTGTTTATATAATTTTTTATATTTTCATTAATTTCTCATTAACTTGCAAATTGCAGTTAATTATTTTTATAAATCTCGAATATATAAATCTCAAATATTTCTTTTACTCTTATTATAAGAATATATCGTTCAAATTTATTTACTTTTTATTATTCTATAACTGCTAACTTAATGGATCATTTGACTTTCTTCATCCATATTATTTATTTTAATATAACCTTCAGCTAGTTTAAATTACTTTAATAATTTAAAATAATTTTGAAAAAAAATTAGTATTTCTGAGAAAAAAATTTGACATATGCCTATTATTGACACTTATATATTTATAACAACTTCTGAATATTATTTTTAAATACCCTATTAATCGATTTTGTTTTTACATCAACATTTAAAAGGTTTTTACCTATTTAAACAACTTTTTCACAGCACCCGCAGTACAAAAGTTTTTTTAAAGATCATAGCATTTCCAAATAAACGCATATGAAATTATATTAGTAAAAGAAAAAGAAAGACATTACTATAAATTAATTTGACTATTATCATTCTAAAAATTGTGTTGAGGGTGTAAGTATAAATACTGCACCAATAACTAGCATATTTGCCTCAATTCAAAACTTCCCTCAAAATTTTATGAACCTTTGTCCAAATAAATAAATAATTATATTAGTAATGAACCGTATGGGCGCCAAATTAGTCTAAGCTTCAATTTTCTATTGTAGCCATAAAAAAGTGCCACCAAGAAGTTGCGTACACGATTGAATCATACAGAAGATAACATGGCCAAAAAAGCTCGTGCTTTGATTGCTTTCCACGTAGAAATTCCATTTATTATTGCTTTTATCATAAATTAACCATGAAATGTTTATCACCAATCACATTAAATAATTTAAAAAAAAAGGATATATGATTAATAAAATACTTCTTTCTCGAGATAACATGGCGCTCAGCCGCCATAACAATAGTTTTGAACTGGAATTAGTACCAACTAAACCAATGGGTCGCCATTGGCCAGCACATTGATTTACCACTATGCAATTTACAAGATACTACCCCATGTATATACAACTGCTTGCAATACTTCAATGTGCAAATCTGAGTGCAAGATTCATACACAAATGGTGAAAAGTAAAATTCTAACATTAATTTTCAATATGCATCTACCCTCAAACGAACCAAATTCTCTCACATGGCAACAACAAGACTGATTCACCTCCACCACAAACCAATATTTAAGAATAGAGCGCGTGACATTATCGATCTATTGGAACCATCTCTATCTAAGATACACTGTCACAACCTTCTTCATTCACTAATACCAAAAATGGGTACTGATGACCAAACTCAAACTAAGAATGCTGAGGGAAAATAAATCAAAGAAAGAATGCATGGACGGAATGGAGTATAATGTACACAATCAAAAGAATTGGGGAAGGAAGAACGTACAGTTAGCAAATTTACAGTGTCTAGAACTGCAGGGAGGATTCATCCACATGTATGTTAATTTTAGGGCTTTAAATACATTATAATGACCATAATTATGTTTATCTGTGTGGAAAGGAGTTTAAGTACTGACTAGCGCAAATCGAAGAAAATTGCAGTTTACACTTATCTAGGAAAGGCAAAATTTCAATATCCCTGAAGAGTATCCCGTTAGATTGCATATAACACAGAAGTCAAATTTACAAAGAGATTAAAGTTTTCAGCACATTGGCGCTGGTTTTAAAATGGCAACAGGCCAACTGAAGAACAGAAGATGACAGTCTGGATATGAGGGAAAATTCTAATGAAATAAGATGATTCAATTTTATTGCACCCTGTGATTGGTCATATCAGTCAGAAAGCAAGATCTGAATAGTAAGTACTCGCGTATATGGAGAGGAAACCAGCTATTGCCTACCAATTTAGGTTTTGTTTGGGACGAAACCAATAGGAAAGCTGGAAATTGTCTTGGTCACCAAAATCCCGCAAACCGTTCTCCAGGATCAGTTGGAATGCTAAATTTAAGTTGTACAAAGGACAACCAAGGACAATAGATAAGGCCAGAGACAGTAGAGATAGAGATCATATATGAATCCAACAGTCACCAAAGATAGAATTCAGGGCATCCAATAAACTCATTTTTAACTTTTTAACCACTTTGGAAGGGGCAATGCTGCCACAATATAATGGTAGCAGCTGTCAAGTATCTCCTTGTGAGTGGCATCAATCACAAGACAAATAAGAGAAGTGTAAAACATTTACACAAGAAGTTATACAAAATTATTCCAATGGCATTTCAGATAATAGGTAGATAAGTGCGCTTGGCATGACAACAAGGGCAACCAGAAGCTAGAAATCTAACAGTAAAAGAGTGATCATACATGTATCAAATAATACTCTTCCCATATCCCAGGATTACAAGATATGGAAGGAAAAGATCCAGAGTTTTCTGCAATTCTTTCAATTCATGAGGCAACTTTGGCAGTTTTGACCACAGTACTAACTTAAGCCAAGAATAGTAGAAAGAGGAGATTGCTAGAAACTGGATTTCATCAGCATCATTAGGGAAGATACGTTTAGCAAGAAAGGAGATTAAGGGGTTGAACCACCAGAAACAAAATAAACATAATCGCTTCATCATTCCTCCGATAATAGTTTATGGAGATAAAGATGATTCCACACTAATCAAAACAGTATGAACGGAAAGAAAGATCCTAAAAGCTTCTAAGAGAAAATGCAGATGAAGAAAAGGTTAAAGGGAAGGGGTAAAAAAAAAGTAGGGATCATAATTCCTACAAACAACCGGCGATGAATCCTCAGGCACGATCTTGCTAATTACTCTTATCAAAGAAGCTGGTGTCCAGTCAAAGAAGCCTATAGAATATTCCCTCTCCAGAAGGAACAGGACCAACCTAAAGAAACTAAGTAGAAGTATGAGCACATGCTTCAAGAATTAAAATTTTCACCTTCAAACCCTCCACAAGCACTCCCATAACTCAGCTGGCCATTATGAATGCCTGGATCAAGTTTTCAGCCGACCGCTTCTGTTCAGGAGTGCCAGATACATGAGCAACACGATCTCCCCAGGAAGATCTGGTGTCAGAAATCTCTATCATTGCTCCTGAAATCTGAAGTTAAACAATTAGGCATAAAATAGTCATTCAATGAAGTGAATTTTACATAACTTTTGCATGAGTATTTACACAGTAACTGGGAGTATATAAATATTAGCATTCCATGCTAAGCTAAATTTGTATGAATGAGAATAAGCCTGCTTCTTTAGCCCTTGACATCCAACAGAACAAGTGTGTGTGTGTGTGTGTGTGTATAACTTGAATTTGAGATGGTGGATATAAATGGCATGAGTAAGAACCATTTCACAACATAGTTTGCATGGAAGGCTATCATCCCTATGATAACAAAAGTATATTAGATGACATCTGATATAATAGTATATTATCTAGCAAATGAAGAAAATAACACTGATCAAATAAAGAATAGAGAAACCCATGATATGTTTTGTCCAATTAGTTTCTGCAGAAATTATGTTTCCATCCAAAAACAATTTTTTTAATATGTGGAAAGTTGGATGTGTTTCTTTCACTTTCCTACAAATAACTAGAACTGAGAAGATACATCATATCACAATGGAAAATCACTTAACACCAAGAATTAAACTTGAGAAAGCATGATATGGTAGTTTCAAGTTTCAGATATGTTTTCTATTCTTGATTCATCACAATCCAAAAGCATACCGTGAGATACAGCTGCAAGAGCCAAACCTTGCATTAATTCCAGCTAAATAATGGAAATACACCTTTCAAACCATATATTAATGTCCTTTCTGTACAGCTAGAGAATAAAATAATACTAAATTCAGAATGTAGGAACCGACCTTTCTGATATTGACTATATTTGCTCCTCCTTTACCCAGAACTTTAGCAACAGCATTAGTAGGAATCAACATCTCCAGAGCCGATGGGGGAGGCAAACTATGCTCAAAAAGGGTATGAAAAGATAAGATATATAAAATTAACCATTTTCAGATGAAGTAAACAAAAAAGGACCAAGTCAGTTTTAGAGCATTTAAATCAAATAATTTGATACATAATAATAAATATGTAGTTATATACTAACCCTCCATACAGCTTGGAGGCATATGAGGACATGGATCCATGGCCATTTTCTCCCATCTATTACATAGAAGCAGAGAAGAGAAAATGTCAGTCACATACAGGAAGAGGTAGAAAAGGAGATCAGAGATATATAATAAAATACAACAAAAGAAAGATTAGACAAAAAGATTATTAAAAAAGCCTTCTACGCAGTTACTAGCATTTCATACTAGAACATCAGATGCACTATGCAGCACCAGATGAAACGAGTTACTGAATGAAAGGAAACATATCTGAGGAACCTCCTCCCCCACCCCCACACCTTTTTCTTTATCTCTCTCTCTCTACCCCACTTTTAAAAGAAGAAAGCAAACCAATCTGTCAGCATTTACTATTTTATCTGCTTTATAGTAGCAGTAGCCTCAACTGCATAACAATTATATATACCCAAATGACTAAGAACTACATGATACAATTGCACAACAAATAAGAAATTTGGCAGCATCTATAATCAAGAAATTATCCCTGTAATTCTTTCCCCAAATAAATAAAATCAATTGACATAGGTCTCATATACATAATGTTCTAAGACTTAGCAAACCAGTGTAACATCAAGAAAATTCACCATAGAATAATGAGATCACAAATTAAGATTTAATTAGAACAGAATTTTACAAGTTACAGCATTTTACAACCCCTCCTCCCAACATTTAAAAAAAAAGGAATAGAGGCTCAACAAGAAATATGTATACGCCAATATCACAGCAATGACCACCAAGAAACATACCGACAAAGATCCATATCCATAGAGGCTGCTAGAAGAAAGCATGCCCAGGCCACTTCCACTCTCATTCCTCTGATCATAAGCCAGTGGAGCAGCAACAGAAGGGACTGGAGGCAACACAGATGGCAAGGAAAGACCAGCACCACCTGAATATAAGGGTTCAGCACCTACAGAGGGATTAGAGGCAGTGTCCTTTTCTTTTAATACATCATCTCTGAGTCTTAAGACAATCTGAATTAGAGCATCTCTCACACAATCGACTCCACCAGCCACCTATATCCAGAACATCAAAATAAAATAAATGTGTAAATTGAACAAGAAGATACATTAAGCCAAAAAGAACTCAAACCTCAATGTGTTCATCATTCACATCTGCACAGTTAGGCTTATTGCCTTTTGAGATACGAATATCTGCCCTGGTTCTCTTACGAATTTCATTTATGATTGAACCACCTTTGCCAATAATACAACCAATGACTTTAGATGGGACAAGGAGACAAACAGAAGCTGTGGTTTCATCTTCATCATTAATCTTCCCTTGCAGCAGTAGAACAGCTTCAACTGCCATTGATTTCAGATCACCTGGCGACTACACATTGCAATTACCACAAAATTATTTCTTCCCCTCATTATTAACGAATAGTCAATATACAATAGGAAATTACATGCAGAGTTTAGAAAATATGAAAGTCACTACAATCCACCAACTAGTAAATAAAACAGGCATAAAACTGATAATGAAATTCAATTATTTCAGGGAGTTTTGGTGTTGAACACAAATGGGGCACTAAGCTTATTTACAGTTACACTAACACCTGTAAATTAACCATAATCTTAGTGAAGTCTTCAATCTAAATTACCTTTTTCCTAGCACAAAAATTGGTAAAGAAACTGTAAACTAGATTGCCACCACTCAGAATGCTCAGCAACCATTGACATATGCTGATAAAATAAGATTTAAAAAAAAAAGAGTTTAGCAGTGTTAGTAAAATTACAGAATCCCCCATCTCTACCTTCCAAGTTAAACCTTGTCGTGCCAATACTTTTGGAAAATTTTCTTCTACTTTTCTCTTTTCTTTCTTTACAAATAGCAGTCAACACGAGGACATTGTGGGTGTTGACCCTACATGGGCATCAATCCTCATTGTTTGAAGAAGAATGCTACCATTAAAGCCCAAGGTCATTAGCCACAAACATCAACTATTAATAGACTAGTTTTCCTCCAATTATGGACACAACTTGATTTAATGAAAGCAATGCATGAAGCTTATCACACAAGAAAGTATAAAGATTATTTCTTTCCATGAAAAGAAATTAAGGGTGTAAACAGCAATTCATCAAAATTTTAAGGAAAAATTGCATCCAACGACCCATATCATATAAAATTTACAATGAAAGACTTTAAAAATCGAAATTATTTCCAAAAACTATCATTACCATCAAATTTTAAGGGATTTACTACCAATTTTAGGAAATTTACTGCTGAGTGTAGGAAAGTTCCGCATTTTCTTATACCCAATAGTAAATCCCTTAAAACCAGTAGTAAATTCCCTAAAACCTGATAGTAATAATGGTTAATTTCAATTTTTAAAGTCCTTTATTGTAAATTTTACATGATATGGGTCCTTGGATGTAATTTTCTCAACTTTTAATCTGCCAAGACAACTTTAAAATAAACCTAGTATCTAATACTAATGACAAAATGAAAGTTATCATAAATATTAATTACTTGGCACTATAAAATAGTTTATAGAAAGAAAGAAAAAAGGAAACTAGAGTTCATTCAAACAATTTATAACACTAGAAACACACCATCACATATACCTAAGGCTTGAGTTGCTTAAAATACATTACACAAGTTCCAGAATAGGAAGAATCAAACCTTCAACTCAATGATCAGATCCTAGGTTAATTTTCCATTTTCTAAAATCTTGCATACAGTTTTGAGAAGTGCTCTTGTAACATAAATATATCTTGATAAATAGTTAGTGTCAAAGATTTTGCTGGTCAATAGAGTATATCATGGACTCTGCCAAGTTTGATACCTCACAATTATTGGACATGCAATTTATTTTATTAAAAAATATAGAAGAGGTAGAGATAGTGCACCTCTGTTGCAGTTATAGCAATTAAACACTCATCATGATTAGCCTTGGAGTCATCAACCTCAATACGAGCACCACTAGCCTGCCTTATACCTTTAATTGTACCCCCTCCCTTCCCAATGACACGTCCAATCTTGTCAGAAGGACACAGCATCCGTATGACTAACTCCTCAGATCGGGAAGCACCAGCAAGACCAGAAACTACTGGAAGGGCAGACGAGTACAGAGACCATGTACTTCCTGTATTGGCATAACCCTGTAAATCTTGTATGGTTGTTGTAGCACCTAATATTTGAGGCATGGATCTGGGTGAGATGATAGGATCTGAAGCCGGATATAGTCCACCAGGTGGATAAATAGGGACATCGGAAGGAATAATGATGCTTGGAGGAGCATCTGGTACATTTGTGTCAAGAGAGATGTCCTCCTTGGGAGGGAACTTGTACATGATAGCAGAAACTGCATATAGTGCTTTTTTCACAGCTTCTGATTCACCAGTGATCTACTCATAAGTAAAACAAGCATATGGTAAGATAAATTTTTACTTCAAAATAACTCAATTTAAAAATACAAAGAAAAAGCCCTAGGAAAAAATATGATAAAAGACAAAGAAATTAGACCACAAAGCTAAGATCTGTAAAACTAGTTATGAAAAAGAAGTGCATGTCACAATAAACAGCTATATCCAATGAAAATTATATAGAATTATCTTATCAAAACAAGGGCTCCAGCATCCAAACACACTATTGACTCATTGTATTGCAGATACTTGGAATTGATCGCATAAATCATGCAAGCATGCATCTATAGGACATAAGTGTGCATCAGTGTAACCATTTGCTGCCAAAGCCACCTAAACATGAACTGCAAATTACAGTTATTGATACACCATAATTTAATCATTAAAGATTATGGCACTAAACCTACAAATGCCTAGGTTTATTAGTTATATCTAAATCATTAGGACTTTATCTTATAAAGTAAAACACTATAATTTAATCTATCACGTTTATCATTCATAACTAGAGATATTGCTATGTTGCACAGTTTTTAGATGATGGATCCTTGTCCTAGTGTATGCAAATAGAAGTCCTTACATGAGTAGTAAAAACAAATACTATAATATTTACAATTGACAAGAAAATGAACAATTTTTTATGCAACTAAATTACCACTACAATATATAATTAAATTATAAGGTCTGCAGATGACTTTAGTTGCCTGTATGTTAATTAAAGAACTGATGATGAATCTATGGAATGCATAATTCTGTAATGAGTTTTATAATACTAGGTACTAACCAACAAAAGATTGTCAAAGTCCATAGTACATGAGTGTGTTGGGTCAGTTGCATCCTTAGCAGTAACCTTGATGATTGTCCTTGTCTTAATTCTCAGTTTTTTAATGGTAGCCCCCGCCTTACCAATGATATTGGCTGACTGGCTAGATGGAACAAGGATTTGACATTCTTCCTTGTCCTTCCGTTTCTTCCCAGAGTCTTCAACAGTTGCCAACGCATTTCCAATGCAAGCATGAACCTTGAGAAGGGCATCCTGAGCAGCACATAAAGGCTCTCTATCACTTAACTCGTCATCAACCTCAACTTCTTCCTTCTCCTTAACATAGGAGTAGATTGTTATAACTCGATCCTTGGCACCAGGAAATGGATCCACAACCTTGACTTTTGCCCTGGTCTCTTGCCTTATTGAATTTATAACTTTTCCGTTCTTACCAATAACACTCCCAATAACTTGATCTGGACAGAGTATCCTATAAATAATCAATTCATCATTGCCCTTTTCATCATTTCTATTTACACGCCTCTTCTGATTTTTGCCTTCACCATCATGGTCCCTCTGGGAAAAAGATCGCTTCACAGTCTCACCCATTTTACGAGATGTCAACATGACTGCTGAAAGCAAACACTAAATTAGACACATCCATAATCACTGCAAAATATATTGTTGCTTTACTTTTACCATCCTACTAATTTTAAACATTTTTATGGCTAAATCAAGCAATTAAACTATTATACTCCAACATAGCTCCACTTATCCACTTACTGCATTGGAATTATTAATTTAACGAAGTTAATATACTTCCACTCTTATGAATAAAACTTTATACTTTCTTCCACATGGTCTTATCACCCACATTCCTAAGCGTAACTCAAGCAACAAGAATTACAGTGCATACAGATATCTATTACATAATATTTCTAAACACGGCAAAAAGATTTCCTAGGGAGCGATATGATTGGTAAACACTGGTGCAACAGAATAAGATTAAAATAAAACACACACACAGCAAAAAACTTGTGTGGCGACGTAGACAGAATTAAGAGACAGAGGATAGAAGATGTTTACAACACAATGGTTTCGTCATCAAATAAATTTATAATCTTACTTCAATAGTATTAAATCGCTTAAAGTATACCCTGTTAATCATTCCAGCAATCCTTGGCCAAAAGGAAAGACAAAGCGCACAAATGGGCTATACTGGCAAAGTATCTCACGGTTTGAAAAAAGGGTAGAGCACAAAAACATCAACCATTTTCAAAAATAAATGAACTTTTTGAGAACCCAATAACAGATCATTCATGCAGAAGGAGAAGACGACAAAAATAGCATGGACTACTCAAATATCAAAGACCCCATAGTTGCACACCTGATAAATTAGAGAGTATAAGGAAGCAGTTAGAACCCTTATTCTAAAGGGAGAGAGAAAGAACGGGGTTTCTCCCAGAAAGAGAGAGTGGGAGAAAGAGGTGCTCGTTCCACCAGCTTCGTTGGATTCGCCGTGGTCCGCACTCCACACCACAATCCAGGATTCTGAGAATTCTACTAGGGTTTTCCCATGGCATAAAATTCATTTATAAAGATTTTTCGCATAAAATATATAAAAAGATATCATTAATGCTATAGGATAAAATAAAGATACTTTTTTTTCTGACCAAAAAAACGTAAAGATATTGCTTTTATCGTATTTTATCTTTTAAGAGTATTTTAGACTATTTATAATTATAAATAGACTATTTAGTCTTGCAATATTACAGATTAATATTCTTTTTGTAAATTTAAATTAAATTTAAATATTATATATATAATAATTTTTCAAAAACGAAAACAATTAGAACATAATTTTAAGTATAATAATAAGATAAAAATATTAATATGCAAAATATATTGGTTATAGTGAATCGATTATGGCCTTTGGTTATATTAATGGAAAATAATTTATTTTTAGTAATTATATGTAATATTTATTATGTTATTATAATTATCATTTAATAATATTTATTTATTTTTATTATGTTTTTAAAGTAGAAATATAAGGATAATTTATATCATCAAATTATTTTTTTAATTCCCTCTTTCAAAGTATTTCTTTTTTTATTTCATACATCAAACTGAGTCTTGAGATACATATATTTTGATAGTTTACACATCCTATAAAGGTGAAGGATCAAAAGAAATAAAAAGCAAAATTTACACTTCAAAGACCATAAATAAAACATATTTATTTTAAAAGATCTTAAATTTTAAAATTATTTTAAAAGCCTAAAGGATTAAAATTTTTAATTATGAAAACAAATATTTTAACTATAAAAAAAATTACATTTTATATTATATGGTTTATAAGTTTTTTTTAATTATTAACTTATTTTTCCTTCCTATTTCTATTTACTATTGAAGGCAATCATGAATTGAGTGAGACTAAGGATTAGCCTAGTTCGGTATCTAACTTAATTTTGTATTAGATTTTTAATTTTTAAATCCAATACTTAGGTTCAAGCTAAGTCAAGTGGACTATTTTTTTAGGTTGGATGAGCTACTTGTTTTAGTAAAAATTATAAAATAACTCATAAAAAATTTATATAAATCTTTATAAAATTATATTTTGTTCCTAAAAAATGTATTTTTATATAAATTCTTATAAAATAATTTGTTTAATTAATAAGATTAGATCAAATTGTACTAAACTAACTAACATAGTCAATCAAATGTTTAATATGTCATTTTTTTTGTTGGGTGTTCAACTCATGTGATCAAGCTTACGACATTTAAAATCACGATCACTTTTATTTATTATTATTCAAAAAATAACTCCTCACAATTAAAATATTTTGTTATTTGTGCATTTAAACTAATTTTAAATTTTAAAATTGTTTATAATAAATATTTTCAATTTATGCCTCTAAAGTATTATTTTGCCAAATAAAACGTCTATACAATATGGATAATGTCTTTCATATTAATGAAAAAAATATAAACATTAAGATAAATGAAAGTATTCAACATTATGGTAAAAATGATTATATATTTTATCTTTAAATTAAAATTTAAAAATAAAACTTATAGAAAATAGTTAGTCATACATTTTTTACGTTCTAAAAATTAAATTGAAAATTAATAGACAGAACTTCGTAAACAGAAAATTGAATATATATATATATATATATATATGTGTGTGTGTGTGTGTGTGTTGATATATTGACTCAAAGACATACTGTGTCTTGCTAAAATTAACCCTTTTAATGAGAAGATTCATTATTCATGACTTGAAGGCTTACGTGCATATTTGCATGGAGCCTTTAAGCCCCCTCTAAAGCTTTTCCACTTAATTTTCACAAAAACTGATGGTGGGGATCAAACAAATAATTGTTCGTTCTATTATTGCCACGATTTCTGTATGAAAGAAGAACAATATGATTTAAGATTAATTAAGACCTCATTAATTTAAACCCCACAACAACAGTATCGTTCATTTGTCACAAAGTTTGAGTCACGTTGACTCATGGGGTTTTTTATGTATTATATTGTAAACAAAATGAAAAAATGATAGAAAGAGTACAGCTACTTGGTCATATTGAATTTAGACAAATGCACAAAATCCAAAATAGATGGACAGAGAAAAATAGAACATTTATACCCTTAGAAAAGATATGACTGATATTTCAGCTCTTATTGCGAAGGTCCAAAATACATTTAGACTAAATTACTAAGGCAAAAGACAACACTTACAATAAAGAACAAAAGCAAAAGGACAGCAAAAATCTTGGAACATCAGATTCTTAGCTTCTCTCTTAGGATTCTAGCTAACATTTGGTAAGATCTTCGGATTAAGTTTGACGGACAATATTATTTCTAGCTGCCTGAAGCCTAATCTGCCTGTTGAATCTCTGAATAAACTCCTCCACTCTTCTATTTAGCTCCTCATTTGACATACTTGAGAACTCATTATTCTCTTCTACTACTCTTGCTTCGTCTACCTTCATCGTCTCAGCCCTTCTCCCTCTGTTTTTGTTCTCATCAATCAACACTCGCTTAATATGTCCATGCCTATCAGATTTACTTCGCCCCAGAGATTTTCCAGGGAATAATGTCCCTTCTTCACAAGCTTCATTAGTACTATCATCTTGTGCTGGCTTTTTCTCACGTGATGATGATTTCTTAAGGTCATTTTGTACCACAATTTCCAGCACACGTTCTGGGACACTTTCACTCTTGTGATCAGAAATACTTTCTTTCTTCTTCTGAAATAGCTCTTGCTTGGGAGGGTCAACATAAGATTTATCATCAATTTGTTCATATTTGGGGTTGGGGACACATGGTGGGGTGACATAATGATTATAATTTCTGGCTTGGCTGTACTTGACATACTCTTCATAATGACCTTGCTTGGTTTTGGAAGAAGAGAATGCTTCATAGTCAGCAGCTATGATGAGGATGAGGGTGTTGGACATGAAAAACCAGAAGATGTTGTTTTTGAAGAGACTAGTGATGAGGGTGTTGGGAGAGTGATTCAGAATATAGACGATAGAGATGCAGATGAAGAAGGAGAAGATGGAGGCCAAGAAAGTGATGCCTTTAGCATTATGGGTATGATCTCTTGGTTTGTAGGATTTGATCATAGAATCTCCCATTAGATATGGTGGTTTGGACATGCTAGCTAGCTAGAGCAGCAGTATAAATATTGATAGGAATGGGAGGCTTCCGGTGGGCAATGTGGCTTGATGGTAGTTCCAAATGAATTCACTAAGGCTTTTTATATTGGCCTTGGTTAGGGGGGTCAAATGATTAATTCACTACAATTACAAAAACACCCTCTCTCTCTCTCTCTCTCTCTCTCTCTCTCGGGTGCTTCTCCATTTTATTTCTGTCCCGTCTGGATTGGTTCATTAGAAAATTGAATAAGATTTCATGTGCCAGCTAATTTAGTAAATAGTTAATCCTTTTTATGATGTATTTACACAGTTGGGTTCTTGAATTCACGACAAGTATTTGGCAAAATTTTCTTACAAAAGGATACGATGATAATACTAAATACCAATTTTATTTATGATGTCAATTTCATTACAGAGTAATAAGCATCAATTTACGCAGATAAATGCGATCATATATATAATAATAAATATATAAAACTTCATTTACTGAGCATTATTCGTATATGAGAAGAGAAATAATTAAAAATAGAAGGGGATCATGATTACGTAAAATGGTAGATATGTAGATCTGAGTTTTAACCTTTACCATCAAAATTGGTATTTGGTCTCTGGTTTTAGCGTTCCTTTTGCCTTGGTTAGCTCTCAATTATTCTGATGATAGATATGGAAGTTAAAAATTATGATACTTGAAAGTAACATTAAAAGAAAACAAACCAATTAGAAGGAAAGTCAAAATATATTAGACGTCATGATAAGTTGGCATTGTTATAACACGTGGCAAATTGTATGTAAAGTCTTAATTAATTAAGCCCTAATTATAATCAGATATTTAGTTTAATAATTTCCTCGAGCACAGTCATAAGCCTGCTAACAACCCCAATTGAATACGGCGTCCTACAAATTAAGTCGTTTTTATGAAAAGGGCTTACCTTGTTAAACACTTGTCTTCATCTTTTGAGATATTTAATCTGCTTATTTCATTGGAATTTCATAGACGATACCCCGAATTGTAAAGAAATTTATACTCAGCGAAGTTATTGTACTTGTGTTTGATAAAACTGAAAGCTTTCTTAATCATTATAAAGTATATATACGGCATATACTATTCAAAATGATTTAGGTTCTAGTATTTTTTTTTAATTTAAGATCAACTAAAGTTCAAAACTCATTCAAGCGACTAAAATAAGATTTAATGCGACGAAAGGAATAATTATTATCATCTATCGATCCTGGTAACCCAATTTTGGGTTTAAAAAACACATCAACCAAAACATATCCCAATAATGTTCTGAACTACATAATTTAATCGGCAGCTGTGCTGAAAGTGAAACTAAAGAGTGATTGAACCAAGTGGGTATGAATTCGGACCCTAAGATGGACACTTGTGCGATGAAGCAAAACCCTAGAGTTTATATGAATGGCTATGAAGATGACTCGTTAGAGAAGCTGTCTGGGTGTAACTTTATCATCATGACCAAATAATCATATGGGCAAATTAAATCACAAAACCAAAAGCTAAGCAATCATTTGCAAAAGTCTGCGTAACTCTTGCTGATCTTGGGGCAATAATATGGAGGTTGTGGGGTCCTTCTGTCTATCAACTCATTTCACTAGTTAAACTCAAGCTTTTACACATGGATCACGGAGAACCTTAACATGACCCACAAGAAGCAAATCCTGTTTGTGCAGCCGCCATGTGTTGGGTCCCCAGAGACTTGGATCTTTGCCACGTATGAGGCAAACCCTTTTTTTCTTTTTCTTGAATTTTTAGTTGGATTATGTCTATTATTCCAAGATGGTGACATCAGATTGTGTGGTGCATGCAATTTTCCCAAACATCATTGTATCAATAATGATGATTACAATAATGGGGGAATTCGTGCTTAAAATAATTGAGGTGGGGGAAATGGTTGGTGAATTTCAAGCTTAGCCTCATGCTTCCAACTTACTTTTCTGCAACGGTGGTAGCTTTTGAAAATCTTTACTTGTTTTTGTGGATTAACTCGGTCGAATATTGTGATTAGCTTGTTAATATATTTAATCCATGACAATGTTAGGGAACCAGAACTCGTGGGTTACAAGGTTTGGAGAAAAAGTTGTCATTTTTTGATTGGGGAGTTATCTATGACTTGCGTGATCAAATCAGCTTAAAGATTATTAGGCTATTAATAAAAGGCGTGTAACAGGGGTTTGTGGTAACGAGAGGAACACTCCAAAGACAGCGAGAAAGAGGAGGGCTTTCCTCTGTTTTTTGTTCATTATTTAGGGCTTTTATCACGGAATTGAAGTCATGATTTGTTGGCTGGAAAATACTAATATATAGCCCTAAATTTTGTTACCGAAAATGTTATACAAGGAATGTCATGTCTTGAAATTTCTGTAAAATATATAGTTGCTCTGTGTTTCTGATCTGTGACATACAAGTTGCCACGTACAAATGATCTGATAGACTCTGGTTAATGTTTATAGAAATTTACGGGACGGTTCATCTGTGGATTGCAAAGATTTCAGGGGCTATATATATATATATATATATATATATATATATATATATAACAAGAATTTTGATTCGTGCCATGGGTGGATGCTTTAATAAAATAATTATATATAGTGAACTAATATTTTTTTTTAATCTTAACAATCAAAGCATAAAAACAATAATTTTATTACATGTTCATAATGAAATAATTTACTTAATATTTTTTAATTCAGACATAATTATAAATATAGCCTAAATTATATTCAAAATCTTATTAATCTGGTAAGTAAATGACATGGTATTCATAGTACAGAAAAAATGAGATAAGTAATAAAAATATTAAACAGTTAGAAAATATTAATTAAAATGACAAAATAAAAAAATAAAATAAAACACAGTAAGAGATATTTAACTTCCGTTATAATTTTAAAAAAATTTAAACGTACTGCATGATGTCCAACATAATATGATTAATCTTACTTCTGTTATAAGTTTAATAAAACTTAAATGCATTAAAATCTTATTAATCTAAAAATCAATATAATTGTATTCATAGTATGATAAAAACGCAATAATAATTATGAACATTAAACATTTAGAAAATATTAAAACAAAAAATAGAAAGAAATCTAATCCAGTAGGAAATGTCTAACTTCTATTTACATCTAAACAGAACTTAAACATAATGCATGATCTCCAACATAATAGAAACCTATAAATAGTGATCCAAGAGATATAGCATGTTCATAAAACAAATTACAAAAACTGTAGAACTAAACAACTTATTATTTGACTCTAACAAAGGTTTCCATAAATCCAAAAATGGTCTTCAACCAAAAGAATCTGTCAACAACGAATCTGGTGAATAACTTCACTTTTTTTATCGTCACATTCAGAAAGAATAAACAGTGTCCACCATTGATCAATGTATCTTCATTGTTCATGGAATGTGCAATCAAGTTATCCTTAACATGCATAGGCTGATAAAATGAAGGCACATTCTTGAGCTGAAAAATCATGTTTCTTTCAAGGAGAAAGAAGTCTTCCATATGTTTTTGGCTTTGTCCTGTGGTTTAGTGTAAAGCATCATAATGACATAGTCATCCCTCATGTTGTCATCAAAGAAGCATCCTGGGTATATTCCTACGGTATTTAAATAAAAATTAGCATAATTTTTAATTTTTTATTTACAAATTATGAGAGAGAGAGAGAGAGAGAGAGATTATTCTCTAACTCTTTTTCTTTATTTCAAAATAATGTGAAGCATGGAATCACATAAAATGATAATTAAAAATTTTAAATTTTTTAAATTAATGACAATATTTATAAATAAACTAAGAGGACATTTTTATTTTGTTTTTAAAATAAATAAGAAGGGTTTTTTTAATTTTTAAATATTGCTTAACAAATTAATTACATACATGAGGTAGCAAATTAGGACCATTCAATGAAAGAAATAATAATTATTAATCTCATTTGAATTTAATTTTAATGAATTTCTTTTAAACGATTCTTATCAACTAATTTTGATTATCAATACCAAACAATAAATGCTCCAAGTTATTGTAATTGTGCATATATCAAGGCTCCAATTTACTCTATTTAATACAACGAAAATAATATTCATATATTTATTACTTTTTCAATTTTTAATATTTTAAAATAAAAATTTGTGTAATTGAAATTTGAAAGCTAGTAAAAGAGATTGACTGATAGTGAATAATATTAAATGCACAAGCAAATTTCAATTTTCATGTCTACCATATAAGGAAGTTGATGCAAGACCCATTAGAAACATGCTCTAGATAACCTTCAACAATTCGAAACTTTGCCCGGGACCAGCTAAAAAACAAGAATGTTAGTCAAAAGAAAGACCCTAAGAGAACTTGTCTCTTAGAACCCTAGCCTCAAGACGCCACAAAAGAAGACTAATCATTTGATAAGTCACGTGAACTATTAGAGAACACAAAGAAGTAAAAGCCTCACAAAGTATTGAATAATACTCAAATTTATTCATTCATGATCTTTCAAAATAGAGTATAATAGGGAGTCTTTTGTAGGCAAAATTTTTAAAATACTTAAAATCCTAATAAAAGCTAAACTCTAAAATCTGATTAGAATTATTTTGCATGATGTCTAAAATCAACAAACAAGATTAGGATATTAATTTTAACTTAATCTCTTAGATAAACTCTTTGACCAAGTCCAAAAAATAATAAAATAAAAAATAAAATTAAAAAAGAATCCTAGTCAAAACTAATTAGCTCATTTAAATAGTCCACATGGGATGCTCATACTTCATTAAAAATCATATGGTTGACACATAATTTTTAATTTCTTGCAATTAGACTCCAATTGGGCCTTGACACTCTTTTGTATGTGTATAATTACATTAGGTTTTCAACATATTGGATATTGACTCTAGTTGTTCCATGGACCTTTTTAGAACATTGGGCTCCCACTTAGACTTCCACTTTTACATTTTTAAGGAAATCTCATATCTAAAGTCCAATTCAGCATGTTTTAAATTGATCAAATATAGATCTTGAGCTCTAAACTTGGGCCGATGTCCAACATAAATATTATCTTAAGTTCTTTGAAATGTTTGGACATAGTGCACAATTTGGACCTTTTGAGCACGGGTCATCCCTTCATAAGCTATTTGGACTTGAATCATACGCTTTTGAATAATTTAGGTTTTTTGATGGATGAAGGCTTCTCGAACGTGTTGTGCTCTAATGGGTATGCCTACTAGTATTGTATCAGAAATGTTTTACCATTTTTAATTGCTTTAAATTTCCAAAAATTTATCAAATTTCATGTTGAGGAAAAAAAGATAAAAGAGTGAGAAAGATAGAATTTTAAAGAGATAAAAAAAGAGGGTTTAAATGCATATAAAATGATAATTTTAAATTTTTAAAATTAATGAAAATATTTATAAATAATATTAAAAGGCTATCTATTCTTTATTTTTTAAAGAAATCATAAATTTTTTTCAATTCTCAAATTTTGATTAATAACTAAAGAGATAGATAAAGAGATAAAAGGAGAGTGGAAGAATATTAAAAAGAAAAAATCTTAATACAAAATGTATTAAGGATATTAATAAGAAAGAATTTAATTTTAACTCTGCAAAATTCTTTCTTTTACTTTATTTCTATTTCTTTTACTCTCTTAATTAATGTGAAACATTGAATCATATAAAATGATAATTAATTTTTTAAGTTTAAAATCAATGAAAATATTAATAAACAAATTAAAAGGACAATTTTTTTTTGGTTTTAAAATGAAATTATAGGATTTTCTTTAGCTTTTAAATTTTGATTAACAAATTAAAATAGAGAGAAAGAGGTAGAAAGAGAGTGCAAAAGAGAAAAAATTTTAAAGAGAAATAGTTAAAAAAGAAAGACAGAGAGTCCTTTAATACAAATATATTAAAATATTAACGAGAATTGATTTGAACTATCTAGATTTCCCAAAAAAAAATTTCTCTTTTACTCTCCTTTCTCCTTTTCTCTCTCAACTAACGTGACGCTTCAAGTTATATAAAATGATTATTAACATCTTTTAAATGAAATCAAAATATCTATAAATATAACTAAAATGATATTTTTATTTTGTTTTTAAAAGAAATCATAAACATTACCTTTAATTTTTAAAATTTGATTAACAAATTAAGAGAAACAAATAGATAGAAAGAGAGTGAGAAAGAAACATAATTTTGAAAAGAGAGAGCTGAAAAAAAGAGGGTCTTAAAGTAGATAAATTAGAATATTAATAACAAAATGTTTCTACTCTCTAAAAATTCTTTCTCTCACCCTCCTTTTTATCTCTTAATTTTTCTATATTAAATAATGTAAAGCTTTAAATAATGTAAAATGAAAACAAAAAGAAAAACTTCCAATTTAATGAATATTTATAAATGAAACTAAAAGGATATTAAATGCAAATAAATTATGATATTATTCTCTCACTCTCCTTCAATGTTTTTCTTTTTCTTTCAAAATAATGTGAAGCTTAGAATTATATAAAATGATAATTAAAAATTTTTAATTTTTAAAATAGATGAAAATATTTGTAAATAAATTAAAAGGATATTTTATTTTATTTAAAAATAATAATAAGATATTTTTTACTCATTTAATGCAAAATTATTAATGAGTAGGATTCTCAATTTCAAAAGTAATTAACAAATTGGGTTCAAATTTAAAATTGCACAATTAATTCAAAAAAATCACTATCATTTTGAAACAAAAAAAAAAGATTCTTGAATATCCATTTGATTGACAAATTTTTAGACAAAAATCATAATATTTATATTGAAAATTTTTTATGTACAACTTGAATTTAAAAAAAAAAATAGTAATTTGGTTCTTTTTCATTTGGTTATACATCACAGCTATTAAATAAAATGAGAACTTTTAAACAACTTTTAAGTCATACTTCGCCTAAAAAAAATTTTGAACCACAGCTTCTAACACACGATGTGCACATATTAATTTTTAACTAAATCAATAAGTATCAAATGTCTGCAAAACAAATATGCTCAAAGAATCTATTAAGCAATAGGATATAATTTAAAATAAATAAAACAAAAATTCAAATACTCATAACTCATAAGTATTAAAATACTCTAAGCAGAGAAAGTCGTTAAAGAGAAATGTGTATTTTTATTGTTTACTAGGAACAATAAGATAATTGGACATGTCAATATCATTATTAATCATATATAGATCCACAATAATGAAACTTAATGCATATATATTCAACTCCTGTGTGTTTAAATACATATAGAGAAAGAAGATAAGATAAAAATAGGACAAATGAAAAGGCAAAAGAAACAAAGTCCTTGCAAATCATTCACAAATCACTAATACATAACTTAAAAATAGTGATCATAGATCCCCTTCACATAACAATAATACATGCTAGATGGTTTCCTCACATACGTGATGCAAGTTTGGAAACCAAGTCATGCAACTCTAACCTAACACCAGACCAAAATAGCATTAGCCTATCTTTGCGAATGATATGATGGATGCACTAAATTAGAATCCCCATTGAGGTGAGCCAAACAACTTTGACCTAGTAGGTACGAGGCTAAAATATCAAGCCCTATATCCCGCTTAAGATAATAGAACAATATGGAATTAACACATGGTAGCAAACTGTTACAACTATCAATTTTTAACTTGCCCTATTAACCGTCACAAGGAGGCAAAGTGTGTCTTTGTTTATTACTTTACTATTAATAGCTTTGAATGAAGAAAATAACTAGAGTTAAAAATTAAATAGAAATAAAAGGAATGGAAACAAAGAAAGGTATTGTGTCAAACAAAATATGGGAATTTGTAAATTTTCCATAAACTAAAAAAAAAAAGGAAAAACATACAACAAATGCTAGGGAGAAAGATGAAGAGAGATGGAGAGAAAGGAGGGAATACAACCTCTTAGAAAAAGATACATAGTCTAGAGCTAGATCTCTCCCATCAAATTTGTACTGAAGTTAACTAATGTTAATATTACCATTGTTGAAATAGTAGTCTGCATTCCAAAGACGTAACACCAATTTGCATAAGTAACAATTATAGGAGCAACCTAAATGGTTAAAAGATGAGATTTTTAAAGAAATTACTTGAGAGAGAAAGTGTCAAGAGAGAGAATCCCATAAAACTAAGTAATATGCATATAACTAGATAGAGATGACTAAGAAACATTGGAACAACAATGATGCATGTCAAGCCTAAAAAAGGCTCACTATCTAGGTCATGTTCATTGCCTCTAAAAACATCTTCATGATCCAGCTCTATTGCCACAAGGAGAAGATTACAACCACAAAATTGATAGAAATGACGAAATGATAGGATGTAAAGAATTACTGACAATTTAATAAAAAGTCTTAAAATAGATAAAAAAAAATTGAAAATAGAAAGCACAAGAAGACACATTTAAATATCTATCAACAATTTTAGAATGACATAAAAGGACCTATGAAACTTGGGTGCAGCAGCTCCTGTGAGGATAAGCAAAGATTATGAAATGATCCAAAGAAAAAGACATTATAGTTATATATATAGATGTCTTAGGAGACTAAATTTAAACCAAAATTTAGTCTATAACATAATAGTGATGTAAAGGAATGCATTTTATTGGTCATCCTTTGAGATAAATATTATTAGTGATTTATTATTGGCTAGCTTCTAAGGCAAATATGAAAAGAATAATAATTAAATTGGAAAGAATGCATTCCATTGGTTAACCTTTGAGGCAAATATTATTAGTTAGACAAATATTAAAAGAAAGATTTAAACTTAATTATGGAACCATAGATAGCCAATTAAAAAGCAGAATAATAAGTGTACTATAAAAAATTCAAATTTAAAATTAATTACCAAAAATTGGAAATGATTTTCAAATTTTCAAAAGAAAAAAAACTTAATAACATTTTCATTGCGTTGATCTAAATACTGATTAGAGAAAAAAATTCAAAATCATAATAATTACAATATTTAAATTTCAAAATTGTTAATATATCAATGTGTTGTTATTAAGTTTGCAAGTCTAATAGGCCAATAAAAAATACTAATTGATATTTATCATTATAATGAAAATAAATTTAAAAGATTTTAAAACTAAAAATTAAAAGAATAAAATTCAAGTGGAGGTTTGACATGGAATCGTGAGCCAATAATTAATAACCATATCATAGAAAACTTGCTCTACATATGTAATCTAATGTGGAAATTTGTATAAATGACATATTAATATTATTAAATACTTACTGCATGTGAAACTACATTAGTTTATTATATGAAGATTAGCTTCGAGCATAGATCTTCAGCTGTTGACAATTTTTGCAGTTAAGAGAAATTCAAGAAAAGAAGATGAGATAAGTAAATTTAGTTTAAAATATAAAAAAAAAAAATCAAAACACACTCTACCTCTCTCCCAACAACATAGCAACACAGAAATTCCAATGGCAGCGGATCCTTTCTCCTTATCTATTTATACTCTTCTTTACTTTTATGAAATTAGCCAATGAATTCATATGACGCTAATATCAATTTTTTGAAGGTAAAGTGAATTGCCTGGGCCTGATTTCTAGCTCTCTCACTTTTTTCCTCCCTTGTATATCGTAAGAAAAATGTTTATAATACCTATGAATAAATAGTAAGACTCCCTTTTATTGTAATGAGTAAAGGATTATTCTAGTGGGATTGGTTTTAAAATGTCACTAACATTTTGTTATTGTGCTGTTACCCAGCTACTACTACTACTACTAATTAGTAACTTTTCATTGTGTAAGTGATTGATTGCGTGTGGTGTTAGTTACCCACATATTAGTTATACCTTATTAGCAAATTTCAAGAGATGGTATTAGCATAATGAGAACTTTGTACTAATGTGTGTGGGTGTACGTAATTCTTTTATTTGGGCCAAAAAATGCAACTTATAGTTTTCCTTACTTTTTAGAATAAATTCTGACCTGCCTTTTTTGAAATTTACTAAAATTATATGGATATTTTTTTAAAATATATTTTTTAAAAAATAAAAAATTACATTATACTTTAGTATAATTTAAATTTTTAATTAAAATACTTTTTATTAATCTAATATATTATTTTGTTAAATTTAATAAAACAAAATCTGATCTTTTTATTTTTACTTGTGTATATTTAAAAAATAATATATATTATTTGTTTATATTTGAATATAATATATATTTGTATATTTAGATTAATGATGAGTATTTAATTAAAAAATTAAAATTAAACCAAACTATATATTTTAAACATACAAAATATGTAATTGTAATGAGAGATATGAGACATATGTTTTTTTTTGGGGCAAAAGTGAGAAAAGTGGGGCCAACTGCTCCATAAAATACGAAACTTCAATAGGATCTGCAAGAAGCGTCAAACCAAGATCTCTAAAAAGATTGTATGCGATGAATGATTTAGATAATTTAGAAAACGCATTCGATTCAAATCTCACATTACCGTTATAGAAAAAATATTGCCATGTAAGTGACGAGAGGAAATGGATTTCTCAATCAAACATTCTCATTCACTTTGTCCACATTGACAATATTCCTCTACTATGGCCCTTGGATTCCCACCATTATCTATCCTTCCATAAACTCAAACTCATAATTAGTGTTGACTTTTAATTTTCTGCAATTGAAAAAAGGAATAACTCTTGAAATTGTTGGAATATGATGATAAATAAATTTGTAAAATACGTGGCATTGCAGAGAAAAGCAAGAAGCAACGGTGTATATAGTACATGACCGGGACGAGGTAGTACAGACAGTGGAATGGGAGGAGATAGACAAAACTGAGAATGTAGGTCTCTGTATCACCCCTGTTTGGATGGCTTCAAACTTTGTCACAGGTGCACACTGTTGTGTCTCGTCCAACCCAAACACTTTTTTCGAATACCCAATTGACTGATCTGGAAATTCATATTGCAATTTATGGTAAAACCTCTTCTCTTTCCCCATCCCACTCCCTTTTCCATGCAAACTAACACTACCATAAGGCAACACCTTTGGTTTTCTACTTTGCAGACAGCCTTCCCGCTGAAACAAAAATGAGATGCCTAGACTTCCCTTTTACATTCCTCTTCTTTTCCATCCATACCATTCAAGTAAGCCTCTTTTCAGTTGGCTCCAAGCCCAAAAGTTCTTGCAATTCTAGCTTGGCATTGTATCAAATGGCTCGTCTGCATCTTCTTCTTGTCGGGTTCCTTTTATTTTCAGGGGAAATTATGGCAATGCAGAACAATAGACATGAAGAGGAGGAATTGTTGGGGTTTTTTGAAGTGATGGGAGCTCTTCTGGAAGACCTTGATTGGGCCTAGGCACACCCACAACCATGTACAGAAAGTACATGGCCTGGAGTTGAGTGCGAAGTTAGCAGTGAAGACCCACCAATCTTTCATGTCACAAAGATCCACATTGGTCCTGATATAATCTTCCCACCTTGCAAATCGTCTGCTTACCTATCAGAATCCTTAATGAAACTTCATTATTTGAAAACCCTTTCAATTTTTAGCTATTTTGTAGCTTCACCAGTCACTCTTCCCAGTACCATCTTTCATTCTTCTTCTTCCTTAGAGCACCCGGCATTGCAATCTAACCCAACCCTCTTTGGAGATTTACCTCCAAGTTTGGGAGAGGTTGCTAGCCTTAGGGTCCTTAGCCTGTCACAGAACAGCTTACAAGGAAATATCCCTAGACAGATTGGTGGGTTGCTTTGGCTAGAGCAACTTGACTTGAGTTATAATCACTTCAGTGGTCAAATCCCCAAAGAAATTGGAGGTTTGAAAAGTTTGAGCATCTTGGACCTTAATTGGAATGAAATTGAAGGGGATCTTCTTGATTCTCTTGGAGAACTTCGCTTCTCAATAAAATGGATATGGGCTCCAACAAGCTTACTGGAAAAGTACCTCCAAGTTTGGGAAACCTCAAGAGGTTAGTCTTGCTTGATCTGAGTCAGAATTTTATGAGTGGGCCTATTCCTAAAACCCTATCAGTTTTATAGCTTTTAGAATATTTACTCATTGATAACAACCCCATAAAAGCGGGGATACCCTGTTCATAGGGAACCTTAAGAAGCTCAAATCAATTGGCATCTCAAGATGTGGATTGATTGGCCTCATACCCAATTCTCTTTCTTCCTTGAAGAATCTGACAGCTCTCTCCACAGATAACAATAGTCTGATTGGACCTGTACCTCCAAATTTAGGGCACTCCCAAACTTAGATCAGCTGAATCTGAGCAACAACAATCTAAGTGGGGTTCTACAGTTCTCGAATGAGTTCATTGGAAGACTTGGTACGAGGTTGGATGTCAGAGGATACAATGGGCTCTGCGTAAGCTCTCAGCCAAACAAGAAGAACCTCTCTTCCCAATTGGAAATCCCTGCTTGTTTGAACATAAGACACAGAAGTGGCAAACCTTTGGCTGATGCTGGAATTAAGCCATCTTGTTATAGCAACATTAGCTCAAGTTCATCTTGTCTGGATCTAGAAGTCATCCAATTTAATTTGGTTTTAAGCTTTGCCCTAGGTTTGCTGAATTTCTTTTAGTAACGCCTGAAATTCTATATTTGTGGAACGCTTTACTCAAATCCATTATTGGAAAATCATATTCATAGGTCATATCTTGTTAGACTTGGAAATGTACGTGGAAAATATTCATATAAAGTTGCATGCAAGATTAGGATTGAGAGTGAATGGTATAAAAGCGAACTGACATTGTAGAGACATTTTAAAATTTTCGTCATTTTTGTATTATAAATCTCCCTATCAAAAGTCTTAATACTTCTGATTCTCAACTCTCTAGTCATATCCCTGAGTGTTATTGTCTGTAGCAGCCTTTAGGAAGAGAAGCAGAGCTTGCAGGTTCTGACATTAACGAGCGAGCAGGCACCATCTTTTCTTCCTACGTGCAACATAGTAGTTTTGGTAGGGAAGGAGCAGAGAATCTTATAAGCAATTCTAAAGTTTTATTTGTAATTCGCCAAGCTATTCCAATGAAAAGTATAAAAACGGGGGAAATAAGGGGAGAAACACAAAGAAAGGGTGCATGAATTTTTTTTTTCTATATATCGCTCTTTTATCCAAAATATACTTTTTTAAAATATACCCTGGAAGTACTAAATTTGACTGCTCTGAATTTTTTTATTCTTTTTAATTTACTTCTTGTATTGTCATCTTGATTCCAACCTCCCTTTCCCGGGGCATATATATATGTATATATAAAAGGGTAAATAACTTTCTTATTATAAATTAAATTAATACATATATTGTAAAATAATATTTAAATATTTTAAAAAATTAGTTAAAATATTTTATATATAATAACAAATTTATGTAAAATGAGTTAAGAAACTTTTTTTAAATATTATAAATTTCTATCATAAAATATTAAAATATTTATTTAAATAAAAAATTAAAAACTTGAATTTGAGCGCCAAACAAACCAAAAGCATAGTCTATTTATTGGTATTTTGGTTAAATGAGTTAGATAAGGCTAGTTTATTAACCTATTCTTGAAGTAAAAAGATTACCAAAATATCTTTAAAAATGATATTAATTTTTATTAAAAATATAACTTATTAGAAATTAAATTTCTTAAAATTTTATTTTAATATTATTTATTTTATTCAAAAATAAAAAAATTAATTTATATTAAATTTAAAAATAATTAATTTATATTAGTCAAATATATATTTAATATATGTTATATTATATAAGTGATAAATTATATTTTATTATAAAAAATTAAAATAATATATTTTTAATTCAAAAAATATAATATTTTAAAAATAAAAAACGTATAATTTTAAACTCTTAAAAAAAGAGGAGAGTTAATTGTGCATAAAAATAGTGCTTTGATTTTTAAATTCGAAGGCAATATACAGTGACATACGGCCCAACCCATTGCACAGATCAGGTAATAATTGTAGTGACGATCTCTTTCTCTCGTCATATACACCTTGTGAAATTATTCATGTCCAGTTTATTAAAAAATTATAAACATATATTTTTAATCTTTTAATTTTATTTAAGATTTTATTTTCATCCTTTAAATTTGTTTGATTTTGATTAAATCTCTTAATTTTATTTAAAATTTTACTTCCATTTCTAAATACTCATGCTAGATGTTTTACGCCGCGTTATTTGGGGAAAAAGAAATCTACAAGATACAAAGTTATAGAATGGTATCTCATATAATAATTATATTTATACACTGCGTTATTTGAAAAAGAAAAAAATTTCTACAAAAGACAACGTTATAGAATGGTCTCTCATATAATAATTATATTTTATAATAAAATAATCATATTTAAAAAGGTAATGTTTTACTATCCATTGGACATGGCCTCCATAAGCAAATGACTTGACGACCATCCCAACTTGGCCAGACTGTATTGGGTATTATCCAGAAAATTTTGCATTCCGAAGAATTACCGATGAGAAACAGCCAAACGCTCTCTACAGTGCACCCCAAAATTCCACATTTCCATGCAACAGATTTCGTCACTGATGTTCACCTTGAAAACCAATCCACAAGTGCTTGTCCTTTTCGCCTGATGCTCACCCTTTTGTCTCTACTCTCGTTTCTCTATTATTTCCCCGTGATTACTTGTCTATATCACGTTAAACTTCATTCTTCCTTTCTTTATATTATCTGCTGCTCCTCTTGAGGCCCGTCTCACTCCGCAGGAGCCCAAACCGAAGGTTTGTTCTTCCCTTCGTCTTAATTTTGTTATTTTCAATCTTTTTGTAGTTGGTATTTCATTGCATGTTATCTACAATTCTATGTGTAAAGATTTAATTATAATATTATATTATATTAGAATGAGCAGGATTTATCCTGAGTTCTAGGCTTCATTTGTGGTCCCTTCATTTTTTGACCCAGTGATTACAGATTTTCTTTTGGGTTTATCTGAACTGGGGTTACTTGATATTTGAATTTCGAAAAGCTTGGAATTTCAAACTCGTAGTTTTTTTTTTTCTTGGGTTTCCTCAGAATTTGAGGGGCAATTACAGAAGTTGTCATATATAACAACTTTACGGATTGATCTTATACATGTACTTACCAGTAACAGAAAAGGCCAAAAAAAAATTTCAGAAAGTGGGATTTGGCATGAAAAATCAAGACCATGTTTTTCTTATAGCGGGGACTAGTAAATCTTACATCTGATATGCAACGAAAACACTTTGGCAAAGGACCATATTGTTCTGTTTCTGCTGTGATACTGCCCACGATTGGATTTTAACAATGGGATAGTACTGGCTAGCATATGTTAGAAAATGAAGTAGCAATGGAGTCATGAATAAGAAGTTGTATGCTTCAAAATGTGTGGTATACATACTGTGCTTAAAGCAAAATTTGCTCTCATTTAGATGCTATTGGATTTTGGCAAATTTGCTTCAGGAGTTATCTGAAACTCTCTAGAGAATTTCACTCAACACTCAATGGAACTCTTTCTTTCAAAAGTGTATCCAAAGGTTTAAGAGAAGAGAGATATAGTGAGAGTTTTGTATTAGTTCTAATGTATTCAGAACCCATGTATATATAAAATCAATCTTTAACCATTATGTCTTTCCAATAGTTTTGAATTTGAAGTTCAATCATTTTAAATATGAATAATTTTAGATTATTTGCACTTTTCAATAGTCATTTGATTGTTCTAAATGAAAGAATATGACTATTCAATCTAATAGACGCCAAAATTGACAAGACCTTTTCAAATTTATGAAATTTCTCATCCAATTAGTTGATTGCTCTTAAAAACTAGTCAATTGATGCTATGTAATGAGCAGTTGCTAATGCTTTACGTCACAAATTCATTGATTGTTTAGTATTTAAAATCATGGCATTTACCACTAAAGTTCTATTCTTCCTCTTTACTACACTATTTTGTTGTAGTGCATATGGAGCACTAGCTTGGTATATTATGCTATGTTTCTCACAATAAGATGAGAAATCATTAGAAAAATATTCTCCACCCCTATTACTTTTAAGGATTTTTATTTTCTTTCCCTTTTGATTTTCAACTTCAGACTTATAGGTTTGAAAGATACTAAAAACTTGATCCTTGGTTTTTATCAAATATATATGTGTATACCTAGAGAAGTTATCAATAAATGTTATGAAATATCTATGGCCTCCTCTAGTTAAAACACTATTAGGTTCACATGCATCTGAATGTATTAAACTTAAAATTTCAAAAGTTCTTTCAACAGACTTAAATATTTTCCTACTCAATTTTTATTGTACACAAATTCCACATTTTTTGTGAATATTATCATTTGTTGAAATCAAACCATGTTTGAATATATATTGCAAAGAATTATAATTAACATGTCTTAATTTATCATGCCATAAATAAATTGGAAACTCAACGATATAAACAGAATTCAAAAATGTTATTATTAATGTTCAACTTGAACATCCCATCACAAGAATATCCCTTTCCTATAAATACTTAATTTTTGAAGATTACAATCTTATTAGATTCTAAAACAACCTCTCTACCCTTCTTACAAAGTAAAGTTATAGAAATTAAATTCTTTCTAATATCTGGAATATGTAATACATTTAGCAACACCAACTTCTTTTTAAAAGTAAATTGTAATTCTGCACTATCCTTTTCAAGGACCTTTGTGGTATTGTCATTGCCTATGTTCTTATCCTTCTTCCATAGTTTCATATGTCTTGAATTGATTCTTGTTATGGCATACATGTATGGTTGCACAAGAATCATAACACCAATCAAAGGACTTTTAAATTGTTGTCATGTTTACTTTGGATATCATACTAATATGCAAATCTAAAACCATTGCTACTATTTCATTGTTTTCAGTGTTTACCATGTTTGCAGTATTAGTAATATCCAACTTTTGTTTCTTTCTAAATTTGCAATCTCTCTTGAAATGCCTTTTCTTCCCACAATGATAATAGGATTTTGAAGTCTTCTTGGGTTTGCATTTGAAAGAATTAGGCTTACGATTCTTCCTCTTGTTATTTTGTAACATGGGGTTTGTTGTTTACATCTACATAGTTAACCTTAGAAATAGATTCTGAATGCTTCTTTTGTAAGTTCCTTGTTTCTGTATCAATTCTCAAATGCTTCTAAATTTGTTCTACATTGAAGTTTTCAATAGTGTGAAACAACTTCTTCTATTGTCGTTCCAAGTTGGAGGCAACTTTGCAATTATAACCTCAACTTACAATGACTCAAAAATTTCAACCTTTAAATCCTTGAGTTTTGATACTAACACTTGCAAATCATGGACTTGATGCATAATAAAAGTGCTACCATTCATAAAAAAATGCAAAATAATTCATAATTAGAAACTTATCTTTCCTTTATTGCTTGGTGTTGTATTTGAACTCAAATACTTGTCAAATCTCTCTAAGGGATGAGATTGAAATGAAGAGATCATATAAACAATCGGACAAAGTGTTCAAGATATGGCCATGGCACAATAATTCATCTGCCATCCTCTCCTTCCTTTTAGCCTTGATTTGATTGAGATCTTTATCAGATGGTTTAGGAAGTGGTTGCAGATTTGAATCCAACATATAGGCAATCTTCAAGGCAGCGAGGAGGAACATTATCTTGTCTTTCCACTAGTTAAAGTTGATGCCATCAAACCTATTGAGTTTGACAAAGTCTTGGTTCATGACTTTGAATGCAGAATCAACAGTTGACTCCATTGAAATCTTGCTTTAAGATTGTTTGAGTAGTAATAATGTTAGTAATTAGAACTTGTAGGCTTCAAAACGTGTAGTATACACACTGTAAAATTTGCCCTCACTTGGATGCTACCAGGTTCAAGTAATTTTGTTTCTAGGAGTAATCTAAAGTACCTTAGACAGTTTTACTCAACACTCAATGCAACTCTCTCTTTCAAAAGTATATGCAAAGGTTTCAAAGAAAGAGGGATATAGTGAGAGTTTTGCATATATATATAGAATCATTCCTCAACTATCATATGTTTCCAACAGTTTTGAATTTGAAATTCAATCATGTTAAATGCAAGTATTTCTAGATTATCTGCACTCTCTAACAGTCATTTGACTGTTCTAAATAAAAGAACGTAGCTATTTAATCCAATATATACAAAAACTGACAAGACCTTTTCGAAAATTTGAAGTTTCTCATTAGACTAGTCAATTGCTTTTTGAGACCTGTCGACTGTCATACTATAAAATGCTCTAGAACTATTCTCTAAACTTAGACCAGTCGACTGGGTTTACCCGTATTGGACTAGTCAACTGGACTTGTGTGACCAGTCTGCTATTATCTTCCAAAGGTGAACTTGTATTTCTCTAACCTGAACTATTTGGTTGGCTTCATATACTAGTCAATTGCCACTTACAGGAATAAAACCTATTTCCCAGCTAGTTTTTGTCAAACTTGGTTTTCTTAATTTTTTTCCAAGCTGTTCTCAACGGCACGTTCTCCTGTGTGTTCTGAAACAAGTGTATTTCACATTCGTTGGTACTTGTTTTTGTAGTGCTTGCATACCATCCATCTGCTGTGTTAGCTTTTTGTTTTTGGAGTAGAAATTTATTTGATATATATTCATGTTATTTGATCACTGTATTTTCATTCTTAGAAGTTCCTGGGGACAGCATAAACATCAATGATGAAGACGGACGAGATAACTAATGTTGCTGAGTACGAGGCAATTGCAAAGGAGAAATTGCCAAAGATGGTCTATGACTACTATGCATCAGGGGCAGAAGACCAGTGGACTCTTAGAGAGAATCGATTTGCATTCTCAAGGATTCTGTAATTCACTTTTTGGCCCTTTAAAAACTTGCTTATTTATTTATTTTCAAAAACCAAGTGGTCCTTTCCTTTTATTACCATAGAGCAAAGACAAACTACTATGTCCCAATTATGAGATAGCTGCTTATACACCCCCTTTCTCCCCCAGCAACAACTCTTGTCTTTTAGCCTCATGTTTATTGCTGGAGCCCTTTCTCAAAATCTATTTGGTTTGCTTAAAACAGGTTTCGACCACGTATTCTTATTGATGTAAGCAAGATAGACTTGACAACAACCATATTGGGCTTCAAAATATCAATGCCTATTATGATTGCTCCTACAGCCATGCAGAAGATGGCTCACCCCGAAGGTATGTGCTCAAAGGCATCAGCTTGAGTTACATCCAGAGATTGTAATTGCACTCGCATGAAGCCACAAACCCAGAATTATACATGGTTACATGCCAATATCTTAAGGTGCATTGATCTTAGGATGAGGTGTAAATTTCCATATTATGCAGCTTGTTTGCTGAATGAGAAAGTATTGTGTGTGTCTTGATAGATTTTAACTGGCACTTATGTCCTGCAGCTATGGAAGTTTTCATATGGTTCATCTTGATTGCAGAGGGTTGTCCGGAAATTTATTCTTTTAATAGGACTACAATTTGAATCAAGGAAATGCAATCATCACAAATCTCAGTTAATCTCATTAGAGCTTTTGGGGAGAAATTCCAGGCAGTTGGTACTAAGGCTAAATTTTTCCCAAAATGGCTGCTGATGGCTTTTAGATTATCTAAGGAAGTCTAGTGTTTTCAAATCAAATAGAATGAGTTAAGGGGAGATTCAGATAGACATACTTATTTGTTTGAAGCCTTAAATGCTTCATCTGACATTATGAGACTGTTGTAATTGTTATTTCCAGCATAAAATACATTAAAGTCAAACATCAGCTTTGGAGAATTTGTTAATGGAGAAGTTTTTGACCCTTCATTTTCTTTTCAAGTAAAGTATATTCTTATTGCTGTAATTAAGGAAAAAACTTAGGCTTAACCAAATGATGCAACTTTCATGCAGGAGAATATGCTACAGCTAGTGCAGCGTCGGCAGCTGGCACTATTATGGTTTGGTTTCCATTATGTTTAGTCTCTACTGTAGTTTCTTGCTAAGCATACCATTTTTCCTTTGTTTATAGCTTTCTTTTATGGTCAGCTCTAATGCGAAATAAATGAGGGCCTAATATATGTGCACTTTGTCTTATTCATTCTCTTGCCAGCTGATTGATTTTCATCATTTGTTTTCACAGACACTATCCTCGTGGGCTACTTCCAGTGTTGAAGAAGTTGCTTCAACTGGACATGGCATTCGTTTTTTCCAACTCTATGTGAGTACATCATTTTCTCTTTCTTTTCAGCCTTCTCTTTCCTATGTTTCATTTTTAGTAATTCTTTGATATAGAAGTAAAAATTAGGCATGAATTCCTGCATACTGCTGTACTGGCATAAACACTGATGCATGAATTTTGATCATCTAGGATTCTCAATCTATTATAGCTTAATCAGTTGCTGTTCCGTTCATTGCTTAGGTGTATAAAGACAGGAATGTGGTTGCACAGCTTGTGAAAAGAGCTGAAAGGGCTGGTTTCAAGGCAATTGCCCTTACTGTTGACACTCCAATTCTTGGTCGTAGGGAGGCTGATATTAAGAACAGGTTAGCGTACATTTGGAAATTTTGATGAGATAAAAGCTTAAACAAAGATTTGCACAGGTTGTCATGGTTGATTTGAAAAATCTTCTATATTAAAGATATATATCATGAGAACTGCCTCGTTTGATGGGTTTTTGCTACAGATTTACATTGCCACCATACCTGACATTGAAGAATTTTGAGGGAATAAATCTTGGAAAGATGGATAAGGTGAGCAACTATTGTGAGTTTTTAAAAAATCAGATAAAAAATTTTCATAAATGATTTATTATTATTGTTATTGTTCTTGTTGTTATTATTATTATTTATTTACTGTGTTGGGTTCACCTTGCAGACCAATGACTCTGGTCTAGCGTCTTATGTTTCTAGCCAAATTGACCGGTCTCTCAGCTGGAAGGTGATATAGATCTTCCACATATATGATTTTTCATTCTGTGCCATGAACTGTGGATGTAATACTCTGGAAAACTTATGTTGCTTGTTATAGGATGTGAAGTGGCTCCAAACAATTACCTCATTGCCAATTCTAGTAAAGGGTGTGCTAACAGCTGAAGATAGTAAGCATCTTGTACCGACCAACTTCTTGTGGTCCTGTCCATTCGATCTTGGTTAAGATTATCTTCTCAGTCTTGAATGTAATCCTTATTCTTTCATGCTAATAATGTAGCAAGGATAGCCATAGAAGTTGGAGCTGCAGGAATCATTGTGTCCAATCACGGAGCTCGCCAACTTGACTATGTCCCTGCAACTATTGTGGCTTTAGAAGAGGTACAATTTTCTTCGGTTGCAATTATTGTGCTGTGTCCTAATCATTTTGTGGTTTTCTTAATTACATTGAAATAGAACACTCGTTGACTGTCTAATTTAGGTCTCCAATGTTATCATTCTTGGTTGTGCAACTGAAGTATTGCCTATTCTTTGATTAATCTGATTAAATATCTGTTATATTTTGAATTATTTCAAGATTCTGTTCAATCTAACTCTTCTGTCCTCTTGAAGTTAACTCCCATTCAATTCATTGAGATTTGTTCATTCTAGTCATGTATCTTTGTTCAGCTGTCAGTTGCATGAAATATTGAAATTGTAGCCCAGGTATTTTATCATGGTTTTGGTTGAATGTCTTTAATAGGTTGTGAAGGCTGCACAAGGAAGAGTTCCTGTTTTCCTAGACGGTGGAGTGCGCCGAGGGACAGATGTATTTAAAGCATTGGCTCTTGGAGCATCTGGTGTATTTGTAAGCATAAGAAAGCAACTATCATGGCAAATTTAATCATTAAATGCTTGACTTGAGTATGCGATAAGATGTATCAGTTGGCAAATTTAACCAGTTTTGCCACTTTGACACAAAGATCAGAAGCCCAAATTCCTGGCATGCATGGAGTAACCTTGAGACTGAAATTTGTGCAGATTGGAAGACCAGTGGTGTTCTCATTGGCTGCTGATGGTGAGGCTGGAGTGAGAAAAGTACTTCAGATGCTGCGTGATGAGTTTGAACTAACTATGGCACTAAGTGGTTGCCGTTCACTCAAGGAGATCACTCGCGACCGCATTGTCACCGAATGGGACCGCCCACGCATTGCTCCTAGATTATGAGATGATAAACAAACAAGCCTCCTGATAGTAAGAACCCATTAACTATCAGAGTTTCAGAATATCCTTCATTCTTGTCTTACTTCATGCTTTAAAAGTGGCAAACCTCTGTAATGACACTGAACCATCTATGAATAACTCCCTTATACCCTGCATCTAATAAAAAAATGTCATAATTGCCAAAAAAACAAAGGGAGAAATTTTATGATATTATATCTTCCGACGTCATCAAGATTTCCACTTCCTTGGAAGCCTTGTGGTGGATTTTTAGCCTACCAAAGTAAAGTCAACATGTGACAATGTGACCGAACATAACAAGATGGCAACCAGTTTAAAGAGAATTTGAAATGTGGCATAACAAAGTCTTAGAATTATGTTTTTATCCATGTGAAGTATTTAATGTGATTGGTGAGAGAAAACATATTTCAATAGCTAAATAAAAAAATGTAAGAATAAAATTTTAAATATATTAGATTCATGTGAGGAAGTGTATTCTTAACTCTTTTGAAGCCTAGGAAGGATTTTTCAAATACATTAAATCGATGTGAAAGAATGCAATTTTAACTCATAAGCTCAGGAAGGATTAAAGAATCCTCGCAGAGTAAAATTATATACATATCTATCTTTGGACCCTGAGCTCTCCGCGGGGGGGACCCATATTAGTGACCTGTTACACCGAACTTTCTATAGTTTCCGCAACCCATGTGTTTCTAATGCTCAAAAGCTTTAGGGGAGGTGACCCCGTAGAATATAAGAAAAGAAGAAAAGTATTTTAATGAAAAGAAAAAAATAAATATCATATGAGAGGAAGAATAAGAAAAGAAAAAGAAAATAAATAAAATGATTAAGGGGCCATATGTAATTTTATGAAGGGTTATATGCAAACTTTGTTTTTTCAGAAGAGCCATACTTAATTTTTATTAAAATTTTATATACATATTACGAATTATACAAAGCCAGGGGTACGTCAAGACTCCCTTTAGCCCCTCTTGGCTCCGCTACTGTGACAAAAGGTGGCTCTAATTAGTTAAACTTGTGTATAAAACCCAGAAGAAAAATCAAAGCTCTTAATAATACCATATTAACACTGAATCAAGGTTTCTGTGGTGGCTGATAAATAATCAAACAAAAGTTTATGATGTCATTATTCAATGATAGTTTTTATGGGAGCCTAATTCAACTGTACAGATAAGCTAGTGTACATGTCATTGTCATGCTAACCTTCTTACAAACTGGGTAGGGTAATCGCTAGCGTTCTTCTTAGTCTATTACAACGAAAACTTTTCGTCAACTCAGTTCTTGTTTTCCTTTTCAACTTCGGCATATCCTCTATATATTACCATTAAAGTATGCACGTTATAATCATAATAGGCCTAACATACTCAGTATTGATATTCAAGGGTTGACTTCATTTTTGCGTGAGGAAGAATACAAGCCCAATGAAGTTGTGACCCACATATATAGATTCAAGTTCAATGGAATTCACATCCATTGAAATTGCAACTATGAAAAAGAATAGCTCTTGACAAGATCTCAAACCCTGCCATAAAAATTGGTTGTATTTCTTGCCTAAGAAGGTGGAGTCCATTACCATGTGGTTCGGTTTCTTTAACATTTGTTGGGCAAATGAAGTAAAAAATGGTCCCTCCTCCCAAGTTAGACAGGTTCTAGTCACATATCATGTAGAGACTAGGGGAGTGTTTGGTTCAATGGAGGGGAGAGAAGGGGAGGGATTTTAATGGAGGGAATGAGAGGGGTTTTAATGATATGTTGTTTAGTTGATTTAGAGGGGAGGGGAGAGGTTTTAATGATATGTTGTTTGGTTGAGGAAGGGAGGGAAGGGATTAATGGACAATTATACTTTTATGATATTAAAATTAATTTTTTTTTGTTTTTAAAATATTTTTATTAAAAAAAATTTTCTCCTACTTTCTATTATAAAAAATATATTTTTTTTATTTTTATTCAAAAATATTTTTTATTTTTATAAAAAAATATCTTGAACCCTATTAAAAAAAATAAGATCTATATTATATTTGAAGTAAAAGTAAAGTAGAGGTAATTTGGTCAAACAAAATTAAAAAATTTCTTTCCCCTCCAAAACCCTTACTTTTGACAGGGAGGGGAGGAGAGGGGAAACAATATTTTGCCTCCCCTCTCATCCCCTCTAATTTTTTCATACCAAATAAAGGGTAGAATTCCCCTCCCCTCCAAAACCCTCCAACCAAACAATAGGTAAGGGTTAGGGGACATTATTTACACCAGCAAAATTCTGTGCATGTGTTGTGAAAACGTTTCATACACGAAAGCCTTCTCTTCGATCTTTTATACCATATATTCATTCTGCATCTCCCTCAACTTCGATTTTTGTAATTTTAGCGAATTTTATTGTGCAAAAATTTTATTTTTTAACCTGTTCATAAATGTCGGTTTTATTTTTTAATAATGCAAGGAAGCTAGGCAATGAAAATAATCTTTTTCCCCCTTGTTGATCAGTTTTGAAAGGTTTGAAAGATCGAAACAAATTGTGCCAACTCTGATGAACAGTACCTAGCATTGTCTCAAATAAATTAGCATAACTGAAGAGCCAGCTTAAAGACCAGTGATTCTTGGAACATCTGACTATATATACCATTTTACGATAATATGTAAAATATATAATTGTATATGATCTGCGTATCTTATCAAATAATTATACGCCAAGCTATGTATTAATTATACTTACGAATATTCTCTTCAAATTTAAAAAGCTCCTATGATCTTATCCTATCTTTGTATTAATGATGCACCCTACCTAACGGAGCTGCGCAAATTGTACCAAAGATAAAGTCTTTATGGACTAGGGGTTCTAATTAACGCAATTAACAATTTTAATAGTCAAATTGCAAAGTACACACACACACATATATCCCTCTCCTTTTTATATCCAATCGCTTCCTGACCCGCATATCTAAGGATCCTTATCTTTAGCAAGAAGCTAATGCAACTAGTAATAATTATCCTAGATAATATATAGGAGTTTGTTCGGGTAAACGAGACACTTGCAAAATAAGGAATCAGAATGCCATGGAACGACCTAGGTCCTAATTTTAGTACGTGCTCCTTCTAGAGATTTTTTATCACCCACCCACACACACACACACATGTGTATGTATTTAAATAACGGATCAAAGATTTGAAATTAATACTTTTTGCCATTTACTCACAATCGCACTCTTCATCACTAGATAACACTTAGTAACTTTCTATTTGAATATTTTTCTTGCGTTTGCCAATATGACTTTCTAATTTTGTGATTAGAGTTTTCTTTCTTATTTCTTTAATTTTTCTTTTGGTGAAATAATTAATAGCAATAATTTATTCTAATATTAATGTGTCAACATCTTGTGTGCAAAATCACTTTTGAACCCCACTCATAGCTACCATTAATTGTCAAACTCAACACCTAACTTACGCATGAGGTGAACCAAAAAGGTCCACTAAAAGAACTAAGGGGATTTTTTATTTTTGGTTGAGAGAATTGACCACCAATCTAAGTTTTCAACTATAAAAAAAAAAAAATTAATTCAAGAAAAATGAATGATTGCAAAGCTCTTATATGATCCATTTTGCTAAATGAGCGAACTCTTGTTGACTTTTTTAATCTTTTTTAAACCCAAGATATTAATCGACATTTTATTCAAACCCTTGAGCAACCAACAAGGGGAAAGAGAACAAGTAGGGGGCATACAGCGCGATTAGCAATTATCAATGGCGGTATCAGCAACCTCGAAAGGAAAAAGGAATTTATAGAAAAACCAATTAAGCACAAAAGAACAATCACCTAATATTCTTTAAGTCCCAACTAGCCTGATCACGAAGGTTCGTGGAACCAGCTAGCTTTACAGCTAATAACCTTCCGTTCACGTCTTCTTTCAAGGCTTATCAGATACTGGATTGCAATTGAAAGGACTTGACTAAAAGAATTTAAGATTGGAACTTGTGGCTACACTCGGTTAATTTGAAGCTATCTAATCTTGTGGTTCTGACTAGATTTGGAGGCAAAAATCATTTTATTCAACAGATCCAACAAAATTAGAATCGTTGGTCCTTTCTAAACTGGACACACTTCTACTATCTGAATTTGAGAAAAGTGTGAAAGATCAAGGATTGAACAAAAAAGATGAAAAAGAAGAGAAATTAAGAAGGCCGAAAATTAGGGGATGCTCGGCTTTAACTAAAGAAATAAAAACTAGTAGAACTCGTTTGGAAGATTGTACCCAAGCCAAAGATGCCACGTCAAGGAGATTGATCAAGTTGCACGTTGTACGCTTTGATAAAAGGCTCTTAAAGAAGAGGTGAGCAAAATACTTATGAGTATATAAAATTTACCTACTTAAGTCTGAACATGATAATTTTTATAGGTATTTTAACCATTTGAGTTTGGGTTTGGGTAATATGATATCCATATATACTCCCTAAGCTGGCAGTGTATAAAGGGAGCAAATTTCAGAAGGATCAATACTTTCTTAATTTCTTTCTTAATATCTATGGCTATTATCTTCCTCTTCAATTTTTCCAGAAATAGTTTTTATTGGTTATTTTATTGTGCTAAATTACCAAATCTTGTATTTAATTCAAAATTGAAACTATAGACGAGCAATGAATTAATGTTAATTAGTATTTAAAAAAATTATTTCATAGTGTCATTTGGTTAATTAGAGACATCGATTTGACTTGAAAACATTGTCACTCAAGTGTTATTTGAAATTTGCAGGGATTATAAAATCATAAGAAATTTTGAACCAAAAAAATCACGCCACCACAAACTGGTCTTTAGTTACATTTTATCTCCGAAGGTAAAAAAATAATAATAATAATAGTAATGTTTAACAAATAATGAAAACCAAAACATAAAACAAACAAACGAATAAGTGTTTTGATATTAATCAAGAAATTGTATAACTTCAACACCCGCCTAAACAACAAATAATATCACATAATTTACAAGCCTTTCATAGGGCCAATCGATCTGTTGGCAAAGAAGTAATTGATTCTACATCTCGTGTACATTAACAAATTAAAATTTATCCTTTTTTTCTTCCTCTATAATTTGAGTTGGCTAGTGATGGTATGGGGAAGCTTCATGGATCCGATTCTTTCTCTTCTGGAGGAAACGTTGCAGCGATCTTTTCATGGAAAGGCCAGTGCTAGGGCTATACAATGGCAGTGTATTTGGTGAAGATGGCTCCGACCCATTAGGTGTCCTCACTCTTTCCTCCATTTCTTTGCTGGCAAGCATTAAGATCGATCTAGCCTGCGTGCAATAATTCACAGAAACTTAGTATATTGTTATTTTTCTGAATAATCTCATCGCAGCGTATATATGAATATTCCGCACCAAAAATGAACTGTGGTCTAATTGCCTAACAGTAACCTATTCCTGGTACAATAGTATAATTAAGCTGATATGAACAAGTAAACGCTCTCGAGAAAAGCATGGCGCAAATTAGTATCTAGACTCAGTTGCGTGCAATTTTGAAGTCAAATGTTGAGACTATGAATTCAGCTTTAAGCTTCCGGGTAACGTGTCTGATGTCACATCAAACAGAGAAATATTTAAATACGCACCGCAAACCCTTGTCTCTTTCGTTTACCCTTTGTTGTTGAACTGATTGACCCAACAACTTGTTGGCAGGAGTTATTTTATTTTCCAAAAGGATCTGTTTCTCTATAATTTTGGTTCAAATCTCTCGTACACAGCTACCATAATCTTCATTAAGTTTTTGTTGAATTTTAAGCCGCTCATGAAATGCCAACTTGACCCATTAATTAAAGGGCTCAAAAGAAATTAATTTAATTAATTTATTATTATATTAATTAATTAAATTATTTAACTGATTATTTTTTAGATTAATTATATTTTTGAATTTTGAAAATCAAAATTAAAATTACCTGATAAATGAGGATCAGTTAAACTAATTGGGCATTAATGTGTACAACCCACTTCTTTCTCTCCTAGAAAAAATTGATACAGTAACAAAATCTCTCTTTGAAAAAAAAAAAAAAAAGAACACAAAGTTTACTCCTTAATAAAAAATTGATGTTTTTTGCCATAAACAACAATCAGAATTTCATTTGGTGTAGTCAAAACCATGTGAGATAGAGATCAGAAAATATTAAGATTTCATTGTGATCCAAATAAGTATTCAAATCTGACTCAGAATGAATTTTTATTTTCCTTCATTTCCTATGCCTCTATTATACTCTCTCTGCCAACTTCCAGAGACAAATCCCAATACCTCCTAGTTTGGTACTTAGAGCCTAATTACTAATAATGATGACATTCCCTGAGGCAAATGAAGTAAATCAGCCACAGTAACAAAACAGTTGTATATTGATCAATAACCACTAGGCATTATTACGCATATATCAAATCAAAACATTGTAACAGTATTAATAATGCCATTCATTATATTTGGGCATGTGGAGGATGAATCGAAGTAAACTGATAACATGACACGATCTTTTCTTTTAGCTCAAAGATCTTAATGTTTGAATTTGACGATTACCCAGATGAGTTCCCGTAGTGTTACACTATTTGTCTATCTCTATATATTCCCAAAAAAAGAGTCGAAGCCTGAAAAGATATAAAAAGAGAATAAATTGAAAAATTAAACACATTTTTATATACCTGAAGCTCGGTGACATCATAAATACACATCTTCCCATCATAGAGAATGGTCAGCTTCTCCAGAGTTTGCTGTGGGCTTTCACGAGCTTCTTCCGTCCTTCAGTTAGGAATAATAATTTTAAAAAAAGATTAAAATAAAAAACAAGAAACCCAAGAAGAAAGTAAGAGAAGAGAAAAAGCCGCTTACATGGGATGGCAGTGGCTACGGTGGCTGTGGCCATGGCCGGCATCACAGGAAGGAAAAAGGCGAAGCTCCAAGTTGCAATTCCGCTTCATGTTTTGTTCTCCGGCAAGAATTGTAGAGAGAGAGAGAGAGAGAGAGAGAGAAAACTGCAATGAAGGTTTTGTAGAGAGAGGAAAGCGAAGAAGCAGAAGATAGAGACTTGGGGGAAGAGAGGGTAGGAATCAATATTTATAAGGAGAGAGAAAAAACGGGTGATGGGAAATACGAGTAGTGGCTGCGAAACACAACAAACAAAAAACGGCGATAAATGGTGCAGTGAATTGCAAAAGAGCACGTGTTGCATGCTTTTTTACAATTTCTCTCACATCTCAAGCTGTGGGTACCAACACATACGAAACCGCCACGCTTTTCCCACATTGGTGTCGTTGTCAACTTTGAGTTTCCATATCGCCACGTGCTTTATTAATTACCGATTAACTTCCAGTCTTTATTTTTATCGTTTTGTTTACGTTCGTCTTGTATCTGTGGGTTATAATGTGTTTTAGTTTTGAATGTCGGTCCAGGGCCGACTTTTACTATTTATTATGCTAACTAGTTCTTTTTTCCGTGTAGATGTACGAAAATCGAAAAAAAAAATAAAAAAGAAAAAGTTAAAAATAAATAATAACAAAAATAATTTTAAAAAAATACGAAATTCGATATATGCGTCGCATTATAAACAGCTTAGTTACAATACGGCGGAAACACAGTTTTATATGATAAGAGATATATGATGACGTAATTGGAAAAGTTGTGTTGTGCTCTATCGAGCAAAGGACCAAACTTTTTTAAGGTCGGTCAGTCAGTCCTTTTATGATTAAATTGTCCTGGTACATCTGGATAATCTCTGTAAATGACGTCATTTTTTGCTTTAATTTTTCGTTCTTTGAATTGATTGGTTTTGAGTTCAATTTTCAATTGTTCATGATCTTGGGGTTTTGAGTTCGCGACCAAAATCGATCAATTCAAATTAAATATCATTTACGCCTCGGAAACTTGGGATGACCCCTTGCATTTTCCGTCCTAAACGTTTGAGAATTTGACACTGTTAATTAACGTTTAATCTTTTTCAATAAAATGCAGTTGAGTTTTACGATTTTCTCCTACTCACTAATGGCTACTCCCTCTAATCTCATATATAAAAAATAAATAAATAATTTATGAATATTAAAAAAATTAATTAAAAGTAATTAATCTTGTCTCAAATAAAAAATATTTTTTTAAAATACGCCTATTAAATATGTGTATTTTTTTCTTAAAATTAATGACCACTACTATTTATAATTTGAATCACTTATTTAATGAAGGACATAATTGAAATACTGTAATTAATATAATAATTTATTTTTTATATGTAAGACCAAATCAAATCTAAAAAAAAATTCCTATATGCAAGACCAGAAGAAGTATAATTTAAATATCTCTCTCTCTCTCTCTCTCTCTCTCTCACGCGCGTACGCGCGCGCACACACACTCAAATTATAAATGGAGGTTCAAATTGATGTAAAAATCTTACCTATATATTTCTTTTATGCATTATGATTACAACATCACTTTGGACTATTAATTTGTAATTTAAGAATAATTATTTCATGTTTTAATCTGTAAAATAAGATTACTCGCCTCATTTAATACCTTCTTTTATATATCCTAAAATATGTTATTAAAAAAAAAAATCGTTGAAAGGGTAAAATACAAGGGCTTAATTAGAAAGATAATTTGGGAGTGAGATGGGTTAGGATGATTTGGTAAGCTAATGGAAAATAAAAGAGAAAAGAAAAGCATGATAAAATATTAATTTTATTTTTATAATTATTACTTTATTATTATTTAAAATTATTTATTAATTATTAAAAATAAAAGTATTATAAATGTTATAAATTTTTTTATTTATAATTTTTTTATTTTTTTACTTAACTTTTTTATACCAAATTAAAATCTCTTCAAATTGAGAGGTTGGGTTTGTGGTAAGTTTTTATTTTTTATTTTTAACCTTCTCCACTTATTTATTTTTTGAAAATAATTAATATCATAAAAATAATATTAGAAATCTCAGCCTTCAAATTCACCTCACCTCGCCCCTCCGTTAATTACCTTATAACATTTAATCAACAGTGAGTAAGATACCATTAATTTTTTTTTCGTTAAACAATTCTAATTAATGAATTGAGTTGTCTTGCTTACTCTGCTCTATCAATGACCACGTCACGTCATTCTCTTCAAAACTTTCAATCAAGCTCAAAAAGACATTTCGAAAAGGGTGGTGAAGTATTGTTGTCCACGAAAGTAAGGAAAAATCACCCCGAAAAAGTAAAGAATTATGTATTGGGAATACAATTTTATTGACAATTTTTAATAGATTGTTTTTATTTGAAATAAATATGTTAAGATAATGAAATAAAAATACTATTTATTAGAACAAACACAATTTATCTGAAAATGCCTCCTGTCAACTAGCTAATTTTTGGAAAAAGGCAAAAAAAAAACTAGTTTGGGGGAAAAAAAGTGAGTTACATTTTCTTACATGCCAATTCAATCGTATCGCGTTATTCGGATTCAATTAAATTTTTTAAAAATCAAATAGAAAAATAAGTCAATGAGTAGGTTTTGATCTTATTCAATACCAAACAAATACCATATCAAGTAAAATCTTGGACGCACAACATGTCAAGCTACCTTTTCTTTAGTTCTTTTTCCTCGTTTCGCTGCCTTATTGGCCACGGCAGATGTTTGAAAGAGTTAATCATTTACTCAAGAAAAAATTTAATAAGGAATTCATTGTAAAACTCTTACTTACCCTAAATAATTGGATAGATTACAATCTTAGAGTTACTCAAATTGTATCGTCATTTTATCTTTTTAAAATATTATATATTTTTGAATCAAAATATTACATGACCTTTTTTTCAAATAAAAATATATTCATTTATAAAAATAAGAAATGAGACTAATGCTCAAAGATAACAGAAGAGAGGGTAAACATAGGTCCAAACTACATGCTTGATTGTAAGACACCAAATCGGACAAGATATCCAAGCGGCAAACTAACAAATAGAACAACTGTGAACAATGTATTTTGTCCGAGTAAATTGGAAAAAATAATAACAAAATCAAATTAGCAGAAATACAAACAAAAAAAGAAGAAAAGAAAGAAAACAAAAATTAAGAGAAAATGAGGGGAAAAATAAAAGGAAAAAAGAAAATAGCCCAAAGTTTTAGAAAACAAGAAAAAAAATCAAAAATATCAAAAAACAAAAAGAAAAAAAGGAAGGCAAAAATTTAAGAAAAATTCTAACCTTAGCCCAACAACAATGAATGGCCTAATGTAATAAAAAATATTAATCCAAGATAAATAAATAAATAAAAAGATCTGTTTATATTTGGCTCAAATTTTGAATTTAGTTGCCCCAAACCCATCAACTAAAAAGATTTGGCCCGAATTTCAAATTTAGTTGTCATAAGTTCATAAAAAAAATGATGAATGAAATAAAACAAAAAAAAGATAAACAAAAAATTAAAAAATTCCAATCATATAAAAAATAAAACAAAAAAAACAAAAAAATAAAACAAAAAATTCAAGTCCAAAGTCCTAGCCTAAAACCCATCTCTTTGGCCCAATACTCAAAACAATTAAAAGCCCAACAATATCTAACACAAAAAAAAACCCAACACAACTAAACTGCTGATGGGCCTGCCCAATCCAGTTCGGATCATTCAGGGTAAACCCTACCCGATTCATTAACCCACTGGTCCCCTTTGTTTTTTTGACCCACGCACTCACGCATGCCCAAGGAGGATAGCAAGAAAATGCAGGGGAGGATGCACAGGCGCATCTCTGGGATTCAGTAGAGCAGGATTGAGACGAAGGAAGTAGCAACGGGCTCAAGGCGTTGACCTTCGTTCGCATCCTTTCACCATTAGAGGCAGAAAGCTCTGACGCGAATCGATAAGGGAAAGGAGACGACAGAGATAGAAAGGGACACATCGAGGAAGAGATTGAAGAGGGAGGACGATTTTGCTGATAAAAGGGGGATTCGGAGACTGAAGGAGGGGGCCTGAGGAGAGAGGCTGGAGCACTGGGAATTAAAAAACCAAAGGAAAGTAGCAAAGAAAAGGGGGTTCGAGGGAACCAATGAAAAGATAGAGGCGAGACTCGAGAGGCAGAGGGTGCAAAAGAGAGACGGGGAGGTCGAGAAAGGTAGAGAGGAATTGGAATTGAGAATCTAGCCGTCTAGGTTCAGCCGGTGAGTGGGGAGTCCTAGGTTCCTGGTTCGAAGGGAAGACGGTGACGAAGAGTAGTAAGTTGGGTACAGCAGGAGGACAGCAAACCCTTTTTTTTTCGTTGGTCACGATTCCTGCAGGTAAGATCTTCATCTGTTGTTAATTTACAATAGCTTGAATGTAGTGTTGTTGTACTAATTTATGTGCTGCGATAGAGCAGATGACCATTCTAGATTTGCTGCATTCTATACTTGTTTTAAAAAGTTCCCAGCATGTGTTTGATGAAGGGTCTGAGAGAAAAATCTGAGAGTGAATTAAATATTTGGCCTCTGTAATTGCTGTGTTATATGTCTGATGGAATCCCGACTGTGATTTCGACCTCCACGATATTGTTATTTTGCAAATGAATGAGACATTGAAATTGTGTATTCTCACTGACTGGGACTAGATTTGAATCATGATTTGAGGAAGAAAATTTCGAAGCATCTTGTTACTTCGTTGTTTTGCCATGTTCAAATTCTAGTCATTACCTGAAATCAATTTATTGCTTTGCGTTTTGAATGAATTGATATTCACTGGTTGGGACTGGATTTAAATCATGATTTGGGGAGGAAGATTAGGAAGCATTTTGTTATTTTGCTATTCTGCCATGTTTAACCTTAATTGTTGTTCGAAACTAATTTGCTTCCCTGCTCTCTGATTGGATTGGATTGAGACTGCTGATTTCATTCTTTAAAACATATATATTGAATTGGGGGTGTATCTTTAACTCTTATTGGATTTGTTTCCTGGTTATCGATGTGCTTTATAATTCAAAATACTCTCCCTGCTGCTTTCTTTTTGTCTCTTTGTATGAACCTTGCATGAGGGTGAGGTGAGGATGGTGAAGAATTTAGAAGGCTTACCAAATGGAGCAAAGATCAATGAGGAAGCAAAAGAGATGGCTTCACCACAGCATATAAAATCTACTAGGTGGCCTTGCGGAGTTGATTGGTTTGAAATTTTTTTTTATATCCTTGAAATGTATTGATGAGTGATATTTGGCTAGCTAGACACAAGATACACACTACCACCAATTATCATGTACTATTATGTATTTTGGCCTTGTTACATTTTATTTTATTTTACTTTATTTTTTTTGGAATTGTCGTGTGAGATCTCATATCTCTTCAGGCATATAGAAGTTACCTAAGGCTGTGTGTGACAATAAGTCTCCATAGTCATCAAATTGCGTCACAAAGCGTTTTCAAGTTTTGATAGGTCTATAACACTTGAATGTTGTTTCCAAAGGGTTTTCAAAAAAGAGAAAAATAAGTAAATAAAAAAAAATTAAATGTGTACAGTTTGTGAGAAAAATAAAATGTTTATCTTTATGAAAGAAAAAGGGTTCAAAACAATAGGAAAAGAAAAGGGAGACTTTCAAAGAGTGGAATATGTTTTTAGAATTATAAAAATATTTAAAGTTCTAAATTTGGGATTAAAAAGAAATTAATTAATTAAATCAAGAAAATCAAAATAAAAGTGAAACCACTAAAAATATATAATAATAATAATAATAATAAACTAACAGATCAAATCATCCCAAAGTCAAATAAAAAAATGCTTATTAGGAGAAAAGAGGAAAAAGAAAAAGAGAAAAATCTTTTTTACTTAAAATGTCATTTCTAATAAAACTAAAAAAGGGTAAAATAAAAAAATCAATGAGAATCAAAAGGAAAATTGTAAAAGAATTACTAAAAATCACCAAAAACAAAACACAAGAAGGATAGAAGAAAAAAAAGAGTCAAAGAGTCATTAAAGAGAAGAATCATTAGAGAGGAATGATGAAATAAAATTTGCCTCATCTTTTATAAATTAAAATTTTTACTTTCTTGTCTTTCACCAAAAAAATTAAATAAATAACAAAGATCAATTAAAACAAAATTAAAACAAAAAAATAAAGAAAAAAAATCAAACACTGATTATTAGAAAGGCAAAAAGGGGCAAAACAAAAAAAATAAAAAAAAGAAAAATTAAAATCAAAAATCAAAATTAAAAAGAAAAGAAAAGAAATTTTTTAATGACATTAAAAATCATGAAAATCAAAAAAAGAGAAAACAAAAAAAATAATTAAAAAAAATAATAATAAAAGACAAAGAAAAAAGAGAAAAAAAGGAGAGAGTAAAATTAATTCGGTCTTTCGCAAATAAAAACACATCAATCAATCTCTAATTCGTCTTGTTTGCAAAAATCTAAATGATTTTTACTTTCTTCCTTTTTATAAGAAAAATAAAAAAATGAAGAAATATGAAACCAAACAAAAAACACAAAAAGATTAATTAAAATAATAAAAATAATAAAAAGTGAAAAAAAAAGAAAACAAAATAGAAAATTGAAAATGCAAGAAACCTAAAATTAAATTTGTCTTTAACAAATCAAAACATATTAACCAATTTCAAAACTCGTTTTATTTGTTGAAGAAAAAATTAATTTTTATTTTCTTTGCCTTTTCACCCAAAAACAAGAACAAAAAATAAATAAATAAATAAATAAAAATAGAAACGAAAAAAAAAAACAAAATATCAACTAACACAGTCTCTAATCGAACTACGTGAACTTTTATTTCTCTGAAAGTTACGTAGGCCCTTGGCTCTCATCTTTGGTCAAGTCCGTCCTTATAAATAATCATTTTCTTTAGTTTTATTTCTTTAATTTCTTTTTTTTTTATTCTAAATTTTATTTCTTTAATTTCTTTCTCTTTCACTCTTAATTTTATTTCATTTAATTTCTTTACTTCTTATTTTGCATGTGATTCGTTAAGGAAAATTAAAATAGATTAAAGGCTATGGTAATTTTGCACAACTAATTTAGAATAATCGTTCTTAACAATGAATGTTGTGGGGTGTTTAACATCTTACTCACTCACAATAGACTCCCGAACCCATTTCTAATTCACAAACTATTTTTCTTGTTTTTTAAATAAATAAATAAAAATTTTCAAAATTTTTTCTTATGACAAATAAAAATTTGGTGGCGACTCTACTTATTTTAATTTTGATTTCAGTTTTTATTTCATTTTCTTTAGAAATTGAATTGAAATTTCTTTTCAAACTTTTTTTTTAAAATGCTATAAGATTGCATTTTCAGGTGTGACAGCAACATTTGACACTAGAACCACAATATATGAAAATTGAAATAAACTGATGTACCCTTGTTTGAGATGGGATTCAACGTGCTTATGTGGACTCTTCATATTTCCCTTGAGGGAGATTATTAAGGTAAATTTGTCCAACACATGACTCTCCAACCTTTTTGTTGCATTTCATCTTTCGCCCTCTTGGATCTCATATATTGGAAGAGCCCTTTTTTTTATAATTTTTATACTGAGAAGGGAAAAGTCTCCTTTAAAAGGATAGCCGTACCATGGGCCTTTTTAATCTTCAAATTGTGACTTGTAATAAATAGTGTTTCCCCTAAAATTTTAATTCATCTAAAATGAGACAAGAAATTAGGATGAATCTTAGGGATTATATAGGTTTTTCTAGTGATTAGATCTCAACGTAGGGGGAATTGATTTGTATGAACGATCATCGAACAAGACTGCCTAGAAATGGCAAGAGGTGGATATTCAATCATTTTTTCGCTCTTCGCATTCATATCTGGCTGAAACACCCAAGTACCACACCTTGATTGAATTCGAAAAAATTAAGATATCTTTCTGTGTCCAAAACTATTTGATATATGAAATACCCTCCATACTCGAAATCTTCTAAATCTTGTTTTAGGATAATCTATAACTCAATAAAATATTTATTGAAATAATTAATGGCGCGCAACTATCAAAGCTATAAACGATAAACAAATCCTCATACTACTTTTCCTTTCCTACCCATATGAAAATCCCATAGACTCGCAGCTTTTCTCATCATCTATTTATTAATATTTCTATGGCGCGCAACTATCAAAGTTATAAACGATAAACAAATCCTTATACTACTTTTCCTTTCCTTTCCTACCCATATGAAAATCCCATAGACTCGCAGCTTTTCTCATCATCTATTTATTAATATTTCTAAAGCTTGTTTTTTATGACCAAGCATATATATGTATATGCTTACCCCACCCAAAAATTAAAAAGAGACATCTCAATTTCTTTTCTTAAGGAAGCACCCGATCTTAGTGTACGGATCACCTGCAAAGCGAAAAGATGCGTACGCCTTATGAAGCATCAAAACGATGCCGTTTCACTAAATTTAGATGGTGTGTTTTGATCATTCTGCTCTGCCAAATAACAGCAAATCGGGGCCGTTCATCACGAGCAATCACAGCCATCCACCCAGAGACCCCCAAATCCCTAAACGTTGTTGTCTTTTTCCTCATCTGCCACCGTTCGGTCGAGTGCGAGAAATTCTCTCTGACGTAGTCTGCTCTGGTTCAAGACTGTGCCCCAAAGAAGTTGATGATCAGGACGACGAGTGGAGAAACAGGCCGTTAATCTCATCTTCAAGATTGTTTGTGTTTGAAACTGTTGCAATTCCTCCACATGTAGGATAACAAAAAACACAAAATATATTACTTTTTGCCTGTTTAATGTAATTCCTAACTTGACCTTATAATTGGTATTATAGGGACTAATAGCATGTTTAGATAAGTGTTTGTAAAGAGAAAATCATGGTTTATAAAAAAGAAACTATGGTTTGCAAAAAAAAAAAATTGATTTTATAAAGTATATCCAAACATATACTAATTGGTTAAAATATATGGTCTTTGTAAGGATGTGTTTAAGTATTGATTGTTCCATGGTGTTAAACCCATAATGACTTCTCTACCAAGTTTCGTCGAATGCAAAGGTAGTTCTTTTGTTTTTTTCAGCTTGTTCCTCGTCGAGATCTTTGCCTTTTGCTCTCATTAGCATTTAGCACCTCAATGATAACATTGATTGATTTCAATAAAATTTCATACTTTATTGCCAATCTATTAAACTTGTTTATTGCATTATTATTATGCATCATATGATTTCAATAAAATATCCTAGGCGTTCTAACTTTTTTATTTTTCTATTTTTATTTTTTTATAAATTTGACCAAATTTACATTCTGGTCCCTCCGATTTAAAAATTTTAGCCACATCCTCATCAACTTTATTATATTTATGTTTCAAATAACCCGAGATACACATTATTAATAAATGCAAACGCAATTTAACACTGAAAAAAAAAAGTTCTATATATGCCTTGTTAATTCATCTATATAACATGGATTGTCAGGGTTCAAAGCATATAAAGATAAGATAATTTATGATTAACTATATATATATATATATATATAAAGATTTTTAGTTTTCTTTATAATTTGCCTCACTATTTTTAGCGTTACAAAAATATAGAGCTAATTTTTTAAACCTTTTAAATATCAATGCTATGCAAGCATTTTTAAGTAATTAGTATCAAATTTTCAAACATGATGAATCAAACATTAAATTAATTTTAATGGTCGAAATCAAAAGTAAGATAGTCTTAATTGATAGAAACATATTTAAAATCCTAACATAATATATAGTTTACTCTCCAATATAAACTAGCCTAAAAAAAACATATTTAAGCTATGCTTTGTTTGTCATAATGTAAATATATTTTTTATATAATTTGTATAATATTTATTATACTTTTATAATCATTATTTTATTTATCAAATCATTATTTTAATCATTAAATTATTTTTTAAAAACAAAAATATAAAAATATAAAAATTATATTATATTATATTTATTATTATTATTATTATTATTATTATTATTATTATTATCCAATCAATCCTACCTTTATTTTCTATGGTTCGTCATTGTTTCCTAATTAAATTAGTAATTAATAAATCTGAAAACATCTACTCCAATGGGCAATTATTGGATCTTTTTCTGCGACGGAATTGAACCGACACGTGTCGATATCCAAGGCATTCCCATGCCTAATGTCCCCGCCCCCATAATTTAACACCCGCAATTTCAAGGGGGTTCTTGATTGTTGCGCTGGTTCTAGAGTAAGAAAGAACCAAAACGACAAGCAACTCTTATTGATCCCACTATTGTTTGCAATAATTGTTGATGACATCTTTTTTTTTTTTTTTTGCACTACACAACTGCTTTTGTGAATCATTCCATATCTTCATTTCAAAAGGATTTTCACGAGGGCTTCATGTTCCGCTTGGAGTATAAATTTTTATGCATACTAATTTTGTTTTTACTATTATAAGAAAGAGGCTATCTTCACCTTGATGCTTTGTTTGACAGGGAGAATAAGGAGGAGAAAAAAATGAGATTGGGATTCTATTTTTCTTCCCTTTGGTATGCATAAATAAGAAGAAAAAGATAATAGTTGAATTGCAAAAAAAAAAATGTGAGTCCCACATTATTATTACTTTCGGTCTTATATATGATTTTTTTTTAAATTTGATTTAGTCTAAAATATAAAAAATAAATTATTAATGCCTGGTATATTAATTATAATATTCCAATTATGCTCTCCATTAAATGAATTTTTCAAATTATGAGTAGTAGTTGTTATTAATTTCAAGAAGAAAGTACACACATTAAATAGGACATTTTTTAAAAATAATTTTTATTTTTGACAAAATTAAGAAAACTAACTATTTTTAATCAATTTTTTTAATTCTCATGAGTGAATTATTTATTTTTTATATATGAGATTGAAGGTAATATTTTTATTTTTTTGGGAAATGCAACAAAAGTTAAAGCAGCCTAAACTCCAACATGAAAAATAAAATGACACTAAAAATATCATTTACAAGACTATAATAACATCTCATAGAAGGGTTATTCAAAAAACTAATTCCCATAAAGATTGATTGGCTAAATAATTTGTTAATCTATTATGTGCAATTGATCTTAAACAACCCACTCCCACACCATTTTTTTAAACTATGCACAAGAAAGGAGAAAGAATTTGGAGAAAAATCTATAATGAGCTCCACACCATATGCATATTTGTATTATAAATAAATAAAATATGAAAAATAAATAAGAATTCTTTTAGCTTAATTATGAATAAACAATAAAAAGTTAATATAAATAAAATACATATTTATATTAATATGAACGATCAGATATGAGATATATGTTCATAATAAATATATTTAATCAGATAAAAATAATAAAATAATTTGACATTTTATTCACATGTAATTTTTTACTTTTGTTCCTAAAAGTACATATGCAAAAGAAAATTTTTTATTATATCAAACAAAATAAAGAATAGTTGATTTATTTTTTTCTTTTCTTTTATCTTATATTATTATTGTTATTATTTTTTTATCTCCATCCATCATACCAAACATTTCATGAGAATTAGGGGTGTACAGAGGCTCGTAAGACTTGAAGGGCCTGACCCAACCTAGTCAAATCGAGTCATGCCGGGTAGGGCAACTAGAAAAATGGGCAGAACATGTAAATCTGCCCTAAGAAGAATGCCGGGCCGGGCTACGACCAAAACCTATAAACAAGTTCTACCCGACCTGGCCTGGTGCTTATTATTATCTTTTTAAAATCCATTCTAAATCAAAAGACCAAGGTTGGCCACGCACGCACGACAAGTCTCACAGTGCTCTGATTGTTTTTCAGCTTTCCTCAACTCCTCTCCTCTTCCGTTGAAACCCTCATTCCCTGTAGCTTTTGCAATTTGCATCAATCACTTCACGTCTTCACCTTCTCAGTATTTTGTACTCTGTAGCTAGCTTATTCGGTTTTTCAGCACACCTAAACGACTTTGTGCAATTGCCACTATTAGAGGTTCTGAGATTGAGCACACGGAGACCAAGCCATTGCATCTTCTCTCACACAAACATAGAGCCACGGATCGAGCAAGGCACATAGCCATAACCTTCACATACAACACAGAGCCACAGATCGAGCACAACGTGGAGCCATACCTGTCACATTCTGGGTGGAGACTGAGTACAACACATACGCATTGCATCTTCTGTTCTTCATCACAAGTCTCGTGTTTGAGTGTCTCCTTCCTTGCTGCTCAGTTGTGTTTGCCACTGCTATAGGTATGGTTGATTATATCTTTTCATCGTCACAGCTTAGGCTACTATCTCCTTCCTATTCCTTCATATGCATCTAACTTCATGTTGCAACATTTTACGAGGACAACATCTAGCTTAATCTTGAACCATTTCTTCTTCTCCTCATTCTTTGATTTTGTCTTCTTCCACTGTTATGGCAAATTATTTATAGCAGTTGCTTGAATCAAATCTACCATTCTTATTGCAGATCTGCTATCATGATCTTCCTCATCGAAGTGGCCAAAACTCTACCATTGTTACTTCAGTTTCATTTTTCTAATTTTATTGAGATTGTTGAAATTTTGTTTTCTGGAAAAAAGGGGATGTTGATTGTTTTCTGTGAATTTAGTTTTCTAAAGATTGGTTTTGATTGAATTGTTATTGTTGAATTAGTTAGAATTAATTGGGTTAGAAATTCCCTCTATTGGTTGATTGAGTTTTCTTAAATTCTATTGCTGAATTAGCTAGCATTGAAATTAGTTAAAGTTGAGATTTTAAAGCTTATTTTATGAAAGAATAGGTTTGATAGTGCTATTTATAGATTTTTTTTTATTGGTGGCAGATAACTAAGAATGCAACAATTATATTTGTTTGATATATGATAGCACTGTATGAATAGTATTTGAGCATTAGACTATCATGTAAAAGTCTTAAATTTAAGTAATCAAGTTCTCATGGTTTTTCTTTTTCATTCTATCTAAGGGTGTAAATCGGCCCGATTGGCCCTAGGGGCCCACCCTGGCCCGGTTTAATCGGGCCGAGCTAAAAGTATAAATGGGCATAACTTTAAACAAGACTATTTCGGGTTGGGCCGTGCCACAGACGAATGTATATTTCGCCCAACTCGCCCTAATAGTTACTTTCTTTTTTTAGTTATTAATATCTTGTTATCTTATTTTTTTTATTTCATTTAATTATCTCTGCATACTGCAATTTTTATTACTTACGCAACTATTCTTTACTTCTTAATTATTTTTATCATCGATGTGAATCTTTAGTAATATTTCTTTTGTTAAATAATGAAAAAATATATATTTACCTAAGATTAATTATGTTAGTATATTTTATATTTTACTTGATAATATTAGACTATTTTTTTATTACTGATACAAATATAAGAGTTCTAAAAGTCCATTGTTTTGAAATATATGCCTATAAGTTTGTGTAAAAATGTTTTTATATTACAAGTATCAATTCATTAAAAAAAAATTAGTTTGGGCGGCCCTAACCTGCCTTATCCCAACATAAATTGGACTTATTAGAATTGAGTAAGGCCACGGGTATAAAAACAAGTTTCATGTCTTAATCGGATCATGTATCAGACATACTAGATGTTCAGTTTGATTCTGCCCATGTACAGCCCTATTTATTAAGGCCACCTCGAGCCTCCCTAACCCGCCCTAAAATCGGGCTTCTCTGGGCCGGGCAGGGCCACGGGCATAAAAATACGCCCAAGACCTTAATCGGGTCGGGTTTCGGGCCAAGCATCGCCCTGACCCGGCCCTACCCATGTACACCCTTAATTCTATCATTAAGGGACAAAGGCACCAGATGGCAGATGATAGTAGTACTGAACAAGTTCAAGGGCAATTTCAATTTCAACAACAAACCCAACCCCAACCTCAACCTAGCAATATTCCCACTCAATAGTTTCTTGCATTAGATGTTGCTACTATTGTAGCCTCTGCTGCTACACCTTCCACAAATGTAAGTGGAAAGAAAAAATCTCCTGCAAACAAATCTAGTGTTTGGGAGCATTTCAGAAAACTTCCATTGGATAAAACTGGAGGGGAACATAGAGTTGTATGTAGATATTGTGAGGCTTATTATGCTTGTCACCTAACTAAACATAGAACAATTCCTTAAATAGGCATTTGAAAGCATGTATGAAAAATCCACATAGGGTAAAAAACTAACCTATTTTAACATACACCCAACCTCTTAGGAGAGATAGTGCAAGGGAGGTTGGAAGAACATTAGTCCCTCACACATATAATTTGAATGAATGCTGAAGGGCTTTAGCTAAATTTGTTATTTGTGATGAGATGCTCTTTCAATTTGTAGAAGGGAATGGGTTTCGAGAGTTATTGAATTATTTGGAACCTAGATTTCCTGTTCCATCAAGAGTGATGGTTACTAGGGATTGTTTGAAACTCTACCACAAAGAACTCAAGAAGTTAAAAGATTTGTTAAAAAAATCATGTGTCTGTCTGTGTCTTACTACAAATACTTGGTCATCAATTCAAAATTTTAACTATATGTGCTTGACAACTCATTTCATTGATGAACATTAGAGGTTGCAAAAGTGGATTTTAAAATTTTGTATTGTTGAAAATTATAAGGGGTGACACTATAAGAAAGGCAATTGAAAAGTGTTTGTTGGAATGGGGTATTGAAAAAGTATTTACCTTAACTGTAGATAACGCAAGCTCTAATGACATAGCAGTGGCATACTTAAAAAAATGATTGAAAAATTGGAATGGGTTAGTATATGATGGAGATTATCTGCATGTGAAGTGTTGTGCTCATATTTTGAACTTGGTGGTGAATAATGAGTTGAAGGATTTGCATAACTCTATCTTTGCCATTCGAAATGCTGTTAGATATATTAGATCTTCTCTTGTAAGACTACAAAAATTCAACATCTTTGTTGAAAAGAAAAAATTAACATCTAGTAGTCTTTTGTGTTTAGATGTTATAACTAGATGGAATTCTACTTACATGATGTTGGAACATGCCATAAAGTTCCAAAAGGTTTTTAAGAGGATGAAAGATGAGGATGATGCCTATAATGCATACTTTAGAAAAGATAATAATCGAATTGGTCCTTTTATAGCATATAATTGGAATAATGCTTAAGTGTTTATTGACTTTTTAAAAGTATTTTATAACGTCACATTAAAATTTAGTGGATCACTGTATGTCACTTCAAATACATGTTTCCATGAAATCGCTCATATTCAGACTATGTTGCAAGCAAGTACTACATCTACAGATACTCTTATTAAGGATATGGCTAAAAATATGCAAAGGAAGTATGATAAATATTAGGGGAAGCCATAAAATATGAATCCCTTGTTGATAATAGACATGATATTAGAACCTAGGTATAAGCTTTCATATGTAAACACTACTTTTGATAATATATATCTTGATTATGATATGTGTGCGACCATGAAAAAAAAAATCAAAGATGCCTTGTATAATCTATATGAGCAATATTCTGTGAGGGTAGTTAATGAATCAATTGAAAAAAATGATGATCGTGGTGGATCTGATGGAAGGGATATAGTGGAAAGGATACCAGCATATGTTGATCCAAAAAATAAGTGGATTGCATCAAAAAAATTGAAATTTACTTGCGATAAAAAACTGAGTTGGATAAGTATTTTGCAGCTGATTTAGTTGTGACTTTGATCAATACAAAGAGTTTGAAAAAATGATTGCATCAGGTAAATTCTATATTTTAAGAATAAATTAACTATGATGCATTTTTAGATTGTGAGTTTAACTTTCTAATTTTCTATTACTCTATTTTTTTACAAAGATTTCAGAAGGAACAAGTATCACTAAAGATTGATGTACTTTTATTTAATTTTTTTAATTTGTAATTTACTAATTCTATTTTTTATTTTATGATTCTTAGTATAATATATTTAGGATATTATGTGGTTCTATTTGGTTGATCAGTTTGTTATTAGTTGGTTACTTGTGATCCCAAGAATTTGCATATTAGTTGGTTACTTTTGGCCATGTATTTAAGATTTTTTTTCCTTTACTTAATTTCAAAGTGGTTGATTTGGTGATTGTTGAAATTGATGGTAATGAGCATTTAAATGTGGATGGTGGCTGCTGATGTAATAATAAATAATTATTAGTCTTATGAGATTAGTTAATATTTTCATTCTTTGTTATATTTATAGTCCTAAGTCCTTTAAATTTTTGTGGCTTTAGTACTTTATATTCAATAATGGTTGATTTGCTGCTTATAGGAAACGTTGGAAATGTACACTTTGATGAGATGGTCACTTTGGCAAAGCAATTGTGGAGTATTACTTTTGTTTTTAGGTATATTTGTTTTAAACCATTATAATATTTCTTTTGGCTTTTAGTCTAGAATTGAATAGTTGATAAACTTTTGTTGAAATATATATATTAACTCTATGTTTGGTAGTATTCATTTTTTGTTTTCAATGCTGATATTTTTTTTTTGAGAATTGATTTTTACTTTTTGAATAATTGATTTGTTGTTTATTGAAAACAAAATGTTTTCGGGCTTGTTAGGGTTAGCCTAAGCCACCATAACCTACTTTAATTTGATATAAAATCGGGCTTTTTAAAATTAGATCAGATCACAGGCATAAAAATAAGTCCTATACTTTAATCAAGCCAAGCTTTGGGCCAATTACATGCCTCCCCCAACTTTATCCATGTACAATCCTAACCAGAACCAGAAGACTCAACAATAATATGCTAGTTTGAAACTAGTGTACAAGATTTACTGCAATGGCGGGCATAGCAGATGATAGCCCCGACAAGAACCAACTAGTACTTTTGCGGCTAAAAAATCACGGGGTTGTAATTGAAAATGGGCCACGTACCCACAATCCAGCCACCCATTATGAATAGAAATCTTTCTCTTCCATTTTCTTTTTGGTGCTCTGTTTCTTGATTGCATCGCACTTACGTGTGAACATCGCTTCATGTTTTACTCCATGACAACCCCGTGATCTATTATTATATTTAGAAAATAAACAAAACCAAAATTGAAAGAAAGAAATGGCTAGAAAGTTTCAGAATCTTTCATGGTTGGTTCTACAGGATAACGTTGATGTTCGCTACCACAAGACTACGGCTGTAGGGATATGACAATTGGACATATAGGTATTGTTTATGTTGGGATACGAATGTTAGTTAAACAGTTTTCCATTATATAGAATTGGACTTTCCGAATGTTATTTAAGAGAAAAAGTCTCACAAATTTAATGTCTTAAATTTTTGGGTTGGGTGATTAATAATTATTCACTTTTTGACACGTGACAATTTTTTTTTTGTTGGAGAGATGAAATGACTATACAAACTTTTACAATATTGGTTGTTAATTTAATATTATGTTATATGAAAACACTAGTGTTCCATAACTTTTTCCAAATCTTGCTCTATTTAAATTTAAACAGAAATTTTCAATATATTCACTACCTCTCGGCTCGTGATTGGTTTTGAATTCGATGAAGATGTTACGTGTTTGAAATCAGGCTTTAAGAATCTCAGGTTAGACTTTTTTTTTTAAAAAAAAATGCATTGTAAAAAATAAAAAAGCCTAAAAACACTTTTAGTCCTTTGTAGTTGTATGAAAATTTTAATTTAGCCACTTTAATTTTAAAATAAATAATATTATCTTCTTATTTTTAAAGATGATTTAATTTTATCTTTTTGTTATGTTTTCATTCAAAATTTAACACTCTGTTGACTTAACATCAAAGTTAAGTATGAGTTAACAATATTAAGTAAATAAGTAACATATAAATCAACAAATTATTAAGTTTGGCATTAAAATTTAGCAAAATTATGTTATAAAAGGCCAAAATAAAAGATAAGCAGACAACATTATTTTTTTAATTAGGAGGATTAAATTAAAATTTATATAAAATTAAGGGGGCTAAAAATGTATTTAAACTAATTTTTTTTTTCTAAAAACATGTGAACAGAGAGGAAAGAGGAGGCTCACCATTGCAACCAAAACATACCTAAAATGAAAAGAAGGAAGGCGGGCTGTTCAACAAAAGCTGGGACACCGGGTTGCCAATTTGGCACTTTCCACCTTACATGCCAAATTTCAAATGGCATTTCTCTTCTTCTTCTTTTTTCTTTTAATATTAAATTATGCTAAATTTAACACTGTTGACTTTGTGTCTTCCTTACTAGAAATTGTTTCACAAAAATTTGTGCTTATATATATACATACAATAATTTACATTTGGTTTGTATATATGAAATTCATATACCAAATTTTAATGAAGTTTGAACTGTAATATTTATTTACATATAGTTTACACAAAAATCCCTAATTCTTTTAACGCATGTCAAACCCACTCACCCTCTCATGAAGTCACAAGAACAAGAACAGGAGAGATTATCAACGGTCAGTTTGTATACAATTCATTACGTTTTCTACAATATTAGCAATTACATGAATCAGTAAAATAAATTAGTAAATTTTATCTAAAGTTATTTTCGCACTTAGTTCCAAATTTTAGTTAGTTTAGGGCTATACTAAGTAGTTATCTAAAGAATACTGCGATCAACATTACACTGTTGAAGTACTTAATAAAATAGTAAAATGTATCTATTTAATTTATTACATTGCTGATGAACTTCCTCTATGTGACTTGTGTAATATTTATAATATTATTATAATAATTATTTTATTTTTCAATTATTATTTTAATTATCAAATTATTTTTTAAAAAATAAGAATATACAAATTATTTTTTATCCCACTTAACCATTTTTTATATTCTTTTTCCTTTTATATCATTTAACTAAAGGCACCCCTGCTATATTCAAAATGGCGAATTTTCCATTCTTGTGCATTCCTTGCCCCTGAATGAAACCATCTCATAGAACATTACAATTTACAAGGCTTGTGGATTCAAAAATGAAAAAGAAATCTCCAGCAGAACTCGATCGTGCTGTAAACAGATAGACGATGGCTTCAACAAGGAATTAAATGTGGAATATAAGTCGTACATGTTCAGAGTAGGGCCTAGTTGACATATACTCCGTGTTTTTTTCACGGTCAAATGAGAGGCTTCCTACCGCTTGCAGAGATTATTTAGCTAGGCTCCAAATTAAAGCAAGATAAACAGACCATGCTTCTAAAATTTTAATTAAAAACAACTAATCATCATCATCATTAACAATGTCATCATAATTGTGTTCGTTATCATAATTAAATTTCATTTACTAGCCTAACAACACAAAGAACGATAAGAAACCTTAAGAAATTGAAGTATTCACAATCCTAGGCCATGCAAATTATACATACACGAGATCAAAAACTCATTATCCATATTCACGACCACGGCCACCTAGCATCCCTCCATTTGAACCATCGCTTACTAGAATTTATGTCAACCGAGTAACTCTGGTCCGTTCCTCTCTGTTGCAGATGTTTATTATCACCATTGAATCCCATTGTGCCACAGCACTGAAGTTTTTGGTCACGTATTAAAGCTTCCTCCCTGTATGTGGGAATGGTATACCTAGGGTGCTGTACAAAACTCACATTTTTCCACCACAGTTTCAGAGCCTGCAGAAGGTAAAATTCAAGAGATGAACATTTTGTACTGGTGCAAGCAGAAATTCAATAAAAAACCTATGATTTAACCCTTAATCTTGTATACTCTTAAGTTTCAACAAAGGGAGGGGAAACTATTATTTAACCCCAATTTCCTTCCCTCCCTTTTCTTCACCTTAGATTTGTTCTATTCCTTTCCCATCCTAACTTCCAAACACACTCCAAATGACTTTTTCAGCAAGGACCTTGTCAGATAATGGTGAATTTTCTGACACCATGGTTGTCAACTTGTCATTATGTTTTATGATCTGAGAACTGTGAAGACTCGATTGTATAAATAATTGTCAACAGAGTTTGACAGGAGTTGCAATAAATACATGAAAGCAAAGGTACAAAAAGATGAGTTATGTGACTTGCTTGCCAATATATCCACACTGCAACCTTATGAGGCATCAACCAAAAGAAAACTGCATGATCAGACTCCGATAATGAGGACAACTTTTTGGCTTTTAGAGAGGCTGTAAAATAGTTTCCAAGCTCTGGGTGATGAACTGAAATTGCTACAGTCAGATTGTCTCCAGGATCACTTGCTCTAATATTCCAAATCCCAAGCATATCCTACAATAAATTGGGGAGATGCTTACTAATAATAAGGGATAAAACGTTTCCGAACAACTAAATTGAGACTATCACATATATTAGTTTAATCATATTGACTAAATATCACAGGGAAACCATAAGATGAATAAGACATTTAGTGCATGTATGCCAAAGTTCATTTATCAATCTAAAGTCTTCCTTCCCGCCACTTCATTTCTATGTCTTTTCCCTACATAATAATAAGCAATTCAGTCATATTATCATAAGTTCATAACTATATGCTCCACATTTTATGGAGAACACTCTCGGTGACTTCTATCCTTGGATGAAAAGATCTTTAATATTTTGTTTGTTACGATAATGCTCTTCAATAATTGAAGTCAGCCCCTTAACCCAAGGCCTTATAAGCCATTGCTAATATTCCCCCACTGAATCAGTTAACTTCAAAGAAAAGCTACCCCCCCCCCCCCCCCCAACAACAAAAAAGAAAAGTATCATTTTGTTTACAATCAGTAGTTCACACCAACAGTTTTAAATGAAATTTCAAATTGGAGATTCCATGCGTTAAATGGGTCGAAATTTGTTGTTAACCACCCCGGCATGCCAGCAAGCAAAAATACTCAGGCTGAAGCAGGAGGTAATATTCACCTATCTGGGAAAATGAACAAGAGAACACAAGGATTCAAAAAGGAAACAAGCTCTAAGCTCATTAACTGACCAAACATTCACCTATAACTTGCCATGATAGGTCAAAACACATAAATATTTTTTTTTTATTCAATAATATAGTTAATATGCTATATTGTCATACGAAACACACAGAGCGGTTGTTTTTTCTTGTTACTTATCTGTTTAAAGAGAATTTGGATATGGGCAGACAAGAAACATAGTTGCAGTTTAGGAAGATTGACCCCAAACAAAAGTTACAGAATAGCATGCAGCAATAAAATCAAAACAAAACATATTCAGATGACGGAAAAACCAAGGAAGTAGCCAACAATTTCCAAATCCACCATAGAACTATCCTGCAATTTGAAATTGTAAATGCAAGAGCAAAGATAAAAAGCATACCATAAAAGGACTGACATGTAAGGCTTTGGCCGCTACATCAGACTGTGGATTAAAAATAAAAGATACTCTCTCTCCCCATGGTGTGTTTGTAACCTGAAACAAGAAACAAGCATTACTGCCAACAAAGGATCACCCTGGTGATAATTTGTGAATTGCAACTAATACAGCCTCTTCGGTACGTCATATTCTGATTAGCGCAATCATGAATAGAACAAGTTAAAGCCATACACATCTGTGGTTTATCATATTAGATGATCGAACTTTTTTTGGTTGTACGGTAAAGGTAACCTCAGATTAGAGAGTTTTGAACTATACAATGTGGACAACTCTACAAACTGCATCTCACTCAGCTAGGAGAACTTGAAAGCAAAAGGGAAAGGGAGCTCTAGATTGAACTGTTGTAAACTAACATATAATTAATATATTTTTCAAAACTACTTTTCTACTAATTAATTGGTAAATTATATCACATTTTTCGAGGAACCCTATGTACTGTTAGAGGATAGGATCGTCCTCGCAACGTAAACTCATTATATGATGCTGTTATATATAATGATTGTATGTTGTCATCAACATGTCTGTAAAAAAGTCTATCACACACACACATATAAAATTTTCGCGTGGAGGATACTATAAGCGTAGTTGGTTTGAGCAAGTAAATGGTAGTAACTAGTAAGTTGTTAGTGAAATGCACTATACCAAGATACCCACTAACAATTTGAGTAAAAAAACCGAAGCATAAATTAGAAAGGTCTTCCAAATTGAGAAAGAGAGTATGTTAAGCTTAAGCGCACACCTCAGCAATGCATTTCTTCAAAAATCTAGAAGAGCCTTCAACATCATAGCAATAATACAAACTCAGGGGATTTTGTCCATATCCCACACTTGGAGGTATTGTCAGGAGCAAACTGCATGAATTGATTCAACAGGAAACAATTGCAAATTAAAACTTCACAATAGTTAACTGAACTCATTAATTTAAGGTGGCATAGTAACAACCACAGGAAGAAAACAAAGTCATCGACATTTCAATAGACGTTGAAAACAAACTCAAGGTGAAACTTTACACGGGTCTGACATAACCAATAGAGAGAAAGAGAGAGAGTAATCACACGGGGCCAGTGGTATCAGTAATTTGGCGAGCTTCATAGGCGGAAAGATGGTCGGGCGGCTGGTGAGGCGCGCGGTCAAGGTCAATGAGGGCGTAGCGAACATTGTAGTGGAAGGAGTGGGGAACGGGACGCCGGCGTGCGTGCCAGACATTACCTTCGTAGAGAGATACGGGTGGAGGTCCATCAAGGGTAGAGGAAGAAGAGGAGCGTGGGTCGCCCCGCCGCCGCAGTAGCGTCTGAAAGGGAAGGAATATAGAGAGAGCGAGAGATGAGAGGACGGTAGAGAAGATTGAGCACAACAGATAAAGCATTTCCATTTCTGTACTCACTGTCCCCTCCACACAACTCCCTCAAGTTTTAACTGCTGCGCCCGGCGAGCGACATCCTAAACGGTTCGTTTTCTGATTAATAAATAATCAATATATATTCTCTGTTGGCAATTTTTTTGAAATTTGAATTGCTGCACAGGCAATTGTGCTAGATTTTTTGAAATTTAAAATAAAAAATTAAATTTATATGTAATTATTTATATTCATATTATTAATTTTTTAATTAAAAATAATAAGTATATACTCTTTTAATAATAACATAATATGATTTAATTAGAAAACTATAAAATTATTTGTAAAAATACATACATGTCATATTGTTATTAAGAAATCAGATATTTGTCATGTTTTAATTAAATAATTTGACAACAAAAATATAAACAACTAGGTACATGTTTTTCTAAAATTAAATGACACTATTGATTATTTATGCAATAAAATCTTATTTATCATCACAATCGGATATAATTTGCAACTTTAAAATTAATTCATTAATATATATATATATATATATATGTTAAAAAATGAGTAATATCAGTTTAGCTTACTTATATCAGACTAAAATAAGTCTAAAATCAGTGAATATTTTTCTTCTAAAAAATTGAATTACTCTTTTTTCTTAAGGATGAGGAATGATTTTCCTTGATAAATAACCTAAATAAACCAGCTATTTATATTTTACCTTAGGCCCAATTCAACTTACAATTGATTTGGGGAAAAAGTCATGTAATGAGGCCCATTGGGTCCGGCCAAAATGGCCCATTTGGGCTGGGCAAGGTGAACACAACGACAAGAAATAGCCCTTGGACCAAGATCCTGTCAGATGAGCTTGGAGAAAGAGTTTAAATCCTCTTGATTTAAAGAGCAAACTGACATTGTCAATTTAACCAAAAGAGAGAGAGAGAGAGAGAATGATCCAAATGCAGATAAGAGCAAGTCGAAAGAGAAGAAACAAATCCTATTTACATTTATATTTTTTGTATTATTTTTTCTTTTATTATACATGGTGTTGTATTGCAGAGCATTTATTTTGATTTTTTTGAGCCAGCAGTAAGATCTTGTTCACCACCACATGACTACAGTAGAGATATGGCAATTGGATATATATATATATATATATATAGAGGTATTATTGATACAAAATTAATTTCCACTTGCTCAATAATTAATCACTTTCCTGCACATCACTATAGAAACTTTTTTTTTCTTTTATGAAATGACTCTAAAAATCTGCACAATATTTGTTGCTAATTTAATATTATGTTATAGGATAACATTAGTGTTTCATAATTTTTTCTATGCTGTATTTAAAATTTTAAATTAATAAATTGGAAAATAATTAACCGACATTATGATTTTCAGTATATTCAATACATTTCATTAAATAGGCTCGTGATTGCTTTTGAATCTAAAGGAGATGTTGCATGCTTGAGATTAGGTTTTAAGCATTTAGAGTTAGACTTTTTTTTTCCATTAATTTATAATGAAATATAAAAATTAAAAACAAATTATTGAAATTTTTTTATTTTGATTTTTCTAGTTTAAAGACATTTTTTAATTTTTAAAATGACCCAATTTTGTTCTTTTGTTACATCTCTATCTAAAATCTATTATTTTGTTAAATTGTTATTGAAGCTAGGTGTGAGTTAACGATATTGAATTAATAAATAATGTTAAACTAACATATTATTAAATTTATCACTAAATTTGAGTAAAATTATGTGAGAAAAGGCTATAAAATTGGAATTTATTCTAAAAAAGAAGACTTATTTTTTTAATTAAAAAGACTAAATTAAAATTTATATAAAATTAGAGGGATTATAAATATATTTAAACTAAAAAAATTCATTTTCCCTAAAACACATGTCTAGATCGCCATTAGATCAACTTCGGCTTTGGGATGATTGGCTTAACTGTGTTGTTTTTGCAGAGGAGGCTCGCCAGTCGCCATGGCGACCAAACACACCCAAGATGCGAAGGAAGAAGGCAGTGCTGTTCAACTCAAGTTGAGACACTTGCATATGGGGTTCCAATCTGGTTCTTTCCACCTATGCTGAATTCAATGTGGAGTTTTAGCTCCAAATGCTTAAAACCTAATTTCAAGCATGTAATGTCTTTATCAAATTCGAATCCCACAACATAATAATTTCAACACAAAGACCCACGACTGGTTTTGAATTTGCTGAAGATGTTGCATGCTTGAAATTAGGTTTTAAGCATTTCGAGTTACAACCCCACACGTAATTTGGCATTTATCATGAAAGAGTTTTTATAGTCATTTTTATATTTAAAAAAAAAGTTTTATTGTGAGGGGTAGGAAAGTGATTAATTATTGAGCACGTGGAAATTAATTTTTTATGAATAATACCTATATATACATCCAATCGCCATATCCCTACTGTAGTCATGTGGTGGTGAACATGAGCTTCCTATTCACTGGAAAAACATTTTCCAAATCTGTATTGAACTAACCATGAAAGATTCTGAAACCTTCTATCCATTTATTTCTTTCAATCTTTCATTCTTTTTTTTTATTGTTATTGCAAGAAACTTTTACATTCTGAAACCTTCTATCCATTTATTTCTTTCAAATTTTTATTTTTTTTTAATTGTTATTACAAGAAACTTTTACACTAGTTGTTTCAAATTAGTATACTAATGTTGAGTTTAGAGGCAAAGATAGCCCTTACAAAAAATTATAATTCATATAAAAATTTATAAAAATTTACATATGGTGTTTATCGATTTAGAAAAAGCATATGATAGAGTACCAAAAGAAGTTTTATGAAAGGCTCTAGAGAAAAAATGAGTTCATATATCTTATATTCGAGTAATACAAGATATGTATGATGAGGCTACAACTAAGGTAGTAACAAAAGGTGGACTTACAGAAGATTTTTCAATAATTATTGGTTTACATCAAGGGTCAACTTTGAACCCTTATCTTTTTACTCTAGTATTAGATGTGCTTACTGAATATATCCAAGAGCCGGTGCCACAGTGTATGCTTTTTGCAGACGATATTGTTTTAGTTGGAGAATCGAGAGTGGAAATGAATGAGAAGTTGGAGAGGTTGATATTAGCTTTGGAAACTCATGGATTTTGTTTAAGTATAAGTAAAACGGAGTATATGGAGTGTAAGTTTAGTAAGAGACACACCACTTCTAGTGCAGAAGTGAAATTTGAAGAATATATTATACCACAAGTTACATGATTTAAATATCTTAGATCTGTCATATAACATAACGGGAAAATAGAAGAAGACGTAACACATAAGATTCAAGCGGGGTGGATGAAGTGGAGGAGTGCTTCGGGTGTTATTTGTGATAGAAGAGTACCACTCAAACTTAAGGATAAATTCTACTGTATAGTTATAAGATCTGCAATGTTATATGGAACTGAGTGTTGAGCAATAAAAAGTCAACAAGAGAATAAATTCAATGTTACAGAGATGAGAATGTTGCGTTAGATGAGTGGACACACTAGACAATATCGAATTAGAAATGAATACATTAGAGAGAAGGTGGAAGTCGCACCTATTGTGAAAAATATTGTAGAATTAAGACTTAGATGGTTCGGTCATGTCAGGAGGAGACCTATAGAAGCCCCAATTAGAAGAGTAGATGAGATGGAGAATAATTTAATAATTAGAGGTAGAGGAAGACCAAGAAAAATTATAGGAGAAATTATTAAGAGAAATTTAGATTTAAATGGTTTATCTAAAAATATGATTTACGATAGGTATTTATGGCATCGATTGATCTATGTAGCCGACCCCACTTAGTGGGAAAATGTTTTGTTGTTATTGTTATTGTTGTATAATAGTTTGGTATTAGTCTAACTATAAATCTTTTATCATCATTTATGAATGATGTCAAAAGATGTTGTTAGTGATTTTTTACTTTTCAATTATAATTTTTATTTTTATTCTTATAATTTAAAATCTAAAACTAACCCAAAAAAAAATTTAAAGTGATTGCATCTCTTGTATGATTGCAAAGGATCCATATTCGTACTAGTCTCATTGGAGCATGAAGCTCTCATAAAAAACATTTTCGTATGGAATGATTCACAAAAGCAGTTGTGTAGTACAAGAAAAAAAATATAGATGTGTCATCAACAAGCAGAGGAAACAAGAGTGTGATGAATAGGAATTTATTGTTGTTTTGGTTCTTTCTTCTCCAAATTCAGCACAACAATGAAATTGCGGGTGTATATTATTGGAGCAAAGACATTAGGCATGGGAATGCCTTGGATATCGACATGTGTCAAGCAGTGCACTATTGACCAATTCCGTTGCAGAAAAAGATAATTGAGCTCTTCATATCCAAGTAATAGACCCCTTCATATCCAAGCAGCAAGAGATTCATATAGCTTTTAATTGAGCTCAGTGCTCGATAGCCAAGTCTTCTGCTTCTTGCTTCACAGATTCAAAGAGCACGATTGATAGATAACACTCTCCAAAGCTTAGGAAGACCACCTGTACACAGGTTTTCAATGAATGAATTAGGCTACAATATGGCAAAAATGATACATATCTGGAACAATATAAGAAGTTTAGCAGTCTTGCTCGCTTCTTCACTTGATATCTACAAAAGCAAACAAAAATAAGTGGTTACCATCTATCTGTGGAATGTGTAGTGTGCACTAAAGAAATGTATAAGAAACTCAGAGAAAAAGATAATGGCAATAAAAAGACATTACTCAAATTTTGAAAAATGTTTAAAGAGGCAAACTGTCACCACTAGAGTGTCTGGACAAATTATCAGAGCTCCTGTTGAGCAATACTCCCACATATGAAGCAAATTATTCCACTTCCTTCCCACTCCCTAGGATGAAGTAGGAAGTGCAAATTTTTATATTTTATTTCACCACATAAGGGGACTAGGGAGGGGGTAGATAATAAAACAGATTACATACTATGTTAATACAAAAGGACATTGTAAAATAGAAAGAAGCTTATGTACCAATTTAAGATTAAATAACACCAATTAAAAGCTTCATGGCTTAATTGGATAAACTTCATCCGGCAAACCGACATCCAAAACACCAAAGCTGAAGGTAGATTGAAGTCAAGCGTCATTTTGACCTCCAAACACATTCAGTGATAAGCAGCACAAGGCATTCATGTATTTACATGTTCTCATAATGCATAGGCTTGCATATATAATCATGCCTTTAAATGTAAGAATCGGATTTGCACATGGCGATTAAAGAAAATCACCCACGCAAACTGCCTTGGTATAAAATCGATATGAGAACAAAATTAAGAACATTAGCAACGATAGGAGGAAATTTGACAAAATTACACTCAACTGATACATAACAATAATTATAACTGAAGAATGCACATAGAGGAGGGGTGAATAAGTGCTTTTGTAGAAAAATAGAATTAAAGACAATTAAATCAATTATATATTAATATCAAATGATTTCAATAAAAAAACTTGATAAAGAGTACTGGTGCGGAAACCTTGTAATCAAACTAAGATCTTGTCGACAGGATCTTCTAAAGGATAACTGAAAAGTAAAAATCAAGGAGATAAAATAGGACCTTATCGACAAGGTTTTAGTACAGAGGCTGAAACAAAATAAAAAGCGAAGTAAAAGAAGGAAAACACCAGATATATCCTGGTTCGGTCTTCAAGACCTACGTCCAGTCCCCTTGATACACAACAAGGGATTTCTACTATAAAATCAGAGTATACACCCACAGAACCTAAGTTTCCAAGCTCACCTAAAACTTTTACAACACTTAGGTTTCACACAAGCTCACCCAAAACTTACTTTCCTCACACTTAGAAAAGATTTATAGAAGAATGATATGATGATATATTTAAAATCCTTATCAATAAAGGATTACAATAAGCTCACTTTCAAAAGCTCTCATAAGCTAGATTTATTCAGAAACTAAGCTCAAAATATTTAAGATAAGGAGAACAATGAATAATATAACTTAACTTTTCTTTCTTTGCTTTCGGTTCTCTCTATTTCTTCAGTTCCTCATCCTACTGTTATATAGTAGCTTCAAACGAAATATATCCGTTGGAATACAATAGAGCTTGAGTAGGCAAGAGGTAGCTGAGTATTTCAGCAGAAGATCAACGATGCTTTAATCAATTAGATCAGAGTTTCTTTCACCAATATTTCTTTCGGTTAGCACGTCTAGGAGAGTGGGTAGATTTAATCAATTAGCTCAGAGTTTCTTTCATCATTTCTTCTTTCGGTCAGCAAGTCAAAGAAAGTGGGTAAATTTTATATTTTCGATGAATAAACAAAAGGGTAGGAGTTGACTTTAGAGTTAGGCAAAAGCATAGTCCTAGAATAGAGATAGCTTTCAGCTTTTCGATGAGTCTGTGCAATGATTCTTGTTTGGCTTCTATATTGACTTAAAGATCAAAATATTGAAGCAAAATACAATGACTGTTGAGGCAAGATGCTTTAGGTTCCTTTTTCCCATTCTTTGTCTTTATCTTTTGCTTTTCCTCATTAAAGCCTCTAAGAGAAAATTTCTGAATAATCCTCTGTTTGCTTGCTCTGTTTTCTTTCTCCTTTCACCGATTTGCTTCTGTAACTTTCCTTCTTTATCTCTCTTCCCTTTTCTTCTTTCTTCGATGCAGCTTTCTGACTATATGTGGGATGGATATTTTCTTTCACTTTATGGCACCAGATTTCACTGGTTTAATAAATCAGAATTTGCAAAAGAATTTGTGCAGTTTTGGTTTCCCATATCCCTTCATCTCCAACAATGGTCTTTGCTTCTTTATTTCTTTGGCTTTTGTTTTTTTCTTCTTCGATGTGCTTTGCTTTTCTGATTGGTGTGGGATGGACTTGTCAAAGCTTCTTTTTTGCTTTTATTTTATGGCTCCAAGTTCCTTTATTGTTTCTTGAGTTTTTGCTTTTTCATTACCCAATGCTTATTTCACTTTCCAATGCTTCATTTAATATTCTGCAAAAGTAAAAAGGTGATCCTCCAATATAATATATAAATACCACAAATTTTTCTAAAGTCTTCACCTAGTCAAAATGCTTTAATGATATGTAAATATATATATATATATATATATATGTCATGTGTTGCTACTGCATCTTATTTTTCTTAACAAATGATTATTCTTAACTTTTAATGCTTGTATAAATTTTAATTTAAGAATTTTTTTATCATCAAAATAATTAAATTAAAACCTTGGAGTTAACAATAACCCATAAAAAATAATAAAGGAAAAGAGAAAAAGATCAAGTCTAAATGATTCAAACCTGAAAATAACTCAACAAGCTTCCAAAATTCATAGAAATAGAGAAGGCAACACTCAAACTTAGAAAATTCAATTAAGGAACCAGAGCTGGTTCTGGAATCAGAACCAAAAGTGGTACCACAAACAACAGTCATTTGACCTCTAAAATGATACCATGTGTAGCATACTTTCACCACATAAAACAAGGTAAGTCGAATATTTTAAGCTTCTAAAACAAAGCCAAGAAAATAGATGTTTACATGAAATTCCAGCACTTAAGGAACCAAATTTTGCGTTCCAAAGAGCTCAATAAAGACTAGATTTTACTGTTAGAGTTCTACATTTAGAAAAGTTTTTTTTGCCATAAAAGTCCAGCACCTATGAACCTAATTATGAGGAACAAAAGTATAAAAAGAAATTAGACTTTTGGCCACATTTTCCCCCAGCACTTTTGACCCAATAACATAATCACATGTATGCAGAATCTCAGCTCCAAAATAGTACACTCAAAACACTTTTTTTTTCAAAAGTTCAACACTTAATGACACGAATGCAGAATTTTCAATCAAAACATTAAGATGCAAGTTCAGGATAGAATTAGACAAGACCACTCGATTTCCTAAGGCCATATTCATGATTTCCTTATTCATTGAACCTAACACAATTGATCGCCATAAGACCATGTTCATGACCGCAAGTATTTTATTCCTCGCATTTCATTCCAAACAAAGGCAAACTACAGATAGATCAAGTATACCCAGACAAACTACATCAAGCTCAGCAGCAAATTTTTACACAAGCAAGTCAAGTTTACCCAACTTGAATCTATGAAATCAGATACCATTAGAGGAAGAAGATGGGAGGAAACGGAAGGAAGAAGAGAGAATGAGGGAGGGGAATCAAAGAAGATAAGAGAACTCACCACCCACGTAAATGGCAACAATTTCGAGCTCCTTCACCCCAAGTCTCATGCTCAACGATGGGGTTTTGGAACTGTGATGGTTGCCTATGTGGTTGTTGTGGCGTGACAAGGTGGGGTGTGGTGGAGGACGAAGATGCGACAGGAGACAATGGCCGAAATGTAAGTTTGTAAGTGAGATTCCAAAGCGTCTGCAAGATAATGTGTCTTGTAGTTTTATTATTTTCGTGAAGGGATGACGGTAATATATTTTCTCATTTTTGGAAATAAAACTTCATTTCTTCATATGAGGATTGGAATCCCATTACAACACAGGTGAGAATGGACTTTCTCAAAGAAATAGGAATAGTAGATAAACTAAACACCTCTTTTCTTCATTCTCATTCTTTAATACTCCATTCCCATCAACCGACTGGCCCTAAATATTTTTTTGAAAGCTAGTTTATGTTATGAGAATCAACTTTATGTTATGTAAGGATTTTAAACTTTTATGTTTACATCTATTAAGAGTATCTTACTTTTGATTTCGAATTTAATTTATCATGATTGAAAATTTAATATTAATTACTTAAAAATGCTTGCATAGCATTGATATTTAAAAGTTTTTTAAAAAATTAGCTTTATATTTTAATAACTTTTTTTAAACTAAAATAGTGGGGCAAATTATAAAGAAAACTAGAAATCCTTATATATAGTTAATCATAATTATTTTATATTTTCTTTTAAGAGTATACTTAGATGTAATTATTTATATCTTTATTATTATATTTCTTAATAAAAACATGATAAATATATAATTTTTCAATAATACTATAATAAGTGCATAGTTTAATTAAGGAATTATATAATTATTTACAAAAAAATATGAACAACCTCTTGTAAAACCTTTACAGATCTATTATAGATCCATACTCCACCTTCTTCTCCTAAAGACACCCACACTCCATACCTTGATCACACCTAGAAAAATAAATAAACTCCACTTGAACCTACCAAGCCTTCTAGAACCATTGTCCTATCGCCAACAATAATCTCTTATCCTTTTGGTTCAGACTTTGACTAGTCTCAATTCATTTATTGAAAAATTATATATTTATCATATTTGAATTAAAAAACTTGATAACAAAGATATAAAGAAATGTACTTAAGTTTTCTTTCTTTCTTTTAACCTTGTGTTTCCTAACAAATGTGTTTACTTCAACATAAAATGACATATTGAAATTTGAATAATCTACACATCCCCACAAAACTTTCTTCCTTAGTTTTCCTTTGTACCAACAAGAAACATTTGATGTGGTTGAAGGAGTTTCTCTTTAACCAATACATGTCTTTTTATGGGTTGAGTGATTGACTCCATTGTTTCTAAAAGTAATGAAATAGAACTAAAAGCCACATTGTTAAAATATAAAAATTTTCATAGAAAAATTGAAATCAAAGCCATTATTTTTTAGACTCTTTCTCAATTTCTCTTCCATATAACAAGAGTTATTTTGATGGGTTTTTACGAGTCATTCTTCTATTTGCCTAATGTTTGACTCTTTGCTTTATTAAAAATTTTGTCATTTTCTTTCTGTTCAAATCATATCTATCTCTTTAACTTTGTACAAGTTGCTTTCTTCTTCATGGGTTTTATGTATATGCCTATTCTCTCCCTCTCTCTTTATATATATTAATGTTGTCATTAAGAACCATAGTCATTTCCTGTTGTCGTTGAGAAGGAAATTTAAAAGCAAAAACTATAGTCCCTCATCATCTTATTTAATAAACATCCTTGTTACTTGCTTATTCATTGATTGATTCCTTGTTTTTGGTGGGTCAAACTCCCCGTGAAAGCTACTGTTCACTTGGAAGATAATCAAAAAAGCCATTCTGGTGATGGACGTCTTCAGACACCACCACTTTTAAGTCAATCAAGACTGTGTCTTTTGTAACTTAACCTTGGAGATTATGGATTACATCTTTTTCTATTGTGACTTTGCTATAGCCATTTGGTTTGCTTCTTCACTGTCCTTTAAATCCTTTCAACTTACCACTTTAGGGATAACAAATTGGTTAACCTTTTGGTTTACCAACTAACAAACCTTGCAATGGGAGGAAAGTACCAAAATCATCATTGTCATCTTGCACAACATCTGAAAAACATAAAATTATAAGGGACTTATGCCAAATCTAAAATCTCTTCTAAAAAGAATTAGATGCAACATGTAACTCAATTCATTATCCTGACAATCTTACCTTTTAACCCAATGTAGAGTAAGCCTAATGTCAAAGAAAGTCTTAGTCATAGAACCGAGCAAACCCATATAAGAAAGATGGGTAATCACTATACATATTAATAAGCAAACAAGATAGAGAAAAGCTAAGATTAAGGTGGTAATTCTTCTCAATCAATCCTTGGTTAAAAACCTTCAATAGACTCTTGCAAAATGTGACAAGGAAATCAAATAACCTTAAAGCCATTAGAGAAACAATCAAATAGATTATGGAAACCGAAATAATGAGGGAACCATATAATCATGACCTCTAAGCCTTTTTCCTTTACAAGAAGCAAGCTCATCTTTTGAAAATGGGCAAAAAAGGAAATATGGTGAAGGAACCAATATTGCAAGACATCCAACAACAAATTTAGCTGTTCAAATCTTTCATCCTTAATTATGTGGACATGAACATCAAAGGTTTTTGGATAAATATTCTCAAGTCCCCCACCCCTTGGTATTAGGGCAATCGCCTTTATTAAAGTCTAATTTGTCTTAGTATATATAAAAAAAAAGATTCCCTATTTTTTAAAAAAGTGAAACAGTGATTGGTTCACTGCTTTATCATCGATTAATAAATACACTTGTTACCTATTTCTTCATCAACGGATTTCTTATTGTTGTGTAGAGGGAAATATAGAGGGAAAATGAATTAGATCCCCTACGAGTACTACATGAATGTAATAAGAGAGAGACAACAAAGCGGAGAGAGAAGGGTGTGGATCTTTATTTCTCTCTTTATTTCTTTCTCTCTCTTTCTCTCCAAATTTATATTATGCAATTAGCCAATAATTGCAAAAATTCATTTTGGATTCGAATGATGGGTTGGGGTGAAACAATATGTTTCGAGTGAGTTGCTAATGAATTGCTAACTAGTGACATGATCAACGAAGATCAGTTAATTCATTGGGTATGAAACTCTACAACGTAAATGTCATTGTAATATTTTTTTATAATATTAATTATATTCTTATAATAATTATTTAATCATATTTATTTTTTATTATTTTTAAAATAAAAATATAATAATTATTTATCATCTATTTTAGTTATTTTTTATCTTTTTATATTCAAACATTACATCAAATCAAATATAATTGAATGACAAAGATGATTCAAAGTTTACGCGATGCAATGATAGGTTAAATGCAGAGAATCTGCTTTTTGGGAGATGCTTAAAGCGTGCGTTTGGGTGTGTTTTTTTCCCTCTCTAAATCATGTTTTAAAAAAATAAAAATTGATACACAAACATAATTTTCTAACGAGAATTTCCCAAACAAGCAGTTAAGTGGTTGGTTGGGAATTGGTCCATTTAGGCCAACAACAAAGCATCTCTGTATCACCAAAAGATGACGCCAGTTTTACCGAAGAGAAAAACAAAGGATGACATGGTAACTTTATTAGTTTACCACGATTTATTATGACTACAACAATAACAATGATAATCTTATAAAACTTCATAAATAATAATAGTACAATCCATAATAAAAAGTATTGTAATTTCATTAGGCGATGGAAACTATGCGGCTTGGTCTCTCCAGACACAAGTAGAAGGAAGGGATGAAGGTATACGCGAAATAAATCGCCCAACGCTATAGGAACAAAGTTAACCAGAGACGCACAGCTCACAATTCTTAAGTCATCGCTCAATTTCTCCGTCCATTCCCATTTCTCTTGCATAAATTCCTACGCCTCCTTTCTCTCTTCATTTCAATCTTTCTTGGGAGCTCGGGTTTTCCAACTTCGATCTCCTTTGGTGATTTAATGGCAACCCTTTTTCATGGAGTGGGAGTTGCAACGGCATTCTCTGCCGCCAACTCATTCGACTCCAAGAAATTTCAGCTCCATCCTCCTAGATCCCTCTCAGGTTTGCTTCCAATCTTTTTGTGATTCTCACTGTTCGTTGTCGTTGGATGACCCATATGAATTGAGTTAATTGGTTTCCACTAGACTCTTTCACAGAGATAGTGCCTTCTGGGATATATAAATCTTTGGAATTCTAGGATTATGATTCCAATTATTGTTCCTTTTCTCTTAGTACTAAGTATAGTCCTTTTTTGGGCACGTATCGAGTCTATTGACTTAAATGTTGATTCTTACACTTTGGTATAATGTGTGATTGATTCAGAGAGGAAAGCTAGCATATTTGTAGTCAGATCTGATGCGAGGTTGAGCCTGAATGCTGGAGCTCGTAAGGCTGAACGGTTGATTACTAATGCAGTTGCAGTAAGTTATCTCTCTCCCATCCCTTTCTGAGTATAGTTTCCCTTTCCTTCTTTCCCAATTTGGTATTGGACCAACGGGAATGGGTTTTCATGCTGGCATCGCTTTCCTAATTTTTTTTTTCGGTGGGTTTTCTGTAGGCTAAAGCAGATAGTTCTGCGGCTTCTACGTCATCATCGAAACCTGGGTAGGTTTCTTACTTTTATCCCTTACTGTTCTATGTCATCCACTGCTGTCTATCTCAGTATATCTGGATTCAACATTGTCTTTTTCGTTCCTACCTAATCATTTTTAATCATTGATATCTTGAAACATAAATCCTGAGATGGAATCTAAGTTTATGTGTTTATAGTACTTTCGGTAATAAATAGACCTTTTAATGTAATCCAATTTAACTCAAATTAATGATGCTGTTCCAGTTTTCACTCTAACAATTCATCCAAAAGTCATCGAAGATGGTTTCTGCTATGTACGCGGTACACTCAAAAGAGTGTTGGACTGTTGGTGTTATCAATGAAAAAAGAAAACATTGAAAAGGATGAATGGAAAAAGTGAAACTCAGCTTAAACTTCCTTGTGGAAGAGTAAAGGAGGAGGAAAACTAGCTACTATTTCAACCCTTCATCATTACATTTTTTCCTCCCATAATTGAGATTTACATAAGTCCAGATAATAGTTAAACACTTGAAGTCTTGAAATATATTGTTAACATGAACTTGTGATTCTAGTAGCACATTTTATATCTGCTTAGAAATGCTACCTAAAAGTATGAAATAGTTCTGGTGTAGAATAATTTTATTCTTTTTATTTACACTTTTTTTTTTGGGGTTTGTTTGTTAAGGAATCAGAGAATATATTTAATTTATTGTATTAGAAAGCAGCAATACAAGCCTGTAGCAAAAAAAAAAAAAACAGGCATAGCTATACAGAATAGGTTTTACAAACCTTCCTACATAAACACATCCTATACAATTCTAACAAGAAAAATTTTTGTCAATCCTGAAGCACCTACACAAATATTTATTTTCTGCATGACAACTAAGCTCAGCACAGGAGTCTTAGTAATAGCTTTCTCCTGGTGCAATAAAATATCACATGTAGGAGAGTTAGAATTTGAAAGGTGGCAAGAATGAAATAGCAGAAGTGATGATAGAGGGTATATACCCTAGAAACACAGCGGAGATTATAGCTCTGAAATGAGCTGCGTAACAGAATCTGTATGACATATTTTAATTAATTTTGAATGATATGCACTTAAATATCCTTCACTAGTTGGAATTTCTAGAAGTTGGGATACTGCTGCACTTATTGTTGTAAGTAGTTAGCCACAAGTATTCAATATGGGGCAGCATATTACATGCTTATTGACAATATTTTGTAGATGAATTTTCCTTCTGTGGAGTGAGATTTTACTCTGTCGCTTGGGAGTCAAGTTTTTGAAATAAATATCCTCTTTTCTTGATGCCTGATTTGGACTCTTAAGTACACCTTTTGCTCGGAGAATGCTAGTGCACTCAAATTGTTTGAATATTATGTATGAAGAAAAAAAAAAAGTATTTACATGGATTCACAATCTCACACACAATATAATTGTCTCTCCTCTAGTATCTTTTGGTAAGAAAAAACCTCTTTTAGAGAAAAAAAAAAAAAGAGCAAGGTTTAGTGTCTTTATGTGTTGAAAGCTTTCTGTTTGACTCATAGCCTGCTTTGTAAGAAAATGAATTACTGCAACAGATATGTACTACTTTTGTGCATATGCCTTGTGAGAACATCAGGCGCAGTACATGTTCTGGCAAGCCTAGATCATTCTGCAAGCATGGAAACGACTTTTTTTAGTCGGATAACTTTAACACGGCCCAAAGGGGAAATATGATATTGTGTATTGTTGGTATCTTTATTATTATCTTTTAGAGGACCTTGGGAAGGTTGTGGAATCCAAGAAAACAGAAAAACATATTTGATAGGAAAATCTTTGTCAGTTTCATTTATATAGTCCAGTTGTCTGCCCTATTATTTCAGGCTTCTACGATGTCTTGTTCTGCTACGTTCTGTGTATATGTACATACTTAATAAAAGTTTTCAACTTTTTTGTAAGTCAAAATAAAAACAAATGACAACGAAGCCCCATCCTTGCCAAATTTTATAATAATATTTGCCTATGTATTTGATCTTGGAGCACTTTTGAGTTATGACAGTGGCGGCAAGGCACAAGAAGTAAGTGTTGCTGATTGATTCTTAAGCAGAATAACAACTTTATAATATTTTCTGTTCTTTTTGAGTCTGATGGATGGCAGCAACAAATTAGATTTGAATAAGTGTGGGGGTATGATGTGGGTTCAAAACCTTGGGGACATTTTTTTTTTAACGCTTAATCAAGAGTGTATACATGAATGGTTGAAGTTGCTTAAACCTTAAAAGCAAAAGCATGCTTTGGCTTTGATTTTTCTCCTGTTTCACTGCGTGCACTATTTGTAGAGGTATGACCTATTTTCTGCAATTAACCAGATGTGTATTTGTTTTCAGGCATGAACTTCTCCTTTTTGAAGCCCTACGTGAAGGTTTGGAAGAAGAAATGGAGAGAGATCCCACTGTATGTGTCATGGGTGAAGATGTAGGTCACTATGGAGGATCTTACAAAGTGACTAAAGACCTGGCCAAAAAGTTTGGCGACCTCAGGGTTCTGGACACCCCTATTGCTGAGAACTCCTTCACAGGGATGGGTATTGGGGCTGCCATGACTGGTCTGAGGCCAGTTGTTGAGGGCATGAACATGGGATTTTTGCTTCTGGCATTTAACCAGATCTCCAACAATTGTGGCATGCTCCATTACACATCTGGAGGTCAGTTCAAAATACCAATTGTTATCCGAGGACCTGGTGGAGTTGGGCGGCAACTTGGGGCAGAACACTCTCAGAGACTGGAGTCATATTTTCAGTCAATCCCTGGAATCCAGATGGTGGCTTGCTCGACCCCTTACAATGCCAAGGGCTTGATGAAAGCTGCAATTCGCAGCGAGAATCCTGTGATACTATTTGAGCACGTTCTGCTTTATAACCTAAAGGAGAGAATTCCTGATGAAGAGTATGTGTTGTCACTTGAAGAAGCTGAGATGGTTAGGCCCGGGGAGCATGTCACCATATTGACCTATTCCAGGATGAGGTATCATGTAATGCAGGCTGCCAAGACATTGGTGAACAAGGGGTATGACCCTGAAGTAATTGATATCAGGTCTTTGAAACCATTTGATCTTTACACAATTGGGAATTCGGTCAAGAAGACACATCGTGTACTAATTGTGGAAGAGTGCATGAGGACCGGTGGAATTGGTGCTAGCTTGACAGCTGCCATTACCGAAAATTTCCATGATTATTTGGATGCTCCTATCGTATGTTTATCTTCTCAAGATGTGCCAACCCCATATGCTGGCACATTGGAGGAATGGACTGTAGTTCAACCCGCACAGATTGTGACTGCAGTTGAGAAGCTCTGCCAGTAATTACTACAAATACACGCGCAATTAGGATTTGGTTCTGGTAAAGTTACTCTGCTTGTTGAATCAAGCTAGAACCTTCATTACGATTTTCTGAAACTGTTAGTTTAATATGAGACAGTTTTATTTAGTTCTTCTACATCATTGATATATAGTGTGTAAGAACCTGGTAAGCACAATATTTTATGATTGTCTACAATCCTTGTTATTTATTTACAAATAAGCCTCCATGTATGGTAATGCATGGATCTGAGTGCTTTTGCATTCAATTCAAAGATTCACCTGCACAGACAAATGCGGGTAATATTGATCAAATAGCTACAGTTATTGCAGACTCTACTTTTGGGTAATATTTGATGTAGTGGTGGTATCTTCGGATTTTTTTGGGTATCCAAGTTCAAAAAATGCTACATGAACGAAAGTTATTCATAGTTTGTCTCAATACTGCTCCATCTTGCAGGTTTGGTTGACTCTACCTTTTTTTTTTTTAACCTGACTTATCCTCAAGTTTTTCTGACATTAAGGATATGTTTGGTAATGGGGATTTTAATTTATTATGTAGAGTTAGTTACCTAGGCAACTTGTCCCAAAATTTTATTTTCCGAGAAAATTACTAAATATTGTGTTTGGTTTAGTCAGGATTTTCATCTAAATATTTGGGAATAATGCAAGTGTTGTCGATTATTAATTTATTAGAAAAATTAAAATTTTTATAAAAATGGTTAAATTTTTTTTTGTACTAAACATGAAAATTTTATTTTTTTAAAGTATACTTTTTTAAGAATCGTTTAAAAATTTCTCATATAACTCTGCCTATGACGAGCCTTGATGCAAATTAATTTTCATAGCCGGTCCGAAGCCCGGAAAAAAGAGGAGGGTTGTGTTAGGCAGTCGACAGCCAACGTAAAACTTTGTCGAATCTTTATGACATAGATACACTTACGAGTAAGTCAATGGAAATAGTAGATACCATGATTAGGAGAAAAATTAATCTTATGTGTTTACAAGAAACTAAATGGGTAGGAGAAAAAGTGAAAGAATTAGACACTTCGGGTTTTAAACTTTGGTATACTGGGAAGGATAAATCTAGAAATGGAGTAGGTATAATTGTAGATAAGTTTTGAAAAAATACTATAGTGGAGGTAAAAAGGTTAGGAGATAGAATCATTGCATTAAAATTAATAGTGGAAAAGGAAATTTTTAATGTCATTAGTGCCTATGCACCACAAGTAGAATTAGAAGAACATCACAAAGTAAAGTTTTGGGAAGATTTAGAATGTTTAGTTCAGGAAATACCATTAGGAGAAAAGATTCTTTTAGGAGGGAATCTAAATGGTCATGTGGGAAGGGTATCTTCAGGTTACGAGGGTGTTCATGGAGGATATGGCATAGGGGAAGCAAATGCAGAGGGTAAAACTATTCTAGACTTTTCATCGACGTTCGATCTTATATTAGCTAACACTTGTTTTAGAAAGCGTGAAGAACATCTTATCACGTACAAAAGTGGAAGGGTATGTTCTCAAATCGATTTCTTTCTTATAGGAAAATCGGATAGAAAACTTTGCATGGATTGCAAAGTTATACCTGGAGAAAGTTTAACTACTCAATATAGAGTTCTGGTTATGGATGTACGAGTTAAGAGGGGAGTAAAAAATAAAGGCCAAAATAGGGTGTTAAGAACTAAGTGGTGGCAACTAAAGGGAGATAAAGAAAAGAATGTGCAGAAACGGATTGTGGAGGAAGGACCTTGAGAAATACAAGGAAGTGCTAACGATATGTGGAATAGAATGGCTAAAGAAATTAGGAAAGTGGCAAAGGAAATATTAGGTGAATCAAAAGGTTTTGGACTTAGAGATAAAGAATCTTAGTGGTGGGATGCAAGCGTGCAAGATAAAGTTAAAGTTAAGAGGGAGTATTATAAAGTGTGGTCATTGTGTAGGAGTAATGAAAATTGGGAGAAATATAAAGTAGCTAAGAAAGAGACTAAGAAGGCAATGAGCGAAGCGAGAATGAGGGCATTCGATGGGTTATACCAATCTTTAGGTACTAAAGTTAGGGAAAGAAATATTTACAAGTTAGCTAAAAGTAGGGAAAGAAAGATAAGAGACGTTGACCAAGTAAAATGTATTAAAGATGAAGAAGGTAAAGTCTTGGTCACGGAACAAGATATCAGAGAACGGTGGAAGAATTATTTTCATAGGCTTTTTAATGAAGGTCATGAGATTGCGTTGCAATCGAATAGATTAGACACTAGAAAAGATGATCAAAATTATACTTTTTATCGTAGGATTTGTGAGGCAGAGGTAAAAGAAGCATTAAAGAGAATGGAGAGTGACAGAGCAGTTGGACCGGATAATATACCTATTGAGGTATGGAAGGGTTTAGGAGGGAAAAGTATAAGTTGGCTCACAAAATTATTTAATGAAATTATGAGATCTAAGAGAATGCTAGATGAGTGGAGGAGAAGTTCTTTAATTCTTATTTATAAGAATAAGGGGGACATTCAAGATTGTGCAAATTATAGAGGAATTAAGCTCATGAGCCACACAATGAAATTATGGGAAAGAGTAATTGAGCAACGATTAAGGAAAGAGACTCAAGTTACGGAAAATCAATTTGGTTTTATGCCGGGAAGGTCAACTATGGAAGCAATATATTTGTTGTGAAGATTAATGGAGCGATATCGAGAGAATCGAAGAGATTTACATATGGTGTTTATCGATTTGGAAAAAGCATATGATAGAGTACCAAGAAAAGTTTTATGGAAGGCTTTGGAGAAAAAACGAGTTCGTATAATTTATATTCGAGCAATACAAGATATGTATGGTGAGGCTACAACTAGTGTAGTAACAAAAGGTGGACGTACAGAAGATTTTTCAATAACTATTGGTTTACATCAAGGGTCAACTCTGAGTCCTTATCTATTTACTTTAGTATTGGATGTGCTTACTGAACATATCCAAGAGTCGGTACCACGGTGTATGCTATTTGCAGACGATATTGTCTTAGTTGGAGAATCGAGAGTAGAAATGAATGAGAAGTTAGAGAGGTGGAGATTAGCTTTGGAAACTCATGGATTTTGTTTAAATAGAAATAAAACCGAGTATATGGAGTGTAAGTTTAGTAAGAGACACATCACTTCTAACGTAGAAGTAAAAGTTGGAGAACATATTATACCACAAGTCACATGATTTAAATATCTTGGATCCGTCATACAACATAATGGGGAAATAGAAGAAGATGTAAAACATAGGATTCAAGCGGGGTGGATGAAGTGGAAGAGTGCTTCAGGTATTATTTGTGATAGAAGAGTACCACTCAAACTTAAGGGTAAATTCTATCGTACAGTTATAAGACCTGCAATGTTGTATGGAACGGAGTGTTGGGCAATAAAAAGTCAACAAGAGAATAAGTTCAATGTTACAGAGATGAGAATGTTGCGTTGGATGAATGGACACACTAGACAAGATCGGATTAGAAATGAATACATTAGAGAGAAAGTAGAAGTCGCCCCTATTGTGGAAAAGATTGTTGAATCAAGACTTAGATGGTTTGGTCATGTTGGGAGAAGACTTATAGAAGCCCCAGTTAGGAGAGTAGATGAGATGGAGAATAGTCAAATAATTAGAGGTAGAGGAAGACCAAGAAAAACTATAGGAGAAATTATTAAGAGAGATTTAGATTTAAATGGTTTGTCTAAAAACATGATTTACGATAGGTGCTTATGGCGTCGATTGATCCATGTAGCCGACCCCACTTAGTGGGAAAAGGCTTTGTTGTTGTTGTTGTTGTTTAAAAATTTTTCATATCAAATACACCCTGGGCTTTCAAAGGATTTGCAAATAAACTTTGCGCGTGTAGCTTTACTGAACTAGGTTACCAGGATATAGGATATGATGATAGAAGATATGTATATGTATCTAATACTAATTTGGTACGATGATTGAATGTTATTTAAAAAAATTAGTAAATTTATGAAATTTGATAACCCCTCCTGAAACACTTAAAATTCTAGCAGTGTAATTTTGTACTTCATTACCCAAGGGAAATCAGGTGTAGTCAAACGTAATTGTGAGAGGAGAGATCAGAAAAATATGTCAATTGGTCAGGCTAGCTAGGTTTTGAAAATCAGGGAAAAATCACATGATTTCCATGGCTACTTTTGAGAGTTAAAGGGTGAATGGAAAGTGTTGTTACAGGATAACATAGTGGCTTCGCATAATGGCTTTGTGCATCATGTGTTGTTATTCTATTGAGATCTTGGATGTTTTTAAGTTTGTTTATTTGTTGTCTCAGTTTTAGGATCATGTATACATGCATGTAGTTTGTTATCTATTATGCTCACAATTGACCATGTTTTTAGAATAAGTGAACATGGGTTGCTATTTTCTCTCATTATTAATTATTGTACCAGTTGTATAAGTTTTTATTGTTAATTGAATAAATGAGTTCATTCCCCCAATTTTCACTGTGTGCTCAGCAAATTGATTCTAACTCAACACTTGGTATCAGAGCAAGGTTAAAAAAAATTGATTAAGTGAACCGTGAAACATAAAATAAAAAAATAATGCATAGCAATAGCAGTCATTGATAGCTTTAAATAGTAATTTTTGTTTAACTTGCAATTTTGAAGCTTATAAGTCACTATGATCATTGGGCCATGCTTATGGAAAATTTCTTAGGATTGAAAGAATACTAAAGCTTGGTTGAAGATGGGGGTACTTGCAGTAGCAAAAGGAGTAGGACTCTCGAAAGCTTAAAAGAAGAATATTGATAATCTAAAGTTAAAAAAACCCCAAGACGAAGAATTATCTTTTTCAGGCCATTGATAGACCAATTTGGGAAATTATATTGGTTAAGAATATAGCAAATGACATTTGGGATTTCTTGAAATAGAAATATCAAGGGATTGCCAAAGTGAAAAGAGTACAACCCCAATCTTTTTGAAAAGAGTGGGAGTTGTTGCACATGAAAAATGGAGAAGATGTAGCTAATTAATTTGCACGTATGCTCACCATTGCCAACAAAAAGCAAATTCATGGAGAAAAGATTAATGATGTTGATGTTATTAAAAAGATTTTGCAATCAATGATCCCAAAATTTGATTATGTAGTGTGCTTAATCAAAGAATCCAATGATTTGGATGTTCTATCCATTGATGAGCTAGAAAGAAATTTACTAGTCCATGAATAAAAAATGAAAGGACACATCACCATTAAAGAGCAAGCTTTCAAAGTTACTACTAACAACAACAATGGTGGAAAAGGCCTAGGTTGAGGTACCATTCATGGTAAGGGACATGGAAGAGGAAGATATAGTGTTGACAAATCTTAAGTTGAATGCTTTTACTACCATGATTATAGCCAGTTTCAGTATGAATGTCCTAATAGGGAGCTAAGGGCGTAAGCAAACAAAGCCAATTATAGATATGTCTAAAGAGGTGCTGTTGATGGCTCAAGTTGATATGCAAGTAGAAGACAACGGTGAAGTTTGATTCTTAGATTTTGGGTGTAGTAATCACATGACCAAGAAGAAAGAATTGTTTCTCTCTTTAGATAAAACTTTTACAAAAAATAACTTTAGTTTAGACGTTAAAGGTAAATGAAATGTAAGGTTTCAGATCAACAACATTGTACAAGCCATCACAGGGATCTTCTATGTACTTGACTTGAAAAATAACCTACTTAGTATGGGTTAATTACAAAAAGGGCTCACTATCGTGATTCATCAAGACAAATGCATGATTTATCACCCTTTAAAAGGATTGATCATAGAGTCATCAATGACCCCTAACATTATGTTTTCATTGACGACCCAACCTTAACCATATGAAGAAGCTTACTTAAATACCACAATTGATGATTCAACAATATTATGACATCACCAGTATGGTCATTTAAGATTTGGAGGACTCAAAGTTCATCAAGATAAGAATATGATGCGAAGTTTACCACAATTCAAGACTCCTTCAAAGTTTTGTGAAAGTTGTTTAGTGGGCAAGCAATCAAGGAAGTCATTTCCAACAGAAAGTACATGGAGAGCTTTAAAGATTTTAGAATTGATCCACGTTAACCTTTGCGACCCAATCTAACCTACTTCAAATGGCAATAAGTGTTATTTGCTTACATTCATTGATGACTTGAGCCGCAAAACATGGATGTATTCCCTAGCAAAAAAATCAGAGACATTAGGCCTCTTTTAACAATTTAAAAGTTCAATGGAAACACAATCAGAAGAGCATATAAAAGTCTTGAAAATGGATTGAGGTAGGGAGTTTAATCCTTTGGAATTTACTATTTTTAGCAAAGAACATGGTATTCAATGGCAACTTACAGTATCATATAGCCTATAATAGAATGGCGCTGTGGAGAGGAAAAATTGAACTATTATGAATATAGTTCAATGCATACTAGCAAATAAGAAGGTACTTAAAAATTTTTGGCTAAAAGCTGTCAGATGAACAATCTATGTTTTGAACAGGAGCCCTACCTTTATAGTTTGAAACCTTACTCCAAAAGAAGCTTAGAGTGGATTAAAACCTTTAATGGCTCACTTTTGAGTGTTTGGGTGCATAGCATACGTGCATATTCTTTATCAAGCAAGAACCAAGCTCTAAGACAAAAGTCAGAAATGCATTTTGTTAGGTGTAAGGGAAGATTGAAAGGCATACCACTTGTATAATCTAGTTTCTCAAAAGGTGATCATAAGTTGAGATGTCACTTTTAAAGAACACGAGCACTGGAAACAAAAGGACGATACATAAAAGCTTGTTGCCAGGGACTTACTGGAATGAACTTTATGACTTTGATGAAACAGTAACCACAATTCCTTCAACTACATATGGTGACATCTTGAATCAAAGTACTTAAGATGCTACCTAGAGCAATGTACCTGAGACCCAATCAATACAATGAAGAATTCTAAGGTCACCTTATTGGATGAAACGTTATAAGAGTAGGGTGGGACTTTCTGATGGAAAGGACATAACGTATTTAGCTATGTATGGAAGTAGTGATCCAACTAATCATATTGAAGCTTTGTAAACTGAGAAATAAAGACAAGTGATGGAAACTAAACTTGAAGCACTCAAGAAAAATAACATTTGGGAGTTAACTAAACTTCCAACCAATTATAAGAGCATTAGGGTAAAGTGGATCTTTAGGACAAAATACAAAGAAAATAGAGATAGACAAACACAAGGGTCATCTTATGGCAAAGGGGCATTCACAGGAGTATGGTAGATAGACAAACACAAGGGTCACCTTGTGGCAAAGGGGTATTCACAAGAGTATGGTATAGACTATGAAGAGGTATTTGCTCCTAGACCTCATTTAGACACTATTGGTTTGCTTTTTCACTTGCAACAAATAGAGTATGGACTTTGTATCAACTAGATGTCAAACCAACTTTCTTGCATGGAGTGTTAATAGAGGAGGTATATGTTGATCAACCTCCTGGATTTATACAACTAAGAAACGAGCAAAAGGTCTATCAATTAAAGAAAGCGTTGTATTGGCTAAATAGGCACCTCAAAATGGTATAATAAAATTGAGACATATTTTCTTCAACAAGGATTCCATAGGTGTCTTTATGAGCATACCCTTTTCACTAAAATTGGAAAAGGAGGTACCATCTTGATCATTTGTCTTTATGTTGATGACCTTGTTTATACAAGGAATAATGAACTCATGTTTGATAAATTTGAAAGCTCAATGATGAAGGAGTTTAAGTGATTTAGGAAGAATGCGATACTTTCATGGTTTTAAAATATTATAGCATGCAAATGGTATATTCATGGAACAAAAGAAATTTGCCATGAATATCTTATAATAATTTGAAATGGGGAATTGCAATTCAGTAAACACTCTAATAGTTCCTGGTTCAAATTTGACAAAAGATTTGAATTGAGTAAGTGTGAATACCACATTGTATAAAAAAATTGTTGGGTGCTTAATGTATTTGTCCATTACTTGCCCAAATATTATGTTTATGGTTAGCTTAATCAATCATTTTATGGAGCATCCAATTGAACTTCATTTATTAGTTGTAAAGAGAGTGCTTTGTTACTTAGGAGGAAATACAGAGCTTAGCATATTCTATAAAAAGGGAACAGATCTTGAATTATTTGCTTTTTCTAATAGTGATTATGTAGGGAATTTAGAAGATAGGAAAAACTCATCAGGGTATGTATTTCTCTTAAGTGGAGGTGTTGTCTCATGGTGTTTGAAAAAATAGCCTATAGTCATATTGTCCACAACTAAAGCTGAGTTTGTTTCAGTAGCTTTATATGCCTATCAAGCCATATAAATATAAAGAATCTTATTGTGGCTGGGTCTTGCTCAATGTACAACCACAACTATCTTTTGTGATAATAGTTTAATCATCAAATTCTTAATGAATACTATCTTGCTTAGGTGTAGCAAGCACATAGATGTGCGTTTTCATTTTCTCAAGGATCTTTCTAATGATGGAGTTAGTTTATTGGCAAACACAAAAGCATATAATAGATATTACGACTGAACTATTAAAAACTAAGGCATTCTTCAAATTGGGAGTTAATTGGAATGTGCTTGGAATCGAGTTTAAATGGATACTGATTAGTTTAAAAGAGGAAATGTTGTTATAAGATAATGTAGTGGCTTTGCATAATGGCTTTGTGCTCATGTGTTGCTATTCTATTGGGATCTTGGATGTTTTTAAGTTTGTTTATTTGTGCCTCAATTTTAGGATTATGCATGTATGCATATAGTTTGTTTTATCCGTTATGCTTATGATTGACGATGTTTTTAGGATAGTTGAACATGAGTTGCTATTTTCTATGTCATGTGTTATTTTATTATTTAAGACCATAATAAGGAAAAGAATTGAATCATTAATGAAATAGAATAATTTATAAATTGTATTTTTAATATTACTTTTATAATCAGGATGTTATTATAACAAATTTTTAACTAAAAAAGATATAACTGTAATTGTACATGGCTATTTGATTTCTTTTCAAACCCTTCAATTTGCAAAGATAAAAAGAATTGGATTTTGGATGATGAGAAATGGTTTGAATCCCTCTTTTATCATTCAATTCCATCCTAAAAAACCTTTAAAACAATAATTTAACTCATATTAATCCCTTCATTGGTTATCATTTCACCTCTTGATATGTATTCAAAAACACCATCACTTTTTGCATCTAGATCATTGGTTATCATTTCACCTCTTGATATGTATTCAAAAACACCATCACTTTTTGCATCTAGATCCTCTACCGTAGTTGATATTATTGGTACAATAACTAGTTTTAGGGAGGTTTTTCTTTATAATTTTTTTTAAAATTAAAAAATAATATACAACATCTAAAAATTATAATTAAAAAAATAAAAGATTTAACTATAAGAAAAAAGTATACTTATATTTGTTCTTTCAACTATAATTTTTAAATACTTTATACATTTTTTTAATCCCAAACACACCCCGCCCCCCCGCACCCCCCCCCCCCCGGAACAAAAAAAAAAAAAGTGGATACTACACCAAAATTTGTACCGCGACCATCCAACTACTCCATTTTTACATAGGCCAGAACTCTTCGTCCCAGGTAAGATCAAATCCAATAGGCCCGAACCAATGTGTCCTTTCGTTTTAGCCATCGAGGATTTTGTCAGGCCTACAAGATCATATGCTTTCATTTCTTTCGACGAAAAAGAAAAAGCGACAAGGATTTGTGATTTGAAAAGTCAATTGCTCCTACAATTTGATTGGGCATGTGATCCAATGAATATTTTTCCGTCCCCTTTGTCTCGGGAAAGCGGGTCAGTATTTTTTCGCATAGATCTACATCCTGGATGGATTGCTATTTTGCCAATGTAGTTTATTTACACAATTTATACAATATTTATTATATTTTTATAATTATTATTTTATCTATTAATTTATTGTTGTAATCATTAAATTACTTTTTTAAAAGTAAAAATATAATAATAATTTTTTATCCTACTTAAATTATACTCCCTTCCTAATTACATCATTTAGCCAAACAACCTGCTAAAATTCAACTAAACTAATGTAATTTAAGGTGGAGATACTATTAAGTTAAATTTGAGAGAGATTTGTTTTCCTATTAATATTATAGAATCTTGCCCTAAGAGAAATGATTAAGAATGCATTAAATATCCTTAGATTATAAAAAATTATTTTAATGAAATTAGTTGTGCTAATTAACAGGGATTGTAAAATTAATTAATTTATAATTTTTAAAGATAAATGTGAGAAAAGTTATTTAATATTTTGGGGTTTAGAAATTTAAGATTTAAGTTTTTAGAGTTTATGATTTAGTGTTTTAGGGATTTAGGATTTTAGGATTTTTTTAAGATTAAGAGATTTTAGGGTTTAGTGATTTAGGTTTTAGGAATTTAATTTTTATAATAAACAATAAGTTCATTTATGCTGATTAGTTAATAAAAATTGAAAAAGTACTAAATAATAAGTTAAATGAATTTAAAAGAAGCATTTAATGCCCTTTATAAAAGAAACAAAGCAACGAAATGCACAGACGAACTAGATTTTTTTAAAAAAGGTAGATTGCATACTTAATATTGTCCTTCTGTCCAGGATTCACTGATTGAAAAGGTAGTTGCTTGTTTCTTAGGGTGGACTGATCGATGTAATTCCTTTTATTATTTTTTGAATTTAAATTGCAAACATAATGAGAAGGTACGAAAAGGTAGAGACTTTTGTTCAGCATGTGAAGAGCTACCACGAGCTGGATTCCGCAAAACCTGAGTAGTGGGATTACAGGTCATAGCCAAGACATGCTTGAACATGTCCTCAATAAACTTGTATCTGTGCAATTTGCAAGTGTACATGGGATCCTGCGTAAGGGAAAAATATTTTCTATTTTAAGTTGTGTGTAATATTTATTAAGTTTTTATAATTATTATTTAATAATTTTTTTTAAAAAAATTAAGACACAGAAATTATTTTTCATTCACAAATTACATTTTCTCTTTTCATTTTCTTCTTCATTTTGCGTGCGAATCCAGGCGTAATTGGAGCCTTGCTGATTTCCCCATGTAACATTGTAAAGTAGACGAAGGTCAAGGGTGGCCAAGTGGTGAGGATGGGCCACTTTCCACTTGGGTCTCTATTTGGTGCTGAATTAACGGGCAGCCAAATCTTCTCATGTGGAAGGAATAATGTCAGAATGTGATTGAGTTGGCATCATATATGTAATTAGCACATTGACAAACAATTCATTTGGCAAACGTGCATCTTTCTCAGCCTCAAATTTTCCATTAGGCAATGATACAGAGGATTAGGGTTAGATATAATATTTTATATTTTTATTATCAAAATTTTTAATTAAAATATGATAAATATATAATTCTTCAATAATTAATATCATGACAGGTATAAAATTTAATTTAAAAATTATATAATTATTTACAAAAATTATACACTTGTTGTGATACTATCGAAGAACTATACACTTATCATATTTTAATTGTAGAATATAATAATAATAATAATAATAATATAACAAATTATATATAATTTTTTTTTATAAAACACTAATTTTTAGAAGACAAAAAAGATTTTGTTAAAGATCGAATTCTCCACTTTTGAATCATTTTGAGATCTATGTATGTGGTAATAAAAACATACATTACATAAATCTCAGCAAAATCTAACAGTAAGATAGCTCTCCACAGCAATCCCCAATAAAAAATGTGTCTTCCGCGTCATGATACAGTGTACCAGTCAACATGCGAGTGAGATGTTATAATTTGCCGTTATTCAAAAATAAATGGTGCATCTTTGTTATTCAACTTATATATGAACACAAAGATTCTTTCATTAGAAAGAATCAATATTAATTGTTTATTGTAGCTGGCAAAGTCATAACGCAAATTTATACACATTCCTCTTGTTTCTAAACCGTGGTTTTCAGTGAAAAAAGCTTACAATGCTTCAAGTGGCATTTCCTTTTGGTTGCAAAGCATTTTTGGCCAGCTAGGTTAAAATTGCGGTAAATTATATATCCATACACGTGATATGAGTTTTGATCAATAAATCTAATCCTCCAACAAAGGAGGACCAAATATATATCATTTTAATTTTCCAGGGTTCAAGCATGTACGCATGCTTGAATTGATGTCCGTTACCCCCAGTAAACAATTCACCAAAGTTATAAGATGCATGTACACGACTATAGAGTTAAACTGAAAAATTCTTTGGCATGTGCCTTTGGTATCAGTTGCATGCAAAAGGGGTGATGCTGAATCTAATTAATCGGCAAATAAAGTGCAAGTGTTTGGCGCTTACAAGATAAGATATATACCCTATTGATTCGTTAAACTAATTAAATGCGTGAACCTTAATACAATCATGAAGTATGGATAACTGGGATTCTTCAATATTCAAAATGGCTGTTTATTATATATATACGTCAGCCAGCAGAAAATCCTTTCAGATATGATTTGTCTCCATTCTTGTCCCTGTTTGGCTCTCAAGTTCATCAGTAATGTACAGAACAGGTCGTTCCAACATTGGTGGCGTGGATCTATATATGAAAATCTGCTTCTTTTGTTTCTTTCTTTAATAAATTCTAAATTAATTCTGATTTATGCCCCAAACGGTCACATTTAGCAAAAACTTGGTAATCGTTTCTGTCAGTAAAGCAGCCACATGAAGAAATGTGAGTGTCCAAGTTATTTGAAACAAGCTTGAGACATATCAAGATTTTTATTAATTGATGAGACCAGAAGTTGCTCGCTTGATATATATATATATATATATATATATATAGTTGCTTGCTGAGTTGTAATCTTTTTGTTGGTGGAAAAGGCATCTGTGCGTATGGTCCAGGGTGGAAACCATTGAATATGTACAAGGACTGGTTCGTGTTGTTACACAGTTCTTGGCTGCCTCTAACTTAATTTGCATCCTAATCTTCTCATGTGGAACACCTGTGGCATCATATGGCAACTTGGTTTTAGATATTGGGATGATGGGATATTATCATATATGATAAATAGCTTTATGCCTAAAATTTTGGCACTGATCAACTACCCTATGTTTCTCAATTCCCTTTGTGTTTGGCATTCTTTCTGTGTCCCAGAATGTGCTCATTTGGGTTTCACAAGTTCCCTCCCATTGATGCAATTGGCCTTCAAAAAATATTGTCACCATATACACAAAAATCTGAAGTTTTGATTTGTGTGTGCGATATCATAGACATGGTCTCCTGTAAGGGTAGATTTTCTGAGATTGAAGCAAGAACGTTATAATATGTAAACAGATGTCTTATGAGGTTTGTTAGTTTTATTAATTGCCTAATGGTACTGAAAGCACCTACTTAATTTTTCAAAACGAAAAGGTTTGATAAAAATCTAATGGGATTTTTCGGGGCAGCCAAAAGTTTCTCTCCTTAGAACAGATACAGCAAAACATGCTTTAATAAGAGAACAAATGGAAATTTAATGGATATAGCTTTGTAACAGATAAAGAAGAAGCCTCAAAGACCCTAGAGTCCTTCTTGGAAACTAAATTCTTTTCATGGGTTTGAGACTTTTGAGCATTTAAAAAAAAAAAAACACTTTTCGGCTTTTTGTAAAATTGTCCTTTCTGCTAGCTTGTGAACTTGAAGGATTGGCCTTCTCCAAGACACAAGGTACTAAGATATTGTAAGAAAAGTGGATTACACGGCATTAACCCGAAAGAAAAAAGAAAAAAAAAGGGTATATATCTCGCACATGGCGAAAGAACTGCTTATTTTGTAACTTGCTTCTGTGAACATGAATGTTATATAATTTCCTGCATTATTATCCATGAAGTTAATATGCGTATGGAAATTAAGCTTTAGACAAATCGGCGACTTGAAAGTCCTTAAACCAGACAAAATATTTGACATAATCGTCTCGAATAAGTACTTTTATGCATGTTACTAAAAATCAACTCTATAAATTCATATATAAGCTATTATAAACATGTAATTATAAGTACGACATCTACATTTAAAAATATGACACAAAAATATTTTTTCATCTCAAGTATATATTTTTGTGAGTCTGTTTTGACAAATTTATAATTAAGTACCTAAAGATCTAGAAAGGATCGATGTAAAAACCAAAGGAGAAAAGTAAAGAAAGAAAGAGCGACAGGCTGTTGCCAACCAAGAAGGGAGATATATAGAGAAGAGAGTGTGTCTCGAGAGGGATCCAAGGGGCAAACAAACTATATACAAATTGATTAAGGAAAGCGTGTGTTGTGTGTGTTTCGATCCCAAAATTTTTGGAAGCAGATGGTCGACAATCATCGCTGATCACTTCGTACTTAAGTACTACGATACTCCCGCTTGACTGGAACCTTCTTCCCTGATCTATCTTCCTTTTTTGCATGTTGGATTTCTCACGTACCCTAAGATATGCTGCTTACGTAACACAATCTCACTCTATAAATGCTTGCTTGCCCCTTGGTGTCCTCCAGCTTCCAATCATGCAATTCCCATGAACCTAGCAAATTAAGTCTAACGAAGTCACGTCAAACATAGGATTAATTAAAGCCAATCATTTTATGACTCTTCGAATCTTTTCCAATACCCTAATCCATGCATGTATGGTAATATTTGTCAATATCTAGCTAGCTATGGCACAACAAGGGTGTGTGTACATATGTGCGTGTGTGTATATATATATGTATATAAAACCTAATCATCTCCTTGGAATTGACCAAAATGATCTTATCTACCTTAGTTTGTGACCTGCATGAAATTAATAATTTCAAACTAACTATGTATCTTCTCTTCTGATCACTTTTCAGTATAACCTCACAATTAAGGAAAAACCTTTAAAAAAATTATTACGCTGAGAAATTGAAACAGTGAAAATCGAACCATGCATTATATTAAACTTTCTTCTTTCACCTAAAATCAGAAGTGCTGCTAGATCCACACACGTTATTGGCATGAATAACTTTTTTTTCTTATATAAATTATGGAACAATTTCTAGTTTTGTTTCATGAAATGATATCATATATATTTCAGTATGTATGCCTTCACTTAAATTTTAGCCTTTTTATACGCCGACATACGTAGATTGGTTTTACTTTGTATGTGGACCTGTTCAGTTTTGGACCCTCTCATCAACATCTTGTTTTAATCATTTCGGCTATCTAAGGTAATATGCTTCGGGATTTCTGTAGAGTTAGAATGGTGATTGCGCATGCATGTGCTAGCGTTTGATACCACCACCAACATATTTACTTAGAGAATGCTAGCATATTCTATGGAACGAATAATGAGGAATTGGTTATTTCAACAATATTATTGCAACCGATGACGATATGGCCTACCATATTTTTGGAGATGGCAAATATAAAACTAATATGCTCGCTCATTCATTGAGAATTAATGGCCCCTAGTTTGTTATTCGACAACTTCAGCCGAAATGTACAGTTTATGATTTAATTGGCATGAATGACACTATACGTGGCTTGACTATTGCTGGACACGCACTTGTTGCTCTCGTATAATGCATATATAGTCCACATGACTCTCCGGAGCAGTGGGAGCACCCATTGTTTGCAACGTATACGTAGCATAGACATATGGGTACCAGATGCTATGACCTTGTTGGTTTCTTTTACTCTCGACAACAGTTTTAGTGCTAACTACAAAGATGAAGCATAAGACATATATAAGAGAGGTTAAAAGAGGAAGGGCAAGAGTCTTTAATGACATGCTCATTCATTCATATGAGAAGCCTATTTATAGATGGAAGAGTGTCTTGGTAACAAAGCAAATTAAACATATATATTAATTCTAACTAAATGCATCAACTGTAACAACAAGCTTTCATCTAATTAAACACATTAACTACTAAAACACCTACTGAAAGAATCAATTACTAAAAACACTAATTATATAATCCAAGGCATAGGTCTGGAGCAAGGGTCTTGAGGGGCAAATGGGTCATTGAGCAAGTAGGTCAATATTTAAAGACTCCTCCTTGATACCCTTGCGCTTACATCTTCTTTCGGCTTTAGTCTTCCACACCTCAACTTTTCGTCTTCTCTCTCTCTCTCTCTCTCTCTTCTTCTTTATCACTATTGGTTGCATAGTATCATTTTTTTCTTCTTTTTTTTAATTTTTAATATTTTTAAAATTAAATCAATCATTAAACAACTAAAAACATTAATTTACAATTTATTGGTTCAATTGTGATTAAATCAAAAATAATTATATACATATATATATTTCATATATTAAAATTTTAATATAACAAATAATAACAAAAAATATTAATAAATTTTAAAATATTTTATCATTACTTATATATAAATATAAATCAAATATAACATAATATTTGAATTCAATTAACTTAGTAATTTTAAAATTTGAGTCTAAAATAACTTATCAACTAATATATAACTATTAAATATTAATGTGTTGAAACAAATATTAAAAGCCAAGATTTTATAAAAACTATCCATTCAACATATTAATTTATTATTATTTTTCTCCAAAAAAAGGAATTTTATATAATATATTTATATAAACTTATGCACCATCTTGTGAAATAAAGTGTTCTAGCTCTTCGGAGAAGACGAGAAGCATCTACTTGAGGGTCCAAGTTTGATGCGATGCACGACCAATTTTGCTACGTGGAGATAGAATTTGAGCTGGAGACTGGTTCACACAAAAAATCAAGTGATTCAACCTAGTGTTTTACAAGCATTGACTGGTTTTTTTGCAAGCCAATTTGAAGGGTCTTTTAGATCGGATATCCTCACCTCACTTTGTAATGAGAATCTTAGTTTTGGACTTTTTTACTAAACTTTGTAATGAGAGTCTCAATTTTTGTTTTCCTAACCTTACTTTGGAGCAAGGGTCTTAGACTATGTTTGGGAGTTTATGATAAGAGATGGAATAAAATCACAACTAATGAAATAGAATGTCTTATAAATTATTTTTTAAATATTATTCTTATGAAATAAACCCACATACAACAGTGTATTAGAATATAAGAGTATGTTTGTATTTTCTATATAAATACAAGGCATTCCATCATTGCCCCTTCAATTTAAAAGATACTTTGGAAACCATCATTTGCCATTTTATTCCATCATTAAAAAAAGCCCCAAATAATGACCCAACACATTTCATCCATTCCACTTTTTCCATTCCATCTTTTATCATCTATCTAAACATTACCTTATTTTTAAGCTTCTCACCTCATTTTGCAATAAGGTATTGGTTTTGGGATTTTTTTTACCTCGCTTTTGCAATGAGGGTCTTCGTTTTGGGAAAAATTTTCCCCACTTTGTTGTGAGATAGATATCTTGACAGATCCACTACTCCATATACTTTGTTGTGAGGTAGGCCTTGGAAGACTCACCAAGCTTTCCCTACCATTCTAGTCTTTCTCTTTTTTACACACTCTTTAAGTGTTGAATGATCTGTTTCCTCCTTGAGCAATTAACTACCAAAAAAAAAAAATTGAGTTGACTACAAAGTTGAAGTATAAGACATATAAGAAGGATCAAAGGAGAAATATTGAAGTCCTAATTAAAGGCATTAACTAACGACAACACTTCCACCTAAACACATTATTAACTACTTAAAATACCAACTAAAAGTGTCAATTACTAAAAACGCTAATTATATTTTTTTGGCATAAAAGACATAGGTGGCTTCTGTAGCAAGGGTCTGGAGGGGCAGGTCACTAAACAAGAGTGAATCAATTTTCCATCAGACCTCAACATTTGCATGCAAATGAGAAAGCTACAGCAATGTAGGTGTGATGAAAATGGGAAAAGGATGTTTCGAGGGGCTCCTTAATTAAAATGAGCATGTCAGTGTTCTTTGGGATTTTATTATATCTATGGTAGTCTGCGATGAAGATTGAACTATAATACTATATATATCATTGAATAAATTTCATAGATTTTCTTTGAGTTTTGATGAAATTACATGAATTTTTTTTCAAAATATATATAGATTTTTTTAAAATAAAAAGTTACATTAAACTTTAGTTTAATTTTAAATTTTTTTAACTAAAATACCATTCATTAATTAAATATATATTTTTTAATTAAAATACTTTCTTACATTTTTTTACGGAGATTATTTTAGCCAAAAAACTTAAAATTGGACTAAAATACAAATTTAAAAAAATGAAAAACCTATGTAATTTCAATAAAATTTAAAAAAATCTAAATAATTTACTTTATATTATTTATAGTGACCTCATAAGCCATAGCTTAATGTGGTTTTTGCCCACTGCTCAATTAAATAGGGCGTTTAGAATCATGATATTCAAATTGTTGATATACATATAGCTCTATAGCAAAATAATGAAATAATGACAGATTTATCTATTGCAAAATAATAATTTTTTACTGTATATAATCTATCACATTCTTTTTTTTTGTTGCTATTATTTGTGATAAAAATTTCTATCACAACATTCTTTCGTTCTCTCTCTTCTCCCTGATATAGATAAGACAAAAAAGTTTGTGTCATTTTTTAAATTTAAAAATCTTTAACAAAATTTGAAATTATAATAATTAATTTATTTAATAAATAAATCAATAAATAAATTAATTAAAAATAATTTATTAAATAACTAATGAATTTATTAATTCATTAATTAATAAATGAATAAAAAAGATAATGAGTATATTAAAAAATTTGTCACATGGTAAGGCATTATCCTATCACAATTCTATTGCTATCTTTGGTAAGACAATTTCCTACCATATTTTTATTGCTATATAATGAATAGTGGTAAATATAAATAATATATTAAATAAAAAATAATATATATAATATATAATAAAATATAAAATATGTATTAATAAATATACAATGTTAATAATATATTATATATATTAGAAATATATTATATTATTAAAATATTATAGTGGTAAGACAATGCTCTACCACACTATATAGGGGCAAAGATGGCAATAGAAATATGATAAGACTATCTTATCACATTTTTGTAGTGAAAAAAAAGTTATAGTTATATTGATACTTTTTAATTAATAATAACTATAATTATAATTAATTAAATAATAATATGATGATTTTATTTATATGTTGTAATAATAATAATTATTATTCATGTTTCAAATAATTATTTAAAAGTACAAGTTATTATTAAAATATCATAATAGTGAATTTTTATTTTAAGTTTAGTTATTATTTATATATTTTTATTAAGAAGTTTTACTGGACTTAGTTCTTTATATAAACATGTTATTTGCCTTTATTTTTTATTGTCATCCAAACAATTCAGAAAAAGAACTACAAAAATAATTTGTATCTATAAAAAAGGAAAATAAATACAATTGTACATGCAAAATAATGAAATATAAAGAAAAAGAACTTGGTAAAGAAAAATAGTAGAAAAAATAATTAAGAAAAAAAAATAAAGCAAGTTACTTCATTGTCATGGTCTTCTATCATTGAGAATTGGAGATAATAAATAAGTTCATCTTATATAATGGTCTCCTGTTATGGATAATGAATATGAGAAAAAAATGAATAAATTAGAGATAGAAAAAGATAAATGAATTGAAAAAGAGAAACGAAATATGAATTTATCTTGTCTATCATCATCTTTTAACATCATGTTGTGTGGAGAAAAAATAAGAAAAAAAAACTATGCAAAAAAAAAAGTAAGATTTCGAGAGGAAGTTATGAAAAAAAAAAGGAATAAAAAAATGAATATAAAGAGACCAAACTTTGAAATATTAGAGATATAGATAGAGAAAAGATGAAGCTATATAGAAGATGAAAAGACCAAACTTTGAAATACTAAAAAAAGAGATAGAGATACGACAAAGCTATATATTTATAGGAGAAAAAGAGTAAAAATTTTGAAGATTTGTATTTCGTGCGGGCAATTAAGTATGTGCAAGAGTTTAATTTTTCTTTTTAGTGGTTATCATGAGAGCATGTCTAGAGTGAATATTTAATTTCTTTTCTCAATTTTAGCATTTCTTGAATTAGAGAGGAGGTTATTTTTTTTTTTTTGTATTAATGACTTGTTTCTTGTATATATAAATACATACATATATATAACTAAATTTATAGTTAATTATATAATGCATCATAAAAATATTAAATTTAAACAAAATGTGAAATTATAATGTAAAAACAATCACATAAATTAAAATATATTAAATTTTAATTAAAAATACATTAAACTTTAACTAATTCTTCAACAATCACTCACTCTCTCATATTATGTCATTATCCTTATCTTCCATGTCATTATCTTGATCTTAAGGCATAGGCATTTTTAGCTGATATACCAAGTTTGTGCTAGTTTCATTGTCATGTGATTGTGGGTATTATTGAAAAAATCTCATATATTGGCTCAATTCAGCTTTAATTTTTTCAATGTCTTTATTGTTCATAAAGTGGTGTATTATGAGGATCCTTTATAAAAATTATACATTCATTTCTTATAACTTCTTGAACATAGGCAAAGTGATTACAGGTTAACTCATAGGACTCAATGAATCAAATCGGTGAATTTTCATATATATTATGGGACATGCTCCTTAAACCATATATTAATTTTATTTTTTCCCTCCAACAACTTGCATTCATAAAGCTAACCCTGATATATTCTCTCCCTTACTCTCTACCTCAAGTTTTTATTGAAGAAACTAATTCTGAAAAATAATTATAAGTAACATTTAAATTTGCTGCACTTTCTATTATATCATTTTATATAACAAATGAGAAAAATAATTGAAAATTATAATTAAATATAAGATAAAAAATTCAATAAAAGCCAAATATAAAAATTTATTGATTACTTTTATTATTATGACTTTCATAAAAACTCTTATATATATATATATATTAAGTTGGTTTTAGAGGTTGTATAATCTTATTATTTTCTTGAAATTGCGAGGTTTAAGAATCTTTGATGCATTTAAGGTCTGGATGTAATATGCTTCTAGGAGATATTATTTCATACATATTTGAATAACTTTGATGACTAGGGATCTTTGTATTTATAGCCACAAGTTGGATCTCCCATTATGTGATGTGAAATAGTTCAAATACCATAAATCATCCCTTTGGCCTTTCTTCCTCCTACTACTTGTATCTAGAGTTCTATTTCTATAGATAATTGTTCTGGTCATAATTGTTGTGATGTAAGACTATTCCTACCTTTAAGTTTGATATATTCATTTTGAATAGAAGACAAAACACATGAACCCAAATTACAATGATAGATATAAATTAAATACAAGAGCAATCTACCAAGATATACTTACATAGGTGGCTTCTGATTTTTTATCAATCTAATGACCACTGTTCAGATGCATGGCTCAATGAAGTTCAACTGGTGTTGGCTCCTTACCAAATTTATTTTTCAAATCTCCTAATAAAACTATATTGGATTAGAGTCCACAATAAAAATAAAGGCGAAGTTGAATGCTTCATTTTTCTTATTTCTTTCACTTTTTTGTTGAAATTGTGAACTATTCTAACTAGCATACAACGAATTCCAAACATGTTCTTTCATCCATATTGGTCTTTTTTTTTTTCCTTTCGTGCATACCCTATCATGTCTTTTAACTTATTTTCACTTGGTTTAAGAAATTTTCATAGATTGAATCATGTACATTCACAAGCCAATAATAACATTTCTTAGAAAAAATTATTTTACAAAATTATAATATACATAATAAATTCTAACAAAAATTCTCCCTAAAAAAATTAATGATTACAATATACCTCAAACTTGTGAAACTATGATAATCTAACTTGTTGTGGAACTTTTTTCAAAGAATTGTACAGACTATCAAAATTATTTTGAATGATGGCAAGAATACATTTACCTACAATATTACCATTTGGTGCAAGTTTAATTAGTAGATTAAATATATTCATAAGATTTAATTTAAAAATGATTGTATATGTGGTAAGTAAATAGTGTAAGTATAAGTATTACCCTATGTGTAATGGATAAATAGGATTTTGTTCAATCAACAAACCTTGACAAATTTTATAATGAGTTTTACACTTTGTATTTGTCCAGATATCTATAAAAAAATAAATGTTAAAAATAATAATGTATTTCATACTTTACTAATAACAATTATTTCATTATCGCTTCACATAAATACTTAGTTCTTTACCTTAAATGAAGCACATAGTGTAGTTCTCTCTGCATGCTAGAAAAGAAGGGAACCCAAATATAGATATATATGTCGATAACCAAAAAAAATAAAAATCTTTGGTTCACATGAACCAAAGATAAAAACCAAAGATAAATAATTTGGTTCAGATAAAGAAATATTTGAGCTTTCACTTCAATGTTTATTAAATTGATTTATTATTTTATTATTCATAATCTATATTTAAATAGTAATTAATTATTAAAACTATTATAAATATCAAATAAAAGCTATAATTAACATAAATAAAAAATATTATATAAAATAAAAACATATTAAAATAATTTATTATATTAATATTAATATTAATATTTTATAATAAATATAAATTAATTATGAACAAGACTTTGGTTCATAAACCAAAACCTTGACATTATTTTAGGTTCATGAACGGACAAAAACTTCAATTCACATGAACCAAAGCTAAATAGTTGGTAGTTCACATAAATGTTTGACATATCTTAACTTTTGTGTGAACATTTATTATTTATTATTTAAAAATATTAAAAATTAAAATAAAATAATAAAAAATAATAAATAAATTATTTATTATAATATATAAATAAAGATAAATATTACAATAAATAAAATAAAACAAAAAATAAATTACTAATACTAATATTAAGAACAAAGAAAGAATATGATATAAAAATGAAGTCTCATATAATTTTGTTCATCACAATAAATAAATAAAAAGATAAAATTTTAAAAAAAGTAAAATAAATTCTTATTCATCACCAAAGTAAAATTTTAAAAAATAAAATATCAATGTGATAAGTATTACTATTATTATCTAATAATAAAACAAAAAAAGCTTAATAATAACAATTATTATTATTATTATTATTAAAAAACAAAATAAATTATTATTATTATTCATCATCTTCTCCAACTTTATCATCATCGTCGTTTTTGTTAATGTCTTCATCATTTTCATCTTCATCTCCCTCTTCGTCATTGTCATCATCTTGATCTTCTTCTTTCTTGTCTTGCATATCTATATAGAAATTCATATCTTCAACTTGAAAATCAGTATGAAGATCCATCTCTTTCATTTCCCCTTCATCGCATAAGGTATTAGATGATATCTCATCATCTATTGTTCTTACGTAAGTCTCATCATTTTGATAAACAACCTCTAATGAATTACTATCATTCACCATACTCCTTACTTTAGTTTCTATAGCAACCTACCAATTACCTTTTTCCCAGGTCCTCACAGGATACGACATATAATAGACTTGAACACAGTGCTTGCAAGCACGAATGGATCAAATTTTCTATATCGCCTAGTATGTTTAATTTCAATAATTCTATAATCGCTATGTATTTTCATCCCCTGATTTATATCAGGATCAAATCAATCACAAAGAAATAAATACTATTTTTTTTTGCAAATTTTCCTATATATTGTAATTGAACCACCTCTTTAAGGATACCAAAATAATCATTATTTCCATCTTTTCTCGTTCCCTTAACATAAACTCTACTATTTATTGTCTTCTTACCAATGCTTTGATAATTGATGTGAAACTTATATTCATTCACAAAATATCCTGATCATATTTACACTTCTCTAAATGATCCCTAAGTTGAGCCTTTCAAATATTTGTTGTCATTAAATCCAAGTTGATTAATAACCTACTTGAAAAGAAAATTAGGTTAATATCATGCAAGTTAATAAATAAAGAAATGTATAAATAAATACATAAAGAATGATAACACTACATACATAGGATTTAAACTACTATACAAATTTTTGCTTAATTTTGTTGTCAATTTCTTATGAGCTAATGCATAGATTTAACATTTGTAACTCCTACTCAAAAATCTTATAATGCAATTTAAATGTTAGAATATTAACAAATGATGAATTACCAGTGTGATAAGTTTTAATTTTATTCGATATAAAGCTTGACTTCATCTCAATTTGACAAGACATGAAGATGAGCAGTAGTCATTTCTCTATTATTCAAATAACTAGTTGAGCACTTTCCAAGTGGCCATCCAACTTTAGTAAAAGCTGATAAAGTTGGTTTACTTGTCTCTTGCTTATCCCCACACTCATTTTGATGAATACTTGTTCGTACTGAAGATACTTGTAACTTAAAATAATATAAATAAAACTATGATGCTTCTTATGGCAAGTTCATCTCACAGATAGAACCTTTCACACAAGCTTTTATTTTTAACTGTGTATTTTAATCTATTTAAAAATTTGCATAACTAAATGATAAGTAGTGAGAAACAATAATATATTATTTCAAGTCAATCATATTTAGACATTAATAGAATTTAAGTATCAATTACCTTTCAAAGAGATACATCTACCGATACTGGACTGGGCTGCCAACCCTAGTCTCAAATGACAAATAGACCGGTAAATGTTTTATAGAATCAAAGAAATCCAATGGAAATATTTTTTTTTGTTTGCAAGGAATGATAGAAAAGTTATGTTCCATTTACATTAAGCCATCTACTTTCAATGTTGTTAAACATAATTCTTTAAAAAATAGACTCAACTTAATCATGAGCTTCCATATTTACTCAAGAAGTGCACTAAAAGCAATTGGCAATAAGCATTCTATAAAAATGTAACAATCATAACTTTTAAGGCTAACTAACTTTTCTTTATTTAAATTTACACATTTTGACAAATTCGAGGAATACCTATAAAATATTTTTAATCTTTTTATCCACTGCCAGATGATCATTCTTTGATCGAGTGTAAGAGTGAATTTAACTTTTAGTTTTACCATTTTTCTATTGGCTAATTCTTGCAATTCTAAGTCTTTCTACTTACAATATTCTTTTAAATCTATCTTGACTTTTATATTATCTTTAGTCTTCCCTTTCACATTTATAACAGTATTAAAAATCTTGTTAAATACATTTTTCTCCATATACATGACATCTAAAGTATGTTAAATCTATAGATGTTTTCAATATAGAAACTCCTATAATATACTCTATTTTATCTAGGTGTGATAATGTCCATAGCCTGATATTCTAAAAATGTCTTGATCAACTACTCTTGGATGGATTTTAATATATTGCTACAATTTTTCCCTATCCAATCTTCATGAAGAGGGATCATTTTCAACTTCATTTTTTTAAAACATATTTATTTTCTCTAAAAACATGGTTCATGGGTAGAAATTATTGGGAGTTTTTCCCCCCATACTTCAAGATAAAAGTTTTTGAGTTCTCTACACAATACGGATAAGCTAATTTTCTAATAGCACTTCAACTTGACAATGCTATTGGCATCTAAAAGTTTTGCTTCTTTGAGACAACATATATGGATACTCTTTTTTCTCATAATAATTTTAACTCATTAATCAATGGTTGCAAGAATATATCAATCTTTATTTTGGGGTTTTGTGGTCTGGTAATGATTGTCATTGAAAATAAGTAAGGAGCAATTATGCAAACTTTATAAGCGAGATTATAAAGAGTAATTATCACAGGCTGGTATGAATATGATGAAATAAACTGACTATAATGAGTGAACCTATCTGTGTAAAGACTAAGATAAACATTTCTTGGCTGTATCACAAAATCTAGATATATCCTATCAAAATGTTTCCATACTTCTTTATCAGATGGATGACATAGTACACCTTCATGCTTTCTATTATTCTAATGACATTACATAAGTTTAGCAGATTTCATTGAAGCATAAAGCCTTTACAATTTAAGGGTAATTAGTAAATAATGCATTCTTTTAAATAGAGTCTCTTTTAAGTTATGTCTTTAACTAGGTCGACCAATTTTATATCGATGTGCTTTGCAAAATTTATATATGATCTCATCTATATCATCTTTATAATATAATATAATATACATCCATTTCTACAAACATCAATTTTTTGTGCAGATAAACCAAGTTTTGATACTACCTTTTTTGTTTGATACTAGTTATCAAGTATAACATTATCAAGTGGGTAACTGTTTTTCAAAAGACTTGCAAATCAATTAAAACTATACTATGACATATTATTATCAAACTTGATACTTGACATTTTTACAACAACAAATAACTTAAATTGATTATTACATCTTGGCCAGAGTGGTTGCTGATACACATTTAGTAAATCAAAAAATTGTTGGGTTTCTAAATTTGGCAATTCGTTGATATAATTATCATCATTATTTACTTTAACATAGTTATTGACATTAAATTTAGGATAAGTAGATTTAAATATCATTCTTTCATATCTATTATCATTATCATTCACTAATTGTAATGAATTAGATATTCTACTAGATGTTCTAACATGTATGTTAGGGATTGGGGATGGTTCAGTCTCATTGTGACATGTCCAATTCGAATATTTATGCTGAAACTCTTTTTTATAAATATCAGTTTTTATTTTATTAATAATAAGATATGCTATATTTTTATGCGTAGAACAAGGACATATAATTTTTTCTTCTCCTAACCTTGGTCCTTTTTTACTTGCAAAAGTAATAAACTCTTCTACTTCTTATAAAAATTTATCAATATATCTTTTATGTTCAGAAATCAATCTATTATACATTTACCTTTGATTGTTAGGAATTTTCATTTTATGTTATAATAAATATTTTAAATATTACTTTACAAATTTTGATAACAAAATTCACTTTTCATATGTTATCAAATAAATATAATACTTCACTAAACACATATGTTTTTACTAGACTTTTGAATATTAATTTATCAATATTGCCTAGATATCTTTCTCCACCATATTATTACACTATAAAAGAATCAATCAACAATTATTTATAATCAATATATCATAAAAAATAATATACTTATATATTTCATACAAATATTATTATATAATTATTTGTACTTACATTTTGATATCAAACAAGTCAAGATGAACAAAACCTCTACTTGAACCAATTTTTCACTTGAATTGGACTGGCGAAATTCCAAAAATTTGAATAAAAAAATGAAAAGAGTTATGAGATGAGAATAAGAAGGAAAGCACATGAGAAGAGAGTAAAAGATATATATAATCCCACTAAGTTTATATAAGCAATACATCCAATGACTTTTTCAATGATTATTATTATTATTTCAATAGCTATCAATAGTTCTTTTATTTTATTTATTAAGTTATTGTATAAAAAAATATATATTTATGTAGCCTAAGCACGAATCACTTTTTTATATATAAAATACAAAAAAATTTCAAAACATCGATTATCTTTGATAATAATTTTATTTACTTATTAAATTCTTTATATTTATTTGTATATTTATTAAAATTATAATATTATCATATATTTTTTATTACCATTATAAAATTATAATAATTAATAATATTTGAATTAACAATATTAATGATATCCCAACCATTGTTCTGATGCCATAGATGACAATATTAGCTTCTTTAACTACTTTTTTTTTCTATTTGATAAAATAAATATCATTAATATAAATTATAATATCATCTAAATAAATTATAATGTAATTTATGTAATTATAATATAATTAATTAGTATTACTTATATTGTAAAAAATATAATTAATTATATTTAAATATTTTAATTAATAATATCTATATTTTAATGTAATATTTATATACTTTTATGTAATATTTTAATCATAATAATATTTATCTAAATAATATTTTTATACCCAAGGCAACATAATAATGGTTGGATACTATCCAACCATTGTCCTATCACCTTGAGTGATAATATTAGTTTTTTTTTAGTTTTTTTTATTTGATAACAATTATCATTAGTATAAATTATAATATAATTTTTATAATTATATTCTGTATTAAATCAGAATTTATAATATATTCTTTGTACTATATTATACTTAAAAAATACATTTTTTATTTATCTAAATTAAAAAATTAATATTACTTTTATTTACTTTTTATATAATATTTTTTTCATCAGATAAATTAATTTTTTATCACCATAATGGTGACGGAATACATTATTCTGTCACTTGGGTGACATTTAACTATTTTTTTATCTGGAAATAAATGTCAGTAATATAAATTATAATATGATTTGTATAATTATACTCTAGATCAAATTAGAATTTATAATAAATTTATAATATATAATCATATTTATAATATATTCCTTGTAATATATTATATTTAAAATTTATATATATTTGGTATTTGTTTAAATTAAAAGTTAATATTATTTATAGTTATTTTTATATGATATTTTTATCATCATATAAATTAATTTTTTATAATTTCTTTTTTTACTTTGGCGACAAAAATGACAATAGAATTATGGTTGGGTAACTCATGGTGACAGATTTATAGTTGAATTGTCTAACTATAAATCGATCGCTTATTCTTTCTTCCTTTATTTGTTAATAAATAAGATTTGTCACCATTTGTTGTAATTTTTTGTCGTAAAATATATATACATCCTCATGGTGTAAGCAAACCAAGTCGCAGGTGCAAACAAAAGTTAAAGAATCAAGTGTATTTAAAGACCAAAAAAAAAAAAAAACAACAAAAAGAATGTCAAAGTGGATCATTATATATTTGTGTGTGACAGTACAAGTTTGTAGTAGGATAATAAAAATAAATTAATTCCAAAAATTTCTTTTCAGATAACATTTGTAGGATCAAATTAAAAATATGATGGTTCTTATTAATAGTTTATCTTCATTTTAGATATCAATAGTAGGATCAAAATGATCATTTTTATATATGCAACTTAATTATCCATAAACCATGCTGAGACGAGGCACTTAGGGTTAGGTCGCTGAGGATTGAATATAATAGTATTATTATTTGACCGACCACAAGCCAAGATGCACTTTTGGGGTTTCTTTTTGGTTAACTTAATCCTTTGGTGTTTCGTCAATGCCCACTAACCCAAGCATAAATATATTTACAAGGTTTGGGACTTCACCTTTCTGCCTAGCCTTGAAAGAAACTGTTAATAATTAAACGATCCAACCATATGTAATGGAAGTGGACAAAAAAAGGGTGGCCACTTTCTACGCTTTTAAGAACTCAATAAAACTGAAAGTAATAACATACACATGAAACAAATAAGAAAGTCTACTACCTCTAAAATTAAGTTAGTTTAATGTCTTAAGTTTGACACTTCATAGGTAATGAGTAAATAATGATGAATAAATTTTCATCTCCCAAATTAAAATGAGTTTAATATCTATCGAGAATTGAATGTTTAGGTAAAGAAGGACAATTTCATTGTTAAATTTTCTCAAAATTTGTATTAAATTATCTTTTATTATTATACATATAGATCGGGAGATAATTTAATAATGGAGAGTTTCACCTCTCAAGAAGTCAAAGTTTTTATAACAAAATTCAATAGATAAATGAAAAAATGGTGTGAATAACAACGCTTTGGTGACGTTTTGCAGCGGCTTTTGGCAGAGCAAACAAGAGCAGACGACACTACCAAGTTGGGGTCTTGATTTTTCATCTATGTCGATTGGCTATCTTATACAAATTTCACTATTTTCTACACTCACCTTAAATTTGAGGCTCTTGACTCTAGCTCTTTGGTTTTTTGTCTTAGTCCAGACGTCACGTGGACTTCACGAGAAGTCCATGTCTTTTATTGAGGTTCCATATCCAAATAGACAATATATAAGACAAGTATCCGAGATTGTGCAGATCATATAGAGACGGCGCATGTTATTTTAATATACTAAGAAAAATACAAAATAAAGGGGCCTGTATATGTGTGTGTGGGTGTGTGTGTATTTAGACATTAACATAATTGTTGATTTTTGTGATAATTGTTGAGTTTAAGTCTTAAAATTCCGTTTGATGAAATTGTTAGTAAATGTTTTGTGAAAGTAATAAAGTATTATTACTTGGGGAGGAAGAAAATGACCTTTCTAACCAAGAAAAAGAAAGCAGAAAATGACCAATTAATGTTTCTGTAACTAGCAGCAGAAATTGACAAGTCAGATAAGATTTTGCTTATTTGCCTTTGTCTGCTTTTGTCTTGCCCAGTCCTACAAAATGAAGGCAAGTGGTTCTGAAAATGAATGGAAATTACAGAATAGCCCCACACTCATACAAACAAAACTTCTAATCAATATGATGATGTTAAAAATCAAACTGAAGCAATAAATTCCATTTTAAAAAAAAAAAAAACTTTTGGGACCGATCAAGTAACGCGAGAATAATTAATCCTTCTTTCACACACAGGGAGAAAGTAGTTCATGTTTTTTAACACCATAGTTTAATTTGTGTACATATTCGAACCTCAAGAAAAGAATTAAAAGGGGTAATTGTGTAAAGAACGGGGACAAATTAAAGTCGTTAATTATATATAGTGCCTAAGCAAATACCATATAATTAACTATAAGCATTACGGAGTGCTGTTGCTATACTTGGTGGTAAATTGATAGTGACACATCCTTGATTCAATCCGCATTTTGTTGGTTGGAGTTCGTTTATACCGTTATTTTGATATAAATTATTAAACAAAAATCCACGAATAGATGAGTGGTGGTGAGGAAGTTGATAAGGTTGAAATTGATATAAAAATGCATGATGGGCCTCCCTTTTTAGGATTTTAATAATTGATTTCCATCTTCGCAAAGATCGTTTAGGTACTTGGTAGTTTGATCATAATCCTAATCACAACTTGCACTATGATTAAAAATAAATAAATCCATACTCCAGAGTATATATTTGTAATTCAGATAATATTAATTTGTGTATTTTTTTGGCCAATAAATTAGTTTGTGTATAATTAACAATAGCGCGCAGATAGTGACGTGGAAATTGGAACAATCACGTCGGTGGAAAAAGTAGAATAGTCGGTGCAAATGCATTTCCAATCAAGCTTGAAAGAGTCGAGGAAAAGGGCCAGGAACAGAACAACATTGACGAACGAGTGAGAAATGGCGTCGTTGGGGGGACCATCTCTCTGATATATATGGTCTTTTCACTCTCTTGATTTTTATTGTGGTAAAACCAACACCTACGATAAAAGACAAGTGGGGCCTTTTGCCCCCCATTGTCTCCTCTGATCACTTATGGTAAATTGTCTGTATTTATAGGAGTTTAGCATACTTGAGTAGTTTTGCATATAATATCTTAGCTCGATTTATATTAATTCATCTAAATTATATGATACATCTCATGCTTGCATCATGCCACTTATATATATGTATGAGTTAATTTCCTTTATGTATTTAATTTTACACCTCTTATTAACATAAATCATATTTATTCAAGATACAAAGATGATACATAGTAACTATTTAGCAAAATCTAATAGAACATTAATAAAAATTTAGCGGTGGGGCTAAATTTAAAAATTTAAAAATTATGAGAAATTAATTATAAATTTTTAAATTATAAAAATAAAATTTAAAATTAAATAAGGATTAAAAGAATAATTTAACTTTTATAAACACTGAGTTATAAAAAATCATATAATTATACTCTCAAAGGATGGTTCAAATGGTAAACAAATTTGAACTTAACAGTTGAAGAGTTTTTGCAGTGTCAAGAAGCTAAAGTCCACTAAAAAACATTTGAGAGAGGCACTTATATTGAACGAGAATAGTCACATTCAAAAAAGGGCAAAATTAATATTAGTTTAATAATATAAACTAAATTAATAATTAATTATGTGACTTGTGTTATGCACAAGGATTTTAGATTAATTATAATTATAATTAAAAAAATTTATATTTAATTACTTATATTCTTATATTTCTAATCAAAATATAATAATAATATAATTCTCTAATAATATTATATATATATTATTTTTTAAATAACTGTATAGTGTTCTAATTAAACTATATATCTATCATATTATTATTAAAAGTTATATATTTATCATATTTTGATAATAAAAATATAAAAAAATTACATATAAATTTAATACTTAAGTTTATTCTATTAATGATTAGACTTGTGATTACTCCATTCACAAAATTTACCAATAATAATTGAAGCCGGAGAAGAGCGAGAAAAGGGGATTCCTAACCTTGTTGATGTTAATCAAGACAAGATGTTAATTTCAAACTTGAAATGCTCGTCCCTATCCTACACAAATCCAATTGTTATAACTTTTCAGTTGGAGACTTGGTCGTAAAGTGCATAATCAACTAGCTACTTGCAGTTTTGAAAACCTACTACTACGCACAAGAAGTAGCCCAGAGCGATGAGATTGGCTATACCTTCGCCATCACAATTGCCATGGACATAAGGGCATTCTGTTGCATTATTGAACATACCTATGCCCACCATAGCAACTTGCTCAACCCTCAACACTCCCAACAAATTAAAATGGGTCTAGTTTTGACTCACCAAATGCATGCTTTCATTTGTAGCAATGTCATATATATATATATATATATATATATACACACACAGTGATGTTACCCTTACCCAAACCTTCTAATCCCATTTGTACTGGGGCAAAAATAATACAACCCACTTGCATTGAAGAAATGACCTTTCAGTCGGCACATGGGTATAGCTAGAAGTGACGGAGTTTTACATTGGCAAAACATTGTTCATAAAAGATGGATATATACAATAAATTAATATCTATAAGTAAATTTTAAATATATTGAAAGTAAGTTCTAGTAAAAAAATTGTAAAAAAAAAAAATACCCCTTGAAGTCTTGAGTTACTTATAAATGGTCTTCTGACCTATTAAAATATTAAAAATTAGGTTCGTAAACTTTCAGACTTTAAAAGTTAGACTCCTCTATCTAATATTTTTCTAATATCAGCGCTAATTCATTTGTCATCTCATAGTCCTCAAATGCAATATGTGGGAGACCACTACATTAAAAAGTATAATTTAGGGATACCCATTTTGACGTAGAGAGAGTCTGAGGAGGCAAATAAATTAGCAACAATATGAAAAAAAAAAAGTTAAATGAAAAGACATTTTTTTTAAAATATGAAAATTTTGCGATATAATTTTTTATTTTAAAATTTTCAAGAGGGCTTTTGCCATAACTTTTACCTGTTTGTTTATCATTGATTTAATTAATTAATTAATTTTATTTATAATAAAGAGATATTTATCTAAAATATTTTCTCTCACCGTTTTCTTTGCCCAAGGGGCCTCATTATTTGGAGACAAATGTTGGCAATGGATGTTAGTTCATATCTATCCCAACAATAGAGCATCCGAATTAGGATTTCTATAGGTTGGTTTTGGCTTCTCTAATTTGGATAGCTTCGCTTTGCTCTTTTTTTTTCTCCCTTTTCTAATATATATATATATATATATATATATGATCTTTTCTTCCTTTTGGACAATTAGCTAGACTTGAAAAGCATATTCTAATGATCGATTTTGGTAACCACTATAAGTAAGATAAGGCTTTTGGAATTTGCGTTTGTAGATATATGATCAAGTGGGTTGGCCATTATCTTGTAAAGTTCAAAATATAACTAATTAATGTGATTTCGATGAATCACGTGGCAAGCACTCAAATTATAGTTACATTTGATTTAGTGTTCTTTAATCATCACAATGAACTATAGCCTAAACACAATTAAAATTTTGATTTATTTTTTTGGAAGTTGATTATGCTGGTTGATAGCAATTGGCACATCACATGGAACTCTCATCAGTACAATTTTAATATATTTGATAATATTGCAGCTACATTAATTGATCCAAATTTTCCAAATGAATAATTAGTCAAACTCTATTATCTGATTGTTCTAAAGTTGAAATCCTGGAGGCTGATGATCTCAGTATACTTTGGTTGCTCTGAGTTGGGTGTGCTTATATATCAATCAGTATATATACTTTTATTAGATCGATCGATGATCTTAATATATACTACTAGAAACGCTATAAATATACGAGAGTGGGATCTTATGTTGAGCATGACATAATTTGAACTTTTAAATTAATCCGTGATATATTTCATTTGCTTTTAAGGCCAGTTTGGCAAAAAGCATACCGGTATGAGTAAAGTTTACACTTGAAAAAAATGTATCTTTTCTTTGGCACCACTGATATGTGAGATATAATTAAGTGAAAAATAAATAGGGAGAGGAAGCATTAATGACATGGTTTTATTCTAAATTGTGATGGCAGTTGTTATTGCGTTACAATTGTGTGGTGATTGTGAAAATTAAAAAAAAATGTAAATTATAATTATACAAAATGGTGAGGTTATTGAAATTATCTCAACAGCAACAATACGATTGCAATTATGATATAGAGTAATAGAATATTTAAAAATCTGATTAGCGGATTATTTATGATGAGAAGTGTGCGTATCGCGGTGTATATTGCTATTAGCTAGGTATAGGGTAATTCAAAATAGATCTCTCTCGTGCTGGCTATTAATAGTGAGAAATCAGCTGAACTTTTCTTTCCAGTTTGTGTTTTCATATTTCTCGTGATCTGCAGATTTCAAACCCTTTTTCTCCCGCTGCAATACATACATAAAAATGTTATTGTATGGGTATTGGGGTGCAAATCATGTGGTCCTTTTGCTTTCTTTTATTCATATTTTTATAGGTGCAGGAGAGAAACGTAAAGAAATATATAAAATAATTTAAAGATTCCCTAACTGATCCCTTTAGACCTGGAAAAAAAAAAAACTACCAACTGCCAAGATCCACCAAACGGAGAAGCCAATTAAGTTGCAAGTGCCGTGGAAGCAAAAAGTTTGCCTTTGTGCAAAAAATTAGGCCGCTTTATTTTCTCCCTTTCAACTTTTCCTCTCTTTTATCATTTTTTGTTCTCATTTCTTATCTATGGGGCTCTTCGGATTCTTATCATTGTGCATGCATTTTCAAAAAGAGGGTCAAATTCATCCAGACAAATGAGCACAAAGGCATCACAATATAAATCCAAGAACTAGGTTTGAAAAATGTGTTTGCCAATGGTAGTAGATATTGATTAAGAAAACACTAAGGTGGGTATTAGTCAAAAAGTGCAGAGAGGAAGGAGGGATTTGCATCAAGATTGTGCTTGGTTGCACATGCTCTATGTAAATATACGAAGACAATTTTTGAGGTGGCTGAATATTTTATCTCAAAAGTTACAATGTTTTAGTATTTAAAATTTATCAGTGCATTAATTAATTGCTTAGTTTGCACTCTTTTTTACTATTAAATAAATTTAAATATTCTCATTCAATGATTAATATTAGTGTCTATCAAACAACGCACAAAGCATGCATTTATGAGTATCATATCATTTTCTTTAGCATCTTTCAAGAAAGGTCATGATGGAGACTCAACTCAGCCTAGGATTCAATTCACAACATTCAGGGCTGTGTTTTGAGAGTTTTTCTTTGAATCAATCATTTTCCTTCAATTCATATACACATGCTTGGATTATGTCACTTGGAACTTGAATCTACAAAACTTTGTTTGTACGTACCTGCAAATTTGAAGTGGTGGCACATTTCATTTTGAAGTTTGCACGATACTCCAAAGTTGAAAGTAGTTCTTCCCTACCTAATTTACATTTGTCTCAACTTCTCCCACTCATCCTCAGTGATGACATTTAAAGATCGTTTACATTTTGATATTTCCTTTTCATTCCTGGTCAAAACCAGCGTTATCGAGTGCTTTCGTAGTACAGGTGCATGAACCAGATCCAGTCATCTTTGGAATTGGGGAAACATATCTTTATTACCGGAAATATGTTTGTTGGATTCCAATCGTAGATCCTTTCTAGAAATATTATATATACCTGAGTGTGACAAGGCATTGTATGCATTGACGTCCTTAAATTATATGGTATAAATCATAGTTTGGTCGTAATATAGAGTCAAATTCCAGAATGTGCTAAAAGTTGTGATTAAAAGGTGGTATTGATTAGGCGGAAGAAAAATAGTCATGCGTGGGATAGTTGCAATTGGGCGCGAGGTTTTTGTAAGGAGCAAGTTGGGTTACGTCTTATGAGTTAGGAAGAGTATAGGTCAAAACCAAAACATCCATTTCGACACCTTTATTAGTGGTAGAGAGCATATATGCATGAGATAGAATTACATGGCAGACAAACGCAAGCCACAGAAGACGACCACTTAATCGTATAATGCCCTTGTCGCCATCCAAATTAAGTTCAAAAGTTTATTAGTGTCTCCACTCATATCATATATATATATATAGACACACACACATATCTACCTATGCTTTCTCGTATATTTCTTCAGTGTTGTCCATGTTGTTATATCCCAATTCCCCCGCTTCGTCCATGTCATACGCACATTTTATAATTCACTTTTTCCCGTAAGAAGCAAATTTTACACCATTTAATTAATTTATACATTTTGAACTCCATATAATTTGTATGGTAAATTTTCCTTTTAATTTCTCAATCTAATGAATGAATCTTCTATATAATTCGAAGAGATTTCTTGCTATATATTTGTATTATTCTCTACTAGTCATTTTCCTGAAAACTATGATAACAAGTACAATATAACAAAAAAAATCCTACATATCAATATATAGAGCTATTTAATATTTCTCTAAGTAATTCTTCCCACCTTTTCATCGTTTATTGGGAAAGAGGTACAAAGCCAAGAGGCTATTTTATTCGCGTGAAAGCTAAAGCCAAGTTAAAAAAAATGTATGTGTGTGTGTGTAAGTGAGCTCAAAAATGTTAATTTTATTATGCTTCTGAAATTTGTATAATGCATAATGGCAAAACAAAAAAAATTTGCATAATGCACGAGGAATTTGAATCCCATATATGTAAAGATTCGAATCTAAAAGGTTGGTGTAAAATCACTTTCATAATCTTCACTCACAGATTAAAAGTTTCTCCTGTCATTTTCTTGCAAAAATAGGTTAGCAATAGGATTAGAAAATGATGGTAAGATACTAAAATAACCTCTATTATTTCACAACATTCTTTTTTCGTCGTCTTCACAATTTTCATAACACCATCCATGTTTAAATTGAGTAACTCACCACTCTTAATTTTTTAAAAAAACAGTGACTAAAATTTAAAATCAGTCAGATTTAATTATAATAGTTGTGAAAAGAAAAACCATAAAACAATTGTATAACACAAAAAATGACTTGTTGTACAATAAGGGTAGCTATCTCTCTATTTTTGGGTTTTCTAAGATGTATAACTGATCGGGGATGTAATTTATAGCATCTACAGTAACTACACTTTCCATGCAATACTTTAGAGCATCCACTTCGGTCGGTGATGTCTTTCATAGAAAATGTCCAATTAGATAAGGCAAAGTCGTAAAAGATGATATTTTAGTCTTGCGGCATGGGAAAAGGAGATAGAAAAAGTGGTAAAAAATTGGTGAGGAAATTTAGTACCAACCAATAAATGAAAATGGGCTCTGAGAAGAGTCAATAAAAAAGCACAAGAATGACGAGGAAGTGGAAAAAAAAAAGAAGCCTTTTTTTGGGGTCCATTTCTGAAGTGGACTCGCATTCGAAAGAAAAATCAGTGTCATGGAAAAACACAACCTACGATAAGAAGCAAGTGGGAGCCATTTACCTGCTCATTGTCCGCTTTGATCATGTCGCTAGCCCAGTAACTGTCAAAGGTCTTAATACACCTTTTGCAAAGTTATGGCCAGCATTCATTCTTCGGCAAAATAGAAGAAATAAGTTTATATGATAAACTATTATATATATTTAATAATTCAATTGTCATTTATATTTCATTGTGCAATTCGGCAGCTATCTAGGACGCATGCCCTCTAATTATTGTGCATTCAAGAGGGTCATCTACTTGGATGCTTTTCAAACACTCACTCCTTTGTGTGGTGAGTACTGCACCTAACAGGAGAGGGAGTCTTGACAAATTAAACGGCCACAAGAATTTTGATAATTTTGTTTGGTATTAATATAGAAGCATGCCAAAAATATTACAGTGAAGTTTGATCGAATTTTACTTATTTTATGAAACATGTAGATATGATAATAAATGATTTAACAATAACATTAATTTGTTGGTAAAATTTCAATACTAGGATATTAATTGTATGGGCAAATGTTTGATGACCATTCTGCGATGAGAAGATATAAGTAGTCACCATCCCGTGATGTAGACATGTTTCTCAAATTACACGAGACGAATTGTCTCCATTTTATTAATTAAATCAATCTCTATTTATATATTATTTATATATAAAGTTTTATTTCGTACATAAAATAAAAAAAATAACTTTCATATTTTTATTAAAATAATAATAAAAAATTCATTAAATAATAACAAAAACATAATAAATATTTAAAAAAAATCCCTTTCATATGTTTTATCAAACAGCAGCATATATTGAAATAACTTTCAAAAGTAAACATTCTATCAAAAAATTAAGTATCGTGATAAAATTTGATGTTAACATAATGTACACTACCAGTCCCATCGTGTCACGGAGAGTACAGTGTGCGATCAAAGATGCTGCTGCATTCTTTTCAACAGCGATCCTCAAAAGTTGGAAGAAAATATTAGCGATGTGAAATTGGCATAATGTATTGCAAAGTACTTTTTTAAGTCATGCTATTAAGTAGTAGAGAAATTTCCATCTAATACAAATTAAAAATATATCACACAAGGGAACTTTGATTCATGAAGTCTAGATGTAATTAAGTTGATTAAAGAAAAGAAAACCAGAAACCAGCTGAGCTACATTGACCTACAGTCCAAAAGCTACAAGCTGGTTCCCAAAATATCCCAAGTACGTAGCACAAAACCTTAAAAAATGAAAAACAAAATCTTAAGTTCAGGCGTCTATCTTCTGTTCCAGACCAGGAGAATCCGGGGACCTGTCTCTACCCATCCCTCTGGTGAAATTCTCCTTTCCACCACTGTTTATTTTTTACTTTTTCAATTTTACCCCATCCACTCCAAAATAAAATAAGAAAAGTTAAAACAAGAAATACCGGCCCTCGAACTTTTGACAATTGTACTTGTACCCTATGCCTGCTTTGCCAAATCCTTTGCGTCCACAAAAGTGCCATGAAAACCATACGGCACGCGCGATGGCAACTTCACCGTCGCCTCCACCCGCAAATCCATGGCGTTCACAATCTGGAGCTCCGACTTCCATGTCCTCTCGTCGTGCACGAATGCCATAATGTACCCGTCATCTTCTTCCTCTCCATCTTTACCTTTTGGTAAGAAAAATGGCTCCCCACCGTATCTTCTATCGCCATAGTAGTACTTCTTCACCTCGCCTGTCAACAGGTCCACTTTCGCGAAACCCGACACCTTCGGCCACGGCTCAGCAATGGCGAGATAAGCGTACCGTGTTTTCCTCCCGAGTCGATTTCGGTTCACCATACCCGCTTCCAAGTTCACTGATTCCGAGATAATGGGGCGGCGCGTGGACTTACCCGTACTCAAGTTCAATCTGATTTCTGATAAGATACTTTCTAAATTCTGGTCGCATTCGTTGAAAATCGAGTCCGGTGGCGTCATGCACGACCCGATAACCACGACCTCGTTGGTTTCTGGTTCTTCCCAGGCATTCCATAGATGGAAACAGAAGGTATCGGGCGATTCGACCCATCTGATATCGGAGGCGTTTCGGGCATTCTTCGCGAGAATTCCGAAACGCGATTTCTTCGTTTTGTCGTAGATTACCGGAGACCCACCGGTGACCAACTCTTGGAGCTTGAAGACGACTTGCTGGTCCGGTATGACCACGAAATTCTCCGTGATTGCGAAGTCGTGCATCATCGTTGGGACCCGTAAGGGGATTTCGACGTCCGGTGATTTCTTCCCGTCCGGTGAGAACCTGAAGTACTTGAGGTACGGCTTCGAAACGACGTCGTAGCTGAGAGCGAAGAGCTCACCAGATTCCGGGTCGACCTTCGGGTGGGCAATCATGTTGGATTTGAGCTGATTGTCGAAACTGTAACGGCCTATTGTCTGGAGGTCACCGGAGGGAGTGATTCGGACCTGGTAAGGGAGGTCGTCTTCTGACATGGCGAGAAGCCGGCCATTGAAGAAAACCAAGCCGGCGTTGGCAACACCAGTGCCGTGGTGGTGGTCGACGAGGCCGAAGAGTCCTCTGGCGTAGAAGAGGAGAAGTCGAGCAATACCTGAATGCCCATGGAGCTCGCCAATGGCTTTAGGGAACACCGGACGGCCGAGCTTCCGTTCTTGGACCAGTCTTTCCGTTTCGGTGAAGCGGCAAGCGTAACTGGCGCCGCCGCCATTGATAGTGACGGCGTGAACCATGCCGTCGCCGTCGAAGAAATGGTGGCCAGCGACGGGTTCAAATAACGGGTTGGCGCCATTTCGGAGATAGACCCCACTGACGCAATCCGGAATGGTGCCGATAACGGGGAGGGAGTGGTGGACCGGTTGTTCGGGCACCGGAGCGAAGTTTCCGGATATTTGGACACGTGGGTCGGCGGTTTTGGGAAGGGGATGTTGGAGCTCGCGTGAGAGCAACGCGCTTTCGACCATGTCGAAGGCGATTGATGCAGCTTTTTGGAAAGGATTCCATTGAGGTGACTGGTTAGTCTTGGGATTAGGAGTAGGAATTGCATGGGAATCGTCGTTGGGGGTTACTGGATGTGGGTAGGTTTGACTAGAGAAATGAAATATGGAGGGGGAGTTTAAAGAACACTGAACATCTGCTCTTCTAATTATGGGCTTCTTCTTGAAGCTGATGGACTTGAAGGAAAAGCCCAAATCCACAAATGATGAAGAAGAGGATGGGAAATAATGAGGGAATTGAGGTTTAGCCCATCTAGTATTCCACTTTGGGGTTGCTATTGAAGAAGCTGCCATGATCGTGGAGGTTTTAGTTGTTCTCAGACTAGAATCAAAGATGAAGTCCGATTGGTTTAGTCTGTCGAAAAGACAGAGAAAGAGAGATAGAGAGAGAAGAGGAAGAAGAACTTCGAGGGAGAAAGGGAGAGAGATATTGGGTATAAATAGAGCTGGGGATTGTTGAAAGTGAAGTTCTTTTGTTTTGTTTTTCCAATTATTTTTGGCTCGTATCATACACGTAAGAGAACACCACGTGGTGGATTTGTGGAAAGGGCGCTTGGGTTTTGTGACATTAAATAGAGATGGCTTCACAAATTCGGCTTGGAATTTCTATGACTCTTTTATGACCATACTGGGCGACAATTAGGGGAGGAGGGTTGGGGGTCCTAATTTTAAGGGCCAATTAAGATTCAAGGTTCAAATAAAGTACGAGGGATAGTCACGCCTACAAAAAAGTTTGGTGAAAATGATCGACCCAGTCACTATTTACACTCTATAGTTATAGCAAGCGCTTTTGTTACAGTTACAAACTAAAAAATGGACAATTATATAAGCAACTTAAGTGGACCAAATAATATTTAATAGTCAAATGAAGTGAGAGACACAATCACACGCGCAGAATGTATGACAAGTAAAGGGTAATTGAGGAAGGCATAGGCACTCACCCTTTATTGGATTTCACACTTTTATTTATTTATTGGAAAAAAGTTATATATATATATATTATCATATTCTTCAATTATAATAAGTGTATTATTTTTAATAATAAATAATAAATGCATTTTTTTTTTTGTAAACAAGCATATAATTTTTACAAATTAAGCATCATATGACTAGACTTTTTTTAAAAAAATGTATGCATATGATAATTTTATTGAAAAATTTAATAATAAAAACATAAAGAATTATACTTAAATTCAATATTATCTGGTTGATTCCGCGTTACGGCCTCTAAAGGATGAAGAAGGGACGGAGGGTTTCGAAGCACGAATTTTTATCACATCACCACAAGCTAAGTCACGCAAATTCACAAACATCTTAAAATCCATTAGTTAGTCTCTCGCTCCTTCTTCCTTGGCATGCACATCTATGACATGAACCCAGCTATGGCGATAGAAATGGATTAATGCCTAGATATAGCTATCAACGTCCATCGGCCCCCATCGACCGAGTTTGCTGTCGGCTAAATTTTGCTTTCTTGGGGTTTAGTTATGGAGATTGTGAATTCAAGAGTCCTCGACATTTATGTAAAAGAAAAAAGATCATGGCAGCATTGAGATTTGTTTCCATTAACGTTGTAAGTACCTCTGATTTCTTATCACTGATCCTCGCGTCTACAATATATCCAACTTCTACAATGTTAAGAACTGACCTCTACCTCTTTATTTTCTCACCGACATTGTGAAAAACTATACAACTCCAATTGTAAAACATTGAATTCTCGTAATCTTTGATTCTTGTATTGCCAGAAAATCAGAAAACTGTGAAATTTAAACGTTTCTTTCATAGGCACTTGACTCTTTAAACATGTCAAGAAGCCATTTGTGAAATGTCAATATCGGGATTGCTTGTCAATATCCAATAGCATAATTTGCATTATATCCCAAAAATTTTGATAACAAGGACAACAGTGATAGTAACAAAGATGAAAAATGACCTTTAGAGGGGAGCAAAACTTATCACAGCTGCAACTCTATATAGTTTTTTTTTTTTTGGGGGTCCCCCATATGGCGATCTATGTGAGGAGACGAAGTGAAAGGTTGATGCCCACTAATAAATGCGTATTGCATGGAGGGATGGCTAATTGGTGTGCCATTTTGGAGTTTAGTGAGACTGCACGGAGGCTTCTGGCAACGAGCTAAAGACAAGGCCATCGGAGCCACTGTCAAGGGACACTGGGCAAACAAGTTTGATAGTGATGCCTCATGTGCTTATTGGCTTTCATTAATATCAGTTTTATTTCTTCAAGTTCCCATTGCAAATAACCAAGCTATTCACATACATCTCACCACCACCACAGTAGCACACACCACACAGATTCCCCAATTTTGACCCCAAAAATGAACAATTCTTGTGCACCTCATGTGCATGTATACTCAATAGTTAAGATTAATTTAATTAGACATATCAAATAATTAGTCATGTTTGTACGGACATATATATATGGTGTGCTAAAAAAATTATAGGTTATATGGACTAAATAAATCATATTGCATAATGCGATTTCTAAGTAAATACGTTAAACTTTCTATTTTTTATAATTGACTTTATTTATTTATTTATATAAACCGAGTCTGCTTAAGATCTCTTTAAAAAAAATTATATTGGACTCTTTTAATTTGACCTTGCTCAATGTTTGAGTTGTAACCTTAGTATATAGCTTGTTAATTGTTGAATCTCTAAACATATTTTCTAATTAAAAGTTAAATGATCAATTTGTTGACGCTAAATTTTGATCCAAGCATAACTGTAATGAAAGTCTCTGCAAATCATAGCTTAATTCAAATGCTGGGGACTCAACTCCTCAACGAACATGCTTAACGATCAATCTACACATGCTTTGAAAAAAGGGAAAAAAATATCAATTAAGAAAGTTTTCTGAGATAATGATAGCAAGTTTTGTTTGTTACTAATTATCTATCCAATATCAAGAGTTGGTTGAATCTAAAAATCTTATTGCCAACGTAGTATGTAGTGAGGAAGCCACCATATATATATATATATATATATATATATAATCTGCAAATGGGGAAAATGTTATTCATACATATTTTCCATAAATATCTAACACTAATAATTCTGTTGGGTGCAAGTGATCATCGTGTTAGGTATTCTCACAAACTGCTCCTTTTCTCCAACTGTTCACACTGTCATTTTCGTTAGCAGAGATTATCATGTGAATATCTCATTTCTTTTCAATGGGGTATACCTTGCTCTTATCTCTCCCTTCTCTCTGATAAGATCTTTTCCAGCGCCAATCATTTTATAGAGAATTGTCCAACCCTTCATATTTTTTCTTAAAAAATGGTTTGTTCTTAACTTGGTCTTGTGAGTGTACAAGATGTCAAAAAAGAAAAGGAAAACCATACGCTAATATATATTTCTTTTTTACTTTTTCTTAATGTCCCAAATTAATTCGATCAAGTTCAGATGTAATTACTAATCACACCCATACATGTGTCCCATAATTACTAGGATGACATTATATATTTAATAAAAAATCAGTGATTTATTACCAGAGCCACCTAAATTTTTTTTTCACTATATTTAATCCCCTTTCTCTTAACAGATTTTTCTTTTTAATCTGTATTCATACATGGTAATGTATTTATTATAATCCAATTGCGATGTGGGGCAAGGAATGGGGTTTGTTTTTTTGGGAGAATTATAAAGGAGGACCTAAAATTAAGGAATTTTATTTTAAAAGACTTGTTACCTCTAGGTTCAATTATTTTTGGTTAAAATCAATAATGATCAACTTTAAAATAATAGTAACAGGTTCTTCAGAATAATCTTTTTTAATGCTAGGTCCTTAAATATAATTTTCTAATGTTTTTTTCTCACTACAAAAATAAGAGATAGCTCTGTGTTTTTTGATGACATGAATGGTGATAGTGATTTTTTTTGACTTTTTGACACTAATATGCAAAAAAATAAAAATAAAGATTTGACAGAAAAGCTCAGCTTCCAAAAGTATTTTTGGAGATGCTTAAAGGATCGCAGCATCCCTTCTGTCGCAACCCTTAATAATTTTTTTTTAAATTAAGAGGGTCACAGCAAATGTTTTGCCACAACCTTCTTTTTAAAAAAAAAATAATTAAAAGGTTAGATGCCATGACCTTTTAAAGTTAAATTTTTTTAAATTTTCAGTAGGGTCACGCGTGACCCTATTGAAAACTACAGTGCATGCAGCCAGCATGTTGCAGTTGCCTTACTAAGGTTGCAATATTTTTGCAGCCTTAGTAAGGCCTTTCTCGGGCCTCTTCTCTCCCTCCGCTTTCCCTTGTCTCATTTTTCTTTCTCCTCTCGCATTATAAAAGGAGGTAATATTGTTTCGCATCCCTCACTTTCTTCTGCTACTCTTGCATTTTTCATGTATTCTTGCCTTCTTTGTTAATTTGTTTCAATATTAGTTTATATTTATTTATTATAAAGTTTCAGAGGTACAAATTTTGCTTTAGTGCCAAAAATTGTTGTTATATATCTTAACAATTGATAGAGCATATTTAAAACATTTAAACTTTTATCTCCTTATTCCTGCAAAGTTCTTTAGTCTTTTCAAGTATGAATATTAAGTGAAAATATAGTAAGATGGGAAAAACATTTGAAATTTGGTTTAGTAATTTTTTGTTTAATATATGATGTTGGGGGAAAAAGAATAGATTTATTTTTGTAGAATGTTTATTTAGTATTTCAATATTAGTAAATATATTTAGTATTTTCATATTTTGAGTTTATATTTTTTATATCAGATACTTGTTGTGAATATGTTGGTGAATATATTTAGTACTGTCATATGTAGAATTTGATTTATTACATTATTCGATTGTTTTTAACATATTTTAGTTGTGTTTCAATAATTTTTCAATATATGAGAAATAAAATTTTTTGTTAACTTTTTTACCATTAAACTTAATAAAAAAATCATGATATGTATTTTGGAATTCAAAATAATGTATAATATGTAATAGGAATAAGGAAAAACTTATAAAAATAATTAAATGTAAGTTGAAATATACAAAAAATATTTATTTGTGAATAAATGACAAAAAAACTAGCTAAGAAATAAATAAAGATACACTTAACAAAATCATAGATGACATAGAAGTTAATTTATATATAAGTAAATATATTGTAATATATAAATAGAAGAAGTGAATGAAAATATATCTACATATATATTTTTACTTAGGAACTATGGAATAATTCATTTATATTATTATATAAGAGTAAATATAGTATTTGATATATATATATATATATATATATAAAAGCCAATATTAGCAAATATAGTTGTTTAAAAAATATAAAGAATTAAAATTTTAGTATACATAAAGAGGTATATAAAGTATAAAATAAAAATATAATTGAATAAGTTAAATAATTTTTAATATAGATATGTATAAATATAGTTGTATATAATTTAATGAAAATATGTATATATTTACTGATAAATGACTTTAGATATGTAAATAAATGTTGTTAATATTTTTTTTTTCATGTGCCCTTACATCAATTCTATGATAGGAGTTATAATAAATTGAAGAAAAGAAATCATATGCATCTATGCAAATGAAAAAATTTATGATAATGAGGAAGGTGTAACATTTATATGTAATAAATCCAAAATATTAAAAGTTGACACAAACATTACTCTTAATGTGTTGAAGAAGGTGATGGGTGAAAAGTTATGATTGGCTTCAAATCAATTTGTATCTAAGTTAGTATATAGATATCTTCATTTCTGTAATCCCACAAGGTACTTAGCGTACACTTTGAAGGATGATTCTGATATCCAAATGATGTAGGAAGCCAACCAGAAATTTTCAAACTAACTGGATGCACTAGATATATATATATATATATGTGTGTGTGTGTGTGTGTGTGTGTGTGTATCTATCAATTACTTATGTAAATTTGAATGTGGCCCAAGTTGAGGTTCATGCACCATTATCCCTCCCATCCACCAGTTAGTTCTAAAATACGAATGATTATACTTTACAATTTAATTCTTATATGGCAGATGTTGATCATTTTGTTTCTTAGCTTGCCATTGACTTTATGTTCCAACCAAGCTTGTCGCATTAGCCTATTTTCAATGCAAGTCCTTTGTCGCCCTCAAATGAGGCGGAGAATATAATTGACAACTTTGAAAAGGATGATGAATATGATGCTCTGCCTAATATCAATGACTATGGAGACAATAATTCTAAAGGAGACGATGTTGATAAGGTAGGAATCACTCCATTGACTCAATATGTGGACCGAGCATATGTCATACTTTTACAAATTAGCCCAGATGATGGGAATTCTATCGAGATCCCTAAAATGGTTGAGAATATTGACTTAAATAATAGCCAAGAGTTGTATATTGATATGAGATTTTAAGATAAATAGTTTATGTGCAATGCAGCGAAAATATATTCTATTCGCAAACATTACACCTTTAGGGTGCATTACTCGTTAAAGAAGTACAAAGAATATCATTGTCTAAAATATAGTGTTCGGTATAATTGGAGAGTTAGAACAAGTTGAGATGACAGGGACAGGCATTGAAAAAAAAAAGATATAATGGCCCACACACATATGTTTCTCTATCATTGTCACAGGATCATCCAAAACTTGACTTTGATGTGATCTCATTACACATTGTGCCAATGGTGGCTAACAATTCATTGATCTCTATTAGGTAAATCATTAAAAGGGTGCATATTATATTTGGCTACATTGTGTCATACAAAAAAACATGGACGGCAAAGCACTAAGCAATTGGCATTGCATTTAAAATTAAGAATTATCATATGCTTTCTTTTTGAAATGATTGGTTGTGGTTGACCATTTTATGCAGGGCGTATTATAAGTTTGTTCACAAAGAGTGCCCCACAAAGCAACTCAATTGAAAATCCTTTAGTGATATTTTATTGAATTTTTTGGACTTTTAAGCCATATATTGACGCATTTGATCACCTTAAACCAATGGTCCAATTGATAGAACCTTTTTGTATAGAAAGTACAAGGGGATTATGCTTATTGTAAGTTCACAAGATGGAGCAAACAAAATTGTGCCCCTAGCATTTGCAGTTGTTGAAAGTGAAACGTATGAGTTATAGGCATGGTTTCTTTCTTTATTTCGACTTCAAGTATTGCCAAATAAAATAGAGATTTATTTGATTTCTGATAAACATCTTAGACTTTTTGCTATTGTCTTTAATCCAGAAATTAGATGACAACCACTGCCTACATATCATATGTTTTGTTTACCACATATTGCAAGTAATTTGAACACAACGTTTAAGAATAAGTGGCTAAAAAAGAGATTCATCAATATTGGTATATTTTACTGATCTTATAGAATGACTTAATGGATATTGTGTCAAAATGTGTATTAATTGACAACTATTAATATAGGTTATTTGCATAAGCTATATCAAATGGATGAACAATTAATCCAATTACGTTAACTCCATGCAGAGGCTGCAAACTGGATTGAGGATATTTCCAAGAGCAAATGATCTTATGTGTACGATATTAAGGGCTAACATTAAAGGCACATGACTACAAACTTGGCTGAATATATCAACAATGTATTAAAGGGGGTCAAATTCTTATCCATCAACAGATTAGAAAAAGCAACTATGTATAGGCTAAACAGATATTCAATGGAGCGTGCGCAAACGATCATTGCACAGTTTGAGAATGGTGCTATTTTCTCAGAGGATCTAATAAAAAAACTATCATTATTGATATAGAGTGCATCTGCCTTAACTGTATACAGATTTGATAGGTGAGTATTAGAATTTGAGATTGAAGAACTGTACGATCTGATGAACAAGCAATTTGGTTAATGCTATAAGGTGAGCCCGTCCCGCCATACCTATGACTGCAATGAGTTTCAAATTCAAAAGTACCAATGCCAACATGTATTCATTGCATATACTATGATCTCCATTGATCTACTCTAATACATAGACTGACTTTTTCGACTGAACACCATCATCAATGCATACAAGATGAAGTTTTAGCTGATTGGAAGGGAATTATATTAGGCATAAACTATAGGTCCAAAATTGGTGTCTAATCCACATATAATTTGCTAAAAGGTAGGCCGAAATTCTTCAAAATTCGAAATGAGATAGATTGACATAAGGGGTCAAGAGAATAGTAGCGATGTAATTTGTGTAAAGAAACTGGCCACAATCTAGCAACCTGCCCATTTCGACAACCGAATGGATGTTGATATAGTTCATTTTATCATATATTTTACTTGATTAACATAATTTTACTATAACTTTATAGTTGCTTCCATTAATAAACTTCTTTTATAACATGATTCTATCAATAAACTTATATAACATTTGTAGTTTCCTTAATTTATTTATAAAAGTTGTTATTTCTTTCAAACTAGATTTATAATTCCCTTATACGAAAGTTACTTCATAGCTATATACATTTAAAGGTATTTTTTTTTTACTTTAACTTTAATACTGTAACAGTATAATGGTTGGTTATCTGAGCATTGTGGATTTAAAACCTGCGAAATGACTCACTTTTGTATTTATAGACTCATCATGTTTCATAGGCTGTGTAGCAAGGACGAGTAAGATAACACAATTATATTTAGTTTATTCAACTTATTATAAATTATTATATGTTAATAAGATAAATGCATATTGCAGGCTAATTGTATTCTATGTATATGACAGATAGTATAGGAGGATCACATCTTCGATCCTTTGCTTGCCATCATTCCCTACCTGATCAAGGTTAGTTTTTTTGAGGTGTCCTAATTTGACTGCCTTAACTTTAATGTAGCATTAGTTTTAACTCCTGTGGATAGATGGTGCCCAAAACACACACTTTCACTTGATTAGGGGGGAAGCAACAATCACCCTACAAGATGTTGCTATCCAACTTGGTTTCTCCTACACAAGACAAGTTGTTTCAGACTAAAAAAATTATAATTGGACAACTGTGTATTAGCAGTTACTTGGCGTGGCTTCACTTCTAGAGATAATGGATGGACAGCTGCTCAATATCCCATGGCTAACCTAGACGTTTGTGGCCCTTCTGAATGATGCCGATGATGTGACTGTACTGCAATTTACTTGGGCATATATTATAAGATTAATTGAGAGATACTTAATGCCAAATCGGATTGGGCACAAGATAATGTTGTAGTTGTTATTGTTTGCCAATTTCGATGAGACTGGTCATTATAGTTGGGGATTAACAATTTTGGCACATTTATACAAAGAAATGGGCAGTGCAATGAATTATGATGAGGTAAATATTGGTGGTTGTCTGACTTTGTTACACTTATGGGTATGGGATCGTTTCTCGCGACTACCACCCTCTCAATCAAACCCTCAAATAGAGATATACCCCTTAAATCCACCGTTGGGTTTCAGATGGAGGCGTGTCCCCTAGCATATTCATCCGACTACAGAGGCCTTACGGACCTATAGGATATTGTTGGATCAAATGAAAGATAATGAGTTTATTTGACAACCATACATACGACCACCCAAGTATTTGACAGTTAATTCCTTACTATTGCTTAGCATCTCCCGATATATGGTGCACATTTGTTCCTATTGTTTGCTTTTGGCTCATTGGGTTTCACTATGCAGACTGTGTCCTCCACTAATTCAGTTAATAATAGCATATCCTCCAGATGCCGTTCAATATGGGGTCTTTGCATACCTTTCAATTGAGAAGAAAAATACATAAAGATTGGTGTCACAATCACATTGTATTTATTACTGCATATAATGCATGGTAGCAGGTTGTTGCCCAAGAGGATATAGAGATATCTCCCCTAGATCACTCCTCTGATTACATGGGTTGATATTGGTAATATACACAACGGTGATCTATCCAAAGAACGACTCTCAATGTTTCATGGTAAGATTTCTTATGCTTATATTTAATTTTATTCTGTATGCTTCTGTACTTTATCTAATCACATAATTGTTGATCTAATCTTTTTTCCCACAAGTTGATGTATTGGACGACTTATATAAGCTTGCTATTACCAACCCTTTGATGCTTGATTATGTGAAATTCAAGGGGAAGGCAAGCGAAGATATTAAGATGATGCTGCAAGCCCTAAGTGAACATTAAGAGATGATAGTCTCTTAACCTACTCCACCCGCTCCTTACCTGCATAGGCCACTAGAGCTAGAGGCTCACCCAGGTAAGCAGGGACACGATTTTATTTTCACTAGAGAGTCATTAATAGATATTGCACATAGTAGTGGATGTCAGACAGATGCCTCATTACCTTATTACACGCTAGCACCAATTTATGGAAACACTGAGGGTCTAGGTCATCGTTGGCTAATTATGCAAGTGTTAGTCCTTTTTTTCCATCATCTTTTATACTAAGTGGATCTTTTCTAGATTTTGAGGGTGTTGGTTTTTCTTTTTTTACTCATGGTATATCATTCACAGATTTTGCCAGTACTAGTTCATCTTCATTCACACCATCAACTCCTCAGTCATATTTTTCCACCCAGCCACCCCAAATCATATAAGCTAGTGATGTGTCCTTTGTCACTCTATTTTTCAATCCATTTGTATTTAGTGCAGAGTATGCTATTACATCTTTTGAATAGTGGATATCCTCTTTCCAATAGGGATTTTTCACCCCTAATAAATTAATTCCACTTGTTCAATTCCTTAGTCAACTTGTAATATTTATAATAAATCGTTTGATGATGATGATAAAGATGAAAAAGAAGAGGAGCCACTATAACGCTATCAACAACGGCTGAGAAGAAAGTCTTGATGCGGGACTAAAGGACATATTAATTAAAATAGTCAACTTATTTTTCATTTTGATATTTATACCTTATTTTTGTATACTTGTAAATTTTATTTTATTTTTATTTTATATATATATATTTTACATTTTCTACTTTAATAAAAATATAAATATTACAAAAAAATTATATTTTAAAAAATATATATATATTACACACAAATTTATTAAAATCTAAAAATATATTAAAAAGGAAAAAATATTTTTTTTTTCAAAAATTAAATTTTCAAGTTAAATGTCTTTCTAAAAAATTAAAATTTTAAATAAACAAACCCTTAAGCAAAATATTAAATATTTCAAAAAAAATGATTTGGCAACTAAGATTTTAAGTCAATAGTTCTTTTCTTTTATATATATATATAGGTCAAAAAGTCATAGTTAATATGTATCTTCTCAAGTCCCTCCACCAAAAAAAAATTTCTGTATCTTCTCTCTTGTTATAAACAAAAAGATATTTTGTCAAAGAAAGAAAGAAAGAAATCTAATTTATATGTATTTTTAATTTTTTTGGTATTTTTTACTTTTTAATATAATTAAAATTAAAATTAAAAAATTAATATTTCACTTTCTAATAAATTAAAATTAAAATAAAAAAATCTATAAAAAATTAAAATTTTGAAATTAAAATTAAAGATGCTGTGACTCTTATAAAAAAAACATTTGAAGAAATAATTTTGACGGCTGGGGATTTGAGTGATAAGTTTTTTTTTTTTATATTATCGTCAAAAAGCCTAAAAATGGGAGTAGTGCTCGGTTTAAAATATGTTGAGTATCAAAACAACAATATATGTAAGTTGGTCTGATAAAGATGACAGAAGAATGAGATTAATAATAAAATATTAAAAAGGAAAACAAATGATAAATTAATGTGTTTGAAATAATGACAATATTAATCCTAAAATTAATCTCTTAAAATGTGAAGAGGAAATCGTGAGAAAACAAAAAAAAAAAATTGTAATTCTTTTAAAACTGTATACCATCGTCATTGTGAATATATATAATATTTTCAAAGAAAATTTGTTTTAATATTAATATTTTTATCTTTAGGGGCTAGATTGCTAGCTAATTAAGAAAGGAGCATACTTTGGTCTTTTAAATATCTATCCATTTTTTTATGCATCTTTTTTTCCTTCCAATTTCTGTTGACTAATATGATTTTTATTTAAAATTCTTGTTTAAAATTTCTATTTACAAAGTGTTATTTTAAAATAATTATGATAACATTACGATTGATCATCGTTGCCTCAAATTAGCTTATGTTATGAAACAGTAATTTCTATTAAGTAATGTTACAATAGTTTTTGAAGAACAGCTTCTTGAGAGAGATCCCTTGAATAACTGGCAAACTAACCAAAGAAAAAATTACAACTTTGCGTGTTAATCAAAAGATTTTTTCGAAAGATCTTAAGGGTGTGTGTGTGTGTGTGTTTTTTTTTTTTTTTTTTTATATTAGCCTCATTTATTTAAAGGAATAAACTTTTGATAAATTAATTCCAAAGTTTGAAGTAGAGTAGATTAAATAAAAAGCATACTTCCTTAATGGCTAGACGAAACCATTAAATTTTGAGCACACTTATAATTAATTAAATAATGTGAAATAAGTCATGGAATTTTAAACATATGTCTTATTCTTATCATCTTTTATTTAAGTATCTAAGCTTTAAAAAGTTTGCAAAATTTAAAATTGTCGTATACCAAATATATAGACCTAATCATTTAGCAAATAAATTAAATTTAACCATTTAAAAATGGATATACAGAAGCCATACTTTTAGATCGGTTATGTTTTATTATCTCTATTCTTATATATAAAAAATAAATAATTAACTTACCAATATTAAAAAAATTAGTTGAAAGTAATTAATTTTTTTAATTTTATCTTAAATAAAAATTATTGTTTAAAAATATCTTTATTTAATATGTATATTTCTTTTAAAAAAATTAATAATAACTATTACTTATAATTTAAAAGATTCATTAATAAAAGATATAATTAGAATATTATAATTAATATATCATATATTAATAATTTATTTTTTATATTTTAAACTAAATTAAATTTTAAAAAAATATTTTATATATGATCAGAAATAATATACCATAAACTTATAATTGGTGTTGTAGAATTTTAGGGACAAGTTGTTTGCAAATTCAAACTTGTGTCCAGACTCTTCGTAATGAGCACTCGCGCTCTCTCATGAAAGAGTACTATGATCAAAAGCCGAACGTACATTTTACTTGAATTAGAACTTCCACAATTCCATTCCACTCACTCACCTTAATCTTAAATGAAAAGGAAAGGTAAAAAAATTAAAAGCCACTTGAATTTGCTTCCGCAAACAACGTTTTTCGTTTCACGTGTCTGCCAAATCTTCATAACGTACAGATGGGCCCAAACAGCTAGCCTGTGTTTTTCTTCTCTCTATTATCAAGGTAAACTGACGGTCCCAAAAAAAAAAAAGTGATTGAGTTACACGAGGTATACTCAATTATTTCATTATAATAACTCTCGTGCATATTACAAAACTATTTATTGGACTGAACGATATAAAAGAAAAAAATTAAAAATGAATATTTAAGATCAAAAATTATTTTTATTTTTTATTTTTTAAAAATAGTTTAATAATTAAAATAATAATTTAATAAATAAAATAATATAATACACATTACATAAATTATGTAAATATATTACATGTATTTTAGGGCCAACCAAATGGCTCTAATTCCATATTTCACGCATATTTTTTGATTCTCATCCATCTCAGCCTCATCAATAATTGCTTCTTTCTGCTTTATACCCTTTTCTGCTCTATTAGCCTGATCCACGGTGAACGCAAGATCTGGTACTACTATAGTATAAAACAAGAAGAGAAATAATAAAAGAGAATCATAATTCTCAAAACTGAAAATCTAACTTGTTTAACAATAAAATTAGATAATTATTTTATTCTTCTAAAATCTTATTTATAAGCAACTGAAATAAAAAATTTTAGTCTTATCTTTATAAAACAAACCAAGGGATTACAAAACTCAAACATCAAAATTGTTTATTCTTCATTAATCTTAAAATACTAGAATAAAATTAATAACCAAATCTCAAATAATAAAATAATCAAACTTTTTATCTTCTCTTCCTGCATTTTTTTAGTACTTTTTGTTCATAACAAGCGACTTCGTTCAGTTTAAGTCTATAGATGATTTTATTTCTAAAGTAAAATGCAGTTTTTTACTTTAATGTAAAGCATTTGCGTCGTAGAAAGCAGGTGTAGAACACTTTGAGCCAACATGATTTTCTTCTTCCCAGAACCATGGTGCGGCAAGTCAAACGTAGATCCAAACAAGTAACAAACGAACTTTTTCTCAGCAAACCTTGGTTTAGGCCAAAACGTGAATACGACAACGTGCTCCCAAACACATACTAACAAGTCCAGTCATAAACTTTCACCAATATCAATTTGATAGAGAAGGTGGATTCCTATTCTTGTTACTTCAGACAAGCAGTTAATGCCAGCCGCTATCCATACACACCAATAATTATATATATACAACTTTTCTATTAGAGAAATAAGTCGTGAAATGCATTATCAACTGGTTGCAGCTTTGTAGGCCTGTGTGCAAAGGCGGAGCCAATGATATTGGGTGCCTTTACCATCACCGATCAGCTTGTCACAAAGGCATGCATAGAAGACAAAAGGGCATTGTGAGGCAGGCAATATAAGTTTAAACCTAGCTATGCCCACCGTAGCAACTTGCTCAAACTCTGACACCAGAGTGGGTCTCTTCACTCTCCGCAATTCACCAATGCATGCTTCCTATTCTAGCACAGTGATGTTACACTTGCCCAATCCTTCTAAACCCATTTAATGTGTACTATATCGAGGGACAAATAATGCAACCCATTTGCTAACAATTATGACTTCTCAGCCGTCTAACTTTCTGATTGATTTGAATGTGACAAATTAACCGCACAAGCGGGCTCTTTATTTTCTGATCAATGGTCAATGGATGCAACTTGCCGCTTTCTATGTCTCTATCCCAACCATATATTTCTAATTAGGGTTTCTTTACTTGCTTAGGCTTCTCTTCAATTAGATCATTCTTATCTTCTGCTCTGTTTTTTTTTTCCCTAATCTTGATTATTTTTTTCCTTTTTGAACACTTAAGACTCGTAAAGCATATTCTAATTATCGATTTTGTTAACCACTAAGTTGGATAAGAGTTGTAGATTGAGTTTACTGATATATATATATATATATATATATATGATCAAGTAGATTGGCCATTGTCCGTGTAAATGGTCAAAATATAACAATTTAATAAAGTGCGGCTAGATGAATCACGTGGGAAGCACTAATTCAAGTTAGCTGAAGAGGAAACCCAGTACAAGTAACCCTTGCCTCTTTCGTTAGTAATCACAACGAATTTAGCTTACACGCATTTGATTCTTTCGGGAAGTTGATAGCAATTGACAAATCATAAGGAAAAAACCACAATAATGTTCATTTACTAACGAGCAGTTATCACAATTCAGATAGTATTGTTACAGTTTACTAAATTTTTTTAAAAAAGAAGATAGCTCTGTATCATCGTTTTGCTAATTGCTTTTCTAGAAAATATCGATATGGATATACTTAGTTTCTCTTTAGTGTCCTGAATAGAAGACGAAAACCAATATGGATATAGAGGAGATGTCAATTAATCAATTTAGCTTTCACCATGCTCTTTTGGGTGACTCGTGGGATATATCCTTATTCGAGCTATAGCTACGATTTGGCAAAAGCTTTCAAAATTTAAAATTTCCATCGTTTAAGATCATTCATCATTGTATCTTTCTGCAGATTTCAAACCTTTTCTTTTTTTTTGCCCTCATGTCCAATTAATAATGTGTATAATGTTGTATGGATATTGGGATGCAAGTCATGTGGTCTTCTTCTACTTTAATTTTTTAATTTATATTTTTAAGGAAAAACTATATTTTTACGTCTTTAAAGGTCTAAATACAAAATTGATTATGAATTATAAAATAGAATAATACACTTTCCTAAACTTTGGATTAAAATAAAAATATAAAAACAAAGTTACAAGAAGCCACATGCACATGGTCTCTTATGTCAGTGCTTCCATCCTAATCTGGTACTAACTTATTAGGAATTGAGGATTTGTTGCAGCAAGAAAATATCCTTTTGCAATTAATTTTATTTAAAATTTAACATTTTTATTTTAATTCAGAGTTTAGAAAGCAAAATGTAATGTTTCCTATTTCAAGAGTAAATTATGATTTAATCTTTAAAAGATTATTATTTTTTCAATTTGATTCTCCAAAAAGAAAACCTCTAAATTTAGTTTTTTAAATTGTTTTAATTAAAATAATTCTCAGTTAGACAAAATTACAATCACTTAACGTATTACTTAGTATATAACATAAGCAGGAGCCCATGTGGACGTTAAATGATGATAGAATTTGCCCATGTGTTTTGAACTCCAAAAACAATGTCATTTTGTTTAATTTCACAAAACCAACTAACCGAGCCCCAAAAATGAAATTGTTGCTGCTCTTACAAAATTTTCTGAAATTAAACAAAATAATATTGTTCTGGGGACTCAAAACACCTAGGCAAGTTCATATATATATATTATCAGTGAATGGCCACATGTACTCTATTCATGTCATATGTCAACCAATCTGTTAAATAATAATTATTTTTGGAAAGATCGTTTTGATTGGAGAAAAAAAAGTTTTAAAGGCACTAAATTGATAAGTTTTATTTTTAAAGGATCACATTGAAAAAAGAAAATTTATTATTTTAATGGGCGGAGAGCAGACAAACATAAAAGGTATAAAATAATTGTGAGGGATTCCTTAACTGATCCTTCGGATCGAGGAAAAAAAAAATGCCAACTGCCGGATTTGCCAAGTTGCAAGTGCCGTGGAAGTAATATGTTTGGCATTGTGGAAAAGATGGTTAGACCTGTTTCTCCATTTTATCCTTTCATTCTTTTATCTTTCTTCGTTCTCTCATCATGTCTTTTGACCTGAAGCTCTTCGGATTCTTTTCACTGTGCATGCACTCTCAGAAAGTGGTTCAAATTCGTCCAGAAAATGAACCCAACAAAAATATGCGAATCAGGTTTCCAAGAGTGTTTGTCTGCAGTGGAAATGTGAAAAGAGGTACGGAGGGATTTGGATTAAGATTGCGTTTGGGTTGCACATGGTGTGCAAACATACAACGCGACAAGTTTTGAGGTGATTGGATATTCAATTCTATCTCAAAAGAAGAGCACCTTCCACTAAAGGACGCGGTGGAGACAGCCTAGGATTCAAGGGTGTCTTAATTTGAGAGTTTGTTATTGATCAATCTCTTTGCCTCCAATTCATAATTAATTTCATCTATCTGTTTTGGATTACTGTGTTTTCTTAGAATTAGAATGCACTATCCTTTCCTTTGTACCTGCATTTTGAAATATATATGATGATCGTATTCATTGAAGTATGCACGTAATTCCTAAGTTGAAGTATAGTTCTTCTCCACCTAATTCACACACACCCTCACAGATATAAAGACCCTTGAAATATTTACTTTCCTTTTTTTTCTTGGTCAAGCATTATCAATCGAGGGCTTTTGATTGTCCTGGTACATGAACCAACCAGACCTGAGGAAACATCTTTTTCACTAGAAATCTAGATTCTCACATGTTATTAAAGTTGAAAGGTCGCTATTGATCACTTGTATATATCATGTTATTCATGGAAACGATAAATTAAACGAAGACTACTGAGTTCCTATGTGTTAATAGCTTCACTAAATTTCTATTTGTTTAAGTAGAATTGAACTATATATATATATATATTCAAAATGTATAAGAAGCATGCAATCACTAACAATTTTGCATTCATAATAAATATGATATATCAATGTTATGTATGATAACACTATTAGGGCTCAAGAAACCTACAACATAATAAACACGAAATACCAATTGTTAGGGCACAGAGGGAGTCTACAATATCTGGGAGATCTCCTTCAACAAATCTTCTTTGTTAGATTTTGTAAGGAATTATAAGGTTTTTTTAGCTTTATCCTACTTTTTTCTTTAAAAAAAATTATTCAAATTTGTACTGATATAAAATATTACACTCAAATCTCATAGATTCAATGAAAATCAGAACCTATGGCTTCAATTTCCATTTTTTCAATACTTTTTTATAAATTAAATTTGAAGTAGGACGATACAAGTTCGGATTTCTATTGACAAGCCACATTGAAGTCAATGAAATACGATACATTATTAAATTTGTTATCAAATTAAGATGATTTATTATTCTAAATCAATTTAGTATTTTTTAATAAAATTTTTAATAAGAGTACAAATATTATTTTATACAAATAAATTAAAGAAGTTAAATTTTAATTAAAAATATAACCTTCTAAAAAATTAAATGTATATGTTTATTATTATTAATTATATTTTATTATTTTATATTAAAAACTATATAATATATTATATATTTATATAAAATAATTACCTATCTCCCTTGCCCCCTTAACCCCACGCCGCTTCCCCGCTCCCTGGGGGCCTCACCCTCTCACCTCTCATTATTCTATTTCATTATGGTTTAGACTTCAATGTGGCTTGTCATGGTGACCATGACCCGCTTGAAGAAAAATTGAAAAAATGGAAATTAGAACCATAGGTTTTGATTTCTATTGAATCTATAGGACTTTAGTGTAATATTTTATGATTATGGATTTAAATTATTTTTTAATAAAAAATAAGATAAAACTCAAAAAATTGAATTATAATCATGAATTTAATATTACATTTGTACGTAAAATTTTAAGGTATTAAGTCAATTCTACATATATTCTCTTTCAAAATTCAATTTCTTTTAATATAAGACTTTCCACTCAACATTATGGAGGTTGAGTAACATTATGGAGGCAAACTCAACCACTAAATTTGAATGAAGGTTTCTTTATTCTAGTTGCAATCATGGTATACATTGGTGATAGTTATTAACCGAAAAACACACACACAGATACACACAAAATCAATTATGCAGATGGTAATTCTGTGAAAAGTGATCCATCCGGTCATGCTAATTGGTACAACAGTATTAATATTGTGATCACTTGGCCTCAAAAATTGTATGTACAAAGAAATTATATCATGATATTTATAGAATTAGCTAGAGATTGATAATTAATTGGTGTCATGGCAATCCAACATTTTTCTAAGAAACATAACAAATTTGGCATCTAAGAAACCAATGATGTGTAATAATTTCATATTCTTTAATTTCTTTTTTTTTTTCTAATCAAGCAGATGCTATAATTGTAGAATAAATTAATTGATCATATGAATTTAAAACACTATAATAACATTAAGCAAAAGCATACCTATATTTGTCATGATAATACTAATATTATAGGTGCTCATGCGAACTTCTTGAACTAGGTCATTCTCTCCAACTTCCTCACAAAGGTGGTTATTCAATAAGACAAGTGAACAATTATATTCTCTTAATATTTATAGGAAATAGAAAGGAGACTTAGTCATTCTATTGTTGTAACTTTAAAAGCCCACCTATCATGAGTCTAATAGGGTAAAAGCTTACATTGTATCATCTAACCATATCAATTAATAAAGATGCGAAATTCACAAAATTGATCACTAATTGAGCCTAATATTATTGTTTAATATGGATGATATACATAACATTTTGTTTTTATTAAAATAGGCAAATATAATTAATGGAAGCCTACAAAGTTCTTATATTCTCCTTCATAGGCAACATGAATTATGGTTTTCAAATGTAAAAAAAAATTATAAAATAACTCTCAGGCTAAATAGATAAATAAATTATATGTGGTCATGATTTAAAAAAAAACTATAATCCATAGATGATATTTTCAACTTACTCAATCTAACAATATCAAATAATGTTGAATCATAATAGTCATTGTATTATTATTATTTTTTGACATAAGACTTATCCGTGGTCATTAACATTGCCAACACTATTGAGTGAATCATGATCTGATAGTGTAGCAAGAAGTATAGCATCTAGATGTGATCAACAAACATGTTATTTTCACTGCCAATCCATTAATTTCTCTTCAACATATTTAAATCAAGAGAAATTTATTTGCTGTATTTTATATTCATCATGATACTTATGTTTGAGATAACTTTAAACCTTTTTAGACTTGGCACTCAATCTCAAGGCCTATAGAACTTTCCTTTAAGATATGTCTTAAAGTAATTGATAATCACACCTAGAGGGGGTGAATAGGTATGATGTGAAGAATATGTAATTTAATGCTTTTTTGAAAGTGGAAGACTAATGGTCCTCTAATTTAGTATGCAAAAAAGTAGAGGACATTTGTACGAAATAATTTGTAATAAGTAAAACAATTATGTTGATGTTAAGGTGCAAGTGATATGATAAAATAGATTTTGTAAATGCAGTTAATGATACAAACAAAATTAATGTAAGGTCTTCCAAAAGTGGAGGATCAGAGGTCAGCACAGTAGAAAAATTGCACACAAAAATTTATCCAGGTTCAACTTACCTTGACTTACGTCTAGTCCTCTTAGAACACTTAAAAGATTTTTCTTTAATTTTCAAAAAAATATTACAACAATGATGGTTTTAATGTGCTTACCACTAATATAAGGTTTCTTAACTCATCTCAAATTAATACAGTACTTGGGTTTTATACAAACTCACCCAAAACTCTCTTCACAAGAGTTTTTCACAAAGCTCATCCCAAACTCAATTTACAGAATGGCGTGAGAATAAATTTAGAACCCTCATTAGAAAAGGGATTACTATAAGCACACTTTTTTTTATAGTTCTCTTGAGTTAGATAAAACTAGAAACTCAGCTTAGAGAAGATGAAAAGATTAAAGAAGAACTATAATATAATTTTTCTTTTCATTCTATGTTTCCCTCGTTCTTTTTTCTTCTATTCATCTTCTTCTATTTATATGGAAGCTTCACAAATATATTCGTTAAAAATGGCCGTTGTGGAAGAAAGAGAAATTTGCATAATATCTATTGCCCTTTTATATCTTGTTTATCATAAAACATAGATGAATACAAAGACAACTTTCAACTTGCACGGACTTTGCTTTTCTTCTTTCTTTTTTTACTGTTCTAGTAGTTGCAGAGAAAGAAAAAATGATGCTTTACTTTGTTATACTTTTCTTCAATAAAAACACAATAAATGCTCTACACAAGGTAGTTGAAAAGTCATTTTTCACACAATATAATATAATACTTTTGCATATGGAAATGACATAATGTGCAGAATTTTAATACATATTCAAAAACTTTCAACTTTTCAAAAACATATTCTAATGCTTATTAAAATAAGAGAATAAGGGTGCAGTAGCATATTTGAATACATATTTCAATCAAGTCATGTTTTTTCAAGGAAGTGATATATATAAATATATATATATATATATATTTCAAAGCTCATTAATATATCTGCACACTTGACTTTTGTATCAAAATATATTATATTCATTTTGTTACTTCCCTTTAGCTGTTTACATTTTTATTTAAATGCATTTTATAATTTTTTTCTTTTATATTAAAGTATAGATCAACAAGGCCAAATAAAACTTAACAATAATTTCAAATATTATGATTCAAACAAATTATAAGTACAATTAGATTAAAAAGCCCAATAAGATAAAATAAATAAAATAGAGTTTAATCAATTGATTTAGATAAAATAGTCCAATCAAAACATAATAATCTATTTTGATTTATTTTATTTCTCTTTCAGTAATTATTATTGCCTATAAAAAATAAATTAAATGACTTTTAATACAATAAGATAATAAATAATATTTAATTATTTTTAATTTAATACTTTTATAAATTTAATTTAAGAGTTTTGTTATCATCAAAATAATTCAAGATTATATCAAAACCTTGGGGCCAACAATAATAGGCTAGGAAAAATCCTCTAAGCTTAACAAATAAGCTAAGTTGTCTTATACTTTCAATATGGTATCTACTTTGAGACAACAAAAACATGTCTAAAACTAATTCTGGGTTTTAGACATTACAAAAGATTTTATCTCAAACAAATTTTAAGTACTTAAATCATAATCCATATATTTACTTTGAATGCACGATAAACATGGATTCAAAATCAATTATATATGTCATTAATAACTATTATTGCCTTACATTAACATTTTGACAATATGTCAAAAACATCAATAATAATAAAAAGGTTCAAAATGATCAAACTAAGACAAAAACAATATTACTCTCACTAACCAAGTACATCAAAGGAATTTAATATACCCTTTTTTTTCCATAAGTCCTTAAAGGATAAAGGTCTCAAACCCTTGGTTACGGAGTCAAATAACATACATTCAATATCAATATGCTTAATAGATACATCTCCAATTTTAACAAATTCTTTAGTGATCAAGTACTTCAACTTCAAGTGTTTTGACCCATTAGATTTTTTTTATTTATAATAAATACTAGAACTTTCCTATCACAATAAATTATGAGAGGTCTGAAGATAGAATCATCAACCCAAAAAAACACATCTCAGCTACTTTAAAAAAAATGTACTAATTTTATTATTGGTAAATAGATAAGATTCCCACTACATAGGCAATGATGGGTTTATTGCATGCTTGAGTATATATTAAGTTCCTTATTGCACTATCATAAGATATGTTTCTTATTTGATTCCTTTTCATGATAGGGACATTGGTCTTTATTAAATTTATCACCCTTTATGATAGGGACATCAACAATCTTGCAATCTTGTATACTAAGTTTTTCAAGAATACAATTAAAGTAGGTCTTCTAAGATGGGACCTAGTAAGCAATGAGATCTATCCTTGTGAATTTCAATCTCTAAGACAAATAATGTCTATCCTAAATCCTTGTATTAAAGGTTTTAGCTAACATTTACTTATTCTCACATGGTAATTCAATGTCGTTACTAGCAAGTAGGATATCATCAATGTATAAAACAAGGAAAGTAAGCTTGCTCCCACTGATCTTAAGATACATATATTGATCATTTTTGTTTTCTACAAAACCTAAAAAAGTCACCACATTATCAAATTTTTAGTTACCACTTAATGGGAGCTTGTTTTAAACCATAAATAAACTTCAACAACTTAAAGACTAAATGCCCTTCCCACTTCCCTAAAAATTCCAACATTTATTTGATGGAACTTTTAATTAAAATGAACCATGAAAGCCATGATTATTTTAAAAAAATCATACTATCCTATAGCATCAATAACACTTGGTATTATCATATTAGGCATTTGGTATTATTAGACACTCAGTATAATCATATTTTAGATTATGCTTACTTACCACTAAAAAAAATCTTTAGATGATATAAGGGAAAAATTTATGTGTGATCAATTCTCTCCCTTTAAGTGAAACTTTTAGCTACCAATCTAATTTTGAAATATTCAATTTTACACTTTGAATCCATTTCAGTTTTGTAAAACCATTTGGATCCAATAACCTTACAACCTGCAAGAAATTCAACAAGTTCCCACATAATATTTTTTGTTACAAATAAGATCTCTTCACTCATAGCTTTCATACATTTATTTAATTGGAGAGAAGTTACAATATTTTGGTACATGGCAAAGTCAATAATATGTCCTATATCATAATCATTTTCACTAAAGTAAATGTTAAAGTCATTCATGATTACAAGTTTTTGTGGTCTCATTAATCTCTTTATTAGTATTTCTTCAACAAATTCAACTGGTTGAGTATTCTAACCATGAGTTAAAGGATTATTGTCTTATATTTTTGGTTTTATTCTATTAGCAAGTTCATGTGCAATATTCTTATATGGTACAAATAAAGAAATAGATAGATAGTTTCACCAACTTCTTCGTTATGATAAATGTCTTAACCATGGTTAATATTGGCAACATCATTATTTTTATTATCTTTCCTTGGATAATAAAACTTAATCCCTTACATATTCTACATACCTAATTAAAAAATAATGACTAGTTTAGGGTTAGCTTTTTTTTTTCTTTGTGGATTATAAACTCTTCAATAAGACAATTCTAAACTCTAAAAAGGTTTAAATTAGGTTTTCTACCTATTCAAAACTTAAAAAATATTTTAAGAATAGTTTTACTATGAACTCTGTTTAAGATATATAAGGCAGTTTTAATTGCTTCACCCCAATAGATATTTTGGCTAGTTGGTTTTACTCATCATATTTCTCATCATATATTTAAGGATGTTGTTATGCCTTTTGGCCACCCTATTTTGTTTAGGACTACTATTTATGATATATTATGTAATAATGCCACAATCTTGTAAGCATTTAGTAAATGGATCCATATACTACCCAGTTATGTAATATTTGCCACAATACTCACCACCTCAGTTAGATCTTACAATTTTAATAACTTTTTTACAATTGCTTTTCAACTTTAGTTTTAAAAACTTTAAAATTTTCAAGTGCATCAGATTTTCTTTTATCAAATAAAAATAACCATATCAAAAAAATTATCAACAAATGTGATAAAATGTTTATTGCTATATACATTATAAGAGGATAAGGTCCACTAATATTATTATAGATTATTTTTTAAGAGTTCTAAGCGAGTGGCCCCTTTCTTTTGGGTTTTAGTTAATTTTCCCCTATGGCAATTAATACAAATTTTCGTGTCTCCAAAATCTAAGGTAAGAAGGATATCATTTTTAATTAATCTAGTTATTCTTTCCGTAGATATATGGCCTATTTGTTTGTGCCACAAATAGATGAATTATCTTTCATTCTAGAATGTTTTGTAGAAATATTTTTAATACTTGAAGAAGTATAAGGATTATCATGAGTTAAAGATAATTTATATAAGTTGACATTCAAAAGAAATGGTAACCAATTTTCTGTGAATTGTATATCAAATTCACTTTTCTGTTACCAAAATTGAAACTAAAACCAAGCCTATCTAAGGATAAAATAAAAATTAAATTACTTCTAAATAAGGGTACATAAAAAAGTGTTTTCTAGAGTATTTTAAAAATTAGTCTCTAAAGTAGTTTTGACTTCTCCCACATATTTAACTACAATTTATATGTCATTTCCTACTCTCAACCTTGACTCCCTCTGACTTAGTTTCCTCTTGTTTATGAACCCTTGCATAATGATAGCAACATAGGTTATAGCACCACTATCAAGCCAACAAGTGTTTGGACATATATTAAGTAAGTTAGACTTAAAACAAACTAGAGTTAAGGATCTTCCTTCATTTTTGTTTCTTAACAAAGACTTGAACTTAGTGTAATTTTTTCTCTTATGGCCAACTTGCTTATAGTGGAAGCATGTGATAATTTTTCAAATGGCAGCCTGTAACACTATGGTTTTGATTGGCATTTTTATCATGTCCTTAGGCACCATGATTTTTGATAGAAACTATGTTCTTATTATATTTATGATGACTAGAACCCTTAGTGTGGGATTTGGTTGAAAGGTCACGAGGTTATTCTTACTCTAAAAACTCTTAAGTTTGTCTTCCTTAACAATGCATTTGGTAATCAAACAATTTATGTTTCAAGTTTTATTTAAGATAATAAAGGTAGTTTTGATTTAGTTAAATTCAACAAGAGTGAAATTCAAGACATGAAGGATCATAGAGGCATCATCTATGACTATCTTATGATCTTTAAGTTTTTCTGTAGATCATTTTTAGAATATGTTCCTTGACATACCTAGTATTATCATATTTCATACTTTTTGATTGATTCATTAGGCATAGTCAAAATCTCAATAATGATATTAATATTGTTAACAACAAATGAAATTGTATAATCAAATAAAAACATATGCGTATTTATTTTGGGCATTAATAAATTTTCATATAGAGCCAACTTTAAGAATATTTCTAATATTTAAAAGTACATTCTCTTTGGGTAGATAAACTATTAAATTCAAAATATATTTATAAAATAGTACTTTATGAAATTTCAGTTAAAGTACACAATGACATTTTTTGAGTAGGTGGTTGTATACAATAATTGTATATCTAATAATTAAAATACAGAGTCCACCTTAAGAATATTTCGAAATTTAAAATTATATTCCTTTAGGCAAATAAATTATTAAATTTAAAATATCCTTATAAAGCAATATTTTATAAAACTCTAACTAAAATAAACTATGGCCCCTTTAGACAGGCAGTTGAATACAATAATTATTTATCTGATAGTTAAAATACATATAGTCAATCTAAGAATATTTTAAAATTTAAAAATATATCCCCTTTAGATAGATAAATTATTAAATTCAAAATATTTTGCAAAACAATACTCTATGAAACTCTAGTTAAAATACACAATAGCCCTTTTTGGGTAATCAATTATATACAATAACTATATATTCTTTAGTTAAAACACATAAAAAAACTCTCCATGGGCAAATAGTTGTGTACAATAACTAGTAAAATAATAGACCCTTACATAATGAAATGTTCCAAATTAATATAAATAAATCACTTTGGTGATAAATATTTATGCTAATTCATAAAACAATTTATATATGCAAGTAAATGCCCAAAATTAAAAATTAACAGATATTTACCAACAAGTGCACATATTAGTAAATAAAAAAATAAAATTTAATTAATAATAAGTGCATATATCATTATAGAAGATATATGAAACCAATAAATTAGTAAAAAAAGATCAATTAATAATAATTACACATATTAATAGTTGAATTAAACCAATATGCTTCAAAATATATATGAATGCATTCTTCCTCAATAAAAATTTCATTTCTAAATAAACAAGTATTTAAATATATTAAATTGAGAATGTAACAAATATATATATATATATATATTTGTATATACAACAATAGAAAAATTACAATGCTTTATTGATTCAGGATATGTCAAGATATTTTCCTGTATTTTTATTTCCAATATATATATATATATATATATATGAATAACCCAAATTTGTTATCATAATTAAATTAGAGGAAGAGAAAATGTAAATTACTAAAATGAGAAAAAAAAAGAAACGAAGCAAAAGTTCACATTTTAAATCTTGCGCATTATCCATTAGAGATCCTACACGTTCCTTTACTAAAACTATTCCCGTGAATTACTAAACAAAATTTAATAAAACTATTCACGTTTAGATAATATTACTAAATAGGTTTAGATCCTGCGTGTCTCTATTTTTTTTTTAAGTTTTTCGTACAATATTTAGTTATTTACGTTTTCATATTTTCAGCTTAATTTTTAAAAATTTAATAATTAGATGGGCAGGCGTCATGTAGCCTTGCTTTGATTATAGAAGTCCCCTCTTTTTCTTTTGGGGTTTGCTACGACTACAATATAGCCTTTACTATTACTCGACACTCTGTTAAATGGGCAACAATAAAAAGTGAATTATGAAACCTCAATGGTGGGTAACAACATGTAAGTTGCTTATTGTTACACATGATATAAATTATAGTCTATGCAAATCAACAAACAAATCAAAGTTTAAATTTAAATGCAATATATTTATTTGACCTTAAGAGTGCCAATCACATTGTTCAATCAACAAATTATACAAATTTAAGACTTCATAGATTTATTGTAATACAAGCTAAAGCCCTAACATATCGCATTTAAGCAAGCATAATAAGAAAAGGATAAGACTTATAAAATTTAATCAATTCGAGTTATTAATTCATATTAGTGGACTTTGATATTAGGATAACTTAATTGGTCATATGAATTTACAACGCTATCATAACATTAAGTGAAAGCATACTTGTATTTGCCATGGTGAGAAAGCGTACATGTATTTGCCATGATAATACTAATACTAAGTGTCTTGAACTAGGCTCTTTTATCCAATTTCTTCAGAAAGGTGACTATTCAACAGGGCAAGCAAGAAATTATGATCTCTTAATATTTTTCGGAAGTGGAGTGGTAACTTAGTTATTCTATTATTGTAACCCTAAAACCTCACCTATTATAAGCTTAATAGGATAGCAGTCTGCACTATACTGCCTAATTATATCAATTAATAAAGGTGCATAGTTCACAAAGTTGATTACTAATATAATTAGGCTCAATACCATCATCAAATATGAATCATATAAATAACAGTCTATTTTACTAAAATACACAAATATAATTAATAAAAATTCATAAAATTCTTACAATAATTTCTTCGGTATAGACCAGGGAATCTATATTATTTTAATTAACTCATCCACCTAAAGAACAAATTGCAGTGAAGGACCCTCAACACCTTATATTAGTAACATATATATATATATATACCAATACATAATAATTATGGTTTGGACATATGGATATATATTAATATAGCCGGTATTTTATTATTATTTTTTTCTTCTTCTGGGTGCGTAATGCTAAAACTGGTATATAATCTTATGAAGAATTAAATTTAGGTGCATGTCCAAGACTACGGATAGTGTGTGTGACGTCATTCATGACATGCATATCTGTATAATGGATGGAGAACCGAATGCTGCAAACTACAGCAGAAAAAGAGAGAATATGGAGAGAACTATAGAGGAGTACAACACAAGAAGATAGACTCCTTCTTTAAATATGTAGTTGGCAGGCTTGTACAGATAGCCCAAGGTGATTATCATTAATCTAGCACCGTTTTGACGAGACCTTAATTGCTTGAATGAGCAAAATGCTGTCCCTTATAATTGGAAGGGGAGAGGTTTCTGGAAGGAGAAAAGCATTCGGATTAATTACAATTTATGGAGAAATTGACGTCGTATGGCTGAAAAAAATATAAACTAAATATATGAGACTAATATTAAAAAATAATTTTTAATATTAAAAGTTCTTAATCTGTTTCTCTTTAATTACATTCCCTTCAACATTGTAAATGAAACATCTGTTGTAGATGATACATTTGCGAAAAGTTTGGGGGTTATTTGTTAGAATAGAGTGCACCAAAACCAAACATCCGTGGCAAACAGCTTTTTGCTACAGAGCATGCACACATAAAAGATTAATGGCAGACACAATACAAGCCACAAAAAGTCATCCCCTATGCCCATTCATGTCACCATCCACAACGACTTCAAAAGTTAAACAGTGTCGTCCACTCATGACAAGTTCTATTACATCTAAAATATACTTATATTTATTGATAAGTAATTCAGTCTCTTTTTTTTTTTTTTCTTTGGGACTCTACCATAAACTTTCTCGTATTTTGATCTTTCAATGTTGTCAATCATATACTAGCCCACTTAGTCCATGTCACACACAAATTTCAGATTTACTATCTTCTTTTAGGATGCCAAAATTAAACCATTTACTGTAGAATTAGAAACACCCGCCAGTTACGAGTTCCATATATTATGTGTGCACTTTTTTGTTTTTTAATTTCTCAACGTATAATGTAAGATTACATCATTCACAAAGATATCTTCCTATTATATAGTCATTTTCTTGTAAAACATAAATACCAATTCGAACAAAAGTTTTCAATTTTCAGAATTCTTCCCTCCTTGTAATATATTCTTGGGAAAAAGTAGATATTCTGCTCTCCATTATGAGTTGTCGCATAAAAATAAAGTTATAATAATCAAATACTAGTTTTGGACGTTTACGTCATTATAAACATCAAGTGAGATAAAATTGAAGCTAGACTATCTGATATATAGTTTTACAATATATACCAATTAGTCTTGCGTGATAGTTTTAGTTCTAGACATTCGCCTAGGGGCTTTAAATTAACATAGTTTAAATCTACTTATTATTGCAATTGTACAATAAACATAAACTCAAAATTAATTATCCAGGAAAAAGTTTTAGAATTTGATGGGACTGAACTGCGGCACGCAGGACAATTGGAGTTATTTAGGGTTCCGTGTATGTACTATGTACTGTAAGTGTGGTGAACGTCAAAGGCAAATAATTGTACATTGGGCCCTTTTGGATTGAGAAGAAGATCTACCATAATTTGTAAGAGCCCCTAACTCCAAACTCGTCTTCAAAGCTTTCGTTTTCTTTTTCTTGGGGGTGGTGGGGGAATATCCGAATACAAGAGCATTGAAAACGAAAATAGCTCCATTTTCAGCTTAATGGCATACAAGTACCAAAATTTGGAAATTGGCCTAGATAGGAATCATAATGTGTTATCGTGCATGTCTTATACATGATATTATTTTATTCGTACCTGTGCTAAACTTGTCCTATCATATATTTATTTTGCGCATACGGAAGGCAAAGCAAGAGGCCTAGTGGGCATATTTTCATTTGCGTGAAAGTTAAAGCAAACTGATCAGGTACAGATGAGGTCGAAATGTTTTTTATGGTCAATGTATGCTTTTGAACTTTGAATCCCATATACAAGGATCGGAATCCAAAAGGTTTGGTATAATATCACGTTGATAATTTTTATTAAATTCAATTATCTTTCTCCTTGTAATTGTCAAAATAGAACTAACTAAATAGGTCAGCCATTGAATTTAAAATGAAAGTACGGTTGAAACTTAGCCCATGAATTGATACTTCATATGACACCAATCTCAATCTTTTAATATTAAAATAAAATTAATGTCAAGCGTTCAATTCTCTAATGTCTTAAACTTTTTCCTGCATCTAAGTTAAACTGTCCTAATTATAGATAAGTATACTTAAATCCTTCCATTTATATTGAACTGATACCTTCAAGTTGATGTTTAATGATCAGTGTGGTCTTTTTTAGGAGACATTTGATTAGCTAAGCAATGCTTTAAAAGATAGTGCATAATGCGTACAGATTTGTATTTAACTTTTCTTTTTAATTTCGGTCGGATTTGTTATTTAATTTAGCAACTGGAAATGGCAAGCTACGTGAGGACTTCTGGTTGAGGAGTGGATCAAAAAAACCCAATGACCCATTGGGTTTGTAAAACAGTAACCATTAGGATCTTTTTTATTTTATCATTAAACCCATTGGTCCTAGAAGAGGACTTTTCTCTTTTTGTAACTTCTTGGGCCTTATGAGCATTCCGTACCCCAGTTGTTGCCGAAATCCTTCCCTTTACCATTATGATACTAGGCCCAATAAACTTATGGGCTGACGTTGATGAGAGGCCCAACTAGTTTGAGGATTCAATTTCAGAAAGACAAAAGGCTAACACAATTCTACTTCATTTATGATCTGACGGGTCGGTGTAATGGCAATCATCTTCCTCGGTGTACACAACTGAATCATTGGTTTGTGATATTGAATGGTGTAGTTTGCACATCACTCCACAGCTGTATTACTTTTTTTTTTTTAATAAATGATGGAACAACTGTAATACTTAAAAGCTTAGCCAAAAGTTAAAGGACACGGTATAATCAATACAGTGAGATGACACAATTTTGATAACGAAATAAAATCTCAGCGATGGATTTTTGGTTGCAAGCCTACCAAAGAGATTACCTAATTTTTTGTTTCGATCTGAGTCGAGGAAGAAGAAAAGGAATGTATTCAAAAATCATTCAATCATATGTAATTTCTTTTTGGTCGATAATTAGGTTGAATTGTATATGATCCTCTTAACTTTTTTTTTTCTTCTTTTTTGTTATTTTAGTAGTCACCGAAAGTGTTCTGTAGATTCAAATACAATATGGGAAGTTCAAAAACAAATTTACGGTGGACATGGGTAATAATAATCTGTACACGCGATGTCTTCAAAACATGGATTTGTTCAATTGAACAAGAGTAAGGAAAGGATTCGAGAGATGAGGAAAATTATAAAATATTTAAAGAAAAATGGATATAGTCAAAATACGAGGTTTGAGAGTTGAGAGATGCTAGATGATTTTAGGAAAAATGTCAACAAAGATTTTATATATTAATATTTAAATATTAAATTAAAATAATTAGTTTTGGTATATTATGAAACAAGGGTTTCAACCTATGATCTTTTGCCAACTACTTAGGTCATTCATCACATAATTTTATTTTAATTATTTAGTCATAAATAAATATTATAACAAATGAATTTTTTTTTTGTAATTTTATTGCTATTACAACATTGTAAGCCAAAGATAATTTTACTTAATTTTATTATGAGGTCATGGTGATAGTAATTTTTTTTTAATAAAAAGACGCAAATCTTTTAGAATAAAGAATAGAAAAATAAACAAAGTGAGAAACGAATCTAAATTCTTTAATACTTATACCTAAAGAAAATAATAATCGTGTCAAGGCTTTGGAGCAAATGTTATAAAAAAAATTATATTTTATAATGAACTCCAATTATGGTAGTCCAATTTATGAGAATGTGAATTTTCTGCTAAATTGTTTAAATTAAATTTGGATAGTTTAGATTTTATATTTATTTATTTTTATTTTTTAATATAAAAAATTATTTATTTATAAGTTGATAGTTAAAAATTTTTATTTATTTTACATTTATTTATTTTAAAATTAAAAAAAATCAAATATAAAATCTACACCACCCAAATTTTAATCTTGATGATCCAAATACTCCTTGCATTTAATTTATGACCAGGCTGAGAGCACATGGAATCCAACTATTCATTCTTCACCAGAAAATGTTTGTTAGTCTAGGTCTGTCAAATTCATAATACCTTTTCTCCATAATTCCCTTTTATCTTTGATTATCCACTAATTATGTTAATTTGCTTTAATTACGCGTTTAGGCACTTTGGCTTTTCAGCTTGTAATCTTCCTTCTTATATCTTCTTCTAGTGAATAAAATAAATGAAGCAAGGATGGTGGCTACAGCCTGACTTCGTAGCGCGTGTAGCCATGGGCAGCTATTGGACAGTTGAACTGTGATTATATACGAAAGCGTGCAGTGGCTAACCCCAAAGCGCGTGGTTTTGCATGGATCTGAAGTACTGGGGTCATTGTTAGCTATCGAATAATCAAATCTTTCAGCGGTAAGAAAGAATAATGATGCTCGTCAGCACCTACTGTATATGTTTGCAAAACCAGCCTTGAATCTCATCTCAAAGTCACCACCGTCTTCAAACCTGTGCTCAATCAATTATCAACTTCTTGCCTGTAAGCTTTTTTGCTTCATTTACTTTTATTCATTTTCCTTTTTTCTGTGTATTGGCCTGGCGTTATTGTTACCGGAAACATGCAATTTCTGGGTTGTCTATCTTTTAATAATGAATCTCCATAGGCTGCTACAGAAAATCCAATATCTGGATTCGCTTTTTTTTCCCCTTCACCCATTTATTTTCAGCTAAATAGCTGAGATTTTTGAGTTGGGTATTTGTTTCCTGGGATTTTGTGAGTTGGGTATTTGCAAATTGTAACTGTATATCTACTTCTACAAGTTTCGGCTTTTGATTCCCAGGTTAAAATCTTGATGAGCCCCAGTGGTGATGAAGCTGCGGGCTTTTGATGAAGGAGCAAAACCCAATATCTCTTGTTTGAGTTCAATGTTGGATGTTTGAGAAGGGGAATTTTCTGTGAGATGCATTCTACCTACCAGCATTTTGATTGTATTTGAGGAAGAATTGGTGCTTTTCTTCGTTTTGGTATCGGATTTGGGGATTCTGCGACAAATCTGTGACTGAATCAACTTAAGCGAATTTGGATTGGTTATTCTTACTGGATTAAAAATTGGGTATCGTTTTAGAACATAGCGTATACCAGAAATTTCATGCTAGGGCAAGTATCGTCTTAGTGTTTCAGAAGGGTTTAAGTATCTTTTCCAGGGAGAAACATGCAGCGTGTAAGATTGTCATCTCAACAGGCGCCAGTACACAAGCTTGGAGATCCTCAAATGACATTATCCCCTAAGTTTAGGCTAGCTGTGATCCAATCTTCTCTGGCAAATCCTTCACGGGAGTTAGAGTTTGCTGTTAGAGGAGAACCCTTAATTCCTGGCCTTCCTGATGATGTTGCGCTCAATTGTCTCCTCCGCCTTCCCGTTCAGAGTCATGCTGCATGTAGAGCTGTCTGCAAGAAGTGGCATCTTCTACTTGGTAGTAAAGAGACATTTTTTACTCACAGGAAGCAATTGGGCTTGAAAGACCCTTGGCTTTTTGTCTTTGCCTACCACAAGTGCACTGGAAAGATCATGTGGCAGGTTCTTGACCTTACCCACTTTTCGTGGCACACTATACCTGCAATGCCTTGTAAGGATAAGGTTTGTCCCCATGGTTTTAGGTGTGTCTCAATTCCCCATGAGGGCACTTTGTTTGTATGTGGTGGCATGGTCTCTGATGTAGATTGTCCACTTGACCTGGTGTTGAAATATGAGCTGCAGAAAAACCGTTGGACTGTGATGAATCGGATGATTACTGCTAGGTCATTTTTTGCTAGTGGAGTGATTGATGGGATGATTTATGTAGCTGGGGGAAACAGCACTGATCTTTTTGAGCTTGATTCTGCTGAGGTGTTGGACCCTCTCAGTGGTAGTTGGCACTCTATTGCCAACATGGGAACAAATATGGCATCTTACGATGCTGCAGTTCTCAATGGAAAGCTTCTTGTGACAGAGGGATGGTTATGGCCTTTTTATGTCTCTCCTAGAGGGCAGGTCTATGATCCAAGAACAAATAACTGGGAAAATATGGCTGTTGGGCTTAGAGAAGGGTGGACTGGTTCAAGTGTGGTGGTTTATGGGCACTTGTTTGTTGTTTCAGAGCTTGAAAGAATGAAGCTTAAGGTTTATGACATGGAAAATGATACTTGGGAAGCCATAGAAGGTCCCCCTTTGCCTGAGCAAATATGCAAACCTTTTGCTGTGAATGCTTGTGATTGCCATATTTATGTTGTAGGTAGAAATCTTCACGCTGCAGTTGGTCATATCTCACGACTGAAACCAGAAGAAAGTTGTACAAAAAAATGGGGCTTCAGTGTTCGATGGGATGTAATTGATGCACCAGAAAGTTTCTCTGATTTGACTCCCTCAAGCTCTCAGGTTCTGTTTGCGTAGCTTTTCATTGTTTTCCAATATTCTGTGACGAATGTTGTTGAATATAAGTTTATATATAAATGCCAAAGGTCTGAAAGTTGGAGTAGCTGTGTGAGAAGATGCTTTTAGTAGGTACTGAAATGTATTAGTGGTAAAATCTTCTTGCGATTGCATAGTGCAGTGTTAGTTATACAATCTTGATTGCATTGATCTTTTTCTCCTTGATGAATGTTTTCTGTAGCATGATTGTTTTGTCACAAATTCTAGTCATATTTGTTTTATCAAGCCAAAGAAGAAATCTTCAAAAGGGCAATATTTTATTTATAACTGGCATTTCAAGCATAGATCTTTTTTCTTGTCAAGCCATTAATGGTTCCACTTGGCTGCAAACTCTGCTATCAAGGTGCTAGTTACTGTGATTGGAATCTCAAACTGTGTAAAAATATCACGTGGGAAATCCTTCTATATGAATTCAATCATGAAACCTTTGTCGCATTTGATAGCTCTTTGTAGTCCCTGTGAATTGCTTGACGCTTTATGCGTAAATTATTTTAATTTTTTGTTGCCAACAGTAAATTATTCAAATAGGTAGAAGATGCTTGTTGTTCACCTGCTCATTTGTTATGGCTATACGCATATACAAAGTGAAGAGATATAAATGCATTTCAGGGCCATTTATTGTTTCGTGTTGTTTAAAGATCGCATGCAATTTGTGTTACCTATGCAAGGCTGGACTCTCTTGTCTTCCTCTTTGCTTCTTGTCATATTGCTCTGTTTCATGTTATACTAGAGCTAAGTGAAAATTATGCTGTATAAAAGACTCAAACTCAATGCTGATTGGAATTTTAGCCAATATTGACATCACAAACTATGATTCATCTAGGATCTGAGTAACTCTTCCGTTTGAAAGTCTAGAAGTAAATATCTTTTATAGTTTCCCCTAAACTAAGTTCTCACTGACTTGGTTTTAGTGTTATAATTTAATTTATAACCGGTTGACTGAGCAGCACTTGCATGTTCAAATTGCTTTGCTTATGGCTATTTACCACATTTTCCTTGAAGAAGATTCTTCTAAGGTGGCCTAAACTCTGGAAACATCATATTATTGTTTTCCTTATGCATGGAACCTTAAATATTAATATCATCTGTTAACCACTAAAGTAATTTAGTAGCTATCCGAACTATAAGTCTTTTAGGCAGACATATACTATTGGGTGCTTTACTTGGGAAGCATCTGCCTGGAAATTCTGGAGCCTGATCATGCTTCGTGGTGGGATAGGCACCTGGGGTTAATGAATGAAACTTCTTCTGCAGATTAGTTTTGCAATATTATTCACAGAATAAATCGTTTAAATTATTGCTTTCTCTGACATCGTTTTGCAATTATCTTGGCATGCATTTCAGTTGTCCAATAGGATTCTGAGATCCACAGCTTGATAATAGGAATTAGGTTCCAAGTTGTGTACCTTTGGTGGCATTTAAGGTTAAAAATTGCTGAATTAGGAGAAAGAACGTGGCTGATAAAATCCATTATGGCTCAGAAACCACAGCATTTGAAATTACTATTAGCACATATATAGACTTGGAAGGATATAATATGTGTGCTCAAAATTTTGTACCTCCTGTCCGTTATAATTGGTTCCCTTCCCCCCCCCCCCCCACCCCCCCTTCTTTTTCTCTTTTCTTTTTTTTTTGTAAGTTATTTTTCCATTTTAATGATAATGAGCTACCTTTAGCAAAAGAAATTTGACACCAGAAGATGAACGCGTAGCATCTATTAATGGGAAAAACTGACTGATGCATGTGTTGACCTCGTTATCCACATTGGCTAGATGCTGTTTGTGGGATGGCTTATGTCAAAGATTGTGGTGCTATACTGTGTTCAGGAATTGATTTAACACTTGTAGTTGGCGTCTACTAATTGTATGTTATCATTCAGCATTTGATCAGTGTTGATTAAGGCATTAAGCCATGAGCATTGCTGAAGGATATGAAATTTCTCTTACCTGAGTTGCTTGACCCAAATCTTGTTATGAAAATTAAAATGATATATATTCCACATGCTAGAACAAGTGCTTCACTTTAAGAAATCTTTGCTTCAATGGGCAACCAGAGCAGATGCAAAATTGGGTGTGACCAATTATGAGGTGGTTTAGTGGTTGAAATGAGTTTTTTCTATAGCAGAAGATGGGTTAGGCATGGATGAAAATAGATATTGAGACTAAATGATTTGATGATAGTGAAGCTTCAATTGTGTGCGATATTATTTGCTTGATTGTCACTCCTGAGAGGAGAGTTTCCTTGTCCTTTTCAGAAGGAAAATTGTTGTCCTTTTCAGCTCAGTTGCAAGTCGGTAAATTTGGCTTCCTAACGGACGACAAACCAATACTTTATACCTTATCGTTATTCTACCAACGTGACTCGTATATATATATATATAGAGAGAGAGAGAGAGAGAGAGAGAGTTTTTTGGGGGGGGGGGGGGAGGTGGGGTTGTAATGTAGGAAGTCAATTTTGTCATCAAAATTTGTAATTTACTACATAGAAATTTATGCACGTGAACATATAAAATAAATTATATGAATATTTCTGAATTTTGATGAAATTATATAAATCTTCCATCTACTTTCAAATATATATAGACTTATGTTAAAATAAAAAATTATAGTGCATTTTAATCTAATTTTAATTTTTTTAACTAAAATGTTTATCATTAATTTAAATTTTGTAAAAAATTTAATGAAAATAAAATTTACTCTTTTTTAGTTTATATTTGTGCATATTTAAAAATAAAATTTATTTATTTTTTATTTGTATACATTTGGATATATTTGTATATTTAAGTTAATCAAGAGTATTTTAATTCTGAAATTTAAAATTAGAGTAATATATATATATTAAAAATTTTAAAAAATTGTGAAATTTCAAAAAAATTAAGAAAAAATTTATGACGTGCATATGCACACACACAGATAGAGACAGAGAGTAATCTACTTAGGGCATTAAGTGAGGCCTGTACACACATAGAGACAAGAATAATCCACTTGGAATATTTAGTCATAGAATGTTAAGAATATTAAAAGATATTTTAAAATAATTTTTAATATATAAAATGTTCTAATGTGAACATTACTGTCTTAATTGTTCAATGTTGAGATAATGTTGACATGCACATGTAGGGTAATCCACTTCCTCTGTAGTAAAGGATCCCAAAATTGTCTCTACATTATCTCTTAGTTATTTTTTTTCTTCTTCACAATAGTCTGCAATGAAAATTGTGCTCTCACACAATTTTCATTGCAGACTATTTGAAAATTGTGCTCTTTCACAATTTTTACACACGTGCATGTGCGCACACACATGTGCACACGCATATACAAGTACAAAGTAATCTACTTGTGGCAATGTTGAGATTATTGCAAGATAATTTGAAAATAGTTTTTAATATATAAAACTTCCTAATGTGAACATCACTTTCTTAATTGTTCAATGTTTAGACAATGTTAACACACACAGAGGCACACACAAAGTTATCCACTTGGGCCATTTAGTGAGATAATATTGAGATTATTCAAAAATATTTTAAAATAATTTTTAATGTACAAAACACCTTAATGTAAGTATTACTATCTTAATTGTTTAATGATAGTGACATAGAAGTGGGCTTTTTACCTTGCTACATTCATTTGTTGGTCCTGCAAGAATATGTGATGAACATTTATTTTAAGGTTCTTTCTTTGGTCCAACCTTAAAAATTGGCTGCACTTTTACGCCTACTCATGTAGCCTCTTCTGATTGGGATACATGGTGTTGACGTAGAAATGTAGGTTGATTAAATTATAAAGTGAAAATTACAAAAGAACCCAAGAGAGAGGAGAAATATTTTATTTCATTGACATTTTAGCCTTAAATATTTTATATTTTATAGTTAGTAACTTATTGCCCTTAGTTTGATAGAATTTTTAACTAACTCCCTTAACTTTATGTTTCCAAACCCCCCCCCAAATCCCTTCACGAATCCTATTCTTCTACTTTCCTTGTTTTCCTAATAACCCTAAATTAAATACAAATCGATAAATTATGATTGTGATCTTGAATAGTTATTCCTTGTCATTAGAAACTTGCCTTTGAAATTTAGTTTTGAATTTTCATCATGTTTTTGGTGTGTTTATAGAGCTTCTAAATTAGTTCAATAGTCATTTGACTGTTATTAATGAAACAATATGATCCAAAAGGATAATAATCATTTAATTGTCATAATTTTTAAGTTTTTAACAATTCTGTTTTTGATCATTTGAATGTTTCAAGTTATTAGTTAACTATTTACTTTTAAAGTTCTACAAGATTGCTCTTTGCAACCCATCAACTGATTGATGGACCCAAACCAATTGATTGATGGTTCTCATCAGTCAACTATTCCATTCTGTCAGTCAACCATTGGTTCTATATTTTCAATTCTTTCTTCTTTACATTGAACCAATCAAATGATTGCTTATAGGCATATTTTTTTAAACTATCTCCAACAAGTTTTTTGACATTTTGGGCAACACGAGAAATTTGATTTCATCCATGATAGCAAGCATTCAAGATCGTCAATATAAACTTGGATTCGGATTTGCTCAAGTTGACGCGGGAACCGGAGCGCTCATGTTGCCTTCATCTCAGTCGTTCAACACATCTGATCGTCGAGTAGCTGCCACGTACATTAATGGAATGCAGCGTTTCAACTCCAATATTTCCCCCTTCTGAAATTGTCCGGAATCGCTGTGTTTCATGCGATGAATGCTATCGGCTCTGCCACAACCCTTTCCCTCCTTCCCAAAATGCTGCACAATCAAAGCCTGTGAACCCATCGTGCACCTGAATCTACTCAACCTCCAATGAAGTCTCCAGTTGCCTTCCCTGATGTCGCAGCCGCTATTCAAGTCCCCTAACCTCCATTAAAAGATGCTGACTCATATATACGGTGAGTCCCTAGCCTCCATTCAAATCTGATATCGATGATGACTCATGAGAAGACTCTACCACTCTGTTTTATAAGATGAATTCGATATTTCCTATGTCACTTCCTATGCTATTTTGATGCTGCTTGGATCAAATCTAACAGCAGCCATTCAAGTCTAATCGGGAATATCTACAATGCCATTCCATCACTTTTGGCGTAATGGAACCAAGAAACAAGTTCCATTTTTGTTTTCCCTCTTTGCAACAAAATATATATAAACCCATTCTTTCCAAATTCCTAATTATAAGTAAAATGTGAAATAATACATCCAAGAAAGTTTTGTGATGGTTTGGTAAGAAAATGGCATTGTAGATATAATACGCGAAAAGGAAGGGATGATGCTTCTTGGAACGAAGAATATGCAAAATAATACAGCCAAGAAAAACGGAAGCTTCTTACAAAAAATGACAGCTACAACCGTTTATGGAACAAAGCTTATGCGTGGAATGAACAATAGTGGCAACTGTTTATGGAACGAAACAACAGCTCCGGGGAGAGAGCGACCAACAGAGAGAGAATGGAACCGTGGAACAAACGAAAAATGGAAGCTTCTTAGAAAAATGGTAAGGAGGGAACGTGCAAAGAAAGAACGAAAATGGGAGCTTCTTTTTTGCGCTAACTTGAGCTGGGTGCAAATAGCATACTGAACGGAATGAAACAGAGGCAAGGGGAAGGAAGAGATGTATTCTTCAAAATGGAGCACCTGAGATGGTACTAGCAATGTGGCAGCTTGGTGAGCATCGATCGCGTGGACTACTATGATTTGAGAAGCAAACTCTAAGAAAAAAAATTCAACACACCGTTTCATTAATTTTTCAACGACGTGGGAACTTCTTGTGCGTCGGATTTCTTGAACGGGTTAGATTCTATCAAAATGAGCAATCATGTTCCCGCTTTAAATTGAGCAGATCCGTTTCCTATAAACTTAGAAAGAGTCAAGCATTATGGAAACTTGTTTTGTTAATAACCCAACATTAAGTACAAATCCACAAATTACAAATGCGGTCTTACATAATCATGCTTTTTCATTAGAAACTTGTTTTTGAAATTCAGTTTTGAATTTTCATCATATTCTTTGGTGTATTTAGAGAGTTTTCAAATTAGTTCAATAATTATTTGACTATTATTAGCGAAATAGCATAATCTAAAAAGTCAACAACCACTTTAACTATCATAATTTTCAAATTTCTGACAATTCTGTTTTTAATCAATTGATTGTTCCAAGCCATTAATCAACCATTCACTTTTAGAGTTGTACAAGAATTTTTTTGGTAACCCATCAATCAACTAATAGACTCAGAACAATTGATTGATACCTTGTAAGAACTCATTAGTCAAACGTTCCATTCCATCAATCAACCATTTGTTCTTTGTTTCTAATCCTTTCTTCTTTATGTTGAACTAGTTGAGTGATTACTTATAGATACATTTTTTCCAACTTTCTCCCGTAGATTTAGGTATTCTATGCAACATGAGGGATTCAATTTCATCCATGAAAGTAGGCGTTCAAGATCTTCAATCTATGCTTAAAAAGATTTAAGTATTATGGAAACCCACGTCTCTGCTTATTAAGGTTTGAAAAAGATCATGGGGAAGGAATCCACAAAGTCTTTTTTCAATCTCCGCTTAGAAAGATTCAAGCATTATGAAAACCCACCTTTTTATAGTTGTTATTCTCATATAAGCAAGTTTGTTCATTAGCTCCATCATATCTATTGTTCTCTAAGCTTATGAGGGGTTTTGGGGTTCACTAGAAAAATAAAGAAAGTTAGGGAAATTAATTAAGAATTTTTACCAAAATAAGAGCAATGGGTTAAACATAAGATATAAAGATATTTAAAATTAAAATGTCAATGCAATAAAATACTTTTCCTTTCCTTGAGTCTTTTCTATAATTTTTATTTTATAACTTAGTCAATTTACATTTTCATGTCAATGCCATGGGTCCCAATCAGAAGAAGATACAGTGATTATACGAATGAAACATTTACAGTGAAAGCACTGGAAAAAAAAAACTTATCATAATATATTAGAGTGACCAATGAAAAATAAATAGTCTACATAAAAACATTCAAAATATTTAATGGTCATATAATCTATTATACTTTTGTAATTATTATTTAAAGATAATTATATGTTTTATTATTTTTTTAAAAATAAAAATATTTTAATCATATCATATTTCATGTATCCCTTTTTTTTCCCTTTCTATTCCCTCAATTTTTTTTTTTCTTGTGTACCAAAGATAGTTACTCTCCGTCATCAGGGCCTTTTTACCTTTTTGGTCAAAGGATCAGAGTGGCCTAAATATTGTGATTTGAGAAAAGCTCTAATCAAACCCAACCCTCTTATACCAAAAATCACTAGAATGATACCCCTTTCCAAATATGACCAAGAAGGCCTAATCTGTGTGGCCCATTACCTGGTGCTTCAAGTGGACAGTGGAGTGGATCTAAAGAGAGTGGTTACAGAAAGATAGAAGGAACCATAGCTTGTTCCGCGAGCGAGAGCAAGAGAGAGGGGCATAAGGATGGGTGCAGTGACGACGGCAGTGATAGCAATAGCGGGAGTGATTCTGGGTTGGATCACCATTGAGATCGCCTGCAAACCCTGCCTCGACAAAGGCCGTGAAGCCATCGACCGCAACCTCAATCCCGATTACGATCCCGACGACAACATTCGCGCCCCCCTCAACCCCAACACCTCCGATCCCGATTCCGTATCTCCCACCGCCGCCTCCGCCATCAAATCCATCTGAGCTGTAACGACCTTCATTATCCATCACTCGACAAGGTTGTCTTTTTTTTTTTTTTTGTTGAGAAAGCGATGATAGGCTAATTTTAATTTCTGTTTTGTGTGATCGATTAATGGTGCTGAAATTTGGATGTGAATTTGGAAATTATCATTATATTAATATTACTGAACGAGGATTTCATTGTGGTATTAAGCCTCTTATCATTTATATTTTCACACTTAAGTTGGATTTAAATCATACGTTAGATTGAATATTAAATTTTGAGTCAAAATTATTTATTTGTTAACACGATGTTAAGATATAAAAGTAACATTAAACAATTTTATTTTTGAAAAAACGTATATTATACCAAAAAAATTACTTCATTGATAAAAAATAAAATAAAATAAAATAAGCTGAAAGTAATTTTTAGAACAAAGATAGGTGTAATCTAATCAAATTTAGAGAGAAATTAGTGTAGTTTACTTTATATTCAATTGGTATTCTCTTCCACAATGAAAATTAAAAGAATAAATTACAATGATCTCAGGTTTAAAGAAATATCACAGGATGGCCCTTTGGCTTCCACTTTTACTTTGCCCTTCCTTGTCGGTAATTTCTGCTAGACAAATTTAAAGCTTAAAGGAAATGACCAATATGTCCATTAATTTGACTTCAAATAGCTGATGTATAGCATCACACATTTGTTCACCCTTTCTTGTTTTCACCTTTGCCATTTCTTTCAAAACACTTATTCTCGCCTTATCCAAAATAGTTTATTTGCAGACATGAGGAAGAGATTGCAAACATAGCCTTAATAGAAATTATTCATACTTGGACCAATACTCCTAATTCCGCTTATACAAGTAACGTTTATTTCATAAACAAGTTCAAATGAATTTGCAGAACGTATGAAATAGCTGATAAGATTATACCCTGATATACTAACATGAAATATCTATATATATGGCATCGTTCTCTAGATTATATTAAGTACACCAACAATACTTTAAAATACTTACAGCATAACAAGAGTGTACAAAAACTTCAAGAAGATCATATGCCAAACACACAAGCAAAAAGATGATACATTATACAAAAAGAGAGGAAAAATAAAATAATAAATTACAAAAAATTTTCTTAAATTTTATTGAAATTACACAAATTTCAATAAATTACCTAAATTTATCATCTTAATGAAATAAATAATAAATTGCACTAATTTCTCTTAAATTTTATTAAAATTACATAAATTTTTTTATTGTTAAAATTTTCTTTTAAAATAAAAAGTTGAACTATACTATAATTTAATTTTCAATTTTTTGATTAAAATACTCTCTACTAATTTAAATATTTTCTGGTTGAATTTGTTTATTATAAATAAAAATGTTTATTTATTTATAATAAAAAATAAATTTGAAAGGCTAAATTTATTTATTTTCTTATAATAAAATAATTTTTTTATAATAAATAAATTTAATCTTTTAAGTTTTTATAATAAAAAGTGAAAACTTAAAAGACTAAATTTATAATTTGTTATATTATTTAACGTATAAAATAAAATACTTATTAATTTCAAAGCAACGCAAACTCTATCAGTCTGTGTTTTAAAAAAATTAAAAAAATGAAAAAGATTTTAGAAACAGAATACTTTAATGATAAGTTTTTTTTTTTTAATTTAAATATGAGAGTCCAAAAGCCAATCACCTACAGAGACAGATTCATGTAATTATCCAAGCAGCATCAATGAGAGAACATTGCGACCGCTATAGTCAAGACAAGAATTCTACAGAATTGTTATAGCCTAATACAAACCTTTGTTGAGGTTTACAGGCTTTTGATTTTCTATATCTTATGAAGTATATGGAGAAGGAATAGGGCAGCTCCTATCTTTTGATTGTTATTTTGCACACAAATTGGATTCTATATTTAATAGATCACTAAAAAATAAGAATTGAGGAAGACAGCATCTCATTTCGTTCAATTGTCTAACCCACCCAGTGCCCTTAATTAAGAATTTAAATCACCTTGGTCCCTGGGGCAAATAGACGATTCTCACCTTGTCAAAAGGTCAATTTTTCAAGTGCTGAAGCCGTCTCGGGAATAATTTTAAAGGGGATGAATATGCTTTACAATTACAGTCTGTCGTCAGCAAATCAAAAAGAAAAGAGAGAATGAGCCGGGAAGGAAGGATACTACATAGTTACTGTACATATGACAAGGGATTAAACATCAAACTTCTCCCATGTCATCCACAAAGGAAAATTTCAAAAGTGAAATCGAGCAAAACACACTATGCGAGGTAATTGTATATCTGAGAGTTGTTCTTGTCTCTCTCCAGATACTCCCTATCAATGAGGCTTTCAATCCGTTTCTTCAAATCAATTGGTTTTATTGGAAATTTGAGCTGTTCACCAAAATCAATTCCCAATATCAGTACTCCTTATACAACAATAAGATAGAGAACGATCTTCATACATGATCACTTGTATTTTTAATCACACCCCACAACAATTTCACAACACTATCAGTGGTAAGTCAGTATACTTCTTTCTCTGAACACCAAGCACAACACTATTGTAACACGGAACTACTAGGGGATTGACAGGAATACTATTTGAAATGAATTACAGAACCGAAAGGCTGGATGAGTTTACCTGTTGGAAGAGTTCAGTAATAAGAAGGGTGTGACTCAGCACTTTCCTAGTTTTCATTATCCTCACGATGGCTGCATCAATCTGCAATGAACCGTGCCAACAGTGCAAATACGTTACAGATCATATTTCCGTAATATAAAGACACACACGGTATACCAGTACCCTGGCTAGTTGACATGTTCTCAACCATTGGATGACTTTAATGTGCAATGAACCATGCCAGCAATGTAAATATGTTACGCATCATAGTTTTATTTCCATAATATAAATACACATACATGGTATACCAGTACCCTGCCTAGTTGCCATGTTAACAACCATTGGAAAGGAGAAAAAAAGGAGGGGGGGGGGGGGGGGGGAGAGAAAGCGCGCGCGCAGGAAAAAGAGAAGGGGGGAACACACACCCATATATTAGTAAGTACCGAGTTGTAGTTAAATGATAGAAATGACAGAAAGAAAAAGAGTATTTACCTGATACTGACGGTCTTGGAAAACTCTTTCAGTAGTGCTAGTGTTCTCCTCCACTGTTTCCTTCATCTGAATTGCATTCACCTGTATTCCAAGACACAATTAGCTTGAAACAATACCTTGCAATGAAAAGTAAAGAGAATTAAAATCCATCATAAGCTAAACCTCGAACGTTCATGCAAGGACTAAACCCCACTGCTGTTAAACATAAATGAAAGCTAGAGATTCATTTATTCTGATTTCTGATCCCTTAAGTTCCCACGAAAGCAGTGGTACCTTTATACGGTAAAGGGGAGCTATAAAGGCATCATTAAAAACAAACGAGTCATCATCCTCCACATCTCTCCCTTTGGGAAACTGTTGCATGTTCATCAAAGGAAATTGCATTACGAGATATAAAGAGACCATAATTACAACCAAGAAAAAAAAAATGCAAATGGGTAATTCTGCAAATGGGCACACACTTTTTGTAGGACACGAACTTTTCCACATGCAAGGGACTGCAGAGTCCTTCTCAGCTCCTTATCCTCAATACTAGTGGCATCCTTGATATCTTGAAAGCTTAGTCTCTCAGCATCATTGAATAGCATTAAGACAACAGTCTGGAGCACGTTACACAAAACAAACCAGAATGTGTAAACTGAAGACAGCGAGGTATGCAGAACCAATAGAAAAATAGTGTGAAATACAGGACAGGTGGGAACATAAAACACAAAGAACTTCAACTTCTGAATTTTGGTTTCAAAAAGCCAACCTGAAATAGAGACACAGCCAACTCCTTTTTTCCTTTAGGAAACTCTGCCTTTAAGACACAGTGACCTAGTGAATTTTGCCACATCAGACGCCTTCCACTGTATTTGCTTAGATAGAACTCTTTGAAAATATCCTGTTAAAGAGAAAGGAAAAAAAGGAAAGGACCAAGTCAGGGAAGCCACTGAAAAGTATCAAGACCACCAACAGATAAAGAGCAGTCATTCATGGCTTATGCCGAACCTGGTACACATTTAATTCATGAGGAAGCCTAACATCCATGGGTGGATATGTCGGCCAGTACCTGCACTCATCCAACAACGCCAATCAGACTCCCCACAAAAATCAAGCCCATAGAAGTTACTGAAGATTACAGATAAGAAAGAAAAGACACAAAGCTTACCCTGTTGTTAAGACATGAACACTCATTTCAATTCCTGATGGAAGTTTTGTCCTCGCCTGGGATGACTGTTTGAAGGACTCATTTATTTCTTTAGATAATTCAATGTCCTGAGTTAGATAAATTTGAAGATATTTTGTAAGTTGTGGATACAAACTATAGTGGTTCGTGAAGCTGCTCAGATCATTGCCATTCACAAAGCAGTTATAAAAGTCTATAAAACCTAACACAAGATCTCAATATAAATGGATTTTTATCATAAAAAGATATCCAAATATTTTTTAGCTTGTTTAAGAAAGGCCATTTGATATGTCGGTATTTTTCCCCCCTCAATGAAAGCCAAACATACCACTCAATGTTGCTGCATATCGTTGCTATGCTATCAATTATGTTTGTGCACAAAATGCACTAGGAAAAGAGCATAAAACGTAATGGGATATTATAACATCTACCCAATTCAAGGTTGTGTTTTATGAAGAGCAGATAAGAGTATAAAACCATTTTCATAGTGACTACATAGCCAATCTAAATCATTAGTTTAGATCCCTCGAGTGATGTTTTAATTTTTATTGTAAGAAACATCAAATATTGTCCATCAACTTTTCAAACTAGAATCATGGTAAATTTGGATACTGATGGAACCCAAAGCATTCCTTGTATTATTTATATAAAATAGAGTTCGAATCCTCACTAAACAAAGGGAAAATGGGAATTAAAAGCTCTGAAATTACAAGGAAAATGAAACAAAAAGAAAAGAAAGGAAAAACAAAGATGAAGAACCCAGTTTGGCTTTTGTGAGGCCAGACTTCCTTCTAACACAAGTCATGTTCTGCTTTCCTTGCTTCTCCGGGTCTCTCACCATATGTCATCTCCTTCTAACCAACTTTCTCTCTCTCTGCCAGCTCACCCCCATTTTCTCGCTGTTAGGCCCTGGGCCAATGGGTGTGGGTCCATCATTACCTGCTCCAACAAGATTCACCTTGTCCTCAAGGTGAAAATTAGCAATTGGACAGGTAGACTCTTTACAATAAAAACCTTGTACTTGTTTCACCAAAGAACTGAAACAAGCACCTTCCCTCTCATAAAAACCAGCAACAGTAGCATGAACTAAACACATTCCCAATTTTCTTAGTAAGATCATGGATCCCTCCCGATGTTTGAGCACCACTACATTATCATCAGCATCCAAAGATGCTTGTCCATCACAAGTCCCCCAAGTCCCCTAATGCCATGAATTTTAGTGTAATCCCAAGTCTTTGTATAATACTTCAGACCATATAAATCAAAATCTTCTGTAGCACTAACATAAACATCATAATCAAGCTTGATGTGTAATCTCTCTTTGCAATCTTCTTTGCAACGTGGGAACTCTACAAACAACATTCCGTGATTTAAGTCAATAGAAGGACCTATAAAGCACAACTAAGGATTCACATAGCTCGGAATCTCTAGTCTTTTGCCCATGAAACCCACCGTAGCAATACTTTCAAAAAGATCAGCACCTCTATCAGCACAATATCACACATTGTCTCCAACCTCATGCAATTCATCTGCCAAAATTTGAGTAGCCAAATACTCAAAGAAATACTCTAAAAGATGATTCTATCCCTCTAATTCTACACCAAGGCCATCCCAATCAGGAAACCATAGCATACACTGAACTTCATTCCAAGGGATATGGTTTTGCCCTTCCTTGGCAATAATTGTCTCATATGGGTAACATGGGTCCTGTAAAATTCGGTCTCCTGACATTGATCGTTTACATATGGTTGTTTTACCTTTGTTGCATGACCCATTAATGGAAAATACAAAAGGAGACGCTTGCCCCTTGACACTAGAGGCATCCTCTGAATGTTGAGCCCCATTCTCTTTGATGACGGCAGTTAACTTCTTTGCCACATCATTAATGTAAAAGTAATTTAAGGCATCATATGGCACTGCCACATATTTCCTTGGTTTGCCTGATGGTTCCATGTCTTCCTCATATATTATTATGGATTTTATCACAATAAATGCAATGTCCTGAAGTTATCTTGGCCCCTTATATAAAAAATTTGATAGAATCACGTATCTATATCCAAATCAAAACCAGTGAAATAGGCACGCTTACTCACAAAACCATGAATTTTCCAAAGTGCCATACAAGGTTGTTTTGATTCTGTATGCCCTTTGAGTAATATTTCCCTGTCAATCCCCTTTTCTTTTGACTGGTTCTTTGTCGCTTCCCTCTTTCCCCAAATGACATTTTCATAGTTTGGGCACCTGCAACAGCAACTTTTGGTAACACTCTCAAAATTCCAGGAGCTAACCCAAGCCACTTCAGCATCTAGAGATGATACAACTCCTGCATACTCATTAAAAATGAGAACCCTTTTCTTTTTTCCCTCATTATTCTCCTTCTTCAGTGTTTTTCCTGCTTCATCTTCATCTTGCCCTTCCTCCATTAATAACAGTCGAAGCTGCTGGTCCTTACTCCTATGGTTTGCACTAAAAATCGCAACATGACAGAAAAAAAAATTCTTATTCCCTTGTTCTCACAGGCTTTGTACCTATGCTTCTTTGAAAATTATCTTCTCCATCTATCGATGAAGATGGAACACTGTTTGGAGATTTCTCACCTCTTTCTTGTGGATCTGGGCTTTTGTCCGAACCAAATGCAGCATTTTGGGCTAGGTTAGGATCATTAATGACTGATAGTTGACAAGTCTTGGCCTCACTCCATTTTGGACCCTTCTTCAAGTAGTTCTCCCGAGCCACTTCGATCATCAGATTGTTTTCTTTTTTACAACCCAGACTCATCGAGTAAATTTGGGCTCTGGGTTGGGTGAACTTAATCTCCATCTTCCTCAACATCATGTTCGAGGGAGTTCTTCAATGCACCATCATCTATGACCTCGATTAGCTGTCTCTTCTTCTAGATTGCTCTCACAAGCCGTTGCAGCTATAGATCCAACAACAAGAACATCTTCCAAATTTGCTTCTCCAACTTCCTTCACTTGAGGATGCGACTCTTCTATGGCTTCCGACTCCATCGAGATTTTCCCAGAAAACATCAAAGACTCTAGCTAATGGTCTCAGGTAAATTTCCCTTCAGTTTCTTCCTCAACATCCACTCTCCTCTTAATATGTTTCAGCATGTCATTCATAATTTCTTTCATATCTTGCATCACTTCCTTCATCTCTTTGCCATTTCTCCTCTTGTATCTCCCTCTTCCACCTAGTTAACACTTCTTTAGTCATTTCCTTCATCTCTCCCCTATCTCTCTTCTCCTGTATCTCCCTTATCTTGTTTCTCCACTTTGCAATCAGCCTTTCACTTTTCTCATTGAGCATCCCGAACCTCTCCCGGATTGTCTCTGATACCAAATTGATGGAATCCAAAGCTTTCCTTGCATTATGTATATAACATAGAGCTGGAATCCTTACTAAACAAAGGGAAAATGGGAATTAACAACTCTAGAATTACAAGGAAAATGAAACAAAGAGAAAAGAAAGGAAAAACAAAAATGAAGAACCCAGTTGTTTGGCTTTTGGGAGGCCAAACTCTCCCAACACAAGTCACGTTCTGCTTTCCTTGCTCCTCCAGGTCTCTTACCATATATCCCCTCCTTCTAACTTTCTCTCTCTCTGTGCTAGCTCACTTCCATTTTCTCTGTTAGGCCTTGGCCCAATGGGTGTGGGTCCATCAGATACCAGTAATATTTTATATAGTAGAAGCAGCAGAAAAGGTAACAGAGCATGCAGTATCGGTGTTGCAGCAACAGTGACGTGATCATAGCAATATTGATGATAGCGGTGTGGTAGTAATAGTCATAACAAGGTGATAGTACCAGCTATGGAAATGATATGACGGTGAAGAAGGTTGTGTAGACCATGGCAGTCATAATACAAAAGGCAACTGCTGATGATAGCAAACAATGGGAATTGATAATGATGCAGCTGCTAATGAAGGAAAAACAACAGTAGCAATGCAACTGACAGGCAGATCTAACGAGAGTGCCAATGGCAGTAGGGCAGCAATAAAGGTTGTGGTAATGCCAACAAGGACTGAAAACACTGGCAGCAGATATGTGAGTGGTTTTCATGGGATGCAAGTCAGGGTGGACAAATCAAAGAATGAATCTCTTAAATCAAGTGGCAAGTTTTTTAACGAAATACTAAGATATGTCCAGAAAAACAAAATTAAGAAGTCACTGCAGCCCAAGGCAAGCCAGCTAAACAGCTTATGAACGGTAACACTACAGTAAAAATTCTTCCAAAGTTTATACGAGTATGTAAAAGATCCATTATCTCAATATAAAAAAGGGTTTTCAACATCCAGCCACAAGACAAAGGTTCACAGGTTCAAACAGCAAGTGAATTGGTTCTGGTTAGATTAAAAACAGCTTGACATCCAATTCAAGGTAGAAGATGAGCTGCAAGAGATCTTCTCTCTAGTTGATGCCTCAGATAGCAGAACAGACTATGACCAGCTTTCAGTATAAATTGATCAAACAATTTGTATGATTTCAGTATTGATTCTCTAACCTCCCGCTACTAGGAAAGGGGGAAAAACAATTCTTCACCAGGCTCGAATTCTATGTGAACTAGTGAATAAGGGAAGGGTAAAAATTAAGGCTGGTAAAGGGACAGGGACTGCTATCTAGTCCTTGTCAAGCACGCAGGGATGTGACAACAATTATAACAAACCTAAAAACTGTTGTTTAAAACAAAAGATATATACATAGATGAGTTGAGCACAAAATTTGAATCAAATTTCTGAAATAAAAAATGATTCAAACAAAAAAGTATACCTTAAACATTCCTTCCAATTTGTTTGTAAACTGGCTGCCACACTCAGTCTTCAGCTGCATTATCAATAGAAAACTATTAATATTGCTAAATGTGGCCACAGAACTATCTATATACTTCAAAAGTCAGAAAGGGGGAAAATCCTTAACCTTAGAGATCATAGATTTTTCTGCATCAATGGAAGCACTTTTTCCTAAAAGCAGTCTCTTTGCAAGATCTTTCTTATAGAATGCTTCAAACACGTCCTTGCCCTTAAGCAGCAATAAAGTAGTGTTCCCAGTCTTAGAATGGAGAGAAATACCAATAGAAGTACATGATAACAATTACAAGACACAAGGTGTAATTGTTAGTTACTCAAACAAGCAAACATTGAACATACCTGAATGAACCTGAATAAAACCAAAACTTTATCAAGTGTACCCTCCAGTTCCTCTTCAGAAGTACCCTTATTACCTGCACGAAGCTTCTCATCCAAAAACTTAGCAATCAACTCTGCTGGTCGGTTCTGTCATGGAAAAAATAGCATAACTCTATTAGTGTAAGGCAGATCACACCCAAATAAAACCAAAAATACATGTCAAAGAATCACTTGACTTTTATGCTTAAACTAGCTAAAGGCCAAAATGTTCATTTTAATTATCTTCACAAGCCCCCTTATGCAACAAGCCATTGAGTGTGGTCCCATAAATTACATTGCAAGAAAATTTAATAATGAAATGGTCTCAAGTAGTAATTTAAGCAACCTGGTTAAACAAACTCTAATTTTAAGCCATAACTAATAACTATTCAGCCTAAATGCTAAAGTCATAAGTTTGGAGGCACAGGATGGCTTTGAAATATTTCTAGCATTAGAAATGAACCTTATACTTAGGGAATTGCTATGGCAACAATTATTATCTAGTGATCTTACAAATTGTTGTCAAAGGCACCATGGCACTATAGAGGAGTGGCCTCTGCAAGGCAAGGCAGCAGGTTTAATCTGGTGGCACCATGGCATCCACCACATGTGGCAGACATCAATTAGCACCTGCCAGATTGAAAAGTTAGGATTTCCGCACATGTTACTCCTTTGTCAAACCCAGCCAATGGGCTTGTGACTTTACAGGGAATAAGGAACAACTGACCTTAGCTGCACAAGCCACAAGAAAAACCCATAAAAACACTGCAAAATGGACTCTGAAAATGTGTATACAATATTTTATCTCTGGGGCTGAACAGCTTATTTACTTATTTTTTTCTTACTTGAAATCACAAAGGACATCTCAAAACCACCTAAGGTACATCTCATCCAACTTCAAGCCCAATTCTTTGGTCTTTATCCTTAATTTCCTCTTAATATGTCATCATACTCTGTGTTCCCTCCTTTGATTCTGTGGGATTTGAATTCAGCTCAGATATATTTCAGATTTGTGATCATTTTTCATGATTTCAGATATCATTTCTTCTTATTCACTTATAGTAGGTGTTAGTCAGTATATCTTACAACACTGCTACTTTGCTCTACTACAGCAGCCATACTGCCATCTGCCATGCTGCCATGCATTTTGGGGATTTGCAGCCTTTATCCACTTTCCACCATTGACAACACTAATCAAATATGGTAACAAGAAGGCTTCTCAACATGGATTATTTGTTTTAGGTCATTATTTGGTGTACTGTCTTATAAGTATCTGCTGTTCTAACAAGTTCCTTTACGTATTATAGCCATCTCCTCAGATTATAGGTAAACTAAAAAGCTTGCTAAGAAAATGATATATAGATTCCAAAATTTTGGAAGTGGATATAAATAAATATACTCAAACAAGTTTTAGTGCTGATGATACAAAATCAATTAAGTTTCAGGAGAGAGTAAAATATTCCTATCCCTTCCCCCTCCTCTTTTAATTTCAGGATCTTCCTCTTAGTGCTTCGTTCACAAGTTACAGTTCACTCTCAGAGTCTGTTATAGGACAGCAATCTGATCTTTTCTGTATCATTCTCTTAAAAGTGCCATGTAATAATAACTTGTTCAATCTCTCAAATTCAATCCAAAAAACAAAAATTTTTCACTTGATCCTTCTATTCTAAGTCATGATAGTCCAAGTTTCTCCATGGATTGGGAGAATTCCAATTAATTATTTTGCCTTTATAATTTTGAAATCAGATAGCCAAAATCATGAAACTTAAATCAACAAAATTACACACACAAAACAAGCACAAACAAACAATATTTTCATCATCCCTAAATCTCTTTGCTAGAATCCTATCCATCTAAACATAGCTATATTTTATGATGTTTCCAGCCCTCCAATCTGATAAAGTGTATGAGGGTGACAGCTATGCCATCACATCATATGAAAAAGGAGCTCAAGAGAATCTAAAAGATTTAAGCTTTTTTGGTCTTGGCAGCAATGACATTTTTCAGAATATCATATTCATGAAAAGGCTACGGAAAAAAGTGCTTAAAATGATGAGAGCACAACAAAATGGTTAGTCTACCTTCTAAAACTACAACCATGCAGATTCAACTGAGCACAAAATAGGAACAGAAGCCAACATAATTATATGCTTTGAATATTAAATAATTCAACTACCAGAAAAATTATTAGTTCTTCACAGCTATTATACTTTCACACATCAGATTCAGTGATCTCTACACAGAATCACACAGCAGATAAACAGGCTTTTCACCACCAATATCAACTTCAGGATCAGTCATCAGATACAGATCTGAATTATAAACTTTATAGCCAAAGAAAGAAAGAAATCAAAATTTGCTTTCCATGTCAGCAGAGAAAATTCAACAGATGCATGCCACGATGTACTGATTCATGTCCCACCAATGAGATAAACATATAAGTTTAACAAAGGAAATCATAAAAGATAGAAGCAAAAGAATAACTATAAGAATTTTGTATTTGAAAAGTAATTACAAAACCACATCCTAGCTGATTTTTTAATTCACCAAAGTCATACTTTGTTCAATCTACAATCAACTTCTCCTCTCTCTTAGCAGCTCCATTAAAAACTGTACGAATTATGTGCCTTTGAACAGAAAATGGGAGTATTTTGGCATTAAGCACCTAAATTATCATTAATGGGAACCGAGGACTAAGGGAAGGGAAGGCTACAACAAAAGAGAATTGCCCCAAATAAGTAGAGCTAAAACTTATTAGTGGAAGCTTTCTGTCTGGGGGATTTCTTCATTTCAGTATGGAATAACCAACAAGAGGACCAGAGAAGACAACAAAGAAAACAGAAAGTACCTGACGAAGATTGATAAGATGCTCAAATGAGTCTTTAATGGTGTTACAGAATCCTTCATTCTTGAAAAAGCTTTCTTCCCATATTTTGTCAAGAGAAGCCTTACAGTCCAGAAGGGAGGAAACCATATCTTTGTCTTTCTCCTCATCCATAACAATTCTCTGCCCAGTTCTCTTGATGTATGAACTCAGTGCCTGCCTTAGTGACTCAAGGGCATTAACCCTTGAAAAGAGTGAGTATATTCTCTGAAGGTCTTCAATTCGATTTCCATCCATAAGCATCATGAAACCCTGTAAATTTCAAAGACAATGAATACTCAAAAGCAATGGGAAAAAAATTGCATAAAATTATAAAAGAGATTTTACCCCCAAAAAATAAAAAAAAAATTCAAAAGTTGGTGTTAACCAGCACCTTATCAAGAATGGCAGGAATATGGCGTTCGAGAAGTTGCTTTTCAGCTGTTGCTATTAAGGGCTTCCTAGTACTTGCATCTAAGTAGATCAAACATCTTTCATGTTCTTCATGCAATCTAGTCTACAAGAATGGTATCCAATATACCTCATCAGTAAACATACATCGTGAGACAAGGGATGGTAATGAATATGCAAAGGAAAAAAAACTTTTTTGGTCAGATAAAATCCTGACAGGGCACAACATGGTCCATTTATTAGGGGATTACTAAAGGGAGCACAAAGCAGGGTCAAAAACCAATGCTAAGAAGATAATACAAGGGGGTAGGAGGGAAAAAAAGAACCTCCACATGCTTCAAGTAGTCTGGAACATCTGATTGCTGCATGTATTTCACACCTTCAGCAGCATAAAATTCAGATGTGGATTCAAGGAATGGCTTCTCAAAGCTTTCTGCATAAATTCCCAGAGCAGTAAACATCTTCAAAAGATGGTTTAGAAGAGTTCTATCCACTGCTTCACCTAATCTGAAAAACAAGAAATAAAACTGAAGAAAGTAAGCTACATAGCATGTTGAAGAACTCAGTTGCCTTATTCACACGCTGATGAATGAGCCAATGAAATTTCCTATATTAAGAGAAAGTTTAATTCCCAACGCACACAAGAAATTGCAGGCAAGATAGTAAAAGAAAATTATCAGAAATGTTGGCAAGAAGACAGCGCATTCCCTGCTGAATAGACTTCTAGTCAGACAAACTTAGTCAAATATAATGGAATATGTCAATCTAGCCCCTCATATTGCATATTTGCACACATAATTATATAGGAAAACAATTAACCCAACATTATTCACCAAATTATTCTCTGTAGGTGGCTTACTCAACAAATTACAGAAGCTCCAGATATATTTTACAAAAGTAAAATAATGAGCATATTTATGCATGAAAAATATTAACAAGGATGGACCAGCAAAAAAGAGGTCTACCAGTCATTTATAAAACTGAGAATACAAAATATGAGACTACCTTTCGCTCTCAATCATTCGTAGAAGGCCAGTAACAGTTTTGTGCTCTATTTCTGGAAACAATGAAAGATGTTTGCGGAAGAGTTGCAAACCCATGTCCCATAATGAGCGTACATTTGTTGTTTGCTTGACATACGTCCTATCTAGATACAAGGCTATACCACGAATCATCAGCATTTGGTCACAAAGATCCTGCCAACATCTCTCTACAAGAGATAGAAAAACAACCAAATCTGGGCTTTGGCCAACCAAAGACTGGAGTGCCTCAGATATGTGTGATTCACATTCCTTTTCAATTCGTTGATAAAGACTTCCCCCCATTTTATGCAGGCAAAGATCATTCACAGCCTATACACAAATATTATGTGTTTTCCATGAAACTTTAATGAGCTAATGCATGATGAGTATCCAGATTATTAAGTTAACCATATGAACAAAAAGAATAAAAAGAGTATTTTTAAGAATACCTGATAAAGGTTCTCCAAGTCACAAGAATCAGGTTGCTTCAAGAATATAGCACAAATAGCTGACTTCAACTTAGCCCATGTATGCTCCTCGAAATTTGGGGGCAGTGTTGGTTTAGCTTTACAGGGTAAACAGAAAGTTTGAATAATAAATATAGACAAATAGTAGTCACTTTAATCAGTAGTCTAATATTTAAAATGGTTAACAACACTGCGGTCAATGCATTTCGAAAAACTTATGAAATGAAAAAGGTAAAAATGTAGTTTCAAAAAAGCAAAAGAAATTTGCAGTACTTAGACTATTACTTTGTTCGGCATATCTAATGTAAACATAAGACAAACATGAGAGATCTTAAGGTTGAAGCATAGAATCTAGAAGGAAGTGATTGACAAATATCTCATAAAATAAAATTCTATCAACAAGAGCTTATTTGTGGGCCAACCTACAATCACCAATTTAAACACACTAACATGGTTGCAGCAGATGGACCCATAGGAGTAATCTATCAGAAGAAGAAAGACAGTGAAGATTAATAATGGCTGCAAAGACCAGACTTATTGTTACATAGCTGTAGTGTGCACTAATCACAACATCATCAACAACAACAACAACAACAAAGCCTTTTCCCACTAAGTGGGGTCAGGCACTAATCACAACATCACTACATTAAAAAAGACTCGATCAGTGGCATCTACCAGACAGAATATGTCAACATTAGGAAGTATAAAACAAATATTATGCTTTAGGAAATGAAATCTTTGACTCCCTGAAGGTAGGCATTAATAAACTACGAACAGCATTAAACATAGCAGAGGTATGGAGAAATAATTTTTTTTTCTTTTTCCAAAATTGCAGATGGAAGCTTTTGCTAAGCTAGTGGTTATCGCTACCATGCAGAAAAAGAAACTAAGCACATTTTATGTTTGTGTTTAACTTTTGAAATCTGATTATGATAAGAATGAAAGATAAATCTTGTGAAGCTATAAAGAACAAGTGCGACAGCTCATTAAAGACCAAAAGAATTTGAACATATAAAGTAACAAGTCACAACTAACAAATTAATACAGATGATCCATTGTGATCAGTTTCCAAGGCAATCAGTACTAAGATAGCATCCATTCTATATCCATCACCACAGCACTGCAAGTGGCAAGGACTAATTTCCATATCCAAGGGGCTATAACAACAATGAACACAACCCTAGAATACCACACCAGCAGCTGATTTCCATCGAAAAATAAGTCGTGGATCAAAATCCACACACAATAATAAGAATTGATTTTAATTCCATACCACAAATCGCATAAACCATCCACATAATTCATTTTTTCTCATGTTAAATAAACAGCTAAGACTTATTGGACTAAAGCCCCTACCATAGATTACAATGATTTATAAATCCAAAACCTAGAAAGAGTAACAATTAAAGGAGTGAAAACCCATTAGTATTCAATCCATAGCCATACCTACAAAACCCTCGATAAGTAAAAGGTTTTAAATCAGATAAAATTAATCAACTAATTGAACACCCCAAACAAAAAAATTCAAACAGAAGTGCTAGCAGCAGCACAAGCCTAACGAGAGACATTGAATCCTACCTTTATGGAGCTTGATAAGGAGCTTCTTAGGGGGCTGAGGAGGCGTAGCTTTCTTCCGGGACAAATTAGCGGCCATGATACCACGCGCATTGGGGAGTGCAGTGGGGTCGCCGGTCTTGAGATCCTCATCGAGGCCCAAAGAGGAGGGATCGAAAACGACGTCGTCGGAAGCAGAGAAGGCCTGGTGGTGGCTGAGAAGGCCATTCTTAGGGTCGAGAGAACAAGCGACGGCCTGTGACTTGGCCTTCTTCATCGGGGGTGAGCGGGTGGCGACAGCGGCAGCGGCGGAGCTGCTAGAGGCGATGGAGTCAGAAGTGTTGATGGTGGCGGAGCGTTTGGTGGGAAGAGACATGAAAGTGATCAAAACAGCATTGTCAGTGACGGAGCTAAGACAGCCGAAGATAGGAGAAGCCCACAGAACGCGGCTAATGAGATCATGGTCATTGGTGAGTGAGAGACAACCTTTTTTTGTTCAGTTTAGTAAAATCTTGCAAAGAAATTATTCCGAATAACAATTTTTTCGTTGTTTCCACCTAATTTTTTTAAGAGATATTATTTCACAATATATTATTTTAAAATATATTTTTAATAATAAATATAATGATTCAAATTATTTTTTTTTATAAATTTTCTGAAGTTATTATAATTTTAATTTATTTATTATCATTGATTGATTTTGGAAGGGATCCTTTCCTCCAATGGCACCAATGTTTCTTTTAAAGTAACATTAGCACAAAAATGAGTAAGGATGTAAATAAATTGAGTCATTTGTCAACTACTTCTATTTATATTTAGTTCATCAAAAATTTGGGTTAAATTCATGAATAACTAAATTAGTAATAAGATATTATTTTATATAGTATTATGTTATAATCATGTGTGATTTTATTAAAGATTATAAATAAATATAGAAGTTTATGCAAGAACTTTAACATATATGCTTTTATAAACTTATTTTATACACATAAATAAGCATAATATAAAAATTCATAATTTTATCTAATTTAAAATCATATGTGAATGTAAATATATATATATATATATATAATTCTATTTACAAATTGTTGGGCTTGACTTGTTTATTAAATAAACTGAGTTTGATTATAATTTTTGTTTATTTAAAACTCCCACGCCTAATTAGACTTGCTTTACTTCAAATGAATGACTTTGGTCGTACTAAAATTTAACTTGACTCATTTAAGGCAACAAAGCCTTTTTTTCTTATGGAAGATTTTAATGAGTTAGAAACTCCTAAATTTCTTTCTTTCTTTGGCTTGGTGTCTAAGCTTCTTTCTATTGTTTACAATCATTCCCTTTGGGCTAGTAAATAGTAAATAGTTTAAAATTTCAATGGACCTTCTTGTTATTTAATGTTGGCGTTGGCTCGCATGGGTTCAAAAGTTCCATAGCTTGCATAGCATTGGAGGGATTTTTTTTATTAAAAGCATTTGGTTTTTTCGCCAAAAAAAAAAACATATGGGAAAAATGAAATATGTCAAAACATTTTTACTGCCATAATTATACATATCACTTTGTCTGATGCTATAGCGACTATGAATTGGGTTCTATTCCAAAAGATTTGTTGAGTTTATTTTCAATTAAATAACATAGCTTTATAATAGACGCTTGTTAATGAGAGAGATTTGTTTTTTTTATTCTTTAATCTACAAAAGAGATTCTTTTGGTCAAATGAATTAGCAATTAAAATCTTGTCATGTGTGTCTATATATACATATACATATATATATATACACACACACACCCATTATAACTTTTACGTCATTGTTTATGTTGACTTTATATTTTTATTTTCTTAGATTAGTCTACTAAAAACTTCTGCATTTACAATAAAAAGCTTTTTTTTTTTTTATAAACATAAGTAATTCTTGTTGAGTTTATTTTGAATTAAATATAAAATTTTAATATAAATAACAAAACAAAGAACGAGTTTGTTATTGACAATAAAACATATGCTTTTTTTTTCTCTTTTGGGAGGTTTAAATTTGGAAATTTGGGTTAACTAAAATTAAGTCTCTTTTCAAATAATTTTAAGGATACACACCGCTCTTCCACTAGGTACATTTAAGAGAATAAGTTTTTTTAGTACTAATTTTGCAATTTCATCTGCTTTATTTTTAGAATAAATTATACATATTCTTTAAATTTTACTAAATCTATATAAATTTCTCTTATATTTTTAAAGTATATATAAATTTCTCTTAAAATAAAAAATTATCTTACACTTTAATTAATTTTAAATTTTATACTCTCTATTTTTCTTATAAAAATATATATTTAGATTAATGAATGATATTTTAATAAAAAAATTTTGAAATTGAACTAAAATATAAAATAAATTTTTATTTCAAAAAATATTACTAAAAAATAAATATTTAATAACAATGTCCTAATTACAATTTTGAAAACCGAGCAAAGACAAGTTAAAAAATGTGTGTTTAGATTGATGGTAGATAAAATTGATTTTGATAAATTTAATTTTATAAAATTAATTTTGTGTAAAAATAAGTTTACTTGAACATGATTTAATAATTTTATTAATACACTTTTAATATAATTAGATTTATATTTGTAAGAAGTAAATGTAATTACTTCAACTCAACATAATTTCTGAACATTCTAAAATTATGGTCTAATATAATGAATGTAAATTCAAACATATTATAAATAAACTTTTTTAGTACAAGTCAAAATTTGGAGCGAAACGAGGTGGATGACGTTTAACCAAAAACACACTTAAATTTCCACAATTAAGCCCAGAGGTCTAGCCTAAAAACCGCAGGTCGGGATATCCTAATTTTCTACATCGTCATCTGCCTCCCTTCCCTCGACCTAAAACCCTCCATCACTCGTCTCCCTCCCCAGCTTAGTTGCCTCACCTCCCCTCTCCCCACCCCCCCCCCCCCGGCGAACGGCAACCAGAGACGACCTCCATGAACGGCAACCCTCCACGGATGACGAGTTGTGAGGACCCGTCGCAAATGGCACCTTCCTAAACAGCAACGGAAGTGAGCCACCTGCGAGAACGACAACGAATTCGTATTAGGGTTTTTTGGATGGAGGTATAATAGCGTAGGATAACTCATAGAGAGTCTTGTGTAGTTATTGCCTCTTGCCGCCTTCGTCTACTCTTCTACCATGCAACCATGGTATGTTGTCTTTCTTGCTCTCCTTTCTATTTCTTCTAAAAGAATAATGTTCGTCAAAGCGATGAAATTCGATTGACAAATAATTAAACAACTTATCCTTTAAAATTCTATTTTCATTGTGTAGAGATCCTTTACAAGGAAACTAAACAAATATCTATTTGTCTACAAGGGGGAAGCTTTATTCAACGTAGGCAATTTATTATTTGTTGACATTTAGGAATAGCGAGAGGTTGTGGCTGGCAGAAAATTGGTGCATGTGTGAATCTTGGATCCTTTTATTTAGTGGGAGTTCCTTCTGCAGTTATGTCGGCTTCTCTTTTGCACATGAAAGGGAAGGTAAGTTATTACACAAAAATTTTAGAAGTTTTCTTGCTCTTCACATAAATTTGGCTAATGAATTTGTTTTTCAAATATGGTATTTGGTTGGGGATTGTATTTGCATTTGTCGTGCAAGTGATACTTCTTGGTATTATTACCATAAGAACTAGTTGGGACAAAGAAGTAAGGCACTAATTCCATGGAACTAATTTGAAATTTCTTTCTACCAACTTCCATTAACTCTGTTTTATACTTTATCTTTTCTTAGGCAATTTTAATGTGTAATAGCTCCTTTCACCATTTAAATTTATTAATATGGCATCACATGACTGCAATATGGTGTTCCCACACCCAACTTTGAGATTGAAGTTTGTAATCAAGTTTTGATTCCTTCTCTGTTGTTTTAGGGCGTTAGGGTGGGTGGGAATTCCAATTTAAGCAATGAAATCGACAAGCTCCTTGGTGTAAAGAGTGTTGCCACTGGTCTGAGGTAATTTATTCACAAAGTGTCAATGAGTTTTTTTATTTTTTTATTTTTTTTATCTCATTAGAAAAATGATTCTCCCTTCATTTGTTGACGGCAAGAAAAAGTTTAATTCAGAGCCTGACCCCTAACTTAGTTGGCTGCTTACAGGAGTTAAATTTTGGCTACTTATAGTGTTAGTCTTACTCTCTCTTTCTCAACTTCTCTATATAATTCTCCCCTCCTCTAAAGGAACATTCATATTTTAATATGAAATTGTCATGCTGATGCTGAGTGTACACTTTTTGCTTATTTGGGCTGGTATTAACTTTATGATGCACTAATTATTGTTGACCAGCCCATCACTTGCTATAGGTCCAACATGTTAAAGACAAAGTTAAAGATTTGCTTCTTAAAATACAAAAGGGACAGATGTGTGTGTTATTGTGAAAGTTTCTGCTTATACAATAAGGACTTTGGGTTGCTTCTATTTATAAGATTTGAGCCTTGAACAAATATCATTTTATAGATTATAATTGCTCGTAGCATGATTCAATTGAGATATCAACTTTTAGATTAAATCTTAATGCTTTAATTCCTTATAATTATTTGTTTTGAAATTTCCTTGTTGAGTTTCTTTGCTCTCTAATTCTTTAATGCTTTTACACTAAGTTATGCAGGTGGGAATTTACCCTTGTGCTTTAACAAACTAATTTGAAATTATTTATTATGGTATGAAAGGGATCCTTGATGCTAGAATTTTCAGAACAATTAGCAAATGCTTTTCATATGAACACTTAATTTTAACATGAGATGTCTTTAATACTTCTGGTAAATAATGATGAGTTACGATGCATATTGATTTATTTACCTAAAATGATTTTGGTTTTCCTATGCCATCTTCTAAATTTAGAACGTAAACTTTCTATGCATTTTACTGATTGATGTTGTTTTATTCAATTGCAGGCACTGCCGGTTTACCCATTTCCAGATCCTTGCTATAGAAGCATCTTTGCTGCGTTTGATATGCAATCTTATCCCCTTCAACCCTAGGCTGCACAACCAATGGTTTGTTCTTCCTAATAGATGTGCTTGATCATTATTTAAATCATTGGGCAGGGATGGGTGGTGGGACTTTTACACTTGAGATTTAATTTTCATTTTCAAAACTTCCAATTAGCAAGATTACACTAAGTGAACAGAAAATGAATGATGTTTTCTTGACATTGTATCACATGCCTTATAATGTAGTGACATATAGTTGCTCATAGTTGGTCTGCTTCATGCACTGATTATGCCTTATATTTATTTTATTGGTCCAATTGTTTTTCCCCCTTTCTAATTGGACTTTTAGTCTTTATAAGTTTTGTATAGTTTCAACACCTTTGTAATTGGAACGTTTAAATGCTTGGTTTTATCTATTCATTTCACTGTTTTCTTAAAGGATGACTTGTGCAACGTTTCAAAGAAAGCAGAGCTAATTCTGTACTTTATTGTCTGAATTTTGTTCAAACAACATGTGTGCAAATACTAGTGCATGCATGTTACGCATTGAAACTTGTTAGAGTCTTGGTGTACTGGACTTTTTGTTGTGTTTGAATCATAACCTTTTCTAGAAGTTGTTATTAACTACTAATTTGTGTACCTTTTTCACTTGCTATTTGGCCAAGGGACTCATATATCAAATCAATTTTTTATGTACCTCCAAATGATCTGGCTATTTATTATGTGTGATATTACTTGTTCTCATCTGTGTAGACAAGGCTTGTTAAGGGATGAATTTGTAATATCAGCTGATTCTAGTATGTTGCAAGTACTTCTTACTACCAACAAATGGGATGAATGCCAGTCCTAGTTAGGTTCACTGAAATGAATGATCAAGTCCAGGTAGAGTGTGAATTAAATTTGAAAGCACCGTCCATTGTAGAGACCTAGTTTTGAATCTTCCAAAAAAACTTTTTGGCATTGGTTTTAGTTTGATATATGTTTTAAGGGATGAATTTGATTTTAATACTGTCCTTGCCCTTTGTATGACTCTAAGTGGAAACTATTAATACATCTTTATGCCAAGTGCCAACTGATTTGCTTTGGTTCATAATCATATAGCTTCTATGAATTCTTTCTCAAATAAGGCAATTACTTATCCATTTATCTATCTTGCCTTTTGGTATTGAGATGAAGGTGCCTTGTATCAGCTGCTGGATTTTTTTTTTTTTTTTTTAAATTTAGCAGTGGTTTAGGGTTTGAAATGAAGCTGATGGATTTAAACTGCTCCTAAGAATTCTGATATAGCTGCAGTTATAACAAAATCACAGTTATAAAATGGGTTTTGCAAGGAAGAACTATAATCAATCTTGAGTGCCGCTACACAGATTTAATATTACCATTAATGTTATTACACAATATTATAATATCATCACCATCATTGAGTGCTGCCACACGGGGTGCATTTCACGTATATAGTTATCATTGAGTGCTACTACACAATGATTATCCATTATTTTAACTAAGTACACCTAGGTTGTTATCCCTACTAACTGTTATGGGTTTTAGCCAAAATTGTATCCAAAATTTTGAAATGAAGTTGTTTAAATAAATTTAATGGCAACAAGTAAGTAAATAAATAAATAAATATTAGATAAAATAGAAGAAGTAATTTAGATAAGATAAAAATAATGAATCAACAAATTTATATAGATGAAATAAAAACAATGAATAAACAAATTTATAAAATAAAATTATAAATGAAAGTAATTAATCATCTCTCTACATAATAATCATGTATATATATATATAGATGCACTTTTACATGCATATTATGATATACATAAAGTTTAAAATGGAAGATTTATTTGTTCGACAATGTGAACAAGATAAATAAATGTGAAATTGGGCTAGCAATACAAAGTATGGAGTAAAAAGAAACTGTCACTTTGTTATCTACACACTTACTTGTAGAGGCCAAGAGTAGAGGTTTTAATTGTTTAAAATTTTAAAAAGATTTTCAATTGAAAGAGTAATTTTAATATCATTTATAATTATATTAAATATAAGCATATCACCTTACTTACTTCATTAGCTTTTAATATTTCAATATAATTAATTTCACATTCTTAACATCTAAACTCATAATTATAGTTTAAATTTTCTAATGTCATTATTAACACTAAGTTTTGGATTTTACAAATTAATTAGTATAATCTAATTTAAACTTTTAAAATTTAGTTTGAGCTTATAATATATCTTAAAGAGTTTAAACGAATATGTTGGAAGTGCTAATTCATACCTTAGAGGATTAAATAAAAAGACCTTAATTTGATAAGCTTCCCAAGTCCAAAATGAAGAAGCAATCAACAACTAAGGTTTTGGATTATTATTGACATAAAAATAAAGCAAAAACAGAAGTTAAAATCAAAGAAAAAGCAACCAAAAACAAAAAAAAGACAAAAATGGAGTGAAAATGGAAGCTGCCGTACATGGTTCCCTTCCCACGCATCAGCTAGCCAAGGGTGCTGTTCATCTGCTTCAAGCCACCTGAAGAATGACGGTAGCAGCGTTTTGTGGTGGGGAGCAATTGGCAAGCAACGAAACGAAGAAAAATGGAAGAAAATGAGGAAGGAGGGGCTGCGTTTTGAAGTTGTAGACTGGAAGAAGAAACCTTCGAAGAAAGAGAAAAAGAGGAATGGGGGAAACGTGCTGCAGCTGGTCAAAAGTAAGAAGGAAAGGAAGGAAATCATATTATAAGAAAGAAAAACAAAAATTATAAAAGTGCTTAGAATTTTCTAATGGAAGTAAGACCCGTAGAAAAGTTATTCTTATATGCTAAAGGTGGAAATAAGAACTTTACAATTATCTAGAATTTTCATGTTGACTTATCTTAAAATTTTGAGACATAAAAAATATCTCAATATTTACAAGGTAAATGTCAAAATAACTCTTAAAAATAATTTAAAAACCTGTAATTATCCAAAGATTACTTAAATATTATATTTATCTTAAAAATAATTTTATCTAATTTAATTAATTAATTATTTTTTATTATTTTAATTTGAGTTATTACATAAAATATGATTTAGTTGTGGTTTTTGGCTACAGTTCTAAAACCATGGTTCAACCATAACTGGCAACTGTGATTTCCAAAAATTGCAGCTAAACTTGTAGTTATGGACAAATCTACTGCGACTTTCAAAACCGCAACTAAGCCCATTAGCCATGGTCAAAGTTGTATCTAAACCCCAAAATAATTGTGGGTAGCACTCCTCTTTTTTTTTTTTTTTTGGGTGCAGTGGAAGAGATTTGTATATACTTTAAAAATAGAACAAATGCGTATGTAATTTACTTTTCTTTTTAATAGATATATGTAAATTTTCTTGGCATTATATTTCTGAGTAATGGAAGTTACAAAAAGCAATTTGATTCGTTTTTTCAAGATAAAACTGGGTAAAGAAATTTTATACAGAGGTCAAACGTGAGCACATTATATGGTAACTGTTTCATATACTTTTTGCCGGTCAAAATTTTAAAGATGGGCGAAGAATTTTGACGTGAACAATTTTTTACGCCAGCTGGGGATATTTGGTTAAGATCCATGTGGAAGAGGTATTAGATTTTTCACATATATTGAGGGCACTTGTGAGCAATTTGATCTTTGTAGAGTATAAAATTGTTATTCCTATTACAACATGTGTAATGTTGGTTAATACTTAGTGATCAGAATGTAAGATAAATTAACTGATTAAATGAATTCAAAATACCCTAATAATATTAGGTAGATGCATATTTGTATTTGTCATAATGAATTTGATACTGCGAGTGTATATGTGTACATCTTAGGCCAAGTCTTTCTTTCCAACTTCTTTACAAAATACAACTATTAATTCCATAGGACAAGTTATAAATTATATTTTCTCAATATTTATAAAAAAATGGAGGGGAATCTAGTCGTTATATTGTAACTTTAAAAGTTCACCTATCCCGGGTTTAGTAATATAAAGGCTTACACTATTTTGTCTAACCATATTAACTAATAAAGATGTATAATTTATAAAATTATCAAAAATATAATTAGATTTATTATTATCGTGTGATATAGATCATATAAATAACAGTTTATTTTTATTAAAATACAAAAAAAAAATTACGTAAGCTCCTAAAATTCTTGTACAAAATAAGTCATATAGAGAAATTTGTCCATAAAACTTGGTTTATTAACCTTTGATAAAGTAAATGAGAAATAATCATATGTATATGTTAATTTAAGTTTAGAGCTTTATGAATTAATTCCACTCAAGATTAGATATGATATTAATGTTTATTAGTTTGGTATTCTTTTTAATAATATAAATTTATGTGGAAAAAAATTAAGTGAAGGTGATGTGTTGAATTAAGCATATCGCATGAGAGAAGACTGAGGGAACTTGGAAGCTTCATGTGCTGAAATTTGTGAGACTTGATTGGATTCATGCATGAATATATAGTGCCTACTCAGTTGAAATTTCCTTGCCCTTCCAAACTCTCCAGTCCCTTTTCAATTTACAAGATATTCATAATGCAATCAAACATCTTTCCCACAGCAACTTTTGCTTACCTTAATGTGTCGCATCCTCTTCTAATTAATATATATATATATATATATATAGAGAGAGAGAGAGAGAGAGAGAGAGAGAGAGAGAGAGATGAAGTCAAATACCTATTTAATTAGGATACGTTTTTATTAGATTATGTGATAACTATCATTATTTAAAATAAATTATGTGTTAATATTGGGTTGGTATATTCATTTAATTTTATGACATTTTGTGCTTTAGATAATTATTACAAATACATTACATGGTGTGTGTATATAATATGCTTAGTTCAAATTTAAGTTAATTAAACAGAATGCACTAAAATAATTATTTAATCAAATATTAATTATTTCATAAAATTAGAATTAATGTAATATTTTTTTAGTAATAAATAAGCTTGGATAAATTTTACTTAAGGATGTTGAAAATAAATTACATAGTTTAAAAATTTATTTATTTATTAAATTAATTTAGTCTAATTATCTAATTAAAATGAGACTAAATGGATTAAAATTTAATTAAAGAATTTTAACTAAGAATATAATCATAAATTAAATCACATAGTTGAAAATTTTAATTAAGAGCCAACCAAGTAAGTTGAAATCCAACCACGTAAATTAAAATAACTTACATGATATAACGTGTCAAAAGAAAAGAAAAGTTACGTGTAGGAAGAAGAAAACGCCTCTTGTCATATTTTCCTTATGCTCGTGCATGATGCAAGATACATGAGATAATTTATTTGAATTGAATTAGGTGGCTTAAACCCGTTAGCACGCAATTAATGAATGAAAATGATGATTTGCTCCTCACCTCGCCTATGTAAACCGATTTCTATCCTTCATTTCCGCAAGAAGCAAATGGCACATAGAGAGTAGAGAGAAGGAATGAAAAAGAAGCTAGTTGAAGGAAAAATTTAATTTGAGGTAGAAATAATAATACCATATCTTAGCAATTATTCTTTTAATATTTTATTATCCGTCAGTTATAATGACATTGTAATATTTTTATTAGTATTGTGAATGTTTAAATTAAAATAGTAATCATGTCCATGAAATTAATTTAAATTAGGTATATCACTTATGCTAAGAAAATTCAAGTTTGTATGAAAAATTCAAGTTAAATTGTTTTTTAATTTATCATATTATTTGTGTGATGTTAGATTTATATTCTACATGAAAAAGTATCATTGTTAGAATTTTTGCTTCAATTTAATTATGAATTTAGATTAAAGTTTTGGGTTATGTTTCAATTTAATGATGAATTTATAATATTACTGAATCATGCTCATCTAGAATTTATTAGTACGTGAATTACTATCTTAATTTATTCATAACATCTATGCTTTGAAATTCTTAAATATGTTCATAAAATTAGTACTGAGAAATTCTAAATTGTTTATGTTTTGAAATGTTGAATATTATTCTATCTCATAATCGTCATAGATTCATGAAATTAAAATATTGAAGACATATATTCCCAAGAATTTTTCATAAATAAAATGTATATGATTTTCAAACCCATGAATTATGAATTTTTAATTATATATTGTTCTTTGATTGAGATTACGATTTTTTAACTATTTTTATAAAAGTTATAAGAAATAATCTTCAAAAAGGAAGTAACTAAGAAAAAAAAAAGATAATTATGTACATAGACTATTCTCACATGTGTGTGTGTGTTTAGGAAATGATTTTTAGTAAGGGAGGTGATCTAAAGAAAAATGATTTTCGATAAGGAAAGTGATTTGAGTGAAACAAGGTATGATCGTCGGTAATAAAGGAAGGTGATCTTTAATTGTGTGGTTTATCATTTATAGATCTATTCTAAGGGATGCTTCAATTAAAAAAAAGAAAGAAAGCTTGTTATGAACAATCTTGTTTCACCTATAACCAATAAACCTTGATAACATGTTTATAAAATGTTAAAGATAAGATTCCTTAACTTTTTATATGCTTTATGTTATTACCAAAATGATTATGAAGTGTTTAATTATTGTTGTATACTGTTATTATAGAGGCATTATGATCTTGAGATAATATTTTGTAACTTTATACAACTAGTAGTATTATGAGTTTTTTTTTAGTCATTATTATCTATGGGGAATTTTAAATTATTAGCATTTGTTTTATAATGTGTCTAGTTCACCATAACAACCCTTAGATTGACATTGAGATTAAGATCTATCCACTTTAAATGGAGTAGGCAATAGACATAAAGAAGCTTTTTTAAGAAATGAGTTTTCCATAGTTTTTATATGTAAATATATAGGGGGTTTTGTACTTAATAATCCCTACATTAATATTATAAAATGAGAAATATTATGATTAATTATGGATGTATCTTATTGGATTTAAAATTTTTACTCCATCTAGGTCCAATCACTTAGATTGATAAATAATAAAGTAAGAAGTCTACGTGACTACCTTTAGCTTATAGATTTCCAACTTTTTAATTTAAAGAAACAACATATAGAACTAAATTCATAAGGCAATTAATAATAAATCCAAGGTATCAAAGCAAACTCAATTGGTGATTCTTGAGAGTTCTCATACATAAACTATGGCAAAGCTTGACTTTTCACCTCAAGGGCGTCTATAGAAATGGTGGTAACTAAGGACAATGGTAAGCAAAGATATGAGGAGGAGTCCCAACTACAATGCTATGATAAATACCTTTTATTACCACTAAAGACAATGACATAATGCATGTTGAAACCTTCAATTTTGCAAATTTCAAGAATACTATATATATAACATTGATTCATGTTTCGTAATCATTTGATTGTTACATTTAATTAGATGTAATTTTTTAATAATTGTTGAAAAGGTGAACTTTCTTTTCTCTCTCTCTTCTTTTTGGAGAAAAAAAATATTGGGTTTAAGAACCACCTGTTGTGACCCTCTGTCTTTGAACAAAGGATCTATGTTCATTTTTTTCATTTTCAACCATACTCTGTCATGTGTGGTCATCATCTTTGTGTAGCCATTTTCTATTTTATACATCCAATATCTTTAATTTTTGTCTCCATTCATTATCAACTTCCATATATTCATATCCTTCACCACCATATGGAGCTATTCACTTTATAATTATTCGTTACCATATTCTAACCTTAATCCAAGTCCCTCCTGATAGACTAAAATAGGATATACAAATCTTAAGAATGATATCCAAACAACATTAAAATGTAAAATTAAAATTTAACCTCCAACCATTGCTTGTGTTAAAGTTTTCTGAAATATGATTTTTTTTTTTTTTTTTGCCTTTTCTAGGGTGCGTCCAAGTTTTATTTTTCAGTAAGTGATGGTGTCTCAATCTCAAAGTTTGAAAAATGAGCTTAGGGACCCCAAAATATATTTTATACTCCTACCAGTTCCTTCCCATCAAAAGAGCTAAGAAAGTCGCAAAAATGATAGGAATGGCAGAACATTCCAAACATGCAATCTATAACAGAAAAATCATAGACCACTTCCAAAAGTTGTTGCTTCAACCACATTGGTTTATTACCAAAGTTCAAAACCAAGTGGCTAATATTCTCCCACTTGGTCCATATGTCTTCTTTGTCGAAGTTTTTTTAAATTTAATTTTTCTACCTTTTCCAGGGTGCTTCCAAGCTCTATTTTTCAATAAGTGATAGTGTCTCAATCTCAAAATTTGAAAAAATGAACTTAGGGACCTTAAAATATATTCTCTACACCTAATAGCTCCTTCCCATTAAAAGAGCCAAGAAAGTCGCGAAAATAATGGAAATAATAGATATTCCAAGCATTAATTTGGAGCACAAAAATCAAAAATCACTTCCAAAAGCTGTTGCTTCAACTACCTCAATTTGTTATCAATGTTCAAAACCAAACAGTTAACATTCTCCTACTTGGTTTGTGTGGCTTTTTTATTCTAAGATTTGTGTATATTAATATTCCAAAGAAGAGAAAATTAAATGCATAAATTATAGCAATAGATCTTCTATAAATGAGTATTACCTTCTATGTATCACAATGCACTTAGTTTTCTCAACTCACCATAAATTATTGGATAAGTTATATGATTATTCTAGTCCTCTTAATATTTTTATTCTCGAAACATAAATGTGCATACAAAATGAGAACAAAAATAACTCAAACTAAATAAGAGCTTTATTACAAAATAATATATATAATATATACATCAATAACTTAATATAGAACCAAGTTCCATCCTAGATATATAATCTTTAAAACACAACTAGTGGCATGCCTTTTGTTGAAGGATCAATTATCATCAACTCAGTGCTAATGTATTTAATGATAATTTTATTTTCCTTAACACATTCTCGAAGTACTTAATGTTAATATGCTTATTTTGACTTCCACTCTTATTGTTCTTAGCTAGAAAAATAGCAACTGAGTTGTCACAGTACATCCTTAATGACTTAGAGATAGTGTCTACAATTTTAAACCTAGACATAAAGCCCTTAAGCTAAATACCATGTAAAGTCACCTTAAAATAAGATATAAAATTAGTTTCTATGGTATAAGTAGCAGTCAAAGCTTGCTTCATGCTTCTCCAAGATATGACTCTACTAACAAACTTTAAAATATAGCTTGATGTTGATTTTCATGAATCAACACATCTAGTGAAATTCGAATATGAGTAGCCAACTATTTCAAAGTTCTTAGTCCAACTGTATATTAGTATGTAGTTTTTGATACCTTTAAGATACCTCATAACTTTCTTTGTAACTCTTTAATGATCCATATGTAGATTACTTTGATATCTGCTTAACATTCTGACCATAAATGATGTGTCAGGTCTTGTACAAACCTAAATATATATAAGGCTTCTGATAGAAGAAGCATATGGAATGCTATGCATTTATTCCCTCTTTAAATCATTCTTCAAACACTAATTCAAATTGAACCTGTCATCCTTCACTATGGATACTACACCCAATGAACAATCTTTCATCTAACATTTCTTTAAGACCTTATTGATATAGGTCTCTTACAATAAACCCAAAGACATTGAGTTTTATCTCTATGGATCTTAATGCTAATGACATAAAATACTTATCTATATCTTTTATATCAAAGTTCTTAGAGAGAAACCTTATATAACAACCTTTTATCATTAGTTATAAGTAATATATCATCCACATATAGTAAACAAAAATAGATTTTACTCCTACTAACTTTCTAGTATATACATTAATATATGACATTCTCTACAAATCCAAAAAAGAAAATGACATTATGAAATTTTAAATATCATTAGTAGGAGGCCTACTTTAATCCTTATATAGATTTCTTAAACTTGTATGCCAAGTGCTCACAAGTATTAAAGGAAAATCTTTTTGTTTGCTTCATATATATCTCATCCTTTAGTTCCCTATTGAGGAATTTCATCTTCACATCTATCTAATACAGTTCCAAGTCAAAGTGGACAACTAATGCCATTATCACACGGAGAGAATCTTTCTTAAATGCAGAAGAGAAAGTTTTTGTGTAATCAATTTCTTCCTTTTGAGTGAATCCCTTAAACACAAGTCTTGCTTTATATCTTAATGTTACTTAATAAGTTCCTTTTCGTTTTATAAACCTATTTGCATCCAATGACTTTAGAACCACTTGGCAACTCGATGAAATCACAAACTCCATTCTATAGAATCTATCTATTCCTTTATGACATTATGTTACAATTCAGATTCTCTGTAACTAATTAGAACCACTAGACAACTCAATAAGATCCCAAACTCCATTAGACACTATAGAATTTATCTCTTCCTTCATGGCATTATGCTACAGTTTAGATTCTCTGTAACAATTTTTTTGTGAAAACGTGTTAGGGTCATTTTCGGCTCTAATATTATAGTCAGATTCTTATAAATACACAATATTTTTACTAGGAATTATTGATCTCATTATCCTAGTTGATCTTCTTAATATCGAGTTAACATTCTCTTTAGGAATATATTGCTCAACTTGTCATTCAAAAATTTCTAAAAGCTGCTCAACAACTGGATTAATTTAGTCATGGTCACAATTTATGGATTTTCAATTATTGGTTATTCAATACTTATTTGTACTTGAGGAGTATGGATCACAACTCATTTATCACTTAATGTGGGAGCTTGAGTACCAAATTAATTATTTTTAGAATCTAAGTTTTGAATTTGATCACTCCCACTAATCAAGTTATTTTCAAGACATTTTGTATTTCTTGATCTATAATCCTAGTACTATAAGATAGATAATAAAATTTATATCCTTTAGATATTTTAGCATACTCAATGAGGTAGCCACTAATAATCCTTGGATCTAGCTTCTTCTCTTATGAATTATAAATCCTAACTTGAGATAAGCATCCATAAATATGCATATATCTTAAGCTTAGTTTCCAATCTTTCTATAACTCAAACGGTGTATTTTTAACAACCTTGATTGGAACTTGATTAAGAATATATATAGTCGTCTTAAGAGTTTTAGTCCACAAGGACATAAAAAGCTCTAAGTTAGTCAATATGCTCCTCATCATGTCCAATAATATCCAATTCCTTCTTTCACTTACATTATTCTAGTCTGGAGACCCAAGCATAATGTATTAGGCAACAAACTCAAACTCTTGAAGAAATTGAACAAATGGACCTAGTGCTTGTCCATCTTTAGTGTATTTAGCATAGTACTCACCACCTCTATCATATCTCATAATCTTAATTTGTTTATCACATTATTTTTCTACTTTTATCTTTAATACCTTAAAGATATCTAATGCCTCATTCTTATTATTAAGTAAAAAAAATTCATGTATTATAAGTAATCATCAATAAAGGTGATAAAATATTTTCTGATTATTGGAGTCTAAATTTATATTACAAATATCTGTATGTATAATTTTTATTGTATTAAAGCTCTTCTTAGCAACTTTTTTGATATTATTAGTTTGCTTTCCTTTTATGTAATCTATACAAGTGTTAAAATTAGTAAAATTAAGAGTATTGAATATTTTATCTTTTACAAATCTTTTCACCCTCTCTATTGAGATATGATCAAGTCTATGGTGTCACAACATAAACAAATCTTTATTAGTAACACATTTTTTAACACCAATTCTACTAGAAACATGTATTGGATCATAAAGGACATTGTCTTGTAATTGAATTTAGAATAAACCATTACAAATTGTATCATTGTCAATAATATTAGATTTATAAAATAACTTGAATATATTATTAGAAAATTCAAAAGAATATCTCAATTGTACAAGTTTGGAAAGTGAAATCAAGTTTCTTGAAAAACTTGGTACATAGAAAGTCCTATTCAAAATCAATTCAAAACCATAATCAAAATTAGGTCAAAACCATAATCAATAAATAATTTGCATGTTCCTATAGCCCTTATTGTTGAGCCCATCTTATTTCTTAAATAAAAGTGCTGCTCATTACCCACCCATTTCTTTTAGTTTAGAAAGTTTTACAAAGTATTAGAGGTATAAATCGTTGAAATAAAATCAGTCCATCATATATTATTGCTAGCATCTACTATATCATATTCATAACAAAAATACAAGATTGTGTTACCTTTCTTGTCAAGCCAAGTTTTGAATTTGATGCAATCTATCCTCATATGTCCTTTCTTTTTACAAAAGAAACATTTAAACTTTTTCTTAATGTCTACTTAGATGGGTGTTTTACCCTTCCTTTTTGCTTTGGCTTGTGTTTTCTTCTTTCCTTTCATTATTACATGTGAATTTTCTTTTATTTCAGCTAGGAGCCTTCCTTCCTTTTGAACACACATGGTCAGTTGATTTATTGACTATTTCTCCTTTTGTGTGTTTTAAGTAATCTTAAAAGGCAGATATTAAGGTAGTAGAGATGCCGGAATAAAGTGTACTAGGAAAGATTCAGGCATCTCAATCTCTAATGTTTTAAGCTGAGCCGTAATATCCTTTATATGCATAATGTGTTCTCGTACACCCTTTATGCTAGTTAGTTTTATAGATGATAACTTTGTCATTAGGATACTTACTAAAGCCTTGCCTAAGGATTTAAATTGTTCATCAATAGCCTTAAGTAAGTTTCAAATGTTTTGATGCTTTTAAAGGGAACCATGAATACAAGTGGATATTTTAGTTTTAATGTACATCATGCTAAAGTGATTTGATTGCTCATATCGTTCATAAAGAGTTATTATAGATGTACTGCTAGTGTTTAAGAGGTTCATCTTTTCTAATTGCATCATCAATGTCCATCTATCTTAATTGGAGGAGAATTTTCTCCTTTCAAATCTTATAGTTATTGCTAGGTAATTCACGAATTTAAAAGTAAAAAATATTCAAAAGTTGAAAAGTTGTACAAAATTTATATGCTATATCAATAATTTGAAGCATTTTAAACATTTCATATGATATGTTATGCCAATGTAATGTATGTATTTCAAATAATGAACCTAGTAACAAATAAAATTGTTTATGGGTTAAGTTTTATTTAATTATGTTCATGTGCAAAATGGTAAAACTAGCAAATTATATCCCATATTTTAATTCTTGTGAGCAAATTAAGAGAAAGAAAAATTCACTATCTTATTTTAATTAATCATATAAAATATGGTAACATTCTTATAGAATGATAATTATCATATTAAATATATTAATTATAATCGATGTCATTTTTTATGTGATCTTGAATTTAATTTTAATAATCAAATACTTAATACATAATGTTTAGAATAATTAAGGATGTTGTAGCTAAACCTTAATTAATCCAAAATTATATAGATTACATGACATCTTAATAACAAAGATAAATGCTTGAATATGACTAAATATAAATGTGTAAATAAGTATTATATAAATGAGAATATAAACAGTTAATCAATTAATTAGCTAAACAAAATGTGACTAATTAATTAATTAATATTCTTACTTTAAATTAATGTAAATGTGTCATAGATGTTACCCAAAAATTAATTAACCAAAATTATACATAATTTAAACAATACCATAAATTAATTTTCATTTCAAAATGTGCCAAAAATGCCTAAAACAAATAATTTTTCAAAATTTAGGCAAAATTTAAAGGCAAAAAAATTAATTTTACAATAATTTTTAGCAAAAGGACAACTAATATTGCCAAAAATTAATTTAAATTTGCCCAAAATAATTTTTTAAAATTTGGACAAAAGAAATGGCATTAAATAATTTTGAAGAAAATAAATGGACAAAAATAAATTATTGCCAAAATATTTGAACAAAATTTCCCAAAAAAAGATATTTTGTCCAAACAGTTCAAATAATTATTTTTGGCCTACTCAAAGTTTTGTTCAAAAATTACCAAAAACTAGGTCTAATGGTTTGTCCAAAATTAGAAAAATAAAGTGTTTAAAAAATGGCTGAATTGGCCCACAAAATTTGGAAAATATTGGCCCTAAAGCTAAAGCCAAACTAAAATCTTTAGCCCAAACCAAAGGAAAAATATCTAAAATTTCTGTTCTAGATTTTTTAATTGAAATTTTAAAATATGAATTAACCAATTCATTTTTTGCTCGTTCATTTAAAACATCGAGAACAAACAATCTTATGACCCAATACATTTCAAAAAAAATTTAGAAACATAGCCTTGACCAAAATTGCCAAACCGTTTTTGACCTATTGATTTAAAACATCCAAAACAACTTTAAGTCCCAATGTACTCTAACATCTTTAAATAGAACAGTTCAAATGTAAACAAAGCCCAAAATTATAAATTGGCTCTGTATCCCCTTTCAAGTGAAACTACATGTCGTTTACCAAGAAAAGGGCAAAACACAGCTAAAAAGAATTGTAGCTTGTGTTATCCACTACTTGGGTTGAGTCACTTTGACTTGATCCAAACTAATAGTGGACCCTCTTTGACCCATCCATATCTTACACTATATGGCTCCTTTTTCAATGCTTCCAAACCTAAAATTGGTCAGAATTTTCATGGTGAACAAATTTATGATTTCAAAACATAAAAATGAGACTTATATAAAGCAACCCAATATGTCACAATAAATTCAAATTTTCAGGCTTTAAAGAAAATGCAAGGTAGAGGCTACATTTGCTTTTATAGCAACTAATGAACTAAAATAAGATATACAAATCTCATAAATGATATCCAAATAACATTAGAATGTGGAATTAAAATCTAACCTTTAGTTGCTGCTTTTGTTGAAGTTTTTGAAATTTGATTTTTCTACCTTTTCTAAGGTACATCCAAGCTCTATTTTTAAGTGATAGTGTCTCAATCTCAGAGTTTGAAAAACGAGCTTAAGGACCCTTAAATATATTCTCTACACCTACCAACTCCTTCATATCAAAAGAGCCAAGAAAGTAGCCAAAATGGTGGAAATGGCAAAATATTTCGAGCATGTAATCTAAAGCACACCTCCATCGTCTTAGATCTCTCCTACGCCATCTTCATCCTATCCTTTACCAACACTGTCTTCCAATCTTTACACTATCATCTTCATCTTTCATTTCTTTGCCATCCAAATTGGTAGATCCCTAACTTTGTTGGTTCTTAAAGTGCAAATTGACACTAAATTTGGCATCCAAAGGTAAAAAGAAGAAATAGGATATCAAATTAGAGAAGCTAAAATGTTTAGAGCTTTGTCAAAATCCCTCCAGGTAAAATCCTAAGGTTAATTCTTTCTATTTGTTTTCGATCTACCCTAGTACAAGATGATTGGAAAAAAGGTAAAATAGAGGAAAAAAGATATAGAATCCCTATAATAGGAAATGGTTTATGATCATGTTGATGTTTGTTCCTAAAGATCTGGGTTGCATGGGATCCAAATCGCTTGTGTAATTGAAGGTTGCTAAATGTTTCTCCAATTTCCACTGTTTTGCTGATTTTGGTTGTCATGTTTCTTGTTAATTAAAGCTAGGTTAAATAGTGGTTAGAGATTGTTTGCTTCCTAGAATTATGAGTGTAATATAACCGGTCAATTTAACTTTTTAATTGGCTATGTTGTTTGGATTTAATCCCGTTTCAAATGTTGTATTGAGGAGGTTAACATTTCCCTCTTCTTTATCCTTGAATGAACTTTTTCTATCATTGGCCCCGAAAAAAAAATAATGAAATGTTTTCTAATGATAAAAAAACCTCCCAAATTATATAATTACCATATTTTATATCATCACAAAGCTAATATTGGGAGAAATTAATTACACTTATGTTGATTTTTACTCTCAATTGTAATGCATGTTCTCCTTAATATTAGTTCCATTACAATAATCTTTCTATCATATATATTGGACGCTAAATCTAAATCTAATTATGTGAAATTACTAAACACCATTCCCATTGTTTAATTCTCATTTTGTCCCAATATTCATTTTCCATACAAGGTCTCTCACCTAATTCTAGGATGCGGATTCTCTACCGTAAGCGGTCAATTCCGTTGCATCGACGGCTCCGTCTCTGCGACGTCGTCCACAACTTCTCGAAACCATTTTGAACACTTAAAACGTTGCGTTTCAGCAGTGAAATCGACGTTTTGTTTTCCACCATCTTTTCCCCTCTCCATTTGAACCGTCCAAATAGAGCTCCAAACGATAGGGCAGGCCAAGCGATTTTCGTTATCTTCTCTCCTCTCTATTTGAACAAGAGGTAGTTGGTGATGATACAACAGCCTTGCAGTGTGTTCTCAATTCTGATATTGATCAGAGAACTCAACTTCTGGAGGAAAGAGCTCGTTTAGTACTTGCCCAATAGGTTGATTATATACTGTTCCATAAGTAAACTATTTTTTGGGGGTAAGGGGAGTTTTATATATAATTTTATGATGTGTAGCTCGTTTCCTAAGTGATTACATGCTCTCAAAATTGGGACAATTGACAATATTTTGTTTTACCAAAACGAGTTCGAGACTGGGGATGTAACTGGAAAGAACAATAGTAATCCGAATAGGGCAGTTGACAAAGATGCTATTTCACAAAGATTAATTTGAGGCCTATACAAGAGGCTTGAGTTCAATGATGCTTATTCTGCAGAGTCACCTGCAGCTTCGATTCGGAGCTCTCTCTAACCCTAATCAAACATCACCGACGGTTTGTTTTACACATGAAATGTCTTCGCATTATATATATATATATATATATATACATGTAAACTTGATTAGTTTATTAAGCTTTGATAAATTAGATGAGAACTAATCGTTTGTTTATGTTAGTTTAGAGTGTATGACTAAATTCCACTCAACATTTTATACGATGATTTTTTTAATTAATTTAGTATTAATTTTTAGTAAAATAAGTTTCTGCGGAAAAAAAAATTAAGCGAAAAGGTGATGTATTTGTATTATGCACATCGCACGAGGGAAGACTCTGGAAATTGGAAGCTTCCTGTGATGAAATTCATGAGACGCGAGGAAGTAAAAGAAAAATACACGTGCTTGCACGGTAAAGTGTCAGCCTATAAGGGAGTGATGACTGGCGACATAGAGCTTAGGAAGTCAAAGGAAAATATGCTTGCGTGGTAAAATTTGAGCCTATGAACAAGTCCTAATTGGATTCTTGCGTGTATACATAGTGCCTACCTTCCTATATTTTTCCCAGGGCTCTTCATAGCTTCCGTATGGTTTGATTTCATACCAAATTCAAATTGAAATGGGTTGTCGGTTTAGTATTTTTTTAGATATTTTAATTTTTAATTGATTTGATTTGATTTTTATTTAATTTAGTTTAATTTAATTTATTTCTTTTAGCGTAAAAGTGATTTGATTTTTTTTAATTTAATTTATTATAATATGTAAAATTTGGCATCTAATATAATGTATCTTTTAACATTTTAATCAATAATAATAGTATTAAAATAATTAATTATTATATATCTTTTATTAAAAAAAATCTCTCATAATTATATTTAATTATTCTATAATTATAATTAAATATCATATATAAAGATAATAAAATAATAATATTTTAAAGATAATTTATTTGATAAGTTCATTTAAATGTAAGTAAAATAAAAATATATATCAATATTTTTTTATTAATAACAAATTTATGTATGATTTAAACTTAGTCAATATAAATAAAAAATATATATTGATTTGGTTTGGTTCAATTTTGATTTAGTTTTAACAAAACTAAATTTAATAGAATTGAAAATCAAACCAAACCAAACGATTTTATAATATTCAAAATCAATTTTAACTTTTTTATAATTGATTTAATTTGGTTTTCATCGATTTGGTTTAATTTAATTGATTTACATCAATTTTGAACACTTCCTAATTTTTTCCCAACCATCTTGATTTTCTGCTCAGTTGAAATTTCTTTCCCTTTCAAAAGAAACTCTTCCTATCCCTTTACAAAATTAGCTCGAGGGTTTATTCTTTTAAATATACAAGGTTTTTATGTGGGACATATGTACTTAAAATTGCTTAAAAAATAAAAAAAGAAAATTTCGATTGACACAACATTGATCTCTCTACCTGTTCACTTGCTTATATATAACTGTTCAAATCATGTCTCTATTAACAAGAATAGAACCTCGAATTTATGAAATTAACCAAAATAGTTTACCTTTAAGTAGTTTTATACCCTTTAAAGATGAAACTCTAGTTACTGTACCCTTCATGTTAGGAGGAGAAGGTAACAACACATGGAATCTCATAAACTGGACCAATATGTTTTTATTAAAACAACTAGGATATCTAGTAGACCCCGATATATCCTATAATTACACATTAAGATATCTACCCGAAGAAGTAAAAGACATATTAAATAGAAAAGAAATTTCCCATAGAATCAACACTTACCGAAGGAATTTTTAAAATTTCAATTATTGATAAAACTTTAATAGAACATGAAATACAAAAACTAGAAATTAAAGATAAAATCTTAGAAATTTATATACCAGGAGTACAATTACTAATAAAAGCCTATTTTAAAGCTGAAATCGACACACCAATAGAACTATTAATCATAGATAACCGAATTATAGATGATGTCCTAAACAGTATTTTAGGAGCTTTAAATGGAAACTTAATATACCAAAAATTAAAATTAACTGTTAACACAAACTTTGCCATCTCTAGAGCTGAAACAAACATGAACCGAACTCTAGTAGTATACCACAAATTACAAGGAATAAGAATGCCACCAAGAAGTAGAATTATAAGTATCACCGGAATGGTAGGACTAGTATTCTCTAATGAACATAAAATTTATAAAAGAAATATTGGAAACATAACCATAGACAAACACTTTATGCCAATCTTAGTAGTTAAATTTTAGTAGTTAAATGTCTTTGGTAGTTAAATTTTACTAAGATGTAATAAAATTTCATTAAATCAATTTTATCTTTTCTAGGATTACTACTTGTCGTTCTATGTTTATTAGAATTCCTTCTTTCTGTATTCTGTACGGTTTTACATGTTCTAGGAAATCTTTTCCTAAAATAATTTTATAAGTTTGGTTTTTTATTTCTGATTCAATATATAATTTTACTTTTATTATGTCTCTTTTATTAAATCTTAACATAGTTTGCGCAATAGTTTCTTCTTCTTGTATTTCTATATTATTGTCGGTATAATTTATATGTATTGAACTTTTTGCTATTTCGGGATTTATTAAAGCTATTATTTCTATCCAATTTTCTTTTTGAATTACTTCTACAAGTATTAAATCTTCTATGTCTTTGGTTAAATCTATTTCTGGAATATTTGGTTGAATTTCTAATAAGTCTGATCTTATTGGTATTTCAGGTAAATAGTTTGGTTCATACTGACTATGACTTCTTGATCTAATTAAAGTTCTTTCTATTGGTCTTGATTCTTGTATACTTCTTTGTGGATTTATAGTTATAACTTCTTGAGGTATATTAATCCTAATACTTCGATTTCCTGATCTATTATTAAATGAAATTCTTGATGAAGTTTCTTCTCCTAATTCTTTTGTGTTATCTAATTCGAGTTGTAATTGTCTAGGTATAGTGATTCTTCGTCTGTCTAAAGGTAATTCTTCTAAGACTGGCATAAAGTGTTTGTCTATGGTTATGTTTCCAATATTTCTTTTATAAATTTTATGTTCGTTGGAGAATACTAGTCCTACCATTCTGGTGATACTTATAATTCTACTTCCTGGTGGCATTCTTATTCCTTGTAATTTGTGGTATACTACTAGAGTTCGGTTCATGTTTGTTTCAGCTCTAGAGATGGTAAAGTTTATGTTAACAGTTAATTTTAATTTTTGGTATATTAAGTTTCCATTTAAAGCTCCTAAAATACTGTTTGGGACATCATCTATAATTCGGTTATCTGTGATTAATAGTTCTATTGGTGTGTCGATTTTAGCTTTAAAATAGGCTTTTATTAGTAATTGTATTCCTGGTATATAAATTTCTGAGATTTCATCTTTAATTTCTAGTTTTTGTATTTCATGTTCTATTAAAGTTTTATCAATAATTGGAATTTTTAAAATTCCTTCGGCAAGTGTTGATTCTATGGGAAATTTCTTTTCTATTACGACACAGGCATATTTTTCTTTTCTTTTGGTTTTTACAAGTTTTTCTAGTTGTTTAATTATACTGTTTTTGTAAGATCTTGGGGTCGTAGGTCTAATTCTTTGTCTCTAATCTTATTATATTGTTTTTGATTAAATAGCATTCTTTTTTCTACTATTCCTTCATTTGGATTTCTAATTTCTTCAAATTCTTGAAAATCTGTTTGTGGGTGAGAATTACTAGTTTCTTCTTGCATCATATTAATTTCATTTTCTTCTATTATTAAATAATTTGTTTCTTCTGGTTTCAGAACAATTTCTATGTCTGATTCTTTTGATTCTTCAATTCTATTTTTTGTTTCTTTATCGTTTTCTAATTCTTTTTGTAAATTTGCATCTAGATTGGGTTCTGGATTGCTTAATATAGGTGTTTCTATACAAGATTCTATTAGAGTTTCTACAGGGGGAATATAGACTGGATATTTCTTTCTTTCTTTTTGTTCAAAGGCTTCTAAAGCTTCAAAGATATTTATGGCTTTTGGTTTTGGTTTTGGTTTTTCTATACGAGGTATAAATGGGAAAAATTCTTCGAAATCTAAACATGCATAATCAAAGTTACTCATGATGATAAATGATCAGTGAGCAAAGCAGGTAGTGTGAGCAGTGAGCAAGTGAATAAGCAGGTAAGCAGATGAGCAGAAGAGAGAGATAACAGAGGTGCAGATAGTGTAAACACAGGGTACTATGAAAAGCTAAAACAGTCAGAGATTAAGGTTCATATTTCTTCCTTATCATCCATACCATGATGCTCTGATACCATATTTGTCCAGTCCGGCGAAACCGAGTACGCACAGCATCCCCTTGGTGCCCATACACGGTGAGGGACTACACTGTACGCTCCCATTCAGGAATATGACTGCCATCTCTACTCAGAGTGCACACGGAAAGCTAAACATAGTCCCTGGTACCAAGCTTTACGTATAGCCTCTCGACTATACAAATGCCTTTTGAAGGCTCTGCAGGGGTAAGAGTCACTACTTCGCTCTTAGGATCATAGAGCGAGAACCCCCCGTCAGAGGAGTCCGTTTCGCCGGTAAATGGGCGTCGTAACATATGCTCAATACCATATCGGGAACAGCCTGAAATGAGCGGAATCAGTCATCCATTCAATACCAACTTAGAATTCGGAATAGGTTTCGACCGAAATTAAACCGGGTCATGGAAAGTACACTCTGTCCTCTTTCATACAGAGCGGCGCTACATGGCACACAGGGCCAGCAAGGGGTACACAAGACTCCCAGGGTAGCATTCGGTACTTTCCTCCTTCAGCTTAGTTCAGCACAGCCTTCCATCGTTTCCTACCGGAGGCGTAACTATTCCCAGTTCTAATTTATTATTCAGTGGATATCTAATTCTCATTTCAGCATATGCACAGCGGAAATAGGATCAACTCAACATATTATGACTGATAAGATGAAATACTACTACTTAGTCTCTGAGAAAGAGTTTAGCCTGTCATACCTTAATCTGCAAAATATTCTTCTTCTTTATTGATGAAAGAATATAAGTACAAGGGAGGTGCTCGGAATTCAGAGAGAATTCAGAGTTAGAGAGATGTTTAGAGAGAAGTGCTCCTTGAGCTTATGAATCGTGTTTCTAAGGTGAGGATTATAAGTGTTTATGTAGAGGAAGAGGGGCAGGCGAGGCATTCCTCTGCTCTACGTTACACTGATTAAGCAACTTTAATAAAGATAAAGGAAAAGTTTAAAAGAGATTCTCTGCGGATAGATGCCGTTTCCTTTTGTCATTTCTTCTTTTGTCTTTTTCTTCTTTAGTCATTCAATGTCGGCTTCTTTATTACTTTTGGTGAAGATTCCTTTCTTGTTGGTCTTTCTTTGTCTTTTTTCTTTGGCGCGCTGAATTCTTTAGCGCTTCTTCAGAATTCGAGGATATTGATGTTGGTCGGTGGAGCAGCTGGTGCTTCTTCGGCCTTTTCTTTATTTTTACAAAATAAACATTTATGTGTTAGATATTCTGACAGATACTGGCATATTCTTTTCTTTGTATCTTTAGAATTATCCATTCGGTTGGCTTTGATATCTTCATAGAATTCTGTGAATAATTGGGGTTTTCTTCGTATTCTTCCTACTGAATAGATGCATGAATACTGGCCTTTAAAATATACCCATTGTAATTCGTCGGAGGATATAGTTCTGTTCATCTTGGCAAATATTGTCTCATGTTCTTGAGCTCTTATTCTTGATATTAAAGTGGCAAATTCTTCTTGTGAGATTGAGGATTTCTCAAATTTCTCAAATTCGAAGGGTTTCTTTATTGTTCCGAATTTAATCAAATTAATTGGAGAATAAAATTTTTCAGGTGTTATCTCGGCAACAGTCGAGTAACATCTTACATACATTTCATATTGGGTAATAATATTTGAATAGTGCCTAGCGGCTTCTTGGACAGCTCTTGGTAATAAAGATAATTCTTCAAGTTTTTTCGAGGGATAAATACAGTGAACTAATCCATAGGAAAATAGTGTGAAAACTAATTGTGGATTGGTTCTTGGTTTGATGACAACTTTATTTATGGAATAATAGGAGATATATTTGACAGTTGGTGTGAATATACTACACTGGTTTAATTTTCGGATAATGGCCTGGAAATATTCATACTGTTTTCGGTTTTGTTGGGCCTAAGATATTGGGCTTGGAGGTGTTGATCTTTGAGGACTATTTTGGGCCTGTTTTTGGGCTAGTTTGACTTCTTGTTCGAGGATAGCTGCAAAGGATGGTGTCGATGGAATATGGGTTGAAGTAGTTGGGCTTTGGGTTGGACTGGGTGTATGACCCATTACTTGTTTTCCTTTTTCAAGGACAATTATTCGTGTTTCTAATTCACCAACATGGGAACTGTAGTTACCCACGGCTTGAGTGAGATAATTGATCATATTATTGAGATTATTTACTTGGTTAGTCATCTGAAATGACAAAATATTGATATTCAATTCGAGGGAATTTATTCGTGCAATCAGATAGGTTTTATCCTCATCTTCTTCTTGGTGTTGAATATTCGTATCCTTATTTGTCTGAGATTGCTCCATCTCTGGATAAGAAATCAGCAATCAACATAGTGCTCATATAATTCTTATTATATTTTCCTCTTTATTTTTTAATTTCTTTCCTTTTCCTGCGGTTATTTTGTTTCTTTTGTGAGAAATTTTTTCTTCTTGATTTAATTGGTCTAATTTTAATTGGGTCTTTTTATTAATCCATTCTTTTTGTCTCATAATTCTATTTAAACTAAATTTACTTTGCTGATAGTGGAATTCGCAATACTTACTCTTAGGATATAAAGAATTTAATGGACATTTCCAAATTCGTGATCCTTTGTTATTCGATCTTCGTGAACATCTATATTCATTTCCTGTTTCTAAATCTCTGGTATTAAATTTAGCATATTTATATTTTTCTATTAAAGCTCTTGGATTTGTTTCCTTATTTAAAATACTTTCAAATTTTCCTTCTATGTTTTGAATTCTTTTTCTGTTAAAAGTTCTTTTCTTTTTTAGGGTTTTTGGGAATTCTAGTTCTGTAATTTTTACTTTTTCTATTTCTAATTCATCCCATAATTTTTTAAATTCTTCGAAATTTAATTGTGTGAATTCTTCTTCAAAGTCTTCTAGTTCTTTAAAAGAATCTAGTTCGAGTTCTTCTTGTAAATCTCTTATTTTTTCTTTTTCTAATTCTTGTTCTAAATTTTTCCATAATCTGTCAAATTCTTCTTGGTTCCATTCTTGAGTGTTATATTCTTCTAATTTTGTTATTATGTTAATGTTATCTTCAACTTCTTCTTTTTCTGTTGCTTTCATCATATAGATTTCTTCTTCTTCGGTTATATATTTATAATTTTCACTATAGTTTTCATTTATTCTTTCTTCAATAGTTTTTTGTTTTTCTATATTTCTTATGGCTTTGTTAATATCAATAAGTTTTTTATTTGGGACAAATTGAACTTCTTCTTCTGTTCTTTTGGGTTTAAAGTTGGTATCTGTTCTGTTATACGGGTTTTGTATTCTTATTGCCTAAGCTTGATGTTTACATGGTGTTGTCAGGATTAAAATTTTTTCGATGAAATGTAGAAGCATATATTGTTCTAAGAAATCCATTCCTAAAATGATGTCAGGAGTGGTTTCATTATACTGGTGTAAGATTGGGATTTTTAATTCATAATTTCCTATTTGTATTGGGACTTCTTTGGCAAATAGTTCTATTACATGTATTTCTTTTCCAGTGCTACTCATTCTTATTGGTTTATCTTTTTTTCATAATTCGGGTGGTAATATGCTGTATTTTGATGTTGTAATATTTGCTCCTGTATCAATCATAGCATGGTATTTGCGTGATTAATATCTTTGGTAGTTAAATTTTACTAAGACGTAATAAAATTTCATTAAATCAATTTTATCTTTTCTAGGATTACTACTTGTCGTTCTATGTTTATTAGAATTATTTCTTTCTGTATTCTATACGGTTTTACATGTTCTAGGAAATCTTTTCCTAAAATAATTTTATGAGTTTGGTTTCTTATTATAATATATAAAATTTGGCATCTAATATAATGTATCTTTTAACATTTTAATCAATAATAGTATTAAAATAATTAATTATTATATATCTTTTTTTAAAAAAAAATCTCTCATTATTATATTTAATTATTCTATAATTATAATTAAATATCATATATAAAGATAATAAAATAATAATATTTTAAAGATAACTTATTTGATAAGTTCATTTAAATGTAAGTAAAATTAAAAAAAATATATCAATATTTTTTTATCAATAAAAAATTTATGTATGATTTGAGCTTAGTTAATATAAATAAAAAAATATATTGATTTGGTTTGGTTCAATTTTGATTTAGTTTTAACAAAACTAAATTTAATAGAATTGAGAATCAAACTAAACCGAATGATTTTATAATATTCAAAATCAATTTTAACTTTTTTATAATTGATTTAATTTGGTTTTCATTGATTTGGTTTAATTTAATTGATTTACATCAATTTTGAACACTTCCTAATTTTTTTTCAACCATCTTGATTTCCTGCTCAGTTGAAATTTCTTTCCCTTTCAAAAGAAACTCTTCCTGTCCCTTTCCAATTAACAAGATATTCATGCTCCACACGATATAATCAAACACCCTTTACAAAATTAGCTCGAGGGTTTATTCTTTTAAATATACAAGGTTTTTATGTGGGGCATATGTACTTAAAATTGCTCAAAAAATAAAAAAAAAATTTCGATTGACACAACATTGAAAAAAAAAAGACTCTTAACATAACAACAATTTAATTTTGCTATGCTTCAGTAATATACTATATATATATAACTCCAGATCATCTTTCATAATTATTTGATTGTTACATTGAAGTGTTTTCTAATGATAGAAAAAATCCACCCAGATTATATAATTAAATGCGATGTTTTATATCATCGCAAAGCAAATATGTTTACTCAATATATTTGATTATTATTTTTAATATTATGAGTATCTCGGTTTTTATTCAAAATTAATTTTTTTTTCCTTCGAGTAATTTTAAAAGCACATATACTCTCACATTTGATATGTTGTCTAAACTTCACTAATTTTTAATTTGGGATGAATTCTTTTCCCCATAGCCACTGACCTTAATCAAGAATTTCGGCCAAACACAATTTATGTTTTCTTTCCAGAAGGTGAGAACAAATTTTTCATGGCACGAGGTAAACAAATTTTCAAGGCACGTGACTAGAATAATCGAATCTTAGCCGTTATACTTTGGAGGTTATTTTGTTTTATTATCTTGTTTCCCTGGGTCTATTAAATAACGATGGGTTTGAACTTGACCAGATGATTCCAAGTCACGTGCTTTGCCTTTGACTGAGACCCTTTCGGTTTCCACTGACCAGTCTCCTATGACTGCCCAAGATTCAGATCCCCACCTTATAAAATACCCATACACACTTGCATTCACACACACTCACTCCAAATTACAGGCAAACCAAAAGCCTTCAAACTTAGACAGTAAGCTTAGAAAGAGAGATGAGGAGTGAGAAGCCTGAAGCTGTGAAGATAGTGCAGATTGAAACCAGGTACGTTCAAACCGATGCTATGAACTTCAGAGATGTGGTTCAAGGCCTTACAGGGAAGAATTCATCAACGGCTTGGGTAGGAAATGGCTCAATATTCCCACATGATGCTACTAGTAGTAGTACTACTCTGAAATCAGAGGAATTAGGTATAACCCCACATGATCATGGAGCACGTGATCATCGTAAAGAAGATGGTTCTTTATCGTCCATGATACTCAAAAACATGTCCTTCAAAGACTTTGATCGGTTGTTGTACGAGTTGCCTCCTATGGAGGATCTTCCGCGGCTTGGAGGCCGATCAGATATTGCAACCTAATTCTTCTTCCCCCCTCCCCCTTTTTTCTTTTGGATTTCTGTATTATCTTGTTCCACGCAGTAAAGGTTAACGCACAAGACTATGTATTGTTACTGTTCTTTTTCCTAGAAAGGAATTAATGAGAAAGATATTTCCTTATTTGCCCAAAAAAAAAAAAAAAAAGAATAAGATATTTCCTTCTTTTGAATTTCTTATGGTATTTGGTTCTATTAATTTGGAAAGAAAATGCTGCTCAAGCTACCATAGCTAGTCAACGGGGCTAACAAGCAAGTTGTCCCCTCTATAGCCTTGAACAGATGCCGACATGATGACTATCTTATCTGCGGTTCATTTTTAGCCTCACAGCTGGATAACCTGCCTGCACGGACACCTAAAACAGATACAATCGCAATTATAATTATTTCCATGAAACCCAATTTTCGGTTAAACTTTTTATACTGAATTTTAAACGTTAAAAAATTGAGAAAATTACACTGATTCATGTTAATTTTAATTTTTAATTATATTTTTAATTTATAAAATTTATAATTAGACTCTTAATTTATTAGTCCCATTATAATAATCACCCAATCATTTAAATTAGATGTCAAATTTAACATTATTGTGTGAAAGATACCCTTCCCCTTCTTTCGATACCCAAATTACCCTCTTCTTCGTCTCAAATTCCCAATCTCGTCAACCACAATCGGATAATTGCTATGCCACTTGGTCAAACAAGCCACAAATGGATTCCGGGACCAGTGTTAGCGACTTATGGATTCATCGAACCTGAACAGTATTTTGGCTTCAATTCTTTGATTCCTCGATTCTCAATTTATGATCTGTGATTGGCCCAAAATTTTGAGGGGATATAGGAGTTGTTTATTTTTAATAAGGTATTTATTTTGAGAAAATAACACGTTTGACCAAATTTTTATAAAATTTTTGCTGGGCTTTTGTGGGACAATAGAAGTGATTTTTCTACCGTGAGAAGTAAGCAGAAAATTAGAGCTTCTCATGGGAAAAAATCTTAATATTTTTTTTTCAAAATACGAGTACTCTCATTCAGAATCATTAATTATTATAATTATATATTATCTTTTTTACTTACTCTCTTTAATTATGATTAATTATCATAAAATTATTTGTGGGTTTTATATTCAAATTAATAACAGTCGATCAAGATATATTAACCGAGGAAGTCTTTCCATGCGCCTATAATTTGTCCTCCTCCCGCCTCTTTCCATCTCTCTCTTATTAACATATACCTCTTTGCTAACAAAGTGTTTCTTAATTAATTTCATCTGGGTTTTAAATGCTTGAGATCGCTTGAGATGCTGGAGCATGACCATCTCGAGAACAAATTACACGAATTATAGCCTAAACCAGTAGGTCTAACTGCGTCAGTCCAAGTTGCGAGAATGTTAACTGCGATGAAATTCAGTCAAAGTATCTCCGGGCTAACACATTCGGTCCTCTGGCTAAGAACGGCCAAAATTGCTGGTTTGGTTCCAAGTCCAGTACCTTTGAGGGTATTGTGAGGTTGTCAAATTGTAATTCATGAGATTGTGATGAAGAAGAGGGCAAATTGGGTGCTGAAAAAATGAGAAGGGTATTTTAGTACTTTCACAACCAAACCTTTCATAATTGGAGTTAAAAGATGAGGGTGGATAAGTGCAATTTCCATTACAAATTTTAGGATTTTCGTGCTCCATATCAGAATTTTTGAAGAACATTTAGAACACATCAAAATAATTAAAACTATAAAATTTCAATTCTCAAACGTTATATTCCATATTTTTGTAATACGATAATATCAACATATTTTTTTTTACACGGTCAAAGTAATTTAGACTAATTTATGCATTAATCAAGACTAATTTTTTTGGTTGTGGCTAATCTTAAGGCCACACTCCCACTTATATTTGCATGATACATTTAATAGAATAGATTCTCCAAAATAAGACCCCTGTGTTTGAATTACTCAAGTGCTAACCCTTTGAGGTTAGTATAATTGTAATACCAAATATATATATATATATATATAAACATTTAAAGTTTTGAATTTCAGTTCATATTAATTTGGAAATATTATATGTGTTGTGTAATTATTAAAAAAATTTAAATTTAAATAATTTATTTAAAGATATAATTTATAATAATATTTTATGATGTCATTTGATTCATATAGTCGATCTTATTCAATGAAAAAAAGATATATTATTGTTATTGTATTATATGTGCTGTGTAATCTTGTAAGCCAACATGAATATCATATACTTATTTCTGTTGAAAAGAAATATAGTTTCCAATTCAGAAAAAGGTTCAAGAATGTCTAACCATTTACGTACATACACTTGAAGCACGCATGCCTACGAGCTTTTCCGTATACATATAAATAGTTACCTTTCAAGTTTGATTGCAAATGAATTCAACAGTACTAATTAACCCATTAAAGAAGATTTTTCTTAATTGTGAGACTAATTCAGAGGCAGATTAATTATTAGAATTTGCAACCCAACATAACTCTAAGATGAAACTAGGAATTTGTTCCAAAAAAACAAAAGCGAAAACAAAGACAAAATTCGCAAAACAATTAATTTATATATATGGTATGAGGGAACGTGAAATTGATTATTTGATTTCTTGTTAATTTGTCCTCTCCTTGGTTATATTTGAGATTCTGTTTCTGTCTGAGATTACATCTTATTTATTTATTTAGAATAAAGAAATGGGAAATTGCTTGTATATGTACATACTTTTACCATTTTGTTTTATTTTAGATATTAAGTTGTTATTGATCTGCTGGTGATGTCTTGAGTACAAATAGAAAAAATAAATTGGGAAATATTTTTGCACAGAGGGGGAGATTGTACTGAATGCTACTAGAGTAAAGGGGAGGATAGGGGATTTGAAGAAACCCTCTCGTAAGAGAAGGAAAAGGAATAGAGAGTAGTGTGTTGATATATCCTGATCCTGGTATATATTCTTAAAATAGAAAGGGGTGTAGAGAGGAAGATGAAAAGAATTTGAAGGTTTCTGGTACAAGGAGATGGCCACAAAGTGATAAGGGGCTGATTTTTTGTGGAAAGGAAAAATTGCAATTGCTTGGGGAATGGGAAAGAACCAGATCTGAGTATGCTTAACAAAGAAAGCTTGGAGAGGGACGGGAAGAGTGTTGAGGGAAGGTTATTTATAATATATTTTCCCAAGGCTTTATGGAAAACATCTAAATGGGTTTTTTTATTATGTCTATCATTTGTGTAAAATGGATTTCGTAAAAATAAGTAGCAAATGGGCGTCATATTTCAAGAAAAAGACTTTTTTAACTTGACCTACCATTTGATTTAAAGCTGAAGCCTTACCCGTTCAACAAAGCCCAAAAGATGATTATCTATACACCGAGTTGAAACCACATATCTGCTCTTTCATGCCTTTAATTATTATCACTTAATTTAACAGGGTAATAATGAAGCATGCAGATACAAAAAGAATGGAGGAGATAAAATGTTTTTACAAAAGGAAAATTGTCTACTTTGAAGTATAATGAGTAGGATGTTTAGAATCGAATCAAATCAAATTGACTTAAATTAAACAAAACTGAAAAAAAAGGTCCAAATCGGTTTTTTGCATATCAAAATTGATTTAATCAATTTGGCTTTTAGTTTAATTAGGATTTATTTGATTTTAACGGAACTAATTCATGTTATTATTTCTTTTTTCTCCTACCATTAATTTTAAATTATGCTTGTGATCAAATTTTAGTCACTATTCTCTTTTGTCTATTTTTGCTGGTGTACAATTCTCATATTGGACTTTTGAAAACATGATTGGTTATTCATGTTGTACAATTCAAATGACAGACCTCTTAAACTTTTGAAAGTATTGTTCGTTTTCCATTCACTAATTAAATGCAGACCACAAATTTGGTTTTATATCCATGCTTTATTAAACATTATGAATTTTGCTAAAGAGAAATGGTCTGCTCAAGTAATTTCCACTAAAAACATCAAATACTCATGTTTAAGTATTATAAACAGCTTACTTACAGCTATTATAGGTGGAAGAGCGAATTGAAATAGTAAAACAAGCTGATATAATGGATTAGGATAGATCAAGCCAAAATGGACAACACCTATACATCTCTATATCCCTTACAAATAAGGAAGAATAAAAAAATAAAATTAACATAAACCAAATCAAACCAAGCTAATTACAAAAAAATAAAATAAAATTAGTATAAATCAAATCAAACGAAATCAAGCCCAACTAATTACAACCCAAAATAAGGTTCACCATTTTGCAAAACCAACATGCTTGATTCGACTTCATTTTGGCCTAAAATTAGGCTAAATCGAACCTTTGAACATTGAATAGCTAGAATCAAGAATTTGCTAAGAAAATAGATATTGACAAAAGGTTTCTCCATTGGACAAAAAGCACCGTAAATATTCAAAAGCCTCCCTTTTCTTCTTGTGCCCATTTTCTCTCACACTTCAAACAAGAACGAAAGTTGAGAATTGTGCTTTCTAGGGAATTAATGGGAGATTATATGAACATTATGAAGACCTAATTAAACCATTTACAATAAAAAGGTCCCATGTTTCTTTAGGCTATTTATTTCACCCATCTACCAAGTATGAAATATGAAGTTTGGTGAATCATTTAAAGTTTTCATCTACCCCCTTCTCCAAATTGACTTTTGTTATTGAGTTCTTTATTGCTCTATGTGCAGAATGTTAGAAGCTTACTCTATGTGAGCTCTCTTATTTATCTTTGTTTGAGTTTGCTGAGTTCTTTCAAAAAATTTAGAAGTTAAGTCTATAAGGAGCTTTTAAGAAAAACCTATTGATGATCTTTTGTGAACAGGTTGTAAAGATTTAAAGGTTTACCTATGTAACGAATTTTGACTAGATTCTCATAAAAAAGAACTTAAAGCATTTATTATGTGATAAAAGCAAGTGTGTTGATCTCTGTTTCTTAAGGTTTCTTTCATGTAATATGTGATTGCCCAAATTTAATAAAAATTTTCTTACTTTATGCTTAGAGAGAAAATGTAATACCAAAGTTCTTTGAACCTCTAAAATATTAATGCTATGCTTCTTCTTTTCTTCCTACTCCAATTTTAAAACTTTCATAGTCTTTATTGTCTAGTGTATTTTTTAAAAAATGTATAGCAAAAAGTGATATTTTAATCTAAATTGAAAATTTGCAACCCAGTGTTCTTTAGTTATATATAAGATTTAGAAAACACTTCAACATATTGAAACCCTTTTGAAAGAAAAGGAAACTATTTTCAAGTTAATGTATATACTATATATGTTAGCATTCATGGATATACAAAAAACATTCAAGATATCCAAATTAGGAGAAAATGGAATGAAATCATACCTTCAGCCATTATCTCTGTACTCTATTTTGTGATGGAAATTTTGTGGGCATATGAGTAGTAAGAGGTGCTTCCAAGCTTTGATTATCATTGGATGGTGGTGTTATACTTAGATGTCGTGTTAACTGAGTTTAGGGACCCCTGTATTTATAAGCAAAATTTTCAATGGTAAATCCATCATATTACCGATGAAAACACAACGTTCAAGAAATGGGGTATACATATTCTGAACCATCTCACGAAGTCCACAATTTTCAGACCACAATAGAGGCATTGTGAGTAAACGTGGTTTACCACATTCAGATGTGCAACATGGTTTGTTTCCACATTTAGCCATGCAATGTCTCACATTCTCCCACTTAGTTCAAAAATCATTATTTATAATGGCTTCTTAAGATTCAAACGTTCAATAGAAACTAAATTTACGAATCATAATAGTAGTTCCTCTATAAATGACTAATACCTTCCATATATCACAATACATTTGTTTCTTAACCTACTATATTTTAACTTTATGAATAAGCTATATGCTTATTATGGGTTCTTTTAATGTTGTTATTCTCAAATATAATGTATGTGCATAAAAATGAGAAAACAACTCAAAATGAATAAAACTTTATTACAAATGATATATATATATACAGAATATACATCAATAACACAAAGTAGAACTAAGTCTCATTCTAGATACATGATCCCTAAATACTACTGGTGGCATGCTTTTTGTTAAAGGGTCAAGTATCTGCAACTTAGTGCTAATGTGTTCAATAGTGACTTTATTTTCTTTGAGACGTTCCTAAATGTTCTAAGTACTTATTGTTGATATACTTATTTTGACTTCTACTTTTGTTGTTCTTAATTAGAAATATAGCAATTGAGTTGTAACAATATATCTTTAATGGCCTAGAGACAGTGTCGACGATTCTAAACCCAAACATAAAGCCCTTAAGCCAAATACTATGTGAAGTTGCCTCAAAATAAGATATAAACTCTGCCTCCATAGTAAAAATAGTAGTTAAAGTCTGCTTTACACTCCTCTAAGATACAACTCCATCAGCTAACATGAAAATATAACTTAATGTTGATTTCTACGAATCAATACATCTAGTGAAAATCATAATTTGAGTAGCTAACTATCTCAAGGTTTTTAGCCTTTATGTACATCAGCATGTAGTTCTTGGTATCTTTAAGATACCTTATTACTTTTTTCACAGCTCTCTAATAATCTATGCATAAATTACGCTAATATTTGTCTAACATTCCGATCATAAGTGCAATGTCAAGTCTTGTACAAACTTGAGCATAAGGTTTCTAATAGCAAAAGCATATGAAATGTTATGCATATGCACCTTTTCTAAATCGATCTTTGGATATTGATTCAAATTGAACTTGTCACCTTTTACAACAGGTGTTACATTTGGTGAACAATCTTTCCTCCAAAATCTCTTTAGACCTTATTGATATAGGTTTCTTACGACAGACTCAAAATACATTGAGTTCTATCTCTATGGATCTTAATGCCAATGATATAAAATGTCTTACCCATGTCTTTCATATCAAAATTCTTAGAGAGAAATTGTTTCACCTCATATAACAACCTTTATTATTGGTTGCAATTAATATGTCATCCACATACAACACAAGGAAATAGATTTTACTCCTACTGACCTTCTAGTATATGTACTGATTCATGACATTCTTCACAAATCCATATAAGGAGATAATATCATAAAATTTTAAGTACCATTGGTGGGAGGCCTGTTTTAATCTATATATAGATTTCTTAAACTTGTACACCAAATATTCACCGGCATTAAAGGAGAATCCTTTAAATTATTTCATATATACCTCCTTCTTCAGTTCCCCATTGAAGAATGTCGTCTTCACATCTATCTGATGTAGCTTCAAGTCATATTGGGTAACCAATACCATTATTATATGAAGGGAATCTTTTTTAGCTACAAGAGAAAAAGTCTCTGTATAATCAATTCCTTCCTTTTAAGTGAATCCCTTGGCCACGAGTCTCTTTTCATCTTAGAAACCCATTTGCATCCAATGGACTTAAAACCATTAAGCAACTCGATGAGATCTTAGACTCCATTAGACGCCATAGAATCCATTTCTTCTTTCATGGCATTATGTCATAGTTCAAATTCTCTGCAACTAATGGCTTGTGAAAATATTTTAGGGTCATTCTCGGTTCTTATGTTGTAATCAATTTCTTGTAGATACACAGCATAATCACTAACAATTGTTGACCTTCTCATCCTAGTTGATCTTTTTAATGTTGACTTAACATTCTTTTGAGAGCATGTTATTTAATTGGTTATTTAACAGTCCCTAAAGGTTGTTTATCAACCGAATCAACTTGGTCATGATCAACAAGTTGTGGATCTTGAATGATTGGTTGTTCAATGCCTGTTTGAACTTGAGAGACATAGATCACAATTAATCTATCACTTGATATAGTAAATTAAATATCAGATTGATTATTTTCAAAACCTAAGTTCTAAGTTTGATCACTCTCACTAATCAAGTTATTTTCAAGAAATTTTGCACTTCTTGATTCTACAATCCTAGTGCTGTAAGATAAACAATAAAATCTATAACCCTTAGGCTTTTCAGTATAGCCAATGAAATAGCCACTAATAGTCTTTGGTTTTAACTTCTTTTCTTATAGATTGTAAATCCTCACTTTAGATGGGCATCCTTAAATGCACATATGTCTTCAACTTGGTTTCCAACATTTCCATAACTTAAATGGTGTCTTTTTAATAACCTTGGTTAGAACTCAGTTAAGAATATACACATATGTCTTAAAGGCTTCAATCCACAAGAATTTAAAAAGTTTGGAGCTAGCCAACATGCTCTTCACTTTGTCCCAAAATGTTTGGTTTCTTCTTTTAGCTACATCATTTTGGTTTGGCGACCCAGGCATGGTGTATTGGGGAATCCCATGTTCTTAAAGAAACTGAGCAAATAGACCCAATGTTTGTCCATCCTCAATGTATGTACCATAATACTCTCTACCTCTATTTGATCTCACTATTTTGATTTGTTTACCACATTGTTTGTCCACTTTTTTCTTAAATATCTTAAAGGCATATAGTATCTTATTCTTATTATTGAGCAGATAGAGATATATATATTGTGAGCAATTATCAATAAAAGTAAAGAAGCATTTCTGACTACTAAAGTCCAAATCTAGACTACAAATATCCGTATGTATGATTTCTAATATGTTAGAACTCCTTTTAGTACTTCTCTTGGTCTTATTAATCTGTTTTTTCTTGATACAGTCTACATAAATGTTAAAATCAGTAAAGTTAAAAGTATTGAGTATTCCATTTTTTACTAATCTTTTCACACTCTTTATTGAGATAAGACCAAGCCTACGATACCATAATATAAAGGAATCTTTATTAGTAACATTTCTCTTAACACCTATGCTACTAAAAATATGCATTGAATTATAAGAGTTATTATTTATAATTAAATTTGGAATAGACCATTACAAAGTGTACCATTGCCAACAATATTAGATTTATAAAATAATTTAAATTCATTACTTGAAAATTCAAAGCAATATCTCAATAGTACAAGTTTGGAAACAAAAATTATGTTTTTAGAGAAACTTAGCATATAAAATGTCTTCTTTAAATTTAAAATTAAATCAGAATTAAAAACTAATCTGCATGTTCTTATGGCTTCTATAGTTGAGCCTATCTTATTTCATGAATAGATATATAGCTTACTGCCTACCGATTTCTTTTGGTTTAGAAAGCCCTACAAGATATTAGAGATGTAAATTGTTGAGTCAGAATCAATCTACAATGTGTTACTGCTAGCATCTACTATATTAGATTCATAATAAAAATATGATATTAAGTTACCTTTCTTTTCAAATCAAACCTTGAATTTGACATAATTCGTCTTTATCTATCTCTTTTTTTTTTTTTGCAGAAGAAACACTTAAACTCTTTCTTCATATCCTTAGGGATGGGTACCTTGCACTTTCCATTTGCCTTAGCCTTTCTTTTCTTCTTTCCTTATGTTACCTTATGTGCATTTTCACCTATCTTTGCTATAGGCCTTCCTTCTTCTTGTATGTACATGGTGCAAAATTCATTAATTAACCATTTTTTCTTATGTGTGTTGTAGGAGATTTTAAAAGACCTATATTATTATAGTAGAAAATTTAGGATGTACTGCATGAAAAAAGATTCTGATATCTCAACCTTGAGTGTTTTCAATTGAGTCGCCCTTATCTTCATGATATGCTCTCACACAACTCTTATACCGATAAGTTTTATAGATGATAACTTTGTCATTACGGTGCTTGTTAAAGCCTTGTCCAAGGATTCAAATTGTTCATCAATAGCCTTAAGCAAACTTAGAACATTTTGATGCTCTCCAATAGACTAATAAATACTAGCTAATATTTTAGTCTTAATGTATATTATACTAAGGCGATTGAATCATTTCCAATGTTCATAAAAATTTACAATTGATGCACTGCTAGTGTTCGTAGGTTTAGGAGGTTCATCCTTCTTAATTGTATCATCAACGTCCATCCACACTAATTGGAGAAGTATTTTCTCATTCCAAATATTATAGTTATCTCCAATTAATTTAGAAACTTGAAAATAAAAATATTTAAAAGTTAAAAATCTATATAAATTTATATGCTATACCAATAATTTGAGGTAAATAAATATTTTAAATGATATGTCATACCAATGTAATGCATGTCTATTTAAACTATTAGTCTAATAACAAATAAAACTGTTTAGGTTAAGTTTTATTTAATTAAATTTATACATTAATGATAAAACTAGTAAATTATATTCTTTTCTTAATCTCTATGGGCAAATCAAGAAAAGAAAAACTTACTATTCCATCATAATTAATCATATAAAATATGATAATGTTCTTGTAGAATAATTATTATCATATTAAATATGATTAATTATAATTTGATGTCATTTTTTCTTTATGTGATTAAAACACTTGATTAAACTTTAATTAAATTAATACTACATAAATCACATGACATCTTAAAAACAAAATTACATGTTTGAATATGACTTAACATAATGCATAAACAAGCATCATATGATGAAATTCTGAATAATTAATCAATTGATCAACAAAATGTGACTAAATTAATTAATTAATATTCTCCCTTTAAATTAATCTAAATATGCCATAAATATTGCCTAAAATTAATTACCAAAAATTAGGCATAACTCATATGACACCATAAATTAATTTATATTCCTAAATATGCCAAATTTGCCTAAATAAATAAATTTCCAAGATTTAGGCAAATTTAAATGCACAAAATTAATTTCACAATAATTTTTGACAAATAAATAACTAGAATTGTCAAAAATTAATTTAATTTTATCCAAAACATTTTTGCCAAAGACAAATTAAAATGCACTCAAGAATTTTGAACAAACTAAATGGCCAAAAATAATAAAAATTATTACCAAATTAAAGATTGGCCCTTTTCAATTTTTTTTTTGGGGAACAAATCAAAACATATAAAAGATGAAAGAAGGCTCATATTATACTAGCCCAAAAATGCAATGTAACATATATTAAACATTGCATAAAAAATATAGCAACCAAGCATGGCAATAATGACAAGGTCACACTAATGCACTAAAGGAGCTTAGGTTCGAGTTTGCGAAGGGCTAGCTTTGAAAACAATTTTTTTTCTGATTGAAATGAAAAATAGCCCAATTAAAAACATAAAAACAGAAGCTCGCTACGAAATAAAATTAAACAATGATCCAAAAACCAAAAGCTCAAACGGAGCATCCATTTAAGTGAAACAATGTGTTTCACTAAAAAAGCAACAAAACGACACGTCGTTTAACAGGGTCCAAAATGGAGCACAATATAGCTCTAAACAACATGTTGTTTATAGCCAATGTTTAAACCACTTGTCGTTCAAGTCATCTTCAACCTTTAGTGTGACTTGACCTAACTCGGATATGAACCCAATGCTTGACTATGTCATTTCTAACATTTCTGAACTTCATTTTAAGTGGTTCAAGAGTCCATTTTCATCAAAATTTCGTAAGGATTAATTTTATGATATGAAAATGATGAAAAAAAAAGGCTTTATAAACCAACCCAAATTCACAAAAAAAATGATATGTTTGAGCTCGTAAAACTTAACAAGACAGAGGTATTTCAAGCTCTAACACCAACTATTAACATTCATGCATATACAAATAACATTCATGATATCCAAACTAAAAGAAAATGGAATGAAATCATACCTCCAGCCATTACCTCCGTGCTCTGTTATGTGATGGAAATTCTATAGGTATATGAGTAGTAAGAGATACTTCCAAGCTCTGATTATCACTAGGTAATGGTGTTATGCTTAGATGTCGTGTTAACTGAGCTTAGGAACCCTTGTATTTATAGGAAAAATTTTCAATGACAAATCCATCATATTATTGATGAAAATGCAATGTTTAGGAAATAGGGTATACACGTTATGAAGCATCTCATGAATCCCATAATTTTTGAACCATAATAAATCCATTGCAAATAAACATGGTTCACCACGTTCAGATGTGCAACATGGTTTGTTTCCACGTTCAATGCCTCACAATATATACTTCTGAAAAATAGGAAGCCTAAATTTTCCTTAAAAAAATCTATATTATCCAATTCAACCTCCCTTTTTAGATAATATACTAGTTTGACAAAGAGTTTTAAGGTTAGCAGTGTTCAAAGGTGGAAAGAGATGGCATACAATAGAGATGAATAGTGGTTTCAAATAAGTGACAAGGGGGATTCTTACGGGTCAAGATGTTTTACATATGGGAGGATGGTTGGGAGCTGTGAAGTAGAAGTTTCGATGGGGGATGGATTCGAAAGAATTGTAGAATGTAAGACGTTGGTCGCTAATTGTAATGGATAGAGTTTGGGAAAGGAACCCACAACAGTAGGGTAGGTCTAGGGCAAGAATTTGGTTGTGGTAGTGGCAGTAACTCAAAGGTTAGACGACTTACATGAAGCCTTTATTCCCACTTTCCAACATCCCAACCTCATAGGATCTGATATCTTCAATATTAACTCTCTCTCCTTAGTCTTCCAACCAAAACATTACATTACAACCTTGTCTCTACTTATCTGTCAATCATGTTCAATAATATTCTCATCTATTCGTGCACTCTTCAACCCTTTTCCTTTCTTTCCTACCTTGAACTGCCTTATAACCCTAACATATCTAACATTTTGAACATTCTCTCTTGGAATATCCAACATACTTCTAGCTCTAATTTTAAATAGAGTCTTCAAAGATCTCATGACCTCCCATCAACTTGACCGCTTCATATCGGCAAAAACAATTACCCCCTCCTTCATAAACCTCATCATCACTCACCTCCCTGATGAGATCATTTTGTCGGAAGCTAGCAAGAAGCTTTCTTCATGCACTACTTTTAGGTCTTGGCCCTCTAAGCTTCACCAAGAAATTTACTACAACATCAAAGTCTCTTCCTTCTTACTTCAGGATTGGCTTCCTTTCCTTGTAACAAAGATTCCGAGTTGATTGTTCAGGGTATTGCAAAGGGAGTAGTTTGGAGGTTTTATGTGATTGTGGGACTGGGATTTCTAGTGAGAAGAGAAGCGAACTCTCATTAGAAGGGACATTGCAAATATATTTTTACTTATTCTAAAGGAAGAGGACTCAACTTATGGAACATTGTTTCTTTAATTTATTCTCTCTTTCAAGTGAGAAAGAGGTAGAAAAGAGGATTCAAACCTGTTGACTGATAAGGTTTTACAATTGCTTGAGCATGGTTCTAAATTGCGGTTCGCATCATGTGATGCAGCTGCAATATTGCTGTTGTGGCGTGGGCCGTATCCATATCAATTGACCGCAATGTCCGCAATCCTTCTTATACTATCTGCAAAGCCCACAACTGTAATTGCAATGTAATCGCAATCGCAACCGCAACCGTAATTTAGAACTGTGTTTTTGAGATCTTCCTCAAGGGATTTGAAGTTTGATCTGAAACATGGCAAAGGACAAATGGTAGCAATTATAGAAGGGGAAGCACCTCGGAGCATGGAAAAGGTGAGAGAAAGGAAAAATTGGTGAGTTTACATTGCAGAGGTTGACGACAGACATTTAGGTTTGGGACAACAATCGAGGATTGTTGACGAAAAAGGACATCAGGACTATCAAGGAGATTTTTTGATGAGTTTTTCAGCTTCCTCGCTAGGAAACCTTCCTTCCATCGCCGTCAATCGCTTACATCTCCCCAAGCATGGTATTCTGCCATTCGAAACCTAGACAGTATCAACCTTCTTTCTCTCCCTTCTCCCTCTTCTCTCCAAAGCTAAAACACTATCTCCCCCTCCTGATCAATCTCTTTCACCTTCTACCACCACAAATCTCTTCTATTTCGTAAACAATTGAAGACCCAGAACTATGACTCACACACACACTCTCTATCTCTTGTTTGAACTCCCTTCCCACAACTTATCCCCCACCCAACCCTTCTCTTTTGATTGTAACCTATTGGATTCTATTGAGGAGAGTGCCAACCCTTTGTATTGTTTTATGATTTGATCTAATTTTCTCTCTTCATTGGCAAAAAAAAAGAAGCAGACCGCACTTTCAGGAACCAGGAGTTGAGAAGATTCTCCATCGATTATTCATATTAAAATTGAAGTTTACAGGACAGCAAAATGCTGCAGATACATTACTTATGTAAAGCCCACTCATTAGAATTAGGCATATTCACACGATAAGCGTTTTAAATTTTAGAATGCAAAATCTATATGTAGGCTTCTATTTTCTTATCGCTTATTCGTTTGCCTTTTCCCATCTCATCAGCAGCATTTTTTTTTTTAAATTTCCTTCCCATGTCATATTTTGCTTGTTGACAGTATCTTTTTATATAAACTATCTCCAATTACAACTCAACAGAGAGGTACGAGTCTATATAGATGTATCTTTTTATATATCAAGCTTGCGTCTTTATATGTAAGAACACACTCAAATGACTGCAATAACGAGAATATAAATCAGGGGATGAAGGGGGGGGGGTGTGGTGCGTAATTTAATTGCACCACTATATGTCTCACCAAAATATTGAGACAATTGAAGAAAAGAGAATGAGTTGATATGTGGACAAATGGGGGCATTTTAGTAAAATTATTAAAATTTTCACTTAAATATATTTTTGGGTGAAATTCACTAAAATATTTTACTTGATAAGCGTATATGACAGTTCTTATATAATTAAATATTTATTATTAAATTCTTCAATACTCTTTATATACACACACATATGCATATATATATTCACACACACACACTATATTTTTATTGAATAACTTAATAACAAATGCTTAAATAACTTTATTAAATCTTCTCTTATGATATAGCATATGCTTACTTATTATCCAAATTAAGTATTAGAAAGAATATATCTTCGAAGGGATTATACCATTATGCTGATTTTAATGACAAAATTATATATTGAAAGACAATGAAGGGGAAACAAGTATTTGTACAAAGTAAGAATTCTATGAAAAATTTGTCCTACTTGATATATCATTAATGAATTCTTTCTGCATTTTCACTTACCCATGCATATATGCATGGAATGTATCATTCCTATTTATTAAAAGAAAAAAATATATATAATTTTTTTATCTTTATTATTAAATTTTTTTAATTAAAATATGACAGATTTGTAGTTCTTCAATTAAAATAAAACAAGTATATTATTTTTATAAATAATTATATAATTTTTTAATTAAATCATATATTTATTTATTTTTATTAAAATTAATATATACTTATTATATTTTAATTAAGAAATTTAATAATAAAAATATAAAAAAATATATATTAAATTATTATTATTATTATTAGCACACAAGAGTTGCAGATAAAACGACCGGAGGGATATCTTGTCTTCATCGAAGCTTTAAAAGGTTAGCATCATTAATATGCCACTTAAAATAACGAGTACTTATAAAAATATTACTAATAACAAATGCTATCAATAAAGGATTCTGACAATAAATTATTTCAAATTACCATTGAATTTATTTAAATATATAATGCATACAGATGTGGGATATTTAACAACTTATTGGTAAGAAATTATTTGCTGCTTGCGGGTTGCCTCTCTCTCTTTTATATATATATATATATATATATATATATATATGTCTCAGCCTGACTCAACTTTATTAACAGAGTCACGTTCAACTATTAATCTTCATTTATTAAATAGGTATATTTGAACCTATATAACTTATTTAATAAACAAGTTTACTTTTCTGACTCAAATCTTAATAACTCATTAAATAAGCCAAACTAAGTTAATTAAACCTCAAATAAATCAAATCATGAATAAAAAAGATTTAGGTGTAGATTTTAACAAAGACAAAAATTAAGTGTAATTTTTATGTGTTTGTTATTAATTAATTCATTAATAAATATGTGACAAGTTAATTTATAACATTATTAGATTGACTGTTTTAAAAAAAGTTCACATGTCATGTGTTTAATTAGTAAATACTTAAAAATTTTTACCAAGAGTAGTGCTTAGAACAATACACGAAAGTATATTAACTATAACTTTTTAAATCTTTTCTCTCATATATATATATACATACATACATACATACATACATATATATCATCTATCAAAAATATCGTAACCACCCATGATCAACCAGAATCATATTTCACCGAAATACAATCAACAAGTTTGTATTCCAGTGCTTCCTTAGCCCTATAACACTTCGGTTCTCATCTCTTTAATTAAGATTCCTTATCATGAAAGTCATTGTCCCAGACATTCTTTTTTTTTTCAAGGATCCTATTCATGTGTAAATCGCCAATGTGACCTCCGACATGGCCTATGACCCTGTATATAAAATGACTTTTGATTGATCGCTAATTTCCTAATCCAATAATGATTTAAGAACCTAAGAAAGAAGTATGTCTTTGAGCAAACATAAGCATGTGCTGTGCGTAAGTTACCTTTCGCTTCAGTGCATTCCACAGTGCAAATTTCTTTTAACAAAGCACATGCACCTTCGATCTTTACAAAACCTCTTTATAAAATGTATCTATGTCGATTCATATCCCCATTGGATGCATGAAAAGGAAAAGATAGCATTGACCAGCACACAAACGACAATCACAGATCTCTCTCTCTCTCTCTAAGGGTTGTGAGAGAGAGCACTAGAAATTACCACTATATATAATTAGTTTATTAAAATCAAACTAAACTGTCCAGTTTGAGAAAAAATTGGGAACTAGGAAAACCAATAGTAAAGACTTGAACATGTGACCCTTTATTAAATTTCAAGTGATTTCGCCATCTAAGTAATATACATTATTTAATATATATATAAATATTTTAATAAAATATTATAATAAATAATTATATATATAATATAAAAACATATAAACTAATATATATTATTTATAACTATATTTTTTATTTGATTAAATTTTTTTTCATTTGATAAATTATTATTTTTTAATTTATGATTTCTAAACGCTTTACTTTTTTATTTTTTTAAAACAAGTAGAGTCTTAATATAATTTGAGAATTTTAAAAGTTTAAAGTTAAATATTATTAAATTTTAATTATAGGTAATTTTTATTTGTAATTAAAAATAAATATTTAAATATTTAAAAGATATAAAATTAGTAATTAACTATTTAAAATTTATTAATATTTGTTTGTTATATTAAAATTTTATTATATAAAATTTTAAAAAATATATATTTAATTATTATTAATTCAACTGTAGTTTAACAATAATTAAATTATTAAATTATAAACTAATATTTTTATCAATTCGATTTAATTTTAAACGTTGATAGATAAATCTGCAACTGCATTTGCGCAAAGACAATGAAGGCGCTTTTGATCAAAGAGAGGTTTTGAAACGTAAGCTTTGATAATCTTTTTATCTCTTTTAGCAGTGAGATCACATGCAACGCCCGGGGTGATGCCATTTAATTAAAAACATAGCTAAAGTGAAAAATCTTCTACTACAACCAAAAGTATCGAACACTCCAAAGTAAAGTACACTTTTGATTCACGGCTAGCTAGCTAGCTGGTAACTACTAGTTATCTGCACATAATGGTTTCCACTCACTTGCGTTGACATGACAAATCCAGCTTCAATGGATTAGTTTCTAATCTTATCTAATTTCTTTTTGGCATGAATAATCTTATCGAATTGATGTTTGATTCATTCTATAAATTTTTTTATTTTCCTTTAAATTAAGAAAAGCATATTCTAGGACCTCTATTTGAGTTTCTATCGCCATCCACTTAAGACAAACTCAATTAGCGGAGTAACATTACCTACTGGGATAGTTTTATATCATACGAAGTCATGTAAAGAGAAAAAATACGTACATGCAAACAAAGGCATAAAGTCTAATTAGAAAGAAAGTTTTTTTTTTTTCCGACGTGATATGAGAATATAATGTTGAACTTATAAGGTATTCAACAATATATTCATCTTTGATAATCATCATATATCAGTTTTGTATATATATAATTGTATGATTTTCAGAGCGGAAATTGCAAATTAATCTAAGTGAATTAAGAACAAATCCAAGGACGGGGTGTGTGTGTGTGTGTGTACTTGCTGCTTTTATTACTTGGAGATATTGTTGATCCTTTTTTCTAAACAAGATATAAATTAAAGATATATATACACACACGTGCCCGTGCCCGTGCCCCGTGCGGCTATGTTACTTTAACAAAACTAATTTCATGCTGTTTAATTTGGTACATATAGGTAAAAAAAAATGTTAATAAATAAAAGTGCAAGAAGCTATAATTAATGGAAACTTTTTAAATGACCTCATTAATGAAACAATTTATTTTTTTGTTAAAAAAAATCCTTTTATTATTGTAAATAACATAGAAAACTTCCTGAAATGAAGAATTAATTAACATTACACACCCTTATTGCTAATATATAGCAGGAGACAAATAGCGCTTTTCTGTTAGAAAGAATGTTTTTGTTTGATCCAGAACAGGATTTTTGTGAAAGACAAAATGAACACTTGGTTTGATTCCAGACTATATGGGCTTCTAATTATTTTGGCCAAACCAAAACCATTCAAAGAAAAACCAAAAGCATAAAAATACAGACTAACTGTTTATATGTGTGTGGATGAAGCCAGAAAATTCAGAAAAGTTGCAATAAGCAGCCGCCCACCTCACAAGGTTTCTGATTCTGAACAATGACCCGCACCTAACCTACGACTTTCTGCTGATTGAGATCTACAAATTATGACATTTCAACTAGCATTTGTGTAGCTTCCTACTCAGACACAGGTAGACCCTTTTCATTTCCTCCCTATTAATTTGCTTTATTTTCAGGTCAAAGTTTCTTGGAAGCATCTATTTTTCGCTAATATAGTCCAAAATTCTGCATGTGACCTATTTATAAAATATCCATTTAAAAAAAAAATAATGGTTTTGCCTGGGAAATCTGAGTTTGTCTGTCTTACCAAACTCTTTTGGGTTAAGAAAACTCTGGTAGTATATTTTAGACTTTTCGTTATAGATTGACTGGGCAAGGGTATTAATTTAGTTTTTAATCTTCTATGCAGTACCACAATATTTAAGACTTTTCAGTTAATACTTTAATAATGTATATGTGTCAAAGCGAAAACAGACACGTAATTGAATGTAAAACCTAATATATATATATATATGATAATAAAATTAAGATTCTAAGTAAGAGTCTTAATTAATTTTATGTTCAAACCTTCCTTCCTAATGCTATATATGTGTGCGTGCGCGCGTGTATATATGACATGAGGATATTTCAGAAGGTAAGAGGTACGTAAGAGATAAGAACACCTGCGTCTCATCATCCCCACTTAATTCCATTCCTTATCTGCTTACCAAAGACTGCTTTTTCGTGCGTTCCTTTACCCAAATCAAGTCAGCAATCTGAAAAAATTACATTATTTTTTTAAAACCAATTGCAAATGCTGCACATTTAGTTTGTCTTCTTCTCAAAAGTGCCCTCATAACTTTATTCTACTTGACCTTTTCTTTCTTTCTTTCCTTTTCCACTCTCAATTAGCTCCTCTTGTAATGCATAATTACAACCACATCAAAGCCTCTATTTGCTTAATTAATAACAATGTTAATTATGTGGGTTGAAATCTTTTTAAATTAAGGGTATAATTAATATAATTAAGTTCCTATGTGGGATTCGTAATTTGATTATTTCGACTTGATTAGTTGTCTGCTTCGTATCATTATCAATATGACTAGGTATTTGGAAAATTTAGCCAACATGTAAGTTAACAACAAAATGCATGCTTTGAAAGGTCTTAGTTGGTTTCATTTGTAATTTTTCTTTTGTAAGCAAATTATATTAGATATACAACAGTCATATGGTTGATTAGCATATACACCAACTATTTGGCTCTACTGGTGAGGAATAAACTGGGACAAACATCATTGAATACCAAAAATTAAAAAAAAATGTTAAAAATACAATTTGGTATCCTGCGGTTTAACCCAATAATATTTTGGTACTCTGTATGAAAGCCTGTAATCAAGTGATTTGAGGTCTAAATCATTAGCATACTGTTATCATTTCGTTTATTTTTTTAACAAAATCCATCACAATTTTCTCCAAATTTACAAGATTTTTAATTTTTTATATATTAAAGAGCGAAATTCCTTTTTTGACCAATTGAAATTCTAAATTCGATACAAACAATACAACATCTTTTAAATTTTGCCTCTGAATAAAATCTCCACTTTTGTTTCATATTTTGTCCTAAATTTTTAATTTCCTTTCAACATCTTTTATATCCTATGCATTGAAAATCAAGCAATAAAAAATGAAATTTCCCTCAAACAATTTTTTTTTTTGGGTTAAAACAATACAAAAGATGCTGAAGGGATAAAGATAAATGAGTCATTAAAAAGGAAGAAGAAAGAAAAACTTACAAAAAATAGTAGACAAAAAACCCAAGTTCTAAAAGTAACAAACAAATCAATGGAGGCTATATTTTATTTTATTTTATTTTTCTAAGACGGTCATAAAGTTTTATCAAGATAAACGGATAATTCTCGCTTAGTCCAAAAGACAGCAAAACAGTCATTCTCCAGCAAGTTGCTTCACAAGGTGGTCATCAAATCTAAATTTAACTTAAAAACTTTCTCAGCAATTTTTTTTTTTTTCATTTTAGAAGGGGAGGAGGTGGAGGAAGATTTTATTCTTGGTGGTTCAGCTTTCCAATTGGCGTCTACCTCAAATACGGATGTATCTTAAATATTGCAATCTTTCTGCATCTTGTAAATTGTTAAAAAAGATGAGATGATTGGATATAAAGTATAAACCATAATAAAATGATGCATGAATATTCTGTTTCTAATATTGTAGTGCTTGGCAAGTCGGTGATGTTTCCTCCATTTGTCTCTCATCCTCTCCCTCTCACTCCCTATTTCTGTTTTCTATCGTCTCAATACACTAAAAACTATTAGAAATGCATAATATTGCCTTTTCAAGTTTTAACTGGGTCGATGATCCTTTAATCTAAAACTTGTTATCAATCGCACTTCATATAGCTTGTAAATATGATTAACTCAAGAGAATTTTGCATGTAAGCATGACATGCTAAGACATTGCTAGTCATAAATTACGATCAGATGGAAAACACAATCTCTATATTTTCATGACAGCAACTCCTTTTTTTTCCCCTCTTTTATTGTCTGTTTTTAATGACTGTTTGATTATGTTAATCAATGCTTCATAAAATTTTTTCTTTTGATTTTTCAAATATTCTTTAGTACATGAAGTGAGAAAATTTAAACCTAAGAACTTTTATAAACTACTTAAACTCCTTGTCACTAAAAACTACACTTAAAATAGCCTTTGGTTTTTCATACCTAACCCAGACATAATCAAGGGCAAGATTAATATTCATAGTCTCACAACGGAAAAGAAGGGAAGGGAGCAAAAATTTTATTTCAAAAACCAGCATTTTTTTGGCTGAAAAATTTGGCCCTTTCTTTTTCCTTGACTCTTGTTAACATATATAAACCATGTGCAAATCACACCTTTAATTGCAAAAAGTAGCGTCTAATTGGAGAGGTTTATTGGTCCTATTACAACTCAGACTCTGGTAAAGAGTATTTTGTTTAGTATCAAAAGTTATATGATAAAGTACTGTTCTTTTTTTTTCCCCAACTTTTCAGATTTTTTTTTTTCTGAAAATTATTGGTAAACTAAAATGTGAAGAACAGATAAAAGGATCTTGCTGGGAGGCATCTTTTGAGGCTGTCGAAGCAAAGTTTACAACTAAAAAAATAATCATCATTTTAATAAAAAGCACCAGCATAAAACATCAATTCTGCATCAAATTTTATTCAAGAATTACAATGCTGATGTTTAACATAATATTATGACACTCTTCTTTATAAAAACAATAATAATAGTCAGAAACAAACATAATCTGGACTAAAAAGTTTTAGTTTCATCGAAACACTAATGGATGTCTGAAGTCAGAAACATGATCAATAGTCAAAATTGGTGACTTTATCCGAAAATGATAGTATTAATACATTTCATATGGATCTATGACTCTGCGCTGCCACAAACACAAGGGTTCATTTCCATGTCATCAGTTAATATATAAATTTCAATTCTCAAGGCATAGCCAAGTCAAAAAGGATCACCGCCAGCAGCCCTAGGGTCCTTCTACACAAAAAGCAATCTAGCTTCACGGCTTCTTCATGCCATCCCAGGTGGTGTAATAAACAAGTATCATACAAGATAAAATAGATTAATAGGAATCTCTCATCATTAAGATCAACTATATTTCACCTCACCCCAAATTTTGGGATCCTCCAATAGCTTCCCTCTAATATTTAACCTAGTGGGATTTCTCTTTGCTTTTGTCTGAAGAAAGTGGCTTAAGAGTATATAGGTCAAAAGGAAATTCTGGAAGTTGACGTGGGTTGGAAAGAGACAACCTAGATGCAGTAATGAGAATAACATACAAGGGCACCCAGCTATTTAAAAACCACTTGAGGGGTAAGAGGCAAAGGCAATACAATACTGCTAAGGCAAGCTAAAATCCCTCTAACCGAACGACACAAAAAACCTCTCTGCCTCTAAAATATTCAAGCAAGAAAAGAAAGGAATTCCCTTTGCATAGAGTAGTGCTGTATATCTATCCTCTCTCTTTGCCATTTTGGAATTCTCCAATCTCAGAATCTTTCTTTACGAACTCACAATGGCTACATTTATTAGAAAAATCATTGTCAGCTACATTTTCCTCTTATGTGGTCTCTCTGCAGGTGCCTTGTTTGTTCTGTTTTTGCTCTGTTTTTCATATTTCTTGTTCCTGTTTTTGCAGATCATCTTATTGAATCATATTGAGTGGTACTAACAGATTTCACTGCTTGTATAATCACAGAAATTGGGTTTTTCCGAGGTGTAGCACCGTTTGGAATCAACTATGGCCAAGTTGCCAACAATTTGCCACCACCCGGCAGAGTTCTGGAACTCCTGAGCTCCCTTAAGCTCACAAAAGCAAGAATCTACGACACCAATCCTCAGGTGTTAACTGCTTTTGCTAATTCCAACGTTGAGCTCATTGTGACTGTGGAAAACGAGGTACTAAGCCAGTTAGATAACCCCCAACAAGCCCTTCAATGGGTGAGCACCCACATCAAGCCATACATCCCAGACACAAAGATCACTGGGATTCAAGTTGGGAATGAGGTCTTCACTGATGATGACACCACCCTCATTCAGTATTTAGTACCAGCAATGGTTAACATTCATAATGCTCTAGCTCAGCTAGGAATAGGCTCAAACATCCAAGTTTCTACACCTTCTTCCTTAGCAGTGCTTCAGGAATCTTACCCTCCTTCAGCCGGTAGTTTCAAAAGTGAGATTTCTGGGATTATGTACCAGCTTTTGAACTTTTTGTCGAGCACCAAGTCACCTTTGTGGATCAATGCATACCCTTATTTCGCTTACAAAGATGACCCCACTGGGATTTCTTTGGACTATGTGTTGTTTAATCCTAATGCAGGGATGGTTGACCCTAATACCAAGCTACACTATGATAATATGCTGTATGCTCAAGTAGATGCAGTTGTATTTGCCATGGCTAAACTGGGCTTTAATGGGATAGAGGTTAGGGTATCAGAGACTGGTTGGCCATCAAAAGGAGACCCCAATGAAGTTGGTGCCACAGTTCTGAATGCTGCGACTTATAACAGAAATTTGTTGAGGAGGCAAATGGCAAATGAAGGGACGCCTCTAAGGCCTAGAATGAGGTTGGAAGTGTACCTATTTGCTTTGTTCAATGAGGATATGAAGCCTGGACCAGCCTCAGAAAGAAACTATGGCCTCTTTCAACCTGACGAATCCATGGCTTACAATGTAGGGCTATCTGCTCTTGCAACCACTTCATCAGCTTCAATTTCTCTTACCTCCTCTGCCACTAAGACAAAGGTAAAACGATAGTTTCTTTGTTTTCACGATCACAAAAGGTTACTTTAGCTTACAGCAGAACTTATAGCGGAGAAAGAGAAAATGTATAGTAGACAATTGGGATAAGTGTATATCAATGTAAAGATGGGCTTGTATATAGTTCACATATACACTCATTTGTAATTATACATTTTTATCAAATTAAAAAAAATTATTACGTGTTATTTATACGTGATTTATGTCAATCTGATTATCTTCTAATGTCCCATTTTTTCCCCTTCTCTTTAAATTTTACTTTGAAACAGGCAGCCCCAAAGGAATACCAGAGCCTGGTCTTCTGGATGTTTGTGTATTTGCTGACTTCAACCCTTTTTGTGAGAACAACATTATAAGTCTATTGGGTTATCCATGTATATATACTTGAGAACAGTTGGGATTTTACTTCCTTCAAGTCGCAAAACAGAGACCTCAAAACAAAGGCACTTCAAGCACCTCAAGAATGAAGCGATACATGAAAATTACCCTGTTTTGCAGAAATCGGGACCAATACACTTGGAGGCTACAAAATCATCCATACTGTAAAGAAAAAAAGGATTTGAATGGGAAGATTATCCTACCATAAGTCACTTTCCTGCAACAAGCATGTGGCGGTGACGAGAAATTGAACTTATTTTTTGGTAGATGAGGGACAAAAGCCATCTCATTCTTTATTTCAGGATGATGTAGAAGAATAAGTTCTAATTTCAGTTTCTTTACATAAAATTGATATTTAGGACATGAATTTGTATGTTGCTGATTATGTAGAGTTAATTCCATTCATGCAAATAAGAAAAAGGTTGCTGCTTGACGAGAAAGTATTATCGAAGCTAGCCTTGTCTGCCTTATGCCTCAACTCATTGGTTTATATGAAAAGCCCCTTCTTTTGGGACGTGGAATCCATAACTGTTCTTATTTGTATATATAAATATTTAAAAATATTACTATTCCTACACTCTTTTCCCCCCTTACCAAGTATCTTAAATAAAAGTTCAATGAAAATATGATTTTAAACATAAAAAATAACAATATAATATTGCTGAAATCTAAAGTGCACAAAGTTTAGGCTTTGTTCGGTTATTTTTATTATCCTCCAGAGGACAATGGGGCGGTCCTGCTTTATTCCCTGGCCAACTGTCCGTCAGCATATCATATGCACAGAGGCCTTTATCAATATATTTTTTCTTTCTTCTCTTTATAGTTTTTAATTTTTCCTTCTATTTTGCAATGAAAGAAATTTTAAAGGGGGGAACAATCATACCTCAGCCTTATCAGAACCTGATGGGGTTGGTCTAGCTATTTGACATCAGCTAACGTGGTGCACATGTAACCCTCAAACTTGAAGCTGACCCCACTAAGCAGGAATTTGCTTCATTATTAAAAGAAAACGAAGGACAAGCTTCGAAAGAAACCCACCAAGAATTTTGGGTCTTCGACTCTTGTGGAATTGAATCTTCTGATTTGGAACTGCTTCCGCAGAGAAGTGCCTTGGCGGCATTTTGGCCTTTCAACTGTTCGACAAAAGTCCAATCACAAGCATCCTATGTGTAGGGCGTTCAATGACGTAATTTCAGAGAGATTCGCAAATGTGGACCTTGCATTGCCATCTCAGAGACTGGTTCATGTGCTCGAGTTGCTAAACCATCGATTCGAAGCTCAATATTATTGAACTTTCATAAGTGGCTTTTGTCTATTTTTTGTGTCATGTTTTTCTGTTATTTACGCCATGTCTCGCTCGAACCGAAGACTTACACTATGGGCAATCTATTATATGGGAAGCTGAACATGTTCCCGCTAAATTCCTGAAATGCTCTGGGCAATGTTGAATGGACTAAAGGCTAATAATTATTATGCAATTAAAAATACTCATAAAATTTTATAATATTTATTTTTTTAATCATTTAAGCAGCTAATAAAATTTACTAATTTTGAGTTGGATTCTTCTTGATAGCATTTTGGAGAAGTGTATCCAAAAAAAATTTTAACCCAGACAAAATATGTGAATATATCTCATCTTAACAATAAGAAAATTAAGAGAAATTATATTTTATTTTTAAATTAATAATTGATTACGAAATTAATTGTTGATAGTACGAATCCAACAATATTTATTGGTTTGAACAAAATAATAGAAATTGCATACACGAGGAGTCAATTGATGTGCTTGTTAGTTTGATAAATAAAAGTAGAAGATCACACAACCTACTTTGCCCTGTAGGGTTTCAAAATAGAGAAAAAGAGAAAGCGAGTGCAATTTCTAATATGATAATTGTATTTATAATTAATTGTTTCCTTTATTTTCTCCATATGAGCCAGACTTATAATAAGAAACTATTGGTTACTAAAGAGATGTAGTTTAGGGGTCTTTTTCCAATATATATGTATGTAATCTAATTTATCATGAATTACATACTTTTAAACAAAACTCAATTTGTTTAAAACTCAATTATCAAATACAAAATTAATTGTTTAAAGATAATATATATAATTATCTTATAATTAATTAATACTAATACATATTAAATATTAATTTATAAAATTAATCTAACAATCTCCCACTTGGATAGTATTAATTAATTATGCACAAAATAACAATAAACAATCAGTGCATATTAAGTCAAACAAATCCAAAAGAATTGACTCAAAATCACTGAATCCGATAGATAATCAATTGATTTATGACACATTAACACACAATCATTGAATCCAATAAGGAAACAAATGATATCAAACGCATTGATAATATCTCAATTTCTTATCGAGTAAAACAAAATTGCATAAGTGGTCTTAAACTAAAACAAATAAGATAATCATATCTCAATCTCCCACTGAGCTAAGGTTACATAAAAGATTTAATAAGACCCATACGAGTTATATGATTCTGAAATACTCATACGAGTAAGCTTTTAGTCTATGGATCCACAAGGATTTCTTCACTCAGGATGTGTATAATGCAAGTTTGTGACTTAGCAACCTTTTTTCTAACAAACAAGAGTTTAACATCAAAATATTTGGTATGACTAGAATTCTTGTGATTTTGAGAGAAATATACAGCAGACGAATTATCGCAGAAGATGGTTAAGGGTCGTGATACAGAATCAACCAAATGCATGCCAAAAATCAACTTCCTTAACCATATTGCTTGATAGGTGGCCTCATAACATGCGATATATTCTGCTTCCATAGTGGAAGTGGCTGTAAGTGTTTGTTTAATACTTTTTCATAAAATAGTTCCTCTAGACATTATGAAGATATACCTAGAAGTTGACTTGCAATCATCTATATAAGAGGCAAAATTTGAATATGAATAGCCAAAATCTCAAGTACATTAAATTTTCTGTAAGTCAACATATAATTTTTGGTACCTTACAGATACCTCATAACCTTATTGGCAGCCTTCCAATGAGTCATTCAAGGATTACTCAAGTATTTCTCGAACACACTAATAGCAAAGGCTATATCTGGATGAGTGCATACCTGTACATACATAAGACTGCCCACAGCGGAAGCATAAGGAATCATATCCATTTCAATACTCTCAGCATCGTTTTTAGGGTATTGTGATCGAGACAATGAATCACTTTTTTGAGTAGGTGCGGGACTAGATGCATAATTTTTTATTTTAAACTTTTTAAGTACTTTTTCAATATAAGTTGCCTAAGACAGACCCAAGGTGCCATGAGATCTATCACGATGGATCTATATTCTTAGAACAAAAGATACTTTACCAAGATCCTTCATATCAAAATGGCATGACAATATATCTTTTATCTTATTCAAAAAAATCATGGAATTGTTAGCTCGTAGAATGTCATCAACATAGAGAATCAAGAAGAAAAAATTGCTCCCATTAAATTTTTGACAAATACATTATCCGAATTGTTTTCAATGAACCCAAAAGAGGTGATGGCCTCATCAAATTTCAAGTACCACTGCCTAGAGACTTGTTTCAACTCATAAATGGATTTTCGTAGTCTGTATACTAAATGTTCCATTCTAGATTCAACAAAATCATCTGGTTGAGTCATGTACACTTCTTCATACAAGTCTCTATTAAGAAAAGTAGTCTTGACATCCATCTGGTGAAGTTCAAGATTAAATTGTGCAACGCGAGCCATAACCACTTTGAAACACATCCTTTGTAAATACTGGAGAGAAGGTTTCTGTGTAATCAACGCCTTTTTTCTGATTGTAACCTTTAGCTACAAGTATGACTTTATATATTTTAATTTTACCAGAACTTCCTTGTTTAGTTTTATAGACCCATTTGCAACCAACAGGTTTGCACCTATCTAGCAATTTCACTAGCTCCCACACATGATTTTGATGCATGGAGGCAATCTCATCGCTCATAACTTCTATCCATTTAGAAGAATTAGGACTAGACATCGCTTGCTTAAAGGATTCGGGATTTGTACCTTCAATAGTATCAGATTTGAATTCTTGCAAATAAACCATGTAATCATTTAGTATTGCAAGCCTTCGGACTCTTTAAGAATGTCTCAATTCAATTACCAGCTCACATGCTTCTTCCACAAGGAGTTCTGTATCCACTCTAATTGGATTTTCTATAACTTCATTTTCGTTAAATACAGGAGGTGTCAAAATAGGTATAGGTAAGACAGTGCTCTGATCACGCAAATTTATGATTCTAGGTACAAGACTCCCACTATCCAAGTCATTCTCAAAATAAAATGCCCGATCAGACTCAATGATCTTGGTAATGTACGTAGGACAATAAAATATGCATCCCCTTGAGCCTACACAATACCCGATGAAGAATCTACTAGCTGTTCTTGAATCTAATTTCTTCAATTGAGGATTATATGGCTTTACTTCTACTTTACAACCCCATACTTGAAAGCGTTTTAAATTCAGCTTCCTTCCAGTAAAGAGTTCATATGGAGTTTTTAATATTGTTTTACTAGGTACTTGATTCAAAATATAAACAGAAGTTTTCAAAGCATCACCCTACAAGAATTCTGATAAGGAGGAGTGGCTAATCATACTTCTAACCATGTCCATTAGGGTATGATTACGCCTTTCTGCAACCCCATTTTGTTGTGGGGTTCCAGACATTGTATACTGGGCTTCAATACCATGTTTCTGTAGAAATAAAGTAAATGGACCTAGATTTCTTTCTATCTCAGTATAACTCTCATAATTCTCTCCTCTTTTGTCTGATCTTACACATTTTATGGCCCTACTAGTCTTTAATTCAACTGTTGCCTTAAAATTCTTAAAGGCATCCAGTAATTCTGACTTCTCACGTAGAAAATCAATCCAACCATGCCTATAATGATCATCTATGAAAGTAATATAGTATTTGAATCTGCCTATAGCCGTAGGTATAATGGGTCCATATATGTTATTGTGAATTAGGTCCAAAATATTGTCAGACCTATTTACCCCTTTGTTTCTAACTCTAGTGAAAAGTTTTCCCTTAATGCAGTCAATACAAGTTTCAAAATATGAAAAATCTAAATCTTGCAATACACCTTGTTTAACCAACATTTCCAATCTCTCTTTAGAGATGTGGGTCAAACGTCGATGCCACAGAATAAAAGAGTTTTCATTAATTCTTGGGCATTTGTGCCCAATCACAGCATTAATGAGAGTATTAGAAGATTCAACAAGACAATCATTCAAGTTCAAATGATATAATCTATTTTGTAAAATGGCAATACCAATAACAATAGAATCATAATAAATATCAATCTTTTCATTTGCTTGCCAAAAAGAATAACCGCAACTATCTAAAACTAAATTAGAAATTAAATTCCTTCTTGCAGAAGGTACATAAACGACATTGTTCAAATTCATAACATGTCCAAAAGACAAATGTAAAGAAACTGATCCAATGCATTCAACCATAGCCTTGCTGCTTTCAATTCCTAAGATAACCTTCTCTCTCACACACACTTGGGATCCTCCTATTTAAGAATTTGCAACATGGATAGTTGCACCAAAATCCAACCACCAGAAATTAAAAATATTTTAAGACTATTGGATTCAAAGCACACTAGAGCTAGATGGGTAACAGCAAAAGATGTACCTTCTCTCTCACGCTTATTCTTCAATTTATAACAATCAAATATCTTATGACCAAACATCTTATAATAATGGCAATTACCCTTGAATTTCTTTTATGGGCCCTTACCCTTTTCACCATTTTTCTTAAACCGAGGTTTTCTGAACTTTTATTTGTTTGACCCTTTTTCCTTTCTTATCACTACCACCTGACTTGCTATTTGAAATATGAGACAAATAATTCACAAATGGTGTATGAGGATTGTTCTTCTTGATCGCCTCTTCTTCTTGAGTTCTGATAGATATCATCTGATCAATTGACCACTCTTTTGCTTGTGAATTATAGGAAGTTCTCAAGAATATATATTTCGATGGTAATGATTAAAGGACTTGGTAAACTAAGGTACTTTCTCCCATGTCAACTCCATATGATTTAAGCTTGTTATAATAGTGGATAAGCTTCATGATGTGTGCTCTAACCCCTGACACCCCATCATAACGAGTGTTATCAAGCAACGAGAGATAATAAACCTTCTGAGTTTTGTCAAGTCTTATAAATTTCTCTCCAACTACATTCATGTATTATAATGCAATGTCTTTGTTTGGAATACTCTCTCTAATTCTCTTCTCAATGGTGTACTTAATCATCGCCAAACAAATTCGATTTGACTTGAACCATTGCTTATGATAGGCCTTATTAGCAGAACTAGACTCAAGCGTAAGATTTCTTGGCTTAGGTTCTCTAAGTGCCAAATCTTTTTCAAAAACTGTCAAGTATATGTTTAATGACTCTTTCCAGTCATCATAATTCGTACCATTAAGAGTTTTCACCACAGATAGTTACTGGAAAGCAAAAACTGAAATAACCAAAATTTGAAAAATAATTAATTATGTGTGCACAACATAATTATAATACAAGATTCTTAATCAAGATTCAGTTAAACAATTGTACAACAAAGTGGTGTCAAGTTAAACTCACATATACTATAAAGTTTTGGCCTTCACAAAGAGTCTACACAAGATGCATTTAATATAACTATACTGAGAGGATATAAGAAATATTGAAAACATAAAAAAATTGCTATTTGCCTATCCAAAAGAGCCAAATCCCAATAATGTTACATTGATAGGGTATATCCATTATCAATGTAATGCATCTTTGGATATATATAGTTAAAACACTTCCATGGTTGGTCCCATGATAGGAGGTACAACCATCAAGTGTAAAATTCATCTATTGCATTCTAAAATATTCACCTTTAGAGGTTTAGGAATTTATTTAACATGGTCATACTTATAATTAGGGAGAGTGATCCATCACCTAAATACATAATATTATAACGTACATTCATTAATTTTCCCAAGCCAAAATTCAATGAATAAAGTGTGTTTATTCATTATGAAAATCTTCTAAAATTCAAAATAAAATTTTTTAGGTTCTAAAAAATTACAGAAAAATAACATTTAAATATAATTCTTAAATTTATTAGGACTAGAATTGAAATTGGGTCGAAAGGCCCAGCGCGTGACTATCACACGCCCATATGCGCGACTAGGCGTGGCTGGAGCTTATCATCTTCAAGTTCCAGCCGCTCCTCGCGTCCATGGCATCAAATTGCCATTGTTGTTCCCTGAAGATCCTCTTTCATGCGACTTTTTGAACTCTCATCACCAGAAAGCATCATCAGACAACATTTTAACCAAGATCCATTAATCAATTGAAAGATTTAAGTCCTAAATTGCATCAAAGAAGAACCATAAAAATTTCAAAATTCAATCTTTTAGATCTATATATTTATGAGCTCTTTTCTTCCAATTAATTCATGCTTCTTGTTCATATAAGTGTGTGGGAGGTTTAGATAACATTTAATTTCATTATTATTGGAAGAAAAATAGATTTAAAATTTTAGGGATTAAGCATGCCTATCTCATGAAATTCAAAGCTTCAATTCGAGATTACTTATGAACAAGCTTCAATTGAGCGAAATTAAACTTACTATACATGTCAGGAAACCAATATCTAACATCAATTTTGATTGATCCTGTGTAATTAATCCAAAATTGTGAATTCATCAATTTTAAGTTCTTAGGTTTGAAAAATTGGGATTTTTTTTAATAAATAACTAAGTTAATCAACACGATCAAATAGAAAAGCATACTATTAACTTGCTCTGATACCATATATTGATAGCCCAAATCCAACAATATTTATTGGTCAGAACAAAATAACAAAAAGTGTGTACTCGACGAGGAGTCCATTGATATGTTTGTTAGTCTAATAAATAAAAGTGGAAGATCACATAACCTACTTTGTCCCTTAGAGTTTCACAATGGAGGAGAAGAGAGAGCGAGTGCAGTTTTTGATATAATGATTGTATTTATAATTAATTGTCTCCTTTATATTCTCCATATGGGTCAGACTTGTGATAAAAAACTACTGGCTACTAAAGGGATATAGGTTGGGGTCTTTTTTCAATGAATATGTATGTAATCCAACTTATCATGGATTATATACTTTTAAACAAAACTCAATTTGTTTATGACTCAATTATCAAATATAAAATTAATTATTTAAAGATAATATATATAATTATCTTATAATTAATTAATGATAATCCATATTAAATATTAATTTATAAAATTAATCTAACATTAATACGTAAACAAAGTATTCTTTAAACTTTAAAACATAATAAAAGATCTTAGTTTGTTATTTGGTGTTTAGATGTTTTATTATATTTTAAAGTTTTAAGGAATTTTGTTACATTTTAAATTTCATATACCAAATTTATAATTATTAGTGAGTTTATAAGAATAAAATGTAATTTTTTAGAAATAATAAAAAATTATTAATTTATAATAAGTTATGATAGAAAATTACGATAACTAATAATACAAATATTATTTCCCATAAAAACATGGCCATAATAATTCATAGAGGGAATTATTAATAAGAATTCACCAATTACTTTTTATATAATTAAGAATCAAATAACTACAAAATATAATTAGTCTTTAAATATAAAATTCTGTGTATAATTTTCGCCAATTTAGAAGTTGAATGGTCATGTAGATTTGAAAGTTGATTTAACAGCATATATATAGAGTGGAAGCCTTTTTTCAATTTTTTGTGATCTTAGATGCAATATTGTTTTGAGCATCTCCAGTCCCTTGGTTTTATATATCTTTTTGACGAACATGGATGGATAAAATGGGGAGGGGTCCCGTTGTTACTAAACCAAATCCCTCAAAAGGGGAGTAAGAGTGTGTAGGACGAACGTGTCCGTTGTCCAAAATTATTTTCTTATTTCCAATCACATCCTTGGCTTTTTTTTAATAAATATATTTAGATAAATTACACTTAATTTTTTATTATTTGTTAATGAAATTAACTTTTTATATAATATGAATTTTTTTAAAAAAATTATTCAACTCTCCTTTTTATCATAGTAATAATAAAATGATAATATCATATAAAGGTGTAAATAAGTCAAGTTGAGCCTCGATATGGTATTCTCCGAGGCGATTCATTTAATAAATAAATTGTTCAATCTTGGCTTACAAAATTAAATAAGTTAAAAAATAGATCAAATTCGGCTCGCTTTGTTAAATAAGAATGATATCAAGTTGGGCTTGCTTTGTTAAATGAAAGATTAGGCCCAACCTTTATAAACTCATTTAAGATTATAAACAAATAAACTATATAAACTTAATGACATTAAATGATTTTTTTATGATACTTAAAATTATACACACACACCCACACCCACACACACATAGGATTATATATAATATTTGTATATTTATATTATTTTATTCTTAAACAATTGTACATAAATTAAACGAGCCAAATATCAAATTTTCAAATTCAACTTTTAATTAAACAAACTTAATGTTATGCTTAAGCTTATTTATTTAATATGAGTTAGGCTTACTAAATGAACTAAGCTAGAACAAGCTATTATATGAGTTGAGTCCAAATTGTTCATAAATAACTCGATTCATTTACAGTCTTATATTAGAGTTTAAGCGATTGTTTACACAACCGTTGTCAATTCTGACATTACTAGTTGTTGCTATGCAACTGCTGTAAAATAACGATCATGTAACTGTCATTATATTCATTAAAAGCTTCCATCCCCCTTCCTAAATTTCCCTAGCCCTAACCTGATCGAGTTCCCATGTATGCTTTCTTTGTACATTGTGCAAACCCCCACATCCCCAGGCTCTTCATACAAAGCTGATGAAGCCTTTACCGACACCAACGAACATCGTCCAGCACTGATGACCTCCTTTCCAATCTTTCCACTGTTGATATCGCCTTTAAGTTCAAGAAATCCCTTCCCCTCAAATCTACTACTCCCATCCCAAACTACCCCTCCCTTTTTTTTCCAACACTGGCAAAGTTATATTTCTAATGTGAGCGATTCCTTCTTGACCTCTCCTAGCACTAATGAAGCCATTACAACCATGACCTTTTTTAGTGGGCTTGGAATGTAAATGCCACTAAATGCATTGCTTTAATAGTGGCTATATTACTGCCAGTATGCAAGGCTTGGCAGCGGTTGTTTTCACAGTTAATTACAACCACGGTTACTTCCTTTTGTGGTAGACTACAACTGTTGCTATTGTTTTAATTGGTGCTTGTAACTATCACTATTGAAACGCCCAAAAAAAAAAACCTTCATTTTTCTTGTAATAAGGGGACCCAAGTGTATTAAATACAATTTAACCAAATCTTATGAAAAGTTAGCATAATTTTCCTTATAATGAAAGGGCATGTTGGGCTCGAGTCTCCATGACTTTAGCTAATCTTGTTCTCTATTGGGCCGAGCACTTTACAACAAGGGTGTATCATAAGGATGTAATGTTGACCCGACTAGACACACCGCCATCTTGGTAACAAATCAAATAAATCTTGAGAGAGTATCTCTGAACTTTTCTCCCTTGTTTGGTTTGAGGGGAGGGGAGGGGAGGGATTTTCCTCCCCTCCCCTTGTTTGGTTTGCATAATTGGAGGGGAGGGGAGGAAAAATTTCATTAAACTTTCCCTCCCCTCTCCCTCTCCCCCTCCCCTCCAATTTGGGGGGATTGGGAGGGAAAGTAATATTTTAGACTAAAATACTCCTATATTTATTTATTTAGTTTTATTTATTTATAAATTTTTTTAAATAATTATAATTATAAATAATTTCTAATATTTATTTAATTTGGTAATAAAAATATTAAATTTTTAAAAATAAAAAATAATTAATTATATTATTATTACTTTTAAAACATATAAGGGTAAAATAGTCAACATATTATTATTTTCCCTCCCTTCCCCTCTTGAACCAAACAATATATCATTAAAATCCCTCCCCTCCCCTCCATTAAAATCCCTCCCTCCCTTCCCCTCCCCTCCATTAAAATCCATCCCCTCCCCTCCCCTCAGTTGAACCAAACATAGCCTTCAAGTACGTGTCCGCCTAGGTAGATCTTGAATCCAACTAAGCATCACCTGTGAAATTAGATATAACTAATCAACCTTGGAAAACATCATTGTGCCCTCGAATCACATCTTTTAAATAGCCCATGAGGCTTCTAAGTATGATTTATGCTCCCTAACTCAAGTACTAATAGTATGTTTGGATATACGTTTGAAAAATTTAAAAGTCCATTTGCCAATCACAATTACGTAAAAGCAACACATTGTTACTTTATACAAAACATGATTTGAGAAATAAAAAAGTTTTTTCAAACACACACTAAAATGTTTACAGAAGCATTAGTCCTTGATTACTACGAAGAATTGTGACAAAGAGATTAAACATGGATTCCTGTCGGAGAACAATTCAACACATAGAATTGAGAATTCCAATTCTTGTAAATTTATAAAATAGGTTTAATTGTGCTTGGATATATTGAGATACCATCTGATATAGGGGTGTACATAAATCAAGGTTTTAACCTAACTTGGTATCTAATTAAATTTTAACTTAACTTCGACTCAATCTAATATTAAGTAAAGCTGAGCTATAGTTCCTTTTTTTTTCTAAATTTATTGTAAACATTATAATATGACCCTTAAAAATAATATTTTTATATAAGTACTTATAAAATTATATTTTATCTTTTTAAAAAATTAAAATTTTTATATAAATTTTTATAAAAAATATTTTTTATTTCTTTTTTTAAGCGATTGTGTTGAGCTAGACTATGCTAGTCTATAAGGGCGGCTTAGCCTAGTCTAACTATTTTTTTTGGGCATCCAATCTATCTAACCCGATTTGGTTAGACAAAACCAAGTAGGTTGGATTTAATATATACCCTAATTTGATTGTTGACAATTTTTGTTTTTTTTTTGTTTTTTCATAATAGAGAAGAGTCAATTAATTATTTATTTTTATAATGTTCATTTGGTCGGATAATCTGGTTTGGATCTCCTTTATCTCCTAAAGTGAAACATTTTCAATCTTTAGATGTTCAACAGTGGTTGCAAAGTTGATTTTCCCAAACTTCATCTACTAGTTCTCACTTGGAGGATTATACGGTGCTCATTTTGTTAATCTTATTTGTTATTTGATTGATTAAACCACTTGATGTTTGATGGAAAACGTTTTGGAGCGATGGCTGCCGATAGGTTATTACAGGAATTGTTTGGGCAGTATCAGTCTGCTTGAAAGGTGCCCATTACTCTTTTGTAACTCCAGATTTTAGAATCATGCATCGAGTATTCCTTGTACTACTTCCTGTTTTCTGGTCACGAAGGGGTGGACTATTCTGTGTTGGTTGGCTCCTAAGCCTGGTCGTTTAAATCGGCGTCAAGTATTGATTTATGTATGGTTTCAAGCAGGTTTATTAAGGCAGTGGTGTTAGTCTGGTAGGGAACACCTTAGAAGTTGATAGACATTCGTTGCAGTTCACCAGGAAGCTATCACCTCTCCATTTTTGGTTCTGTTATCTTTTGTTGTACTTTATAATTCTGAGTATCAGCTACTTACTAGTCAATCTTGTCTTTCTCCTCTCGATATGGTGCTTCGAGAGGACTTTTGGAGGCTGACTCACTGATTTCTAATAGTGAAGGTTGTGACTCTTTCGGAATCTCTTCAGTAGGTTACGCTCTAACCAGTTCAAGGTGATAGTGGTCTTATTATTATTATTTTTTCTTCATTTGGTTCTTATAATGTATTTTTGTAAGTTTTAACATTATCAAAAAAATAAATTAGGCTTAGCAAGAAATATTTTTAAGGACAACAATAGGGTCGAGCAATAGCAAAAATGGGAGAGCTCTTCATGCTTCCTGTCTCAATTACTTTTTTATTTTTGCCTCAATTTTTTTTCCAATAGGGGATAAAGTCTCTAATTTTTATTTTTCATAATGATACAAAAATTGAAAAAAATATTAATATTTTAACATTATTTAAAAAATAAATTAAAAATTAAAAGTTAACATAATATAATTTGAATTAAAATAAAATTCTTCTAATAAAATATACAAAAATTCATTAATATAAACTATAATATACAATTAATGCAGACATAAATAAATGAATGAATAATATTTTAATAATTTCAATATATGAATAAATTATGCTAATCTTCCTTAAGTTTTAGTTAAGCTATATTTAATACTCTTCTTATTTCAAAAATTATATTTGATTCTCTTAACATTTTAATATATATTACAAAAAACTCCCTACCAATTACTCTAATATGAGATTGTAAATTTATTTTTAATATGATATTAATGATAGTTAATTTATTAAATTATATTTTATTTTATTTTTAAAAGAAACATATATTGAATAAAAAGTTAACTTTATTAATGATGAAAGACCTAGGGCATAATTTTTAAAACAAAAAGAGTATCTGTAATTTAATTAAACTTAAAAAAATTAGTGCAATTAAAAAATTTTCTTAGAAAAAGTCTCATGCTCACATAATTAAGCAGTAGCACTTGAAATACTTCAATTCAATGGATTATTGGTGCTAACTAGTTATTATAATTTTTAGAGACACTTAATAATTAGTTCTTAAAAGATTATTTGTCTTTTAATTTGATCATCTAAAGTTATAATTTATCATTTAATCTAAATAGTTTTTTCAATTAAAATAGTCTTTTTATTAAATAAAATCATATTTACATAACAAACTAACAAAGAAATGAGCTTTGCTTTTAAAGGACCAAATTAACAAGAGAATAATCATTGAAAAATTAAATCATTAATTTATTCAAAATTTTTAGGCTAAAATCTACATAATTATTTGAACTTATCCTTTCAACTTTAAAACTTGATTATTAGTTTGTCAAAAATTAGATTCATATAACTTGATATTTTCATTAGTAAATTTGTCCAAAAATCTAATCATGCTAGATTAAATATTTGGATTCTCTATGAGTTTGATTCATATTTGAGGAGAAATTTTTTAGTATACCACATTATTTATATGTTAACTAATAAAACAAAACCAAATAATATAAAAAAACACTCTACAAAATAATGGTTTTGTAATATGTAATAAAATGTGAGTCTTATAGAATAATCTAATCATGTGATAATAGATGGAACTTGATCCTCTGCGAAGCAACGTAATGTGTAGGCTGTGCGAATCAACAAGACAACGTCGTTCATTTAAGAGTTTTAATCATAATCATCTGCGTAATCCGTGGCTTTGTAACGCGACACGTCAAAAATGGAATGCTGCGTTTTGCAGTTGTCTTCCTGCCAACCATCACTAAATCTCAACCGTTCATTTTGTGAACCTACGTTGTCCATTGAAGCACACGTAAACCCATGATTTGCAGCCTCCAACGAATTGGGTTCCAGGGGCAGGAGCACCTTCAACTTGCTTCCAGTTCTGTAAGAGAGATCCAAAAAAAGGAATTTTAGAAGATCGACAATAGTTATTGTTTTCTTCATCTTCAAATTTTAACCTCTTCTTCTTCCTTCAAAATTGATGTTCAAACTATGAAGCTACCAGTTTACACTATTCGATTTGACTCATCGAGTCACATTTCCTGATCGACTCAGTTCTACCTTGGATGAGTTAGCGAAGAAGATCTATGTGCATTTATCGCCATGGTAACTTCGGATGAAACCTTAGCTCTTCTACTTGTGTCACTTGGTTGATTCTTCTTTGACTCTTTCAGCTGCTTTGTTGAATCTGTAGGACTTGCAGTTTTTTGTTATTACATGTGATTTTTTTTTCTTTTGGGCGGTTGTGGGGGATATAATTGTGTCTCAAAACTAGTTTCTTTTTGTGAAGATTTTTTCTAAACAAAATTTTAAATTTTCTGGGATGAGCATGCAGGTTTTAAGTCTGTTGCAAAATGGTGCGAGTCGATCCCTGCATTGCTCAAAGATCTTGTGCAGTAGAGTTTGGTGGATATGAATAAGTTATAACAAAGATTCTAATGTTTTAGAGAGGTAATGTGCATAATTTGATAGTTAGAAAGCTAAAAACTATGACAAAATTGAATTAGCTATAACAACATAGGACAATCATGGGTGAGAAATTAAAAGAAGGAGTAGATTAGTGTTGAAGATAAATGAGCTGGAAAGAGATATGTGTCTGTTCAATATGTTTGAAGTAAATATCCTAAGTTGCATTATCGAGGGAAGGTTCATTTTCTGCTAGTGCTACATTATAGAAAGATTTACATATATTATGTCAGCAAAGTTCTGAATCAAAGGGAGAATGATTTTTGAGCAATGCAGGGATACAAGGTAATCCTATTAACTTGTGCCTCTAGTGTTTATTTCAAATTTTTTGTTACATAATTTTAAGCCTTATTCATTGATTATTGTCTGCACTCTTTTGTATTTGACTAGTACTTAATGAAGAGTGGCAAGGGGTTCTGATTATGATTTTTAACAATCTAGAAATCTGGTTGCAGCTTGTCACAAAATATCTTAAAAGGTTTTTCCCAAGGATAATGAAGCTCCTCCTGGTAGTGTGGATGACATGACAAAACTGTCATATTTGCATGAGCCGATAGTTCTGCACAATTTATCTACTAGATATGAACTCAATGAAATCTATGTATGATGTTAAAACATTTTATAATTTCAGTCAATACTATATTTGTTTTAATTAACAATAGAAGCTTGTAAATAAATAAATGACAAAGCATGTCACTTCTCCAATGTTGTTGCAGACCTATACTAGAAATATCCTGATTGTAATAAACCCATTCCAAAGGTTTCCACATCTATATGATACTCATATAATGGAACAATACAAAGGAGTTGCATTTGTTTATTGTTTTAGACTGTTAGATTCTAGATTGGCACTTGCAGTAGTGTGTACAGGAAAAATGTGGCTGGCAAGGAAAAGTGGGTAATCTAATTCTGAATAGGATTGGATGGTAAAATTGAAATGGAAAAAGGATTTAAATGAAATCACTTATTGTGCTTTAGTAGCTGACCTCTATGAACACTATGCTTTTTAATCTCATTTTGTTTTTGCTGGTTGGACATTTGAGAACTTGCTGCAGTTTGGATTGGTGAATAATTGCATCTTTGATAAGACCATATCCCAAATGCAAATAGATCAAACCTCTATTTTCACTTAAAATTGGTATACCTCTATAAACACTATGCTTTTTAATCTCACTCTATTTTTGCTGGTTGGACTTTTGAGAACCTACTACAGTTTGGATTGGTGAATAATTGCATCTTTGATAAGACCATATTCTAAATGCAAATAAATCAAACGTCTATTTTTCATTCTTGAATATGAAGTGATTGATTACTTGTACATATGCAGGTTTGCCAATTACAAACAAGTGGAGAACAAAAGGTGAGATACAAGCATGAGAGCATAGAGGGAAAAATAAGATGAAGCAAAAAACAAGATACAAATATAAAACAAGATAAAGTAAAAAACAAGACACAAGCATCCATGTGTATCATCTTACTTCTTTAAGAGGTATACTATTGTTGGAACTGTGATTGGTTGTTGTCTACAGCTAGAGACAATAAACAACATGTAAATGTAATTATTAGGGACTTGTACTTAGATTAGGCAATTATTGGCAATCTAATTTGAGAACAGGAGTCCAATATATATGATATGATTGATTTCAATAAAATTATACATTTTATTATACTTTCTTTTAAACATTGTTATTGCAATATTATTGCTTACCTGATGAAACATCTCGACTGAATTCCAGTATTTCAAGTGACGGTATTAGAAAATCTGGTGGCGCCTACATTATAAAACAATACAAATCACAATGTAATCCTTTATAAACTACAAGGAGGTGTTAAGCATTAGAACCTAATTGGTCCTACCATTAACATTTGAGTAAAAGTAAGATCACTCTCAGCTATTTGAGATCCTGCAAAGGGTGCTTGAGGTATGTTAGTAAAGGTGTTTGCTTGCATCTGATTATCCTAAAAGAAAAAGGTAAGGTAACATTAACATTTATTAACCACTAAATATAAAATAAAGATATGTAATATGTCTATACCATAAAAGTTATTTTTCTTCTTTTGCTCCTTAATTTCTTAATCCAACCTTTCTCTCGCTTCTTCTTTCAATTTCCATCCCTTTTCTTGAATCCTTTTGCTGGGCCAATAGACTCTGGTAACGGTGCCAAACTTGCACCATCATTGTTAGTTGGACATTATTGGCTTGATCGAAGTTCTATCGCTTGCTTAGTTAACTTTAACACATCTTTTTGTACCAACAAAAATGCTTCTGGACAGTCAGATGTTTCAGTTGCTAATATAATCATCATAGGGCAGAGTTGTCTATATCGTTGCGTGCTTTCCAATCTAGGATCTGTTTGGACCTCATTTCCCCTAATATCATGTATGATACCACTCCTTACTTCTTTTGTCCACCACTTTATAATATAGTTCTCGGGAAGCTTTTTCACATCCTTCACATTGTAAACCTTTAAAGTGTGGTAGCATAATATTCTAATGGTCTCAAATATCCGACAGCTACATGAGATTGAGTTATTACTAGGATCAAATTGAACTCTTCATTCACCTTCCTTATCAACCATATTAATGAAATAGTTAAATAAAGGCTCTTCTTCATGTCTGTGTTTTAAAGTAGTAGCTGCAACTAGATCTCACCGTTTTTAGAACAAGTCAAAAATTGGAATTGTGTAAATCTGAGAAAGCTATCGAAGCATGGGGGAACTCTGTATAATCAATCGAGGCAATTTTTGCTGTGAGTCAAACTCATGCTTCAATTCATTATACCTCCTATCCTCCACAACTCGTTCAAATTGCTTGAAAAACTGTTTGATATCTAAATCCGGTCTTGTGCAACTATTTATAGTGACATTTATACTTTCACTTACTTGTGTGCTCCACACCCCAAGCGTGAAAGCCTTCTTCATATGACATCATGCCCATTTTTCTTTGCTGTTATAAATTGAGGTCAACTATGTGTTATCATTGACATTATAAGTTGAAAGCAACTGACTCTATTCTTCCTCAAACTGCATTTCATCTTCATATTAATACATGCATTTCTTAAAATTAGTCAAAAAATGTGATCCATGCTTCATCAAATTTCCTAGATACTTGACACCATTTTGCATTAAAATGCCAGGTGCATAGTCTATGCTTTGTATCTAGCATCACCTCCCGTATTGCTCGAGCCATATCTTGATCTTAATCAGTAAAAATAGTCAGAGGCTTTTTTTTGTTAATGTGCCTCTAAGAAAGTCTATAGTAGCCAGTTAAATGACTCTCTAGTTTTGTCATATAGTAACGCCGCACCAAAAATAACCACTCCCTTATAGTGATTAAATCCTGAAAGTAACGTAAGTGGTCTATGATGATGGTTTGTACTAAATGTTGTATTCATAGAGATCGCATCACCAAAATATGCATAGTCAAGTAACATTCTTGTATCAGCCCAAAAAATATTTATAATCTATTCTTCTGTATCCATCTGATAAGCATGATAAAATGATAGATTTCTTGAGTATTGTTCTTGGAAATACTGTAATAGGCTTCCAACTTCTTCATATACCATACTTCTTTGTCTTTTAGTTCTCAAATAGTTTTTTGCATCCAACTAGGTGTAGCCAAGACTAGCTCTTCCTCCAGCGTGCCTACTCATCAACTCAAAAGAGGATTTCTGTTGAAGCCCTGCATCCTCTGCTAAGTCAATCTCATAGGCTTGAACTTTAGTTACTTTACGCTGTAATGCCAACAAATAACTGTGTCTGCAACATGGAGTGGGTGATTATGCTTCTCAACAAAAACATTGATTTTATATTTTCTATCCACGAGCATGCATAGGCATCTTTGCTTTACAATTAGTCCTTGTCTCAGGCCGAGGTTTGATAGTCATAAAGTCTCTCTTGTCTTTTGTTTGCAAACCCTCTTTACAGCAAACGTATCTAGCTAAAACTATAGAGCCATCTTTCCTACTCTTGGTCTTATTATATTTTCGTGCTCCAAATCCAGTTCGCCCAGTATAAACAACCTAAAAGTTCTATGTTTCCTCTAGACTATCAAATTCCAACCCTAGTCTAGGAGTCAAATCAACCTCTATATTTTAGTTCCTAAAAAATGAAAAAAAATTATTATAAGAACTTTTTGACATGTGAAAATATCACGTAAAATTTCAAGTAAGCAAGAATATTATTAACTTAGTACTATGCTGCACTTGCAACTTTTACTTATATATGATTCCAAATATTTCTCTTAAAACTTGGGAATACCAAATGATTTCCTTTTTGATGTAACTATTGACCAAATTATTTTCAAATGAAATTGACATAAAAGCAACTCAAGTTAATAGTTATATACATTTTTTTTCTTTTTGGACGCCACATCTATAATTTTATAAAACGTGATGTTGCCAAATAAAGAAGAATGAAATCATTAAATTAATTTATTAAATACATTGTAAATGGCTTTTGAGAATTAAAGTTGAAATTAAATTGACCAAAGGTACCAAATTTCATATTATATTCCAACTATAAACTCTTGCCAAAAAGTATACAAAGGCTAACAAAAAAATTATTGTAGGTGTACAATATATGAAAGTTATTCAGTTAAAGAAAAAAAAGCTTCCAAGAGTTCATCTAAAGAAAGAATCAACTATACACACACACACACACACACACACATATCCATATTTTTCGTTGGTATCATGTTAAGAACGTAGGTAAAGAACTAATTGTAAAGAGAAACCTGCTTCTCAGCAAAGGGCAAAAAAATCTTTCTCCTTCATCCCAACAACATCAAAATCAGCAGCCACACCAGGTAGCTCCCATCGCTTCGACAGTCCAGAGTGCTCCTGTTCAACAGTCAAATGTTCAGGTCAAAGCAATGGCCAGCGTAGGCGTCGACAATTGACTTCTTTTGCTGACCGGGTTCTCTTTTACAAGTAAAGTTCATTAAACATGATGGGCTTGCCTACCCTCCAGAACCTAAGCCTCTAGGCTATGACCCCCAAAAATATTGCAAATTCCATCACGGGTATAGCACTAACAGATGCATAGCTTTTAGGCATTTTTTTTCAATACCTCGTTGAGGAGGGTAAGATCCAACTTGATGGGAATTCTATTCAACCCTCAACATCCACCGCTGCTCCATCGAACCTCTCTCTTCACATAGTCAGGAAGTGGTTCGTGAACCATGTGAAGAGAGAGGGCAAGGCTCCCATGGAGAGCCAAACGTCTTCAAGCATGCCAAAACAAGAACAAGCTAGCCTTAATCAGACTTCTCATCCTTATGGTGTAGTGCCACCCTGTTATGGAAACTTAGAGCTCCCCTGTTAGTCGACCCTTTCCCTTCGGTTAGAGCTGTCTGTTAGTTCCGATCCTCTCTTTCCGGTGCAGCCTATTAAGATAGCCTCTAGGTAGGTAGACGGGTTACGGAGACTCGGGATCTGCACTATGCTTTTCTTCAAAAGAAAGGTTTACTTTACTCCACCAAGAGAAGTGTGAATAGGGTGAATCACGGCAATCTACCTTTCACATCAGTTGAATCTCAGGACTTCAATCAAGTTTGACTTTGTTTTTGTTCAAACCTTTTCGACACGAGGGGATAGAAAGGGAAGGTTGCTAATGAAAAGGGAAAAATGATTTTGCAAGCTCAAACTCGAAATATTAGATAGATGTATAAAAGATATATCCCCTTCTTCTTCGTGCTACGTTGAGCTATCAGAATAATGACATAAGACCACTGCAAAAAACAAATAACAAGTGAGGCTCTAATGAAACTATAATGTAGATGTATTAAATAGAAAAAATGGTTGTTTGGTGTTTCCTAAAAATCTGACCTTCAAGCTCGAGGAACTGGGCAGCAAAATGAGCAAATTCTCGCATTGTCTAATATGGTTTCTAAGGTTGAAGAAGCAATGCGAGGACACTACGTTTTGAGGCTGCATATCATGGGTTTACATGTGCTTTAATGGACAATGCAGATTCACAAATTGAACGGCTAAGATTTAGTAATGGTTGGCGGGAAGACAAACGCAAAATGCAGCATTCCATTTTTGACGTGTTGCGCTACGGAGCAACGGATTACACGGACGGTTACGATTAAAGCTCTTGAATGAACAGTATCATCTTGTTGATTCGCACAGCCTGCATATCACGTTGCTTCGCAGAGGATCGGGTTCCGATAATAGAATAGTAAGAATTGAATATATGACTCAAATATATAACTTAACATTATTATAGTAATAAGTAAGTTTCATTTTATTTGATTTGCACATTTTTTATTTGAGAGCATACAAATAATATGACACTGTAAAAATAGTTAATAATTTCTCCATACTTGGAAAAAAAATTGAATGCCTATTTTTGTGTAGGATAAAGTGGCCAAAATATAGGGATATGGAATATTTTTCTTTAAAAAAAAAGGTATTTTTATCCATCTCTTGGGATCTAAATGCCATATTAGTCGTTTAAAGAAGAAACGGAGTGTCTCTCCATTTGAGAACCAAGCGGAGGTAATGTTCAACAATTTTGGTCGCATTTAGATGATTGGTGGAAAAGAAATTGTAGAAAGATAAAAAATTCTACTTGTAAGTATAAAAGTTTTAATTATAATGATAAAAAATTTTAATCTTAAGAAAAAAATAACATTCTAAACATTTTAACTACAAAGACAAAAATTTTAGTTGTAAAAGAATATTTATTGTAAAAAAAATTAAATTCTAAAATTATTTAAAGGCTTAATATACCGAAAATTTATTCTCATAGTCAATTTTTTTATAATTAAAATTTTTAATTTTATAATTAAAATTTTATGTCTCTCTATAAAATTTTTTTAATCAAATGTCACCTAAATGCAATCAAATAAGGATTTGAATTTGATTGTTTTCTAGCACCAAAATAAGCAATTATATTAAAAAAATATAGACACAGGATATGTAAGCCTCGTATATTTTCATTTTTTTCTCTTCAAGATATATTAATTATATATACTCTCACCTTGTATCTATTTCACTCAATTTGACATTAGAAAACGCGCGGATCCAATTTTATCATATAACTAAAATGGATTTAAAAATTTAAAATTATTAAACATAACCGCTAATTAGTGCTAAATCAGGAGAGAATCCGTTTCTGTCCAAAGATGGCGGGGCATGATATAATACCTCGTAGAGGAACTCCCTCAATATTTTAGACCGATCTACTAATGGGAATGCTAAATTGCAAAAATCTGTAACTCAAAAGATAGGTAATCAAATTTTAAAATTAAGAACATAAATATACAAATTTCAAGTTAAAGAATTGTGTGCATTTTAGTCTAATTATTACAAAATAATATACACTTTTTTAAAAATTAAATATATGAAAATTTTATGAAATGACCATTGTTGTAATAAAACTTATATTTATAAGTATATATTCTTAAAATTTATTTTTATATTATTTGTATAATCTTAAAATTTCTATTATATCTGCAGAGTCAAATCTCAACTTACAACTAAAATCATAATTTTTTTAGTAATATTTACTTACTGAAAGCAAATAATTTATAACTACATAATTAAGCACATTTTTTATTTTGGAGTAATATCTAAGTCTCCCGTCTCTCGCTCCCTGTGCGGCCATCGCGCCGGCGACGAGGCCGGCGGCGAAAGTTAAGATCCCTTATTCACTGGCAGCGATGAAGTGGTAGTTGAATCTTTTTCACTCGTCACCACTCACCTCCTCCGCCTCTGACACTCCGTCTATTTCAAAGACGCAGAAGTGGGCGGGCCATCGGCGTTTTATCCCGGTACACATTCTGCACTTCTTCATGGCAAATGGTTGGCCGTTCGTACTGCGTAATGGTTAGAATCATAGAATGAATGGCGAGAGATTATACGACGCATTGCTAATAGAAAACATTAACGTCTTTAATTTTCCTAACCGACCTTTAGTAGTAGATTTTCCCTAAAAGATTATGTTTTCTCTTTTGCTGGATAACTTTTAGACGGTATTTCCTCCATGAAGGATTTTCCCACGTAGGTTTGTACCTAGTGTTTCAGGGCTTTAGACAACTCGATTAAGCATTGAAAATTGCCACCTTAGGACACTTGGTGGCTTGCTCATGACTTTGGGTAATGCCTTTTGGCTGACGCATAGTTTTGGAATATGTCCCAGACATCTCAATGCAAAACCCTATTCTATTGTTGCATTAGATCAGAAGCTCATTTCTCTATTAAAATCATGCAAAAAGGTTTCTGAAACCAATCAAATCCATTGCTTCATGATTAAGACTGGTCTCGACAGTGTTCCCTTCAATTTAAGCAAGCTTCTGGCAGCTTCCATCCATGATATAAAATATGCAGCATCCATTTTCAATTATATACAAAACCCAAATCTTTACATGTTCAATACAATGCTTAGAGGCTATTCTATCAGCGATTACCCAAAACAAACTCTTACGATGTTCAACAATTTGAGGGCTCAAGGAATTGTGCTGGACCAATTCTCTTTTATTACAACACTCAAAGCCTGTGGTCGAGCATCAGAGACTGGGGTTGGCCAAGGGATCCATGGTATTGCAGTGAAGTCTGGGAATAGGATGTTTATTGACGTGAAGAATAGCCTTCTGCATTTTTATTGTGTTTGCAAAAGAATTGGAGATGGTTGTAAACTGTTTGATGAATTTCCTGCAGAAAATGACTTGGTGTCGTGGAACACTTTAATGGGTGGCTATCTTCTTGTTTTTCAGCCTACTTTAGTTTTGGATTTATTCAGAAAAATGTGTTGGACTGGACTTAAAGCCAGTGTTGCCACTGTATTGAGTCTTTTGGCTGCTTCTGGCAATATGGCAAATTTTGTTGTGGGGAAGTCTCTCCATGGGCACTGTATCCGAATTGGCTTTAGTTCTGATTTGAATGTGATTACTGCTTTAATTGATATGTATGCGAAAACAGGGCACATCCATTTGGCACGTAAAGTTTTTGATGGACTTTCTGAAAGGGATGTTGTCTTATGGAACTGTTTAATAGGTAACTATGGGAGAAATGGTCTGGTAGAAGAAGCAGTGGCTTTAATACAGCAGATGCGACATCAAGGAGTAAAACCTAATTCATCCACCTTGTCAGGTTTGCTTTCAGCTTGTCCTGCATCTGGAGTTATACAAGTAGGACGATACATCACCAGTTACATGGAGGAGGAGAAACTAAAATTGGATCCAGTTCTTGGAACTGCCCTTGTTGACATGTATGTTAAATGTGGCTTTCTAAATAAAGCTTTGGACATTTTCAAGAGAACGGAGAGTAAAGATGTGAAGTCTTGGACAGCCATGATAACAGGTTATGGGGTTCATGGGCAGCCAACTAATGCCATTAGGATTTTCAATAGGATGGAGAAGGAGGGGTTTAGACCAAACGAAGTCACTTTTCTGGCAGTTTTGAGCTCTTGTAGTCATGGAGGGCTTGTGATGGAGGGCGCGGCAATTTTTGAGAGGATGGTTAAAGAATATGGTTTTTTACCTCAGGTTGAACACTATGGTTGTCTTATTGATCTTTTAGGTCGAGCAGGAATGCTAGAAGAAGCACATAAACTGATTAAGAGCTTGCCCATTAAGAGTGATGTTACTGCATGGCGAACACTGCTTGCAGCTTGCCGAGTCTATGGAAATATTAAATTGGGAGAATGTGTGAAAGAAATATTAAGAAAAATGTATAAAGAGCATCCTGCAGATTCCCTTCTTATGTCTAGCACTTATGCTGTTGCAGGAAGACTCTCAGATTTTATAAGAACTCAAGAAATGAAGGAAGCCCATATTATAATAGAAAAATATGGGGCAGTTGAAATGAAGGGAGAAAAGATGGTTAAAGAGGCTGGACTCAGCACAATTGAATTAGATAATCAGGGGTGAGACTACAATAGTTTCATGCACAATTGTTGTCTCGATTACATGTAGAGTGGTGGCTCTATGATGCATAAAAACACCACATGACATGTCCTAATGTTGGCCACCATTTGTGGCATTTAGGCAAAGCCATGGTAGATATAAGTTCTATGGTTCATCACTTACTGCTCAATCTGGTTCCATCCTTGCTAGTATGAAAATATTTTTCTGACCACTCAATTTTGTTGAACCACACTTGTTTGCTAATGCGCTGGGAGCAACAAAATTAAATGAGCCTTCAAAACCCAATGAGGACAAATATGATCCTTTGAATCTGGAGCAAGTGGATGCTATAGCCGCTGTTGGATGAGAAGGCCACAATCAATCGCGTGTGGCTATTACTACTTGGGCCGGAGATTGCATCCAGAATTTAACTGAGGCAACCCTCGATATTGTGGAAGGAAGTGTTGCCTTTCATCAGTCAGGCAAGCTTTAAGTTATAGTCAATCAATTTTGGTATGACTTTTATCCTCAAGATTTATGATTTTCTCCATTGTAAATTGTTGTTTTCCCTCTTAGGGCTTTGATATCTTCAGAAGCTTGATTATTTGGGATATGAATAAAGAGGCAACAACTTTCAGATTTTGTGATGTTGACAAATGTTGACTTTATTTGACTTTCATTTGTCAGTAACCCTTCTTTTTCTTTATTTTTTTCCTTCTTGCCTCCTATGTTTGCTGCTTTAGGTACTAAGGTATTTCAGTTCAATTAGTGCTTAGAGGATCTATCGTGCTATAAAGATCATGTTATGTAGCATAATTTAGATGGCTACTCACATCTATAAGCCACTAATTACTAAACTTGATTGAACAACTTGCAGTTTACCAGATTACTGTGGAGGAGGCATATATATTGAGTTTTCAAATGTTACAATTAAGTAGTGCTACAGTAAATTTTGGGGGCCGCATTGAAGTTCCTAGTGATGGATATATAACAAGGTTTCTTTTGGCCAAATAGGTTTCATCAGCTTTTAATCTTGTATATGTTTTCAGTACTATACTCAGTTTTGTATACTCTGCTTGATCTGGTGGAATTTATACAGTCCGATCTGCTTTGGTAAAATACATAATTGAGTGATAACAACCACCTCACATTTTTAGCAAATATATGGAAACAGAAGAACATAATGAGATCATAAGCAGATGTTAACCTATCTATTTATTATCCAAATTTAAGGATATTTTTAATGTTGGAGAGCGAGCCTTGACGCAACGGTAAGGTTGCCGTTGAGTGACCTAGAGGTCACGGGTTCGAACTGGAAACAGCCTCTCTATAAAAAAAAAAAAACAGGGGTAAGGCTGCGTACAACTATCCTCCCCAGACCCCACCTAACAGGAGTCTCGTGCACTGGGCCGCCCTAAGGATTTTTTTAATGTTCGGATCCTCTTGCCAAGCTTTCTTCTCTTTATTGGCAGAGGCTCTTAATATTAATGGGGTTACTTTGGCTGTAAATTTTCTCACAATAGCAACTTTCCTAAAATAAGACGGTTCCTTGGTTGTTAGCTCCAATGGAAATTCTTATGGCTAATGTGGTTGTATATACTCAGGTCATAAAGTATAAATTCGACTAATAATTTGGACTGTCTTACTCTTGTTTTCACTCTGATGTAGACAAGTTTAATTATGGTTACGTTGTACATGTATAAAAATTCACTGTTTTCATCTGTTGCTCCCTAACCTTTGATTTTCTCATGTTTGTCCTTGAAATCGTGAACTTGATTTAATATTCCCATTCATTTGGTAGCAGTTAATGATGATTATCGAAAGTTCTTCTAAAATAATTAGTCATGTTAGTAACTTGGCAAGTTACAAGTAGGGATATTCTAGGGTACAAGTGTTATCTGCAGATACAGTAACTTCTGTAATTATGATAAAAGAAGGGAAGGTAAAGTAAACTAGAGTTCAAGGAAGGACCTGAATTTAAAATTTAGGAGATAAATTGGAATTTGGAGTAAAATTTTGAAAGGCTAAAGTTTTGATTTAGCCTTTTATTATGTGTGGCAAGCATTGACGTGTCCTGTCCTGTCCTCTCAATATTTTCTTGCCGCACAACTTACACTGGAAATTTGGACTATACACGTTGAGAACTGTCATGTTGTAAGTCATTCAATCGCTGCAACAGCCCCACCAACCAAAATAAAATAAGAATAGAAATTAACTTGCTGCAATCAGCATAAAAATTGAAATTGCTGTGTTTTTTTATTAACCATTCTATGACTCAAAATACCTAAGTACCATTTTTTTTTAACCATGAAGCACTAATAACAACTTGAACACTCAATGGCACCATTTCCTTCTAACCCAAAGGTATGGGTTTACTCACAGAAATAACAAGGCAACTATAGCTGTAATGGTACAAAGACTCCAGGTGATAAATACTTATTGAATTTTTATTAGAAAGATTCAACAACCTTCTCTAAGACTTCTCTAGTTCATACTTATGCTAGATGAAAGTTTCTGTTAGTATAAGTTATACTCATAAATGGAAGACTAATAAACTTATTAACTAATACAACAGACACTAACACTTCTTATTATTTATAACATGTAACAATTATTTCCCCTTATACAAAATCCTTGTCCTCAAGGATTACTATTGTCGTCTAAAGTATTAAGCTCGAGAAATTGCTCCTAGGTACTAATCAGATCCTCCTAAGCTGCATCTTCAAAGTTTAGTGTTCTTCCATTGCACCAGAACTTAAGTAATTGGCATGTGACCTCTTCTAACAATCTTTCTAGTTGAAATATTTTTTGGTTCAAAGTGAAACGGCTTTCATCATCTATTCTAGGAAGTTTTGTAGAAGCACTATTTTGATCACCCTTGTGTTGTTTTAACATTGACACATGAAAGACAGGATGAATCTAGTGGTCTGAAGGTGATCCAACTTGTATGCTATTTTCCCAAATCTTCTGAAGAGTTTTATAAGGGCCATAAAACCTTCCCTTTAACTTCTGTAAAGAGGCACTGTTAAGATCATTTCTCTTAAAAAGCTGTAGCTTCAAATACACTAAATCTCCCACCTTAAAATTCCCTTTAGTTCTATGTTTATTGGTGCATTAGGATTCCTTACAGTACTACGCCTTACTACAGGGGGTGCTATAGAGTTTTAGAAGCATATTTTTTTAGAGACTAAAAAATATAATTAGAAAGATAAAATTTGACACTATGAGGATAAAAATTGTAACTGAGAGAGAAAATTGCACTCAATACAAGTAAACTTTTAAAGTGTAATTTTCTTTCATTGTGAAAGTTTTTGTTCTTATAGTTACAACTTTTATCTTTCTAATTACATCTTTTAATCCCTAAAAAAAATGATAACAACATGTTACAACACCCCTACACAGGGGATCCTAATTCATTTATAGGCAGCTTGAACCATTCTAGTCTAGGCCATTTGTAAATGTTGCTTAAGTACACAATTGTGACTTCCCTCTCCTTTGAACTCTTATCTATCATCTCATTGTTTGAATCCCCAGCAAAGTAGGGCATATGTAATAGTGGCTTGATTCCATAAATAGCTTAAAATGGAGTCATACAAATAGTTGAATGATATGAAGTGTTACACTGTTGTTCAACCAAAGGCAACCACTTCACCCATTTCTTCAATTGATCACATGTCATGCAATGCAAGTAACACTCCAAACATTTATTTAAAACTTCTATTTAGCCATTGGTTCGTAGGTGGTAAGTATAAGAGTACAATATCTTGACATTGTAGAGTCTAGAAGGTTCCCTCTAAAACTTCCCACAGAAGATTAGATCTTTATTTGTTACACTTGTCTTAGGGAAACCATGTAACCTCACCACATTCTCCATGGAGATCTGAGCAACCTCCATTGTTGAAAATGGATGTTTTAATCGTATAGAATGGCTTGCTTTACTCAGCCTATCCACCACTAGCAAAATCATTGTTTTACCATATGAGATAGGCAGCCCCCCATAAAGTCCATGCTTAAATCAGTACATATATTGTCTAATATGTGCAGTAGTTGTAAGAGCTCTGGAGTAGCCACATTTTGAAGTTTATGTCTTGGCAAATATGATCTCTCTCATAATTTCTCACTTGCTTTTCCATTCACTTCCAATAAAAAACTGATGACAATCTTTTATAAGTTGTGATACCTAAATGCCCTCGCAATATATCATCATGAAAATGTTTAAGTAGTTGCAACTTAAGGCTAGAATCATCTCCAACCACTATCGTCCTTTTCCTTCTAAGTATGTGATGATGTCATGACTATTTGGGATGAGAATATGAATTTTCTTACAATTCTGCAATGATAGTCTTCAATTTAGCATCCTTCTCCCATGATTCTTTAACTTTTTTGTTGATGCTTGAAGTAATGGTGATTATTGCCCAACAAGTATTCTTAGAACAATCCTCCTCAATTACTTCCTCATGATCTTTTAGAAAGAGCATCTGCCACTATGTTCTCACTTCAAATCCGACAATTTGTGTAACCATTTATGTTGTTTTAAAGAAACTACTTTCTACTCTAACAAATACTTAATAGGGAGATAGTCAGTTTTGATAATAAATAGTTGGCCAAACACATATTGTCTCCATTGTTTAGTAGTAAATAACTATAGTTGTTAACTCTTTTTCATATGTAGAGAGGTACTTTTATGTTGGGCTACGAGCTTTACTTACCTATGCAATAGGATGTTCTCTTTGAGAAAGAAAGCTCTATGCCCACATTAGAGGCATCCATCTCAATAATAAATAGAATAGAAAAATATAGTAGAGCTAAAACAATGGTAGAAATCATAGCTTGCTTTAATTTCTCAAAGGCAGTAGCGGCTTTTATACTCCACTTAAACTTCTTATTTTTCTTCAACAACTTTTTTAGTGGTTTGCTCAAACTTCTATAATGCCTCATAAATCTTTTATAATAGCCCGTTAAACCCAAAAAATGTTTTAATGATTTGATGGATTTAGGAACTGGCCATGACAACATTACTTTGGTTTTATGTGGATCAGCATATACTCCTCTTGTTGAAATCACATGCTCTAAGTAATCAATTTTTTTTGCTGCAAAAGTACATTCCAAGCTTTTAGCAAATAGGGTATTCTTCCTTAGTATCTCTAATGTACTTCTCAAATGACCCAGATGCTCCTTCCAAGACTAGCTATATACTAATATGTCATAGAAAAATGAGAATAAACATCTTTAGGAAAGGTTTAAACACTGCATTCATTAAACTTTGAAATGTAGCAGGGGCATTAGTGACTCCAAATAGCATCACTAAAACTTATAGAATCCTTCATGCATATGGAAGGCCATCTTATGAACATCACTAGGCTTCATTAAAATCTGGTAATACCCTACTCTCAAATCTAATATAGAAAAGAAACAAGCATCGTGTAGTTCATTCAGCAATTCTTCAATGACCAGTATTGGAAATTTATTTTTAATGATTTGGTGATTCAATTTTCTATAATCTACACAGAACCTCCATGTCTTTTCCCTTTTTTTTTTTTAACTAACACTACTAGTGACGCAAATGAGTTGCTACTTGGCCATACTTGTTGAATCACCTCTTGGACTGACGTCTCCATAGCATCCTTTTGCAAGGGACCATATTTGTAAAGACGTATACTGATAACTTGTTCTTCCTTAAGATTGATTGAGTGATCAAACTCACAGAAAGTGGTAAATCTTTTGGTTCTTGAAAAACATCCATGAAGCTCTGTAATAATTGCTCCAACTCAACATTTTTGGTTTCTTTTAGCTATTGATCTTGCAATTTTAAATCTATCTTCTTATCAAGCTGTTATTCAAAAACTTACAGTAAATAGACTGCACTTTTAAGCAATTGTTTACCCTGCATAGAATCATCCATGAGTTGAGCTTGCTCTAGCTTATCTCCATATATCTTATATTGCTTCCCATTTAGTTTAAAACTCATCACCTTATAGGCTTGTTTGGTTCCCATTTAGTTTAAAACTCATCACCTTATAGGCTTGTTTGGTTTGGTTTTCGACTAAAACCAAACCAAACTGAACTTGTTGGTTCAGCATCTCATTGGATCTTGTCAGTTTTGACTTATAATTGATTTGATTCAATTTGGTATGGTTTGGTTCATACTTTATTTTTATTTTTTTTGGGTCTAAAAGCAATTTTTTGTTTATTTGTTAAGATTTTGTTTTTCTTGTAATATATAGAATTTGACTTCTAACATTATGGATCTATTAACATTCTAATCAATAATAGTGTTGGAATAATTTATTATCATTTATCATTTTTTTCTCTTCTAAGAAAAAGGTATCTCTGTTATGTTAAGCTAACAGACAACAAAGCAACTCACTAAAATGCACGTTTTGGTATTAGACTGACAAGATAGGCTGTGGGGCATGCTTTTTTCTTTTTTAATAAAAGACTGATGCATAGGTTGGGTTTAGATGATAGAAGGAAAAAAAAAAATTATTGGTTTGATTAAAATCGAACCAAATTTGATAAAATCAAGAATTGAACCTGATTAAATTGGTTTTGTAATGCCCAAAATCAATTTTAGCTTTCTTTTAATTGGTTTAGTTTACTTTTTATTAGTTTGGGTTGATTTGGTTTGGTTCAATTAGTTTGGATCAGATTTGAACACTACTAATGGAAATATATCATAAATTTGACTAGTGTAGCTAACCGTTGAATGCCCAATACTAAATTATATTCTCCCCATTCCATGGCAAAGAAATCTGCAAAAAAATGTCTCTCCTTGCATCATCTATAGTAATTGAATACATTTAGTGTTTACTATAATTTGCTCCCCGTTAGCCACTACTACTACCCTTAGTATCCTATGTTTTCATCTTTAGCTTCTTAATCAATGACAAATTTAGAAAGTTATATGTTCTTCTATGTCCATGAGTAAAGATACCTATTGTCTCTTACTAAAACTCTTCACCTTTATAGTGGAATACCCTTCTCTCCCACTTATTGCATTCAATGATGCTGTTGGCTGTACTTGCTCACCCAAATAGTCTAGATACTCTTCCTCTCGATCTTTACCCTTTGCTTCTTATGCTACTATCATAAAGAGTTAGGAATTTTTACATTTGTGATCTTGTGTATATTTTTTTGGGCGCCAATAATAAAGACTTGTTTTCTCCTTTCATCTATCTCCCTCTTTGTTAATTGTTTTACAGGTTGGTTCTAATTGATGCTGGGCTTGGAAGTATAAGTACTGGTAGAATTATTTTTTTGGTTGTTTAAGTTGGATGAGTTGGTCTGGGTTTTTGTGAAAGTGTTGGATGAGCTTGTTAATGATGAAGTAATAGAGTTTCTCGAGTTCGAAAAAGCTGATGAATGGTTCTAACTCAAAAAGGTTCTTTTGGTATGGTTTGAATTTTGGTTTTAGGTAGCTTGGGAGGATACTTTTTGCAATCTTGCAAGGTACATGGTGTTGGCAAGATTTGAAGGTTTGAACATCCTAACAAGGGCCTCTATTTCAAGCTTCAACCCCTCTAAAAGGCAACTGATAGCTACTACTTAGGATGTATCAACTTCTAACAATAATTTTTCAAATTTCTCCTGATACTCTATTACTGAATCGTCTAGCTTCAATCTCTTTAACTCAGCCATGGTATCCACTTTAAGTATATCGTCAAATCATTTTACCATGCCTTTTATATAATCCACCCATTTCACCTTTCCACTTTTCTTTCCTCTCATAAAAGACAGGTGCCATTGGAAAGTCTTACCTTCTAAATGAATACTAATCACTTTAATCCTCTACTCTAACAATGTCTCATCCTTGGCCCAAAAAAAGAAAAGTGCCTCATCAGTTTCAAAGATTTGTCCGCATCTGAACGCCCAACCTCTGTAATCTAACCTATCAAACTTAGGAAATTCAACCAGTGTTCTTGGTAGGGAACAAATATCCTCCATTTGTATTCCCACAAATGAACCAAATTGCAGACGTACTCCCCCTGTTCCTATTCAAGCACATAGTAGGAATTGAATCCAACATGACTTCCATTTTCATTTCCATTAGCAACATGCTCATTCAGGGCTTCTGCCATATTTGGACTTGATTGAAGAATTTTCGAAAGCTTAGCCACACGTGTTTGTCTATAGCATCCTCATGGTCAATTTTCCCATCAACAATTCCATTCATGGTAGAGACCTCTGAAGGTCTGAAACATCTCGTCAAAGCTTAACAATATCATGTCAAAATTGCCCAAGCTCCAACTTGAACTCCTTTGATGCGATCTTGACTTCTTATGTCTTTCACCATCTTCCCAAGACTGATTAACTCTGATACCAATTGGTACAAAGACTCTATGCGATAGATGCTTAATGAATTTTTATTAGAAAAAAATTAGAAAAATTCAACAACCATCTCTGGGACTCCTCTGGTTTATACTTATACCAGTTAGAATAAAAGGAGGTTTCTATCACAATCAATTAACAAATTGACTAACTAATACAACAAACACCAACGCTTTTTATTCTTCATAACACGTAACGTAATCTAGAAAGGCTCCCCAAAAATATTGTAGTTTCCTGGTTGTGCAATAACAATTTTATGACATTCTAATTGAACTTAAAAATAACAACTACGGAACACCACAAGGCTACATCTTTTCATTTAAGTATCTGACTTCCATAATCAGCATTAAACTTCTCATATTTGTGGGCATGGAGATGAGCAGATGGTCTTGTGTTCTTTAAAGCAATCTCTATATCTTCAGGTCTGATAGGCCCGACAGTTGGCAACTCTGCAAGCCAACAATAACTGTTAGTTCATGATGGGTGAAAATAAACTAAAAGCACTGAATGCGCAGGTAAATAGAAACACATCCTCCAATGAGAATTGCTCAATGTTGAGAAATCAACTTCAAGAAACAAAGAGTTGCTCGTAACCAAGTCAGATATAAACAGGGAAATGCATAGGCGTTGGTGTCTGATTTTAACATTGTTCAGCAAAAACTACTTAGAATTCAATAAATTTCTTCAGCTCCTTTATCTACTTAAGCAATGTGAGAAAGTCGTGGAGATATGAAAGTATTCAAAACTAATGGCCGCAATGATTGATTAAGTACATTATTTAAGAAAGAACACTACGTATATTTCTTCAAAGGAAAGGAAGATAATTATGGGAACAGTTAGTTCTTAGTGATCCCTGCAAGCATCATAGAAGACTCAAACAAAATATTTAACTACAAAAATAAAATTGGAGTTAAATGATTGTCAACCTACTCAATGAATGTGATTGAAGATCAACATGTAAACCATGCGATAGTCATAAAGCTATCAAGCAGCTTGTGAAAAAAATTGAGATGATAAATTTTCCACGTGATACCCAAAGTTCTTTTCTCAGCTAAATTAAGCTTCCAAATGAATGAGATTTATAGTTATTAAGAGTTGACATGTGAATACATGCAACAGTCCTTGACCACTCTTAGATTCTGATCCCAACAGTCACATCTCTAAGTATCAGCGTTTCTGTCTAGAGATATTTTAAAAAGTAATTGCATTGCAAATAAATGCTAAACCCCATACCTTCTTCCGGCACCACCTCTTGTCTCTGTTCAAGTTGAGACATTAAGCGTCTCAAGGGCTGCATTGCTGCCTCTTTGGACAGTAACCGGATATCTGAACCTGAATATCCTTCTGTCTGCTCCACCAGTAAATCATAGGGGATCGGCTCCTCACCAGGCTGTGGTGGAAGGAGTTCCTCAAACATTGCTTTTCTTGCTTCTGGTTCTGGAAGTGGCACAAGGATCTTTTGATCATGGTTAATGGACAACCATTGGATTGGAATATATGAAGTACAGACACATAAAAAAAAAAAGAGTTGTGTCTGCATTTGACATGTATCAGACACTCATATTAGACATTCCGTAATACTCTGTGACACTTTAAATTATATGCGGACACTACAAATATTGTCATGTTGCTATTTCTGTGTCAGTGTCATGCCCTATGTTCGTATCAGTGTTCATACTTCCTAGATTACAATCATTAAAGTTGCAGTTGCAAGTTGAGATTGCTTATTTGACATCATGCAGTATGCATTGAATTAAGATCAATTCTCTATGACACAAACAAATAATTTACAATTTACCGATCAAGAAGCATGAGTAAATAGGGCATCAAGTAACTTTTTTAAAAAGGCATCAACAAAGTGATCCACCATAAGTTCTTCAACTCAACGATGCAGTATGAAATGGGTGTTATCTTCAATCTTTCAAAGCGAATCAAAAGAATAATAGATTCCTGTATGACCAAAACATCTTTAGCATAGAAAATAGGCCCAAGAATCTACATTGAACTTTATAAATACCAAGCTTACTAGCACTCCGGCAGATGTCTAGCAAGCATGTCTGGTCAGGGTAGAATTTAAGTGCAAATGGAAACCTAACCCCAAAAAGCAACTGTTATTCTTTAGATAGATAACAAAGTAACAAACCAAACAACCTAGTCAGAATGCTAGTTTATTTAGGAAAAGAGAAAATGTCTGAATTCCAGTTATGGGCTGATACAGCCCTATAGCATATCCCATGCTTCCCCCAAAAAAAGAAAAAAGAAAATCTAAAATTGTTAGATATTAACAAAATTATTCTATGGTTCTCCTAGTCCTAATAGCTTAAGCTTTTGGAATTAAATGATCCTTGACATGGTATCAAAGTTTTCAAGACCAAGTAGTCAAAAATTCAATTGTTGCCACCTCACATTCTCTTTTTGACATGAGTATGGCGGGCCTATGTTTATCCATTCTTCAACCCCAAAGGGCTTTCACGAGACAGTGTGAGGGATCATGTAAGAGATATTTATAAAATTATTCAATATTCTCATAATAACTTAGGCTTTTGGGATGAGATAGTCCTTGACAGTAACATTTCCTTTAAATTTCTTTCCCAAGATCCATTTCCAAGCTGAGAGTTTAAATATCATTTAGAGGACTAGATGTAAGACTAAGCATGAGATATTCTATATTGGAAGGATACTCGCTTCTCAAGACGTCGGAGCATGGCTGCATCCAGTTCCCAGGGGAGATTTGTTGCGGCCAAAACAAAAACAAGTTCATCAGTCCGTGTCAAGCCATCCATCTGCAATCTAATCCAAATGATTAATTTTGAGAAAACACAAAAATATGCCACTCTTGATAATGCATATTGAGATGCATTAAGACAATTTTCAGAAGGCCCAAAGTCCCAAGGAAAAACTAAATATATTTTACATGTCAATCATAATTCATGTTTCATGATAAGAAAATAAATCCATCAAGCCATAGCCACAAAAGTAATATGTTTAACAATATATCCAGATATTGAAGACCAACGGTCTCTGGTTTATTTAATTTCTATTTTATTTTCCATTTGTGTTTGATTTTTTTCTTTAAATAGAAATTTTTGTGTTGACATTAACGAGCTTACTGCATACTGCAAAGGGAACTGATACAGGAGTATGCAGGAAGTAGGAAGCAAATGAACAAACTTTAGAGGTGTTGAAATTCTCTTGAATGATCTGAAGTTAATCATTGATGCTTCTAATTTAAGTAAATGAGAAAGGGACATATGCTTCTAATCAGCGAAAGAACAGTTTACTGATTTCAAATCTACACCTACAACTTTTGAGCTTCATTTCAAAGTAACGATACTCTTTATGTGTGTAAGCTTGTGTAGGTGTTCAAAGCATTATCAGGCTGAAGCCCTATCAACCCTGGGAAAAAGTTATTAAATGAGAATCTCATTCTCTGGCTTCCGAGCTTGATTTTATGGTAATTGTTGTCTGTACATTGTTCATGTGCGTGGGATGTATAAACAAAATACTGCTGTCATTGTATTAGTAACTCCATGATGATAAATTCATGTTCTATGTGAGAAACAAGCATCACCTGTATGAGTAGCTCAGTTTTTAACCGTCTACTTGCTTCATGCTCACTGCGTGCTTCACCACGTTGACTAATAATTGCATCAATTTCATCAAGAAATATTGTTGAGGGTGCATGGTGCCTGGCGAGCTCAAATAATACCTTCACTAACTTTTCTGAATCGCCTGCAATGTAAGGTAAACTTTGTAAATGCAAAAATTTGAAATCATCTGTAACAAATTATAACAAAGAAAGAAAGTGGAACAAGAAGCACTTTGATATCCTTTTTCAAAGAACAGGCAGAGGTGAGACAACTTGTCAATAAAAACAAGGTAGACAAGAAACAACATATTTGCAATCAGGTTTCACCACTTAATTGACAGCATGATAAAATATATAGTTCCATTTTTTAACGGATGCCACATGATTTCTCCCCTTAGGAAAAATCCCTTTTTTCTTTAGAAGGGGATGTTGCATGCATCAGAAGGATAATTGTGTTGAATTTAGATTTTCAAGTATGTAATTTATTAGTATCTTCATGTCAAAACCTTATAAGTTGCAATAATACAATCTAAAAGCAATCCAGAAATCAAATTTATGTCTGGGCACACACGCATGGATTAGTGTTTGATATGTGCGCATGTATCTAGTTAAGGAAAACCAAAGGATGAGGGTTCATCAAGTGAACTATCCAAACCAACTAGGCTACGAAAGCAATCCGCAAAATTTACCATTACCTAGATTTTATGTGTGTGTGTGTGTGTGACATAAACAATCCTTCCAAAAGAAAAATGAAAAAAGAGTTCTTTCTAACATGCCTCTCCATTTGCTGACAACAGAGGATGCGGAAATATTAAAAAATGTAGTCTTGCACTCTGTTGCAACTGCCTTTGCAAGCATTGTCTGCAACAGTCAAGCCAAAAGTTATGATTATAGCAATATGCAATCTTGTTCACACCCACGCAACATTTTAGCCGGACAAAGAGAAGATAACACCATAACTACTTCTGAGGGATTATTACACAAACCTTTCCTGTCCCTGGTGGCCCAAAGAGGAGAATACCTTTCCATGGGGATAATAGACCAGTAAAGTATCTACAAAAAGAACAAAGATCAGCTTGAGTATAACAAAGGAATTTCACATTTCTGTATCATTAGATCTTTTTTTTTGGGCACATACTGAGGTTTAGCAAACCAATCAGTAAAGCATTTCTGCGGACAATTTTCTAATTCAGCCATTTCTAGCATTATTATTGATGAATATAGGTGCTCCCTTAAAATCTGATCTTACATAATTTCAAACTAGAAGGGAAAAAAAATAGTTGTGGTTGTTCAAATCTAAAGGCTTAAGTTGTGTTGTCATTTTCAAGAGAACTAGCCTTCAAGGCAGATCAGTCTGCTAACCTTGTTTCGGTCCCCTCTGATTCAAGGATTTTCAAACATGAAATAATTTATAGCATATTATTTATATAAATATTCCAGAAATTTATAAAGGAAAGGTGGAAGGTTATCTTCATAGACTATTTAATGAAGTAAGGAAAGCAAGACAAGTGACGTAGACCAAGTAAAATGTATTAAAGATGAAGAAAGAAAAATTTTGGTTACGGAACAAAATATCAAAAAAAAGTGGAAGGATTATTTTCATAGACTATTTAATAAAAAATACGGAATCTTATTGCATTCAAATAGGCTAGACACTAAACAAGAGGACCAAAATTATACCTTCTATTGAAAGATTTGAGAGTTTGAGGTAAAAGAAACTTTAAAGAAGACGGAGAATGGTAGAACATTTGGATCGAATAATATACCTATTGAAATATGAAAGAGTTTAGGAGTGAAAGGCATAAGTTGGTTCACAAAATTGTTTAACAAGATTACGAGATCTAAGAGAATGCCGAATGAGTGGAAGAGAAGCACTTTAATCCCTATTTATAAGAATTAAGGATACAAAACTGTGCAAATTATAGGGGAATTAAGCTCATGAGCCATATTATGAAATTATGAGAGAAGGTAATTGAGCGAAAATTAAAACAAGAGACTCACATTACAAAGAATTAATTTGGTTTTATGTTGTGGAGGTCGATCATAGAAGCAATATACTTGCTGCGAAAATTGATGGAGAGATATTGAATGAATAAAAAAGACTTGCATATAGCATTCATTGATTTGGAGAAGGCATACGATAGGTTGCCAAGAGAAGTTTTATGAAAAGTTTTAGAGAAAAAAAGAGTTCGTATTGCTTATATTCGAGCAATTCAGGATATATATGATGGGTTATAACTAGTGTGAGAATAAAAGGTGGATCGACAAAAGATTTTTCAATAATTATTGGTCAGCAACAGGGGTTAACTTTGAGTCTCTATCTTTTTACTTTAGTCTTAAAATGTGGTCATTAAACATATCCAAGAGTCGGTGCTACAATGTGAGCTTTTCGTAGAAGATATAATCTTAGTTGAAAAATCAAGATAAGAAATGAATGAGAAATTGGAGATGTGAAGACTAGTTTTGGAAGCTTATAGATTTCATTTAAGTAAAAGTAAAACAGAATATATAGAATATAAGTTTAGCAAAAGGCACTAATTCTAGCGTAGAAGTGAAAATCAGAGAACGTATCATATCGCAAGTCACACAATTTAAATATCTTAGATCTATCATCCAACGTGACAAGGAAATAGAGGCAGATGTAAAATATAGAATTCAAGCAGGGTAGATGAAATGAAGAAGTGCTTCATGTGTTATTTGTGATAGAAGAATACTACTCAAGTTTTAAAGTAAATTCTATTGCACATCTATAAGACCTGCAATGTTATATGAGACGAAATGTTAGGCGATAAAAAGCCAACAAGAGAATAAGCTCAATATTATAGAAACAAAAATGTTGCGTTGGATAAGTGAATACACTAGACAAGCTAGAATTAGAAATAAATGCATTAGAGAAAATGCAGAGATCACACCTCTTGCAAAAATACTTGTAAAATTACGTCCTAGATGATTTAAGCATATGTGAATAAAATCTATAAAAGCTCTAGTAAGAAAAGTAGAGCAAAAAGAGAATAATCCAATAATTAAAGGTATAGGGAGACAAAAAAAAAAAAAAAAGAAGCAATGGATGAAACTATTAAGAAGGATTTAGACTTGAATAAATTGTTTAAGAACACGATTCATGATAAGATTTTATGGTGTCGTTTGATCTATATAGTCAACTCCACTTAGTTGAAATGACTTTGTTGTTGTTGTTGTTATCCTAGAAATTTATAAAGAGCAAGAGAGCATAAAGAAATCCTCCTAAAGCAACCAATACACACAGGTAAAAGGAAAAAAGTACATTAACTCCTAAGAGCTCTCCGATCTTCGTAAATCCATCAGAGGGACCCCCTCTGCAACCAATAAGCAAGCTAGGAAAACAACTTTATCACACAAAAGGTGTGAGGGAAACTTCTTATGAATGACTAGCATTTTGCTCTAGCCATAAACTCCACAAACCCGTGAAGCAAGCACATTCACAAAGAACCTGATAGAACCCAGCCAGAAACTCAAGAAAATATATGTATTAAAGTGTGATAACTGAGAAAAGGAGTAACTCTAAAAGAGTAGCTGTTACAAAACAGAAAACACAGTAGCAAAACCCAGTAAATAGCAAACCAGAAACAATAAAAGATACAGAAAATAAAAGGATAGTGCTTGGCCTTCCAGATGCTACCTATCTCCTACCAAAACCATTCCATAATTTTCCATACCAATTCTTCACTCAGACCTCCGTTCTTATTGAGCCTTCCCTAACTACTTCTGGAAATGCTCACTAACAGCCAACACGTGTCCTACCCTCTGGATTTTTCTTCAGCCAAGCCTTGCTGTCTATGTTGGTTATACAACCATTCCCAGCATATTTTTCCTTTACCCCTTGTTTATACGGGGAGCCCATCAGAGTCTTACACAAAAGTCTCTAAAACAGAAAAGATAATGAAATTCTCATAAGTTAGATAAGAGAGAAAATTATTACTTCCCACCCACTTTCCTCTTTCCTGGATGCTGCAATGTACTCAGACTATGAGGCAAAGTGACAACATTGAAGCCATTATAATTGTCCAAGGACTGATCAGACTAAAATGTGATGCTGTAGAAACTATAGAATTGCTGGAGAACTAATTATATGGTCATGATATGCTTTACAATTTTCAACAGTTTAGACATAAGAATTATGGCTAGTTTCAGTAATGATAACATTATGTAACATGTGTATTTCTTTGCAAGTTCTAGCTGAAGTACTGATTCATGCAAAAGAAAACTACACATAATATATTGCTTACACAGAGCAGTCTGTAAGCAATTATACGGTTCACTTAGAAATTAATCAAATGTTTTCAGTATCACTGCTGTAGAAATTAATCTAATGTTTATTGCTGTCATCTCCCAAAAAAAAATTAAAAAATAAAAAATAAAAGGGTTGTAAATGATGTACAATATCCAACAAAATGATCACATAACATTAAAAAAAATAGATTGACAAAAGGCAAGAGAAAAAAGTAACTAATAGCTATACTGGCCTATCAATACCTACTTGGGATACTTGATTGGCATTACAACGGCCTCTTTCAGTAAACGTTTGGCTGTTTCTAACCCCTTGATGCTTTCCCACTTTACATCTGGACTCCCACGAATGATATCCCTGCAAAAGGTATAATGTAATGATGTAGATACATGGAAAATAGAAATTATAGACTAAAATAAATCATGAAAACCTTGACCAACAGATCACACAATGTAATTTTTCCATGAATGCCATGTGTTGAGCAAGAGAGAGATGAATATTTATTTACCTACTTAAGCTCTCTCCTAAAGTACGCATTTCTGCAGATTCAAAAGGTGGAAGCAAAGACTTCTGGCTGAAAATGTCAAGGGGAATACTTAGTATTGTCAAAGAATGAAAAAATTTTCTAGATCATAAGATACTTCCAATGTGTATGGTTGTGAGAAGAGATCAAAGGATCAATCTGAGCTGTTGCTAGGTTAAAGGATGCATAATTTGCACAATATTGAATTTTTGTTTTCTTCAGTTGTGGAGAAAAACTCAGTCATGTGGTGTATGCATAAACTTAATTTGAGTATCAAGAATTTTAGCCACATCTGAATCATTTTATCTCACACAATTATGGATGATAATCTAAAGGTTCATGATACAAATGACAAATAATATTCCAGTAAATTACTCTTGTAATACTAAATTAAACAGGACGATCATTTAAAAATTAAAACTTGACATTAACATCATATAGTAGACAACAATCATAGATTAGGACAAAAACAAGGTAGGTTGACAGATATCTTCCTCTTTTTCAAAACTATCATATCTAAAATGTACAATAAAGCTTTGAGTAACTGAGCCAAAAGTTCAAGTACCAATACAGTCACATCTAATATTTTTCAAAAAGCTTACACCCTGTGTAGCAAATGATTCAGTTTTATCAATAGATGATGCCAAAATTAGCACAAGGAGAGCACACCAGGCCCAAAGAATTAGGGTTTGTCTAAGCAAGGTTTGTCCTTGACACGGTTAGCATTTAACAGTTATGTAAGCAATTGCAGCATGCTATTAAGATATATACAATAATAGTGTGGTATTAGTCAGTTAACAAGTGAACCAACTAAAAATGGACACTAATAAAGATAATGGATCAAATTAATACTTGGCTATGCAATTTCCAATCATAACATAATTCACAGTTTAATTTAGCTAATACCGTTTGCTTCCCTCCTCCCCCCTTTCTCCCTCCCAGCCCTTTACTTGATTCCTCACAGCAGAACTGACACATTTTTAAGTGAATATAAGCGCATTACACAACCCGCTAATATAAATTGATGAATCAATCAAGGAATCATACGGCCTTTCATCAATATTGTTTGGCGAAAAACCATTTGAGTGGTTTGAATTCTGCCCCTGAAACACAGAAAAATTAAGCTTAGTTAAGTACATTTCAGTGAATTAGAAAAAGTAAATGACCAATTCACCAGAAAAATTGATATATCAGACATATTACCTGGTTCTGAAACTGCTCATAGATAGCCATATCCGATGTTCTTTTGGCATGTAGATTGCCATTTCCATTACTGACGGGATTATCAGCGGTATCGCCATTCTCCAAGATTCTCTTCCTACCAAACTTGGCGTCATAAAACAATTTAAAGTCCTAGAGAAACACCACAAACAGCAGAAATAAAATTATAATTCTATCCGCTAGATCAAGATTTGCAATTACACCGACCCGATCGACACATAACTAGAAAAAAGAAAAAGAAAAAGAGAGTCAAATATATATGTTTTTCCGATAAAGCCTATATGCCAGAAAGAAACGAACGAAAATTTATCCAAGTAACGACACCACATACATTTGCATAGCCAGAAATTGGAAGAAAACAAATTTAGAAAAAATGAATCCTCCTTCTAATGCATATAACTCAAGATATCGGAATTTGGCCAAACAGCGAAAACTTAAATGCACCGGAACTAATTGCTCATCTAAGTTCAGCTAAAAGCAGTTCAAAGCTTCAAAGTTAAAAAGAGTCTCAAATCCAAAATTCAGCGTGATTGTAGAGTGTATTCAAATTCCATTCCAAATTTTCAAATTGAAACCTGGAAGGACCATCGAGTGGGCATTGGTTCGTCGGACATGTTCTCCTATGAGTGAAAAGACACAGAGAGAGTGAGAGATTTGAAATGTTTCTCTCTGTAGCTCTGGGTCTGAATCGAGCACTGCGCAGCGGGAGCTCGAGCTTTGATTCTGTGAAGTGTAAAAAGTACCTTGTGAGTGGAGAGAGTGAGAAGAGAGCTACCGAAGAGTGACTAAACAGGCTTCATATATATTCTTAATTTTTGCGTCACTCCTTTTGTATTTTAGAACTAATTTATATGCTTATTTGTTTTTGGCCAACTTATACCCTTCACATAATCCGAACTTGCTAATAACGCGCTTTCATTCTATTGCACAAAGTATGCATTATTATTTTTTAAGTTTTTTTAAAAAAATAATTTAATTAATTATTTAAAAATTATAATTAAAATTTTAAATTTAAGAAAATTATATTTAAAAAATTTTAACTATATTATAAAAAAATATTTTAAAAACGTTACTGCGCCCATGACAGCAAAGAACGGTGTAGAATAAGGAAAAAAGAGAGAGCTGGGCAGTAAGCACATGTTGATGCCACGTGCGTTAATAAAGAAATTGTTCGGTGGAGATCTCCCTTCCGTCCCTCTGCCTCGTTAGCCCCTGCCTAACTGTCTTGGTCAATTCTTCCAGTATTAGATTAAATAAAAAATAATCAATGCAACAGTATTTTGATTATTTATTGACTACGTGACAAAATTATTTATTACCCAATGTTTTGCTTTTAACGTGACACTTTTTTTATTGTAATACTGCTCATTGACCACCAGGATACTTAAGCATTAAAAAATTTATACATAATTTTTTTAATAGTTTTGACTATTAAATTTCTTATTAAAATATAAAAAAATGTTTAATTTTTTTTATAAAAACCCGAAAAATGTGCAATTTTTTCAACTGAGTTTTATGTTATTAAATTTTAAAAAGAAATTTTATGTATGTTATAATTTTATTAAAAAAATTTAATAACTAAAAAATATATATAAAAAAAGAACTGAATGTACTCTTTTTAACACTTTCCGCCCAAAGGAAAAGTAGTATCCAGAAATGCTTTATTATTCCTACCAATGTCCGTTACGCTCGTGACCATCGGCCCAAAGGAAAAGTAGAATCAAGAAACGCAACCTCAAATTGGGTCTAGTTGTGTGTAAATATACTCTACCGGGTGGGCCATTTTTCACCTTGAATATGTTATAAATACTGGGTTCACATGTTTGATTGACACAAGTGGCGTAATTTAAAGAAAAGCCCATAAGCCCATACTCATTAAAACCATCAATATACTGATCCAGATCCTACTTAATTTGATCTTTTCCAACTCCCAAATATGTAGAACAAGTTTTCTTCTTCTCATTTTTCTCAATTTACGTTGGAATATATTATCATCGCGTTTCCGTGTCCACATCAATTATTTTTAACCACATGGATCTCTCAATTATCAAAATAACCCTATCATACACTTTTTTTAAAGTTAATAAAATAAAGAACTGCTATAACTGACGTTTTAAAAAATAAATTAGTCATTGAATGAAAACAAAAAGTAATTTATAATTCAATGATGTTACTGCAGTCAAACTGGAGTTGAATTATTTTTTTAATAAATATAGATAAAAAGTATAAATATATATAATATTTTACAATCAAATTAACACATTTATTATAAAATAAATATAAAAATATAAAAATTAATTAAAATATTTTGCATATAATAGTAAATTCATATGAAATGAGTTGAGTAGAGTTTGTTAATCATCGTAAATGTCTATAACAAAATACTCAAATTCTATTTTAAGAGAAAAATTAAAAATTAGTTTTGATAGGTTTAATATCTAACATAATCATATTTTATTAGTGTTTTGACCAGTTTATCCTATTATTAATCCATTTTTTAAGTAAATTTTTAAGGTTAAACGAACCAAAACCTTAGGTGATTTACTAGTTTTTCGGTGAAATTAACTAATTAGGTCCTTTTTTTTTTAAATCATTGGTTATAATGATAGTACTAGGAGACACCTTCAAAGAGAGGGAAAATAAGATTTAAGTGAATTCTTTTTAACTATCTGATATTTTAATAAAAAATACAATATGTAAATATTATTCATAATTTGACATCATGTAATTGACTATTTTGATTAAATCCTTTCATCTGTCATTGAAGAATTTAATGGCAAATATTAGAAGATACATCTAGATAAAAAATATAGAGTAACATATAACATATATATTTATATGCTTACATACAAAATATTCATCGTTTATCATGTTTGCGAGAATAAAATCGCGTGCGCGCGTGTGTGTGTGTGTGTGTGTGAGAGAGAGAGAGAGAGAGAGAGAGAAGATATATATTTGAAAAAGAAATGCAATTTAAGAGAATAGAAGCAAATAAGATAGAGTTGAGTAGGGATATGCAAAAGACCTAGTAGCTCGACCAACTTAATCTCATCTAATCATCTTGGGCTAGGCAAAAAAAAAAAAAAGAATTAATAATAATCAATACAAGTTAATCATGTTAATTAGTTTAGTCTAATCTAACTTAATCCTTTATTTAAAAAATTATTTTTATAGATATTTATATGAAAATTTTATTTTTTTAGGTTAATATTTTATAATTTTTACCAAAATTTTTGATAAACTAACCCAATCCTATATATGACATATCTTGCTAATAAGAAAATTGGTCTAACGCTAAACTGAATTAGACTCCAAACTACATCAAAATTTGATCCTATCCCACTTGTTTGCACCCTTACAGCTGAGCTAACATACGTGGGCCAGAATAATCTATTCTAAGGATAAGAGAGTTACCACCTAAGAATTCATTTATTTTTTTAGTTGTTAAAATCTATTCTTAATGATGGTGACCTAACAACAAACTGAACCCGTTGGACCACATACAATGAAATGTTCCCCTGGACCATCATGGCTCAAAATCATATGACACAATTGGTTTTCTCACAAATTGAATGCACGGCATGTAAACTTCAAATTCAATTGTACATTCTCATTCTAACTAGTCCCCACAAAGAAAGTGGCATGTTTGTTTGTAAAAACTCTTTTCTTTTGATGTGGGGATAACAATGATTCCATCGTACGTGTAATTTTTGTCCATTTTTACAAGGTTGATCGATAAACTTGTTCATAAAATAAAATCCGATCTCTCCTGATAATGTGGTTCAGTAAGATTGGAAGTAAATAGTGAAACAAAAATCCAACAAATCACATGTTTTGTAGCCGAAAATGCTAAAAGCTTTTGTTTGTTATAACAGAGTAATAAGAGTTCAATGAACTTGGCAACATAAAAGGACAACTAGCTTGTCTCCCATTTCTTATTGACTGATGTATCTAAAATTATGAAGTGATAAAGATGAAATTCCTGGCATAATATAGTAATAACTAGGAGGGATTATATAATGAATAGTAAATCTTTTTTCTTTTTTGGTAATAAAAGCGGGATCAAAATTTTTAGTTTATTTGTTTCTGAGAACTATGGGAACCGACGCTTCTTCCATGAGATTTTTTTGGGTCAAAATCATTTTGGATATGAGGCAGGATGTTGGTGAATGAAAGTGATACCATTGAGGGCAACCTTAAGCTTGACTACTTTTGGTCGATCTAGTAATGGAGTGTAACTGACAGGTATTAGGAAATAGGTATTTGGAAAAATTAGGCTAATTGTTCATAACTAATTCTAATAAATGTAGTAGTTAGTAGAATATATAAATAGGAAGAAAAGTTGTAATATAATGGAAGTTGATCTTTTGAATAATTAAAATACGTTTTAGAATTTTCTATTTTTTTGAACGAGAGTGAGCACGTGTGTAGGCAATTTTACTACCATATGACTGAACATATTGATGGTCGGATGGCTGGCTAGATTATTAAAAAATATTTAGTATAAAAGCTAATAAAATTAATTTGAGCTTCGCTACACAACACTTGTATGTTTTACCTTTTAATTTCTTACTTTTTCAAAATAGTATTCAAAGTTATTTTTTCTATGTGAAAGGGATCCACAGCTACAAGTAACGACAGGGAGACAAAAAAAATCTCTAAATGGCCACTTTTTTCTCAAATTGCACAAAGGTTCAAGGGGATACTACAATTATATATATGTTGTCAAATTGTCACAAATTCTTAAATTTGACCTCGTAAAATCGATGGATTACTGACCCAATAAAAAATGTGTCCAATCAATTGAGCTCCAAGACCTTCATGTTTCGTATTCTACTTTTAGGATATAATATTAATATAATTTTTAAAATTAAGATAATAAAAAAATTAGATGTCCAATTTAATTATTAATAACACTATCCAAACAGAATAAATAACTAATAGCATCGATCAAAATAACATCTTTGTGGTGTAACCCAAAAAAAAAAAAACGTTTGCGTGGATACCCTTGGAGTTTGGTTTAATTCAGGGATTGAAGAGCGAGGCCAGCTAGATAGTAAATATAGTTAGAAAGGATTTTTGTTTGGTGTTCCTTCACAGTGAAACAGAAATGACATGCCAAAAGGTCCATTACTCTAAATGATTCTGGACATATAACTGTCCTTGAGCAGACGTAAGTTTTGTCAATTAGTGCACGATGATGAAATTTTATGATTATATATCCATAATTCAGATTATTGTCACGGACTTCTGCCTCACATGAGTTGGAAGTTTCTATTCAAGATTAGTATAGCTGTTAATTAAACAGACTTTTTCACACAATTTCAAATTGTGTCACTACAAGAGATCAATATAGGCTTTTTCCCCAAAAATGACAATCAAATAAATAAATGAACCCAAAAAAAAAAAAAACTTGCACAGCCAATTTTGCCTCATATGCGATACTCCATTTTATTATCATTATTAGATGTCCCAGCCGAGCTCAAGACACCTATTTTTATAATTTTTTTAAACTTGGATGCCTCCAATAATTTTTATTAAATAAAAGAAATCAATGGCTGAGACAACTATTTTCTTATTTATTTATTTTTATCATTTTTAATCCTAATCCTAAGTCCTAAAATCCAAACTTCAACCCCCAAAATTTTCAACCCTAAATACTCAAATCCCAATCTATTATGCAATTAAAATAAGATATATATATATATATATATATATATGCAAATTTGAGGTTTGAGAGTAATGCATCACAAACATAACCCAACAAAAAAAAAAACCATATTTGACAAAAAATTGGCTCCCTCTTTCCCCACATGGCCTTCTAATTTCCTACTTCAATTGCCAATGCACCGATTTTTTGTTGTTGTTGTTCTCATGGGTCAATTACATTGGCAAAAGGTGGACAATACAAATCCCATTGAAGGGATTGAAATGAAGGAATTAGTTATGTCAATGTATAAAAGGAGGTATTCGAAGCTCTACAATTAGACAAGGGCAACTATGACATGTAATATGAGAGATTGATACCTCCAAAGTTTTCATATGACAATGCCAGTGTAAAGCAAGATAGACCAACATATCTAAAGTCTTGCTATGCTTCTATCAGGGTATAGGAAGAGGATGTGACACTTACAAATGGCATAAATGAATTAGCTTCATCAGTGGTATCATCATCTTTATCATTGTGATCTATGATAGGCACTTTGCTTATCATAAAGCCCATGAGCTCTCTTTCTTAGTCTTCTCTCTGAACAATTGGAGTAGGGTAGGACACCATGATATTGCTATGTTCAACAAGGGCACAAAACATAATTCTATAAATCCGGCTGACAATCTCTTTAAAATTAGATAGTGGCAAGCTATAAAGACTTAATCAACCTATACAAGCCCTTTGCTCGATTAACTCATAAAAAAACAAAAAGTTAAAATGTCTTAATAAAATGTATTTAGAAAAGAAAAAATATTGATGATAATGTTTTTTTTTTAAAAAAAATTACTGTAAAACTAGCAACATCACTTGTAAAATGAATCCACTATTAGGTACATATCCAGTACCATTTCATGCACTTAGAGGTGTGATCCATAAGTTTTATAGACATATTAGTTTGGGATATAGTGTCGTGCTAATAGAGCCACATACTGATGAAACCTTTGTGCCCTATTGCCAGCCTTTTGATGTTTTCCTTTCTAGTTGCATGGTATGATAGGTGCCCAAGTTTGTCAATTTATTAGTAATTGGTTATCGCTACCTACCAAATTGATCGAGCACTCGGCTAGGATGGTACCACTTGATAATGTAAAAACAAATAAGGGGATCAATGCAAGCTAGATAACTAGCAATGCCAAATAATATTCTAAAATTATTTGCGTGCATTGTTAGCAACATATGGAAGTCACATAATCTGCAAACAACAATTCTAAACAAATAATAGACATAGGGATATTTTGGTCAAAATAAGTTTAGTTGTAATTTATTTTTTGTTGCAGAGAAAGTAAGTATAGTATATGTTTTTATTTTAGAGAAATGAAATATATATTTTTAAAACAAAGAAATGACCGTGTAATTTAAACATTTTAAAAAAGAAGCAAAAGTAATTTATCTTTAAAAAAAAAAGACTATAGTATAGGGAGCAATTATAAATGGCAGGATTTTGATTTTGATTTTGATTTTTTGGCCATTTTTGGGTCAAAAAGATGGAGAACAAAATTGTTGATTTACTTATACATATTAATTTAATTCTTTTGTATATGAGATAATGAGGAGTACATCAAGTGAGAAAAGTATATGATAAGTGTTAAATTATAAATTAATATATAGAAGTGTAATAAATATCATTTTTAATTTTTATATTAAATTTGATCATTAATTGTTAATCTAACGTCATTATTTACTCCTGTTACCTCTCGCACCTCATTTAAGATCATCTCTCTCACAGGCCTTCTTTTTATATGACGATAAAAAGTAAGGAAAAAAAAAACTATGTAATGTGTGTCATTTTGTGCTATTCATCGCAATTGCAATTCACAATTATGTTCCTTTTTATTTCTATTAGTTTCTAAGTCTGGTCTTTTACTTTTTCTTCTTTCTTTTTGATGTTCTAGTTGTATAATTATCTTTTTCACAATCTTCTATCATATATATAGCTTTGGGCATTCTAGTATTTGTCTTAAAAAATGACGTATTAGTATAGATAAAGTAAAAAAAAAAGATTTAACTTTCCACTGTTTCGTTTATTTTTTAAAAATTATATAGTTATTGATATAAGAGGAGCTAGAGTGAAATGTTATTTAATTTTTATTATTTTTATTATTTTTTAAATATAAAAGCCATTTTTAATTATTGACAACATTTTACTGCATCCCAAGCTATAGTATATATACACATGACTATATTATAGCCTTGTTAATATATAGCAAATTTTGGATACTTGTGCCCTAATTAAAGATGATTTTTTTTTTTATGGTGAAAAAGAAAAAGAAGAAAACTTAACATGTTGGCCCAATAAACAAACATAACATTTTACAAAAGTACAAAATCTATTGTTGATCGAAGATCAAATACACACACACACACACACATATATATATAGTTAATGTTCCAAATCGTTTTATATACATTGGCTTTAGAGATGACAACTTTTTCTTTATCTGCCGTATAACATCGAGTCTGAAGCTAAAATTTCCTATAAGCTAATCTAAACTCCCTAAACTGTTAAAGACTAGATCGACCCACCATGGGGATTAAGGGATGATAACTGGTGTTTGATAGATTATTCACTCGAAACAAGTGAACTTATTATTTTACTTAAATTAACAGGATCAAAATTATGTTGATGATGAAGTTGAGATTCAAAAATTGTGAGTAGAAGAGTCCAATGTAAATGATTTTTTGCCGGAAACAAAATATAGGGTAAATCTTCCACGTTTGGCTGCATGCGCAGTGTTGTTAGAGGCATTCTTGTTCTCTCCAATCATCATATCATGGAGAAGCAGATATGACATGCACAAGGACCCATTCTTAATTGTTGAGAAGACAGCATGGCTTTCGTTTTAGTCCTCGCCCATGCAAATTTTTACTACTTTAAAATTTGTGCTTTCCATCCAATTTAAGCCCGACACGGTATGACCTTTTAGGGCAGCGTTACCGTAAAAAATAAATAAATAAATAAATTACCCTGTCTATATATGTTATATAAAAATATAAAAAGTTTATTATTTTAAATATCTTTTTATGCAAGTCCAGAGCTGTTAGGGCATCAAAGTTACATTTGTACAAAAATGGAGGCATCTCATTATTTGAATTAGAGTCAATGATTATTCAATTGCAGCGCAGGAGACTCATCCAGTAATCATTACTGTTGAGGTGGTTAAATCCCACGATCACAGTAAATATATATCATCTTCATTAACAATAATTGCTAACATGTGGCTTTTATCTTTATATTTTATCATAAGATAAAATTGGTATCCTAATGTTTCTGTATGATTATAATTGCGATTATGTCGAAATGACCCAGAAAAAAGATTTTATTATTATTGAAGAATTATATATTTATTATGTTTTAATTGAAAAAATCTAACAATAATATAAGTAATTACATATTAATTTTTTCTTTTTATATATTGATTATTGCATACTATTTAACTCTATCCTCCAATCAACCAAGCAAGTGATTATGTGTAAGAACTTTTTAGAATTTTTTAGTATACAATTCTTGTAGAATTTAAAAGAGAGAGTGGCACAAAGAATGAAAATTTATGCGCTCCTCTTTTTTTTTTCTTTTTGAATTTTATAAAAATAGTATAATAAAAAATTTTAAAGAATCTAGCCTAAATTATTATAAAGATGTACAAGTGATGATGATTATTGATTTAATTGTCAAATTGGAGCTGTATGTTGGAGAATTTTTAAGTTATTTATTTTTATTGAATTTACTTTTATTGATACCTAAAACTAGAACAACAAGAGCTGACAAAATTAACTTTAAATGGCAGAAAGCACGTATTGAAAATTTTAAAATAAATTCCATCTATTAAATATAAATACATTGAATTAATATAAATAAATACAATAATATCAATTATGGGCATTATTAAAAATTTACTAACATATTTATATATCTATTTGTTATGAATTAACTCAATATGTGATTTCTTTTAAAAGATTGATTCTATCTTAATTTTCCTTTCAAAAATAACTCTCACCAGGTACCTAATACAAGGGGATTTTGGCAACAATATATAAAATAAAAAAATAAAAAATCCAAATGCTGCGTTGCAAAAACGTTTTCCTCAAATACTTATTTTAAAAAACAAAAAGAGTCGCGGCATATACTATGCAGCGACTTTTTTAATGAGGTAAACATTATAATGGGTTGCAGCATTTGCAATGCCGCGACCCATATATTTATAAATATATATTTATTTATTTATAAATATTTATATTATATATAATTTGTTATATAATTTATATTTGATATATTTTATTATTTAAATTATTTAGAATGATAATTAATTTAAATTTTATAAAAAATATATTTTTGTAATATAATTAAAAATGTTAATAATATATATTTTTTATGAATAATTATATAATTTTGTAATTAAATTAAATATTTGTTATAATATTATTGAAAAATTATATGCTTATTATATTTTAAATAAGAAAAATTAATAGTAAAAAAAAGATTATTAAGTTTAATCTTATCTAAAGACTTAAAAAAATTTTACATTAAAATAATTCAACGAAAAGAAAAGTATTTCAAAATTATCTAGTTAATTATATTTTCTCAAACATTTTATTATTTTTATTTTTACGTAAAGGTATTTTATTAAAGAACATAGCCAATCATTAAAAGATTAAAGTGTAATAAAGGAAGCAAAAAAATAATACTACAAGAAAGAAGAGGAGAAAAGAAGGGAAGAAGGGGAGTGAGGGATGAAAATAGCCATTTTTTGAGAGAAGAAAGAAGAAAGAAGTTGCAGCAAGGAAGAGAGGGGGGAGGGGTAATGAAACTGCGGGAAAGGGGTAAAACAAGCTACAACTACAGCAGCTATGTAGCTGCAGCTACGCTGCATGCGTAGCTGCATTGTGCAGCTTTGTTGCATTCAAAGCTGCACCTGGTCACGGGTCAAATGATCCGTGACTAGTGAACAAGGGTTACGATATCCCTAATGCCGCAACCTCTTATAATATTTAAAAGAAAAATGGGTTGTGGCACTCATTTTTTATTTAAAAAAAAAGTTAAGCTTTTGAAGAAATGATTTTGGCGGCGCAGTGTATCAAGACATTAGTTTGTTTTCTTCGAGCATAAGAGTCAATAAGCATAATACAAGCACTCACTTACCAACTTTCTTTTGTTTTTGAAAGAAAACTTATTCTATCCAACATGGGAGATATAGAGTCATTCTTGTTTTAAAAAGCAATAAAAGAATAATATTTTCAATAAAATAATTTAACTTCGATATGTAAAATTAAAATTTATTTAATATACATCAATTCAGTTTTTCATTCTTCCAAATGGAAGATATTATTTTTTAAAAAATGCTGGAACCTTACCTATTTAAATACACACGGCAGCCATGATTTTGAGAGGTGCCTTTATACAAAGTACTCTTTTCTAAAATTCCAATAAAAATTCTTACTTTACGAGATAATAATTAAAAAAGGAAAGATTATCAAATACTCTGATTAAAATATTAAAGATCCTTCTCTCTTTGGGAAAGAATATTCTGCTTTATAATGGAACCTTAGTTTTTGTTCTTAGGACAATAACAGTATAATATTCTTTTTCTGGGAATGGAACCCGGGTCACAGTACTTGAAATAAACATATCTCTTTTTACAAAAAAAAAATCTTAAAGAAAAAAAAAAGAAAAGGAAAGAGAAGAAGAGATGATGTTGTGGCATAATCAGAAAAGTGGGTGATCATATCAGCATTGACTGGTGAGAAGTGAGAAAGAAGGATGGATAAAGTGAAAGAGGTAGGACAGGGACAGTGAAGTGTGAAGAATGGAAAAGGATGCAGTGAAGGAAGGTGCATTTGGATGGTCAAACGCAAACTCCTTACTTGGACCGAGAGCGACGGTTGGGACTAGAGAGAGATGTATAGCCCTTTAGGGAAGGGAGGGGAATGCCCTCCCTTATTTGTGTGCGTGTGGGGAAAGGGGGCACTGCATTAAACCATATCACTTCATTTTCATATCATTCTCACCACTTCAAATTTCAATATCAATCACCTCTCCCAAATAAAATAAAATAAAAATTAAACAAGAAATAGGCAAAGGTGTGGAAACACATGTATGAGAATATATATATATATATATACTCATTTTTTCAAAAAATATATTTAAATTATATAACTCTCTATTCTATTTTTAAAATTTATACTCTTTTATCTTAAAATCAAAAGATACACTACATTGATTATTTTACAGCAAAAGATGAATTGGAATTATATTTATTTTGATTAAAATATAATTGTATCTATTTTTTTTATATAATATAGTTATGAAAATTGAACTAAATTTATCTGAATCAAAGAATCTGATTTATTAGACCATCAAAATCAACTAAAGAGAAAACCAATCAAGGATTGGTCAAAACAATGAAAAATCAAAGAAAATAAAAATCAACCAATTTAGTATTGAATTGATCAAAAATTGATTTTTGATTTTCTTTTTTTGGTTAAAAAATAGAGTTTTGATATTTTGTAATAAAATTTATGATATTTTATGAACTCTACTCAATCTATTTCACATGGATTTGTTATTATATGTAAAATACTTTAATTAATTTTATATTTTTTAATATTTATATTTATTTTAAATGTTACTTTATGATATATGTAATAATTATATTTATACTTATATATATATATATATAGAGAGAGAGAGAGAGAGAGAGAGAGAAATAATTCGATCTCGATTTAATTATAATTAGACCACTTAATCATGAATAGCTAATTATTCTAACTTTATATCTAGTATGGTTTTTTAAAACATTGAGGTAAGATAACAAGTATTAAATATGTATTTAATTAATAGACAAATATTCATTTTTTAAATTTAGAATAAATAAAATTTATAATTTTCAACACCAAATAAATAACATTGAAATAAATGTTTAAAAAATTATATTTTTAATTAGAGAAATATTATTCTTAATATATTTTAACTATATTTTAATTTTTGGAGGGGAGTTTTGTGTATATTTTTATAATAAAATAAATGATTGTGTAATTTAAGCATATCTCAAGAAAGAAAAAGTAATTTACTATATATATATATATATATATATACCTTTTAGGCCATTATTTTTATATAAAAACTATTTAGAAGTACATACTACAATGTTTTAGGCACCTTTTTTCGCAACAAAGCACATGTTCATTATACTTTAGGATAAAATTTTTAAGAAATCAATTATAAAAGACTAAATGAATTATATTAAAGATGATTTTAAGTTAAAAATTTAAATTGTTAATTAAGTAAGGATATTAATTTTATCCTACAGAGTCCATCCTCCTTAGATATTGCAGGCCTCTACTTTGTCATAAAAATAATAAACAAAATATTCATAAGCATAATCTTAACATAAACTTATGAAGTGAAGCATCAACTTATTAACAAATCTTTTACACGGAAGGAGCTATCTTTACTTATTGAGTGAATTAATGATTTAAAATTTTTTAATTTAATTTTTCAAAATTTTTTTAATCATGATAGTTTCTTTATTAGAAGACTCTATGGGACAATAAATTAATAATATAGACTTGTTCAGTACTTTCAACACAAAAACTAACAAGATTTTAATATATTAGAGAGTATAAATACTTTTGAAGAGATTATTTTGATTTTAAAAAATTTTAAAAAATGTTTGAAATATTAAATTGAAAACCCTAAATAATCAAATTAGAAAAATAGTAATATTTAAAAAACTAAATTAAAAAGCTTTGACTTTTGAAATCAAATTATATATAAACAAATCTTTCAAAGACTAAATCCCTTAATAATTTACTCTTAAATTTTTGAATAGATTAGACATAGAAAACTGTGTCATTAAGAAAACTCTACCAAATATTTGAACAATATACATGATGACATAACGCTGGGTTGGATCCATATTACATTGGTAGTGGTTGTTACATTAAGCAAGTAAGAGGGGGAAAAAAAAGATAGAAAACAATATTAAACAACCTGTTCCTTTCACTAATATGTCAAGTCGAGTCAACTCTTTGAAACCTATTTTGACATTTGACAAAAGGGCAGAAAAAAAAAAGGCCAACCCAAAAAAAAAAAAATGTAACAACCCTAGAATATGCTAAACCCGGGAGGTGAATTTTGACCCCTTCATCTCATTGCCCTGCAGCTTTCTCAAAGAGGCCTAACCTATTATCGCCCAGCCTTGACTTATACGCAGCCTTCTTGTATTCACACCATGTGAACTCTTTGTACAAGCTCTCTTCTTCCCTCGTCATCAATGAAGCTAAAGGTGCTATCTTTTCATTCAAGGGTGGTCCTCCAAAGTATATCATTGAAACCCTTGAATTGCTTGGGTCTGCCAAAACCCTATGATTCACACTTTTAAACCTCCCATTAGTCATTACCTGCGTCCATTTTCCTCAACCATGTTACAAACTTTTGACCAAATTTTGATAGAATCATACTCGTAGAAACTAATCATGCTTGTTTACAACATCAAGTTAAAAGAAAAAAAATCATAATTATTTCGTTTTTTCTTGGAATATCACGATTAGAACAATCCCATACATTTCCTGTTTTAGCCTTTTTACCCATCATTTTATTTCTTGAATGTTGATTGTACAGCACTATCATTACTGAGAAGAAAAATAGCCTTTAGTGAAACAAACAGCATGAAAATCTTGACTGGCGAGCGAAAGTGAGTACATCTAATTTAACCCAGATGAAATCAAATGTTAGCGGATATTGTCTTGTCTTTTTTCAACCAATTAAGGATTGATGAATGTTTTTTCAACGCATAGCAGAGAGAGAGAGAGAGAGAGAGGTAAAAAAGGTGGATAAGATAGATGTCAATAAATATACTCTGGTACTAAGTAAAATCCATGAAATTACTGGAAGATTACAAAAAAGAGATAAACTTTAGAGCCACAGAAGATAATCGAACAGATTTAATTTGAGGAAAATGAATTGTTTCTGTAGATTGATAAGGAAAGGTACCTGCAGGCAGTCACCAACATTGATGAAAAACGAAGTGTGGTCCGATGGGACTGAAACCCAAGTCCCATCTCTGAGGCAAATTTGCAGGCCCGATGTGTTATTAGATCTTAGCACAGAAATTATCTGTGGGTCCGTGTGCTCTCCGAACCCAATCAAGTTTCTCCCACTCAATGCTTCAAGCTCTGGACATGGCGGATAGTGGTTAAGCCTGAAGCAACTATCGCTCTTCTCATCCCTCAAAAGCTTGCTAAATGCATTTCTTTGTTCAATCCCCAACCCCTCCGCCATTAATTCCAACACTTGACAGCCCATCTTCTTCACCGCCGAAATATATTTCTCCAAAGCAGAGCTGCAAATTTGTAAGCACACATGAGAAAATGGCAAGGGATTTTCTTTTTTATTATTATGGTACGTTGTCCAGTTTATTTTCTTCTCGATACCAGCTTAGTGTATTTAAGATTTTAATTTCAAAATGCCCCTAAGAGGAATCAAACTCAATTTATTAAAGGGATATACTATATTTTTCTTTATCAACTAAGCTATAACGGGAAGGGGTTTAAAACAGAGGATTGAAGAACAGAGGGAAAAAAAAAGGGAAAAACAGGGGACTCTGTTTTATTTATTTATTTATTTTGTTTACCTGAAAGTATTTGGGTTTTGATGGAGGATGAAGAGAGTGTTGGGAGAGATGACGTCAGGGTTGGTGTTGAGGAGGAGATATTCGACCCAACCCACATCGCCGTTAGGGCCAATTCGCTTACTTCCATAGCCGAAAGGGTCAGGAGGCCCTGCCCTGTCTTTCTCGGACTGGGGTTTCCTGAAGAACCTGAGAGCTTCATTTTCAAGATTGGTCATGAACTCCAATGGGACGCCATGGTTGACGAGCTTGAAGAAGCCGAAATCCTGGCAGGCCTTTACTATGAGGGTCTTGGCGTCGGGCTCTGAGAGGTCAACCACTGGGATTCCTGTGAACAAGGTCCCAGGCTTGCATGACTTGATAAGAAAGACTTGGTTTGATGGTGGCTGAGACACAACCATGGTTGTTAGAGGAAGCTAACAGAGAGAAAGAGGATGACGAAAAAGAAGAAGGGGGGAGAGAGAGAGATATGAGATTGGTGTTGTGGAGGGTGCAGGGATGTATGGGGGGGTTGGGGGTTTAAATGGGGCTGGGAATTGAGAAATGCTAATGCATGAGGGTGCTGTGGGAGAGGCGTTACGAACTATAAGGAGGAGCCATCTGGCCCCCTCATTGTCTCTCTAGCATTTATACTATCGATAGAGAATTATACTTCTCATTTTCTTCGTTTATACTCATGTATTTGTTTTACTTTTGCCCTTTCTCATTCTAAGAAAATATTTTTTTATACCAAATAAAAGAAAGCACAAAGTGAGGAACAGGGAGTAAGGAAGAAGGGGTAGAATAAGAATTAAACTCGCATACATAGTGTCTATTGATATTTACGTTCATGGAAAATATCACTTGAGTCAGCCTTGATCCAGAAAAATGTATTTTTGTTCCTTTAATTTTACTCTTACATAATTTCAACTTTCAAAACTTTCGATTCATTAGTTAGTTTCTACTCAGTAAACAATAAGACAAATATATATGTTTAAACACTGACAAAGCAAGGCAAAAATTTTTAAATATTGAGTCATGTAAAGATAATATTAAAGAAGAATTAAATAATTAAGATATGTATTTTTAAAAATCAAAATGTCCATTTCTTCTTCTATCTATTAATTAAAAAAACAACTTTCTCTTTAAAATAAATAGTTCTCCTTCTTGGCTACTGCTATTACTCCATTGTTGTTAAACTCACGAATTAACCTTTTGATTTTAACGAGTTTAAATTTTCATTTAAAAAAATTATGTTAACTCATTTGTAAACTCGAATTTAATATAAAGTTAGTTTAATTTGTTTTTGATTCAGATAAATTCAATTAATTTAATATTTTTTGAACCAAGTTTGACGAATTCTTATATAACTGAGTCAAATTGAGTTTAAAAATAATAAAAATTTTTAAATCCAACACAATCTATTAAAGAATAATTAAAAAATAATAATTATATATTAACTTTATTAAAATTTTTATATTAAAAAATATGAATTATAAAATATAAATAATTTTTTTAAAAAGTAATATAATTTAAAATATATTTAAATAAACTTTTGTTTATATTTTATATTTTATATGTGATTATTAATAAATATAAATTTTTATGATCCTATGATTCTGCGTTAATCTTTGGTTTGTCTCTAACATCATGTTATAATGATACGGAGCATAGTCTTGTCGTGCACAAATTATAATCATGAGCTCATAAAGAATAGTCTAAGTAGAACATTTAAAATTTTGATACAATATTTATATTAATCTATATATGTTATAAACAAATATTTAGTAAGTATATTATTTCTAAAATTCATTATTATGGATTACTATATAAATAATTTGTGAATTTAATTACTTGAACGTAGTTCTGAAAACATAGAGAGAGAGAGAGAGAGAGAGAGGTGAAGCAACCATATATAGATTTTGTATTTGGGTCCATATTTGACCAAACTTGTTAGGGGTGAGGTGTCGAATCCAAAATGCACAAGGAAATCCAGTCACTTTCTATAGGGTTATGGCAACCCATTTGCCTTCCTAGGATGGTGAGGTGCGGTATTTAATGCAGAAAACAGTCAGTTCATTATATGATATATAAAAGGAAAAAATATATAATGGTCAATTCAAAAGATTCCTTTGTAAACTCAAATTTATATGTCTTGTGCATGGAGAAATCCAATTTGAATTTCCTTCAAGAAAAAAGATGATATGGGTCTTTACGAGAGAGTAAACAGTAAGGACCTGCAATTGCAAAGCTTTTGTTTACGTCTTAAGCAAAGTCCTAGCTATCGGGACTGCATTGTGCATACCATATACATGAAATTGGGAAAGTTTTTCGAGGAAAAGTGGAGAAGGTACAGTGAGAATTTATTATGATATGCTTTTCATAAGCATCATTTTATAACTTTCACAGAATAGTAAATTTTGCATGCAAGGGAGAGTGTACTGCAGTCCCAAACTAGGACCTTTTACTTGCTTTTTAGCACTCATTCATCATGAAATTGGGGAAAGTTTGAAAGTTGGGAGGAGAGGGAAAAATGAAATAACAGGCTTGGAATTTCCAGATATGTATGGGTGATTGTGTTGGTTAAAACTCTCATGAGACTCTCAAAATGTGAGGTTGCAATCAAATCAAATCAAATCAATGATGCACCAATAAGTCAATAATATGCGAATTCAATTCAATGGGCATTTTCTGAATTCTTGGGTTAGGGGATAGGATAGGGATTTTTTTTTTTGTTGATTAATGTTATCTTTATAATGAGGAGTAAAATTTTTTTAATGAAAAAAAGTGCTTTCTCACCCTAACTAAAAGAGGCAAAATTGGATGTCAAATCTTTGCGTTTCATTATAAAAGATCTTATTTTGTTACAAAAATGAAAAAAAAAGAGAATATAAATAAAATAAATAAAAAATAATCCTTATATACCTATTTAAAAATAATAATAAAAAAGAAAAATATTATTAAATAGTGATAATAATAACATAATAGAAATTGTAAAAAATATTTTTCTTTGTTCTTTTTTCTGTTATGTAACCAAAGAAGCCCTCCAACTAATTTACACCATCATTTGATGTTAGGTTAGGTGACTGGAAAATTTTTACAATTTGAATACTAAATTATAAGTTTAATTGCTCTCTTGTACTAGAATGAAATAAGAAACTCAAAGTTTAGAAGTAATATAAAATTATTTGACAAAAGTCATAATATATTTTGTTATTAATTTTTGTTGCTGAAAATTTGTAAAATTAAAAATCAAATTCAAGTTTGTAGACGAAATTTAGACTAGGGTGGAATATTGGGGCGTCAATAAGATGATCTTGTTTTTTCTTCTTGGTATGTTTGAAAAAATCCCAACAAATTAAGCCACTTGGCTAATGATTAGAAATTAAAGACAATCATAATAAACACAAATCTTCTTTTAAAAAAAAAAGAAAAAATGGGGCTTGCCTAAACTTGAATTGGTAATGATTGGAAGATGTCCAAAGAAAATGTCATAATCCAAGTGATGAAATACAAAGCCATATGGAGGAATGGGGTGAGGCCTTAATTATTTTCCTTCTAAAATGACTAGTTATGTAACGATCGAATATGATGCAGACGTCCTTAATCAGTACTGTATGCTTCTATTCCAACTTCTCTCTTAAAAATAATATACACATATGAGAGTCATGGCCCGTGATTTTATTTTTTTCCTTTGTGTGGGGTGGGGCTGCATTTATTGTGCTTATAACGATATGATTCTTCTCTTTCTTTTTTTTTGGAGAAAAAGTAACGTTTGAGGCTTTTGTGACGAGGGGTTCTCTTAATAAAACACATACTCTCCTAATTAAGTAACCACTATATTATTTTATTCAATGAAAGATTTTCAACTTGTAATCTTTTTTAAGCGCAAAGAGTAACATTTGATTTTTTAATTTATTATTTCTTTATAAGGCATATAAATAAAATGCCTTTCCACACTTTTTTCCAATTCATGATTTTTTTTTTAAAATTTTAGATATCTCCCAATTAAATTATAATTAATTTTATCATTCAATATGGTTTATAATATATATTTACAGTATAGTTTTAACATATTCTTTCGAAAATTTTTCATGGAGCCTTAATAACCCTTTAAAGTCTACAACATTTAACAAATAAGACATTAAGTACACAAGTACATTCAGATAAGTTTAATATATATAAATCAGGGGCGAAAAAGTAAATTGATAAGGGGATCCGAAAGAAACTAGAGAAGAGGGAGGGGACAATGAAGGATCCAAACAAAAACAAAGGAGAACAATAAATTTAAATATTTAATGTAAGGAGCTTCTTGTCCTTGTGAAAATCCTCAATAGTCTTAACTCAATCCATTTGGTAGGAATTCAACATGAAAATCCTCACTTGACTAAAATTTAATTTCAGTTTGTCAGGATGTCTATTATACGTGTAAGACAAATTTCCTTGGGTTTATTACAACAGGACTATGTTGTTCATAGTACTCAATATGGCTGACTTTTCGAAGAACAAACTTTGAATAAATAAGTCAATATATGTCTGATTAATGGAGACAAAGGGGATAAAACAAAGATAGTTTGTTCCAATAACACAACAAAGATCTTCAAAAGAAATCCGCTATGGCGATTCTTCAATTAGAAATGGCGATTAAAACTTCTGTTTTAAGCCTATTTGGCTTTGTAAGTATCTTGTGTGAACTTAAAATACACGACATATATGTTTTATTCATCGACAGTCAACTTCTAAGTTCATATAATTGGTGAAGTTTTTATTCCTATACTTCCACTTCGGTTTATTTAAAGTATAACTCCATCAATATACACTTTAGAGATTTCATTAGATTTCTTGGAATTGTGTTAGGAATATATGAGAATTTGTCATTCTGATGATGCCCCTTAAAATTTACTTTATAAATATTTTTTAAACGTATTGCAAGGTGGCATCAGCAAACTAACTAGTTTCACATTGGTATTAATGTTTTATATATAGAACTTCAACTCTTTCAATCAATGTTCAATTAATAAAAGTTGAACCAGAGTTCTAAAATAAAGTTCCTATAGGGAGTTCCCTTGAAGAATTATAACAAAAATTAATATTAACTTAAGAATATGTTCATATCTCTGGGAAGGAAATTGGATTCAAAATTATAATAAATTTTCTTATAGTTTCATTTGTGTCAACCTCAGGACATGATATCCAAGTTTGACAATTTTTGTCTGAAGGAAACGTACACAAACCCCATATAAATGGAACGTGATTCATCATTGGTCCTAAGTTTTGTGAGTTCATTTTCAGTATTCTTATAATATTTTAGCAATGATGTTACTGTCATTTATATTGTCATGTACTTTAATTTGTTTTTTAGGTCAAAATTATGTAATTTAGTTTTAGATGAAAGTTAGAGGTTCATAAGTGTCTTGAAAAAAATATTTACTACTCTCATTGCCAGATTTTGACAAATAAACAATTCCTATCTAAAATTTAAAATTTAACTTAATCATAATTTATAATTAGATTACATGATTTTAACTAAAAAATTAAATTAAATCAAATGGCAAAATATTGGTAGGTCTTAGTTCTATATATGAACTCATGCCCTGCAATGTAATTATAGATAGAGATATAATTTCCGATTCTATTGATATCAGAAAATTATCCCATCATCTCAGCCAGCTACGAAAATATATATCAAATTTGAATATTAAAGACAGATTCATAGATGAAACGTATAAAAAATGATGGCAAGTTTTTTTGCAGGCCATTTGCTTAAGGCATTGGTACTTGTCCCTTTAACGTGTAAATAGAAGACAAACAAATGGAAATGAAAGAATATTTTGCTCAGTCAAGGAAGACCAACCGAGGTGACCCTTTGGAATGAACAACCGCTAATGACGCCTAAAATCATATGCTTTTGGACAAAAACATAAATGAAAATGGGAGTCGCTTTCTGCATATATAATAATTTTTTTCTTCAAGTTTTTCTAGAACTGACGACAATGATACATCTGATCGTGAATCTTTGAACAATTATATGTTGTATCTTGCCTGTTTGGAAAAAATAGTGGCTTTGCCCATTAGGTTGGAGATTGAGACCTTTCAAAGTTTGAAACTCAAAGCAGAAACAGTAAGAGACTCAAAGTGTAAGCTAATAATGTTTGATGTAACTTGGGAAATATTGGCACCACATCAGCCCACATCTCCATTATTGATATGTGTATTTCTGGCTGAACATCATTGCGTCTAGTGCCATTCATTAACGAAACTTAGTAGCACGGACCAAGTAAACTAATTATCTATACATTTACCAGAAAAAATCACAGCTAAAATGCAAAATGGTCAGTGTTTTCTTTATTTTCTTTTCTTCCGAACAAGAATAATATGATCCCTGCAGTAGAAGACTGGATATGTTCTTAGAATGAGAGATATAATTTGGTGAACAAATTTTTTCTGTCATATCAACCTCTATTATGTGTGAATGTGATTGATTTGTTGAGTAGCTTTTATGTATTTTAACGACAAGTTGACGGCAAATCGTAATAATTCAGAATCTGTTGCTGCTGTTCCATAACATGGAGGGCCAGATGTGGGTTTTCATGATCTTTTATCCAAATCTGCTATTATAGAAGAAAGGTGGTACACTTAATAATACAACCCAACTTATGCATTTATCCACCCTCAGTAGCAAAAAGATTAGGGTACGTGAAGCAGCATTGGCAAGAAGGTAGTCTCTAGCAGTAAAATGCTCGTTGAGTGTTAATTTGACTAATTGACTGAGTAAGAGATTGTGAAACTGAAACAGAACACGTCTTTCTCAGTTGCATCCTAAGATGTGTTTCACTCTCTCACAGCTTCTTATGTTCTTATCTGTTTAGTAAACGACCTGTCCATATATGGTCCCATGTATTCATTCTGATGTACTTAGCCTCTATAGAATTAGAGTAGAGAATCATTATCCTATAACCAAAGGGAAGAAGAAAAAGGAAAAGAAAAAGAAGATTGTGGACTTGCCTAGTCTAGGAGTTATAGCAAAGCTTGAGAAAGGCTTTAATTAGGAGTGCAAATGAATAGTGACCAATGGCTTAAATGGCTAAGAAACCAGCTAGCGCAATCAACTAGATTTAGGAGATAAAAAGCGGATCGAATTGTTGAGAGTTGAGATTCGACTATTAATCACAATTTGTCCGGTAGCAGAAAAATTCAAAGTGATGCATGAGAAGAAAGTCATTAATACTTCACACTTTGTTACAATTAAAAATTGGCAATCCTCATATTAGCGACAAAATATGAAAAAAACACAACAAGGATATGCACATTTTGCTTGCAAGATACAACAATTGACGGTCTTTAATTTTTTTTGGAAATACCCAAAAAAAAAAAAGTGGAGTTGGTAGCAAACTGAAAAACGTGAGAAATCCCATTTCAGTTTCACACTTTTTCCTTTGTTTCATAGTGGAGTACTGAGGTGCCTTCTCTTTCAGAGTCCCTCTTCCTTTTTGTGGGTGTATGATCACTGATCAGAAAGCAACGTCCCTACATTCTGAGTCTTACTATGGGGGCCTGCCAAGGGAATTGAAAGTCTAGAAAAAGAAGAAAATTCGCAGCAACACGTGGCTAAATTGCAGAGCATTTTCACACAGTCCCCTCGTTGTAATGCGAACACATGGACATCCAGGGAACGTCAGCATAGGGTGGATCGAGGATGAATAATTGTAATGGTGTCCAGGTTGTCCAGAATCATCGATCTCTCACACCCATTCAAAACCCCATTTGACTGTCCTAAAAATGGAGGACCATGTATATATATAGAAAGCTTTGGTCCTGCCCCGTTTGCTTCTTGTGCTGTGGGTTCGACACATTAACATTTTTCCATGGGTGACCATGTCACCCTTAATAAGCGGTTCAAGTAATGAATAAAGAGCATCAAGTTGATTCTTCGTACCTGATTCGATTTTCACTTTACGAGATTTTCATAGGCTCTGTGCTAATAATGAAAGGTATAAGGTGGTGCCCAGACATTGAAATGTACATCCACCACATATCCATATATCATGCGCAGAGGCACAAAAGACGATATGCCTATTGAAACTACAACTAGAGTCAACATAGACGATCCTAAATCAACGACTACATCATGAATGTTATCAATAGCTTCTTTTGTTTGCCATGAGGGAGATCAGTGTTGTTATAGTTCTTAGATTCTTATCAAGATGTGGTAAGATTTGTCGGAATTTAAGTTTAAGTAAAATTTTTTTATTATTAAAAATAATTGGATTAAACAAGGACCATATGAATATATTGATTTATATGTATAATATTTTAAAATTTTGGATTAGCATGAGTGTTAAGCCAAAACCCACAAGTATGTCTGTTCGATTAAAGTCCAATAAAAAAGAAAATATCCTTTTTGGTTATGTATGAACAAAATAAATCATCATTAATTATATGTATTTTAAATTCAAACCTCTTGAACTCATTATTTGTAATCAAACAAATATGTCTGAAATTTTATTATAAAGATCTAATTTACAAATTCAAAATTTTCATCATTATTTGACACATAGTGATTTATATTTATATTTTATAAAAATAACAGTAGTATATGTCAAATATAAACAAAATACACTTTCGATTCAAATATGGATTATATATTATCAGGATGAAGCATTAAATATTAGTATCCGAAAGGCATATGATAAAGTGTCCTGACAATTCCTGGCGGACGTCCTGAAAGAGATGAATTTCCTTATCCATTGGATTAACCTTCTTATGGAATGTGTATCGATTACTACCTCACCTGGAATACAAATCAATGCTGAACCTTTTTTAGGCCCCAGGCTTAGACAGGGAACCCCTTGTCCCCTCTCCTTTACAAAAGTCCTCGCTGGGCACATGATGAGTGCCCAAGAATCTGGTGCCATCAAAGGAACAAAATGCGGCTGGAGAGTCCCGCCAATAAAACTCCTCATCTATGCTGATGACCTTCTTCTTTTCTTCAAAGCAAACAGGGAGTCTTGTGACTCAGTGAACCAGATGCTGGAAGCTTTCCATAAGTTTTCTGGTGTGTGAGTTAATTCTGCAAAATTTGAAATCAAGTGCATCCCCAACACTCCTAGGAGGTTCAAAAAATTAATGTAGAGTATCTCTAAATGCAAGATTGTAGGCAAGTTGTTAGATGCCTTGGAGGGAACGTAGATGGCTCGATTCTGGATAGGAAATACTCTTGTGAGGAAATTTACATAAATGACTACAGATTTGGTATAAGTGTTATGCGTGCCTCATAGGTCTAATTAATATTGCCATAAACTCAATTTAGTCTACATTACTAAGACTTGTATTATTAAGGTAACATAACATAACCCTAAGAGAGGCTTACAAGCACAAAATTCTAAGTCTTTCTTACCTTTCTTCCAATATTGTTGTATATTAACAGCTACAAATCATTCCTTAACTTATAATGAAAAGAACTTATACCCTTAATATCTTAAGTAATATATCATCTTAATATCCTAAGTAATAACTTGGTACCTCAGCAAACCCCCTTTAGTGCATGCCAAGCCACTGGTTTAAACCTAAGTAATATCCTAATTAATATCCTAAGTGTTATGGGTATCTTATAGGTTTAATATTGTCATAAACTCAATTCAAACTACATTACTGATATGAACCAGACTCATGTGGGGAAGGATGCTCGTGTGGAGAAGGACTTGATGATAGATGGTCCAATGACAAGAGGAAGAGTTAAGCGTCTACAAAGAGTAATTGGGCTTCAATTTGCTGAATTAGAAGCCCATAATGTTAGTGCATGCATTGAGGAAGCAAATGGAGCCTTAATCATGCTTATTCAAGCCCAGGATGATGCTTAAAAAGCCCATTGAAGATAGAGGACGTGAATAGTACTTCAAATGCAAGATGTCCAGCCCATTAGTATTAATTAGTTTCTATTAGGCTGATTATCTATCCTTTTCTGTTTTCAAAAGGATTTGATTTTGTATCCCTATTTTTTAGATCTTTTAGTTAGGATTATGTAGTTAGTTTCCTACTTTTCCTCCAGTAGATAGGTTTGAGCTACACTATAAATTTATGTATTCTGCCTTCATTTGAATCAGATTGGAAGTAGTAGAATTATTGAGTGTTTCTCTAATTGTGAGAATCTTATCTTTTCTTTGCTCTTGTGAAACCTTTGTCTTGTCAACCTATCTTTAGGTTGGTGATTCAAGTTCGCAAAAGCCCCAATTCGTGCTTCGATCCAAGTGTGTCGTTGTGTGGATTGGTTTACTGTGTTCGTGGTTAGGCGCATTGTCTAAGTAGCAGGTCAACGTTCTTATAACGTTGGTTGGCTATTTGCTTCCGTCGGGTCTCGAACCATCATCTATCCATCAACCTACGTCGTGAAGATTGGGGCACCCCTTGATTTCGCATCATTTGGTATCAGAGCTTCGGTTTACACGGTAGGTTGTCTATCATACATTCATCATCCACCATTCTACGTCCTTTCTAGCCTCCATATTTTTTTTCCTTTTTCCATATCCGTTCATTGCTACCTTTTATTATAAAAAAAAAAATACTAAACTTTCTACCTTCCCTTGTTTCCAGATTTGATCCTTAGTGTGCAAGATTTGGTTTTTTATGCTACAAGAGCCATTCATTTTGTAATCTGGAAAATTTTTGTTCTGGACATGTTATTTTTTCCTTATCTGTTCAACCCCTTTCCTTTTGAGATTTTGGACAATTAATAGGTCAATCCTAAGTTTCAGAATCTCAACTTTCATTTCGTTTTAGAATCTTCAAATTCGGAGTTCTCTAGAGGAAGTTATTGTTATTTTTAGTGGTAACGTTTTCTGATCTGTTTCTTATTATGTGATCTTGTGATTCTCTTTCATCTGATCCAAAAACAAAAAAAAAGAGGCAAAAAAAAAAGGAAAAGGAATAGAAAAGAAAAAAAAAAAAGGTTAGCCAAAAAAAAATTGAAAAAAAAAAACGAAAAAAAAAAATTGTGATCAGATTTCTTTCATTTGTGATCAGCATTGTTTCCTCTTCCATTTGTTTCCTTTTATCTTGTGATTGTGGACTTTCCTATTGTGACTTCAACTTGTTTCCTATTCCTTTGCTTTGAACTTTCCTAATCTAACCCTCCATTGATTTCTCATATCTTGGGTTTTTAGAATCATTGTAATTTGGCTCTTTGGTATTTTAAACTTGATTTTGCATTGCTAAGTGGTTAAATCTTCCCTTTTTCATATTGGAACCCTAGCCTAACCAAACCCTAACCTTACTTGTAACTTGTATGCGCCAATCACAACTTTTCATACCATCCACCAGCACATACTTTGGTGAACCGAGAATTGGCAGTCCTTGATCACTTGACAAGGTCTTAGGTAACATAAGAGCTTGGGATTTGATATTGAGAGGTAAAAGGCAAGAGTGGATAAGATCATTGTAGAAAAAGCCAATAAGAGAGAGTAAACACGAGTGTGAGTGTTATATCTCAATTGAGTGAAACACGTGAGGAAATATTTGTGAGGTCCTATATTCTTGTGTTTCTTTTTCACTAACATGGCAGATAATCGAGAAAAAGGAGTAGCACATGAAAGTGATAATGATGATCACAATTCATTTGGAGTAGCGCCTTTGCAAATGAAAGCTCTAGTGGGTCATTTTGAAAGGATGCTTGATAAGAAGTTGGAAGGACTCCATGAACGCTTAGATCGAGTGGAGAGTAGAACCTCTAGCCAAAGGACTACTACTCAAGCTAACCAAAGACAAGCTCATGCTGCACACCCACAACACCGTGAATATGCGGAAGACATGGAGAGCCATGATGAAGATTATGAAGGAGAGGAGACTAAGCCAAGAAGAAGGCCACTCAACATACAAAGAAGACCACTGAGGAGGCCTAGAGATGAAGAAGAAGGCCTTGGAGGAGTCAAAGTCAAAATTCCTTCCTTTCAAGGCAAGAGTGATCCAGAAACATACATGGAGTGGGAGATGCGTGTAGAGAAAATCTTTTCATGCCATAACTACTCTGAGGGTAAGAAGGTCAAAATTGCTGCTCTTGAGTTTACTGATTATGCTCTTATTTGGTGGGACCAGATGCAAAAGGAGCGGATTAGATATGGAGAGCACCTCATCTCAACATGGGAAGAGATGAAGGCTATCATGAGGAGACAATTCATTCCATCCTATTTTCGAAGGGAACTTCACAATAAGCTTCAACGCCTCACTCAAGGATCCAAGAGTGTGGATGAGTACTACAAGGAAATGCAAATAGCCATGATTAGAGCTAATGTAGAGGAGGATCCAGAAGCAACAATGGCTCGTTTCTTAGATGGGCTTAATCGTGACATAGCCGATGTTGTGGAGATGTACCATTATGTTGAGATTCATGACTTGGTCCACCAAGCTGCCAAGGTGGAAAAACAACTCAAAAGGAAGAATATTGCAAGGAAGAGCTCCAGTTCAACTTCTTTCAACTCATGGAGGAACAACCCAAAGAAAGATATTCCCTCTACTTCAAATTCAAAGGGAAATGAAATAAAGAAAGAAGAAAAGCTGGCTGCACCACCCAAGAAGGTTCAAAGTGGGCCTAATCCTTCAAGAAATCGAGACATAATATGCTTCAAGTGCCAAGGGAGAGGACACATCTCTAGTGAATGTCCTAACAAGCGAACCATGAATATCAACAACCTTGGTGAGTGGGAAACTGAAGGAGAAACAACAGAGGAAGAAGAAGAGCTATTCATGGAACATGAAGATGGAGAGTATGCAGAAGAAGGAGAACTCCTTGTAACTAGGAGAGCCCTTAGTGCCCAGATGATGGCAGACGAAGATAAACAAAGAGAGAACTTATTCCATACTCGTTGCCAAATCCAAGGAAAGATATGTGGTGTGATTATAGACGGAGGAAGTTGCTGCAATGTGGCAAGCACTGAGCTAGTGGAGAAGTTGAATTTGTCTACTTTCAAGCATCAACGGCCTTACAAACTCCAATGGCTCAATGAATGTGGAGAATTGAGAGTAACCAAGCAAGTTAAGGTAATGTTTTCAATTGGCAAGTATAAGGATGAAGTGCTTTGTGATGTTGTACCAATGAAAGCATGTCATATTTTGTTAGGTAGGCCTTGGCAGTATGATAGACGTGTTACACATGATGGTTTTCTAAATCATTATTCTTTTGTACTTAGAGGGGAACCTATAACCCTCCTTCCTATGTCACCAAAGCAAGTGTTAGAAGATCAAATCAAGAGAGAGAAGAAAAGAGAAAGTGAGTGTGTAAAAGTGTCTGAAAAAGAGGAGAGTAAAATTGAGAAAAGAAAAGAGGGCAAGCCAAGAGAAGAGAGAGGAAAAGGAGAGAGAGCTAAAGGTAAAAGAGAGAAAGAGGGAGAAAGAGAGAAAAGTTTGTTAGTAGTAAGAAAGAGTGAGATCAAACAAGCTTTGTTTTCTCAATAAAACCTCCTAATAGTTATCTATAAAGAGGCTATGTTGAATACTAACGACTTAACCTCTACTTTGCCTAGTCTTGTTATATCTCTTTTGCAGGAATATGCAGATGTCTTTCCCGAAGAGGTACCACCTGGGTTGCCACCAATTAGAGGGATAGAACATCAAATTGACTTTATACCTGGAGCACCTTTGCCCAATCATCCAGCTTACCGAGCTAATCCTGAAGAGACCAAGGAGATTCAAAGACAAGTGCAAGAGCTGCTGGAAAAGGGATATGTGAGGGAGAGCCTTAGCCCATGTGCAGTACCAGTGTTGCTCGTGCCTAAAAAGGATGGCACATGGAGAATGTGCATTGATTGTCGAGCCATCAATAATATAACGGTAAGATATCGTCATCCTATCCCTAGGTTAGATGATATGCTTGATGAATTAAATAGCTCCACTATCTTCTCTAAAATTGATTTAAAAAGTGGCTACCATCAAATTAGGATGAAAGAAGGAGATGAATGGAAAACTGCATTTAAGACTAAACATGGACTTTATGAATGGTTAGTTATGCCTTTTGGTCTCACTAATGCACCTAGCACATTTATGAGGTTGATGAATCATGTCTTGCGTGCATTCATAGGTAAATTTGTGATAGTTTACTTTGATGATATCCTTGTGTACAGTAGGACTTTGCATGAGCATGTAGATCACTTGAGACAAGTCCTAGAGGTTTTAAGAAAAGAAAGATTGTTTGGCAATTTGAATAAGTGTGATTTTTGCACTAATAAAGTTGTTTTTCTTGGTTTTGTTGTGAGTGCTGAGGGGGTTGAGGTTGATGAAGAGAAAATCAAAGCCATTCAAGATTGGCCAACCCCTACCACCATAGGACAAGTGAGGAGCTTCCATGGACTTGCAAGCTTTTATAGGAGATTTGTGAGGGACTTCAGCTCACTGGCAGCTCCTTTGAATGAGTTGACAAAGAAGAATGTTCCATTCAAGTGGGGAGAAGCTCAAGAGAAAGCCTTCCAAACCATCAAGGAGAGGCTCATACATGCACCTTTATTAGTCCTTCCAGATTTTGGTAAGATTTTTGAGGTTGAATGTGATGCTAGTGGAATTGGCATAGGAGGTGTACTCATGCAAGAAGGTAAGCCCATTGCATATTTTAGCGAAAAGCTAAGTGGTCCTACTCTTAACTATCCTACATATGATAAGGAGCTATATGCTTTAGTTAGAGTGTTGGAAACTTGGCAACATTATTTGTGGCCTAAAGAATTTGTCATACATTCTGACCATGAGGCTCTAAAACATATTAAGAGCCAAAACAAATTGAATCGAAGACACGCTAGTTGGGTTGAATTCATTGAATCTTTCCCATATGTGATTAAGCATAAGAAAGGTAAAGAGAATATTGTTGCTGATGCACTTTCACGTAGGTATGTTCTTCTTTCCATGTTAGACTCTAAGGTTCTTGGTTTTGAGTTCATCAAGGAATTATATACAAATGATGTTGATTTTGGTGAAGCTTTTAACTATTGCAAACCTGGAGTTGGTTGGGACAAATTTTACTTGCATCAAGGATTCTTGTTTCGTGTTGATAAGCTTTGCATTCCTAATTGTTCTCTGCGTATGTTATTGATGAAGGAAGCACATTCAGGAGGTTTAATGGGACACTTTGGCATTGTTAAAACATTTGATATCTTGCATGAGCATTTTTATTGGCCTAAGATGCGTAGGGATGTTCAAAAGTTTGTGGGGAGATGCGTTGTATGTCATAAAGCAAAATCTAAATTAAATCCCCATGGACTGTATACTCCCCTCCCTATTCCTAGTGTACCTTGGGAAGATGTTTCCATGGATTTTATTGTGGGATTACCTAGGTCTAAGAGGGGGAGGGACTCTATTTTTGTTGTTGTGGACAGGTTTTCTAAAATGGCACACTTCATTGCATGTCATAAGGTTGATGATGCTTCTAATATTGCTAATTTGTTCTTTCAGGAAGTTGTGAGGTTTCATGGGATTCCGAGGACTATAGTGTCAGATCGTGATGCTAAGTTTCTAAGCTATTTTTGGAAAACTTTGTGGAGCAAGTTTGGAACTAAATTGTTATTCTCTACTACTTGTCATCCGCAAACTGATGGACAAACTGAAGTTGTTAATAGGACACTATCTTCTTTGTTACGAACTATGGTTAAAAAGAACCTAAAGAATTGGGAGGAGTGTCTCCCACATGTCGAGTTTGCATACAATAGGGCTGTTCATTCCACTACTAAATATTCACCATTTGAGATTGTATATGGTTTTAATCCTCTTGCACCCATTGAGTTAGCTCCTTTGCCTTTGCAGGAAAGAATCAATATGGATGGACAGAAACGTGCTGAGTTTGTTAAACAAATCCATGAGAAAGCAAAACAAAACATTGAGAGGATGACTCAACAATATGTAGAACGTGCTAATAAGGGACGAAAGAGGGTTATCTTTGAACCAGGAGATTTGGTTTGGTTGCACCTTAGAAAAGAGAGGTTTCCTGACAAAAGAAAGTCTAAACTTATGCCTCGCGGAGATGGGCCTTTCCGCGTGCTAGAGAGAATTAATGATAATACCTACAAGATAGATTTACCAGGTGAGTATGGTGTAAGTGCTACTTTTAATGTTTCTGACCTTTCCCCTTATTTTGGTGCAGACTTTGAAGAGTCGAGGACGACTCCTTTTCAAGAGGGGGAGGATGATATGAACCAGACTCATGTGGGGAAGGATGCTCGTGTGGAGAAGGACTTGATGATAGATGGTCCAATGACAAGAGGAAGAGTTAAGCGTCTACAAAGAGCAATTGGGCTTCAATTTGCTGAATTAGAAGCCCATAATGTTAGTGCATGCATTGAGGAAGCAAATGGAGCCTTAATCATGCTTATTCAAGCCCAGGATGATGCTTAAAAAGCCCATTGAAGATAGAGGACGTGAATAGTACTTCAAATGCAAGATGTCCAGCCCATTAGTATTAATTAGTTTCTATTAGGCTGATTATCTATCCTTTTCTGTTTTCAAAAGGATTTGATTTTGTATCCCTATTTTTTAGATCTTTTAGTTAGGATTATGTAGTTAGTTTCCTACTTTTCCTCCAGTAGATAGGTTTGAGCTACACTATAAATTTATGTATTCTGCCTTCATTTGAATCAGATTGGAAGTAGTAGAATTATTGAGTGTTTCTCTAATTGTGAGAATCTTATCTTTTCTTTGCTCTTGTGAAACCTTTGTCTTGTCAACCTATCTTTAGGTTGGTGATTCAAGTTCGCAAAAGCCCCAATTCGTGCTTCGATCCAAGTGTGTCGTTGTGTGGATTGGTTTACTATGTTCGTGGTTAGGCGCATTGTCTAAGTAGCAGGTCAACGTTCTTATAACGTTGGTTGGCTATTTGCTTCCGTCGGGTCTCGAACCATCATCTATCCATCAACCTACGTCGTGAAGATTGGGGCACCCCTTGATTTCGCATCAATTACTAAGACCTATATTATTAAGATAACCTAACATAACCCTAAGAGAGGCTTACAACCACAAAATTTTAAGTATTTTTTTATCTTTCTACTAATATCATTGTATATTGACAGCTACAAATTATTTCTTAGCTTATAATAGGAAGAACTTATACTTTTAATATCCTAAGTAATATATCATTTCTTATTGACCTAAGTTATCCTCCTCTCATTTTACTATCTCTTCTAGGGGTGTACATCGGCCCGGTTGGCCCTAGGGGCCCGCCCTAGCCCGGTCTAATCGGGCCGGGCCGGGCCGGGCTAAAAGTATAAATGGGCATAACTTTAAACAAGACTGCTCCGGGCCGGGCCGGGCCACGGGCGAAGGTATGTTCCGCCCAACTTGCCCTAATAGTTACTTCTTTTTTTTAGTTATTAATATCTTGTCATCTTATTTTTTTTATTTCATTTAATTATCTCTGTATACTGCAATTTTTATTATTTATTCAAATATTCTTTACTTCTTAATTAATTTTTATCATTAATGTGAATCCTTACTGATATTTTTTTTGTTAAATAATGAAAAAATATATATATTTACCTAAGACTAATTATGTTAGTATATCTTATATTTTATTTGATAATACTAGATTATTTTTTTATCACTGATACAAATATAAGAGTTCTAAAAGTCCATTGTTTTGAACTATATGCCTATAAGTTTGTGTAAAAATATTTTTATATTACAAGTATCAATTCATTAAAAAAAAATTAATTTGGGTGGCCCTAACCCGCCCTATCCCAACATAAATCAGACTTATTAGAGTTGAATAAGGCCACAGGTATAAAAACAAGTTTCATGTCTTAATCGGGTCAGGTATCGGATATACTAGATGTTCAGTTTGGTTTTATCCATATACAGCCCTACTTATTCGGGCCGTCCCGGGCCACCCCGGGCCGCCCTAAAATCGGGCTTCTCCGGGCCGGGCAGGGCCACGGGCATAAAAATACGCCCAAGACCCTAATCGGGCCGGGCTCCGGGCCAAGCATCGCCCTGACCCGGCCCTGCCCATGTACACCCCTAATCTCTTCAACACCAACAATTAATATTAATATTATTTTGGGACCTTCTAGTCACTAATTTCAAAACTATATGTTAACATATAGACAAAATATAGAATATAAACATAATTATAATATAAGAAAAATAAAGTTAAAATGTATATGGGAGAGTGAAATTTGTTTATTATTTTTAAAATATAAAATTACTATAATTGAATTTCACATTAAAAATTACTAAAAAATTAAATTAAAGAAAAATTAACGTATACTTTAGTGCATGCCAAGCCACTGGTTATTAAAAGGTAAATTACTCTTTTTTATCTTTGATAATTAATTAATTATACATCTTTCTTTTTTCCTGTTACCAAAATATACATAATCCTCCTTTAAAACCAATAGGTGACAATATATATTCAATGATGATGGTTTTTTTTCCCCTTGAAAATGTAACTTATTTAAAATGTATTTAGTAAACTTTTATTTCAACTTTATTTATTTTGCCTTAAAAATTATAAATTAATTAATTATAAATTTAGAGATTAGTTTATATTATTCAAATATATATTAAATACTTGTTATAATATAAAGTAACAAATATAAAAATATTTTGATTAAAATATATGAAATTATTACTTTTCTTTTATTACAGAGAATATTAATATAGTACATCAAAGGAGGGGAGTGTAACTTTTCATAGAAAAACTTATATAGAATGTTTTATATTTTTGCTATTAAATTCTTTAATTAAACTATGTAACTATATGATTTTTACACCTTATTATCACATAATTGGAGATTTTTAGGAATTTTTTTTCATATGTTATAATTTTATTAAAGAACATGGTAACAAAGATATCATGACAATAATGTTAATAAATTCCAACAAAAGCTTTTGACTGACTCTAACTAATATGTTTTTTTTTCTGCTTTTATATGATTTTTGACTAAATTTTAATTGAAAAAAATTGTCACTTCTCAACAATGAAAGTTGCGAAAAAAAACTATAAAAAGCTGTCAAATTTACTCGGCCAAAATAATTTGACTAAATTTTGGTTGAACAAAAAGCAATTTGTAATAATATGATGTCGCAAAATAATAAAAATAATGCAGCAGTAATGTATAATTCAGAAAACATTAAATGAAAATAAAGATATTTATTTTTTAAAAATGTAATTTAATGTAAAAATATATATTATTAATTATAAACAACGGAAATAAAAATTTACAAATTTTATTAATTAATTATAATATGTATTAATTATTAATATATATCAATACTTAGTATATTTTAAAAAATATTTTTTAGTTTTAAAAGGCATTTATATTTATAAAAAAATTAAAACATTCAAAAAAAATTAACAAAAAATCTGTAAGTTGCTCACATCAATTATTTCTGACTAAATTATGGTTGGATATACGGTTGAGTATTTTCCTAAACTTTTCTACCAACTTTCCGCAGGGAAAGTTTCTTAGTAAATTTTTTTTTAATTATGTTGCTTTTTTTTTCCTTTCCTTGTTTTTATTTATGATTTAATTATATTTCTTTTTATTTCCTTGATTTATAATTACATTTATATTTTTAAATAATTTTTTATTAACTAATTTTTTTAATAATATTTATATTTATTATTCTTATGTAATTAAGTTATATACAATTAAAATTTTTATATTCAATTATTATTACATTTTTTCACTTTTAATGTATGGATATTTAATATTTTTAATGAAAAAAATCTATTTAATAAATTTAATATTTAATATTTTATTCTTTATTTCTCTTTTTATCTGTTTTTTCTCTCTTCTTTGTTTTTTCTCTCCATGTCAATTTTCTTCTATCCTTTCAAGTTCTCTGATTTCTTTTATTTTACTGTATAATTGATTCATGATTTTTTTTAATCTTCTCTAGAGATTAGATTTGTTTAATTGGATAGTTTGTTCTCAATTTTTTTCCTTTTTCTGGAAATTTGTTTAATTGGAGTTTTGATTTTAATTTCTTCAAGAAGTGTATAATGTTGTTATTTATTGATTATTTTTATTAGAAATAACTATTTGATAGTATTGATTATTTATTGATTTGTGATAATACAATGAAGAAATATCTATTATTGAACCCAATTCAGGAAATGAAAAAAAAAAAGATATCCATGTTCTAAACACAGAAATAGTGTATAAAGTAATTGAATGTTTAAAAAATCTAATTGGTGATACTTGGAAAGTTGGAAAAAAAAAACTTAAATAGATTAGAAAATCCATCAAGGAGCAACTAAATCTAAAGGGGGGCCATAAAGTGCCAATCACTACATGAACAAATGAAAAGGAATAAACTCTTCACCCTGGAGTTCAATTCATCTTTGCACATAAGAAGTTCTATTTTAATGCTTAAGCATATTAAAAGATTAGTAACTAATTTAATTTCTCCAAATATTTACTTATTATTTTAAGTACACATTTAACTATTAATACTTTATTTAGTAAGTATGAAAATTGGGAAAACGACCCACATATTTTGAGATATTCTTTAAGATCCATAAAAATGATGGTGATGTTCGGGTTGATAGAAAATCTTAAATTGTATTTATAAATATGGTTGTATATTTAATTTAAATACATAATCACAGTGTCATGATTTTGACCTATTTTATTTGCTTTCAAAATAAGTATACTAGCTTAAAAAATGAGGCAAAAAGCATAGAAGAAAGTGTATCAGATACTAGATTTATGGATACAATTCGCTAGGGGAAAGAAAAAAGGCTTAACACACAGTTTAATATTTTTACTTCATATTTTTATTTATTATTTTGTTTAAATTTTAAATTTTTATTTCATAAAATTATATATTATATATTTGGGTAATACATTATATATATATATATATATATATACTTGTAAGATATTACAAAACCTGAAATTTTATCCAAAAAGAATTCTTCAATCATGATGAAAGACTTTGAGGAATAAATTTGGGTTCTATTAGGGTTATAAAATCTAATAACAATTTGACTATAAATATAAATGTTACAAGGTTTATGGAACCAAAACTTGTTCTTCAAAGTCTTTTATCACACCTAAAGAAATTTGTAAAATATATTATAAAGAATGCAAGAGTTTTGAAAATCATCTCTATTTGCAATACTAGTTTCTCAAATGCAAATGCAAAACTCTAAATGTTTAAAAAAATATTTACCCCATAATTATAACAGTGTGTGTTTTATCTTAATGCTATTTGAAGTTTCTATTTTTTTCCTAAAGAAATATTATTATTGGGAATTTGAGAACACATTTGGAAGCTAGAAAAATACTTAAATGGATTGGAGAATCTATCTTAGACCAATTATGTGAAATTTAGGGCACTATAGAATTTTACTGTATTAAAACAAAGAAGCTAATATCAAAACTTGATTTATCTACCTAAGAAATTGATGTTTACATTAATACATGTATTTTGTATTACAAAGATGTTATAGACAAGATCATGTGTAAATTTTGTGGTACACTTTGATATGAAACCAATCAACTTAGTCAAAGACAAAGTTTGAAGGAGATTCTTAAAAGAAAAAAAATTATTTATCACTTAACCCTCGATTATAAAAGCTTTATGCCTCAATGAGTGTTGTGCAATGGCCTTGGAAAAATAAAAATGTAAAGATGTATTGTGTCATTCATAAACATGGAAACATTTGGATATGATATATTCTAATTTTGTCATGGAGCCATAAAATATTCAACTTTTCAGCATATGAAATGTTATTAGGGTGAAGAATTGTTAGAAAATTAGCTTGTCATTGTCATATAAATAAATCAAAAGATTTTATCTTGAAGTGTGGGAGAAAGAATTCCTAGTTTGATTGTTCTTCAATAGTTTTTGCATATGAATCATATTTTTAAAAGAAATAAATGTGTTTTTTTTTTAAAAATAGAATTAAAATTGATTTCCATCCCTTAATTGAATGGGGAACAATTGTGGCAACATATAATAGTCTTTCCTAAATTAGTAGATCAATGATTTTTTATATTACTAGGCTATGAGAATATTATAAATGAATGAAGTAGAGTATATTTTTAAAATTTTTGTATTAGAAACATCTGTTGGTTTGGTATAATATTTTTTTCATTATGAATATATTTTAAAATAACTATTTTGTAAGTTATATCAACATTAATATTACAATAATTATCTTGTAATTGATGTTAATTTGATTTATATTATTAATATTAATTATTATTGACTTCTTATAACAAAAAGTATGTAACATGAGAAGTGCTTAATACATTTTAATTCTATTAAGTTATCTCATATTAGATTTTTCTAATTCTTATTTTATTTAAATTTCATATTTTTACTTTATAACATTATATATTATATATGTCCTTACTAAATCTTATATTTTATATATATATATATATATATATTACAAATAGAGGCATACAATTTCACAAAAAAAAGAAAATCACATCCTTTGAAAATAGGCAAAGCTGAGACACGTGAAATTTTAAAATTGCAAATTAGCAGGTACTAAATTTGTGTTCTTTAGTCCATATAAATCCAAACTTTGATTTTTTTTCTTTCTTTTTATTTTCTACTCTAATTTCATTTCACTTGGCTCTTATTTTCTTTTCTTTTTCTATCCACTTTTTTACTTTTCCTTTTTCTTGTTTTTTTCATCTCCATTCATCTATCTATTCAGATTATATATGTTCTTTTTCTCTCTTTCATTTATTTTTTATATTTGTTATAGTTGAACGAAATGAAACCAAAATATTTTTATTGGGGTATGAATTTTGATTTCTGATATTTTGATTGTAATATTGATATGAATATGTTTTGATTATTAATATATTAGGTTTTGAAAGATACTGAATAAAGATATGATAAAAAATAAACCTAGAAATGAATAAAGAAATGAAGCTAGATGGTAAACAAAGAGCTGAAGAAATGAATCTGGAAAATGAAGAACATCAAAAACTCAAAAAATTCTAAAAACATTGCACGATTATTGAATAAAATTTTAAAAATAATAAAATAACAATAATATATATTTATTTTGAAAAATAATTAGTACATTAATAAAAATATTATATGATTTTAAAAACATTTGCATTTATAAAAAAATATTTCAAAATGTTTATATTTGTAAAAAATTTAAAAAAGTTATTTCTGACCGAATTATGTCAAGACACTTTAATTATCCTATGTAGGAAAAATGTCTAACTGAATTATGGTAGGGCACTTGTCATACCATGATTCTATTGGTACTTTGCTAAAAAATTTTTAAAACGAATTATAGTTCTTTGTTTTTTATAATTTTTATTTTTAGTTAAATAAATTAAATATAATTAATTTTTTATTTTTATATTTAAAAATTTCTAATTATTATTTGCATTAATTAAAATTTTAAAATTGTCTTATTATTTATATTAATTAAAATAATTATTATTAATTATTAATTTAATTTTTTGTTAACATTATACTTTATTATTTATTGCATATTAAATGATATTTTTTAAATAAATTAAAAACCTAACAGATGGATGTGACATGATTGCAAAGAGTGTAGAGAAAAAACAATTGCATTGTTTGGGGACTACAATTCCGTCGGAAGCAAATATTGATAATAGAAAATTTGACTATATATTTAGTCAAAAATCATATATTTTTGACCAAAAGTAATATGTTTTCAATTGATCTTTCAGTGTATATTTACACATTTGTTTAAAGAGCTATACCTAAATCTAGTCTTTTTTTTCAAAATAAATGTAAGAACTGTATAATTTGAACATTTCTTATAAAATAATCTAGTTTACTTATATATATATATATATATATATATATGATAACACATTTTATAACTCGTTTAATATTGTTGTGAATTATTATTTTTTTTTAATTTTTTTTTAAATAGAGTTTACAAGAAGCACAAAATAAAAGCAATTTGTGTTTAGTAAAATTATTTGATAAACATTTTTATTAATATTAATGTATTTGACAAATTTTTTAAAATGATTTTTACTATCAAATTGCTAAGAAGAGCATGCATTCAAAAAGACAAATACAAAAATTAAAAATAATTATAGTATAATAATTTTGAGTGAAGCTCCGATTATCTTCAATATATATATATATTGTGTCTATTTTCACTTTAAAAAAATTCTAATTTTTTTTTTATTTTTTTCATAACAAAAAAAATTGTTTTGCTAGTACTTGGTACCAACTTATATATATATATATATATATATATATATATTTCTAAAAACTGGACCAAACATCCAATTTAACCAAAATTAATACTTTTATACATAAATAAAAAACAAACAACTTTTCCTCCATAATCCATCAGACAGGCTATGTAACCAGTACAACAAGAGGATATATGGGGGGATCTGAAAGCGGCGTCCTTGCTAAGACGGCTTTTCTATGGAAAACGCAATATGTACTTCAAGCAGCTCGGGCTCAGCTATTGGACGAGGGGAATTAAAATTGAATGACGCGAGATCGAATCAGGTTGAAATTGGATTTGCAAGTTGGAGTATCCAGTCATAGGTTTTTAAGTAATTTTTTCAAAAAGTTTTTAAGTGTTAAATTATAAGTTTAAAAATAAAAATTATATTTAAGAAATTAAAAATTATAATTACAAAAGAAAAGTTATATTTTAAAAATTTTAATTATAATATGCAGTTAACGATTTTAAAATATAATTTTATCTCATAATTATATTTGATCTTTAAATTACACTTTTTAACTTTAAATTTATAATTTAAAACTTAAAAATTGAAAAAAATTAATAAAAGAACGCTTGAAAACCCGTGAGTGATACCACTGGATCGACTTGGATTCAAGTGGTCCAATGTCTGAATTCGTAGGAGCTCGAGCTTCTTGATGCATTACCCATACGTAAAATGATGGTAACCAACGTGCGTTCGCACACCTAGATCAACGAGAATAGCAGTAAAGGACCATTGAACGTTCACGTTCAGGGAAAAAATTTCATCCAAGGATTTTGATATTATAAAAATAATATTACAAGATTTTAAAAATTAAAGGCCTATTTGATTTAATTCTGTAGAACAATTTTTTTATTTTTAAGAATAAAAAAATAAAAAAACTTGTTTGATAATATGTTTTTAATGAAGTGTTTTATAAAACAAAAAAAATAAAATTTTGTTTTCAAAAATAAAAAATTTGGTACACTTTTTAAGTGTTATGTAATTTTTTATTTTACAGAATCAGGTAAAAAATAAAAAATAATTACTTTTCAAAATAATAATTTAAACATATTTTTTAATTTTTTTGTTCTCAAAAATTTGTTCTTAAAAACATATATTTTAAAAATATTAAAACAAAAACAATTTCAAACAGGTCCAAAATTCTCCAAAATTCTCTTCATAGACCACAAAGATTAAAGTTATTATTTATATCTTTTGAAGTTATTATTTATGCTTCTGAATTTGGATTTTTTGATTTTATAAAAGTATTTAAATCTGGAAATAATAGCAGATCCAAAACATTTTTATAATATCAGAAATATCAAGTTATAATTTTAAGAAATATGTATTTTAAGAAGTACTAGCGATAATTTTTATTTTTGGTCCTTTAAAAGAATTTTGGCTTTTAAAGTCTTTTAGTATTATTTTTATAAAGTTTGGGTCTTTAGGTAGAATTTTTCCTATGTTTTAATTATATATATATTGATATATTATTTTATAAAATTTAGCTAAAAAATTTAATTATTATTAAATTAATATTTTTATTTTAATAAATAAATTTTATTATATTTGTTATTTTGAGGTTAATTTAATATTTAGGCTTAATATTAAATTTTATGTGATTTAATTGTAAAAAATATTATTTTAAGTATTATTTTATAGATGAACTAAATTTCTAAGAATTTCAAATGTGAGAACTAATGGAAATAGAGCTAAAGCATGGAGCAAAGTCTAAAGTAGGACAGCTAGCCCAAGACTATGAGACTTGAGGAAGTCAAGCCCAACCCATTAAGAGGAGGTCCAATTCGATCACGAGGAGTAGTGGACTTGAAGTTTACTACTTGATCCAATCCAATATGTAGCTCTGTAATCGTCATTAGACCCAAATCATAAACCCACTCCCCTTCACTCCCCAACAGTTATGCCTAGCAACTCTTTATTCTCACTTGGAATTGCTCCAAGCCTCTTTCATCTTATCACATCTCCCAAACACACTTGAACTTTCATGAAACGCTGAGATAAAATTGTCGATCACTCATTTGGAGTCTTCATGGCCAAGACTATCTCATCTACGGAGGCGCTTCTCTTGGTTCATCCCTTTAGCGCTTGTTAGAGTGATACCTTTCATCATCTTGTTTTTTAATTAATTATTACTTTAGTTTTGGTTGTGGTTAGAAATTTGTGTTATTTGTTATTTCTAACTACACTAAATACTATGGGTTGTTGAATGTTTTATAGGTGTTCGATGAATTGTTTATTAGGATAATTATTTAGCATATCTTGACAATTATGGTATTTAATGTAAATTAAGATATCTTATGTTGTTATTACTTGTTATTAACATTTGATCCTCTTTTAATTCAATGTTAGTAATTTAGTTTGATTGATTCAATTATCAAGTGAGAATGTGTTCATTGCTTATTGCCTTGAGCTAAATGATCTTGGAATTTTAGTTGAGTGTTGATGCTTAGGCATAAATTTGAATCCTCTACTCATCTTCAAAGGATAAGTAGGGACATTTCCAAATTTGGATTGTCCATTATTTTTTTTAATTTTTTAATTTAAATTAGTATTATTTTTAAAGATAATAGTTATAAGATTGTTTTTATTTTTTATTTTGCATCTTTTTAAATTAAAAAATATAAAAATAAAAAATATCAAATCTAGACTATTCAAATTTAATCTGAATAGTTTAGATTAAGATTGATAGGGGATGAATAGAGAAAAGAAGTGCAGGGGAGTTGGTTTCGCTTAGGCATGGACCAAGAAAAGACACTAAGCAAAGACTTTATTTAGATAACTTAGGCTAATTAATTTATGAAAGTTTTTAGTGTGATCACAAACCAAGAGGAGACAAATTTGTGTAGCCTTATAATCTAGTTAATTGTAATCATAGATTGAGAGGAGACATTACCTTTGCTAGATCAGAATAACATTCATAACACCTAATGCTACCTGTGATTAATTGAACTTATTAGAATGCATTTATTAAAGGGCAATTAGGATTAGGCTAATTTACTATGAATTGGGAGGAGTGATGGCTCTCTAATTTAGGATGAAAAAAGAATATATTTGAGATTAAATTCGGGAGGCAAAGTACTTTTCTCTTGATTAATATGGTTAAATGTGTATTCAATCAAACAAAATAAAGAAAGTGTTTCCATTGCAATATCTTTATCAGTTTGAGTCTCATCTTATGATTGATTTCGATTTCAGGGAAAAGTAAAAGATTGAAGGAAGAATTAAGAAAAGAGAGGGAAGCTGAGAAGTGAAAAATACAAGTAGAACAAATCCTCTCACTACAGTTAGAACTCAATTTGCTATAGCGAGGATGCACTTTCGCTGTAGTGAGGAAGGTACTTCGCCATAACAAAGTCGTGAGGCATACAAATTTTAGGGAGTAACTCGCCATAGTGCAGCAATAGTGAGAGCAGCAGAAATCTGAGCCTTCGCTATAGCGAAAGGCATTCCTTGCCATAGGGAGATCGGCTTCTGAAATGCACAGCTTTGATTAGCGAGCTAAAATAGAGGAGAGGAGGCTAGGGCTTCATTATTTAGCAAAGGAGGAACATTTTGGCAGACTAGGAGAAGAGAAAAATGCATGAGAGGTGTTGGGGAAGCTTCATACTGATCAGGAAATCATTGATTCTGTCATTTATCCTTTTGATTAGGTGTTTCTACTCCATCTTCCCTTCTAGTTGATGATTGTTGATATGTTTGTTGAGATTGTTTGTGGGTTTCAAGCCATGAACGGTTAAATCTTGTAACCTTTAGGAATTCTATAAACCTTTAATCTTTGGAGATTATCTCCCTTTTGATTATGTGGATTATTGAAAATTTTAGTGTTTAATTTGAATTATGGTTTATTCTATTGACTGGCTTCTTTTAGTTTGATTATGGGTTGGGTAATTAACTTTTGAAAGAAGGGAATTGCTTATAGACCGTTGGTTAAATAACTTGGGATTAGATATAGTCTAATTTGCACTTGAGATAGAAATATAATCAAGGGCCCTAGGTAGTCGAGATAAGGTCTGAACTTAATTGAATATTAACTACTCCTTTGAGATATCAAGAGTGAGTTGATATAGGGGTTTAAATGGATTGAAAGACATTTGCGCCCAATTAGACCTTGACTCTAAAATTGACATTAAGCTAATTAATTAAAAGAGGAATGATTGACATTGTGGATAAAGGGAATTAGAATTCCTAGGGTGTTTTTAATTGCTTATTTTTTATTGAAACCATCTTTCATTATTGTTAATTGCATTTGAATCAATTTTCATAAAAATTTAACTACAATTTGATTTGTTTAACTAAAATGAACATGAGAACTCTAATACCTAATCACCAATTGTACTGATTCTCTGCGGGAACGACCTTGATTCATCACGTACTACTCTTACGACCTGTACACTTGCGGTGTCATTATCTAGTGAGCATCAAGTTTTTGGTGCCGTTGTCAGGGAATCAAGGTAATTGATGAAGAGAATTAGAGGGCTTTGAGTAGTTTTAGTTTAAACACCTAATTTCTTTTCATTTACTCTCTTGTTTATTTACGTTTTCAGTTGTTAGTTATAGTAATTTTATTAATACGTCCTTAGTAATTACTTTTTGGTTTCTTTGGTTTAGTGAGACTCTTGATTTGCACTCCTTTGTTTTCACAGGTACATTGTCTATGCCACCTAAATCCAGATCCAACAGAACACCTAGAAAGACAAGGAGTTTGACGGATATTTTAGCTGAGGGGTCTATGCTAATCCAACCTGAAAGTGAGATAATCGTTCCTACTACAAATATGGCAAACGAAGATAATCAGAATAGCACTATCAAGGATTTTGTGAGGAGAACCATGAGAACCACTCAGCCTAGCATTGTAGTACCAGACTTTCAAGCTACTAATTTTGAGCTAAAGCCTGTGATGATCTCCATGTTACAGCTCAATAGACAATTTACTAGTGGAAGGTCCGATGAAGATCCCAATCATCACATTCTGTCATTTTTGGGAGTGTGTGATTCATTCAAGCAGAATGGGGTACTAAGGGATATTTTGAGACTTAGACTATTCCCACTCTCTTTACAAGGAAAGGCCAAGGAATGGTTGTTGACTCTACTGAAGGGTTCAATTGACATATGGGATAAGTTAGAGGCAAGGTTTAGAGCTTGCTTCATTCCAAACAATAGAATAACAGATGCCCATCGTGAGTTTATCAACTTCAAGCAAGCTTCAGATGAGCATTTGTATGCTGCATGGTAGAGATACAAACATTTGCTCCGCCAGTGCCCGAGTCATGGGATGGATAACTGTGCTATCATTCAGAATTTCTACACACGTCTAACCACACAAATTGATACAATGTTAGATGCTATTTTAAATGGGCGTTCGGATGAAATGCCTGTAGATGATGTTATTCTAGCTTTGGACACATTATCTGAGAGCTATGTGCAAAGAGGGGGTGATAGAAGGGTGACTGCTAATGTTGCTAATACTCAAGAAGACTCCTCCATTTCACTTACAACTATTCTCTCTGCTTTGAACAAAAGATTTAATATGTTAGATTCTCAAGTGCAGTGAAGTCAGCATATGAGTGTCTGTTCTACTCAAGCAACCCCAACTACTTGTGAAAATTGTGAGGATCTATACACTTTACAGATTATTGCCCCTTTGCATCTACAAAATCAGTTAACTATGTGGGGAACTTTCCAAAGAATCAGAACCCATACTCAAACACCTACAACCCTGCATGACATAATCATCCGAATTTCTCTTGGAAGAATGGTTCATCACTTAATCAACCATCATCTTCTAGAGTAAGGCCAACTTCACCTCCTGGGTTCTCTCAAGTGACAAGGCAAAGTGCGCCTATTTAAGAGTCCAAAACGAATCTAGAGGATGTGTTGGCTAAGTTCATGACCATTTAGATCAAGAATAATGAAGAGCAAGCTAGTATTAATGTAAGGGTGGATTCCTCCCTTAAGAATATAGAGGTACAGATGGGGCAGCTAGCATTTGCTGTGAATGCACTGCATCACAGAGGTTTGCCAAGTGATACAATTCCTAGTCCGAGGAGAGATGGTGAGGAAGAATGTAAAATTATCACTTTGAGAAGTGGTAAAGAGCTTCCTGAAGTACAAGTTCAAATGAAGGAACCAACTAAGGTGAATTCCAAAGGTTCATCAGGTTCTATTCAGATTGAAGGTGAAGGACTTCAATAGAAAAAAGAGAAAAAGATTACTAGTTTGAATGAAAAAGAAGAGGATAAGGAAGGAAAGTCTAAAGTGAAAAAATCCGAAGAAAAGGCAGTGGTGCATCCTAAAGTGGTGCCATTGCCTCCATTTCCACAGAGATTGCAAAAGAAAGTCCTTGATGAGCAGTATAAGAAGTTCTTGGACATGTTTAAGCAACTTCACATCAATATCCCCTTCTCTGAGGCTTTAGAGCAAATGCCTAAATATGCTAAGTTCCTTAAGGACATGCTTAGCAAGAAGAAGAGGTTCACTGAATTTGCAACAGTGGCTTTGACAAAGGAGACCACGAATATCCTTAAATCTAATCTTCCAACCAAGTGTAAAGACCCTGATTCTTTTTTTTATCCCTTGCATGATTGGGGATAAATTTGAGGATCGAGCACTTTGTGATTTAGGATCTGCTGTGAATCTCATGCCCTTATTTGTTTTTCGAAAGCTACAAATGGGTGAGGCCAACCCAACGACTGTCACCTTGCAACTGGCTAGCCCGTTCATCTATCCTGCTAGTGAAGGTTAGCCCGTTCATCTATCCTGCTAATTTTATTGTGCTTAATATTGAAGAGGATGGAAATATTCCATTGATAGTGGGGAGGCCGTTTCTAGCTAATGGAGGGGCATTAGTTGATGTGAAAAAAAGAGAAATTATAACGAGGCTTGGAGATAAGCAAGTCACCTTTAGTGTGGAGAAAGATATGAAGCATCTAGGTAGTGTCAAAGAATGCTCACGGGTGTCTATTATTGAGGAAGTAATTCAAGACGAATTGAACTGTTATGCTTTCACCGACCCTCTTAAAGCAGTACTTGTTAATAAACTAAGTATAAAAGAGGTGATGAGAATAGAAGTTGAGCACAAGCTTAATGCATCTAGATCTGTGGCTAAGCAGAATGGGCATTTTGAATTACTAGAGCTAACTTCACGAAAAACTCATGCTCTCCCACCTTCTATCGAGCAGCCTCCAATGTTGGAATTCAAACCTTTTCCACCGCATCTAAAATATACTTATTTGGGGGAAATAGAGACTTTACTAGTCATAGTCTCATCTGCACTAACACTTCCTCAAGAAAAGTAACTATTAAAAGTGTTAAAAAAGCACAAAAGAGCTATCAGTTGGACCATAGCTGATATAAAAGGGATTAGTCCAATCATCTGCATGCACAAAATTTTCTTAGAAGATGACCATAAGAAATTAGTGGAGAATCAAAGGCAATTGAATTTTATAATGAAAGAAGTGGTCAAGAAAGAGATTATTAAGTGGCTTGATACTAGTATTATCTATCCCATCTCGGATAGTGACTGGGTAAGTCCGGTACAGTATGTCCCTAAGAAGGGAGGCATGACAGTGGTGAACAATGAGAAGAATGAAATGATTGCTATAAGAATAGTTACAGGCTGGAGAGTTTGTATGGACTACAAGAAGTTGAACACAGCTACAAGAAAGGATCATTTTCCACTTCCATTCATCGATCAGGTGTTAGATCGGTTAACAGGAAAAGAATTCTTTTATTTCTTGGATGGCTATTCTGGATACAATCAAATTGTCATTGCCCTTGAGGATCAAGAAAAAATCACTTTTACATGTCCATATAGAACTTTCGCATTCAGACGTATGCCTTTTGAATTGTGTAATGCTCCTGCCACATTTCAAAGATGTATGATGTCGATTTTCTCTGACATGATTGAGCATATCATGAAAGTCTTTATGGATGATTTCTCAGTATTTGGCATCAAGTTTGAAGGATGTCTAAATAATTTAATACGAATGTTGCAAAGGTGTGAGGATACTAATTTGGTCCTAAATTGGGAAAAGTGTCACTACATGGTTTGTGAAGGCATAGTACTTGGGCATAAAGCGTCAAAAAGAGGATTGGAAGTGGATCAGGCTAAGGTTTCAGTGATTGAGTAATTACCACCATCCACCAATGTGAAAGCTATTAGAAGTTTCTTGGGGCACGCTGGGTTCTATCAGAGATTTATCAAAGATTTCTCAAAGATAGTGAAACCTCTATCTCAATTATTTGAAAAGGATACCCCTTTCAAGTTAGATGCAAATTGCTTGAAAGCTTTTGAAGAGTTTAAGCAAAGACTTATCACCGCACCAATTACCCCTACCTGGTTACTACCCTTTGAGGTTATGTGCGATGCAAGCGATTATGCGGTTGAAGTTGTGCTTGGCCAAAGACATGGTAAGATTTTTCATCCTATTTACTATGCAAGCAAAACTCTAGTTGGAGCACAGGTAAATTACTCAACTACTGAAAAAGAAATACTTGCTGTTGTCTTTGCTTTTGAAAAATTTAAGGTGTATTTGATGGGCATTAAAGTTATAGTCCATACTGATCATGCTGATATCAGATTTCTTTCATGTAAGAAAGAATCTAAATTTAGGCTGATTAGATGGGTTTTATTATTACAAGAATTTGATGTGTAGATTGCTAATAGGAAAGGAACTGAAAACCAAGTTGCTGATCACTTATCTAGGCTTGCTAATATTTTTGAGTGTGTGGATGCTTTGTTGATTAATGAGAGTTTTCCTGATGAGTCTGTATTTGCTGTAAATTGTGTATCTGTGCCTTGGTATGCTGATTATGCCAACTACTTGGTCAGTGGTATTGTGCTTGATAAATTAAAAGCTTATCAAAAGAAAAAGTTTTTGCATGATGTGAAATGGTTTGTGTGGGATGAACCCTTTTTATATAAGAAATGTGCTGACCAAATTTTACGAAAGTGTGTGCCTCAAACTGAACAAAATGATATTCTTCATGCTTGTCATGTTGCTCCTTATGGTGGTCATTTTAGTGGCCAATGTACTGCTTACAAAGTGTTGCAATCTGGATATTATTAAAGATGCTTACTTGTTTGTTTGTCATTGTAATGCTTGTTAGAGAACATGTAACATCTCAAGGAGGCATGAAATGCCCTAATCTGATATTTTTGAGGTAGAATTGTTTGATGTGTGGGGCATTGATTTTATGGGGCCTTTTGTTTGATCTAGAAGCCATCAATATATATTAGTTGCTGTTGAATATGTGAGTAAGTGGATTGAGGCTATTGCTTGTCATTCTAATGATGCCAATACGGTGGTGTGATTTTTGAAAAAGAATATTTTTACTCGATTTGGCACACCTAGGGCAATCATTAGTGATGGGAGGACTCGTTTTAACAATAAATTATTCAAGGGTTTGCTTGCGAAATATGGAGTCACCCATAAAATGACATTAGCTTATCACTTTCAAACCAACGGGTTGCGTGAAGTGTCCAACAGAGAAATAAAAAGAATTTTGGAAAAAGCTGTAAGTCCTACTAGAAAGGATTAGGCGTATAAGTTCGATGATGTTTTATGGGCATCCAGGACTACTTTTAAATCTCCAATAGGTATGTCTCCATATCAATTGGTTTTTGGCAAAGCTTGCCATTTGCCCATTGAGCTAGAGCATAAGGCCTTTTGGGCTATAAAGAAATTGAATTTTGATATGGCTAAAGTGGGTGAAAAAAGACTAATGCAACTCAATGAGTTAAATGAATTTAGATTGCAAGCTTTTGAGAGTTCTAGAATTTACAAAGAAAGAACTAAAAGAGTTCATGATAGACACATCTTACCAAGGAAGTTTGAACCTAGAGACCTTGTGTTACTTTATAATTCTCGTTTGAAGTTGTTTCCAGGTAAGTTAAGATTAAGATGGTTTGGTCCGTTCAAGGTGATCTCTGTGACATTTTATGGAGCTATTGAAGTCTAAGATGAGAAGTCAAGAGATCAATTCAAAGTAAATGGTCAAAGGCTTAAGCATTATTTAGGTAGCGAGATAGACCGGCAAATAATGGTCTATCGCTTGGCTTAACCTCCTTGATTGGCTTACACAGTCCGGTTGAGGACTATAAACCAAGTGGTCCTTGGGAGGCAACCCAAGTTTTCTTCTTGTTCTTATGTTTGAGTTTAATATTCTTTTTGTTTTTGATTTGACCTTCCCTTTTCTTTGTGTGTTTTGTAGGTTGGGTTTTGGTGTCAAAGTGTTGGATATTAAAGGAACAAGTAGTTGGCAGGAAAGAGCAACTTCAGACATGATTTTTAGGGAGTTTCTAACCTTGCTTTGAATTGCAAATCTTTATTCTAGTAATATTGATCATATGCTATGTTGGTTATGGTTTGAGGGTAATGGGTTAAGTTGATAGGAAGCATAAATAGGGTCAGAGAGCACTTACTTAAATATTCAAGTGTTAAAAAAAATCGCTATAGCGAGAAGTCCATCTCACTATGGTGAGGTTGCTTGTTTTACATCTGGTACATTAACTAGAGAGTTCCTCACTATGGCTTGGCTGTGACGAGTCAAATAAGCAATGTTAAGTGTTATCTCTACAGCGAGACAACCATTTCGCCATAGCAAGATCTCTGTGTCCCAATCTGGTACAAAGTCTAAGGAGTATGTCACTATAGCCCAGCTATAGCAAGTGACCTATAATTTTTTCAACGTTTTCTCGCTATTGCAAGAGGGTCAACTCGCTATAGCGAATGTAGCATGCTCATGGACCATGTACAAACACCAGAGAGTTTCTCGCTATAGCTCCACTATAGTGAGATTTTTCAATACCTAAGAATTTTACAAGTTTGTTTGCTATTGCGAGAGGAACTTTCGCTGTTGCGCAACTAGTAACTCTGCTTGGTATACAAATTCTAGAGGAGTCCTCGCTATGGCCAGGCAATAGCGAGGTCTCTGACATTCTAAAAAAAAAAATTCATACGTAGCCTAATAACAGTTCCCCCATTTCTCATTCTCGCTACCCCTCGCTATTGCGCCTCTGAGCTTTCCTCCCCCGTCATCATTTTCTTCGGCCAAATTTCTCACTTTCAACCCTCCCATTCCCCTCGGGCATCATTCTCCTTGCATCAGATCAGTTGATTGTCTCTTTTATCTCCTGAATCGTTGTTGTTTAAGTCGCTTTTGTGGGCATTAGGGCTGAATTTTGTTTCGCATGAATCTATGTAATTAGGGGTCAATAAGTTAGTTTTTTTCTACTTGCGCTCTGTTGGTTGACTGTTTCTATGCAGGGAGCTTCCATTAATTTGGTATTTTATGCCTGAATCAGCTTTCCCAGAAATCTGTTTGTTCTCACTATAGCGAGAATCAACTCGCTACAGCGAGTTTGAGCACTTTTTCAGAAAATGCTATTTCTTTTTTGGACGCTTTTGCCTTGTATGCTTCCATCTTCTCTTTTTTCCTATTCCCTTGTATGTTTTTCGAAGTTTATTTCTTTTTTACAAGCATGTCACATGCATTTGATTCATTGATTTTATCTTTTCCTCCTTATGCATGTAGGCACCCCATTTCCCCTGTTTATCCTGTGATTTTCTCTCACTGCTAACACTGATTTCCTTCTATTTCTTATTTGAATTTCACAGTCATGGCTCCTAAAAAGCAAACCAAGATTGCTGAAGCTTCCTGCTCGAAGCAAAAGAAGAAATCTTATGATAAAGATTGGTTTGCTTCAGCCATAGCAGAATTCCGATTTGAGAGACTTTTCTCTGATCGGGGGGTAGTTGAAGATCGCTACTATGAGCCTCATGTCTTGGATCTCACATACCCTAACTTCGAGTGGCATGGACTACACGGTTTTACCAAAAAGCCAGTGTATTGGATACCGCTCATGATCCAAGAACTTTACGCAAATTTTGAGGATACTGAGGAGGAGGAAGATGAATATTATTGCCGTTTTTCCTGGGTACGCATCAATGAGAAAGTCTTTCAAGACTTCTATAAGTTACCTGACATCGCAGAATGTGCTTTCCAATCTTACTTAGAGAAGAGGTGGAAACCACCATTGCTCAGGAAGGATGAGCAAGGTTAGTCAATAAAGTTTGTCCAATCAATCAATTGAACAAGCCTACTCGGTATTGGCTGCAATTCATCACCAACAACATTCTGACAAGTTCTCATGAGTCTGATATGGTCCAAGAACGAGCAACGTTGACTTGGTGCTTTATGACAAGACAACGGGTAAATAACCCTCGGCTTATATACCTTAACTTCAAACAAGTGGTGAGGTCTGATAGGGCGAGCTTGGCGTACCCTTACATGTTTATTGAGTTAGTCACTATGGAGGGGAGTCGAGTCTCCAAAAATGACATGCAGTTCAAGCCGAAGGGCTCCTTTAAATATAATAGTATGAAGGATGAGCCGGGGTGTCCCCGCAGACATCGGGTACCTACACAGGCACAACCTGAGGCATCTCCACCTTCTCCCCCACAACAGCGATTGAGTACTCCAGAGCCAATGAGGTAGGATGCACCACCTCACACTGAGTTTGAGGGCTGGGTGAGAGAGTTCATTGACAAGCTAGATGGGCATGTCCTGTCAATGAAGGACCAGTTGCAGATGTTTATGGACTATCTGATGCCTGTACCTCCACCTCCACCTCCACCTCCGCCTCCAGAGGTTTTTCCACCGTCAGTGATAGTTCTCCTACAGGACCCTGCACCGCAGGACAAGTTTGGGCTTTCTGATTCATAGGACCCTTCTATCCCTTGCATGCTTCTTCTTTTTTTATTGCCTTACTTTACATTTTGGGATAATTGTATATGGATAACTGTATATCATTATGTTTTGAATCTTGCGCTGGCTAATCCCATGATTAATATATTATTTCTAATGCCAGTTTACTGTTTGTTGCGTAATCTTTGTCTATTTTTGGTCTGTTAGATGTAGGAGTTGTTCGCGTGCACCCCTTTCGTCCTAATTTTTTTTTCTTATTAGGGGAGTCTCGTCACTTTTTATCTCCTTACATCCCTTACCTCTGCCCCAATTTGCTTATATTTTTTTGCTTTTTGTTTCTTCTCTTTTACACATTGCGGACAATGTTCACTTTAAGTGTAGGGGAAGGTAAACATAAGCTAGGCGGATATACAAATTCAATTAATAAGGAAAAATCCATCAATAATGAGCAGTCTACCATAATGTTTCTAATTTTAACCAGATTTAGCCCCTCTTGCTTTAGATGAATACTAATAAATGAATGTGGGAGTGAAGCAAAACTTGAAATGAACAAAGCAAGTAATGTAGTTGTAGTCTGCACCCATAATAGGAGCACTTCTCCACAAGATGATTATTGAAGTTATTCAAGCTTTCTCTTTAGTTAGCTCCCATTTATTTTTTTAGATCTCCATAATTTATTGACTTCTGATGGATATCTGATTATTATTTGAGAGGAATATCTAGTGCTGAAAAAAAATCTCTATTCCAATGGTTGAAATCACTTAGTAACTGGGAGTTTGTACTAAAAAGTGTGAACTTTCACATCAAACAGTGGTAAAACTAAAAGTATGCTAGTAAGCACTATGAAGATTTTCTTAATCTGAGTAACCGGATAGTTTCATAACCAATATCGTCATTCGCGTCAAAAGGATTAAGAGAATTGAGGAGGAGAAATTAAAAAAAAAAGGAAAAAAGAAAAAAAAGAAAAAAAAACCCAAAAAAACAAAATAAAACAAAAAATGATTATTCTGAAAGTAGCTCTATATTGAATAATAAAGGCCTCTCCTAATGAATTTTGATAATTGATGTTAGAGCAAATAGTTGGATTGGGTCTTGAAAATGCAGTGAGGGTTTATTAAAGGTTACTTGATTGTTTCTTAAAAATCTATTTGTGGAGCACATACACATTTTAGAAATCAAGGTGTTGCTATGATTGCATTGTTTTCGAAATTCAATTTGAGTTTTGCTGAGCTTCCGCTTTTGACATTGGTTTCATTCTAAGTGTGGGGGGATTTGAAATTCTGATTGATTGTTTATTGTAGAAGCAATCACATTGGTTGATATTTTCTAAGAATTGCTTGAGGACAAGCAAGGATTTAAGTGTGGGGGAGTTTGATGACTCCCTAATTTAGGATGAAAAAAGAATATATATGAGATTAAATTAGAGAGGCAAAGTACTTTTCTTTTGATTAATATGGTTAAATGTGTATTCAATCAAACAAAATAAAGAAAGTGTTTTCATTGCAATATCTTTATTAGTTTGAGCCTCATCTTATGATTGATTTCGATTTCAGGGAAAAGTAAAAGATTGAAGGAAGAATTAAGAAAAGAGAAGGAAGCTAAGAAGTGAAAAATACAAGTGGAACAAGTCCTCTCGCTACAGTTAGGACTCAATTTGTTGTAGCGAGGATGAGCTTTTGCTATAGCAAGGAAAGTACTTCGCCTCACGAGGCATACAAATTCTAGGGAGCAACTCGCCATAGTGTAGCAGTAGCAAGAGCAGCAGAAATCTGAGCCCTCGCTATAGCGAGAGGCATTCCTCGTCATAGCGAGATTGGCCTCCGAAATGCACAGCTTTGATTAGGGAGCAAAAATAGAGGAGAGGAGGCTAGGGCTTCATTATTTAGTGAAGGAGGAATGTTCTGGCAGACTAGGAGAAGAGGAAAATACACAAGAGGTGTTGGGGAAGCTTCATACTGATAAGAAAATCATTGATTCTGTTATTTATCCTTCCGATTAGGTGTTTCTACTATATCTTCCCTTCTAGTTGATGATTGTTGATATGTTTGCTGAGATTGTTTGTGGGTTTCAAGCCATGAGTGGCTAAATCTTGCAACCTTTAGAAATTTTATGAACCTTTAATCTTTGGAGATTATCTCCCTTTTGATTATGTGGATTATTGAAGATTTTAGTGTTTAATCTGAATTATGGTTCATTCTATTGACTGGCCTCCTTTAGTTTGATTATGGGTTGGGTAATTAACCTTTGAAAGAAGGAAATTGCTTATAGACGGTTTGTTAAATAACTTAGGATTAGATATAGTCTAATTTGTACTTGAGATAGAAATATACTCAAGGGCCCTAAGTAGTCGAGATAAGGTTTGAGCTTAATTGAATATTAACTACTCTTTTGAGATATCAAGAGTGAGTTGATATAGGGGTTTAAATGGATCGAAAGACATTTACGCCCAATTAGACCTTGACTCTAAAATTGACATTAAGCCAATTAATTGAAAGGAGAATGATTGACATTGTGGATAAAGGGGATTAGAATTCCTAAGGTGTTTTTAATTGCTTATTTTCGATTAAAATCATCTTTCATTATTGTTAATTGCATTTGAATCAATTTTCATAAAAATTCAACTACAATTTGATTAGTTTAACTAAAATGAACATGAAAATTCTAATGCCTAATCACCAATTGTACTGATTCTCTGAGAGAACGATCTTGATTCATCACGTACTACTCTTACGACCCATACACTTGCGGTGTCATTATCTAGTAAGCATCAAGGAGAATCAATACATTAGAAATGTTACTATCTAATAAATAAATTGATTAAGCATGAATTTTAATGAATTTGATCAAAGGAAATTAGTAGGAATAAAGTCCTTTATGTCTTTATGTGATTTGAATTTTTTTTTCTTGTGTCTTGAATATTGTTTTAAGTCTTTTTATCTCTAAATTGTATGTCTTTTAATTATTTCTTAAAATGTCCATGCCACTAGTAATTAGAGAAATCTAGGATACTACTTGTATACCTTGCACATATTTGTAATTAGTTTGCAAAAACTTTTGAAAAACCTAAAATAAATGCAATACCATTTCTTGTGGGATTAACACTTTGTTCTTTGATTTTACTTTATTGCTTGATCAACTAGTGTAATTACTAGATCATATTTGAAATAGCCGTATCATATTCTGACCTCAAAGGATCCACAACCCTTTGGCATGCCCTATAGCATCAAGAGTAGACAAGGGAGTTTAGTGTCCTAGCATTCTATTATAGTTTCTATAGGATAGCAAATTCAACATCAAACTTTCCTATTTCAATTGAGTTTTAACTAATCAAGGGTTTCTAAAGAGGATGGATCCTCCCTAGTCATACCAAAATTGTTGTTTACAAATTTAGATTAACTAACTAAATTAGTTAGCTAACTTGCACACTAAGAAATGAATTTTGTTTCTTAGCTTTAAGTCCCTAAGTTTTTAAAGGAAGTGTTTAATTTGAAAAGTAACTAACATATATGGCTAGAAAGATTAGTTAAGTAAAATAAATGCATAAATTTAGTAAAGAAAGTTATAAATAGAGTAATGAATTCTAGAAATTAAAGACAATAATGTAAAGGATTAAATGTAAAAATTTGTGGTTGATTGATTGGCTGCATGTTTCAAAGATCATATACAATGAGTATTTATAAGCTTAGTACTAGCTATTAACTTCATAAAATTTTTTTACATTTCTTCTTAATTTTTAGGCCTATGTTAGCAATAATGTAGGATCATGGCCAATAATATCAGTGTCAGTTTGTGCCATGTTAGTTAGGGTGAAGATTAAAACATTTTTACTTACTAGTTAATTGTGTCGTTAACTGATCATATCATTGACATCCCTAAAATTTAGGAAAGTGGGTTTTTAAATATATTATACACTTCTCTTAACTTGATCAACTTATAAATCTCCCTTACTTTCAACTAATTTGGTTAACTACCTTTAGAATATTTTATAAACTTAATCCTAATTTGTAAGAAAGTGGTTAAATAATTGAAAATGTCCTAGAGACACCTGAATATTCCCTTATATTTTAGAGGCATGTTATTGGGCTATTTTTCTTCAATATTTCCCAAAAAAATACTAATAAAATAAATACAAGGCTTGCAACCATCATAGCTCATTTTTGGCCTCAAAAGTCCAATTTAATCTTGAGCCTAATTCAATTTGTATCAACAAATATAATCTAATCAAGTTAAAATCCTCCAATAGATTAGCCTAAATCATAGGTTGAAAATTAGTCCAACCCATTTATTTTTTGGTACTAACACTTTGTTCTCTACATCTTTTTAGCTTGATAGATGACAACCTAAAAATTAATTTTTCCAAGGCATCTGCTTTCTATATGACTTTTATGATTGCCAATGTGAAGTCCAAAGATCTTGTTTCTAACTCTAAGCATTGTGCTTTTTTATTGTTCTAGCTCTCTAAATATTTTATTTGTATTAACTTAGTGGCTATAATTTCTAAATATTTATATTATATAGCTGCTATAGCCTCCGGTAAGACTTTAGCCTTAAATTCTCTATTTTTGGCTCTATTGTATAGAAGTTTGTTTATTGTTGTTGAGTGTCTACAAACTTGTAAGGACATTAAATCCATTCTAGGACCTTTATGGTTTCTTCTATTGTGGATTTTCAAATATTTTTCAAAATTTGTCCTTACTAGCTTTGTTGATGTTAAGAAACTGGATAGCCCTTCTATTTTTAGACAAGTCTTCAATTGATACATACCCCTATACTATTTAATTTTGAGGTTGCTAATAAGTTGTTTAACTTGCAATCTTATAACTCCTTTTATTTATTTGCTTTTAAGCAAAAAGAATATAGCTTTACCTAATTCCAAGCTAACACCCTTAACAATTCCAACCCCAAATTACTACAACATATGGTATTGAGATGCAGTAGCATTTTATTGGCTTAAGATTTATTTTGTGGGGCAAAACCCACTTTTCTTCACAATGAAGTATTTGCTAAACTTTACAACTCTCAATGTTTTGCTCATTAATTTGGTTTGATCTAGGGTATCCCTATGTCCTTTGATTCTTTGGCTACTTAATCTAGTAGGCTTCCCCTTACCCCTCCTACTATGATGAAGTTAAGAGTGGCTTACTTCAAGAAACTTAACAATTTCAAATTTTTTCTATTTGCTACACAGTTAAAATTTTTTAAGTGTATTTTTTTTTCCATAGTTACAATTCTTTACCTTTACAATTTTTGACCTTCCAATTTTAATTTTCATCATCAATTTGGAACTTGAAATCATTCCTTCAACTAGATGGGATCCATCCTAGTTTTTAAAGGTTTCCTATTCTTTTAAAGGTGGGCATACTTGTAATTTAAGGTGTTTCTATAAAAGAGAAAACTCTAGACACAATTCATTAAGTGAGTTTCTTTTTTTTTTTTCAGAGATCTAAGAGAGATTTTGAAAGGTTTTGCTTTGTATTTTGTCCACAAGAAAGTAATAGTAAATCAACAAGTCATCTTAGTGTGAATGTAGGCACTATTAGCTGAACCATAATAATTCATTGTGTCTATTCTCTCTCTCTCTTCCCTCTTTTATTTTTCTTGATTGTTTTATTGGGTGTGTGTGCGGGGTGGGTTTGTTCATACCACAAATTCTAACATTTGGCGACTATGAAAGAAGGACATTTCTCTTGCTAAGCTGCTACTCCCTCGGTACATTTTTAGTGACAGAGTTGTCTCTTGTTGTTGTATGATTTTCTTTTAATGTAGGCAGATATGGTGAGTGAAAAGTTCTTAAGATCCTCAACTCGGTACAACTAATACCATCTTTATTCGTAAATTTCACTATGTTTGGGTGTCTATTCGTAACATGTTAGGTGTTTTCCATTGGGTGGGTGTGGTTCGACAACGTCGTGGGCTGCCTCATATGCTGTGCTTCACAATATTGAAGATTACATCTGGCCAGCTCATTGTGGGAGCGAACATCCAGTCTCATTACGAAGGAGACCGCCGTTAACCATGCAAGATGCTTGTATCTCACGGATACTCTCCTATAGATATCACCGGTTTAGGATACGAAAATGACCAATATATACACTCGTCTTCTCTTAATTTTAGGTAACAATTTTAGCATCTCTCCGTTCCTGTGTCTCCCTTCCTCTCGTCATCCAATTTCTTGATTTGAGAAGTGACAATTCCTCCCAAATATCTCATATATAGTTCATCTACTTAATTATTTGTAATTAGCTCAATATTTAATATAAAAACTGAATTAATGGGGAATAGTTATGAATCATGCATCATAAATGTTATACAAATTGAGTGAGAAATAAATACAAATAAAATCAAATTGAGATAAAAGCATTACAAATGTTCCTTGTCGTAGCTCAGTGGAGAGTAAAAGCATTATTCACTGTAAAGTAATTGATCATGCCTCCTAATGTACTTATCATCATTGCACTGAGTCATTCATATACTAAAAATAGCGGAGTGTATTTTTGTGATGCAGATGTCTCAAATTTTTAAATATTATGATATTTATTATTTTAATAAATCTCACACACTTGATGTCTATTTCTATCCAAGATTAATTAGGTTGGGAAATGCAAGGAGATAGGTTCCTTGCTGTACGAAATGTTTCCCACCATGTTGCTGCCTCCTTTTTGTTTAATATGGAATCTACAATAGCCTGTTAAGGGAAATCACACAACACGAGCTATCAGAATTTTTCCTTGTTTTTGCATTCATCATCTTCTTGCACAATTTCTCTTAATTTGTTTTTTCTATTATCTATATAATATTATTTTCAAATTCCCTGAAAATCAATGTAAAAGAATTGACATTAATAAACTTTTATGATTTATAATATTATTGTAACTTTCATGATTTATATCCATTTATTTAATTAAACTTTCCATAAAGTTGGTGGTCCCTTTTCCACACTATCATTTTCTACCCCACTAGTAACCTTCTCACATTATTCTCTTCCCAATGACGCCCTAAACAAAGTACACACTAATGCCTTTTTTTTTTCCTGCTCTGAAGATTAATTTGATTAATAAGACGGGTGTCTAACCTTGTTAAGACAAATTTTTACTGTCAACGGTGCCACCGGACCGCTATGGAGCAACTCTTCAATCTCCCTCCTTAACTGCGTCATCAAAGCATACAGTGATATCAATTCGAAGACACCAGAATGTAAAGAGAATAGTTAATTACGAAAGCCATACCAATTTATGTATCATCCGAAATTTTTTAGGCGTTGAAAATGATCGATATAGCTTTGAAATGTTAATGAATTTTGACTTTAAAACATGTATATGGGATAGCGTCGTCAATGATGTACGGTGAAGAAGAGCAAAACAGCCTTTGTACACAGCACAAATATAAAACAATTAATACCATTTAGAGTTAAAACAACTAAGAAAAACGAAGTTGCAAGTAGGAGAAAAAAAAGAAGAAGAGATGAACAAAATCAATATAAAAATGGAGAAGAAAGGCAGACTGGCAAAGATAGCAATACAAAAACAATACAAAATAGAGGAAGGAAGATTAGGAAACTTAATTCCCTTCAAATGTCAAAGTCGTTCTATATCTGTTTGACGCCTTCGTCGTTCAGAACTTCTAATCAGTAATTTGTATACATAGGAGAAGTTCTTGGCTTTTCGTACTCCTTTTGAATTTAATTTGTCATAAAAATAGTTGAAAGTCACATCATCGGCCTTGAGAAGCCTCGACAGTTTTCTGAGGGAGAACATTTAGGCTTACATTCAATTTTCTATGCTCTGCCATAAGGAACGCCATTTATAGCAGTCCTACACTAAAGTCACGTAACAGCCACCACGTCATGGAAGTCACATGGCATTATCTTCAATTCTATCATGCCATTTCCTACCATGATGACCGCCATTGAAAACATTGATATGGGATACCATGTATCATATTTAAAAAAAATAGATAAAATATATACAAATTACAACTATATATATAATTTGTGCCATTTTTTCATTAAAATTATATCATTTTCAATTTTTTATGCAATATATGATTAAAAAAGTTGGCATTATGCTACATAGGTTTGATTTATTAGCACAACATTATCTTATATTTTAATTTTGTTAAATTTCTAATGAAAATTCCTAAATCTCAAATGTTTTACCCAAAATTTTTCAATTTTTTTTGGGAGAGATATTTTGAACTAAAAATTTTAAGAGTGTGCTTTTAAGATGGGAAGAGAGTATTTAATTATTTTGAAATTGAATTGCGAAAACCCAAGGAATTAGCCAAATAGTCAAGGAGGTATATTCCCGATCTTGAATATTTGAGTTCAATCCTTGGGTTTACATGTTGGGTGTTTTCCAAAGTCTCACATAAGTGGTTTCAAGAGGGAGGATGTATGGAGTATTATTAATAGGACTTTTTAACTATTGGTTTAGGTATTACAACAGGCCTAGACATATTGCAAGGGTATAATCAAGATATTGGGTGGGCGTGAGTAAAAGAGAGTTTGTAATTTTTCTATTTAAAAATTATAAGAGTTAAAAATTTTGAATATATAGAATTATCCTTATCGGGATTGCAAGAATCTTTATGTTGTTGTTGTCATTGTTTTTTTTTCTATGTGTGTTTTTGTGATTGAGGTGTCTACAAATAATATCAAAGCCATTAGTTTCGACTTAAAGAAGAGAGAAAAAGGAGCCAAGGTGCCACATCAATAGTCTAGGTGGGTCCTAATGCCATGTTAATAGGTTTGGTGCCATATCAATGATTTTTAGAGAGGTTGGTTCTTTCTAATTTTGGCATTCTAGTTCCATTTTGAGGTTATTTTTCTCAAATTTAGGTTGGTATGTGGTATTTATTATTGGTTAATTAGGTAAAGGTATTTAATTAGGTTATTAAATGCCATGAATATATTGAAGTATAAAATCCCATTATTCAATAAAAAAATTGGCTTTACTCTATGGCAATACGCAATTCAAGATTATTTGGTTCAACAATGTTTTGATTTTGCATTATAGAATGAAAAACTGAGTAGTATGAAAGATTCAGAGTTGAGTACTATCCAAAGAAAGGAAATTAGTATGATTTGGTTGGCACTGGCCCCTTAAATAATAATCACAACATTGTTGGAAATATTGCCAAAAAAGTTAGGGGAAGGTTGGAAGACAAGTATGCCTCAAAGACATTGACTAACCATTTGATGATGAAGATATATCTATACACACTGAAGATGACGAAAGAAAGCAATGTTATTGACCATGCAAATAAATTTAATTAGTTGGTGTATAGACTCTTGAATATAAGGGAGGCAATTAAGGAAGAAGAGCAAGTATTGCTCTTATTGGCTTCATTACCCAAATCCTACAAATAATTTATGCAGTCAATGCTAGTAGGAAAAAAACAAATTGCAACTAAATGAGATGATGAGAGCTTTGAAGGAGAATCATTATATGATGAGAAATGAAGATTACTCTAGAGAGGTCAACTACTAGCTATGAAAGGTTATAAGAAAGGGAGGAATAATAGGGGCGACCAATATAGCAGATGATTGACATTTGAACCAAGAAAATTTAGCATTGTTAAGTGTCATTATTGTAGAGAGTTTGGTCACATTATAATTCGCTGTCCAAATTTTAGGGAAGACTTAGAAATCTTGAAAGAGTTGAAAGGTGAATCAAAGGATGATTGTTCTTCTTTAAATGTGATCAATTATGATAATGAACTTCTCTTGTTAAATACAAGTGCTATTAAGAGTAATTCTAAATAGATGATGGATTCTGCTATTGATATCCATTGATGTACTAATTAGAATTTGTTTGACATTTTGCACACTAAGGGTGACTTAATTACATCAATGTAGGGAACAAACTAAGCAAAAGATTGAAGGTTATGGGAGAGTTTGTATGAAGCTCCACATGACAAAATCAAAGTAATTCCAAATGTAAGATATGTGCCTACTAGTGGAGCTAATATAAGTTCATTGGGTGAAATTGCCTCACATGGGTATAATTATGTTAGCTTTGGGGATTAATTGGTGCCGAGTGTATAAGGATGGAGAATTGGTTATGCAAAGAAGGAAGAAAGGAAAGAATATTTAATACTTATGTCAGCAAAAATAAATCATAGTAGCATGAAAGACATTCAGAAGTTTAAGAAGCAAGGTTGATTTTCAAAAAAATAGAGATATTTGAGACTTTGAAAAAAGGGAGAATTTGTTGGGGATGTTCTCCAAAACCCCACGTTAGTGATTTCAAGAGAAGGAGGATACATTAAGTGTTATAAATAGAACTTCTTAACTATTGGTTTATGTACTACAACAAGCCTAATCATAGAATTACTACAAGATTGTAATCAAGGTATTGGGTAGTTGTGAATAAGAAAAGGTTTGCAATTTTTTATTAAAAAATTATAAGAGTTAAAAATTTTAGTAGAATTATTCTTATTTGGATTATAAAAATCATTGTGTTATTTTCTTTTCTTGCTCCTCTATATGTTTTTACTGTTCAGGCCCCACCATTAAATATATAGGATCAAATGAATTAGAGATGTTAGACTGAATAATTAAGTAAAATTTTAGATTATGTGAAGTTCAATCGGAAAGAGAATGAATAGGAAATTTGAACTAAGAAAAAAAAAAAGATCATATGAAATTTGGGAATTTTTCATTTGAGATTAATATAATTAAAGCACATATGGTTGTACTAAAAATGACCCAAAGAACAAAACAATAAATTACATTTGATCCAAATAGAATATTAGAGTTCAAATTATAAGTTAAACTTACTATTTGCGACAAGTTTATGCAACTTGCTTGATGTAAGCCTTTGTTTGTATCCTTCTTGCCATTCCCCTCCCGGGGTACCATTAATAATAAAAGATTTTTGTGTGAAAATTAATTTTGGAAAGACGAACACGTACTAGCCAGTATATTAGTATTGTGTAAAGAAAGCAAAGTATCAATCACTGTTGTCGGGTGAAATTGATCCACTTACCTTTTTCTGAGGGTCTTCATCCTTCATGTCTTTCCCTACCTGGGAACCATTAATAATAAAAAAGATTTCTATGTGAACATTATGCTGCAACAAAATGGGATAGAGGAACACTAGCCAGCATATTCTATTATGTAAAGAAAGAAAAGTATCAATCACTTTTCTAGCTAGCTAGGGTGAAATTAGTCCACTTACCTTGTCCTCTATTAGTTTGTCAAGCTGTATACTCGCTTCTTGGTAATTTCCCTGTAGAAGTAAAGTAGGCATTAAAGCATAATTTAAGTAATAAAAATATGGAGGAGATTAAAATTTATGGTACTTTTACAGAAATTTTCCCTCCTTTTCCAATTCTATATTTTTGGGATAGGGGATTTTTTGCTAATTAAAAGATAACTATGTAGTATGTACAGAGTTGAAAGTAAGAATGATCATAAGTAAGATGTACGTAAAGTACCATAATCCCTACTCTCAATTTATATTTGGCGAATAAAAAATTTAATTTTGATCTTCTTTTTCATTCAACCTTTAAATTCTTGAAAAAAACTTTAAAATGAAAAAAATTTTCTTAAATTAATATTCATTTACATATAATATATTTATATACAATTACAATAAATAATAAAATATCTAAAACAATTATTAATATAATTTAAAACTTATAGAATCCTATTTAAATGATACTTTTTAAATTTTTTAATATATTAAATTGACTAATGTCTGTTTGTTTTTGTGTTGTGTGCAGCCCAAATTTAAAGGAATAAATTTTACGGGTAGGAGTAGGACTGAATATTTTCGCCATCCCGGTTGAAAGACGCAATTCTTGAATACAATTGAGCCGTTAACATCCAGGCACAAACTTAAGCATTGGGGAATTCCATATTGGTACCTGATCCAAGAGAAGTTCAATGAGTGCCATTGTCAGGATATCTGATGACATCGACCCCTCCCACCTTCTACATTCATCTCGTAGTATGCTTTCTGCTTCAATTGGATGCCCAGAATTTGATATAGCCATTGCATACAACTACAAACATAGAAGAATGGAGGGGTGTTGGGTTGTACGATACACTAAAAGACACATATCCTCAGCTGTAGCCATTAGTACAATTCATAACATAGCAGAGGGTGCAAACTAGTATACAGACTACAGACTATGTCATGCATCTTTGAAAGCAAATTCTCCCTATTTGTAACCAAGTCTTGTCATTTGTATAAATTATAAGGACCGTGTTCAGTTCCCTTTTACCTGTAAATTTTAAGCCAAAAGAGAGGAAAAAAGAAGCTATTGAATCATAAAAGATTAGTTTGACCTCCGCTGGGCTTGATATCAAGGTTTCACTTTAATTGTCATTGTCATTCAAAGTAATATCAATAGCAAATAGAGGTAGTATGGTAGAAAGATGCGAACCTTCAGGGCTTCAACGTCATCCAAGCTAGGTTCATTATCAAAATAGTCCTTCCGGGTTGAACCATATAAGCGGACATCTTTTTTGATCAGTTGCCAAAATGAATCGAATATACACCTTTCGCGTTCTTTCTGTTTCACAGCAATTGCAGCAGCCTGTGCACTGCAACGCCCAGCATAGGCTACGTTAGGCTTGGGGTTCATCTTACTGCTGAAAGTAAAAGCCCCAAGAACACAAGCCAGCACTAGAGAAACTCCTCCCATTCCTCTCGCAGGGTTCTTGCCATTCTCCTCATTCTTGGACCCCTCTGAGAATCTGCCAAGCATGCAATTCACGTGTAATGGACGTGAAACCAGGTGGCTCTGTTTGGAACAGTGGGAAACACTAAGAGAGCCATGGCTTAAGCTGAGATGAACTCTGCTTGCCCTTGGAGTTGCAGCCCCTATGGCGCCCGAGGAGAGGCGCTGAGGAGTGGTAGGCAGGGGACAATGGCATAGGCAAATTGCACAGTCCATGTTACGGGAAACTGTATTGAGGACCAATAATTGATCGTATTCATTAGTGGTCAAATGTCCTTCTATTTATAACCCAGATTCTGCTATGCCAATAACTTAGCATGAAATACATTTCTGGAATGAAGCAAGGTATAAAGTAGTATTTCACTGCTTTCAACTGAGAATCAATGCTTTGTAAGGTAAACAAGGTATACTTCTTTTTATTACTACAGTGATTCAAACATTTTCTCAGATGTTTGCCTCCAATCCTTCTATAAAAGTATATATATATATATATATATATTTTCCTTTTACAACTCAACAGCCCGTTATAGACTCCTTCAAGTCGTTCGGTTGCATGTCATAATTTAATTACTGGATTTGATAGTAAATATCTAAAATACTATATCTTCAGTTTGTCCGGTAAAAAAAAGAGAAAAAATATTTCTCTAGTTATCACAGTGACTCTCGTCACACATTTATGATGAGTGATCTGAGCCTTTGTTGCTTTTGTGAGCCCGCACCTACCACTGGGCGTAAATCTTTGCTTAGAGATTTCTTAAAGCAAAAAGTAGAGTATCCCCGACGTGAATATAAATTCCTTTACCCATCGGCGAAGTCTAGAATAATCAAAATGATTGATGTTTCAAAAGCTTCGTAACTTGCTGCACCTTTAATTTTTTTTTTTTCTATAAGCAATGGCAGAGCCAGGACACTGGCTCAGGGGGGGCCAAAAAAATTCTTATCAAAATACTTTTTATTTCTAATCTTAAAAATTTTTTTTAACATATTGTTAGAGTAAAATGCCTTCTTTTAAAATTTTGAATTAAACTAAATAACATTAACTCATTAATAATACAAGTTTAAAAAATTAATAGCATACTAAAAATTACTCTTTATATTAATATCAACAATTTTACTATTTATATTCTTAAAATAACATAATTTTGTATCTACTCAATATCCATATAATGCATAACAAAGATACATTAAAAAAAATACCCCAACATTAAACATTATAATAATTCAATGAATAGTTTAAAAAAATTTATTTTGAATGAAAAAAAAAATTTATCTGATGAAACATAACAAATTATGATAGTCAATTTGTCAAAAAGAAAAACTATATTTATAAAAAATTACAAATATTATTTTATCTAATAGGATTTCTAAAATTTTTGCATTATTTTAGACCCAACTAAAAATTATATATTAAAATTTCAATTTAGTTATATTCTACTAGAACTACTATTTACAAAAATGTATCAAGGATATGCAAACATATACATAAAATAAATAGCAATTGAGATAGAGAGAGAGAAGGAAGGGGTAATGGGAAAAGAGAAAGAAAACTAAGAAAAAAAAAGAAAAAAAAAAAGAAATGAAATGAAGGAAAAGAGGAAAAAATAGATATATATATATATATATATGCATGAAATGTGTGGGTCTAACTTAAAATGTCAAATAGTAAAAAAAAAGAAAAAAATATATGTATGTATGTTTAGTTAATTTAATGAATCCAATGAAATTAAAATTTGAGGAGATGTTGAGACATAATATTAACGTTTAATATTTTATATATAAATTTTAAAAATTTGAGGGGAGGCATACCGCCCTCAATAATACCTGGTCCCGCCAGTATCTACAAGTTATGGGAGGATCATGCTTTTAAATTGGTGTTCTGCTAACATGGAAAGCGTGAAGGAAAACTAGTAAAGCATCAGAATGAACCAACTGGTAGAAAACTTTCGCAGGTTTTCTCGTTTTCTAAGTGATTGTGAAAACAAGGCAACTTTTGCTTTATCTGTTGTTTCTAAGTATGGGGAAGCTGCCAAAACTGCAGTACCTTATGTCATCCTTGGCTGCCTTTGTGTGTGGATCTGTATGAAGCGTTTTAAGTCAAAGAGAATGTCAGTTCATATGAGGTCCAAGTCCTTTGGAGAACTAGACGGTGGTGATCTAGCATTAAAGAGATTGTCTGACTTTTACGAAGCCGAAGCAAGCCCAGCCACATATCAGTTTCACAGAACGGATTCTCTAATGAAGGATCTACTTGATGATGAGCATCTTGATTTGAAGAAGCCGCAGGCAGGTTTGACATTACATTCCTGATTTCTTGTTTAAGATTTGACAACAGTATATAAAGAATTTCCCTTTGGAAAAGCTGACAAGTAAGCCAATTCTTGTAAATTAATAAATAAATAGGTTTCATCTAAAGCTGAAAAATAACAATCCTTTTGAGATTTGAATTGAGAGGTTTCTAAATATTTGCTTGGCAGATTACTGTGGCAAAGGTGGAAAAGAGTGGAACGGAAGCTTCAGCAATGGAGCAACTTGGAAAGGCAGAAAAGGCCCATGCTGGTTGAATTGCCTATCTACGGGGTATATAAATCTCAACTTTGCCATATATATTCATATAATTAATTAAGGTGAGAATCTTAAAATATGAAAAACATTGAAAGATGGAGCTTTTCATAGTTAAGGAATAGAAGAGAATGGAAAGTTTTCAATTAAATTCGTAAAGATTCTTTGAAGTCCTCCTTCTTTTATAATTTTAAGTTCCCTCAATTTAAAATATCTTCGAGAGAGTTTTCTCAAATAAGAGGATAGGAAATTACTTTTTAGTCATGACTTTTCCTACTAACTCCCAATCATTTTTTAAAATATGTTTATATTGAAAAGAATTAAAAAAGGAAGAGAAATGAAATTTTAATTTAGACATTTTCTTTCATTGAGATTTGAATCTAACATCTAGTTTTTTTTTTCAAAAGACAGCATTTTAATTGACGAGAAGGAAAAAAAAGTTTATTTAAATCTAGATTAAAAAAATTAAATTTTTGCTTTCTTTTGTTTTTCCTTCACTCTCTTCAATTCAAACGCACCCATAGTCGTTCTATGTGTTTGAGGCCTTCGTTGTTCAAGACTTCTAATCTGTAATTTGAATATATAGGATAAGTTGTTGGCTTCTCGTATTATAGGACTCTTCACCTTCGTTTTTGAATTTAATTTGCCATAAAAATAGTTGGAAGTCATAAATATCATCAGCCTTGAGAAGCCCAATAGTTTTTTGATGGAAAACATTTAGGCAAACATTCAATTTTCTATATTCTGCCATAATGAACGCCATTCATAGAAGCCCTCCACTAGAGTCATGTAACAGTCAATGGAAGTCCCATGGCGTTATCTTCAAATTCTATCATGCCATTTCCCATCATTATGGCCGCCATTAAAAACATCGATATGGGGATACCATGCATGTATGGAATATTTTTTTTAAAAAAACATATACAAATTACAACTATATATATGATTTCTGCCATTTTCTCATCATAATTATATCATTTTCAAAAGGTTTTTTACGCAAAATATGATTCAAATAGTTGGCATCATGCTACACAAGTTTGATTTATTAGTTCAACATTATCTTGTATTTTAATTTTGTTAAATTCTAACGAAAATTCCTATATCTCATGTTTTTCTCAAAATTTTCCAATTTATTTGGGGAGAAATATTTTGAACTAAAATGTGAAGAGTGCGCGGTTTAGTTGGGAAGAAAGTATTTAGTGATTTTGAAATTAAATTGGGAGAAACCAAAGGGTTAGCCGAATAGTCAAAGAGACGTGTTCCTTACTTTGAATAATCAAGCTCAAATATTGGGGTTAATATTTAGGAGAATTTACTATCCTAAATAAATCAGGTTAATATAAAGAGTGTGCCCTTAAAATTGTCTGACTCAGGAATTCCCTTATTATATAATCAGACATAAAATCTGGGAGAAATTTGAAGAAATGAACTAGAGATCTTTAGATTGAATGATTAAGTAAGATTTTAGAGCAAGTGAAGCTCAACCAGAAAGCGAATGAATAGGAATTTTGAAATTAGAAAAAATTTTAAAAATCATATGAAATTTGGGAATTTTCATATGAGATTAATATAATCAAAAGCACATATGGTTGTGCTAAAAACGACCCAAAGAACAAAACATTAAATTACATTTGATCCAAATAGAATATTAGAGATTAAATTATAAGTTAAATTTACTATTTGTGATAAGTTTATGCAACTTGCTCGTTATAAATCTTTGTTTATATCCTTCTTGCCATTCTCTCCCCGGGTACCATTAATAATAAAAGATTTTGCACGATAATTAATTATGGAAAGAGGAACACTAGCCAGTATATTTTATTACTATTATTTAAAGAAAGGGAAGTATCGATCACTGTTGTAGAGTGAAATTAATCCACTTCCCTTTTTGTCTTCATTCTTCATGTCATTCCCTACTTGGGTAACATTAATAATAAAAAGATATCTGTGTGGACATTATGCACCAATAAAATGGAATAGAGGAACACTAGCCAGTATATTCTTTTACATATGTGAAGAAAGGAAAGTATCAATCACTTTTCAAGGAACATTTCTGCCATTGGAGATTTAGACATTGATGCCCAAATTTGAAGGTGCGAAATCTAAGCTGTAAAAGGTCAAAATCTGATACATTTTTGTTTGCACAATTTTATTTTCGAAAGCTGAAAAATTGGTGCTGGTTTCATGGGTTTATCATTTCAGAGTAGTGGATCTGCATTGTGAAGAAGATGCAACAGATTTGTTGTGATATAATGGATGTATAAAAATCTTGTTTATGCTTAGATCTAGTTTGTAAAGGGTATGTACTCCACCCTAATACCATTTACAGTGTACTCCAACCTTGTCTATTATGTCTTTGAATCTTGTTTAATACTGAGTGTTTGAAGTTCTCATGAGAGACTTGCGATATATTAATACTGAGTTGGTGCTGTACTGATGGCTGATGGCTACTTTGCTTTTGTTTATTTATAAATTTGGCATCTTAATCTCCTTGAAATGTATCATACTTTTCATCTATTAGTTCAAAGATGAGACAACTACCTTTGAATTTATTATGTTTCCTAGCGGTATCATATTCGTTGGGCATTATCAATGATGCAGTACTTTAATTTTGTTTACCTGATGATGCCGTTTCTTTAATTAATTCTTTACTTGGTGCTAGCTTCTAGTGTATTTACCAGAACTATCTCTTACCCTTGTTGCTAAAATATGATTTCTTTTTTTGAATAATCCTGCTAAGCTTGATAGAGTTTGTTTCCCTTATGATTTGTTCATAATTTTTTTTTAAAAAAATTGCATAATTATTGCTCTCTACTTTAGTCCTTTGGTTCAAATAGTTTCACCTTTAATTTTTTTTTTTGGGAAGTTTTTATTACTTTATTCAACCACCCATCCTTTACCCCTTTCATGAAGTTGGCCCCTAGTTGTTCTTTTTTGAATATAGTTGTAGGATCCTGTAATCTTAAGTTAGTCTTTAGAGTTTCTTTAAGGTGGGTATACTGGACTGTAGGCTTAGTAGTTACCGTGCTGGCATAATTCATGTGGATTTGAATTGTATAAGATGGCACCAAATGAAAATGATTTTGATTGGGAAACTTTGTACATTTTTGTAGCGACTTTGATTCAACTATAAAATTTAATGGTTCAATATTCCATCACCATCATTTAAAACAACAATAGCACAATGATGTGCAAGCTGATGTCATGATTTTTTCTCTTTGTTTACAAACTATAACATAGAACTCAAATATAAATACTAGGTTGGACAAGAAGGTTTCAAAATATTATTGTTTCTCAACTCTTTCCTTTTTCTATGACTTACAATTTAACACTGAAATTGATTAATTCTTTTCTTGTTTCATGATGTTTCAATAGCTATTACAACCTTATTTTAGATAGCCTTTGTTTTAAAAACTTTTTAATAAATGATTTTTTTTAAAATTTCTTTTCAACTTTTTAGTTTATTAATTAACATGATCATAAGGTATGCAGAAAAATAATATTGTTCTTATGTGCTAGTGTCTAAATGGTAATATATTATTTTACTTGATTTAGAATATGGAAATTCCAAAACATCGAAAGTGGATGTATGATAGACTTCATCCAAACCGAGGGGGATTAAAAAGGGAATATATAGAAGGAGTTAAAGGGTTCATTAATCATGTAATAAATCAACCTCAATTCGCTTATAATGGCTATATAGTTAGATGTCCTTACACAAAGCATAGAAATAGAGCATTGTTAACTCCAAATGAGGTTATGGTTGATTTGTATAAACATGGTTTCATGCCAAGATATTGGTGTTGGGATTCACATGGGGAAAATCCCTTAAGTTCCAATAACAACAATGCTAATAGTGTAAATTCAGAAGCCACTAGCAGTCATGCATTAGATGATGATTTACAAAGAAATCTATATGAATCTATGGTTTTTGATATTGTTGGGCCAGAATTTAGGGGTCATTTTGAACAACATATGGAAGAGCCTTCGAATATGGAAGCTCAAAATTTTTATGATATGTTGCACTATGACAACGACCACTGTGGGAAGGGTGTGTTGACCATTTAGAGTTATCTATGGCAGTTAGAATGTTGAGTATTAAATCTGACCATAATATGTCACAACAATGCTTTGATGAGTTACTTCAAGCTATGAAAAATAGTTTGCCTCAAGATAATATGTTGATATTTGATTTTTACAGAATAAAGAAGTTAGTGTCGAAACTTGGGTTGGGAAGTACCAAAATAGATTGTTGCATTAATGGTTGCATGTTGTACTATAACGAAAATGATATAGAAAAAGAATGCAAGTTTTGTCATGCTAAAAGGTATAGGGTACGTGAAACAAGTAAATTGCGTAAGGAGGTGCCTTTAAAGCAAATGCACTATTTGCCTCTCATACCTAGGTTAAAAAGATTGTATGCTTTCATGAATTCTACCCCTCATATGAGATGGCACATTGAGCACCAACAAGTTCAAGGTGTCATTGAACACCCATCTGATGCAAAAGCATGGAAGTATTTTGATAGAATGCATCCATAATTCTCTTCTGAACCATGCAATGTTAGACTTGGATTATGTTCGGATGGATTCACTCCATATGGTCAATTTGGTTCGAAATATTCATGTTGGCCAGTAATTGTTACTCCTTATAACCTTCCTCCTTTGATGTATATGACAACTCCTTACATGTTTTTAACCATGATCATTCTTAGTCCTCATAATCCTAAAAGTAGAATTAATGTGTATTTGCAACCCTTGATTGATGAGTTAAAGCTATTGTGGGAAGATGGTGTTGTAACTTATGATATTTCTACCAAGCAAAATTTTTTGATGAGAGTTGCTTTGATGTGGACAATTAATGATTTTCCTGCTTAAGGAATGTTGTCTGGCTGGATGACAGCAGGGAAATTGGCATGCCTATATTGTATGGAAAATTCAAAGGCCTTCCAATTAAGGCATGGGGGAAAGACATCATGGTTTGATTGTCATCGTCAGTTCTTACCAAATGATCACATGTTTAGGAGAAATAAGGATGCATTTTATAAAAATAGAATTGAGAAATCAGAAACTCCTCTTAAGTTGACTGGAGAGAAAATATGGCATAGAGTTTGTATGTATCCTAAGATAATTGATTTATTTCCAATTTAAATACCAGGATATAGAATTACTCATAATTGGACAAAACGAAGTATATTTTGGGATTTACCTTATTGGGGCACTAATTTAATTCGTCATAACCTTGATGTCATGCATATTGAGAAGAATGTTTTCGAAAATATTTTTAACACTATTATGGATATCAAAGACAAAACCAAAGATAATGTAAAGGAAAGAATGGATTTGAAAGAACATTGTAAACGTGGAGATTTAGAATTGCAAGAATTAGGTGGTGGGAAAGTTATAAAACCCAAGACAAACTACACATTTACCATAGAACAAAAGAGAGCAATATGTGAATAGGTGAAGGACTTAAAAATGTTGGATGGGTACGCATCAAATCTGGCAAGATATGTGGACATAAAAGAGAAAAAATTATGTGGAATGAAAAGTCATGATTGTCATGCGTTCATGGAGCGTTTGCTTCCAATTTCATTTAGTTCATTGCTAGAGAAAATATGGAAGCCTTTGACTGAGCTTAGCCAATTCTTTAGAGATTTGTGCTCAACATCAATGCGGGAAGATGAGTTAACTAAACTTGAACATAACATTCCAATTGTCTTGTGTAAATTAGAACGCATTTTTCCTCCAGGTTTTTTTGACTCAATGGAACATGTACATGTTCACTTGCCATATGAAGCATTGGTTGGTGGTCCTGTATAATATTGATGGATGTATCCTTTAATTTTTTTAAATCTTTATTTTGATCTTGGAGCCAATCACATGTTAAACTCTTCTAATCTTATAGGTTCCTTCATCACCTTAAGAAGAAGGTTAAGAACAAAGCTTGTGTTGAAGGATCTATAATTGAGGCATACATTATTGAGGAGATTTCTCACTTTACTTCTTTCTATTTTGAGCCACACCTCCACTCCCATCGAACTAGATTTAGAAGAAATGATGATAGGGTGAAAATGATTTGGTCCAACCAACTTTATCCATTTTAAATTTGCCCGATCGCCCTGCTGGTGAATGCAAGACTCATTTTTTAGATTCAATAGAATTTAATGCTGCCATGAATCATATATTAATCAATTGTGATGAGGTTCAGCCCTATATGAAGTGATTTTTTTTATAAATTTAAATTTGTATATTATTATATGCTTAATTTTATGGAATTCGTTTTATCCATTATGATATGTAGGATATATGTGGAGATATTGCGAATGAATCAGCCTAATCTAAGTGATGAACATATTGATAGACTTATTGAGGAAAGCTTTGCAATATGGTTAAAAGATTATGTAAGTCTATATACTAAAATGTTTTACTATAGATACTTATTTTTAAATTATTTCTATTAACTCCTCACTCTTTAATGATATTATATAGGTAAACAATCCTGCAAATCATGTGTTAGATCCTAATATGCGTACATTAGCATGGGGTCCTTTAAGAATTATGAAAGCTTGGCCTATTTACTTTGTAAATGAATTCAAGTTTCATACAAAAAGCACACTCATTTGGAAAGTCCACCATTAATTTTGGTGTATGTGTTAAAGGAATAGGATTCGGTGAATATGAAAATGACTTTTATGGCCAAGTTGAAGAAATCATTCAAATTAAATATTGTAGATTACCATTAAAAAGGGTAGTATTATTCAAATGTAAATGGTTTGATCCTACAATTGGTAGAAGAACAAAAGTTAATAAACAATATGGAATCATTCAAGTTCGGTATACTAAGTCTTATGGCAAGTACGATCCATTTATTATTGCACAAAAAGCAATTCAAGTGTATTATGCATCGTATCCAATAAACACGAGGGATAAAGCAGAGTGGTGGTTTGCTATTAAAACTAAAGCAAGGGGCATAATTGAGCATGAGCACAAGGGTTACTTTGCTTATCAAAAGGACTACATAGGTCAAAATATTAGTGACTTCACAATTGACCTTGATATACTCGACACTTTACTAGATAATGATGGAAGGTTTGATGAAGTTAATGCAATTAATGATGGGCATGAGAGATTTGTTCATGAGGAGGAGGAGGAGAAGGATGGAGAGGAGGAGGAGGAGGATGAAGAAGAGGAGCAGGACGAGGAGGACGAAGAAGAAATGGAAGAAGAAGAAGAAGAATTAGCTAATGTTGAAGAATCAGACCATAGCGATTATCACATAGACAATGATGGTTAAACTAAATTGATTGTAAGAGTTATTTATGTTGTCTTCCTTAAATTAGCATTGCTACATCGTTCTTTTTCATTGTTATATAATTTGAAATATTGTAGCCTTTTTTTAATGTATTATACTTAAATACTTTAGTTAGTACTTTGAATTTGTATCTCTTAATTTGTATTTAAGTACTTAGGTAATATTAAAATTTTTCACATGCCTTCAATGTTGTTAATGAGAAAAATAGATGTTAATGTACTTGTGATTTTAGATGACAGGTAGAGGTAGAGGTGCAATTAGAGGTGGGAAGACCCCATTATCTAGAGGTCAACGCTCATCTAATAAAGGGGAGAAAGTCTCACTGTCTATTCAGTTTCCTCTAAATGTCTCAGCTATACAACCACTAATTACATCAACTAGACTAGTACCTACAGATCCACCATTAGATATATCATCTATGCCATCACCACATATCCCACCTACACTTACACCTGGATCATCACCAAATGTCCCATCTACACCTACACCTACGCTTACACCTATGCCATCACATATGCCTTCTACATCGTCACCAACTTTGCCACATACTCAATCATCAATAGCTAATTCTCAAGAAGAAACATGTGTAGTTCAAGAAGGGCTTCCAGAAATATAGCCTTATGGAAATGAGTATATTTTTTGACACAATTGTATTTAGCAATCTATTTTATTTATTACATACATGTATATATCTTTTATCATAATATTTGTTAATAGGTTTAATCCATCAACTGCTGTGCACTTCTTGACTTCTGCTATAAAGAGCAAATTTGATTGGTTTTGTCTAACTTGGAAAGAAACAACTAAGGATCTGCGAGACTTATGGTTTGAGGAATTTAAGGTAAAAATTATATTAAATGATAAATCTTATTGCTATTATATATATGTGTGTATATATATAACTTTTGTTAATATTTGCAGAAGTATTGTACATGGAAACCTCAATATACTGCAAGGATCCGCCAAATTTTTGACGTTAAGGGAGATGCTCGATTCAGGAGTATGATGTATCAAGAAAGGAAGAATTATGGCAACACTTCAAATTATAAACCCAAATACATGTCTGAGGTAATATGGAGGCAATTACTACATCATTGGACATCAGACAACAAGTTCAAGAATTTGTCAATAGCAAATACAGCAAATAGTGCTTCAAGTCAAGGTGGCTCCTTGCATATGGGAGGTTCTATATCTACGGGTGAGCATGCACGTAGGATGGTAAGAAAAACTATAATTTGCTTATGTGATGTTAATTTTAAATATAAAATATTGTGAATTTACTTGTTCAACTTATGAAAAAAGTAGAAGAAAGCTACAGGAGTGGATCCTGATATTGTAGAGGTTTTTACTAAAACTCATATGAGAAAAGACAAATCTTAGGTTGATGAGAGATCGAAGAATGCCATAGTATGTGATGCTGACTAACTTATAATTTTTTATAAATATTTTATTTGCCAAATATTTAATTAATCATTATGTTTTTGTAGGAAAACTTTAAAAAGAGAAGGATAGAAATTTCATAGATGGTCATATCTAATGATGATGTAGAAGGAGAATGGTCATCTAATGCAAGCCAGTCTATACCAGATGACTTGAGCATTTGGAAAGAGGTTGTCCCTAGAGAGAAGAAAGGAGCTGTTTATGGTCTAGGTTCTATGGGATCACGTCTTAGTGCAAAATCTTCCATTGGCACATCTTCCTGCACATTATCTATGGATGAAACCATGCAAGAGGAACTTTTAATGTGGCAAAAAAAAATGAGGATAAAGAGTGAATCAATAAGGAGCAGGCACATAAGATAGCTAAACAAGACTAGAAAATAGTTAAACAGGAAAAAAGAATGTTGTTAAATGAAAAAAGACTTGCATTGGTGTTACAAACTTTGAACATTCCGCCAACGGTGGAGGAGGAGGAGGATGGTGATGAGGATGATGAGGATGATTTGCATTGACTAGCTTATATCTTCTTTCCTTTTGTTTTCATTGGACACATGTTGTAATTGAACTTTTATAGAATATGCCATGTTTTGTATTTAATGTTTTAGGTATTTCTAATCTCATAGATTTGAATTTGAATATTTAATATTATCCTTATGACAAATTAGTTAAAAAGGTTCTTATTTTACTATTTTAGAATTTAGCAAGTTTAAAAGAATAACAAAAAAGAAAATAAAAAAAATTCACAATTTTTTATTTTCTGTCCCAAATCTGTCTAAGAAACACAACAAATTTTGTCTGAAATATATGTGTTCCGTCTAAAATTCATCTATAAATCAAATAACTTTTTTAAATTTTTGTCCAAAATTTGTTTGAAAAACATTTTATTTCCATATGAAATTTGTCTAAAATCAATATATTTAATAAATATAAATTATTTATTTCTGCCTGAAATCCGTCCCTAAATTAGTTATATTATTTAAAACTACGTTTACACAAAAATTCGTTTGAAATAATTTTTTTTGTCTGAAAGTTTATCTCAAATTAATTTCAGACAGATTTTCAGACGAAAATAATTTTGCAACAAGGTTTTCAGGGACAGAATATATTACGTCTGAAATCTGTCTAAAATAAAAGTTTTGTCGAAATTCTATGTAAAAACCATTTAAAATTCATCTCAAATCCGTCTAAAATGTCGTCTGAAAAAAGTGATTTTTTTTAGTAGTGGTAGTATATATGCATGGAGTTGAAAGTAAGAATCATCACAGGAAACATGCAAGTAAGGAACTATAGTTATTGTTCTAAACTTATATTTAGCAAGTAAAAAAAAATTAATTGTAATAACTTTTTCCATTGAATATTCAAAATCTCCAAAAAAATTTTAAAATAAACAATTGTTTCTTCAATTAATAGTCATTTACGTATAATATAAATTAAAATCACGATAAATAATATAAAATTTCAAATAACTATTAATATAATTCAAAATCATAGAGTGTTATTTTTTAAGAGATATATATATATATATATTTATGTGTGTATTTTTGTGTATATATGTACGGCGCAGGGCACGCGTGCTTGTGTATGATGCAGGGTGTTAGTATTATATTATCTGGACTTAAACTCATAATATATCTATAAAAACTTCGATGCCCAAATCTAAAGGAATAAATTTTAGGGGTAGGGGTGAATATTTTGGGCATCCCGGTTGAAAGATGCAACTGTTGAGTACAATTAATGTGCAGGCGCAAACTTAAGCATTGGGGGTTTCCATATATGTACCTGATCTAATCCATATTTGTATCTGATCCAAGAGAAGTTCAATGAGTGCCATTCAGCCAATCTGATGACTGCGGCGATGACCTCTTCCACTTTCTACATATATCGCGCAGTATTCTTTGTGCTTCATTAGGATACGCACCCTTTGATAGAGTCATTGCATATACAACTATACAAACATAGAAGAATGGATAGATGTCAGGTTGCATGAAACACCAAAATACACATATCCTCAGCTATAGCCATTAGTACAATTCATGATGGGTGTTCTAGACTTTTGTTGCTTTTGTCAGTCCGCATCTATTACTGAGCATAAATCTTTGCTTGAAGTTAGAGATTTCTTAAAGCAAAAGTGGAGGATTCCCGATGACGAATATAAATTCCTTCATCTGCCAAGTCTAGAAAAATCAAAATGCTTGAAGTTATTTCGCAAGCTTCATAACTTACTGCACCTTTAATTTTCTTCTACAAGTCATGGGAGAAACATGCATTTAAATTGGTTTTCTGTTAACATAGAAAGTGAAAAGGAAACTAGAAGAGCATCAGAATGAACCAACTGGTAGAAAACTCTCCCAAGTTTTTTTTTTGTTTTCTAAGTAATTGTGAAATCATGGCAATTTTTGTTTTGCCTATATAGTTTCTAAGTATGGGGAAGCAGCCAAAACTGCAGTACCCTTCGTCATCCTTCTCTGCGTGTGGATATGTGTGAAGCGTTTTAATTCAAAGAGAATGTCTATTCATAGAAGGTCCAAGACCTTTCGAGAACTATACAGTGGTGATCTAGCATTGAAGAGAGTGTTTGACCTTTATGAAGCTGAAACAAGCCTAGCACCACATTTCACAAAACGGATTCTCTAATGAAAGGATTTACTTGATGATGAGCATCTTGATTTGAAGAAGTTGTAGGTAGGTTTGACATTAAATTCGAGATTTCTTGTTTAAAATTTGACAGTGAAATCATACAAAGTATCAACAGTATATGCTTGATCCCATATCACGATCCACTGAAGCATCAGCATCATTACAAGAAAAACATAAATTAGCGACGGAATTTTTCGTCGCTAAATATAAATAATTTCGTCGCTAAATGAAATAGCGACGAAAAAATTCTGTCACTAATTTCACTGTCGCTAAGTCATTTGTGACGGAATTTGAAATTCTGTCGCTAATTAGTGACGGAAGGTTCCATCACAAAAAAAAATTCCGTCACTAATTCTAAGGATAGCATATTCTGAATTTGTGACGGATTAATGATGGAAAGTTCCGTCACTAATTAGCGACGGATTAGTGATAAAATATTCCATCACTGATATAATTTTTTATTTTATAATTTTTTTAAAATGTAACCTTAATATTAATTTACTACCTATTCAGTAATATATAATAAAAATATAATATAATAAAATAAAATTAATTGAAAATAATATTATTATTAAATAATAAAATTCCCCTTTTGTTTAAATATTTCTTTTTATCTAATAAAAAATATAAACACAATAATATTCAATTAAAAAATAATAAATATATTAAAATAATTCTTAATTAAATAATAATTATTTTAAAATAAATTATAACAACTCTCAACAAAACAAGGATTATAAATCTTTAGCAAAGAATCTTGGGTCTTCTCTCTCGCCTTCCATTCCCCCCCCCCAAAAAATTATTTTTCTTGATTGTTTTATTTGTGTGTGTGTGTGTCTCTATGACCTTCATACCCTAAATCTAACATATGATGCCTATAAAAGCTGGGGGACATTTCTCTTGCTAAGCTGCTATTTTTTCGCTATATATTTTAGTAATGGAGTTGTCTCTTATTATTCTATGATTTTCTTGTAATGTATGCAAATATGGTGAGTGAAAAGTTCTAAAAACCCTCAAACTCAGTACAATTGAGACCATCTTAATTTGAAAATTTCACAATGTTTTGGTGTTTACTACATTCATTGGTTAAAAAAAAAAATTTTTTTAGTGAAATCTTTTAGTGACAACTAAAAAAAATTGTCACCAAAAGTATATATTTAGTGACAACTTTTCCTAGTCATTGCTAAAAGTTGTTGATAAAATGTAATTCTTATTTTTGCAAAAATTTTTAGTGGCGACACCAAATAAGTTGCCATTAAAAGCCTTTTAAAACAACAAATAAGTTATCGCTAAATGTCTTTTATGATTATTATATACTACTAAATATCTTTAAATTTAATTTAAAAGAAATAAAAAAATTAATGTGTAAAAATGCTAACAGTGACTTTTAATGTTGCTACTAGATCTAATTTTTTTAACAACAAGAGTCACCATAAAAGGAATTTTTGCAATAACATATTTGGTCACCACTATAATGTGACAACCCTAACTTCTAATCATTATAATTGAGGTTAAATAAGTTATTAATAACCATAAACCAGGGTTACATGACATTAATACTAATTACATTCTGAAAATGCAAGGAAATTTGAACCCTAGTTTTATTAGAGTCATCAACCATATAATTACAAACACTCACATATATCAGGGAAATAAACATTCATTTTATAAGCCTTGATTCTATTACTTATCAATTCCAACTCACAAGAATCTTCTACAAATGTTTCTTTGTCATCCCTTGAGATTACCATATGAAAAACCAAGATTGCTTGGTTAATATAAGGGTTTCAGGACGTTCGCCGTGGCTAAATTCCCCGTAGTCTCGGCCAATTCCTCTCAGTTTCACTCCTTCCTTCGTTACTGATTCCCGCGGCAAGGAAGTCTCTTAGAACCTACATGGCGTCAGGGCGAGGAAGTCTCCTAGAAGCTACCTCGCTCGCCTCTCACTATTGGCCGCAACCAATTCCCTCTTTCACTGTGGCTAAGTCCTCTCTAAAATGTTGGACAATTCTTGATAAAGTTCACCGCGGCCAAATCCCATTTAGCCACGATGAATTATCCTCTGGACGACTCCCAATTTTGTCTTTCACATTTTGCCACGGTGAATTGCTCTCTGATACTCTCCCTAGGCAACTTTGCCTCTATTGGCCTCGACTAACAATATTTTGGTCGCGACTAAATGCCTTTTGATCTTACAACTCCTAAAATCTTGTCTTATATTCTCCACTCTCTATCTAAGGGTTCTTTAGGGCCACTCTCCCACTTGTTATGAGATTCTAATAGCATCTATCTAGTTAATTCGCCCTAGCCATTATATCATTACCCATCCCACATTTAAAGGTGAATTCTCCTACTCATTCATTGATTTTATAACAGCAAATTTATAAATTTCTCGCAATGGTCATTCAATTATGTTTTCATCAGATAATTCATGCATCATTAATTCAAATCAACAATCTCATATAACACATGATGACATTCCCAATAGTAAACCATATCATGAATTCAACAAAGTTCATATATCAGATACTATAAGTTCATACATCCTAAACCAAGCTATATTAAAACTTAACTCCTTAATAAATACATTCCAACTAATCAAAATATAAACGCCTACACTTGGCAATATGATTACATGATGATGCTGTATAAAAGATTAACAAAATTGCATCTAATTTACTCAGATTAGCTCAAGTGTAGCTTCCTCCACATATGGCTAGAGCTCATGGATTTTCATCAACTTGCTTCCCTTTATCCTTATCCGAAGGGCCTTCACCTGAAAGTATAATTCTATGAAATGGGATGAGATGCAAATTTCAGTAACCAAGGCAAATTCCATTCATATATTCCAGTTCAATTAACATATATGCATGATTTCACATAAGCATAAGAAAACATACCAGTTATATTAGTAAATGAAACAATTAGGTTATCATGATTACTATCTCATATTAGTAATCATATTTTCACATGTTAAAGGCCAATAACACCGAGAGAGGCCCGTCCACATCACCTACTCCCCATTGAGCACAACCAGGGCTCAGTGCATCTGGGGTTTGATCATAACCCAATGCTCGATCGAAGCACATGCACAAGTGGCAACCACACCCTAGCTCCACCATAGACTCACAAGGTCCAATCACAATACAATAAATAGCCAACCAATTCATTCAATATTTCAAATTATTCATGTACAGTAAATATGAAATTAAAACAAATATATATATATAGAATTAATATAGTCTCGGTTACCTCACTTGTAACTAATCCTCTAAGAGCCAATTAAAAGTTACTTCAGCCTATGGATACAAAACCAAGCCATTACTACCCCTAATCACAATTTGTATAAGCAAACCTATCACTTAAAAAGTTAAGCTATATAGGACTACTCAGAAACACTTACCCAATCACCACTAAACCAAATTTAGATTCGGTTGCTCCTAGTCTAAAAACCTTAAAAACACCTCAAATTTTGAGTAAATTCGCATAAAAACAATACCCATACTATAAATCAGCTATAGGGGTCTCAAACTAGTAAAGAAAGTATCAAAATAGAGAGTTTATACTTACCTAATAACATCCTTAGTCTCAACCTACGAATCTTCATCATGGAGATATCAAATAGCAAGTTTCAGATTTTGGAGTGTGGGTGAAAATGCTCCAAATGAAAAATTAATCAGGCCAAAATGAAGAGGAAGAGAAGGGGATTAAGTTATACAACTATTACCTTGCCTGAATCTTACTCTGGAAGTGGGAAAAGGTAGAAACATGCCAATAACCTTAGCCTCTCTTTTGGACCTCCGAATTTTGTGTGTGTCTCTTGTGGTTTTGCAGAATGAGGGATGGCTAGGTTAGTTTTTAAGGTTTAAGTTGGGTTTTCTATGGGTTATAGGCTGCTCCAAGATCCAACTCCAAATGGGCTTCAGATTTTAGCTTTGTTGGACCAGCTTTAAGGTGTTGGGCTGTAGAATTTTATTAGGCCAGATCTAATTTTAAGAACTCCATTGTTTTGGATTTGCACAAGGTTTATTGGGCCATTTGTAAGAGCCTATACAAGGTGGATCTTGGGCCTCTATCACATTAAATCAGATTGGGCTACACCTAACTTATTGGGCTTCCATTAGCCTCTTATCATGATATCTTACATTAATTTAGGCTTAGATGAAGTTTCTATCCCAATTAGTTCTCAACTCATATTAATAATTTATCTCTCAAAATTTTCATCCACTTAACTTATCCGATTATTCTATATTAATTATTCTTAGTTAACCCAAATCCATGATTAGCACCTTAATTAATTTTAGGGTGTTACATATAATGTCGCTAAAAAAAAGCAATTAGTGGCAACCTATAAATTTTGCTACTAAAACATTTTTATGGGAAACTCAATGGAGTTGCCATAAAAAGCTCTTAAAATTTTTTTCTACGAATAAAAAATTACAGTGTAAAAATTTATAATGGCAATCTCGTTAGGTTGCCATTAATAATTTTCCAATGACAAATGTATATTACCACAAAAAATAGTTTTTGTGTTGACTTTAGTGGTGATCAGTGAGAGTCACCACTAAAACCTCTTTAATAGCAACATATGGTTATCATAAAAAGAAACTTTTGTAGCAACTTGTGAGTATTGCCACTAAAATTTTTAAGTGGTGACTATTTTGTCACTGCACAAACTATAACAAAAATTTCACTGAAAAAAATGCTTTTGTGACAACTTGTAGTGACAACCAAAAGTGTTACTAGTATAGCTTTCTTGTGGCAAGTAATAGTAGTCACCACTAAAAAGTTGTAGTTTAAACAATGTCAGTTGTTCAATTTTTTTCATTCCCCTTCTTCTAAAATGTAACATTCTTCACTTCTTCCTTCACCTAAATCTCATCCTTAATTTTTGAGCCTTCTTTAGTGTCCTCCTTTTTTTCATTTGTCATTCGTCCTTACTTGGTGCTTTGTTGTTCTTCTTCATTATTTGTTTTCGTTGTTGCTATGATGCTTCACTATTTGGGTTTGTTCAAGACTCACAACCCACTTTTTTGTTCGTGTTTTGGATCTTCATCTTCGCAACATTTTTCACTTCAAATTCAACAATCTATTATTTCATTATGGTCCAAAGTCCATTGATGCTTTCTATTTTGTTCAATTGGCATGTTATGGCTATGTCTATTTTAGCTTCTTCTAGTTCCATTCAATTTTGTTTTTAATAAAGAAACACTTAATCCAATTTAGCAAGATTTTGTTACTATGTTCTTCAAATGCAACTTCATTTTCCTCAGTGTTCTATTAGGGTGTTTTGGTTGCATTTGATTTAGCTTCTTCTAGCTTTATTCATTTTTTATTTGAGTGCTTCTAGCTTTATTCATTGCCTTAGTGTTTTTAGCATCTTCATTGTTTCATTTTTGTACTAGGCTTCTACATTTTTAATCTTCATTGCTTCATTTACGCTATTTAAACTTTATAGCTTCGAGTAATTGTAAGTTTATTGTCCCTTTAAAGCTTGTTTTATCAATTATGTTATAATTTTAAGTGTATTCAAGACTTAATTTACACTTTAAGGAGTTAACTTGTTGAATATATATATATATATATATATAATATTAGTATCCTAATAACCTTCACCTTAGCTTGTTTACAATTTTTATTAGCTTGCTTTGTCTTATGGCTTTTATTGTCTATGTTGTGTTCGATTTGACCTTCCTTTTATCTATCAGGTGTAATTTTTAGTGGATATTTAGTGGTCATCTAATAACCTTCATATTAATTAGAATTGTTAAAGTTTTATTTTAAAAATGTTTTAAAACCTTGTGTTTGTTATAGTTTTGTAGTCTTTATCGCATCACAACATGTTCCTTGCTTATAAATCTCCATCCACTGAATTGTCTTTTACTTCATAATCAACATGTTACAACTTTCATGCAACTAAAAATGTAAAGTCAAACTCTCATGGTTCTCTATATTATGCTATATCATTAATATAATGCTATAGAAAATTCTTGCTATAATTATCTATTCCTAGCTTGGGATTTAGGTTAAAATTTTTCTAATAATGCTTGTTATGATACTTTGTCCCTAGCTTGGGATTTGAGTCTTAAAATCTGCACCTATATTATATTATTAGCATATTGAATTATGTCAAACATGCTACATCTTAGGTTTTAATTCTTACGCTTGGATTATGCTAATTGGCGTATTGAAATTCTATCAAATATGAATATAAATTTGTGACTAATTTCTACTCTTAGATTATGTTAATTGACATGCTAAAATTATGTCAAGGATTTTTAGTAAATATGAATATAAATTTGTGACTAATTTCTACTCTTAGATTATGTTGATTGAAATGCTAAAATTATATCAAGGATTTTGCATCTTAAGTCTTCAATTCTACACTTAGATTTGTTTATGGAAGATAATTGATCAAAAGTAAAGTTTCTTTCATTTCTCTATTACATCGTAGGTCTTAAATTCTACATCTTAAGTCTTCAATTCTACACTTAGATTTATTTATGGAAGATAATTGATCAAAAGTAAAGTTTCTTTCATTTCTCTGTTACATCGTAGGTCTTAAATTCTGCATCTTAAGTCTTTGTCTTGCAAAGGTCTGGATGGAAATGTAGGACATAATGATGGATAAAAGTTGGATGCACATAAGGATTAGAGTGGATCCAACATATTGACGTAGAGTTAGTGAGATTCTTTAGTGGGCATTTAGTAAGCCATTGGTGACTAGTATGATTTAGTGCCCATGCATTTGGTGTAGGACTATAGCATGGAAGCACATGAGTGAAGTTAGCTTAGATATATTTAAGAAGGGTTTTAGTGAGTGATATTGTATGGGACTCTCATATAAAAGTGATGAAGTAGTAGATGATCATAATGAGAAGAATGACATCATTGACATGTTACATGATACGTGTAGGTGAGGGGAATTGTGGCTTAGGATATAATGAGCTGCCTAATGTGTAGGTTAGGTAGTTCTTTTAGTTGTAGGAAGGTGCTCACATTAGCCTCTATCTAGGCTATAATAAGGTGTCAAACCTGTCATATATAGTCAAGCTTCTTCATTTGAAGCGCCTCAATTATTGAAGCAATAAATCTATAGATGTGTTGTTGAGTTTATTTAGGGATGCTTTTCCCAAGGGGGGATGAGTACCTAAGTCCCATTATGAAGTGAAGAAGGTGGTTTGGGCACTTAAATTAGATTATACCAAAATTGATATATACAAGAATAATTGCATCTTATATTGGTGAAAGCACACCAATGTGCAATCATGTCCTAGGTGCAAAGTTTTGTATGGAAATCAAATGGTCACCGAGGGAAGAAAGTATTACATAAGTGTTAAGACATTTTTGTAATAAAGCCTAAGCTTCAAAGGTTGTGCATGGCTCGCTAAAGTGATAAGATGACGTAAAGAGGAATGCATTGATGATGGTATGTTAAGGCATCCATTTGTCTCCATTGCATGGAAATCATTTGAAAAATAACATTTCAAAGTCTTTGATGATTCAAGAAATGTCCGATTGGGTCTAGCAAGTGTTGGATTCCAGTTGTATGGAAATATGAGTGCTAGCCATAATATGTGGTCAGTGGTACTAGTTTTGTATAATTTGCTGCATTAAGATTATATAAAGCGCCAGTACTTTGTAATGACACTTTTGATTTCAGGTTATAAGAGTGCTGGTGATGACAAAGATGTTTACTTATAACTAATGATTGAAAAGCTATAGGAATTATCAGAAGAAGGGGTTGAGACTTACAATGCCCACTCATAATCCAATTTTCAAGATGCATGCAACTACCATGTGGACCATCAATAACCTCCTAACATACTAGAACCTAGGTCAGGGGTAGCTTGCATGCCTTTATTGCCACAAAGACATGCATTCAATTTCTTTATGTAACAAGTTGTGCTACATGGGCCGTCATTATTTCCTACGAACCAATCATCCATCGCGTTGAAATTCAGGGCATTTAATGGTAAAGTCAAATATGTACTTACACTTGCTCCTTTAACCAGAAATGAAGCACTTATACAATTATAGGCATTGGGCAATGAGACTTTAGGAAAAGGTCAAAAGCGAAAGTATGACCACACAAATAATGCTTTCAATTAGAAGAAGAGTATTTTGTTTCCTCAATTACCCTATTAGAAGACCCTTATGCTTGGACACAACCATGACATCATGTGCATAGAAACAAATGTGTTCTGTAACAACCCTAACTTTTAATCACCATAATTAAGGTTAAGTACGTAACTAATAATCATAAATCAAAGTTGAAAGTAATTACGACTAATTATATTCGAAAATGTAGGAAAATTTGAACCTTGATATTATTAGGGTCATTAATTAGACAACCACAATTATTCGAATGTGTAAGTGAATTTAATCATCAATAAGGAGCCTTTAATTCTTCTATCCATCAATTCCAACTCACAAAAAGCTTATACAAGTGTTTCTAAATCATTATTTAGTATTACCATAAGAGAAACTAAGGTTTCTAGGTAAATATAAGAAATTGAGCACCTTAGTTGTAGCTAAATTCTCTTGCGCCACGGCTAATTACTCTTGGGTTCAACTTCTAACACCTTCACAAATTTCACGCATTTCGCCACGGTCAAATACCCCTTTCACTCCGATGAATTATCCTCTGTAACACCACCAAACCTGTCTCTCACACTTCACCACGGCTAACTTCATTATTTGCTGCGGCCAATTGGTCTATGTTTTCTTCCCTGGCAACTTCGTTACATTTAGCCGAGGCCAATTAAATTTTGGTTGCGGCCAATTACCCTATGTTACTCTCCCTTGGCAATTTTGTTGCTTTTGGCCAATTCCCTTTTGTTCCTATAACTTCCAAGATTTCATCCCATGCTCTCCAATTCTTCCTCTAGCAACACTCTAGGCCACTTTAGCTTAGTTTGTGAAGATTTAGTATCTTTTTTTTACCTAATCTACTTAACACATATATTATTACCCATTTAAAACTCAAATGTGGATCCTTAACCCTCTAGCCACCATAAACCAGTGAGTTCATAGATCAATGATAGCAAATAGTTCATACACTACTCACATTTCCATTCAAACATAAGTCCCATTAGAAATTCCATATATCACTAGTTTAAATTAACATTTGATGTATCAAATGATTACAGTCCCTATGCTTGACAATTCATGATGCAATGCGGTAATTATATAAAGCTAGTAGTCTAGTTATATAAATATAATCTAATAAGGTTTCCACACCTACCTACTACTAAACCATATAATAAGTTTTCATTAATTTTCTTCTTGCCACTAAGAGGTCTGATCCCTGAAAATGTTAACCTACAATTGGGGTGAGATATACAATCTCAGTAACAAGAGACAAATTCCATATATATGTATAAATTAATCAATACAATACAATTTCATATCATCAATACCAAAATCATCAATTTAATTTGCAAATGAACTAGTTAAACTACCAATGACTACTATCCCATACTAGCAATCATACACAACATGTTAATGACCAATAACACTGTGAAAGGTCCATCCATGGCACCTACTCCATAATGAGCACAACCAGGGTTCAGTGCATTTGGAGTCTGATCATAACCTTGTACTTGATCGAAACACATGCATAGGTGGTAGCCGCTCTACAACTCCACCATGGACTTATAAGGTCTAATCACAATAACAATTCAAGTAGTCAACTAATCATTTTGCATCTCAAAATCAAACATGTGTAGTAAATATCAGATTAACATGGGCATATATATGGAATTAGGAAAGTAACCCCAGTTACCTCAATGAAGCTAATTACTCATCCTCTAGCTACTATCATGATTCAAAGCATACTAGGCATAACATGAGCATAATCATCATTATTCAACTACCATTAGTAAGGAATTTTTCTATCCACAGATTAATTTTAACAAGAGTACATTAAGAACTTCTTACCTAAGCTTCTTAAGGGTTTATAACACTAATTCAAGGTCACAACAATAAGAACTCACAATGGGTCACTCCTAACATCTCCATTTTCGCACATATACCAGCCATGCACTAAAAGTCAGTCCAAATAATAGGAATTTCGTACATCTTATAAAAGAAGAGAAATCACTTATCCATACATCTAAGAGGTTAAATGGATTGAGTTGATCCTTAACTACTAAGAACATACCATAGAACATTCCTAAATTCGGATTTAAGTCATCAAGCCCAGAAAATTCAATTTTTTACCTTCATCTCCTTATAATTTCTCAGAATAGCAAAACCCATTATGAAAATCAACCTTTAGAAAAATTTTTCAGTAAAATAATACACAAAATGAAAGAGAAATGCTTATCGAATCATCCCTTTAACCTCTAACTCCGAAAATCTTGTAACAATCATCCAAGAACTATATTTCATCCTAAGAAGAGATGAAAAATTCTCAAAATGACAAACCAATCGAACCAAAATGAAGAGGAGAATGAGAGGGACATGTTTTATATAGATTACCTCGGCCAAATCTTCTTCTAGAAGTGAGAAATGGTGGAGGAATGCAGAAAAATCCTAGCCTCCCTCTAAACCTCCGAATTTTGCTTTGCCTTTTATGTTTTTTCTGCAGAATGGGGAGGACGCTGAATGTATTTAGGGTTTAGTTGGGTTTAAGTTAGGTCCCAAACGGGTTATAGGTTGACCCAAAGGCCCACATCCTCATGGGTTCAGATTGTTATGCTTATTAGGCCTTATTTTATGAGTTGGGCTGTAGAAATTTGATTGGGTTAGGCCAAGTTCCAAGAATCAATCCAATTTGGGTCAGCATAATGTGTGTTGGGCTAACTATAAGGGCTCATGTAAATTAGGTCTTTAGCCTCTATTTCACTAAATCAGATTGGGTCATTGCTAGGTGATCTCTCTTTGCCCAAGTCTCATGATAAGGAGTTGGGCTTGCTCCTAAAATTATTAGGCTTCTATAAATCCTTATCCATGGCTTACATGTCCATCGACGATGGGGATGCCAAAAACTTACTTAGTAAGGATGACAAGGATAACATTAACAACAACCGAGATTAACTAAAAGCTTATCCATGCTTGTGACTTAGTGTTTTTTACATTTAAACTGCCTTACATTTTTATCATCTACTTAATGTTTGCATTTGAACTATTATATCTCATATTGTATTCTCATTGTGTAGGAAATGTTTAGTGTTAGATGTAGATGGAAAGGAGGACAAGGTGGAAGAATCATCGGATATGGCATTGGTCGTGATATCACCTTTGCATCTAATGGTACCATTGATCAATGATGTACTTACACATCATGGAGATCTACAGCCTGCACATGACGCTTCTCCACACAAGCAATTGTCCCTTATTTATAGTAGTGCAGGTATCGTCTAATGCATCTAGTATACCAATGGTTTAACTCTTTTCCATATATTTATTTATGTATCAACAAATAACTTTTTTCTTATTCTTAAATAACTTCAACTTCTTGCAGCACTGTCACACTCATAATATGATCACATGGCGTCAGAAAAAGAAAAAGAAAAAAAATTATTTTAAAAAACAAAAACAAAATGAAGTAAAGTCATTATTTTAATTTTTTTAAAAGTAAAACTTTGGAAAGATCTTTTTATAAGAAAAAAGATGGTTTACAAATCATAAATAGATTTGGGAGTTAGTTATGCGTAGAGAGTATGTTAGCCACCCTACAACACTCGTTCTAAGAAACAATTACCCTAAGTCAATTATAAAAAAAAGATATGGTCTTAATTTTATTTTAATTACCTTAATCAAGACATATACAAAAAGGGAAAAGGAAAAAAAGAAGGAAAAATAAAATAAGATAGAATATTTAAAAAATAATAAAAAGAAAATAAAAGAAAATATTTACAAATGTAAAATAAAATATTCACAAAAATATGAAAAATAAGATATTCATAAAAATGGGAAATATATATATATACACAAAAATAAGGAAAATAAGAAAATTATAAAAATAGAGAAAATAAAATAATTGCAAAGAGCAGAGAAAATAAAATAATTACAAAAAATCAAGAAAATAACATAATTACAAAAAACAAACTTAGCCTAGAAATGTAACCTAGAGCCTACGTACCCAGTGAAGGGATCAAAACTCACGTAATTCAAATTGGGATGGAAATACATGTCACTGGGTTGGTAGTTTTTATTTTTATTTTTTGTGAAAAGAGTAAAAAATAAAATTAATTTGATTTTATAAACAAAACAAATTTGCATATTGGTTTGTGTATTTTAATTTATGAAGATCAGGTTAATCTCTTTTGCTTGCTTTCTTGTAGATTTTTATGTTCTAGATTTTTATTTTTAAATTTTTTTTATAGATTTCATATTATTATATTTTTTTAAGATAGAAATGACTTAATAAATAAACCAACTTTAAATAAGAAAAAATACAATAATAAAATAAAATGAAATGTAAAGTAAAATAAAAAAAATAAAATAAAATGACCTAAAAATCAAAATATAAAAAATAACAAACAAAAAATAATTAATGATGAACGTGTATTGTGATTATCATTTGAAAACAATAACTCCAACACATATGATAGGTGAAGGCAACAATTATGTAATGCAATGCATGTACTTTTGCCATATTAGCTTTGCATTGCATGCAAAAGCATAAAGCCAAGCAACAACATGTATCATTCATGTTTACCAATTGAATGCCAATGGCTTTTGTTCATTTTTCCATTTTTTTGGTCAAAGTGAATTCAACACATAAGCTTATATATCCATAATTGAAACAAGTGCCTCTCTAGTTATTACCCTATAAGCTATAATGCAACAACCAAACACTAACCCAATCCTTAGCAATATAACCAATCACATATCAAGTTAGCATGCTTAATAACCTTAACCTCATTCTCACAGTGCCATGTTTAGCTTTTTCTTTCAGTAATTATTCAACATTGGTGGCATCATACAAGAATGGGTTCTCTTTATGAATTAAGAAATTTTGAAAATGAACATGTGCAATAATATTCACCTTGAGCGAAGCTATAATACTCGAATTTCACAATTTCATATTCTCATCCTCTCTGCTTCAAACTTCTCTTGATTGTCCTTGGTTGTACTTTTTTTGCTTTCTCTCACTCCTCTCTCCTAGTTCTTCCCTATTGTCTTTTAAAAATTTTGTTGTTGTTTTCTCCTTCCAAAATATTGGCCTTCTTGTCTCAATCCTATTTTACCCTTTTATAGACAAATACTAAGGTTTTCTTTATAAGAAAATTCTAAATCATTATTTAATTCTCCCTTCTTAAAGTTATGGCTAATCTAATATCTCTTTTTTTTTGGAGTTTCCTATTTCTAGTGTTCCTTGTTTTTTAAGAAGGGATAAGCGAAATGTCTTAATTTTTAAGTAATGTGTATTGGGCCATTTTTCCTTCTTTGGCTTAAAACAAAATAAGACATTGAGAATTTTACCTTAGACTTTTTTTTCGATTATTTTATTAACTTGAAATTAAATTAAACTTGACTAAAAAATCAAGCCCAATTCTAATGACTTTTCTTTTTTAATTGTTTTATTAACTCAAAACTAAATTAAAATTAACCCAAAAATTAAACTTGACTCTAATAACAGGAAAAATAAAATGGCCTTAGTAGTAAGGATGAATTAAAAATTAAATAGAAATTGAAAATAATGATTTTTTAATTTAATATTTTTTTTAAAAATACTTTAACAAAATATGATGCTTATAATTGTAGGGGTGTGCAAAGTAGTCCTAACCCAATTGACCTGTCCTAGTCTGATGCACAATCGGGTCGGGACAAGTTAGGAACTTTTTTTTAAAAAAATTGCAACAAGGTCAGGTTGGGATAATATTTCGGGTTGGGACAAATTTTACGATAACCTTTTGGCCCTATCGGGCCTAGCTTGGCTTAGCCTGAGGTCTATATGTATATTTATTTATATATAAAAAAATAGGAACTAAATTGAAATGGATTATTTTTTAAGGTCTTTTTATAATTTTAACTAAAAAATTTTAAACATATTTTATAAATTATAAATAACTAGAGAGGGCAAAATTTATGTTAGAACTCTGTTAAATATAATTATCACATTTATGTGAGAAAAATAAAATTAAAAATATATATTTTTTCAAGTTTTAACTATTATATTTACATTTTTTTTATTTTCTCTCTTAAGTTTATATTTTTTTCATGTTTATTGTATAAATTTTAAAAAAATATATTAAAAAATAGTTATATATTCAAAATAATTGAGCAAATATAAAAATATAAATTTTTAAAATTAAAAAAATTTCTAAAAAAAAAATTGGTCTGACCTAACCTGAACCTGGCCTAGGATGAATTTTTCGTCTGGAAATTGAAATCGGCCTAGGACTCAGGTTGAAGCAAATCCCGGCTCATGCCACTCCTATATAGTTGTCCCTCTTTCCTTTTTTCTTTAGGTAAGAATAGTAAAATGTAATTTTTGATATTCTTGCCTAAGGAATAGTAAAAATAAGAACATTTATTTTGTCCTTAATAACTTGATTGCCCTCGACATAACTGGATAGCTAGACTCAATTTAAAAGACGCAACTTGACTAAATTGGACAAATTGACCAGATTAGACCTAATTTTAAAGACTTGAGTGAATTGAGATAGGCCCAAGAAGCTACTCAACATGAGTAGACTACAAATGAACTAAACCAAACTTAATTTAGAACTTGAAAGTGAAAGAAAAAGTAACCCAAACAAAATATGACATTGACGGGTTGCCTTTCTTTATTTATTTCTTAAGTGAGGAAATTAAAAATATAATTTTTAATATTCTCAACTTATGAATAAGTAAAGATGAAAACATGTATTTTGAGTGGGGAGCTAAACACTTATGAAATAGTAAAACAAACTAAACGAACTCAACTGGATATGCAAGAAGTTGGAAATAATTTTTTGTTTTGGTTATGCCTTGGCTTAAGTAAGACTTAGAAGAAAAGTAGAAGTGCTTGGTTTGTATAAGGCTTTGAAAGGCGGGTGCCTATTCTTTGCAGGGCTTAAAGGGTACATGTTTTGTGTAGAGCTTTGAAAGATATTTGTTCTGTGCGGGGCTTTGAAGAGTGTCTATTGTAACGAACAGCGAAAATCGTAAGAAACGTCGATTTCATAAAATGGTGAAATGAACAGTATAAAAGTAAGTCCCTTGAAATAAGCTAGAAAATGTCCAGAAAAATTTGGGTAGAGTCCTATGCTCCTAAAAATGATAATCATATGCTCAAACAGAAAGAAAAATAGAGCTAAGATGGTGAAATGAAATTGTTACAAAATTAGACAAAATGTAATGGTATTTTTGTAAATAAGTAGAATTTTTGGAAAACACATAGGATGACTTTTTAAATAAAAGTTTTGAATTGTCCAGGGTTCTTATGGGAAGCCCTGGGACCAATAAAGATCCTCCGATATAATTTTTTTAACGTTGATTGACCCGAATTTTGATTGATTTGTTCAGGAAGGTTTTAGCTCTGATTTGAGTGATTCCAAAGGCATTTAATTAAATTAGGAACCTAAATTTTAAGATAAAAAAAAGGTTCTAAAAAAGGAGCTAAAATAAAGCCAGAACGAAATTACCATTACAGAAGAACAAAATAGAAAAGTTTAGATTCTTAAAACTTCTTGAATGCTCTCTCTCTTTTTCATGCCTTCTTTCCCTTTTTATTTGGCTAACCTTCTTGCTGCCCAAAAATAGAAAATGTACAACTCTGTTAGGTGCACCAGAGGGAGAGAAGAAGAAGGAGAAATTCAAGGCATAAGGTATGGAATTTTGCTTGTTTTTCATGCTTTCTCTTAGCCAACCTCTTTTCCTCCTTTTCCCCCTTCTTTCCCATGGTTTTGTTGAAGATTTTAAATCTGTTTTGAGGGAAGAACAGTGGAGAAATTTCAAAATTGAAGTGATGAGGGCAAGGAAGGTGAAGAACAAGCAAGGAAAACTAAGGAAATTAAGGTATTTTGCTATCCTTTCACCTAGCCTTCTTCCTCCCTTCTCTTGTGAGCATTTCGACCTATATCTGGCCAGCCTTAAAGAGTTAAGTTTCCAACTAAACCAAGGGTGATTCTTAGGAAATTAAGGGAGAAGAATAATAATATGCAAAGAAATTGCAAGAAAATTCATTGAAATACAAGTTAAGAAAGTGTAGGATTCATTAAGATTTTGTAAAGTTTAATTTTATACATGAACTCCCTTAGTCATTTGAATGTTTCCTTGAGCCCCTAAGACCTCTAGGAACCTCCCTAAATGGTCCTCCCATTAAGAAAAAATCAAGAAGCTATTAAACCCCATTAATGCCCTATGGTTCGGCCAAACAAGGATGGCATAGCTAGGGAGAATTTTAATTTTTTTCAAACTCATTCTTGAGTCACATATGATGAATGAAGATGAGAGGATGCTTTGGGAAAAATTTAGGAGGCCTAGAGAATGGATTAGTACCATAAATTATGTAATGTGACTTAAAGAAGCAACATGTATTTAGACTCTTTGTTTTAATTGTGTAGTAACTCCAAGAGGCTTAAAAGGAGTCAAGAATCATATATAAATAAAGAGAATGAAGCCTAGAATTTATTTAAAGGATGTTGCTTCATTAGGTGCATTTTGGAACCATATGAGGTTTATAGATCAAACTAGTGTTTAAGCAAGTTGTGTAGTCTTAGAATTAATGTTATGAACCTAATTAGCTTCCTTAAATTATGTTTAGGTCATGAAAAATCATCCTCACAACTTTGTGTGTGTGTGACCAAAGGAAGGAGCATTGATTCAAGAGAAAAAGTGTGTGGTTGCTTCCAAAGTAGCTCTCTCCACCTTCTCTCATGTATGATTGCTTACTTTACTTGTCTTTGAATGTATGCATGTGTATTTTAAGCAATGAAAAATGTTCTAGCATGAGCCTATACTCCATGGTACCATGATGATACTTTATGATTCTTAAATGATGTTATGATATTTGTTTTAATTTGCTTAAGTGTGGTGAGGTCAAGAACCCTTAGCTATGGTGAGGATGAGTTAAGAACCCTTAAGATTGGTTGAGACAAAGTAAAAAATCTCCTAAAAGTGAGGTTGACTAGTAAAAGCAAGGGTGAGTCCAAGAACCTCTTAAAGAATGGATGAGGCCTATCCACTTGCTTGGCAAGCTTTTGTATGCTATAGGTGACTCTTTCAAAGGTTAAGATTGCTTCTTGAATGTTCATCTTATGAGATGTGCCCATGTATGCATTTGAAAGATTATTTTTGCATTTTTTATGTATGATTCAATGGGAGATGAACTATTGAGATTCTTTGAATCTCATCCCCTCATCTCCAATAATTTAATATGCTAGGTGAACTAAAAGATCAAGGAAATGGGAGCCAACCCCTTGGAAGATAAGAGTATGACATCCAAATGCATGATTTATGTTTCTTTAAGAGCAAATGTTGTAATCAAACATTGTATATGCCCTATGACCTCATAATCATGTGTAATCATATATGAATGAGAGTGAAAATTGTATGTATGGATATGCACATTTTGATTATGGAATGACAAATTTGCATTACGGAAGTTTATGTATGAATGGAAGTGGAGTAGTCAAAATGAGAGGGATGAGGTTTGGAACCATTTGGGTAGTCCATATAACTTATAATCAAGCTTTTAGATTTGCCCAAGAGGTGCCAAATATTAAGGGAGAACATTTGGATACTTTGGTATCTATATTGAGCCAAAAATGACCAAATTGGAACCTTATATCATTTTTTGTCCAAATGAGCTCTTCTTGATCTAAGATTTATCATGCTATTAGAGCTTGTTGAGAGTTTTTCGGAAAACTAAAGTACAAAATTTTTGAAGGTCTAGAAAATATTGAATGAATTTTCAAAGTTGGCAAAAATCTTGAATTTGGTCTGATGCACTATTCACTTAGGTCCGAAATTTTTTTCTGTCACTTAGGGGACAAATGATGTCCAATTGCCATGAAATTTTACAAACTAGATGTTACTAGTAACTTGTGCTAACTAAAATCTCCCCATTTAGATGTCTATAGAGGGAGATATGAATTTTTAAAAATTCTGCCCAATATCAGGCACTCAAACTGACCTTAGGTACTATTTGATTGAGTTTCGAGGTCTGAGTATACCTAAACTAGTCTTAAGTTATTTTTTTCCTCTAGCCAACATCTGTAGCTTTCCAGATTAGTATCATTTGCATAGATTGGATTTTTGTAGAATTAATTGGATATTTTTGAATTTTATATCAAAAACCTATGACAGTATCAGTAGGCAGCCATATCTCTACAACTTTTTGAATGTCAATCATCTTCTATATGATTTTTCATGGTATGGACATATTTTTATCATAAATTAGACATGTGTAGCTTTCCAAAATGGCCAAGAATGCATGATTTCTATTTTTTTAAAATTAGTTATGATTTTTCAAAATTTGTGACAGAAAGGAGAAACTCTAGCCGAAAATGCATATATGTGTTTTATGTACCCTTTTGCTTTCCATGAGTTGTAGGTCAATTTTGGTGATGGAAATGAGTTGTATCTATGTAAATAAATATGAGAATGAGATATATGAGCCCACATGATCCGCGGAACATCAAACGAAAAATTTAAACGTACATAATGCTAAAATATTCATTATTTTAATCATTTTCTTGCTTCCACCTTACAATTCATGATATGAAGCATGTGAATAGAATGAGAAAAGCTAAAGAGCTATGGTTTTACACCTATTTTTTATAAGGATTTGAAAAGTGCCTATTCTATGCAGGGCTTTTCAAGAGTGTTTGGTCTGTATAGAGTTTTGAAGAGTGCCCATTATGTATAAGTTTTAAAGAGTACCTGGTTTATATAGGGCTTGAAAGGTGCTTATTCTATGCAAGGCTTTGAAGAGTACTTGCTTTGTGTAGGGTTTTGAAGAGTGCATGGTTTGTGCAAGACTTTGAAAGGTACCTATCTATGTAGGGCTTTAAAGAGTTCACAGTATAAGAGTGTAATCCCTAATGATATGTGCACTATGACATGAAAAGTTTAATACAAAATATACCTATCTAGGATGTATGATGCATATAAGATGCTTAATATTTGAAGCTCGATAACTCAACTCTCTATTTGCCCCAATATAAAGCAAGGTCTATTTATACAAATGTGGGATGCAATAAGCATATGAAATGCTTTATTTAGTGAAATGTAAATTTGTATTTTTTTTCTCTACCCCAATATGAATATGTATAAAACATATGACATATGCAGAATATCAAATTATGTTCTAAATATTACTTCAATGAGAGTAAAAGTAATATTTCTGAGGCATTACCTATTGATCTTTTAAATTAAATTTTGTGACAAATGAACAATCACGTAGGCGAAGTGCATCACTTTTCTTAGGTGTGATATCCATCTAACTAGACCCTTAATACTCTTTTTCACACTTAAATTATGTGATAAAGCTATTGCATCTTCACCAATAGAACTACTATGGAATAAATAATTTTGAGTATCATTTTTGAAATCTATAGTTACCCCTCTTTACTTGTTTACCAAGTGAGAAAATTCACCAATTACGTCATCCTTGAATGCTTTGGTGACAAAATTTAGAATAATATTGGCATTAAATTGCCCATGTCTAATATTTGCCTCAAACTATCTCTCAAGCAATGATTAAAAGCTCTCAAAGGTTAAGTGGTCTAAAGAAAACATCACCCTTTATGTTAAGTAAATATTTTGATAAATATTGTTCCTTAGTTATTAATTTATTTATATAAAGCATACATGGAGTAGCCATGACATAAATTAAAAGTGAAATATAACAAAAACGAATGAAAGATTGTTAAAAGAATAATTCCCATGGATAAGTGTTCCAAATAAAGCACATTTATGGTAGAGATAACAAGTAACTTATGACAAGAAAAAGTAAAAGAATCAGGCATAAAAAGTTCTAGTAAAGAATGTCTTCTACTGTTGGTCCTTTATACTTCTATGGAATGATTTGGTGTGTCACTAGAGATATGCATTTCATCTATTATAATTAAGGATTGTCACTATTGCTTGATTTTGTATTGCCCACTGTTTTTCTATTTTTCTAAAAATTGAACTTTAGATTTTGCCCTAACTTTGCCTAGGTGTTTTCTCAAGTCACCTAGCAAGCTTTTTCTCTTTTTTGTTTTGTTTTTTTTAGCTTTAACTTTTACCTAAGCTATCCTTTTGGGTTTTCAACCTAATGAGTTTTTATTGTGATCTAATTTTTGCCTAAGTTGCCCTTTTAAGTTTTCAACCAAGTGAGCTTACCTTTTTTATCATTATTTTTTGGTGCTCTAACTTTTTCTTGGACTGCCTTTTAGGTTTTCAACTTAATGAGCTTTTTATACAAAATATTTTTTGACAGCATTTAAATTGAGTGGCTTAGCCAATTCATGACCATCTATGTTGGCCAAGACCAGCATACCTCCTGAGAAAGTATGCTTAACAATATAAGGCCTATTTTAAATTCTTTGAGTATCATTTTAGTTTGGTAAAATCCTTTTAAGAGATAGATTGCCTATTTTAAATTCTCTGGGCAAAGCTTTTTGTTAAAAGCTTTTGTCATCCTTTGTTGATATAATTGTCTATGGCATATGGCATATGGCAGTGAGCTTGCATTCATCAATCATGTTCAAATGTTTATATCAAGTTCTTACATAATCACTTTCATCTAAATTGGCCTTAATTAATACTCGTAAAGATGGAATTATAACATTAATTAGTGTAACGACATCTATTCCATAAACTAAGGAATAAAGAGTTACCCCTGTTGAGGTATGGATGGTAGTGCAATAACCATGTAGTGCATTCAAGAGCATTTTATGCTAGTTTTTGTAGGCAATCGTTATTTTAGTAATAATCTTTTTGATATTTTTATTTGCTGCTTCCATCTCCCTATTCATTTATGGTTGATTTAGTGATGAATTATGATGTTTGATCTTAAATCATTCATAAAGCTTAGTGACTTCTATCCTATTCAAGTTTGAAACACTATCTATGATAATCCTTTCAAGCAATCTATAACAACAAATGATGCTTATTTTTAAGAATTTGTAAAAAGCTTTTTGAGTAACGCTGGCAAAGGAACTAGCTTCTATCCACTTGGTAAAATAATTAATAGCAATGAGGATGAAGCATTGTTCATTCAATGCTTTAGGGTTAATCAAACTAATAACATTGATACCTCACATTAAGAATGGCCAAGGTGCCATATGTTGTGTAATGAGACTAGCAGATCATTGATTTCATTTAAGTAAATTTGGCATTTATGAAACTTTCCAACATATATAATGTAATCTTTCTCTATTGTTAATTAGAAATACCCACATTTTTGGATCTGGCCAAGGTATGACCATTTGCATATGTATCACATATGCCTTTATGAGCTTCCATCATTATTTTTGATGCCTCCTTTGCATCCACACATTGTAATAATATACCATTATGACTTCTCTTGTACATAACATTATTAGTAATAAAGAAATTCATGGCTAAGCACCGAATGGTCTTTTTGTCACTTTCAGTGGCTCTAGCCAGATATTCTCTACTTGTTATATAGGTTTTAATGTTATAATGCCACGGCTACCCATTGCATTTTTCTTCTAAATTCAAATAATAAGCTAATGAACTTATAACTTTAACTCAAAAAGGCTAGACTTGGATCTCATAGTCAAGTTGAATCATTATTGCCAAGGTGGCTAAAGTGTTAAAAAATTGATTCTTGTCTCGAGTCATATAGTGGAAATTAATTTCATCAAACCACTTAATCAATTGAGTCAAAAATTCTTGATATAGAAAATTTTTAATCCTTGGTTTACCATTCTCTAGTTACTTAATGAACTGTAATGTCTGAGTCCCCAAAAACTTCTAAACTCTTTATACCAAGATCTATAGCCGTATGCAAACCATTTACACAAGTTTTATATTCAGCTATGTTATTAATGCAGTCACACTCCAACTTACTTGTAACTAGCATTGTTTTTCCTTTGAGGGTATAATCATGACCCTAATGCCATATCCATGTGCATTGTGTAATATCTGGTCTCTCTACAATTGGACTGAAACTGATGATTTATTAAAGAAAGACCCTAAAATCAAAGGAATAGAGGCAAAATAAAATTAGAATAATAATCTAGACATCTAGAAATAAGGATTTAAAGATGCCTTAAAATCAGAGTTAAGAGAGTTAAATAAAATTATCTGAAAATACAATGGCATTTTCATAATTTTAGACAACTTTTTAAAAACTTAAAAGATGGAGTTTTAAATGGTAAAATTGAGTTTTTTAGGATTCTTAGAGACCCTAAAAACCATAAGAATCTTGAGAATAGTTTAAACACCTTTAGTGTGTATTTTAGATTATTAGTTAACCTGAATTTTAATCGGATAATTCAGAATGGCTTCGAAACTCATAAAATTGAAAGTTTATATTTTTAATAAACTAAAGGATGTAAATTTTCATATGGGAAAGATGTTTCTAAAAAAGGAGCTAAAATTAGCAAAAATAGGAAAATTGAAGTCGAAGGGCAAAATGAAAATTAAGAAAAATATTATAACTCACCCCTTCCTTCTTAAACCAGGCCAGCATGTCCTCCACACTTTAAAACAAAACCACAAGCTTCTAAACTAGAAGAGAGAGATACACCAAGGAGAGGAAAAAGAATAAGGAAAGAAGGCCAATAAAAGGTAAAAAAATGACACTTTTTCATGCCCTTGCTTTCACCAACTTAGTTCTCCTCCTTGAGCTCTTTCTTTATGTGATTTTGGCTTTTAGAATGAAGGATTTTTATGGTTGGTTTGCTAGAGGAATAAGAGAGTTTGAAAAAACTAAGTGAAGCATCAAATTTCTCTTCTAAAAGACATTAGAACAAGGTATATTTCATGGTATAATTGTACTCCACCTTACCTCCTTCTTCATGAGTTTCGGTCAAACCTAAGGCCATATAAGAGTAGACAAGTTTCGACTATAGCAAGGTAGGAACAAGGGTTTTAAAACATGAGAAATAAGAATATATAATTAGAACCAAAAGAAAAGCTTTAGAATTTAAGATATGGAAGTTAGGGTTTTAGTTGCATCTTAGGAATTATGGGATCATTGGAAGGTATTTGGAGCTATATGAATTCATGTCTAAGATATAAAGAAGCTAAGGATTTTGGGCATGCATCAAATTCCTAACAACAATTAATAAAAGTCTATATTTTCTTTTCTTATTATGGTGTCTTGGCTAAGCTATGGAAGAGGCACTTAGGGAGTGTTTTATTGAATTCTAATGAATTTAAAGACTTAGACATAATGAATAAATAATTATGGAAGTATTGGATTGAATTTAGGAGGCCTAAAATGAAAGTTGAAATTTTAAAGGCCTAAATGAGATTAATGAAACAAGTTGGTTTTAAACCCTTTTACCCAAGTATATAATGATTCATATGAGTTTCTTAAGAGTTATAAAACATGTAGAAAGCAAGAGTTTGAGATTTAGAAAGCAAAAACTAAGGGTAACTTCATTATGAACCTAAAACTAGTTGTATATAACATATTAAGTCCTAATGAGATTCAAGAAAAATAATAAAGCCTAGAATAAGTCCTATGGGATTAACTTATCTTGAAATTGTTATGTGTAGGTCTATCTACCTCAAACACTCCTAAGTGTAAATACCAAGAAAAAGAAAGTCAAGAGAAAAGTTATGGTTAAGTGGATTAGTGGCTAATTGAGTCCTTACAAGCTTCAAGATAACTTTACCTTCCTTTTTTGCATACATTTGAATGCTCGAATGAGCTTAAATGCTTGTATGTGTTATTACTCGATATTTTCATGACAAATGTTTCATTATGTTTTCCATATGAAGTATATGAGCATTATATGTATATGAAAGGCAATGAGATGGCTCCTAACTCCCTTAAGGTATAGAATTGAGTGTAGTAGCTTTTTTTTTGTCTCGAGTTAAGAATAGTTAAGCCTAGTAGAGTTTATGATGATGCCATGAATTATGTATGAATAAGTTTTCATGTTTTGTGATGCATTTGATACATATGAAGTATAAACATAGCATTCTTACATCGCATGCATGAGATGCACTCATTGCATTCTTGTATGTATGGAATTGGTTAAGATTAGCTATTAAGATTCTCCTGAATCTTACTCCTTATGCTCTCACTAACCATTTCAGGTTCACCAAGTTAAAGCCAAAATCAAGAGAGAGCTTAAATAGCCACTAAGTTGTAATAGATTATGTTATATGTATGTATATGATGCTTTACTAGTACCATGATAGACCTATGATGTATATGATGACAATATGTCATGTCTTATGATGGAACCATGTGTAAAAGTTTAAGAATAGCATTGTATATCTATTTGTGGCAATGTACATGTATTATGGTAGAATTTGATATATGGGATGACATGATGGATATATTAAATCTTGAATATTAAAGGGTTAAATCTTGATCCAATTATGTTGACATGCTATGAAATTATTAGGGGTGTCATTTATGATGAAAGAAATGTGCTTAAAGTGAAAAAAAAAACTAATTAGATCTCAAATGGTCTAAATTAGAGCTAAAGTTGATCTTAAAACTTTTATAAACAACTCTTGTGTCAAAAGTGACCGAAATGACCTAATTTTTGATTTGTCATACATTTAGACCCCTCATAGAGCATTTTGTCAAGCTAAAAATCATAATTTTAAAAGTTGTACAGAATATTTTATAGGTTTTCAAATTTGGATAGAAATTGTAATTAGGTTCTATCACTGTTAACATAAAACAACTTTGGAATTTCATATCCTTCAAGGGCTAAATAAAGTCCAATATTTATGAAATTTTACAGGTATATAGCTAGCATTATAAGCTTTATAGGGCTACTAAATTTACATAAAAAGAAGTTGTATAAAGAAAGTTATGAATTTTTGAAGTTAAAGGTATAATTGTGTCCCAGTACTATAATAGCCACTGATATGCAATGTCTTTCATAGGCCAAATGAGCTTAGATACTTAACTTTTATAGCACTTAGGTCTCATCTCAAGATTTTGTAGCCACTAAAAGCACCTAATTTGGAGTTGTGTAGCTCTAGATATAAAATTTTAAAGTTCAAGTCTACTATATGTCTCATATTCCTAACCTATGTTACTATTCTTTTATATTTGGTTAGGCAAATGAACTCAAATTTGCTTGAAATTTTTACAGTATATAGTTTACATCCTAAAATTTTCATAGATAGTTAATTTGCAAAATTTAGAATTATATAACTCAAGTTATGAATTTTTAAAATTAGTACAGATTTTAGTTTTATACTATCATTTTCGGTTCCACGATGTTTAAACATGTTCCACAAGTTATACACCATGAATTGAGCATGAATAAACTTATTTATAATGAAAATAAATTTAGGAAAGGAACACAATCAAGTTGAGCCCCTATAGCTCAAAATGACCCGTAAATGACCTGATTTCAATATTAAAATGCTTATGTATAGATGTGAACTTTGATATTATCTTCATATATTGCATGAATGAACTAGTAAAAGCTAGATATGACACATTGGTGGTGCTGTTAAGATACATTTTCCATTTCTCTTCATTACCATCTTTGTCATCTTCATCATCCTCTATAATGAATATGTCTTCATTAAGGAAATGAAAGCCCAACCACTAATATTCATCTAAAGGGTTCTTTGCCAAGTGATCTACTTTGATGCTTCCTTTTAATAGACTTTTAAGTCATGTACTTTACATCATACTCAAACAGTACCACTTGCCACTTTAAAACTCTTTCGATTATGAGTGGACTCCTAAGGATATATTTCATGGGATCCATTCTAAAGATCAATAAGGTGGTATAATAGAGCATGTGTTACCTTAACCACTAAGTTGTCCATACTAGCTTATAGCAAGTCCTTTCAATCAATGAGTAGTGTGTTTCACATTTATTAAACTTTCAGTTGCATGTTCTTTCCTTTTAAAAACATGATGTTGCCTAATACAACACCTATTGACTTTAGTAAGATTGTCAAATAGAGAATCAAAAGTCACAGGCATAGAAGGAACTAAAATTAGAGAAGTCAACAAATAATTCTTAATCTTTTTAAAGGCCTGCTAACATTTGCCATCTTGCCTTTTTATGTAAATTTTCTTTAATAATTTAAAATTTAGCTTATGAGTTGTAGTCAATTTGGCAAGGAGCCTTGCTAAGTAGTTTAATCTACCTAAAAAAATGTTGTACTTCCTTTTCTACTTAGGGAGATAGCATTTCTCGAGTCACTTTCACCTTGTCGGGGTCTACTTATATTCCTTTTTGACTCATAATAAAACCTAATAATTTCTTCATTAAAGCCCTAAAGACACATTTGTTCTCACAACCTTTCAAACAACTTTCTAAGGATTGCCACATGACTCTAGCCTCCTATAGACTTAGCCACCATATCTTCCACATACACTTTAACCTCTTTATGCATCATTTTGTGAAAAAGTGTTGTCGTAGCTCGCTGATAAGTTGCTCTAATATTCTTTAATCCAAATGGCATCACTCTATAATAATAATTTTCCCATTGTGTGATGAAAGTAGTCTTCTCTTTATGATCTTCATGTATGAGAATTTGATTATATCCCAAATAACCATCTATGAATGAATATTGGTGACTTCGTGTTGTATTATCAACTAAGAATCAATATGGAGTAATGGAAAATCATCTTTTGGGCTAGCCTTGTTCAATTTTCTGTAATCAACACACATTCAAACTTTTCCATCTTTTTTAAGAATTGGAATAATGTTTACTACCTATTGAGGATATGTATATATGTGAAGGAATTCTACTTCTAATTGTTTCATTATTTCCTCTTTAATTTTCAAAGACATATCTGGGTTCATTCTCATCAATTTCTATTTTTTGGCTCAATATTTGCAAATAAATGGATCTTATGAAAGGTAATTCTTGGATCAAGTCCTAGCATTTCTTAATAAGACTATGCAAACACATTTATATACTTTTTAAAAAATTGAATCATTTCATCTCTTTCTAGATTATCCACTATTTTAATCTCTTTCTTATCTTTTTTAGCCCCCAATTTTTTTTTTCATATGGGCACATCCTTTTATCTACAAAGTCAAGAATCTTTGCAAATATTTAGGTCAATTCTTCATTATTACATTCAGAATAATGCATATACGTGGCAACACATAAATCATTCAATGGGATCTTAGAAACCTTTGCATTAGACAAAAGTTTCAAGGAAAACAATTCCTTGGAAGAAGAAATAAAATGAAATGAATGAATGGACAAGAATAAACAAAGGGACAAGATATCAAAATAATTGAATTTTCATTGGCATAGACCACTTTCATTCATGGTTTATATAAACTTCTACCTTTAATCATGAAGAAAAAGTGTCTACCGGCTATGAGCAAATTAAAACAAAAGAACAATGTAATCAAAATAATTACTCTAAATTAATAACACTTAGGAGATCTTCAATCTCCCAATTATCTAATCCTTCTCCAAAATCATCAATCCAGATCTAAGCATTAACTCTTTGTGCGCCTTTATCATCAAGCATTGAAATACTTAGCTGATTCATCAATTCTGAAGGAGTAGAAAATGTTTTTTTGATGTGAGAAATTTTTTACATTTTATGCTTCTTGTTTCCCTTCTAACTTGTTTGTTCTTTTGTTTGATTTGCTAATTGGGTTTGTAACACCATCATTTCTAGCTCATACCCATCATGCCTTACATGCTTATATGAGGTATAGGAAGAATAAAGTGAGGTCCTCCTCATTAGATTCTTATACTTTCTTAACATTGCGATAGGGTTAAAAATTTATTTCAGTGTCACATGGACTGTGTGAGCTCATTCTATGCATCCTCATACTTAATTGTACCATTACAACTCATTCCAATCCCAAAAACATGTTTTTAGCCCATGGAAATCAAAAAGGGATATGAGACATGCATGTTCATTTTCAACCAGCCTTGGCCTCATTTCTGGGCAAAGTTTGGAAATTCATAATTAAATATAAAAAAATAGACAACATGTGATCTCAGTCATTCTGGAAAGCTTGGGATGTCTAATTCATGATAAAAATATGTAGAAGTCTTAAAATCCCACACACAAAGCGTTTGACATGCAAAATCATCTGGAGGTCGGAGGGGGTCCTGCTACTGTCACAGTTTACTGATATGAACTTCAAAAATTTTTAACTAATTCCAAAAAAATCCAATGCATACAAATGATACCAATATAGAAATATGTGTATGTTAACTAGAGAGTAAAAATATCTCTAGATTAGTTCATAAAGCCAAACTCTCAAAAATTGATGGACAGTACCTTGGGTCAGGCAAGATGACTGATATTGGGCAGAAATTTCAAAAATGAATATGTTCCTCTCTAGACCTCCAAATAAGGTGTTTCTAGTTGCTACAAGTCACTGTGACTATCTAGTTTCTGCCTATAAAATTTTGTAGTCATTGGACCACGTTTACCCCTCAGATAACACAATTCCATAACTGACCAAATGAACAGTGCTGATGCAAAAACTGAAATTCTGATGCCAGATTTGAAAAATCATAGAAAATTCCACAGACCTCCAAATGACTTGATCTTTAGCTTTCCAAAAAGCTCTAGACAAGATCTAGTCACATGCCAAATTTCAAGGCAAGAAGAGGTCATTTGGTCAGACTTAGACATCATGGGGCAAAGTGACCAATTTCTCTTGCTAAAGAGGGCTCCAAGGGTTCAAATTGGCTTCTCCTACTTCTAAGACTCTATGAGCACGTGGGAAAGCATCAATGTAGGCTATTAAATGTAACAACCAGAAAAAGAAAAGAAAAGAAAAGGAAAAAGAAAAGAAAAGCTGAAAATTTTCGAAGACTGAAAATTTTCTAAGTCTGCTAGCTATAGTGAATGTACCTGTTCGCTATAGCCTAGCTATAGCGAAAGTGCCTTCTCGCTATAGCGAAAATGCTTTTAGCTATAGCGAGTGTGGGTATTCCATATAAAAATCAGGGAGTTGCTCGCCGTAGCGTACGCTATAGCAAAGGCGAAGGTCTAGGACTGACACGAGCTCGCCGTAGCGAGGGTTATGGCTCGCTATAGCGAGGGTTAGTCCGAAAAAGCGTGAAAAGTGAGATTTTGACCTTTTTAAACTTCCAAACTCTTCCTTTCTCTATAAACCGACCTAAGCTTCGACTAAGAGAGAGAAAAGGGCTATGGAGAGAGAGAGAGACCTAGAGAAGGAAGGAGAACAAGCAAAGAGGTAAGCAATCTTGAGATTTCCTTAGCTTTTCTCCCTAGCATGTTATTCTTCTCCCATTTGCCCTCTCTTTCTATGGTTTTAGTAGTTGATTTGGGTTTGGTTTAGAAGAAAGAAGGTGGAAAACCACTCTTGAGGAAGGGTAGAGCTCATGTAGCTTCATTTCTTTTTCTTTGCTTTCCTTCTTGAGAGCTTGAGAGAGGAAGGAGAGTGAGTGAAATTCTAGAGAGAGAATCCCTAGTTTTTTACATGTGTAGTGGGGATTTATCTCAATGTAAAGCCCCTTTAGCTTGGTGAGTACTTATTTGAGTTATGAGAGAATAATCCTATGCTCTTTGTTGTGCTTAGGCTCAAAGAAAGCAACTCCATCTAGTTGTGAGTGTGAAATCAAGAAGGGAGAAGAGAAATTGAAAGGGAAGACTTGTATTAGCTGATATGGTAGCTCTCTACTTTTTCTTGTTGCACTCTTAGATGTGTAACAATCATTGTATGTTTGTGTATGTGCTTGTATGATGAGATATGCCATTGATGTTGCCTTGATGCATTGGTACCAATATGTTTATGATATGAATTGTGGAAATTGCTCGGGTAAGGTGGTGTTAAAAGTCCCTTGAGACGGGTGAGGTGGAGCCAAAAGTACCTAAACCAAGGGTGAGGCCAATCCAAAAGTCCCAACGCTCGGGTGAGGCTAGACCGAAAGTCCCTGGAGCCTATTCTTGGCATGGCATGAAACACATATGTTGTGTTATTGTGATTTGTTTGCATGCTTTGACTGGTTTATATATCTTGATTGCTTCTTGAATGAGTATGAGCTATTGAGATTCCCTGAATCTCACCCCCTTCCCTCTCCCATCTTAACATCTTAGGTGGAGCTCAAGGAGAATCAAGTGCACACCAAAGAGTTTAGTTGAGAATGCTTAGAGAAAAGTGTAGTTTTTGTTGTAAAGAGGTGCCAGAATGAATATGCACCTATTATTTTTGAGATGCATATATATGAGCAAATGTAAACATATGTATAGATGATGTATGAGCTGTGTAAAGAGCCAAAGTAATGAGAATGTGAAATTTGGCCTTTTTGTGGCTTATATGAAATGATGCATTTTGTCCCGTAGCATAGTGAGTTTGAGTTGTGTATTATTTTGGACCACTTAAGGAATTCATATATGCTATGTTTATACTTTCAAACTTGCCCAAAAGATGCTAGAGTATGTAGGAGGTCATTTGAACCCATTATGGACCATTGCGGGTGCCAAAACCACTAATTTTGTGAGCTCCGTCAAAGTATGACTGGATGAGCTCTTCTTGATATGAAATTTAGCATGCCTCTAGAGTCTATTGAGAGGTTCTTGAGAAGCTAAAGTGGGTAATATTTGGAGGTCTAGGGAATATTTGACGAATTGTTAAAGTTTGGAAATTTTAACGGTTTGGTCATGGTACTGTGCACTAAGTCCGAAAATGAATTTATGTCATTCATAGACCAAATGGTGTCCAATTGTCATGAAATTTTATGAACATAAACTATATATCCACAGTGACCTATACCAACTAGAAGCACCTCAATTGGAGGTCTGTAGAGAGAGAAACGACTTCCTGAAGTTCTGTATCAGCATCAGGGAAGTTTCTAACCTTTGTTACTGTTCTATCAGTTTTTGAGGTCTAAAAGCTCCTGAACTCATCTGGACTTATTTTTATCCTCTAGTAACATCTGTAGCTTTCTAAATTGGTATATATTGCCCAAATTGGATTTTTTTGGAATTAATTACGAGTTTTCAAAGTTCATGACAATAAACTGCACTAGTATCAGGGACAGCCGGACCTCTATGTCTTTTTCAATGTTAATAATGGTCCAAACGCTGAGATTGTGATTGAAATTTATTTTTATGTGAAGTTAACATCCCAAGCTTTCCAGAGAGCTATGATTTGCTTGATTTCCATTTTTTTAGAATTAGTTATAATTTTCCAAAGTTAGAGCCAAAAATTTGACTTTTGGGCTCATTTGAGAAATTGCATTTTCTTGGTTTTTGGCTTTATACCCGTGGTTTATGAGTTGTTTGAGGCTATGTATAAGTTGTATAAATGGTGTTTGAGTAGAGAATGTGAATAATGGGTTCACGAGACTCACGGGGCAAAATATGACCGGTTAAACCCCGACTTAAAGTAGTGCAATACCACGGTTTTGGTCATTTTCCTGGGAAAATCATATGGAATCAAGCCTAGAGGGAGATGAGTTGGAGTTAAGTCACTATGGTGTTACATTAAAAATGGCTCAAATGTCTAACAACCCAAATTTACAAAACTCACTCTCCCATACCAACACATACACCATGCACTTAATGCCAAGATCTTACAATTCATACCGAAACTTGCTACATCATGCACTATAAGTTCAAGTCTCATACATATATATTGAGTACATCTAATTACAAGTATTCATATATGCTACATCATGTACATCATTAAATTACATCTCTTAACTTAACTACAAAATGGTGACAACATGACTTTTTTATAATTTCTTCACCGAATTATCTAGCTTCAAGCTTGGTGGCTCCCATCTCTTATCTCACTTGGTCCACCTAGCATGTTAGGATGGTGGAGAGGGGGGTAGTGAGATTCAAAGAATCTCAATAGTTCATCTCTCATTCAATCATACATAAAGCATGCAACAAGTCTCACAAATGTATGCATGGGCATATTAGCATGTGAAATCATAAGAAAAGCACTTTCAACATTTGAGTAGGCCATACATAACATACAAAAGCTTGCCAAGCAAATGGATTAGCCTCACCCATTCACTTATGGATTTTGGACTTGTTTCACCCATTCTTTAAGAGGTTTTTAGACTTAACCTTACTTTTGGGAGTCAACCTCACTTTTGGGAGACTCTTTACTTGGTCTCAACCAACTTTAGGGTTCTTAGCTCATCCTCACCATAGCTAGAGGGTTGTTGGCTTTTCTATACTCAAGAAAAGCAAAGCAATCACATAAAACATCATTGAAATACATAAGATATCATTATGCTATCATACTTTTCATAGTGCGAAACATACATATACACATACAAGACAATGTAAGCACACATCTATGCATAAGAGAAGGTGGAGAGAGCTACCTTATTGGCTAATTGATAAACACATATTTCTATCTATTTTATTCTCCTAAACATAGGCATTTTAATAATGAAATATGGCTTTAAGACTTTAATTAGATAAGATTTTGTTTTAGAAGCCATTTCTATATTTTAGGAATTTATTTGCAAAATTATTGAGTTTTAATGCATGAATTCCTTTTCAATAATTTTTTGGCTATTTCTACTTAACACTTTACATTCTTTTGTGTAGATTTCAATGGCTAAATGATGTTCAAATGAGAATTTGAGTTAGAGAAGAGAAGGGGAAGATTTAGGCCTCAATTGTACTTCTTGTTAGAGCTTAAAAATGGGAGAATGAATTGTGGTTGGCACATGAATGGGATGCTCTCTCATTTCATGCATTATATGCATGCACATTCACATGGTTATACATCAGCTACACACACATCATTCACGCTGCAGCTCACTCACAGGCACAGCATCTCATCAAGTCATAGTCCCCCATTCCACGTTACACCCACATGCAAAAACAGGGACACAAAGCTACAGGTTTCACATTGAGGCAGCACTTGGTTTGACGTGGATGATGTTTTATTTTGGGTGCAGAAGTAGATAACCACCTGTTAAAGAAGAAGCTATGGGTAGCACGAGAAGAATGAGTTGTATGAGCATTTGGAAGAAAAGAGCTATGAGCTGCACGTTGGAATGGGAAGGAAGAATAAACTAAGACATTGAGCTACAAGAAAGAGGCAAGGCCACAGTTTTAATGTCAGCAAGAAGAACAGAACCATGCAGCAATGTCCAGTTATACGTAGGAGCAGCAGAAGGAAACAACGTGGAAACAAATGAAGAGAAGAAAGAGTTGGGTGCTGGGCTAGACGAAGAAGCTTGCATGAGCTGCAGTTTCAACGTGAAAAGCTGAGAATGAGGTGAAGAAGCTACTGCACGAGTTGAGAAATAAAGAAGCTATATGGTATAAGAAGAAAAATACATGCAGAAACATGTACAAAGCCACGGGTTGTAAGTGGAAGTTACATGATAGCTGAACAGAGAAAGCAAAACGCACGAAGAAACAGAAAAGCCACGGGTTCTGATGCTTTGAGAATGAAGAACGTGCATGTGAACAGTACCACGATGAAGAAATGCTGAAGCTAATGTAGAAGAAAACTCGTGGGAAGGAAGACGTTGGAGCTGACGTGATTGCTAAAATGGCTACAGTAGAAAAGAAAAGCAAGCAACTTAGCTGAAACAAGAAGCCATGGCCACGTGAAGAATGAAGAGGAGAAACTCGAGCAAATGGATGAACAACTCAGCAGAATGCATGATTAAGCTTCCTACGTAAATAGTGCAACGTTGAGCTGTGGGTTCCGAGAAGAGGGCTAAGCACGTGAAAATGAATTAAGAGGTAGCATGATGCCACGTGATTCATTAAAGGATTAAAGTACACTCCGGCAGAATAAATGAAGCACATGCAAGGCCACGTGAGGAATAAAATCATGCCAATCCATCGAAGAAGAGATCCATCCAATCCATTCATCAGATTCCATTCCATTCACGCAACTTCATTCATGCCTCCAGATTTTCGGAAACCCTCGCCTATTTATTCACACTCCCTTCCATCACACCCCATCATTCATTCGGCGGCATTCCATCCATTCATTCACCATTTCATCTCACGTCCACCCATTCCATTCCCACTCCATTCCCATTCCATTCCATCTTCCATCCATCTCCACCATACAATGAAGTTCTAATCCATCTGTGACTAGCAAGGAAGAAGACCTTGATGCGCTTGAATCCATAGAGAAAAATTCAGAATTTTTGGCTAAGACTTCTCTATTTTTCTATACTTTTTCTCTTTCATATATTATCTTGGTTAAGTTGTATTTGATAGGGAATTTGTGTAATTATAATTAGTGGCTGGTTAGACACTAATTAGGAAGTCTTTTTGTTGATTAATTGATCTGATTAGACATTGATTAATTTTAATATTATCTAATTTCTTATGTGTGTGTTGGAGGTGTTCGATAAAATACATGAGTGAGATTATGTGCTTAAATGTTTTAATTTGAAGATTCCTTAATGTTTGACTGGTTAATTAAACATTTTAGGATGATGATTCAGAGGCTAATTAATCAGTTAATCAATCAAATTAGGTGTTCATTGATCTTAAAGACAAGATTTAATAATTTAATGCGGGATTGGGGTCTCAATTCAACGTTAGATCATTAATTTCTTGATTCTTGCATGGTAACTCAAGATAAATTGTTATGAACACAATTAGGAACTCTTAGGCTAGAATTAATTACAATTAGATTAGGATAAGGATAGTGGATACCAAGGGACAATTCCAAAGCTAGTCACAAGACCATCCTCCACCCACAATTTATATAATTAGGTAGAATTTAGGAATTTTATTTTAATTTCATTTTACTTAGTTTAATTAAATCAAAACCCCTCTTAGTTTAGAAATTTTTAGAGTCTTTTAATATTTGGAAAACTCAATTAAGCATTGAACTCCAATTCCAAGGGAGATGACCTAGGTTGTGCCACTAACTGCATATTTTATCAACCTAATTTTATTTTGAGGGTTACGCGATGAGCCTCTCACTAATCACAATTTTTCCCTTTCAATTTGTCTCCTCCCTTGTTGATTTTACAATCACCACTAGATGGAAGTGCTTCTCTTGAGCCTAGACACACAAGAGCATGGAATTACTTTCTCATAGCTCAACACTTATTCACAAAATTAGGGGTTTCTCTATAGCAAACCCTACCAAGCATATAAGAAACTATGGATTCTTTCTCTCTCTAAAAGTTCACCAACTATTCTTTCTCTCTCAGGCTCTCAAAAAGAAAGCAAAGAGAAGAAGTAAGGTATGTGGGTTTTGGTCTACTTCAAGAGGGGTTTTCTACTCTCCCTCTTCTGAACCAAGCTCAAAACCTAACTATTTCAACAATCAAAACTATAGGAAGAGAGGGCAAGGAGAGAAGAACAATATTCTAAGAGAAAAGCCATGTGAATCTTACATTTTTCTTGTTCTTCCTTCCTCCTCTAGGTTCCTCTCTCTCTCCTCCGCCCTTTTTTTCTGCCTTAGAGGGAGCTTAAGTCGGTTACAAAAAGAAAGGAAGAGTTTGGAGGCTTTAAAAAGTCAAACTTTCTTTTTTCATGCTTTTCCAGACTAACCCTCGCTATAGCAAGGCATAACCCTGGCTACGGCGAGCTCGTATCAGTCTCAGATCCCTGCCTTCTCTACGGCGCGAGTTACGGCGAGCAACGCCCTAGTTTTTGTATGGGGTGCCTGCACTCGCTATAGCTAGAAGGCACTCTCGCTATAGTTAGACCATTTCTCGCTATAGCGAACAGGTACATTCGCTATAGCTAGGCTATAGCTAGCAGACTTAGAAAATTTTCAGCCCTTCGAAAATTTTTAGCTTTTTCTTTTTCTTTTTCTTTTTTTTTTTTCTGGTTGTTACAAGGTTCATACCCTAACCCATGACAATTAGGGTTCTTTGGAAAATTAATATGTTACTTAACTCTTTGTAACTGTCTACCCAATCCTTTTTTCCATATTCAAGACCACCTTTCTCCAAAACTTTTACCATAATTTAGTTGACATTTTTGTTAATACACCTATATTTATCCACTTTAGGGTTCTAAAATGACATTTTTGTAACTTGTTTAGTTGCTTCAATATATGAAGCAAGGTTAGCTTGCTTAGCATTATCTCTTACTCACCTTTACCAATGATAATCCTTCTATTATCAATGAACTTTACCCTTTGATGTAAATTGGAAGGCACAACCTCAGCAAAATGAATCTATGGTTTCCCTGACAATATAGTATAAGAAGGATCAACATTCATTGATAGGAAATCCACTATAAACAAGTCTACACCAATCTCGTAGGGTACGCAAATAGTACTAATCAACTTTCTTTTGGAACCATCGAATGCCTTAACCACCATATCACTTCTTTCAATGTTTGATATTTCCATTGCTAGTTACTTAAACATCGTTAGCAGTAGTACATTTAAAGCTAAACCACCATCAATTAGGACCTATGCTATTATGAACTTTTTCAAAGTAATACACAAAGCCTTTGGTTGAAATAGTGGATGTGGACTTGACAATATTCATAACACTTGTACCTTTTCTAGTGTTATAGTAGGTCTCACATACAGTTTATCTAGGACCTTTTATAGAGCTCAGTGATACACCTCTGAACTCATAACCAAAGATCACATTGAAATTCGTGCTAAAGTCTTCTTTAGCTATTTTGTACCATCATACTCACTCTATTTTATAATTTGCAAAAGCTTTTCCTTAACACCTTCTTCTTTCTTGTTTCATCTTTCTTTTAGCCATCAACATTCACCTTTCTTCCTTTCATAGCTTTGTCAACATTTGTTGGAAGGTAGGCTATTCCATTCTAAATAACTCTTCTTATGCTTACTATAACGTCCAGTTTCTCCATAAACATACCAAACTCACTAGATATAAAAGGTAGTCCCCCAAATAGAATAATTTAAGGTCTAATAAAATTAGAATAATAATCTAAACCTCAAATAATGAGGGTCTAAAGCCAAGGGTGCCTTGAAAATAGAGCCAAAATGATCAGACAAAATTTAACAAACATGCAGTGGTATTTTTATAATTTTGAGTACTTTTTAAAAAACTCAAAAGAAAAAAATAAGTTTCCTGGGATTCTCAACAACCCTAAAAACTATAGGAACCCTTAAAACAGTTAAAACCTTTTTGGTTTATGTTTTAGAATAATGGTTGACCCGAACTTTGACCATTTCATTTAGGAAGATTTTATATCCAATTTGAGTGATTCTAAAGACATTTTATAAGTTAGAAACCTAAATTTTATGATAGAAAAGATAGTTCTTGAAAAAGAGCTAAAATGAGCCCAAAACAAAAATGCCAAGAAAATAGGATATAAAGGAAATTTTTAAAAGACAATTTTTAAGAAAACTTGTCTTATAAGTGGCATCCCATGCTTCCTCCTCCATTTAACTAACTTATTTTTGCCCAACATAGAGGGGAGGCCGGTAGTAACTAATGCACAAGGAGAAGGGATTAGAAGGAAGAAAGACCTAAGAAAAAGGTGAGAAAAGTAAGGTTTTTCATGATTTTTTCTTTACAATAGTTGTTCTCCTCCTTCTACTATTTCTTTCTATAGTTTCCATGAATGATTTGGGACTATTTTGGGACTAGTTCAGAGGATAGAAGTTAGAGTTTGAAGGAGAAGTTTAAAGTAAATAAAAAAGCTCTTGGAACAAACTTAGAATCAAAGTAACTTTCATTATTTTCTTGCACTTCTTACTTGTTCTCCTTCATGTGATTTTTGTCCCACATAGAGCCCATCCAAGAGAGGACAAATTTTAGTCCTAGCAAGGGAGAATCATAGGTTTTGGAGTGTGAGGAATAAGTATATGTAAAGAAATTCAACGAAGATGTATTAAAAATAAAGTGACGAAAAGTAGGGATTTTCTTGCACCTTGATATGTATGAAGCTTTCTAGTGATAATTTAAGCTATCTAAGAGTATATATGAGTTCTCAAGACATCTAGGAAGCCTCCCAAGTGCCATTCCTTTTAAGAAAGATTACAAAAGTCCATGGGTGCACAATGCTCTTCATGTCTTGGCTAAGAAAGGTCTGGCCACTTAAAGAGTATTTTAAATTATTCTAAGGCTAGAATAGAACTAGATATGATGGGAGAATATCAAAGGAAGCATTGAAAAAAATTTAGAAGCCTTGGTTTGTGAGATGAAGGTATAGGCTTTATAATAGGGCAAAAAAAAGCAACTTATAGCTGGGCTTTTTAAGATGAATGTGTGATGACTCTAAGAAGTTTAAATGGAGTCAAGAGGCTTAGATTGAAGGAAAAAATGAAGCCAAGATCATGAATTCTAAGAGTTGCATCGTTATGTCTTATATGAAGTCATTATGGAAACATATGAGAAAGTAGCTTTACATAAAGATTGCATAAGGCTAAAGCTTGTTCCCATGAGTGATTCATATCTTATTTGATGTGTTTAGGCCAAGAGAATGAAGTGCTATCTAATTCCATAAGCTTGGCTAGAAGGGAGAAGAAAATTTAAGGGAAAAGTGTGATGTTTTTAATTCAAAGTAGCTTTCTAATTTTTCTCTCATACATTGTTTGGATGTTTTCTTGTTTTTAAGTACTTGTATGTATGTTTGAGCTATGAGAAATGTTTCTAACCAATGCTTATATGTTATAGTACCATTATGTCTCTTAAAATGTATTTATGAATGTATTTTGGCTTGAATGGGTATGGTTAAGCCAAAAGTTCCTTAGTATGGGTGAAGATGAGCCAAATGTTCCTAAAATTAGATAAGACAAGCTAAAAGTCTCAAGAGTAGTGAGACTTAGTCAAAAGTCTCTTGAAAGTGGGTGAGACAAATCCAAAAGTTTTTAAAAAATTGGGTAAGGTTAAACCAATACCCTTGAGAGCCTATATTTCCCATGTATGAGTTTATGTGATCAAGAAAATGATTTATGTATGTTCATGACTAGCCTAAAGGACATGCATGCATTTTTTGACAAGTATATATGTTTGAAAGAGTAAAAAACTATTGAGATTTTTTAAATCTCACTCTTCCCCTCTATATGCCTCATTATGTCTAGGTAAGCTAAGAGGATCAAAGAATGGAGGCCAAAGGTCTTGAAACACGACACTTTGACAAAGGAGTAAAGATATTGACCTTTTAATAGTAAATTGATATCAAGAATGGTATCTATATAATATACATATGATGTAAACCATTAAGCACAAGCAAATGTATGTAACTATGATATATGAATGGAATTTAGAATCATATGAATGAATATATAAGTTTTTGCTGCTCATAAGTTTATATATGTATGTGTATAAATGTATATGGCATGGTGAGATTGAGCTCCATAATATTTTGAACTAGTTGGCATGCTTCCTTAGGCTGTGTTTGTGCTATGGGACATGCTCAAGTGGTTATGGTATATTAAGAAGACCATTTGGTACCTTATGAACCCACTTTGAACCTTAAAAGTGACCAATTTTTAAGCTAAACCAAAATTTAACCAAATGGATGCATTTTTGCATGAAATTTGGCCAATATCTAGAGCTTTTCACAGGGCTAAACAGTACCTAATTTGGAGCTATAGAGAATTTATTATGATTTTTAAAAGTTGGCTAAATTATACAGAAATAATATGAACACTATTTATTTGGTCAGTTTATATTTCTATGTCACTCATAAGCCAAATGAAATCCAATGCATATGAAATTTTACAAGTATAAACTAAACATGATAAACTTTCCATAGCAATTAATATCACCTCATTTGGAGCTTTGCAAAAGGATAAATAAAATTTTTGAAATTTTAGGTCCTAGGGCTATCCGAGAAGCTACTTGAGTTATTGTTTCATTACTTTTCATGGATCAAATGTTATTTCCTTAGTCTGGAATTATTTTTACTCATTAGTTAACATCTATAGCTTTCCAAAAAGCTATTATATGCATGATTTTGATTTTTTTTAGAATTAATTATAAATTTTCAAAATTTATATCAGTAATTGGTGACACCAAACCCAAGAGCAAACCCTTATTTTTCTGATATATGGTTCTAAACCTAAAGTGGATGAGATGAAATATAGTATCTATGACTTGTATGGATATGTTATGGATAGAAATTGATATTGGCAAGTCCATATGATCCATGAAGCATGAAATGAAATTTTTGGGCCTTACGTAATGGAATTTATTACCATTAAATATGCTTATTTTCTATGTAAGTGTATGAAGTTAGTCTTGATAATGAGATGAGAAGGCTAATGAGTAAGGTATTACACTCACTATATTTATGATAGACTCTTCCTCATCTTTAGCAACCACCCTTTGATTCAAAAGGTATTCAATAATTTCTCCATATTTCCATGGCACTGCCCGATTACTTTAGTATAGAAAAAGAGCTGACATATTTATAATTATCGAGGGTTGCTTTAGAGCAGGTGGATGGGATAAACTTGGTGTTTGGGAAAGTTTATTAATAGTCAAAGTGATTTCTTTTGCCTATTCAATTGGAATCATTTTATTAATGACAATGTCAATGCACTTCTTCTCCATCATATAGACCTCTTTATTTGATTGTCCCAAAACCATAATTCCAAATGTCATTAATTTCTTGAATGCCTTCTTAAATTATAAGCAATCATCAATATCATGTTCTATTGTTTATTGGTGATAGTCATAAAACTTTGCCCTTGGACCACTGACTATATTGCCAACCCTTTCTTCTAGTGGCTCTATTAGGTACCCAGCTAATTGAAGATAAGCAAGCAAAGTATTCATAGGTATCTTGATAATATCATGGTTTTTAGAGAACCTTAAATCCTTTTCAATGGTATTCACTTGTTGGTCATGACTTAGTAGTGAATTAGTGGCAATCATCGAATCTTCTCTAGACTTAACTTAAATGTGATTGGATTCAATCAAAGCTAACACATTTCTCTTAAAGGTAATATGATCTTTAATCGAATGTCGTGGAATACCCATATGATATTTACAAGAGATATTGGGATTATACTAGGCTAGGTAAGGTGGCTGTATTGGCTCTATATATCGTGACCCCAAGAGCTCTGCTTTTAGTATCTTCTGTTATAACTCCATATTAAAAGAATACAAATTAGGCCAAGGAAGACAGTCCTTTAGTCATACACCAATCAACCCCTCATCCTACTGCTGCTTGTTCAAGGCTAGTCTAAACTAGCCTTGTCCTTGACTTCTTTTGCTTATTTCATAAGAAATATGTTGTTGAGGAAATGGTCTTAAGGGTTGGAAATGGTTCACATCCCTTTTTTTTCTTCTTCATGCCTTGCCCCTTTTTAAAGTGACTTTCTGCCTAAAGAGGTGTAAGTTTTCCATCTCAAATATCAGCATCAATCCTTTGCCTAATTTTAATAAGATCAGTAAAATTTGTGACATAGGTTATCAACATGATCTTATGGAATGGATTTGACAGAGTTTGAATGAAATAAGAATAGAATTCAAACCCTATCATTGGAAGTTAGACTTGTGATACCATTACCCTCAACCTCCAGGCTTATTCTTTAAATGACATCATACTTATCCTCTTTAGCTGTTCTTTGGTTAAGGTGTTATCAAAATTGAATTTATACTGCTTCATAAAAACATTAGTAAGATCCCTCCACTTACGAATCTTTGAGTGATCAAGTTGCACATACTATAGTAAGTTTAACCCTATTAAGCTTTCTAGGAAGTAGTTTATCAAAATTTTTCATCCCTAAACCAAAAAGTCATATTTATGTAGTAAGATCTTAAATGATAAATCAGATTTTTCAGTGCCATCATATTTGTCAAAATTTGAAACTTTAAACTTCTTAAGAATCAAAATTTCTAAGATCAAGCATAGTTGTTCCATGTCTAATGATCCCTATAAAGTTGGTCCTCGTGTGGTATGCAACTGGTCCTTAACTTGTCCTAACTCATTTTCCTATTCTTCTTTAGCATTATTAGGCCTCTTCTTAGTATTCATAGATATGACTTAAAATGTGTACGTAGAGTCATAGTTAGGAAATTCTTACATATCCTTCATCTCATCATAAGAATTCTATTTGTTAGTCACTTGCATTTAAGGGTCTTGATCGTTCTTTTGTCCCTAAGCAATATCTACCATTTGGCTAGGATGCTCCTTTATTACAATTATCCTTGGCTGGCTTGTTCCTATTTCTACTATATTTGTAGTGACAGATGGATTATTATATGCCCTTGGCAAGCTATTAATGCTTTTCCCTTTTAAGGTATGAATTAGCATTTTCATTGTTTTGTTCATCTGAGCCATTTGGTTCTCCATAGTTGTTATATCATTATTTAGTGCAACTTTATTTTCCTCACCCCTTTGACTCTCATCAAGTTGTCATCCTTCCATAAGCTTGCTTCTTGAATGAGTATCGTAGACTCAAGTATGAGGAAGGGTCCAGTTAGATGGATTGTGTTTCAGTGGCGCAATGTTGACTTCCCTTTTTATTTCTTTCTCTCTCATTGAAAGAATAGAACAAACTTATTTGTTTTAAAAAAAATTTGTTTTTACATTTAAGCAATAATTTAGACTAACTACCTTGGCATAACAATTAAGGAGATTAGGCCTTTTGATTTCATAAAGGATTTTATTAGCCCACATAAAAAATCAAAGTTGACACCTAATGTAAGAGGGAATCTAAATCTTTGCATGATCAATGTCTACTCTAAAGCATATATGTGAGTTGTTCTTCATTTTTCTCAAATGCTTATTGCATAAAGGAAAAAATGAAGTTACCAATTGATTCAAGAAAGTAATTACTTCACATGATTAATGACTATAGGTAAAATGAGACAAGACAAAGAATTCTGAAATCTCATGTAAGTAGTTTGATCAACTAAATTACAATAGCACTTTAGGAAATTAATGATTAGAAACATTTTTCAATTCAATTACAATATCATTGCATAACAAAAAAAAAACTTAATATCTCCACTGGCATATCTAGTAGATTGATCACACCCTCAACTTCTTTGAATGTCCTTATGAACTTAGGAATGGCCACATCAATTAGGATAATTATGTTTCTGTTCCATCCATTTCTTTTTCTTTTCAACCACTTGTTTAACATGAAGAATCTCCTAAGTTTCTACAATTTAGGCTTGTCGATTAAGTTGTTCTTTTAGGTTCTGCATTATTGTTGCCTTATCATTCTTGATAGTAATTAACTTATTCATTATTTTCTTTAATTCTGTGGTGAACACATTAATTTCTTGTCAAATCTCTCTTGATTCAAAATTTTGCATTTGCCTTTCCAATGCATCCTTTTCTTTAATAGCCTTTAATAACTGAGCCTTATTACTTTGCATTTTCTTTTTTTTTTTATCCATTTTTGTGCTTCTTCTATAGCGTCCTTCAACTTTGTGTATTCCTTTCTCAACCTTTCTATTTTAGTACTCCCTAAGCCTCCTTTATGTCTTTTTACCCTAGTTGCTTACACCTACAAGATTGTACATTCATTTTATATATGATTTAGGCCTCTTAAACATTCTTGACTTTTTTTCTTCTAACTTCTTCAACTCTACATTTTTATCCTCTAGTTGTTTAGCTAATTGTTCATTGATTACTCATATATTTTTACCAAGCAAGGGATTATATGGCCTAAAAGAGGGATTAGCACATTTGGTTCTTTCTTTAAGCCATTTTTAATACTCCTTAGTCGTGGCAATAACATGTTTGCCTAATTCAGATTTTCCTTTAAATATCATATTACTCCATGCACTTGGCATATTTTGGCTTGACACGTTGGCTTCTAGGTTATTGTGATAAAAATGAATTAGGCGTGTTGCTTTTTTAGATGGAATATCTTGCCTATACACAAACTATTGATAGATGACCAATGGATTGTAATTAATATAGGTATCAGGACTTATCAAATGTACACTTTGAAATTCACCATGACAATAGATAATTTTCTCACTTTCCCACTAGGCTAGCTTCCGCCAAATTTGATCTTGCTGATTAAACAAAGAGGCCTATTCCTTCTTGAAGATGACAACATAGAATCTTTACGATTAGCAAAATCTCTAATTGGATGTTGTATGGTGTCATGCCTCTTACCTAACTAATACTTTCTCTCGTAAATGTGATTGATACTCTAAATAGTTAGGAGCTATAGACATCACTTTAATTTTTCTCCCTTTTCTTACTGGCAAAAGCTTAGTGTCAAAAATATTTTTGCTAAAACAATTAACACAGGGTTTACACGATGATTTTCCACCTTCTATAAAATACTTATAGTAGCTAAATTAATTATTCCCACTATTGATGGAAATAGCACTAATTTACATAGAGCCAAAGCAAGGACTCCTTTAAAGGTAACCTAATCCTCTTTTCCAACTAAGACTTCTATATTTTTTTGCATATTTTCTTAAAAGGCCTTCAACCTATCCCCTTTGGTGTATCTAGATTTTGCCAAAATCTTCCCCTAAAATCAATGCCACCACTCATTTTGATGGTAAATACCCAGGATAAAAATAAACTGATGTGTTCTTACCCATAATTACATTCATGAAACTCCCATATTCTTCTAAGGTAGGTGTAATCTATAATACCAAACTCATTTACTGCATCTTACTCATTCATAGATAATTTCCATAGCTGAAGTCAACAATACATAGTAAACTCTCATTTAAAAGTGCTTAAATTCAAGTTATGTAATGGTTAATTTTTTTTTTCATTTTGTGTCTCATGGACCATCTAAACACATCCATGATATTTCTCAATTGATTTACACCCATACAATTCCATTTCATCACATAAAGTGGCTAGGAACTCGAGCTTATGGTCTACACACATGAATTTCATAGTTGCTGTCTCAGGTGCCCAGTTCAAATTTTGTGTTTGAATTTTGAAAATTCATAACTAAATATAAAAAAAATCAAAATTATACAAATTTAGCTATTCTGGAAAGCTACAGATGTTAAATTTATACTAAAAATAAATGTAGATAAAAAGAGATGCACCTAGCCACTGAAATTCGATGAAACAGTAACCAAACTCATGTGACACTACTAATACTGACCTTAAAATTAAAAAATTCATAACTCTTCGCTCAGACCTCTAAATGAGGTTATCTTAGTGGCCATAGAAAGCTTATGATCTCTAATTTATGTTTATAAAATTTTACAAATATTGGACTCCATTTGACTATTGGATGACATAAAATACAAAACTGACCATATGAACAGTGTACATACTAGAATAATAGAAAAATCCTAATTTTGAAAATTCATAATAAATTCGGTAGAGGTCCGATTTTTATGCATGTTAATTTTCCAAAAAGCTCTCAATGAGCTCTACATGTCTACCATGTTTCAGGGAGAAATTCATTCATTTGGTCAATTTGTCCGGTGGGGTTCAATTTTGGTCATTTTCATGGCTTATAATGGTCCCAAGGTGTCCAAATTAGTTTGTAAGACTCTTGTGACCATTTGGGTACGTGAGAATGCCTCAAAATGACTTACTAAACATGCTTCAAAGGTGCATAAACTCAGAACTCAAAATCTTCCACTCTCATCCCAAGTTATCGATAAGTCCTAAATTGTCATGATTTTTTTAATATTTTAAAGGATTTATCATGTGAATATTGAACTTATTTTATATTTTTTAATATAAAATTAATAAATTTTAGTTAATTTAGTATTTAGTAAGTTTTGGTTTCATTTCTTCACTTTTGATCCTTTTTTTGTTTTAGTTAAGTTGTATTTTATGTTTTTATTTGTATTTTTATGTTGCTAAATGTAATAACCAGGAAAAAGAGAGAAGAAAGAAAGAAAGGAAAAAGAAAAAGAAAAGAAAAGTTGAAAATTTTCGAAGAGTTGAAAATTTTCTAAGTCTGCTGGCTACAATCTAGCTATAGCGAATGTACTTTTTCGCTATAGCAAGAAATGGTCTAGCTATAGCGAGATGCTTCTAGCTATAGCGAAAATGCTTCTAGCTATAGCGAGTGCAGGCACCCCATACAAAAACCAGAATGTAGCTCATCGTAGCGTACGCTGTAGCGAAGGCAGGGGTCTGGGACTTATTCGAGCTCACCGTAGCGAGGGTTATGGCTTGCTATAGCGAGGGTTAGTCCGAAAAAGCGTGAAAAAAGAGGATTTGACCTATTAAAGCGTCCCAACTCCTTTTTTCACTCTGCAACTGACTTAAGCTCCTTCTAAGATAGAGAAAAGGGCGAAGGAGAGAGAGAGAAGCCTAGAGGAGGAAGGAAGAACAAGAAAGGTAAGACTTTCCATGGCTTTTCTCTTAGCATATTATTCTTCTCCCTTTATCCTCCCTTCCCACGGTTTTAGTAGTTAAAGTAGCCATGTTTTGAGCTTAGTCCAGAGGAGGGAGAGTAGAAAACCCCTCTTGAAGAAGACCAAGACTCACATATCTTTACTTCTCCCTTGCTTTCTTCTTGAGAGCTTGAGAGAGGAAGGAGAGTTGATGAGTTTCTAGTGAGAGAAAGAACCCCCAGCTCTTACATGCTTGGTAGGGTTGCTAGAAAGAAATCCTTAACTTATGAATAAAGTGTTAAGAGAATAATTCCATGCTTCTTGTGTGGTTAAGCTTAAGAAAAGCACTCCCCTCTAGAGGTGATTGTGAAACCCACAAAGGAGGAGACAAATTGAAGGGGAAAGTTGTGAATGGCCAATAAGGTAGCTCTCTCCCCCTTCTCTCATGCATAATTGTGTGCTTACATTGTCTTGCTTGTGTGTATGTATGTTTTGAACCATGAAAAGTATGTTAGCATGATGATGCCTCATGTATTTCCAAGATTTTTTATGTGGTTTCTTGAGTTTGTTTGAGTGTGGAAAAGCCAACAACCCTGTAGCCATGGTGAGGATGAGCCAAAAACCCTAAAGTCGGTTGAGACAAAGTAAAGAGTCTCCCAAAAGTGAGGTTGACTCCCAAAGAGTAAGGGTTGAGTCTAAGAACCTCTTAAAGAATAAGTGAGGCAAGTCCAAAATCCACAAGTGGGTGGGTGAGGCTAATCCATTTACTTGGCAAGCTATTGTATGTTATGTATGGCCTACTCACATGTTGAAAATGTTTCTCTTATGTATGGCCTACTCATATGTTAAAAATGGTTTCTTATGCTTTCACATGTTCATATGCCCATGCATATATTGTGAGACTTGTTTGCATGCTTTGTGTGTATGATTGAATGAGAGATGAGCTATTGAGATTCTTTGAATCTCACTCCCCCTCTCCACCATCCAAACATGCTAGGTGGACCAAGTGAGGCAAGAAATGGGAGCCACCAAGCTTGAAGCTAGGGAACTCAATGAAGGGATTGTAAAAGAGCCTCTTGTATTCATTTTGTAGCAAAGTCAATGAATGTAAATTAATGATGTACATGATGTAGCACCTATGAATGCTTGTAAATCAATGTAATTATCATGTATGTATGAGAATTAGAAGTGTTTTGAATGAGGAAGCAAGTTTTGTTATGAAAAGTATGATGTTAGTATTGGCCACATGGATGTATGCGTGGGTGTGGAATGGTGAGTTTCACAAATCTGGGTTGTTAGACACTTGAGCCATGTTTGATAGTATATATTAATGCTTTTTCATGTGCTCATAGAGCCTTAGAGGTAAGAGAAGCTAAGTTGGGTCTCAATAGCCCTCATCTAACACATGAAAATGGTCATTTTGCACATGATATCCAAGTCAGATCAAATGACCCCTTCTTGGCTTGAAATTTGGCATGTGACTAGATCTTGTCTAGTGCTTTTTGTGAGGCTAAATATTAAGTCATTTGGAGGTCTATAGCATTTTCTATGATTTTTCAAAGTTGGTATCAGAAATTCGGATTTTCAGAAACACTGTTCATTTGGTCAGTTATGGAATTGTGTCATCTGAGGGGCAAACGTGATCCAATGATTACGAAATTTTATAGGAAGAAACTAGACAGTCACAGTGACTTGTAGCAACTAGAAGCACCTCATTTGGAGGTCTAGAGAGGAAGATATGCATTTTCGAAGTTCCTGCCCAGCATCAGTCATCCTACCAGACCCGAGGTACTGTTTCATCAATTTCCGGGAGTTTGGTTTAATGAATTGATCTGGAAATATTTTTCCTCTCTAGTTAACATCCACATATTTCCATAGTGGTATCATTTGCAAGCACTGGATTTTTGTGGAATTAGTTAGGTATTTTTGAAGTTCATATCAGTAACCTGTGACAGTATCAGGAACCCCTCTGACCAGTAGATGATTTTGTGTGTCAAACGCATTATATGTGAAATTTCATGACATGCATATATTTTTCTAATGAAGTAGACAGTCTAAGCTTTCCAGAATGACTGAGAATTCATGCTTTCTATTTTTTTATATTTAGTTCTGAATTTTCAAACTCAGCCCAGAAATGAGGCCTAGTCTGCCGAAAATGAATCTACATGTCTCATACCACTTTTTGGTTCCCATGGGTTTAAAGCTAGTTTTTGAGGTTGAAATGAGTTGTAATGATGCAATGTAGTATGAGAAGGAATATAATGAGCTCACTCGGTCCACGTGACACTAAAGTGATTTTTGACCATGCCACTTCCTTAAGGAAATTGCATAAATTTTTATAAGGAAGCTCTCACTTATTTCCTTCCAAGGTGTTTATGAGCATATAATGCATGATGCTAGAGAGCTAGAGATGATGGTGTTGCACTAAATTATTTAATCTTTGTTAGCAGATTATAAATATTAATTAGAAAAATTTTATGCTTTTTGTAGAGTTACAATTATAAAGAAACAAGATTAAAAGTTTTGAAATGCAAAGCAACAAGCATTGAGATTTGTTGGAAAAAGGATCAAAAAGAAAAAGAAAAAAATGAAGAAACAAAGAAGAAAAGATAAAAAAGTAAAAGATGGCATTCAAAATTGCTACTAAAAAAAATGCAGTGCCGCGGTGACAAATTTAAGCACCGCGACGCATGGAGAAACAGAATTGACTTGGTTGAGGTGTAAAATTCCGCGTTGTGACACTTTTCACCGCTGCAAAAAGATATTCAAATGCACTGCCGCGGTGTAGTTCATAAAAATTGTAAAACGCACCATTTTTTTTGCCACATTTTTTAGAGTTTTAAGGGACTTTTACCACTTCTTCTAGGAGGGGCCACCATTCTGAAGGTTTTAGGAAGGAGAAAGTAGGGTTTAGAGCTTCAAATGTCATGGAAGAAGTTTGGGTTTGAGAAAGATTCACCCACTAAATCCGTTTTTCTCTTCTTCCCTTACTTTTTCTTGTATTTCTTTACCTATTGAGTTTATGCTTTGTTCTTAATATTTCTATTTCTTATAATTATGAGTTGAACTTGTTGATTTGGGATTATGATAAACTCTAGCTTGTAATATGTTGCAATTACTCTTTTTATTTGCAATTAATGGTATAATTTAATTACTTAATCTTTATGTTTCATGCTTCTAAGTGTGTAGAAACCATTAGATAATTTGGGTAACCTAAATGAACTTGGAAAAGGGATTTTAGAACTTGACCATAGACTAGGTAATGTGAGTTCATAAAACTTACAATTGAGTGGATTGATTTGCTTGTGGGATAGGAATATACCTATTAGCCTCACATGGTCATATTAGGACCTATTCTTGATTTAAACCTTTAAATTAGTCACATAAGGAATTATGGATTGGTTATGAGAATGCCTATATGTAATTCAGAAGATACTTATAGGTAAATTAGAGTCCTAAGCTATTAATGACATTAAGAGCAAGATGAAGTGAGATAATTAGTTCATATGAAATGTCAAAGGGAGTCATAATCCCAAATCATTTTGCTTTCTAATTTCATCTAGAATGGTGTCTCTCTTTTTTTTTTTATGTCTGTAGTTTAGTTGAATTTCATATCACCTTTTATTATTGGTTTGATTTAGATTAAGGTGCACAATTTTAGTACTTAGCAATTATTTTAGTGACAAATCTTCGTAGGAACGATACTCTATTTATTACTTTATTACTATTGTGATACGTATACTTGCGTTTTCGCTTTTAAAAAAAGCAACAGTCATACACAAGAATACATATACCATATATGGCCATCAAATGTTCAAAGTTTACATTTCCATTCATTTGCCATCAAGTTCTATACATACATCAAATATTTGGATATTTACACATGTTCAAATGGTTATATGAAATTTTCCATATAGGATTACATCATATGCCACCCATATAGCTACAAAATGGACAAAACTATACTTTTAATTTTCATTCTTTTATCTCCTCACTTGGTGGCTTTCATTTCCTTGCTTATTTGCTCCATCTGGCATATTGAGACATTGAAAAGGAGGGAATGAGATTCAAAGAATCTCAGTAGCTTATATCCTTTTCAATCATACATAAAGAATACAATTCAAAGTCTTAAAAATATATGCATAAACATAATAAAAAGTGGAATCATTTAAAAAGCATCCTTGGCATTTGAACAGGTCATACAAGGCACATATAGGCTTGCCAAGGAAGTAGATTAGCCTCACCCATTCTCTTCAAGATTATTAGACTTGTCTCACCCTTTTTCTTAAAGGCCTTGAACTAAGCCTTACTCTTGGGAGACTCTAAACTTTGTTTTAACCATTCTTGAGGATTCTTGGCTCATCTTCATCATGACTAGTGGGTTTTTGGCTTCACCATACTCAAGCAAACCAAACAAATACACAAACTGTCATTTGAATGCGTAAAATAATATCATGGTACCATAGGATATGAATGCATACTAAAATACTTTTCCATGATATAAAACACACATACACACATTCAAAACATGACAAGTATTTATTCATGCATAAGAGAAAGTAGAAAGAGCTACTTTTACCACATAAGCACACTTTTTCTCTTGAAAATACACTCCCTTCCTCGGCCACACACTCACAATGATGGTAGGCTTGTTTCCTTTGCCTTAAATATACAAAATAGGAACCAATTATGCTTTTGGAATCATTCTTAAAGCTACCTATTCATTTGGAACATTAACTTTGTCTCATAGCTCATTCATGGTTCTAAAATGCACTTAATGAAGCAACATCTATCATTTAAATTCTAGGCTCCATTCTTTCCTTCCACTTATGATTCTTAACCCCATATAAACCTCTTGGAGCCATCACATAATTAAAATAAGAAGCCTAACTAAGTGTTGTGCAAAGTCCTACATCGGCTAGAAGGAACCTGTGGCTAGCCCATATAAGTGGGGAAGAATCCCTCCCCACCAAGGCGTACTTTTCCTGAGAGCTAATGGGAGAAGCCATCTCTCAGGAAGGGACAAACCCCAATGAACCAAGAAGGCAGGGTCTTTGACCCACGAACCTTGTCCCTTCCCTCCCGGTTCATAGGTCAAAGACCCTGCCTTCTCGGTTCGTTGAGGTTTGTCCCTTCCCGAGAAATGGCTTCTCCCATTAGCTCTTAGGAAAAGCGCGCCTTGGTGGGGAGGGATTCTCTCCCACTTATATTGGCTAGCCACAGGCCCCTTTCAGTCGATGTGGGACTTTACAATCCACCCCCCTTGGGGGCCGACCCATCCTCGGGTCGCACATGGGCCAAGATTGCTCTGATACCAACACATACAGAGCCACTAAGGTATTGTCCCTTCCTTCCCGATTTATGGGTCAAAGACCCTGCCTTCTCGGTTCGTTGGGGTTTGTCCCTTCTCGAGAGATGGCTTTTCCCATTAGCTCTCAAGAAAAATGCGCCTTGGTGGGAAGGGATTCTCCCCCACTTATATGGCCTAGCCACAGGCCCCTTCCAGCCGATATGGGACTTTACAATGCACCCCCCTTGGGGCCAACCCGTCCTCGGGTTGCACATGGGCCAGGACTGCTCTGATACCAACACATACAGAGCCACCAAGGTATTGTCCCTTCCTTCCTGATTAGTGGGTCAAAGACCCTGCCTTCCCGGTTCGTTGGGATTTGTCCCTTCCCAAGAGATGGCTTCTCCCATTAGCTCTCAAGAAAAGCGCACCTTGGTGGGGAAGGATTCTCCCCCACTTATATGGGCTAACCACAGGCCCCTTCCAGCCGATGTGGGACTTTACAATGCACCCCCCTTGGGGCCAACTCGTCCTCGAGTTGCACATGGGCCAGGACTGCTCTGATACCAACACATACAGAGCCACCAAGGTATTGACCCTTCCTTCCCAGTTCGTGGGTCAAAGACCCTACCTTCCCAGTTCGTTGGGGTTTGTCCCTTCTCGAGAGATGGCTTCTCCCATTAGCTCTCAAGAAAAGCGCACCTTGGTGGGGAGGGATTTTCCCCCACTTATATGGGCTAGCCACAGGCCCCTTCCAGCCGATGTGGGATTTTACAATCCACCCCCTTGGGGGCTGACCCATCCTCGGGTCGCACATGGGCCAGGATTGCTCTGATACTAGGTCACAGAAAGCTCCCAATGTATTGTTACTCGGTCGATTTCCTATTGCTGAGATTTTTGTCTCCTCCAAGCTTCGAGGGCTTAGTTATCCATCCTTCGCTTAGGAAAAGCACGCATTGGAAGGGAAAGCTTTGCCCCCACTTATATGCGCTAGCCCCAGGACCTTCCTAACCAATGTGGGACTTTATATGTTGCTTCTTTAGGCTATAATATGGAACCTAAGATACCATCTCACTATTTATGGCTTCTAAAATTTGTCCAAGGTTTCCTCTCATCCTCATCCATCATATATGACTCAAAAATAAGCTTGAATGAAATTAAAACTACTTCTAGGTGTCCCATTCTCTCTAGGTTGAGACATGGTCTTTAATGGCACCCAAGGAAGTTGCTTTGGTTTCTTTGATGGAAGGAGCATATGAAAGGTTCTTAAGGGTCTCTAGAGCTCATATAAATGTTTAATTAGGCTTAGAAATAATTGCATCAAATCAAATTTTTAAGGGAATACTTGAATCCTTAATGTTGCTATCTTGATTTTCCATGGTTATTCGTTAATTCCCTTTGCATATTCTTGTTCCTCTCCTTCATTTTCCTAAGATTCATTCTTGGTTTAGCTAGAAACTTAATCTCTTATGGCTGGTCTTACATAGGGTGAAACATGCAAAAGGAAGAATAAGAAACATCAAGCTTAAAGTATGGCAAAATATCTTGATTTCTTGATTCCCTTTGCTTATTTTTCACTTTTCTTGGCTTCTTCTCCTTGAATTTGAAATTTCCCTCTATTCTGCCCTCAAAATAGATCTAAGAACTTCAACAAAACCATGTGAAAGAAGGGAAGAAGGAGTTTGCTAAGGAGAGTGCATGAAATTCCATGAAAAACTATACATTTTCCTTACTTTTTCTCCTTCCTTTCTTCTCCTTCTTATGTGCCTAAGAGGGCTAGAGTTTCCTCTAGTTTTTGGGTAGAATAGGTTGTGTATCTGGTGAGGAGAAGAAACATGAAGTTTAAAGGAGGTTCAAGAAGCTTCCACCTTTTAGAAAATTCCCATTTTGCTCTTTCATTTTGACATTTTTGTTTTACCTTCATTTTAGTTCTTTTTTTATAACTGTCTTTTTCATTATAAAATTTGGGTTCCCATTTTTATAAAATATTTTTTGAATCACTCAAATCGGAGCTAAAACCTTCCCACACGAATCAGTCAAAATTTGAGTCAACTGACATTGAAAAACATGCATCGGAGGAGCTTTACCTGTCCCGGGGCTTCCCATGATTTTCAGGACCTCTGAGAACCCTGTGCAATTCAAAATTTTCATTTAGAAAGCCCTTCTATGAATTTTTCAAAAATTACACGTAATTACAAAAATGTCATTCGTTTCGTCAACATTTCGTTAAAAAATATTTCTTCATTCTAACTCTATTTTTCTTTTTGTTTGAGTCTGAGATTCTCATTTTTAGGAGTCTAGAACACTACTTAATTTTTTTGAGACCTTAACTAATTCATTTAAGGGGACTTGCTTTGAAAACATATTTAATTCCGTCGTCTTATGAAACCAGGTATTACATAATTTGAAACATAGAGAATGTAAAACATCTTAATAAGTTATCCCAGTATTGAGCTAAGGTTGATAAGGCATTAGATTGGACCAGTATCTATAATAAATTTAGAATGTCCCCATAATCCCTTAGAAAGTCTTGAAGATGTTTTCCTTTCAATTTCTTACTTAACATGATTAAATTGTCAACCAACTCAGCTTCTGCCTTGACTTTGATTTTTGTTTTAGTTGCAACTAGCCTCATTTGACTTGGGCTCAGTGAGTGCTTATTGCCTAAAGGTTCCATTGTTCTTGTTATGCTAACCAACTTGTTTAACAATTCACTATTTCAAAATACATTGGTTAGTCCTTTATAAATTAAGATATCTTTCTCTTCTTAATAGTTAGTGGATAACTATCACTAGCTTCATGGTTTTGCTCATTCCTTAAGGATTTATTGATCATAAAGATATGAGCTTTAGTAATCAATTTGAAAAGGAAGAAGTCCTTACATAGTTAACACTAGTTTGGGTACAAGTTAATGTAATAATCCACTAATGCATCATGATTAAATCGATGTTATACAATATCTTGGCAAGAGAAAAGAAGTATAACTTTGTACTTTTTCTCGAAGAGCCTATTGCTTCATGGAGGAAAAAGCCGTTGATAATCAATATAAGAGAAATATGCATTTTCTACTCAACTAATGCCTTATTGGAAAAATTGACTCAAATCTTTAACCTAGACATAATATTCACTTAATGATACACTAATGAATATGTATTTTTGTGCAAAATTATGCATATTATCCCTCCTTTTTTAAAATAGAAACCATGAAAATCCTTTTTTTCCTTTAGGAAACTTATGACCTTTCAAGGGAAAAGATGTTGAGAGAGAAAGGAGTCTTTTCAGGATTAATATCAATATAATAAGAATTAGTACTTAAAGGAGGAGCATCTGAAATTATGTACCATTTATCTTGGTTTTGCTTTTATATATTCTATTATTATTATTTTAATATGTTTGCAAAAAGGTTTTCCTTTTAAGGGATTGTGATATGCATGATCATGGTCTTTTGGGGTTAAAAACATACCATAAAAAGAATGGCTTTAACTAATGCATTCTTTTATCATGATTAATGTTTGTCTAGTTGTGTTATGACATTTCATTAATTACTCTAAAAAATAGTGACAAGGTGTCACTTTCCCTATAGGCTTTAATGACATGAATATGATGAGGATTGGGATAGAAAGATGACCTCATTTGTCCTAGTATAAGTAAAACATAGGATGAGGTCATAATTTATAGAAGTCTAGCTCTAACTATTTAGAAATCACCTATGACTTGACTATCGATTGAATGATTTTATGGTAGGTTTATGATCCCTAAAAACATTGGTCTTCAAATTACCCCCATTATAAGATGAGGATTTTGCTATATAAATCTAACTTTGAAAGGAAAAAAATACTACAGAGGTCAAACACATATAATAAGATACAATTTGGGCAAGATCTTTATGATAGCCTTAGAAAGTACAAGGCTTCATAGGGAAATTAATATAAACATTTACTAACCTAAGTTACACTCAAACCTAGATATAGGGCCTATAATGTGTGTGAGATAATTATGTATTAGTAATATGTGTGAGGAGAGAATTCATACCTTTAATCCTATGGACTACCCAACCCTCATCTATTAAATAAATTGCAAAAGAAAGAGATTAACATATATGTAGATATAAATAAAATAAATAACATAAAGCATATATACAGATATAGTCATCAACCTTAAGGTTTTATTCTGCATGTTATCTAGCTTGCCACATTTTATATACTCAATAAATGAAATAAACAAATATATGAAAAACATGTTATCTACTTTAATTGTGTGAGGAAAATAACATATAAAAAGGATATCAAAATAAAAAGAAGGTCATAATATTTTGTATAATTAATTTAAAAATGAGCTTAACTCTCAAACTTCTCTCTAATAGAATCGCCAAATTGTTACATCCATAATGTGACCAAATGGTGTTAGAAAAAGAGATTTTTTTTATTTTCAAAAACAAAAATCAAATGAAATAAAGTCTCCACCAAAGTTTTAATTTTTGTTAAAAAAGTAAAACCTTAGAAAAATCTTTTTATAAGAAAAAAATGATTTGCAAATAAAAATGAGTTCAGGAGTCAGTAATGCATAAGGAAGGTGTTAGGCATCTCATAATACCTATTCTTATAAATAATTATCCTAAGTCAATTATACGAAAAAAAATGACCTTAATTTTATTTTAATTACCATAATTAAAAAAATACAAAAAGGGAAAAGGAAAAAAAGAAGGAAAAATAAAATAGAGAAAAAATATTTACAAAATAAAAAAATAAAAATAAAAAGAAAAGGAAATGCTTACAAATGTAAAATAAAATATTCAAAAGAATAGGAAAAATAAGATATTTATAAAAAGGGAGAAAATAATATATATATATATATATATAGGGAAAATAAGATATTTATAAAAATAAAGAAAATAAAATAATTGCAAAGAGCAAACAAAATAAAATAACTACAAAAATTAGATAAATTACAAAAAATGAACTTAACTTAGGAATGTGACATAGGGCTTATATACCTAGTGAAGGAATTAAAACCCATGTAATTTGAACTAGAATAGAAATGCATGTCACTAAGTTGGTAGTTTTTATTTTCTCTTAATGAAAAGAGTTAAAAATAAAATTAATTTGATTTCATAAAAAAATAAATTTATTTATTGGCTTGTATGTTTTAATTTATGAAAACGAGGTTAATCTCTCTTTCTTTCTCTCTTTATATTTATTTTTTCTATTTTCAAAATTTTTAATTTTTAAGATTTTTTATATACTATTTTATTTTTTAAAAAAAAAGAAATGACCTTACACATATGCCAACTTTAAATAAGGAAAAAAATACAATAATAAAATAAAATACAACAAAGTAAAATAAAAATAATAAATAAAAGAATAAAATGACATGAAAATCAAAAAACCAAAAAAAAAACAAGTAATTAATGGTTCACGTGTGTTGTGATCATCATCTGAAAGCAATAACTCCAACACCTATGATAGGTGAAGGCAACAATCATGTAACGCAATGCACTTACCTTTGCCATATTAGTTTTGCATGCATGAGCATAATGCCAAGCAACAACATGTATCATTCATGTTTACTAATTTAATGCCAATGGCTTTTTTTTTTTTGTCAAAGTAAATTTAGCACATAAGCTTATACACCCATAATTGAAACAAGTGCCTCTTGTAACACCATAAATTCTAGCTCATTTCATGCCTTTACATAACTTAATATCATGAATCATGTAAGTTTTGCATGAAAAAGGCAAGGAAAATAATGCTCATTTTCACATTACATTGTATCTAAAAATTTCATTCAGTGTCACGTGGACCGTGTGAACTCATGTTATATATTCTCATATTTGATTACATCAATACAACTCATTTGCAACATAAAATCATGCTTACAACTCATGAAAACAGAAATGAAGCATAGAAAATGAAAGCTTCTTCTCAGCTAGAATTGGCCTCTTTTCCAGTCAAACTTTGAAAAATCATAACTAATTTTAGAAAAATCAAAATCATGTGCTCTTGGTCATTTTGGAAAGCTCTAGATGTCTACTTTACACTAAAAATATTCCTAGACCATAAAATCCTTTAGAGAGGATGTTTGGCATCCAAAATGGTCTACATGTTAGACTACATCCTGGAACTGATACAGAATTTTACAAAAAACTTTGAAAATATCCAATTAATTCCACAAAAATATAATTCATGAAAATGATACCAATCTGGAAATCTGTGGATATTAAATAGAGAGGAAAAATATCTCCAGACCAGTTCATTAAGCCTAGACCTCAAAATTTAATGAAACAGTACCTCTGGTCAGGCAAAATTACTGATACTAGATAGAAATTTCAAAAATTCATATCTCCCTCTTTAGACTTCCAAATGAGGTGCTTCTAGTTGGCATGAGTCACTGTGATTGTTTAGTTTCTTTGTACAAAATTTCATGAAAATTGGACATCATTTGAGTCCTGTGTGATAGAAAACAATTTTAAACCAAATGAATAGTGTAGCAGACCAAAACAATAAAAATTGCCAACTTTGAAAATTTATCAAATATTCTGTAGACCTCCAAAAAGTATGATATTTAGCTTCCCAAAAATATCTCAATGAGACCTAATTGTGTGCCAAATCTCAGATCAAGACTAACTCATTTGGCTAAAAAGTGGCATAGGATTCCATTATAGTTAAATTTGGCTCTACATGGGGTACCAAACTTGCTAAATGGCTTTCTCTTAGTTGTAGCACCTTTTGGGCAAGTCTAAAAGTACATTTAAGACTTGTGTGGGCTGCCCAAATGGTCTTAAATCTCATGCATCTTATTTTGGCCATTCAACCCATATTTATGCACATTTCCATCAAACTTCCCAAGTTGCATACTTTGGTATTACATACTCAAAATATATGATACAGATCATACATCATATTAATACATTTAAACATCACATAATATCATATTTACATATGTCTCAAGGGTCATAAACCATTTACAACGTCATATACATCATGAAGCAACATTATCGTTCTAAAAAGAATAAAACTAGGCATATGATTATTAATCTTCCTTCTTCATTGTTATTGGCTCCCATTGCCATAGCTACTTGGTCTACCTAACATATTAGATCATTGGAGATGAGGGGATGAGATTCAAAGAATCCCAATAGCTCATCTTCCATTCAATCATATATAATATATGCAAAGTAAGCCTTAAAAATGCATGCATGGAGGAAATACAATTCATGAGCATTCAATAAGTAAGCTTAGCATGTGAATAAATCATACAAATCATTCAAGAGCTTACCAAGTGTTTGGATTGGCTTCACACTTCTCCTCATGGATTTGAAATTTGCCTCACCCATTCTTTAAAAGCTTTGGACTCAACCATACTCTTGGAAGTCCACTTTACTTTTGGGACACTCTTTACTTTGTCTCAACCAATTTCAAGAGTTTTTGGCTCATCCTCATCATGGTCAAGAGTTCTTGGCCTCTCCACACTCAAGCAAACTCAACAAATATCATATATTCATTTGAAAACATAACATGACATCATGAAATTATGGTGTATAAAATCATGCTGGCATACTTTTCATGGCTTGAAAATACACATACACACATTCTAAGACAAGCTAAACACACATCCATGCATGAGAGAAGGTGGAGAGAGCTACTTTGTACACAATCACACACTTTTCCTTTTGGATTCAAGCCTCCTCTTTTGGCCATACACCCACAAATTGGTGGAGATAATTTCTTTTGGCCTAGATATAATTTATGGGAGCCAATTAGGTTCATGAAATATATTCTAAGGCTACACAACTTGGTTAAACACTAGATTACTCTATAACCCCCATTATAGTCCATAAATGCACTTAATGAAGCAACACCCCTCAAATGATTTCTAGGCCTCATTATTTCCTCTTAAATATGATTCTTAACTCCTTTTAAGTCTCTTAGAGTCATCACACCATTAAAACAAATGGCCTAACATCATGTTGCTTCTTTAGGTCATAATATGGAACCTAAAACACCAACTCATTCTCTAAGCTTCCTAAATTTTTTCCAAGGCTTCCCCTCACATTCATTCATCATATATGACTCAAAAATGGGATTGAAAAAATTTAAAACTCTCCCTAGCTATGTCATCCCTACTTGGTCGAAACCTAGAGCATAAATAGGATTTAATGGCTTCTTGATTTTTCCTTGATGGGGAACCATTTAGGGAGGTTGTTAAGAGTTGTAGGAGGTCAAGGAAACATTTAAATAGCCAAGGGAACTTATGGATAAAAATCAGCTTTTACAATTCTCTTAAGTGCTCTACACTTTTTTAACTTCTAGTTTCATGGATTTCTTTAGAATTTCTTAGTATCTTCCATCTTCCTCTAACTTAATCTCACTAATTCTTTATGGTTCTTGAACAAAAACCATTCCCCCTCTTTGGGTCTATTTTGGTTGAAATATGGGAGAAGAACTAAGGAAAAAGAAGCAACATCTTGCATGGAAAGTACCTTAAATCAAGCTCTTCCAAGAAGGCTCTTCCTTTGCTTAGCTTGCTTCCTCAAATTTTGAAATTTCCCTCTCTGTTCTGCCCTCAAAACAGCATCAAACTCTCCATTAAAACCATGGAAAGAAAGCTTGAGAGGAGAGGAGCAAGTTTCAAGAAGGAAGGACATAGAAATTTTTAAAGATTCTTACCTTTTTCTTGGATTTCTTCTTCCAAAATCCTCCTTCTCTTGTGTACCTAAGAAGCTGGAGTTTTTCTCTGAAAATGGGCAGAAGCAAGTTGATTTAATGAAAGAAAGAAAGAACATGGCTTATAAAGAAGAATTTAGAAGCTTCCTTTAACACTTTAATTCCAATTTTGCCCTTTCGTAATAGCATTTTTGTTTCTCCTTCGTTTTAGCTTCTTTTTTAGAACCGTCTTTTTCATTATAAAATTTAGGTTCCCAATTTAGTAAAATATCTTTGGAATCACTCAAATCAGAGCTAAAACTTTCCCGAATGAATCTGTCAAAGTTCGGGCACACTGAAATTGGAAAACGTCCACCGGAAGGGATTTAACTGTCTCGGGGCTTCCCATAGTTTTTAGGGCCTTTGAGAACCCTGGAAAACTCAAAAATTTTGTTTAAAAAAAGCCCTCCTATGTGAATTCCAAAATTTGCTCAAAATTACAAAAATGCCATTATGTTTCGTAGATTTTTTGTTAAAATTTGTTTCTTCATTCTAACTTCTTTTTTCCTTTCGTTTGAGGTTAAGATTCTTATTTTTAGGAGTCTAAAATATTACTTAAATTTTTTGGAACCTTAACTAATTCATTTTAAGTGACTTGCTTTGAAAAAGTGTCCATTTTCATTGTTTAACAAAAACTAGACATTACACCTCTTTAGTCATTACCCTTTAAGCTAGAATACTACAAGCAAACACTAGCCCAATCCTAATCATGCTAACCCAAATCCCAAGCAATATAACCAATCACATGTTAAGTCAGCATGCTTAATAACCTTAGCCTCTAGCCCACAGCGCCATTTTTTATTAATTATTCAACATTAGCGGCATCATACAAGAATAGGTTGATCTCCTCATAAGTTAAGAAACTTTGAAAATGAGACGTGCAGTAATATTCACCTCAAACGAAGCCTTAATACTTAAATTTCACAGTTTCAGATTCTCATCCTTTCTGCTTTAAACTTCTCTTGATCATCCTTGGTTGTGCTCTCTCTCACTCCTCTTTCCCAATTCCTCCCTACTATTTCTCAAAAATTTTATTGTCGTTTTCTCCTTTTAAAAAATTGGTTTCCTCTCAATCCTACTTTACCCTTTTATGGTCTAACAGTAAGGTTTTCCTCATAAGGAAATTTTGAATCATTATTTAATTCTCTCTTCCTCAAATTATGGCTAATTCAATATTTCTTTTTCTTTTTTTTCTTTTTTAGTTTCCTATTTCTACCGTTCCTTTCTTTTCAAGAAAGGATGTGCAGAATGCCTTAACTTTTAAATAATGGATATTGGGCCACTTTTTCTTCTTAGGCTTAAAACAAAATGAGACATTGTGAGTTTTGCAAAGTCTCACATCGGTTAGAAGGGGCCTGTGGCTAGCCCATATAAGTAGGGGAGAATCCTTCCCCACCAAGGTGCACTTTTCCTAAGAGCTAATGGGAGAAGTCATCTCTTGGGAAGGGACAAACCCCAACAAACCAGGAAGGCAGGGTCTTTGACCCATGAACCGGGAAGGAAGGGACAATACCTTGGTGGCTTTGATACCAACACATACAAAGCTACTAAGGTATTGTCCCTTCCTTCTTAATTCTTACCATCTAAAACCTCTAATCCCTCCATGAATTGGACAGAAAATAGCCCCTAAGAATTGGGCTCATGGTGCCCAAATTCGTGCAAGAGGAAGGGGGAGGGAGAAACTACTAAAGAATAGAAGTTTTACCTTATTTTCTTGCTTCCTTTAGCTTGTTCTTCCACTTGGTTGGCTTACTCCCTCAATTTTTGAAATTTTCCTCTCTGTTCTACCCCAAAAACAGCACCAAACTCTCTATTAAAATCATAGAAAGAAAGCTTGAGAGGAGAGAAGCAAGGTTCAAGAAGGAAGGATATAGAATTTCTTAAAGTTTCTTACTTTTTTCTTGAATTTCTTCCTCCAAAATCCTCTTCCTCTTGTGAGCCTAAGAAGCTGGAGTTTTCCTCTAAAATTGGGCAGAAACAAGTCGGTCTTAGAGAGGAGAGAAAGAACGTGGCATATAAAGAAGCTTCCTTTAACACTTTAATGCCAATTTTGCCCTTCGTTCTTAGCATTTTCATTTCTCCTTCGTTTTAGCTCCTTTTTAAGAATCATATTTTTCATCATAACAAATAGGTTTCCAATTTAATAAAATACTATTGAAATCACTCAAATTGGAGCTAAAATCTTCCCGAACGAATCGATCAAAGTTTGAGTCAACTGACGTCGAAAAGAGTACACCGGAGGGCCTTCACTGGTCCTGGGGCTTTCCATGGTTTTTGGGGCCTCTAAGAACCCCAAAGAACTCAAAACTTTCATTTAAAAAGTCCTCCTGTGAGTTTTTCAAAAAGTGCCCATATTTACGAAAATGCCACTAGCCTTTCAACAAATTTATCAAATCACTCTAGCCTTGATTTCTGGGTAACTCAAGGCTCAAATCCTCATTTTTCATTCTTTAGAATTTTATCATAATTTTATTTGGCCCCAATTCCTTCTATTTTAGGGACTTCCTTTTGTATTTGGCTCATTTCTAACATTTACGGAGAAACCAAACATTGCGTTTCTCACGTTTACGGAGAGACTAGATGTTACATTTCTCCCCCCTTAAATAAATTTCATCCTCGAAATTTAAGGGTACACTTTTTCTTACTCTTTTATATTCTGGCTAACTGTTCTTTTCTTTTCCCTCTTTCCTGGCTCTATATGCTTTTCTCTCTGGTTTTACTTGTTTAAGTTTTCTCTCAGCCAGGGAATTTTCATTGCTAGCCTATAATTAAGGCTCTATGATTGTAGAGTACTAGCTAATTATTCTCATAAGGGAAAGAAATTCCCAGCTTTGGAGGCCTATTTTGGGGGAGCTTACTAATTATATCGGGTTAGTCTTAACCCGTTCGTAGGAGTTAACATTTCTTTTAGTGGACTCATTTATACATTTAGGGAGGGAACTTATTTCATATCACGTCTCCTGTATCCTCTCTAAATGGCTTCTCATAACATTTCATCATATTTTCTGATCATTAGAGCCATCAGAGGTTTTTGTCTGTTTACTATTTTGAAGTATACTATCCATTGTTCATTTCTGCATTCTTTCTTACTAGCTCATCCTATGATTACAATTCACATATTTTTCTGTCATAGGCCTCATATCGCAACTGCTTACTGAGATTACAGCTCTTTTGAAGAGTTTTTGCTTTTAATGATCTTAATTTCTCTGTTTATTACTAGTACATTTGTCTCTGTAGGCCGGGACTTTTTCTCACTTTTTTTTTTTTGCTCATTTATAGTGGCATTTTACTATCAAGTTAACATTTGTAGCTTTCCAGAATGATTGAATGTATGTGACCTGGTATCAGAGCAGTCCTGACCCATGTGCAACCTGAGGACGGGTTGGCCCCAAGGGGGGTGCATTGTAAAGTCTCACATCGGCTGGAAGGGGCTTGTGGCTAACCCATATAAGTGGGGGAGAATCCCTCCCCACCAAGGCACGCTTTTCCTGAGAGCTAATGAGAGAAGTCATCTTTTGGGAAGGGACAAACCCTAACGAACCGGGAAGGCAGGGTCTTTGACCTACGAACTGGGAAGGAAAGGACAATACCTTGGTGGCTCTGTATATGTTGGTATCAAAGCAATCCTGGCCCATGTGCGACCCAAGGACGGGTCGGCCCCCAAGGGGGGTAGATTGTAAAGTCCCACATCGGCTGGAAGGGGCCTGTGGCTAGCCCATATAAGTGGGGAAGAATCCCTCCCCACCAAGGCACATTTTTCCTGAGAGCTAATGGGAGAAGCCATTTCTCAGGAAGGGACAAACCCCAACAAATTGGGAAGGCAGGGTCTTTGACCCACGAACTAGGAAGGAAGGGACAATACCTTGGTGGCTCTGTATGTGTTGGTATTAGAACCACTAAGGTATTGTCCCTTCCTTCCCGGTTCGTTGGGGTTTGTCCCTTCCTGAGAGATGGCTTCTCCTATTAACTCTCAGGAAAAGCACGCCTTGGTGGGGAGAGATTCTCCCCCACTTATATTGGCTAACCACAGGCCCTTTCCAACCAATGTAGGACTTTACAATCCATCTCCTTGGGGGTCAACCCATCCTCGGGTCGCACATGGGCTAGGATTGCTCTGATACCAACACATACAGAGCCACCAAGGTATTGTCTCTTCTTTCCTGGTTCATGGGTCAAAAACCCTGCCTTCTCGGTTTGTTGAGGTTTGTCTCTTTCCAAGAGATGGCTTCTCCCATTAGCTCTCAGAAAAAGCGCGCCTTAGTGGGGAGGGATTCTCCCTCACTTATATGGGCTAGCCACAGGCCCCTTCCAGCTGATGTGGGACTTTACAATCCACCCCCCTTGGGGGCCGACCCGTCCTTGGGTCGCACATGGGCCAGGATTGCTCTGATACCAACACATACAGAGCCACCAAGGTATTGTCCCTTCCTTCCTAGTTCGTGGGTCAAAGACCCTGCCTTCCTGATTTGTTGGGGTTTGTCCCTTCCCGAGAGATAACTTCTCCCATTAGCTTTCAGGAAAAGTGCGCCTTGATGGGAAGGGATTCTCTCCCACTTATATGGGCTAGCCACAGGCTCCTTCCAGTCGATGTGGGACTTTACAAGTTTTACCTTAGGTATCTTTTTTTGGATTATTTTATCGACTCAAAATTAAGCCTAATGACTCTTTTTTTAAAATCATTTTATTGACTTAAAACTAAATTAAAATTAACCTAAAAATTTAACTCAACCTAATGATGTGAAAAATAAAATGACTCAAGTGGTGAGGATGACTCAGAAATTAAATAAAAACCCAAAATAATATTTTTTAATTTATTTTTTTTTTTGAAAATGCCAGAATAAAATACAATTTTCACAAGCATTGTTAAAAAAAAAAAGCAGGGGAGTGCAAATGAATCTCAGTTGACATTCAAACAAAACATAATATGAAGATATGAGTTGACATCCTTAAAGATGTTGAGAGGGTTGTTGGAGATTGGGGCTAGAAGTTTAGTCAACTACTATGGCTCGGTGTCGTGAACCACTGTCTCATTTAAAGATGACACTTAGCCCAATATTGCAATACATAGGGAGATAATGTGATTGAAAGTGAAGGTAATAAATTGCATTTGCATGGAAATTATATTTTATTTTGTTGCAACTAAATTCTTTGTATTGACATTGCTAACTATTTATATTTATGTTTCGTAGGACATGTTCATGATGGTTGTATTGAGTTATCAATGAAGGCATTTTGTATAGGTGCTATGCAACGACTATTTAGGAATTTAAAAAGTAATTTGCACAACATTGTTAAGAAGTTAGCCATTAACAAAGAGAAGCATCAAGCTCGGCTAATTGAGGTTAGCGAGGAAGAATAGGTGGACTTAAGAAGACCTAGCATTATGCATCTCCACCCCTTATTACTCTTTCACTCACCTTTGTTAATGCTTCACTTAGATTTAAGGAGTAAAGCAAGAAACCCTCCACAATATCACTTGTTATGTTAAAAAGTATGATTCATTCCTTGTAATTTTGAATACACGGAGGTTATATTTGTTTATGCTTTTCATTGATATTATATGACTAAACAGTGGGCTAGTTGTCAAGGGAAGACAACATTTAGATAACAATAAGGCTTCTTAAGTTAGTCCTTGTTATTCTAGCCTTTGAATTGTCATTTGCTTTCTTTTTGCTATTTTTCATTTAAAGGATTCTTTTTATTGTATACTTCCTTTATAATTAAGGATGTTGATTTGGATATTTCTTCATATAACATGACAAGTTGACATCATTTGTCAACAGCAAAAACAAAAACAAGTCATATTTATTTAGACTTAGCTAATAAAAACAAGTAAGCTTACTTTCCAATCATTGTAATTGTTGATAAATTTATGTGGAATATTTTTTGTGACATCTCCTTTTTACTTATATCTTATCTTGCTTTTATGAACCAATCCCTCAACCTATAAATGGAGGCTGATATCTACATTATATAATTTTTTTAATTTTCTTTTTTTAAAAAAATTAATTCTTAACATATTAATATTCAAATTATCAGTTAAAGAACATTGTTACTTCTTTAACAAGAAAACTAATTGTTTTTGTCGCACATCATCACCATAATCATGTAGATGATAAGTTTTCTCTTGAAGTATAAGTAACTTGTGTTTTTCAAGTTATATGTCTCCTTTTTTCCTATATGGTTATTTACCATACAATGTAAGGTTCCCTTGTAACTTACTTTATGACTTAAGGCGTCACATTCATATTTTTTACATGATTATAAATAAAGACAATAGGTGGCACAAATGTGATGGCCACCAAGTTTGCCCAATACTATAATAAATTTGCTTCTTTCCTTCATTTTCGATTTGGTGACTACTATTTATTATCCAAAACAAAAAAAAAAGTTTTAGAGATTGCTTAGGTTGTCTTACTTTGTTTCCCTTAAAACAATTGTAGTAGCTTTTACATTCAAAATCTCTTGTCATTACTTTGCATTGTCTTACTTTCTTTTCCTCTTGCGTTCAACCTTTTGAGTTTAGAAAGGAAGTAAATGGATTACTTTAGCTAATGTTGATTATTTTTTTCTTGGGAAATCATTAACATGTAGTAGGTATAATTTCAAAAGATAAACGATATATCTATTTTTGTAGTATGTTAGCTTCTGTCCTTTATTTGTAATGTGCTAAGTTTAAAATACAATTCAAATTGTTGATAGTACTTTAATATTGTAAGAAAACTAACAATCAATTTATGGATAAACATCATATTCTCTAGCTAACTATAGCCAAAGAAAAAAAATCATGGAAATTTATCAAATTACCTTATTATGCTTGTTTATTTTTTATTTCTGTCATTTTGTTTGGTTTTGTTGTGTTGCTTAGTTTCCTATTTTACTTCATAGTCCGTGTTAATTTTTTTTTTCTTTAGTTAAATTTCTATTGGTGTTTCAAAACATACACAACCTCACTTTTCCTAGTAATTCCCTTATAAGTGCAGCAACAACATGTCAACTTTTAAAGCTTCTATACATAAATTAGACTATTTTGTTTTGTTTTGATATCAAAGATTGCTTAAAATGATGCATAGTTCCCTACTAGATGATACTGTTTAGCATGAAAATGTCTTTATAATTTCCTATTAGATGGCCTTGCTCTAGCATGAAAAATCCTACATAGCTTTCTACTAAATGATTGTACTTGATGTGAAAATTTTGCATGTTTGTTTACTGAATTTTCCTATACATGTTGTTATCTTATGGTATTGTTTTGCAATCCAATTTGGCATTAAAATTCTGCACTTAAATATGCTTAACTACTGTCAAAATGTGTTTACAATTATATGTGCTTAACTCCAAACACTCCTTCCATTAGTTAATGAACGAAAGCGAAGAAAGTTAGAAGTTACCTAAGTGGCTTAATATGAGATTTGATTAAAATAGCAAGCATGATCAACTACTTATACTATAAAGCCTACTTCTACTTCCATCACATCCTTAATTACCCTTCTCTTTTAACTAATAGATGCTAAGGGAGTAATGAACTATTTGTGTGATTTTTTAATATTATTTTGAAATAAAAATCATATTGAATTTGTGATAATAATTCAACATGTGTGTGCTTTGTGCTTACCTTAGAGAATTCCTCTTTTATGAAATGAGCTAAAGAGGATAGAGAAAAATGTGAAGCTTTTTGGTTTATATTTACCACTAGGCAAAGTTGGTTGTAGTAAATGTCATCATGCATCTGGTGTCTAATCAATGGAATTAATTCATTATGCAACACTTCCTAAATTAGTTTACACATTTTTTTAGGAAATTGTCTTGATTAATAGCTTTTTTTGTTATCAACATTTCCTAAGATGATATGGCAAAAAAGATTGCTATACCATTGATATATTTCCAAATTCACATTTGCAATGTTGTTAATATTCAATGGACCTATATGTGATTCTTTAGATTCGCTTTAATATAGTTTTTAATTTGATTGATATTATTGTTGGGTGTTAATGACTTCTCCTATGGAAATGAGTGAGTGTTTTGGAATGCAATTGTTTCCCTCATCATGAAAAGGAGAGCTAATTCTTATTCTATACATTGATTATGAAGGAACTTAAAATCCTTCTCTTCTTTATTCATACAAAGCAAGTAACTTAAAATTCTGAGTTACTCTTCCTTATTTTTGAGCTAAAATGATGATTGCATCATCTGGGCAACAACCATGATTTTGAATGACATTCAAATCAATGTAAGTGTTCATACCATACACTTTGGATATCGACACTTATAGTGATGAAATTGTCATTCAAAATTTCATGGATGTGCATCTTAAAGAATGTAGTTGTCTTTCAAACTCAAAGCTTAGGAAGAGATACTTGAAATTTTTATTCACTTGGTTTGTATGGACAAAAAAGAGGAAGACTCCCAGTCTCTCTCCAGGCCATGTGCAGAATAAGAATTCACTTTTCCTTTCACACAAGAAGAAAATTACAACCTAAAATGGCCCTTTATTTTCACTACATGCACTCCTATCTATTGTTCTACCACTAAATTATGATTGTGATACATCAATGTTAGTTGGATCAAATGGTGGAATGAACCTTTAATTTTCTTTTCCTAAGTTTTTGACAAACTACAACTTGATGGGTGTTAATGACTTGTCTTACCTTAGTATAGTTTTTAATTTGGTCAGTATTATTATTAGGTGTTAATGATATCTCCTATAGAATTAAAGGAATATTTTATAATGCAATTTTCTTCCTATCGTAAAAAAGAATAATGATACTTTTATGGAAATGAAGAATTATTTTTAATGCAATTTTCTTCCCATCATGAAAAAGAAGAATGAATTCTCATTCCCATACATTGCTTACATGGAGACTCGAATCCTTATCTTCTCCATACATGCAGAGTAGGTTACTAAAAATTTTGAGCCATTCTTCTATATTTTTAAGGTAGAATAACAATAAGTCATTTAGGCTATGAAAACATAATCTTAAAGAACATTCAAATTAGTATAAGTGTTCAGACTATATACTTTGGGTATGAACACTTATAGTGATAAGATAGATTGTCAATCTAGATCTTGTGGATGTGTATCTCAAAAAATCTTTTCTCATTTTAGCTTAAAACTTAAAAAGAGTAACTCAAAATGTTTTGTAACTTAGTTTAAATGGATGAAGAGGAGAATGACTCCTAATCATCTTCAAAGCCATGTATAGAATTAGAATTCACTCTTTAATTTGTGACAAGAAGAAAATCACAAACTAAAAAGAACATTCATTTTTGCTACTTGCATTCTATCCTAGATTGCCATTAGATTATGATGTTTTGTACTAGCAATCTTTGGTTAGTGCTAAAGATAAATTGTATAGATATTTAAACTTTATGTTAAAACAATGAATTAATATAAGGGTTACTGTTTTGTTTCTGTTAGCAAGACTTAACATTGTTTTACCTACCACTAAATTGTGATTGTTGTTTCTGACATTGAATTGTGATGTGTTCTAACTTGAGGCTAAAACACTTTAGAAATTTCCTCTTGTTATATTTTTTAGGTTTTCAACATATTTTAAGTTAGTTTTCATGCTTAATTTTATTCAAAGTGGGTCGTTGTCACTGGTTGGTTTCCATATGTCACTACACTAAAAAAAACTCTTTTAAGATAATTAATTAATGGCTAAAATCTTATTATCACTAATAAGTTCACAAAATTAAATTATTATCAACAAATATTTATTGGCTACTAATAAGTATAAATATATTGGCCATTAATCTCAACTACCACTAAAAATAAACCTATCAAAAATAAAATTAATTTTCCTCCCTCTTAATTTCATTAAAAAAATTCCCCATTTTTCAATTTTACCACCAAATAATATCTTCACCTTTTGTTAGCAAACCCTATTGCCTTTAGTTTTCTAAATTACAACAGTGTCCCTACTCCAACGCTTCCTCAACTCCTCTGACTCAAGCTATCAAAGGCTTGATTGTAAAGTCCCACATAAGCTAGAAGGGGCCTGTGATTGGCCCATATAAGTGGGGAGAATCCTCCCCCTCACGAGCGTGCTTTTCCTATAAGAAAGGACAAAACCCACGAACCAGGAAGGAAGGGACAATACTCGTTAGGGCTCTGTATGTGTTAGTATCAGAGCAATCTTGGCCCATGTGCGACTCGAGGATGGGTTGGCCCAAAAGGGGGGTGGATTGTAAAGTCTCACATCGGCTGGAAAGGGCCTGTGACTAGCCCATATAAGTGGGGAGAATCCTCCCCCTCACGAGCGCGCTTTTCCTATAGGAAAGGACAAAACCCACGAACCAGGAAGGAAGGGACAATACTCGCTAGGGCTCTGTATGTGTTAGTATCAGAGCAATCCTAGCCCATGTGCGACCCGAGGATGGGTTGGCCCAAAAGGGGGGTGGATTGTAAAGTCTCACATTGGCTGGAAAGGGCCTGTGACTAGCCCATATAAGTAGGGAGAATCTTCCCCCTCACGAGCGGGCTTTTCCTACGGGAAAGGACAAAACCCACAAACCGGGAAGGAAGGGACAATACTCGTGAGGGCTCTGTATGTGTAAAAATTTAGACCATTTCTCGATTTGTGCTTGTCATCCTTGCGCAGGGGCCATGCTAATCTTCTTTGTATCGTTCCAATTTTATCGAATGTCCCGAAGGATGGCCTTTGCACAAGGATGACACGCACAAATCGAGAAATGGTCCAAATTTTTACATAAACAGAGCCTTCACGAGTATTCTCCCTTCCTTCCCAGTTTATGGGTTTTGTTCTTTCCTGTAAGAAAAGCACGTTCGTGAGGGGGAGGATTCTCTCCACTCATATGGGCTAGTCACAGGTCCCTTCTAGCAGATGTGGGACTTTACAATCCATCCTCCTTTTAGGTCGACCCGTCCTCGGGTCGCACATGGGCCAGGATTGCTCTGATACCAACACATACAGAGCCCTCACGAGTATTGTCCCTTACTTCCCAGTTCGTGGGTTTTTTCCTTTCCCATAGGAAAAACACGCTCGTGAGGGGGAGGATTCCCCCCACTTATATGGGCTAGTCACAGGTCCCTTCCAGCCGATGTGGAACTTTACAATCCACCCTCCTTTTGGATCGACCCGTCCTCAGGTTGCACATGAGCCAAGATTACTCTGATACCAATAAATGTAATACCATAACTTCTAACTCATCATATCATATATATACATGCCTCACATCATTATATTCATAAAGATATAAGGCAAAAGGGGAAAAATAGTGACTTTCTTTGTGTTGCGTCGTACTTAAAAATTCTATTCAGTGCCACGTGGACTATGTGAGCTCATGCTATAATTCTCATATTTAAATACATCAATACAACTCATTTTCATCTCAAAATCAAGCCCACAACTCATAGAAACCAAAATGGAACTCAAAATAATCAAATATATTTTCAGCCAGATTTGGCCTCTTTTCTAGTCAAATTTTGGAAAATCATAACTAATTCTAGAAAAATCTAAATCATGTAATCTTGGTCATTTTGGGAAGCTATGGATGTCTAATTCATACTAAAAATATGCCCAGACCATAACATTTATCATAGAGGACGTTTGACATCTAAAATAGTTCAAAGGTTAGACTGAATTTTGGAACTGTCACAAAATTCTGTAGAAAATTTTGAAAATATTCAATTAATTCCAAAAAAATCAAATCCATTCAAATGATACCAATGTGGAAATCTATAGATGTTAACTAGAGAGAAAAAATATCTCCAGATTAGTTCATTAAGACCAGACTTCAAAATTTAATGGAATAATATCTCTAGTCGGGCAAAATTACTGATATTGGATAGAAAATTCAAAAATACATATCTCCCTCTATAGACCTCCAAATGAGGTGCTTCTAGTTGATATGAGTCACTGTGAATGTGCAGTTTCTGTGTATAAAATTTTGTGGCAATTAGACCTCATTTGAGGCTTGTGTGATAGAAAACAATTTCGAACCAAATGAATAGTGCAGCAACCAGACACCATGAAAATTGCCAACTTTGGAAAATCATCAAATATTTTGTAAACCTCTAAAAATTATGATCTTTAGCTTTCCAAAAAGATCTCAATAAGACCTAATTTCATGCCAAATTTTAGATCAAGACTAACTCATTTGGTCAAAAAGTGATATAGGGCTCCATTATGATTTGGCTCTATATGGGGTACCAAATTTGCTAAATGACTTTTTTTTGGTTGTGACACCTTTTGGGCAAGTCTAAAAGCACATTTGAGACTTGTGTGAGTTACCCAAATGGTCTCAAACCTCATGCATCTCATTTTGGCCATTCAACCCACACTTATGCATATTTACATCATACTTCCACATTGCATACTTTGGCATTACATACTCAAAATATATGCTAGAGATCATACACCATATTCATACATCTAAACATTACATAATATCATATTTACACATGTCTCAAGGTTCATAGGCCATTTACAATATCATATACATCATGAACCATCATTATGCTTCTAAGTTGGATAAAACAAGGCATATGCTTGTCAATTTCCCTTCTTCATGGTTGTTGGCCCCTATTGCCATAGCTACTTAGTTCACCTAATATGTTAGGACATTGGAGATGAGGGAGTGAGATTCAAAGAATCCCAATAGCTCATCTGTCATTCAATCATACATAATATATGCAAAGCAAGCCTTACAAATGCATGCATGGAGAAAATGAAAGTCATAGGTATTTAAAAAGTAAGCTTGGCATATGAACAACTCATACAAGACATTCAAGAGCTCACCAAGTGCTTGGATTGGCCTCACACTGCTCCTCATGGATTTTGGATTTGCCTCACCCATTATTTAAGAGTTTTGGACTTAACCATACTCTTGAGAGCTCACTTTGCCTTTGGGAGACTCTTTACTTTATCTCAACTAAGCTCAAGGGTTCTTAGCTCATCCTCACTAAAGAGAAGAGTTCTTGGCATCTCCACACTCAAGTAAACTCATACAAACATCATGTAATCATTAGAAAACATAACATGGCATCAAGAATCATGGCATATAAAGGTATGCTAGCATACTTTTTATAGCTTGAAAATACACATACACACATTTTAAAACAAGCTACACACATATCCATGCATAAGAGAAGGTGGAAAGAGCTACGTTGCTTGCATTTACACACTTTTTCCTTAAGCCTTAAGTCCTCTCCCTTGACCTTACATACTCAAGAAGGTGGAGATCATTTCTCTTGGCCTAAACACATCATATGGAAGCTAATTACACTCTTGAAATAAGCTAGGACATTAAACTTATATTTAAGAACATACTTGGTTCCATAAGTCACATAATAGTTTCATAAATGGCCTATTGAAGCATCCATCATGATTTAAGTTCTTGGCTCTATTTTTTTCTCATTTCTAGGCCTCTTGACCTCATTAAGGTCCTTGGAGCCATTACATATTCATTTACAAAAGCCTAGACATAAGTTGCTTCATAAGGTCACATTATGGAAGCCATTGCCTCATCTCCCAATCCATGCCTTCTAAATTTTTTTCAAGGGTTCCTCCCACCTTTTACCATCATATGAAGTCCCAAACCAAGGCTAGAATAAATTAAAACACTCTCTAAGCCCTCCATCTACCCTAGGCCGACATTATGGAAGCATTTAGGGTTCAAGGGGTTTTCAATTTTTTTCTTGATGGGAGAGCCACTTGGGAGGCTTCTTAGAGGTTTTAGGAGCTCAATGGAACATTTAAATGGTCAAGAAAATTCATAGATTAAATCAATTTTTACAATCCCTTTAAATGCACTACACTTTTTCAACTTAGAGTTCATTAGTTTTTCTTGTAATTTCTTGGCATAATCCAAGTTCCCATAACCTAATTCATATGATTCATTCTTAGTTCTGCCCAAAAACACTCTCCCTTTGGCTGGCTATAGGGAGGACAAATTGCACACAAGAAGGCTAAGAGAAGTGAAGCATGGAGACTAAGATTTTTACCTTGATTTCAAGCTTTCCTTGAATGCTTTCCCTTTTCTTCTAGCTCTCCTCTCCAAATCCGAATTTTCCACCTCTGTTATGCCCTCCATACAGACCTAAAAACATCATCAAATCCATGGAAATAAAGAGGAGAAGAAGGAAGAGAAACTTGCAAGAGAAAAAGCTTGAATTTCTATAAATTTTTCTACATTTTCCTTACTTTTTCTCTCTTCAAAATCTCCTCTCCTTGTGCGCCTAAAAGAGCTGGCTTCCTCGGGGCAGAAACAAATCATGGAATGAGGAGCTACTAGAATGTGGATAAGAAAAAGAAGCTAAAAGTCACTTTAAGCAATTTTTTACTTTTTACATATTAGTCCCTTTTTTTGGCTTTCTCATTTTAGGCCCATTTCAACTCTTTTTTGAAATCTATCTTTCCATCATATTTCTTAGGCTCTTAATCATAAGAATTTTCTTTGGAATCACTCAAAAAGGATCTGGAACCATTCCGAACTGTTCGGTCAAAGTTTCGGTCAACCAATGATTGAAATCGCTAATTGGAGGAGTTTCAACTGTTTTAGGAGTTTCTATGGTTTTCAGGGCCTTTGAAAACCTCGAAAAGCTCAAATTTTTTATTTAAAAAGCCCTCCTGTGAGTTTTCTAAATTTTTCAAAAATTACAAAAATGCCCTTACTTTTTTTCAGCAAATTTTCTGAATCTTTCTGGCTCTGGTTTTTAGATATCTTAAATATCAAATCCTCATTTTCTAATATTTAAAATTTTATCATAATTTTAGTTGGCCCCAATTCCTTCTATTTTGAGGACTTCCTTTTATATTTAGCCTATTTTTTACATTTACGGGAAACCAAACATCGCATTTCTCACATTTACGGAGGGACTGGATGTTACACTTGAGATTCACATAATTATTGAATTAAGTTTTTCCTTTGAATAGTCTATGCATATGATAGAATATAAAATGTGACTTGTGTTTCTGTGCATATGTTATGGAAATTTGTTTTTTCATCTTATTTATCAATTTCCTTCACTAGTCTTTAGATTTCCATAATATGTAATACATGTTCTATATTGCTTTTTAGATTTTCATGGCTAGAGGAGAAGGTGATAGTGTGAAAGCAAAGTAAAGAAGAAAAAGCTTATCCTTTTTACTACTACAAATATCAATAAAAGAAAAACAAAAAAAAATTTCAAGAAATAAAATGTAATTTTTTAAAATTATTCTTCTATATACAGGGAGTTGTAGGTTGAATTTTAAGTATTCAAAATAAAAGCAACATTTAAGAAAACCTAGAGAGAATGGTGGTAATACTAATAGAATCATTACTTATAACTATTGAATCTCAACTAATAAACTAGCCACACACTATTCTTATAGATAGATATCTAACCATTTAGGATGATGAGCATAAGTTTGATGTATATAATCAAGTATATATGTGTACACAAATATATCTCTTTAATATCTATGGCTAATTTACTTTCTTATATGGATGGAATTGGAGGAAAGAAAACCAAAAATGTAATTGAAGAGTTGACCTTGATGCAGCAAAAATGGAGGAGCAAAAAAGAGGAGGTGGATAAGCCAATGAGTAGTAATGTGTAGTGTGTGTAGGGAAAGCTAAGAAAGAAAAGGGGTGGAAGAGGAAACAATGTCTATGGAAAAGAAAAGCAATAGTCTTGTTAACATGATTATGTACTACGTTTTCAATATCACTCATGCCTTACACCCTTTTTAAAATTATTAATATTGTTGAGTCGAGTGATATTTACTTACACCCACTCAATCTTAAAATCCCATGATGAATTAATCACTGTAAATTCTTTCTTTCATTCATTTACTTATTGACAAGGTGGACAAAGGAGACTCAGCAATTGATTTCCTCTTATGAGCTATTATCATGTCATTTGCCAATCAAAGGGTCTAAATGCTTGGTAAGGATGCGGAAATAATGGATTAACAATTTAGAATTTTTGTCATAGGGTTATCTATCTGCAACTTGACTTCTTGTATGGATGATAACGATGGTGGTAAAATCTTCCCAAAAAAATTAAAGAGTGCTTGAATGAATTGTTTAGCATTTGATAACAATTCCTTAAAAGTATAGAAAAAGAACAAAGGATCTAAAGCCAAGAGAAATACTTATTACATAAAGGCATGCCAAGTACATAAGTTGACTAGCATACCAGTGGCCCTGGAAGTTGCATCTTTTTATAGATAAGTTCGTAGAAAAAGCATTATCTTCCATTTACTACTAGCTAATTTAATGTACTTCCATAGTTTCTAAGCACTTCCTCATGGAACTTTTATTTGTACAAATCTTATTCCATTCATTATTAGCTTTTAAGAGCCTAGACTTTTCCCTAATTTGAGCTTAAGCATTAAGTCACATACCTTATAGATAATAATGTTTCTTTTGGTTTGCTTACTTTTTTATATTTTAGCTATCATAATGTATAGCTATAAACAAAATAATATCAAAAAATTTTCATTGTCCTATCAAATCTGGATATCAAAATAATATTACTTCCACTATGCAGAAAAGTGATTTTTAACAAAGATCACTATGCAAAAGTTAAAAAAGAGAGACAATGATATTGTTTGTGGATGATGATTGGTGGCCATGGAAATGGGGACCTAATAATTTGAGTATTTATATATTTTATACCTCTTATATATAGTTTTACAATAATTTAGTGAGGCTAATTTGATGGCTTTAAGTTCATTTTATATTGATTAGGTCAAATTAGGATTAATATGTTTAATTGTTTTATTATATTTTGATCAATAGAGGCCTAGTTATTCAAATTTGTTTTTTGCAGATAAGCTGAGCAACAGATGAACTTGAACTCTCTATAAATAGGCTTTTAATGCTAGGCTTACTTTAATTAGAAATTTACATTGTATTCTAAAAATTCTAGAACATCTTATGTAATATAAGCCATCTGATACCCTAGATTCTCCCTAGGTCATCTTTAGTTATTTACATTCAAACAGATGTCATACTTATAGAGAAAGCTACCCCTAAGAGTAAACATTCTTCTTTGTAACATTTTTATTTCATCCATGGCTTTCTGACTTTCTTTTGTAATCAATCTTGGGAACTGAACTTGATGTTGAATGATTTTGCAGTTGTAATGAATACTAGTCTGATTTTAATTATATATGAATTTTGTTTTTACTTCTATTCATTTTTATGTTGATCTTAATTATGCCGGTTGGATAATTTGGATTACATAATCATTGTTTCATATGGATCACCTAAGAGTTGCATTTAATTTGATCAACTGATTAATCAATTACATTTATTCTATAATTCACATTAAAGGTTTCTCTGTGATTCTTCTGTTGCATTTGAACATTGGATTAGTACTATTTTATTGATCTAATGTGATTACATTAGGTGTAATAAACAGAACAAATTATAACTTTAAGTGGTAGCTAAGAAACATTAGATATCACTAACTAGGAAATTAAAATCAGACCAGAGGAATGTTTAAAGAGCGAGGAAAGTGAGACATTAGGGGAGGGAACTTAAGATTGATTACATTTTAGTAAATTGCTTCTTAATATATTTAGTGGTTGATTTTTTGTTTTTAATTAGTTATTCAACTTCATATACAATCCCCTTTTTGAATTAATTTTGGTTCCATAAATTCATAATCTGATTGATTTGATCAAAAGCCCTTTGAGAGATGACCTAATATGCACTTTATTGCAAATCAATGATTTTCTGCTATTAACCAAGATTTTGACACCGTTGCTAAGAAGCCAATTAATCATAATCAATCAAAAGTAAGAATTTCATTGTTTTTTATTTTAATTTAGCTTTCTTACTTAGTTTCTGTGGCCAATTCCAGAGCTTGCAATTCTAATTTCTGAGGCAATTTTAAGCATTACTGGTTTCTAGAGTGACCAACTCTGATTGAGGTGAAATTTGGTATATAGGTTCTGGGTGTTGTGAGAATCAATAGTCACTACCATGTAGTGGATAACCATTTTATTAGGCCCCAAATATCATGCAACTCAAAACCACTCTTTAACTTGTTATCATATATATACTTTCAATGGCACACACATGGTCAAATGTCTCATTATTGTACATTTACATTCAAAAATGACATTTACATCATAATCTCATACTTTTACATATGTAGGAATGTTTACATCGCATAAATAACATATACAACCAAACTTAGGCATTAAATTACATGAAATTTTAATGATTGTCAAAGTAGCACAATTCATACTTGTTGGCCCTATTCTTGGCTTATTAAGAGTTCCTTAGATATGGTTAGAAGTAATATGGGAAAGAGTGAGATTCATTAAATCCCAATAGCTTATTCATCCTTTAAGTACACTTATAAGGCATATTATCATGTCAAAGAAAGAAGGCATACATTATGGGCATCCAAATATCAAACATTTATGAAATCATACGGATCCATCAAGATTAAAAATAAGATTTAGGGACTTTTAATCTAATCTCACCTAATTATTTAGAACTTTTGGATTAGCTTCACCCACTTTTAAGGATTTTTGAGTTAGCCTTACTCCTATTTGAGATTTTTGGCCTTATCTTACCCATACTTAGGGACTTTTGACTTTACCTCACCCAAATCAAAGAACTTTTGGCATCACCTCATCTATTAAGAGCATATCACATTCCAAGTGTATTCCAAAAAACATAATAGTATCATATCATCAAACCAATAGCCATAGACATAATTTACAATCCATACAAGCTATCAATAACACTTAAACAACTAACATGAGCATACAATAAAAGATGAAGAGCTACCTTTATCAAGAAGCATAATTTTCCTCCTTGGTTCCCTAGTCTTTCTTCTTGGCTTCACACACACACTTGGCAGATACTTGACTTGCATGGTCTAAACATATCAAACAAGACACAATTGTATCAATGGAACTATCTTTAGCCCTACATAAGTCCTACATAAGCTAATCTAGTTCTAACCTTTTCTATGGCTCTATTTAGTAGCATAAAGAAGCAACTTACATAATTTATTATTTTGGCTCTAATTTCTTACTCAATCTAAGTCATATGACTCCATTAAAACTTATTAGAGTCATTCCAAACCTAAATTAAGGAGCCTAACACCAAGTTGCTTCTTTATGCATAATAGAATCATAAATTTTCACCTTTCAAAATAAGACTTCTAAGTTCAAACGAATGGTTCTTTTAGTGTTTATAATTCATATCTAAACAATTTCTATCTTTAGAATCAAAGAAAACTTTCTATAAGTACTTTAAGTGGGTTTTGGCCGAGACTTGTATATGGAATGCCACCCATGGAGTTTTGTTTACTTTCTAGGGAATTTAGCACTTATATGAGCTTTGTAACACCCCAAAATTTAATTAAGATGTTAATCATGGATTTGGATTAATCAAGAATAATTAATATAGAATAATCGAGTAAGTGAAGTAAATACAAATTTTGAAGAGATAAATTATTAAAATGAGTTTGAAATTTAATCGAGTTATAAACCTCATCTAGGCCCAAATTAAATTAAGTAGGCCAAGGTTATAGACTAAGGGAGGCCCAATAATTTTAGGTGCAGACCCAACATTTAATTATAAGACTTGGCCTAAAAGAGACCACCTAATGATGGCCCAATAACCCTTGTGCAGACCCAAATCAATTGAGTCCTTCAAACTTGGTTTGACCTAATTAAATTTCTACAGCCCAATACCTTGAAGCTGGCCCAGCAAGACTTAAATCAGAACCCACTTGCAATTGGACCCTTGGGTCAGCCCATGACCTACATTAGACCTAATTAAAACCCAACTAAAACCTTAAACACTTCAGCCCTTCTTCATTTTGTTGAAACACAAACACATATCTCATTTTCAGAGGTTTGAAGAGAGGCTAGGGTTTAGGGCAAGAAATCCACCATTTCTCACTTCTAAAGCTCAAAATCAGTCAAGGTACTTGTTATATAATTTAATCCCCTTCTCTTTCTCTTCATTTTGACCTAATTAGTTTTTCATTTGGAGCATTTTCACCATACCTAAATTCTGAAATGTGGTTTGTTTGGTATTTTTTTTTTAAAGATTTTCATAGGTTAAGGCTAAGGCTGACATTAGGTAAGTATAAACTCTTTTTTTTTTAAGTATTTCTGCTAGTTTGAGACCCCAATAATTGGATTATAATATAAGTATTAATTTTTTATGAATTTGCTTCGAATTTAGGGTGATATATTAAAGTTTCTGGTAGAGGACACCTCCATTCCGAATTTTAAGAATTTGTAGTAGTTGGGGGAATTTTTGTACCACTGGTGGCTGTTGCAAATTTGTCTATAAGTGAAGTAACTGGGATTATATTAATTCCATGCATATATCTGCTTTAATTTCATAATTGCTATACATGAATGATGTAACATCTGGTTTTCTGAGGTAATTGTAGTAGGAAAAGTGTTATAAAATAAGGTATTACAAATGATTTGAAATGTTGAATGAATTGATTAGCTATCTATTGTATTATGATTAGACTTTGTGAGTCTATAGTGGAGTTGTGGTACGGCTGCCACTCATGCATGTGTTTCGATCAGGCACTGGGTTATGATCAGGCCCTAGATGCATCGAGCCCTAGTTATGCTCAATGGGGAGTAGATGCCTTGGACGGGCCTCTCCCGGTGTTATTGACCTTTAACATGTAAAAATATAATTACTAGTACAGGATAGTAATTATGATAGCCTAATTGTTTCATTTACTGATATGACTGGTATGTTTTATGATGCTTATATGAAATCATACATATATGTTAATTAAACTAGAATATATGAATGAAATTTGCCTTAGTTACTGAGATTTGCATCTCACTCCGTTTCATAGGATTATACTTCTAAGCTTAAAATCCACCATTTCTCACTTCTAAGCTCAATGCGGAGTAGGTACCATGGACGGGCCTCTTGTGACGACCCTACCTTCTCATCATCATATTTATGGTTAAATGCACGATTATTAATTAATGATCAAGGTTTGAGGTCATTACGTTTTTATCATATTACAAAAATATGAGGAAATTTGAACATTGATGTTAGGGTCATCACTTAACAACCACACAAGTGAGAATGCATAGAAGAAATTATATTATCATGAGGGATCTGTGATTCAACCATTTATCAATTATAACATACCAAAAACCTCCCACAAGGATTCCTATATCATTTCCTAGCATTACCATTAAAGAAACGGGGGTTTCTAGGTTAAAAGTATGAGTTTAGAAACTTGCGCTGTAGCCTATACCTTCCCAACTGCAGCCAAGTTGTTCTCTGGGATTACTGGACAAATTTTGCAAATCTCGCCGCGGCCAGCCTACATGGCGCTGTGGCGAAAATGCCTCCTGGAACTACTATTCTCAACCCCACGACTCTCCCCTCGACGTAATACTTTTGCACTGCGACGAGTTTTGTTACTGTGCAACCCTTAATTAATTTCCTCGACTCGCATCGCGGTAGGACCTACTACACCGCAGCGAGTTCCCATTCTGTCACCCTCCTGGGCGATTTTTCCTACTTTGTGCCACGGCGAGATTCATCAGGCCACGGCGCTCCTCGCCACTGTCACTCCCCAGACTAATTTTCTTCCCTTACACTGCGGTAGGATTCGTTGTGCCGCAGTGCCCTTCAACTTTGTCTCTCATTTGGCCACGGCGTGACTCCCTTCTGTAACTACATTACCTAAATTTTGTCCCACACACTCTAGCCCTCATCCTAAGAGCACTCTAGGACCACTTTCTCTCATTTTATATGACCCTAATGGTAGTTTCCTACCCTATTTACTCATCTAACTCTCCATTTCTAATTCAAAATATAGGTACTATATCCTAATTGCCCAACTATCTCATATCAGCAAATTCATAGATTAATGACAGCAAAAACACATGCATTAGTAACAATTAACATCCCATGTACATTCCAAAGAGATTTCATTCATCAATAGTTTATGTCCACATCCAATGCATCACATGACTACAATTCTCATATGGTAAACCATATCACAATTTCAACAAAGCTATATATATGATGCTATAAGTTCATACATCAATATCCAACTATAATGAGACCTAAATCCTTAATGGTTACATTTCAACTAAGTAAAATATGAATGCTTACACTTGGCAACATGAATACATGATGATGTTATACCATAAGGAATACAAAATTTAGCATCTACACTAAATGAGTCAACCTAAGTGTAGCCTTCTCCCTATATGCCGGAGCTCATGGATTTTTATCCACTTGCTTCCCCTTATCCTTATCCGAAGAACCTTCACCTGAAATATTAATCCCATGAAACGGGGTAAGACATAAATCTCAGTAACCAAGGCAATTCCATCATATATTCCATATTAATTAGCATACAAGCATAATTTCACATAAGCATCAGCCAAAATACCAGTCATATCAGTAAATGAAACAATTATGCTATCATGATTACCATCCCATACTAGCAATCATATTTTCACATGTTAAAAGTCATTAACACCAGGAGAGGCCCGTCCCCGGCACCTACTCTCTTTTGAGCACAACTAGGGCTTAGTGCATCTGGGGTTTAATCATAACCCGGTGTCCGATCGAAGCACATGCATGGGTGGCGCCACACCACAACTCCACCATGGACTCACAAGGTCCAACACAATACAATAGATAGCCAATCAATTCATTCAACATTTTAAATCATTCATGTACAGCAAATATAAAATTAACACAGATATATGCATGGAATTTTTATGAACCCGATCACCTCACATGTAGACAATTGCAATAGTCACCAATGGTACCAAAATCTCCCTATAATCATAACATCATAGAATTACTATTCTAATTCATCATTAACAGTAGCAATAAGTACCCAAAGAATTTAAATGCTAATAATTACCTAAAGGATACTTACCTAGCCACCACAAATCTCTAAATTTAGATTGAGTATGTCCCTCACCAGAAACTTCAGTATATTACCCAAATTCTTAAGCAAATTCGTACATAATTAACACCCACACTATAATCAAGTCATTAGGGTCTCAAATCAGCAGAATTACCTCAAAAAGAAGAGTTCATACCTATCTAATGACAACCATAACCTCAACCTACGAATTTCATCAAGAAAATCTCCAAATTCTCACATTTCAGATTTTGGGTATGGTGAAAATACTTCAAATGAAAAACTAATTAGACCAAAATGAAGAGAAAGATAAGAGGATTAAGTTATTAACTGTTATCTTGGCTAAATCTTGCTCTAAAAGTGAAAAAATATGGAATTATGCCAAGAACCCTAGCCTCCCCTTTAAACCTCTGAATTTTGAGATGGGTGTTTGTGTTTCAGCAAATGGAGAGGTGGCTAAAGCATTAGGGTTTAAGTTAGGTTTTAGTTGGGTCAAACATAGGTCATGGGTTGCTCCAAGGTCCAACTCCTAATGGGCTCAGATTTTTGCTTTGTTGGGCTAGTATTTTAAGTTATTGGGCTACAAATTTCTGTTGGGCCAGACTTAGCTTTAGGATCTCCATTGTTTTGGGTCTGCACAAGATTTATTAGGCCAATTATAAGAGCCTATACAACGTAGAACTTGGGCCTCTATCACATTGAATTAGATTGGGCCTACACCTAGCCTATTGGGCCTCAATTAGCCTTTTATCATGCTCTCCTACATTAATTTGGGCCTAGATGAAATTTCTCTCCCAATTAAATCTCAAACCCATATTAATAATTTATCTTTCTAAAATCTCTATTCACTTAACTTGCCTAATTATCCCATATTAATTATTCATAATTAATCTAATCCATGATTAACACCTTAATTAATTATGGGGTGTTACAACTCTCTCGGTGTTATTGGCCTTTAACATGTGAAAATATGATTGCTAGTACGGGATAGTAATCATGATAGCCGAATTGTTTCATTTACTGATATGACTGGTATGTTTTATGATGCTTAAATGAAATCATGCATATATGTTAATTAAACTGGAATATATGAATGAAATTTATCTTGGTTACTGAGATTTACATCTCACCCCGTTTCATGGGATTATACTTTCAGGTGAAAGCCCTTCGAGTAAAGATAAGGAGAAGCAAGTGGATGAAAATCTATGAGCTCTAGCCATATGTGGAGGAAGCTACACTTGGTCTGAGTGAAATAGAGTATATGCTAATTTTGTTAACCTTTGTATAGCATCATCATATATCTGTATTGCCAAATGTAGGAGTTTGTATTTTGGTAACATAGAATGTAACCAATGAGAAATAGGCTTTATATTAGTTGTTAATGGATGTATGACTTTATGACACTTACTATGGTTTGTAAACCTGTGTTTTAACTAACTATTTAAGTAATGAAATCATGTGATATGTTGATTGTGGATTTGAGCTAGTGATGCATGAATTATCTGATGAAAACATGATTGAATAACAATTATGAGAAATTGATAAATTTGCTAATATAAGACCAATAAACGAGTAGGAGAATCCACCTTTAAATGTGGGATGGGTAATGATATAATAGATGGGGCAAATTAGCTAGGTATATACTATTAGAATCTCATAACAAGTGGGAGAGTGGCCCTAGAGAGCCCCTAAATAGAGAGTGAAAAGTATGAGATAAGATTTTAGGAGTTGTAGCATCAGAAGGCACGTCACCGTGTCCAACATATTATTAGCCGTGGCTAATAGAGGCGAAGTTGCCCAGGGAAAGTACCAGAGAGCAATTGGCCACGGTGAAATGTGAGAGGCAAAACTAGGGGTAGTCCAGAGGGTAATTCATCGCAGGTAAATAGGAATTGGCCAAGGTGAACTTTTGTGAAATTATGCCAGGCATTCCAAAGAGGAATTAGCTACGGTGAAAGGAAGAATTGACCGCGACCAATAGTGAGAGATAAGCGAGGTAGGTTCCAAGAGGCTTCCTCACCGTGACGCCATGTAAGTTAGCCACGGTGAAGCTCCAACTCGCCACTTAAGAAGATAAAGAGTAAACCCGAGAGTAATTGGTCACGGCACAAGAGCATTTAGCTGTGGTTAATGGTCATAAACTTTCATTCTAACCTAGAAATCTTAGTTTTTCATATGGTGACCCTAAGGGATGACTTAGAAATATTGGTAGAAGATCCTTGTGCGTTAGAATTAATGGGTAATAGAATTAAATGCTTATAAATGAATATTTGTTCCCCCAATGTACATGAGTATTTGTAATTATATAGTTGATGACTCTAATAACATTAAAGTTCAAATTTTCTTGTATTTTTTGAATGTGATTAGTCGTAATGTCTTGTAATCCCAAAATTTATGATTATTAATCACATATTTAACTTTAATTACAATGATTAGAAGTTAGGATTGTCACAGTTGGTATTAGAACAATGGCTCAAGAAAATATGTATGATTTATAACTTCATGGTTAGAAAACTTGGCAATCATAATGCATATATGATAGGAATAGAAGCATTGTGACTTAGTGATAACTCCCATACATACATGTACCTGCCATGGGTAGAGTTGTGTTTTATTTGCCTTGGGTCGTAGCTTAATGGGGGATGCTTGTGGTTGTGCTTGTAGTATTGCAGAGTTAGATAGCTACCCGTAGAGAAACAACTGAGATGCTAAGAAAGATGTAAGAGGCCATGGCTATAATGGCCAACTGAATGAGAGAACAAGCTAAGGCTTATGAGACTATAGTTAGGGCAATGACTGACCAGCTTCAAGAGCAAGTCGAGGCTCTTGCAGCGACTGTACAAGTACTACAGCAACTATATGAAAACATGAATAAGTCAAATCAGGAAGTGCCGATAGAAAACTGTGTGGGGATTGGTCATAACCCTAGTATGGGACACCAAGGGAAGGATGGCGACCTCTCTATGGTGTTGGCCAAATTTAGAAAAGCTAATCCTCCATCTTTTTTAAGGGAGTTAAACACTAAGAAAGCTGAGAAGTGGCTGATGCAACTAAAGGAGATCTTTGAAGTTATGACCTGCACCACCGAACAAAAGGCAAAGTTGGCAATCTACAAGTTAGAAGGTGAGGCTGAGTATTGGTGGAGCAATGCCTTCAGATTGTTGATTGCAAAGGAGATACCCTTGACTTAGGAAAATTTTCAAACTGCTTTTGAGAGTAAATATTTCCTACCATCAGTGAGGGCTGACAAGAAAGCTGAGTTTAACTTCCTTGAATAAGGAGACATGAATGTACATTAATATGCAGCTAGATTCATTCAATTGTCTCACTTCTCCTCTTACTTGAAAAGATTTGATGATGAGCCATGAAAGGTTGAAAAATTTTAAAGAGGCTTGAAACTAAAGATTAAGGATAAGATTGTATCTCTACAGATCTGTAATTTTGATGAATTGGTAGAGAAATGTAGAGTGATGGAGAGGGCTATGATGGAAAGTGAGGCCAAGAGGAAGAAGACCCTGAAGGGTAAGCGTGACCGGGACATAGAGCCCTTTAGGGGCAAAAGTAAGAAGGGAGCCAATAGTGGGAATGGCTCTTAGGATAGGAGACCACCCCCAAGGAGTGTCCCTCAAAGAAGAAGCATGGGACCATCAAGAAGTGCAATGAGTGCCTCACCCACTTATGCTAAGTGTGGGAAGAACCATGGGAATAGGCCATGCCCGTTGTGTTATAATTGTGGAAAGCCTGGACACTATACACAAACTTGCATAGTATCACGAGAGTCGGCCTCATCAGTTAAACTACCTACCCAAGGAAGGGTGTTTGCCCTTATGCAACAAGAGACTAGTAGATCCCCTAATCTAATCTAAGGTACTTTACTTGTCCATAATCATATCGTAGATGCATTGTTTAACTCGGGTGCGACCCACTTATTCATCTCATATAACTATGTTAAGCGTCTGGGTCTTAAAATTAGCCTATTCCCATTTGAATTATCTGTGTCCACCCCTACTGGATATTCTATGATTACATCTGATGTATGCTTAAATTGTACTGTACAATTGGATAGCCGTTGTACTACCCTTAACTTGATTTACATCCCTTTATGTGATTTTGATATAATCATTGGTATGGACTAGCTGTCGGCTAATAGTGTGATACTTGATTATAACCATAAGACTGTTTCTTTACCTGCAAATATACCTGAAACTTGTCCTGTGACTAGACTTACTTGTATGTTTGCCGCCTAAGCTGGGAGGTGCTTTAAGCGTAGTTGCCAAGAGTTTCTAGTATTCTTTTCATTGCATGTTAAGATTGATGATGGGCTAGAGGATACGCCTATGATTAGAGAGTTTCCTAAAATTTTTTCTAAGGAGTTTAGTGGACTACTTCTGGAGAGAGAGCTAGAATTTTCCATTGATTTAGTACCCGATACTAGTCTGATTTCTAAGGCCCCGTATAAGATGGCACCTGCTGAGTTAGTTAAGTCGAAGAGTCAATTAGAGAAGCTACTTGAGAAAGGGTTTATTAGGCTAAGTGTGTCTTCGTGGGGAGCACCAATGTTATTTGTCAAAAAGAAAGATGGTAGCTTTAGGCTTTATATTAACTATAGACAGTTAAACCAAGCGACCATCAAGAATAAATACCATTTGCCTAGAATTGATGACTTACTTGACCAATTAGCTAGAGCGTCAGTCTTTTTAAAGATTGACCTTAATTGGGATATCACCAACTTAGAGTCAAGGCTGAGGATGTACCTAAAACTGCCTTTTAAGACTCGATATAGCCATTATGAATTCCTAATTATGCCTTTTGGGTTAACTAATGCCCCTGCCATTTTTATGGACTACATGAATAGGATTTTTAGGCCTTATCTTGATCAATTTGTGGTAGTATTTATTGATGACATCCTTATTTACTCTAAGAGTAGTGAAGAGCATAAAAAGCATCTTAGGATAGTTCTTCAAACATTAAGAGAGTATCAGTTGTATGCTAAGTTGAGCAAGTGCAAATTTTAGTTGCGAGAGGTCAAATTCCTAGGTCATGTGATATCAAAACAAGGGGTAGTGATAGATCCTAGCAAGGTAGAAGCGGTACTGAATTGGGAAAGACCCAAAATAGTGATCGAAATTCGTAGCTTCTTAGGTCTAGCTAGTTATTATAAAAGATTCATTAAAGAATTTTCTCAGTTAGTCATACCTTTGACAAAATTGACTAGGAAGGACCAACCATTTGTATCGGATGCCAAGTGTGAGAATGCTTTTTAGGAGCTTAAGGATATGTTTATCACCGCACCTGTATTAGTGATACCTGACCCTAAAGAGACATTCACAGTCTATAATGATGCTTCTAAGAAGGGATTAGGGTGTGTTTTAATGCAATAAGGTAGGGTAATAGCCTATACCTCTAGGCAACTTAGGCCCCATAAGGAGAATTACCCCACCCCTGACCTAGAACTAGCGACTATAGTTTTTACCCTTAAGATTTGGATGTGCTACCTCTATGGTGCCTAATTTAAGGTGTATAGTGATCATAAAAGTTTGAAGTACTTGTTTGACTAGAAGGAATTGAACATGAGACAAAGGAGGTGGATGGAATTCTTTAAGGACTATGATTTCTCCTTAAAGTATCATCCAGGGGAGGCGAATGTAGTCGCCGATGCCTTGAGTAGAAAATCTATTCATATGTTAATGATGATGCTTAGGGAGCAAAGGTTGATTGAAGAGTTAAGAAACTTAAATCTATCTATTTTAATAAATCCTAATAGGCTTCTTCTGGGCAAATTAAGGATAGAAAATGACTTTAGAAAGAGGATTAAAGAAGCCCAAGAGCTAGATGCCTATTAAGGAGGAATTAGAAAACAACTGGAGAATGGTGAGGTCAAAGATTTTGACCTATCAGAAGACAGCTCGATGAGGTGCCAAGGTAGAGTGTGCATACCCAAGGATGAAGAGTTGAGGAATATAGTGTAGTCGGAAGCTCATAAGAGTAGGTACACCATTCATCTGGGCACTACTAAGATGTATAGGGATCTAAAGAAAAGCTTTTGGTAGCCTGGGATGAAGTCAGACATAGCAGAGTTTGTTGTTAGATGTCTAGTTTGTCAAAGGGTTTAGATTGAGCACCAAAGACTCGCAGGTTTGTTACACCTTTTAGAAATTCTAGAATGAAAATGGGATAGTATATCCATGGATTTTAAGATGGGTTTGCCTAGAACATTCTCGGGTTATGATGCTATTTGGGTGATTGTGGATAGATTGATGAAATCTACCCACTTTCTACCTATTAGAGCCACTTATTCTTAAGATAAACTACTCAACTGTATGTTTGTGAAATTGTAAGATTACATGGTGTTTCTAATAGCATTGTGTCAGATAGAGACCTAAGGTTTACATCAAAATTTTAGCAGTCTCTACAAGAAACTTTAGGTACTAGTCTTAACTTTAGCACTGCTTATCATTCTCAGTCTGATGGACAGACTGAGAGGACCATTCAGGCCCTTGAAGACATGCTTAGGGCTAGTGTGCTAGAGTTAAAAAGGAGTTGGGATGTGTACTTGCCTTTAGCTGAGTTTACTTATAATAATAGTTACCATTCCAATATCCAAATGGCACCATTTGAGGCACTTTATGAGAGGAAGTGTCGATCACCCTTATATTGGGTAAAACTTAGTGAGAGAAGTCTCTTAGGTCCAGACATAGTGGACTAAACCACCCATCAAATAGGACTCATCATAAAAAAGTTGTTGGCTGCCCAGAGTAGGCAAAAGAGTTATATGGATAAGAAAAGGAGACCCTTAGAATTCAAGGTAGGAGACTATGTGTTCCTTAAGGCTACTCCGATAACAGGTGTAGGACAGTTTATTAAGACAAGAAAGCTCAGTCCTCGTTATCTTGGTCCTTTCCAAATCCTTGAAAGGATGGACCCGTGGCCTATAGAGTTGCTTTATCTCCAAACCTGGCCAAATTGCATGATGTGTTTCATGTGTCCTAACTAAAAAAGTACCACTCGGACCCTTTGCATGTCATTGAGCATGAAAATGTGCATCTACAAGATGATTTGTCTTATGTGGTTAAAGCAAAAAAGATTATGGACTCAAAGGTCAAACAACTGGTAATAAGAACATCCTCCTGGTAAAGGTAGTATGGAAGGGACTCACTCCGAATGAAGTAACTTGGGAAACAGAGGAAGCAATGAGGAAAGATTATTCTGCATTATATGAGTAAGGTATGTTTAATTTTGAAGACAAAATTTTTAAAAAGAGGGGAGAATGTAACACCCTAAAATTAATTAAGGTATTAATCATGGATTTGGGTTAATCAAGAATAATTAATATGGAATAATCAGGTAAGTTAAGTGAATGAAAATTTTAGAAAGATAAATTATTAAGATGCGTTTGAATTTTAACTGAGTTATAAACCCCATCCAAGTCTAAATTAAATTAAGTAGGCCAAGATTAGGGACTGAGGGAGGCCTAATAATTTTAAGTGCAGACCCAATATTTAATTATGAGACTTGGCCCAAGAGAGACCACCTAGTGATGGCCCAATAACCCTTGTGCAGACCCAAATCAATTGAGTCCTTCAAACTTGGTTTGGCTTAATTAAATTTTTGCAACCCAATACCTTAAAGCTGACCCAACAAGGCTTAAATCAGAACCTACTTGCAATTGGAGCTTTAGGTCAGCCCATGACTCACATTAGACCCAACTAAAACCCTAAACACTTCAGCCCTTCTTCATTTTGCTGAAACACAAACACACATCTCATTTTTGGAGGTTTGAAGGGAGGCTAGGGTTTGGGGCAAGAAATCTATCATTTCTTACTTCTAAGCTCAAAATTAGCCAAGGTACTTGTTATATAACTTAATCATCTTCTCTTTCTCTTCATTTTGACCTGATTAGTTTTTCATTTGGAGCATTTTCACTATACCCAATTTTTGAAATGTGGTTGTTTGATAGGTTGAGGCCAGGACTGACATTAGGTAAGTATAAACTCTTTTTTTTAAAGTATTTTTGCTAGTTTGAGACCCCAATGATTGGATTATAATATAAGTATTAATTTTTCATAAATTTGCTTAGGATTTAGGGTGATATATTGAAGTTTTTAGTAAAGGACACCTCTATTCTGAATTTTAAGAATTTGTAGTAGCTGAGGGGGATTTTTGTACCACTGGTGGTTGTTGCAAATTTATCTACAAGTGAAGTAACTAGGACTGTATTAATTCCATGCATATATCTGCTTTAATTTCATAATTGTTGTACATGAATGATTTGAAACGTTGAATGAATTGATTGGCTATCTATTGTATTATGATTGGACCTTATGAGTCTGTAGTGGAGCTGTGGTGCAGCTGCCACTCGTGCATGTGTTTTGATCGGGCATTGGGTTATGATCAGACCCCAGATACACTAAACCCTGGTTGTGCTCAATGGGGAGTAGGTGCCATAGACAGGCCTCTCCTGATATTATTGGCCTTTAACATGTGAAAATATGATTGCTAGTACGGGATAGTAATCATGATAGTCGAATTATTTCATTTACTAATATGACTGGTATATTTTATGATACTTATATGAAATCATGCATATATATTAATTAAACTGGAATATATGAATGAAATTTATCTTGGTTACTGAGATTTGCATCTCACCCCATTTCATGGGATTATACTTTCAGGTGAAAGCCCTTCAAGTAAAGATAAGGAGAAGCAAGTGGATGAAAATCTATGAGCTCTAGCCATGTGTGGAGGAAGCTACACTTGGTCTGAATGAAATAGAGTATATGCTAATTTTGTTAACTTTTGTATAGCATCATCATGTATCCGTATTGCCAAATGTAGGAGTTTGTATTTTGGTAACATAGAATATAACCAATGAGAAATAGGCTTCATATTAGTTATTGATGGATGTATGAGTTTATGACACTTACTATGGTTTGTAAACTTGTGTTTTAACTGACTATTTAAGTAATGAAATCATGTGATATGTTGATTATGGATTTGAGCTAGCGGTGCATGAATTATCTGATGAAAACATGATTGAATAACAATTATGAGAAATTTATAAATTTGCTTATATAAGACCAATGAACGAGTAGAAGACTCCACCTTTAAATGTGGGATGGGTAATGATATAATAGATGGGGCAAATCAGTTAGGTAGATGCTATTAGAATCTCATAACAAGTGGGAGAGTGGCTCTAGAAAGCCCCTAGATAGAAAGTGGAAAGTATGAGATAAGATTTTAGGAGTTGTAGCATCAGAAGGCACATCGCCGCAGCCAACATATTATTAACCGCAACCAATAGAGGCGAAGTTTCTTAGGAAAAGTACAAAAGAGCAATTCGCTGCGGCAAAAGGTGGAATTAGTAACAATAAAATGTGAGAAGCAAAACTAGGGGTCGTCCACAGGATAATTCACCGTGGCTAAATGGGAATTAGCCGCGATAAACTTTTGTGAAATTGTGTTAGGCATTCCAGAAAGGAATTAGCCATGGCAAAAGGAAGAATTGGTTGTGGCCAATAGCGAGAGGCAAGCAAGGTAGGTTCCAGGAGGCTTCCTCACCGTGGCGCTATGTAGGTTAGCCACGATGAAACTTGAAAAGATAAAGAGTAAACCCAAGAGTAATTGGCCACGGCGCAAAGGCATTTAGCCACAGCTAATGGTCCTAAACTTTCATTATAACCTAGAAATCTTGATTTTTCATATAGTGACCCCAAGGAATGACTTAAAAATATTGGTAGAAGATCCTTATGAGTTGGAATTAATGGGTAATAGAATCAAAGGCTTATAAATGAATATTTGTTCCCCCGATGTACATAAGTGTTTGTAATTATATGGTTGATGACTCTAATAACATTAAAGTTTAAATTTCCCTGTATTTTCTGAATGTGATTAGTTATAATGTCTTGTAATCTCAAAATTTGTGATTATTAATCACATATTTAACCTTAATTACAATGATTAGAAGTTAATGTCATCACAATTTTTTTAGCTTCTTCTTAACTCAATCATACTTTTACATGGTCTGAAATATCATTTTAAAGTTTCATATTTCCTAAGGTGTAATCAAAACCCTAATTTCTATAACTTGCTACCAATGGCCTTCTTTTGAATTCTCTTAGTTCTATATGATTCTCCATGCTTCAAAACCTTATTTCTTACTAAGTTTGGGCTAAAATCAAACTCCCTCACTACTCTTGGTCTAGCCAAGTTAGTGAAGCAAAGAAAGAACCAAAAGAAGCAAGTTTTCCATTGAGAAGCATACCTTATTTGATTCCTTATCAAGTGAGCTTTATTGTGTTGCTAAGGTTTCCTCCAAACTCTTTCTTCCTTCTATTAAACCAGCCATAAAATGCCACCATTTAGAACTTTAAAACTATGAAAAGAGATAGGAGAAAGGGGATAAGAACGTTTATACAAGGAAGAGCATGAAAAGAGAGCATTTTTTTACCCTTTCAAGTTTGGTTTTCTCCCTTCTTCTCTTTCCTCTTATGTGCCACTTCAAGTTAGTCTTGGTTCCATTTTTAAGCAAGTGTAAGTTGGTTTAGATGATAGGAAGAAGGTGGCATGACATTTAAAAGCAAGGGAGGGTTAGTTATAACATTTCTAGAATTTCATTTATGTCTCTTAAACTTTAACTACTCCATTTGAGCTCATTTCAACTTCTTTTTTAGAATTGTCTTTTTCATCATAAAATTTAGGTGCCTTATTTCATTAAAAGCCTTTGGTTTCAAATTAATCAAATTCAAAATAATCCTAAATAATTCAATTAAAGTTTTCATCAACCGACAATATAAATTATAAACCGAAGGATTTTAACCATTTCATTGGTTCCCATGATTTTTTAGGCCTCTAAAATTCTAGTGGGCTTAATTTTATTATTAAAAATCTCTCATTTGAGTTTTCAAAAATTTGTCTGAAATTACAATTTTGCCACTACGTTTATTCTTTAATTCGTTCAGCCATTTTGACTCTATTTTTAGGCTATCCTTAGACTTTTAACCACATTTTTAAGTGTTCTAATTAACATCCTATTATCAATTTGCCTTGCTTTAAAGTGCTCTCATATCATCTTATTGGTTTTAGTTTAATTTTTGAAAAACTAGTTATTACATTTCACCCCTTTAAAATAAAGTTTGTCATCAAAATTTGAATGTGTACCCTAATTAAATAGTTGTGGAAGCTGCCTTCTCATATCATCCTTAAGTTTCCAGGTTGCCTCATTAGAGGACAGGCATTTCCAAACCACTTTCACCAGAGGAATGCTCTTGTTTCTTAGCTATTTGATCTTAGTATCAATGATTCTCTTTGGTATTGTCATGTAAGATAGGTTATCCTACAATTAAATATGCTATATTCTATAATATGTGAAGGGCCAGGTAAGTACTTTTTCAATTAAGAGACATGAAACACATTGTAGATTTAGACTAGGTTAAGAGATATGGTTACACAGTAAGCAATAAGTAATTCTTTCAAAGATTTCAAACTTAGCAATGTAACTAGAATCAGGTTTTCTAGACTAACCCACATCAATAACTAGAGATAGCTGAATGAATACATGGTCTCCAATCTCAAATTCTAAAAACATCTTTCTTTTATTGGCATAACTTTTCTATCTACTTTGGTTTGTAAGGAGTTTCTTTCTAATCAATTCTATCTGTCTAGTGGTTTAGTCTACTATCTTAGGTTCTATTAAGCTGTTTTCACCTAACTCAACCTAACATAGAGGTGATTTACATTTTCTCCTATGTAAAGTTTCATACATGGCTATCTAAATATTAAAATAGTAATTATTATTATATGTAAACTTGGCTAATGGTAAATACACATCTCAATTTCCTTTCATTTCTAGCATACATGTCCTCAATATGTCTTCAAGGTCTAGATGGGTTTTTCAATTTGACCATCAATTTGGGGTTGATATGCAATACTAAATCTTAATTTGGTCCTTAAAATAGCTTGTAATGACCTCTAGAAGTTTGATATGAATCAGGGGTCTCTATTTGATACTATATTATTGGGTATTATATGAAGCTGCACTATCTTTCTTATATACAATTGGGCTAACTTATCCAACATATTTATAGCCCTAATAGGTAAAAAGTATGCAAATTTCGACAATCTATCCACTATAAGCCAAATAGTATCATGTCCAGAGGATGTCTTGAGTAACTTCATAATAAAATACATAACTATATTATCCTATTTCCACTCAAGGATATCTAGGGGTTGTAATAATTTAACTAATTTTTTATGCTCTATTTTTACCCTCTAGCATACCAAACACTTAGCCATATAATTGCCTTTGTCATTTTTTATACCTGGCCACCAGAATAGTCTTTTCAAGTCCTAATACATCTTGGTAGCACTTGAATGGATATTATATTTACTTTTATTTGTCTCTTCTAAAATCTTTTCTTTCAATTTAGTTTAGTTTGGCTCATAAATTTTATGCTGATATACTATCATGCCATCCTTAAACACTCTAAACTCTAAGGTTCTATCTTGGGAAATTTCACTCTTAATTTATTTCAAGAACTCATTCTCTCTCTAGGAATCTCTAATCTGGGTTCTCAAATCAATTTCTATCCGGGTCTTACTCGACAACAGTTTACCCAACATCATATGATAGGAAATATTTATGTCTATAAATTTCTCTATGAGTTCTTGTTCTCTAATCATCATAAAGGCTGCATGAATAGATTTTCTACCTAAAGTATTGACCACTACATTAGCCTTACTTGGATGGTATTTTAATGTATAATCATAGTCTTTCAAAAATTCCATCCATCTTCTTGTCTCATATTCAACTCTTACAAACAGTATTGTAAACTCTTGTGGTTACTATAAATCTCTACTGTAGCACTATATAGGTAATGCCTTTAGATTTTAAGGACAAACACTACTACAACTAACTCTAGATCATGAGCAGGATAATTTTTCTCATAAGACCTTAATTGCCTAAAGGCATAAACCACTATGCTATCATATTGCATGAACACACATCTTAACCCTTTTCTCAAGGCATCACTATAAACTATAAATGGTTTACTAGGGTCAGGTATAATCAATATAAAGGTAGTGGTCAATTGGAGTTTCAACCTTAGGAAACTCCTCTCACATCTATCATCTCACACAAACGGTGTCTCTTTCCTAATTAACCCTTTCAATGGTAAAGCTATCTGAGAAAAGCCTTATATAAATTCTCTGTGGTATCTCGCCAAACTTAGGAAACTTCTAACATCGATAATAATTTTAGGCCTATCCCACTATAACACAACTTTTACTTTAGTGAGATCTACCATAACCTTTGCCTGTGATATGACATAGCTTAAAAATCTTACCTCAATTAGCCAAAACTCACATTTACTAAGTTTGACATACAACCTCATATTTTTCAAAGTTTCCAAGACTATTTTTAGATACCTCTCTTACTCCTTAAATGATTTAGAGTATACAAGGATGTCATCAATAAAGATCATAACAAATTTATCTAAATATAGTCTAAATACCCTATTCATACAGTCTATAAAAATAACCAGCACATTCGTTAACCTGAATGGCATCATCAAGAACTCATAATATCCATATCTAGTCCTGAAGGTCGTCTTTAGGACATCTTTAGCTCTAACTCTCAATTGGTGGTACCTAAATCTGAAATCTATCTTAAAGAGTACGGATGCCTTAACTAATTAATCTAAAAGATTATCTATTTTAGGGAGAGAATATTTATTCTTACTGTTAACTTTATTGAGTTCTTATAATATATACATAACTTCAAGTTACTATCCTTCTTTTCACAAATAACATCGAAACTCCCTAGGATGACAAGTGTGGGAAGGAGGATTTACTCTTGTTATTTGGTATGGTTTCTCTTTTACTATTTTTGTTGTTTTCTTCTTGTTTGTCTTGCATTTTTTATTTCTTGTAGTTTTTGTTTTTTGTTTTTTATGTAAAAGTTGCACGTTGAAGCAATTTAGATTTGAAGGTATTTCAATATGATTAAGGGTCGATCTTACTTTCTTAAATTCAAGTAAATTAGCAATAAATTTAATTTTAATGGATTAATTATAGTAGTCTTTAACCTGTGAGGATTTAGAGCCTTATATTATTTCTTTCTTATGTGAACATTCACCTATCATGATTTTTACTCTAGAACTTGTCTTGATTTTTGATTGAGATTACAAATGCACATGCATGCATGAAGATAATTAAGACATTTTTTTCTTTCTTAGCCATTTAGCCAAATAATTAACCTATACATGGTATCTCTTGTTAAACCCTTTGAACTGTTAGCCTTTTTCCTAAATTTTAACCCATTATAAACTAATCCAAAAATATATCTTACCCCACCTTAGGAATTAGAAAGCATTAAATTTGATTAGAAAGAAAAAATGTTAAGTAGTGCATCAAGTTAGGCTGTTGAAAGAAAAAAAAACAATTGCAAGAATAGAAAGATGATAAATATAATGATTGAGATAGAACGTAAAACACACTTAACCGAGAAAAAAAAAAGAGAAAAAAAGAATAAATGAAAAAAATATAGATATATATATATATATATATAGTTGTGTTTGTTTGATGAGGAATAAATGTCTTAGTAAAATGCACAATTTTACGGTTGTTTTATTGTGTTAGTTGATCAATACTTTTTTAATTCTTAAAGTGTTTGCCACTTTTTTTCCTATATTTTCACCATTACCTTTATCTTAGCCCCATTATAGCCTTAAACATAAGTTCTTTTGATTTGTGTATTGCTTATGACATAGTTAGTAGAAATTAAGAAGATAAACAAGCTTTTTGTGACGACCCTAACTTCTAATCATTGTAATTAAGGTTAAATACATGATTAACAACCCTAATCCATAGTTACATGTCATTAAGACTAATTACATTATAGAAATATGGAGAAATTTGAACCTTAATTTCATTAGAGTCATCAACCATATAATTACCAATACTTATGTACTTTAGGGGAAACGAACATTCATTTATAAGCCTTGATTCTATTACCTATCATTTTCAACTCACATTTATCTTCTATCAATGTTTACAAGTCATCCCTTGAGGTTACAATATGGAAAATCAAGATTTTCTAGTCAATATAGGGATTTCAGGACATTCATCGTGGCCAATTTCCCTTTAACCGCGGCCAATTCCCCTCGGCTTCACCCCTCGCATCACTACAAATTTCGCCGCGGCTGACCTACATGGCGCTGCAGTGAAGAAGTCTCCTGGAACTTCCCTCACTCGCCTCTCGCTATTGGCCGCGGCCAATATCTCCTTTCGCCGCGGCCAATTCCTCTCTGGAATGCCTGGCTCATTTTCATAAAAGTTCGTTGCGGCCAATTCCCCACTTAGCCGTGGTGAATTCTCTTCTGGACAACTCCCAGTTTTACCTCTCACATTTCGCCACGGCTAATTCCATACTCGCCGCGGCGAATTGCTCTCTGGTACTTTCCCTGGGCAACTTCGCCACTATTAGCCGCAACTAACGATATTTTGGCCGTGGTCAAATGTCTTCTGATCCTACTATACTTAAAACCTTTTCTCATACTCTCCACTCTCTCTCCAATAACCCCCTAGGGTCACTCTACCTTACATTATGCAATTCAAATGGTGTTTATGCACCTTATTTACCCAGCTATTCTACCGTCACTAATTCAAAACTTAAATATAAATTCCTACTCATCCAGCTACCATATGTCAACCATTTCACATGTTGATGTTAGCAGAAATTTCACAAGCTTCCAACAATTACATTCAAGCATACATTCCATTAAAGGTTTCATACATCAATAGTTTATATTGACATCTCATATATCAAATGATTTCAGTCCCTATGCTTGGCAATTCATGATACAATGCAGCAATGATACAAAACTAGCAATCTAGTTACAATACAATTCAACAAAGCCTCCAAACCTATGTGCTACCAAACCATTTAATGTGCTTCCATTAATTTTTCTCCTTGCCACTAAGAGGTTCGATCCCTGAAAATGTTAACCCACAATGGGGTGAGATATACAATCTCAGTAACAAAAGGAAACTTCCATATGCATGTACAAATTAATCAATCCAATGCAATTTCATGCCATCAATACCAGAATCATCAATTCAATTTGCAAATGAACTAATTGAACTACAAATGACTACTGTCTCATACCAACAATCATACACAACATGTTAATGGCCAATAACACCGGGAGAGGTCCGTCCACGGCACTTACTCCATAATGAGCACAACCAGGGCTCAGTGCATCTGGGGTCTGATCACAATCCGGTGCTCGATTGAAGCACATGCACGGGTGGCAGCTGCACCACAGCTCCATCATAGACTCACAAGGTCCAATCATAATAACAATCCAAGTAGTCAACCAATCATTTAACATTTTAAAATCATATACGTGCAAACAATATCAGATTAAGATGAACATATACATGGAATTGGAAAATAACCCTAGTTACCTCAATGAAGCCAATTACTCTTCCTCTAGCTACCATAACAATCTAAATGCACATCAAGCTTATAACAAGCATAATTATCATTATTTCTAATCACAATCAAATATCCAAAGAGTTGAACTACTAATGACAAACTAGAGGTTACTCACCTAATTACTAAAAGATTTAATTTCGGATTCCAACTTTCCCACACCAGAAATTGCTATAGTTCACTCCAATTTCTGGGTAATTTTACATGAAACTAAAGCCCATATCATAGGGGTCTCAAACTAACAGAAAATGCATCAAAATGGGAAAGAGATACTCATTTAACAATAGCCATAGCCTCACTTTCGAAAATCCACTATGGACTCACCAAAATTCGTATTTCAATCATCAAGCCTAGAAAATTAGGTTTTCCACCATTATCTCCTTGTAATTTCACACAATAACAGAACCCATTATGATAATACATCCTTAGGGGCATTTTCCAGCAAAGTGATACACAAAATGGAAGGGAAAAGCTTACTTAATCCTTCCTCTAACCTCCAAGTCCAAATTTTATATTTGAGAAGAAGATGAAAATACTCAAACCCATAAATTAATCGGACCAAAATGAAGAGGAGGATGAGAGGGTCAAGTTATATATAACTCACATTGGCTAAATCATCCTCTAGGAGTCAAAAATGGAGCTTCCATATTGGTAGAACCCTAGCCTCCCTTGAACCTCTGAATTTCCTCTCTTAAGTTTTAGCAAAATGAGGAAGAGGCTGATGAGTTAGGGTTTTAGTTGAGTTTAAGTTGGGTCTAAGATGGGTCATGGTTTGCTCCAAGGTCCAACTCTAAATAGGCTTCAGATTTTTACTTTGTTGGGCCAGCTCTTATGTATTAGGCTGCTGCATTTTAATCAAGTTTGGGCCAAGTTTGAAGAGCTCAAGGATTTGGGTTTGTACAAGGGTTATTGGGCCACTCAGAGGAGCCTATGCAAGGTGGATCTTGGGCCTCTATCATATAGAATTAGATTGGGTCTGCACCTAACTCATTAAGCCTCCATTAGTCTCTTCTTATGATTTATTAATTTAGGCCTAGATGAAATTTCTATCCTAATTAATTCTCAAACCCATATTAATAATTCATCTCTCTAAAATCTCCATTCACTTAACTTGCCCAATTATCCTATGTTAATTATTCCTAATTAATCTGAATCCATGATTAACACCTTAATTAATTTTTTTGGGGGGTTACACTTCTAGTAGTAAAGTTATGATAGGTTGAAATTAAGTGAAATACTTATCTAAACACTTGAGAGAATTGAGAATATATACATATCCAATGAAGGATTGCCACTTTGATTCATTTTTGTCAAATGTAATTGCCATGCTACTTGTGCTTCTAGATTGCAAGAAAGACTATATTTGACTATTGGAATTTTGTAGAGCTTGAATTTTCTTTGCTTTGCAGTTTTCACATTTTTGTTTTTAGTTTTATTTTTTTTGTTTTGCCCAGGAATGCAAAAAGCTAAGTCTGGGGGGATTTGATACTTCGAATATTTATACATTTTATACCCCTTATGTATAGTTTTATAAATAATTTAATGACACTAATTTGATAATTTTAGGTTATTTTATATTAATTGGATCAAATCAAGATTAATGTGTTTAATTGCATTATTATTATATTTTGATCAACAGAGGCCTAATTATTTGAAGTTTGCTTTTATAGATAAGCAGAGCAACAAATGGACTTGAACTCTTCATAAATGGGCTTTTGATGCTAGGCTTACTTTAATTAGAAATTTGTATTGTATTCTAAAAATTCTAGACCATATGATGTAATGTGAGCCATTTGATACCCTAATTCTCCCTTAGGTTATCTTTAGTTATTTACATTCACACAAACATCATACATACAAAAAGAGCAACCTCTGAGAATAGACATTCTTCTCTGTAGCATCTTTATTTTGCCTATGGATTTCTAACTTTCTTCTGTAATCAATCTCGAGAATTGAATCTGATGTTGAAACCAAGTTTACGGTTGTAATGAATACTAGTTTGATTTCTACTATAGATGAATTTCGTTTCTACTTCTCTTTGTTTTTTTTTTTTTTGTTGATCTTAATTATACCAGCTGGATAATTTGGATTACATAATTACTATTTCATATGGATTATCTGAGAATTATATTTGATTTAATTAGTTAATTAATCAATTAAATTCATTATGTAATTCATATTAAAAGTTTTTGTGTGATTTTTTTGTTGTGTTTGAACATTGAATGAATACTATTTCATTGATATGGTGTGATTGCATTATGTGTAATGAACGAAATTGATTACAACATTAAGTGGTAGTTGAGGGACATTAGATATCACTAATCAAGAGAATGAAATCGGATCAAAGGAATGTTTATAGAGCAAGGAAGGTGAGACATGGGGGGAAAGAATTTAATATTGATTACATTTTGGTAAATTGCTTCATACTCTATTTAGTAGTTGATTTTCTATTATTAATTAATCATTTAATTTCATATACAATCCCCTTTTGAATTAATTTTGGTTCTATAAATTCATAATCTAGTTGATTTAATCAAAGGCTCCTTACCTAGTAGGCATTGTATAATAAACCAATGATTTTTTTTAACTAATCTTGTTTAGGTTGACAGTTGTGAGTAAAATTCTGTTTACTAAGGCCACACTATATAGGACATGCAGGGGACCACACCATAGTTTAAGTCAAACATTTGTTTGAAAAGTATACATATTGGAGTGCTATGTATTGCATATACAATGCATAGTCGAACATTGTATTTTGTCTCAATATTTCTTTAAAAATATAACAACAACAATAACAATAATAAAGAGAGAAGAATAAGAGAACTTGCAAATTCCAATATTTTTTGAGTCAAATGTAATTGTCCATTTTAATTTAAGTGGGGTTGGGTTTAATGAATCAAAAAAGAAAAAAAAACACAAGAAAAGGAAGAGTAATGAGTTAATTTAAATATTTAATTTATGAATCCTAAATAAAAATAGAGAAAATAAAAAAAACAAAAAATAAGAAATAAAAAGAATATTCTAAATATATTGAAAATAAAAAGAAGTAAAAAAATATTAAAAGAAAAGATTAAGCCCAAATAACAGAAAAAGAGAAAGACCCAAAGTCACTTTTTTTATCCAATCCTAATCTGTTAATCAACCAAGTTCTTTCGGCCCAATCCTATGCAGCCAATACCAAGCCAAAAAAAATAACTTGAATAACAAAAAAATAGTAAAAAGGTCAGAAAAACTAACAAAAAACTTTAAAATAATAATAAATGAAAAAGTAATGAAGAAACAGAAATGAAATAAAAAATAAAAACCATACGGCCCTCCGGCACACCCCCATCATCGCGCACGAAAGCTTCCTGCGGCCAGGGATGAAACCATTCTGCGAGGGAGGAAGAGTGGAGCAAGAAAAACAGCAGCTTTTGCAGAGCAGAGGACTGACAAAATCCCCACAAATCCGCTGGCATCGTGGTAATGGCTGGATGGATGGGGAGATAGTGGAAGGAGCATGCTCGGGAAGGAGGCCAAGATCACGCTCCAATCCGCTATAAAATTGGTGCAGATCAGAAGCAGAGGGAGGACTTTTGGGGAAGAAGGAGGAGAGCAGCAGAAATTAAGGGGACTCTTTCGATTTTTAGGGAAGGAAGAGAGCAACAGAAACATGATTGACAGCGTGAGGGTACGACGGTGAGAAGAGGGAGAAGAGGGTTTTTCAACTAGATTTATCCGGCCAAAGGAGAGGAAGCTCGGGATTTTCAGAGGAGAAGCTCCCAGGTTTTCGGGTAAACCGAGAGGAAGCATGGGGTTTCTGGCAAACCGAGGGGAAGCTTGGAGTTTTCAAGGAAGGAGGAGGAGGCTGCGAGGAATGAAAACTTGAAGGAGGATCCACCATTTCTCGGCTACTTAGAGGTAACATTTCTTGCTTTTCTTCCCATGGGTTTCAGTTATTCTAGGCATGTTGATACTTGATATCATATAGAAGAGCTTTGAAAAGATAATGGAAGGTCTAGTTCTGTGGAAGAATTAGTCTCGATTTTATGTTAAATTTTTTCTTAACCTTGTATGCATTGATTTGACTCTGTATTGCTGAAAATTTATTCTGCTGAATAATTGAGGTCAATTGTTGCATAGTTTGGCAAAGAGAGAAAAGTCTATCTGGCGTTCTGTATATATTTTAGATAGTGGTGCGATAGTTATATCCAATCTGGCCTGAGAGTTTCAATTTGGTCCGTAAAAGCGTTAGGTGTAGAATTCTCCCTGTTCACTTCTTATATTATTGACACAATTTTCTTGCATTTAGATTCTGCCTGCATGAGTAGCAGAGGTTCGAAACTGTGACCCAATTCCTTCATGGGTAAGTATGGCTATTCTTGGTGATTTCTTTTGCTAGTGCACTATTATATCGTGTCATGATCATGTTATATTCTTATTATAAGTTCATTTGGTTCTTGGTTTCCTGCTCTGTGTCTTTAATCTTTGATTTTATTGGGATAAAGTTAGTTCTGGCACTGTCATATGAACTGGGTTTTATTCACTGATCAAATTCGATCTCATAAAAGAAAAATGTTTAAAACCTGTCTACATTATGTGATCTCATGCACAGCTGCGCAATCTTCCCTTGGCTAATGTTAAGAGATTCAAATATGTGCTTATGAATTTAGGGTCAAGGTGCTCTGACTGTATGTGGGTAAAATGATATATATTTTAGAATTTCCCTTCCTTGATTGGGTGATACAAGCCTGTGTGGGTTGGGAATTAAATCAAGGAATTGGAGTTAAGTGCATGGCCCTTTGTATTTCTTTTATATAAGGGGGCATAGCCTTAGACTTCTGTTGCATTATTATAAAGAAAACATTCGCTGTAATCTCGGTTTGCATAATTAGTGGGAACAGTGTATTTTAATGGGCTGTCTCTTAAGATGAACTGTCACAACTGATGTTGACCATGAGATTTTTGTGGTGTGCTTTGATCAAAATTCTGGTTGTTGTTGGTTATTGACTTTGGTTTGCAAGTTCATTAGAGTGTTTTGGCTGATGATTGCTGACTTTAGTTTGCATAGTTATTAACATTTCGTCTAAATCTCTGATGTCCTTTTTTAAATTCCCTTTAATTGTGAAGTTGAGGTATTTCTTGAAAGCATTTCACCATTATAGTTGCTGATTACCTCCTGTTTCTATTGCATCTGAGTTGCATAGTTTGAAGAGGTTTATCGGAAGCTAAACAAGGACTGGAGAGGAGATCAAGGAAGAAACTTCATTGGTTAACTTGAATTATGTCATGTGATGTTATTATATGACTGCACTTAAAACACCTACCATCACAAGTTCTTATACGCTTGTAAATACGTTTTTTTTTCTTGGATTTTATTTTGATTTTATTTATTTATTTATGTTTTTATTTTTATTTTGACCTTTAATAGAATTGCGATGTGGGATATTTTATGTGTATAAGAAACAGTTGGAGTACCACTTGTGACAATAAGTCTTTAAGGTATCTATTGAGATTTGCAATTACATTTTAGTCAATTTTGAGTTCCAATAACCCATAGTTAATGAATTTTAGTTTTCACGGAAAAAAAAAAGTATTCAAATTAAAAAAAAGAGCATATATTTAAAAAAATAAAGAAAAAGATTCTAAAAATATATATCTTTTTTCAAAACTAAAGATGTGTTTCTTTTTAAATTAAAAAAAAAAGGAAAGTCCTTAAAAGGTAACAATTGTTTTTTAAAACATCAAATGAATTTTCCTTCAAAAAAACAAAAAAGGAGCTATCAAAAGGTTAAGTTGGATTTTAAAGACTCATTGTTTCTCAAAAACTTTAAAGAACTGAAAACATGAAATGTTTAGTTTAGGAATTAGATAAATCTTAAATCAAAAAATCAAAAATTAATAATAATAATGATAATGATAATTTAAGGCTCAAAGCTAAATTTTCCCTCTTTTCCTTGGGAATTTTCCAAATCCAAAAAAGGATTCAGAAGTAAAATAAGATCAGTTTTTATCTTTAGAAAGTTTCGAAAAAAAAAAATCACAAGCAAAATGACATTTTAAAGTTCAAAATTAATTTCTAAAAAAAAAAAGTGAAATGATGTTCAAAGTTAGTCTAAAAAAAAAACTCAACAAAAAAATTTGATATTTTTAAAAGTTTAGAGTAAGTATCTTAAAGTAAAAGCACAAAATAAAATTTTTAAATTTGAATGTGTTTTAATTTTTCAAGTAAAAAAATTAGGAGTTTGGTTCCAAAAGAAAAAAATAATCAATTAATTTCTTTTCTCATAAACTTAGGAACTTTCCTTAAATTTCCTTTGGACAAAATTGTAAATTAAAAGTAGGCTTCATTAAAAAAAATCAATCAAAAAATTAAAAATTAAAAAATTAAAAAAAAAAAGAAAGAAAGAAAAATCCTTTTACTTAAACGGAAAATGTAATTTCCAAAAAATAAAAATAAAAATGAATAAAATCAAATCAAATAGAAAAAGAAAAAGAAAAAGAATAAAGAAAGTGAAATTAATTTAGTTCTTGCAAATTAAAATATACAAACCATTTTAAAAATTATTTTGTTTGCAAAAAAATAATTTTTACTTTCTCTCTCTTTTCACAAAAAAATTAAAAAAAAAAAATAAACAATATTTTCTACCTAATTGAATTACATAAATTTTGATCACTTTTATAGGGTATGTAAATGTTAAGCTCTCATCCAATGTAAAGTTTGTTCTTATAAATAAATATTTTTTTCTTAAATTCTTTTCTTTTCTTTTCTTTTTAATGTGATTATTAGGGAAGTTAAAATAAAAGTAAGATCATATTAGTTTTCTATAATTAATTTAAGATAATTATTTTTAGAAATGGATGTTATGGAGTGCTTAATAGCTTCTTATACATAATCAATTCTTAATATATTTTTGATTTATAAATTATTTTTCTTACAAAAAACATTTTTAGTTCAAAAGTTTGCTTTTTAAAAATACAATTTCAGTGGTAACTTTACTTTATTTTATTTTTGTTTTCGAACATTAAAGTTTAAGTTTTAATTTTTTAGTTACATTATGGGTATAACACATTGTTAAGTATAATTTCCTATTTATATAAAATTTCTTTAAATTATTGTTCAATTTTAAAGAGTGAATTTTAAGGGTATGTTTTTTTTTTTCTTTCTTTTTTGTAGATGGTTGGATAGATAAGCATTGTTAAATATGATCTACTGATTAAAAATTAAAACATTTATTTAAAAATATAAGTTTAAATTTTTATATATATCATAAAAAGGAAAAATATGTCAAATTGTTGGAAGAAAAGTAATAACAATGGAAATAATACTCTTAATTGTACTTAGCAAAGAGTTGAATATGAGATAATAGTATTTATCTATTGAAATATTTTAAGCTTGTTAGACTTACTCAAAGATAGCATAGCTTCTTTTTTTGCTTGGGTAACACACATCTAGTTAGTTGTACGTTATTGTGTGATTACTATAAAGTAAATCTTATCCTAACAAAAAATAGAGGACTATGTGCTTTAAAAGTGAACTTAGCTCAAAGGTTAAGCATAAGATGATTTCCATATGTTTCACATTAAAACCATGTAATGCCCACACACAAAAGAGAACAGCAAATAACTAATTAGATTATTTTCATAATCTTATAACACCTATGAACAAGCTTATTAATTCAAAAAGGTAAGAGTATAGTAACTTATTTATGCAAAACTAATAACATTATGACGTGATCATTATTCTATTATTATATTTATATTTGCAAAATTAGAAAGCTGTTTAAATTAAAATATTTTATATCATTATTCTAATGTTAGCTAAAAGAAGAAGGATTTCTTGTTATGGATATTCCTAAAAGAAGATAGATGGATTGGGATAGAGTTAACAAGTTTCTACATCATAAAATGTAAAAAAAAATTCATGTCCTTGTAAAAAATATGTGCTACACCATAATATAAATTAGCTATGGCATATATGTTAAAAATTGTGCCCTAAACCAATCATTATCCAAACAAAATGCTTGCTGTATCTCACGGATACTCTCCTATAGATATCATAGATATCACCAGTTTAGGAAACGTAAGGGACCAATATATACACTCGTCTTCTCTTAACTTTAGGTAACCATTTTACACTCAGCTTTTATTTCTTATTTACTTTGAACTACGACGCTCAGCTTCCAAAGCTCCAGGTTACACCAAAATGCTGAGTAACTGTTCACCAATCTCCCTCGTATTAGCAGCCACTGATAGGAATATAGAATTGGATGTGATACCAAAAAAAGGAATTGTTGGTGTTTGGCTCGTGATTAATATTTTGTTTATGAGATCGGAATCAGAGAATGAACCGTCCAAAATTAGTTATATATGCATGCGGTATGTGATAGAAAAGACCCCCCCCCCTAAAAAAAAAGTAGGTTTTCCCCTTTAATTAGAGACTTGAAGAAGAATCTGGGGAGTTTTCAATTCATGAAATTTGATCCTTTCTCTCGAAAGAGATAAATACTCTTCAGAACCAAAGTATATTTTACATTTTGCAATTACACTAGGATATCCGAAGCTTCTTCTTCTTCTTTTCGTTTACTTCTTTTTTTTTTTTTTTAATGTTACCTAATGAACATCACATTATCTGAGATTCAGATTATTTGAAAAGAGACATTTCCTTCCAAATATCCCATAGTTCATCTACTTAATTATTTGTTTTAAATTAGCTTCGCACTTCCAATGAACTCTCAATGTTTAATATAAAAACTGAATTAATGGTGTATAATAATTTTGAATCATGCGTGATAAATCTTATACAAATTGAGTGAGAAATAAATACAAATTGAATCAAGTTGAAATAAAAGCATTACAAATATTCTTGTGGTAGCTCAATGGAGAGTAAATATGCTCCAATGCTAAAATTTCAGACAAAAAAAAAAAACACATAATGTATGTGAAATTTGAATATTATGATATTTAGTATTTTAATAAATCTCACACACATGATGTTTATTTCTTGTATTTGACGACACTGCGAGGAGATTGGGCGCTTGCTGTACGGAATTCTCCCCACCATTTTGCTGCCTCGCCTCTGTCTAATATGCTCTCTACGACAGCCTGTTCAGGGAAATCACACACAACACAAGCTATCAAATTTTTCTTTCTTTCTTTTTGCATTCATCGATCATCTTCTTGCACAATTCCTCTTTTATTCTTTTTCCTAGTATCTATATGTATTTATCCCCAAAGTCCCTAAAAATCAATGTAAGAGAATTGACATTAATTAACAATGGATTGTTGGGATTGGGGTGTAATGAGGTGGGGTTAGGTTAATTCTAACCAAAATTTGAGTGTTTAAAAGGTGATGTGGTGACCATAGAAGATCCTACTACACCTGGTGTAATAAGGCGTTTTACATCTTTGTTTTTTTAATTTAAAATTTAAGATTTAATGTGAAAGATAAAAATTATAATTATGAAGACACAAAATTTAATCATGAAAAAAATTATACTCTAACAATTTTAAATGTATTGTACAGTTGAAATATTTAAAATGTAATTTTTTTTACAATAAAAATTTTTATCCTTATAGTTATAAATTTTATCTTTTTCATTAAATTTTTTAGCCTACAACAAAAAAAATAAGTGTAAAACACCTTACTATACTAAGTAGAGTAAGATTTTCTATTGCAGGAGATTTGGGCGCGATGTGGTGGGGTTGGGGTCATTTTGAAACTCACGTACCCCCATTCCATTTCAAATTATAAGGTTTGGAATCAATTTGACTCTTTTTATTTTTTATTTTTAATTTCCTGTCTATGAACTATTTTCACCTTCCTTCAAGTGTTTTTTTTTTAAATTTATTTACATAAAAATAATATTAAAAATTACATTCTTTAAACCGTTAATAATATTATTAAAACTTTCTTGATTTATATTCATTTATTTAATTAAACTTTCAATAAAGTCGGTGGTCTTTTCCACCCTATCCTTTTCTACCAGTAACCTTCTCACTTTATTCTTTTCCCAACGAAGCCCTAGACAAAATGCAGACTAATGCCTTTTGTTTTTTTTGTTTTTCCTCCTTTGCTGCTTATTAAGTCTAAAGAATAATTTGATTAATAAGACAGATGACTAACCTTGTAAAGAAAAAATTCTTCCCTCAACGGTTCCATGGGACTTAACTGAGTCATCAAAGCATATAGTGATATCAATTCGAGGATACCAAAATTAAATGTAAAGAGAATAGTTAAATAAGAAATTGCCACACCAATTTATGTATCATCCAAAATTTTTTAGCTGTTGAAAATCGTATAGCTTTGAAATTAAATGTTAATGAATTTTGACTTTTAATCATGTATACGGGATAGTGTCGTCAACGGTGTATGGCAACAAATAGTGAAAAAGGCAAGAAGCATAAAGGAAAAGCAAGAGGTGCATTTCGTTTGTATGTGAAAAAGTCTACCACTATAAAGATAGTAATATATTAAAAAAAAAAATCCACAAACATCTTTTTCTGATGCAGATATAGAGATGTTGATAAAAATGAACAAAAAGCAATTTAAGTATTAATCCACTTGCCTCCTCTATTACTTTGTCAAGCTGTTTACTCGCCTCTTGGTATTTCCTCTGTACAAGTAAGTAGGGATTAAAGCATAATTGAAGTATTAAAAAATATGAAGGAGATTAAAATTGATGGTATTTTTACAGATTTTTCCCCCCTTTCCAATTCAATATTTTTGGTATGGGAAATTTTGGGCTAAAAGACAACTATTTAGTATGTACAAAGTTGAAAAGAAGAATGATCATAACTAAGATGCAAGTAAGATATTATAATTCCCTAGTCCAAATTTATATTTAGCAATTAAAAATTTTAATTCTAATTCTTTATTTCATTGAATCTTTAAATTTTTGAAAAAAAATTTAACATGATCAAAATTTTCTTAAATTGATAATCATTTACATATAATATATTCACATAAAATCACAATAAATAATAAAATATCACAAACGACTGTTAAATAATTCAAAATTCATAGAATTTTATTTAAATGATATTTTCTTAAATAAATATACGTAAACTTATCTTGAATATTAGTAAAATTACACAAATTTCTCTTTTATTTTTAAAACATATACAAATTTTTTTAAATTTTGTTAAAATGATATAAACTTCTCTTTTATTTTCAATATATATATAACTTTCCTCAAACAAAAAATAAATTATACAGATATTTCATGAATTTTGTTGAAATACATAGATATATTTTTTATTTTCAAAATATATACAAACATCTTCTTAAAATAGAAAGGAAATCTATGCAATTTTTTAAAAAAAATTAAAGGAGGTCTATATATATATATATTTATGAAAAGTTTGTATATATATTTTTAAAATAAAAAATATTTATATAATTCTACCAAAATTCAAAAAAGATTTATATTATTTACTTTTAAAGTTTGATGCCCACATCTAAAGAAATAGGTTTTTGGGGGAGGAGTGAATATTATGGGCATCCCGGTTGAAAGATGCAATTGTTGAATACAATTAACATGCGGGCACAAATTTAAGCATTGGGGAATTCCGGACTCGTACCTGATCCAAGAGAAGTTCAATGAGCGCCATTGTCAGGTCAACTGATGACTGCGACGCCTCCCACTTTCCACATTCATCGCGCAGTATGCTTTCTGCTTCAATTGGATCCCCATACTTTGATAGAGCCATTGCATACAACTGCAAACATAGAAGAACGGAGGGGTGCTAGGTTGCATGAAACACTAAAATACCCATATCCTCAGCTGTAGCCATTAGTACAATTCATAACATAGCAGAGTGTACAGATCACTACAGACTATGTCATGCATCTTTGAAAGCAAATTCTACATATTTGTATAAATTATAAGGAACATGTTCAGTATCCTTGTAGCTGTAAATTTCGAGCCAAAAGAGAGAAAGAAAGAAGCTATTGAATCTTAAATGCTTAGTTTTGACCTCTGGGTGTTTGTTTAAATGCCGCACTGGGCTTGACATCAACGTTCATTTTTATTCAAAGTAATACTTACAGCAAATAGACGTAGTATATGGTAGAAAGATGTGAACCTTCAGGGCTTCAACCTCAAACGGGGCAGGTTCCTTTTCAAAATAGGCCTTTCGGGTCGAACCACGTGAGCGGATATCTCTTTGGCTGATCAGTTGCTGCAATGAATCCAATACAGGCCTTCCTGATCCTTTCTGTTTCACAGTTGTAGGGGTCTCTGGACCCCAAAGCCCAAAAGCATAGGCTACGTTAGGCTTGGGGTTCATCTTACTACCGAGAGTGAAAGCCCCAAGAGCACAAGCCAGCACCAGTGAAACTCCTCCCATTCCCCTCGCAATGTTCTTGCCATTCTCCTCATTCTTGGATCCCTCTGAGAATCTGTCAAGCATACAGTTCACAAGTAATAGACGTGAAACCAGGTGGCTTCGTTTGGAACGGCGGGAAACACTAAGTGAGCCATGGCTTAAGCTGAGATGAACTCTGCTTGCCCTTGCAGTCGCAGCCCTTATGGAAGGAGCGATAGGCAGGGGGCTTTGGCATAGGCGAATTGCAGAGTCCATGTTGTAGGAAGCTATTGAGGACCGACAATTAATAGTATTCATTAGTGGTTAAATATCCTTCTATTTATAATCCAAATTCTGCTATGCCAATAGCTTAGCAATTAGCATGAAATACACCTCTGGAATGAAGCAAGGTATAAGGTAGTATTTCATTAGTTTCAACTGAGAATCAATGCTTTGTAAGGTAGACAAGTTTTACTTCTTTTCGTTACTACAGTGATTCAAACATTTTCACATGCAGGGCATCAATGCTTTGTAAGGAAGGACAGAAGTTATTCTTGGATGTTTGCCTTCAAATCCTTCAATTAATATATAATATACGATACTTTTTTTTTTTTTCCTTTTTAACAACTCAACAGCCCCTCATAGACTCCATCCACTAGTTCTTCTGCATGTGCTATTTTAATTAAAGAACTTTATAGTAAATATATAAAAAAGTACTATATCTTGCGTTTGTCCGGCAAGAAATATTAATCTAATTACACATTTATGATGAGTGATCTAAGCTTTTGTCGCTTTTGTCAGTCCACACCTATTACTGGGCATAAATCTTTGCTTAATGTTAGAGATTTCTTAAAGCAAAAGTGGGGGACTCCTGACAGTGAATATAAATCGCTTTACCCCTCTGCCAAGTCTGGAATAATCAAAATGCTTGATGTTATTTCACAAGCTTTATAACTTGCTGCACCTTTAATTTTCTTCTACAAGTTATAGGAGGAACATGCATTTAAATTCGGCTTCTGCTAACATGGAAAGTGAAAAGGAAAAACTAGAACAGCATCAGAATGAACCAACTGGTAGAAAACTTTCCAAAGTTTTCTCGTTTTCTAAGTAATTGTGAAAACATGGCAAATTTTGCCTTGTCTATAGTTTCAAAGTATGGGGAAGCTGCCAAAATTGCAGTACCCTTCGTCATCCTTGGCTGCCTTGTTGTGTGGATCTGTGTGAAGCGTTTTAAGTCAAAGAGAATGTCTGTTCATACAAGGTCCAAGACCTTTCGAGAACTATACGGTGGCGATCTAGCATTGAAGAGATTGTTTGACTTTTATGAAGCTGAAGCAAGCCCATCCACATTTCACAGAACGGATTCTCTAATGAAGGATCTACTTGATGACGAGCATCTTGATTTGAAGAAGCTGCAGGTAGGCTTGACATTTCATTCCAGACTACTTGTTTAAAATTTGACCGTGAAATCATACGAAGTATCAACAGTATATAACGAATTTCCCTTTGGAAAAGCTTAAAAGTAAGCCAATTCTTATAAATTAATAAATAAATAGGTTTCATCTAAAGCTGAAAAATAACAATTCTTTCGACATTTGATCTGAGAGGTTTCTAAATATTCGCTTGGCAGAGTACTGTGGCAAAGGTGGAAAGGAGTGGAATGGAAGTTTCAGCAGTGGAGCAACTTAAAAAGGCAGAAGAGGACCATGCTGGGAACCCCCATGAAGCCTACGAGATTGGCATGCTACTGGTTGAATTGCTTATCTACGAGGTATAAATCTCAACGATATATATATACAATTAAGGTGAGAATCTTAATATATATATATATTGAAAGATGAAGCTTTTCATAATTAAAGAAGGCAAGAGAATAAAGGATTTTCAATTAATTCATCAAAATTCTCCGAAGTCCTCTATCCTTTATAATTTTAGGTTTTCTCAATTTATCTTAAGGAGAGAGTTTTTCCAAATAAGAGGATAAAAAATTACTTGTGTTAATCATGACCTTTCCTCCTAACTCCCAAAGATACTACTTTAAATTATGTTTGGATCTTAAAGAATGGAGAGAGGGAAAAGAAGTAAAATTTTAATCTTGACATTTTGTTTCATTGAGATTTTATCTAACATTTGCTTTTTTCTTAAACTATTTTTGAATTGATACGAAGGAAAGAAAAAATATATTTAAATTTAAATAAAAAAATAATGAAATTAAAATTTTACTTTCTTTTTCTTTTCTTGCATTCTCTTTAATCCAAACATACCCATAAAAAATTAAGAATTTGATCACAATGACTCTTACTATGTTACCTCTTTGAGTCTAAAAGACAATATTGCATACATGAGTATGTTGAAATCAAGTTACTTAAATTACGTTTGAGTTTGAGTTAAGGGAACAGCAAGAAAAGAATTCCAAGGAAATAAATGGAGAGAAAGATGAAGAATTGATGGTTGAATGATAGTTGTCCTCCTTTTGTTTTGATGATACACTATCTTTCTAAATTAGGGGAATTTAATTAGGGTTTAAAAGGTGTTCAAAGCCCAACCAACTCAGCCAACTTAAGTTAGATAGGTATAAAAAAAAATCTAAACTTGTCAACCTAAATCAATTATACTATATTAAAAAATTTATTTTTTATAGAAACTTATATAAACATTATTTTTTAAGAGATAAAATATAATTTTGAAGGGCTTATATAAAATTCTTTTTTATGGGTTGTTTTATAATTTCTATCAAAAATTAAAAAAAAAAAGATATGGCCAACTGAAAATACCAAACTAACTTGACTCAGTACTAAACTGTATTGACTCAAGCTCAAGCACTAGATTTCAATTTTGAAGCTTAGTATAAAATTGAGTTAGATCTAAGTTTGGTAACTATCCAATCTACATGCATTTGAGTGTAACTAGAAATCTCACATTAAAAGTAAATAAACTAGATCATAAGAACTATATTAATAGATTCACCTATATGCAATGCTTTAAAGTTATGAGTACAAGATTTTGTGTCAAGTTTATAAGTATAGTTCTTTGCCAAAATCCAATGAAAAAATATCTCCCTAGTGTTTTCGGCTCTTCTAACTCTAACAAGTAATATCAAAGTCAGCAATTTAGCAAAAATAAATATACGATAAAAGGTAAAGAGTGATAGCCTCTGGCAATCAGATTAAACTAGATGATAATTATATAAATAAATTAACATATAAACTTAATGCATTAAGATTTTGAATCAAAATATAATATTAAAGTTATGAGTATAGCTTCTTACTAAAATCCAATAAAAGAAGATATCCTGTTATTTCAAACTCCCTGGATCTCTAAAGGGAGAACTTTGAAAAATTAGTTGAAATCATTATTCTCTTCCATTTTTAATAACAAACTCTTCCTTCTCTTTCATTATCTTTCCTCTTAACATACCCTCTTAACTTAATAGTTGCTTATCAAATTTAACATCAATAATGAAAAAGGAAGATCAGCATGTATGGCTGGGCTAACTACATAATTTGCATGATATGAGCTGCCTTATGTAAAATTTCAATATTTATTAATAAAAAGATTTGAAAACTCCTTATATTTGAGATCTGCAGGGAAATTATAACGATGCCCTGAAACGTGATTGCTTGACACATGAAGAAATTTCCGATGCACGTCGCCCACTGTACAAGGTACAAACACACTATCTTACAGAATTTCATTTTTAAAAGGTCATCATCTTGGATAGTGCTACTACTGAGAGAAATTGCTTCCCTTTCAGATTAAATTTGGCTAACATTTGCCTTGTGTTTGAAAATTTTGACAGGCTATTATACACATAATGCAGGGAGACCCCAACAAAGAAGCTGAAAAATATTGGGAAGAGTTCAATGAAATCCGAGAATTATTCCATCATTCAAAGCCTTCATCATCTTCTTCTTTGGCTGCGGGAATTGACAACACCATTACCGATTTTCAGCAATTCAGAAAGAAAGTGGAGAAACTTAAAGCTGCTATGCAAGAGATTTCTGCGAAAAAGAAACCCCATAAATAAGATGCATGTTTTTAATTTTTATGTGTGAAAAAAAAAATGTTTGTGTTAAGAAGACGGCATTCCCTCTTCTTCGGTGTTAAAATAACGCGCCTTTTTAAGAGGAACATTATGTCTGTATATAAAACACCAGAGGAAACAAATTTGGTTCATAATTTACGTCCCTAGATTTCGTCTTTCTTGGCAGAAGAAGAATGTACTGTGTGTTTGAAAAAAACAGTAGTATATCTAAAATTATGATTGTAATTCACAAAATATAAAAATTATAACTTGTTGTTTTAATTAAAATTATAATTTTGAATTTATCATTTTTTAAACACACACGTAGCTGGTAATAGAAGTTGTGCCGAATTGACATGAGTGAAAAATATTTAACCCAGACGTCAATAATATTCCGATGATAATAACTCAAACAAATAATAAAAAAATTTATTTGTAATTCATTATATTTTTATTATGATATTTTTAATTAAAAAATAAATGTAAAATTTTTTATAATAATATAAGAAGTATGATTTTTAGACATAAATATATAATTTGTATAATTTAATAGCTGAATTTTTAAATAATTTTTGCCTTATATTATAATTTTATTAAAACACTTATATAATAAAAAGTCTAATCCAAAAACAATTTTGAATCCCTAAACTATTATTTATGGAATCTTCAGAATCAGATCAACAACAAATCAAGAGACCTCGGATTGCACAAAACAGCGTCAACAAGTTCAGAGACAGTCAATGACTCACCAGCGTGGTGGGAATTATGAAAAGAAAAATAATTTTTAAAAACCCCCTTTAAATTGTTTATTATATACTTTGACAAAAACTGTGAAGATACAATTTTTATTAAGAAGGATTATATCTAAAGATCATAATTTAATAAAAATTTTATTGGATAAATTTAAAAATCAAAATTCCTCTAAAGAATTTTTTTAAAAAAGTCACTATTAAAACTTTTAAAAATTATTACTTATATTTCTAAGAATTACAACTTAATATTTCAGATGTTAGATTTTTTTTCAATGGTAATTTTAAGAAACATAAGTATTAATTTTGGAAAACACTAGCTATAACTTTGATTTTTTTAAAAATTTTAGTTTTTAAAATTTTTTAATCTTTTTTTTTATTCTCATGTATAATTTTTCCTTTTTATCAAATGTATGAATTACGATATTAATTTTTTTTAAAAAAGAGTTACTTCATATTTTCTTTTCTAGTTCCTCCTGTATCATCCATTCTTGTCACATTCTCGGACTTTTTCTAATCTTTCTCAGGTTCTTTTTAATTAAATTATTTATTAAAAGTAAAAATGCACGGTTATATATAAAAATAACATTCATTGATGATTATGTATATTTCTAGTAGAAAAAATTATACTTTTAGGCTTATAGTTTTAAAATCTATAATTAAGTCTTTATAATTTAAATAATTTTAAATTTAATTTTTGTTATTATATTTTTGTCAAAATTTTGTTATATATATGAGTTAATTTTACTTTATTATTTATATTTTTATATCTTTTATTAGTATAAATTATATATATTTAAAATATTAAAATAATATATAATTAGTTATATTAACAAAATTTAACAAATACTTGTAAAATTTTATCATTAGGGATTAAATTAAAAGGTTTGTAAATTATAAAGATTTAATTGCAAATCTTTTAATTATAAAAATTAAATAAAACTACAATAAAAAATAAAATGTTGTCTTTCTAGTATCTTTTTTTGTCCCTTCACTGCGTCTTTGATGACACTCTCATTTGCTGACAAAACTTACAACGTCAAAAATAATGGGCAGTTAAAAAGATGGTACATTCCATGGGTCTGTCATTGAAGATCATGACATTCAGTCCAGAAAGAAGTGATGAGGAGATCAAATCATTAAAGGAACAGAAATCTGTGAAACCCACGCATTATGGGGAAGCTAATAACTACCTCAAAACCCCTCATCCTGCATTCAAAGTTCCTCTGTTTCTCTCTGCTCTATTTCTTCACCTCCCTCTTCCTCGCTCTTTACACCTCTCTCTCTCAATCCAAGTGTCTTCTCAGATCATCTCCCTTCGATCCCATCCACTCGCCTCTCTTCTCCTACAATTCCTCCTATGGCCACCACAAGTATGCCGTCTCAACCACTCGCTCCACCTGCTCTTCCCCTGTCTTCTTTTCAGGTACTTTCTAAATTCTAATTCGCCGAATTTGTTAGAATTGATTGGTTTTGTGATCAAAACTATGAGTTTTGGTTACTGGGTTTTAGATTACTGGGACGTTTTGAAGGAGATCCAGAATTGCCGCGATCAGTCTTCATCTTCCCGGCGGGTTCTTCAGTATATGCAGGGAAATGCGGACAGTTTCGGAGGGAATTTCAGTGCCCAAATGAGGTTTTCTTATTTCGATCATGGAAATGATAGCCAATATATTCCTTGTGGATTTCACAAGAAATTTCCAATTCCTGATTCTGGTATGTCCTATTTGAAAGAAACCCATATTTTGAATTCACTTCTTTTTCCCCTGTGCAAAAACTAACAGGGCAAATTACAGTTTATCCCCTTAGTTTGGCCTGAAACTGTTTTGTTCTCCTGTAATATAATTTTCTCTGTTACAAATTCATCATTCTGCAGCATTTTTTGTCTTAATTTTAATCAAAGTGATCGTATAAAAGTTTAAACAATAATCTATTTTATAGCTAAATATATGTTTCACTTACATGATCAATATTTTGAGTGTTTGGAAGTTACTGTTGTTGAATGACACATTTTAAACCACAAAGGGGGCATACTAATTTTAGGGGGCCAATTGAACCCATATGAAGTTTGTATTCTTTGTCTCTTGATTCAGATCAAGTGGCGATGGAAAAGTGTGATGGTTTGGTGGTAGTTTCAGCAATCTTCAACGACCATGACAAAATCCGGCAGCCGAGGGGCCTTGGATCCAAAACGCTAGACTCTGTATGTTTCTTCATGTTCATAGATGACATTACCCTCAAAGGGCTTCTCTATCATGGAGTAGTATCAGCAGAATCAAGTGAATACAAGGTAGGTGCATGGAGGCTTGTGAAGGTTTCAAAGGAGGATTTGTATGAGAACCCAGCAATGAATGGTGTTATACCCAAATATTTAGTTCACAGGCTGTTCCCACGCTCCAAGTTCAGCATTTGGATAGATGCGAAGCTGCAACTAGTGGTGGATCCATTGTTGTTGATTCACTCACTTGTGATATCTGAGAACGTAGATATGGCTATATCAAAACACCCTTATTATGTTCATACTATGGATGAAGCAATGGCTACTGCTAGGTGGAAGAAATGGTGGGATGTTAATGCCTTGAAGATGCAGATGGAGATTTACTGTGCAAATGGGCTGGAACCTTGGAGCCCCACCAAGCTGCCCTATGCCTCAGGTATCTACACTTATTATATTTATTATTATTATTTTAATAATTCTTCTATAATATAAAGCACGCTTACTTTAAAAATTAAATGTGTCTCTTTCTGACAATCAGACACTAGACAATTTTTCAAAATATAGATGAACTTGCTGTATTTCATCGGACTATGAAATCTGTATTCATGTTGTGTTTGCATCCATGCCTCTTAACTTTTATAGAAATGTGGGCTTTCGTTTGTTATGCAAATGTTTTTAACATAAAACTACATGAGGATATGAAAACTGCATGTAGATATTGTTTTCTATCAACCAAATGATTTGGCACCCCATTTGTTCTCGGGAAGGACTTCACCTCCCTTTAGATTTGGTCACCAAACTTCATTGTCTCTGAAAATGATGTGAAAAGATGTAACTTCTCTTGAGATTGCTTGTGTTTGAAAAAGCAAACAAACTTTTAGTCAAGGTAATTAAGTTTGATTAAATTCGAAGTTTATAAAGCATACATTTTATAATGAAAAGAACTTTAGATTTATTTGTGTGATTAATAATTTACAACTTGGAGATATCTAAATGATTGCTTTTAGGAATGCGAAAAGCTTTATTCTGCGTGCCGTGACAATTAATTTAATAGTGATGGTAAACTTAGTAATATCTTTAATGGGGACAGCTCGTCTTAGGAAGGTTTCTTTCTTGGAAAGCCTCAGTATAACTTGTCAAGTGGGGTTGAACTTCAATGGGGATTTTAGGGTGCTGAGCTGCTTAAAGAGAGCATTAAATGTGAATTGTTTATAGAAATTTGGACAACATAAATTTTATTTTTTTGTTCTTTAATTTCAATTATATATTTTTTATTTTAATGTTTTTATTTTCAGGAAAATAAGATATAGAAAAAATACTTTCATTATACGTTTTGTATTTTTAAAATAAAAAAATAAATGGTTGACATTGAAAAAGAAATAAAAAAATTAAAATATAAATGATCTAAATTTACTACTTTTCTTGAGGAGCACGCTTTTGTTGAAGTCTCTCTTCATTCTCTTGGAAAAATAAATGAAATTAGCATTTTTGAAAGTAGTTCAGTCAACCATGCAAAATGGGGCCTCAATTGATATTTTGTATAACTTGAAAAAACTGTAATCTATTAATCACCAATAAATAAATAAATAAATTGTATTGGTGTTTGATAATTATGTACTTACAATTTTTTTGTATTATACCTTCAAGGTATATTATATCTTGACAAGTTATATTTTCTTGTGTTACAATTAATATATACATATATATATATATATACACATACAAAGATTGAAAGAAGTTAATACTGTTTCAAAACCATAAACAATGCTAGCTTACTTTGTATTGCGTGCTATTATTTTTTTTTAAAATGTTGCATGGATTAATTCCCATGCCATGACTCTCATTTTAGTTTTAAAAAATATACTATCTTGTGTCTTTGTTAATATCCACACCTTCTTATTTTGTAACAAAATTACTAAAAACTAATTCAAAAGAATTCATGGCATCAAAACCATTAAATTAATTGTTCTTATGAATTCTTTTCATTAGATACAATACAACTATAGACTCAACCAACGTCTTAAATCTCGACTATGTAGGATATAGGCATATCTATTCAATGCTGTGCTACTACGGTATTAATTAGGCTTCTCTCTTCTTCATAGAAATTGAAAAAACCGCATAATATTTCATATTCAAGCTGGAACAAAGTACATCACTAATTATCATCTTGGTCCCAATTTCTGAAGTGTGATCCACAAGCTTTAGGTCTTGACATGTGAAAAACAATGCCAAACTTTTCACATGCAAAAGCTGGCTATTTTTTTTAATCTACATCGGCTCTATTTACATTTTACACCTGAACTTGAGTTTCTCATGGTCCATATGGGTATTAAAATATGTATACATCCTAATGGCTTGTCTTTTGGAATGGATCGAATGGCAGATGTACCAGACAGTGCTCTGATATTGAGGAAGCATGGGCTGAGAAGTAACCTGTTCTCCTGTCTTATGTTCAATGAGTTGGAGGGATTCAACCCAAGAGATCAATTGGCGTTTGCATTTGTGAGAGATCACATGAAACCCAAGCTCAGGCTCAACATGTTTGAGGTTGAAGTTTTCGAACAAGTGGCTGTTGAGTATCGCCACAATCTCAAGCCCACTAGTAGGGAAGGGACCACTCTTGACAATAAAGTAAAGCCTAGAAGAACTAAAAGAGCAAACTCTGATTTGTTATACGTGAATGGCAGCTGTTGCAGCAAGTGCCAGAAGTATCTTTCTGTAATGTGGGGTGATGAATGATTCCCCATGATTGATTTCATGCTCAGAAGCCAAGAAATCATAATTTATTATTAAGAAGAAGAATCAAGTAAAGAAACAGAACCTCATAATTGGTTTTGTCTTTTTGTAAGTAGAAAGGAGACTAACAATGAAAGAAAAAAAGAGAGAAGAATTCTTTTACAGGGAAAATCTGACAACCTATTACAGATTCTAGAGGGAAATGGATTTGCTCATGTTATAATTGGTCATGTTTGCTCATGTTCTTCTAACAGGAAAAGTTATTCTCTCTCTGAAAAAAAAATAATAATAAAGTTTGTGAGAGACATGAGAAAAAAAGGAGGAAGAACAATATAAGGGGATCCAAGTCCGACTCTAGAGTGTGTGACAAGAAGATTTTTTTCTCTATTATTTTGTATTTATCTTTGACTGAATATTCCCTTTGCCGAATTGTTTCTCTGGTTATACTGCAAGTGTGCAAAGACGAGGCGGAAATAATTATCAGACTGATTTGAGATTTTCGGGTATGGCTTGCGACTATGCATAATCTCTAGTCAATGCATCCTTTAGCCTTTCAAGTTTCAAGTTTATTGCATTAAAAGAAAAATCAAGTATATTATATTATAAAATCTCATGTATACTTGCCCACGAGAAAAATAAATAAATTTTCATGCAAAAAGGTCCACAAGAAAAATTCTGGCCCTTGGATAAGAATAAAGGGCTTCCATAGCCTTTAAATGAGATGCGCAAATCTCAACGCTTTTCATCCAAGGGTTGAGCTATCATGAAGTTGAGGAAGAAATTGTTGACTTGTGAGAAACAAAATAGAAAGATCACGTGTGTTCTGTGCTGTTTTGATGGTATTGCTTGTTCTTGTGTCCTTCTGTACTCTTAGGTTCAATGAGTGTCAAGCGTAATATGGTTTATATACTAGCCAAGTTGTGTGTCTTAGGTGAATGCTTTAGTGTTGCTTAGATGGTTGTTAAAGCGCAAGGATTTAAAGATAATTTTGGTGTTTTGCTGATGGAACATTTGGTTTATGACTGCTTTTGTAACATGCAAATACCAATGACAGCGAAAGTTCCAATTTGGTCATCAAATGTTGTCGATTTTTATAATCCATTAATTTTGCATTCCAATAACCTAACGGAGGAATCCACATTCTAACAAAATGACATCAATCAATGTGACCACAATGCAGCAATCTAACCTAACAGCATCAATCTCACAAAATGGACCAAAACTTTGCACATGACTATAAACTAATCAAATGGATCAAAAGACATCACTATAGCAGCATTATAACATAAAAAGACTTCACCCATGGCAGGTTCCCCATCATCATTTTGTTGCATTGTTATTGTCTTCCCTTCTGCGTTCCTTGCAGTATTTGCTTCATCAATGTCATCCTTGTTCGAAGTATTCTAGCCCCGGCTCTACGCCATTATCATTATCGGAGGAAGAGGATGAATTGGCTTCATCATCTCCATATCCCTTGTTCTTCCTCATCATCTCCACCATCCCCTCTTCTCCATCAATATTTTCATCTCCCTCAACAACCTCTACATATTCACCATGTTCTCTATCATCTTCATCTCCTCCCTTATCTTCAATTCCCCTCCCTAAGCCTTGGACTTCCTCCTCAACAACCCGCTGCATTTCATGTTCGCAATCATCCCTATCATCTTCAACTCCCCCACCTGGTCCTGGACTTCCTCTTGAACAACTCCTTGCCCTTTATGTTGACTATCATTCCCATCATCTTCAACTCCCCCACCCAGGTCTTGGACTTGCTCCTCAACAATCCCCTGCACTTCTTGTCCATTATCATCCTTGTCAACATCAACTCTCTAAACTTCATCTCCATGTTCAGTATGACCTCTGCATTTTCAGTTTCATTCTAGCCTAAATACAAAATCTCCTCAGAGCTAGGAATTGTAGGGTGCAGAATGAATGTTTCAATTTTCATTACTACTATCTACTGAATAAGATAACTCCCAACACATCTCAATGAAGCTTTAAAAATCTCACTCTATCATGTAAGCTTCGTCCAGGCACAAGCCAACAACGCTCCTCATAGTTGGGATACCCTTGCTCTCTTATAAGTTGGTTAATCACAAGGATGCAAATTTTGTCAATGTTGAGCCAGTCCTTGACGTCTTCTTCTTCCCCAACGTATGTCAGATATGGGTCATACACGAAATGCCCACCATTGATGTAAGACAAGCGTAATGTAATAAACCATAATTTATTAACCAACTAATACACAATTAACCCATAAAGTTAATCATACTTTTAACATGGTTGTACAACAAAATCAAATAACTACAACAAATTTCTCCTATTTTTGAACATCGCAATAATTGTGCAGGCGACCATAAGAATGAAGGACCACAACATTAAACAAATGCAAGAAATCCTTTTTTTTTGGGGGGGGGGGGGGGGGGGGGATCACAAGGGTGTCACAAATCGAGAGGGAAAGTATAGGGAATCTGACGTGTACCTGCAACTCTGACCTAGGTCAGCCTCTTCAACAGTGTGGATTGCTTCAACGGTAAATTATCGGAGCATCGAGAATGAAGAGTTGGTGTGGATGGCAATTGTCGTCAACTTGATAAATGGTAGGTGATGGAGATACCAGTTGACTTTACTTTCTCCGCTTTCCCTCCATTTGTTTTTATTTGGCGCCATTATTGCCTCGATACGTCATCGTTTCATTCAAAGGGAGGGTGACTGGTGAGGGTTGATTCTTGACACGCTGGAATTAACCAATTTCAAAAATCAGTCCACATGGAAATTTATTGCGCCACATCAGCATCCCTATTAAGTTTTGACAATGGCAGGAGATGGAGAGACTTTTGACCTTATAGGGACCAACTTATATAACGCTGATGGTTAGGGACTAAAGAGGAGAAAAAAGAGTCTTCTAATAGTACATCTAAAATGAAAGTGACCATTTATAATCAAAATCAAGGGAGCTCTAAACGACCTGGCTCAGCCTGCATTGGGCCGCTACCTGCTTGTTTACTAAATGGTTCTCGGAAGCGAGGTCCAAGTGTGCTTGAGTTAGTTCGTGGGCCTTTTTAGAATTTTAATATCTAATTTATTAAACGATGAAATGATAATAAAATATTTTTGGTAATTAAACTTTTGATAGTTTTTACTTAATTCATTGGAATCGACAAAATTTTCATGTTTGAATTTGCCATATCTATTAAATGTTATAGGATATGAAGTCGTTAGAGATTTTTTAAATTAATTAGATTTATTTTTTTAATTTTAAACAATCTGACCTGTTTAGTCTAGATTAAATGAATTAATCTAGTTATACTTAGTTTTAAACATTTATTTTTTAACAAGTTGCAAATTGAAAGTCCAAACTTATCCGTTGGACAAGGAAAAGTATTTGACCCACGAGCATTAGCTTGTTTTGATAGTACTAAATCAACCAAAAGGAGAAATTAAAGTTCTTATCTTAATATTTCAGTTTAAAAAATTTCAAGTAAAATATTTAGGGTCATAACTCATTGGGCAGAATGGCACATTATTTGTTTTTACATGCTTTTGTACAATTAACCATGCATTAAAAATAAAATTATGATTTTATTATACTACTAATTTATATCATTTTTAAATTAATAAATATAATTTAATAATAGGAAGTGTAAGAGAGAAGTTTAAGTTGAAATTTCTAATTCCTTAAAATAATTTATATTTTCCAATATGCAATAAGACAAGATCTAAATAAAATTTTTTAAACTTAAATTTTGATACCAAATTTTTCAACATATATTTTTGGTTAAAATGTAAAGAATCTCCCAATTGAAGAAATTGTGCAATTTACCTACTCAATTTTTAAAGCTAATTTTAAATTTTTAGTTTTGTATAATATAATCTCTTTGTTATCTCTTTTTTTGTCTAAAACATAATACCACTTGTCTGTAGATTGAAAGACGTTAAACACGCAAAAAAAAAAAAAAAAGAAGAAGATTGACATCCCACGTAAACAAGGTTTTTTCTTGTCGTATCATTCCACATTTTTTTGCAGCCAAAAAAAAAAAAGATCCACTTAGAATGATAGGTTGAATTAATTATTTGCTAATTTGGTCTCCTTGGACCTATATAGTTAAGTGGTGTTAGAATTTTAAATAAAAATTATTATATTGCACAAAATTAAAAATCATTCTTGGTACTCATGTAGTATTGAGTATTTAACACCATTGTCATTTATATTTTGCTTCATAATCTACGTTGGTTTTTTTAATTAAAAAGTCATGCAATTTAATTTTAAATGATGGTTAAATTAAATCTTAAATTTTAAGTGAAAATCACTTATTTTTCAAAATATAAATATTAAAAATGAAATTTTAAGTATTTTTAGAACATAATAAATATTTTTATAAAATTGAAAAATTGAGAAGCTTCTGATATTTTTAAGATTAAAAGAGCATAAACTGCGTAACCATATATTATATTGAAGGTTTCTTTGGCCAATATCTTTAAATAAACAACTTATGCGTCCAATTCATTATTTACTCACGCAAGTGTGATGCCGGTCCCATCCAATCACCATCACCTGTTCTACTCCCACTCCCTTACGCATCATGCCCGCACAAAGCATATTGGTTTCTTCTTCCACTGAAATTTTCTTTTCTTCACGCTATCTTCTGAGTTTTTCCTAATTTAAGTTCTTATACTCAAAAATCTGAAACCCAACTCGGTGAAATTCCCCAAATCCCAATAAACTCCCCTTAGCTGTGCATCAATGGCAACACAACTAATTGCACCCCACAGAGACAACGCTGAGATTTACCATGGTGATGACCTCTGCAAGCAGAAGTCGCGCGAGCTGCTCGACGAGATTTCCCTTCCCAAAGGGTTGCTCCCCTTGGACGACGTCGTGGAGGTGGGTCACAATCGCACCACTGGCTTCGTTTGGCTCAAGCAGAAGAAGAGGAAGGAACACAGGTTCGAAGCCATTCGACGCACCGTTTCGTACGAATCCGAGGTCACTGCATTCGTTGATAAGCACCGAATGAGAAGGGTGACGGGGGTGAAGAGCAAGGAGCTGTTCTTTTGGGTCACTATCTCCGATATCTTCATCGACAATCCCGATTCTGCTAAGATCACTTTCGCTAACCCCAGCGGCATTTCCAGATCGTTTCCTGTTTCGGCTTTCGAACTCGAAGGAGAAGAAGAGAAGACCAAGAAGAAGGATAGTAACTAGTAAGTAGAATTAGCAGTAGGAGACACAAGAAAAATTACTGTAAGAAAAGTATTTAGCGCCTTTAGCTGATTCTGCTTGGGATTGTTTCGGATGGAATAATCCAACTAAATATATTTACGGGATTTTATTATATACTTATAGGATTTTATTTTATTTGATCTTTTTATTGAAGTAATCTAAAACTGGTTGAAATGGGAAATCTTTGGGGGAAGTTTTCTCGCATTGTCAAATGGTACAATTCAAGTTTGCCAGCCTTCTTTCAATCGAGAATTTCTCCCAGGTATCTTTACCCAGAAGTGTATGCACTTTAGAGAGGAATTCATTTCTGAAGAAAATAGATGCACCAGAGAAGGGGGACAATAACCAAATTTCTGGAAAATACCTTAATTGTGAAAATTGGTTTAAAACAACATAACTATTTAAAAAATATTTTTGTTTCCTAAAAGTATACGTTCAGTATTAATACTTCACTCCTAAAAAATGATGCAGCCTCCAATAAATTTCGACGTTTGATTCGTTTTCACAAATAGATGGATTAATTATCCTTTTTGAAATGGGTTGCAAACCAATGAGTGACTACTTGATATTAAAATTATCTCTGAGATCAAAGAATTTAAGCTCAAATCTGAGTCAAAATTAACAAGGAAGGGTCGCAACAACTATGGCAGCATTGATAACATTGTTAAGTTGTTGCACTATTTTACCTAAATAAATGAACCACAATACTAAATCAAAGCTACCCCTTATATTTATATTTATATTTATATATATATATATATATATATATATATATATGGCAGCATTGAAAACATTAAGTTGTTGCACTATTTACCTAGATAAATGAACCATACTACTAAATCAAAGCTCCCCCGAGAACAAGATTTTCGCAATAACCAATGTCAATGCTACGAAGTTGATTACATAAAAGTTATCTGGAGTTGGGGAGCTGGATGGATCTTTAATAATATTGAACTGCCATAATCCAAGGATTGTCTTCATTAGAGACGAAACCACAGCTTAAACTTCTGCTTCAAAGAGCCAAGCCCGAAAGCTGGAGCAGAACATGCTAATGCTTCTTCAAGGACCAAAAACACCCACATTATTTACCTATACCAACCCTGCGCCTGCGCCAACCTTGCCCGTCTCTCAGACTTCCTTGCTCTATATCTGATGACCGAAAGAGTACTGAGTAGTACTAATATCTGAAAATCGAACCTTCGGACAGTTCTTGCTTGTTTGGAGAATGCTAATATTGATAGTTCCACTGCTCAAGCCAGGCTTCTGCTGAAGCGTTTGAATTACAAATAACTTGTGTAAGATTCCGAATTATATGAGAAAGAAATTCTTCAGGTTTGTCTCTCACTTTAAAAACTCTACAAACAGATAAATGAATATCACATGTTAGAAGGAAGAAAATGGCCTGCTTGAAAAATTGGAAATGGAAAATTCTGTTATGATGTATGCGGATTCAAGCAGTTGTTTGAATATGTTAATCTAGATAATATTGCAATAAACTTTCAAACATTAAAATATAAATAAACCAGATGTTTGCCAAATCCTATATTAGCATTTTTTTAAACAAGGGAAACATTCAGGAAGCAAATATCTTTTACTAATGCTCAGCAACTTCGATTTTAATAAAGTTTTAGGGAAACTAGATACTGCCACTGGTCCTAGCATTATCAGATAACCTTTGATCTACAACCAAGATAACTTCTGATAAAATAAACATGGTAAAAGAATATCATCATGATTAAACGAAAGCAAAGATCTGTCTTGCACTTGCTGCAGAAACACTATTCAGCATTATTAAGTTCAAATCCTCACTTCAGATTTGTTACAGAAAAGCAAATGGGAAGTTGAGGACAAATTTATACATACTTGTTTCTCTGCATAAATTGGTTGCAAAGTCACCCATCAAACTGTGTTGTTCATGTTCCACAGACAAGTAGCTAGAACCTCATCCAACACAGCACAATTATTATTTATGGTACATTGTATATGCTTCTTTGGATATAATTATAACCTTTTGCCCCTGGAAAAAAATGCAATTGAAGAATAATGAATCTTCGTATAAGGTACAATTACAAAGCAGGTTCAGCAATTATAAATGATGTCGCTGATCAACCACCAATATCCAAAAAGAATTCCAGCAATCCAGCCAACAGAATTACCAATTATCAGTAGTAGATTAAGATGCATTTTTTATCCCAAAGATATAACCTCCCGACTCCCAATGTCCCCCACTCATAAAGTCACTGTTGAATAGTTCACAACCATTCCTTTTAAGTAAAAGAAATCTGTAGGTGAAAGAAATTCACCAAATCTTACATGACACTAATCTGGAAGTGGTGGATCTCAGGGGAAATGAATAGTCACTATTTCAATCAATCTCACACCAATGTCTCAGCAACACCTCCAACTTCAACCCACATAACTGCCAACGCATATAGTTGCCAGATACATGAAGTTCAATACCAAAAAGATATACTCTCAACCTCTTGGCCTGTTCTATAATGTCAATCTCATTACAACAACCTCGTCTCAGTTGCACCCATGCAGTGGATGCATCCTACCTGATATGTAGATTATATCAGCATAAGCAATAACTTCAACAGTGCACTTGATAGTTTTTCTATGAGGTGATAAACAGCCAAATTTGTAGCGGAACCTTTACATAGAGAAGACTCCACTAATTTAATCGCTAACAAACTTACCCAGGCACCTCTTCTAAATCTTTTTTTCTTTCTTTATCTCCTTCAAATTGAAAATGACGAATCCCAAGAGTCTTATAATCCCATATCATTTGAGATATTTCATCTTGAGGAAGACTCAAACCTTCTCGTTTAATGGACCTAAGCAAATCAAAAAAGTACATGGGATTTTCAAGTTTTATATACTCATGTAACACCTGCTCATGATCTGGGATCCAGTTCCTTGGGAATGGAGTGTAATCACAAGAAGGAATTAAAGACATGTGTGAAAACCGAACACCTTCAATTGCATCAACCAGCCCCATCCTCAAAAGATCAGAATATTCAGGTGCAGAATTGTTACTGCTCTCCCTCAGAGGACGACTAAGATTTCGTGAAGCTATTCCGTACACCTTGGCACGAGACTTTAGCCTGTACCTAGCAGCATACAATTTAGCCAAAGAGCTGCGAATTACATATGCACAAAACCCAACAACTTTCTTGCGATTATCAGCATATCTATACCAATCAGCCATGGTCTCAAGGAATTTATTCATCTGGGAGTTCGTATGGGCTTGACTTGAATACAACATAGGAGTACATGGCAGTGGCTCAGGGTCTTTGTCTCCCTTCACCAACTCAAGCCTCCGAAACTGGCGAATGCATTGTTGTAAGCTAGCAGTGACTGAAAGCAAAGTTCCCACACCCTTTTCACTCACTATGTTACCTCCACAAGCTGTGTAACGTAAGGTTGGATGTATCACCCTTCGGCATATTATATGGTCCAAGAATTGGATTCCCCTTGTAATATGTTCAATCTCCACTTTTGAATTATCCAACCTTATCCCAAATGCATCCTCGCAAAATTTAATAACTTTCTTCCTAATTTCCACAGCATCCTCCCTAGGCCCTCGGATCCCAACCAGGAAATGACCTCCATATCTTATGTAATCCATCTTTCTAGTTTTTTCTTTCCCACTAGATGGAACAAACTCTGGCCAAGCAGGGTTATGACAGCCATCATCAATTGAATATTTCCATATTGAATCAGACTTACACGGTCTGAAAAACTCAATTACCATTTCCTCCATCATATGATCCAATTCATTAAGGCAAATATTAGCGAGTAAAGGACTTAAAATTCCACAATGACCATAAGAGGGTACCTTAGCAGCCTCCTCCGGAGCAAAATTGTAGAATGTCCTTAACCAATATGGGTCCGGCTTTGGTTCATTCTCATTGAGAATCTTCTTCTTAGTAGCTTTCCTTTTCTTATCCTTCTTCAACTCTTCAGTTTCATCATTATGTGACTTACATCTCACCGGCTCTCTAAGCGCAGATTTGATCAAACGCAATACTTTCTTATCCTTAATAGCCTTTTCAAGACAACCCAGTACCACATTTCCACCCACATTTTCCAAAATCTCACACAAATTGCCCTTCAAAAACCATAAGTAACCTGCAAAATTACTCCGAATTGTCCGAATAACCGTGTGGGCACTGCGCCCAGGTCGAAAAGCGTGTGATTTTGGTGAAAACCGAGCTTCAAAAACAGGCTCTAAAATCAACAACAACACCTCCTGAACGACCCTGTCCTGAAAACAAGGTTCACTGGACTCTAGAATTGCTTGAAGCTTGCGCTTAGACATGGGCTTCGTAAGAGGCTTGTCATTGGGGCTGCGAATATATTGCTCGGTCTTCTTGTTCCAGGCGAATTGTCCGTGAAGGACGGCGTTCCGAAGAGAGAGCAGGTCCCGCAAAACATGGGAATGAATGGCGTTGCGGGGAGGAAAGGTACCCGTCACATGAGCACACGATCGCTGGTAGGCCAGAACCCAGAGATCGAATTTGGAAAGGAAGCCAGTGAGATTGGGGAAGGTAGTGTTTGGTGGGGAGGAGAAGGTTTTGACCCACAGAGAGGTACATATATCAATTGGATCTTCTTTAAGCAGAGAGTAAGGGTCCTGATCTGTGTGTTCACGGTGGTTGGGGAGTTGGATTTGGTTCGCAGTTTTCGGAGGTAGCGATTGCATTGAACGAGTGGAAAAAGGAGAGACGAAGGAAATGAAAGAAAGACTTCTGAGAAAAGAGGAATGAGGGTAGTGAAGGTGTTTGATAGTTTTCCCCAGTGACATTTTCTCATTCGTCTTCCGATTGGCATTTCGGAGGGGTAAGAAGGGTTTCTGATGGCCTGTGCACTTCCATAGGGTCAAGGGCGCTCAACGCATGCTATCGAGTCCTACTACTATTGAGACCAAAGTTTGAACAAAATAGTGAAACTCATAACATGAACACTAATATGTATTTCTAAACATGATAGTCTAACACAGAAATTATTTAGTATAGTTTTTGTTTTATTTATAGGTATAGAATTTATCTAATAATAATTGATATCTTGAGCATAGATCTATTGGTGAGCTTATGAGACAATAAAAAAATCCATGTAATAATCCTGTAATATAGAGATGATAGTCGGTGTAAAAAGAGTGATTTGTCTTGAGTTTTGATGTTTGAGTCAATAAAAAAAATTAAAAGAATTTAAGAGCCTAGAAGAGTGTAAATTATACTCTGAGAATCTCATAATTAGTTATAAACAAAAATTGATCGTATTTAAGCTAAATTTAAAATTATTTAGCAACATAGACAATAATCAACGTAATAGTAGTAACTTTGACATGAGTTTCAATGCTCAAATCAATGAAAGATTTTAAGAATTCATCAAAGCGTAAATCATACTTAAGGGTTTTGTGTCTATTTATAAGTTAGGGTACTAGATTAATTTTCCTAGGTCAAATAGAATATGAGAGTTCACCTCTTTGGCTTTATGATGTTGTACTGAGGGAGTCCCATGTGGCCTCACAACGGCGTTGTGCAGTGTCCCATGGCACTTATAGCGCCCTACTATTCTATGGGTATAGACGTTATATAATATACGGTGATTAATAATTTAGTCATAGGTCTATTGGTGTCTACGTGAAAACAATGACTTTAACACGTGATATATAACGAAGCTTGTAATATATATAGCAATGGTAGTCTACGTGAAAAGAGGGGCTTTGACACGAGTTTTTATGCGTAAGTCAATGAGAAGTCAAGAGAATGAGAGTTTAAGAAGGTGTAAATCATACCAGATAATCTTACAACTATTTATAAACAATGATAGATCATACTTGAATAATTATTTAGCAACATAGACAACAATGTGAAAACAATGACTTTAACACGGACTTCTATAATTAAATCAATGAAAGATTTTAAGTGCTCATAAAAATATAAATCATACTTGAGGGTTTTGTAGTTATTTAATAAGCGAGAGTAAAAAGTATTAGAGTAATTTTATCAAGTTAAATAGCAATAATTAAGTAATAAAATATGTGATGTAACCTATTAACTTCATAAGATAGCACAAAAGGAGTTCAAAACATGGCTTCACGCTCTCAACAATATATTTTTAATCATGTATTTTCTCATGACATTTATATCCAATATAATCGTATTTATTATTTTAAAAATAAATTAAAAGGATAAATCAATTGTTAAACTTAATCGAGTTTAGAAGGTCCAATAGTTAAAACTCTATTTAACATCTAGCAATTAGTATTTTCCTTCAAAATATACATGTATACTTGGAGTTTTGCAACTCGTATGATGCTATTATGAAATTAATAAGATGCTACTTTTAGTTATTTGTATGTTTGATCCCTTTTTTTTTTGTTTTCTTTCCTACTTGAATTTTGAAGTACTTACGATCTAAATCAACTAAAAGTAGTCTCTGATTCTCTAAAAATTGTTCTCTTTTTATATATAGATCGTTCAAATTGATAGTATTCATAATTTGTGCTTGTCTCTAACTCCAATAAGTAGGAAAGAAGGATAAGTTATTTGATAAATAAAATCCTCGTTATGATTGTGAAGTTGTTGAATTCAAATAAAAGTCATATTTTTCCTTTTTTTTTTTTTACTAAAGATGAAGTATAATTAATTTCTCGTGACATAGATCCGTCTTGTGGAATTGTGAGGCACATCGTCTAGAGAGCGTTGCATGCATGAATGAACAAAGTAAACGCCACGAAACTACAAATGACTTATAAAGATCCATTTTTGCTTTCCCCAACGAAACAATTTCACATGCTTTTCTCTTATTTCCCGGCTCAATCCTTAATATATTTAACTAAAACAGTCGTTAAACTACTATTTTCTCCATTCTTTCGTATTATTAATTAGGCCTAATACTGCTCATTGAAGAAACATACATGCTTCAATAACAGACATCTCTATCTCTTCCAAATGTGCAGGCCCTTCCATTTATGCACCTCAATCGGAAGTTGGAAAACATCTAGTTTTAAAACGGAAAAAGAAAATTAGATCGAACAAGAAGGAGAAGCAGAAAGTCAACAATAGAAAACAGTAAGTGCAAAACTTAGTAAACTTTATTATACGGTATACGTACTCTGAGATGTTACATTCTTATCTCTTACACACTGGGCCTCCCCTTTTGAGTAATATTTTGAATGAAGCAGGAGAGAACAAAAAGATTACAAGAAGCAGCAAGAAAACTCACATGAAGAAACCGAAATGTAAAGGAAAATTCAAAAGCAATGACCAAGATTATTACATTTGCACCATCTTTGTCAGCTTCCTCGAGAGAAAAACAGACAAGTGTACTATGTAGTGTAGGGTATACATATATGAAAGAAGATTGATCATAATGTGGTGTTGGGTTTCAATTTTCATGGTTGAGAAGCAGAGAGATGGCAGTGGAAGGACACTGAGGTTGGGTATTCGTTGTGGCAAGGAGACGAACCAGAGGGAGGGACAAAACCCTTTGGAAGCATCACAGAGAAAGGCCTAGACTTGATGAGGTTCTTGGTCATCTTCTTCCTGTGCTTCTTCACCTTCTTCTTCTTCAACCTCTTCTTGATGCGTTCTTGGAAGATGGGGTTGGGGTTCTTGAGGTGGAACACTTGGTAGTGGGTGGGAATGGGAACGCTAGAAGAAGGATCGTTTTGGGCTTGGATTTGTTGGGTGGAGGAGGAAAGTGAAGAAGAAACAGAGTGACAGGAGGAGAGGAGGACGATGAAGAGAAAGAACAGAGTTGTGCACAAGCACTTGAGGGTTTGATTGAGATCACTCATCATGAGAACGAAGAGGTGTTAAGTTTTATGGTACATTTGTGGAGAATCTAAAGTGAGGGAACGATAATGAGATCGCTGAGATTGAGAATGGTGGAGGATTCCAATGGGTTATTTGTGGCCATTGAGATTAAGAGAAGAGCTTACAGAGGGTATCAATATGTAACTCCCCATATACATAGCCAAATACTATTAAAAAAAAAAAAAGGTTCACTTTATGGGTTCTTGAAATTTTAAGCAATATGGGTACAAAAGCTCTTTGCTATAAAATGCGCTAAGGCATGTCACGCTTTAGAGCACCGACATTACAGAGTACATTAGTTTGTGTTGTTCATGAATCTGGACGCTTCATTCACTGGCCTAATTAGAGTTTCTCTTTCAAGGCTTGCGGGCTTAACCCCTCAGAAGTTTGAATCAATACTCAGAAACGAAGGAATGGAAATTGCTCGATATGACAATACACTGGCCGTTTGGGTATATAGGTCCATAATGGGGCTTTTCAAGGTTGAGTTTTCTGATAGTTTACTCATTTATCAGCCTCGTAAGAGAAAAGGAAAAGATCAATACATAAGCAAAATAAATAATTGCACCGATCATCCTCACAAAAAGACTGAATGAGCTCCATACTTTTAATGAAAGTTTACAAAAGCACAAAGATTTCAGCTATTCCATTCAAGGTTTTGGAGGTAATCATGACCAAAGGGTCAATGCACAACTTTTTTATTAATTATTTTATTAATTAAGCCTATATTTATATTTGATCAACTTTAAATATATATATTTTTTAATATTTTATATAAATATATTCACAATTTTCTCTACTTAATTCTTTACATTTTATTGTCTCATTCCCAAATTTTTCTTTTTCAAAAAAATATTTGAACTATTATTTATTAGTTTACATACAAATAGTCAAATACTAGTTTAATACTAGTTTAGGCTCCCTCTTTTTTAGGAAAAAGTTTGTTTGGCAGGTGCACCCCCATGCTACTATATATACCAACTAGGCGCAATTGAATTCCCCGCCCAAAATTCACGTGGGCTATTCTTTCCAATTCACTCTGGAATTTCGACCCTTTTCTGAGAGCACAAAGAAGGGCGCGGATCACGGAACCGAAGCTTCGTGAAGCGATCGAGCATGTCGAACTCTCTGCCCTACTACAAGAAATATGTTGACTACGACGACGCCAACTTTCGCCACCGTTAATTCTTCAAGGTAAAATGTGACTTCGTTCATTTTGATAGAGTTCACCCAGAATTATTCTATCTAATTGATCGTAGACAGTGGCAATATGGTGTATTGGTCGTAGTAGTATTAGTTACAGAAATAGAAGTTCGATTTGTTTTGATTTAAAATTTGCAGCGAAGTTAGGTTGGGGAGTGAATGCAGTACATGTCTAGATAGCTCATTGTTGGTTGACAGAATGCTGTGAAAATATGTATTTGAGTTTGGCTAACCTACAGGGAAACTAATGGCTGATCGATATACAGTCTTGTTACCTTTCTCTTAAGACAATGATTTGATGATTTTGACATCTCTGACAGCGAAGCATCTTATTGAACCTTCGTCGCCTTGTTTAGCGCTTAGAAACATTTCTTGAACTTAGGTAACTTACATGCCTGAGTTCATTTGAAATTTGGTGTTATATCCATCTCTTTGATCCTGACATTTGTTTCCCTTATATGCCTTTCATTTTAAACTTTCTTGAAACAAAGCCATAAACAAAACCTATTAATTTGTTGCCCTATCATCTGATGTCCATTTATCTCTGCAGTTGTTAAATATAATTTACAATTGTGAGTTCACATTCATTATTTAAATGGCATCTATGACTTACTATGTCTTGAATTCTTGATTTTCCAGGTCATTACTCCGAGCTTGCTCCCCTGTAACCTAAAGCGTGATTGTATCAGTACAGGAAAGTTTCTACTCTTACTAATGATATTTGGGTTAGCATATCTTCGTGTAGTTTCTTATGTTCATGCAATTGGGAATAGAAATAGTGAGGAAAATAGCACCATTAAAAATGGTGGAAGTGGATTTTAAAAATTCTACAGTACGTGGTTTGGGTGGGCTCTTGAATGCGTATCATCTTAGTGGTGGGGAAAAGGGAATGAACTTAACGCCTAGCTATTTATTTAGATCTAGAAACCACCAAAAACTTGACTGAACTTCTGCTATCTGCTTTTACACCCAATCCAACTGCTATTCCTTTTAGTGATGTTATTCTGCATGGCTTCTCATCCAATCCAGCTTCTGATGGACTAAGTAGTACCCTCAGAAACTTCCACTTTGTAGCTTGAATTCATTTATCCTAGTTATGTATCTGGTGATCGGAAATATAAAGTGGAGGCAATGTAAGTTTAGATCTCATTAAGACTCTTGCAAATGTTGAACGTCTGGTTCCTATAATAGACAGTATTGGCAACCCAGACTGCAGCAGCACAATGAGATGCTTCTTTGATGTCACTCATGTATGCATTACGAGGAGCAAGGGCACTTCTGCTTGTAAGGCATTAAATGGCTGGGTTATCAGGGAGTATAATGGCAAATATTGTTTGAATCATGCAATACATTAGTAACTTCATTTGAGCTCCCGTCATTTTGATTATACAAATCATTTTCGCGGACATGTAACCCACCTAATCTTGACAAAATTGTAAAACCTTCTGTGTCAACAATCAAAACGAAAAGCTTTTGTAACTGAATTCTCTTATTTCTTGATATTTTGCTCACTACGTGTTATTGTTGTTTATATTTCATTATATCATTACCTTCCTAGCAGTTACAAGGCATTTTCATCTGTACGTATTCAACTTTGTCAGTAACATCATGAACTCAAGTTTTCTTTATCACTGCAAAGAAGAAAGAGATGATCACCATCCTGAATTACGCTTATGTCATCTATCTCTGCATTTTCTGCACTAACAATTTTTGTAGGTTTGGAGCCTGCAAACTTTTGACCTGCAGATTAACAATTCAACAGTTATACAAGAGAAAGTATACAAAGTAAATAGTTTTACTGTAGTGTGCTCAGAATCTTGCATTTGATCTTTCCAAAAAAGCGGCTGATCCTTTTCTATGCATTTTTTTAAATGTTACAACAAAATAACAGTTATTGTACTCAATTATGGGTTTATCTATGACCAAGTATGCCTTTTGAGAAAGCTTACCCGCAATCTTGAGCAGTTCTTCTAATGAATCAGGTAGAAGTATCAACTTCCCATGTCCCTGTGAAGTACTACTGTATTCACAGAGCAAGTGGATGGTAACCCTCTTTTTGATGCGTTTTGCCACTTCTCTATTACGTGGGCCATTGGTAGTACCTGAAGAGAAGTTTGTGTATACTTCTTCTATTGGGAAGTTGATAGACCCGGGACCATCATGTCTTCTGCTTCTGGTTAGATCATTCCTAGCCACCAACTCTATCCTATATTCATCTGGTTTCTTCCTATTTTCACCACTCACTAAGAGGTCAGAAATGCTCTCGTTTTCTTGCTGCTTTATTGGAACTTTTGGTGCCCATCCTAGGAAACTTGGATTCTTCGCATTAGTGTCTTTTTGGAGCAAAATTTCAACCATATCTTGTTGCCCTTTCTTTGCAGCATCACGAATAGCTTCCTCTGAGTCTGTAAAATTTCTATATCCTCCTTCATCCATTATGGAATTTCCATTTGAATTGTTTGTACATGCATGAGAGAAGCCTCCTCTTGTTCCATCAAGCATTTCATCAACATTCAGTCCAGGATCTGTGCGTGCATATTCAGAGCCCAGCTCTTGTCCCCTAAGTCTCTGTCAAAATGGATAAAAAATAATTAGGATTTTTTATTGGAAGGGGGAGGTGAACGATAAATGAAGTTTATCCTTATTACCATGAAAAGATTATTCATTATAATTTGTGCATCTTCTGGGTTTGCTTGTATGGCATTCATTAGCGAAGTTCTGCTAAGTCTTAATATTTGAGAAAGCTCCGTGGTCCGAACTGTGAAAGGCTGTGGTCTATAGTATAAGACCCCAATCTCTCCAAATGCATCTCCTCCAATTCCCTTACCGAGAACCTGAATTAAATTCGAATAGGTAGTTATATTCAGTTGTGTCATTTTGTATTCTCAAGGAAATAAGCAATGTTTAAATATTATGACGTACTTGATCTTGCCCATCAATGTGACGAATGATATCCTGCAACAATCAATCATTTGGAAAGAGATTCATTATTAGTAGGATTAGTTTGAGATTCACGGTTATCCGATTGTACACGTTTAGGATAACTCACCACCGCCCCTGAAACCAGTACATAAAGGTCTGTAGGAGACTCGTTTTGCTGTATCACTTCTTCCTTGGGTGGGAAATACTCACCTTCCATTTCTGAAACCTATTATTGTAGAAAGAGTTGCGTCAGATTTTGTAACTTAAATTATTCATATTATACATAAAGTAAGTGATGGTTCTACATTTTCCTCTTACCCGAAGAGAGAAGATAGGAGACAAAATTGGATATTAGAGAATAGAGACAAAGTGTTATAATAATAAAAGAAAAAATATGCATTTGGAGTATTACCAGTTGGAAAAGATGGTCATGGGAAACTCCTTGGAAGAGGTAGACCTTCTGCACAACGGGAAAAAATAGATGGCACGCAATGCCTGAACGAATTGCCTTAGGTAGACCATTTAGTGTTTCTTGTTGCTTCAATCCTTCTGTTTTAAATCTCAAACATAAGTGCGACAACATTTGATCTTGTATGTGATGGGGCAAATGATTTCTTGAAGCAAATTCTGAAGCTGCTCTAACTGTGTCTCTCTGTGGCACCAAAAGCAGGCTTCTTTTCGTCAGATGTAAGAACTAAAGTTTCTATTATTTGAATGAACTATATTATGAACAAAGGGGAACAATTAGCTATTGCTGAAATTAATGATGGAGAAGGTCAACCATGTTATGAAACTATTAAAAGATTTTTCTAGGTTTGAAGTTTAAAAAATTTCAGAATGTGGGGTCGACAGCATATTTAAAACAAGCTTTTCAAGCAGTGTCCGCAATAATGGTGACTTCTAGGCGTACTGTTGATTTAGGACGCTTATATAGAATATAGAAACCGTTTGAACGGAAAAGTTGAGGAGAAGAAACGAGGTTGAGAGTACATACAAAATGTCTAGTGCGGCTGGTCCAGTGGACTACAAGGTTTGTCATGTTTCCAATGATATATGACGTTAATCCCAAGTTGAACAGCATGTAAAAGATATCAAACAGCATTTCTCTTGTGTTTTCAGCATGTAAATCCCCGTAGCCAGTAGTTGTAAGTGTGACAATGGACCAATATATTGAAGTCACGTATCTGTCCCAGAGGCTCAGTTCTTTATAATTTGGGTACACTGCACCAATCCATGTCCTTTTAGAATCGGGGTATCTATCTGCAAGCAGATAATTAAAGCATCCGGCACAGTGTACTGCAAACAAGGTTACCTGAGATTTGATGCGAGTGGCAATTCAATTAAAATTTGTGGAAAAGATCCGGGAAGTACCTTGAAATTGTAAAGGAAGAAAGCTAACATATGGGCTTTAGTGGCTTACAGCAATGAGCTTTGTGCACCTAGTCCAGAAATAATTGAAGCGGATGTCTTTTTCGAGTCTGAGGGAAAGCAAAGAAGCTAGTAAGCACTGTGATACTCAAATGGAAGTGCTCAAGAAAACCAGAACCATAAAGTTGAATATGATGATGAACCTTGCAAACAGAAAGCTGACACGTCTCAGACGCCATAATCGAAGCATGTTAAGCAGTTTAAAGCCAAGCTCGCCGCTATGTTTTGTGAAGAGTAGGCTGATGGACTGAAATGGTGCTGTCGAGCAGACATCGAAAATAAACCAGGTAGATATGTACCTGTAAGTTTGGTCGAGCTGTATGAAGTAAGCAGTGTTTTTGAGAATTATGTTTATCTGAAGGAAGGATAGGTTATTCACCTTACTGCAATTTTCTTGGGATCATCAACAAGAAGGTAAGAGTGGCTATCTAGATATGCAACAAAGAATGTCAAAATGATGTCAATGGCAAAGAAGCCATTGACAGTGTTGTCGATGATAAATAGTGCATCTTGCTTGTATGGAAGAAAGGCAAACTCAAACGGGCAAATCCAGGCTGAGTAAATGACCAGAATAATCAGTAACATCTCCCAAGCCCTGTAATGGCAATAGCATATGAGAAGCAGCAGTCCCAATATTATAAGAGTGATCTCATTGTGACTGTGTAAAGGGTCATCACCTATACCAGGGATTGAAAGGGGAGATTATGTATCTTCGGAGTCTAGTTTCCTGGTTGATTCGGGCTCCAAGGGACGGCAGGAGATCATTAGACAAAAAGCTGCTATGGGCAAAACTTCCCATTTGGAATTCATCTACCCAGAACCTCTGGAAGAAGTTTTTTGCACAGGAAAATGACATCTTGAGTTTGAATCCTTCGATGCTCCGCTAGAGACGGTTAAGTTTCCTTGTGGTTGTGTACTTCACAAGTGGTTACATATATAGTCAGGCTGTTGACTTGGATCCACGGGTTTAGACCCCTTTTTGCTTGCCTTTTCCTTGTGATACCTGTGATATACTGCTCCAAAAGAATAATCAGGAAGCTTACGCAGTTAATGCGAAATAAATAATAGAAAAGAAAGTGGTAAAAACGTGGAGGGAAAATCTTCCATCCTGTTTCAACAAGAAATGAGAAAATTAGGGGTAGGCATAGGAAGTGGAATCAAGGAGGAAAAATGATAGAGCCCTGGAAGTGGCAGACAGGATGAGGCTTTCTGAAATGCAGGTGTAGAGCGTTCTATGTGTGCGAGAGAGAGTACAAAGACATACAAATGGTGCTTCTGGCTGTACATCTGGGGTCATAGAAATGGTGGCCGTGGCGCTAGGCTTGATCGTAGTGATGGTAGCTCCATCACCAATACAAGTGGAGTTGGGAATCCTATATAGACCCAGTTTTCTAATGACATATTCAGAACGAAATATATTGGTGTTTCCATTTGAAATCCAAAGATGGACCAGACAGCTATTGTAGAAGGAAAAATTTTTTGTACAATTTTAAATATTTGCTATCAAATTGTTTGATAGAATTTATGACACATGGATAAACTTTATTTCTTTCCGAAGAGTTAATAATATTGTGATAAAAACTGACATATTATATTTGAAGGTAATCACCTAATGAACTTCATTGTAAAATAGGTACGTAGGAATTACATAAAAGGATGCCACATGGAGGATTATGGCTTTGTTTTAGAGGCTGTATTCAAACCCCTCCTAACAAAAAACCCAATCTGAACCCATTCCGTGCCTGAGGTTCTTGGAAGGAGCCCTGTTTCATATGTTAAATCATCTCCCTCCTTTCTCTTTCCCTCTCTCTCTCTCTCTCTCTCCCATACTAGTTTTTTACCGGATTAGGATCGGCCGACATTTAAATGCTGCTGATTCCTACCGACCTTTAGTTGTGACCCACACATGATGATTAGTTGGTGATTATATGTTTCCTATGGAATTTATATTGTGAGGTATTGTAGAGAAATTTTATAAAAATTATATGATCAAGATATCTGGATTTTGCATTATATTCTTTCCATTCATTCCTTGTTATCTTTATGCCACTTGTAAGAAGTCTGCGTTGCACGCCAGAAAAGAAACTATAGTTTGTGAAGCTTACATATTTTATATGTGAAAAGGAAGGAATAAAAGTGTAAAAGGCTTCTCACTACTGAAAGTAGATAAATTCCGGGAAAAAAGTTGCTATAAATTACAAAGGGGTACTCTTTGTAAAGCTCTCGTTTATTTCGCATGTGAGGGACGGCAATAATTAGAGATTGGTCCCATAAAATTATCCTTCAAGAATCTTTCCCAAGAGATAATGGAGAGGCAGAGCTAAACCCACTTGCAGAGGTACAAACGTTGTGCCAAAAAGAATTTGTTCAAAACATGGAAAATCTGTCATCCAAATTCGACTTGTCCTCTTTGCTCTTCCAGCACACAGTCTGGTTCTTTTATTCTGCAGATTTTGAAACTGTTCTCTTATCAGTAACTTAGCATGTTTAATTTCTATTCAAAGTAGAAAACAGAAATGGCAGTTTGCTAGAGCTCCTCTTTGCATAGAATTCGTTACTGGAAATCTCCCTCTCCTTTTAATTTTCAGGAAGAAAAGTACATACACAAACTATACAGCATAATGGGGGGTTTGATGCGCTAGCTGGAATGAATAATGCATGGTATGCAATTGGCCGGTATTCAGCAAGAAAACTTGCAATGAAGGGTGTTACGTACTAAAGAAAAAATAATGATAGAGGTATTGCTCTATTATTTTGTTTTATCATTATGTTCATTATGAATACAAAAACATGGAAGTGGAGCTGTGACAAAATGTTTCCTACCTCTTGTGGAAGACAAGTGCAAGTAGACAGGTACAAAGATCAGGATGAGGCAGGCACGCTTGCTAATGGCCATTGTTGGCACTCTCAAATCACGTGGACCAAGGACTCGGTTTTTGCGAGGTTTTGGTCAGTCTTAAACCTTCCCAACTCAGTTGCTATGGATTTTTGTGTGGAACTCGAGTTCGGCTTTAGTTTGGTGAGTTTACTTACCCAGGAGGCCCGTGAAATATGCACTCTACAAGATACTGGAAAGATGTTGACCCTTGTCTATTTCCCCAACCCTAGTACACCGTATAGGTCTAAAGTTGTGGTGTAGCTTCTTCATTCCCACTACAGCAAAAGGTGAATTTGGGTCAAGAAGTTTGTGAAAAGATAAAGAAAGAAAGAAAGAGGCACTCGTCATCCTGGTTGTTGTGTGTGTGTATTATGGGGCAACCAACTACTCAAACCCATTTTCTAATCTTTTCAATGAAGATTTAAGAGTTCTCAAGAAACTGACTTTCTTTCCCTCTCTTATTTACATGCGTGAGAATTGAGATACTTTAATTTTTTTCTTTTAAATAGGAGATACAGGTAGGTAGTATATAATATATTAATAGAGAATATAACAAATAACTATTCTTACCACATATAAAGATAAATAGATAATAAACTTTCTATCCTATATAATTAATGAAGGTAGTAATTCAATTTTTTTAAATGATCTCAATATTCGTATAACTTCATTAAAAATAAACGAAAGTAATATATAGTATCGAAGTTTTGCATGCAACTGTTATTATTATTATTATTATTATTATTGAGTTAGTAAATCTTAATTTTCGATCACTAAAATTCGAAGTTAAAAGTTTGTAGGTATATTTATATTTACCTATATATTATATTCAAATCAATTTAAAAATATATATAATATTTATTAATTAAGAATACTCGAAAGTATTTAGTAAAGAGTATCCATAACGAATACGACTTGAATTTAAAAGTATCCATATTTGGTAATAGTCATATAAAAGGATGGCTCGTAGCTTATAATAGATCAACCCAAAATTGTTAATGTTTGGCCATCATGAATTCATGTGCTCTTTTTAATTAAACGGGTCAAACAACTTCATTACAAGAATTTTCAGGAAAGTTTGTGAATTTTCTGGATACCTGACGGATTAGGTTTTCACAGCAAATTATCATAGAGTCTGGATCTTTTGAAATTTTTTCTCATAAAATTTTTGTAAAATTAAAAAAAAAAAGAGTAAAAAAATAAAATTTATACACATTTCTATTTTTTACGTCACCTTTCTTTTAAATTTTAAAATAAAAAATTCTTTCACAATAACTAAATGAGATTTCTATCACTTCTGGTTTATGGAATCCTTGATATCCTAGTGGGGGAGGCCACGTCTATTTGTTATAAGCGTAAGCAATATCTATTAGTGAAAACGATATTGATTATGATTTATCTATCAATATCTTACGTGACAACTGACAATGTATCATTATTCAGAAGAGTGATTACTTCCAATAAAGCCAATCACAATAACAATGACTAATTGATTACTCATGTCGTTTGTAGCTTCATTTTAAGCAATTCTTTGTTGAGCGAACACGTCAGATTCATTCTTTAGTAAGATTTTTTTTTAATATCTTTATATGTTTATTTAGAATCAGAGTCTAATTAAGAATTTGTAATATTTTTTCTTTAGCATTGTTCCTAAAGCGACATGGAAGATGGCAATTGCCCATCCCTTCATAAATGCCACACAAAAACACAGCCTTTGTAATTTTAGACAAAACAAAAGCTCTCATTGCCATGTCTGCACCACAACACTTTGATAAGTTGTCTAGGGTCTTTCAGTTTATTTCGTTGTACTCATTGATGAATGCATATATATCAAAATAAGACTTGATATAAGGTTTTAGCCTAATTATGATTTAATTTAATATAGATTGTCTAAATAAGTAGAAACTTATCAAGATATTCCCTCTTGTAATAATATCATTTTAAGGCAAGTTTGACAATTGATTCAATCCTACAGCGTAGTCCAAATTTAGATAAAATTAAAGAGACTTTTGTATATCGTTATCTCATATATTATGGTATTATATATATATATATATAGTATAAGATGCCATGATATAAAATATGATGGTACTCATAATATGCTATATTGATAGGACAAGTGGTAGTATCTTATATCTCAATCATATAAAATATGAATATTTGATGGTACATATTAATTAAGGTTTCTTATTTTTAAAAGTTTTAAATATGTTTTTTTAAGTTTAAATAAATTACATGTTAAAAATTAAATTATTTTTACTATTCGTGGATCCAAATATAATTCAAAAAGATTGAAAAATTTGAAGTTCATGTGTAATTTATTCCTTCTTATTCATATAAAAAATAAAATACAACATAATGTTTTTAATAATTTATGTATTATGTTTATAATCATCTATATATAAATTTGTCATGGAGTTAATTACAATAGAAAGATAAGGGCGGATGTGGTAACTACAAACAAATTTATCTCACTCGGTCTTCGATCGTGTGAGATGACAGATTTTTTTGCTGTCATTAAACATCACCATTTTGTCTTAGATATAATATCTTGTGTTGTCCCATATGCTATTCTCATTTTACATGGCAGTATATTAAACACTTTCATCCAATCTTAACATTAAATAAGGAAAAGAAAATCAACATCACAATATATCAAAGTTCTTAAGTTTTATACGTAATTATAATTGTGTGTGTGTGTGTGTGTATGTATATAACTTCTGTTCGTACTCTCCCTCCCCCCTCCTCTTTCCTTCCTCTCTGGTGCATGTGATATGCTACGTTTGATTGGCTTGTCGGTTTTGGAGAAGGTGTAATAATAGGACCTGTTTGAAATAAGGAATAAAAAGAAAAAGATAATTTTCATAATATAAAATATCTTTTGTACGTTTATTTTTAAAACGTTATTAAAAAAATAAAAATTGTCAAGTAATAATTATAAATATATAATAAATATTGTATACAATTAATAAAAAATAATTATCTATTTTTAGATGTAACCGGACGGCGTGAGTGTTGGTCAAAAGTTTATGAGTTGGGAGTCTCAAGCAAAGAGCAATGGAGAAGGGATTCAAATCAAATGCCAAACACAAACACCCCATTTGATTGCCCCTTATGTTCCAACTGGAATCACTTGCCCAAACTAAATGATACGCTTGCCCCAACCTTAATAAAATTTAGTTCCAATATATATGATCTTATAAGAATGGTAAAAAGAAAAAGAAATTATTCCTAGATCTTAAATTAATGATCAAAATTAATACAAAAAGCAAAAAAATATGCAGCCCGTCCCCACCACACATGCATTTGGAACCTTTGATCTCTCAAACCAATATAAAAAATGTAAATATAAATCATGAGTAAAGAAAAAAAAGTTAAGATATACTGGGAGATAATTTAAAAATAATATTATTTAAATATTTTTTAAAGATATTTAAATATTAGTTAAAAGAACATTGACATGGATTTTAATACATGTCAAGTAACTAGTATATTAATATAGTTTTAGATTCTTTGGTTTTAACTTTTAAATTAACCTAAGAAATAAAATAATATTTTAAAAAAATATACAAATATAAAATGTATATCGCAGAGGGGGAAGTTATTTAGCTCTCCACTACTTTTTTTTAATATAAAATATTATGATTTAATTTTATTTAAAAATTGTTTCAAATTAAAAAAAATATTGACATGCACTTTATACATGCCAAGCAACTAGGATATTAATATGGGTTTGGGCTCTTTGGTCTTAAACTAACCTATGAAATAAAAGATTATTTTAAAAAATGTAAATATAACTATCATCTAAGACATAAGTTTTTATATATGTGGGAGAGTGGAAAGCTATCTAACTTCTTACTCCTCCTTTTTGTTATTTTTTAAATATTAAAATATATTATTATTTTATTTTATTCAATAAATTTCAAAGATTAATTAAAAGATATTGAACACTGCATGTTAACGAACTAGTATATGTTATGCTGAAAAACTTCTATATAAGTTTATATACTTGTTTGTACTTTTTCCAATTGGTATAATATTTGCAATAAAAAGAACAATAAAAAACTTATTATTCTTTAATTTTTTATGATAATTATTTATAATTTAATAATCAAACTTTTTTTCGTAAAAGATGCATTCTCAATTTCACAAAACAAAGGAGCTAATATTCTGAAAGATAAAGTGATTAGCCAGCGCAGCCCCTGAAGTAAATTAATGACATCTGGGACCAACTTTGAAAATCAAGAGAAGATAGATGCTTTCCCTGGCATTGTGGTTTAAAGGGTGGCCATCTATGTCCATTCATCTCATGTGATTGAGGAACCATTCTTTCTTTCTTGGTCCACATTTTCTTTAGTGGTTTGGAGTTGCTTACCCCTTTTCCTTTTCACTGCAACTTCAGTGATTGTTCTAATCAAGATATTGAAGAATATTAACCCCCAAAAGAAGTAGTAGCAGAATTTTAACATTACTTTTAAACATGGGAAATAGTCCTATATCTACTTATCACATAGTGCCAAATATGCCATTTTAGACTGTTTTCCCAAAGTAATTCATCGTTTTTCAATAGCATTTTATTGTGATTTTCAGCATTGTAGAAGTATCTCTATTCCTTACGCTATTGCAGAGAATATTTCGGCTTTAATAAGGATTAATTTAAATACTATCGGTGGTTTTCTTTTTGGAAATTTGGGATAAAGGGAAGAGAGAAGAGACTTTTAATGACTCCATTCAGTGGTTGTTGCTATACAAGAAAAGATTGAAATTTTCTTGAAGATGCGTTTGAGTGACAAGTAGATTTCTAAAAGCAGGAGAGGACAAAAGATTGAAATCTAAACATCGTCACCCAACCTCCGAGGTGAGAAGCGAGAGGCCTGAGAAAAAAGTTGAGTAATCTTCCTCACTGAAAATGATAGTGATTAGCATCATATATTGTGGTCCAATTAATTTTTTCCACTTAAATGCTTATGACTTTTCGTTATCGCTTATCATTAATTCGTGATGTTTTGTGATGCTCTTGTCAAACACATGCATATCGCAAAATTCCCCTCGTAATATGCTTCACATGAGCTTTCTTGAAGCCTAAAATAATAGTACTAATTTTGTTCATGTCCTTCCAGCAGTATCTGTGCATGACCTTGTTAATTGATATAGCCAGAAGTACAAGCCCCCCTCCTCCCACCTGATTCTTCTTTCGTTAGTACTCTTTCTCATGATAAGCTTATAACCTATTCATCCTTCTCTGAAATAATCATCCAACCCTTCTGAATCCAGATCATATATCTGTTAATAAGTCCAATTTATATCCCAAAAATCAATTAGATCAGCGCCAAGTACGTTTTTTCTTTTTTTGCTTTTTTTTCTTTTAGCAATGATGATGGTGTGTTTATAGTGAGTCCAATGGTTTCACCCCCTTCAGAAAGCTCAACACGAATGATACGATATGGTGCGAACTGTGAGCTTTGGTACTTCTGCTTTCAAACTAATCTCCTTAGCCATAGAATGGTCAATTCTTAATTCTAATCTCAACATGACAAGGGGGATGAAAAGTCCAAAAAGAAAAAGAGGAAAGATGAGTACACCAAAATTCTTTTGTGCATTTCATTAGTGGAAGAGTTCTATCAGTAAAATGCTTTTACTGCTAAGCATACAAATCACATGTTTAAAAAGAATATTGATCTAATACCTAGGAGACTGCACCAATATGAAAAGGTCTTAAAGGACCAGTGCTCTGTACATTGAATTACCTTTTAAAATATACGTATCAATTTAATGTATCTTTTAATCCCACCAAAATACAAAGGATTGTACTTGTGATAGAAACTATAGACTACATAGACTTAGCATGAAGAGACAAATGATGTTTGAACAACTGGTTTATTTTATACTAGAAATAGATAACTATAGTCCCTGAAGTTTTGAAGATTATATAAAGGATATTTTTGATGTATTAAGGTCATAATTTTGTCTATTTTAATAGGTGATAAAGACTAAGGTAGTATGTGATGTTAAAATCTTATATCAAGTAATATGGTTTGTTCAATAAAATACTTAAATAAGATTGTTCTTATATTTCAATAGTTAGTTTTTAAAAGAAAGTTTTTCATCTTATTTAAGTGTTTATCAATTGGTATTAGAATTACTTTAAAAAAAACTTACCTATGGAAAATTTTAATTGACGAAAGGTTAAGTGAAATACTCCAAATGTTGAGATATTAATCTTTCAAGGACGGTTAATTAATGAAAATCAAAATAGTATAAAATGTCAAAATTTCACATTAAAAATTTCCTACTTCGCTTAGGTGTCTATTAATAGAGTAATAAAAAATGCATAATACTTGATATTATCTTTTATTCTTGTGACACTTCAGAAGGCTTTGACAGTGATTATTACTGCTGCTACCACTACTAGCATATATGGTAGGTATATTTTACCTAGATTATTAGATATTTCCAAAGTGATAAAAACCTGGTTTTGGCACCTTTGTTCTACTTAGGTAAGAGTACAACAGCAATTCTGCCTGTGCCTTTTATTATTCCAATGCTAGACTGTGACACTAATAAATTTATAATCCTCTAAAGATTTTGGTGTAGACTTAATTTACAAAAGATAAATAAATCAAGTCAATTATAAATAAAATTATAAGCACGTGAAATATGCGTCTTACTGGAAAGCAAGTCTAACATACTTATATATTTATTGATCATTGATTTAATCCGCTTACCTTTAGTAGACTAAGTCTGTCTAAGAATGTGGGGGTAGTCCTTTTCTGCAACTTGGCATGCTGCAAATTTTGGACAGTTCCTTGTGGAAAGGGTTACTGTCAGATGAATGCTGGGAATGTTTTAGTATGCTGCACTTAGGCAACGGGGGATGCTCCATACACCAGGATGTGGATAGTAGGCTGGCAAAGATTCATATATATATATATATATATATAGAGAGAGAGAGAGAGAGTCTAATTTCAATACAAATTCGTCTCCATTAAAGCCGTCCTTATTGTAATCATATCATAAATAAGCTTTGACTTGCTACTTCCAAGTGTCCTAGTGTGAGAAGGGAAATTTGAATAAATCTGAGCAAGCGAATGGGCTAGGTATAAGATATTTCTGAGATATCAGGTTTGTGAGCAGCTAATAATGGAATACACAATGACTTTGAGGTAGCTGAGATTCCCCCGTCTAACTCTTTTCTCACTCGTAAATGTAGTTAAATGGGTATTTCCTAGTTAATAGCTCCTAAGATACAACAGATCCATGGTCAAGACAAACATTCAGAAGTCGCAGTTTCTACAAAAGTACAGCCTTTTGTACACACAGTTAGCACTTACTGTTTCTACAATAAGTATTCATCTCCAAGATATAACTGAACGTTACTCGTACAAAACAGTGCAAATTTTCCACTTTTGGCAAAAGGTTGTAGTCTTTAATACATATGTACACACATACATACAGAAAGTCATAAACAGTTAGGACTTCCTGTATGTAAAATGAATATTAATCTTCTTCATCAAATCTATGTAGCAAAATCTAACTAATTGCATTGTAGGGTTCATCTTATGATCCATTTTCTTCAGACTAATGCTGAGTTTTAAACTTCTAAGGACAGATGGCCATTTATCTGCTGACTTAGTAGTTGGTAGCCATTATATAACATGTTTACCAATTTCTTTTCCCCTGCCGTTCAGCTCACAACTCTATTTTTACTGAAACATATCTTTTCGATGTAGGAGTACAGAAAAAAGATCTTATTTCTGGTAACTTCAACCGAATCTCATAATGCAAAAGTTGAGCAGAACATCTGCTACTTCAATATTATGCACTGAGGACACACTCTTTGCTTCCAACTCAGTTGGTGCTTTGGCAGTAACTAGTGGGTTCTGTCTTATTAGTACGGTTCTGAAGATAAGTTCTTGTCAAGCATGCTTTCATTATTGATGGTAAGTTGGTGCCAACCCCACTAAAAGAGTGTATATATCACTTAGAGGTTCTCTATCAGATGAAGAGGCCCGGGAACAACTCTTTTTAGAAAGTGCGTACTGATGCAAGTAATTCATATCACTTCTGTTTAAACCATGATATCTAGTCTACCAAATGAAAATTTGAATTTCTTACAAATATGCACATTCTACTGCAGTAACTTTAGTTAGTTGTTTCATGCAATGAATGCAATAGGTATCTTGCTTCATACTTGTCTGTTTTTTCCTCCATCAACTAAAGCTATTTCTTCCATGGAATGAAAAAACAAGTACATATTCAACAGTTAAACAAGCTTGTACCACCTAAAGCAAGCTTGATATGAACATGTATTTAAATACTTGCAATAAAGAAAACCAGACATAAGATCAAACGACTAATATTTACATGCTGGCCATCCGAAATGTAGATTTTTCACTTTTCCAGACAGCCTGAAGGAATCCAAGGTTTAAGCTTTTGTTTAGGGAAAGATAAATAGAAAGAAAAGAAAGTAAGAGTAACGAAAATTATTAACCTATTAGCATATATCATGTCTAGATTGATTGGCTTTTTTTCTTTTTCTTTTTCTTTTAACTTCTTTCAACTTATTTCTATTCTCCTTTCATTTCCTAACCAAAGGCTAAAGTTTTACTCAATCATCCAAAACAAGGATAAAATGGTATGAAAAAAATATCAACACATAAGATGGCATACGACCTTTGCGGATCAAGTTCAACTATAATTGGGAGACTCGATAAATATATATATATATATATATATATATATTATTTACCACTTAGTTAATTTTTGGAACATAGTTATAAAATTCTTTACAAAAGATATCAAACCTAAATACTTTATTTTGACTAGGATGTGTAAATAATAACTCCTTGAAATACATGTAGTTCCCAATTCTATATAACCTTTTATAACTTTTTTTCTCATTATTAATCATTATTAATATTTGGAATCACGGCCCGATCAAAAAGCAAAATTCCTTGGTGCTCCCGAAAGTGCTTCATACTTGTCTTGTACCTCCTTCCATCAGGTCATATTGGAGCTTAAACGATTCTCATGCTAAGAAGTGGCAAATGAGTTGTCCTATGCGAGACAACTATGTAGCAATCAGGTAGCAACTAGGTAGCAAAGGCTAATAACCTTTGCAATTTTGAGTTGCGTTATTCTTGTAAATAATGAGATCTTCTATTCATCAGTCTTGAAGTTTTTGGCAAAAAGCGCACTATTTGGATCTCTTGGTTCCGTATACGGCAAGGATCATATGCTCCACAAGTAATTTCCCACTTCGATGGGAGCAGATAAGATCGAGGTGGAAATTTTGAATGGGATATTACATTTATATACTTATAGTAGCATAATATTAGTGGCAATCCTATATCTCGCAGTCTGGTTTTGTAACTATTCCTAGAGTCACAATGTTTTAGAATATTTATTATTTCATTTTACAACTTATTAACAGACTCAAATTCTCTACTCTTTTTTAAGGAGAGTAAATTTGGATAGTTCAATTTTTTATTTTTTATTTTTTTATCCTCAATCATCTATTTTTTATTTTGATATTTTCTTTTTATTTCAAAAAAAGCAAAACATAGATATAAATTAAAAAATTATATTTATTTTACATTTCCTTCATTCAAAATAAAAATATATATATTTATATCAAAATAAAAAATTTAAATTTAAGCCACCCAAATCAAATTTGAATGACATAAATAGTCCAGATATGCTCCCTTTGAAGGATAGAAAATTGAACTGCTTATTACCTACTTTTGAGAAAAACGATTAGTGTGATAAATTTTATAAGTATAAAAATAATTTATTGGATTACATTAATGAGAAGAGAGAGTGTTTTGTTGTTACTTAACTACCTGTTTGGTTAGTGTTCAAGAAAAGTAATTTTTTTATCAATTTTGTGTAATATTTATTATGTTCTTATAATTATTATTCAATAATAGTTCACTATTTATTATTATTATTATTATTTAAATAAGAACACAAAAATTATTTTTATCCTCAAAATCATTTTTTTTCATTCCCTCTTCTAAAATAATCATCTTCTATTTTACTATTTTACATACTAAATGAGCCTTATATACTCATTATCTTTTAGGGAAGATGATAATACATTAATATGGATTGACTCAAAAGAAGCTGCTTAAAACTTTTAACAGAAATGATAGTTTTACACATTCTTTTTTCACTCTTAATTAATCTAATATGAAACAATAAATTATGGAAATACCTTCAAGTCTCTTGTTTACAATGCTTCATGGTTTCTATCCACAACTAACAAAAAATCAGGCGCAAGTTAGTCCATCGTCATCTGCGTGTACACAAACTAGCCGTGCACTAAGTAGGTAGCAAGGCATGGACCAAACAAAAAAGAGGTAGGAAGCTAGGAAGTGAAGGAACTCATTCCACCCCTTGGCCCTCACCAATAATTCTCTTATCACACAGGCTTTCACCTTGGATGCTTTCTCACCACAATAGGCTTCTCAAAAGCAATTGAACCCCACTCTCCCATCCACAATAAAGAAAACAAGGTACACCAAAGGCATGATTCAAATTACCAGTTTAAGAAACCAAAACCTAAAACTGGGGTGTAACCTCGGGTGTAAATTTAAAAGTCAGAATCTCCAGCACCAATTTCAAGGGGATCACAATTCTGCCCTTGGGCAACATAGCCATGCTAAAGAAGAAAGGGAAAAGATGGTTAAAAACAGGGAAGGGGGATAAAGAAGGCATGATCATATCTTAATTCAAACTTTTGTAAATGGAGTGACTACAATTCAGGGAGGACACAGCCAAAAATGAAATTGAAAAAGAAAAAGAAAAAGAAAGTGAGACAGGCACACCAACTACGACAAAATATATTGTAAATCTAATAGCACTCCACAACACAAACAACTCTAAGACAAGTGGAATATAAACATATCCAAGCTTAGCGGGGTTGAAAACGGCAATTCTGCAGATAATGCTGAAACAGTTCGCAAAGGAAAATTATGCCTTGCCTTTCCCAGCTTGGAGAGATTGAATCCTTTGTTGCAATTTTAGGATCTGCAAAATTACAAGAAGAAAATGATGCAATGAATTATTTGTTGGTCTCATCTGATGGACATCAAGGTAATATAGGATATTAAAATCCCACATTGAATAGTATGAGCTATTTAATAAAACATTTAAATAAGATAGTTCTCCCACGTCAATTCTTCACCTCACTTGGATACCCATCAACTGTGGCAGAATGTAGCCACTGTGACATCAACTTTTTAAAGGGAGCCAATTGATGGAAACCAAAGTAGTATGGAATGTCAAAATCTCACATGGAATAATATGGACTAGTCAATAGAGTATTTAAATAAGTTAGTTCTCTCATCTCTACAGCTAACTTTCGGGGGAGAGATCTTGCTTGAGTGCCCATCACCATTTAACTAAAATAATTTCTACTGGGGAATACAATGTAAGGTATTCTCGGTTTACTTGCAAGGATCCCATCCAACAGAATAATTTACATGCATGCTTTATTTTGTTTTAATTTTTCACACATGGCATGGGCATTCAAAATGAGGCAGTTTGGAGAATGCATTAAATATTCTTCTGCTAGAGACCTATTTGCTAGGATGTATCTTTTAAAAAGCCTATGCAAAGCCCTGCAATATATGCATAAAATAACAATAAGATATGCTGTGGAGTGTGGACCTTAGAGAAATATTAGGGTCAAATCTACCATTTTATGGATTTTTTGACATTTCTAAAACCATTTTTTCAGCAACTATTCTTTAGAACAGCTTCGATACACTTAAAAATGCATTCAGGTGTTTTTAAAACCATTTTTTCCATCATGCTTCAAAAGCACTATTACATACTGACAAAATTATATTCAGCCTCGAGTCTTGATACAACTAATTTTTTAGGTTTATCTTAACTACTTTTCCCTAAGAATAACAACATATTATATAAATCATCATATTTTTATTTCCTAAAAATAATATTATTATATATGTGATTCAAGTTTTGACAAATAAAATAGAAATTTGTATATTATACAGAGATGCTAGTTAGTGGCCACAATCAAAAGATCGAATATAATGATATAAATCATAAGAAATGTGAAACCACAACTAATAAATGGGGCATGAAAGTAAAAATACAAACCGTGTCTTTCTTGCTATTTTGCTTCTCTTCCAGATCTCGAAGGGTTGCATCAAGACGCTTCCTAACATGCCAAAGGAACATTTCTAAATAAATGTCTGACGGCAATAAGAACAACTGTAATATGACTTTGACGTACTAAAACTAGTTCATCTATTACAAAATAACAGCGATGACAGTCAAAACATGCAGCAACCTAGCAATAAGATAATAATAACAGCACCATTAAGGAGGAGAGAGCTAGTGAATGTTGGCAGATGTCTTTAAGATTGACAATCATTGTCAAAGTTGTGAAGCAGCTAAGAATAATATAAAACTTCATAAGCCATAGTATTAAAGTAATAAGACAACAAAGTTTTACTTCTACAATAGATGTATGATGTGACACGGCAGATTGGGATACAACATTATGTGAATTCACATATTTAAGTACCAATACTGGCACACGGCATACGATGAAGCAAGGTCATATTAGTCCTGTATAGACTATAGGAAACTATACAATAAAGCCTTCAGAAGATATGATGCAACTAAACTAGTAAAAGCTCTAGTATGCAAGTTTTACCCAGGAAGAAAGAGATTAATGGAGAAAAAATTATTTAGTAATTAGTAGGGGCAGCCAGTCAAATAATATTGTATTTCGTATTATAAAGATATTATTTTAGTATTATTAGCTTGTTTAAACTCCATATGGTAAGTAAGTCTAAGATCATTAATTATGATATGTAGGAGTTAATCTAATTTTAACGGTGCATGCATTCAGAAGTATTCAAACAATTGATGAAATGTTAATTAGTAAGGTCCTTTAAATAGAGGATTTCTATGTAATTTTCAGCAAATCAGTGAAGCATTTCACTTCTGAATATCTCCTGACAGCTGAATGTGCTTTCCCTTCTCATCTCAGATGAGATTTCTGAAGCCCAGAATTCTATCCAGGGAGGTAGCTCCTCCCATATGAACCCCCTCTTCATTATTGTCCACACATATAATCCTCCAAAATCTTAAATTTCTGAGCTGCATAATCAACCAAGATGCTAACAATAAGGCTTACCGGCTAAAAAACAAAAAAAAAGTAATAGTTGTTTGCCTCATGAATAACTTACCCATATTTCCCAGAGGTATCTCTCTTTATCCCAAAAATAAATAATAATAAAGTCTACCCTATAAAGGAGAAGAGACTGTGGTGTATAATGGCATGAAATTCAACTCAATGATTTAGCAGACTTGCGATCAGTTAAGCAGAGAGGAAGATTGTAAGAATCACAGCTCTAAACAATACTAACTAACTAGAAAAACAAAACCACACTTACAATTCAGCAGAGATGTATTCAATTCTCTTGCGCACATTTGCATTGGCCTCAGCTAGGTCCTGCTTAACAAGTACAGGACCAATCAACTTGTAAACATTTGCACCTTCTTTCAACAAATCCAATTCCTGCAAGAACAAAACAAGTTATAAATGAAAACACAACCATACAAGAACGTCTCAACACCCAAGAGTCAAACAACAATCAAAAAGCAAGTGAGAGAGACAGACGGAGAAATAGATACCTTTAGGACAAGCTCGTTCTCGCCGAGCTGGATGGTATACTTTTTTCTCACTTGGTGATTCTTTGCAATATCTGATTGAAGAAACCAATGATAACGAAAAAGGAAAAAAATAAAAATTGTAAGAAAACGGGTAATAATGGAAGGGATTATGTAAGCTTGCCCTTTTGAAGCTTGCTGAGATCGTTAGCTTCGTTCTACAGTTCGCGTTGAAGCTCTCGAAGGGTGGTGGACGAAGTCATTGTGTCCTACTTCCCCCTTCGCTTCAGATGTGCTCAAATTAAGTCCAAGCCCGAATCCAAGTCCGGCCCAAATTAGCCCAAAGAGATCATTTTTATTCTCTCTTTTTTTTAATTGAAATATTTATTCTCTTTCCATCATTGTCTATTTATTTTTTATTTTTATTAATATATTAAACCATATATTTGTGTGTGTGTGTGTGTGTGTCCTTGTAGATTAAGGTTTCGCATATACTGATATTGTAGTTTTAACCTACTCACTTAGTAAAAAGAGATTTTTCTTTTTTTCTATCAACTTTAATTTGATTTTTTTAAAAAACATTTTGAGAGTAAAAGTTTTAATAGAAAAGAGATAATTTTTACATTTATCAATTTACATTTGATATTTCAAAAATATTATAGAAATAAAATTCTAAATACATATGCAGATAAGAGAGTTTAGCTTTAAAATTGATTCGACACCTGAATAATAATTTTAAAAAAATTATATATTTTATTATCACAATTTGAAATATGTTTTTATGTGATAATGTGGATGGAATTATTAATGAAATATTAAAATGAAATCTCATAGTTACTCAATGAGAGAAAAATTAAATAACTTACAATAAATTATATTTATTTTCACTATTTCTCAATTATTTGAATTCTACATGCTCAAAACTTATTTTCTAATAATTTAATTAAATGTTACACTTGGGTTATATTTTCTTTGCAAAATGTAAAATAGTTAATTGGACAATTTATAAAAATTATATATAGAGTTGTCAAAATGAATTGAATTCATTGCGCTAGTTTGCTTAGCTCGCAAATATGATTTGTTGGGTTTAGATTTTACTAATTTAATAACTTTAAGATCATTTTGATCAAATCTACTTAACCCATAAGTTATACAGGTATATGTACCAGTGAGTTGGCCTATTCGTTTCTTTTTTTTTTTTTTTTGCTAGTCATATAATCCAACCCAATATCATTTCAGTTTCACGATTCCAATTTTATCACTTGTTTGACTTTATTTTTGTTTTATAAGGCTTAGTTATTAAATAATTATTTTTGTTTAATAATGACATTAATTGTTGAAGTTTGAAAAAAATTGTTTAAGTATTTAAAATCTGTATTTTAGTATTTGAGATAGTTATTTGAAATTTGAATACTTAATACCATTACTTATTATAATGTTGAATGTTATGCTACTTGCTATTTTTTCTTTTAAATTTTTTTGGTGTGCGAATGGATTGTGCTAACATTTTTTAACTCGTTTGATAAACAGGCTAACTTGGCCTTATGTCCATGGGTAGGTTTTTTTTTTTTCAATATATGCTTCATTAAAAAAAAAAATTGTAAGGCTCCCTTTTTTCCTCATAAAATGGAGCCAAAAAAAGAAAAATGGATTTTCTTTCCTTAACTAACAAAATGTGTATTTAGTACAAGAGAGTTAAAATTTCAATTCATTTGAGAATCATTTAAAACAAAATTAGAAGTGTATGCTAAATTGCCAATACACAAACTGGTTTCCCACAACCAATAAATCATGGAAGCTAGAGATTAAAGAAAGCAAAGTACTATGCATAACGCATTAAATAAAACGTGAGTTAATTAATAAATTATTTTTTTACAAATTAACATTTTGAATTTATTTATTTAAAAATAAAATTTTCAATTTAATCTTTAAATATTTTTTAATTAAAAAGATTATTTTATTTAGCAAATTTTTTTAATAAAAAAAAAGAGTCTACATGATCATTAATTCATGACATATACTTGTCAAGATGTCTTTTCCCCCCCCCCCCCCACAAAACAACATTGTTTAAGCAGATTTTTTTTAAAGTGATGTAATATTGACAGTTATTTAGATTTAAGAATTTTGTCTATATGACATGATTTTAGAAAAAAAAAATGGTATTTAAACAAGTTTAGATTATAAATTAACAATCATGTAGATTTTGTTTATTATTCAGGAAAAAATTGCATAAAAAATGAATTATTTAAAAAAAAAGTTGTGCGAGACTAAATTTAACGATTTTATTTTAAAAAATTAATTTAAAAATATTTTAAAAAAATTGAATTATTAATTAACTCAATAAAATAACAACTTAACAATAAAATTCAAGAGTATAGAAAGAAAAATTTCTCGTCCAATGCTTCGTTTCAGAGATCTTCTCTCTATATTCTGCACTATCCTTTAAAATTTCTCTTTCAGCTTTTGAAGGCAACCTGACAGACAAAGTGGTGATCGCTTTAGGTGTCTTTCACACTAGAACGCACTCCTTTTACTATAATGAACAAACTCTTTTTTTTTTTTTTTTACTTTTAAATCAAGTTCCACTTAAGCAGCTGATACAGTTTTTTTTTTTTGGTTTAAAAGTATTAAAGCTGTTAAAAAAAAAAAAAGAAAACAACTTGCATTTATATTTTTTCAAGAAAAAAAAAAAGACAATGACATGACATGTTTCGAATGGACAATACACTAATATGTCCTTTTACATCTATAATTAGTTTCCTCCTCGTAAGGTTACGTTTGGTTGTCAACAAAATAAACATAAATTTTTTATATTATTTATAAAATATTTATTATATCTTTAAACTTATTATTTTATTTATCAAATTAATATTTTAATCATCAAATTCTCTTTTTAAAATTAAAAATACAAAAATTATTTTTTATTTTATTTACTTACATTTTATATTATTTTTTCTTATATTATTATCTCGCCAAGCATTATCTCAAATAACATTACTCCTTTCTTACCTTTTATTTTATGTTACTGTTATTTAAACCAGGAAATAAAAGAAAACGATGACATTAGAATTTTCAGTTTTTTAATTTTTATTTTCATAAATAATGGTGCCCTAGCCATTAGAAAAATGGTATTCAATTCACCGACGTCCATTGTGAACGCTGTCGAGTGCCGTAAGACGGCGGTAGGGCGGGCCCGCCGTGAGACCGGGAGTCTCAGAACACGGAAAAGGAAAACTAATAAATTAATAAAATCTTCCAAATTTTTAATTGAAAAAAATATTTCAATAATTTTTAAATCAAAGTTTATTTGAATAAATGGATTTTAACTTAAAATAAACAGCAAAAAGACGAGGGTCCTGGAATCTTGATCTTGGATAAAGGGACACTCTATCACTCCGGCCCTCTGCCCTCTTTGCCATTGTGCTCCTCGAAAACACGGTATTCCTGTAAACCAAGAACAAAGAGAGAGAGAGAGAGAGAGAGAGAGAGAGAGAAGGAGAGAACAATTGGGGGGCAGATGGCCCGGAGCTCCACGAGAATGAAATGGATCTCCATTTTCATGATTCTCCTTCCTCATTTGCCTATGACAACCATAGCAGAAGATGGTAATGTCCTCTTCTTCAACCTCTCTGCTATAATTCTTCTGCCTGAAAGTGTGTGAGTGTGTACGCATAAATCTACATTTCAATTTGGTGCTTTCCTTTTTCATTTATTGGCTCTAAAAGAGTCTAATAGTGGGTTATGCATTTTCGGGTTTTTTCTTTTTTCATTGCTGAGATCTGATTCAAGTGCTAATTTCTCTTCTCCCTTATGATACCTGGTATATGTGCCTCAATGTGGCTACTATTTCTGTTATTTTGGAGGGTTTTCTTTCAATTCTGTAGTACTGCATTATGGCGCGAAGTACGAGCACCATATACTAAATGATATTTCTGGTATTGTTGAAGTTATAGTGATTTTTCTGGGTGTGGGTGGAGTATATTCTGAGCATCGTTTTTTCCAAGTGACTCTGCTTCCATTATTAACCAGTGGGATTGGCTTCACTGAGTTCAAACTTAGCATAGTGTTCTTTTGATGACTTTGGTTTGAGCATGGAAGATGAGGGATATGCCATTTGAGCTTAGTTGAAGATTCCAAGTTCTAACCTCTAATTAAACTATGCTGCTTCAGCTTGAAAATCCATTGGTACCTGAAGGCTGAATGGGAAGCGAATTCAAAATTCATTCACTAAGTTGTCAAACTGATTTTAACACTTGAACAACTCTGGTCATCATGTTCAACCCCACATGCCCCCACCAACCTTCCTCTCTGCTTTTGAGTGAATTTCTCAGTGATTCTTGACTTCTTCCTCCTCTAGGCAAACCCTTTTCTTATTTTATTTTCCACCGTTTTTTTTCCTTTTTTATCCCCGATATCTTCTAAGATATTTACATTTTTTGCCCTTCCACGTTTACCGTATGGAACTTCGGGGATTTCATAACCATTCATATTATGAAAACGTACAATTTAGTATTAAGTTCTGGTTAAAAAAAAAAAAGGAAATGTAAAGCGCAAAAAAGTAGTTTTTTTTTAAATAGAATAAAAAATCATGACTACCCTAGCATAGAGGTAAGGGGAAGCCAAATGAGTACGTGGGTCCCAGTCGTGCGAACTTTCTCCTTCTCCTAGGGATACGACATGACCTCGTTGACATAAGGATTCCCGCCAAACATCACACTTTTTCCTACCAATGTTGACGAAAAAGAAGGGGCCTTTTCGTAAAGTAAGCAAAGCCGTCCTAGCTAAACGGCGGGATATGTAGTGTCGTATTATGTTGGGGCCCACATGCTCAACGCGGGCGTCTGGTTCATGTTGAAATTGGACCACCGCCGCGCCCCCCAATTTGTTGTCGTCAACCTTCTTCTCTTGTCGTTTATGGGAGCAAAATGAGGGAAATCATCATAACCCTGATGAATAATGAAGGGCAGCTGTCAGCTAACTTCACGTTGTTGCTTTATTCTAAGATGGGCTTTCTCACACTTGAGGCCCAGACTTTGGATAAGCTTATCCAAATATCGTACCCATTGAAAATGATAGATATTAAGACAAAAAAAAAGGAATATATATATATATATATATATGTAATAGTAGATATTAGTTGCAAAGGAACAATGGCCAAACATATCTCTTAAATAAAAAATTAAAAAAAGCAAGATAAAATTACAAAAGAATTGAGAACAATGCAAAAAAAGTATATTGTAATAATTAGAGACATGCTTTGAACTTTTTTAGCACAAAGGTTCTGGTTTAAGTTTCTTCATCTGAAAGTATGGCATAAATGGTGCGATTATAATGATACCATCACAGTTCAGTACGTGTCCCCTAAACTATATCTGTTGGATGCCAAATTCTTTTTCTCTTCTTTAAGCCAAATTTGATAGATGCCAAGTTCAATGAATAAAGCTGAAGAATTAATAAAATTCTCATAAGTTGAATTGCTTTTGCATTTATTACCTAGGCGATTGAATTTGTATAGGGCTGTTTATACATTGTAAGATTCTGCTTAATTTTTCAGTCTCATTCACTTGTTTCATATGTATATTATATACTATAAACTAATGAAAAATAAACCTGTATGAGTACGCCAAACTAATGAAAAATAAACATGTAGATATATAAGAGATGAATTTTATTGAATATCTACTTTTTATTAGTATACGTACACCAAGTGGACCTATTAGTATGTACTGAATTGGGACATGGTTGACATGTGCATACCCTGATGATACTTGTTTGACATAAAAAAGAACGCGAAGATTGACTAGGCTGCTAACACAGTGAAGCATGGAAAGTTGTCGCGTATCACCCATGCAGCCATGTTCTTGCTAGGTCAACTTAGATTACATGTACTTCTTGGTTCAACATAAGCAATAATGCTGTTTGATTTAGTTAGGATTGCCTTGTGGTTGTGGGGAGTGATACCGTTAGGGGCTGTTGCCTGTGGACAAAAGATAATGACATGTTTTGTTACATGTTATGCTTGATGCTTTTGTCTGCTTGCAAGATGGAATTTGGTGCAACTTTTAACACATGGTTTCTTCAAAACTATCTCGTGGGCTACTCTTGGTTTCAGGGAGGTTTCTCAGCCAGCAGATCCTCTCTACTTTAGGAAAAGATCTGTTAGAAAGAGAGAAAGAGACACTGGTGGGATCTAGTGAGCCTACCCATGTGAGCTTCACCTCCCCATGTCTCTCTCTTTCATACATAATTCTCTTTCAGACGAGAGAGAATCCATGTTTCATTTCTCAAGCAAGCATGTAAAAATTAAATTTAGGACGTATATAGTTTGTATTAGACCTTTTGTCTCCAATGTCAAAGTCTAAATGTAATCAAACAAAAAATTTTAACTACTACCAAATATAGGGAATCTTTTTTTTTTTTTTTTGCCTTTAATATTAAGGTATCTCAACTCTTAAACTATGGTGCTTATGCAAAGACTTGACTTAGGTGATAAAGAGTGAAGTATATATTGTATATGTTCTAAGTTTGAAATTATGGAACATTACATAGTTTGGAAGGAAAATTATGTAATATATATAGTTTGTAAGCATTCTTTGTGTGGTTAGTTGGACTTATTTAAATTCATATTTAAATCAGGATAATGCCGTGCTAAACCTATATATGAAGCAAACAATTTATAACTGAGCCTACCAAGCGTAGAGGGTTTTAGAAAAATCTTTATTATTCATGATTACGGCCCGATTCATCTGATATGAAGGTCGTTGGCAATCATGAAATGTGCTTTTGTATATGAGCTTTTTTTTTTTTCTTTTAGTGGAGCTTTTACAAGTAAAAACTATTTTGAAATTAAATACATGATAGGTGAGAAGTAATTTTGAGTAGAAACGCCCTTTTAAACTGTGCATGTAAAATTGAAAAAGAACCTTTAACTGTTAAAATTATCAAAAAGAGCATACATAAGCAATGTTTTTGGTGTTAGTTTGGGTACAAACATAGTTATTATAAATTTTAAAAATGAGTAAACGAAACATAGTATGGTCCTGAGAGGAGAGCTGCATAAGGTAGATTGACAGCTCGTTTAGATTCTCTATTGCCTTAAGAGGAGCAGCAAAGAGGAGCATGCCATGTTGGCCTTCAAAAGAGGAGTTGTATGATTGTTTGTTATGTTTTCAAATTGGAATTTTGTTGCTCCAAGAGGAGTACCACGATGTGCGTGTTGTTCTCTTAGAATAGCAGAGTATTCGTTTTGGAATGACAACATATCTATATTACCTTAATTGAGTTTTTTAACACTACAAATTTGCCAATTTTATTACTTTGGAACCCGAAGAAAAAATCATGAAAGTATTATGATTGATTTCCCCCTTTTTCAAGAGTAAATTTCACTGATTTTTTTAAAAAAATTTGATTAAATTATATTTAATATATTTCTTATTTCAAAAAGTACATTTGATTTTCTTTTAATTTATTTTTTATCAATGAATTTAATTTTTTTACACCATATGCGATTTTTTAAAAAGTTAAATTATTTAACTATTATTATAATTATTATTTTAAAAATAAAATAACAATTTTGTATTGTGAATAAAGTTAATTTCTTGAACAATAGTTAAAAGAGTTAGGTGTAATTTTTAAATTGAAATGGATATCAAATATGAGTTAATTAGGAGATTAGGATAATTTACATTTTGCTAATTGTATTAAAATTATTTATTTATCCTTTTGATTCTTTGGAAAAAAAAATCCACAGGGCTGGTGCCAAACGGTGATTTTGAGACACCCCCATCGAACGGCTTCCCTAACGATGCCATAGTGGAGGGCCCCTATGAAATCCCCATCTGGAAATCAAACGGCACCGTTGAGCTGGTGCGCTCCGGGCAAAAACAGGGTGGGATGATCCTCATCATACCTCAAGGTAGACACGCGGTGAGGCTGGGCAACGACGCTGAGATCAGCCAGGTTGTAACGGTGGAGAAGGGCTCCATCTACTCCGTCACGTTCAGTGCGGCTCGCACGTGCGCTCAGTTGGAATCGCTGAACGTGTCAGTGCCACCTGCATCACAGACCATAGACCTGCAGACGTTGTACAACGTGCAAGGGTGGGACCCTTACGCGTGGGCTTTCAATGCTGAAGACGACAAGGTTAGTTTGGTGTTTAAGAATACCGGGATGGAGGATGACCCTACTTGTGGGCCCATCATTGACAACATCGCTATTAAGAAGCTTTTCACTCCTGATAAGCCCAAAGGTAATTTCCCCACACCAAAGCCTTCTTCTTTCTTATAGTTTTTTTTTTTCCTCTTTTATATTATAATAATATTAATAATTAATAATTGAAGTAATTAGGAGAAGGATAAAAATTTTCCATTTGCCTAGAAGAATGTGCCTTTTCTGAAATGTGATTAGTGAATAGTTGTGCATTTAAATTTAATGCTTGAGTAAATTCAGGAGCTAGTTTTTCTCTCTCTCTCTCTCTCTCTATATAGGCTCTCAAAAATAAATTCTTTTAAATTTAATTCTTAAAAAATTATTCTTTTTTCAGTTTAGTCATTATAAAATAGAATCTCTTAATATAGTGTTCCAAACATTCATTTCTAATCAGAATGGTCTTTCTGTTTGACAAAAATAGTATTTCACGTGATCATTAACTAGATATAGACAGTATTTTCTGTACAAAATTAAGCTAAATTTCAATGTATTAGAGAGTCACAAATGGTTTATAAAAAAATTATTTTAATTAGTACAAAATATTTGAGAGATTAAATTAAAAGAAATTTTATTTTTAAAACATTAAATTGATAATAGAGTGATTTTTTTGGTCACTGAAATAAGATATTTTTCCTCTGGAAAATCAAATTAAAAAAATTCTTTAAAAGGCCAAATCAATAAGTTATGCTTTTATTCCTTCAAAGGATTTTCTTCTGTGCAAGGTCCATTATTTTATATGATCTCAATTGTTTACTTTTTGGCTTTTGGAAGCATACGATAAGAATTTACAGTTGCGATTGTACGATGCTTTCTTTGAGAGGGTTGCTAATGTTTTAATTGCCATTATCGCGATTGAAAAGAAATTCTTAAGGGAATAAAAGCTCATTGTAGTATATCCATCAGTGGATTCTATTACATGAAATATTTATTATGATGAGTTTTTAATCATTCGCTCTCTGAACTATAAATTTGAACATTAAATTATGTACATTTAAGGATTTTCATAACTGAGTAGGACTTTATCGAAGTTCCAGTGTTCAAATTATTGCATAAGATAAAAATCAATTAACAATCATTTATTCTTAACTTTCAACACTACAACAAACCACACTATTTGTAAAACCAAGCATGGCTGCAGATACTACATTAATTTGCTCATTGATATAACCCTTTCTTGTGTGCTGAACTCTGCAGAAAACGCAGTAAGCAATGGAGACTTCGAAGAAGGTCCATGGATGTTCAGAAACACTACACTAGGAGTGTTGCTTCCCACAAACCTGGATGAAGAAACATCCTCACTGCCTGGTTGGATTGTTGAATCGAACCGAGCGATCCGCTACATTGATTCGGATCACTACTCTGTTCCACAGGGCAAGAGAGCCATTGAACTGCTATCAGGAAAGGAAGGCATAATATCCCAAATGGTTGAGACAGCACCAAACAAAGAATACAGCTTGAGCTTCCTATTAGGTCATGCAGATGACAAGTGCAAGCAGCCTCTTGCTGTTATGGTCTTTGCTGGCGATCAAGCTCAGAACATTCATTACACCCCAAATTCCAACTCTACATTCCAAACTGCTAACCTCAATTTCACAGCCAAGGCTGAGAGGACCAGAGTTGCCTTCTATAGTGTGTATTACAATACCAGAAGTGATGATATGAGCTCCCTTTGTGGGCCTGTGGTTGATGATGTGAGGGTCTGGTTTTCGGGGTCCAAAAGAAATGGGCTGGGTTTGGTAAAGCTTGGGCTTGGAATTCTGGGTTTAGTTTGGGTTTTGGCATGATGGGTTTGAGTTAGTTTGTTTTGGTTTATTTAAATACCAGGCAATATAGTGTTTTTGTTGGCTTGGGAGTGTCATTTAAGTCACACCAATATGTGTTGTACGTGAATGTGGTCTTTAGTTTATAGTATTTGCCAAGAGTTAGTTTGTAGTTTTCTGTTTATCTAGCTTATATTATTTCTATCTTATTTCTATTTTTTAGATGGTATTAGCTTTTTCTTTAGTTCATTGTGCATCAAACTAAACTGACAATTGCATAGATTTGACTCCTGAGAGCTGCTTCTTCAGTCCCTGATCATATGATGCAGGTTATCCAAACGGTAGCTGCTATCTCAGAGTCAACTGGTTTACAATTTTTAAACAAACCATTCAAGTTCATTTAAGTGTTTGTTGGTGGGAAGAATAGCCATAAAAAAGAACTAGCTCAACCTATGGAAGTTAATCTATTTAAATCAATTTAGTTAAATAGATTAGGATCTTGAATTTGGTTCATTGGTGGGTTGAATAGACTAAAAAAGAAAAAAAGGAGAACCAGATTGTTGCTTGCTTTTGCTTAATATCTAAAAGCAAATAGAAACAATTTCATGAGCCCCCTCTCTCCACCTCTAACTCGTGACGAGATTGGCGACTACTTGTGACAAAAAACCAGTAGTCTCCTGTAACCCACAATTGTCGTGGTCTGAACGAAGCTTCCCACTCTTCCTTTCTTCTATTTCCTTTCTAGCGAACGATATTGGGTTTGGAGATAAGGAGATTGCTTAGAGGATCAAGGTTTTGGCTGGGATATGAAGATCTACTACTTGAAAAGAAGGCACGAACAAAGCAAGCAAAAAGCAAGTTGAAGTGAAGTTTATCAGAAGAAGCAATGATGTGCTACTCGAGAAGAAGGAATGAACGAAACAAGCATGAACCAAGTTTTAAATGTGATGAAGAGTTGACGACGCGTGACAAGGATAGAAAGGATCAGAAAAAAGGCAAATGAGTTTGCTGTTTGAAAACCAAATGTAAAAGCTGGAATGGTCCATTGGGTTTGGGCCATGGCAACTTTTAGCCTTTAGGTATATAATAATAATAATAGTAAAAGTTAAATAGGTTAACCCGTGAATTACACAGACCAAATCAGAATGGTTATATTAAGATGCAAGCTCAAACATACCAATTAGATGATTAAATAGATTGACTCGATGGGTTTGACCCATTTTGATGGTTTTAAATAGCCAAACGCCTTCACCGCATATAGACTTTCCCCGTTTTTGGTAATTTTACAATTTGAATTGTAATGGTGGCATTTATCATTGTTGTAAAAATCGGACTGAACCAGCCAGTTCAACCAGAAAACTTGCAAATCGGACCATAGTTTGGTTCGGAGAAGCCTGAGAACCGATAGTCTTAAAAACTAGTCAACTCTTATCAAAAATCGAGTTTGACTAGCCAATTTTTGTTGAGATCTATTACTTCTTTGAGTGGTTGAACCAATTTTATATTCTAAAGAATGCTTCCCCTAGTCTCGAACTTGGTACATCATGGCCTTCACAAAACGTTGACAGCTGCTTCACCTGTAGATACTTTTCATCAAGAGTATGCAAACTTATATATATATATATATATATATGCACACACACACACACATCTTAAGTATTCCTTCCAAAAGAATCTATCTCACGGTTCAAACTCTGTCTCTTGAATCTTTCTTTAAAGATGATTACCACTAGACTTGCAAGCACTTATCATGTTGCATATGCAAACTTATATATATATATATATACACACATCTTAAGTATTCCTTCCAAAAGAATCTATCTCACGGTTCAAACTCTGTCTCTCGAGTCTTTCTTTAAAGATGATTGCCACTAGACCTACAAGCGCTTATCATGTTGCATATGCAAACTTATATATATATATATATATATATATATACACATGTTAGTTATTCTTTCCAAAAAAATGCAACTCCTAAATTGAACCCTTGACCACGTGGAACACAAGAGATGTTTAGCCAAGTCTATTACCTCAAATATGTAAAGAGGATAGCAAATATTCATATAAATATACTGATAAAATAATATTAAAATTATTATATATATTTATTAATATCGATTGAACTACAGTTTAACCACGATCGAACTAATAAACTTTAAATCAATACCTTTATCGGTTTAACAACTGGTCCGATTTTAAAAATATTGATATTTTACAGTGGCATGAGAAATGGTTTGGGAGCTTTGGCTAGTAACTAGCATGTATTTTTGCTTTGACTTTCTTAACTATCCATTTTGAACCAATAAGCACTTGTTTTAAATATTTGTTGAAAACTGAAGAAATACGCGTGGTTTCATGGTATTATCAAATTGCCTTATATTGTTTTTAGCTAACGAGAAGGGTTTAAAGAAACTTCTTTTCTTTAAACCATCGTGAGATGAGAATTGCTAAGATAAACACCCCAAAATTGGCTACGAAGAGGGTTATGCTAACACAAATCTCTTTAGCAGTTAAGCATTAAAAATTAGGGAATAGATCATCTACCCAAAAGTAGTCTAGGCATGCAGTACCCAGAGGCAAAACGGCACCATTTCCCACTTTTTTTTTCAGTTAATTCAGAATTGTATCTCATCCGTCCGTTTTTGAGCCACCATGGCCATCCATTTGTCGTCCTAATGCTCATCATTTTGAGACCAGATTCATCTTCTTCATTAACCGTTTTCCCTGTTTCATTCGACGGGAAAGCAAACGCAAGGAAGAAAAGGTTAGAAGCAAGATTAAGGATTTGATGTTCTTTGAACCAAAGTTCTCATCCTCTTCATAAATCTGTAGCTGAATAGTACAGCCATTTTGATTTTTCATATCAGGTTGTGACCGATCTAATTGGCTTTAGCTGGTCTTTTATTTTGTTTGTGTCATCCCTTTACTTCATTTAAATTGTAGCCATTGGCATTCGAAAGAATTTACATGGGCTTTTGCCGAAAACTTATTTGGTTAACATGGCGTTGGTGTTTTTATGATCTAAATTCATTGACTAGTTTTCTCACATTGGTTGTACAAGAGGGATGTTATAGGACTTTGTTGTTTAGACTGCCAAACTAGATTAGATGATAGTGTGATCGAAACCTAGATTTTGTGATTGTTCGAACGAGGTACCGTGACATGGATAGGTACGTTCAACCATCCATGTTTCTGACCTATGTTTGCTTTGGTGAGAGGTATAGCTTGCCAAGGTTGGGGGCATTCAACTTAAGGAATTACATATGTGATTGTGCAAAGGTTTTACTAAAGCCTCAAAGCAGAAGTGGATGTGATCGCAGCCATGTATTAAGCCACCTACTGATCTCCTCCTCTGCTCTCCTTTTTCTTTCTTTGTTTCGATGGCATAATCACCAAAGTCTAAATTTGTTCAAAGAAGATGAAAATGCATTGCATTGGAATGGCAAAGAGACAGTCATGATGGCTTAAAAACAAATGGATGAGATACAATTCTAAATTAACTAAAAAAAAAAAGGTGAAAAAACGGTGTCATTTTGCCTCTGGGTACTACAAGCCCAGACTACCTCTAGGTAGAGGATCTTTTCCGTTAAAAACTAGGCTAAAATCACTAAATACATCTCCAAATCATGATAGCATTATTTATTCAGTTCCCTATTTAAGTCTAATTATAAAATTGATACATAAATTTTTAAATTAATAAAACATTCCCTTAATTTTAAACAAAAATAAAAACATTATATTTCAATTAATTTTGCAAACCCAATGAAGCATTTTACCATTGATTATAACAAAAATTTAATAATTTTATATTAGTCATTCCCTTTCTTAATTTTCTTCGGAGTTCACCCAACATGGTTTTGCATACAATCATCTCAGGGATGACTTTTTTCTTGTCATGCTGTCCACTATGCCTAATGATAGTCACTAGTTATACCAGTCAACCTTCTTTCTGGAAAACCACCCCCCCCCCCCCCCCTCCACACCCAAAAAATAAAAGAAAGGCAAATCCCTCAGCTTTGCCCCATCGACTACAACATTGATTTCAGCTAGACACTAAATATTCACCATTATCTAATCTAGTTCCCAGAGTTCAATATCCAGGATATGTCTGCTGTTGATTCAATTGTTGTTTATGACATCTTGCGCCATTGCTTCAAACAAATCAAGATACAAAGCCTCCAACGTCTAATGAGACGTAAATTAGTTAATTTTAATGACAAAGCTGGTGTGATTTTCTGTAGCATTGATCAGGCCTCAATTTATACGTTATAGTTCTGGACTTTTGATCCATCAACCTGTGATATATCTTCTTGGTCACTGGCTTTTCAGACTGAAGCTATTCGTCTTTTTCACTCCTCTGTGTAACATTAGACTCTATAATTTTGGAGGCTTATCAGTCTCCTTAGATACTGAGAAAAGCCATCACCTGTATTCTTTTAACTTGGACCTAGGCCAGCTGAGGATCGTGGAACCATATGGACATGACGATGATTTTTTTTTTTTTTTTGGGTTTCAGATTGGCTATAGATACATATATTAGCTAAACTCGCAGCTTTATTAAATCCATCTAGTACTCTCAAGACTAAATATTTTGTTGGTTACAATTATGATTTATGTTTTCCAGTTCAACACATTTGCATATATGCTTCACTACGCACCGCTCCATGTATACAATAATAGAAACATTATATTTCAATTAATTTTTAAAATTAAAAATTACATTTTACAAATCCAATGTAGCATCTTATCATTAATTTTCACAATATCTTAACGATTTTTTATTACTCCAGAATAGTGCGTTACATCTTAAACCCATTAGCTAACTTTTTTATTAAGCATTCATTTATTAAAAAGTAATTTCCTCCTTAGCTTAACCAACAGGAATTTCCCAACTGAATTATGAATGGCGAAGGTAATCGAAAATAATAGTTCAAGACAAGTTTCCTGTGCTTGAGGAGTATTACTATTTGTATTCGCTTCAATATACAAGGCTATAGAGTATGTACGTCACTTGATTATTTATTAAGTTCGAGCTTCAAGCGGACAATTCCCCCCATCGCAATAATGGAGAATTTTGTGGAAAATGACCTTGTACGAACAAGGGTATAAGGGGGGTTCAGAATGAACCTCATAAAAGAACAATCAGTCTAGGTATAGAATCTCGACAGCCAACTTCAAAAACACAAAGAATCACCGTACCAATGAAGCAATATGCGAAAATTGGCGGAGTATGTAGCTATGATATCTTAATGAACTCAAAAGTAAAATCCTTGGGCAAGAGATAGCCAAGACTAGTCAAGAATACAATATAGTTCCAAAATTGAAATCCAACTTAAGCTAAACCTCATGATAACCCAATACTGTCTGGGAAGTAAAAGAAAATAGCCACAAGAAAAGCAGCTCCCAGCATATACCATAACAAGCTTTAGAGCCTTCTACCTCTTCTACCACCTTTTCTGCGAGTACTATCTGAAGGAATTGGAGTCACATCCTCTGAAAAACAAAGTAATATTACAGATTAAGTTACAGCCACGATAACAATTTTTCAGCTATAAATTAAGATTTTATTCCATGAGAGGTCATTACCAATACGACCAATTTTCATTCCAGAACGAGCAAGGGCACGGAGAGCAGACTGAGCACCAGGACCAGGTGTCTTTGTCTTGTTTCCACCAGTGGCACGGAGCTTGATATGAAGAGCAGTGATGCCAAGTTCCTGCCCCAGAATGTTTCAACTCAGTCAATGAATTTTGACGTTTTAACAAGAATGAACATCCTACAAACTACAAAAATTTTAGCTACATGACTTGGGAAAATAAAATTGAAACACCTAACATTTATGTTAGTTTTAAAACAGAATTATCAACATGCCATTCATACCAAATGATGGAACAAAGGCAACATACACATCATAATATACAATGAGACCAATTGAAATAACTAAGTTATTAAGAAGTATCAGACCTTGCATCTGGCAGAAACATCTTGTGCAGCAAGCATAGCAGCATAGGGGGAAGACTCATCTCTGTCAGCTTTAACCTTCATTCCACCTAAAATTAAGAGGACAATCACAAAAGAAAATACCACAGCGGTTATCTCAAGTCCACAGAGAAAAGAAATATACTTAATGAAAACTCCTAAACAGTTGAGAGAGATTTCTAGGTGAATAATGGACACCGAGTAATAAATATTTTAAGTTCAGAATGGCATAGACATTAAAATATTAGCAAAATATTTTGTACTGAAGGCCAATAAAACACTTTCATAAAATGAAAATCCCATGGCCCCAAAATATATAGATATTACAAAGTGATCAAGGAGAAGAAGGCTACAAATATGTGTTACTCATAGAGATAAATAAACCCACTGACATTGCATAAGGATCTATTTAATATAATGTATTGAAAAAAACGTGTGCAAAATTAATATAAAACCAGGATATAGGAATGATGATTACTAAATAATAATCCTTGATTTATTACATCCCGCAACTGAATGAGAAACAAGCTTACCAGTGATGCGGACAAGGGTTTCTCTCCCAGACAAATCAGTCACGTGCTGCAAATATAAAAAAAATCAATTACAACCTGACTTAAGAAGCACAAATTTACACAGGGTAAAATATGCTGCGTATACTAACAATGAAGGTGTCGTTAAATGATGCATAAATATGGGCCACGCCAAAAACATGTTCACCATCTCTGACAGCTGGGCCAAGAGTGACATTCTCCTCCTTTGGCTCCCTAGCCTTTCTCCTTGACTACAAAACATAAATAGCATATTACAATTGACACCATCTTGCATGTCTTAAACTGAAACAATATAATTAATTCATAGTTATAATCTCAACATGCCTAAAATTACAAGCAAGAGAGGTAACAGTTCATCTCTGCTTCATTCTCATGAATTAAATATCATAACAAGATCTAACAAGTGATTATGTGAAGACATGGAAGCAGTAAACACCATGTAGATTTCTGTTCTTCCATAAGTTGTACAATTGGCGACTAAAGGACAAATATAAATGAACATCAAGTGCAATTCCCTTAAATGTTATTACACCAGTTAATAATGTCATTTGGCCAATGGGTCAAATATACAAAATACCCATAATTAGATCACATCTCGAGACTTCAAATTTGGTCACGTTTTCAAAAAGACGAGCTGCTCTTGCACCGAACCCAAATCTATCCGTTTTTTAGCCCTATAATGTTCCTCAATCCACCACCACAAACAGCTTCAAGAAATCAATGTCCGCTTAGAGAAGTTGTAAGAGCGTCAGTTTTAGCAAAATATATTGATTGCATCCTCTACTGTTGTTCAAACACATGATAAATTGAAGGAATCATGCCACAGAAAATATATTTATAGATGCTGCAGATATACCAGCATTCAGAAGCTAAATATTATCATTCACTTCATAAACAACGGTCATCAATTTTTATCGATCTATTGCCCACAAATGTCAAACTACAAAATTAGTGGTTCAACAATTAGGGAAGATACATGGAAGATTCAAACATAGGACCACGCAATAGAAATCAAACGGAAAATGGGTTATAATAAGATTTTCTTACCATGGTTGCAAGACAATAAGGTCGGACGCTAGGGTTAAGGGTGAGGAGTCAACGTTTCTGCTCCTTCGAAAACCCAGGCTAAGTGGGAGTAGAGGCCGCGTCTGCTTCCACTATATACGAGAGGATAGATAGATAGATTAGGGTTTTGAGTCTAAAGAAACGTAATTTGCTAAAGTGGCTTTCAGTTTAACATAATTTATTCAAAGGACCCTTTGTTTTTCCTATTTTGCCACTTTCACCCCACTCTGAGGTGGGCCATACAGTAAAGCTCTAAGATTTTGGGCTCTATGGGGTTGGTCCTTTTGTCGCATAGAGCCCAAAAGCCCAAGAGGTTCCTTTTGGGCTCTATGCTGTCCTTTTGTCAGTTGTGAGGCTTCTACTGTGTAACGCCATTGACCCAAAGTTATAAGGTTCGATATAAAAGAATTCACCTAAGGAAACAAAATTATACAAGATTTTATTGCATAATACACACACACACACCCACACACAAAATCGACAATTGTGTCAATTAAAATCTATCTTCCACCATTAAATAACTTTGTATAGGATATGTTTTTCACAAAAATCACCATTACATTAAAACTTCTAATGATAAAGATTATACTCACAAAATTTTATATTAATTTATTATTTTTTTGTAATTCATAAATATATTAAAAATTAATATATGATATTCTTTATTAATATAAATATAATATTAGCTATTTCTATTACATGCTTAATGTTATTTATTTAACATGTCAATTTTATTTTCATTTTAAATTTTAATACATAATTTTAATATAAATAAATTATAAATTAATTCATTACATATTTATTGTTCTTTAACTGTTTTAAAATTTGAAATGTTAATTTATTTTATTAAAAAAATTAAACACTTTTTTTCTAAAACCAAATTGCTTTCACTTCCATATTTTCTTGCAAGGTGAGAGTAGTCTTTGTTCATGCATGTTGTTAGCACTTTTCCAGATTTTTTTTTTTATTTTGTTTCTGTAGTTGTAACTTGGTGGGTTGGATCAATTTTTAGTAATAAAAATTAGATCAATCATTAAATTAAATATGAAACAATTCCCATTTAATAATTCGACTGTAGTGGAATTAATATTGAATTATATATATAAGTATAAAGTTATAAATATATATAATATTTTACAATTAAATTGGCACATACTATAAAATAATATTTAAAACATATATAAATATCTTAAAATATAAAAACTGATTAAAATATTTTGTATATAATAATAAATCAAAATAAAATGAGTTAGGTAGAGTTCATTAAATATTATAAATTTCTATCACAATATATCAAAACTCTAATTTAAATAATAACAAAAGATAAAAAAAATTAATGTTTGATTTGTTCAATATCAACCCACCCAATTTTTATTAATTTAACTGTTTTTTAACAATTTCTTTAATTGATTTTGAGAGTTAAATGAACCAAATTCATAGGTAGTTTATTGATTTGTTAGCCTAATCAAACAACTCATTCCATTTCTTAAAATAGTAACTTTTAATGTTTAAGTCATAAATCATACTCAACCCCTCATTGAATGATCTCTAATGATTGATAATGGCCATGAATTGATTAATATATTCATTATTAACATTAAAATGATAAAGTATGGATAAAATTAACACAAAAAAAGGACTAAAATTTCCAAGCCAATCATGTATACAGCAACATAAAACTCACACCAAAAGAAAAAAAGGAGAAAAAAGAAACAAAGAATCAAATCAATTGGGATGAAGCAATAAATAGTACTTGCAACGGTAGATGTAGACTTGGAACGTTGAACAACAAGAGGGTTTGAGTGCAATGTGGTTTTTTCGCTGCCCTCTGCAGCAATATTTTGGTAGTTTAGATTTAAATTTTTTTTTATTAATCATAATTATTATTATTTAAGTATTGTGTTGAAAGACTATTTTTATTTTATATTTTATTTTTAAATAAAAATGTTAAATTAAAACAATTTAAATTTAAACCATATAAATTAATTTTAAATTCTTCAAATTTAGTTTTACTATATAGAGAATCCGTTTGAGTTAAGTGTGGAACAATTTAAAAGTGGTATCTACTTGTAAACTATGGTTTTATTTTTTTATTTATTATTTTTTTAGTGACTTTCAAATCACTTACTAAGTGGGCCATTAGAGGTAGATAACTAAATATTTTATTATTTAATAACAGAGGCACACAAATATAAATTTATTAGTATGTTCTCCTAATTATTTGCACAACATCTGGAATAAGGTAACATTTGGAGGACCCACATGAATCCTTTGAATTCGGCTATTTGACTGCATTCTTTATAGTTAGAGGATCGTAGTCGTTTATTCTATCATCTCCTCCAACGCGCAACACGTGGCTTAGTGTTTCTATTGTTTTTTTCTTTTAGGCTTGAAAAACAGTGCAAAATGCATCGTTTCACTCTTTATTTATTTATTTATTTGGTTTTTGAGCATAATCAAATGTTGAATGTGAAACCCTCATATCCTTATACAACGCTGCATGATTTGTCTTGGGAGGGGGTGTTTTGCCGGATGGATTGAAACACACCAAAAATTTCTTAACAAGAAGGATAAGGATAACAAGAAGACCTAGTACTTATTGCAAACATAACAATAGAAGGAGCAAAAAAAACAAGTAATTCATCTTTTTTTTTATTGCCCAATTACTGCAGAGGTGCCAAAGCAAAAAATAATCAACAAAAAAAAAAATTATGTGTTAAGTCTTGTAAAGGTGCCAAATCACATCTAATTGGGATTTCATCCCTTTTTTTTTAGTTGATATTTTTTCTCCAATTAGGATTTATTATTGTCCACTAGAATGCTAACCTTTAATGTGAAGAGAGTTTGGACAATACAGGCATATCCACTAAATTATATCAGGCATTTTAACATAAATGACATAAGGATATTTAAAAAGTTCAAAACTTGCACGGTGAGTTGCAGAGACAACATATAAAGACTTTGTTTCAATGGCTACTCATAAATTTTAACAATTAAGGAGTTTGGGGATTTTGGTAAATGGTTCTAGTTAATTTTGAGGTAAGCTTTTCTAATAAAAAAAACTATAAAAGAAAACTAGAAGAGAGATTAGAAATTACCTTTGAGAGATTGGATTTTCAAATTGAAGTTTATGAAACTATAAGAGAAAATCACATGCTCTTTTGTCGGAATTTAGAGAGAAAATTACAAATTCTCATTGACGATAAGATCTAGAGATGCAAAAATAATGAAGCTGTATATGGCGATGATGAAAGTCATGAGAGACAAGGGATCAAGATATGGCAACCCTTCTGCAAAATACATCTGGATGTAGCGAAAATCACAATTTAGATTTGAAGGTGCGATAACATGTATGAAGGGAAGGCTACGGTGAAAATCAAATGGTGCGAAACGCACTTGTTTAAATGACGTGTGCGTGTTTGACGGCCAAATACATACCATGTAGTCAACCACATGAATATGGAGGATTTGGTTCATTTGTAATGCTGAGGGAACTATTTTGCATAACTTTAAAAATCAGACTGGATCGGCCGATTCGATCGAGAACCCATCCTTAATCCGGTTTGATTGATCCTGAAAATCGACTAATTAAAAAATCAATTAAAAACTAATCAAATCGGTTAAGAACATGTAAAAATCGAACCGGTCAAAATTGGTTTGAACCGGTCCAGGCCAATTTTTTTTTATATAATAAAATAATTAATTCTAAATAAATTTGACAAGTTAAAAATAGAAAGTAATAAAACAGATGAGGAAATTGAAATATAAAGATTTTTTTTTGAAAAAAGAGAAAATAAAAAATATATGTATATTTGGTTATTTTATATGCTTACTTTCTATTATATTTCATTTTCTAATAATATTTTTATCAAATATCACTATATTTAGCCAAAATTATTATTTATTTTTTTATTTTTTTTTATTTTTTAATAATAAGTAGAATCTTAATATAATTTAAAAACTCTAAAAATTTAATATTAAATACTTTTAACTGTTAATCATAGATAATTTTTATTTTTTAATTAAAACATAAATTTTATAATATCTTAAGAAATATTGAATTAGTAATCAAACATTTAAAATTTACTAATATTTATTTGTTATATTAAAATTTTAATATATAAAATATTTTAAAAAATATATTTAATTATAACTAATTAGATCACAATTCAACCAATGAACCGTGAACCACTACCTCCACCAATTCAATGACCGGTTCGATTTTAAAAATATTGCTATTTTATTTGAACATTAAAAAAAATTGAAACAATGCTCTTAATATTTTTAATTTTTTATTTGTCTATGAAATATAATGCAATATGGCATAATGTCTAAAAGTAGGCAAAAAGACAAGATAGAAGTTAAATCTCTTTATATAAATATTGTTTAGTATTTATAAAAGTATTACTCAAGTTAGGACTTTTAAATTATATAACTTATAATTTTTTCCAAAATATAATTTATATTTTACATTTGAGTGAATTTGAAATAAAATCTTATAAGCAACTTTAAACTTAATTTTGATTGAAATAAATCATTTAACTCACAAACAAATGGAAAACTTAAATGAAGAATTTTATTTTGGTCGGCAAATAAATAAATAAAAATAAGGAACCAAATATATGGGATTTGAAATGGCTATTCCTCAGACAGGCCTAGAAAGGGATTGGGCCTTGTACCGACGTGGAAATATCGTATTGGGTATTACTGTATTAGCATTCTTTTATCTCATGAGCTCGCCGCACCAGAAGTTTCTCTCCAGACTAGGGTTTTCTCTTCCCCTATATATAAAATCATAACGAACGCCTTGCCCTCTTCTTCGTAAAATTGATACGTTGAGAGGGGCTCTGGAGTTCTTTTAGTCGCCTCAGAAATGGTTACTTTCAGGGTGAGTAAGCGAATCAGTCTGTTGAATCGAACTAATTGTTGTTGAATTTTGATTCTTTGATTCTTAGGGTTCATGTTTCCTCATGTCCAATTCGTCTAATTGAAGACTGACATTTTTATAGTTGGCTATTTGAGATTTCGGTGCATATAGTTGTGCTGGCGAATTCCATTTTCTGGCATTTTTTTCGCGTTTATTTGTTCTTTGCAAACAAACAATGGGATTGGTGATTCTAAGCTCCTTCTCTTTAACATTTTGTTTGGTTTGCAGTTCCATCAGTACCAGGTCGTTGGGAGAGCTCTCCCTACTGAAGCAGATGAGCACCCGAAGATTTACCGCATGAAGCTATGGGCCACTAATGAGGTTCGAGCCAAGTCGAAGTTCTGGTAAAGTGTTCTGTTTGTCATCCATCTGTTTACTGTTGGATCAGTTTTGTTTAATACTTCTGGAGATCTTTTGGCCTGAGAAAATGCTTTACTCAATGCTAAGTTAAAACTATTCTGGTTCCAGTGCCTTAAGTTGATATTCTCTGGATTGGCTGATTTCTTTGAATTAGGTATTTTCTGAGGAAACTGAAGAAGGTCAAAAAAAGTAACGGTCAAGTGCTTGCTATCAATGAGGTATAATTTCACTTATACGTCCTTCAATTTATATGTTTAATAGATTGTATCTTGCTAAAAAATTTCCTGTTGATTGGATTCATTGCTTGAGAAATTGGAAATTGTCGCTCTGCGATCTCATTTCAATGGTGGGATTTATTATCTTGCTTATTCTTCTAGTTGGACTTGTACGTTAACTATTAATTAAATGTAGAATGTGATACACACACACACACACACACACACACACACACCCCTTTCAATTTAGTGGATTTATTCTGCTAGTCGTGTATAATGTAAATAGTTGGCTTTTTGGCGCCCACTTAATGGTGTGTGTATTGTTGGAAAATACATACATGGTTTGAATTCAATCCGGAGTGTTGCTGTTGTGGTCACGAGTTAGCTATAAGCCTGTAACTGTATGTCATTGCTTTCTGATACTGATGTTATTGTATCTCTGTCTGAAAGTAATTTTCTAATTGTCAATTCTGTCAGATACTCAGATGTTTTCCTTGGATAACTGATAGAGAATGAAAAGAGATTGGGAAAGATATTATTATTAATCATTTGTAAATTAAGGATTAAAGATAAATATAGGAAATAATATTTTAATTAAGATTAGGATTTGAAATTAATATTTTAAATTACTTTTGTTTTATTTCAATGATGTTTTTACTTTTAAAGCTATTAAGAGTTGTCTCATAAACTCTATATATAGCCCTCACCAATTGTACTAAAGGAGACTTCTGACTAGTTTTAAGAATCAGTTTATTGTTAGATTTCTCTCCCAACTTCCTCCTTCCTCTCTTTCTCTCTGTTTCTCCTGCTTTCTCCTTCCTTTGCCCCTCTTTTCATTACTGTTCTACATCAATAACCCTTTTAGTGAATGAACCTTCATACACTTGTGTATCTTGTGTATGATATTTGAGTCCTTTATGTGTTAATAATGTCTGACCTGTTTCTTATTGCTAAAATAACCCTGAAGATACTACAGATGAATGCTAAATGTTTTTTCTTAATCTGAGATGGGTAGTATGTCTTTGATCTGCTGCCATACAATAAGCTTCAAAATTCATGATGAGGAATAGACTTGACAAGTATTTTGTTGTGAGGTCTATCAATGTGAATTGGTACATTAACCAAATTGTATGTACAGCCAAAATTGTTATATTCCTATTCAAATGATTTTTGGTTGTAGGTTTCACAAATATTGCTTCTTGTTTGATATCTTATTGATCCCTAACTTGTTTTCAATTGCATTTAGTTGACCAGTGTGCTTGTAGTCTATAATTCCATGTTGCATATCTTATGCTTGCATTGTTTGTCTCCCTTTTGTTGATGACTTTCATTTCGGTAGGTGTGTATTAAAAATGATGGGAATCTTAATGGGCTGTCCTCTGATTTGAAGTGCTTTTCGCTATATTAATTTCAAGTATAGATGCATGCCATGGTCTGGCAACACTAATTTTGGTATTCATCCATGTATCCGGTAGACCTGTATCTAGTTGTAAATGTTTTTTTCCAGTTGACTTTGAAGCACATTATTAGCAATGGATTCCTGGTGAACTTAAATTTTAACATGCATTGAGGCTTTACGTTATGGATTGTATGTTTCTATGATTAATATTTAAGTTTATGCAATTTAAGTTGATACATAATATAGTTTCTGTTGTTCACAGATTTTTGAGAAGAACCCAACAAAGATTAAGAACTACGGTATTTGGTTGCGGTATCAGAGCAGGACTGGCTACCACAACATGTACAAGGAGTACCGTGATACCACTCTAAATGGTGCAGTCGAGCAGATGTACAATGAGATGGCTTCCCGCCATAGGGTTCGGTTCCCCTGCATTCAAATTATTAAGACTGCCACCATCCCAGCTAAGCTTTGCAAAAGGGAGAGCACCAAACAGTTCCACAACTCCAAAATTAAGTTCCCATTGGTTTTTAAGAAAGTCAGGCCACCCACAAGAAAGCTAAAGACCACATACAAGGCATCGAGGCCCAATTTGTTTATGTAATGTGGTTGATGGAAGAGCTGAGTAAATTCTGGAGTGTCTCAGTTGTTTTTTGGGTAGAAACGTCCCTTTTGGTTCTTGCTTGATTTTGTTTTGAGAATTATAGTACACTGTCATTGGATTTAAGTGTTGTTATTTTTATGTTTCTATTGGATATGATCTTAATCTTTTTGGCAATCGAGTATAACACAACAGAATTAAATTATTGTCAATTTCGGTGCTCTACCATAACTTAGAAATTATGTGCATACCGGGCACTAGTTTCCTGGTTTCGGATTCCGGTAAGAAGTTTCCTATGAAATGGTGGGGGTCCTGAGGCTTATCAAAAAACATTTTCCGTCTGTTCATGGCTGCTTTGACTCCTTTGTGTTGGAGCGGGCGAGGGACTCCCCTATATGATTCAAACTCAATGTGGTCCTAAATTACTGTAGTTAAAAGGGTAAGGCGGCATTAGCCATCGCTTCCAATTGTGCACTAGATTAATAGAAGATGCGTCAAAAGAATAAGCGTTGGAGCTTTAGCGCAAGAAGATCCAAAAGGAAAATGCTGAAATAACACAGTAATGTGTTAAAGCTAATACCCAGAGATGTAGTCAAGCTCTGGAATGTATGCCTCTATATGTGCCTGGCCGTGCTTTAGATGGGCTTATTTGCTATAATATTTTTGGTCAGTCTATTTCCACTGCACACCTGGTTATCGTGCCCTCAGGCTCAGCTAGAGGCCGCCGCTTGGGCTCTGATATTATTGACGCCACTCTACCTCGTCTCAGTACTTAAGGAGCAAACGATGCCTTAAACGCATTTTGGCAACAATGGTACCACTACATGATTTAAGAAATTCGCAATAATGATCCCATCCACACAGATTGAAATTTGGCAAGAAAGAAATATTGGATAATTTGACGACATTGACTGGGTGCCAATTAATAATGCAACTGTAATGATTGTTATTACTATGCCACATTTGTCCACTTCAATGGAATTATTTGTGATAACAGTTGCTTTACGCTCTAACTTTTCACAAACATTAGCTCTTTGAAAGTATATCTGTTTCAAACTGTAAAAATAAGTTTCATTCCAGTGACTCAAATATCTTCTCTTTTCAAATCTTTAAATTGCCCACTGCTTATGATACTACTAGTGGTGACTCGAACATTCATTTTTAGGTTTAAATACACTTTTGATCTTTTTAGTTTCATGAAAACTTTAATTAGGTTCTCCTAATTTAAAAATAAATAATGTTGTTCCCCAAAATCTTAAAATGATCCAATTTTTTTTCTTTTGTCTATCATAATTCATTCAAAATTTAGTGTCAATTTAACAATATATTGACTTCAACATTAAATTTAAAGTGTGAGTTAATGATATCGAGTAAAAAAAATAATATTAAATCAACAAATGATTAAGTTTAGCATTGAATTTTTTTATAGATTATGAGATAATAAATGGATAAAATTAAATCATTTTTAAAAATAAGAGAACAAAAATTGTCTTTTAAACTAAGGAGACTAAATTAAAACTTTACTAAAACTTAATGGACCAAAAGTATATTTAAGCCTCATCTAAAAGAAAAAGACTTGGCAACAAATGGGAAATGGCTCAATCACTATTCTCATTGGTCATGGGCGTATTTTCATGAAACTGGGCCATCTTATATTATCATGGGTGTTTGTTGGTGCCTGTCACTCATTAGCGATTCCAAGCCAAGGTTAGCAACTATTGCTTCACGTGAATCATGCCATTATGTTTATTTAAGTAAATAAAAAATATATATATACTACAACTGAAAAATGTTAATTGAATTGAAGTTCGGAGCAAAATGTTAGAACCAAAGTAGTAGTTTAGCTAACTATATTCAATAGCAATTCCACGATTCGCATTGAAAAGAAAAATTTATGTGTGTTTCATAGAATTTTATGACCTTGATTCTTGAAGTGATCTTTGACCGTGAGTACAGGGGAAAGAAAAAGGACTTAAAATGGCTAAAACTGAACAACTAATGTTTATTATTTCTCTTCCCTTCTCTCTCTCACAATAAGGTAGAGAAATAACCACATCAGTTCTGCAAATCAACAAGAAATGCTCTGAATAAAAGTAATGAAGTAATTAATCTAGAGAATACTATTATTGAGGTTTGACCTTTGTCTTTCTATCTTATCCTCTTTTACCTTTACAAACTGTCCACCTCAAATGAAGCACCTTCTGCATCCATTGAATTTTGACCTCTTGTGTTTTATAGTTCAAGAAGTCTTTGACATGGTATGCTAATGTCAACAAACCCCACATTTGAAAATGAGATCATATTCCTCCCTCCTTTTCCACTTTCTTCCAAATTACAATCATTCATTCAACTACCCTATATTGGACTTGTTTATGGGCTTTGTAGCCATTGCAGCATATATGGTGGCCTTTTAGTATTCAAATACTAATCCTCCTTTTAGCTTCTTTATACAAAAAGTTCATGCAGTGTCTTTACCACATTTTAAAAGCTCTCTTTGCCATCTCAAGAACAATAATACTATAAAGCATCTTTAACTTCATAAACACACACACACACACACACGAGGAATAGGGTGATTATTAGTTGGGCTTGTGCTGGCATTCTTATTGTTCTGAGGCATTGAAGAATGCATATTTCTTGGAAGCCAGCTTGCATTTTTATCCTTGCATGTCATGTTTCTGCTCTTCCGTTCACCGAGTGCTCATCCCTTAAGGAAGTGAATCAATTTGGCGGTCACAAGAGCTCAAATGACCAAATTAACAAGGTAAACCAACTCAATTGGAGTCTCTTAATTTCTTCTTCTCCATCGCTTTCACTCTCTTTTCCTTCCTTTTCCTTCTTTTCTTTTTTTCTTGAGATAACAGTGAATTTATTGGTAATATCAAACACTGTTTGAAAAAGCCACCACTACTATCTTCCTCGGATAAACTGCTAAGCTGCAAATGCCCCTTAGTAGATAAGTAGCCAGAAAGTTACTAGTTAATTTTGTGTCTCTCTTCTCTTATAAAACCAAATATGTGATTAATCAACTAGAAACATAACCAGTAGTTTTTCTAATGCTGATATGAGAATTAAGTGTTTGACTACAGTAAGTTAATTCAGCAGGTAAATTCTCAGAAGACATCTGATATAGTACTTCATGGATTGCTCCTGTGGGCTTCAATGGGGTTCTTATTGCCACTAGGGATACTTACTATCAGGATGTCGAATAGAGCGGAACATGGATCAACAAGGAGTAGGGTCCTCTTTTATCTCCATGTTGCATTTCAGGTCATAAATTTCTCCCCATTTGTTCTTGTTACAATTATTTTTTTAATGATAAATGTTAACTAAAAAGTAATTAAACTGCAGTGGTAATTAAATTATTCTGAGTGAAGCATAGATGCTACTTGAAAGTTACACGGTGTCATCATTGAAGTTTTGATCTTTGTTGAAAACATGATCATAACCCAACTTTAACTTTAATTAGTGATGGTCTGTCCATAACTTTTTCTAAAAATTTTTATTCTATTGGACCTCAAATGTGATATCATTACTTTGATTTGGTTTAATTCATAGCATATGATTTTACACTTTCAAGTAGTTGATAAAATTATTGTTTTATCAATTAAATTGATTTTACAAGTCATAGTCATGGGTATTTTAATGCGTCTTGATTTTTTGCCTATCCTTCTTCATTGTACGGAGTCTAACATTTCATCTAACAGATGCTCTCAGTGCTTCTTGCTACAATTGGAGCTGCCATGTCCCTGAAAAATTTCGAGAATTCATTTGATAACAACCATCAAAGATTAGGTCTTGCACTTTATGGTGCTATATTGGTTCAAGCTTTAATTGGATTTTTCAGGCCTCACAGGTTAATTCATCAATTATATCCATCTTCTCATAAGTTTCCCTAGTAGCACTCATAATTTCCTCTGCATAACCCTGACCCTTTATTGCAGGGAAAAGAAAGAGAGGACTTATTGGTACTTTGTTCACTGGATACTAGGGACAATAGTTTCTCTTGTGGGGATCATCAACATTTACACTGGTCTAAAGGCCTACCATAAGAGAACCTTAAAAAGCACAAGGCTTTGGACTATCCTCTTCACGGCACAGGTCTCTAGCACTGCATTGATTTACCTCCTCCAAGACAAATTAGAGCATATAAAGAAGCAAAGAGTGATTCCAGGCACTGAGTCAGTTGTGCCTTCTGATCAAGGCATTCCTCATTTGCAAAACCAAAATGAGTTGTTACCAGTAGCATGTGTAAAGAAAAATGCACTCGGCAACTTGTTTGACTAATCAGGGGTGCCCTTTTATTGTCCGTTGGTCTATAATTTTTTTAGCTATGGGGATTGGCTCATTTTCACACTATTTTTTGGTGCCCGCACTTTATGCAAGTGGGAGGTGGTTTTATGAAGGTAAGCTGATAAAGTGCATTCATAAAAAAATGGACTTTACTTATTTGCGTGTGTTAACACTTTGTCTTTTCTTTTTCCCCCCTTTTTGTTATGTGCATTTTTTTTCATATGTAAATTGAATATTATATGTGATAGTGGTAGTGTGGATATCAACTAAGTAGAGAATGGATTGATGATTGTGTAAGCAGTTTGTGCACTGATGATTAAGTTATAAATCAAATTTAAGTACCGTGTTTTGGAAAACATGATTAACAGCAAATTTATGTATCGCTTTTGGAACATAAAAACTAGGCTTCCGTACTATGCCACATGGATTATATAAGAGGCATATTTTAAAGGAATGACAGAATAGCAACGCTTGAAATAAAAGCATGCGGTCTTGTTCATTCACTTGCTTGCCCTGCATCTTCATAAACAAGCAAGCAATCATCTATACTTTCATTTTAAGCTATAATATAATACTAACGCTCAAATAAGGCTATGTCTTCAGAGAGAGGTCATCATACTTATTCATTGAATGAGGAATAAATTGATCCGTAAAACCCCCCTGGGAGAGAAATTTAGAAAGATAAGTTTTGCTATGAAAATTGACTATGAAAGATGCTTATCATATAAGCTTGCGAAGGGGTTTGTGAAGGAAATTACAACACTTTCCAGTTTTCCTCAATGGAGGAAGATGCAGCAATCACATGGTCAATAGGCTTCTTACTCAAGAAGATTTATGAATTCTTTTCACTTCTTTTCTTACCGAAACTTTTAAAATATAAGAAAATATCTAATTATCATTAATTTAAGCTTTAAAACGAGGCTAATAAGAAATTATATTTACTTATTTTTCTTCCCTCAAATCCTAAAAGTCCATAAGCAATGTAAACATAATAGTCAAGGAAACAGAGATCTCGCATAAGGTACCCGGACATGTTTCGAAGTTGTTTACAGTAACATTCATGAAATGACAGAACATATGACAAACAGTTTTTCAAAGAAATGTCAGTGGCGCTTCTTTCCAGTAGCTGATTCCCATGACTGTAATATATGATTCGCAATTTCTTCTACCCCAATCTTATGCTTCACCTGTACACAGATAATTTCAGGTAATCATAAACATGGACAACTATGACATTCAAAAGGAGCACGGGACAAGAAATTTAAGGATGCTGTTCCTTTGTAATGCATGACCAAAAAAATGGAAAAGAAGAAACTGGGTGCTAAAAAGCAATGTGGCTAGGATGCGGAAATTTGGAAATGGGGAAAAAAATCCCAATGCTGGGTGAGTAGTGGGGTTGAACAAGAAAGGAATAAATTTTATCTTATATCACATTTCAGTTGTAATCAATTTAATCTAAGTATTTAAGAACTCGTATAAGCTGTTTATGAGCTAAAAACATATGGGCGGATAACACATACACCCCATGATATATTGAAGTTTCACTCACACCCACTTTGGTACACTAAAGTTTCATTGGTAAGATAAAATCTCTCTTCAATATCCAGCTTGCAATTTTCTAAATAGAAAAAGTGGTTCAGGATTAGAATCAAAAGAACTTGACAATTCTCTAAAGAGAATGTGATGGGCCTGCTACTCCTACTGCCACGGCTACTAAGATCTATAACCGAAGAAATAAGGAAAATAAAGGGAAAGTTGGGCCTGATAATAGTAGGCCAGCAGCTGATACATTGGTATATTCTAGAAGAGCCAAAAGAGGTGAGGTGACAAGGAGGGCAAAAAAGGAATTAAGGGCTGATAACTAACTGTCACAGAATGTGTGGGTAGGTGAGCTGGAAGAGAGAGAGAATGGGGCCGTGGGAGGGGAAGATCATGGAGCCTGGACTTGAGGAAGGGGAATAAGAATTTTCTGAATGAATTCGAGGAAGAGAGCTAGCCTCTCAAAAACTAGTGACTTATCTTTACTGCTTTTTTTTTTTTTTTGGTTTTTCGTTCTGTAATGGCTGCAACTTTGATGTTCTGCTGCTTTTCTTTCTGCTGAATTCATCAATTCTGCCTAGATTCATACACTGGTGGGATTGCTGGATATCTAGCTTAATTAAGCTTAAAGAAATTGCCAGAGGGTTGTATCAGAATGTTAACTATGCAGCTTTTTTAATACTATATGATGATTAGGTATTTAAAAGATTCACACAGAGGTGCTAGCAAAACTTAAAAGTAGACCACAGGAAGTGAATCCGTAGTTTGCCCTATTTTAAAAGTGCTATTAAATCCAAATAACAATGTGATTATCAAACCTGTGCAAAGACAAATGGCCCCCCATCTCGCATCCGAAGAGCATCCCTCTCCATGACTGCCAAATCTGCTCCAACTGCTGCTGCAAGATCAGTCTTGTTTATTACCTGGAAACCAAGTCCAATCAGTTCCGCAATCATATTTTTTAAAAAACTAGTCAAGTTAAACAATAAAATTTATGACTAATGTCTTTTTTTTTGTTGGGGGGGGGGTGGTTGGGTTAAGTGCCACAACTAAATATTTATGCTTGTAGCACATACAAGGAGGTCTGCTTGTGTGATTCCAGGACCACCTTTCCGAGGAATTTTGTCACCACCAGATACATCTATTATGTAAATGATATAGTCAGCTAGCTCCCTGCTGAAATTGGCTGCCAGATTATCTGCAACAAAAACTTGGGTTGATGTTCAAACACCTTTTGGGATAATTCTGCTTCCCTTTGCAACAAGAAAGACCAAGTATGCATAGAACAATAAATATCCTTCCTCCATTTTTTTCCAGAGAACTTGTCAAATCCAAAACAGTGATTATATAACTACAATGTGCCTGAGTCAAACATGCCGAGTAAAACATAAATTATCTTAAATTGAATTATAGCCTATACTCCGCTTATTAATGTAAATTACCTCCCCCAGATTCACAAAGAAGTATATCTGCTTTGAATAAGTTGGAAAGCTCCTCAAGTGGTCCAAGATTAATGCTGATATCCTCCCGTATTGCAGCATGTGGGCAGCCCCCAGTTTCTACAGCACGTATTCTTTCCTCCGGAAGTGCTTTATGTTTCACCAAGAATTCACCATCCTCTTTAGTGAATATATCATTTGTCACCTGAAATAAACAAGTTTTTCTAATCTATCTTACCAAATAGAAGCATAGAAACACTTTGAAAGCAATATATTAAGAATATGAGGCAATCCCAAATCAATACATAATTGGGCTAAAGATATTGCACACAGAGTGTTACAATCAAAATAAGTACATCCTTTCTTGTAGATAAATCTGAGCAATAACCACATCACTAGGAACAGACTTGAACTACCAGTGATATAAAAGCAACTGAGCCAACAAGACACTGCCAACCAAGAATAACTGATCTGCATGGCTTAAACTTGGAGTTATTAAGAAGCTTTGTAAGCCTACTGCAGGCCATTACAGGGACAGGAAAACAGCTGAATCAAAAAATAGCTTGAAAAAGATATGCTGAAGAAGCAAGTGTTGAAAAGCTTTAAGAGTTTTACCATTTATTTATTTATTTTTGGGTTCTTTTGTTCTTTATCTTGGACTATTCTTAAAAATACAAAATCTAAGGCTCATACTGAAGATAAACGAAGGTCTTGGCAATTGAGCCATATGCATACTATACAACGTGAAGAGAAAGAAGCATCACTTTAGTGCTAATGTCCATGTGAACTTGATACACAAGCTTGAAGTCCATCACAGAAGTCAACAAGTGATACTACAGTTTGCAAGATGATTCAACCATATTTGGCAACCTGAAAACTAACACCTAAGGCAGGTTGATTTATGATAGTTTCAAAGAAATATTAGTAAGTTTTTGAATTGTCACCTTCAACATTCTAGAAGACCCACCATCTAAAACCCAAAAAGAGGAAAAAAGGGTTTTCTTAAAATTCAAGAATTTTAGTTCAGATTTTGGAATGATTCAGTTTCTCAAAACTGAAGCATAAGTTATCAATTTCAACCTTCAGTTTACGAACATTAAAATGGAACTGAACATGACCTCAATATACTAAGTACTTACTGCAGCAAGACTGTACTTGTCCCGCAAATGTTCACACAGGGCCAACATTAAAGCTGTTTTCCTGCATGGTAAAATCATTCATGACCCATCAACATCTATCACATGGATTTGTTTACAGTAAAACAACGAAACTATAGCAAAATCCCACCATGACATTTCAGGGAGAAAAGTGAAAGGCAAAGGAGAGGAAGATCTTTCAAGTGTTTAACTTTCCTTCTTCATACATAACTATATTTCAAGGGGAAATAAACTTACAAAATAGAGCATTTGAAATACTATTTGTCCAAAACGTAGAAACTTTTCGAGTGTAATCTGAGAGAATTCTAAGAACAGATATTCAACATTTTCCCCTCTTTGAGTCGCAATATGCACACCACTACACATTTTAGGTACAAGTAATTGATTAACTTTTCGCCTTGCTATTCCAGATTTCGTAACAAGCAGAAGAATCATGTTATGAAAAGTCATCAACTAATTTAGTAATTTATCGAGAAAGAAAATGTCAGTTCAATTAAGAGCAGCCTGTCTTAGTTAAAGACAATATTATTAGCTAGGTACAAATTAAAGTTACCAGTTGCCATTGACCTCCATGAATTTAAATATCTACTCTGTTGATCTTTAGCAATAAACACTAAACTAGTAAGAACCTAGTACCGAGGGGGCATTACTTTTCCAAGATATTTCCCAACAAATTTTCCAAAAGAGAAAGAGAGAAAGTAACCATCAATTACTGTTTTCTTATTTTAAAAGCACAGGAGGTATCAATTGCCCCCAAGGGAAAATTAAAATTAAAAGGAAGAATAACAAAAGTGGATAACTTTATTTTAAGGGTTAGAAGAAGATACCCAGTACCCACTGGTCCACCGATACCAACGGTGAAAGCTCTTTCGTTGAAATCTCTGCTGAGAAGGGGCGGAGCTCTTCTCTTGAAGTAGCCCGGCGAGTAGATGGGTTCGTGAGAATGCGGTGCCAGACCATCGTGGCTATGGTACACCCTCCCATCGGGTCCAACCCAGGACTGCGTAGCTGAATCTCCATGGGAATGATGGTGGTGATGACCATCGCTATGGTCATGGTGATGATGGGGTTCATGGGTATGGTCACCGTGAGACGCCATTCACCACGCTCTGCTATTGCAAAGCAGTGAGGAAGAAGAAGCACCTGAGGACAGAAGATTTAGCGGGACAGTGAGAGTCAGAATGCGGACGGATCCGCTGCCGAGGCCCCTCCGTGTCCGTGGTAAAAAATTTGGACAGTGAAATCATTTGGACGATTTATGTATTATTTTTTTATTTTGAAAATAAATTTTCTATAAAATGCAAAATATAATAAAACTAATTTTTTAATTATAAATTTCACAAAAAATAATGTTTGAGTAAAAATGCATGAGATATAAAGATAATAGATCTAACAAAATTATCTAAATTTTAATTTAAAATGGTCCAAATAAAAATAAGATTGAAAAAAAAAGACAAAAAAGAAGATCTGAATTTGAGTAAAAATGCATGAGATATAAAGATAATAGATCTAACAAAATTTAACTTCAACTTAGCATTTTTCTTTGTTATGAAAAAAAAAAAAATATATATATATATATGTATATATTGATACACACTTACCATTTTGTTAAAAAAATAAAAATTCCCCTTAATATTAAGACTAAATTATGTTAATTTTTTTAAGGTTTGATTTTATTGCACCTTATATTATTTTTTTTATTAACATTCAACTTTTCATTTTTTTGGGGATAAAAAGTCAAATTACAAAAACTAAAGTTACCTATCCAATATACAAGTATAATTGCAAACCTTGCCTAAGATGTTGCGGAATCAATACTACTTTATAAGAAGAAAATTTTGCAACAAAATTCAAAATATCTTGTCATAGAACATACAGATTGATTAGGAATTAGGATAACGGATGACACCTCAAGTAACGATGGTCATTTTCAAAGAAAACATCCAAATTTAATGGATAGAAGTAAGGATTTAAAATCTGCTGCTTGGTGAAAAATGATAGACCAAGTTCTATTGCCAAGAAAAGGATTATTAATGGGCCTTTATGTTGAGTATCGTTCCAGATCCATTCCCTAAACTTGTGGTTACCAAACCAAATTAAAATTTCAACTTTTCTTTTTCTGCCTCTACTACACCATTGTGGATGGCACACAAACCAATTCTATTGATTAAGCAAGAACATCCCATCCTATGCTGGGCAACTCCTTTGTGAGAATCATGTAGAATTATTGAACATGGTAACCTCTGAGTGCAAATAGGTATTGAAAAGGCAACGAATTATCATAATCACATATTTAGGTGAACACTAAGGATCCACAAAAATCTTCTAATTGCCACGGAACCGAATAACATGTAAAACTAAACAAACTTCACGTATCATGTTTGACTACTTTTAAGAAAACCGCTATTATAAACATACAAAAATGTTAGGTGGCAATAGACGATTCACAGAAAAGCACAATAACAAACCAAACCAAACCACATGCGCAAATAGACGTAAAAGAAATAAATGATTGTATGATTCCTCTAAATGATCACAAAATTGGCATTGTCTTCAATAAGCAAATGATGTAAACAAAGAGTAGTTATCAAAGGAAGTACATTATGAAGTAGTCTCCATATAAAAAGAAGAAATTTGAGCAGAAGCCGAAAGCTCCATAACTTATCCCAATTTAGAAATGAGTTCGAATGATGTGAACACAACTCCCCATATAATATTTTATAACCGTTAGCAACTCTATATGACCTTGCATTCCTATCATTCCATACTAGCTGATCACACTAGTTGTGATAAAGAATATAGTCTGTAAAATTCACCAAATATGTTCTTGTGAGTATAATTGAAACACTAATTGGTTGTTTCAACAATCTTGATTATGCAGTATAAGATTTCTAATCATTTGTACAAAAGATGGAAGATCAGCTTAAAGATACCATTAATGATGGTTTAATATAGAGATTGATGTGCCATCTCCATTATACCAATGAAGATGATTAAATATCAGCGAATTATACTTTTGAATATCTCGCCACATCCAACTCATTGTCAAAATGCAATGTTAAATTGCCATTCACTCATTCCTTATATTACTTAGACCTAAGCACATGAGTAAACTAAGATTCAACTCTCAATATCAGTTTCCAAATATGTTTGGTCATTAAAGCTTGATTGAACCATCTAGTAAACCTAAATCCAAGACCACCTTCAAATCGAGAGGGACATAATTTCATACATTTAAGCAAATGTGCCTTAGTTTTGGCATTAAAAAAACCCTAACAAAAATTTAAGACTTTCATATCAATTTGCAAACAATATTTCTGCAGCAATTCAAAACATAGAAGTAGGTAAACCGAAAAAGAATTAAGAACATAACTAATTAAAGTAACTCTCACTGCTTGAGATAGTAAAATAAACTTCTAAGCTTGCAATTTTCAGTTAATTCTAGTAACTAAATCTTGATAAATTGAGTTTTTAGCAACTAACATCATACTGAGGACCTTAGTATTTACCTAATTAAGACTTAAATTTTAGTCCTAAAAAAGCTTAATATTATTTCTTTAATCTATATTAGACATTCAAGCTAAAAACTACTTTTGATTTACTATTATTAACACATTGTCCATGAAGTTTGCTAGAGCGTTCCAAAACAAAATTAATCTTGGCACGTAGATTCCATAGCTTGAAAAGAGAGAATAGTATTATTAGCATACATTAAATCAGAAATTAAAGGAGCATTCCATCCAGCCTTGATATCCTTCCATGTTTAATTATGTTCTTCTTTAAAAATCATGCATAACAATACATTAGCACATTAAATAAATAAGGATGGAGAGATGGGATCACCTGGTGTAAGGCCTTGCTGTGGCAAGAATCAATCTATTAGATGAACATTAATAATGACTTGATAAGAAATAGTACGTATGCATTACACTATAAGTTGAACCCAATAATCAAGAAAGTTCATGTGTGTTTAATACTATTTCCAAATAATTTTAAGACATTTTATTATAAGCCTTAGCAATACTTAGTTTATAGGCACACTAGCCCTTTATTAAATTTGATTTAGTATGCTAAAGCTTTTGCATGAGCTATGAAACTCAAATTATATTGTTTGAAACTAATGGACCTAGCAAGAACACATTTTTATTCAGTGTTATTAAATCCACTAGCACTTATTTCAACTATTGTAAATGATCTTAGAAATCAACTTATAAATCATATTATATAGGCTAATGAGTTTGTAATCTTTTAAAAATTGCAGATGATCACATTTTGGAATTAAAAAGCTATGGGAATAATTCAATACTTTCAGCAAATACCCCGTCTGGAAGAACTGATGCATCACACTACTCAAATCTTGTTTAGCAATCTTCTGATAATATTGAAATTTTTTTGCATAAAACCCATCCTAATAAGGAGCATTGTCAAATTTCAATTGAAACACCACATGTTCAATTTCAATCTCTAAAACCTCCTTCCAAGGAGATGCCAAATGAGTATTTGTCAAAGAAAGAGTATCAAAGGAGAAGAAGTCCTCATTAATATGGTTCATTGGCAAACATTTAACTTTTTTAAAATTTGATTTATATTGCAGTTTTTTTATTTTCTTAATTGTTAATAAAATTAAATTTTTTGCATAATTTAAAAATAAAATTATTTAATTATTTGTATTATTATATTAAAAATAAAATAATAAGTTCACATCAAAAGTATTAACTTAATTATTTTTATTATTATAGAATATTAAATTTATAATCTTTTATTAACAAAAAATAGATAAAAGATTGAATAATACTTTTGTAATAAAAAATATTAAATGCAATTTAAATAAACTATAAAAGGCATAAGGGTAATTTATAATTACCTTAAGTTATAATAAATAAATTTTTAGATTTTGTTGCATTCTTCTTCAAGTCTCCTTTTGACTTAATCAATTAATCCTCGTGGTGCAACTTATTTATCTTGATCCTCATTATCAAACTTTTTTTATTATATATAAAAATTTCCATCTATTTGTTCATAATTTTTGATAGCATTATAATCGATTGTGCAGTCTAAAATAAATTGTGTCAAAAGTAAGATTTGAGTAGTGGCGGAGGGAAGGAGGACCAAGGAGTGTCGTGGTCCCACCCTGAACATTTTGATTTGTTTAATATCATATTGATATTTTGAAAATTAAATAGTTATGATTATCTCTCAACAAAAGAAAAAGAGTCTATCAGTAAAAGTTGACTCTCTCTCTCTATCTCTTTCCTTTTTTTTCTTTCCTTCATTCTTTTTTTTTATTTTTTTAATTAAAAAGGCCTGCTTTCACTTTGCTTTCTTTTTATCAACTCTTCCTTTTCACTTTCTTCTTTCTTTTTTGTCCTCCTTCTTTCATGATATTTGTCTTACTCTCACAAATGTGTCTCACTCCTATTCTTTCGTCTTCTTACCATATAAGCTTTTTAATCTCAGTCTCCCCCCATAATCAAATCCAATCAAATCTTGGCTCCGCCATTGGATTTGAGAACACACTGGGGCATCCTGGCTGCTTGATGGCATTACCGTTACTACATTATATGTGTCTGCATCTCCAATAATGTCACTGAACCACAAGCTTGAAAATCATTACAATCCCAAAAGGCTAGACTTTTTGTTTTTTTTTTTATAATAATTAGGCCAAATGACTTACATTTAGAATATCATTCTTAAATACCTTGAATACTGTAAGTAAATTAACTCGGTTGCTACTTACATCTTGGCTAAATGCTTGTATCAAATTGTTATAAGAGTGTTACAGCTTCAATGTTATTGTAAATTTAAAATAATCTAAGATTATAGTGCTAAGATTCAAATATTTTGGTTGCTAAGGAGTACAAATCTTCAGTAATAAGGGATCTGTGCAATAATAAGTTTTTTGGGGGGTTTAGGGATAAATATAAAAGGTAAAAATTTTAAAACGTAATTTTTATCATAATTAAAATTTTTATTTTTACAGTTATAATTTTTATTTTTCATATTTATCTCTAATCTAAAAAACAAAAAAAAGGACAAAAATTGCCTTACAAAATGTTACTACGCGAATCCCTTAGGGATCCATGTTTATTATTATATGGCTCTAAAATATATATAATATATTAACAGAACAAGTTAACAAAAGACTATAACACAAACTAGCAAGTAATTCTGAACCAGGCAAAAAGTATTTTGTCTTTATCTAAAGTAATAAATCTTATTTGATTAGAAGTCATAATTATCTTATCTTACTAAAATGTATATAAAAAGGGGAGGAAAATAATGTAACAAAGATCCTACAAACTTTTTAATAAGTCATATAAGCTATACAAGCAAGGTTGTCAAATTCGTGAGTTTAAGTAAATTCGTAAAGAAGAGATAAACTCGTAACGTAGACTCGTATCGTAAACTCGTAAGAGTTTATATTTGTTAATAATTACATATAAAATATAATATATAAGCATAAATTCATTTAAATACACTTTAAATTACACTAATTTTTTTAAAAAAATTATTTATATTATAAAATTCATATTTTGCAATATAGAAATTCTAATAAAGTTCATACATAAATATTATTTTTGAATTTTTTTTAATGGATTGTACTTGATTTAAAATTTTTTATCTTTTTTAAACTCAGTTTGACTTAATTATATGAGAATTCGTCAAATTTCGTTCAAAACACATTAAGTTAACTGAATTTATTTGAGTCAAAGGTAAATTAAATTGATTTTATATTAAGTTTGAGTTTATAAACAAGTTAACACGTTTTCTTTAAGTAGAAACTTAAATTCGTTAAAATCGGAGAGTCAACTCGTGAGTTTAACAACAATGTATACAAGTATTACAAATCTCATTAAGCTTCACAAAATCTAACAACATACTGATATAGTCCATGTCATAGATTTACCTATATCCTCTCTAATTGTATGGTTGACTAAAGGGAGTCTGGTCAAGGCCAAAATGGTCGTTATTTTATTTTATTTTTTGCTTTTTAGATTTCAAATTTTAAGATGAAGATAAAAAATTATAATTATGAGATAAATTTTTTTTATTATAAAAAAATTTTTAAATTTTTTTATTGTATTGTATAGTTAAATTTTAAAAATATCATTTATTTTATATTTAAAATTTTTGATCTTATAATTACAATTTTCATCTTTGTATCTAAAATTTGTAACATCAATAAATAAGTCTAGTGTACGACTAGAGACCGGATCCGTTTTGACCATAGTCTTATTATCATTATAAGGTCATCACTACACAATACAATATCATCTCTCTCTCTCTCTCTCTCTCTCTCTCTTTCTAAGCTCTTTATTTATAGCTATTTTTCATCCGAAATACAAACTAAACCTGATTTGCTAGGTTGGGTTAGGGTCGGCTTACATATAAGCACACTCAATCGAAAAACGCTTCTCATTTTAATGATTTATAGACATTCATTAATATCTAATAACATGCCCCCTTCATTTATAAATGCATTTCAGCTTATGTGATAACTATTGAACTTATCACCTCCTTATCTTGTTGTAATTTAATTAAGGTTAAATTATTTTGTTCTCCAGAATTCTACTTAATTTTTAATTTAATTTTTTATAGTTTTTAAAAAAATCTGATTTTGTCTTTGTTTTTAAGCTTTGATCGTTGTGTCATTAAATTTTTTAACAATAACCAAATATATACTATTAAGTTTTTAACACTCTAAATATCTATAAAATTAAATTAAATCACTCAAGTCAATTAATTTCATTCTATTATACATGTTTATTTTTTATTAGCATAAATCTTATATATTTAGAGTATATATTAAAATAAAACATAGTTAATTATGTTAATAAAATTTAATACATATTAAATGAAATTTTAATGATCAAGATTAAAGTAAAAAAAACAATTAAATTTATAAAGATTTAATTATAAACTTTTAAACTATACGAATTAGATAAGAACTAAATAAATTATAGGATCAAAAGAATAATTTAACATTTTGGTTATGTTTGGTATAAGAGTATCCTAATTTTTGAAATTTCTAAAAAGCTATTTATAGAATATTTGAGCCTGACGTATAAAAATCCCTATATTGCTTAGTAATATATCCAAACATGGGTTTCGTATTTAAAAAAATTAAAATTTTCATATACAACAAATTAATTAACACCCAGATCAATAATACTCTAATAAATCGTAACTTCCCCGCTTCATAATTACTTAATTAGATCCCGTTTTAATTTTATGAGCATAAACAAGTAACAATAACATGAACGGACAAATACCACTTTCCAACATTCAAACACTAGCTTGATGAGTCAATGCAGTTTTAAATACTAATTATTACTCTCCTCCAAAGTCGCCACCGGATGTGCCACCACTTCTTCCTCCGGCGCCTCCTCCCTGACCCCCCAGTTGGTGGAACCCACAGGCGGAGCAACCCATGGGCCTTAATTACCCGAACTGTCGCCTCCGGCTCCGATTCGTCGCCACCCTTGAGCGCGTCGCAGAGCAGCATCCTAGCGCTGCCCCACGGGCTTGTTCCTAACGCAACTCCGATCGTCGATGTCGACGTTGAGCGCCGCCTTCACATCCCGCTCCGGCAACCCCTCACGGAACTTGAACTTCACCACCTCGTTCCACGTGGGGTTGGTCCCACCTTCCTCCTCCAGTCGGGTTCTCGCCACGTGGACGTCCTTCTCCACCTACACCGATGTGCTTCACGTTCCTGGGATTTTGGGCTTAGATAATCATCTCTTCGATCTTCCGCAGCTTTTCTACCTTCTCGCTTTTTCTAATTTTCTGAATTCCCATCATAGCTTATCGATTTGGAAAATGGAAAACGTGTCTTTCAAATGTTGAATGTTTTCTAATATATATATATATATATATATATGTATATATATAAGAGATATTTCAACGTTTAATATACTTTTTTTCCACCTATAAATTAGAGAATATATCTTTTGACTTTATTCGGTTCTTCATTTAAGGATATATATATATATATATATATGCAATTATAAATCATGAATGCAAGTATTATTAATTTAGATTTAAGAAAGATCTTCGAGAAAATAAACATTAAACAATAATGATATGCATGTGTCCAGAAATTTGTAGCTGGAGACGCATACAGGTTAGAGAGAACAGTAGCATTAATGTAATTAAGTATTTGCTGTCAGGAATTATGAGATTCTGCCCCCTGGGAATTGGGGGATTCGAATTGTGCTTTTTTCAGTGCTTGTTATATTCTTGTTCTTCTTTTTCTCAATGCTGATTTTGATTTTCTAATTTCAAAAATTTCTGTAATCTTGCTATTAAAAAGCGCATTCAGTATCAGGCTTAATTGTAGAGCTATTCATCTCCATAATTAAAAACTAAAAAATCCTTTGATTTTATTTGCAAATTATCTATGCAATCAAATTAACCTAGGTGGAAAAATGTTATTAACTAGCTTGTCTCTGTGGTTAAAATTATATTTGAATTATAATTTTTCTTGGGAGTGCTCTCATAGTCATGCTCCGTTGCAGTTCAGTCTTATAGCCATTGGTGTATTTGTAATGCAATTTCAGTTGATGAGAAAAGAAGAGGAAGCTGAAGCATTCAATATCGCTATCTTTAATCTCAAATTAAAATGCCTGTGACAGATTTGACTGATGGGCAAAATTTTTGTGACTGCATTATTTTCTTCATTGAAGTGGTAGTACAATACGCATTGCCTGGATGTGTTGTTCCGACTTCACATCGTTCTTTTGATCTAGAGATCTCAGAACACGGTTTTTGCTTTTGTTCTCGTCATTCTTGTTCTTCTTTATCTCAGATGCTAATTTTTATTTTCTAATACTTATTGGCAGTCTATCCCACCACTCATAGGCCTAAATTAGTTTACGAAACATGCGTGATATATGCATAATTTTACACTTGTTAGAACATGAAGTTTCAATTGATGACTTAAAACTTATGTTTTAACATGCATGCACCTAGACTGGGGCCAAAGATAAATGATAAAGTAAAAAGAAAGCTAAGCTTGGGAGCTAGAATTTTTCAAGTCGGTGGAATGGAGTGCTAAGTTGCAAGTATAATATATACTTTCTCCGATTTTATATATAAGAGATTTTTTTGACATTTGATTTGGTCTTATATATAAAAAATAAATTATTATATTAATTATAATATTCTAATTATGTATTTCATTAAATAAGTTATTCAAATTATGAGTAGTGGTGGTTATTAATTTTAAAAAAAAAGTGTACATATTAAATAGGAATATTTTTTAAAAAATTTTTTATTTGAGATAAAATTAAAAAGATTAATTATTTTTAACTAACTTTCTTAATACTTATGAATTAGTTATTTACTTCCTTTGGTCTCCAATATAAGTCACTTCTCCAAATTGTCTTGGTTCAAAATATAAGTTATTTCTTTAAGTTGTCTTGATCATTAAATAATTTTTTCTTTAAATACCCTTAATTAAATAGATAGTCATTAAAACTAATACAATTTATTAAGAATGGAGGTAAACTCTTTAATTAAGGACAAATATAAAAAAAAATTTATGTTTTGATACAAATTCAATTAGTTAAATTATTTTTAACCAATTTTTTTAATATTTATAAGGTAGTTATTAGTGACTCATATTGAGAACTAAAGGGAGTATTTTTTATATATGAAACCGGAAGGAGTATGTTAGAAAGAATTGAACTTTAAAAGAAATATATAAATGAAAAGCATTATAAATTTAATGTCTCAGAAGTTTTGAGTTGAGATATACTTTAAGAATAATTTCTTTTTTTTTATTTTGTGGGTAGACACATGCACATAAGATTCTTAGAATGGCCATTCGGGCTGTGTTACCACGCTGGTCTAGGATAGGGTCGTTTGAGATTTTCAAATTTCTTCTATGAATAAAATATTTTTTAGAATCTCTGATGTCTTCTCTTACTCTTCTTTGAGTGGATATGCAGTCGAAAGTGTTGATACAGCTCTTCTTACTGCTATTTTCTCTTTTGTTTGCTGATGTTGGCATCTACTCATACTATTGTTGCAAACATTCATATTGGGGTTAATAAACTTTAGGTCCACCTTATACATCATTTTGAGCTTGTCAGTATCACCAGCTATTTAAAAAAAAAAGAAGAGAGAGAAGAAAAGAAAGCATGCACAGAAATTTTGGGCTCAGCCATCTTGTTCTAATATCATTTCATTCCACTTAAATGCAAGGGAATCGATTTTCGTATTTAAAAAATTAAAATTTTCACATACTAAACAGAAAAATAATACTCTAATAAAAGGTAACTTCCCTCCTTTCCGTTTTATGACCATAAACAAGTAACAGTAACATAAACGGACAAATACTATTTTCAAACATGCAAAACACTATCACAATGCGGTTTTAAATGCTGCTTTAATTATTACTTTCATCCAAAGTCGCCACCGCCTTCTCCACCGGCGGAGCCACCATTTCTTCCTCCGGCGCCTCCTCCTTGATACTAAAAGACAGTGACTCCCTCCTCATCAAAAACCTCCCAGTTGGTGGGACCCACAAGTGGAGCAGCCCATGGGCCCTACCGGACTCCCTCCAGACCCGAACCGTCGTGCACTGGATCGGGTTATCCACCGGCTCCGACGGGTCTCCGTCCTTGAGCGCGTCACACAGCAGCACCCTAGCGCTGCCAACGAGCTTGTCCCTCAAGTGCCCCTGCGCGTAGATGTCGACGTTGAGCGCCGCCTTGATGTCCCTCTCCGGTAACCCCTCACGGAACTTCACCTTGACCACCTCGTTCCACGTGGGATCGGTCCCACCGTGCTCCTCCACTTGGGTTCTCGCCACGTGGACGTCCTTCTCCACGTACACCTCCGCGTACGGCTTCATCTTGTTGATGTGCTTCACGTTCTTGAGATTCTGGGCTGAGATTATCATCACTTCGATCTCCCGCAGCTTTTCTACCTGGTCGCTTCTTCTATCTTTCTGAAACTCCATATAGCTGGACGTTTGGGAAAATGGGAAATCAATAGGTCTTGAATTGAATATATATATATATATATATATGTTAACGTGTCTTTTTTTTTTTAATCTAAAAAATTAAAGAACCTTTTGACTTTGGGTTCTTCATTTAAGATGAATAAATGTAAGCATAAATGCAGGATTAATTTGGATTTAAGATCTTCAAGAAAATAAATATTGAACGATAATGATATACGTGTATCAAAAAAATTTGTTGAGACATAGGTATAAGAGAGTCTTGTTTCTAGTGTAGTAAGAGATACCGATACAAAGAAATAAGAATATATGTAATATCTACTCTCTTTCTCTTTTTTTATTGCTAAATATGGGGTTATCATTTAAGTATGTTTTATACATTTAAATGAGATTTACTATCTCACACATTTTATATTTGTATCTTTTCAAAATTGACAAAAAATTAGTGGAGAAGATCTTAACTAATCCAATATGATTTTTTTTCCTTTTTTTTATTATTATGAACATAAAATAATAACAAGAGTTACAATTTATGGATAAAACTTATGGTATAGTTTTTATATCTTGTTATCAATCTTTTTAAATTAAGTTTTGCAAATAAATATATAATTTGTATAGCTCAACATTATATATTTGTTATTTGTTATTTAGGGGGTAAAATTTAGGAAAAAAAAGTTATATATATAATTTCTTATATTTTACTATCAGATTTTTTAATCAAAACTAACATATAAGTTTTTTAATAATAATATGACAGATGCATAATTTTTACAAATAAATGTATAATTTTCTCATTAAACTATATACATGTCATATTTTAATTAAAAAATTATAAATTTATTATATTCTAATTTAAAAATTTTAATAACCAATATATAAAAAATTGTATTAATTATAGTCCTATACATATGAAAAATTTTAACATGTCATTGATTTTTTTAAAATCCTAAAAGATTAAAGAATCTTTTGACTTCGTTGGATTCGTCATTTAATTAAGGATAAATATATGTAACCATAAATGCAAGTGTTGATTAATTTGCATTTAAGATATTCAAGAAAATAAATATCATAGTGATAATGATATACATGTATCAAAAAAGTTTTTTTAAGACACATATATATTACATTTGCTTGGGTCTAGTAAGAGATAGTGATACAAAAAAATAAAAGTATACATAAGGTTTATTTTCTCTTTTCTCTTTATCTTTTTTCAATTGTATATTGTGTATTTATTTGCTAAATACAGAAGATTTAATCCTCTCTATTTTCTTTTCCCCCATTTGTTATCAATTCTAAAGAGTGATAGATATAAAGTATCCGAGGCTATCACTCTAATGGGTTTCATACATTCAAATGAAATGCATCACTTAAATGAATTCTACACATTACATGTTTATATCTCTCCAAAGTTGACATAAAATTAGTGGAAAATAAAGTTGTCAAATTCGTGAGTTTAAGTAAATTTGTAAAAAGTAGGTAAACTCATATCGTAAACTTGTAAGAGTTTATATTTGTTAATAATTACATATAAAATATAATATATAAACAAAAAATTTATTTAATTACACTTTAAATTATACTAATTTTTTTAAAAAAATTATTTATATTCTATAATTCATATTTTTTAATATAAAAATTCTAATAAAGTTTATACATAAATATTATTTATGAGCCTCTCTTTAATGGATCATACTGGATTTAAGAATTTTTATCTTTTTTAAATTTAATTTGATTCAATTATATAAGAATTCGTTAAATTCAGTTCAAAACACATTAATTTAACTGAATTTATCTGAGTCAAACGCAAATTAAACCTACTTTATATTGAGTTCAAGTTTACAAACAAGTTAATACAATTTTTTTAGGTGAAAATTTAAACTTGTTAAAATTGGAGAGTCAACTCGTAAGTTTAACAATAATGGTAAAGAGGATCTTAATTAATCCAATCTACTTTTTTTTTTTGGTTATTATGAAGGTGAAGTAATAACAATAGATACAATTTATGGATAAAACTTACGAAATAACTTTTATATTTTTACTATTAATTTTTTTAATAAAAATATGATAAGTATATAAGTTTGCAAATAAATATATAATTTTTATAGCTCAACATTATATATTTGTTATTTAGTAGGTAAAATTAAAGAAAAAAAGTTATTTATAATTTTTTATATTTTGCTACAGATTTTCCAATCAAAACAAGCATATAATTTTTTAATAATAATATAACAAGTGTATGATTTTAATAAATAAGTGTATAATTCTCCTATTAAATTATAGATATGTCATCTTTTAATTAAAAAATTATAAATTTATTATATTTTAATGAAAAAAAATTAATAATAAATATATAAAAAATTGTACTAAATATAGTCCTGTACATATGAGATATTTTAATGTGTCATTGCTTTTTTTTTTTTTAAACCTAAATGATTAAAGAATCTTTTGACTTCGTTGGATTCTTCATTCAATTAAGGATAAATATATGTAATCATAAATGCACGAGAAATAACAAGAGATTAAATTTATTACATGTCGCATTGGGAGGAAAATATTTATGGTACTCTTGTGGACTGATATTTATATTTTATAAATAATTAATATTTAAAATTTAAAATCATATTACATAGTTTAACAAAAAAATTATATAATAATATATAGGCTAAACTGTACATAATTTTTTTGAAATTTTGAATTATATATGGATAATTTTTTTAACTTTTAAAACTTAATAATGAACCCCTAACCTTTCAATTTTATATAAATAATCTTCTATCATTAGTTCATTACTTAACTAATAGAATATGATATATGAGTTACAATAAGCCTTCAAAATTTTAGTTTTTGCACGGATAATTCTCTTAAATTTCGAGTTATTTACAAATAATTTTTTTAATTTTAAGTTATATACAAATAATCCTTTGACATGTTATATTTTATTAATAAAATAATGGATTAACAGTAAAGAGTTATTTGTACAAATTTAAAAATCTAGAAAGATTTATTATTAAGTTTTGAATATCAATAAGTTATTTTCATAGAACCTGAAATTTAAAAGAGTTCTGTATAATTTAGCCTAATATATAAATAGAAATAATATCAATTACTGAGTACTATAAAGTCGATTATGAACTCCACCGGAAGGATGAAAGAAAAATGAAATATTATAAAATGAATGAGGATATCGTGCCAATTTTAATCCAGTTTTCTTTAATGTTCTATGCCGGTATCATACAGCTCTACAATGTTAGTTAACTAATTTGAAGAAGTTGTTTTATTATTTAGTGGCTGTTTAAGTAGTTATTTTATAATAGCCGATATATAATATAACCAGACCAACTTGGTTGAGAAATAGAAGTACGGGATTATATATATTCTTTTTTATTAAAAATAAAAAATTAATTTACTAGTATTAAGAAAAATAATTAATATTAGTTTAACTTATTGATTAGGTTTAAATTTAATAATTCTTTCTTATTTTACCCATCTTCATTTTGCATGGGAAAACATTATGCACTGTTAAATATATTAGATGTAATAATAAATGAAGGACAAAAAAATTTTATTATTTAATGAAATAAAAAAAATATACCATGTTTCTTATATTTTGAGACCAAAAAAATCTCTTTAAATTTTTTTATAAAAATGACCGGAGAAAATAATTTGTTAACCATTATGCACGTGGAATTAATAATTGGTAATTAATATTATAAAAGTCACACAAAAAAGATGAATAAAAATAAATATTATCACGTGCATCTAAGAGAGAGAGTGTGATCCTCCCAATTTTAATTCAATTGTTTAGTGTTGAATACTTTGCACCTCCATTATCTCAGTTGAAGAACCTCTATTTATTTGGTTGTCTTATTTTGGTAGTTGCTATGTAATAATAATTGAACCTCACTGATAATTAGCATCAGAATATTGTATTTAATTTCTCTGTTCACATTATTTATATAAATTTTCCACCCTTTCATCATAATTTACTAAGCATCCTATCGAGCTTGAGGACATACTTTATTTATCTAGCAAATTGAGTTCTTCTTTATCATTAGGTCACATTTAATTTGTGGGAATAGTTTTGGTGAATACGAGAAAGAAATTGGGAATCAGAGTAGAACGAAATTATAATTATTATATTTGGCATAATCAAGATGGAAATATCATTCAATACCATTCTACTGTAAGGGCTTTTAAAAATAAATTAATAATTTGACTTTTGAAAAATTACTCTTTTTTTTTAAATATGATCTGTAAGAATAAAATCTCTAAATTTAATTTTTAAAAGATAAATTTTCTCACAACTTGATCATTCAAAAATAAAACCTTTTAATTTAATCTTCTCAATATTTTTTTCCAATCAAGATAATTTTCACAAAAATATTTATAACTTTTTGGTGCTTTGAAATCTAGATCCAATAAAAAAAAATGACATCATTTTAAGAGTTGAAGTTAGTTAATCAAAAATCACATGGAATTCAGTTTCTACCTAACAGAAAAACTATTTTGATTGAGAAAAAAATATTTTAGAGATTAAACTAATAAATTTTATTTTTGAAGAACTAGATTGATATAAGAGTGGCCTTTCATAGATTAAATTAATATATTTTATCTTTAAAGAATTAAATTAAGAAAACTCTCAAAGAACATTGAATCATTAATTATATATATATATATATATATATATATTGGTTTATGAAGAATATCCTTGCGTGAATTATCTCGAATGAGAAGAAGAATGAGAGAATTTTTTTTTCTCTTGTAAAAATGGAGATGGAGTAAAATATAAGCAATGAATGTCTCTTAGCCCCATTTAATCTCATCCATAGAACGAAAATAAAAATTGGAAAAAACTAATTTTTACTTATAATAATATCATTTAATTTTTTAAAAAATGATATATAACTAATTTGAATGTATTTTAATTACAATAAGAATAATGCGCACATCAATAATAATAATAAATATATTTTTTATTTAACTTTATTTCAAATTTTAATTTTATTTTTTAATTTCATTTTGTTTCATTAATTGTTCCTTTAATTTTATATCAAATTTTAATTTTGCTTCTTAATTTTAATTTATTTTCTTAACTTTATTGTAGATTTTATTTTCATTCTTTAGTTTTTTTTTGTTTAATCTCTTAATTTAAATAAACTACTCAAATATTTTTTTTCCTCTAACACCGTAAAAAGGTCATATAGATGTGGCTTTTTAGTAACTTAACTCATAATATCATTTCTTACCACCACCTGAACATGAATAGTCATAATAGTGATCATAGGCTATACAATCAAGCTCATAGCTTGACATGTATCTGCTGTCTTTTTTTAATTTTTTTTTCTTTTAAAGAGAGATTAAAAATTTTAATTGTGAGAATCAAAATCTTATTATGAAAAAAATTTTAATTGTGGGGATAAAAATTTTGATTAAAAAAATTTTTAAATATAAGAAAAAATCACACTTTAAAAATTTTAATTGTGAGAATAAAAATTTTGACTGAGGGCAAAAATTTTTGGTCGTTTGGTATTTAAAATAATTTTAAAATTTAACAATAAATATTTTTAATTTATAATCATAAAGTGTAATTTTTTAAAAAATTTTAACTATAATTTCTTGAATTGCAGTAAACAAAAATAGGATGAAAAACTAGATGTATAATAAAATGACATATTCATTAAACATTGCGTTTTGTAAACGAGAGATAATGTGCGTCTATTGTCTGCAGAGATGAGTATTTAATAGAACGAAGTAGTTAAGTGATTTTTATAAATTAAAAAGAGTACAGTAAAACAAGAAAAAAGGAATAAAAATAAAGGTATAAAATTATGTTAAAAATAAAATAAATTAAATTAAAACTTAACTAGAAGATAGCAATAATTGATAGTGTGAAGATCGCAATGATGTGTGGGTAAAATAAAAAAATAAGTATCAAAGATTTAAAATAGTAGCTTATCAAACGGCTTTCACATACGAAGATCCAATAATAAGAGAGGCAACACCTTTTCTAAATTTTTTAACTTTGAGAATGGCTAGCTATGTCACACACGAACATTCAAATCAATACAAAGAGAGAGGTAATTATAATTTACTTAAATTTTTTTTCATAAATAATTGAATAATGCTACTTACAAAACTCTACGATCAGATCAAAACTTGACACGATTTTATTAAAATTGTTTGAGTAGCAATATTCTAAATATTGAATGAGGACAGCTAAGCTATAGCCCATAATCCCACCGTTTCTTTTTAAGATAGCATTGTTATGTTATGCCAGCTAAATCGGCCCAGATAACCTGACATGATTCCCTCGGCTTAAAAAGAATCCGAAATCATAGCTGCATGCTATATGCATAAACTATTTCTATAGTTTTAAATAATAATAATAATATCGCTTATTCCAAATAATATTAATAATAATATCACCGATATGCGTGACAAATTTCCGCTCATTTTACAATTTTGAATAATGCTTATTAAACAATATTACAATCACAACTCTACACAAAATTTCATCCAAGATTAATAAAAAAACAATACACACACACACACGCACACATATTATCGATATAAAGTAATCATTCTTTAATTTAACAAGTTATAAATTATTTGATAAAAAATTAATTATTAAAAATAAAAATGTATTCATAAAGCATTTCCTATAGTTAACCAATTTAAAGATAATTTGGTCTCAACAGTAAAATTTGTATTAAATATATATCAATAAATACATTGTAATTTAATAAAATTTTAAAATAAAATAAAATTATAATTTTTAACACAAAAGAAATAATATTAAAATAAAATTTTAAGAAAAATACTTTTTTAATAAGTTATATTTTTAGTAGGAAAAATCAATATTAATTTTGAAAGTATTTTGATCATCTCTTAATTTCAAGAGAGTTTGTATATGTTTTCAAAAGGATAACTATATAATTCGCATATCTTTCACAAAATATAAAAGTAATTTACCGAGCAATTTTATAGGTAACACTATTTACTCTTTTATTATTATTATTATTATTATCAGATTAATTAATTAATTTATTCTATCCGATCAATGACAAACTATTCACATTGGAATGAAGAAAAGTAACGCCACTCTTTTAACTTACAGCCATCATTTTATTCCTTAGATGAAGAACAAATACGGACACTTAGGAATCGACAATTTTATTTTATCTAAATGGTATGCCTTATGCTTCAATTGCACTCCAAGTGATTCCCCTTCAGAGGGCAAAATATAAGATGACATCGAGTGCCGTTGCACAGTCCAGCACCGCAAGGAGTTTAAAATAAGGGAGACATAACATTATTATCAACCCCAACACTCTCAAATCATTATGTTTGCTGTTAAAGCTTTCATATTATAGGTGAAAATAGCTCACGCTTCACAATCCCTCCCTATAAAAAGGAGTTTCACTCATTTCCACCTCAACTACTTACAGACAAGTTAGACAACTTTATTTCTTTGTTCTTGAGCAGGTGATCAGAGCTGGGACAAAAATGGGAAGCTGCGAGATGGCCATCGCTTTCACCTTCTGCTTCATGGCTCTGCTGGTTTCTGCTCACCTTGGCTTGGCCATGAATGTAGTAGAAGATGTTGCAGCAATTCCACCCACACCAATGGAGAGCAATGCAATGCCTCTCAGTGCCCCAGCTGCTTTTGCAGCCATAGCTTTTCTGGTGTGGCTCCTCTAAGCTTGGTAATCTGTTTTCTGATTGATGAGAGAGCACAATATGGCACTCTGATTCTCTAATTTCACTGGGTGATGTTTATGCACAGAGAGTTGAGAGATCGGGAATTCAGATGGTTAATGTAATTTGATGTATGAGTGGTTTATTTCAACATTGTCAACCATGTACGTAGTGTTTCTTCCGCCTATAATACAGCAAATATTATGAACACGAAACACATGCACAAACCTTGGAAGAAGTCCCCCAGGTGCAGAAGACAGACATGCATAATACATTGTACTCCAGTAATACTACTTTCTGAACAAAAGACGAGCATTAATACCACTTGAACATTACTACTCTATTGCATTTCCAAAAAGATTAAATCTCCCAAAACAAAGAAACCTACTGTGTCCCTTACCTCTCTTTAAGTTCCGGGCACAACAGAACGATAAAGCCTCATTTGCATGTTCTGTCTTCCCATGTCCAACTTCTGCCTGAATCTAATACTTACCTTAAAAAGTCAAAGAAGGGAATAGAAAGAATAGTATTAAAAAAGCACAAAGATATGCATTAACTTTTAGTTTTACCATCTCACAGTACCATACAATATATTGAAGCAGCACACATGGTAATACAATAAGTACATATTTGCCACCCAACAGTGAAAAATCAGGGAAAGCACTTCGCCACTCCATAATGAAGTCCTGAACTAAGAAATCACCGCTGCCTTATGGAACCAAAAAGATCCTGGTATGAACGCTTAGGAGCATCAGGCCGAGATATTATCTCCACAACTTTATAAGATGCCTCAGGATAGGCCAATGCCTCTACAGCTACTTCTGCAACTTGATCTCTGGATATGGTACCTTGATAAAGGGTATCCTAATGATACAAGAAAGTCAAGTGTTTGCAAAATATCACTACGAAAACATTAATGGAAACTACAAAATCAGATTTGTACGCAATACCTCAGGTTCCATAACAACATTCCCAGAAGGAGGTTCGTTCCTCAATCCACCAGGCCTTATTATTGTGTAATCAATACCAGATTTCCTGATATATTGCTCTGCTTGTAGTTTGGCTACTAAAGTGAGTCCGAAAACATTGAGAAAGATGTAAGCCGGATTGAGTAACTGTCCCATTGCAGCTCCATTAACTAAAATGGAACTGATAAGAATGAATCTGTTCACATTAACTCTACGGCATGCTTCAACAAGGTTTACCGTGCCAAAATTGTCAACCTGCATATGAAGACAGCTATTTTTTTAGGATAGAACTGCATAAATAATCAAAAACAGTGTTAGACATTACTTTTAAAATAACACAGAGCAGATACAAGACTGCTAATGTCACCGTTGAAAACTCCATACAAGCAAGTAATAAATTACACATTTTACCTTAGTCATCTATAATGCATATTCTAAGTAGTACATCTTGACAATGAGGATGTCATGTTTCAGAATTAAGAAGCGTATGGTACAAGGGCAGTCGGAGAAATTTTTCTTTTTTCGTTTTTTTTTTTTTTGAAAAAAGAAGGATGGGGCGGAGGGAGTCAATTTGTATTTACTAAATAAAGAATCCGTAAAGACATATGCATGTTATAGACGTTCTAAATTAAGTTTTATTTCAAATATTAAGGAGAAGAGGGGGTCTATCTCTATCATGTTCTAAGTTCTATCTCAAACATTAAGGGGGGAGTGGGAGTGGGAGTGGGAACCCAGAGAGAGGGGGGGGGGGGGTGGGGGACGCCCCCACTTGTCACCCCTAGCTCTGTCAGTAGTGTGGTATACTCTGGTCCTTACGTTGTCTTCTTACATATCGTGGTATTTTGGATATCAGGGTTGGATGACAATGTTTGATATGTTATGTTATAACAAGATAGCATCTGATATAACACCCTATTATCACATCACAACAAAAATAGTATTATCTAAGCACAGCCAAAATATTCTGTCATCTCACATCACATCATAAAGCAAAGTGGGTTTAATTTTTTATATGTTACCAATTTTATCCTTAGCATTTTATTTCCCCTACACCCTAATTCCCATTAGAGATGGCAATGAGGCAGATTAGGGGAGGTTTTCCACTTCTCGTCCTCGTCCCGTATCCCTGTGGATTTTTTTTTTTTTTTTCCCCCTGTACCTGAACCCTACAAGGATTGGGGGAGGGGGAAACAACATACTTGTTTATAGTAAATTCAGTAGAAGAACAAAAGATACTTGCAAAATATAGCATCAAAATGGAAGACCAAAAGGATGAAGTGGATAGTGCAATTTCTAGGTGAACAACTACGCAATTTAATGAAATTAAATAATTAACCAAATAATAAATGCTTAAGCATATAAATAAATAAATATATGTGTGTGTGTATATATATAACAAGGCAGGTTCAAGGTGAGGAATAGATCAGAGCATGTATGCCCCAAATCTGAACATTTCTATTTAGGTTTTCCAAAAATTTGCCCCAGATATCCAGATAACCATTGAATTATCGACCCTAAACAGGTCAAGGCAAGTGAGGCTGAAATTGTCATTCCTAATTCCCATCTTACTTTCCTGCATTTTCCCCCCCTTTCTGCCACCACACCAACGCTGCAACTATTTCTCCCATACCTTAAGATGTTGCATCAGTTACACAAAAGAGCCAAACATTTCCATTTTGTGGCATAAGAAAAGGTCATAATAGTAAACAAAATTATTGCCATTACGTGTTGTACACATTCACAATAAATCCTACATGCTGTAATAGAATATTGTTGGGGAAGAAAGAATTACAAATTCTTTTTTTGGCGTGTGTCATCAGGTATATTGACATTAGCTAATTGTTTATTGTAGATATATGGATAAGTCTTGAATTAAAAAAAGATTACAGTATTTTATTTTTCATAGGGTTGAAGAGGGAATATATATAGATATATGGATGAATTTTTTATTCAAAAATTACACATGAACTTTTCAAAATAGAAAATGTATAAACCTATAAAATGTAATTTATTTAAACTTAAAAGGGTAAATTCAGAAACTTAAGAAGCAAGTAGCATTGATTAACATGTGCAAACAAACATTCATACTTTACATCCGTGAGATGTTAGATATCACCATTCACCAATTGCCATACCAAACATATGTATCATGAATAATATAAGATATCACAGTTTACCAGAAGCCTCCTAAATTGTATAACTGACATATAAAATCAAATTAAAGAACCCACTAAATCTGTAACACTGTATGCTTCCAGTATCTTTTTTTCTTGGTGTTATGTTCGCAGTATACTTGAATGCATTAAACTTTGTAAATCTGAAGACAAAGTCTCAACAGCCCCAGAGTCTTTGACCTAGAGCAATAAAATAAGCTTAGCGGAAATCTAAACACTTCCTTATATATTTGCTGTCTTTAGCTACTATTTGTCCCTTTCTGAGAAACCTTAAGTTGTATGGTAACAGAAGGGGTTTTTAAGTGAAGAACTACAGTTATCTTAAAGTATTGGTGAACATCAAACTATTCTTTGACATCCTTCTGTCTAAAACTGTCTAGCTACAAACAAATGGGGGTCTGTTATCAGAGAACATGCCCGCCATTTCTTGAGAGGTTCATCATTGTATAAATGATGACATTCTCACATCCTTATGCTTTCCCTAATAAAATTTTGATCCAATAGCGCCAAACTCTGAGCATTGACTCTTTTTCTTTTTTATAGTAAAGAAGTGAGATTTGAAACCTAATGGATTTAAGATATTCATAGGGTTGAAAGCCTCAAATCCTAGCTCTGAGCTAATATATATGATCTTCAAGTTTGGCAGGAACCATAAATCAATAAATCATTAAGAAAATCAGCATAAACCAAGATAAAATAATGCACCCTAGTTTCAGCAGGTATTCCTTCCATGCCCAAATCCCATAGCCCATGGTCTTCTCCAAATGCCTTTGCATAATATAACGTTCCTTCATATTTCTAATTTTTCTTCTGTGATCCATGAATGATTAAGAAATCCTGGAGTTCATATTACTTTAAAATATTTAATATCTATAGGTAAATTAATGCTTTAACATTGTAATATAGACATTTTTTTCCCTTCACAAATTATGAAAATTTTTTGAGAAGTCTTAAAATTTCTGAAAACGAATGCACATGGCAATTCATATAATTTGCAAACTTAAGAACAAAAGGACCTCTAATGGCTCTGCATCTACATCTTCAACTCCTACTAATAATATGCAACTTGATGCCAGTTACTAAAACAAGAGCCACAGCATGGCAAAAAATCAACACACAGAACATCAACCCGGAAGATACAAAAATCCTAGCCATATTATTTTTACATGACAAGCAAGGGGAAGAGAGGAATCAATATCTTAAACACTGAAACACTTATGAAGAAGATTATATAAGGTATCCCACTTGATTAAGTCAAAAGCCAGCATCTTGCACCCAATTATTAGCCTAAATTCAAGCAATCATTTCCTTCTTGTCAGCCAAATCATGACCATTAATCAATGCCCTGATATTAATCTTTGCCAGCCTTCAGTTCACATGACCAAATATGAGTGAAATATTCCAACATAAACGATAGGTTATTCATACAACTAAAACGCCTATTCTATTAAGACAAAATTGACAGACCTTCCATGGAGCAAACAAATCCCACCCAGGCCGAAAGCCGGTGGCGCATATTACTGCTTCTGAATCATTACCAATGGCTGCAGCTAGCTTGTCAGAACCCTCCGTGACATCTGCTTTCACCTGCAAATAGATTCACTCATAGTATACCAAATCGCAATCAAACTGTAGAAAACAACCAGAATCGATAAAATTCTACTTGACATTTGAACGGGACTTTATTTCTTGCACCAAGAAATGGGGAATACTCACAATTTGAAGACCCGGGTTGTTGCTTTGAGAAAGGGTTGTCTTCGCCTTGTCCAAGTCTCTAACCCCTGCCTTGACGGCGAAACCCTTTGCCAGCAACTGCTCAACAATTCTTTTACCGGTACTTCCAGTAGCTCCAGCAACAAAAATTTTCTTTTTCAAACTCAAATCCTCCCCAGCTTTCTTTGCCACTTCCTCAGTGATTTCACTTCCTTCCATCTAACGCCCAAAAAAACCCCAAAAACCCAAAAGAAAAAAAATTCGACGTTACAACGACGTTTAAGATGCATTTATCATGCTTTAACTGCTAGGAAAAAAAATAATTCCCTTATTTTCTCGGAAACCAAACAAGACGTAACCGCGCGCTACCATGTGGGTGTAGGTGCGTTAGATACCTTAGCAAAATTAAGGAGGGAAAGAGATTTGGTGTTGAAGATAGAGCGTGGAGTGAAGTGATTGTTTAGAGGGTAATGACAGGGAAGGTGGGAGTGCAGTGTCGAATGAGTAGAATTTCTAACGATAAGAGGCGAAGCCATGCCACCGTCCACCCAATTCCCAACCACGAAGCTCTAACCGTGCCACGTACCCAAAAGTTCACGGCTCAGGCTTCCTTTCTTCTCTGGTTTTGTTTTGTTGCCATATACTTTCAATCAAGTGGAGTCTATAAAATACGGCATGTTTGATTTTGTTTTTGTTTTAATGTTTTTAAAATAAATATTTTTTAAAATATATTTTAAAAATAAAAAAATTTTAAAAATTATGTGAATTATTATCTTAAAAGGTAATTATTTTTTATTTTTATTCTGTAAAACAAAAATTATAAAACATTAAAAAAATATTTAAATTTTTTTGTTTTTAAAAATAAAATTTTATTTTTTTATTTTACAAAACACTTTATTAAAAACATATTATCAAATAAAATTTTTTATTTTTTTATTTTTAAAAATAAAAAATTATTTTAAAAACAAAAAACCAAACAAGCCTTAAACCTTAGCCGATTCTCCCTTCTCCATTCCATCATATCCATCATACCCCTTGTGCCACGTAAAATAATTTTTTTTTATGATGATAAAAATTAATCTTACAAATAAGTAAGCAAGTTTTGACTAATTGTTTTTACTTAATTAATATTTTTTATTAAGTATATATGAAACTCGTCTGATGAAATTCTTCGGGCTGTTCTTCAGGGTTCATTGAGATGAAAGACAGGGATTTCTCTCAACAAAAAGTGAAGATAATTTTTTTTAAATAAAAATATAATACGTAGAATTTTTTTCTTTTCTTACTGCCATATCGTACCAAAAAGAAAGGACGATATTGAAAGTTGTCAAAGAGCCCTTCCCAAGGATGGGTAGATCGTCACGTGCGCCATTAACAAGTAGAATAGAATACGGTGAAGTAAAAGGGAGACCGAATTGGATATTGAACTATGTTGATTCCTCTCGAGCTCGACTCTTTTCAAGTCAAGTTTTTTATTGTTGAATTATTTTAAAATCTATATGTAATAATAATAATAATGATAAATTTTACTATGAGAGGCTCGTCATAGCATTGCCCTTGTGTTTGATCATGAACATCTTCACATAAGGCGAGGAATAAGAACCAACCCCCCAAAAAAAAATTACGAGGAAGACTAAGGCTTGAGAGAAGCTCGTGACATTTTTTTATCAGCTATATGATTTAAAATCAAATAAAACTTGGACCAGTTAGGCCAAGCACTGTATTCAAAATGTTCCATAGCAAAATGGTCTTGAAGCTAAATTTCAAATCAGCTATTTGAAAACTAAAAGCTACAGCTTTCATAAATTGTGCGAAAATTAAGAGAAGGAAGCCTCAGTGAAGAATAAAGAACAAAATCTCAATTAGTTAAGACTCATCTTCTACAAGAAGTGCACACAAACCGGACTCAGGGCCTGAATGCAGAAAAGGCCACAACAGAGTTGTGTCCACCAAATCCAAATGAATTAGAAATTCCTGAAATAAAAGAGATCACCGATTATACACCCAAATTCTGACTTCTACCATTGAAAAAGAAATTGGCTGGGGTGTTGAATGATTAGAATCTTACCGACATTAACTTCATGCTGCTGCTTTACATTTGCAACCGTATCAAAATCAACGGTCGGCTCTGGATTCTGCACTCGAGAATAAGGACATAACTATAACTTAACATTTAAGTTAAAAATTTGCATTGTGAAAACGAAACACAATGGTTCTGCCTGGTTATAAAAAATACAACAGGTCCAATAGGGAAATGTCAAATTTCACGAGTATCTGTAAGGGTAACCATAAGATTTTGAAAGAAATAACTTTTCGTAAAACCCCAAAAACATTCCTTCTGTCCTCTCCAATTACCCAGCAACACGAAACAACACAAATCAACATCTTAGTATAACCAATAACAACTTGATATTTAAAACCGTCTTGCCCAAACAAAGTGCATAAACCCCATAAAATTAGCTGTGTGCTAATGTAGAACGTAGACTGATTATTCCCAGGTACCATTCTGTCTAATGAACTCAGGAACAAATATTTTGCTCTAGCATTCTTTACCAAGAATTAGAGCTAATTATTATGCATACTAAATAAGAATAAAACAGCAACAATGACACATCATAATATATCCGCCAATAATGAGAACAATCCTAAGTTCCTAACCAATAGCATTGAGTAAGCTGAACATACAAATTGATTGATTGACGGATGTAGCCATCCTGTTGTTATGGCTTTCACTGTGGCAATGGCTTCCAAACCCCCAGCTGCACCAAGGCAGTGCCCTATCATAGACTGATACAAAAAGAAGTACATATCAATGAGTGCGTGACCAGAGAATGGGTCAAATATAACCAATTATACAAAACACAAATACAAGGAACGTTTTCGACACCAGATATAATTTCAAGAGTGGGATAATACCTTGGTGGCATTAATTTTGATCTCTGAAGTGTTCTTAAAAACCTTTTTAATAGCATTGATCTCTGCCAGGTCACCAGCAAGAGTGGACGTTGCATGTGCATTTATGTAGTTGACCTGGAAAAAGTCATTGACGCACTTTCAATCTACTAATACCCTAATTTACAGAATCCATAAACTAAGAATAGAAAATAGATATTTATCAGACAAAACAATCACTAACTTGGAGTGATTGATGGATTTGCCAACATATGACTAACTCGTTGCGCTTAAGATATTAGTAAATGAAGCAGCAGTTCTAAGATTTCTGTGCTGAAGCAAGTGACTCCTAATTCATGTTATATGTCAAGGACCACTTCAAGCTATTAAGTAAAAGACATGAATAGTTTTTATTATAATATCTAACACGTTCCTTCACTTGCAAGCTTTTTGGACTTGAAGTGTCAAGGACCAGATCTTGCGCTGAGACATAATTTTAATTAAGATGATGGGAGGCAACAAAAACCAAACTTTAGACCACTTGATCATAGAAGCTCTAATAAACTAATACTATGTCAAGGATCACTTCGACAAAAAATAAATAAATAAATAAGCTATGATGTGTAGGCCCATGATTGCTTTTATTAATATCTCTAACAAAATAGTTTTAACAAAGATCAGTAAACACTTTATTTGCATCTTGAGAGGGGAAGGTACATTCACTAAACTAGATATAGCTAATTGATAACTCTGAACCTCTAGTACCAACATGTTTAAGCTATATTTTAATGCTATTAATATTAAGGAGTCTGACAAGCCAAATAGTTAAACTGTAAATTCTCAAATTAGAAAAAAGAAAACTTGAATTCCCAAATTACAAACTCTAATTTCCCAAAATATAAATAATAAACCCATAATTTCAAAGTTACAATCCTAAATCCCAAGGAACAATTACACTATAAATTAATCCCAACAGAATAAATCTCCCCCCGCATTGCATCACATGGATTTACGAGTTATGCACATTATCCAACATCAGTCAATTTTATAATAAGGGGAGCCAAAAGAACAATTGAAGTACTGAAGACACATCCAAAGGAAATCATTGGTATTTGATAAATTAGAAGACTCGTATAATAAAAATAGCAAGCACCTCCTCAGGTGACACACCAGCATCTTCAAGGCTGCTTTGAATGCATGAAGACACACCAAGTCCATCAGCTCGAGGATCAGTCATATGATAAGCATCACAGTTAACAGCACCTCCCAGGTACTCAGCAATAATAGGTGCACCTCGCTTCATGGCATGTTCCAGACTCTCCATTACCTGTGAAGTATATTGAAATCTTAAGGTTCAGAAATTAGCCAGTAGAACAACATAACCTTACAAGATGACCAATCTTTTGCGCATTTTAAGAAGAGTGCGGTCATTCAGTGGGAAGAGGAAAAGAATATTTTAGAAGAATTACTGTTACTTAGTCCCATGAGGTTCTTGCAATTGTTTTGCTTAGGATTAAGCACGAATATAAATACAGTAGAATTTGCAATTTTATCTGATCTTAACAGATTGAAATTATTAACTCTAGCAAGAAATTGTATTTAGTTCTATATGGATTTTTGTTTTTCTAGTCAGTCTCACTATAGTAGAAAGTCAGAGTACTCTATAAATAATATAAAGGATACAGGAGAAAATAATACAAAACTTCTGTTCCTTTTCCACAGTTTGGACAAGAATAAATGCTGGCTTACCAGTACTCCAGCACCTTCACCCATAACAAAGCCATCTCGGTCTTTGTCCCATGGTCTTGAAGCAGTTTTTGGGTCATCATTTCTCTGAGATAAGGCCCTGCATGCAACAAAACCTCCTAACCCAATGGGAATGATGGCAGCTTCAGTCCCACCTGCTATCATTAGATCAGCCTCTCCCCTCCGGATGTGGTTTGCAGCAGCATAAAAACAATAATTGGAGGTAGCGCATGCCGTTGAAATAGAATAGTTTGGACCCATAAAACCAAGATCAATTCCAAGCAAGGCTGAACCCATATTAGTTATGGCATAAGGAATGAAGAAAGGCGTTATCTTGCGGTATCCCTTCTCTATTAGAGACTGAACACCATCAGAAAAGACGGTAAGACCACCCATTCCTGACCCAACAAGCACACCAGCCCGTTCCTTGTCAATCTGCAAAAGGAAAAAAAAAGTTAGACAACTTGAACTTTGCTTGGATATCATATAGAATATTGCCCTGATCAAACCCCCAAAAAAAAAAATTATAGGCACCTTTCAATGCCTGATCCCAAATGAAGTAAAATTTCTATTCTTTACACATTCTAGAGGGAGTTTAAAGAACATATCATGAGCAAACCATTTTAAGATTAAAAAAGGATTGCTTCTCAATGACGTAATATGGTTAAGTAACAGAAGCCACACTAATCATAAACAAGACAACAGAAGATTTTTATTGCTTAAAAATGCTGCAGACAGTTTATATGGAATCTTTTATATCAACAGTCTGCACTAGCATAAACTGTTCTCCAAATCCAACCTGCTTCAAACTGAGATTATTCGAGAAATTCATCATGGACAGATCGTAGTTTGTGAAACCACCAAATTGACGGAGTATAAGGCTTTTAAACAATTTGCATTAATTCCCATTCCTAAATCATTTTAATGCCCAAATATTTGCCCTTCTGATTGCAAATTGAGCTCTACACCTGCCTATGCATATAAGTCTTTTTAGAATAGAGCGAAGTTAATCTATAAATGTCAGATCGGCATATTCAACATCTAACCTTCAGCAGCCATCCAAATTCAAAAGTCTCGCTCGAAATACTGCTCCAAATCTTAACCATAGTAAACCAGAAGGACAATTAACCAAGCATGGTTCACTTGCTCAATAACTAGTAAATGATGATGATAATGATAATAATCCTTATCTCTAAGATGCAATAATGGATAATCTTACGTGAATTACAGGTGACTAATGGCAACTAAACCGACAATTAAGCGCAGTAAGCCGGAAAATCACTGAATTTCTACCTCATAGTTAAGTCACTGAAGATAAACGCATATACATATAAACAAAATACAAACCTTTGAACGCTTATCAGCACCAAGGTCAGCATGCTCGAGGGCCTTCTTGCCAGCAACAATACAGTACCGAAGGCAATCATCGAGCCGCCTATCGTTCTTGCCATCAATGTACCCTTCGGAGTTGAACCCTCGGATCTGCCCACCGAACCTGGTGGGAAACTTGGAGGCATCAAATCGATCAATTGGGCCAATCCCGCTTTCACCCGCAAGAAGCTTTTCATAGTAAGTATCAACGTCGTTGCCGAACACAGAGGCAAGTCCCATTCCCGTTATCACCACCCGCTTCTTCGGGTCCTTCTCTCTCTTGGGAGCAGAAATTTTGGGGGATACAGTGGCAGAAATGAAAAAAACTTTCTTCTTGGATCTTCTGGGTACATTGGGAGATTTACGAAGTGGGTCCAACGGAGAAGCTCGAATAGTTGGGGACTGAAGTGCCTGCATGGTGTGACGGCGACGGCGGCGATGAGTGAAAAGCGCGACGATAATAACGATGAAAAAGCAGAGAAGATGATTTCAAACGCCTTTGGTCCCTCCGGAGAATTTTACAATTGGCTTATGAAAAAACATCAGCAACAGCAAATGCAACAGAGCCTTTTTACATTATTTAAGACCTTTTAAATCTTCAGCTATGTTTTCATGTCACGACAAATAATGCCTTCGAAGTCTTCCCATCCAATGGCATTGCAAATAGCAAGCGACAATTACGATGCTAGCGGAAACTAGACTAATATTCGAATATTAGAATAAATTACCGTTAATTTTTTTTAGAGTTTGAATTTTGTGTAAATTCAATAACATCTGGCAATGTTTGAGACCCCACTTTTCCAAGAAAGTCTTTGATCACTTTCTTGATACATAAAATATTAAATATAAAAATAGAAATAAAAAATAAAATTTTAAAAATAAAAATTAATTTTAATATTTTTATTTTTAATAATTAAATAATATCAATATATACTATTTAATAATAATTAAATAATAATTACAAAAATAAAATAAATAGTATACAAAAGATTTCTTTTTTTTTTTCTATTTTCTCTTGCCATATCTTTAAATAAGATGTAAGCTGTTTAAATAATATTTATATTAAATATTTTATTTTTTTGTATTTGGTTAAAAAAAGTTTTGTTAAATTATATTTAATAATTTTTTGTTTAAAAATTAATTTTTTGAAAAATATTTTTCTGTGTATTATAAAAAATAAATTTTTGAAAAAAAATTAAAAGAGAGAAATATAATTTTGAAACATAAAATATCGCAAATATAATTTAACTAAATTTTTTTAAAAAAAAATTAAATGTATAGTCCTCTAAAAGTTAAATTCCAAGAGTTATACTATGCAATTTTGGATTTTTTGTTATCACCGTTTTTTTCTATTCATAAATGATACCATCTGAATTTAACCAAATTTACTTGAATTTTGATTACTGATGTAAAATTTTTCACACAACTGACATACTTTACACATTGCATGCACCATGAGCAAGAATTATTTTCCAACCCCCAAATAAAGTATTATAAAGAAAAAAAAACTGTTTCCATCTTATATATCTATACTTTATAATTTATTACGTTAATGTATTTATAAGATTATTTTGTGAAATCAATTGATATTATTAATATAACAATTAACACACTTACATTATTCAATAACTACTTCTTTTTTGGCCAAGTCATTCAATAACTAGTAAGACAATGTAATTTTTGTCAATTTTAATTTTAGATTTACTTGCTTTTATTACATTTAATTTAAATTTAAACAGCAAGAAGTATTTAATTAAACAATTACTGCTGATCTGTATAAATCTTTAAAATTAATCACCGAGTGCAAAATTATTATAATTTAAATGAAAATGTATGAGCATACTGATAAAAAAAATTAACAACAATAAATTCACAAAAAATTATACTAATTTATTAATCATGAAAAATTGTTTTATACCAATGTCAATATTTTAACTAATACATTAATGGGACTTTAGAAATTTCAGGATGCTTTTATGTGTGTGTTTATCACGATTTGATGATTATTGGTTAAATGCTTAAATTTAGAATTTGTATTAAAAAAGAAGAAGAAGAAGAAGAAGAAGAAGCTCAACCTAATTCATCTGCCCACACCAACCCAGTGGACCAGGAAATCTGGCGATGGTCGGTTGGGAAAATTTCTGTAGAACAAATTCAAAGCGAACCCTTCCTCATATTCCGTTTAAATTGCGAAATTGCATTAGCTTGTTCAACTCAACAACCTATCATGCCTTAAATGTGAAGTTAATCAACGGTCTGTTTTTAGGGACATTTTATTGAAAAATCAAAAGAATTGTGATCTATATTTTAAGAAATGTTTGGCTGTTTTTAGGTCAATAACAAAACATGTGATTTTTATTTTGTTAAATTTAATAAGCTAAAATGTATAAAATTTGCTGAATTTTCAATTAAGTGCAAATCACTATTTAACCTTTGAAACCCAACAATGAATCTCTTTAAATTTAAAATTATGTGCAAATACATTTTTATTATTAGTTAACCTATTATTTTACTCATAAAAGCGTGATACATCAAGGCCAAAATTTAAGAAGTTATTTGTATATGATTTAAAATTTAAAAAAATTATTTGTACAATAAAATTAAAAAAATTCATTTAATTTAATGATTTTCTGTTTATTAGTAAATTAATAATTTACTGACAGTGGAGTTATCTGTATAATTTTAAAAATTTGTTATTAAATTTAGAAAGTCAAAAAAATTATTTGTATATGATTTAAAATTTTATGTATTTTAATGAATTTAATATTGCGATATTGTATGTTAATGTGAATGATAGATCCGTGATATATTTAAGTTAGTTATATTCACAGGTTAGACAATATACTTTTTAAATATATATATATATATATATATATTGCGGTTAAATTTATTATTTATAATATCAAAACAAAAAATTATATCTAAAATAATTAGAGTGGACCGGGATAAACCACATGCTCATATAAAAGGGCTATTAGGCTTGTGAGGCAACCAAATGAGAGCCACTGTGGCTGTGGGCTGAACTAACCCATTTCGACATGTTTAATAAATGTAAAAATGATCATTAATCCAAAGTACACACTATGATTATTACAATTATAATTGTCTCTTCTAACGGCCATTCGTTATCCGTGGAAGGGAGGTAAAAAAAGAAAAAAAAAGTTTAAAAAATTGTATAATTTTATTTCTATAATTATTATTTAATACACTTTGATAATAATTATTCAATTATTAAAAATAAAAATATTATAAATATTTTTTATTTATAAAATCACTTTCTCATTTTTTTTTATTTTCATCCTAAATTTTTATATATCAAACGAAAGTTCCCTTAATCATGAAGATCCATTATTATTTTTTTCTTAATACTGATGAATAAGATTACACTAGCAAAAAATCTAAAAAGAAAACCAAAATCATGAGAATAGAACTTCGAAATTGTGCTGGGAAATCATTCATGCATCCTCAACACATTACTTCCTTCCCCTTCCTTCAACTTCACTATTTCAGAGAGTAATGAACTTAAGAGAATCGAAATCTCATATACTTATCCTTCAAATTATGGAAGTCTTTATCCAAAATTTGCATATATGAGTATTCAAAAACTTTAAAAGATAAAAGGTTGGATTGTTAGTAACATTGTGTCAAAGTGAAAATTAAAAAGCCTTATAAGTTGCCTATAAAAGTAGTTGATAAGTGTTGTTGATCCTTAGGCCGTCTCGCAGTTAGTAACATTGTGAGAGTCATATTCTAGACAAATTGATAACTTCAACTGGATTAGCTTGGTAACTTTCAAACGCAATCTTATTATGAATATACCATCTACCATATAAATTGAATTGAACTATATTAATTTAGTATAATCATCAAAGCCATGGGGTGCTTTTCTAATTTTGGCAAGCCAGTTCTAATCTATGCATTTTAGCCTAAAAATATATAATATTATAGAAGAGACAATTATTATAGGATGCATTTTTTTTTTTTTGGGTTATACTAAGCCATATATGGAAAAAAGACTCTTATAATTAAAATGCCATTATATATTTATAACCCAAAACAAAAAAAGGATTATATTTGAATTCATGCTTGTCTTCTAAAAATGGTTTGAACAGAATCAAATAGGCATAAATATAGCAAATGCAATTCCCACGATATCAATATCAATATTAGTTTTTAAAAGTGGTGAGGTTAACTTGATGCCAGTAAATTTAATCTTTACTCATTTTTTTCTTCTTACTTTTTAAGATTTTGATGCTTCATTATACAAAAATTAAAGATTTTATATAAGAACTAAATTTAATACAGTTTTTCATATTTTTATTTTTAAAGTTTTTAATTAAAATATAATAATATATAATTTTTTTAAAAAAATAGGACAAATATATAATTTAATTGAAGAATCTTACAGTTATTTGTAAAAATTATATATTTATTATATTTAACTATATAATTAGTATATTTTAATTAAAAATTGATAATAAAATAAAAAGAACTGTACATAAATGTTATTTATTTTAGAAAAAGAAAAAAGAAATTGAGGGTTTGGTAATTCTGACGTAGACGCCGTCGTTTAGTTCAAAAGAAAAGGTCCGTGCGAGTCTATCGGGTGCGTGTCGCGGGGTTTGTGGTGGACACTGGACACAGAGCACGGGTGCACGAAGATCGTCACCGGACAAGAAAATAATGGCGAAGAAATCTAAAAGGTCAAAGAATAATTCTCTCTCGTCGTCCCCTGCTTCTTCTTCTGCCTCTGCGAAACGCTCCACAAGGCCTTTTAATAAGTAATCATTTCGCACCATTATCATGTATATATTTCTGTTCCTTCGCCGATCACTAATTTATGGTGCCATTGACTTTCTGTGTGATTTTTAATAAAACCCAGAAAAAGAAACGGATTATAAACTTGAAATAAGCGTAGTTGAGCGGTGGGTTTACCGTTTTGAGTTTAGTTATTTTTACTTTGGAAATTTTTGCGACTGTTATGCGTCAGATAGTAGTTCCAAAAAACTCAGAAAAAAAAATAGTGAAGTACAGGACAAAACTTTGGGAGTTGGGACTCTGTTGTAAGTTTTTTTTTTTTTCCCTGTGTTGGGTTTTACTGTTAGGTTGTCTTTTAAGTATAGTTTTTCTTTCTTTGGAAGGACTCTTGTTCCCCTCCAAAGACTTACTTTCAGCAATTAATTTTTGAAGAAGATGGCAAAAGATTGGTGGGACTGTTACATTTTTTTCTTTTTTTTTCTCTGTGGGGTGGATTCAGTAACGAGATATCAAATGAAGAAGTAATGTGAAGTTCAACTGGGTCCAAATTTTTTTTTTTTCCTGTGTGGCTCTAGGTTCTGTTGAACATATTTTTATTTTTATTTAGAGTTTTTCAGAAATACCTTCTATTACCGACCAGTGTTGCATTGGATTTTTCAGCAAACTAGTGTTGAGGGTACAATCAAATGAGGGGATGAAGAGATCTATGCTGCAGACTACTTCAGGAAAGAAACCAAGAGCAAAGCAAAAGAAGAGCAACAAAAAGTTTGATGTTAAGAAGCCAAAGAAACCCCCCACCGCGTTCTTCTACTTCTTGTATGGTTACTAATGCCTCTCTTTCTTTATGCTGGTTATTTTTAGCCTTATATGAGGTGTTTGTGCTCATGACTCTTCCTATGAGCAACTTGGTAGAACTGTTCATGGGAAAGCTAAAAATATTGAATTTCTTTAAAACTTGTAGACCTTTCCAGTAGTAATCTCATTTATTACTTTAAAATTTGGTGTTTCTTGCGGCAATAGGCAGTATATGAAAAAAAGTCCATCTCTCTGGGGCTTGTTTATTTTTAATTTTTATGCATGCTTAATACCAAGATAGCAGTTGGTGATTTTATTAAGCATTGCCTGTGGTTGTGATAGTTTTCGTTGCTTCTAGTTTGTTTTATTAATTGTTCTTTGTGCAATATATTGGTTGTTACCTTATCTTATAGCATTGTGCTAGCCTAGCACAATGGCCATATTGAATAACGAGCTGCTTCTTATCATGAATTAAGATTCTTATAATCCTTTATGATTATTGTGTTTACTGAAGGTTCTTTTTCATTCTTAAGGGAGCATTTTCGAAAAGAATTTCGAGAGCAGAATCCAGATGTCAAGTCAATGCGTGATGTATGTTTAGAATTCATTACGATATTAATATTCCTGCTACTTTTTGGTTTATATCGTTAACTATCCTAGAAGAAAGATAGCTGCACAACTGTGCGTACAAACTACAAAGTAACATTTTACAATCTCTTAAAACCAATACAACATAGAAATTGAGCACTGATTTTTTCAAAAGTGCTAGCTATCTTAAGGGTTTGTCAGAAGTTTGTATACTTCATCGTGGAAATAGCTTCTCAATTATTTTTTTTTTGGGTTTAATTCTCTATTTTCTTGTTTTCTGCAAGTAACTTCTGTTTGTATTTCCTCCTTCCTGTTTTATATCAGATTGGCAAGGCATGTGGAGAGAAATGGAAAACAATGACTTATGAGGTTTGTGCTTCTTATTTGTCACCTCTTCTTAACTTAGCCAGAATAATCAAGTTCATTATTTTGATTGTGACGTTGGATGGCTAAGAACTGAGTTGATCATATGCTGCTGAAGTTTCATAATTGATTCAGGTGGTTTCATTCGACCTATTTAGGTTTTTAATGCAATTCAACTTGATTACTGTAGCTGGATCTTGACATATTTGGACGTGGTTGTGGATAAGTTTAACAAAAGTATGTAAAGAAAAAATTGTTTGTTACATTTACTAGATGAGCTATGGTTGAAGGAATTGGTTGAGTGGCCCATACATATAGGCATGTGAAGGAGCTCCAGTGAAAAACATTGATTTTTTTTTTCGGTGAACAAAAAATACTAAGTTTTGTTTATAATGTATATTGGGTTGAGGATATGATCTTATGTTCACGATTTAGATCAAATCTACAGAGACGTATGTGAGTTATATCTCAGTCTGTGTATTACTAGTTTTAGAAGTTTGGTCAATTTTTACTTTTAATTACTAGGCATTACGAAGCTTTGAGTTCATAGGGTTTGTTGAGCAGTTACTAAGAGAAAGACAAAAATCAATCTTGTGGAGCTTTATGTTTATAGCACTATTCTTTTATCTGATAGGAGAAGGTTCCATATTATGACATTGCCACAGAAAAGAGAGCAGAATTTGAAGGAGCAATGACAGAATATAACAAGAGAATGGTAAGGAATCTGTCTTTCATGGCTAGTGAGCTGACTGTAGACGACTTATTCGAGACTTGATTTGTTTTCATTGTTTGGCAGGAAAGCAGTGATTACGAAGAAACTGATGAGGAATCAGAGTTTGATGGGTAGAGCTCTGTAATTAACTAACTATTATTCTGGCGAGAGGGATGTATCTGTAGGAATTGAAGTTACTTGGACAAGAGGTTGTATATCTAATTCTAGTCAGCTGTTATTTTTCCTTGTGAATAGTTTTCAGTTGCTGTATTATTTTTGTGTAAAGTACTAATGCGTGCATTGATATGCTGACAATTGCATAAATCAGCATTTGTGAAGACATTGAAGGCTGAGTACAGTGCCAAACAGAAAGTTTGCTTTGAACCAACTTTCATGGATTGATGGTACATTTAGTTGCAAGAATCTTTGAGTCATTCCTTCCATAATCCTTTTCTTACCATCGTCTGTGGCCCTTAAAGCAGTTGTTACTACTTTGTGTCCCTTTTCAATCTCTAGTCTGTTACTACCTTCATATGGCTTACTATTGTGCTTATTTGTATTTCCAATAATTTTGCATCCATCGGTCTAGAAAATAAAATTGAATGCAGCAAAAGTCGCTATTTTTTACTTTTTTTCTTCTAATATAAGGTTTACTTTGGTGAAATTGAATGGCATTCCGATTCACGCAAATCACGCCATCCCTTAACAAGTAAGCCACAATAAGATGTCTTTAGTTATAACTTGAATGTTTGTTGTTAAAAAAGAATCTTGTAAAGATGTAGATCAAAAAATTATAAAGAAACATGTAATTATATTAAGTACACTTTTCAGTGTGTACACATGCTTATATATTTCCTTGTAACACATAATTTGCTTAATCTACTGCTCAGCTCCACCCATTGAAATTGCAAACATCCAAGTGAGCGGAAATTCATTTTTGTCCGCAAGACATGCATAATAAGTTAATAACATCTGAACAAGTCAAATTCGAAAGAAGATAGATTATGGCAGTTCTTACCTTCTTATTCTTGTTATAGCCTCTGGGGGCTTCAGATTATCAGTACGTGTTCTATTGTCTACCTACACTACCTTCAGCCTAATTCATGGATCATAAATCCCCAGTTTTAAAGTCTCTGAGTTTCCCCTTCAGGAGTAGCGTGTCTCTGGATGGGTGTCTGTAGTGAATCAGCAATGCTTCTCACCTCAGCTATCATGGCAACCACATCATTTAGCTTATTCACGGCAGATCCCACGCCCTGTGATTAAGAACCACACTGATCAGGAAGTATATCACATTGAGTAATTCTTACATACATTATTTACGCTGGGTTAGGTGCGAGAAGCCAATATAAATTCACCAAAATAGAAGTGTTAATTGACCTCATCACTAGAAACACTCATTTGGGTAATTTCAGTGGCTCATTGCATCTATCATGAGTGGAAGAAATGTACTTAAGAAATGTCCATTACAAAAGTCCCCTACGTTTATGATTGCTATGTAAATTGACATGGGAAGAAAACTAATAAGAAATTAAGAATGCATACCACACCAGCAGCCCCAGCTGTGATAGCCATTGGTGCTGTGACAGCACTTAAACCGGATGAACACATAACAGGGATCTTCACAGCTCGTGATATAGAATATGCTGCCGCTAAAGTTGGTGTTGCCTACAATAACCAGAAGTTTAAAGACTTTGTCACAATTAAACATCATTTAGCCAATGCATCGTGACTCTTGATGATTATAAATAAGGACTAATCTGCAAATCTTTTCTAGAGATGAAACGTCAATTCGAGATAAAAATCTATCATTTCTCTATGGTTAAAAAAAGAATGAACTACTTGGAATGTGCTACAAGTTGACTTAGTTATGCTCATGGAGACATTGGCCTTTCTTCTTCTTCTTCTTTTGTTGGGGGGGAAGGAACAAATTGATAGTGCAAATAACACTACTTGTTAGTGTCAACAGCATGCTCCAGATCTCTTTTCATCCTCACGTCCACACTTATTAATTTCATGGCACCTATGTTTGACACTTTTGGCATAAGAATCAACTATGGGGATGGAATCTATTGAGGGGTCAACAAAGACCTCCCACGGAATTAGACACTAGAGAATTTCCTTAGGGATAAATGACTACCAACACAAACTCTTGATGGATTCACACCCTCAAAGCATTGGTGACAGTGAAGAGTCTATCGATTCTATTTTGCCAGTTGAGTCAACTTATGTCGGCTAAGACAAGCAGGGATGAGCATAACCTACATACCCAAATGAACCTGCTGAAAATAATTGGTTACGGTCAATTCAGATCGGTCCTGCAGGGTAGCATGGGTCTAGTTTCCATCAAATCGGATTTTCAGAGGCTGACTAAACCCGAACCTGCCAGATAAGATAACAGTATTGGCACACAGAGAGAGAGAGATAAGGCAATGGAGATCGGAGAAGAGACTCGTGAGGGAAGCAAATATTTTCTATCCGATAATTAAGCTGTTTCCAATCCACTATCCCCCACTCCCTCTCTTTCTTCTACTTGTCTCATGCAATAATTCATTATTCAAGTACCCAGACAACCCCACTATGCCAGTTGCAAACTCTGCATTAAAAGGAGACCCTTGTTAAAGCCAGATTCTCTATTACATACATTGCTCCCACTCAATTCTGAGAGTGAGCGGACGAAGCTACAGGCAAGGGCCTTTACCATGTCAAGCTAGCAATATAACATACGAGTACACATGGTGTTCAGAATCCAACATATGTAGTCTTGTATGTAGTAATCTGCTAAGTTTTTTTTTTCTAGTTACCTTCTCAATCAAGCCTAGAACACCTGACTTTGTAGGATTGGAACATTTTCCTCCTTCAGTTTGAATGATATCTACACCTTCTTGTTCCAGTGACTCAGCAAGCTTGACCTGTTAAGGATTGATTTTTGTTTATTTAGATATGCAGGCAAATACTTATAGCATCAGCATAATTGTACCGTCTTATAGTTAAAGTGTCACTCATAACCTGATCGGGAAGGCTTAGTGTGTGAGGAACAGTGACAGACAAAACTATAGATGGAAGTAACCTCTTGGTCTCCTTTGTTAGACCTAGTATCTGCACAAAAGGAAAACAGAACAAATCACGAAAAGACCCAATACAAGTTTATATTTGTGCTTGATATTTAATTTTAGGCACTAATTCTGGCAGAAATTCTAGCTTTCATAGTGATATATGCTGCATACCTGCTCTGGAGTAAAGACCATGCCCTTTTCATAAAATGAATCATAATTTCCAATCTCAACCTGCCAATACCATCAATTATGGTTAACTGCAAATTTAATCAGTCCATTCTATTCACTTTGAAACTAGGCAACAAGGTCAAACCATTAGTGCTCCTGCTTCAACTGCAGCCAGAAATGTTGCAGGATCTATAGAAGAAACACATACCTGCAAGAATGATAGATCATAAATTCCTTAAGGGAGGAAGGGTTCAAATTAATTTCCCGACATTTGATCTATTCTTGCCTCTACCAAAACAAAAGGATGGTTTGTTTATAGAGCTAAAATGTCCTGAAGAATGATGATAAGTAAATGGTGCCTCAGTTCTGCCTCTCTGAACTGTCCCTACATTAGAGCTAAGCACTTACGTATATGTATAATTATTCACCATTACCTTCTAAAATATTCTACTTGTGTTAGCTAGGAGGAGGAGTAGCGACTTGTCTCAAATTTACAGTACCTAAATTGCTTATTTATTGAACTGACAAATTTGAGGTAAACAAGTTAATACAACAATTCATGATGCAAAAAGGCCTTAAAAAATCAATCAAATCTATACAGGATAGACCACCTAAGGACTCTTGGATTTAATCAGTAGGTAAAACAATTTGTAAAAGCCTGAATAGAAAAAAAATTATCAATTAAATATTCATACAAAGTAAAATTAAAATGTATGTTCAACATTAAAATCTTATTTGATCAAAGAATCAAGATATCTCACTACTAATTTTATGTTGTTAGATGTAGGTCCATATTCCAAATACTCTATGCCTAAGTCCACATACTATACAATGGGAATGGTCATGGTACCCTCTAGAGAAGTATGAATATACCGGACAAGAACTTAAGCTGATAGCTAGCTTCACCAACTCTGGGTCACATGCTATATCCACATGGGTTGCTCCCCCCTGTAGCACAAGGTATTAAATTACAATACAAAACCAATGTCATTAAAGTAAAAGACTTCAAGTAAGAAAGTCTAAGTAAATGATGTAGCAAATGTTTAAAGATTAATCATAGTTTCATGCAGACACAAAAGATATTCCAACTTCAAACACAAATATGCTAACTTGCACTTCTAAGTTCTAAAGATATTGGTTTAAGAATACATACTCCTTTCTGCTCTAAGTATTACATTAACTCCAATGCCTTTGGCCGAGTATAAACAAATTAAGGAGAAACAACACGCTGGCAATTTTGGAAATCTAATAGAGAAAAGTGACTTAATCATTTAAGTATCCTGTGAATTCTGATCAGGTGTCTCTACCTGATTATGTTTCAGGAGAAAAATTAAGCACCCACTTTTTATCTTTTCTTTTGTTATTTTCATATTCCAGAACTAGTTTTAAAGAGCTTCAATTTGTGGATAAAAAATGGAAGCTCGTATTTTACAAAGCTGAAGAAAGAGTTAAAATAGAAAGCTGGAGAAAATAAAACCTTGTCTGCAGCAGTTACAACTGAAGCAACGTTGTCTTTGTTGAAATTCTGCAAGCCCGAGATAATCTGCCAAAGAAACCAAAGTTATTGTTAGCATACTTATATTACATATACAGAAATTTCATTAGCATAATAGTAACATTGAGAAACAATCATATACAAATACATTTTGATGAATATAATCCTGATTTATCAAAAGAAGAATAAATAGAAGAAGCAATATACTAATACATCAAATGTTTCTCTAAGTGAAGAATAAATAGAAGAAGCAATATACTAATACATTAAATGTTTCACTAAGTGTTAATATCCATGTTTTCATGTCAAACCTTATATATGAATGCAACCCATATTTGTTCAGATTCTCTTGTTTGATGTCCATGACTTTTATATTAGAATATGAACTTCTTCCACATCACAATTGTGGAAACTCTTAACATTTTATGTATACTTAATCCCAACTTGTTGATCGCCGTCAAATAATTTCTTGGACTTGGTTCACAATTTTATATGAACTTTGAACAAGTCAATACAATTATTAACAAAAATCCATCATGTGTCACAAGGCAAGCTGCGTAAGTGGTTCCTTCAACTGCATTTTCAAGATTGGCCTCGAGAAACAGAAAAAAAAAAAAAAGGACAGAAAGCAGAAAGCTTAGTCCTCTAATTCATTTCTTATATTCACTTAAAGGCCAGAACATTAAAAAAAAATTGTTCTTAGACTCAGAAAAAAAGGGTGATATATGTGTGTGTGTGTGTGTGTCTATACACACACACAGAAAATTGAAAATGGGTCTGGTTTACCTTTAGTGCTCTTCGTTCCTGAAAATCCCTCAAGACAGATTCTTTGGTTGATGACAGCAGAGCTCTGGTAGTGAAATTGGCTTTTCTTTTCGAAGGTAGACATGGCCTCGAAGAAACATCACCGAATAAAGGGTAGCGGGTATGCTTCAGAAACGTGTGAGAAGAAGGGGAAATGGGCATGCAAGTTAAGGAATGCATGTCTATTGCCCTTCTTATCAGTAGCAAGCAAGTAAAGTTCGACGGAAGAGTAGAACAAAAAGAGGGGGAACAGATAAGGAGGGGTTGCTAATTTAACCCGTCATATACAAATGTTTTCTCTGGTCCCTTTTCTTTAAAGGGTCAGAAAAGTAGAAAAAAGTATAACACAGCTGCGCATTTCTTTTCCTTTTTTTGTTTTGGTGTTTTTTACTATTACTTGAATTTAAGATTTTTTATCTATAATTTTTATTTACTTCAATTAATATTTTAATTGGACATAATAAAACTTTAAAGTTTATATCTGTAATTAGATTTTCATAATATCATTAACATAATAAATTATATTTTATCTGAATCTTTTGAAATTTTAATAAAAAAATTTCTACCTTTTTATTTGAGTTCAAAAAATTTTTTGGCACCATTGGTCTTAATATTCATTTATACTTTGGGCTAAACAAATAATATGGGTTTTAGTTTTAGACTTATCGACTATAATATATAAGTAGAAAAATGAAAAACTTAAGATAAGTAGTTGCTAAAACTATTTCTATATATATATATATATATGATTTTGTTATAAGAACGTTAAATAAACTGTTCTATGTTTCATTTTTTTCAATAAATATCTGAACATGGAGTTAGTAGCCTTACGTTCAATTTATTTTCTTTTTGTAACTTAATTGGACGTAGAGTGTATGGCCCCACGTGCAATGTTATTTAAAAAAAAAATTACTAAACGTGGAGCTGTACACTTCACATTCAAAACATCACTGACCCAAGATTCAATGGTGTGATTAGTCACTGGCCCTCAGGTCAATAAAATGTGGAACATAGCGTTAGGTATTTCAATGGCATTATCTCAGTTAAACATAATTTGCATTTGACTGTGATAGTTTTCCCCCCTTGCCAAATGGCATATTTGGATTTGCATTTAAGATTATATGAGTGGCATGGCAAGCGATAATTGGGCCAAATTAAATGAGGTAATTTCTTTATCTGCTGCTAAAATTACAAATCCACTCTCCTTAAAATTTTTAAACTAAATTCCTCTCATCTCTAATCTCTAGCCTATAGCTTCTCTCATCTCCTCTCACAAATTTTCCCTGAAGCCTTCTCTTTCTCCTCTTACAAGTATTTTCTAAATCCTTTTTTCATATCTTCCCTTTTTGTTTTCATTAGCCTTCGCCATTTTTGCTCTCACCTCCTCCCTTTTATTTTCTTCAGCAAAGGGCCGCAACATCATATTGTAGTAAATATTATTAAATATAATTGTGGTCTTAGATTATATTTTTTATATGACAAATATTATATTGATAGATTACTTTAACATAACAATAATAAAGATTTTGGGGCTTGTTTTATTTAAGTTGTGTTATGTGAAGTTCAACTTTTTTACATTTTTTGTATGTAACAGATGTAGTTCCATATCATATTTTCTACTCTTAATCCAAAAAATTTTATTTTAACTTATTATTTTCATATAATTATTACTTACAAAGACTGAATGAATCTATCTTATTTAGTTTGTCTTATGTAAAAGTCAATTTTTTACATTATGAGTAATTTTTAAGTGTTATTTTGTATATTATTAATTATTTATATTCCATTATGTATATTTAAAATTATTGTTTATTGAATATTAATATATTTTGTATAATAAAAATGATAATTATTACATAATTATATATTGAATATAAAGGAGTTATATATGTATTTATACACAGATATTGAAAAAAAATTTACAATGAACCAAAAAAAAAAAAGAGTTTATATGTAATTTTGCAAATGAAAAATTTTAATTAGTAAATCAATTAAAAAGTAAATATATTAAGTTATAATTTAATTTCAAAAAATAATATTTTTTAAATTAAATTAAAAAAATCTTCAATTGAAAGCAGAAGTGTTCCTTCAATTAATTTTAAAATTAATTGAAGGCTCCCCTTCACCTTCGATTAACTATAAAAAAATTATTAATTAAAGACAGAGGTTTAATTTAAAAAAATTATTACTAGACAATGCGTGTATAACTCTATGTCTTAAAAAATAAAAAAAAAATAAAAACTAAATGCAAAACTCTTAACTCTGCATTAAGATATTTATTAAAAAAAATAAACAAAATAAAAAATGATTTATTCCACATTCTTATAACAAAATTGAATTATAGATATTTAAAAATAATTTTGACGGCTACTTATCTTATATTTTTGTTTTTTCTACTTGTATATTTCAGGTAACAAGCTGTAGGTTTTCACTCATGCGCTTGCATACATTGATAATAAAGGGAAAAGCTAAAAATAAAGAAATTGGTAGGGTTGAGTTGTTTCTTGATTTCTAATAATGACCCTCACAGTCTTTGCTAAAATATTAATTTCACTTATATTTTTTTATCAAAAATAAAAATTAAATGACAAAATATAAAATTAATTTTTAGATACTTGTTATTATATCTTTCAATAAATGTAAAATAAATAAATAAATTTTTATAATGTAATATTATATAAATAAGTATTTCAAAAAAATTAGTTAATATATTTTTAATAAAAAAATTAATTATAAATCTTAAAAGGTTTTATTTATTTAAATTTTGTCCAAAGATATGGACAGGTGTAACAGGTTACGACAGGCGAATAATGATTAAGATGCATTCCCAAAATTCAGCAATGAAGGCCATTCCATCCATTTAAAGCAGATATGCCACCTCAAATGAAACGCGAAATTTGGCATGCCGTTGCAACTTACTGCTACATCGATTTCTTTCTCTGATCAATGGGTTCATAAATTCAGGTTTGTTCGTCACAAAGTTCACGACTTTTCTTTAGGAGAAAGCAGAAGCTGCTGCAGAAGAAGAAGAAGGAGAAAAAGGGGATGGTAGAGCTGAAACCCTTTGTGTGTTACAATATAACTGCGAAGAACCCTAATGAGGTCTGGAAAACCGGTGATATCCTCGGAACTGAACTTCCTGTTCTGGCCGTTCAGACATGTTGGACCATATTTATGACTCGCCTTTTCAGCTTCATCCTCAAACCCTTGCATATACCTCGTCTTGTAGCTGAAGTTATTGTAAGTATATGCATCTACAACTTTATTTACAAATATTTTTTCTCTTGGTTCTGGGTATCTTCGTGTTATAATTACATAAAATAAAATAAAATAAAAGGCACAGAATCAATTTTGCATTCTGACTTGTGGGTAATTCTAAATCTACGTGCAGGCTGGTTTCATACTAAGTGCACAGATACTGGGGAGAGTCCCAACGCTCTATTTGGTACTTTATCCCATACGGGGGGTCCTGAATGTTGAAGTCTGGTGCCATTTAGGTGCAATCTACTATGCCTTCCTAACTGGCTTGGAGATGAACTTAGACAACGTCCTACGAGCACAAAAGAAGGCCACAAGCATTGCGGTTGCTGGTGTAATCATTCCAATGGTAATGGGAGTTGGCTTATATGCTCTGCATCGAACAACTTACGTGCTTCAGCCTGATGAAATCATTGAAAATAATTTATTTAAAGCTTACTTGTTATGGGCTTTAGCTCTTACAGTCACGGGTTTTCCAGTACTTGCTCAAATCCTTGCCAGCCTCAAGCTCCTCTATACCGAGCTAGGCAGATCAGCCTTAAATGCAGCCATAATTAGTGACGCCTATTCTTGGCTTCTGTTTATATTAGTGATGCCCTTTAACCTCAACGATGGAAGAGGAATCTACACTGTGATAACTACGATAATATTCATCACTGTCTGCATCTATGTGGTTCGTCCTATCCTTACGCGAATTATTGATCGAAAGACCGACCGGCAAGAATGGAATGATCATCAGTTGCTGTTTGTGCTGTTGGGAACTCTTCTCTGTGCATATATTACAGATATCCTTGGCTCACACAGCATTGTTGGGGCTTTTGTGTTTGGATTGATTCTGCCTCATGGGAGATTTACTGATTTGATGATGTCAGCAGCAGATGATTTTGCTTCTGGTGTTCTAGCACCACTCGTTTTTGCTGGCTCTGGCATGAGAATTAACTTGGCAAGGGCTTTCACTCAGAGTAATTGGGCCTTTACAGTGCTGATTATGATCTTATTATGCATCCCAAAGATTCTCAGCACTTTAATGGCTACTTATATTTATGGTATAACTGTTCGACATGGTTTGGGACTTGGATTGCTCATGAACACCAAAGGCGTCATGGCACTGATCATGCTAAACATTGCTTGGGATAGATCGGTATTGATCAGTTAGAACTATAACATTTGGTCAAATGCTTCCTTGATTACTCGACTTATAGTAACAAATTAGCTCAAATGTGTGCGTGCTTTTGCAGATTTTGAAGGTCACGTCCTATTCAATTATAACGGCTTCTGTTGTCATAATGACCATATTATCGTCGATCATTACCAACATCGTTTACAACCCAAGAAAGCGATTTAAGATGAACAAGCTGAGGACTATACAGAATTCAAGAGTTGATGCAGAGCTCCGGATTTTGGCTTGTGTCCATAATACCCGCCATGCCAGCAGCATGGTGAGCATCCTTGAAGGCTTTAATGCCAGGAGAGTTTCCCCTCTCCATGTGTCTGCCCTTTACCTGGTTGAACTTACCGGTCGTGGTGCTTCCGTGCTCCTTGACCACATGAGGCAACCTATTTCCCAGCCCGGAACACACCACCTTACCCAATCACAAGCTGAGCTAGAAGGCATCGCCTACATCTTCGAAGGATTAGCCGAGGCATATGATGCTGTTCGAGTGGAAACATTCAATGTTGTGTCAAGCTATGCAACCATTCATGAGGACATATTCAACTCGGCAAATGAAAAACGCACGAGCCTGATTCTCCTCCCTTTTCACAAGCAGCTGAACTCAGAAGGCTCTCTAGAGATATTGAACAGTGCATACAAAGACATAAACCATAATGTCATGCAAGAATCGCCTTGTTCTGTGGGGATCTTCGTAGATCGCGGTATTGGTTCATTGTCCAAAACCAATTATCGTATTCTCATGCTCTTCATTGGCGGGCCTGATGATCGTGAAGCCTTAGCGGTTGCTTGGAGATTGGCAGCTCATCCTGGAGTCCAAGTCTCCTTGGTGAGGATGCTTCTGCTTGATGAAGCTGCAGAAGTGGATACATCAGTTGACGAGGAAGCCCAAGGGATATTATCTGCAGTTTTTGACAGTTCCAAGCAGAAAGAGCTGGATGATGAGTATGTGAACTCATTTAGACTTAAGGCAATGAACAATGAGGATTCTATCACTTACTCAGAGAGGGAAGTTCATGTGGGTGAGGATATTCCTGCACTGCTGAATGATCTGGACCAAAATGACTATAATCTGTACATAGTAGGACAAGGGAGAGGGAGGAACTCTGTGGTATTCTCAAGGTTCTTGAAATGGTGTGATTGCCCTGAGCTTGGAGTTATAGGGGACATATTGGTATCCAACAATTTTGGTTCCCGATCTTCTGTGCTTGTTGTGCAGCAATATGGGCATGGCGGAATGGTGTCAGGAAATACCTTTCAGCAGCATCCCAACAATGTGGACACAAAAGATGATGGCTTTGATACGCTTATTAATCAGGTCTGAATAACATTAATCGTGAAGGATTCGGTGATTGTCGAGGAACTAACTTACAAAGAAGTGAAGGAGGATTGAGTTTTTAGTATACTCAAAAATAGTTTTAGTTTCAAAATTATGTAAGTAGTTTAATTTTTGCATAACATGGATCCTCTAAAGTGAGGATTTGTAAGGTGCTTTTGAAATTTTTTGGAGTATTTTTAGAAACACTTATTTGCTTTATTAAAAAGATTTATGAAATACTTTATGAATCTCATCTCATTTCAGATGATCTATATTTATCTTTACAAATCATGTTTAAAATGTTAATTCATATTGAGAATTGTTTTATTTAAGTCTCTAATAGATACTTCAAAGGTACAAAACTATTATGCTCTTCCTTGTTAGGTTTTTTCTTTGTTGGAGAATTTCAACGTCCAAGTTAATCCTAGGCTGAAAAAATGCCAAGTACCTTAAAAGCTCGTTCTGTCTATAGCACAACTCGTAAGAGAAATATAGAAGCAAAGTGTAAGAGAAATACAAAAGCAAATACAGGTGAAGAGAAGCACATCTTTTTGTTTGACGAAATCAAAGTCAAGCTGTGATTTATTATAGAATGTCAGAGCGCAGACTAGAACTGGCTGAATAGAAGAAAAGATCAGATATGCCAGCTACAACTTGAAAGGGCAGTGAAATTTGAAGACCTTTCAACAACTGGTCATTTAATTTCACAAGGCATGATATTGGAATTGAATGTGTACCGCAGTTACCCCTTAAACCCAAATGAATTAAAGTGATCCAATTTATTTGTAGAGTATTGAAAGCATCTTGTTCATAAGCCTGAGCACAAAAAGAGTATGGTAGATTATAATTTTAGTAGGTTTTTTATTTAGTCATTGTTAAATTTGCTAAATTGCATGTTTCAAGTTGTTATTAAATTTGATTGATATAACTAATTATATACTATTTTAATATTTTAAATATATATACCATATAATACAATGTATATTATGTGATTTAAGTAAATTAATTTGAATTATATATATTTAAAATGTTAAAATGATATATAATTAAGTGAATTTAATTAAAATCTTAAAAAAATTAATGGTAAAAGCTAAATTAAAAAATTTTAAAATATAAAGATTTAATTATAAATTCATAAATTATAGAAATTAAATTAAAAATTAAATAAATTTATAAGAATTAAAATATGATTTAACCTACAAGTATGTAATGTGGGCCCATCCTCCTTGGAAAAGCAAGAGACTTGCTTCATCACATTCGTCACTGGAGAGAGAGAGAGAGAGAGAGGAAGGTTCTGCTTGCTTACTTGCACACGAAGAAGAAATAACAACGCCACCTTGTTAATTGGTAATTACACATAATCATTGGATAAGATTTAATAGCATCTAAGTTTAATCCAATCCTTTTCTAAATTAGGTTGACAGGTAAGAGGCATATAAAATTAAATATTAGAACGAACGAAAGTCACAATCTGCTCGTTTTCTCTCTTCTATTTTTAGTATTACTATTATTTCTTTGTGGATGAAGTTGTCAACACAGATCGCTTCTCCTTCAAGGAACTCTGAAGCTTTAGGTATGGCAGATAGACGTGGTTTCACGAGAAAGGCAGATTACTAATTGATTGTGCCTCCAATAAACTTCATATACGTCACCATCCTTACACATTCAACGACCACACATTTTTTAATTTAATAGTCTTCGTTATATATGTGGTGTGTGATGATTGCATTTAGTTATTGAAATACATTTAACTAACTATTTGTCATTGGTTTAATATACTATAGTACTGGAAAATCAATGATTATTTATACCTCTAAATTTTTCTACAACAACTTCGACCTCTTATGTATTGGATGTCGATGTTAATGGAGGGGGAGAATTATCTCCTGAAATGTATATTGTACAGTTAAAATAAATTTATTCTTCAAGATTCTAAATTAAAAATATTAATATTAAAGTAAAAAAATTAAATTATATGAAAAAATTACAATTTAAGGCCTTAAATTAAAATTTTTAATTCCATAATTCTTTAAAATAATTTTAAAATTTAAAATCCTTTAAGATAAATATTTTTAACTTAAAATTCTATATTATACTCTTTTTAAATAAAAGCATAGATTCTATTCAAACGAAATTTACTCTTTCTTTTTACTCTTTATGTGTCCATTAAAATATTAATTTTTATCTGCACTCATAAGAAATGAGTCTCACAGCTTACCTCATTACATAATATACTTATTTTAATGCATTTTTATGGTTTCATATTCCTATTTTAAATAAAAGGTGTGAATCCAAAAAAATTTCCTCATGTATTACCTAGAACATGGCAGCCCTAAGAAATAAAACCCGAAAATATTTGAATAGATGGTATCCCAAAATTTAGAGGGCACTCAATTTTTATGCCCGTTTTTGCACTTAAAAGGAAATGACTCAGAAAGAATGCATGAAAAGACTACTATGAATTAAACAATTTCCATGAGAAACATGAGGAAGAGAAAAAGACACCAAAAAAGAAGGGGAAAAAAAATTAACACAAGTAAACAAAACCAATTCCAACTCAAACAAAACAGCGTCACATTACAGAAGCAAAACCAGTGCCAATTCAGAATCCAAGTTCAGAATGAAGAAGCAACAGCTTTGCACAAAGCAGAGTAGAGTCCTCTGTTTGTTCCACACAAAATCATTCGAAGAAATGATCGACAGCAGGAACCATGTTCAAAATTCCTTAAATGCGAAAGCTTTAGCTGCTTCCAAAGACAATTTAAATTATTAAATTTTCTTCCTTTTTACTGGGTATCATCCATTACATAAGAGGAAGAAGAAGAAGAAGAAGAAGGCTTTCATTTTGTTTCCTTGATGTTTGCATTCGATAATTTACAAAGCTCGAACTCGGAACCGAGTATTACAAAACTTGAAAGGGAAAGAGTGATATACAGAAGGAAAAAGAAAAAAAGACATGTGGAAAATCAGAAGTTGCAGCCAAAGAAAAGGTAGAAAAAACAGAGGGTGACCACCAAGACAACGGCCTCAAACGCAGAAACAAGCTTGAAAACAACATCATCCATGAAGGTAAGGGGTAGATGAACCCTCTTCCATTTCAATGAAGACCAATAAAACTTCCACTTCCAAGAGTCTTTCCTGAGCCTCTTGAATAACCCAATCTTGAAAACTTTCTTGCCCACCATACTTTGCTTCCTCTTTCTGGAATCGTTGGTTGGTTTGTGCTGTGTTGAAAACTTGAAGTCGAAGGAGTGATGAGAGAGCGAGATGGGGTTGAGGGGTTATATTGGGACTAAAGCGAGATTCGACATGGCTCTTTTTCTTAGCCAACACGGTGTTTTAGAATGTAATTTGGTGGGAGGAATAGGACTTGGGAGAATATTATGGTCATTCCAAGGTGGATGGGGAGGAACGCGTTTTTTGATAGGGTCAATCAGAAGAAGGTCTTCGGCGTCTATGTGTAAACGTAGGCACTAGATAACTGCCAAACGCTCTAGAAAATCAGCCTTTTGGATTTTTTTAATAAATTAATTATTTAATCATTTACGTTTTCTTTTTCAAAATAAAAGCGTTTAATTTAAACCTTTAAATATATCAAAAGAGTAAGATTTTATTTTGGTCTTTCCCTAGAGCCTTTTTTTATTTAATTTTTCATAAATTATTTTTTAATTTCTTTATAAATAAAATATTATTAATTTAATATTTCATAAAATTAGAAAATACAATATATTTTTAATAGGTTATAAATGGTGTCTTTATATTAATTTATTGTTATTTTTATGTATAGTAGATTAATAGAAGATTATCATTAATAATGGTTTTATTTATGAATGATTAAATCAAAAAATATCTATATGTAAAGAATGAAATTAAAAAAGTAATTTACAAGTGTTCAAATTAAAAATATATATTTTTCATGAGAGATCAATATAAAATATTCCATGATTAAGAGAACTAAATAAGATTTTAATCCAAAAAGAGAAACTTAAGTAATCATTAAATGGTAATTTAGACTTGCCTGTTTTGGTCAGGGTATGCTAATTTTTCGGGTAACGCTCGCTTATTTCGGTTGTCATTATTTGAAATTGTAGAATCTGAACCTCAAATGTACTATATATATATATATATTGTGAACACCGTATTTTATCCGGACAAGCTAAAAGAAAATAACATAATCAGATTAACAAAAATACAAAAAAAAGAAAGAAAATAGAAAATTAGGAGAAAATGAAAAAATAGAAAAATAGAAAAAAATTTAAATCAAAAGCTCTAGGAAACAAGAATGAAAAAATAGAAAAAAAAAAACCAATGGAAAGAAACAAAACAAAAAAAAGAGAAAAAAAAAACCAAAGCCGTAAACAAAAAAAATCAAAAATAAAAAAAAGAAAAAAGTAGAAAGAAAAAAAAATGAAAATTTAAAGGATTGACAAAAAAAAAGAATTTAAAAAAAAAAAGCCCAAGCCTTTTTCCTAACACCGACCCATTTTTAGAATTCCCTAGCCCAAATTCAGAAATTTGCAACCCACTTCTTTTAATTCCGACTCATTAACTCATAAACAAAAAAAAAAAGGGTTTGTATTAATAGCCTAAAATTAAAAAAAAAAATTGGCCCAAGTCTCCTTGAACTCGTTGGATCCCCAGGCCCAACTCCCCCCATTCAGCCCAGATCCATTTAGGACAAACCCACACCCTATCTTTTTTTTTACATTCGGCCCATTAACCCAAAAAAAAAAAAGTATGCAAGGGCCAAAACGCAGGTAACCCTGCGTTTTGACGCAGAGCTCGCTTTGACCCACGCGTCTGCCTCGGGCTAGAAGAAGCAGAGAGGCAGGGGAGACAGAACACGAAAAAGGAAAACACAGAGAGACGTCTGCCTCGAGCCAGAGGGCCCAGAGAAGCAGCAGACAGACGCACAGGACTCGAAATGAAAAGGGAGATCAAAAGGGTCCGGAGAGGCAGGAGGATGGGGGGAAGGAATTTGAAGATTTAAGGGCAGGTCGAATGAAAAAAAAGGAGGAGGAGAGAAGGGTCAAAAGAAAATCAAGGGGGATTTTTCGAATGAGGATTCGAATCGGAAGAGAGGAAGGCGAGATGAGAAAAAACAAGAGTGGATAAGAGGCGGAGATCAGGAGATAGAAAAAGGGGAATACAGAGAGGGAGATTAAAAAAATATAGGTCTGAGATTAGAAGCAAGGAACATCAGAAGAGATTGGGGGTGAATAGGAGGAGGGACAAAAGAGGGGAAGCCCTCGGATGGAGGGATCCTGATTCGGGTCCCGAGAGAGCGATTTGGGGGATCTTTTCTGAAAAAAGGTTTCGGGGTTAGAAGAACCGGTGATTCAGCGAGAAGAGGAAGGAGACAGACGAAAAACCCTAGAGAGGAAAGGCTGAGAGCAGAGATTCAGTGAGGGAAAAGAGAACCAGAGGCATGAACAGTGAGGAAGGAGAGACGAAATCAAAGGAAAAATTCAGGGCTAAGGAGGTAATCTCATTCTTTATTTTTGATTGGACTTATAGTGATATAACGTGCTGAGATCCTGGTCGACCCATGCCATTGTGGTTCAATGCTCTCTCTGAAATTCTTATGGCACGGGTTGAAGAGCTGGTACTCTAGCTATCGGTTGGTTTGGACCTTTAGATACCTTCTCAGACCTCTGAAACTGAAAAAACGCGCTGAGATGAGCCTGTGGTGGAAAATGATATTGACTTTGAATCTCGATTATGTTATTCTGTGTGGGGAGAAAATATTAACGTCTTTTGGTTATGTGCTCGCTGGCCCATCTAGTTTCAAATAGTTTCATTATGTGGTTGTTTGATTTTGTCTTATCTTAAATTGTTATTGAGATGAACCTGCTACTTTGTACGTTGATTCGATTGATTTATTAACATCACTTGAGATTGTTGGCTTAAAAATGACCAAAAACGAACAAGAAACAAAATGGGAGCAGAAAGGAACCGAGAGAATAAGCGACTGTCTGATTCTCCTGGTGGTTGTTTTAGTTTCCTGCTGATGGTGAGTTTTCTGGTCAAAACCTGTAGGTGAGTTTTCTGCTTAGATATTTGTTAGAAATGTGGTATGATACTTAATCTTATTTTGTTTCATTATGATGAATGGATTTGAGAGGTTGTACTGCCGTGCTGTTTGGGTTGTTTTATGGATTGTCTATATCCAAAATTTGGTCTGAAGGGAACCTCTGAATGTACCTTAACCCCTGTTGTTTCTATTTTGATACTAAGGCCCTGGTTGTTTTTGGTTTACGAAAAATAACCTACTATGTTTTTTACTTTTGCTTGGTGCGAGGGCCATAACCTGGAATCGCATGATCCGAGGGCAGGAAGATGTCCCTGGAGATGTTTTGGAAGAGACATACTATGGGTCGCTGGTGATAAGGATGGACGAATACTGTAATGTTTCTCTCTAATTTTTTATGTAATGCATTATGTTTCGAGTGAATGTCAGATGTGATTGCTCACAAGTGCACACACACCAACAGATTACCGTTCTCATTTAATCTTATCTTGTGTTTCGCTGTATACTTAATCATAGAGTTGTTGAGTTGTTGTGTGGGAGTTCTCATCCCCTCAGACATATAAAAATAAGTTTAAGGGCCATGTGGGATAATAAGCACCCAAGATATCTGGTCAAATCATCAAATGTTGTGGCATTATTATATAATTCAATGAATAACCCAAAAAAAAAACCTTTAAAGAAAAAGGATCAGAAATAAAATGCTTAGGATTACACCATTGAAATAATCTAGCTGTGATTTTATATATTTCGCCCTTATCGTTAATGATCGTTCGTTAATAATCGTGTGGAACTTGTTTTTATCCCCTCGAATATAAGGAAACAAATACAAAGTCAAGTGTGGCAATAAGCCTCTTTGACATTGTTTGGATCCCAAATTCGTGCCTCAGTGAGTATGTAATTTCAAGGATTCAGCGTTTAAATATTCTTCACTTGTCGAATGTAAAAGTGACTTTTCTATTCTTATTAAATAAAAAAATAATAATAAGAAAAAAGACGAAGCCCAAAAATTGGGAAAACTTAACCCAAAGGAAAAAGGGAATAGACTCTTAATATTCAGGAATATATCCGAAAACCAAATCAACAATTAAGGTTAGTTCCAAATATTTCAAAAGGGATAAAAGAGAAGTATTCAAGAATAAGAATGTTTTTTAGGCAAAATCTGATTTCAAAATACAAAAATAGTAATAAAATCAAAGCAAACAAAAATTAAGAGAACTAAAATCAGAATGAAGAAAATCATAAATTCAAATCTAATCAAACGAGAAGTAAAAAAAATATATAGAAAAATTTTTCCTTTTGTTAAAAAAAATCCAAATAGACCCAGAGCGAAAATTAAAGAAAGTCCTTTAAATAAACACACAAAAAAAAAATCATAACGAATCAGATTAAACTGAAAAAAAAGATGCAGAAAGAAAAGAAAATCGAAAAAGGGAAAACACAAAATCGAAGATGCAAAGAAAGTAAAAATTAAATTCACTCTGGACAAATCAAAACATGCTAATCAACTTCTAAATTCGTTTTATTTGTTAAGGGAAAATTAAGTTTTATTTTCTTTATCTTTTCACCAAAAAAAATAATAACAATAAGAGCATGGTCACTTAAAATAGAAAACAAAAAAAATAAAAATCACAAGACCTAAACAAAACAAAAACACAAAAATCACAAAATCTAAAGAAAAGAAAAAACAAACAAAAGGGAAGAGGAAAGAGTAAAATTAGTTATGTATTTTGCAAATAAAACAATACCTCAACTAACCTAAAATTTGTTTTGTTTGCAAGAGCATAAATAATTTTTTTTTACTTTGTCTCTTTCTAAAAAATAAAAAAAATAAAAAAATCCAACAAACAAACAAATAAAACAAAAACAAAAACAAAAAAATAAAAAATAACACAAAAACCAAAAAATCATAAAACCTAAAGAAAACAAAAACAAAACATCAACCCAAATCTACCGTTGACCGAACTACGTGGACTTTGATCCCTTTTAGAGGGTACGTAGGCCCTAGGCTTTTATCCTAGGTCAAGTCCGCCTTTGTAAATAAAATTTTTGTTCAATTTTCATTTTCTTAACTTCTTTTATTTGATTTTGTTTTCTAGTTTCATTTCCTAATTTTCTTTTTCCTTTTTTAACTTCATTTATGTTATTTCTGTTTCTTATTTTGCATGTGATTTGTTAAGGGGAATTAAAATAGGATAGAGGCCATATTAATCTTGCACAACTAACTTAGGGTAACCGTTTTTGGTAACGGGTGTTGTGGGGTGCCTAACACCTTCCTAACTCACAATCGACTCCCGAATCTATTTTCTGGTTCGCAGACCACCTTTTCTTTGATATTCCAAATCAAAAGGTTTTTTTTCAAAATTTTACCTTTTCAAAAATAAAAATTTGGTGACGATTCTACTTTTTTTTACTTTATATTATAAATTTGATTTCGATTTGGCGCCGCGCGGTCGCATTTTTGGGTGTGACATATATATAATATTTTTGTGTCACATTTCTTGAACTGTTCATAATATGATTATTATTTTTTTTGGGCAATTTATGTGTTTTTTTCCCCTAATTGCGAACCCCACAACTTTATAGCTGCCACCACTAGCTTAGGCGTATAATTTGCATTTTTTTCAATGTATTAAACGGTATGTGGGAGGTTTTAAATGTCAAGTATGCTAATCAAAGAATCAATATACAATCTAGGCAAAAAATAAAATAAATAAAGTACAATTTTTTTTTAGAAAATACAAATCAATTTGAACTTTTATTAAATTTTTTAATCAAGTAATCCAATTCACTATTATTTTATTTTATTTTATCTCATGCTTTGTTTGATAGTTTGTGACTTTCCTTTGTTTGGTTTATATTCTTAAGAAGGGCAGGAAAAGATGGCTGTGGGTTCCACACAATTTTTGCACTGTCAACAATCTGTCAAAAAGGGTAGGGGAGGAAAGAAACAAAAAAGAAATATTTTTTTTTTTGCTGATATCTCCACATAAATAATTCAAGATAAATGAAAAGAAATTATAATTTAATTATAAATAGAAAAGAAGTCTTATAATAAAGTAATTTAATATCTTATATATATATATATATATTTTTTTTTTTCTTTCTATGATATCAAATAAACATAGTTCCAGAAACTTCAGACTTACTTCCCTGGTTTCCTTTTCAAATTATTCTTACTACGAGGTACTTTAGAACAACCAGCTAAGAAATAAGAAATGCAAAGATGCTTGGGTACCAAGATGTGTCAACACAATCGTAGTCTTGCTCAGTAGTAAGGCAAAAAGAATTTTTTTTCCTTATTTAAAATTGGGATTAGTTTCAATTTTTTTAAATATATTTTTATTACTTTTATTTTACATATCTATAAAAAATTTTAATGTCTTTTTAATTGCAAACATCATTCATATTGTTAACAAAATTAGCCTAACTATCAAACACGTTGCCACTAAAAGATGTAAACATAGATGAATTTTACCTAACTAAACCTAAAACTGACTTTATATTGTATTTTCTAACCTAAACCTGCATTATCTCTCTCAATAATTAATAGGTAAGGTATTAGACCAATACTTACTTTGACAATGTAATATTTACGTTGACATTATGTGATAGCCATGTGTTTGACATGTCAACTAATGTTGTAAACAATTTGAATAGCGTTAGTTATATTAACAATTTTTATAAACACATAAAAGTGAAATTATCATAAGAAAAATAGTTGAAGACTCTAAATTTGAGAAATGGTAAAACTGACATATTCACTGTGTTAACAAAATTTGCTCTACCTTTCTATTAAAAAGAAAATGTAGACATGCATATTCACTGTGTTAACACTTTTTCAGTCATCTTTATTTAAAAATAAAAGTTAAATAAATGCAAAAAAGTCAGTGTTAGTATATATCAAGAGCTTATAATATTCTGGAAGTTGACTTTAAAATCGTTAATCATGTAGTAACACAGTACTAATGCATTCTCAACTCTAAATTTTCCGAACCAAAAAAAGTAGCACTACTAAATTAATTTAAGACTTTTGAATGTGAATGCTAAATCGAACTTCGAAATAATATGCACGAAGAATCAGTATCTTGTAAAACTTGTGGTTAATCTTTGAGCCAACTGTACGTGGTTTCACTGTATGGGGGACTAAAAGCAAAAAGATGCTCAAAAACTCACATTTAAAAAAAAAAAAAAAAGCAGAGAGAGAGTAATGGAAAAAGAGAATACGTAGAAATTGAAAGGATTAAATGGAAATGTTATATTTGAGTCACGTCATGTGGTGCTGGAAAGGACTGAACTTTAATGTAGAGGAATATATACTTGGAGTCGGTGGATTTGCTGATGAGTGTACGTAGCTTAGCATAATTTCTTAATTATGTACCTGAGATCTACCGAAAGCTTAAGCCTGCGATCTTTAATGCTGGGTTTTATATATTCCATTCAAATCAGAATAATTAGCTACTTTTAGTTCATGTTATTGTTAGGAACTCCACCCATATATTCAGTTTTTCAAGTAGGGTTTGATTTTGCTAATATTGGAAGATATGTAAATCAGAAGATCAAAAGTAAAGCTTATCTAGTGAGGCTCTTTTTAAGATCTGTTTGATAGATAGAAAGTTAAGATAGAAATAAAAATAGAAAATAAACAGATAATTTTGTAGATAAGAAATATTTATAATATTCTTATTTTAAATAATTAAATAATTATTATTAGAGAATATTAAATAATAATTGAATAATAATTATAAGGGTAAATTTATAATTTTCTTTATATTTCCTTCACCTTTTCCTTATCTTTCCTTTTTTCCAGATAAACCAAGCGGCCCTTAATTGTTTCTTATCTCATACGTAAACAATTTTGCTCAATCTTTCAATGTATAAATTAAGTGGAAATTACATTTCCAAGTGGTTTGTCGAATGGAGCATCATTAAAGGGAGCTAGTAATTCTTGACGTAGGGAGTTTTTTTTTTTTGGTAATTCAGCTTATTAAAATTAGATATAACATGTTAATTGTAAGTAGTATGTTATGTAAAAGAAAAAAATCGAAATTTATTTTTAATATATTTATATATTTATTTATAATTAATTTAGCTTATTTATTTTTAATCAAAATTTTATTTAAAAAAAATTAAATACACAATATGGATGTTGTCACATGAAAATATAGAAGTAGTATTAATAAGGAAAAATTGTAAATATAATTTTTATATCTTTAGTATTAAATTATTTAATAATAATATGATAAGTATATAATTTTTAATTAGCAGTTAATTTTATGATCTTTATAATTCATCATCACATAATTATATTTTTAAATTTTTGTGCATATATTATCATTTTATTAAACAATTTAATAATAAAAATATAAAAAATGATAGCCAAGCGCTTAATTCTATTAGCAACTTGGAGTACATCATCACATATAGAAGAAGATGCTCAATCTAATAGAGTAGATAGCGATCCAGAGTGTGATCAGCCCAATTATAGCCCAATCCAAATCTGAACACGGAGATTCTCGCGTGGACTTCATTAGTTTATATATATAAAATTAATTTAGTAACTTTAATTAAATCTAACTATTAAGATTGAGGTTCAATACAAGTACTGAATGTATACTTAAAAAAAAAAAAAACTCCCCAACTTCTTTCCTTTCCTTTCTTTTTTTTCTAAATAATAACTATTTATCAAGGATTCGAATCCAATAATTTTTTGTCATCTAAAAAGTTGAGATTTCATAATTATTTGGTGGCTTCAGTTTACCGTTATATTTTATCGATTTTTATTTTTTATATTATTTATTTTAATCTTAATCTATTAGTTATTTATTGAATGTTAAATATCTTATTTTATTTAATTATATTATATTTTTATTTTATATCTATTAATTATATTATCCTGATTAGTTAAGTTATTAATATAATTATTATTTTATCAATATAATTAATACTATATTATTAAATAATCCAATAATTATCATTCCTTCTATTAATTGAATTGCAATCAAACTAGCCGAATACAATACAAAAATAATATTTTATTTGTATTTTGTATATGTTTTTTATTGTGTGTTATATATTTATTTATTTTAATATTTTTCATAGAATTATTTTAATATTTTGATACAAAAGCAAAATAGTCAGAAAACTTGAATGCCTCTGATCTTTTTTTTGCATGGCTTCAATGTGTCAATGGCTAACCCTCTTCTAGACAATTGGTGATGAGTGCTTCACCAATAATAGTAACTCAGAAAGGCTTATATACACTAAACCATAATAAAGGATCCTGCATTAATTTACCATTGTTTTCCAAAATCCGATACAATTCAATTGAAAAATGCCAAACCATAAGCGTTGATGCCTCAAGCTTTAACATACATTGGAAAATTAATTAAACCCTTTCCATTATAGCCAAAAACGACCATAAATAGCAATAAAAATCCAATATTAGAAACATTAATTAAAATCTCTGTCTCTGTATTATATATAACAAACCTCTCTAATTTCCTCTCGAAAATCAGAGAGAAGAAGATACCACTGAACGATATGGGCCGTCGGAAGATCGAGATGGAGATGGTGAAGGACAGAGGGTCGAGACAGGTGACTTTCTCGAAGCGCCGGCACGGGCTCTTCAAGAAGGCGAACGAGCTAGCGGTCCTGTGCGGCGCCGAACTCGCCATTGTGGTGTTCTCCCCAGGTGGCAAGCCCTTCTCCTTCGGCCACCCATCCGTCGATGCGGTGGCTCACAGGTTTCTCCACCACGCCGCCAAACCGCCTTCTTCTTCTTCTTCTTCTCGGAAGAATGCTTCTGGAAAAGTGGAGAAGCTGAATAAGCGGCTGGTGAATCTGACGAAGCAGCTCGAGGTGGAGAAGAAGAAGGGTGAGATGCTGGACAAGGCCCTCGATGAGAAGAAGAAGCTCACGTGTCCTGATGAGTTGGGTGAGCTTGAGAAATGGAAGCAGTCGCTGAAGAAGCTTGGGGATGATGTGAAGCTGCGCGTGAGAGAAATGGAAGCGGCGTCGTCTTTGCTGATGCTTGCACAAAAATTACATGTCAAGAAAGACAATGGTTGCTAAATTTGCCTTAGCCTGTGAGTGGTGGTCAGAAATGGAAACTGAAAGATCTGGGTTCTTTTCTATCAGTCTTCTGTGCTCAAAGAAGGAAAAGAATTTCTAATATGGAAACTACTTGCTTGCCTTGGAGTTTGGATTTTTTTTTCTTTTTAATTTTTTTTTGCCTATTTTGTAAAGAGATAAATGGAAGTTCCAATTGTTTAAAATTTTTTATTGTAAAATTTTTATAAAGTTTTAAAAAAATTGAGTAAAAAAAAAAGAATCCTAAACTCTAAATCTTATATATATTTTTATTTTTTGTGTCATTTTTTTAACTCTAAAAAAATTTATAATAAAAAATTTTACAAGATAAAGAAAAAAAGGATTCAAACGAACTTGTCTGGGCTGATATAATGCAAAATGTGTTTGTTAATCTTTGTTGTCCATTACGCGCAATCAGAGTCATCCGTTTAGCTCTTCAAGGCTGCCTTAATGCTGCATTTCTCCATTTCGTCTCCCTCGTGTGTTTCTTCATTTGTTCATCATCCTTTGCTTCGGTTTAGCCACCGTGAAAGAGAGATAGAGAGCCCTTGTGTTGGTCTCATTCTTATGGCGCTTCCTTGCAATTCCCATGCATGGTAATGCTCTCAAAAGTGGATCATCTGGGTGTGATGTGCTCAAATGCCAAAAGAATAACACCAACAAAAATTCATAGAATTAATTCATAAGTTTCTTTTTGTTGGGAGAGCAGGTTAAATATTTTCCATTAGCTTGCCCACATTATTTTCTTTACTTTTAGGTGTTATGCTCGGCTGTGCTAGGGTACAAGGAGTGCCCTAATGATCAAAACTAATATCTAGACAGATTAACAAAAAAGTTGAGCTAGATTTTAATAACCCTTTGTAATTCATTCATTCTTTCAATTTTTCATTTTCTTTGTTTGAAACCAAGGCAAAAAATTTTGGCCAATAAAAGACCTTCTGCTTCTATTCAATAATAACTGTACGAAAAATTTGAGCAAGAGGCCTTTGGAGAAAACTGGAAAATCACATAAAATTCTGAGGTAGAACAAATATAATAATAATTATAATGCTCCTTTGAAATCACAAGGGAAGAGAAAACACCTAAGAGCCATCTAAAACAATTCAAGCCATAATCACATGCATCCAAGTGATCTAGGTGCACCATTTTCTGAACCCCGAAGTTAGCAATGACCTCATTATGCTTGTTAGTATCATTGTTATATGTTCAAAAGAAATCATCAAGACCTCAGGGCCCAATCCCAGACCACATAGGTATTTGAGAAAAGTATGAAGTCTCTCAATCAATGAGTAATTAATCCAAGGTTTATGTTAGTCTTCCAACAATCAAAAGAAGAATAAACATCAGTATTTTTGTCTTTTTCCAACAAACAAATTTCCAAAGCTTCAAATGAGAAGAATACGAAGTAATCAAAATTACCTGCTGGTAGATTTCAGCTGCTCCTCAACTCCTTGAATTTTTTTTTTTCATGTTTTCAAAAGAGAAGACATGCACTGAACAATATTCTTCAGTAGACCCTTTTATTGCATATACCATTGGTTCTTCATGTTCCCTCTCTCCCTTTTAAAAAAAAAAATTTTGTCTTCAACAGTCTAAATGCATTTTATTAACCAACAAATAAATTTATTAAAACACCACAAATTATAATATTCTACAATCCTTCATTTTAGATTCCTAAAGCTGCTCTTATAAAACTTAGATTTTTCTACAATGATACTCTATCTTAATTGAGACGTACAGAGTAAATTGTTGATTAGTTAGCAAATGCACCAAAATTTCAAACAAAAGTTGACACCAATTGTGATTAAATGAAAGATTTCAGCTTACAAGGTCCTTCCTTTCCAACCTACATTCTTTGCTGCCAAAGTAAAATAACTTGGCAAACTTTAAATGCTTTTGTTGATTCAACTATGTCCAAAACAAAATGGAGCTTAAACCCACACTATATTTAGATATCACCCTTGGCTTCAACTCCACGGGAATTGCAGGGAAACACTATAAGAATGAGACGAACATAGAGGCTATGTATCTCTCTTTTATAGTGGCTAAACTGAAGCAGAGGATAAAGAACATATGAAGAAATGTACAGTGAAGACAAAATGGAGAAACGCAACATTAAGGCAGCTTTGAGGAGCTGAACGAACGACTCTAATCACACGTAATGGACGGCTGAGATTGACTAGCACGTTTTGCATTATATCAGCCCAAAACGAAGTCGTTCCGTTGCTGCGCACCTCCTGCGAATCCTCTGTGATACGCAGAGGATCTGAACCCAATAATAATATAATGTGGAAGTTTGTGACGAATGATTAATAAGTAATATTGTTAATGGGAAAACTATTTTGATTTTCATCTTTTTCAGAAAGTGAAAATTGTTCTAAATATGAAATATGTAAAAGGAGGTTGCACATATCTACGATCACTCGTCTGTGAATAAAATTGATTATGCTTTTTAAAGGTACAATCGAAAGAGATTGGACGATTGAAGTAATGCATGTTCTGCGTGAAGATAACAGACATGTTGGCCTCCTCATTAAAGGTCTTTTTGAGAATTTATTATTGGTTTTTCATCTCTCTTTTTTTTAATTGTTCCGATACTTTGCTTCCTTGCGGTTTGAATTTTTTTTTTTACTCAATTTAGATATAGTTTCATAAATTTTTACTATCAAATTTTTAATTAAGATATAATAAACATTTAATTTAATTAAAAAATTATATCATTATTTATAAAAATTATACATTTATTATATTTTAATTAAAAAATTATACATTTATCATGTTTTAATTAAAAAAATTAACAATAAAAATATAAAGAATAATATAAAATTTTTCAACTTTTTTTCTCTTATCCAAAGAAAAAAAACTGATTATAAATCATATTTGAAATTAAAAAAAATCTATAGTTTATGATGTAATAAAATTAAGTATTTTTAAATGTTTCTAATTTTTAAACTGAAAGAAAAGACATGTATTCTCTTTAAAAGTTGTGCAATATTTAATGGTCCACTTAATCGTAGCTAGCTTTATAACAACTGCAAGGTGATATTCAAAATTAGAAACATTTATTAATTGCCAGTTTCAATTTGCGATGCAGCCCGAGCGAGCTTTTCGGTGATGATGTTAAATTTCCGAGAATATATGTTTTTTAATTATTATATAATTAATTATTAATATAAAATATTGTTCTATTTATTTTGATAAATTTATTATTATAATTATATTTATTAATTACATAAAAATTAAATTATTTTTTAAAAATTATTAATTATTAAATAAATTAATATTTTAAATAATTAGTTAATAAAATATTATTTTATATATTTAATAATCAATTATATTATAATTAAAAAAAGCATCACTTTTTATAAACATATATAGTTTCCTTTAAAAAAATGTAGTTGTCAGTCCTGAAAAAAAAGTTGCAATTATCTAAATTTTAAAATTTAAAAATACACTAGTTAACTTTTGAAAGATGTGTAATTTAACTTTGGAGTACTTAAATCTTAAAAGTACATAATTCGCTGTTTAAAGTTTTTTTTTCCATGCTTTAAGAACCATGAGCAGCGGGTCTAAAATTTTTAGAAAATTGAATTATATATTTCTTTGATTTAAACATTAAATAATTAAAATATACATCTTTCAAAGATTGAATCTTAAATTTTTAAAATTTTACAGGCTAAATATTTAAACTATTTAATTTTTAAGGAAACAACTTTTTAATATATATATATATATATATATTGGTTTTGTTAAAAAAAAAAAGTTGGTGGTTTTAAACGTAATATCTAACTATATTGTTCTGTAGCGAGACAGATCTCAAAATAAAAATAAAAAAAGCTCTGATAACTATATTTTTAAAAAACAAAAAAATTGAAAAAATTATAATCGAACATGTCAAGTTAAAAATATTTATATTAAATAATTTTAAAATTTAAAATTATTCTAAAGAACTTAATAATCTAAAATTTAAACTATTTAAACCATTATAATTTAAAATCTTTCAATATAAGTATTTTTAATGTGATGACTTCAACTATAATTTTTTGAAAGGATATTTTCTAAAAAAATTACATAGGGTAGCGGTTTTCCAACTGAATACCAAGACAAAGATTCTTGTCGTATAATATTGCCCAAACGTCTGAAGGTTATCATCTTGATGGTACAAATAAAGTAATAAATATTTGCCCCCAAAAAAAAAAGTAATCAAATATATAAAACACTTTTATATCATAGTCCATTGTAATTGTTTTTTGGATAAACATTGTACATTGTAACTACGAATAATGAGCGATATTCATTTGAGAAGGTTGAAAATGAAATCCTAAAAAATGTGCAAATTTGGTGATAACTTGTTAAAATTCAAAATATTGTCAATTAACAACCATAAAATTACAACTGTAACAATAATACAGCTTGTACTTCATCTCTCAAATTCATATTAATAAATTCACGAAAGCAAGTATTGCTATTGTTAACTAATATTGAAAATTTATGAGTATTTTTTTTTTTTAGTCATTGAAAATTTATCAGTACCTAATCCTGATGGATAGGGTTGCCAAGCCAGTGATATACTCCCAACACAAAACTCAGCTATGGTCAGGCAGGAATTTTGAGAAAACCATCCATGTATTGACAAACTTGTATTTTTTACTCTGTACCTTTGTATGGTAGATGTTATGTCTCTTAAATAAAGAGTTGGCCTGTTTCATTTAAAAAAAAAAATTATTATTTTTAACACTTTACCTACTGCGTATAACAAATGACTTGGTTACAAGTACCTTACTCATTTCTGTAGCTTGTTCTCTATGAACCTTTCATTCTTTTTTCCCATTATTTCACTCTTGAATGACTAATCTTATGAGTGTGCAGAACTTCTCAATTTATTTAAATCGAACAAACCCAAAAAAAAAATTAATAATTTCGGTCAAGTTTGGAAGGATTAAAGGATTTGCGGGTGAAATTTTATGTAAAAATTGAATTCATTTGATTTAGTTAAGCCTAAAGATTTAAAAAGAATGTAATATAAATAAGTCAAGATAAGCATAATTTGTGACATAATCCCCTCAAACCAAACTAACTTGACCCAAACAAATCCTAAAGTGCTCACTCTACCGTTAGAAGAAACATTATCGAAGGGGTCCAGAGTGAAGCCTCTTGATCAATGAACTCAAACCACAGTGAGTAACAAATCCCCCAATTAATTCGGGAGCCAGTATCTTGGTCTGGGGTGCCCAGGTTCTTCACACACTTCCACTACCTTCCCTTCATTTTTCGAAACCATTATAGGGGTATCTTTTTAGGGTACAGTACCACACAACCCCACACACTTTGACCTTATAACCAATTCAAGTTCAGGTATATATCAACTCCTTCTCTTGCATCTTTTTTTGGGTACAGTACCAACCATAGGGATTACACGTGTTTAGATGTTAAACAAAATGTATGTGCTGGTTTCTGATGAAAATTCTTTCTCTTACAAAACAAATAGGCCTATCTTATTTCCACCCACGTCAAATTCAAATCCATCATTTCCTATCTACATTGTACCTCTCATAATTCCTACGGCACCTTCTTAAATTCCTTTAAATATTGAACGGCGATTCTCCGTCACACGGCTGCTGTGTTCCCAAACAGAGAGGTAGTCCCTTTTTTTTTTTTTTCCAAACGCCTTTGCTGCGTAGTACAACAAACATCTTGTGCAGTAGAGGATTTGTGCGCCTAAATATTAAAACTTTTAATGCTCAAAATATCTGTTTAAATTCACCAATGCAAATATCTGACATTCTGCTTGACTCGGTTACTTCAACTCCCTCTACAGGTGGTTTACAAAACTCAGCAAGAGGCGTAAATTCCTTACCTCCAGGTACTACACCAGCAAAACCTTAATTCTGTCCAAAGCTATCATCCTATGGTCACTAGGTCCAGGACTGGCTATCTTAAGCCCAAGATGTTCTTTGCCACAGTAAAGTCAGTCACAAAACCCAAAACTGTAAGGGAAGCTCTATCCAAACCAGAATGGGTTGCTGCCATGACAGAAGAGTACAATGCACTTCTGAGAAACCACATCTGGAGTCTCGTTGAACTAGCACCAAACATAACACCCATTGGCTGCAAACGGGTTTTCAGAGTCAAGGAGAATCCTTATGGCTCAGTGCACAAGCTGAAAGCAAGACTAGTAGCCAAGGGTTTTCATTAGAAAGCTGGCTTGGACAACACTGAGACATTCACACCGCTGATCAAACCTCCAACTCACCATTTCCCTTGCAAAGAATTAGCAACTTCACCAACCAATGTTAACAATGCCTTCTTCAATGGTACCCTCAAGAAGAAGGGTATATGACTCAATCCCAAGATTTTGAGAACAAAAATCCTTAGCTGGTACGCAAATTTCACAAGTCATTTTGTGGCCTTAAACCAGCTGTTGAGCTTGGGTTGACAAACTCAATTGCACCTTGCATCATCTTGGATTTAATCTTGGATTTAATGCTTCTAAGTGTGACTCCTCTCTTTCCATTCAAGAAACACCACAGTACACCCTTTGGATCCTTGTGCATGTTGATGTTATCATAGTCACTAGAAGCTATAAAACAACCATTTCTAAACTAGTTAAAGAACTAAACAAAGAATTTGCGTTGATCTTGTGTTCTCTCAACTATTTCATGGGAGTGCAAGTAAAGAAAACGAAGGATTGGAGGGTTACATCTTTCTCAACAAAAGCATATCAAAGACTTGCTTCATAAAGCAAAAATGGAGAATGACATGCCAATGCATATCCCCATGGTTGCTGGACAGAAGCTCACTGCAAATGATGGAAATCCCTTTAAAGACTTGCAACACTACAGGTCCATTATGGGTGCTTTGCAATATGTTACTCTAACAAGACCTGCGTATCACTTGGTGTAAATAAAGTCTGTCAGTACATGCAATCTCCTAGAGCACACTGGAAAACGGTCAAAAGAATCATGGGGTATTTGAGTGGTACACTTAATTATGGCTTTCACCCAAGAAGATCACCTAAGCTAGAAATCATTAGTTTTTGAGACTCAAACTGGGCATCAGACCTTGACGACAGGAAGTCCCCCTCAGGTTGTTGTATCTTCATTGATTCTAACATAGTAACTTAGAGCTCCAAAAAGCAAGCAACAATGTCCAAGTCCGGCAGTGAGGCCGAATACTAAAGTTTGGCAACCACCATTACAGACATCATGTGGCTTCAATCTCTACTTAGTGAATTTGAGATAAATCTAGTTATTATGATAATCTCAGCACTATTTTATTAAGTACTAACCCCTTATTACATGCTAGAACCAAGCATCTTGAGTTGGATATGCACTTTGTCAGAGAAAAAGTCATTTAGAAGCTTGTTGATGTGCGGCGCATTCCTTTCCATGAGCAAACAACTTACATCTTCACTCACGATCTGTTTGATACATAAAAAGATAAGTATGAAAATGAAAATGATAAAAAAAAAGATAATTTTATAGATAGAAAATTACTATAATATTTTTATTTTTAATGATTGAATAATAATTAATAGATAGTATTAAATAATAATTGAATAATAATTAAAAGAATAAAATTAAAATTTCTTTTTCCTTTTCCATTTCCCACCGGATACCAAAGATGCCATAAGTATCGGGTTCACAGTTTCCATTTTCGAGAAGCAAGCTCAGAGTATAAGATTAATCTACCCTGAACTTGAGGCGGGATGTAGGTGTATGTGTTGATACGAGTATTCAATCAATTAGGATGTTATATAAGTATACATACTAGTATGAATATTCAATCAGCTAGGATGAGCTGTAATAGTTATGTATATTGGAGAGTTGGTTTCAGATAACTGTTACCTATAAGCACTATACAAGCCACCGTTCAGTTTAAGCTATCAGTGAAAATCACTTGGCATCCATTCCCTAAATGCTCCTCCATCACCCATCTGGTAATTCCATCGTACTCTGTGACCTCAATACCAAGAAGTTCAAATCAGATTGCTCTAATCGTAATGCAGTTTTTGTGATTTTCGGCATTCTCGCGGTCCCGAAAGCCACATAAGCCGCTGAATCTTTGTCTTTTTGGTCCAGCCATTCTTTGATTTCCAACCAGTTTTCGTCGGTTTCTTAATGGACTCCACCGTTAACAAACAAAGCAAATGGCATTACGCCCACAGGAATCACTGGTTCATTCAAAATCTTGGAGCAGAGGTTCAACCATTTGCTTTCAAAAGTCCAAGCAATCTCCGGAGTCTCCTTTTCGTAAAGTTGTAGTAAGTTCATGAGTTTCTCCAGCTCATGGGGTTGAATTGCTATAATGGAAGGGAATGGAATCCACTTGGGAAGGACAATGAATCCCTCCGGAATCGCTTGTGACCAAAGAAAACTGTGTTCCAAGAGCGACAGGTACAGAAGAAGGCATGGCAAAGCTCAACCTTGGATGCTATCGGAGGCATCCAGCAAAGTCATGGAAAATCCAATCTGGAACCGAAGCTTCGAGAAGCAATGGAATCTCTGAGACGGTCGTATGCTCTGTGAAGGAAAACGATCTTATATTGGGAAATGTCCATGGTGGACTCTACTAGCGTGTTTGGTTTTGCAATAAAAAAGTTAAAAATACCATTTGTCCAATCATAATATGTAGAAACAACAATCTATTACTTCGTCTGAAACGTAATTTAAGAAACGCACCCATACAAACATGCTTGTAGGAGGTCAGGATCATATCTATGGGGTTGGCAGTTGAATAAAGAATATTTATTAGCCTTTGAAACTGGTAATGAGACAAACGCTGTCTAAGATATTTTTGCCGCATACCTCAATTCTAAACTGGAAAAACTATAACTTACTAAATGAATACAGAATACATGGTAAACCACAGTTTCAAAATCTTGTGGTTCAAAGTCAAAACCATCTTTTTTATTAAAAAAAATCACCTAAAATTTCATATGACGGAGAACTAGAGCATCTATTTCTTTGTCATACTTATCATTCATCAAAGCCTCTAGGCGTAGCTGATTTGTCTGAATGAGAAATAAATATAAATGTAAAAGTAATGCATAAAAGCATTTCATACAAAGATTGATAAAAAGCTAGCTGTGCCCAGACCTCCTCAGTTCCAAGAACCTTCTTCAATTAGACAACAATTTAATAGACATCAAATGTTCGTCCACCAAACTTTATTGGCTAACCATAGCATTGATATATATATGAATATGCTCAACTACTGAAACTTTCTTGTAGGTGTTCCTGTTCTTAATCCGATGCCAGTTACTGAAAAGGCAATACACCACAGTTAATGCTACTAATAAACCACACAGCCATGTCTCGTGGCTTTTCATCGTATGGGAAACATGAGCATTTTAACTCCTAGGTAAAGTGGCACCTCATAAGTTATAATGAAACTTAGGCGAGTACACACCTTTCAGGAATGAACAAAAAGAGTAAGGAATTGTGCTTTATAAAACAGAAATCTTCGATCAGTTTTTGCCCAAGGGTCCAAAAGCTTGAGGGGGCCATAACTAGGGACAAAATAAACAGAAGATTAGAGGCGAAAAACAGAAGAGAAAAAGAGAGGGAAAATTAATAAAGTGATGGCAGATTGGAACTCACCTTCCAGAACACCTTGCCATGAAGATGACCACAAGGAACAGGACCAAATTGTCTTGAATCAGTGGAAGCGTATATGTTATCTCCCTGTACCCAAATGTGTCCCTTGGGAACCTAAGGAGGAGAGGCAAACATTCAGCAAACAAAATCTCTGTAAACCATTCAGGAAGAAACAAATTAACAAATGTCGAATCCCACTGAACCAAAAGTTCAAAACAATCGAAATAACAAACCCACTCTTAAAATAATCAAGCTAAAACTATGCACAGTCCAAAAGATCAGCTAGAATAATCCTTTTAAATCAAAACACATTCGCCAAAAAAAAAATCAATTCAAATTGAAAAATGTTTATGAGAAATTATGGTACCACAACAGTCTCGCATTTATCACTGTTCTTAGGATCAACAACGAATGTGACACTATCACCCTCCAATCCAAGCAAGCGCTTGGTAACCAACTTTCGAGGGTTCTGAGGTGACCGCACAATGACAATATCCCCGCGCCCAACTTTACCAAACCGGGCAGAGATCTTTTCGGTCAATACAAAGGTAGTCATAGGACCGACTGTCGGAAGCATGCTAGGACCATAGATCTGCACAATTGGACCAGCTCCTTTGCTGTTCTTTATTGTGAAATAGATTCAAACAAAACAAAAGGGAAGAGCGAGAGAGTACTTACAAGAGCAGCGCCCATGAGATAGTCGCTAGTGACGTGAAGAAAACAGAAGCACTTTGCAACCGAGAATGCTAGATCCCATCCTTCTTTGGCAAAGACTCCAATTTGCCCCAAATTTCTCAACCCCATCACTGCCCTCTTTCCCTCTCTCTGAGTAACAAGCCCAGAAATTTTTGTCTATGCAGAAGATGAGAGATTCGTTCACCCTCAACAACAGACCAAGCACACTTGAGGACTCTGGCGGCGGAAGAACATGGAATACGGTGAACTCCCACACTCACGGCCGCGTTGAAGGGGACACTGGTATCGGTCTACGGTGACCTTCCACACTCACGGCGGCGCCCTAGCAAGTGAGGGACACATTAATGCCTTTCTAATATTTTTCATTTTTATATTTGTTCTTTGAATAAATATAGTTAAAAATATTATTATTATTTTTTTCGTTAAAAAATTATTTCGCTGATGGTGGAATAGAATTTTTTTTAATCTAAATCTCTCAATTTCTGAAAGAAAAATGAATTATTTTGAATATATTTTAACTATTTAAATTATCTAAAAAAATAAATAAATTACATTAAAAAATTTTTTAGATAATTTAGGTAACTAGAATTTACTTAAAATGATTTATTATGAGACAATCAAAATTAACTCTAGGCGTCTATTATATTATAAATTTTTAATATAATAACCATTCTTCAAAAGAATTGATAATATATTGAAGTATGATTATTTATATAATAAATTTAGAAAAAATAGTAAATAAAGTAAAACGGTAGTTACTATTTTTCCGTCTTGCTCGTTCCTGCATGCAAGTTAGAGGACAGGTGGTTGAAGGTGGGTTAAGTATAATAAGGTTGGAAGTGGGATAAGAAAGAAAATTGTGGAAGGAAGCTGCAACTCCTTTGTTTGGTATGCATAAATGAATGGGGATGGAAAGGAGACGATTGGAAGGGGGAAAAAAAAAAAAAAAAGATTGTGAGACTCACCTATATTCAATCTGTCATCGTTAGACGAAAAGGGATATAAAACATGAAGAAATCAAATTATTTTTTAATTTTTTAATATAAATGGAAAGCAAATGGAAAGTCAGAGGATTATGGAATGAGTGGCATTTCTTTCGTTCCTTCCTTTATTTTTTTAATATTAATATTTATTTTTACTTAATTAAAGCCAATATATTTATTAACGATACAATGTTTGATCTAAAACAAGCAAAACTTGCATCAACAGTGAAAACATACATCCTGCGTTGTAAAATTATGTAATGTCAAAAAAAATTATCCATTACCTTCACCACATTTTACTTTCTAAATCCAGTATACCAAAAGAGCATATTGGAGCTTAGCCATGTTTTAGAAACTAATACAACACAGACATAAAATCTGTTTGATTCTATTCTATTTTTACTGTTTTTAAAATAGAGATTTTTTAGAACAAATTTAACAAATTAAAAAATCTATTTGAATTATTATTTTAAAAAACTATAATTTTTTTATTTTACAAAATAAAAATTACAAAACATCTAAAAAAATGTTTTAATTTTTCTATTTTTAAAAATATAATTTTATTTTTTTATTATACAAAATACTTTATTAAAAACACATTATTAAATAATTTTTTTTTATTTTTTTATTCTTAAAAACAAAAAATTATACTTAAAACAAAAAATCAAACCGATCATAATTTTTTAACAATTTTCTCATGTCATAACTGATAAGCTATAATAAGAATCTTTATTATTGAGGTACAAATTTTAGTAACGTGCAGTCCACATGACAAGAAAAGTCATATGTACTTGTGCATATTGGACAATTAAGAATTAATATTTTTTACACAATATATAATTGCATATTCATGACTGCATAATAATTATTTTCTTTATGAAATATAATAACTATTATTTTAGTGTATAGTTCTATTTAAATTTATTTATCAAATTATATTATATACATTTGTGCTTTGATAACTAATTATAATTGAATTAGTCTTTAAAATATTATTTGTAGTTAAACGTTAAAGTAAATTATATAGATCTTCATCTTATTTTTAAAATATATACTATAATCTAATTTTAAATTATTTTGATTAAAATGCCGTCTATGAAAAATATGAAAAAAAGGTGTTTTAGTTTTAAAAAATATGTATTTAGATTAATAAAAGGCATTTTAGTTTAAAAAATTAAAATTAGATTAAAATATAGAAAAAATTTTATTTAAAAAAAAATTCGTGTAATTTCAATAAAACTAAGAAAAAAAAATCTAATAATTTACTCCAAAATTTATGAGTAAGAAGTTCTAGCATATATTAGTTGTGAATATTTAAATGGGTAGGTTATATGCACTACTTTGATCAGTCAAACAATATAATTTGGACAAGAAAACCACTGTTCCTCAATCAGCATGCTGAATAATTAAATAAATGTAGTAGAATTTATCATATTCCTTTTGTTGTCTTGAAGGAAAAAGAAAAACTATTATTCTGGTACATGTGAAACTTTAACAAAATCAAGGAAGTTCATTTTTTTTTTTTCGCCAAATGGAAGTTCAATTAAATCATTGCAGGTTTTGGATTTTCTCGCAAGGTTTAGCCTGTCTTTTTTCTTTTCATGCTATCCTTCCAAAGTTATGACAATATAACATATTTATATTTTGATATCTTGTATTATGTGTTATAATATCTAAACTAAGGTGTAGGTAATTGGTATTTCCTTGCCCATTAATTTATTGACTTTGGTATTAAATATATATATATATATATATATACATACACCATACAGTTCCATGTATCTATTATAACCCGCACGATGATTTAAAATTTGTTGGTAGCCCTTCATTCCAAGCACTTGAGGAGGAAAAGAAACACTGAAATATTTTCCTTTTAAAAGATTCAGAGAACCCAATGGTCTGCCCGGGCATTTGGTCTAGTGGTATGATTCTCGCTTAGGGTGCGAGAGGTCCCGAGTTCAATTCTCGGAATGCCCCAACTTTTTCACTTTTCTTCAACGTATCAAATTCATTAGTTAAAACACCCATTCTTACACCTTTTTAACTTTTTCTTCAATGTATCAAATTCATTACTTAAAACGCCCAATCTTACAGATACTGATAAGAGACTGATAAAATCTAAAACCAAGTTTAACATATTTCATTATTAAATTAACAGCTATATATAAAACTAGATCTTTATTCTTCATGTGAGTCATTCATTCCCACTAGGCATAATAGCAGCCACTGTAACCTGCAGTAAAATCAACTGGTTCACTTCAGAATCCAAAAAATAAAACCCAGATTGTAGAAGACAGATATTTTAAAAAAAAAGGGGGGGGGGGTTTACTTGGGTCAGAGACAACAACAAGAGCAGAAGCAGTGAAGTCACAGTTCCAGGTTTTTCTTCCCATTTCTGCATAGTACTGATTCATAACAACAGAGGCATGGTTTATGAGAGTGTTGGGGAAGAAGCAGGGTCCATCTTCCCGAATCAGGTTGCAAGAATCACCTATGTTATTGCAGGCAAACTCGATGTTAGCTTCCAACTCTGCTTCACTTGCCGACGGCTTTGCCACACACCAGCTCTGCTGGTATTCCTGCTTTCATTTATTTCATCACCAATAAATTCATAACTCTCGTGCATGTAGTACTTCATATATGGTGAATATTTCAACAAAAAAATTTTTAAAAAAATAATGTCTTTTTTACCTCTCCATTGCCAAACTTCATATTCCCACCTGCTCAAGTAAATTTAAAATCACTTAGATATTAGGCCAATCATAATTTTAGTGTGTATATATATATATACATATATAAGGGATGTTTAGGGAAATTAAAAGAGAAGTATGAACATACGAAAATACACTAAAAGCTGCGACTTCAAGCTTATCTCAATTTTAAAATCTATCATACTACTACAGTGCTGATGTGATTGTATTATTATCATAATTAAGAGGTTCAAGAACATAGAAGGGGATATGGAAAAAGGAAGTGGGTATGAAAACCCACTAAACACTAAGCGGTAGCATTTCATTTATTAGCAACTTAATGCTTAATATCTGAAAGGTCAAAGATAAATTATTTAACAATATAAACAAATAAAACATATGAAAAAAGGAAATGAGAAGTTCAATTTAACGGAAAACAAGTGCATAATTAAGTTGAAACCCATATAGGTAAGAACTAATAACCTGAGTTGAAAGAGAGGAGCAGAAGAAAAATGAAGAGAGGTGAAAGTGGAAGTGACTCAGCCATGTGTTGAAAACTTCTAAGTGAAAACAAGCTATAATATTGTGGTTAATTACTCTACTGTTGTGTGATTCTGAAAGGGAAGGGTATATATAGAGGCATACATAATTGATATTTCCAGGGAAAATTTTTTTGTTTCCCAAATAATTAAAGCATTTGATGAATAATCAAGTGGTATCACATGGTGTGGAAGCAGTTAAAATGTTTTGAAAGAATGCCACATCCATACATAGTATATTTGACAATGACTGTCCGTATACTTTCTAAGAATATGAAAGGAAGGTTTTAGGCTTCAGAGTTTGATTTTAATTGGCAAAAGAATCAAGGATGGCCACAATATTCGCCTGTTATCTATCACATTCATATTCAATAATTGTGAAATTATATGAAAAAAAAATTAATTTTTATGTGTGTGTGAAAAAATGATTGGAAAGCTTTCCTATAAAGAATCTTGAACTTTGAATTATTCAATGGCATTGTTTAAAATATAGTAAATTTAATTCGAACAACACAATTTTATTTTTCTTTTAATTTTATTCTCAATGAATGGAAATAAACTAATGAAGGTTTTATTAAAAAAATTTAATTATGTGTTTGCTTGTCATTAAACTATATTGAGGCCCATGTGTGCGTCGTGTTTTTATAATGATTTAAAGTAATAGATAAAAAAAAGCTATCGTTAAATAATTTAAACTGAATGTCAATTAAATAACTTTGTAATTGAATTAATCATGTCTCAAGACCAAAATCACACACCTAAACAATATCACCTGAAAAAAAAAAAAAACATAAACGAACCTAACTAATTATGTCTCTCAACCACACTACATATTTGAAGCTGTTGAGTGCTGAGCCCCAAATTAAAATCACAAATGGTTACTTTCTTAGCAAGAACATGTCATTTTTTTAACACTTTAAGACTCAAAATTTTACCTTTTTTATTTTATTTTATTAAGTTGAGTTTGTTTCACATTTCTATCCTATACAAAAGCCACAACTATATATTTATGACAAATTAACCTACTTGCTTAAGTATGAAATAATGATATTTTTGGAATTTGATGCTATTGATGCCTTGCGTTAGGTTATTATCCCTGTGATTGTACGTGTTTAACGTTTGGGTTCATTTTCAACTGTTTTTTTCAGTTGATTCTTTTAGCTGACGCCTATGGTGTTTTGTTTTTGGGGTGGTTAGTTTTTCCTTCTTTTTATTCTTTGTTACAAAACAAGAAAACATCCATATTCATTCAAAGTTCCAACCTTACAAGGAATCTTTTTTTTTTTTTTTCCACACATACCGAATCGTGTATTACCTATACAAACTCTCGATCACATGAACAATGCATTAAACAATATTGCCACTTGTTCTCAATCATTTCACCACTGCAAGTTGTGAGCGATTATATATGTTAATTCCAGTATTCAAGCTTTGCTTCTTTAAAGTCATATACCATTAATGCAATAATGCATATGATTATATGATTGACTTAATTGTCGTTTGTTATATATTGTATCATTAATGTGCACAATGAGCATTAATTTACTTAACTTTTGAATTCAAAAAATGTTTTTTTTTTAATCTTGGTCACTGGACTATATTTAATTAGTAGCTTCAAGGAACTTGTTCTCGGAAGTCACAAGATTTTTATGTTGAGAAAATTTTTGCATGTTTTTGAAGTAAAAGGGTTACATTCAATGAGTTCTGATTAAATGATTAATGTACACAACGAGTATTATGCATGTGATTCTAGGATTGACTTCGGCCAATGTGTCATCTATTATATATTGTATAATTAATATACACTATGAATATTAATTTACTTAATTTTTGAATTGAAAAAATGTAAATTTTTTAATTAGCATCTTAAAGGAACTTAATCTCCAAAGTCAAAGATTCTTAAGCAAATAAGGGACACATTCCATGAGGTTTTACTCAATGATCAAGTCTCATATTGATTCTTTATTAAACAAAAAAAAATTACTTTAAGAATACATAAAAATGTCCTGTCTTCGTACTTAATAGGGCAATGCTAGAGTTCACATCACTTACCAAAAAACTTAGTCACAGACAAACTTCTGAACCTTTTCGAGGTAGATAAATCAAGTTAGATATGAATTTAGATAAATTTGAAATGCCCTCCTGTTATTACTTATGCATGAACAACCAAATATTAGACCATATATAACATGGCTACTTGATCTCTGAAAATGGGCAATTTTTATGAACAGCTACTTTACATTATATAATTAATAGAGTAAATTATACAAATTTTTTTTGAAATGATATAAATCTTCTTTCTATTTTCAAAATATATAAAAATTTCTAATGAAACAAAAAAATAAAAATTGGACAATGAAATGTATTTTTGTCCAAAAAAATTTTAAAATTAAACTAAAATGTGTGTTAATTTTTTATTTCAAAAAATATTTGTATATTTTTTTAAAAAAATTATATAATTTCAACAAAATTCAACCAATATAATTCATTCTAATTAATAAAAGTTGGTGTTTTTCTTTTTTAAAATTATTGGCATATTCAAATGTTTTCATCTGAAGTTAGGACCTCAGTCATTTTCTGGTGTATGATTTAGTATTCATCTCCCGTATTATTAAACTATAAGGCATACACCATAAAATTAAAATTTTGATGATCTCACGCATAATATATCTAAGCCACGATGCATCTTAAGTTTATTTGGAATGTAATTAGACATAAAACGTCAATACAAAAATCATTTATAATTAAATAATTCCATGGACAAAAAAAATCATATTTTGTAGTAAAATCTACTAAAACAATATATGAAATTGTCAAATGTTATACTATATCAATGATCTATACTTCATTTTTTTTATGAGTACTTGCAGAAAGGAATTATTAGTGCTCCACTGATTTTTCTTTCAGTAATTTTATGATCATCATAAAAGAGTAAATTATATATTTTTTCTATGAGTTTTAATGAAATTATACAAACATCTCTCTTATTTTTAAAATGTATACAAATTTTTCTTGAATTAAAAATTTATCTTATATTTTATCCAATTTTAAATTTTTTTGATCAAAATATCTTTCATTTATTTATTTTTAATTTAACAAAAAAATGTATTTAATTTAATAGAGGGCATTTTATTCAAAAAATTTAACTAAAATGTAAGTAAATTTTTTATTTTATAATAGATTTATATATATTTAAAAAAAGTACGTAATTTACTTTAAATAAAATGATATATAAATTTTAGAGAGAGGGTAAAAGATTAAATTAATATATTTAATTAAAACAAACACACAGAGCTGTCGACAGTTTGGCCGAGTGGTCTAAGGCGCCAGATTTAGGCTCTGGTCCGAAAGGGCGTGGGTTCAAATCCCACAGCTGTCATGATTATTAATTTTTACCGTTTATATTGCGACGTCGGTTTGGCTTTACACCGATCGGCGACTCACAAAAACAAAAATGTCTGCTATTTCCAACAGGTGAATGAAAAGTCCTCCAACGAGCTCCCCGCTGGTTTCTCTAACTCACAAATATCACAAACCAAACCCAATCTCTTCGCCAACTTGTTTCTTCGAAGTTCATGCATATCATATATGGGCCCCATTCTACTTCTCCATGCCGCGTTTCACACATCGCTTGCAGCTTTTTCTTCTTCTTTATATATATATATATTAATTATTTCTTTTCTCTATCATCACTTTCCTACGCTCATTATTAATCCACTTGTTTCCCAGTTTTTCTCGGTCACTTGCCACTAAGTTCAAGTTCGATGTACCAATAAAATAAGACACTGTCATTTCTGTTTTTGTTGGTATTAGACTAAAGTATTTTAGAGAGTGAAGTGAGGAGAAAGACAAATAGGGAAAGGTGAGATCCATTGCTGTCATGTGAATGTGACTTTTGTTTTTTCTTTTTATCTCTTCCCTCATTTCAATTTCTCATTATCGAAGTAATTCAGGTGATCTATCTTTATTCGGTGAATGAAAAGGAAAAACAAAAATGTCTGCTATTTCCAACAGGTGAATGAAAAGTCCTCCAACGAGCTCCCCGCTGGTTTCTCTAACTCACAAATATCACAAACCAAACCCTATCTCTTCACCAACTTGTTTCTTCGAGGTTCATGCATATCATATATGGGCCCCATTCTACTTCTCCATGCCGCGTTTCACACATCGCTTGCAGCTTTTTTTTCTTCTTTATATATATATATATATATATTAATTATTTCTTTTCTCTATCATCACTTTCCTACGCTCATTATTAATCCACTTGTTTCCCAGTTTTTCTTGGTCACTTGCCACTAAGTTCAAGTTCGATGTACCAATAAAATAAGACACTGTTATTTCTGTTTTTGTTGGTATTAGACTAAAATATTTCAGAGAGTAAAGTGAAAAGAAAGACTGATAGAAAAAGGTAGGATTCACTGCTACCATGTGAATGTCACTTTTGTTTTTACTTTCTATCTCTTCCATCATTTCAATTCCTTACTATCGAAGAACTTCAGGTGATCCTATCCTTATTCGGCTCTGAGTATGGATAACCATGTCTGTCATTTCTTTCTCTTTTCTGCGGCTACAACGATAGTCGTGTCATCAAATCTAACGTCTCAATCTGTCTAAGAAGCAACTGGTTTGGTCATCCCCGTATGACCTCCTCAAGTCAACTTCAAGATGGTCAAGTCATTGTCCAAACAATTAAGAATTTCGTCCTTACGTTAATCTCTGCTAATCATTTGACCTTGCAGCATGTGATATGTGAACAGTCTGTCACAAATGGGTTCATGATACATCTTGTAACTCGAAACTTCTTTATAAAGGCTTCGTTTACTTCAGCATTCGTCATATCAGCAAACTGCAATTGAGCCTACCCTCTTCTGTCCTTCGATGCTGATGTTGTCTCAAAAGATCAGTTTGACTATACTCATAGTCTTACTCTTTTCTATTGTAGCTATACTTTCAAATGCAGAATCAAGCTCATTAGAAGTTGAAATTGAAGCCTTGAAAGCTTTCAAAAGCTCCATCACCCATGACCCAAATGGAGCACTGGTAGATTGGGTTGACGCAACCCACCATTGCAATTGGTCTGGTATTGCTTGTGACTCATCTTCACATGTCATCTCAGTAACTCAGGTTGGTCAGAAGCTCCAAGGCAAGATTTCACCATTCCTGGGCAACATCTCAGGCCTCCAGGTTCTTGACTTAACCTCAAATTCATTTTCTGGGTTCATTCCTCCTCAGTTCAGCCTTTGCTCCCAACTTTCTCAGCTATTTCTCGTTGACAACTCTCTCTCTGGTCCAATCCCACCTGAGCTAGGAAACCTGAAAAATCTGCAGTATTTGGATCTGGGTAGTAACAATCTGAACGGGAGCCTCCCTGAAAGCTTATTTAACTCCACCTCTTTGCTCGGTATTGCTTTCAATTCTAACAATTTAAACGGTAAAATCCCTTCAAACATAGGCAATCTGGTTAACCTTACACAAATTGCAGGATTTACTAATAAATTTGTTGGATCTATTCCTCTTTCCATAGGTAAGTTAATGGCTTTACAATCTCTAGATTTTAGTCAAAACGAGTTGTCAGGAGAGATACCCAGAGAGATTGGGAATCTAAGGAACTTAGAATATCTTCTTCTGTTCGAAAATTCCTTGGTTGGAAAAATCCCTTCTCAACTTGGTCACTGTAAGAAGCTAGTGAACCTTGAACTATACACAAATGAGTTGTCTGGAAGCATTCCTTTTGAGCTAGGAAACTTAGTTCATTTGGACACATTAAGGATATATGATAACAACTTCACCTCCACAGTTCCATCTACCATTTTCCAGCTGAAATCATTAACCAACTTGGGACTATCAGAGAATCGGTTAAGGGGAACAATATCTTCTGAGATTGGATCCTTGAGATCACTAAAAGTTCTAACCCTGCATTCAAATATGTTTACTGGACAGATTCCTTCATCAATTACAAACTTGACAAATTTAACGTATCTCTCAATTAACCAGAATCTTCTTTCAGGTGAACTTCCTTCTGACGTAGGAGTGCTTTATAACTTGAAGTTTCTAATCCTGCACAGCAACCTTTTCCATGGTCCTATCCCCCCTAGCATTACCAATTGTACTAGTCTGGTGAATGTAAGTTTGTCTTTTAATGCAATAAATGGGAAAATTCCTGAGGGCTTTTCAAGGATGCCTAATCTTACTTACTTGTCTCTTGCATCCAACAAAATGTCTGGTGAAATCCCAGATGATCTCTTCATCTGTTCAAATCTTCGAACGCTAAGTTTGGCATTGAACAATTTTAGTGGGATGCTAAAACCAGCTATCCAGAACCTGTTTAATCTCAGGTTACTTCAGCTGAATGTAAATTCTTTCACAGGGCCTATTCCACTCGAGATAGGGAACTTAAATCAGCTCATAACTCTATCACTTTCTGATAATAGATTTTCTGGTCGCATTGCATTAGAGCTATCCAACCTCACTCTCCTTCAGGGTCTCTACATGCATGGGAATGCATTGGAAGGCACAATACCTGATCAACTCTTTGAACTGAAACAACTAACTGTGCTTGAGCTGTATCACAACAAGCTGGTTGGTCAAATCCCAAAGGCTTTCTCAAAGCTTGAGATGCTTTCTTACTTAGACCTACACGGGAACAAGTTTAATGGGTCAATTCCAAGAGAATTTGGTCAGCTCAGACAACTCTTAATGTTGGATCTCTCACAGAACCATCTCACAGGGTCAATTCCTGGGGATGTCATTGCACATTTTAAAGATATTCAGCTGTATCTCAACCTGTCTCATAACCACTTCATTGGAGCTATACCAGAAGAGCTGGGTATGATGGAAATGATACAAGCCATTGATATTTCAAACAACAATCTTTCTGGTGTCATTCCTAAGACACTTTCAGGGTGCAGAAATCTATTTAATCTTGATCTTTCAGGAAACAATATCTCAGGTCCTATTCCTGCAGAGGCTTTCAGTCAAACGGACTTGCTTCAAAGCTTGAACCTTTCAAGGAACCATTTAGATGGTGAAATCCCTGAGATATTGTCAAAGCTTGAGCATCTTATTTCCTTAGATCTTTCTCAGAATAACTTAAAGGGAACTATCTCCGAGAACTTCGCCAATCTCTCCAACCTTAAGCTTCTCAACCTTTCTTTTAACCAACTTGAAGGTCAAGTACCATCAAGCGGAATATTCTCACATATCAATGCATCTGAATTGATGGGAGACCCTGCTCTTTGTGGAACCAAATTCCTAATGCCATGCAGGGAAACGACAAAGAGTTCTCATTCACTATCCAAGAAGAGTATATCTATTATTGCCTCACTTGGATCTGTTGCTATAATTCTACTTTTAGTGTTTATGATTCTATTTCTCAACCGAAGCGCCAAATTGCGTCGTTCTAACCAGACTGAGAATCCTGAAATGCCTAACTACACTTCAGCTTTGACCCTCGAAAGATTTGATAGAAGGGACGTAGAAAATGCCACTGGTTTTTTCAGCTCCGATAACGTCATTGGAGCTAGCAGTTTGAGCACTGTTTATAAGGGTCAATTGGAAAATGGCAAGACAGTGGCAATAAAAAAACTGAATTTGAACCAGTTTTCTGCAGAATCTGATAAACTCTTCAAGAGAGAAATAAGCACCTTGAGCCAGCTGAGGCATAGGAATTTGGTTAGGGTGCTGGGGTATGCCTGGGAGAGTGGGAAAATAAAGGCTTTAGTTCTGGAGTACATGCAGAATGGGAATTTGGATAGCATAATACATGAGGAAGGGATGGATCAGTCTAGGTGGACATTATCTGAAAGGCTCAATGTTTTTACTTCTGTTGCTGGTGGATTGGATTACTTGCACTCTGGTTATGACATTCCCATTGTGCACTGTGATTTGAAGCCTTCTAATATCCTTTTGGATGGAGATTGGGAGGCTCATGTGAGTGATTTTGGGACAGCTAGAATGCTTGGTCTCCATTTGCAGGATGGTGTTTCTCTGTCCTCATCAACAGCTTTCCAAGGCACCATTGGTTATTTGGCTCCAGGTATTATCCTTTTTTTGAATGCATTAATTCTTCTCTTATATTCAACTTCCTTACATATTTTCTGTTTATGTACATCTATTTTGGAGCTACAATCTAGATGAATAATCTAGTGCTTCCTGGATTTGCGTGGTGAGTGATCAGTCCTGCGCACTAAATTGTTGTATTAACAAGATTAGCAACTGGAGACTTTTGTTTCTAATTTTTATGCTAAGGTTACACACACACATATTTGTATACACGCACACATAGACATATATATATATATATATATATAGTTCACAATAATGCTAAAGTCATTTATATTGGTTCTTATTTTGACATATTCCCTCACCTTTTCTTCCCTTAATTTTCATGTTTAGGTGCTTTATTAGATGCTAAAATAAGTTGTCTACCTAGTCCCTCCTTTTTTGTTCAGATTAAAAATATTATCCTTTAAAAAAAATTAAAGAGAAAGAGGGAGAGAGTAAAGCAAGGATTGGGTATATATGCATGGACTCATGTTAAAACATCAATTGAATTGAATTTCCATTTTTTTAGTTAATTAATTTAGAATGTAATTTAAAATAGAATTTAATTCTATTTTAAAAAATAAATGATTTTATTATTGTTTTCAAGTTCTACCAGAATTGATAGGATTTTAATATTAAAAATTCATTTTGGGAAAGAAGTATTATTTTATCATTATTTCTTGGATATAAATTAGAGAAGGATATCATTGTAAATTAATAATATAATTAAATTCTATCATTTCAAAATGTAATTCAGACAATGCAATTCATTTGAATTCACAATTGAAGATTTATCCAAACCAAAAAAAAAAATCCTAAAAAATTTAGTTCCAAATATAGCCAAAGACTTTTCCCAAAGGGAGAGCTAATTGCTTGCCCATAGGAATCAATTTTTTCTGCCACTGACTATTCATAATTTCTGATATCTGACCCTCTAAACAAGGTGCTTTCGTGTAATTTTCAGAGCTTGCCTACATGAGGAAAGTAACCACCAAAGTTGATGTGTTCAGCTTCGGTATAATAGTAATGGAGTTTCTAACAAGAAGGAGACCAACAGGGCTCACAGAAGAGGATGGCTTGCCAGTAACTCTGCGTGAAATAGTGCAGCAAGCACTTGCAGATGGGACAAAGCAACATGTTCTTGAAGTTGTGGATCCTATGTTGGCTTGTAATGTCACTGAGAAGGAGCATCATGAAGAGGTGTTGGTAGAACTCTTGAAACTATCATTGTGCTGTACGCTCCCTGATCCTGAAGATCGACCTTGTATGAACCAAGTGTTGTCTGTCCTAATGATGCTTAACAAGAAAGCATCATAGGTCTCAACCATGACTATGACTACTTTTCTTGTTAAATTATAAGCGCCAAATCACCACCTTTGATCAAGCTTTTATATGCTGTTTTCTTCAAAAATGAGGGGAGAAAAATGCTGCCTCTGTGTAATATTAGTGTTACTAATTGTTTTCCACTGAATGCAAAATGCATGCACTTTTTTTTTGCAGTATACAATGAATTAGTAGGAATTAGCAACTCAAATGCTATGGGAGAAAATGGACCTAAAAAATTGTTCTAAAAGAAGATTTAATTGCAGATACATCTGAAAAGCGTCTTTGACCATAATAAATAAACAAATAAAATCAAGTGTCACCTTTACTGAGTGATCATGTTTGCTACCCTTTTTCTCTTAGAAGTGATAGTAATTTGTAACTAAACTAATAATTTGTTCCATTGATTCTTAGACTTTCTTAATTTTAATTTTCAGGAATTAGTAAGAGCACAAGTTAATTTTTTTTTCAAAAAAAAAATCTTACATATTAATTCTTTTGATGAATGATCTAGAAATGCTAAAAGGATTATTATTCAACAAATTTGTCATTTTTATTTTTTAAAGTCTAACCTGTACTCTTACTAATCTTTAAGAATTAAAGCTAATTAGACCTAACACTCAATAGCCAACCTGTTAGTATAATCTACAATGTATTTTAACCGGATGAAGAATTAAATATCCTAATGCTAGGAAGACATTACGCAAATACTTGTAAGGAGAAATGGGAGTGGTGGAAAGCAACATTTCAATGGAGGAAGTAGATAAATATAATTCACAATTTCTGCAGAAGTTCTTTCCAATACACACAACACCAAACACGAGTCTCAATTTCACACTCAGATTCGCTAGCCTTTCTCATTGATAACACAACATTTCTAGCTCACTTTCCAGGGACAAAGTTTGTCGCATAGGCCCAAGCATTGTTGTTCACTGGGTCTGCAAGGTGGTCTGCAAGGTTCTCCAAAGGTCCCTTTCCAGTCACAATGGCCTGAACAAAGAAACCAAACATTGAGAACATGGCCAATCGACCATTCTTGATCTCCTTCACCTTCAGCTCAGCAAAAGCCTCTGGGTCATCAGCAAGGCCCAATGGGTCAAAGCTCCCACCTGGGTAGAGTGGGTCAGTCACCTCACCAAGAGGCCCACCGGCAATACGGTATCCCTCAACGGCACCCATTAAGATAACCTGGACGGCCCAGATGGCAAGAATGCTTTGTGCATGGATCAAGTTTGGGTTGCCCAAGTAGTCAAGCCCACCCTCGCTAAAGATTTGGGCTCCAGCCTTGAACCACACAGCCTCGCCGAATTTGACACCATTGCGGGCCAAGAGCTCAGGGAAGACACAGCCTAGAGCTCCAAGCATAGCCCATCTGGCATGGATCACTTCAAGCTCACGATTTCTAGCGAAAGTCTCTGGGTCAGCAGAAAGTCCAGCAGTGTCCCATCCATAATCACCCGGGAATTCACCAGTCAAGTAGGATGGGGGCTCGCCAGATAATGGGCCTAAGTACTTGACACGGTCTGGGCCGTACCATGGGCTGCCAGAGGGGGTGGGCTTGAAGGCTTTCCTCATGGAGACCCGGCCCACACTGAGCTCTGCCGGAGCAAGTTTCACTGCCTGCCCGGCAAATGATGAAGAGAGAGCCATTGTTGAAGCAGCCATTATAACACTTGGTTATACTTCAGAGATACTCTATAATTCAATCAAAAAGTGGGAATCAGAGTTGAGAGTGAAGGGATTTGTATGGATGCTTTTGTTGAGCTTCGATGCTTATTATTTATATGATTTGAAAGAGTAAAAAGACCTTATCTTATGAGATCTTTATCTGCATTTCTATTGGTTTAGATTTTTTGAAAAGCTTGGTTTTTCTGTTTCCCAGTTGGATCTTTTCACACCACTTATCACCTTCAGATTGTTTAATCCTACAAAGAGATCAGATACCTAGAGCAATATTATAAGCACTTCCTCCGTCCAATAAGGAATTGCCATTTGTTCTTCAAGATAATGGTGCTATATCTACAAAATATCAAGAAGTGATACAGAGTGTGGGGCAAAATGCAATTGTCACTTTGCTAAAATAGAAACGAGAACATGTGGATGAGAATGCTTGTACAGTTTTATCATAGGGAGTGACAGCGGCATAGAAACGTTGATGGATGTAAGCCTCCTCTTTTATTTTCTTTTGATATTTTCGGTCTTAATGAATGTAAAGTTTACTTATTAATCTGTAACTTCAGCTCATGTCAGTATCAGCTTCCTTAACCTCTTTGCATACAATACAAGACAGTATCCACTTCAGTTTCGGACAGAGGAAATAAGAACTACAGCTTCCAGAAATACATATGATTAAATGTAATATTACGCCATTATCCTTAACAAGATCACATTTTTAAGCAGTACCTTTGAATTTCAATTAACAGATACTGCCTCAACCTTTCATTATCCTTAACAAGGTCACATTTTTAAGCAGTTCCTTTGAATTTCAATTAACAGATACTGCCTCAACCTTTCATTTATCTTTTGCAGATTTGTTTTTATCCGCTTCCAGCTAGCCACTCATAACCTCTTCGTTTTGAACTTCATATACTGTGGGGTTGGTAGCGTTTTGATTTTTGAAATGCTTACTGAGCACTTCATCTCCAACCATTCACTTTCTCCACATTTTGATTTTGATTTTGATTTTTCTTTGCTTTGGTCCCCTCGTGTGATTCCCTACTTCTCACAACCATCAGTTTTCGATCCATGTAATTATATAATTCTTCATCATTCACGATGACATCTGTAAGACTGCCCCACCATTACTTTTTCCCTTCTAGCAATTTCTTTTCTTTGTTTTTAATCTTTGCCAAAATTAAACTTGTCCATTAGTTAAAGAAAATCAAATCATAGTCGCTATCATATGATTTTTGAACAACTAACCTTTCAAATATTGTGGTTTTCATTTTTACTTATGAAAAGGATAAGCCCACGATTTAAGTCATATGAACTAGGACTTGTATTCAGGTACATGCATGGGAGAAAAAATCTTCATAGACATGGAAATCCTGAAGTTACACGTGGAATACTCTCACTGGACACAGCCCTGGTAATAAATCTACCCGTTAGGTGGATTAGACAGCGCCAGGTGGACATCTACAAAATCTTGAAGCCCCAATGAGAGTGAAGATTTGGATACCCCATGATAAGAATCTTAGCACTTCATTCCCCTATAAATACCCACCTAAACTACAACGTTTCTTTCACCCTCACCACATTCAATATTCAATAAGCTGCATTCTGCTTAATCATGGCTGCCTCTACTATGGCTCTCTCCTCCCCAACTTTTGCTGGCAAGGCAGTCAAGCTTTCTCCGGCAGAGCTTGGTGTGGGCCGGGTCTCCATGAGGAAAAGCGTCAGGCCCGGCCCCTCTGGCAGCCCATGGTACGGCCCTGACCGTGTCAAATACTTGGGTCCATTCTCCGGTGAACCCCCATCTTACCTGACTGGTGAATTTCCAGGTGATTATGGTTGGGATACCGCTGGACTTTCTGCTGATCCAGAGACTTTCGCCAGAAACCGTGAGCTTGAAGTCATTCACGCCAGGTGGGCTATGCTGGGAGCTTTGGGATGTGTCTTCCCTGAGCTCTTGGCCCGCAACGGTGTCAAATTCGGTGAGGCAGTGTGGTTCAAGGCCGGAGCCCAGATCTTCAGCGAGGGTGGGCTTGACTACTTGGGCAACCCAAGTTTGATCCACGCACAAAGCATCCTTGCCATTTGGGCCGTCCAGGTTATCTTGATGGGAGCCGTTGAGGGTTATCGTATTGCCGGTGGGCCTCTTGGTGAGGTGACAGACCCACTCTACCCAGGTGGAAGCTTTGACCCATTGGGCCTCGCTGATGACCCAGAGGCTTTTGCCGAATTGAAGGTGAAGGAGATCAAGAATGGTAGATTGGCCATGTTCTCAATGTTTGGCTTCTTTGTTCAGGCCATTGTGACTGGAAAGGGACCCTTGGAGAACCTCGCAGACCACCTTGCAGACCCAGTGAACAACAACGCTTGGGCCTATGCCACTAACTTCGTACCCGGAAAGTGAGCTTCAAAAGAGTGTGATAGTTTTTTTTTTAAAAAAAAAAAATTTGTGAGTTGTGACTTGTGATGTAAATTTGCTGCACACCAATGAGGGAGCATAGTTTGTGTGTTTGTGCACTGATGCTGAATCTAAATTGATCTCGAAATTTTCCTTTCAGTAGTCTCCAATTAAATGGTACCCATGTTTAAGAAATCATGTACAACGTGGTAAGTTTTCGAGGAAGCCAAAAGGTAGAATCATGGTAAAAAACTAAAAAGGGCTGTGCAAAAATTTGACTGAAAAATGACGAGAGCGTAGTTCATTACACAACCGTAATGAAATTAGGCCCTATTGCAAATGAATAATTAAAGCTCAATCGGCTTTTAATAAGCGTCTTCAAGCAATACAAATAAAAATCATCCCATTGCACAACAAATGACCTTGTTAGCATTTTTCACCTATAAATAAAAGAGGAGGAATATTAACGATTCAAAAATTGAAAGAAAAAGTAAAGAGTATTTTAGTCAGCATACGCATTGCATTGCCTTCCCAATAAATATGATTCACTTTCAATCGCTGAGTCTCGTTTGATCTGGACTGGATTTCTTTTCTAGTACGCTCAAGCTTCACATCTCAAATATCCTCAGCATAGCAAAACCCGTTAAATTGGATGACCTCTTTCTTGAGTTTGGATGGTCTTCTAAACCGATCATGAAAAATATCGAGATTACACCATTTCCATAAATGCCAGCAAGTAACACTAAATTGCACTGGCCAGTCAAGTTCATTATTGGAATTCTTCATGGGCGTGAGATCGAAATATACCCATTACCATAAATAAATCCAAGGCACAGAAAGCTGCTGCCAGACTTGGGTCTAACGTTCTCCTCCATACTTCAAATGCTCCATAATAGTCTCGCAAAACATTTGAAGTATGGACTCCTCATGCATACCACATTTGAAGCACAAATTAAGGGTAAATATGAGTTGAGCTGAGTTAGGTTAGTCCATTAGATTTTTTTTTTATAATTTATATCTTTATAACTATCATTTTAGACCTGTGATTATTTATTTTGATATGTAGCTACCAAATCTATGTAGCAAAATAATATATTTTTTTGTTTATTTAAAAAAAATATATATATAAAGAAAATATAAGTATAAATAGTGAAATTTCAAAAAATTATAACTAAGAATTTGATAATCTATTTAGAGTTATTTTTTTAGGGATAATTTTTCAAGATAAAAACAGTTTGCTCACTTACTTTTTTTAAAAAGTACATATTTATTGTTTCAATTTTAAAATTATTACTTTTAACTCTAAGAATGCATATTTTTTTGTTTGAATATAATAATCATACTTAAAATAACATTAATTAGATATTTAACTCTCTTAATTATTTATAATTTATAAAATATATTTAAAATTTTTTATTAAAATAATAAAATGGTCTGTAAAAAATAAAATTTTTAATTAAATCTTTTTTTATTATTATTATGCATTATCGAGTTAGACTAGACACAACTGGTAAGTACAGCAAGCCCAACCATACTTTCTCATGTAACGAGTGTTCTTTCCGTCTGTAATTTCCCAATAGAAGTTATCCTTCATCAACATCTTTCCATAGCTTAGAATCAGAAGGCTTAACAGCGCAATCCCGCATCAGGTCATCTTCTCCTCCGTACTTGTCTTTGGTAGCTACTTTCCATGCAAATTTCATTTGAAAAAAAAAAAAAAAAAAGGCCTCATTTATAAGTTGAAAGAGCATAATTTGACTTAAGCCCACGACTCTTCATCTTTATTACTTTCGATCTTTACTTTCTCCTTTTTTGTAACATAAACACTTTATATGTAAATAAATAAATAAATAATACTAATTTTTGTTTTAAATTTAGTTATATTACATTTAATATCTTCCTTATTTCAAAACTTAAACTTTATCCTCTCCAATTTATTTTCTATCAATAAAGTTAACCTTTTATATAATATGTATTTTAAAAAAATAAAATTACTCAATTGTCTTTGCTATTATATTAAAAATAAAACTGCATTCTTTTATTATAATTTAATATCAACTTAGCTACTTTTAATATCATATTAAAAATAAGATCATAGTATCATATTATGTAAAAGGTTAATAATGCTGATTAAAGGGAATGTTTTTGTTCTCTCTCTCTCTCTCTCTCAAAATGCCAAGAGAGCCTATAGTAATTATTAAAACAATAGAATAATAAGTGTAATTTAGTCAAATTTTTAAAAAAGTTAACATTATTTACTTTTAAAAAAATTAGATATAGTAAGATTATTTTTCGATTAGTTTATGCATCAGCCACATTTCTTCTTTAGTGATTCCCAGGCATATACCCTCTCACATTAGCTTATTGCATTTAGAAGGACAGATTCTGTTCTATGCTAGCGCCAAGAATTGAATTTTGGTTGTCAAAAAAGCATATATCTTTAACCACAAGGCTAAGATATCAAGGAAAAAAAAAACTATATAATTAAGAAAGTCAATAATTTTTGGATAGTTCTATGGTGCTGGCATCAATCCCATTACTTACGTGGCACAATCGAAAGCATACAATTGATCTAAAGGCTTATATTTGAAGACCGGTAACTCGTTGGATTGGAGTTTTGAAATTCACAAAAAGACCCCTCTATAAAAGTGGTAAATAAATTTTAACACAAGTTCCTTTTTTTCGTTCCAAAAGTTTTCATTATCAATTTTGCCTTAAAGTTTTGTTATGTATATTTGTCAAAATTTTTAATATTATCCTAAATACTAACTTCATTAATTAAATTCATATAAATTAATAATGTGTTGTTACATGTGTGCAAGTCAAATTCCAGTTTTTAAATTAGAAACTCTGTCAGCTCTAGCTTTTAGCCTGAAAGAGAAGTGTTTTCAGGCTAAGAATAAAAAAATAGAAACACGTTGGTTAGAGAATAAGGTTATTAAATCAGGCAATGTAATATCTATGTAGATAATATATAATCTATTTTAACGTTGGACAATAATTATTAGTTTACGTATAATGATACGTTATCAATTTTGATTAATTTAATTAATAAAGTTAATATTTAAAATGACTTTAAAAATTTTGGCAAATATAAACAATAAAATTGACATAAAGTAAACATTTAGAATTAAATTAACATTGACTTCAAACTATTGAAAGAAAAAAGTATTTTCCCTAATATTTTTATCCCAATTTACAAATAAAATGATGACAGAAAGAATATAAATGGATTTTCTTTATTCACTTCTAGTAACCATTTGTCCAAAATTTTAAAATGATAATATATTTGTTTATATTAAATATTTTTGTAGCTCTCTAGCTCATTGTTTTTATACTAATAAATTAAGATGGTAGTCAAAAAAAATTATTTGCTTGAGTTTGGTCTCAAATCATTTTTTTTTTTTTTTAGTGACCATAAAGAAGACGCATTGGGAATTAGGGGAATGGAGTTTCGGAGGATTTAACTCCCCACCACAAGCATACCCTCAAATGCCACTAGACCACATGGCCACTGGCTCTTCAGCCGGAATTCTCATAGATGCAAATTAATACTGCTTACCACACACTAGATAAGCTTGGAGGGTAATGTCTTATATCTATATATCTAATCATTAATGATAGCAAAATTACGTCTTAACATTAATACATTAAAATGTTATTTTGGATATGTTTATTCATTTAAAAAAGGATCAAATGGAGCAAGGTATCTTGTGATTTAGCTTAATTTCACTTTATATTCTATAATTTAAAAACTGATAGCTAAGAAGCCTAAAATTTAAACTGTTAGTACATTAGTATCTTATGGTATCATTTCATCAACCCTTTTTTTAATGAATTTTGTTAAAACTTGCCTCAAATTTTTAATTTTTATATACAATCCTTAATTTTCTATGCAGTGAAGAGTAAAATTCATTTATTGGTCGATTGATATCCCAAGTTTGACACGCATAATACAATATTTTTTAAATTTTATTTGTAAATGAGATTCTTAACATGTCTCTAATTTTTTTCTAAATTTTTAATTTTCTTATAAATTTCTTAATTTCCTATGCATTGAAGATTAAAATTCCATTTTTAGCCAATTTAAATTCTAAATTTTACACACAAAACACAAAATCCCCAAAAATTTGTCCCTAAAACAAACTCTTTAATTATATCTCTAATTTCATTTTAAATTCCTGATTTCCTTACAAAATTCCTAATCTTTTATGCAGGGAAGACCAAAATTCCTTCATTAGCTAATTAAAATTTCAAATTCAATGCACATAGTATAATATCTTTCCAAATTTCACCTTTAAACAAAATCCTTAATTTTGCTTCTAATTTTATCCTAATGCCCAATTTTCCTATATAGTCTCTAATTTGTTCAAAAAAGTTCAGGGACTATATTTTTTTAAGATCACATTAGGTCAAAATTAAGGTATTTAGAGGATGAAATTAGGCTAAATTAGGGGTAATCTTTAAGTCATGTGTTATTCTCAATCAAATAGTTCATGAAATGGTGCCATATGATATATGTTAATAGTTTAAATCTCAAATCACTGTCAACTTTTAGACAATGAGATACTAAAGTGAAATCGAGTCAAATCACATAATATCAGATTGTATTTACTCTTGAGAACTTTTTTTCTCAAACAAAATTGTAAAATTTGTTAATAAGTGGTGAAGCTTCACAGGTTAGGTGGAAGACAAATGAAATTAAAGATACTAGTGTTGAAGCTGTTTCCTCTCATTTCTTTAGAAACATTTTTCTTCTAATTTATATAAAAAAAAAATTGAATTGGGACTGTTTGACAAATAACAAAAATTATATTGCAGGTTTTCTAATTTTTTAGAAACGAGTTGCAACCTACTACTTTTATATATTGGCCCCATTCAAATGTTACTGGTTATTGTCTCATCAGTGTGTTGAGTGTGGCATTTGGCGTCACACTTTTTGGCCATGACAAATTCAATAATATTTTATTTTATTTATTTTTGTAGTAAATTTTTTTTATGCATATTCAAAATGGTTACACCAATGTAATTACTATGAGACATATTAAGAGAAAGACACGTGGCAATAATGTTTATTTTATTTATTTTTGTAGTAAATTTTTTGATCCATATTCAAAGTGATTACGCCAATGTAATTATTACGTGGTATATTAAGAGAAAAATACGCGGCGATAATGTATCAAATTATATTTGTTAGGTTACAACAAATTATTTTAGGTTAACATCTAATAAACAAATTTTGACAAGTTCTCCCCACATATCTTTTTCTTTATGTTGATATAAAGACTGCCTTGGTGCAATTACTTTTGTGGATGCACCTAAAGAATTCACCTATTTTTGCTGATTCACATGGGTTTTGAAATCATGAGGTGTAGTTATTTCTCCATCAAAATCCTATTTTTAAAATTTTTGTTGCTTATCCATTAATTGAAATTTTATTCTCCCAAGCTCTTTTTTATAACTTTTTTAAAAATATTTTTAGACAAAATTATCATATGTTTATTTTGTTGGGAAAACAATTTCAATACCTTAAATTTTTTCTTCAATTTTTTAAAGAATTTAAAAAGTACAAAAATGATTTCTATTTTTGTTCCAATCCCCTTAATATTAATTTATCATCGCCGTTGCTACTCATATTGAGCCAATATTACCATAAAAGCTCCCTGAGTGCTATATTTGGGCCCAAAGTAAGTCAAGTTAAAGTTTGACATCGGGTTTAAACTCAAAAAATATATAATTTTGCAAGCAAGATAATATTGGTCCAATATTGACTTTTTTTAATTCATACTTAAATAAGAATTTTGAAATTGAGATGGACCTCATTATGGTCCAAACAAATTTCGTATGGATTGAGTGAGCTCCAGTACAAATTTTGAAATCTAAAATCGTCCAAATTGAACCCTTTGATGTAGTCATTTTTATTTTGATAGACTGATGTAGCCATTTTTATTTGAAACTAATTCACATGAAATTAAAACTTTTGGAATGAGGTTTGTTCGAACCTAAACTAAGACTTGAAATCTTCTTTTTGTCTAAACAGTGCTCTAAAATATAAAATTTGAAAGTTTTTTTTTTCATTTGAATTATGATCCAAATTTTTCTTTTCTAAAAATTAGCCCGATCATCTTGACCCATCTTGTTTGTACCACATTACTAACTATTATTTTGCTTGTATATCATTGCCACCTAAAGATTACATTTGGGCAAATTAAGGTGTTTGGAGGATGAAATTAGGCTGAATTAGGGGCAATCTCTAAGGCATGTGCTATTTTTTATCAAATAGTTAATTAAATGATAATATAGGATACTAATGTGTTAATATTTTAAATTTCAAACCATTTGATTGTTAACTTTGGACTGTAAGGCGCTAAAGTGTAATTGAGTCAAACAACATAATATCAAAATTTACCATTGAAAAATAATTTTTCAAACAAAATAATAAAATTTATTAATAAGAGGTGAAGTTTCAGAGGTTAGGTCCAAGAGAAGTGAGATCAAAGACACAAGTGTTAAAGCTTGAATTGGGGTTGTTTTACTAATAACAAAAATCATATTGCAAGTTTTCTATTTTTTTAGAAACGGGTTGCAATCTCTTATTTTTATTTATGGGCCCCATTCAAATGCTACTTGTTATTGTCTCATTAGTGTGCGGATTATGGCATTGGATGTCACAACTTTTGATTGTGGTGAATCCAGTAATTTTTTATGTTATTTACTTTTGCAGTAAATTTTTTGGCACATCTTCAAAGTAATTGCATTAGTGTAACCATTACATGATATATTAAAAGAAAGACATGCCACAATAATGTGCCAACATATATTAATTGAATTATAAAAAATTATTTTAGGTTAATATCCGGTTAACAAATTTGACACGTTATCGCAATGTGTCTCTTTCTTAGTGTATTGTATAATAATTATATTAGGGCAACCACTTCTCTGAATATACCAAAGAATTAACTTATCTGTTTGGTTGGTGAAGAGAATGATAAAATAAATGTAAAATATGTATAGATGAGAGTAGATGAAATAAAAAATAATTATTTTATCAATTCTTTTAAAAAGATGATTTGATAGATAAAATAATAAATATAAAAATATAATAAATATTATATAAATTATGTAAAAAAAATATAATTGTGACATAATAAACTAAACAGAACCTTAGTTTTATTGGTTTAAATGATTAGCTTTGAAGCTGTCAGGAGTAATTATTTCTCCATCAAAATCTTAAGTTTTAATTTTCATTACTTATCCATTAGCTTAAAATTTATTCTCCCAAGCTCTTTTTTAGAACTTTTGGAAAGATATTTTTAGACAAAGTTATCATATGTTTATTTTGCTAGAAAAAAATTCAATAATTTAGATTTTTTCTTCAATTTTTTAAAGTTTTTTTTTAAATGTACAAAAAATATTTCCATTTTGTTTCAATCCCTTAATATTAATTTATCATCACCATTGTTACTCACATTGAGTCCAGCCCAAAGCAAGTCAAGCTAAAGTTTGATATCGGGTTTAAACTTAAATAAAATATAATTTTGTAAGTAAGAAAAGATTGGTTCAATAGTGACTTTTTAAAATAATTTTTAAATAAGAATTTTGAAATTGGGGTGGACCTCATTATGTTCCAAACAATTTTAATGTCGATTCAGTGAGTTTAAGTACAAATTTTGAAATTTAAAATTGTTCAAATTTAACCTTATACTTTGATCTAGTCAATTATTATTATTTTTTTTGATAAACTAATCTAACCATTTTTATTTGAGTCGAATTTAGTGAAATTAAAAATTTTGAAATAAGATTTGTTTGAGTTCAAACTAAGACTCGAAATTTTCTTTTTGTCTAAAGAGGGCCCTAAAATGAAAATTTGAGAGTGAGTTGTACTTAAGCTTAATCCAAAATTTTATTTTGTAACAATTAATCTGATCTTCCCAACCTATTTTGTTTGCATTACATCACTAACCATTATCTCGTTTGCATATTATTGCCACCTATTTTTTTATATGTAATTCAGACAAAAAAACATATTTTCTTCATGAAATAGTTTTCTAATGAAACAGATAACAAAAACTTTTGTTTTGGAATTTTTTTTAATATTTTTATTTTTTGAATGAAACAAAGGTGAACAAATAATAATAATAATAATAAATTTTGACTTAATAATAATTCAAATTTTGATGGAGACTGAAAAATAAATAAATAAATGGGGAGACAAATTGATCAAAATCAAATCCCCGCCATTGCCTAGGGCACGGCCATCTCTATTTGGGGTTGCCACATCTCTGAGTGTCTCGTTAGAGCTCTTACTGGCACCACTACCACTGACGCTGGCCGTAGCAACGCACTCGACCAATTGCTGCTTAGCTTCGCTCAGGTTCTAACTTCAGCTATTTCCTTTACGGTTCTTTCTTGTTCACTAAATCAATTGACGATCTAATCTGTGTTGTTTAATTCCAATCGCTTTCGTTGTTTTAGATTTTAGGGTTTGTTGTGACCCAAAATTGTCAATATTAGCTTTATCTCAGTATGTCAACAAGTCTTCAGGTTAATTTTCGTTTATCTGAGGGGGGTTGGTGTAAAAGTAGAGTGTTAGTGGATGAGTTCTTCATCCTCAAGCACCAGTGGGGCTGGGAGCCTCTTCTTTTTTGTGCGCAGAAATGACCGTTAGTGGGTTCGTTGTGAATTGGGTGTTGTAAGTGATTTTATTTATTTTTCTGTGTTTTGGTGATCACTATATCTTCTGCCTGTTTCAATTCTAGCCCTCTAGTTTTGTTCTTCTCTTTTATCATGAGTAATTCTGATTGGCTGTTAAACTTTCTCTCTGTGAAGAATATTGTGTTTCGCGTTCAATTATTAGCTATTTGCCTCTTCGTTATTTTTTCTTCCGTCTGAACTAGTTTAGTTAGCTGATTGATAATTACATAAACTAAACTGTGAGGTCTGTTTCTATTTCATTATAATGTCTTTTCATCAACTCATAGTCTGGACCATGGATAATGATTTTGACTTTGGTTGATTTGCTTCATAGATTTTAGTTATGCTAGGCATGGTCCTCATTGTTTGATTCTTGTTGTATCCTATCATCTTATGTTAGAAAAGCTTATTGTTTTAGAACGTACTGAGTAACTTGTAATTTGTAACATTGAGTGATTTAAAATCTCATCATCTGGAATTTTTTCACAACAGATTCTAAGAAAATTATCAATTGTTTTTCCATGGCTAACAATCCCTCACAGCTTCTTCCATCAGGTTTGCACTATTATGATTCCATTTTCTCTTTAATCTTCTTTCTTTTTAAACCTGTGAAAGATTGAACTCTATTTAAGGGAATTTGTGCTGGAAAATTTGCAGAGTTGATTGACCGCTGTATAGGGTCAAAAATATGGGTAATTATGAAAGGCGATAAGGAGCTTGTTGGTACTCTTAGGGGCTTTGATGTCTATGTCAACATGGTTCTTGAGGATGTCACTGAATAGTAAGACCTGCAATGGCACATATTGTCTTCATCCATGCTTTCACATCGTTCTTCCTGCAGGTCATTATTGGATATTGTGTGTATTTGGGTGTATCAGAGGACCTTCTTGCTTACTGTGGAATAATATTTAGGAGTGTTCAAAAACCAGTCACACCAAACTAAACCAAACCACTAGAAAAACAATTAAAATTGATTTAAATTGGGTTTAGTTCCAGTTTCTTGAAGTGAAAACTGAATGGTTTGGTTCAGTTTTTGATTGGAGAATGAATCAGACTGAACCAACATACTATTATACATGTTTCAATTTTTCATAATTAAACTATACACATATTTATAACTTTTGCTTGTTATTATTATTTATAAACATTAAGTTTTGGATTAAATACTAATTTTTAATTTTATCAGTTTCGACCTACAGAAATTAGAAAAATCCTTTTTTATATAATTTTTGTTTTGTAAAAATAGGACCTAATCAATTATAATTTATATTAATTTGGCCTAAATCAAATTAAAAGAAAAAAATGGAAAAAGAAGAAGAAAAAAACCAACTAAGCTTACTGAATTAAACCAATTGTGGTTGAGTCACTTCCAATCAAGCAAATATGTCCTATATTTTAGTAGTTGATAAAATTTAGGTAAAGTTCCTTAGGTCTTTTCTGTTAAGTTATCTTATAAAAATATAACATGTGGAATGATTTTGTTTAAAAAGAATCAATCATGTGTTGCTGAGTTGTAAAAGAATTATTCACCTCATATTTTGATTGGAGAATCTAATGGCAAATATCTAAAAAATTGCACCTAAAATATGTCCTTTAGTAGAATGATTAGTTCATTTCAGTTTGGTTTAAGTGCAAAAACTGGCCATATTGAATCAATGAACACCCCTAATTATAGTAGCATTTCTTTCTTTCCTTGATTTGTATTTTTGCGTTTGCATGCACATGGGGATGCCCTGGGCACATGTAAATTAATTTAGTTAATTGTTTTAATTGTTTTTCTTTTCCTAAACATTTATATGATAGTGAGATCACTGCTGAGGGAAGACGGATAACAAAGCTTGATCAGATTTTACTCAATGGAAACAACATTGCCATTGTAAGTGACAAGTGATCGCTTTTCATTTGCATTCATTTCATCGAATACTCATCAATAAAACATTATAAAGTCATGTGGCATTACATTAAAATAGCTCTGACTATAAGTTATCACAGTTGACTTGCTGCTTTGGTACTAAAGTTTTCTTTGTCAGCAACAGCATCTGTGACTTTAGTAGTATCTGTATCTGCATCTGCATCTGCATCATGCTTTGTTTTTCAAAACTTATCATTCTTGGTGATCAGTAAGATGCATTTTTTGAATTGTGTAACGCAGTTGGTCCCTGGTGGTTCACCTGACCCAGAATAAGGAGCGCTACTTGGTTTCTATTTTTCGCTCAGATGTTTTAGGCACATCATTCCTCTGTTTTAACGAGGATTCTTGGGCCAGCTAGATGGTTTTACTATACATTGTTGCAGTGTAATGCGTCTAACTTACGTCAACATTGTGAATTGAGGATTGTGTTGGGCAATTTGTAATGTCATTGAACTAAAATATATTAATTGTGAGTGTTAATGTTCCTCAGCATGTTTCTATCTTCATTTTCAGCAAATATCACTTTTATTTGTTGTGAGCTAACTGGTTTACCTATTTTACTTGTGTGGCTTGTGTTTTTCTTTTATTATAAGCATTGAGCATGCGTCCATGAGCATTGCGGAGCAAACAGGGAAAAGAAACTTATTTTACTGTTTATTTTTCATTGTGTTTCATATCATTGTAACTTTTTTTAAATTATTTGAGAGAAGTTGGTGCTCTGAAGCTTTTAGGGAAAAAACATGGAGAGATTTACATGATTACACGTATAAGTTTTGTATGCTGTTGAAACCTTAAATTCAAGAAAGAAAACAAGAGGAAAGAATAGAAAAAGAATGGCAAAATCTTGCGAGGTGTATAAAAGGTCAAATATCACCTATTATTCATTGAGTATGACAGGTTACTCTTATTAATCAAACTGAAGTATTCACTCACAGACATAATACCTTTTTTCTTGGTCGTATGTACTTACAAGTCATGTATTTACAGTTGAGCAGTTAAATCTGAAGTTCCTTATCTCTACGTAGAAAACCGTTAACCTTGAAGGGATGGCACAGGAATGCCTGGCTTTTGTTCTGGAAGTGAAAGTTGTCAGGTTCGTTTAACGATGTTTCTTCCCCTTGCTCTAGCCACGGACTTGCAGTAGAGCTCCTCATATTGTGCTGCTGAAGATTTCCAGCTGAAATCCATTTTCATGTCCTTCTGAACAAGCTGGTTCCAACTCTGAGGATTTTTTTCGTACAAGTTAAATGCACGTTTCAAAGCACCATCTAATCCCTGCCCAAATTTGTATCATCATGGTTCATCAGAATGCTGAAAGGTTTCTTGAAAAAGACATGAAGATCCTATCATATGAAACTACAGATACAACCTGTTGACAAGCATATGGGACTAAAGATTTGATATTTCACCAACTTACCTGCTCATCTGCATTCAAAAATGTAAATCCGTTTCGTAACTCGGAAGGTATTGTATCGTCATCGACATCAAAAACACTACAAAAAGGATACATAATTCAATTATTCTTCAGAAAAGAGGAATCAAGCTTCCATGTGGTGACATCATGTAGGCTATGATACCTGTCATTGAGTCCGCCAGTTTTTCTAGCAATGGGGATGGCGCCATATCTCATTGATATCATCTGCAGAAAAAATAATAGGAAACTGAGAGTACAGCGAAAAATAGCGAGGAAGGAGAGTTTTTTTTTTTAGAAAGCTTTTTATTTTTGGGGGAGGGGGTGGGGAAGGCAGAGAGAGACTGATAATAGTAATACATAGTAAGGTTCAAAGTTCAAACATATGCATTAAACAAAGCCGAAGAAGGTCATTTATGAGGATACAAAAGATGTTAGCTATGTTAGCTTACTTTATCTGTGGATATCCGAAAGTAGGCTTTTTGACAGAGATATATGAAGAAAAAAACAAAAGAAAGATATGTATAACAATAAAAATTAGTTTCTGATATATATAATTGAATTATTTTTAAAGATTAAATATTTTTTTTAAATTGAAACGTGGGATCACATATCCCACGTTCTTCAAAAATTTTTTTGAAAAAAATAATTTTTTTTAATTGCACTGATTCTCGTTCACATCACTGATTGACCCGTTGGGTCAGTGAAATTGACCAACCGATCAATTTGACCCGTGGGTCATTTTTTAAAAAAATTAATATTTTAATTAATTTACTTAAAATATATAAAATAATAAAAAATATAAATTTTAAAAATATAAATTTATTGTAATGAATATTATTTAATTATGTATTATTTAAATTTATATTAATTTTTTTGTATATTAAAAAATATAATATTTTTAAATCTCTTTATAATTTTATTAATTTTGTAAGTGTTCAAAGTTTATATTTTGAGGAAATTTAATTAATTTTATTGAAATTTGTAAAAGATGAGATATAAATAATAAAAAAAAAGTAAACAAGAATTTAAATAAATTACTAAAAGTATTTTTAAAATTACATTTATATGAGATTTTTTTAATCGGAGAAAAAATATTAATCTATATATTGAAAAATACAATGAATTAATTTGTATATATAATTTGTTTAATTTTATAATTATAAGAAATTTATATGTTGAAGAATAATAATTAATTTTATTTAGATTTTGAACAGGTAAAATATAAATAATAATTTTTTAAAAATTCAGATAAAAATTCTTAAACATATAGTAAAAGTATTTGTAAATTCATAATACAATTTATTTATTGTTGAAATTTTTGTAAAATTTTTTTGCTTATAAAAAAAATTTTCTTATTTATAGTTTGAAGAATATAACGTCTTAATTTGTTTAAATTATTTTGAGAAATATTAATTAATTTTGGTTAAATTGCAAGGAAAAAAATTAATAAAAAATGAAAAAATTAGTAAAATAATTTGTAAAACAAAATAGTTATTTATGTATTTATTATTTAAATTTGTATGAAATTAGTTCAACGGTGAAAAAAAAATTTATTTTACACCATAATGAATATAATATCTGAGTTTCTTAAATATTGTATAAACTTAAATAAAATTTAAATAATACATAATTAAATAATATTCATTACAATAAATTTATATTTTTTATCATTTTATATATTTTAAGTAAATTAATTAAAATATTAATTTTTAGATTTTTTTTTAAAAAATAACTCACAGGTCAAATTGACCCGTGGGTCAATTTCACTGACCCAACGGGTCAGTACTAACTAGTTGGGTCAGTGATTCAACGCCACTTATCCAAGGGTCAGTGATATGAATACAGGATATGTGATTCTGCGTTTCAATTTTTCTTAAAAAAAAATATTTAATTTTTAAAAATAATTCAATTATATATATCGAGAATCAATTTTTATTATTATACATATCTTTCTTTTGTTTTTATTTTTCATATGTCTCTGTTAAAAAGCCTCTGAAGGTAAGCAAATTAGACATAAATTGACAATTTTGCAAAGGAGAAATCTCTTCCCTCATCATTCTGCGGTGCTACTGTCATGTTAACTATCGCTATTTTTTATCTCCAAACCGTACTGCCTTAACCTCCCATAACTGAACCCTGGAAAAAATCATCTTTCAACAAGCTTCGGGAACAACAAATTTTTGCTGCATCCTTCTCTATCTTGCCATCTTATCTCAGATAGCGGAGGTCTTGCCTCAGCTTGGGGTCCCGCCCATTATGTCTTCCCATGATTTGCCTCTAATTTTTTATCAAGTGTTTAATGCACTAATGGAGTGTAAATTTGCTTCCACCATGAATATTCTACAACATCAGTAATATGCTCCAGTTCTTTGCTCTTTAAGTTTCAAGAACAAACATGTAGACTTTACCTGTGTTAGGCCACAAGGTTCGAAGATTGAAGGAATGATGAACATGTCAGATGCAGCATAAATGATACGGGAGAGAGATTCATCATACTTCAATATCAACCGAACGTGATCATGATGCTGAAAGTTGTAAGCAATGTTCTCAAATTCTTCCTAGAAAAGAGAAAAGCACAAATCAGTTGACAGAAAATATAATAATGAATTGGCACGTCAAAAGAAAATCAAATCCCCAAATATTCAAATCTATAGGTGAGAACACTTAGAAAAGCAACATGGATAATGCATTTGACTATACCAATTTGAGCATCAATATAAAGTGTATCACAAAAATAAATAGCAGAGGATGAAAAGCAAATAAATACTTCGTCTGCTACATGTCAGGACTCAGGATAATGCAATTGAAGCTACAACAGCCAGGGATCATACGTACAAGAGGAAGGCATATACAATTCAGGTATTATATTTTCCTGATTTTGCATACTAATTCATTGTCAAATTTCAAATTAAGAGGTTAACTAAAGAACTTTGCTGTTTAATTATAACTTAATCCGCGCATATATATATATACACACATGTGAGCGTGTGTGTGTGTGTGTGTGTGTGTGTGTGTGTGTTAGTTTCAAAGTAAATGCTTTTCGAATAGTAATACAAAAGTCAGTCGAAACAAATAGAAAAATATAAAGTACATTTTCCTGTCTAGTTTTTGATAAGATTACTTTCCAGCTAATGTTTAAGTTGACTTTTTATAAAGTTTCTGTTCATGTGCTATATTGCTTGAGCTTCTCCTTATTTAATAAAAAGAAATAGAACACTTCTAAATTTTGGGGGGCACAAACATGACCTGAATATCTGGTATTGGACTTGAACCAAGAAGAACAAATTGTCCTCCCATCTCCAATGTTCGATATATTGCATGTCTAATAAGAAAAACACCTTTATGGGGCACCAATCTTGTTATACAGCCAACCTATAGAAGAGCATAAAAATATCCAAATATAAGTTAGTTTGCACAATAAAACAAAAAAAGGAAAAAAAAAGACATTTTATTATATTGATGAAGTCAGGATTTTTTAATTCTGACAATGAAAATAGTGTTGATTACAAAACTTGAGGAAGAATATAAAAAGGAAAATTATTGCACCAAATAACTTCTCATTTATAATTAGAACATAGAATCACCAATGGCATCCTGGCATCTGCAGATGAAAGGCCCAGTTTCCTTCGTAATTCTTCCTTGTTTTTTGATTTCCCTTGAAGATCATTTGCATTGTACTGAACTTTGAGAGAAGTATCAGTGTTAGGATTCCATGCATCAGTGTCAATACCATTTAGAATACCAATAAACTTGTTCGAATGTGAATTTAGTGTTGAATGGAGACCCTGTCCTTCCTGCATTGCATAGAACAATATCAAGAGAACCATTCTTAAGATTGAAATATTACAATATTGTTTATGCCATTTTTCTTTATCTTTCACATTCTTCCAACTATTTACCCCTCCTTCTCTTGTCATACTTGTGCCAACATGTTCTCTACTTGTTATTTTGGTAAAGCAGGGAAAATTCCTAATATGCAGAAGAACAAGAAAAGGACCATACCTCCACCGTTTGCAGCTCTTGGGCATAGGTAGGTGACACTGTTGTCACAATGTTAGAGAAAACAATTCCACCCTGACAATTGGATGTAAAAATATTAGTAGTTTCTGTTGTTGAAATAAACTATAATAGATAGCTTTTAATTATTATGCCTTGACAAGATTGACTGTATCATGAGCTTTGTTGTCCTGCAGTCTATCTGGCTTGTTTAACCGGTGGGCATCAAGACCACACGATGCCAATTCTGAAGCTGGTGCAGTCCCTTGATACTCGAAGTTGTGGCATGTAAAACATATTCTTGCAGAATTTAATCCTTTTCGGGCATATACATCCCAATATAGTGGAGCCTAGCAAAAGGAGCATGGAAATTTGATCGTTGAAAGTTTCAGTGATTTTATAAGTAACTCAAAGAAAGCATAATTTAGCTGCTAAGAAATTGATAGCACATACAACAAACGCTGTCTGCCAATCATGGCAGTGAATGATATCAGGCTTTTTGCCAGATTGATGAAGAAACTCAACGGCTGCACGGCTGAAATACGAGAAGCGCTTGAAATCATCATGTTCTCCATAAATCTTTCCTCTCCAAAAGAACTCACCATGATGATGGGGCTCAATGAAATACACAGGAAGGCCTGCATAACCGAAGTCACTATATAAGATAAACAGAAATCTTTAGTACACAAGATAGAGGTATTCAATGCAGAGAAATATTAAATTCTTGACCTTCAACAGTGCCAACCCAGATTTCATTTTTGTATAGTTGACCGTCAAAGTATGACTGTATCTCCACATCTAAAGCCTGCAAGAGGAATCAGGTTATCATGGGTGATTCATGATAGTAAGATTCTTTCTATTTGTTTGATCATTTCTGAAAAGACTACAGCATACCCTTAAGTCACTGATACGGTCATTTTGCATGCAATCATATTTGGGAAGAATAATTTCAACAAGGTGTCCTCTCTTCTGCAACGCTTTACCAAGGCCACTGACAACATCCCCCAAACCACCAACCTATTATAGAAACAACTTAATCTTAAATTCTTAATATTAGTATATAATGCACAAAGAGTTTAATTGAAAGCTGAGGATATGACCAAAAAAACTACCCTATCCCAGAAAAAATGTTCCATGAAGCTGAAAAATTTGAACACATGGAAAGGCTAAGTAAGTTTCCAGAAGAAGAAAGATCCCTAAGCTGAGAACGAGAAGCAGGTCTGAGATATATAAAGTGCAAATGACTTGATTGAAAAAAACTAAGAGAACTTATAGTTAAATGTAGGGCTAAAATGACTTCACCTTGGCTATTGGTGCCATCTCTGCTGCAATGTGAATCACATACAATCCTGAACTGAAAGGCAAAATAAGGACCAGATTAGACAACAAAAGATATATAAAGCGCAAATTAATTACTGTAAAGAAGATAATACCTTGTTGCTGATGATGCAAGAAATGCTGAAATGGCCTCATGTTCACTCTGTTCTTTGACAGCCATGTATGTATCACGAATACATCTGTCTCTTTTCCACACCTTTTCTCTCAGAATCTTTGCATCCTCTATCGATATTTTCTTTTCAAGTGACCAACCATCAATTATAAGCAACAACCGACTCCAAAATTCCCACGGCATATCATCCGCGGGTTCTTCCTCTGGTGCCCTCAATCTTTCAACCTTTCTTCGAAGGTCCTGGTTTTGTTGCAACACTGTAATAGGTTTATCGGCTTGTTTGGTTGCCTTATCTAGCAACGACTGCAAATTTTCAATCTCATCCCTTTGATCCTTGCTTTCAATTCTTGGTGTTGAAAGAATCTCTGATAAGTTTTCCTGAGAAACAAATGATTTCGATTCCAAGTCTTTCAGGGCAGACTCCAAGAATGAGCGTTCCCTTTCCAAGAGTTCCACATGCACCCTTTCCTGGGTGGCAACTTTTAACTGTGCTTCAGTCTCTGCCAACCTCTTCTCCAAGACTTCAATTTCGCCTTGCAATACTTCGTTCTCATGAAGAATGTTTTGAAGATCTTCGAGTGCCTGAACTCTAGCTTGATTTAAGAGATGGATGTCGGAGACTATAGAATTTAAAAAAGAAAAAAGAAAAAATCTTAATAATAGGTGACAAGCCATTAAACCAAAAGAATTGATAAGGGAATTGAAAAAAATCTATTGGTATTTCTGAAAGATATCTTACCTTTCTCTACACATCTCATCATGTCCAACAAATTCTGGAGCTGGGTACCTGACGGTTCCTTACTCGGCTCTGCTACATCTTTGTTTATGGTCTGTCACATAGTACTATAATACATTACAGTAACATCATCATCTTTTATCTCTACAGTTTAAGTAAGTTTGTACAAGAAACAGGAAGTCCTTTTCCAGACATACACTGAAGCCCGCCCAAATGCAACAAAACTTCTATCCAATATGATGAATGCAATTACATAAATACACAGATATATATATATATATATATGTATGTATGTATATGTATCTGTGTGCGTGAACATGCCAGCATCCATACAAAACAAAAGATTGGGAAAAACATAGATGGCAATTTTTACAGAACTAGGAATGACAAAGTGTGAAATCTTTGTTTACATTGGTATGTCTAGTTGAAGGAGATACCAAAGGTGTTATATCAGCTAGACTACTCAAATTCTCTGCAAAGGTATGCTCTGCATCTGTATCAGTACTGCTTGAGTTTTCTTTGTCAGAGTCGTCATATTCATTTGGTTGGAGATTCCCATCTGCTGAAGTTTGTTCATCAGGAACTTTCTTGATCGGTTGATTTTGAAGATGGGAACTGTGTACAGTTGAATGACTTTGAGCACAATTACTAACCAGTGCACTAAAGTAGTTATTATAAAAGAAAAATAGAAAAGAATTGAAAGGCAACATACTAAATAAACCAGGTTTTTTTTTTAGTGTGTTCGTTAAATTTCATGATGGAGAATGTTAAAAGTCATGAAAATTCACAGATCTTATGGACTTCAAAGCATAGAATAGAATATGATCTCATTTGGGATGACTCAAAGATGACCAGAAAACCAAGAAACCAAGATCACTTTAAAATTATGCAAGTAATTATGCTATCTATAACTTTTTAAAACTTCTACCACTTTATTTCCTTCCATTTAGACTCAGCTAATTAACTTAAATAAACTTGGAATCCAAGCTCAAGAAAAATGACACAGGTCATGCTCTCATTCCTTCTGCAGGCCACAGCAACAGCAGGGCAGCAGCACCAGCAGAGTCAACCAGCCAACCAAGTCTTGACAAAGCAGAATATGGTGAAAAACCATAAGATTTTAGCGTCAAGAAAGATTCAAGAAAAACCAGAAGGGCGTAGCATATACAACAATTCAACAATCAATCTCCCTTTCTGGTTTCAAAACATCTGATAATCATTCATTCATCCAAAATCAATTCAAACGAAATTAATCCCAATTTCATCTGAGTTTTTGAGAAAAAAACAAAACCTTCATTCTCCCACTGTTTAGGAACCCAAAATTGCCAAAAAAAGAAAAAGAAAAAGAAACATACAAAACTCACGAAAGGAAACACCATTTCCATTCCCAAACCAAAATAATAAAAAATTATTAACTTCAACAAATTAGAGAAGGACGATCAAATTAACCAACACTTCTCAAGCAATTGAAGGGGAACTAAAATGTGGAATTGTACCTGGGATTGTGCTTTCGCACTCTGCAAGAAGCAGGAAGAGGGCGACGGTATGGTAAGGGAAAGCGTACTACATTAGAGGGCTTGGAGTTGAGCCCCATGAAGTTGCAGTGCATAAAACACGTTGTCAGCTTTGTAGCCATTTTCAGTGTAAAGAGAGAAAAGCTTGAGAACTTTATCAGAAGAAGAAGGAGAAGAAAAAGTAACTACTTCGGTTTCTTTGGCACAACGACTTCTCTAATACCTGTGCTTACTTGGCCTAACCGAAAACCAAATGCGGCCACGTCGATTTTCTCTCCCTTTCTTTCAGGTAAAGAATATAGAGACAGTGTGATCATGCAGAAAGGTCCTCGTGCTCTGTCCGTTGATTTTGGTAAATGGAACCCTGGATCAACGGTGGTTACCTATGTTGGTTACTCTCGTAGTCATTCTTCGGATTTTTTGATAAGAATAAGGAAAAAGCGCACTTGCAAATATTTATATTTTTACTATTAGATTTTTTTTAATTATAACATGTGTATAAATTTTTTAGATAAGTATATAATTTTTTAATTAAATTGTATAATTTTATATTTTAATTAAAAAATTATACATATTGATTAAAAAATTTTGACAATAAGAATATAAATAAATGTATATAAGTCTAATTTAAAAAATAATAAGTTAAAGATGCGTAAATTTAAATAAATAGGCATTTTGTGATACAATAATTATTCACAGTAATTCTTCCATTTGCCAATGATGTTGTATTATTTTTTGTATAATATCATTTGCAGTAAACTACACTCCCACTTTTAGAGATATTTAAATTACTTAATTCTCTTTATAATTTTAAAAATTTAAGTTTTTTTTTTCTTTTGAAATAAAAAAAATTATATCATATTAACTTTTTCTATAATAAAAAATGAGTTACAATTACACTTATTTGATTAAAACCCTCTTATGTATATTATTTATATAATATAACAAGTACTAAATATATATTTAATTAATATAAAAATAGCTAATTTTTTTAAATTCAAAATAAATTAAATTTTAAATTTTAAATCAAAGTAAATAATATTAAAATAAAACTTTAAATTTTTTAATAAATTACATTTTTAATAAAATAAAATTAAATCATTTTTGCATAGTTTTTAAAACCGGACCGGTTATTGAACCGGTAGAGGTACTGGTTTACGATTCATTGGTCTGACCGTGGTCGAACCGGTGATTATTAAATATATATTTTTTAATTCTATATATAAAAAATCTCATATAATAAATAATAAGAAGCCAATACAAATAAATTTTTTAAGATTCAACATATTTAATATTCAAACATAAACAAATTAATATCCATTACAATATCCACGACACAAATTAAACTTAAAGTACACAACTAATAATCAATTATCATAATATTCATTAAGATTAAATCCACCAGATGCCAATTCATTGTTGTCTAAAATAAGACAATCACCACGATCCTCATCATCATGTCCAACTCCAAAATCATCAAGTGATTCTAAAATTGGTTGGTCTGCAATATCCACTTCTTCAACACCTAATTATATAATAAATTAAAAATAAAATTATACATAAGAATAATACTTATATAACATTCATTCAAATAATGAAATAAAATTATATGAACCTTGTTCTCTTGATGATTTACCAATTATAGGGATTGCATTGTCTTCATAAATAAAATTCTCATTCTCAAGATCTACACTATCAAACTCAGAAGTTGCTTCTTCTTTAACTATCCAAAATTCAACATTGTCAATGGATTCATAATCAATAGGATCGTAACTTTTCTTCTTGTGTTGTGACCTAAAATAAAGCATAAAAATATTAAATAGAGTTTCAATTATGCCAAAAAGAATAAATGACAATTATCTATTGAGTATAATTATATACCTATTCTTCAAACGCAAGTTATAATTAACATAAACAAGATCACTTAGCCTTTGATGTTCAAGTCTATTTCTTTTCTTTGTATGAATGCGTTCAAAAAAACTCCAATTTCACTCACATCCTGAAGAAGAAGATGTTTGGCCAAGAATACGAGTTGCTATATTTTTTAATGTTGGAGCACTACCACCATAATATGTCCACCACATATCTACATAAAATATATTATATTATATAACAAATCATAGTTAATCCTTTAAAATATTAAAACAAAAAAAAATTCATAAATTAATACTTACAAGGTTGTATTGTCTTTGCTGTACTATAAGCTTGATCTCTACCAAAACTTCCTTCACGGTCACGATACATTTGTACTTCTTCAATGGCTTTTGTAATATTACCACAGAAGCTTTTTATATCAAACAAATCAAGAACGCTTTGAATGACCCTATTCTTCTCACAAAATTTTTCATCATAAAAAAAAGCAGGATTCAAGAAGTAAGCTGCTGCATGAAGATTAAGCTTCAAGTGTTTATCCCATTGAGCCTTAATAATATCTGTGTAAGGCTTAAATAATTGTTTTCTGTTTCTAAACATCTCCTTTATTGCATTCTTTGCCCTTTGCATGCCTTCATAAACATAACCCAAAGAAGGCTTTTCATCTACATCTACAATTCTTAATAATTTGATAATTGGAGCCACAAGTCTGACATAGAAATAACAATCACTCCAAAATTTATGATCTAGTATGATAGCACTAATAGCCTTTCCTGCTGTAGTCTTGGCTAATTTATGGCTAGTGAAGTGCTTATCTATAACCAAAGCTTGCAAATCATGCTTATGCTCATACAAACTCCTCAATGTGATAAAATTAGTGGCAAACTGAGTTATTCCTGGACGCACAATTTCTTTCCAACCATCTCTTTTTTTGAGCCATGATAAAAAAATCATATGGTTGTACACAAAGATTGTTACCTTTGAAGCTTTTGCTGTAAGGTTTGTCACATTAGGCAAACTACCAATGTCTTTCAAAAGAAGATTCAAACAGTGAGCAGCACAAGGTGACCAGTAAATGTGTTCATATTTTTCATGTATCAACTTGCCAGCTGCTACATAATTGGCTGCATTATCAGTCACTACATAACAACATTAGTAAGTCCAACCCACTCAATAACTTCAGAAAACATTTTAAACAATGACTTTGCATCTTTCGCCACATCTGAAGCATCAATAGATTTCACAAATACTATACCTACAAGAAAATAAAGTAATGCATTAAATCAAATGTAAGAACAACAAACTAAAAATTTTAGTAATCACCCTTCAATAAATACTATACTTGCAGGAGAATAAACTAAGAAATTTATTAATGTTCTTTGTCTTTGATCAGTCCAACCATCAGCCATAATTGTACATCCAGTTTTTGACCATTTAGCCCGATGACTTTCAACAAGCAGCTGACACTCTTTTTTACAATCTTGTAACAAATTGACTCTTGCTTCATGAAAAGAAGGGCCTTTAAACCCAGATCCCATAGCAGCAATTGCATCCATAGCAGGTTGAAAGTAGGGAGAGTTTAATGCATTAAATGGAATGCAAGAATCATAAAGCCATCTAACAATTGCTAGCTTAGCTCTATGTTGTGCTTCTTTACTAGATAATATACTTTTGAGACTTGGTTGAGATCCAGGAGTTGTCCTTGAAGCAAAATAATTATCAAGCCCCGCATTTTTTTTCCTTTTTCCTAAAACAACTAATTGCCTTTTGGATGGAGGTGGTTGAACTTCTTCAACTTCTGGTCCACCTTCAATTTCATCACCATATGATTCATTGAGATCCTTATTTTGCTTCCTTTGTTGCACTTGTTTCAAGAACTCTATCATTCTATTGCGAACATCATGTGGAACTTTTTTGCAGGAGCTTATTTGACCCGATATGCCAGCAAGATGTTGCTTTATTCTGTTTATGCCTCCTCCTTTATATACTGATGAACAATGAAGGCAAGTATACACATTGGTTTTCCCTTCTTTCTTAAAAGCAAAATGCTCCTATGCAGGATCAATCTTTACACGAAATGACACAGAAGAGGCAGCTGTGGATTGTTTGTCTGATGATTGTGTATTAATGCTACCAATTGTATTCGGGTTGTCAGCATTAGCATTCGAAGCATTCAGACATCCATGCTTTCAATATGTATTTCTTTTGTAAGTTCTAAAGAAACAAAAGTGGAGTTAGCTCTTTATTTTGGACAAGAATATTAGAGAGTTAAATTAGCATTAGACACTCGAATTTACCACTATATTATAGAGAAAAACATCTCAGGCCATAGCCAGAGCAGTCTTTCATTCAGTGTTGCACAGAAATAAGAAAATGTCTCTTTCAATTCAGTAAGCCGTGAAAGGCAATTATAAGTCAGACAATATACTTTTTTAAATTACATGTGAACACTTTGATAGCAGTGGCCATGCTAATTTCAATTTCCATATCAGTGACAATATAACACAGAGTGGGTTCCTTCAGATTGAAACCAGACAAGCATGACATTCATACATAAACATGTCGATAATACAGAAAATCATCCATTACCAAACAGGCTCAACATTAATAGGATCCCACAATCTTAAAAGACTCATGAACATGCCTCAGAATGTCCTTATCTCTGTTCCACTCCAGTGTGGGAGCATTCACAAAATGGGCATAAAGCTTGTTCTTCGCACAAGTCACAGAAATCAAACTATGGCTTCCAGCCCCATCGATCTCATACACGTAATAGATCTAGCAAACAATATTCGTGCAGAAGCAGAAGCTCGGTACAAAATGGCAACAGAACAACTTCAGGGGGAAAACGCAAATGTCTGCAAATACAAAATAAATGGAAGGTTAAGCTGGAGAGCATTTAGACAATTCACTTTGAGCACCGGGAAGTCTGCTGGTAGGAATGATTCAAGGTGTATTACAATTTTTCACCAAGGGAGTGGATTGAAGCGATTGCAGCTGCTGCGACGAAGCTTCCCACCTGCTGCGACGATCATATGAAGGGAGGAAGAGGAAGACGATCCATGGATGTGCGATATGCAACTATCATTGCAAAGACAAGAGAGGAAATCAGCACAAGGCGACGGGAATTTGCGATTTGGAGACTATTGGACGAAGGAAAGGCTGCCTGAAGGCCCTGAACCAGAAACCCTAAACGGTAAACGCAAGTTTTGAAAGTTTCAGCCGATTAAAAAAAAAAAAAAGAAATGGAGTAAAACGACGTCGTTTGGATTAGTAGAATTAAAAAAAAAAATTCAAACCGTTTGACCCGTTAAACCCATCGGTTTCATCGGTTTTACCCGGTTCATGACCGGTTTTTGACTGGTTCTCTGTAAATCCGGTTTAAAGGGATATCCGGACCGGATTGGTGACCGGTTCCTGGTCCGACTGGTTGAACTAGCCGGTCCAATCTGGTCCGGTTTTCATATCATTGCATTTTTGTGAATATTTGAATTATATTTTAACTTTAATAAATTTGTATATATTTTTATCATACATAAAATGATTACATAATTTAAACATCTCTTATCACTTAAGAAAGGAAAAAATAATTTATTCTAACATTTATAATGGAGTTGGTGAGATTAATTTTAATTTTCAAGCCTTGTGTATATAAGTACAAAGCCGCCTCAAAATTTCAGTTGGTCTCATCCCAAAAAAAAGAAAGTTAAAAAATATACACGGCAATAAAGAGAGTCAAATGGATTACTTTAGATTGCACAAAACGGTGTCGGTTTCAGGTGGACAACAAACCATCCAAGCAGTACGCGAATGATGCCACAGTTGGGGAGTTCCGACGTTGAGATTCGAGAGAAGCCAGAGGGAGAGTTCCGAATCCCATTGTTCGCAAAAGGCTTCATCTCTGTTAGATGAATGGAAGAAGAACAATCTTCAGAGTTTTACTCCATAAACGACCTCGCTTGTTCCTCTGTTTCTCTACCTCACCCTATTCAGACCCAGTTCTCTTCCAGACTTCCTACGACCTTTCTATCTGCATTTCCTCCCTTCAAGCATGTGCCCACCACAGAAACCTCTACAAAGGCAAACAACTCCATTCCTACTTGCTCAAGAATAGCTTCCTTGATTCTCCGCTCTCTGTCACTAGCCTCCTCAACATGTACTCCAAGTGCAGCCTCATGAACTATGCCCTGAAGGTCTTCAATTACCCCAACCAGGATGATAAGAATGTTTTTGCGTACAATGCGATCATTGCTGGTTTTATTGCAAATGGGCTTGCTCATGCTGGGGTTGGACTTTATAAGCAAATGCGGTGGGTGGGCGTTGTGCCAGATAAATTCACGTTTCCATGTGTCATCAGATCATGTGGTGATGCTATGGATGCTTTGGAGGTTAAGAAGATTCATGGGTTGTTGTTTAAACTTGGGTTGGAATTGGATGTGTTTGTTGGCAGTGCTTTAGTTAATACTTACTTGAAATTTGGATTGATGAGGGAGGCACAGGACGTGTTTGATGAATTGACAGTTAGAGATGTGGTGCTCTGGAACTCAATGATCAATGGGTATGCGCAGATTGCGCGGTTTGATGAGGCTCTGGAGGTGTTTAGGTTGATGGGCTTAAACGGGGTAGTTCCAAATATATTCACCGTTACTGGTGTCTTGTCTATCTTTTCCGTGACAGGGGACTTTGACAATGGAAGAGCTGTTCATGGATTTGTTATAAAAATGGGCCATAATTCTAATGTTGCTGTTGCCAACGCACATATTGATATGTATGGGAAGTGCAAATGTGTAAATGATGCCTTAGATATTTTTGAGGCAATGGGTGAGAAGGATATCTTTTCGTGGAACTCAATCTTATCAATTCATGAACACCGTGGTGATCATTATGGAACCTTGAGGCTTTTTGATAGGATGCTAGGTGAATGGGTTAAGCCTGATTTGATTACAATTACGACAGTACTGCCTGCTTGCTCTCATCTGGCAGCATTAGTGCATGGTAGGGAGATACATGGGTATATGATTGTTAATGGTTTTGGGAAGGCTGACCGTTTAGTCAACAATGCTGTGATGGACATGTATGCAAAATGTGGTGATATGAGATATGCTTGCATGGTTTTTAATAATATGAGGGAGAAGGATGTGGCATCATGGAATATCATGGTCATGGGTTATGGAATGCACGGTTATGGCAATGAGACATTAGAATTTTTTTCTCGAATGTGTCAAGCTCAACTAGCACCCGATGAAATCACCTTTGTTGGTTTGTTGTCTGCATGTAGTCATGCCGGCATGGTGAAGAAGGGACAGGAGTTTTTGGCAGAAATGGAATCAAAATATGGTGTAACTCCAACCATTGAGCACTACACCTGTGTAATTGACATGCTTGGTCGAGCAGGCCAGCTCAAGGAGGCCTATGATTTAGTGCTAACAATGCCCATTGAGGCTAATCCTGTAGGATGGAGGGCTTTGCTAGCAGCATGCCATCTCCACAAGGATACAGACCTAGCTAAGATTGCCGCAAGGAAGGTAATTGAACTTGAGCCAGGGCACTCAGGAAATTATGTATTGATGTCAAATGTCTATGGAGTTGCTGGTCGATATGAAGAGGTATCAGAGGTGAGACATACAATGAGGCAAGAGAATGTGAAGAAAACACCTGGGTATAGCTGGATTGAGCTCTCAAATGGTGTGCATTTTTTTGTAACAGGTGATAGGACCCATCCCCAAACTGACTATATCCATGCTGGCCTAAATTCATTGACTGCACTTCTCCAAGAGCATGGAGATGTGCCTTTGATCTACCATTTAATATGTGATTAAAACCAGGCACGACACCTTTCTTTGGGGATGGATAATTTGTTGAAGGGTAGATTATAAAAGCTCTGGCCCTTCTACTTTTATCTGGCATTCCAGACAAAGCCAGCATCCTATAAACTGCAGAAATTTCAGAAATGTGAATCGCTGTTTGGAGAGGACTAATTTATGCAAAAAATACTACTAAATTCAAATATATTTATCCAAAGGGTTTAGCTTAATTGCTAAGAAGAAATAACGTCTCTTTTACAGCTTGTGTTTGATTCCTCTGAAAAACACTTGGACGTAAAATCTTAAACGGACCAAGCGGATGCAGAGGAGTGTGTCCTTAACCCTGTGTTTGGATGGGGTGAAAAGGAGGGGGGAAAGAAAAGGTCGGGAGAAAACAGAGGAGAAAAGTGATTTTATCTCGTTTGAATGAGGGGAAGGGAACCGGGAGGAAAGAAAAGTACGGGAGAAACAGATGTAGGTCCTATAAAAAAATTTCTCTCCAAAACTGGAGAAATTTTGGAGAGAAAACAGGACACACGTATATATTTCGACTACATTGCAGTTGGAAAAATATATTTAGGAGGCGTAAACAAAAAGAATTAATTTAAACAAATTTTTTAATTTTAATTAATTAATATTATAATTATTTATTGCATATTTTATTATAAAATTATTTAATAATAAATATACTTTATAAAATAAAAAATATAATTTTAAAATTATTAGTAAATTATATTTTTATTAAAAAAATAAGTTAGTTACACACAAACGTAATCATAAATAAAAAAAATTAGTTTAAATTTTAATTAATTAATTAATATTATAATTATTGATTTAATATTTTATTATAAATTAATAAACAACAAATATATTTTATAAAAAACTTATATATTTTTTTAAAGTAAAAATAATAAATTAAATTTTTATAATTAAAAAAAATTAAAACTGATTATATTGCAGTCGATTTTTAATATAGCCAATTGCCTTTCCGTAGAATGGGATGATTATATATCTATTTTCATAACATTTTGACGACAGAAATAGAGTTAAAATATTATTTTAATATAATAATATATATTAAATTAAAAATATTTATTATATGTATATATATTATTTAAATTAATTTATATATATTAAAATGATATTTATAAATTTTTAAAATAAAAAATATATTTATTATATTAAAATAAATATGAATAAATTATTTTTTAAAAAAATTATTTTTAATTAATTAATTAATATTATAATTATTTATCTTAAATTTTATTATAAAAATAATAAATAATAAATATATTTTATAAAAAATTAATATTAAAATTATAAAATTAATTTTTTAATAAAAATTAAAAAAAAAAAAGCCAAACCGACTCCTATTTAGTCGGACTCTGCAAAATGAATATATGCATTGCCACGCATATATTCATTTAGTAGATGTAGTTATATATAATATATATATATAATATATTAAATTAAAACATATTTGTTATATTTATATATATTATATTTTAAATTAATTAACATTTATTATTATATATAAAACTATTTTATTAATCTTATTTATTTTTAAATATTGATATATATATATGTGTATGTAAATGTAAAATAATTAAATGACATGAAAGAATATAATTTTTTTAAAAATACTTGATTTAATGATAAAATTAAAATTATTATGTAATAAAAAATTATTATTTTAAAAACTGATATGTTTTCTCCCTATTTTCTTTCTCTTCATCCAAACAGAAGAAGAAAAAATATTTTCTCTTGACTTTTCTCTTTTCTCACTTTTCTTTTCACTTTTCTCCTCCCCTATCCAAACACAGCGTAAGGCTCATTGAGGGAATAGCTTAGATAAAGTACAAGAATACACTGACTACAATAATTTTTTTAAAAAAAAATTCAAATATATTTGGTGCTTGCTGCTGGAGCTCATAACACTTAAAAGAGTTTCGAAGCAGCCCAAACTGTCATAAATCTCTGTATCTTGGCTGACAGTTGACGGGTTTATGCATCTACATTTCTTGGGCTCTAGTGGTTGTTATATAAGCACATTTGTTTCGTGTTGCATAGCAGAGAGTTATGCAACAGATTTTGGCAATACCAACCGCCAGTTCTTTCCTTAGGGATTATTCTTGCTTGTTAAATCAATTCCGAGCTCAAATATATGTGTTTTCGTTGAAAATGCTGTGTGTCTTATTTGGTCTATGGAACATTAAACATTTAATATCAGTTTTAGCTTGATATGCCAACAGTTTTAGACGTATTTTTCATTTGTCTGAGGTGGATTACTTCTTGGTTCCGAAAGTATTACTTCGGCTTGGAGCCTGTCCTGGTGGAATTGCTGGAAGAAGTCTGAATCGAGGTAATTTTTAATCTCCTATGATTTTGTCCTTTTTTCTATCAATATTTTTTCGGCTTGTTTCATTTCTACCTCTCATTTTTTTCCATTAACTATTGTGTTGGATCTATAACCCCTTGTTTGATTTGAGGGGAGGGGAGGGGAGGGGAGGGATTTCCCTCCCCTCCCCTTGTTTGGTTAGCATAATTGGAGGGGAGGGGAGGGAAAATTTCATTAAACTTTCCCTCCCCTCCCCCTCTCCCCCTCCCCTCCAATTTGGGGGGATTCGGAGGAAAAACTATATTTTGGACTAAAATGCCCCTATATTTATTTATTTAATTTTATTTATTTATAAATTTTTTTAAATAATTATAATTATAAATAATTTCTAGTATTTATTTAATTTGGTAATAAAAATATTAAATTTTTAAAAATAAAAAAATAATTAATTATATTATTATTACTTTTAAAACATACAAGGGTAAAATAGTCTACATATTATTATTTTCCCTCCCTTCCCCTCTTGAACCAAACAATATATCATTAAAATCCCTCCCCTCCCCTTCGTTAAAATCCCTCCCTCCCTTCCCCTCCCCTCCATTAAAATCCCTCCCCTCCCCTCCCCTCAGTTAAACCAAACATAGCCTAAAAGATTTGTTATCTATCTGGTGCCGTAAGTGATCAGCCTTGAAGGAATAGTTGAGGAGAAACCCAATATTCAGACACAGGCCACGTATCAATTCTTGGTCTATGTTAACTAAGGAAGAGAAAGACTGTGTGTCTTGGGCTAACTCAGAAGAAGAGAACAAGTTCCATTACTTCTGAACCTGAAGATTGGTGAAAAAAAAAAAAAAACGACTATGAGGGAGTCGAAGATGGTGAAACCGACGTGAACCTTCCGATCGAGGAGGATATCGAACAAGAATGTCCTAGTCGAACCCAGGGTCTACTAATCAAGGAGAGGGCACGAAACCCAAGGATTGGTGATTGAGATAGATAACGGAGGGAAGGAAGGAAACCACGATAATTCTGGAGCTGGTGGAAGCAGCCAACAGTGTCAACTCGAGTTTCTATTCGGCTAATGTTAGGCTCAAGCCAGGACCGGCGGAGTTGACCGGCACCGCCAGTGTCGTCCTTGAAGTCGCAGAGACCGATAGCAAAATTTGCGATGGACTCTTCTCCCGGGAGCTTGTCGAGGATGAAACCTTTGTTGTTGAGGGTAGAGTTGCTACGAAGCTTTATGGGCCTTGTGCAAAACCATTAATGGGCCTGGTACAGCATGAAGTTGGGCCCTGTGGTATTTGGGCAGCTTTACAAGCATATGGGCTCAAATACATTCTTTTCCCTGATGTTAAAGTGGGAGCCCTGGTTCCTTCATACAAGCTTCAATTTGCATTAGATTTTACTGCTGCCATGGCACCAATATTCATGTATTTCCAGAATGAGTTTTCTTCATGCAACGAATTAAGCATAGTCACACAGTGGCTTTTCCGTCAGGAAGAAAAATGAATGAAGGATTTGGGCATGGGAAAAGCACAAAAGCCTTTAATACGTCTAATTTCCGGAGAATTAGCTGCATTGGACGAATTAGAAGACCCAATCCAAATAGCCATCAATGAATTGAGCAATTAGACTCAGGGTTTGCAGCTAAGGATTTCTTCCTAACCACTGAAGAACAATGGTTGGGTAATTGGGCCAAGATTCTACAACTAAGGAATTTCTTCCCACCACTAAGTTACAGTACCAAAGTTAAAAAAAAAATTCTGAATTTTTATGAATCTTTGAGGATAAAAATTATTCTTAAGGGAGATTATTGTTATGTGAGATTAGTTGGCTAAGATTAGTTGTTAGCAAAAGTGGAAGCTGTTAGGAAATATGAGTGTTGTATTTTGTTAGATTACTTACATCCCTAATAGCTTATAAATAATGGGTGTGGCAGATGTTTAGATGTTGCTGAATAATATTATGATTATGTGAATTCTCTGGGTACCAAAAAAAATGTTTGAATGATTGGATTATGGGTAAGCCTAACTCACCCCAACCGCGGCCTAACAAGAGTCAATCCGTTGTCACTCAGATTTTAGATACTTTACCACATGCAGTTACGTAAGTCTTATGTGGTTGACATATTGATTTATGAGGCTACTTATTATTAGCGTGATTTAATTATCTTTTGTAAATAAAGTTTTACTAATTTTTTATTTTCACAAAACATACTACTTACATTTTTTTATATACAATTAACATATGTTGTATCTAATTTTAATAAGTTGAATTACCAAAAGAAACTCCCTGGGTCGAGAATTACTAGCTCCCTTTAATGATGCTCCATTCGACAAACCACTTGGAAATGTAATTTCCACTTAATTTATACATTGAAAGATTGAGCAAAATTGTTTACGTATGAGATAAGAAACAATTAAGGGCCGCTTGGTTTATCTGAAAAAAAGGAAAGATCAGGAAAAGGTGAAGGAAATGTAAAGGAAATTATAAATTTACCCTTATAATTATTATTCAATTATTATTTAATATTCTTTAATAATAATTATTCAATCATTAAAAATAAGAGTATTATAGACATTTTTTATCTACAAAATCATCTTTTTATTTTCTATTTTCATTTCCATCTTAACTTTCTATCTATCTATCAAACAGGTCTTAAAGAACCTCACTAGATAAGCTTTACTTTTGATCTTCTGATTTACATATCTATCAATATTAGCAAAATCAAATCGTACTTGAAAAACTGAATATATGGGTGGAGTTCCTAACAATAACATGAACTAAAAGTAGCTAATTATTCTAATTCGAATGGAATATATAAAACCCAGCATTAAAGATCGCAGGCTTAAGCTTTCGGTAGGTTCCGGGTAGATAATTTAGAAATTATGCTAAATTCGGCAGATCGCAGGATTAAGCTTTCGGTAGATTCGAGGTAGCAAATTTAGAAATTATGCTAAGCTACTCACATCAATCCACCCATTCCAAGTATATATTCCTCAGCATTATAAGTTCAGTCCTCCAGCACTCCATGACGGGACTCAAATTTATAACATTTCCATTCAATGTTTCAATTTCCACATATTCTCTTTTTTCCATTTAATGCTTTCAATTTCAACATATTATCCCTCTTTCTCTCTCTCTTCTTTTATTGGTTTTGAACTTACTTCCTCCGATCTAAAATATAAGTCACTTAAAAATTTTGGTCCAAAATATAAGTCATTTGACAATAATTATTACTTTTTTTTTTTTTCATAATATCCTTTATTTAATAGCAATAGTTGTGTTAAAAATCTCTCATTTAATAACAATAGTTATATTAATTATAAGAATAAAACTAAAAAAATATGATAATATTTAAAATATTTAAAAATATAATTAACTTTTCTTACAAAACATAAATCTATTAAAAATAATTTATATTTTAGACCAAAAAAAAATAACTATTAACACGTGAGTTAGCGAGCATCTTTTGCTTTTTGCCCGCCATACAGTGGCACCACGTACGCTTGACTCAAAGATTAGCCACAAGTTTTATAAGATATTGATTCTTCGTGCATATTATTTTAAAGCTCGATTTAGCATTCACATTCAAAAGTCTTAATTTTCAATATAATTAATTTAGTGGTGCCACTTTTTTTGTTTCGGTCAATTTAGAATTGAGAATGCATTAGTAATGTTTTGCTACATGATTGACGATTTTAAAGTTAACTTTCAGAATATTATAAGTTCTTGGTATATACTGACAATGACTTTTACTTTTAAGATGAGAGAGAAGTGTTAACACAGTGAATATGTATGTTTACATTTTTTTTTAATAGAAAGGTAGAGCAAATTTTGTTGAGAAGCATCTACAAAAAAAAAAAAAAAAAAGAAAAGAAATACATCAGAACGTCAGTTTTCTATTTCTTAAATTTAGAGTCTTCAAATATTTTTTATGATAATTTCACCTTATATGTTCATAAAATTTTTTAATGCACTTTTAATTAGTAACGTCATTCAAATTGTTTACAGTATTAGTTGACATATGAAACACGTGGCTGTTAAAAAATGTGTAGTTTTAGCTTTCAAATTTTGTTAAGAAGTTTCTAAGTTTATTAATTTAGCTGAATTTAATGATGCTTTATTTGTTGGTTATTTGACTTTAGTTTTTATGGTTGAAAAAATAAATTTTATACGACATTAATTCTAACTTTATCCTAATATTTTATTTTATTATATTTTTTTTTTGCAATGTTGTCTTTCTTTTAAGGTGAGTTTTTAAACTTTCAATTCCCTGTTCCTTTTCCTTTAAAGCATTTTATGCATTAAGGAAGGTGCTTGCAATTGCAATGTCAGAGGCATCCTGCAAGACAGAAACAAGTCACTTGCTCCATGGGCCCAATTGAGCACTTTGCTCGATTGATAATTTTTAGTAATAGCATCTTATGATAGCGTTGAGTTTAAGTGAAACAAAATTTCATTCTAACAAAGTGGTTCCTTGGTGGAGGAGAATATGTGATGCGTGGTTAATACATTTCTAAGTGTGCCAAATTCTCAGTAGAAGGGACAATAATGAAAAGGACAAGGGACAGGCGGTGTGCAGTTTTTCTGCGCAGATAAGGAAAATCAATGAATAGAATTACTACACGAAAAGTTAAAGATAATAATAATAAATTTAAAAAATTAAGTTACGACGAATGCATAGATGTGAAAGTCTATTTTTGAGTTTTATAGATTTACAAGTTTTAAAATTTATATAAGTGAAAATTCACACGTATTAAGTTAACAATTTAAAGAAAAGAACAAGTATTTCATGTTATTAATAAATATTAAAAAAGATATTATATTTAAAGTGCAATGCGAGGTTACGCGTTGGATTGAAACAAATCCACCCACTCTCTTCTAATGTAACAGGCAAAAGAAAATGTGATTTGCCCGTTTTTGGCACAAATTTCATGTCGGGCATATTCTACCGCAACATGAAGTGCATGTGCATGTGCATGTGGTTATGAACAGTGATGGCTCGAGGTCCCAGGTTTGACTATGTAGAACTAGCCAAATGCTAGCAGACAAACCATTTTTAAGGCGAAAGGACAATAATTCAGACAGCTCCTCATAATAAGTACAGCGGCCGGCCGGGTCAGTTCTTAATTTTTTTTTTGAATTTTATTATTTTAAAAGATACAAAATCACTTCACACCCAACTTCGTACGTGTCATCAGCGACAGTAAATTGGTGGTGCAGGTACGTTATTGAAGAAATTTAATAACACATGCAACTTGGACATTGTGTTTTAATATTATTACAATGATCTTGCTATGTAAAATCCAAAATATACCCTATTCATATCCCTTCTGATGGTGAAGTGTTTCCCTTTGCAGCGGTGATATTGGAGTTGCGATCATCCAGGTATTGTTGATAGACGTATGATATGATCCCCCAAACTGCTAACACCATAGAGATTGCCTTCATCCCATTCATTTTGTCATGGAAGAAGATCACTGCCATAATAGGAACAATAGGCAAACCCAAAAGGCCCATGGCATTGGAGAAGAGCGAAGAAACCTCAAAAATCAGCCCCACAGAGCCAATGCTATACAGCTGCCATATTATGGCTGTCCAAGTCAGGTTCAGCACATAGGAAGCCTTCCCCATCTCATACCCCTCCATTTCTCTCTTCAGCCCTTTCCATTCTCCACTAGCAAAGAGTCCCACCAGTATTGCACAGGTTGCTACAATGCATTCATATATTATCATATCCATAACTATTCTGAAAGTTTCCCTTTTTAGAACCTTCCTGAATGCTACCTGGGTGAGGTTAGAAAACAATCCAGCGCAAGCTGCTGTACCAAGTGCACATATGAATCCAATCACATACTTCCCTTTGGAGACTTGTGTGGAAGAATCTGAAGCTCCAGAGTGTGTTTGGAACGCAAGGATAGTGGAGGAGATGGTGAGAAGGACGAGAGAGTTTATTATGTAAGGTGTGAAGTGAAGAGAATTGAGGAAGAAAGAGAAGAAAGCATTGAAAGCCAACTGAGATGAGCAAATGAGAGACAGAGTAGAAAGAGAAAGGTATAAGAGCCCAGTTGAATACAAGTAGCCATTTAATGCTATGAGAAGACCAAGGGTGACATAGGTGAATGCTAGCATTTGAACAGAAGGTTGCGGCTCAGAATTCTGAATGGCAATATTTCTGTTGGGGTTTTTAAGGGGTGATGATGTGAAGATGTAATAAGGAAGGAGAATAGGGAAACCCACTTGCTGTAAGAGTGACAACATCCATCTGCTCTTTCCACCTTTTTCATAGTACAATCTTCCCAAAAGTGATGCAGCTGACTGGCCTAACAAGACAAATACAGTATATAGGGTTATTCGGAGCCAACGGTAGTTTATTTTTGTTTTTCGGCCATCGATTGTTGATTGATCTGGGAAAGCAGTCGTATCATCCCCCGATGGTTTTGTTTCTTCGTCTCCATGAGCTGCCAGAGGAACTTGACAAAACATCAGTATAGCTATAGGTGGCTTAACAATGGGCAATCTACTGCCATTTAGATATAGTGACATAAAGAAGAGATTGTTACATTCTCAGATTTTGTTCCTTAATTACTCTGTAGGAAGGAAATAGTTACCTGACTGAACTACATAGACATATTTCAGGACCATGATACTTGCCAAAGCTATGCTTTTTATGTCTGGTTAGCAATTGTTATAGGTCTAGATCCAAGTAACTTGAGAACAAAATTTGATCAGTCTGCAACTATATCTGCTATATATATGTACTCTGACATCATGAATTATCAACTAGCTATCTTAATTTTTATCACAGTGGGAAACTACATATATGAGTAAATTCCAATGCAAGATCTTGCGAATCTTTCTTCTTCACTCTCTGACCTCAATGATCTCATAACAGAAATTTTTCTCTTTGTAAATGAAGATCAGAATTTGACTTACCCTTTATGTGAAGTTGTACTTGAGGCTCTGCCATGTCAAAGTTGGAGAAGTTTCAGATGAAGAGAGAAGCAGAGAGAGAGAGAGAGAGTTTGTGTATAGAATGTAACTGAAGCACATGTGTCATGAAACACAAATAGGACGGCGATGGGTGCATGTATATATAGAGTTTTGAGGTATTAACGTTTAGAGGTTAATAAATTGCTTGTTTCCGCATGAGACTTAAAAATCAAAGAAAATATTTTGGTTTATAAAATTAAGATGTGGAGTTTCATAAATTTCACTAATAGAGGCACATTCCATAAGCACGATGAGGCCAACTGGGACGATTGGAATGGAAATGATTTGGATATTTGTCGACCATGAGACAGGGAATCCGATTCGGATCCTCTCCCTAAAGACCAAGGCTAATAAGGACAGCGGAAACACTAATCAGTTTAGGAAATATCCAATGCTTCGTTGTCAGCGAGAGGTAGAAGAAAAAGGAAAGAATTTATTAAGTATTTTTTTTGTTTTTTATTTATTAAATAATTTTGTTTGGTACACGAATTGCAAGTTGTAGAAGGTATAATTTATATATAGATAAATTAAGAGTAATTATTATACATAATCTATGCAGAATTTTATATATTATTATTATTATTATTATTATCATTTTTTATTTTAACACTATTTTTAAATAAAGATATAAAAATTATTATTTTTCCTTTTTTTTCAAAGTTGTACTATTTTTATTCAAATAAATATATAAATAAAATAATATTCTTATTCCCTTTTATATTATATTAAATGTAATTATTCCATTTCATTTACATCTTTATTTTTCTTTATTTTTACACTTAACAATTTTATATTCCAAACGGGTTACATCATGATGTAGAGCTTAAATGTAGAATTCAGTTGTTTATATATTTTTATTACAATCAAGCATATATATTACGTCTTGGAAAAGTTTTAAATAAATTAAGTTTATAAAAAAAAAAAAGAGATGAAAATAGTTATAAATAACTCGAATGACATATGATATATATTTTTTATTAAATTCATCCAATACATACTTATAATTTTATTTATGATTAATCTGAGTTATCTATTGTTAATGAATAAAATCTGTTTAAGAATGTCTTAATTAATCAATTCTTTAAACTTAGTAAATCGATTTTAGATATTATATGCATCATACAAAATTAATATCTTTCTGAGTAAATAATGATCAATTTAATTGATAAAAAAATTAATGCATAGAATGAAATATTTATCAAACTTCTTCGTGTATTTGTTTGTTATTTGACTTTAGCTTTTATGGTTAAAAAATTCAATTTTATAAAACATTAATTTTAACTTTATCCTAATAATTTATTTTAATTTTTGCAATGTTTTCTATCCCTTTTATGGTGAGTTTTCAAACTTTCAACTGTCTATTCTTTTTTCCTTTAAAGTATTTTGTGCATTAACCTCTTGTTTGATTTGAGGGAAGGGGAGGAGATGGATTTTCCTCCCCTCCCCTTGTTTGGTTTGTACTTTTAGAGAGGAGGAGGGAAAATTTCATTAAACATTTCCTCCCCTCCCCTCCCCTCCCCCTCTCCCCCTCCCCTCCAATTTGGAGAGATTAAGAGGGAAAGTTATATTTTAAATTAAAATATTCTTATATTTATTTATTTAGTTTTATTTATTTATAAATTTTTTTAAATAATTATAATTATAAATAATTTTTAATATTTATTTAATTTGATAATAAAAATATTAAATTTTTTTAAAAAAATAATTAATTATATTATTATTACTTTTAAAATATATAAGAATAAAATAATCTATATATTATTATTTTTCTTTCCTTTTCCTCTTAAATCAGATAATATATCATTAAAATCCCTCTCTCCCCTCTCTTCAGTTGAACCAAACATAGCCTAAGTAACGTGCTTGCAGTGTCAGGGGCATCCCGCGAGACAGAAACACTCACTTGCTTCATGAGGTCAATTGAGCACTTTGCTTGATTGACTTTAAAATAATTTTTACTAATCACATCTAATAAAAGCGTTGAGTTTAAAGTAAAAATTTAATTCCAACATACTGGTTCAGTGATCGAGGAGAATATGTGATGGGGGGGTTGATAGGTACATTTCTAAGCGTGCCAAATTCTCAGTAGCAATAATACTAATGGCAAGGTCGATAATGGAAAAGACACGGGACAGTCTGTGTTTCTGACGTGTCAATTTCTCAGTAGTAATGACAATATTGAAAAGGACAAGGGACAGGCTGTTGGGCGTTTTCTGTGCAATAAAGAAAAATCAATGAATTCGAACTACTCCGTGCTGTGATAAAGATAACAATTAATTTAAAAGTGAATGCATAGGTGCAAAAGTATATTTTTAAGTTTTACAAATTTAAAATATATTCCTTCTAGTCTTATTTATTAAAAATAAAAAATTATTTTATTAATATTAAAAAAAATAATTAATATTATTTTAACTCATTAATTAGATTTAAATTTGATAATTTTTTTTTATTTTACCCATCTTTATTTTATATAAAAAAATGTTATACATTATTAAGTGTATTAAATGTAATAATAAATAAAAAATAAAAAAAATATATTATTTAGTAAAATAAAAAAATATATTATGTTCCTTATATTTTGAGATTAAAAAATTTTTTTCAAATTTTTTTTTAAACAGGAGAGTATATAAGTAAAAATTCTCATATATTAAATTAACAATTTAAAAAAAATAAGTAATTCGTGTTATTAATAAATATTATATTTCAAATGCAATGCAAGTTTATGTGTTGGATTGAAACAAATCCAACTTCTCTCTTCTAATGTAATGGAGGCAAAAGAAGATGTGACTTGCCCGTTTTTGGCCCAAGTCACATGTTGGGCGTGTTCTACAGCAACATGAAGTACATGTGGTTATGGAAGGTGATGGTCCGGGTTTCCAGTTTTGACTATTCAGTGAGAGCTTAGTACATACGGCCAAAGGGTAATAGACAAACAATTTTTACAAAATTAAAGAAAAATAATTCAGGCAGCTTTTAAGTCAACTGGCTTCATAATAAATATAGCTGCCGGCCAGATCTTATCTTAATTTTTTTAAAAAATTTTAATGTTTTTATTATTTTAAAAAATATATAATATAAAATATAAACAATCTTTCAAATATAAAATTTTAAAAAACTTAATATTTTAAATACGAATAAAATTTTAAAATTTGAACCATACTGATCAAAATTTAACAATCTAAATCACTTCCTTAAAAAAAGGCAAATGACACCCATCTCAGTACCCTGGTGCGAGTACGTTATTGAAGAAATTTAACAACACTTGCAACTTGGACATTGTGTTTTAACAGTATTACAATGATCTTGCTATGTAAAATCCAAAATTTACCCTATTCATATCTATTGACCCCTTCTGATGGTGAAGTGTTTCCCTTTGCAGCAGTGCTATTGGAGTTGCGATCATCCAGGTATTGTTGATAGACGTATGATACAATCCCCCAAACTGCTAACACCATAGAGATTGCCTTCATCCCGTTCAATTTGTCATGGAAGAAGATCATTGCCATAATAGGAACAATGGGCAAACCCACAAGGCCTATGGCATTGGAGAAGAGCGAAGAAACCTCAAAAATCAGCCCCAGAGAGCCAATACTATACAGCTGCCATATTATGGCTGTCCAAGTCAGGTTCAGCACATAGGAAGCCTTCCCCATCTCATACCCCTCCATTTCTCTCTTCAGCCCTTTCCATTCTCCACTAGCAAAGAGTCCCACCAGTATTGCACAGGTTGCTACAATGGATTCATATATTATCATATCCATGACTATTCTGAAAGTTTCCCTTTTTAGAACCTTCCTGAATGCTACCTGGGTGAGGTTAGAATACAATCCAGCGCCAGCTGCTGTACCAAGTGCACATATGAATCCAATCACATACTTCCCTTTGGAGATTTGTGTGGAAGAATCTGAAGCTCCAGAGTGTGTTTGGAGCGCAAGGATGGTGGAGGAGATGGTGAGAAGGACGAGAGAGTTTATTATGTAAGGTGTGAAGTGAAGAGAATTGAGGAAGAAAGAGAAGACAGCATTGAAAGCCAACTGAGATGAGCCAACGAGAGACAGAGTAGAAAGAGGAAGGTATAAGAGCCCAGTTGAATACAAGTAGCCATTTAATGCTATGAGAAGACCAAGAGAGACATAGGTGAATGCTAGCATGTGAACAGAAGGTTGCTGCTCAGAATTCTGAATGGCAATATTTCTGGTGGGGCTTTTCAGGGATGATGATGATGAGAAGATGTAATAAGGAAGGAGAATAGGGAAACCCACTTGCTGTAAGAGGGACACCATCCATCTGCTCTTTCCACCTTTTTCATAGTACAATCTTCCCAAGAGTGAGCCTGCTGACTGGCCTAACAAGACAAGTACAGTATATAGCGTTATTCGGAGCCAACGGTAGTATAGTTTTCTTTTTCGGCCATTGACTGTTGACTGATTTGGGAGAGCAGTAGTATCATCCTCCGACGGTTTTGTTTCTTCGTCTCCATTAGCTGCTAGAGAAACTTGACAAAACATCAGTATAGCTATAGGTGGCATACCGATAGGCAATCTACTGCCACTTAGATATAGTGACATAAAGAAGAGATTGTTACATTCTCAGATTTTGTTCCTTAATTACTTTGCAGGAAGGAAATAGTTACGTGACTGAACTACATGGACATATTTCAAAACCATGATACTTGCTAAAGCTAAGCTTTTTATGTCTGGTTAGCAATTGTTATAGGTCTAGATCCAAGTAACTTGAGAACAAAATATGATCTGTCTGCAACAATATCTACTATATATATGTACTCTGACATCATGAATTATCAACTAGCTATCTTGGTTTTTATCACAATGGGAAACTACATATACGGGTAAATTCCTATGCAAGATCTGAGGAATCTTTCTTCTTCGCCCTATGATCTCTATGATCTCATAACAGAAATTTTTCTCTTTGTAAATGAAGATCAGAATTTGACTTACCCATTATGTGGAGTTGTACTTGAGGCTCTGCCATGTCAGAGTTGAAGAAGTTTCAGAGGAAGCGAGAAGTAGAGAGAGAGAGAGAGAGAGAGAGAGAGAGAGAGAGAAAATGTTTAGGTATAGAATGTAACTGAAGCACGTGTCCTAAAATACAATGGAGGACGGCGATGAGTGCATGTATATATAGCGTTTGAACAGAAGAATATGGGTAGTATGAACGCTTAGAGATTTATGAACTGCTTGTTTCCATGTGAGATTTAAAAATCAAGGAAAATATGTTGGTTTATAAAATTAGGATGTGGAGTTTCACAAATTTCATTAATAGAGACACATTCCATAAGCATGATGAGGCCAACTTGGACTATTGGATTGGGAATGATTTGAATGTTTGTTGCCCACAAGCTCCCTAAAGACCAAGTCTAAAGGGCAACTGAAAGACTATTCATTTTTAAAAATGTCTCATGCTTCTTTGTTAGGTAGAAGGATAAAAAAAGACTTTACTAAATAATTTTATTTGGTACAGGTTTCGCAAAGTTGGAGAAGGAATATATTTATAATTCATATACACAAAAAATTGAGAATAATTATTATATATAATTTATATAGAGTTTATTATACCTTTATTATTATTATTATTATTATTATTATTATTATTATTATTATTATTTCTTCATTTTTTCCAAGTTTGTATTATTTTTATGCAAACAAATATACAAATAAAATAGTATTCTTATTTCCTTCAATATTATATCAAATTTAATTATTCTATTTCATTTACTTTCTCATTTTCTTTTTATTTTCACATAAAACAATTTTGTGTACCTAACAAGAGCTTGCATATAGAATTTAGTTATTGATATATTTTTATTAAAGTCAAGTATACACATTACGTCGCGCAAAAATTTTAAATAAATTAAGTTTGTACAGAAAAAGGAGATGAAATTAGTCATAAATAACTTGAATGACATATAATATATTTTTTTATTAATACATGCTTATAATTTTATTTATGATTAATTTGAATTATTTATTGTTAACGAATAAAACCTGTTTAAGAATGTCTTAATTAATCAATTCTTTAAACTTAGTAAATCGATTTTAAATATTATATACATTTTACAAAATTAATATATTTCTGAGTAAATAATGATCAATTTAATTGATAAAAAAAATTAATGCATAGAATGAAATATTTATCATACTTCCTCGTGTATTTGCTGGTTATTTGACTATAGTTTTTATGGCTAAAAAATTAAATTTTATAATTATAACTTTATCCTAATATTTTATTTTAATTTTTTCAATATTGACTTTCTCTTTAATGTTGAGTTTTGGAACTTCCAATCCCCCCCCTTTTTTTACTGTACAGTATTTATGCACCGAGTAATGTGCTCAAGTTGTCCAGAGGCATCCCGCAGACAGGAACAAATCACTTGCTTCATGGGACCGATTGAGCACTTTGCTTGATTGACAATCTCTAGTACTAACATCATATAATGGTTTGGTGGTGGAGAAGAATATGTGATGTGTGGTTAATACATTTCCAAGTGTGCCAATTTCTCAGTAAACAATCATGGAAAGGATAAGTGGGGAGTTTTCGGTGCCGATAAAGAAAATCAATGAATTAGAGTTACGAATGTCATGAATGCGTAGACGTAAAAACTATATTTTTTAAGTTTTATAGATTTAAAGGTTTTACAGTATATACAAGTAAAGTTTCACATATATTAAATTAATATTTTTTAAAAAAGTAAGTATTTGGTGTTATTAATAAATATTAGAAAAATATGTCATATTCAAAATGCAATGGGAGCTTCCGTGTCGGATTGAAACACACCCAACTTCTCTCTTCTAATGAAATAGAGGCAGAAGAAAATGTGATTTGCCTGTTTTTGGCACAAATCTCATGTCGGACATGTCATATTTAACATGCAACTTGAAGTGCCTGTGGCTGTGGAATGTGATGGCCCGAGTTCTCCGGTTTGACTATGCAGAGCTTAATACTTATAAAGCCAAAAACCTAATGAACAATTAATTGTTACAGAAAGTCCACAATTCAAACCGCTTTCAAGTCAACTGTCTTCATAATTATCGCGGCCGGCCAGATTTGTTCTTTATTTTTTTTTATTTTAATATTTTAAAAGATACAAAATATAAAATAAAAATAAATTTTCAATTATAAATTCTAAAAAAATAACATTTTAAATAAAAATTTTTAAAATTTAAACCGTATAAGTCAAATTTAAATATAATAAATCACTTTCTAAAGAAGTGAGAATGACACCCTTCTTAGTACCGTCATCATCGATGGTAAATAGCTGGTGCAGGTACGTTACTGAAGAAATTGATAAAAATTATTAATGCATATAATAAAATATTTATCAAACTTTCCCCCGTATGTAGTTTTAAAAAAAGTTAGGAAAGTTAATTCCAAAAAAAAAAACATAGGGAAAGCCAGAAATATCTAAAGGGATAAGATCTGCATTCATTTTTTATGCAACAAGTAGAAAATCATTGGCTTATGCTTAGTTGTCGCGGGGTCCACTCAGCACAAATAATTGAAACTTGCATTTTGGTATTTGACCTTGCCGGGTAATGTGCCGCGTGTCCTACTTCCATCCAGTAATCATGATCAATATATAATAGGCAATGATGCGATTATGATAATTTAATAAAAATAATTAGATTTAGATAAAATTATTTGTGATTAGAATCCTCATGTTTAATTTTATGTGTTTGTTACCCATCTACCTAATTTAGAAAAAGATTGGATCAATCCAAATCTGTATTGTAGATAACCTCTAAACTCAGAACTTACCGCAGTTATTTCTTCTGCATGTGCAAGAAAGCAGAACCTTCCTCTCTCTCTCTCCAGTGACGAATGCGATGAAGCAAGTCTCTTGCTTCTTCTTCTGCAGCAGCAGCTGCTGCTTTCTCTTAGGACAAAAGAAAAGTTGTGAACTTTGTGAGGAACAAACCCTAATTTATGAACCCACAGATCAGAGAAAGAAATCGATGTAGCGGAGAGTTGCAGCAGCATGCCAAATTTCACGCTTCATCTGAGGTGGCATATCCCCCCTTGGATGGATGGAATGGCCTCCGTTGCTGAATTTTGGTAATGCGTCTTAATCGTCCGTCATACACCTGTCCTAACCTGTCACACCTGTCCATTTCTTTGGACAAAATTTAAATAAATAAAATCTTTTACGATTTATTATCTATTTTTTATTTAAAATATGAAATAATTTTTTAAATCCTTATTCATGTAATATTAAATTATGAAAATTTATTTATTTATTTATTGTACCTTTATTAAAAAGTATAATAACAAGTATTTAAAAATTAATTTTAAGTTTTTTCATTTATTTTTTATTTTTGATAAAAAATTATAAATGAAACTAATATTTTAGTAAACACCATGAGGATCATTATTAGAAATCAAGAAACAGCTCAACCTACCAATTTCCTTATTTTTAGTTTTATCCTTTATTATCAATGTATGAAAACCTACAGGCTTATTACATGAAATATACAAGTAAAAAAAACAAAAACTTAAGATAAGTAACCTTGATACTATTTTTAAATATATATAATTTAGTTTTTTTAATAAGAATGCGAAGTAAACTATTCTGTGTTATGTTTAATTTTTTTTTAAAATAAATATCTAACGAGTTATAATAACTCATTTGATAGCTCCATAAAAAGGGTGAAGAAAAGGCAATTTTTTTAAAATTATTACTTAATCACTATTTAAGATTATCTACTAATTATTACCTAATCATTAAAAATAAAAACATTAAAGTAATTTTCTATTAACAAAATCATCATCTTCCTCTTTTTTTATACTTAACTTTCTGCATATCAAACAATTTTTTAGTAGTTTCACATTTTTTTTTATTTTTAAATAACTTAACTAGACATGAAGTTATACACTTTGTGTCTATTAACAATTTTTTTAAAATTAAACATTCATCTTTAATTAATAATTTTTTATAGTTAATTGAAGGTGGAAGGAGAGCCTTTAATTAATTTTCACTTTTCAATTGAATATTTTTTTAATTTAATTTTAAAAATATTATTTTTAAAATTAAATTATAACTTAATATATTTACTTTTTAATAGATTTATTAATTAAAATTTTTTATTTCGCACAAAAACATATAATCTTTTTTTTTTTTGACTCATTGTGATTCTTATTCCAATGTGTGTATATAGACGCATATAAAACTCCTTTATGTTAAATATATAATTATGTAATAATTATAGTTTTTATTATAAAAAGCATATTAATATTTATTAAAGTACAATTTTAAATATATATATATAAGTTAATATAAATAATTAATAATATAAGCAATAACACTTAAATTTTACCTATAATATAAAAAGTTAACATTTACAAAAGATAAACTAAACAAGATAGATTCATACAATCTTTGTAAGCACAATTAAATGAGAATAGTAAGTCAAAATAAAATTTTTTGGATTAGAAGTATAAAATATGATGTGGGACCACTATTGTAACTTACCAAAAATGTGAAAAACTTGAGCTTCACATAGCACAACTTAAATAAAACAAGCTCACAAAATTTTCGTCAACAATAGTTATGTTAAAATATTTTGTCAATATAAAATTTGTCAGATTAAAAGTGGAAAATATGATCTAAGACCACAACTATATTTAACAATACTTACCATAATATGATGTTGCGATGCTTTACTAAAGAAAATAAAGGGGAGGAAATGAGAGCAAAAATGGTGAAGGCTAAACAAAATAAAAAGGATGAAATGAAAGAAGGCTTTAGAAAACATTTGTGAAAGGAGACGAGAGAATGCTTTAGAGAAAATTTGTGAGAGGAGATGAGAGAAGCTACATGCTAGAGATTAAAGATTAAAGGAATTCAGCTTAAAAATTCTATAAAAGAGTGGATTTGTAATTTTACCTGTAAATAAAAAAAATTTACCTCATTTGATTTGGCCTAAGTATTGCTTGCCACACCACTCATATAATCTTAAATGCAAATCCAAATACACCATTTGGCATAGGGGGAAAACTATCACAGTTAGATGCAAATTACATTCAACAATGATAGTGCAACTAAAACACAAAACACTGTGTTTCACAATATGATGAAAATTGCTAGTGTTTTATTTAGTATGAAATAATTTGATTTCAAGGATCCTTCCCAGCAATTAAATGGTAAAACTAAACTGTATTGGCACTTTTGGCCATTATAACAAAGCAACTGTTGCTACAACAATGTATTTTTACTATTGCCAAATGAATGTCCATCATTCCTTAACCCTCGCATATGTATAAAATTTAAACTTATAATGAATCTTGAATTTCTTCGAAGCAAACACAATGGATTTCCAACACTTCCCTGCATGTATCGCCCTTTACATTTAAGCACAAGCATATGTATGGAAAATCAGTTCAAATTCCTATGCGGTTTAATTCTTATAAAAAATGATACACTTGACAATTGAACTATTTCTACCACTGCTCCAAAAAGTGAGAATTAAAATTTCCATGTATCCTTATTTTAATCTACCTATTTTTCTTTTGGCTCATCCAATATGAAGGCACTTGTCAATGTAACTCTCTTTAATATCTTGAATTTTCAAGCCTATCCAAAAAAATGCATTTATTATATATGCAACTTAAAAGATACAAGGATTTTGATTTTGTTTTTCCTCTCTTCTCTCATACTAAATAAAACAATAGCAATGTTCATCATATTGTACTCATTAATGCTCTCTTTAAGGACATGTAATAAGTACCTTAGGACCTAGCTATAGACATATATAACTATCCTTGATGATAAACCCTTTATAGGGCAAATAAGGACTTACCATCATTGATTGAGGAATCTGAAGCAAAACTAACGAGATGCAATACAAAGAAAGGGAAGTCATGATCCCAGTAAGACTTTGCCTTATGCTTCATTGTTAGTGAGAAGTAGAAGAAAAAATATGGAATTTATTATATAATTTTGTTTGGTACACTTTTTGCAAGTTGGAGAAGGAATCTGTTTATAATTTATATGCACACAAATTAAGAATAATTATTATACATAATTTATATAAAGCTTATTATGCATTTATTATTATTATTATTGTTATTATTATTATTATTATTATTATTATTATTATTATTATTATTATTATTATTTATTCTAACACTATTTTAAAACAAGTATATAAAAATTATTATTTCTCCATTTTTTCCCAAGTATGTACTTCTTTTATTCAAACAAATATACAAATAAAATGGTATTCTTATTCCCGTCTATATTATATCAAATATAATTATTCAATTTCATTTATATCTTCATTTTCTTTTCATTTTCACACTTAACAATTTTATGTACCAAACGGGTTACATCATCCAATGATGTAAGGCTTACATGTAGAATTTAGTTATTCATATATTTCTTATTACAATCAAATATGAGATTTTGGTCGTATTACAATATGAAATAAATATTAATGCTCTACATGCATAGCTGTCATTGTAATTTTCTTATATACAACATGTATTTTTTTTTTTACTTTCTAAAGAGTCACAGTAGTCTTTAAACTATGACCCTTTTGGGGGGGATTTGAAGGTCTTGGTTGAATTTTTTTTTATTTTTAAATGTGTAAGGAGGTCACGGTTGGCTCTCAAATTTTTTTAATAATTTTTTATTTTTATTAATTTAATTATTTTATAAATTGAGACTTATGAAATAAAAAACTAATATAAATATTAATTATAATATTTAAAAATTTATTTAAAATAAAAATTATTTTAAAAAATAAATTTTAATTATTTAAAATAAAAATTAAATATTAATTCAATTCCCTTTAAACTTTAAACTTGATAAATTAGTAAGAGTTTTGAAAAATTCGATAAACAATTTATTACACTTATTAAGTATTATTGAACTCAATAATATTAAAGTAATTAAAATTTATAATTGTTTAAAAGGAAAGTGATAATATGAAATAATGAACTAAAATATAAACATATAGATACAAAAAAAAGTTATACATACCGTTCAAAAAAAATAATTTTTTGTACCACATCGAGTCTTTGTTTTTAATTGTTGGTCTCGTTGTTACATGAGATGGTGTTCTTCTTCTTCCTTCTCTTCCTCTTCTTCTTCTTCTTCTTCTTCTTCTTCTTTTTCATTATCGTTGTTTCCTTCATCTTTTACCTGTTGGTATGTCATAGGATTTTCTTCAATAGTCATGAAACGATGATTCATAGTCCATTAAGGGGATTAAATTAGAAGAATTGGTTGATGTGATGTGATATACCATGTGATTCAACGTATGTAGAAGATCTAAAAGCAAACCAAACATGTGATATTGCTTGCTTAGAAAATAAGGAGTGAGAAGGAAGAGCCATATGCCATGTGAGGTTAAGGGGAGACAAATGATGACTCGAGAGCAGTATAGTGCAATTGAGATGTAATATACCCCTGTTACTGTGATTATGCATAATGCGGGCCCAATGATGTATAATATGAGGAACTAGTAGCCCTAAAATTAGCAAAATGCACAAGTGGTATGGAAGAAGATAAACCTACAATGTCATGGTGGGTCTGTGTTTACCTTACTATGGAAAAAGATGGACTGGCAATACCACGGTGACCCTGCATCTATGTTAATGCCTAAGAAAATGGATAAGCTATTGTGGATGTAGTAGTGCTAAATGGCTGAATTACAATAAGTCTGATCATCCATCATAAGTACTTTACTAGACATAAATTCACAAGCTCTCTTTTCCATAGGACTTGGAGGAAGTTGGGGTTTAAGCAAATGAGGTGCAAGAGGAACAAATTAAAAGATTGTCATATTTTGATTCTCACTAAGTGTAAAGAGGATGCTAATACAATCACCCACCATAAGCAAACCAAGCGATGAAGGGTCATCCATAATAAGTAATCATAACCGATCAGCCAAATTAGCCTGTAAAAATAAAAATAAATAATTATATGTATAATATGTATGTGGAAAGTGAAGTAAAGTAATTGTAATAGGTCTCTAAAAATTATCACAAAAACTTACGCACCACTCATAGGCTAAATTCACTGGTAGGTAACGCTCTAGTACCATCTCAGGTATTCTAATGAGTGATCCAGGAGCTTTAATAATATCAACATCAACAATAAAGTATCTAGCCAACTTCATCATGCAAGTATGAAATTCTCATACTCTTTCTGCCAGTACAAGTAGGTTTTTTCTTTAAGTGTGAGTGTATAAATCTCTTTTAAATCGTAAAGAATACGAGGTATGGGTTGCATCTTACCAAACTGTGAAGCACATGATCAACATGATACCACTTCACAATGTAAAAGCAAATAAGAGACACAAATACTACTTATATGTCTGAGAAGGCCAGGTAGTAGTCATATATCAACTGGACGCCATATAATCTACAAATAAGGAATTAAAATACGTGAAGATATAGTATTATATAGGTAGCCATGCAACAATAGTGGAGTATCTCAAATCTCATTGGGCCTCATTTGATCTAACAATACCCTGTAGTATTGTATCGCTAGTTTCCTTGGATGAGGATGCTGGCCTACACCTCTCTCCCTGTAAGATGTACAGTGAAATGATGGTTAATTATGATAGATAAAGTCAATATGAACCATATAGTAAGCAACCAAGCTGAAAATAATTTTTATACCTGTAAGCAGGTGGAGAAAACACATCATATTCATCTAGTCAAAGGTCTGAACGTGGGAACTTCTATGGTGCTAGTCTAGGAACCAATCCCAGGCCCATAAGTGAAACAATGTCAAGCAGCCACTGATGTTAACTTCATTGTAAGTGGTTGCATTGTACAACTCTTTGTAGAGGTATGCTACCACTATGAAGCCCAAGTTAAACTGGCATATTACATAAAAGTCCTAGAGGAAGGTAAAGTATATTAGGGGGACTTTATGTCCAAATCTATCTGGCATAAAAATCTCACCTATCACACATAATATGCAAGTACAAGCAAGACATAATATTTCATTATTGCTTTCATTCTTTAAAAGTGTTTCAAAGTGGCTAGTGAGCTAAGTAATGCTCAACCTCTTGCCATTAAACTCTTTCTTTAGTGGTTCAACCCCCGAAAAATGTTACAAATGCTTTCATAGTGGAAGTTTAGTGAACTGATGATAAGGTGACCTACTATCAAAAAACCTAATAATACTACCACATCTTTATAATGTAATGGTACACTTGCTTAGGATGGTATAAAAACTATGTGCTTCTGGTTGCCATTGCTTGACAAGCTCTGAAATAAGTAAGGTATTAAAGTTGAGTGTTGTGAGTTGAGACACCAATGTATTGAATAGATACTAATGAGCTTAAGTGATGACAAAATGTATTAGTTTTGGTGAACAACTTCTTTAGCTATGGAATTTTAAATTTTTTATTGATGTTGCTAACCAAATGTCTTCGACAAAATATATGATAAACCCATGGTGGCTACCACCCTATGTGCCAGTTAATGATTATAGCCAAAATTCTGGTATGCTTATTAGAAATCAAGCAAATCCTATTTTTGTCCTTCATCACATATGCTCAGAGATTGAACAAGAACCATACTTATGCCTCATATGTTTATCCCTCTACTATGGCAAAGCAAGTAGGACATTGTTTCTTTCACTCTCTTATGTGCTTTCGATCAGTACAGTCTCCTTGTATTTATCATACAAGAATGTCCCATTTGTTTGGACTGTCAGTTTCAAGTAGTCAAAAACATCAATATAAGGTCTAAGGGTCTAGAATACTCGATGAAAAATGATTGACTCACCATTGGCTACACTAGTTAATATACGTTCTTTATTTAAAAGGTCATAGTATAATCCAGGCATAAAATGTTGAATAACAGCCAACCACTTAGGTAATAAGATATAGAACTTTTGCTAGTTCCCAAATACATGTGAGATGCCTTAATGTTTTTGCTTCTAAGCCTTCTTGTATGAAATATTATATCCAAATATAGAATATAGCCGCTTAATGACATCTCGAATTAACACTATAGGATTTTCAATTACTATTAATACAATGCACACTGAGATAACATTTGAGTCTAGTTTTGGAAGATCTTGTGACAAAGATGTTGAAACATATAGATGGGGTCAATTCTATTATGTTATCTCCGAATGGGTTTTTTTTTTTTTTTTAGATAACATGCCTTAACCCTTTACTTACATGACACTTGTCTATATTGAAGGTACCAATATTCTTCATACTTTTTAGAAAAGTATAATACCTTAAAAGTGTGATGTGTATGTACTAAATATATATTTATTGTCTTGTGAAAAGACTGTTAATCATTATATAACATGCCTATAGATAGCTTTTGGCCATCATTTATGTTTACCGCCGCCTTTTCTATATCAGCATAATCAGGAGCCTTTGCATCATTAGTATCCATTTGTTTAAGAAACATAATTGTTAAGTCATCATAAATATTTATAGGAGTTACTGGATTTATGGCAGCATCCACATCATTGGTGTCTTCATTATTATCCATATTACCACCACCATTGTAGTCGTAAGGAGCAACAATATATTTGTCCTCCTCTTTAGATTTATTCATTATGTCTTCTACCTTTTTTAGGGGAGAGGGGTACTAACTAGTCCATGTGATGAATTTGGTTGAAATGTATAATCAACTAGTAGATAAGATGAACTTAGATGAAAGGTATAGTTAATCAAACTAATAATTGAATATTGTTGAATTGTTATATGTTTGGTGTGAAAGTAACCCATGCCTACAAGTTATATACTAAACAAGGCAGGTTAATTATCTATGATGTTAATATAGCTGGAAGACGGGAATGGGTTTGACACATTGTCAATTGTTGCTCGAGTTGTTATATCTAAGTTTATTTCTTTTGATGAGATTTCTACGTATAGCTCTGCTGAACCAAACTGTGATAAAAACTTTGTATTTGCCACTTATATTGCTTGGATGTTGGCATTCCTCCTTAACTTACATGCTCAATGCTTTGTGAGCCTCAGTAACACTTGATGCCTGTACACTAATTGAGGTACATATTGATTTTCGGCTTACCTGTAACTATTCCGTAACCTTTTATTTAAACCTCTATAACAAAATGTCAAAATCAATAATCATTACATCAACTGTATTTGAGATGAAAATTGCACTGTCATCAATTTCGCATATTTATCCATTTTAATATATGCATATAATAATTTTCCTATTATTCATTTTGCTAGTCCAAGTAATACTACCACTAATATTCAAAATAGTGTACAAAGTCCAAAAATTACTAAAATTTTTGTACAATTAATATTTTTTTTTTGTCTCATTAGGCTAGCCTTTACAAAACTTATAATATTTTTTTCAACATATAATATTTTCCTGCATTTGTAGTATATGTCTTATTCAATTAATTAATCTTTATGTACAACAAATAATGCAACATGCTATACTTGTAGTAATTAGTAACTTAAAAAATATAACATATAGATTGCATTTTCTAGAATAAAAGGCAGATATATTAGTTATTAATAAAATGATGTTATTTTTTAATATACGCAAATAATGGAGACAAATAAATAAATTATTATTTTATTAATTTTAAGTATTATAATCATTTTTCTAATATTTTTTTAAAATTGTCTACACTTTCCATTTGTTTAAATATATAAATAAAATTTTAATATTTTTATATTATATTATACTATACTATACATAATTATAAATTTTAATATTTTATTTCATTCACATTATTGAAAGTTACATTATATTAAACGTACTCTTTCGTGGTTGTACTTTATATAATATTATACAATATTAAACATATTATTGCATAATATTGTATTTTTATAATATTATATACTATTTTTATAATATTATATTTTTATATATTGTTACTAAACATACTATTTTTTTAGGCTTCTTTGTATGTGTGAACACCGTATTTTGTCCGGGTATATTCCAAAAATAATAATAAAATTAAACTAATAAAAAAAAATAAACATTACAAATAGGTTCTTTTAGTTTGATAAGCTAAAAAAAAAAAATCATCAAAGGAGAAAGAACTTAAAAATAAAATTAATCTAAAACAAAAAAAAAACAAAAGCCAATTAATCTAAAATTAAAACAAAAGGAAAAATAAAAAAGGGGAGTAGCAAAAATTCAAAATAAATGGAATTAAAAAAAAATCAAAAAAAGAAACTAAGAAAAATGAATGGAAAAAATGATTAAAAAAAAGACTAAAAGAAGATAAACCAAAAAATAACTAAAAGAATAATAATTAAAAAAAAAAAGCAAACAAACACAAAAAAAAATAAAAAAAAGATTGCCAAAAAAAAAAGAAAGCCCACTTCCAAAACAAATAATAATAATAATAAACAAAAAAAAAACTTTCAACTCAATCAAGCCCGCTTTCAGAACCAAAAAAAAAAAAAAACGTTCAGCCCAATGAACCCCAGCTACCAGAACACAACCAAAATCCTACCCTGGGCCCAACCCGAATGTCCAAAATTTACCCAACACCCAACCCAGATCCACTAAAAACCCTACCCGGTTTCCCTTGGTCCCCCCTCCATTGGATCCTCTTCGCTGGCAGAGACAGGTGGACAAAAACACACACAGACAAAAAGCAGAGGGACTGACCTGGGGAGAGGGATGGACGCGTGAGAAAAAGACGGACGCACAGACACACACAGGAAAAAAGGGACAGACGCACAGAAAAGAGGGAAGGGATGGTGAAAAAAGGAGGAGAGGGGGTCATTCGAGGGAGAGGCACTGGAAGATAGACGGGCGAAAAAAACACAGAGGGAGGCAGAGCGAGAAAGAGAGGGGAAGAAGATAGACAGAAAAGGAAGAGAGCGCTGAGAGGGGGGGACCGGGATTGAGAATTTGAAGGAGGCCGAAGGGAAAAGGTTTTTTTTTTTGGGGGTTCTTCTCGGATTAGAGAGAAAGAAACAGAGTGCGAAGGGGAGAAATAGCTACGAGGAATTTAGGGTTAGAGAATTTTTACGGGTGGAGAGAAGAATCGAAAGCCGAAAAAAGAGGTTTGGAGATACAAAAAGGGGAAGCCGGTTTCGAAGAAGAAGGGAGTTCGAGAATCGATAGTGAGGAGAGACTGAGCATTTTCGAATTCGACTCGATAGCGGAGGAGAAGGGATCTACGGGGAATTCCTAGATTCGCCTTTCGATTAGACAGCTTTGGAGTCATTTTTGGTCTCTTTCGGTATGTGACTGAGTATATCCAAGCCAAGCTTCAGGAGAGGAGGGCATAGGCTGACACAGGAATTATGAAGGTAGGCAGGCAAATGTGTATCGTTTGTCTCCAAATTCTCTTTCTGGATCCTTGTAAATGTCATTCGAAATGATATGATAATTGTCATCCGATAGCAGACACCTACATACATGAAATCACTGTTATTTGTAATCTTATTTTTTTTATTTTATTTTACTTTTATTTTATTATTTTATTTTATTATTTTATTTATTTTTACTTTTATTTTTATATTTTTGTTTTCCATTTATTCATCTCTGCTTTCATTTTATTTTGTATCTTTTACCCTTAGTTTTGTCGTGTGGGATTCTATATCCCCCCAGGCACATAGGGGTTATCCGTGACTATGTGGGATAATAAATCTCCTCAGTCATCTGATTGGGTCATCAAGTATTTTTGCACAAATTTTGGAGTTTGACAATTAACGCAAAAAAAGAAGAAATATTAAGAAAAAGAGTAAATTTTCAAAAAAAAAGAAAAGAATTTCAAAAACAAAATAAATAGTTTTTTTTAAGAAAAAAAGCGAAGTATGCTTTTTAAACTAAAAAAAAAGAGGTTTAAATGCTAATAAAAAAAAAGATGGAAAAACTTAATATATATTTTTTTACCTCTTTTCACTCATCACTTAAAAAAAGGGAGAAAATAATAATAATAAAACAAAACAAGAACAATTAATAGATTAAAAAAAACAAATAAAAGAAAAAAAAAACGAAAACAAAACGAAGCAGAGTAAAATAAAACCCACAAAAAAAAGAACAAAAAGAAAAAAAACAAAATCAATTAGAAAAAAAGAAAGTAAAAGAAACAAATATAAAAAAAAATGACAATAATAAAAAATAGAAAATAAGAAAAAATAAATGATAATAAAACAAGAAAAAACAAACAAACAACCACAAAATAAATCAAAAAAAGGGGTAAGTGATCAAAACAAAAACAAAATAAATGATAAGGAAAATAGGAAAAAATTTGAAAATGCAAGAAAAGTAAAATCAAAATTTCTTTTAGTAAATTAAAACACATCAATCATTTTCAAAATCGTTTTATTTGTTAAAAGAAAAAGTAAATTTTATCTTCTTTGTCTTTTCAAAAAAAAAAAGACAAAAAACAAAAACAAAAACAAAAATAAAAAAATAAAAACTAAACAAGACAAAAACAAAGAATAAAAACCAAAAGTAAAACAAAATCAATTAAAAATCAAACAATAGCCAAATGAAAACAAAACAAAAATTAAAAAAATAAAAAATAAAAAGAGAAACAAAAAAAAGACAAAAATAAAACAAAAATAAAACAAAAAAAACAAAACAGAAACAAAACAAAGAAAAAATGAAACAGAACAAAAAAGACAAAGCAAGAGAAAATATAAAAAACCAAGGACGATAAAAAGAAAAGAAAAAGATTGAAAATATAAAAAGGAAGTAAAATTACATTTACTTTTAACAAATTAAAACACATCAATCAGTTTCAAAACTGTTTTATTTGTTAAAAAGTAATTTTCGTTCTTTTTGTCTTTTCCACAAAAAAAAAAAAATCAAACAAAGAATAAGAAAGAAAAGTAAAAACTAAAAGTAAAAACGAAGCCAAACAAAATCAACAAAAAATTAAAAAAAAGAAATCAAACAAAAAAACCAAACAAAAAAAACCCAAAAAAAAAACAAAAAAACAAAAACAAAAAAAAAATAACAACAAATACAATTTCTAATCGAACTACGTGGACTTTGATCCCTCTTGAAGGGTACGTAGGCCCTAGGCTTTCATCCTAAGTCAAGTCCGCCCATGTAAATAAAATATTTTTCTTTTAATTTCTTTTCTTTCCTTGTTTTTTTTAATTCTCGAATTTCTTTTCTATTTTATTTTAAAATTGATTTCCTTTCTTTTTCTACTTTTATTTTATTTTCTTTAATTTCTTTATTCTTATTTTGCATGTGATTCGTAGGGAGAGTTAAAATAAAATTTAGGCCATTTTTATTTTTGCACAACTGACTTAGGGTAACCGTTCTTAGTAACGGGTGTAGTGGGGTGCCTAACACCTTCCCCACTCACAATCGACTTCCGAATCCGTTTTCTGGTTTGTAGACCATTTTTCAAAAAAGGGCTTTTCCAAAGTTTTGCCTTTTTAAAAATTAAAATTTTGGTGGCGACTCCTGAACCCTTATCTATTATACTTATTTCAATTTAAATTTTGGTTCTCGATTTCATTTGAAAATCGAATTTTTCGATTTCTTTAAGTGAAAAAAAAAAGGCGCCACGCCGTCGCATTTTCGGGTGTGATACACGTGACAACACATAATTGGATCGCCAGATTGCGTCACCACGTGGATCACTTTGATTGGCTAAGAAAAAATATTATCCAATTTTTTTTAACCTTCCTCCTCCCTTAAAAGTTAAATCCCATCATCCCCACCCTACCATTTTGTTTCTTATTTGCACTTTTCGCCTTCATCTTTTTCAACTTTTCTCTTTGTCTCCATTTCACCTCCTCCCATTTAATAGCACCATTATTTCTAGTGTTGTAATTTTTTCTTCTCCCCTCCCATCATTATTTCTAGCCATTATAGAAGCAAAATTGGACCATATACTAGGACAATCTTACCATAAAGGAGAGGGAGTTAGTGTATGTTTGATTCAACTTTTTCTTTTCTCAAAACGTGGTTTTGGCCAAAGCAACAAATTATAGCTTCTGCATTTTGTGAGTTATAAACGTCGTTTTCTCACCTTCTAACGCTAAACCAAATATGCACTTAGTTAGATTTGCAGGGTCTATGAATATTACAAAAAAAGAAGTGGTCCCAACTATTTAGATCTATGTGGGAATATTACAAAAAAGGAAGTGGTCCCATCTATCTATTGAGATTCACTATCTAGTATATAAATATTAATGAATTTTTTTTTAGGCTTCAAAGTTGATTAGGTTGTATTTAAATTTTAAATTTGTGTAATATATATATATATATTGACTTGTTAAATTTGGATATAAGCTGAATGATTTTTTATTTTAACATGTGCAAAAGAATAATTATTGTTAAATTACTAGAAAAATAGTTTTGGAAAAAAAGAGGCTGAGGATATCATAATTTATAATTATTTTTTTATTATGTATTAAATATAAAATTATATAATATTTTTTAACATACTATCACACCCGAAAATGCGACGGCGTGGCGTCTTTTTTTTTTTTCAAATAAAGAAATTCGAAAAAATTCAATTTTCAAATAAAATCAAAAATCGAAAATTTAAAATTGAAATATGTATAATGGATATGGTTCAGGAGTCGCCACCAAAATTTTATTTTTTGAAAAGACAAAACTTTGGAAAAACCTTTTACTTGAAAAATGGTCTACGAACCAGAAAATGGATTCGGGAGTCGATTGTGAGTGGGGAAGGTGTTAGGCACCCCACTACACCCGTTACTAAGAACGGTTACCCTAAGTCAGTTGTGCAAAAATAAAATGGCTTAAATTCTATTTTAAATCTCCCTACAAATCACATGCAAAATAAGAATAAAGAAATAAAAAGAAAATTGAGAGTAGAAAAAGGAAATCAATGTTAAAATAAAACGTAAAGAAATTTAATAATTGAAAAGGAAGAAAAAGAAATTTAAAGAAAAAATATTTTATTTACAAGGGCGGACTTGACCTAGGATGAAAGCCTAGGGCCTACGTACCCTTCAGGAGGGATCAAAGTCCACGTAGTTCGATTAGATTATGTTTTGGTTGATATTCTGTTTTGTTTTTATTTTTATTTTTGTTTTTGTTTGTTTGTTTGTTTGTTTTTTTTTGTGTTTTACAAGAGAAAAAGAGTATAAATTATTTAGACTTTTGCAAATAAAACGAATTTGAAGTTGGCTGATGTGTTTTTATTTGCAAAAGACCAGACTAATTTTACTCTCCCCTCTTTTTCTTTCCCTTCTTTTTCTTTAGTTTGTCTTCTCTTTTTTTGTGTCTTTTTTCCTTGTTTTTGTCATTTTTCTCTTTTTGTATGTTCTTTATTTTTTCTTTATATTTAATTTTGTTATTTGGATATTATTTTTTTTTTGTGAGAAAACAAAGAAAATAAATTAATTTTTTCTTTAACAAATAAAACAAGTTTTGAAATTGGTTAATGTGTTTTAATTTGTTAAAAAAAATGTTTGATTTAATTTTCTTTGCATTTTCAATTTTTCCTTTGCTTATCAGTTTTATTTTTCTATCATTTTCATTTCATTTTTTTGTTGTTTATTATTCCTTGTTTTAATTTTTTTTGTTTTTATTTTCTTTTTTTGTTTTCTTGATTTTTGATTTTCTTTTTTCCTTTTTAATTGTTCCTTTTTTCAATTCTATTTTTGTCTTTATTCTGAATTGTCTTTTAATTTTTGATTTTTGTTTCCTTTTTATTTTTTTTGAGAAGACAAAGAAAATAAAATTTATTTATTTTTTTAACAAATAACACAAGTTTGAAATTGGTTGATGTGTCTTAATTTACTAAAGGAAAATTTTACTTTCTTTTTATATTTTCAATCTTTTTCTCTTTTCTTTATTTATTATTTTTTTTTGTTTTATTATTATTATTATTTTTTATGGGTTTTTGTATTATATATCCTTTTTTGTTCTTGTGGTTTCTTTTTTTTCTTTCCAAAAGCCATACTCTAAAAAAAAGGGACAATTATTCTTGAAGACCTAATTCTTTTCTTTATTTTTCTTTCCATGCATATTTTATCTCTTATCATATATTTCTTTCCAAAAGCCATACCCTTAAAAAAGAGGGACAATTATTCTTGAAGACCTAATTCTTTATTTTGAGAGAAACTTTAAACCTTTTTTTTTTTGTAAATTAATAGCCTATTTGAAAAAGATTTCTTTGTTTTTTTCTTTTTTTTCTTCTAGAGAAAATTAAATTTTCATTTGACTTTCTCTTTTTTTTTTTAAAGCAAAAATTGATTAGATAGGGCCATTGGAACCCCAAACTTGCAAATAAATAAATAAGTAAATAAAATCAAAGAATACCAAGGAGACTTATTGTCACACATGGCATCAGATAATCCCTATATGCCTGAAGGGATATGAAATCCCACACGGCTATTCTAACGTGAGAATCGACGAAAAATAAAAGAAAATAAAATAAAATAAATAAAAATATTTACAAACCAGAACAATAATTTGCAGATGTGTGTGCTAAGTGCTCAGCCAGATTCATCATGTTCCAATATATTTTAAGTATGAAAAAAAAATAAATGAATGAATAATTAAGAATAAATAAAGCAAAGCCCAGACCCACTTTTTATCTTCATGGATATGCTCCCATCGTTCAACTTCTTCACACTTTCCTGTCTTTAGTAATTAGAATCCCTGTCATAGTGTCCTCATTCCTCCGGATCCAGCCTTCCTCTCAGTCTCGATCCTCTATTTTCCTTCCAGTTTGCAATCTCGCACGTAATAGAAATCAGGAAGCAAAGAGTTTTTGAGAATTAAGTTTTAGAAATAACTCAATATCAAGTATCTCAATGCTTAAGCAGGAATTGACATGTAAAAGGGAGGTTCCATACAGCAATTCAAGAGAAGTATTCATGGTCAAGGAGTCATGCTCGAGTATTCACAGCAAGTAAACATGATTTCGATATCACCCCAAAGCAGTATTTACATAAGCTATGAAGCCAAGTTTGTATGCAGCCAGTGAGAGCTCAAAGCAACGTCAAAGTATAGCAAAAATAAAAAAATTATTTGAGTTGCACACCAAAATTCATAACATGGTAACTTTACTGAATGGAAAATGTAGCAACTTATTTCCATCTGAAAAGGTACCCAACATGGGGTTTCAGGCAGTGTTTTATACCGAATCTTTGCACAAACTCATACAGAAAATTAAGGTCAAAACAATTCAAAAGCAAAAAGGCAGCAACCCTCATAACAAACCAGATTGAATCAAAGAACAACATTCCTTATTTTAATAATGGAACCACAACGAAATCCAACTAGAACATACTCCAAAACTCCCTTGAACTTAACTGATTCTATAGTGCATTCAATAATCTGGAATCTCTACTGATCATTAAAAAATCGGGTAGAAATTTTGTCAAAAACCGAGACCCATCGAACTGAGTCTATCCAGATTTCATTCCAATTCCCACAGAATCAGATCATACAATAAAACACATCAACAGCCTACAGAGCTCAGGAGAAACGTTAAGGAAGGATTACCTCTAAGAAGTCTCAACTTGTTGAGTTTGCTCCTCTTTCGGTTCTGGCTTCTTTCTCTCTTTGGTGCTTCCGATCCTTTTCTCCGGTGCTTCCTCGCTTTTCCGTAATATCTACTCTCCTCAATTCTTTCTCCGTCACTCCCCTGTTTTCTCTTTTTTGTCCGATTCGAAATCCCTAAAGCCGCGGTCTCACCCTCTTCTTGAATCTCCCTCGGCCACCTTCCTCCTTTGCTTCTCGTCGATCTCCCTCTCCTCAATTCTTTCTCTGTCACTCGCCCAGTTTTTTTCGTTGATCTCCCTCTCCCTTTTTGTCTATCAGACCCCTGCTTCTATCTCTCTCATTCACTCTATTCTCCTTCCTCCATCCCCCCTCTCAGCGCTCTCTTCCTTTTCTGTCTATCTTCTTCCCCTCTCTTTCTCGCTCTGCCTCCCTCTGTGTTTTTTTCGCCCGTCTATCTTCCAGTGCCTCTCCCTCGAATGACCCCCTCTCCTCCTTTTTTCACCATCCCTTCCCTCTTTTCTGTGCATCTGTCCCTTTTTTCCTGTGTGTGTCTGTGCGTCCGTCTTTTTCTCACGCGTCCATCCCTCTCCCCAGGTCAGTCCCTCTGCTTTTTGTCTGTGTGTGTTTTTGTCCACCTGTCTCTGCCAGCGAAGAGGATCCAATGGAGGGGGGACCAAGGGAAACCGGGTAGGGTTTTTAGTGGATCTGGGTTGGGTGTTGGGTAAATTTTGGACATTCGGGTTGGGCCCAGGGTAGGATTTTGGTTGTGTTCTGGTAGCTGGGCTTCATTGGGCTGAACGTTTTTTTTTTTTGGGTTCTGAAAGCGGGCTTGATTGAGTTGAAAGTTTTTTTTTTTTGTTTATTATTATTATTATTTGTTTTGGAAGTGGGCTTTCTTTTTTTTTTGGCAATCTTTTTTTTATTTTTTTTTGTGTTTGTTTGCTTTTTTTTTTTTTAATTATTATTCTTTTAGTTATTTTTTGGTTTATCTTCTTTTAGTCTTTTTTTTAATCATTTTTTCCATTCATTTTTCTTAGTTTCTTTTTTTGATTTTTTTTTAATTCCATTTATTTTGAATTTTTGCTACTCCCTTTTTTTATTTTTCCTTTTGTTTTAATTTTAGATTAATTGGCTTTTGTTTTTTTTTGTTTTAGATTAATTTTATTTTTAAGTTCTTTCTCCTTTGATGATTTTTTTTTTTAGCTTATCAAACTAAAAGAACCTATTTGTAATGTTTATTTTTTTTTATTAGTTTAATTTTATTATTATTTTTGGAATATACCCGGACAAAATACGGTGTTCACAACGTGGATTACTTTTTATCCGTATTTTATAATTAAATTTTGACATTGACATATTGGCACAAGATTATGACCCTATAATTTATTTTTTTTAAAAAAATTGGGAGTCAAAATTGGCCCCCAACCATGACCCCTATACATATATAAAAAAAAATTAAAAGAGGTCATGGTTGGTCCCCAATTATAAAAAATTAAAACAAAAGAGTCATGATTCTGATGTTGTTGTAACCCTTCTTAATATTAAAAAAAAAATTATTGTATCTTGGGAAATTACAATGTCAATATGCATGTAGAGAATTATTTTTTTCCTATTATAGTACGGTCAAAATTCCATCAAGTATACATATTACATCTTGAATTTTTTTTAAATAAATTAAGTTTATTAAAAAAAATAAAGAGATGAAATTAGTTATAAATAACTTGATTGACATATAATATATTTTTTTATGGAATTTATCTAATACATACTTAAAAATTTTTATTTATGATTAATTTGAGTTATTTGTTGTCAATGAATAAAATCTATTTAAGAATGTCTTAATTAATCAATTCTTTAAACTTAGTATATCGATTTTAAATATTATATACATCATACAAAATTAATATCTTTCTGAGTAAATACTGGTCAATTTAATTGATAAAAAAATATTAACGCATAGAACAATAATGGTTCGGTAGTTGAGGAGAATATGTGATGTGTGGTTAATAGATTTCAAAGTGTGCCAATTTCTCAGTATTAAGGACAATAATGGAAAGGAAAAGGGACAGACGGTGGGGAGTTTTCTGTGCAGATAAAGAAAATCAATGAATTAGAATTACTGCATGAAGTGATAAAGATAATACTTAATTTAAAAACTTAAGTTAGGAATGCGTAGATGTAAACCTGTATTTTTCAGTTTTATAAATTTAAAGGTTTTAAAGTATATATATATAAAAATGAATATATATTAAATTAACAATTTAAAGAAAAGATAAGTAATTCGTGTTATTAATAATAAATATTAAAAAATATTATATTTAAAATGCAATGCAAGCTTATGTGTTGGATTGAAACAAATCCAACTACTCTCTTCTAATGTAACAGAGGCAAAAGAAAATGTGATTTGGCCGTTTTTGGCACAAATTTTTTGTTGGGCTTATTCTAGTGCAACATTACGTGCATGTGGTTATGGAAAGTGATGGCCCGTATTCCCAGGTTTTTCACTATCCTCCCCGCAGAACGTTGAATAAATATAGCTGCCGGCCAGATCTGTTCTTAATTTTTTTTTAGATTTTAATATTTTTATTATTTTAAAAGATATAAAATATAAAATAAAAATAATTTTTTAACTGTAAAATTTTTTAAAAATAATATTTTAAATGAAAAAAAAAATTTAAAATTTAAAATCTAGACCAAAATAAATTTGGATGATTCAAATCACTACCCACTGCACAGGAAAGTGCAGAGAACTTGCACTTGACACCCATCTCAGTACCTGTCATCATTGATAGTAAATAGCTGGTGCAGGTACTTTACTGAAGAAATTTAATAACGCTTGCAACTTGGACATTGTTTTAACATTATTACAATGATCTTGCTATGTGAAATCCAAATTACACCCTATTCATATCTATTGACCGCTTCTGATGGTGAAGTGTTTCTGTTTGCAGTAGTACTATTGGCGTTGCAATCATCCAGGTATTGTTGATAGACGTATGATACAATCCCCCAAACTGCTAACACCATAGAGATTGCCTTCATCCCGTTCAATTTGTCATGGAAGAAGATCATTGCCATAATAGGAACAATGGGCAAACCCACAAGGCCTATGGCATTGGAGAAGAGCGAAGAAACCTCAAAAATCAGCCCCACAGAGCCAATACTATACAGCTGCCATATTATGGCTGTCCAAGTCAGGTTCAGCACATAGGAAGTCTTTCCCATCTCATACCCCTCCATTTCTCTCTTCAGCCCTTTCCATTCTCCACTAGCGAAAAGTCCCACTAGTGTTGCAGAGGTTGCTGCAAAGCATTCACATATTATCAGATCCATGACTGTTCTGAAAGTTTCCCTTTTTAGAACCTTCCTAAATGCTAGCTGGGTGAGGTTAGAAACCAATCCATACCCAGCTGCTGTAGCAAGTGCAAATATGAATCCAATCACATACTTTCCTTTGGAGATTTGTGTGGAAGAATCTGAAGCTGCAGAGTGTGTCTGGAACGCAAGGAGGGTGGAGGAGATGGTGAGAAGGACGAGAGAGTTTATTATGTAAGGTGTGAAGTGAAGAGAATTGAGGAAGAAAGAGAAGAAAGCATTGAAAGCCAACTGAGATGAGCAAATGAGAGTCAGAGTAGAAAGAGGAAGGTATAAGAGCCCAACTGAATACGTGTAGCAATTTAATGCTATCAGAAGACCAAGGGAGACATAGATGAATGCTAGCATTTGAACAGAGGGTTGCTGCTCAGAATTCTGAACGTCAATATTTCCGGTGGGGTTTTTAAGGGGTGATGATGAGAAGATGTAATAGGGAAGGAGAATAGGGAAACCCACTAGCTGTACCAGTGACGCCATCCATTTGCTCTTTCCACCTTTTTCATAGTACAATCTTCCCAAGACTGTTGCAGCTGACTGGCCGAACAAGACAAATACAGTGTATAGGGTTATTCGGAGCCAACGGCAGTATATTTTCCTTTTTCGGCCATTGATTGTTGACTGATTTGGGAAAGCAGCAGTATCGTCCTCCGATGGTTTTGTTTCTTTGTCTCCATGAGCTGCTGGAGAAACTTGACAAAACGTCAGTATAACTATAGGTGGCTTGACAATAGGCAATCAACTGCCACTTAGATATAGTGACATAAAAAAGAGATTGTTACATTCTCAGAATTTTGTTCCTTAATTACTTTGTAGGAAGGAAATGGTTACGTGACTGAACTACATAGACATATTACAGAACCATGATACTTGCTAAAGCTATGCTTTTTATGTCTGGTTAGCAATTGTTATAGGTTTAGATTCAATTAACTTGAGAACAAAATATGATCAGTCTGCAACTATATCTACTATATATCTGTACTCTGACGTCATGAATTATCAACTAGCTATCTTAGTTTTTTATCATAGTGGGAAACTAGATATATGAGTAAATTCCTATGCAAGGTCTGAAGAATCTTTCTTCTTCGCTCTCTGACCTCAATGATCTCATAACAGAAATTTTTCTCTTTGTACATGAAGATCAGAATTTGACTTACCCATTATGTGGAGCTGTACTTCTTGAGGCTCTGCCATGTTAAACTTGAAGAAGTTTCAGAGGAAGAGAGAAGTAGAGAGAGAGAATGCTTGTATAGAATGTAACTGAAGCATATGTATCACAAAGGAGGACGGCAATGGGTGCATGGTGATCACAAGTTCAGTACACGTGCTTCACTGGTGTATGGATAGAGTTTCATTTATTTGGCCAGAAACTCAAATGGATAGAGTTTGAACAGCAGAATATGGATATATTTCCTCAGCATTAACGTTCAGAGGTTTATGAATTGCTTGTTTCCATATGAGATTTAAAAATCAAAGAAAATATTTTGGTTTATAAAATTAAGATGTGGAGTTTCATAAATTTCACTAATACAGACATATTACTTAAATATGATGAGGCCCACTTGGAATATTGGGATGGAAATGACTTGGATATTTGTTGCCCATGAGGCTAGGAAAAGATTCTCATCTTCTCTTTAAGGGTGTGTTTGGTTTGTCCCAGGAAACAGAAAAGGAAGAAAAAAATTTGATGAAATGATAATTTTACTCCAATAATTATTATTTAATATTATTTATTAATTATTATTTAATTATTAAAAATAAAAATATTATAAATATTTTTTATTTATAAAATCATCTCTTTTTTATTTTTATATCTAACTTTTTACGTGCTAAACTGCTTTAAATCTAAGAGCAAGTTTAAAAGGTGATTGAAAGACTATTCATTTTAAAATGCCTCATCCTTCGTTTGTCAATTAGAGGCAAAAGAAAAAAGAAGAAATTTATTAAATAATTTTTTTATATACATTTTGCAAGTTGGAGACGAAATCTATTTATAATCTATACACATACAAATTGAGAGTAATTATTATGCATAATTTATATAAAGTTCATTATATATTTTTTTATTATTTTTATTCTAATACTATTTTTAAATAGGGACATAAGACTCGTTTCTCCATTTTTTTTAAGTCTATATTATTTTTATCCAAACAAATATATAAATAGAATACTATTTTTATTCCATTCCATATTATATCAAATATAACTATTCTATTTCATTTACATCCTCTTTTTTTTCATATTTATACCTAATAATTTTGTATATCAAACAAGTCACATCATCCTATGATGTAGAGTGTTACATGTAGAATTCAGTTATTTATATATTTTTATTACAATCAAGTATACATATTAGATCTTGGAAAATTTTTAAATAAATTAAGTTTATTAAAAAAATAAAGACATGAAATTAATTATAAATAACTTGAATGACATATATCTTTTTAATTAAATTTATTAATACATACCTAAAATTTTATTTATGATTAATTTGAGTTATTTATTGTTAATGAATAAAATCTGTTTAAGAATGTCTTAATTAATAAACTCTTTAGACTTAGTAAATTGATTTTAAATATTACATACATGATACAAAATCAATATCTTTCTGAGTAAATAATGATCAATTTAATTTATACAAAATATGAATGCATATAATAAAACATTTATCAAACTTCCTCGTGTATATACTTTTAAAAAACAAATTAGGAAAGCTGATTCCAAAAAACAAAAAAGGAAAGCCACAAATATCTAAAGATCTGCATGCGTGTTGTTATGCAACAAGTAGAAAATCATGCACTTACACGTAGTTGTGCGGGGTCCACTCAGTGCAAATAATTGAAATTTGCATTTTGGTATTTGACCTTGCCGGTGTAATGTGCCGGGTGGCCTACTTCTATGCAGTAATCATAGATCAATATCTAAAAGTAAATTACGCGATTTATCATAATTTAATAAAAATAATTAAATTTAGATAAAATTATTTGTGATTAGAATCCTGATGTTATCATCTGACAAACAGTTGACAGTTCAATGACAAATGGCTCATTTCATATAAATTTGTGGATCCCAATACTTGGTTTTTATGACCTGATATGGTGGAAGTGTGAAATAATTTAACTTCAAGGATCCTTCTCAGCAATTAAATGGTAAAACTAAACTATATTGGCACTTCTGGCCATTGTAACAAAGCAACTGTTTCTACAACTATGTATTTTTACTATTGCCAAACGAATATACATCTTTCCTTAACCCTCACATACGTATAGAATTTAAACTTGTAATGAATCTTGAATTTCTTCAAAGCAAACACAAGGGATTTCTAAAACTTCCCAACATGTATCTCCCTTTACGTTTAAGCACAAGCGTATGTATAGAAAATCGGTTCAAATTCCTATGGAGTTCAATTCCTATGAAGAATGATGCACTTTACAACTGAACCGTTGCTACCACTGCTCCAAAAATTGAGAATTAAAATTTCCATGTATCCTTATTTTAATCCACCTATTTTTCTCTTGGCTCATCCAATATGAAGATCTTGAATTTTCAAGCGTGTAAAAAAAAAATGCATTTATTATATATGCAGCTTAAAAAATTCCAAGGAATTTTATTTTGTTTTCCGTCTCTTCTCTCATACTAAATAAAACACTAAGTTCATCATATTGTACTCATTAATGTTTTCTTTAAGAGCATGTAACAAGTACCCCGGGACCCAGCTATAGGCTCATATATAACTATCCTTGACCATAAACCCTTTACGGGGCAAATAAGGGCTTACCATCATTGATTGAGGAATCTGAAGTAGAACCAGCGAGATGCAATACAAAGAAAGGGAAATTTTAATCCCAGTAAGAAAATTATGCAGCAGCCGTCGATCATCTTTAGTTGGTATGAACACTGCCTAAAGTGTGTTTGTTAAGTCAAAAATTCGATAGGATACCTGCGAAACCATTTCAAGATAGCAGCGCACTGCAACATAGTATGATTGCTCGAGATTGGGAGTTAAACAACAGAACAAAAACTGACAAAAAGAAAGAAGGCATGAGAAAAGCTGCTTACTAAGACGTATATAGCAGTTGTAAGCATATAGTTGAGCAGAGGATAGTCCGGAATAAGAGAAAGAGAAAGAAGCCACTTGGGCTGTCCATTTGGCATGCTTGATCTGTACACAGATAGGGAATGATCAACTACATCCTTTTAGACTACAAAACAATTCTTTCACAAATATATTTTTCATTGTTATTTTCCCCAATCTGGTCAAGTGAAACAACAAAGACAACAATTCAGCAATAAAAATGAAATATCCATATTGAAACGTTTTCTACACATGGTACCTTGAGATTTCCCCGTCTCTCAAACTGTGACCAACTACAGCCACTGTTGAAACAAGCGATGACCTACAAATCTAATGAAATTTGTCGTGAATGATTAAGCCATCAGCACTTGAAATTGATTATGATGTTTCCAAATCATGCATCTTAGTCATAGAAATAAAGAACTGATATACATAATCAACCATTTCATCAGCAATTTGATCAGAATGAAACCATAATGCATACAAAGAGAGGAGTCCAGAAAAAAATTAAAATGCGAGGTTCAACTACCTCAAACTTTGTTTCAAATCCATTACATTATTCATATGGGTGTAAAGAACTGTTTGTTTCACCAAAACAATGGATACTATAGCATAAACAGAAGATGCACACCCACTCACATAATTATTATATATACACGAGGCCTAGTAAGAAGTGAAAGAACAAACAATTTCTTTGATATGCTTACAAACCTCAACCAAATGTGGAACTGTGAAATATAAGTCTCCAAAGTTATCTTGCCTAGCCCCCTGATGACAAAAACAAAAATAATGCAAATTAAGAAGAAACAGAAATATGGTAGATTTAGGTATCAACTTATGAAAAACCAGATACTCCAAAGAGAACTTCAATAACAAAGTAAACAACACATACACAAAGAGGGAAAAAGAAAAACAGCGAAACTGCTGAGTAAAATTCCGCAAGAATATGTAAACACTGAAAAATCAATAAAAGCATGTTACTAATGAAAATAGTTTTAAAAAAAATTTACATGCTACCCATATTTTTCTAGGATGTACTCCCTTTGAAAAATAAAAGGAAAGATACAAAAAACCGAAAGAACAAGAATTACAAAAAGGGAAATAAAAACAAACTATACTCACGTAATCAGAATCCATGAGGTGTAGGGGTGAAACTTGTTGTATGTGACCCTGTCCAGCTTGCATATATATTCATACCATAAATAGCCAACCTAGAAAGTAACCCACTAAAATGAGATCTTCTCACTAGTCCTTTTGGTCTAGATAAATAAAAAATTGAAAGAGAAGAGACAACAACAATTTAAGCAAACAATGATCTTGTCATAGGTCATGTAACTCACAAATAAAGAAGCTGAAACGACGCTTGTTTTGATTGTGATTTTCCTCTTGGTTTCACACTCCTCCAACTTTCCCATCCATTTCTCAGCCTAATATTGCGGAAAAGTATTTCAAAGTTACAATAGCTGGATTTTATAGTAACACAAGACCCAACAAGACCCAACACACAAACTAGCATAAGAGATTACAGTTGGGTGGAAATAGGCATATATCATTCCAACCATCCAGATGTAGCAATCAAGTCCAGATCTGAAATGCCATTCATGCATTCGGGGGAGATCTGGTTTTGCAAAATCAGTATACCCTGCCACATAAAAAAACCATAATACACAATTAGTAAAAAAATTTTGTAAGCCCACATCGTAAGATAACACATAAACTTGAAAGTTGAGGACACACTACATATTGAACCATCTATATATAAAAGAATGCATAAAGAATGAGAGAGTACCTATAATACAAAAATATATTGCATAACTTTTTCATCTTTTTGGCAAACATGACTTTCAACAAGAGGAGGCCCACAATTTGAGAGGCAAAAAAATGCTAAATCTAAAGCCACCAAAAAAAGGTAGTTGCATATTGCAAGTCAGTGGAGCACACATGCAACAGAAATAACCAAATGCAATCTGCTGACAAGCTCAACTATTATAACTTGCTAACAAGAGTGGCAGAAAGCATAACCAAAGTCAAACTAAAAATAAATAACTCCAAGCAAGGTAAATTTACTAACCTAAAAAGAAAGCAAATGGACTCCACAAAATGTCGAAGACTCCAGGGATTTCCCAAATCAAGATCACCACAAGAAAGCATGCCAGAATCTTTGCAGCCATAACCAAGCTTGTCTCATTATACTTGTTATAAACACCCAGTGCTCCATACACCATCAAAGTGAAAAGGGTGTGCATTGGACTTATATTGCATATAGTCATTGTTAAGCACAATACAACAGAAGCCAACAAAAAAAATTAAGCCGCCACATCATCTGCACAGTAGACTAACAAGTTAGAGTTATCTTGTTTCAACAAAAAAAGGGCGCAGGCGGGGTGGAAAGTAGACAAAGAAAAATTTAAACAAAAAAAAAGATCAAGAATTCTGTAAGACCTGAGCAAAGCGTGCAAGGCTAAAATCTTTTCGAACATAATAATAGGAAAAGCTGCCAAATCCAGTCATCCAAACATATGCAGCAATGAAAACACGTATTGCATTATATATCTCCGTTGCAGCAAAATAATGGTACATTAAAAAGAGGACCTGAACAGAAATATAATGCTATCATGAACAAATAGTAGAATGCACCAGAAAGATATTAAAACATTAAAAAGAAGAAAATTTGTAAGGAATATAAATCAAGCTGGCATAGGTTGTGCTATATACACTTGATTTTCATTTCAGTAACCAAAAACCATAATTTTTTTTTTAAAACATATCTCCCAATAGTTTCACAGCTTTTTCCAAGCATCTGCTGTTATATATACCAGAAAGGTACCCAACAAATATGAGACAAATCCAATTCAAAAATAGAAAACACCTAGTATAACAATGACACAAATACCAAAACAAGAAATAAGAATAAAAAGTAAATAATGGTTACCAAAATTATAAATTTTAAAGAAAGTTAGCATCTTTTGATAACAAGCTACAAGTTTAGACAGAAGCCTGATAAAAGCACTGACCTGCATCCATCCTTTCCACTCCTCTGTTTGATGCCGATTAAGGTAAAGTATGCTTCTTCCGGAAAATGCTGATGTGTCACTGTGCTTCTTCAAAGAAGTTATGGCTGAAACTATGATCAGAAGAATGTAGAGGAAGAGAAAAAGATCGCAACTGTAATTCTGTTAAAATAACAATAATTAATTAATTAAAGAAAAAAGAAAAAAGGAAGCAAGCAACATGGAAATTTTTTATCACCAATGCCAAGAATTAAATCATATAAATATAGCATATAACCTCTCATTTAGGAAAATATTCTTAGATCCAGTGCATGTTTATTTTCCCAAGTCAAGCTTGCGTGACACTATGTCTCACCATGTTTGATGAAAAAGCACTGTTCAAACAACTAATGGTTACATAAAAAAGAGCACTAGGCTATGAACTCATAAATTGTCAACAAACCTAAGTGCAAAAAGACTATATAAGTTAGAAACAATAATCAAGGTGTTTGCAAGATAGCATTCTTTTCAAATTACTGCATTCTTTCCATAATGCTTCTGGTTGAATAGATAACGATAGTGTGGTAGAAAAAGAAAATCCTTTCACAGACACAAATCTCAAAAGGGACATCAATCACAAATAAATATTTCAGAAGAAACATCATAGCATTAAAAAATGTTAATAAATGTGAAAACTGTGAACCAAACAATTACTATGAAGAAGCCAACAAAAACCAAAGAGGTAATAGAAGATCAGGTTCCTTATATGGGGATCACTTCACGTTATAATAATATTTTAATTTGCAGGTCATCGCCAAAAATTTTGGAAACTGAAACTAGGATAAAGGTACCTTTGTAGAATCTCCCAGTAGGTTTGTGTGGTCACATATGTAGAAATAAAGCAGAATCAAGCTGAATTCAGACCTATATGGAATGGTAAATACTAAATACATTCTCAAATTATGTAACAAATAGTATTTGAATCATCTACCAACCCCCAAAAAAAAAAACTTACATTGCCCTCAAAGTCACTCGATTTTCTAGCAAGAAAGAGTCATCCATAATAAAAAACCTAGACAAATCAAGTAAAGAAGGCACTACCTTGTTAGAAAAAAGAAGAAAACTCAAAGGGGATAAACAACCATGACATTGCATATAATAGAATACAACCTAATAATATTCAATTTGACAGATGAAGCTTGGAATTTTGCAGATGCTGACCTCCTTCCAGCAAAACAGCCTGATCATTTTCCTTAATTGTATCCTTCCTCAATTCATCAAGACTGGTATCTGAATGGCTGTAGAATGACCATAGTTATCAATTGCAGAATAACCATCCTCATCAACCTATGCCTGAATTTATAGTTGTAAAAACAGACACTTAATTTTCAAGATACAATAAAGAACCATGATTATTTCATGTTCAAATGTCATTAAACAGTTTGTGAGCAACACAAATGCAGCCCATCCTTAAACTTCCTAAAATTATACCTTGTCCAGACAGAAAGTATATTCCTATAGAACAAATGCCAAAATGAAGGAAAATGATGATAGCAACATCAGGAGCGAAAAATGAAAAAAGAAACAGTATTATGGCAAATTCTTTGGACAGAGTTATTTTATTCAATTTATAGGCCCAACGGCCTAATAGTATTATTTGCCATAGATTGGTCTCCACTGCTTTCAAAATGGCATTTTTCCACAATTCCAGGTGTATTTTTATTCTAGTGTTAATCTGAGATGCATTGAAGAGGTCATGATCTTAGATCAACTTAGACTAGTATATGTAAGAATATAATTATCTTCATAGCATATATCCAATCACAAATATCATTAAGAAGCATACAACCATATAGAGGAAAGGTAGCATATCCATCCTTGGGAGATAATGTACTATCAACTTTCTCACCTGATAAAGTCCAATCTAGTTAAGTCAATAATAACCCTTACTGATGTAAGAAACTTACAATTTAGGAGAAGACAATGTTCTCTTATACTCCAAGTACTCTGAATATATCCATGCAACAAAAACTGGAATAAAACCCAGCACAAAAGACACCTGGGCCACAATTAGCAAAGCTCCATCACAAAATTGGATAATTTTATTCATATAGGCAAAATAAATGCAAGACATTAGAATCTTTATACTGACACAAATAGCATGAAAATACAATTACAGTAAAATGCAAAGGCGATGAAGTCCATTACTAGGTAATCAGACAGAACCATTTGAAATTTCAATCAATAATTGGATGAATATTATATGAAAAAAGACGGAGATCACGCATGTACTTTCTCCAAGTTATATTCCAAGTCAATATACTCATATATGAGTAAACTTCATAGAAGTTTGTTTGATTAAATACTTCACAAATTTGACTGCCATTTGATTTAATTCAGGTTGGTATTCCCAGACATACAGAGGTTTACTGTATTGCTCAAGATTATGAAGACTGAAGAGACCTTCAAAGTGCCACATCGGAACATTCTTCTGACCCATGGCAGAGTTAGCTGCTCAACTTATAAAATATTGTTTCTGCTACCTTGAGAACGAGTTTTAGTTACTTTTTATGCGTATCGTCATTGTATCATTGTTGTGCCTATTGCCCAATATCGAATAGCTCCGCTTTGATAAGCCTACTATTTGTTAACAATTAGATGCAAACAAGACATGCTAGCAGATCATAAAATCACCAGCATTGCATGGCTAGAACTATCACATATCAGCCGAAGAACGCTTCAGCATCCACTACAATCAACCCAAACTTCAACTACAAATTTGAATTCATCCATCAAATCAAACACCACACACCTGCCCAGGCGTGATTGGGCCCGGAACTACGATTCTCGAACCCCAGGAACCGGCTCGAAACTGCAAAAACCGATTGAAATGAGTAAGAAACAACGCGCACTGCAATCTTAAGTTCAGAATCAAAATCAGACAAACTGAACGGTGCCAAAGATGACGAATTCAATCACCTGCGGAATGGAAGGCGTCCGACTTAAGGGGATATGTTAGAGAATGATCACAAATGCGAACAACAGATACCCTGTAGAGAGAGAGAGAGAGGGGCGGGGGGAAGGAAGAGATTTGAAAGGAAAGAAGAATTTGCTTCAAGTAGAGGGAAAATGCCAGAGGGAACGTCTCTGTCTCTCTCTCCCGCTCTCAGCGTGCACAGTGGTCGAAGTCTGCGATTTTAGTTTTGGTTGGGAATTTTTGTTAGGTGCACCAATTGTAATCCAAAATTTAATTTATATGTGTAGGTGAGATTTACAAGCAGAATAAAGTTTAATTATCAAGTATATAAATAATGTGACACTGGAACATGTAAGAATTGCTTTAATGCCGTGTTGGGTCTGAGTCTTATCCTCATTTTGGGGATTGCTACTGTTTTTTCTCGCTTAGTATAAAACCTTAATTTAATTTAACTTTGATAATTAGGGTTAATAAATGAACGCATGATCGCATGCTTATTCGCCACCTTTTTCTTTTTTAAAATCTTATTTGTCACCTTATTAATGGTCCCAGTGACTTCAGATTTTATAACCAAATTGACATTAAACCTGCTGCTTTTGTTTTTTTTTTTGTTTTTCACTTGGGCCACACATTAAACTGCTGCTTAAAATGAACTTATTAGTATTATTATTGTTTGTTCTGTCAAGACTAGGATTCGTTTTTTCTTGGCTATCTACCATAATGAATTTAAGCGGTTGATAAGTTTTGTTTCCAATAACTATTTCAACTTAATATTGCTGGTTTGAACCAAAAAAATAAATAAATAACATATTTCTTCATACTAATATTTTCTTTTATTTTAGTGATGTACATATTCCTTCACTCACACGAACCTAATTCATTCGTAGATCCATATATCGAAGCCTGTAATTTAACTTTATTTTTTATTTACTTTTAGAAAAAGACTATCGTATTCTATTATATCTTTGTTGTGGTAGTGAGTATTTTCAATGGATAATTGTTACATTTTTTTAATTAAAACATAAAAATTATATATACTTTAATAAAAGTATGATAAGTGTATTATTTTTATATGTTTATTAAAAAATTATATTTTTATTATATTTGTATTAAAAATTTTAATAATAAAAAGATATAGGGACTGCATCCAAATTTAATACCTTCCATAATTATAAAGGTTTTGTTATTTCTTAATTTGTAGAAAATGTGTCTGTACTTGACGGTACGTTTTGCATAAAACAAGCACATTGGACATCATTTGTTGTTAAATATGTATGCTTTTATAAAATTGTTGGATGGATGTTTCATGTCATTAACATACATCCATCGTTTTCATCATTTATGAGTGACCTAAATGTGTGAAATTTATACATATCATTAATTTTTGCATGAAATAACTAAAGTTTTACAATCATTTAAAAAATTTAGATGACATTTTTTTTAACATCTTTATCAATTTTGCAAAATTCAATATAGTTAAGATTTCTTCCTTTCAATGTCAATGAAATTAAAGCTTTCAATTAATGTGTGTTCTACACAATTAATTAATTAACTAATATTTCACATAATTTTAGTTCAGCTTTTAATATTAAATTAAATTTGATGTATATTAGACTTGTTCCCTATTTCTTACCTTTTTTATCCTTTTGAATTTCTAAATCATTGAACTTATATATCTATATACACACACACACACACACACACACAAAGAAGAATTAATCAACATAAATGAAAGATTTGAGACACTTTCATCTCTCAATATCTTATTACAAGAATTTTTTTTTATTTAATCACCATTGACTTAAAAGTAATTATTATATTAATTTTGCATGCCAAATTTAAAAAAACTTGAATAACACTATGTAATAAACAATTCATAGTGATCTCTTTAAAAATTTTATTAAATATTTATTTTGTTATATACTGATAGGTTACTAAATATATTGAATTGATTTTAAATTTAACAGATATGATGTTTATAATTAAAATTTTGAATTCAACAATAAATTTGGTGAAAAGTTTATTTTATAAAAAATTATTCATTGATATCGATATCAATTGGTACATATAGACACACACACAATTCATTAGAATTCATCTTTTGAAGTGAAGTTTTTCTCCCAACGAATTCTCACCATTATAACAATCACTATCGTTCCCCATCACTATACCAACATCAATGCCACCATTTACGTTTCGTCACTGCTCTACAAGTTATTATATTATATCTTGTTAATGGTACTATCTCAGTCAATCTCTACTGTTAAAATTAATTGTAGGACCATATATTGGATTATACCAAAAATTCCTTTATTATGGAAAATAAATGAAAATTTTGGTAATTCTTATATATATATATATGAAGCCAGGAAAGTAAAAATTTGAACCTAAGAATTTTTTTTTAAAACTATTTAAACCCTTCATCACCAGGAAAACCACACATATTGATTTGAAAGTTATTAAGTTTAAGAAACCATGCAGATTTCACAAAGTTTTATCAACGTGTACCATTGTATATGTTATCATTAGGAAAAAGAATAATGTGAAATAAAAGAGCTCTTTTTTCTCTCAGTAATGGGCATACCATACCAGCAGCTTTTTTAGCGTTGGTACACAGATATGTACTGATGCAATATTTATACATGTGAGCCAGCATTTTTTTTTTTTTTGGGTTCTTCCTAGTCACCTAGTATATTTATCTGGATATCTAGGTCGCTTTTCTCTCGAATCTCTCTATATATGAAAGCAAAAGATAATAACAAAGTCAAATCTAGCTAGAAATTAACCTTCATATATAATGCAATATATATATATATATATTTGGGACCTTGTACAAGCTGGAACACATGAAGCAAAATATATTCCATTAGATATTTTAATTCCCTTCACTCATCTTTCTTCTCTATATATACCATATATTGTTTATAGTATACCCTCTGTCTGTACATAAACCACACAGTTCTGACTATTATATTCCTAGCTTACGTATCAAAGCTAAGTTGTTAAAGAGATATATTAATTGTAAGACCCTCTTCTTTTGGGACAGGTTTCAAAGTCTAATTATACTACTGGCAATTAGCAAGTGGCCAGTCACATGCATAGATCATTTGATTATTTAATAATATGGTATTGTTATTAGAACAGCCATTTGATTATTTTATATTGCTTATAGTTAAATTTATTTTGGTAGACGACCATGCAGGTCCATCAAAATCTGGTACTGGCTAGAAGAGCGCAGCTATCGAATACATGAGAGTAAAAAATGAAATATAAACAATATAAGATACATATATATATATATATATATATACATATGAGAGGTTTTATTACAAATTTAGTTTTGGCTTAACTCAATTTCAAAAGTTAGTTCATAGGAGGAAGATTATCACAAGCTTTATAAGGAGTCATTTGATTCAAATCCTGGCCGATGTGAGACTTAACTCATTCCCCTCACTTCCAAGACTGGATATCTGAAGCACGAAATTTGCAGGATTGGACATCTGCGGGTGGTCTCAACATCGAATTAAATCTCTAACATCATATTACAAATTTAGTTTGGGCCTAATTCAATCCCAAAAGCTAGCTCATAAGAGGAGTATTGCTACAAGTCTTATAAGGAATACTTTAACTCAAATCCTAACTGATGTGAGACTTAACAAGTTTAATGTGAAAATATAAAAAACTGATCATTAGCCATGTAATTTAAATGAAGTGGAGCAGAAACAAGTAATAGCTTATAAGTTTTAGCACCGAGGGTTTGGCCCTAAAAATGAACTATCCAATTAATCAATTATAGCCAAATTATTAATTTGGTGCAATATGCTAATTCGACTTTTCCTAGGAAAATTCATGTGTGTGATTATGTAATCCGAAGAATGCACATGCATGGAAGATTTTATTGAGTCAAGACTTGAGCAAACCATTAGCTGAGTTTGGATAATTTGTTAAAATCAAGGAAGGTATTCATTATACATTTATGAGTAGGTAGAGGGATTATTGATTAATTTTTACTATTGATTTATGATCAAATAATAATTAATTACTCTTTTACTTAATAAATTTCCTGTTTATACATAAAGTGAGCTTAACGCGTAAAGCAAATGGAAGCTAATTTTGCAACATGCATCTTGGTTTCACACGTTGGAAGAGGGAGATTTCCCAATAAAAGCTAGACTCGTAAGCAAATTGCTTGTATATATCATAAGAAAGTCTCCAAAGAACTACAGGCTTTCATGTGAAGAGCGGAACTGGACTTTTTCGCGTTTTGCTAATAGCGTACGGTTTGAATTTCTTGAGATTAATTTTGAATTAAAGTAGTAGTGGTGCCAAAACTTCACATCCACGATATATATATATATATATATATATATATATATAACGAGAAAGAGAAGGAGTATTTTATAGTTGTGTTTTTTTTGCGTTCATATATGAAGTTTGAACATGTTTTTTTTATATAATGTATAAGGTGGAATTCAAAGTTTAATTAAGGGTTAATCTAAAATTGTACATAGCAGTTATTTGACGTAAGATACTAATCGCATCATCCCCACATCAGAGTCTTCTTTTTTGTTTATTACTCATGGTGTGTAACATATACAACAGTCTTTTAAAAATAATAACTTGGTATTGGAAAATAAGTTAATAATTCAACATAAAAAGACTACTGATCATCTAGAAGAATCCTACTGTTAAAGAGGCTGGTGTAATTTAATGAACAATAAAACCCTAAACTAGGTTATATAATTAACTCCCCAAAAAAAAAAGCCTATGAAATATTGAAAATATATAGCTTCATTGTCGTTTCCTTTTGGCTACCCTACAAAACTGCAATATCTTGCAGAGATGCGATCTACTTCGTCACTGAACCCAAGCCTATCATTACAAATTATTTAACGTGTTCCTCTCTTAACGTTGTTCAATCTGCGTCAGTTGTCTCTGATTAGTTATCCAAGCTAAATCGAATAATATTGTTTTTTGTTAATTAACATTTCTTTTTATGTGAAATTAATGCTAAACCCAATGCTTAGAATTCTTAAGACAAAATTTTCCTTAATTTCTGTTCATTAACCCTCAAGAAAAAGGACTTGTAGATGATCTGATTTGAACCCAAAGAACAAAGATACTTCCCATGTCATAATTAAAACTTAGCAGCTTTGTTTTACTTTGTCAATTAAAGGTATGGTTTGGCAAGCGTGATTATTTCAAGGTCAAATATCTAGTATTATTATTTAGATATTATACTAAAACATTCGACCCACATGCTTAATCAATAATACCAATTAATTAATACCAATTTCAATTGGAGTTCACTTGTACTTAATTCCATCCAGCATATAATGATAAAAAAATCCTCTGAATCACTTGCAGGTTCTTCTATCTACGAATTATACGTTTTCTCTCAAAAAGAAGCTCATATGATGACTGATGCAATAGCTAGAATTGAAATCTAGATATATACACCAGGTCAGGAACAAAGCGAAATGCATAAGATGAAAATAACAAAAAAGATATGGAGCAAAAGTGTTTCTTCCCACCCTTGTAAATAACAAAAAATTTCAATCACAATGACGTTAATTAAGCTCCTCATAGAAGGATATAGATGCAAATCCTAAACGGACTGCATGGATCTTCATACAATATATATATAGCTCTTTTTCCGATATCCCAGCACCTCCGCCTCACCCCTTCATATCACATTCCCACTATGGAAAAATAAAGCATTTGAAGTGGGGTTCCGGTAACTAAGTTAAAACCTAGATATATAATATATAGGTACGTAGATGAAACTATATATATCTAAGATAACTATATGTACAAGAAAAGAGAGATCGGGTGATAGTACTCGATAATTAAGGATGATCTTGTTTGAGGAACATAGAAGGGAGAATGTCCTGGAGGAGGCCGTAATCATGAGGAGGAAGTTGATGATACTGCTGCTGAAGAAGAGAAGAAACATTAGTATTGCTAATATTATTATTATAATGAATGTTGGAGGAGGCTGCAGCACTTGTGTTGATGTGGTGAGGCATGTGAAAAAAGAAATCGTGGGAGGCGGCGGCGAGTGACGGAGTGGGTGCTGTTAGCAGGGAAGAAGGTGTGAACATTGCGGCCGCATTCCCTCTTAGCGATGTGGGGACCGGATGGTTGTGCTGACCCTCATACGTTGTTATCACAGTGGTTGGATCCTGATATGACCTCTCCACGCGTTTCTTCACTGTGCACTTCTGCGTTGTGCACCTGTAGTAGCTTCTGCAATATATCGATCCCATCTATATTCATCAGATTTTTCCTCATCTTCACATCAAAAAGGTGGAAACTATATGATATATCTATGATCCTCTGCTCAGATATATTTATATATAGACACGCACAAATAAAGAGGGTATGGAGGAGGAGGAGGAGGAACTTTTAAACCTTCATTATTTCCATTTGCTTTTGCTTTATTTTCCTAAAATTCAATAATGTATGTAACAAACAGTTTTACGCAAGAGCAGAAAGTTGATGAAGTTAAAATCGATCGCTATCTTGTAGAATATGAGCAAAGTTATTAACGAGCAAGTTTCAACCTTGAAGTGGTTAAATTTCCTGGGTGTGTGGCTTTTGGTGCAAAGAAATTAATTAAGAATGTATATCTGTAATACCTTGGGTAAGGGCTATTCTTGACAGCCTTCTGTCCATATTTTCTCCATCTGTAGCCATCTTCTAGGTGATCAACCTCACTCTTGGTCATGAAGGCAAACCTTGGCTCCTTCTGCTTCTTCTCTCCTTTCTTCCTGCCCTTGTTCCTGTAAGTTTCACTACCATTTTAGCCTAGCTAGATAGTCAATAGGAAGACATAATCATGGGTTTCATCAGGCTAAGATTAAGAAGAAGGGGAAAAAAGAAAAGACTTTACCCTTTCTTATTAGAGCCTTCTTCTGCTTTGACCTGGCTATCTTTCTTGCTCTTCCCTGAATCTTCTTCTTCAGCCCCAGCCTCAGAAGAAGAGGAATTAGAGATTGATGAGTTCTGGGTGACCGGGGTCTCACTCCCACCACCACCACCACCTAAATCTCCTGGAGCTTCTGCTGGCTTCTGATTATTGCCTTCGACAGAAGAAAAAACTTCTGAGGAGGAAGGAGACAGGCCAAAGGAAGTAGCAAGTGAATTGTAGTCCATGCCTCCTTGCAGGCATTCAGTGAAGCTCATGTATGAGGGATAATCATCAAAACCTGATGATGATGACGGACCTGGAATATTAAAGGAAGAGAAGTTCTTTTCACAGTACATGGCAGATCCACCTGTGGCCTGCTGATTATGGCCTAAGAAAAGGTCCTGGTAGTAAAGTTCCTTACTAGGTTCATCAGACATGAAGAAGAGGAAGAAGAAGAGGAGGAGGAAGGAGAAGAGTAAGAGTTTGAGAGATCTTCTTATCTCGTTTTGAGACTTTTTAATAGTAGCTTATCCCTTGAACTTGTTTTGAGTATTATATATATATATATATATATATATATATATAAAGTCATTGGGTTTGAATGGAGAGCTGCTAGGGTCACTTTTAAAAGGGAGGTTGACAAAATACCTTCCAATCACAAAACCAAAATAGAGCTTTCTTAATTAGATGCGAACATTTTCAGTCCATGCTACTTCCATTAAGGAGACTGATCGATATTAGTTAGGGAGATGGGGAGACTCCCTCTGCTGGCCTTTTGAATAAAATTTAAAAAGACTACACAAAAATTCAAAGGCAAAACCACCATCGATCCCATTCGTCGACATAACCCAACAATATATATAAATAAATAAATAAATCTCCCTCCATATAATATAAATTATCATTCTGCTTAGGTAGAAAAAATGTATATTCTACTGCAGCAATATACATATATATATTTACAAATGAAATATTATATATGCTTGAATATAGTATAATCTTAATTCGTTCTTAGGATCCTGTAGAACTCACCCATAACATGATTTAAAAAGAAAATCATGACTGTTCTCAGTCCAATTAGAGTCTTCTAAGATATACCTTCTCTTGTTTATTATTCTCTTGTTTGCCCAAAATCTATGTATTGTAGAGGATAACCAGTACTTTTATGTATAAAGTACAGTAGAATATCACAAGTTGCCCACTACAACTTTTGAGTAAACCCAACCCAAATCTTGAGTCACCGGTATAAGTTTTCCATTGATTAATCTTTATAATGTTGATTGGAAAAGAAGAGTCAAAGAAAGCATAGTTGACTCTCTCCCCTTTGCTTACTGGCACATTTAAACCTTCCCTTTTGTTTCTTCCACAAACAAACACTCTCTAAGAATGCAAAATTTCTGCACTATTTTAAGAAAAATTAAAACAGTTTTTATACGCAAATACTTATATCTTTACTGATAAATTTTTGTAAATAAGTATATAATTTTTTTAATAATAACATAATAAATTATATAATTTTTACAACTTAATATTATATAATTAAAAATTTTAAATAAATTTTTTTACATATTATAATTTTGTTTTAAATTTAACAACAAATATATAATAATGTGCACCTAATTAGTGCATTTAAAAAAAATTATTGAACCCTTTGTTAACTTTCATAGGCCGAGAGCGTGTGCAGCACGCGCTGTGCGTGGAGCGTGAGGTGGGGTGTTGGTGGTCAATGATTCAAATATTGCTACTCGTACAGTGATATTTTCGGAATATAAGGCTCACACGTGTCGATACTGGCACCGGCATTTGACCCTATCCGACGCAGGAGAAGGCACGTGGAGCAGAGGGTGTGGGGCTTTGTCGTGCTGACGAGTGGCCTACGTCAGCGAGGTTGCTATAGAAATTATTGCTTTGTGAGACTTTTTTTAATTTTGGTTTGCTCTGCTCTGTATTTGGCCATCTTTCTAGTTCTTTCCCTTTCACTCTTTCCTTGTTCTTTTGTTTTGAAAACAAAGATGCTTTCCGTAAAGGCTCACTTAAGCCCGGTGTTTGGTTCCGTAGAAAGTGAAATGGCTCGATGCCCTCGTCCATACATATATCAATTTGAGCCATCCAAGACTTCTGACTATTTAATTCGTATGTATCTTTTTTTTAAAAGAAAATTAATAATACATATAAGTTATTTTAACCCAACTACTCAAAACATCACGATATGTTCGAAATTTCTTAGATCAAATTTATATGTAATTTTTAAAATATTTTTATTATTAAATTTTTTATTTAAAATATAATAAATATATAGTTTTCAATAAAAGTATAATTCAATAAATTTCTATACAAGAATCATATATTTATTATATTTTAATTAAAAAATGGAACAATAAAAAGATATAAATAACTGTATATAATTTTTTTTATTTCCACATTTACACTTATTTTTACGCTTTTAACATAGGGATTCACATGAGATGGAGTACATTGACGAACAAATATGAGTCTCGTAGAGAAATATGGCTACTAACACAAACTCATGATGTTAAAAAAAATTCTAAACTATACAATGAGTAGTTGCAAAAATTATCTTGATTTCTTTTTGTCAATTGAACTAACTTGTGTTAGCAATTTATATGTATTTATAGTTGTCAATGATGTTGGAGGTAATTGGTATGTCTTTAATTGATTTTTTAATTTTTTATTGGACTAAGATATCTAAAAACGAAATATATATATATATATATATATGGGAGACTATTACTATAATCATGACAAACTTAAAATTAAACTTATTATGAGAATTTAATTGCAATAAACCATGAGGCATGCACCCAAATTTTAGACAGGCTTCATATCGATTCATTGGTTGACTTTCTAAGTTTTTTTTTTAATAAGCTTTTTCATAGAGTTTTCCTTTAAATCGTGAAGAACTAGGACGATAACAGAGGACCATTCCAAGAATGTTACATATATATAGTATAATCTGACATATAGCATAATCTAATATATAGTATAACCTAACAGTCTCCAATTCATTAGAAAAAAAAAGGAAATAATAGGTGAAATAAGTGAGATTGTTAATAATATTATAGGCAGTAGGCATCTAATTATGCCCCAAAGAGTAGGTAAGAAAGACTCAATGGGAGTATTTTATGTACGAGGAAATTTTGGTTTAACTTCTCCCGAATTTGTTTATGAATTGTTAATGTCAAGTGTCATTTTCTTTCAATGTTTCCAAATATGTTAATCTTATTTCAATATTAATTTGGAAATTTTAAACTTTGAACAAAAATTGCAAATAACTAAATAAGAAAAGGAACAAGAGAAAAATAACAAGTTTATTATTATTATTATTATTATTATTCTGACTCTTTCGTTGAAGTAACACACTGTATTTAATTTTATTTGAGCTGATCTTTGTTTCATAGTCAACTTAGCGCAAAAGCTAAAGCAGACAGATCAAGTACCAAGGGGAGGAAAAAGCCAAAAATTATGAGTAGATAATTTGTTGGGTTTTGATGACATTAATTTAGTCATGTCATGACTCTCCATTGCTGAAAAATCAAAGCGCAAAAAGGTCCTTTTACATTGAGACTCTTGACTTTTGTTGAATATTATGTATCTCTGCATTTATATATCTTAATATAATCAAAACAAGCTAAAAGATGATTGTCACTCACTTCCATTTTTCTTTTTTAACGTTTTTGCAAGCATATAGTTTCCTGATCATTGAGATTTTTTTTTTTCAAAGATGATTGTTGGCATAAATCTTATATTATATATGTAAATGTCATGAAAAATATATGAAATATTATATCTTATTATAATACGGGAAAAACTCCATAATAACAAGACTTAATTTGAAATTCACAACTGTAACCATATATTTTTTCTTTTCACAAACATTTTCATGGAAATAAGTTATACATATGAGAAGGAAGAATAACCAACAAACCAACCGAGACTATCGTAATTACAAATAATTATATATAATTGCACACAGACGAATGTAATTAAGAAATTATAAATCATCTATTTAAAATTAAACATAATAACGTACAAGTGTGATTCTAAATAAATAAATTTAATATTTTACCTATTCATGACATTTGACTCGGGTCAAAGGAGGAAAAAAAAGTAATAAATAATTGATCGAGTTGCTATAATCCCCAAAACAACCCACAGAATAACGAACCACGCCGTAATTAATGGCTATTTTGTTTGCAATTATGTTTCTGGGGGCATGTTTAATTTATATTTGTAATTATCTATTTCTTTTTTGAACTTTTCTGTCACATTTGATTTTTTATATTAACGAAAAAATTTTTACTACTAAATATTTTGTCTAACTACATATTCAATAATATGATGATGAGGAGATAATGATTATTATTATTAGTATTTTGTTAAACTAGAACTCCACCAAAAAAAATCCTCAACCTAGCTTTGCTAAGATTAGAGACATGGTGTGGGACTATTTATGTCTAAATCAAATTTTTTTGAAGGGGATATATATGCTGATTTATGTCTAAGAAAAAATGGTACCCCTTGGTTTGGAGGGTCAAGGTCTGCATGGCAGGCAATTCAAATGCACAAGCAACATTAGTGGGTTCTTTTCACTTGTCGTGGGTAGTGGTCAAACAAGTGAAACACTGACCATGTTTATTGTTGTTCTTAATTTTCTTCGAGAAATAGTTTTAGGGATATTTGGTTAATTAGGAGAAGGAAAGAAAGGGACAACACTTCTTTTTCAAAAGATGCTTAAGTCCAATAAGAGGGCATTAATCTCTTATAAACAAGGTTGACAGGTAAAATTTTCATTAGGTCTATTTTCTCTCTTAATGCTCAAAAAGAAAACTCAAGGGATTAAAAAGGAAATAAGTCCCAAAAACTTAGCAAGGATGAAACTTCTCATACCCAAAAAAAAAAAAAATCAGGTATCAGTAACAAGTTAAAGAACCTTGAGCAAGAAGCCAAGAAGGAAAGTAGGGGAAAATTCTTAAGCTGCACTAATATAGAATTATTGTTTAATTTTATTTTTTCTCCTTACTCCTTTCCCCTATGATCTGCGCTTGTTGCAGGCAACGACGTAGTTTAGGTTCAGATTTATCCTTCTCTAATTATTGTTTAAGGAGTTGTATCCTCTTCTTGCCTTTGAATAAATGAATATTGCTTTCTTTAGGGGGAAAAAATTTGTTGCATTAAAAAAAATATTTTCCAATAAACTGATACATAGCTTATATAATGCCTTAAAATTGGTTCTATATGTCTTTTTTCATTTTTTTTTTCTTTTTTAACTCTTCTCCTTATGTCTTAGATTTTTTACGTAACAAAAATTTTGTATTTTACATAAAATACTGTATTTAGTTGATACCGAATGAATTTATTTTGATATAGTTCTTTCTTATAATTTATGTTAATAACTTTCACTAAAATTGCTTAACAATTTGCAGGTAATAGGATAAAATTTTTATTATCACACAAATTTATTGAATGAGGAAATTAATAGAAAACTGAATCATTTAAAAGGATATATCCAGACAAGTTATAGTATGGTTGCTTTGTTTTGGTTTTCTCCCTTTTTTCCCTTTTTTTTTTTTTTTGAGCAAGTAGGAAGATATATTCCGAAAACAAAGGGAGGAAAAAAGACTTTTCAACAAGTAATGCCAAACGACATTTTCTTTATGCGAAATGAAAATTAATTTTAGACCACACATATATATCATGGATGATGACTGACCAGACCAAGTCTGTTGTCAATAATTCTAGCTCTATGCAACGCTTCAATATATATAAAACGATCATGGCTTTTATTAATTAAAAAACAAATAGTAAGGGTTGAAAAATCTTCATTGGTATGGTAAAATCCGATAACAAAACTAACAAGAAGAAAATAAAAACAAATAAATAAAAATTGACGTCCATGGTTGTTTATGCTATTAAAAAATTATTAATTCTACTAATCATGTCTACAACAAAAAAATACCATAATATAGCAAACGATATGACGTATAAGAGACTTGTGAGTGCGTCATGCGTATATCATACGGACCACGATTAAAATGATATAATTCAAAAGATTAACACATTCAATCTAGAAGGTTAATTATAAATTAGGTACATAAATTTATTAATAATATGAAAAAGCAAAGCACATGCATACATCAATTATGGAAAGCTTATGGAACCCTCTTGTATAGAAGACTCCTTCAAGAGAAATGACAAATGAAAGCGAGTTTTGCACATAATTTATTATTTTTCTAGAGTTAATTGGACATGGGAGGGTTGCTTCAAAGGGACGACTTTAATTTGTCTTTTTCTTTTTATTTTTTTATTTGATGTTGGATTTTAAAAAAAAAAAAGAAGAAGCAGAATTTGACACTATTATTTGTGAATCAAATGAATAAAAAATTGAAAAAAAAATGCATGCGATTGTTGACCCAAATGGGTTGTATCGATTATATATAAGTGACATAAAGAAGGAGGCGCCTCTGGTGTCGACAATTAATGGAAGTCATTATCAGTATAGAAGAGCAGGTTTTTTGTTAGGTGTATTAACATAGAAAAGAAAAAAAAAGAATCTTTTTAGATGTGGACACCTCCAACCCCTAATTGAAATTAATCAAAGAAAAGCATACAGTACACACACTCATTAATTCTTGCTTGTATAGGCTTGCATTCTCCCAATTAGGTATAAATTTAAATCATTCTTATTATGGTTGCACAAATATCTGAATCAAAATTATATTATAAAATATTGGCCTAATACACATGTTCTTTTTTTTAAAAAAAAAATTCATCTTGACCCATAGAGAAATCAAACACGTTACTTAATTAAAAGAAAAGTGTCTTTCTCCCTTATTTTCAATTGATTTATTAAAACAATATCAAATGCCAAATTCTTGGCCACTTGAAAAGGCTTAAGTGAACTAAAATGAACTTTAAAAAGCTTAAAAAGAAAAAAGGATCGCACAGAAATAAATTCTAGTAATATATTCTTGAAGACAAAAAGAGAGGTGCACATAGAGTTTTCTCAAAAGCTCACGCCATATGTGCATTCACGAAGAGAAATATTTTCCCAGTGTATACTTACGCTTAGAGAACTTCGCAAAAAGAAACAATTTCCCAAACTTGAGCAAGCATATTCATTTGAATATTTCAAATTCTTTTGCTTTGATAGTTAATCATCTCTAGCAAGATCATTAAACTTAATCAATGAGAACCATGAATTTATTAATGTATAACTTTTATAAGCACAAATAGAAAGAAGTTTAATCACGCAAAGTGCACTTTATGACCACATTAATTGATGAGATTTGTGAAAGAGCTACCTTAACGCCTTTGTTGGTAGAGGGTCAATTGCTTCTTAATCTTACAATTAAGCCTAAACAATCACATTAAGTTCCTAATTTGATAGCCCAATTCACCCTTGTTCTTGAAGCTCTTCAACATAATAATATAATGCACATCTTCTAGTTAATTCTCAATTTTGACATGTTAAATATACGTTAAATCTTCCCATTCAAGCCAATTTTAATCAAATCTTCACAATTTTGATTTTTCAATTAGATCTTTCAGCTTGGTCTAATTCAAGATAAACCCATTTTAAGTTTCAAAAAATCTTGACATGACATAAAGTATCATTAACAAACAATATGCATGAACTTTGATGGGTTCATATGGAAATGGACTTAATTACAGAAGTTATTTAAAATCTAAAATGTATTAATTATAACCCCTTTTGTGCAAAATTACATCCGTTTATATTAATTATGTCGATTGAATTTTGCTATAGTGAATGGGATTAATTTTAATAACGATTTAGTTACATATATTTGGCTTAAAAAATAGTAGTAAGGACTACTTAAAAAGAAATAAATTCATATAGATATAAAATATATATATATATATATATATATGTATATATGTTTTTTGTCTTGTATTGGATTGTGTGGTATGCATCCATACGGAAAATTCATCTGATAAATCTATTCTTATCTTGAAGGAAGGAAAAGCCTCTCTTACAAGGCCCACTGCACTAAATTTAGCTTAAATAACAAGTTTTCTGTATTCCACTTTGAGTCATGAGAGACACAACTCTAACCGAGGTTGCCTTGTCTTGCAGCATAAGTCTAATTAATTTAATTGGGTTAGCATATCAACTCACATCAATGAAACTTTTTTCCATCTTAAACACTTTTTCTTTTTCCTTCATGAATTAATTATTTCTTATTGACTTGTAAGTTAAAGTCAACATTCATCAATCATACTCACCATCCACTCCGCTTGGAATGTTCCCCAACTCGGTCAAATTTTGAATATTTTTCTGATACAATTGTGCATAATTTATACTTTTCCATCCAGAGTGTTGTAAATTTTGTTGATCACAGCACAACATCCAATGTTGTGTCTGCACCCATGTGTTAAGTTGAGCTTTTTAATGTGAAAGGTTCTCTTTTGGTTTGATTCTTTCTGAGGTCAAGAATTATTTTGACTGATTCTAATTACAAACTCTTTCCTCCCTTCCACTTTATATTAATAATTTAAAATCTGATTTGATCTTATTGTGACCCACCAATTCACTATAGCAACCAAGAAGATAGAGTAAGAAAAAACCTTTTTTACCAGATTAATATTTTAATATTTTGTCTTATAGGGTCATTAACTATCACAAATTGCAATAATTTAGGATAATTTGACTTAGTCATACCTTGGATTAGTATTAATTGAAGAGAGACTAGTAAGCAGTAGTTTTCTATCTTTTCATTTCTAGTTAATTGTTGGATTAGTATTAATTGCTTTCATCTAAAAGTATATAAGCCTGAGTTAAACAGTATCCAAAACTTCTAGATCAGTACGCTTTTTCAGTTCATAGTGTCAAAACATGAATCATGATAATTGAAATTTCTCTTGATTCTCCTTCCTGCACCCAAAGAAGCTTTGGAAATACTCTTTTACCAAGTCACACATATCTAACACAATCATAGAGAACTTTTCATTCAACAACCAAATTTGTGGAATTCCTCCTCTAAAATCTAGACTACAAAGAGAGTTGCCTAAACATAATTACTTAAAAGAAACAAAGCACACTGGAGACTGGACTATATCAAATCTACAACTTCCCACAATGTGGTTTGTCTCCAAATTATATGCTATAATTAGCGTCAGAGTGGATTTTCCAAGATGAAGGCTTAGAATGATGATTGTATCTTAGTGAAAAAAAGAAAAAGAAAAGATGGAGGGGGGGAGGGGAAGAAAGCAGAAACACAAAAGAGAAAAAGAAAATGCAATGGATGCAGCCTTTGAAGAACAAAAACCAAACCCATTCACCTAATTCTTTGTTTATATCAGTTATGGGACTGATATAAAGCCCCTTTCATACTACATAACCCAAAAAAAGTTAAGCATGTCATCTTTACCATATCATACTCTAAAATCCAAGAGGTTCACGATAACACACACCTAATTCCAACCTCCTCCTAATATTTCTAAACGCATTTACATTTCATATGCCTTTTTATATCAGTATGATAAAATAATCTCAGTGCTTCATCTCAGACTCTTCCAAGATCTCGCATTAATGTCAAACAGTTTACATGTAGAATTTGGTGATCAAGAATGTTTCTAGGGTGAGCTTGAAAAATCTTTAAATAAATCCAGTCTACAAAATTTAAATAAATCAATCCAATCATGAAAAGACATATAAACATATTGGATATACTTTTCATTGAAAATCAACTCTCATATACTTATATATTTCTTAATAATTGATTTAATCTACTTGTCTTTTATAAATTGTCTACCTATAAATTTCTTTGCTTATATCTTTTTCTGTAATATATTTTTTAATTGGTCAGAGCACTGCAGAAGCCTCCAATAATCGGGTGCCTTTCACAGACACCATCTGCTTTTGTCATTTCTTTTTGGTTGGTGGCTTACTTCCATCAAACACCCAAAAGACCATTCACAAATAGAAACAACTTGTGGAAGTGGAAAAATCCCTCAAGTTGAGCAGATGAGAGGGATTGGAGAAGTCAAAAGGTTCAAATCAAATTTTAGGAAACTTCAAAACTTGTCAAAGATGTCAGGCTTTTCTAGCAAATATTTTGGCCCACCTCTTAAGACACTACAACCCAGTTAGTATAGCGGTCATAGGGACCTGCCCACAAAATAAATTCCTACAGCACCTCCTTGCTTCTCTGAGAGTCTAGGGAATAATTCAAAATGGAGTTTTTTTTTTCCTCTTTCTCTCTCTTGGTCATGAATATAAAATGGCTACAAGTTCCCCAGTTTGTGAGTTTTATAGTGGATATCAAACCTATGATAAGAATATGTCTTTGTTAGCCAAATAATGCATCTTCTAGTACAAAACAGAGGGGCTATGAAATCAAATGAGGATACGATATAAGAATATTAATTCTCAAGTATTAAGTACAACACAGATTATAGTTATAAATATTTAGGTAAACAGCAATAAATGGACACATCCCCAAAAGATTTCTAGATCATTTCCTCTAGGAGTTAAATTTTTGCATAATTCAAGTGAGCCATCGGGCCCTTCTCTGAACCAAGTTCTTGAATTTTTTTTTTCCTTTTTATTTTTAAGATCCTGAACCTCATAAAACATTAGAAATAATATTCAACAACACTTGTACATTATTAGTTTGGCTCCAACTGAACTAGTGGTCCCCGTCCTGCTTTTACCTTGGGCACCATCTCAGACTCATGAACATATTTTTCTTCTTCTGCCAACAACCCGTATAAACACTTGCCTCTCTCCCTGGGCCAAAGAAAAATGACATCAACGCAGCAGGCTTCACATGTAGATACTAGTGTTATTGTCAAAGGAAATGGGACAGATTCCAGTTACAGCTGGGTATTTGCAGGGGACAGGGAAGTATGGCTAAAACAATCCTTATGAAGACAGATTACAAAACTGATTGCGTTAATCGAAGCATAGATCAGTGCATAATTTGTGTTTGTATTTTTCAGGTATGAAAAGGCGGAGACAGGCATTATACCAGATAACTGTTTTCTTGCATAAATCATATTTCCTTTCCGCTGCCAAAAATAGAAAAAGACACCGAGTCTAATATTAAAAAACAACAGTTAAAATAAAAAACTTTTTAACTCTACAAATGAAAAAGGAAAGAGAAGGAATATTGAATAGTAATCATTTTATATTTAGTGATTAACAACCACAAAAAACAAAAATCCTTTCAGTAGGAGAAATATAATATACTAGAGTCGTAGGAAGTTCCACTTCCTCCAAGCAATTTATCAATATATACAATTCTGAGCCAGACTCACAAGCAATAATGCGTACGGATAACTCATTAGTTACAGATTTCATACAATATAATCATTTGCCCGAACTACGAGTGCCCCTTCATTGCCACAAGCTATCCGATAAACCAAGCCAGTATTACAAGTAGTGAAAGCCAAATACCACCAAGATCGGTAATCTTCGTCCTCTAACCATCTCGAAAATTACACATAACCCTGATAAGATGTTTACTGTTCCGCACTCACTTTCCACATATGCTTCATCTAGTTAATGATTATGATGAAAGGGCGTGAGAAAAAAACACCTGCATGCAGCTCGAGAATATATATTTCCCTCAACTGAAAAGACCAGCAAGCAACTTGAGAATCTAATATCCCTCTTTTCCAAGGAAATCACAGTAGAAATAGGATTAATCATACTGAGGCTGTTTATCAACGTTGACCCTCCATGAGATCAGTTAGAGTTATTTTTCCACAGTTGCCGGCATCTATCCTATCAAACTTCTCAATAATCTGCATAATGTCTTTCTCTGAAACTTTTCCCATCTCCTTAAGCTTGTAAATAACATATTCTGATTTACTGCACGACCAGAAGTCAAGATATATATATTCAGTAAAAACATAAGATGTATAAGTCAGCGAACTCAATCAGAATAACTGAACATAAACCACAGCAAAAACAGCAAATGCCTGTAAACAATCCAAAATAATGAAATGAGCAAGGGGAAAATCTGTATACAAAACAATTACTTAACAACTTCCTGTTTCAGTAAGCTGTTACTGAGAACCAAACAGTCTGAAGAAAATTATTGATGTAGGCCATCCAGGAAAGGACAGCAATAAAATTGTTTTCCATCTAAGTAAAAACAATTTGTGAAACTTGTTATCATGTTTACAGCAACCATCCATTCAAAAAGCTAATTATACTACTCTGCTAAGGCAATAAACTGCTTCCAATAAAGCATACTTGATAATTATGATCCACCCATGAAACAAATCTACCAAGAAGATCACATCAAAATGATAACCAACAGGCATCATTAATGCCAATTACAGTGGTTTAGAAAATTATACTATAGATTGTTATGTTTCACCTCTAGAATAAAAAATGGCATGCCTCAAATAATAGCACTAAACACCTAGACTTTCTAAAAAATATAAAAATCTAAATTCAAAACCATTCTTATCAATCCCCATATCTCTAAGCAGGAGTTACCATCAACGGAAACTTATGTGAAACTATTCTTGAGATATGTCTGTGTGTGTGTTCGAGATATCAAAATTCCAATTTTGAACATGTTTAATGCATGTTCTGGAATTCCATAAGGAAGCTTGCTTCTCTCTATTAAACTGGTCGAGTTCCTTTCTCTTGTCTGCCTAAGCATGCCTTTTCTGTTACGCCTCCAAATATGGGGATGAGTTCCATACGTACAACTGTATATAAATTAAATATCATAAGAGTTATGAACCTCTTGAACTTGATCATAACATTTAACCTTTTAACATCTCATATCTACAACTTTTCTCATGGTGCACAAGTTAGCGCATTTGAGAGAGGTAATAGTATGTTATATACATAATTGAGATAACTTTTTATGGTTTACCCTCTATGGACAACAGGTTATTCAACAATATCAACAAGGTCTATAAAATAAGATATACAGCAGATAACAACAAATTAGCAAGTGATAAGAAGTTGATGACTGTTAACACTATGGGTAGGAAGATCTGTGCAAGAAAGAAAAAAAAGAGGGGGGGGGGGGGGGGGACTGTTAAGGGGAATGGGCAGTAGGGGCAGTGTAACCTGGCTGGAAAAGATTCTACAAGGAAATAGGGGACTTGTCGTTGGCTGTTACAGGAATGGGAAATAAGAAGAGGGGGAAAGAGGCAGACTTTGGGTGATTTGTTGGTGGAGACTTCTAGCAGTCTTTAAGTGCACTAACCTTTTCTTTCCGGAGCTCATCTTCTAGCTAGGTTGTATATTCTTTCATGCATTAGAGCCTGTTTTCAGTTTCACCATTAATTCAGATATACAGCTCCTATCTTTTATTCTTCAATTATCTGTTTTTTTTTTTCTGCATTCTGTTCTTGTTTTGGTTTCCATCAGGGAAATTATAGAGGAGAGTCACAGTGTGAGTTTTACTTATATACTTAAGAACACCAAACAATCATTAAAACAAGGGGTAACTACATATAATATAACCCCCTAAACTATAGCCTAATTATAACTTTGATACACGAACTTTATAAGGTAACATCGTAAACCCCCCTCCCCCCCAAAAAAAACTATCACGAAAAGAAAATATTACATATCAGTTAAAACTAGTATCTAAGAGTAACTTGATGGTCATGCAATTCCGTATGAAAAGGGAGAAATTAGGGAAAATGATATAGACATTAAGTATCACATGACAATTTTTGTAGTTTTTAGACATCAACTAATATGCAATGTATTTCACTTTCTATGATAGTTTAAGGGTGTGAAGCTATCATAAAAAGAAAAAACATTACATATAAGTTAAAGCTAACATCTAAGAGTAACTTGATTGTCATGTCATTCCTTAAGAAAAGGGAGAAATTAGGCAAAATGATATAGACATAAAGTATCACACAATAATCATGTAGTTTTTAGACATTAGTTTTAACTAATATGAAATGTATTTCACTTTTTATGATAGTTTAAGGGTGTGAAGTTTTACGTATTAAAATTCATGTATCAAAGTTATACATAGACTATAGTTCAGGAGGTTATATATAGTTTCCCCTAAAAACAATGATGAGCAACATTTAATAAACTAGTTCTAATATGGGGTTCTTTGGGTAAGTTCTAAATGTCTGTGAATGAGACAGATGTAACAAATTTATCCAGGTGGCTTCATTAAAAAGAAAAAAAATTATCCAGGTGGAACCACATTTGTTGACTGCTTCTTTTTCTACCAACAGATACTATATTCTTAACTTACTAAACCTACCAAGATTGGAGTGGTAGTAAAAATAAATGGGCCTTCCAGAGGTTCAAACAATAACTATTGCCAACCTTAAAATAGAGAAGTCGCTTGAATTAATCCTTTTTACATCTGACAGTCCTCCAAACACTAAATTAGAAGAATAACTAAAGATGAAGTAGTTCACCCTCTATTTTCCTCTCAAAATTTTAAGCACACACTCTCTTTCATAAACTTGGCTATCAACTGCAATTCTCCAAAGCCAGTTTCCATAAAGACTAGTCATTATTGTATTTGCAATGGCTAACAAAGATCTGAAAACCTAGCTTTCTCAGACAGCACAGCAGGGATAAATGCAGTATATCAGAGTACTCTCTGAAAATATACCACGTCAACAACCATTTATTGCAAAATTTGAATATAATATCCCTAAAATGTGCATGAACTATAAGAGATCAGAGCTGGTTCAGGAAATATTTGTATTGCCATGTTTCTCACTTTGTTCATTATTTTATGTTATATGATATATATCTGTTAATCCCTCACTCTATTACGAAATCTTTCAGGTCTTCCTAACAAGATGGACTCAATGGTGGAGACACTGAGGTGCACAAAAAGGGGAATGTTTCAATGATAGTAAAACTTTTAAAAATTAAGTTTCAATTGGCATTATCTCTGTCTTCTTCTACAACTAATAATAGTTTCATTCGGACTAGTTCAATCTATATATAACTTGAGCCAGGCTTATTCAGCTAATAATATACCAAAGACAAGAAAAACAGAATACGTACAAGAGACTGTAATGTATAAAACTACTGTTCTAAGGTAAACCCAAGACAACTAACAGAATGAAGAGACTAACACTTAACAAAGGCTAGCGCTCACAATAATATAATTGATCAAAAGACCTGACAGCGACCTTAGTAGGATATAAAGCATTTAAACCACTTGAATAACTAGCCCAAGCATAAACAAACTCCCAGTTAACATTTTCATCATCTAAGCTCAGATTTAATAAGTAAAAAAATGAAGAGGCCTAAGAAGCACGTACCAAGACAATATAAAACAAAATCGACTTAATAAAACCAACTTCTTAAAATATCTTAAGATCCCATCTCTTCAAAATAATTGACAAATGAAAACTTCAGCAAAATGGCAAATATTTTATTATAGATTAGTTAATAACATTCCTAAATTATTACTACGAAGTAGAAATTGTCTAGGGCAAGTTAGAAAAACCAACATTCATACATATGATTTAGGCAAATGTTCATTGCGGGTGGAGGACAAGATGGAATAATACAAATAAAATCAAAGACCTCTGACAAAATAACAAGATGTGTGAAATTAAAAACTTTTAATAATCTTTAAAGACGCCCATATTTCCACCATGTCTTGCCTCAGCCTAAGAAATGTGTTTTCCATGTCTGCATTGTGCAGCACTTGTGTCAATCATCCATGGTATATTGCTTATTCAATATGAACTACACATTCTCCTCAATAAATAGACTCACATTTTAAAATGACACCTCATGGCAAAATATTTACTTAGAATTAAAAACTGATAATTAAGATTTAATTAAATCTTGAAAAGAAGGGATTTAATTTCTATTCAAGTCAATTTGAAACTTCTTCCTTTTTCTGTTTTCATATCATTCTTTTAATTGTCCAATGTGAGCATTAGACAACCTCCCCATGCATTATGCACCTAGTCAAGTCTTAACATTGATACTTGGTACATATTGCATATAGTTATAGTTATCAGTAAAAAAGGAAAAAAATCACTTTAAAATTGTTAATGATAAAATCAACAGTTTTAAATTTTATAAAGTATGAGCAACCTAACAGAAACCTATGGATTGTGAAAACCAACTCCCTTGATTTCTTATCAGGGGCTACCCATTTGCACTTCGCTTTCTAAAGTGCAACTTGCACTTTGAAGGAGTCAAATCCAGTTAAAACAATGAAAAAATCTTGTAAATTCCACGAGCATCTAAAGTGTATATAATCTCACGGTGAAAAATGTAATGAAAAGATCTTATAAAATTGGCAAGCATCTAAACTGTAAAAAACTTTGACTACTACACTTTCAATAACAGTTACATTGAAGCCAACAAGGATTCAACTTTTACAAGATGGACATGTAACAGAGCATACCTCACAAAGCCATTATTGTCTATATCTGCAGCAAGAAACTCAGAAATAGTCATATCCTGACCGAGAATCCACTTCGCCATCCTCCTATGCCGCTTATCCACTCTTGCCTCAGCTAAATAGAGGAATGCTCGGGCCACTGCAAGCGTCGATACAAGCAACCATATTGCAGCAAAGATGCGACCAGGCATCGTCTTGAATGCCTGGTCACCATACCCAACAGTTGTTACTGACATAACTGACAGATAAAAAGAATCCAACCATCCAAGCCCTTCCACAAAATGCATTACACCAAAACCAATTCCAATACAAAGGACGACAACCCCCAATGCCAAGGCCACCTTCAGCCTAATCCTCATTCTCCCTTTCTTCACATCAATTATATATGATCTCGCATCCTTCTCAATCTCACCCCTACTCTTCACCGCTTGGAGCAAGTGATTCTCCTGCAGATCAAGAACGTAACTGACCATCCCACTGAGTAGTATGTCAATAAACCCAAAACCCACCAATACAAACATTATAGAGAACAGTTTTGTTGCCGTATTATTTGGAGTAATATCACCATAGCCTATCGTACACATTGTCACTATACAAAAATATAAAGCGTCCACAACAGGATGAGTCTCAGTTGCTGAAAAATTATGACGATTGATCCAATAAATAACCACCCCCAACGACAAATACATAATAAGAAGAATAACAGCTTGACGAACAATTGATTGGGAACCAAACTGGGGTCTACCCACAGGGCTGTGGTGATTAATATCGCTGATTACCGCCATAGCCGGGGCGGTTTTGGAGCGATGGAGATTAGTTTTGTGCATTGGGTAATTGGGGTCAATAAGCCAAGATTGTTGGGGTTGCGTATCTAGAGGGTCTTGTGAAGAAGAGGAAGGTTTTGGGGAACTAAGGGGAAGTGTTAAGGCCTCAACTAAGGGGGAAGAACCTTTTGGGGAAGCAGAAGAGCCAAAGATAAGGCGGTCCTTAAACTCCGAGGGGGTAAGAGGAAGAACGACCTCGTCGTGCTCCGGCAAAGGGCAGAGCGGCGGTGGCTTCTTTCTGGGACTGACATATGGGAGCAGAGGCTCCTTCTCCATATGAGTCCGCCACAAAACTACTCTTGGGATCGCAAGAATACAGAGAGCTGCGAGAAGACAATGAAATGAGGCGGGTTTAGGATTCTGAAATGGGTTTCAAGAAGTGCTTCAATTCCAGAACATAGTAGAAGTGCTGGCTGTAAATGAAATGAAATAGGTAGAAGAGAAGAGAACACAACATTGACAGAGACAGAAAGAGCAAAAAAAATTTATCTCCGAGGATGAGGAATGTTGATAAGAAGAACGCAATACGTCAAAGATTATTGAGAGAAAAATTAGAGACGAACTAAACAACGAGCGTAAAGTACAGGGACCGTGTTTAGTGTTGCGGAGTGAAAGGTTATGATTTTATGATCCGGATTTGGATCGAATCCTGCAAATACAATGTATCATGGCACACTCACTTGCTCACTAGCGGCGCGTGAAGGCTCTCTTATAGTTGGGATCAAGACGGCACGTTCCGACGAGAGTGGTGATTCTTGTGAGACTAATAAAAGTGCGGATTTTTTGGCGGCCGTTGCAAAACTATCGGAAATATAGGAAATAAAGCCAAAAAAAAATTGTAAGAATAAATAAGAGGATATTTTTTACTGGAAAATCTTATAATCTACATGAATTTTTAAGTCAATCTCAATAATTTATTTTTCTTTTTAACATTCCTTATACTTTAAATATTTCAGTGTTAGTCCTTATAGTTTCCGAGTGTTAGAATATTACTCTTTACTGTACCACATGTCATTAATGCAGCCAAAGTGATGGCTGAAGTGTTGAAGGAAGGTCCACGTAGCTCCCACGTATGATTATATTAATCTGATTTGGCTGCCACATTTCTTTTGGTCAGAGGCTGCCACATCATACAAGTTCCAGAGAAAACCAATGCGCAGAGTAGCTCATGATTTCTCAAATGCAGAGGGAAGGGGAAACTTCTCGCCGACGTCAAAACGAGTGCATTTTCTGGAGCCACACATGGTGTTTTAAAAAAGATTATCCACTTCAATTAGTAAACGATCAGCTACTTAAGACCATTATTAGCACCATCCTTATCACTACGTTTAGTTGAGTGTTTTTGGAGGAGGGAAAAGGGGATAAAATGTTTGATCGAATAAAATTGAGAATAAAATTGAGAGGGAGAGTGTCAAATTTTTCTTTTTTTTTTAAGTTGAGGAAGTTTTAGAGAGAAGAAAAAAAAATATTTTTTAAATGATAATTTATTTTATTATTTCTTAATTTTTTAATATATTAATATTTAATAAAAATTAAGATAATTTTTTATCAAAAATTAAAAATTAAAAAATTAAAATTTATAATTTTTTTAAAAAATATTAATATTAACTTTTTTTATAAAAAATTAAATTAAATTAATATAAAAAATAAATTATTTAAATATAATTAACTCCTCTTTTCTTTTCTCTCCTCCTAAATTAAATAATAATCTCTCATTCTTTTCCCTCCACCTCCTCCCAACCAAACAAAGCTCGTTAAATCCTCCTTGCTTCTCATTAACTTCTCCCCCCCTGTCTTTTGCAGAACCAAACGCAGCCCAAGGATAATGTTTCCTCTGTACACTCGAATGCTAAAGCTTTTTAGCTGCCATTTCCTCAAATGCCACACCCAAAAGTGTTTTTTCAACTTTAGTAATTTTAAAAAATAGTAATATAATTCTCACTTACACAGGGAGAGGAGTTCGACTACCCCAACACTGCCATAAGCATTTCTTCTGATATAGCATAGCATAATTTAGATTTACTTCAATCAGTGATACTTTCTCTTAGTAAGGCCCAAGGCTTTCATGCATATAAACCCAGTCCTTTCCATCATCTCTTCCCCCAAAACCCTCTTCCATCGCATTCTCTGACAAACACAAACAGAGAGCATCAATTACTCTGTCATCTGTAGTTTAACCATGGGAATGAAACCCATTTGTGGCCAAGCTTATGGAGCCAAATAATGGAAGTTTCTAGGCTTAACACTCAAAAAAACTATCCTTCTTCTTCTCTCCACTTCCATCCCTATCTCCTTCATGTTGCTCAACATGAAGACCATCCTCAATTGGTGCAATCAAGACAAAGACATATCATCAATGGCTAAAACCTTCATTCTTTTTTCCATCCTAGACCTCGTCTTCCTCTCACTTCTTCACCCTCTTCAAATTTACCTCAGGCCTCAGAACATCACATTTCCATTAACATATTGCTCTGAAATCTCTATTCTCCTATTCCTCTAAATTTCCTTTTGGTGGTTCATTTCAAGCGAGGTATTGCAGGGGTGGCTATAGCAATGGTTTTGACCAATCTCAACCTGTTTCTCTTCCTTTTCTGTTTACCTCTCTAGTGTATACAAAGATTCGTGGAGTTCTCTGGGCATAGACTATCTCAGGGGATGGTCATCTCTGCTTTCACTTGCGATTCCAACTTACGTCTCTATTCACTTAGAGTGATAGTGGTACAAATTTCCTTTTGGTGAATCCAAACTTTTCCCCTTCGTTTGCGTTTTCATGTTAGCAAGAAATTTCCCTCTCCTTCTGCGTTTAAGAATTCGTGAGCTACTCTGCGTTTTGAGCATGTAAGATGTTGTAGCCAACAGCTGGATCCCCTGACAGAGATAAAGTAAGGAGAAGGAAAGAGAGAAGCAAGTCGGATTCATATCTATCATGTGATATACAGAGATAAATCATACTTTTTTTTAACCTTTTCTTTCTCTTTACTTCCCCTTCAAAGCAGAAAATGTGGCAATTAAGTCATATTGATATAATTATACGTGACAGCCATGTGGACCTTTGTTTGACAACTCAGCCACCGTTTTGATTGCGTTAATGACGGGCGGTACAGTAAAGAGTGATATTTTTACGTTTAGAAAGATAAGGACTAACAATGAAAAGTTTGGAAAGAATAAGGGGCTTTTGTAAAAAAAAAAAAAAAAATTATAAGAATCAAATTAAAAATTGATATAAATTATAGGAACCAGATAATACATTTTTCTCTTTTTATTTATTTAAGATACCATATATTTAATACATTGTCTCCATTTATAAACTTTGAACTATAAAATTAACTTAAAAGTTATAATAATGCAAATTAAAAAATTAGTTTATATAATTATACAATATAAATTCTTTAGGTATTATAAAACATATATTATTAAACATAAAAAGGATTCCAAAAAGAAAAGAGTACACAATATTTAATTATTCATTGTTAGCTATCTTATTAAAAACCTTATTTTAAAAACCCAATAACAAAAACTTGATAAGGGAGGAAAAAATAAAAAAAAAGATCCAGCACGTGGTTTACTCCGTTTAATAACAATGTTACTTTATATCTTTGAATTTACACATCCCAATACTGTAAACTAATTTCTCAAATGTGGCAATTAGTAATACTTTAATAAATAAACCTATCAAATTATCATATAGACAAATTTGTTGAAATCTATCCATCATTCTTTTGAAGATAATGAATAAATAATAATAATTTTGGTGAAATGTATTTCATTATATCTCCTTTGATGTATCATTTTTTTAATTGAACTATGTATGTTGCATTATCTGTGTACAATATTATTGGAATCTTTTTTTTCTAAAATTATATCACACATATTTCAGATATATTGGGTTATTAAATCTTTGACAAACACATTCTTAACTTCCCTCATGTATTATAATTATTTTTGCATAATTTGATAAGGTAGTAGTTAAACTTTTTTTTTATGGAGCATCATGATATACCTTAACTTGTAGATAAATGACTATTTTAAAATTAAGTTTTATATGAATCAAATAAGTATTTTACATACTATAGCTAATTAATTGTGATCGAAAGTTAGTTGAATAAAATAAACTTATATCAATGATTTTTTAGAGATATGACAATAAATGCTTAACTCCATTCAAATGTCTCGTTGAGAAAAAAACTACATCTTATTAATAAACTTACAACAAATGCAATATCAAATTGTGTTAAATTATCAAGACACATTAATGCACTTATATATAGCACTAAGGAATAGTATTTTAGAATTAAAAAGTTCTTTATCATTCTCTCCAGGATGAAAATGGTCTTTATTCACATTTAACGATCTTACAACTATTAGGATATTGAATAAATATGCTTTATCCATATAGAATTATTTTAAAATCTTTTTGATATATGTTGATTAATGAATAAAATGTTTCACTTGTTAAATACTCAATTTGTAAGTCAAAACAAAGTTTTGTTTTTTTAAGATGTGTCATCTTAAATTCCTTGTTTCAATAAAATTATTTACTTTTTAAAACTATTTAGGAATTCAATAATATTTAAATTATCAATAATATATAGTATTTATAACAAACTTTAATCTATATCATTTTATAAAAACATATGGGCAAATTGGATAATTCTTATAACATTTTTTCAACAAATATTCGCTAAAATTATTAAACCACATATGATCATATTATTTAAATATATATAAGGATTTATGTCAATATATTGAACAATTCTCCCAAAAACTTTTACATGTTTTTGGCATTTCAAATTTTTCAAAGATTCTTGTACAAATTTCACTATTTAGTAAGTTATATAAATTAGTTGTAATAATATCCATTATATATATATTAAGCTTTTCATATAATATCATATTAATAAGATATTTAAAAGTGATTACATCTATCGTGAGAAAATGTCTCTTCATAATCAATATTAAATTTTTGCAAAAATCATTCTACTACAAGTCGTGCATTATATCTGACAATTTCATTTTTTTTAATTTTATTTTTACATAAATACCCATTGCTTTACACCTTCATGTGTTCAAACTACAAATCCAAAGAATTTACATTTCAAGAGTGAATTTAATTATGTTTCAATTGCATATTTCCATTTCAACCAGTCATCTTTATGTACGTTTTTTAACAAATTTAAGTTCTAGCTCATCATTTTGTTTTATTATTTTAATAGTAATATTGTATTAAAAAATGTTATTAACAACTATATCTTTTTTATTTCATCCTTTTCTAATAGTGATATAATTTATCAAGATCTATTCATTGTTTTTAAATATCTAAACTTCTTCTAAAATTTTATGATTAGTTATGTTTTGGGTATCTTATTGAGTACTTACTTCCTTAATATGAATATCTCAATCATTTGCTCTTTTCTTTTTCTTCCTAAAATTTTTTATATTTCAAATTAATTGGTTTACTGCACTTCAGACTTGGTTTAATTTTATTTGCACTACCAATTGCCCTATTAGAACATCAATTGAGATTGGAGCATTTTTAGTTAGTATATGAGATTTGGTATTTCTCTTTAGATCCGTAAATGCATCTGACAAATAATTTGCAATGTTTTGTAAACAAATTATTTTCTAAACTTCTAGTTAACATTATTTTGTATGAAAATCTAGATAAAATAATGATGATGTATTCCATTAAATTTATTTTTCTAATTTCTTATTATCCCTTTCTAATGTTGAGAATAATATTTCATCAAAATGATAATTAGCAAATTGTATCGTTAATAAATCCCTAATCAATGATTCAAGATATTTAATTATTCAAGGACACTCATAACCAACATATATTCCTAACATTCTTTGAAGACCCATATTTATGTTTTATGGTGGAACAATTAAGACATATACCATATGTCAAAAAATTTAGATGGGAAATGTTTGCTTTTGACTAAAAGCTAATTATATTGTAAAGAATGTATGAAGGTTTATTTATTAGCCCAAAGCATAGGAGTGATATTGCATAGGAAGTTCCCTTTTTATAAGCATTAGTCTAACTATTAATTGGAGGCATCTAATAAATGACTTTATTAAATTGTTTTATATGTGAATATGAGCAATAGATTTTTTAGTTGTTATTCCAAATAACATGAAATAATTAGTAAAGCTTGAGATTTAAACTCACTAGCATTATCAAGATGAATTGTCTTAATTGCATAATCTAAAAATTATGTTTTTAATTAAATTATATAAGCAAGCAATCTCAAATGCCAAGTTGCAATTAATAACAAATACACATATGACCATCTTGTAGATGCATTTATCAAAATCATATAATATCTAAATGATCCACATAGTGGATGAATGGGCCCGCGTATATCACTTTGGATATATTCAAAAAATGTAGAGAATTCAATCCTAACTTTAACTAGTAATGATCTAGTAATTGATTACGATGAGAATACGCAATGTAAGAGATTTTTTTGAATTAAAAAATCTTATAATTCTTCAATAGATATTTATGTGAGTTCTCAATAACTTTATGCATTCATCTTATAGATACATTTATTAAAATCATATAATATCTAAATAGTCACATAATAGATGAATGAGACCATGCATATCACCTTAGATACATTCAAAAAATGCAAAGAATTCAATCTCAACTTTAATTAGTGATAATCTAATAATTAATTACTTTAAGGATAAATAGCCCATGAGAAATTTATGAATTAAAAAATATTCTAATTCTTCAATAGATATCCATGTGAATTTTTAATAATTTTTTACATCATAATTGATCGAAAATGACTTAACCGATCATATGCCAAATAATATATGCATTTAGATTAATAAACTTTTGATTTATTATAATATGTGTTTCAATTGTACTAATATTTATATAGTATAAACTATAAGACAGAACAAGTAATATTTTTAAAACATATTTCTTTTTTAATATAATAGTTATGATATGTAGATATTTAATATTTTTATCATTTATAGTCTCAATATGATATTTATTGTAAGAAATATATTTGAAACTTAATAAATTTTGTTGAGATTTAGTAGAAAATAATATGTTATTAATAATAAATTTTATCTCCCTAAGTAATAATATAACAACTTTTTCAGGGCTTTTAATTAATTTTTGTACTATTGCATATGATATTAACATTTATATCACTTATTATTATGTGAGAAAAATATATTTTTTATCCTTAACTATTGCATGTGTTACAATACTATCTACAAGATAAATGTCTTCATTATAAATCTTGTATCCAATGAGAGAATAGGGAATATCCATATTCTTCATTAAAAGAAACAAAATACATTATAAAAGATGTTACACTCATACATAAAACATATGAAAGCTACATTTAAGAAAACCACACTAAAAAGAAACTAACATAAAAACATAACTTCAAATATTCCTATCATTTGCATCCCTAATAGTCATGATTCTTGAAAAAGTCTATTACATTTAAGTGTGCTATATCATCAAGGCTATTAAAGTTATCATCATTGTATGAAAGTTCACCTCATTGTCATTATTTTGGTAAGTCAAATTTGTTTCCACATTATTTCCTTTCCTTTTGATGGATACTTGATAAAGCTTTAAAAATACTTAGATGTATGATGGTCATGTGAGCAATGTCCTTTTATACCACATTGATAACATAGATTTTATGTGATTTTTGAAGGATTATTATAGCTATCATTTTCTTTTTTCTATCCTTCACTATTATTCTTTTTTTGGTGGTCAAGATTATATGCCATTACAATAATAGTAATTATTTCGTCCCCTAGCCACATCAACAACCTCAACTGCAACCATGATCATAATAATTATTAGGTATTGTTGCATTCACTTTAGGGAAAATGTTGCCTTCACTTTAAGGAGCAAAGTAGATCCAATAGGAAAAATTTCATGATTTTTCATTAATAACTTGTTATTTTGCTCAGTTACAAAAAGGCATAAGAATAATTTGGATTGTTATTATAAGGGTGCATTTGAAGCATAAAAGGTTGAAAAGTTTTTTTTTTTCCTAATAAGTCCTCATTAGTTATCTTTTTTCCACATATTTTAAATTTAATACTAATTTAAAAAACTACATGTGTTTTAGGGTGTTGCCTTCTCTAATGGTCATATCATTCTTTCAAATTATTCCACAATTCAAGCAAGTCTTTTACCGTTAGATATTTTGCTTTTAACTCTTTCATATAATTGATGACAGAGGAAAATTATTGCTTTTGCCTTATCTTGACTAGATGCTTCATTTCTTGGTAAAATTGTATTTCCTAAACCCTTAGCATTTAAGTGAATTTTAGCATTTAGCATCTAGGATAAATGATTATTGCTCATTATGTCAAAGGTTGCAAACCCAAGTTTAGTAAGATTTGATATGATTCAAGCTAATATAAAAAAGCAATAATAATTAGAATGAGTTCTAAATAACGTGAAACATTGAATACTTGATAACACAAACAAAGTATGAATAATAATGTAAAACTAACTTTTGTAATTTGTTATAATGTAATAGTATTAATTTAAAACACCAAAATAATTTCTACAAACTAAATATTAGTGACCTTTAAAAAAAAGTGCTAAAAATTTATTATAAATATTATCAAATGCATATATCACCATACACTTACAAAATCGTAAACAATTTCTTTGCCAAAATGCACACATAACCTATAATATTTATAAAACTAAACATACGGAAATGAAATCAATTACAATACGATTATTTCAACTATAAATATAATAATTTGATAAAATAATAGTTTAAGAAAAAGGATTATCTTAAATCAAATGAAGAAAGAACAATTTGATTTGATAATTTAGAGTGAAATCCTGCCAATAACTAATTACAAAACTAATGAAAATATAAGAAATAGAATAAAAAAAATTGAAAGGAGAAATGAAAGACTATTTTTCATCCACTTAAGGTACCACATGTTTAATAAATAGTCTCTAGTTATAGCCTTTCAACTAAAAAAATGAACCAATGAATTATAATAATATAAATAAAAAAATTAATTTACATAATTATATAACATAAATTCTTTGAGAGTTATAGTTTAAAAAAAATCTCAAAAGATCATATTTTAAATATTATAAATATTCACATAACTATAACATTTACAATAGAGAGAATATTATTAAAGAGTTTTGATTGATAAGGTATCAGTTTGGAAAGTAGTAAATGGAGAAAAAGGCATCCTCATATCATATGAGCCTATTTCAACATTACCCATCTTTCTTTTTATCTCTCTCAAATAATATTGTGTAAAATATATTAAAAGATTTAAATTTCAAAATTTACATTAATATGTGTTTAGATTTTAATGTCTTAGCTAAACTGTACTATAAGAAAGTGAGAGTTTCCACTAGTCACTTTGATCAATTTTAGAAATGTTAAAAAAAATTATTATCTAGGATATTAGTAATCAAAATTAATTTCTTGATTTTTTTAATAAATCAATAGACTAATTATTTTATTGAATTAATATATTATTGTATTTTAAGTGTCAAAATATTATTCATGATAGAATTTGTTTTATTCAAATTTTTTATTTCTTTTTTCTTTCATCAAGAAAATAAACATATTTTTGTAAAACTTCAACTTACATTTGCTTATTATCTCACTTCCCCCTTATCTCTCACTCATATTTATTCCGATTTAATAGTAGTATTCATATCAATTTATGCGTCTGTCAACTAATTTATTTTTCGTTTTGATTAGGTAGCACATTAACTATCTGCATGCTCTTGACATATTTTTAAAAAAACTAATTAAACCATTTTTACAAAATTAATAATTTACAAAATTGTATAAAAATGACTATTTGTAACTTGTTTTTATTTTTAAACTAATTTTTCTATATAAAAAAGCTACTTTTCTCTTAAAAACACTAAATTGATACTAAATTTCACTATAACATTTTTCATAAAGGAAATCCCTTAAAAGACCTGCTATTCTAAATATCTAGTGGTGCAGCTCATGCAAGCCCAAAAAGTTGTGGGACCTACAGTTAAAAAAACAAGTAACACATAAGTTGCCAAAAAAAAATCACTTAGACTGTTTAAAAACAGTAATATAAAACTTTACTTATATATATATATATATATATATAGATTATATTTTGTTGTTACAATTCGGTTTGTTTGCATAATTTAGGAATATGCATGCCATGCATATTTTTGAGATAGAATATGATTTAAATTTTAAAATTTAACTTTTTATTTTTTAATTTAAATCATTAATTTTTTTAGAAGTTTATAATTTGAATACTATTTTTACTATACATTTTATTTCTTTTAAAATAAAAAATTAAAATTAAAAAAACCTAAACCACATAAATCAAAATATAGGTCCAACTTTCTTTGCCGATATGTTTTGAATTGACTGGCCATCTTAATTTGAGTAAGTTTCATAATAGTGACCGCAAAACTAATAGAATAATTAATTTACATTTTAAAACTTATTTCCGGCTATGGTTGGTAAACGGTCCTCTTTGCATTAATATAGATATTTCTATATATAGAAAAATAAAATTTAAAACCTCCATTTTTAAGATAGTTTACGTTTTTTCAATCATTCTACTTTATAAATATGAACATTTCAATAATTAGTTAGCAATATTTTACACACCACGTAGATAGCATACCCAATATCGCCTTAGAATTTTTGTTCTTTCAGAGAGTTGACTGCAAGGCTCGATCATCGTGGCCATTTCCACGTAGCATTGACATTATAATTGACTTTAAATAAATTTCTATTTGAAAAATTAAATTTGAGCAACGTTAACTACTTATAATGATTCATATAATTGATAGCCGATTTAGTTAATCAATAATGAATTGAAATAGCAAGCAATTAACCCAAATAAGAAGTGATTAACGCTAATGTCACAACAATGATCTATCAAGACCAAATAAGTTTAAAAGCAACAAATTTTCTATCATATAAATCGGAAAAATACTACCATCCATCAATTTCTTTTGTTAGGTAAGGAAACTCTAGCTTAAGGCCTATTTAAGGAAGGAGAGGGAAAGTAAGAAATCAAACTCACCCGGCTTATACATAAAAGAAACACCAGTTACGATCAAAACTTTTAGACCATCAATTTTATTTCCGGCTGGATTAGTATCCCAACGAAAGAAAAAAGAAAAATTTTATGTAATATTTATTATATTCTTATAATTATTATTTAATAATATTTATTTATTATTATTATTTTAACATAAGAGTATAAAAATTTATTTTATATTACAAAATTACTTTTTTATTTTAATTTTCGTTCATTACTTTTTATGTACTAAATGGAAAAAATTAAAGAGCTCCTTCCTGCAAAGTTTGCCTCAATATACCTTTGCTTAATCAATGCAATGCATTGGTCATTGCCTAGCTCCCTCAGATTTGGGTCGAAGACACCAAGACAGCTAACCTTTTTAAGGATCATATATGTGGCAATTTCGAGACATAAACACCCTTCAATAGACTTCTTTGACCCAAATGGAAGATCCACGTTCCAGTATGCCTAACCCTAAATATTGATACCGGTAAATTTATCGAGCATGACTTCACGACAAGTTAAGAGCACTCGTTGGTTATAAATAGATTAAAGCAGAATTGTCCTTGTGATGTCAGTGTACGACTTTAGAAGCAGCAGTTTCCATGTCTTCCAAGAATCCAATCAGTTCATGAGCTCTCTTCATAGACTTGACCTGTTGATACATTTTCTAACTAGTAAATGTGCATCACCCAAGCAGGCATCAAGAAAGTCATTATAAATCAATCAAAGCTGTAAAATTAATCTTACACATCTCCAAATCTCATTGAGTGAGTAACCAAGTCTCAACGAGCCTGAACAGCTAGTATTCATTTGTGATTATTACATTCAAAAGGTTCTGTGAAGAAACTATTTCAGGGCATGTTAAAGCAAACTATAAATCTTGGAGATGCGACCCGAAAGATAGAAATTGTCATACATACGAATATGACTAGGTACAGATGAAAATTCTTCCAGTGTCATTCAAAGAGGCCTGGCATGAAAAAATCAAAATCATAAAATGAAACAGATATTCGCAGCCCATAAATGCAATACCGTGTTGTTAATTGCACAATAAAGCATCATATCAAGACTCAAAGCACACCTTTCAAACGGATAGCGAGTAGTGACAGCTAATCATCATCATCGAGAACACTTCGACGCCTTTGTATCTGAAGATGTAACAAGAAGTATAAGACACTGGCAATTATAAGAAATTTTAAAAAGAACAGTATAACCTGTAGTCTACAACTTACTGTAACTTTTGTTTGCTTGGTTGTTTGGTTGTTTATCTGCTCCAGCAATGATATGAGTCTTTCTTCAGAAACCTGCATATGCCATTAAATAGGTAAAGTGCGCTACTCTAATTCCTCACATGGAATATGTACTTCAACCTTCAAACAGATCTTATCTTATTTCTTCTCTTTCTTTTTCCTTTATAGATGAAAATTTACTGCCTATCACTTTTCTACGTTGAAAATTTATTCCTTTTCATTTGATTAAAGAGCATCGGTAGGCTTCAACCTTCACTGCCATCAAACAGAATACATGATCTAAAACCATCAATAAAATAGTAAGTACGTGTCATGGAATACTAAACATGCTCAATAACACAAGCCACTTGTTTAGAGACAGGTTTTCTATCTTTTACAAGTTTTAATTAGTATCAACCACAAGACATAGCATGGCAGTATAGATTGATTAACACTTTCAGCATCAAAAATTGTATAAAACGACTGGTTTCACTAGAGTTACAATGATCAAACTCAAAAGGTTTTAAAAGATATAAATAAAACCATAATTAGAATTAGAGAAGTTGCAGCAAAAGACAAGATCCAAAGTACCTTTTCCGTAATCTGACCCATTTGAGCAGCTCTTAATATAACATCTTCAACACCTCTTGCTTTCTCAGGTTTCACCAAAGCAATTCGAGCAACTACATAAAAAGATAGCAGCAAACAAAAAGGAAATAAAAGTGTCAGTTACATGCAGAAAGTGAAGGAAAAGATCAAAACATAACTAGCATAGTAGCATGCCATCACAAATCAGTGCAACATACAAAACAATTATATATCATTCTAAAATTCTAATGAACTAAAATGAAAGGAAAAGGCTTCCAGCATTTTATAGGATACTTCGTTGGCATATTGCCATATGTGTTCTTTCCATCCAGAAGTGTTTTGTCTTCCCCCTTCATTTGCGATGCTTATAACAGCTGATTGATGAAAACTAGGTCCTAATCTTCCTTTTCTACTACATATGTCTGTGATGGTGTTATCTTCTTTTCTAGATTATGAGGTAAAAAATTACCGCTAATTTTTAGCATTACTACATTCAAAACTCATAACCTCCAAAACATCTTAGATATATTTTCTTGTATCTGTTAAAAGCAAAAGATACATCAAGATTATATGACCTTAAATAATTATACCAGACCAAAGATCCATAACTTTTATGTACAGAACTAGAGCACAAAGTCCTGCATTCCTATCATTTTTATCCATAATATTGAGTTTGTCTCAACTTCAATTTTCACTAAAATAAAACTATAAAGTTCAACCCTAGGAAGCATATAATCAAAATATCAACTAACAATGTAGCAACTCCAGCCACATTCTTAGATTGTAGCTATCAAGATCACCTTCCACCCCCCCCCCCCCAACAAAAAAAAAAAGCCAAACTCACACTTTGAGGGAGGGATGGAGAGAGAGGAGAGAATGAGAGGAGAGGAGAATGAGAAAGAAAGAGAAACAACTCATCTTGAAACACATGGGAAAAGCTGGCAGGAGGCAACACCATGCCAGAAAGGTAATATAATCACAAAATACAAGATCCTCTGATGAGCAATATTTTTATTTTTATTATTATTATTATAGAACTTGGTGAACAAAGAAGGGCTATTTCATTTCATCTATACACAATTTAATCTGCAATTTAGAACTATATTGACTCTTACGTATTAAAGATAAACTTGACCTCCTGCAAATAGGACTTTCAAAATTACAAAAGCTTTTCTATTGCATTAGTTTTTGCTATCAATTGGTGCTCCCTATTTAAGAAAACAATAAAATGTATAAGCTACTACATGGCATTAGCATCTTTTTTATTAATTGGCACTTGTGGTTAAAATAATAAAGGCACCACATCAAAATGATTCTAAGACTCCAAAATATCCACAATGGGATCTTTGCTTTGCGACTGAGGGGGATGGGTATTAAACATACATATTTTAATTATTCCTATCTCCCTCACCCCCAATAAAAAATGTAATGACACAGGTTATTCCTGTGCTTTTAATCATAACCAGCTAATTTCATTTATCACATAAATCCTCATCTGATCTTATTGACGACATATGACAAAATGCAGTAAAACTGGAGTCCATGACATTATCAATTATAATACTTGTATAGTTCATTTGCCTATCAGATAATGAATAACATGGACTTATTAAGAATAGTTGTCCTTGCAATAAATTAACAGTCACTTGTCAGATCTTGATATCTTGGTAGGAACACCAGTCATACATGCTAAATTTCAATCTTATACCCACCAACACTAGTAATATGGAGCTTTAAAGAGTCAACTTTGCTACCTCCTTTTAACTACAAATTTTGCAGGCAAGAGGATAGTACAATTTACTCATTGATGAATATGACCCACTCTAGATACCTTTTATTTTCTTGCACCTGTAAGCTACTATCTCTCATTGCACTGCCCCCCAACTGTCTCTAAATGGATATAACAAAATTATGTAATTGCCAAAGATAGTACTTTTAATGTTCTGTCAGACCGTCTGTAGTATAGCACCGCAAAACATAAAACAACGAGACTTGACAACCAAGAATCCAAAATTCAGGTATGAACTTACGTCTTTCTCGGGCTTCGGTAGACAATATCTGACTGAGCATCATTTGTCTTCGCTCCTCTGCCTCCCTAAATTAATTGTTTGCTCATTTAGATGAACAATTTTTCACTCCCAAAAAATATTAAGGCATACAATAAATGCAGAAAAGGTAGAGAAAATCTTTCAAGTGTAATTTATAGAACAAAGAAAAGATATTTGCGCAGAATATTTGTGCAATTGTACAAGATTTTAACATTAAATGATGGACCTCTTAGCATCCTCCTGAGCTTTCTGCTGCTCAGAGTTTTGTTGACTTCCCTGTTAACAAGCACAACTTAATCAGAAACATCAACAAAAATACACATAAACTCTGAGTCTCTTATGTGAATGAATAAATTTAAAGCCCAAGCAGCAACCACTAACCATGCCTTGCCGAGCCATAAGCTCCTGCATCCTTCTCTGTCTGATTGCTTCTAACTCAGGATCAGCCTGAAAAAAGTAAAAAGCTTTATTAATCTAAAGTAGTGCTTAACTGATCCAGAAGAAGTAAGAAATATAACAAGAAACACTACATTTTGCATACAACTTCTAATGATGAAAAGTTGAAAGTTAAAAAACCAGACCCAAAAATTAACATAATGCTTAAAATGCTCACTGTTCAAGTAGATGCATCAAACATTTTAGCATGATGAATGTGTCAAACACCAATAAGTAACAACCAACAACAAAGACAAGCAACGTACTGGTTCCCACCAACAGTCATACAACAGTGAGTTTACAGACAGCAAGAAACTAGGAACCCTTGGATCAAAACACTAAAGCACAAGTTAGTTGAGGGATGCAAACTGAAAGCGATACAAGGTTTAGCTATGTTTTCAGGGTTGCTTTATGAGTAATTACAGATACAAGGTGGTAGGCCAGAGATCAACAAGGATATTAGCTAAGAAAAGACCAGTAAACAAAATGCAGAGCACCATGAAACCCAAAATTTGCAATTTCACATGGGGCTCATCTCAATTCTTTAAGACTTCAAAATTCAATGTTAGAGAGGTTCATAAGTCTTATTCAAACTCAAAAACTCGTAAAAACTAGGCAGCACCCATTTCAAGCAACATAATCTTCACGGGCCAATTACCAAAGATGACATCAAGTACATAAACAAATCAGCAATTCATTCTCCAATGGAGTCTATTCATGTCAACACAACACGTTTGGGCAGAAAACATTCAAAAGTTGGAAAAAGGATAAACCCTTAAGATCCTAATGCAGCGTTCTCCGGGGGAATTAAAGCAGAAGATGATAGGAAGGAAAGAAGAAAATAGAATTCCATTCATTGAACGTACCATTGGTATGCTGAGCAGAACAAACCCTAGAGAACCGAATGGGGATTTCCTGATTCACCACCTAGAAGTAGAGTACCCTCCCAACACACAGAACCACCAAGTCGAAGAGCAGATCGCGTTTGTAATACGCGATTACCTTTATCAGCACTCGGCAAAAATGAAAATTTTCTCCCTTTTACTTTATATTATTTTTTTAATTTTATTTACTTTTTTTAACATTATCTTAAATTTTAATTTCATTCTTTAATTCTAATTTGACTATAAATTTTATGTTTATCTTTCAATTTTAATTGATTTAATTTAAGTTTAAAATTTTTTTTATCTATTAGTTTCATTTGATCATAACTTAATCTTTAATATTCAAAATCTACTTAAATATTTTTAATGTGAAACTTGCTTAGTTTTTTTTTTTAAATTAAATCACAAAAAATATTTAAATAATTATTTAAAATTAAAATTCAAATTAAAATAAAATAATATTAACAGACAAAAATAAAATTAAAGATGAAATTAAAAGGTTAAATTAAAAAATATAATAAAATTAATAAATAAAAGTATAATTTAAAACAAAGTTAAATGATTAAATTATAATTAAATAAAATTAAAAAATAAAATAAGATTTAAAAAAAAAATTCACGGAAAATTCAGAGACAAAAAATGTTTTTAAAATCGGACCGATTATTGAACCGGTGGAGGTACTGGTTCACGGTTTATTGATCGAACCGTGGTCAAACCGGTGATAATTAAATATATTATTTAAAAAATTTTTATGTATTAAAATTTTAATATAATAAATAAATATTAGTAAATTTTAAATATTTGATTACTAATTTAACATTTCTTAAGATATTACAAAAATTAATGTTTAGTTTAAAATAAAAATTATCTATGATTAAAAATTAAGAATATTTAATATTAAATTTTTAAAAATTTTAAATTATATTAAGATTCTACTTATTATTAAAAAATAAAATAATAAATAATAATTTTAGCTAAGTATCTTGATATTTGAGAAAAATATTATTAGGAAATTGAACATGATAAAAAGTAAGTATAAAAAATAATTAATTATACACATTTTATTTCTCTTATATTCTCTTTTTTTTTTAAATTATATTTCAACTCCCTCGTCTTTTTTAGTACCTTCTATTTTTAATTTATCAAAATTATTTAAAATGAATTATTCTGTTATATAAAAAAATTTAAAAAAAAATTGCTTCAGACCAGTTTAACCGATTTTTTCAGTTCTATTTTTTACCGGTTTTCACTGGTTCTTGATCGGTTTGACCGATTCTTCAACTCAATCGAATCGGACCAGAGACCGATTCCTGGTCGAATTGGTTCGAACCGGCCGGTTCGATCCGGTCCGGTTCTAAGAACATGAAAACAGAAAGCCAATCGTGCACAGAAAGCGTCACAGCCGTCAATGGCTCCGCATGTGAGAAAGTTCGCACGTTATTAAATATGGGCTTGCTCTGTTGGGCCCATGAGCTGCTGGCCAGCCCGTTTGCACATGGTTAAATTTGGGCTGGCTCTGCTTGGCCCATACATGAAGCTCGCTGGCTAATGGGTTTGGGTATTTTAAGTATTCCATAATATTTGTTCAAAAAAAATCGAAATTTATTGGACATTAAACATTTGATTAGATGTATATAGCAAAAATTGATATCTGATCAATTAATTACAGACATACTTGGATTTAACTTTTGGTACTGGATATTTGTCTGATACTAAAGGGCAGATAAGACCCAGTATTCAACATTTATATTACAATTAAATTTATTATATATTAAAAAAATCTCTTATATACCACAAGCTTTCTTTATTGTTTTCCTATTTGTTAGATTAATTTTTCTATGCGTTATTTGAAGGATATGTAATTACAAACTTTTAAAATATGTTTTAAATTATATTAAAAGATAAATATAGGTATTGGATATGTTAGATAACCTTTATCCTAATTCTTTAATTTTCGTAACATTTTTCAGATATTTTGGATACATGATAAATTTTAGATATCTGATATTTCAGGTGTGGGTAATAAAAAAAATAAAATTTTATCAAATTTGAAAAGGGTCCAAATAGTGGATATATGTTTCAGATTCGAATGTATAAAATTTGAGATAGTATAAACCCATTACCATTCTTAAATTGGCCATATTAATGAAGCACAAAGTTCTAAAAGTTAAAGAGTAGAGAGAGGGTGCAGGTAGAAATCAAATTAAAATACATCAAAGCTTTCTAGCACATATGTGCAAGAATTATATCACTTGAGTTAAGTTTATTAAGTAGATAAACCTTTATTGGCCAGTAATAATATTGTATGTTTTTATTAAAAAATAAGTAAATACAGCTCTAATAAAAGATTATTTAACATGATTATCAATCAATAGATAAATAAATAAATATTTTTATCTTGTGAATAGTATAACTGTAAAAATAAAAAATAAGTAATATTAAGCAAACTAGAATATATAATTCATTTTGATTTATTTAATGTTATTTAATAAAATTGTACTCAATGAAAATGCATGTTACTTATAATTACACAAAACATATTTTATTAGAATTTTTTAGTTAAGCTTTTAATATTTTTGTTATATATTCAAATACAATTTTTTTTTTTTTTTACATATTCAACTTATGTAATTTTTTTCAATCAATTTAACCGAACTACCTTAACATTATATGCAATACTACAGAGCCTTCTAAGGATGATGATTCCACAAGAAATGTTTATTTGTCTAAGAATAAATAGCCATTTTAATCCTTGAAGATATTGTTATTATTAATTTAATTCTTAAAATTTTGTTGATAACAATTTAGTTTTAGTATTTTTGAAAATATTTAAATTAATGTCATTAAAGACAATAAACTTTGAAAATACTAAATTGATATCATTAAAAATTTTCAACAACTAACGTGATAATTTTCACTTGTTATAAAGATGCCCATGTGCACGGTTGAATTAAAGGCAACTCTAATAAATCAAGTAAAATAATTATTACATCAATTGGGTGTGGTAGCATCTTTTGAGATTATATAAAAGATGTTTTAAGATATTTGCATATAGGAGCTTATAAATTTTTTTGTTACAAAAATTTGAGGCCCCATTTGGTGTCATAGAGGAAAGTGAAAATTGAAAAGGAATTTGTGTAAAATATGTTTGGTTATAACAATTGAAAATGAAAACATAAAGTAACAAGTAACGACTTTGTAGCAAAATTGTGTATTTTCATCTATCTTTTTTTGCGTGGCATTTTCAAATAAACTCGTAATTCCATACTTTATAAATTTGATATATTTTTAAAATTTATTACTTTATAAAAATAATTTTACATTGAAATGTAAAGAAAAAAAATTTAAAGTCTTTGTTATTTGATATAAAAACTAATATATTTTTTAAATTTATTATTTTATAAAAAAATTTTTACGTTGAAATAAAAAAAATTATATCAACTATCACAATTTTCAATTGAATTTTAGTTGAATGCCAAAATTTTTAACTAAAATTTAGTGTTTTTAATTAAATTGTAATTAATTAATTAATTAATTTTGTCATTATGATTATTTTTACCTTTAAAATAATTTATTATTTTTAATAATATTTAATATTGAAATAAGAAATTATATAAATTTTAAAAATTAATTATAAATTTAATATTAAAATTACTCATTCTTTGAAATTTTTTACTAATGCAATGTAATGCATTGCTTTTATATATATATATACATATATATATATATATATCTATTATTTATTATTATATTCTATAATATATATTTAAATATATTAATAAGTTAATAAATATTAAATTAATGCATATATAATATGTAAAATATGAAAGAACTAAAATTATTTTTATTATATTAAAATGATAATTTATAAATATATATAATTATATACAAATAATCAATTAATTATAGTTTTATATATAAATATATATATCAGCCATTTCATTACATTTTTTTTCATTTAGGGATACTTTTGTCTTTTTCATTTATTGCTTTTTATTTTATTCCTATTTCTTTTAACTAAACAAATAAATACAAATATAATCTATTTCTTTTTTCACTCCTACCAAATATAATTTATTTTATTACATTCCATTCAACTTTTATTTTCTATTTTCATCATTAAATTTTTTTATATACCAAACAAGGCTTAAGAAATACCCTAATTAACCTTAAAATTGCTTGGAGAAATGGACATAAAAATATTATCATTAAAACTAATTACAGAGGAATTCTTGAGATCATTCATAGAAGAAGAGATTACTCAATAGTAGTTTCAACCACATTCTCAAAAGAATAAAAACAAAAAAAGTGAATCGATAACTTTATGCATATATTAAAAGGAAATTGTTGCTATGTGAACCAGATTGCCAATCATAGTTTATCCCTTTTATCAGAAATCTATGAATTCGGTAGGTTTTCTTAAGGTTTGAGTATTCTTATTATTGATGATTTCTGGAGTCTTTTTACCCCATATGATATCCATGTAGTTTTTTTTAGAGCATTTGACCAAGTTGAATAATCACATTCATACAACCATGATAAAATAATAATATAAGTAACTTTTGAATTTCTTATCTAACGTGATTTTTTTTTTTATGATTATTTCATTCATTATAAGGTATAATATTATCTCAATTATAATATCTTTTAAAATATATTCATTTCATATTTTATAATAATTTTATAGGTCAAAAGTATAACATAAAAATAGTTTATTTTTTGTTTAAACCGAAAAAAAACTGAAGTTTAGAAAAGAACAAGTCTCTTTTAAAGGAACATAATTAGTTGGGCCACCGGAATTCGTTAAGCCCAAAAAGAAAAGAGCGTAAAAAAGAGTAAAAGTTAATACTTGACCCAAAAAAAAAAAAGAATAAATTATACAATTTTTTCAAATTTTATTAAAATTATATTATTATTTTATTTTTAAAATATATACAAATTTGTATAAAATAAAATGTTATTCTATATCTTAATCTAATTTTAAAATTTTGTGGTTTAAAAAATAATCTTTAAATTAATTAAAGATATTTTAATTAAAAATTTTAAAAATAAATTAAGGTATAAAATAATTTTTTATTTTATTTATATATTTGTTAAAAATTTAAAAAAATATGTAATTTCAGCTTACCCAACCAAAAAGCGAACGCTGCAAGAGAACCGTCACAACCTTTGTGCCGAAGGAACGAGTTGCAGGTGAAGGCAGAGATGGATCCGAAGCTACGAGAGGTTTCCCAGCTTTTCGAGCGCTTTAAGGCAGCGTTGGCGAGGAAGGACTATGATTCTTGTACCAATCTTCTTTCTCAACTCAAGGTACTAATTAGCAACCCTAGTTCATGAGCCAAATTCTCATCTCTGTGGTAGTGGGTTTTGTACTTTCTTTACAAAAAGAAAGAAAGTGTGAAAGTGAATTTGAAAGAGATTGAGACCATTATTGGGTTTCTGAAGATCAATTTGGTTGCTTAAAAAAATATTTTTTCAAGTTTATATGGCAATTTAGTGGGAATGCTTTTTGTTTGGTTGAATGATGGTGAAAATCTGACGTGCTTTTTCCTGAGTTGATTATAGCAATGAAACTTATGTAAATTAGATTTCAGAGTTGTCGGGAGTAGTTTATTAGCAATCCTGTAGCAAAGGGTGAGGGTGGCTAGTGGGCATTGGCCAACTAGATCCGAAATAGAATTTGAATTGGTTTCTTGCAGTATAGCAGTCAACTCAAGTATGGCATGTTAAATTGGTGTCTTTGTTGTATAGAAAGGAGCATAGGGCAAAGCAGGAAGTTGGATGATTGGTTTGCTAGTTCCCATCCGATGCCAAATAGTAAAAAGGGTGGTTTTACCTGGAAGATAACATGTCATACTAACCGGGAAGTATTGTTCATAATTATGGAATATATAAGAAGATGGTCTTTTACAAGGTCTGAAGTTTCTTCTTTTAGGGTATAAATGCAGTTGTTGGATTTTTGTCATCAGTGTAGATAATGAGCGAACTTCTTTACTTGCAGGTGTTACTTACAGAGTTCAGAAGTCTTCCACCGCTGTTTGAAGAAACACCTAATGCCATCCATGAATTAACAATAGCAAGTAAGATTGTCAACTCCTATGGTTCATCTGATTTTGTTTCATTTTTATTTTCCTACAGCAATTGCTATTTGCTAAGCCTATATCAGTAATAAAAGCATATCATATTCTTTAATTATAATCTTTGTAAACTAAGTTATGAGAATCTTATAGGTAGAAAATGGAATTATTATCTCATGCCCACTATCTTAGCTGGTTGTGGCGGAAAACAATCTTGCCATGAACATCATATCTGGGCATGGAAGAATGCGATAATCTTTCGCATTAGGGCATGAACAATCATTAACCTGATTTCAGATGGAAAATATAAATCAATCTATTGCTTAGACAAGAAAAAATACATTATAAGATTTTTGTGATGTAAATTTGGAAATTGATAGATGCGTGAAAGTTGAAAGCAATAAATAAGAGCTAGATATATCAAATCGAAGGATGTACGTACTTTATATATATATATATATATATATATATATTTCAATATTCTCGTGACTGTAAATCTTATTCATATAAAAACCATTATTTCTGAAACATTCTTCTTTTTCTCCTTTGGTGTTTGAAATCTCCAGGGGATGTATATGAGCATGCTGTTGTGCTTAGTGTGAAAGTCGAGGATCAAGATGCATTTGAGAGGGATTTCTTCCAGTTAAAACCATATTACACGGATGCCCGGTAATCCCCCCCTCTTTTTATAATGTGTAAATATCTGTTTTCACTCTGGGACAGCTTAGTCTGCAAGAGATCATCTGATTTAACGTTACAGTTAATTAACATGCACCTGTAGGCTGTATGCCAAAAAAAAAGAGAAGAAAAGTTGAATACTATCTATTTTGAAGTATGATGTTCTGTGAAGTATTCATGCAGTTATTTCAATTTTTCTGTCTCCATCCCCTTGTAGTGTTCACTGCATATTTTGTAACCTTGGTCATATAACACATGCTACTTTTTGTATTTTTAATCTTTGTCATGTTCTAAGTATTTTTATGGGGATTTAAAATTTTCTATTGTTGCAGTAACCGTCTTCCACCATCTCCTCAAGAGTACCCAATATTAGGTCTCAACCTGTTGAGACTACTTGTGCAGAATAGGATTGCTGAATTCCATACTGAGTTGGAACTACTTTCATCTATTGCTCTAGAAAATCCTTGCATTAAGCATGCTGTGGAGTTGGAGCAATCCTTTATGGAAGGGGTTTACAATCGTGTTTTGAGTGCTCAACAGACAGTGCCACATGATACTTATGTTTATTTCATGGATCTTTTAGCAAAGACAGTCAGGTAATTAACTAATAATTGTTTAATTTCTGCTGACAGCCTAGCTGATGGTTGAAACTCGGTGATAAACAAGAAGAAACTGGCATTCAAGCAAGGTTTCTTTAATTCAGAACTGGGCCTTAGTTTATTCCTGCGTACAGTTGAAAAAGGGCAGCATTGATTAGCCCAAGAGCTTTCTTCAGTGGGGCGGGGGAGGGATGGGGGTTATTCTGATTGTTACTGTCTAGAAGATTGTGAATGTTCTTTAGCTCCAATGCACATGGTGAAAATGCACCGTCTCTCTTTGCAGTATTGCATTCTGATGCCATCAATCTTACATGTTAGCTGCCTAGGCTTGATTAAGCTTCTCTTAGCATGTAAAATGAACGTTTTTATTCTTAAGTAATTGCTGACTTTCTGTCTGTGCGGGAAAAGATTCTGTAAAATTGTTGTACTTTCATTGTATCTCGTCTTGCTTTGAAAGATTTTGAATCCTGAAGTTCGCAGTTTGATTTGCACAATGCATACACTGGACCCAAAAGGAAAAAAATGTGAAGTTTTGTATGCTTTACTTGAGCACTTAGTTGGTTTGCTGTCGTCATGTTTTGCCCAAACTGTTTTTTATTGGATTGTTTGGAACTGATTCCTGTTGTCTGAATAAATTTTGTGACTCAATTATATTCTTGAAATTCCATCACTATGCTTCCTGCAACGGGATTTTCGAAAGAAGGTTAACCTTCATCATATTCTTCAAATCATGATCTATAATGAATTTCTAATTAGGCAATATCTGTCTTGAAACTTCCAGAGATGAAATAGCAGGATGCAGTGAGAAGGCATATGACTCTCTTTCAATCAGTGATGCTCGGCAAATGTTGCTGTTTTCTTCAGACCAGGAACTCCTAGAATATATTAAGGAGGTGAGGAATAATGTCACTTCTCAATTCTGTGGATTCTTTGTTTCTGATATGGCAATTTTAAATCATATAAAACAACAAAAATAGGAACAATCCCCCGCTACAACTTCATATGGTTCTATGTGTTCTAGAAGTTATTACTTGGTTGCAGGAGCATCCTGAGTGGGAGATGAAGAACGGTTTTGTATTTTTCCAAAAGGCAAAAGAATCTGCACCCTGCAAAGAAATACCATCTCTGCAACTCATCAACCAGACCTTAAGTTATGCAAGGGAGTTGGAGAGGATTGTGTGAAGAAATGGTTGTTTCATACTCCAATGGTGTCTGGAAAATAGGCGCTAATACTGTCGAAATTAATTCTTTCCAGTGCAGAACTAGAACATTGTTGACCTTTGTATTTTGATTTGGTCATCTAAATGGCTATATTGTTTCTCAAGGTACTTTTTTCCTTGTGCTACTACCACAGACGGAAAAAGCATATCATACTAGTGGCCGCTGTTCTCAACTTAAAATTTGGATGGTTAATGGTGGTGTAGGCAAATTTTCAAAGTCACTGGAGGCTCATCTCAGTTTACTTGGTTCACCCTATGAAAATCTGGCACCCTGGTCCGCGCCAGGATCTAGTGCCAAAAACAAATAGGTAAATTATTCTCTTTTTTCTAAAAAAATGTTTAAATTACATATTAGTTTCTTATTACAAAAATATTCACAAATTTTGTTTGAAGCTAAAATATAATTGAAATATTTTTAAGGATAATGGTATTTTTTATTAAAAATATGACTATCTTATATTAATCAAATACATATTTAATAATTGTCATATTTTATAAGTAACAAATATAAATATAAAAATATTTTTTTTGAATAAGTGTAATTGTAATTTTTTTTTTATTGCATGGAGGTTAGTGTGATGTAATTTTTTTTTAAATTTTATGTAAGGGGGATGTAATTTTTCAGGAGAGAAAAAGGAGAATATAATTTGCACATAATTTACCCGAAACAAATAGTGACGGACAAATTCAAACTATTCGCCTTATTTACTTCAAGCGGTGATCATAAGAATCTAGCAAAGAGGGAGAATGCATCTTCTACTGACGCTTTGCTATTTCGTGTCTTCGCCCACGTTGACGTCTGCTCACTGCAAAACTGATTACCTGTACAATTTTACATGTATGGTTGGGTATAAATGATCATATAGCTGCACTTAACTTTGGAAAATTCTTGTCATTTTACTCTTATCAAGTTCAAGCGATAAAATGTGCGTAGATATGGCTAGAAATTATGCGAATATCATTCAAAGGAATAAGAAGATAGTCTGCACATAATCATATACGATTGAGGGTCGGCCTCAAAAAACCTGGCATGAAATTGGCTAATAGTTAATTTCTATCTACTTAAGTAACTTTACTACATCTCTCCTTTAAACACGGCTAAACAAAACAGGCATCCGCATGAAGCGCTTGTAACAAAATCCAACTTATTCCCTAAATTCACGGGCATCCTCCTGCTCTGCTTTTTTATTTTTTCTATAGCTCGGGAAAAATGTTGCTTCCTCCTTTCATTAATTACAAAATGGACTAATTGAAAAAGAACTAATTTAGGGTCAAAAAATTAAAGAAACTCTAATGGACACCCATTAGGGAGTAATGACTGGCTTACCCACACAAACCCATTTTGCGCAATTGCAATTTGCTAACGAAGATGGATCTGGGCCAATGAATCATTACTTTTCCTTCAGTTTTTTCAGCTCATGACCACTGAATCATTACTCAAATCTACATCAACATCGCTCATTCACTTTAGCTCATACAAGTCTAATTAAACTGGGGGGACAAAAATACCATTTGAAGCTTAATAACAAAATTCTGAGCTTCCAATTACCAAAGCAGGCCAGCAGTTAGCAAATACATAAGGCAAAGCCAGAGACTTGGGGAGGGGAAATGGGTTTCACAATGGGTCTGAACCTTCTCCTCCTCATTGCCATGGTGGCCACCAACATCCTCGCCCTCTACCACCTCTCCTCCTTCTCGTTCCAAGCCCCCAATTCCCCAAAAGCACCTCAACCTGTACCTGACCAGCTTCTCCACCAACTCCACGCTATACGCGCCACCATAAACCAACTCACGCGCCTCCAGCCCACATCTGGTAGTGACAATCCTGCTTCCACCACTAAACCCACTGTCCCTTCAGATCTCTTGCTATACTCTCATCTATCTCCCATAGCTTCGTCTTGCCACAACCACCCTGAACTTCTGCACAAGTACATGAGTTACACTCCTTTCTCGCTTTGCCCCTCAGATTCTGACCTCGCGGAGACTCTCATTCTCCGCGGTTGCCACCCACTTCCTCGCCGACGATGTTTCTCCAAAACCCCACAAAAACCCACTTCTTCTCTTCCCCAAGACCCCTTCCCTTCGTCGCTCCCGAGCTCTAATGTCATCTGGGATAAGTATTCCTGCAAAAACTTCGATTGCCTCAACCACTTAAATCCCAATCTGGGTTTCAACCCATCTCAAGAAACCCCCAAATTCATGAATTACAGAACCGAATTGGATCTCCCGATCCCACAACTGATGCAAATCGCAAAAGCAGCGAAGTCCGTTCTGCGTTTAGGCCTGGATATCGGGGGCGGCACCGGGACCTTTGCTGCGAGAATGAAGCTTTATAACGTGACGGTGGTGACCACAACCATGAACGTGGCTGCGCCGTACAGTGAAGCGGTGGCGCTGAGGGGGTTGGTGCCGCTACATGTGCCGTTGCAACAGAGGTTGCCATTGTTCGACGGCGTTGTGGATCTTGTTCGATGCGGTCGCGCCGTAAACAGGTGGATCCCATTACTGATGATGGAGTTTTTGTTCTATGATGTGGACAGAGTATTGAGGGGCGGAGGGTATATGTGGATGGATCATTTCTTCAGTAAAGGGGTGGACCTTGAGAAGATTTATGCCCCTTTGATTGGAAAATTGGGGTACAAGAAGGTGAAGTGGGCGACTGCAAATAAGACCGATGCTGGTGGGTTGAAGAATGGAGAGGTTTACTTGACTGCCTTGCTGCAGAAGCCTGTGTCAAGATGAAGTTAAATACAGAGGTAGCGTGCTGTCTCTAGTTGGAAGGTTTTTTGGTTGTATGTAACACTCGTATACCTTAGAATGTTGAATAAAGATTACAAGATTCATGACCAGCTTTTATAAGCATTTGCTATTTCGATGTAGGTGAATAGAAGTTATGCTTTTAATATACCCAATAGCTGAGTTTAATCTGCTAATTCATGCTGAGCTGAGTAGTTATCAAAAGCTTTAATAAATGTCACTACATTGATTGAACTTTGAGTGTTTCTGGTTATTGAAAGCACCAAGTGGTCTTCTACGATGAATTTGATGGATTATTACTTATAAATATTATGTAACAAGCATTGATATTATTACTTATAAATATTATGCAACAAGCATTGATAATAACCTGGGGCCTCAGGACTGCTTTGCTGTTTTTAATGTGTTTGTCTGCCCAGATCATATGTTGCATATAATTACCTTGGATCTTGATTGGAGAATTAAGATTTATTTTTACTGAAATTTTCCATGGAACACTGTTTGAGTCAAATAGTTGCAGTATCATTTATAAACGACATTGTTCTAATATAACCAGATTTTTAGACTTTTGAAAGGTGAAGCCATGTGAGCATCTACTGTTGTTCAGTCTGAAGAATCAAGCCAATCTAAACAGAGTTTGGTCCTAGAACAATCAACCACTTCTTGTTTACCGTTTGACACAACTAATAAAGGGTTTGAGTGTTTCCTCTGATAGAACTTCCCCTCACAATTGCATTGCACTATAAGATTTCTCTAGGATTAGAAGAGAAAAAATAATGGTACTTTTATGAATTAAAATAATAGTTAACAATCACTTGTTGCTCTTTAACCATCCATCTACTATTTTTACTGAGCTCACTTTTAAGAAGTTAGACATGGTTCGATTCATGCAAAAACAGATCCTAGATTATGCTAGAATCTTAGGTAGACATGCGTTTCTGGTATAGGAAGGTTATATGCACTTATATGTATGGTCATTCACATGCTTTGAGAATTCTGGTAACTCATGTTAATGTTTTGACTAATTACTATCAATATTTACATTTCACCTCCCATACTTCAGTTCTTACTAAGGAGGAAAGGAGAATCTTGATCTCTCCCGCACTAGTAGTCCGGTAGGAATTCCTTTTTGCAAGGGATTAGCTATTGTGCATAGAGTGCTTCTAAACTTCTAAATAATGAGTTTAGCACGTGGGATTTTCTACCATTTGCTTTGGTCTGAAGTTTAACAATCAAACTTCTGGAAACATTTTTGTTGTGTCAAAATCTGCAAATTTTTTCAATTGGTTCTGTACATACTGGTAATAGTCACATTACTCTGCAACTCCCTAATTTACTGTGCTTAGTGAGATTTTGTTTTAATTGCAGTTAGATATATGATATGAGGATGATAAGGTCAGAATTTAATTATCCTGATTTCCTTGCTTCTTCTACCTCAGGTTCGAAATGAAGAAATATTGATATCCACTGTGACGAATCGTTCTTTTAGCTGATTGTCAACGTTGCGAAAAAATCAACTCAATGAAGGAAACTTAGAAGTAAGTCAATGTGAGTTGTATGTCTATAGGGGTCTTGGGATAAATGGGGGAGGAAGATATCCCCTATAGACTTTTTTGGCTCTTATTTGTTTAAATTGTGTTATTTCAATTAATTGTTTAGAAATAAATTTTAGAAACGCCAATTGCCTAGTTAGCAATATTCTTTGCCCGATCGGTATTTATGCTTAGCTAGGAATTTATTAGGTTATTGAGAGGATTGTCTTAGGTTAACAATTCAGTAACTCAAATTCACCAGAAAATCAAGTGAAAATCCAAGGAATACAAATCAAACTCAGGCCCCTGGGCGGCCATACAATTAGGTAAAACAACTTTATCAACCTCAATCATTGTCCCCAGGGCTTCATTGTAGATATGGTATTCATGGCTTATAGAAAACAGTAGTTAACTAAATTAATCTTAAATAACAAATAAGCATATTTTTAATAAAATTTATTTTTGACATGTTTATATATTAATTTACTTTATTTGTTTCATAAATGGAGTTCATCGAAACTAATAAGTCCGTCGAAACATCTTTGTTGAAGCTCGCCAAGAATCCAACATGACACAGAAGGCGAAGGTAGTAATGTCAACAAACTCCATTAAATTCTTGTTTAAAAGCTTCAAAATCTATGAAGTTTGCAGAGATCATCACCCTCTGAAGATGGAAAAGCACAACTCTAGATTATAAGGTCGCCATTGGCGCAGCTATCATGCCAAAAGATATTTTAGAAATTCAGTAATAAATATAGCAACGAAATATATCAACGCACCGATATCCAGTTACACTTATAGGTCACGAATAAACACAGCTAGATGTTATGTGATATGCTTCATCTTAAAACACCTATAGAACGTAACACATAACAATTATTGTTAACGGTAGTATTTTAAAAACTTTCTCATCACACCGATTCCTCACTCAGCAGCCTTCTGCCTTAGTAGGTGATGCACAGGAAGCTTATTGATCTTAGCAGCAAGTATGAAGTCATTTTCTGTCAGCCCACCTGCATTAGCATAAATCACTTTGAAGAATGTCCATATAAGCAAATTAAAGGTAGTAGATTCAAGAAAAATAGCATTAAATATCAGGAATGAAAAAAATTGGGAAGAATAAGTTGAACACTTAATTAAAAAGATGTAATAAAAATAGTATTAAATAGCAAAAATGGGAAAATTTGGGAAGAATAAGTTGAACACATTGGAAAGATGCTATAATGCTGGTCCAAAATTGACTGAGCCAGTAAATCACTTAACTATTGAAATATTGTATTGTAACTACTGTTAATCTATGATATTATCAAAATGTACTAAACCCAAATTTTTTTCAGCAGACACATACTGATGATTAATGTCATATCTCTTAGTAATCTAACCAAAATGGCTGTAACCCTCAATTCTGCAAGATACTCGTACATATGACTGCTATAATAATAATTTATATTTTCTACAGAAATAATATCCCCTGCGAATTTGAGGAGTATTTGGTACAAGTTTAATAACAAGAGAGAGGAACAGAACAAAAATAGACAAAAGTAGGCAAGTCCTACTTGGCAAGACAATATTCGGAAAGACTAGGGTATAATATTACATCATTTTCTTCCCAATCATGACAGGATATTTCTACCTCAGACTAGGATGAAAATGCAACAGTTATGGACCAACAAAATGGCTCCATCAACCATATTTCCTGCTTACCACCCATGAATTAAAATATGAAACCCAAGATCACTTCTCATCTGCATTCCTTTACTTTCAATACCCACATTACCATCTGATTTCAGACTCAATTTTCTAGTTGTTTCCTTTTCTTTACTTGTCACAAGCAGCTTTTAAACAAACAAAACATAGCAAAGTTGAACCAATTAAATTGACGCCAAAATCAAGGCTTCTGAAGGCATTGTGTAATTAACAGCTTCAAAACTGAATGTACTAGACTTCAGAAAATCAGAAGGGAAATTTTCATAAAAACCAAAGTGTGCGCAATTTTTTCCCTTTTAAAGAGGAAGAAAATGTAGACTTATCTGCTTTACGGAGAATGGGGAGAAAATCAGTATGCTTAAAGTTTGGGTTAAGATGTACTATATTATGCAGTTAGACTAAGAGCTGCACTATGGAAGATAAATTTTTAATATAAATAAGGATGGATCAAATTATTTTATCATGGAAATGTACTGTTTCACTCGTGCTGTCATTTGTACGCATCAGTATGCCAGCCCACAATAGTACTGGTTTCAATCGTGCTTGGAAAATAGTCCTTTAATGTCATATTTCTATATACCAACGTTGGATCAAATAACTTGAATAACAGGTAATTCATACCAACTGCATGAGTCCAAATCTCAATAGTAACATTATTCCAACCAACAAGGTGAAGATCAGGATGATGGCCTGCATTACAAACACCTTAGTTACATTTTCTATATAACCTTTAACATCAAATACCTAGAGAACGGTAACAGAATGAAAACAGAACATGATACCTTCAGTTTCAGCAAGATCAGCAACTATCTTGAAAAACTCCAACCCTTTGGTGAAAGATTTTACTTTCCATGACTGCCTCAGCTTCATTATACCACCTTCCTTTACCAAGTTCCACCCAGCAACCTGACCATCCATTGTAAATAACAAAGATAATAGCACTCACAATTAGAGTGACAGAAATTGATATTTATAGATGAACCTGCGGCATAAGAGAGTCTGCTGCACCATCAGTCATGGGTCGCAATTCCTTTGTATCGCATGGTACACACTTCTTGATCAACAGATCTAACAAAGAACCAGAAAAAGGTATATTAGACAGCAACAACAATGAGATTTTTGCATATGTATTCCATCATCAAACTAGTTTCTTACACAGAAAATGAGCCAATTATTGAGAAAAAGTAATAACATATAATCCAAGAAGGGCCAGCTTCATCAGAAGAATGACATTTCCTCTAATAGGAAACACAGGGAGAGTATAATGACAAAGTACATTAAACGTCTCTATGAACAGAACAACCCTTGAATGAGCAGAAATTGAACAGGAGGGATACCTTGAATATTGACAAAGCCCAACAGCACAGGGCAGAGGGGCCAAGTTAAATTCAAATCCCGTAGAACAACGGAAAAGCAACATTGAGACATGGAGAGAAACAGCATGTTTCTCAAGGTGCGACACCTAGCTACCACACTAAAGAATTTTTTTTTTTTTTAATAAGAAGAGTTTTAATCTAGAGAATGCAAATCCATTTCCACCCATTCCTGTTCTGTTGACCATATTAAGAGCAGGAAATTGCGGCACACACTTCTCATTTTTCATAACAAAGTATAAAGCTAATAAAATACGAACAGAAGGTATTTGGCTTCTTTGCAATCAAGGAGCAAAGAATTGAAAAAGGTCTAGACGCACCTTTGCTAGTGCAAAATGTTCTAAATCTGGGAAGTGAGTTCCTATTTGATGAAACTCCAACTTGATCCTTAGGTATCTCAATGACATGACTACATAAACTGTAAGCGAGTTAAACTAGATTTCCAAAGAACAAAATTCATGCTAGGAGCTTGATAAGTAAAGCTCATCAAACATTAAAAACTATAAATATTGAATACATAGGTGTAGAATCTGTAGATACTTCGCAAAGAATACACAGACACGGCTAATACATACATATTTAAGCAACCATAATGAGTAGAACACGGGCTAGTAGGGAGTATATCTCATTCTTTATTCGGCGAGAATAACAAGTTTTTGTTTATCATAAAATTAACCCAACTTCGTTACTTGCTCCAAAAATACTACAGCGAAGTCAAAATTTCACTTTTACAATGATACAATGATTGAAAAGTTTCCAATCGTTAATAAAATAGGCATTCATCAATATCAGATTCTCTCTCTCACTGTTTCTCTCTCCAGCCCGGGGAAGATGGTATCCACTGGCGAAAATTATACAATCACAGAAAATGACACATCAAAATGCAGAATCCACATGAATGCCTGAACCCAGAACAAAAATCTTGAAAATCGTGAATGCCGTTGATTCGTTGGAGCCAAAATTCAAACATGTAAAACCCAATTGGTAAAAAAAAAAAAAAAGGTACCGTCCATGTGACCGAAGTAGGCCTTGGAACAAGGATGCAAATGGAACCTTAACGTTGGGTGGAGAGAGTAGGGGAAGCTGTAGAAACCGATTCATTTGATGAAAGTTGCCCAGGCGGTGCGGCTTATAGCGCTTGTAAGTTGTGTGAAGAAAACGCCTCCGCACCGACCGTTTCGTCCGGAACGGCCCACAAGCTGTTGCTAAGGGAGTTAAGCAATTTTGTTCACATTTACCTTTGCTGTAATCTTTTTTCACTTTTTATTAGCGCTTACACCGGCTGGAAATTTTGCTTACTGGGGCCGAAACATTGGATTATTTATATAAAGTAATTTTGCCATTTAATATTTATTAGAATTTGGGTTTATTATTGGAAAAAATAATTTTTCAATTAAAATTTAAAATGTAAAAAAAAATTATGAAAACTGGTTTAAAATTATAATTTTTATAAATTAATAGAGTTTAATTATGATTCCTACTAATTAATATTCTAATTACATTAATTTAAAATATATAAAGGCATTATTACTTTATTTGAAATTAAATAGACAAAATTGTTTTTTTTATGACAATAAACAAAATTTTCAACCTATTAAAAACAAAATATTTAATCATTTTTTTAAATGTATTCTCCCCCTACATTCAAATGCAAGGAGTAGGGATGAATCTAATCTAATTGCTAGCTATTGTTTAACATTTAAAAGAGTGAAAATTCTCAATCCTACTCACTAGGGGTATTTAACCTATCAAAAAATTAAGACATATATATTTATATATATGGCAAAAACAAGATATTTGTAAACGAAAACTTCTTTAAATCCTAGAGGTGCACAGAGTTTTCACTTAGCCTAATTTAAAATCATACATTTTTTTAGCTTGATGTTCGTCTCAATTTGGGTTAACCCAGTTTAATCATATTGATTGGGCTACATTGATCAGGCTGACTGTGTTTTTTTGTAAAAATTTAAAAATGATATTCTAAAAGAATAAAATTTTTATAAAATTATATTTTGCTCTTAAAAATTTTTTTTTTTTATATAAGTCTTTGTAGGTTGTAAAATAACATTTTGCCCCTAAAAATATAAAATTACAATTTATCCTAAAAAAATAAATTTTTTTATATAAATTTTTATAAAATAATTAAAAAATATATGGAGAATTAGGTTAGGCAAAATTGACTAATATGGTTGGCCCCACTTAGTTTGGCTAAATTTTGTTTTTTTGGGGGACTAGCCCAATGTCATCAAGCTAGTTAAGCATCATGCCAGATGAACATCCCCGTTGAATCCTACTTCCTAACATTGTCTTCATATGCCATTCATCAAAATTTTGATAAAATACCATCACATATCCCATTTTTTAACTTGTTAACTGGATTAAAACAAAACCCATAAATGTGATGCAAACAAAGCCTAAAATTTTTATCATTTTTTTGGACTACAAAAAAGCTTTAAATTTATGAAATCAATCATTAATTGAGATAAAAATATAAAAAAATGTACAATAAATAATAGATTATCATTTTGCATATTTGATATTGAACACAAATGGTACGGGAGAATCAAAGTCGCCAAATTTAAGAAATTTAAGCAGCAATTATCAACTATGAGAAAAATGATTCAAGGATTTAAAAGATTAAAAATTTACAAAACAAAATTGAAAGTAAGATTCATACTAAAGTAATACGAGAATGAAGTCCATTTGGATGTGATGATCTACCTTTAGTTTAAAAGTTGGCTACCACATAAAATCCCATTTGTTGTTGTTGTCACTACCAAAGAAGATGGATAAAGAGTGAATGAAAGTGGCTGTGGGTGTAGCTAAGTCTCCATGGTGTATGATATTATGCTTGCCTCTCTTCTTTATTGTGTGAAACAAAGGGAATAGGGTATTTGGGATTTTGCTAAAAACATTGGAGTCGGATGTTGTTTGAGCTTTTGGGTTAAGCTGTATGATATTGAAAAAAAATAATAAATTAATTAATTAACTTATGAGTTATGCAAGTTAACTTATATAATTGGTAAGTTAAATAAGTTGAGCTAATGATACCTATAATATCATATAGGTTCATAATTTTTGAACCAAACCCACTAAAATAGTGGGTTAAATGAGCCAACTCCATGAGTTCAACTCATTTTGATGGTTCAACTAATTTTCACATAACACCATTTCTAAATATTCACTTATAGCTCCTCATACCACATTTTAGTTGATTAGGTTAATAGTATTTTTTATATGCCTTTTAATTTATTTCCTTTACTAATATCTTATGCTCATGTTACATGATCAATTTTAATTTAAAAAAAACACTAACCAAAAAGAATTACAAGTTTAGAATACAAAAATATATGGTTATGGGAGAATTACATTATAAGATTTTAAAACATTTAAACGCTTTTATAATAATTTTTATATGAACAAATAATTAGTTGTTTGTACCTTCATTAAGGCTTGAGCAATTAGGTGTGCAAGAGAGAGAGAATGAAAATACTATAGTGCATTTTTCTTTTAACCAAAATGCATAGATCCCTTTTAACTTAAGGGCTTGTGCAATTAACCTCTCTTATTTTTAAAAATTTATAATTAACCCTTTTAACTCCTAATTTTGTACAAATGACCATTTCCATTAGCAAATTTGTAAGTTTATTAACACAACTCATCTTCATCACTAAGTTGCAATAAATCATTATTCATATGTCAATGTGGTATCTAAGTAACAAATAAGACAAATAAGGGTATTATGGACTTCTACTTCTCTTTCTTAGTTTCCTTTAATTTGTTCAACATATAGTAGCTATGTAAGCTCTTTTAGAGATTTCTCTCTCATCTTCAATAGATGCTTTAAACTTCCTCAAGTTTTGACATCTGAATAATCTACATTTGATACAAGAAGCCAATTACTTCGTATTGGTGAAATCATGACCATTCACTTCATCTAATTGCCAGTAATCAACCATGCATCCAAAGCTATCAAAGTGTAGCATTTTAGTTTAATGAAACATTGCATTTTAATACGCATTTTTCAATAAAAAAAGTTGAGAAGAAATTGTTGCCATCCATGCCATGAACACTTAAGATTTTGCCACGTAACCTCTTTCCCTTCCTTGAATGCTAAAAAAGGTGTGAACTTTGTTACTCACTATATTCTCTAGTACCACATGTTTCTTCATATTTTTGTAGGGCCACTGGTTATGGATTTTTCTTTTACTTTAAAGTTCTTGACTTAGGCAACTAAGATTGGATGTGGATTTGTTCTTCTTAGTTGTTTCTTATGGGCTTTTAATGTTTTAGGGATGATTTTGATTATTGGGTTTTGCATGAAGATTTTAAATTTTGGTTGGTTAAGACTTTAATATGCTATCTGTTTGAATTTGAAGGAAAACCTATAAATTGATTTCCTCTAAAAAAAACATTGATAAATAATGCAACTCTATGATTATGCCTTTCAAGTGTAATCCACTAAAAATATTATTAGAATCCAAATTTACCACACAAATGCAACTTACTTTTTGGGAAGGAGAATGAAAATTCTAATAGGGATGTTAGTCCCATAATTTTTTTCTTTTAAGAAGAAAAGGGTGATAATGATGGGGAAGTTTACAACAAGGATAAGGTGTTCAATATGATGACTTTAAAGAAGTTAATGAAGATTGAAAGGCAACAAGCAAATGTAGCCTATGGAAAGCTTAAGATGTAGTTGATACAAAGCTTGAGATAGAAAGGACAATACTAGCATCTGTAGTAGATAAGGTAATGGTCATCATTTTACACCTTGTGAGTGAAAGGAGTTTAGTGGAAATCCAAGTCAATCAATATTATAGAATGGTTGAGCTTGAGATTGCTTCATGAATAAAGTTCATGCTTTTTTTAGTGTTTAAGAAAAGGGAAGAAACCACGTGATAGAATCTTGTACGTTCATAATGTGAATGGCTATGATTTCTCCTCAATTTTTAAATTGAAATGCCACGCAATGTTTCATTAAACTATAACATTGTATTTTAACAGCTTCAAATGCATGGTTGATTACTCACAGTCAAATCAATTGGACAACCATAATTTCACTAACATGAAGTATGAAGTAGTCAATTTCCCATGTCAAATGTAGACAATCCAAGTGCCAAGTTTTAAACACATTGCCATATTTGCTACCTTAACCTCCATTCCTCATCTAAGGGTGGAAATATAAATGGGTCCAAAGAAGATGACTTCTTTAATTTGAAACCAAACAATAACTATGATAAACCATAATTCATTACCTTTGTCCACCTTTCTTTTGTTTGAAATTAAAACTATGAAATTGTTATGTTTGAACTTTATCTAAAATAAGCCATCCATTTGGCTTTCAACTTCAGCTACTCCTATCATAATGAAGTTTACATCTACCTCAACCAAAGCCCTTAAGAAGCAAGAGCTTTCATTATCCTCTTAAAAAATTCTCACTTCATTGATAAACCTTAACATTAAACCCTACATTTGGACCTAAATGCTTACTTTTTTAATTTTTTTTTCAAGAATTTCAAAACCCCTTTGCCATTTTTGGATAATAATCTAGTTATTAGAAAATAGCCATATCTCACCTTTTAAAACGTTACCAGCATTAGCCTTTAATTCAAATAAGTTTTTTTTTAATTAGGCCATATTTCTTCAAAGTTAAACCTTTATGGATTACTTCAAATGTTCTTTAAAGTTACTTCTAGTATAGCTCTATTTTGTATGGAATTTTCTTATTAAACTAGTAGCATATTCAAGGATACCTTCACTTATGTCTTTCTCTTTGAATTTAACCACTAGGATACCTTCACTAAGAGCATTTGAATTATGCAACCTTTCATTAATTTTATCTAAAAAATAAATTCAATAGAAAACACAACAATGACATAGTTTTACACACAAAGTAAAGCATGAGAGTACTATTAAATAAGGAGTCTCATCGAGTCTTCTCCCAGCAAAAGAATAAAATTGTGAAAGAATCCAAACTGGAGAGATTCAACTAAGAGATAGGGCATAACGTTGCTAGAATAGAGCCTTATACTATCATAAATAATGGCGCTAAAAATTCCAAGCGAGATCATGAATAATTGAAGGTTTGAGATCATGAACAATTGAAGGTTTAAGATAGAACCAAATCATAATAAGCATTGCAATGTCTCGACGAAAAAAGTTCACAATATCCTCAACAAGAGCATAAAAATCATGAGCATGATAGTACCAACAAGGCCACTCTTTATATATTGCTCAATAGATGTAGAAAGGATCTTTAAATTTGGTGTGTTCTAAGTGCGTGAGAGGAACAATCTTTTCATATCTTTTTTAATTATAAGTGTATTTTAGTACCACTACATAAAACATTATAGTTTTTCATACTCTTAATTAAAAATGCAACGTTGGGAATGGGAAAGGTTGCAAAGATTGTGTTTAGATTGAAGATAGTTAAAGGAAATAAAAAGGAAGTGAAATTTTAATTTTTGACTTTTTCTTTAATATATGGCTTTAAATTTAATTTTTTAAAATATATTTAGATTAAGGAGAATAAATGAAAAAAATGATAAATTTAAATCTATATTAAAAAAAAAAGAAATAAAAAGTTCACTTTCTTTCTATTTTTTCCATTCACCTTAATCCAAACACTCAAGATACACTTTAAGCATTACCTTGCAATTACAATGTGCTTGCTGCTTGGTTTTTGTTATGCAAGTAATGTATTTATAGTATGACAAAGTGGGCAAATAAAAAAAATTTAAAATAAATTATATTGATCTCCTATGAGATTTGGCTAAATTGTATCTAATACTTTTTTTTATTTTAAAAATTACAGTAGGCTTCCCTCTAATTTATATTTTATCAATAACATTAACTTTTTGTACAACATGACATTACAATTTTGTTTTCTATTAACAATAAAGATAGTTTAGTAATTTAATTTTTTCTAAAAAAATGTATATAATGTAAAAAGTTGATTTTTTTGGCAAAAAAATAAATTGGAAGAGATTTCTATAATATATATCAAAATGTCAAATGAGCCAAACTTTTGAAACAAAAAAAGCATTATGTGTAATTTAATCAAACCTTAAAGAAATTAGTGTAATTTACTAAATAACTTTTGAAAGTTATAAATAGCACCTACCAATATTTGTAGGTTTAGTTTGCTGGATGATAACTTTAAATTGTTAACTTCATTGATAGTGCTATGGAGAGAAATATTTACCATACTAATGCCATTCAAATTTAGATAAGTAAACAATTCTTACCTAAATTTTAAGATCCAACCCAAACATAATTTAAAACTAGATTACATGTCATTTATCAAAAATAAAATTCGATTATATGCCAAAATATAAATGGCATTAGTAATGAGTGCTTAGTATTACCTGAGTCTCCAAAATCAACTTATGAAAGTTTATAGTTTTTACATCTGTGTTTGACTAAAAAATCCTTACTTTTTTATTGAAAAGAAAATATGTATAAGAATATTTAACTTATTTTTGTGTAAAAAACTTAAATGATGCAAGGATATTTATGGCCTTTTTGGTTATATTAATAAAAAGGAGATTTTTTTATCAATTATATATAATGTTTATTATATCATTATAATTATTATTTAATAATTTTTATATTATTATTATTTTTAAAGTATAGACACAAAGATTTTTTTTATCTTTAAAATTATTTTTTATTCAATTTTTCATTTTATTCCATTTCATTATTTGTAGTAAAGGGAATTATTTTTCTATATCTATTAAATGCAAAGATTATGTAAAAATGACTTAAGTATCTACACATTTTTTGTTTTTTTCAGTAAAAACGTGAAAACTTATTGGTCCAAAATATAAATTTGAAAGTTATTAACTTCCACAATATTAATAAGAAGTTTAGCGATCCTTTAAGAATATAACAAAAAGGTTTTCATGTAATAAAAAAAAAAGAGTTTTGTTTTTGGAAAAGCAAGATTTTGTCGTTGTTTTTAAAGACAAAAAGAGTTTTCAAAGATGTACTGTTTTTTGAACAAAATATTAACTAGTAAATACCAATAAAGGGGGTTTTGAATCAAACTGATCAAACGCAGCAGCGCCTAAACCGTTGTTGAGAATCTGGACTGAGAGTGAACCATCTACAAACCCTAGCAATCTCCCGCTCCGCTGTGAGTTGCTCTTGTCAGCATTCCATATGAGGGGTTCTCACTTTTTATCGTTTTATGTAGTTTGTGAATAATCAGTAAGAAAGCAGCGCACGCTTGTTGCTGTTCCTCGATGGGAATCTAATGTAGGATCTCTATTCATTATCTTTTCTTACAGAAGCCGTCGATGGCAATCGTTGCACAAACCCCTGACATTGCCGGTGAGCGACAGTCCGGTCAGGACGTTCGGACTCAAAATGGTGCGTGCTCTGGATGGCATTCTCTCGTCAGCTAGCATGCACTTCCGAGCTGATTGAAACCCACAATTTGAATAAACTTGCATTTTGTGGCCCGATTTGCGTTAATATGTTTTGTTCATTGGTTAACAGTGGTGGCGTGTCAAGCAGTTGCAAACATTGTCAAAACCTCATTGGGTCCTGTTGGCCTCGACAAGGTGCGATCCTCTCCATCAGTTGTGTGATGTTATGTGCCTCTGGTGTTGTACATAGTATACCAAAAATCCATTATTCCTATTGTCTAAAATCAAAATAACGTTGCGGGCATCCATTCTGTCTTTTCTCAGTCTGAGAGGGTTAGTTAAGGTGTTGTATTTCGTGTATAGCGTGTATAAGAAGCTAGAAAAGTTAAGTTGTATACATTTCTGTGATCTCTCTTATAAATTTTGATGATTTTGTTATCATGGGCTGGGTTGACACAGCCTGGTGTGATATTTTCGCTTCTTGTTTTGGGTATTAATACATATTAGAATGATGTATTATTATGTAAACTTGGAAATGAGCGCCGCTTATTATTTTGAATTGAAATGATTTAGCACGAACATTGAATACACTCTTTTGTTGGTTGGTTATTATAGATGCTTGTTGATGACATTGGTGATGTGACTATTACTAATGATGGTGCTACTATACTTAAGATGTTGGAAGTGGAGCACCCTGCAGCCAAGGTGATGAGGTTATCACATTTTGATTCATCATTTCTTATACCTTAACAACCCATTGCCACATGCTTTATATGCTTTCATGAGGTGTGCAGGTGTTGGTAGAATTGGCTGAGCTCCAAGACAGAGAAGTTGGAGATGGCACAACTTCAGTGGTCATTGTAGCTGCAGAGCTGCTGAAAGTAAGTGCAGGCATGTCTTCTGAGCACTTCATATGCATTTTGTCTGTCCTATAGAAACTTGTATATCTGAAGTTTGTGATCTGGCAACATATAATATTTTGTGCAGAGAGCAAATGATCTTGTGAGGAATAAGATTCATCCAACCTCAATCATCAGTGGATACAGAGTAAGTATTTCTTTAGTATCTTTTTTATCATTTTATATATTATCTTGTATTCCATCATAAAAATTCATCTTTCTATATTTTCTTGTAGTTTATGCACTATTGTATTTGTGCCCCCTCTTGCAAAATCTGATAATTTAGCTTATTAGTTGGGAATTTGCATAGAAAACCTATTAATCACTTTTCTCTCTGTAAATTATTCTGGATAGCTTGCTATGCGGGAAGCATGCAAATATGTGGAAGAAAAGTTGTCTGTCAAGGTAATGTCTCCTCAACTTACCCTTTTTTTTTGGTTGGGGGGGGGGGGGGGGGTTGGAAGTAAGCCATTCTTTCCCCCTGCTCCCAAACACAGTAAGATCTCTGCTAGAAACTTTTGTTAGCATATATGAAAGCTAAAGCTGTTATTTTTATAATTGTTGTTTGGTCTCTCTGTGACATAATTTTTTTACAGTGTCAATGCTGTCTAGAAGTCGTTGTATGCTATATACCCCACTTAAATTGTGAGTTTTGTGCTTTGATTTTTTTTTTCTTAAATAATCTGATGAAGATACCCTAGCAGAAGTCCATGTATACTTTTAAATAATTAACAAGAATCAGAAAATTTAGATATTACCTGAACATGTACATAATTGCTTTCTTGTGACATTACTGGATTAACATAGTAGAAGAAAAGCGAAATTCTATTGCAATCTTTTCTCCTAGCAGGGTTGTTTCAGTGATTCTATGCTTAGGCCTTAAACTTAGGTACTTTGTTGTGTCTATGCATGGTGATGGGGAATAAGAAGAGATTAGGAAAAAAATTATTAGTTATTTGTAGATTAGGGATTAAAGATAAATATAATAGTAGCTTAATTAAGATTAGGATTAGAAATTAATATTTAAAATTACTTTTGTTTTATTTAAATTATGTTATACTTTTAAAATCATTAGGGCCTATATAAAGCCCTCATCTATTGTAATAGGCAGACTGGAGACCATTTTTAATTTTTTTTAGAAGCTATTGTTCAGGTCTTTACCCCTAACTTCTCTGTTTCTCACCAAACCTCCTTCCCCTTTTCTCTCTGTACTCTGCATCTCCCTCTCATTTCTCTCTCTGTTTCTCCCTCTTTCCCCTTCCCCTTCTCCTCTTTCATTGTTGTTCTGCATCACATGGTCTTTAGTTTTGTGGGTTTTCCTTGATCTGTTTCTGTTATTTGGGCGTTTATTTATGTTACTTAACTTGGGGCCTTAAGCTGTAATAATTGGTCCGCAAGTTTTTTTTTTGGATAAAAAAGAAATTGTATGTGAAAGAGGAGAAAATACAAGGCGTTGAGAATAAAATTGGTCCCAAGTTTTAACTAGTCTTCTGTAAGTGATGTGCCCAGCAATCAAAGAAACAGTGAATGAGAAGTTATTTTCAAAAGAATCCTAACCAGCAAGAGACATGATGTGTCTCTTAGGTGTGATGCTATGGTTATTTATTTATTTTTTTCTTTTCATCTTCTAGACTTCTACCCTTTCTTTCTTAGTTTTATCAATGGCCCAGACCTGATTTCTGTAAATACATCATTAAGAATACCATTCAAAACCCCAAAAGTGAAGTTACTATTCACACCCATTGAAAGCAACCCAAATTAAAGTCAATCACTTTTGTTGAAGTGTAAAGATTCTGCATCATAATCTGTTGTGGCTTTGAGCTCAAGAATATGACTTCTACATAGGTCATGTTTTGATTTTTTCATCAATATTAAAGTTGAGAAATAATGCAAATGAGGCTTGTGAGTCATTATGTGTTACTTATTTATTAAAATTTGTATCTCCTGGCCATTAGCTTTGTTTTATTTTCTAAGAAACAATTGTTATGGATGTATTGACCATAGTTCTGTGTGAAGAGTGATGCATTTGCAACCTGTTATGTATCTTAGATATTACTTAGTCAGTTTTTTTTATATTTTATTTTTGATCTCTCAGGTTGAAAAGCTTGGAAAGGATTCACTAATTAATTGTGCCAAGACCAGCATGTCCTCAAAGTTGATAGCTGGTGATAGTGACTTCTTTGCCAATTTGGTATGTCGGTGTTTGTTCGGAATTTATGTTGAATGTTACAAATTTATATTGGTTTGAACTGATGCGTCCCTTATCCCGCAACTTACAATTAGTTTGTCCTTTGGATAGAGCTTGTATAAACCTTTCTGTTTAATATCTCATAATTTTATTGGATTAGTATGTACTTTCACATACTTTCCCCATGGCATTTGGACTTTGATTTCTTTAATAATTAATGACTTACTTTCATTTTGATAACCCCTTTTTTTTTTCATATATTCAACATCATTTGTTTTTATCACACTTTCAACCCATAGTTTGTATCAAGTATGTAAATTTTTTAATTGTATCAATCGAGTGCCTTGTGAAGTATATTTAAATGATACTTTTGATTATGATAAATATATATGGGATTATTACTGTTTCAGATATTCAATATCTTATACCGAAAGGGGTGATATTAACATCAATTTTCTATGAGAATTTGAATTTTACATAAAATTGTATTTAGGGTTAGTTGTAAAATTCTCTGCTTAATATATAAGATTTAAATCTTTTTTGCCAAATAATTGTTGCAGATCCTCTTTGCTTCCGTTCTCTCATTACCTGAGATGATAGAGTAATCCTTGATCATAGTTGCTAGTTTGAGTATTTGTCCAATATGAAATTTGTGGAATGAAAACTTCATTATGGATTCTACAAGATATAGTAGAATTATTCTAGACTCTAGAGGATTGCAATAAGAAGAAAATATTCAATTTTATTTCGTTGAAATGAAGTTTAGAGACTTGATTGAAAGTTATGAATGTTTTGTTGTATCTGTTATATAATCTGTAAATTGAAGCAGGGTCTTTATTTCCTTTTTTGATTGTTAGAATTATTTATTTTATGTGCTGCATTCAATGCTCAGGGACTAATGAACCATGTATTGGTTAGTAGCATTTTCAGTTCTGATATGCATGTGATACTAAATGCTCATTCTGAATGCACAAGGGTTTTTGGCCATAGGTCTAAGAGTAAAACGCATCAGTTTTTCATTTATCAAATTGACATGTGTGCAATTTTCAGGTTGTAGAAGCAGTACAAGCTGTAAAGATGACCAATGCCCGGGGTGAAGTTAAATACCCTGTCAAGGTTGGTAGGAGAATGACTCTAATATTTCTATCCCCCAAGGGTTACTTCCTTGCTGAAAGATGTTAATTTTTCACAACATGATTATATCCTTCGCTCTTGATGAGGCTTTAAATGGATATAATTCTTTTCCATTTATTGTGGTCCATGTTCCAGGGAATCAATATATTGAAAGCTCATGGAAAAAGTGCTAGAGACAGCTATCTAATGAATGGTTATGCTCTAAATACTGGCCGTGCTGCCCAAGGAATGCCTCTTAGAGTTGCCCCTGCAAAGATTGCTTGTCTTGATTTCAATCTTCAGAAGACAAAAATGCAATTGGGTGTTCAAGTCTTGGTCACTGATCCCAGGGAGCTTGAGAAAATTCGGCAAAGGTGCTGATAATATGATTGTGTGCTTGCTATCAGTTAAATATAATACCTCACCAGGATTCACTTTACACACACACACACAAAATGAGGGTCTAAGCTAGTTTCATATTGAAAGATAGCTGGATGTAGGACTAAAGTATCCATATAGGCAATTGGGATTAGGTATAAATTATCCAAAGTCTTGTTAGACGAAAGAAATAAACATGGGGTGGACACTTTGCGTGTGTGTGTGTGTGTGTTTCTACATGTATTTAATGACCAGGTCATCATTCTTGAGAGTTGTAAATTCACCACGCCCTGTGCTCTTATCAAACTTGAGCATTGTTTGTATAATTTGCTATTTTTTTATTATTTTTCGGTTTCTTTGTTTCAATTAGCTGGTCTGATGTGTGTCCTAGCTTCTAATTAATGGTAGCTATAGATATAATGTGTAATAAACTTCCAAGTTCTGATTTGCTACTCAAGGAGGTTAATCTTCTCTCTCACAGTTGTTCACATTCCTGCTTGTATTCCATAAATATGAGCCAAAGAAGGAAATTTGCTTGATTGTCTAACAATTTTTGGAGACTGAGTTATGAATCAGTTGAATCATCTAATTACATTAAATCTCTTTTGGTGAAAGAAGACTAGCTTATGTAGTCATTAATCTAGTGAAGTAGGGTCTAATGAACATATAAGCATGACACAGCTGATAATACGATATAATTAAATGTTTGCTAGTTGCTACGTTGGCAATGCTTAAGTTATGAAGTGGTATTAGAGTTGCGAGGCATCATTTTTTATATCTGAACGTGTTATCTGACCCTTAGATTTCTAGAAATATCTATTTAAAACAGCTACAGAAAGTTATGGATTCGAATCCCTTATATTTAGTTTTCTTGCATTTGGTTTTAAGTTAGATAGAGAAACTTATATAATGTGTCATAAACCTCCCAAGTTCTGATTTGCTACTCTTTGGTTAGGAGGAGGTTAATCTTCTCTCTCACTGTTCGCATTCCTGCTTGTATTCCAAAAATATGAGCCAAAGAAGGAAATTTACTTGATTGTCTTAACAATTTTTGGAGACTGAGTTATGAAGCAGTTGAATCATCTAATTACGTTAAATCTCTTTTGGTGGAAGAAGACCTGCTTATGTGGTCATTAATCTAGTGAAGTAGGGTCTAATGAACATATAAATATGATACGGCTGATAATACGATATAATCAAATGTTTGCTAGTTGCTATGTTGGCAATGCTAAGTTATGAAGTAGTATTAGAGTTGCAAGGCATCATTTTTTATATCTGAACATGGTATCTGACCCTTAGGTTTCTAGAAATATCTATTTAAAACAGCTTCAGAAAATTATGGATTTGGATCCCCTGTATTTAGTTTAAAGTTAGATAAAGAAAGTTTCTCTATCTAACTTTAAACCAAATGCAAGAAAACTAAATATTGGGGATCCAGATCTGAAAATTATGTGTATCTTCACTGAAATGTCTCTTAGATGCTCAAACTATTATAGTCTCCCAATTTTAAAAAAAATAATGTTCTTGTTTTATACCATCCTGTGATTTGTCATTATAGAGATTTGCTTATACTCAGGTTAGAGCAATTCTTTGTCCTTATCATCTTCCAATATAGTATAGCTGTAATATTTCTAATAGTTAGTCATTCTTTCTCATCAGAGAGGCTGACATGACTAAGGAAAGAATTGAAAAACTACTGAAAGCTGGGGCAAATGTTGTTCTAACTACAAAAGGAATTGATGACATGGCACTGAAGGTAAGTTTCTCTTCCAGTTACTATTTTTTTTTTTTTAATGCTGATCTTTTATTTGGGCAGGAGATTATAGTTGTAGGAGCTTTTTGATGTACTGGTATCTTATATTTCCTTGTATCTTGGATACTATGGTGTAGGATACCAAGGTATAAGGTATTTTAAGCTTCCCATGTTTGGTATGACAATTAAAAGTTGTCAAAGAAATGATACTTTTGGTATCTTATTAAAGTTAGGCTAGAAGTCTAGGGATGTGAGATCCCTGTGGTTTGTGGGTGGTATGAGACACCACTTAAAATGGTGTCATCCAATGCCGTGAGTTAGGAGATAATTTGCATATGGTTGTGGGCGCAGTTATGTTACTATGTTACTGGTATGTCTTGTTGGATTGCTCTCATATTCTTGATACCTTGTCACACTTTAGTGTGCATTATTTTTGTGATGCTTTTTAGCCAAACAAGTTAATGTAGTGTAATGTCAAAATGACTGCCTCACATCAATGATGCAAACACATTGCCTCACGGTGTTAAGCCACTTTTTGTCTCATAATTCATGCTGTCATTTCCATGTGCCTTGCTGTCACTTTTGCCTGATTTTCCCCCCGACACTTACACACACCCATGGTTGATTTTCATCTTCATCTGATTCTAATGGTGCAGATATGAATAATGCTGAATTTGTTATATATTATTTTTGGTTATTTCAGTAGAGTGATGAAGTTTTTATATTCATTAAAGTTGGTTTACAATAGATGTTGGGGATCAAATTGATGATTATGTGGCCATCTATAAATTTTGTGTTATATTTCTGACATAAAGCACCATGAATTTATGATGCAAGTATTTCTTATTATTTAATCTTTGTTTTCTTGTCTCAGTACTTTGTTGAGGCGGGGGCAATTGCTGTCAGACGTGTGCAGAAAGAGGATATGCGTCATGTTGCCAAGGCAACTGGTGCAACATTGGTAGGTCTTCATTACTTTTATTTTAATACTATGCATGTAAAATTTCATGTAATTGATTAACCCCCCCCCCCCCCCCCCCCCAAAAAAAAATAATAATAATAAACCTTCTCTGCACTTGAGCACCCATTTTCCCTAGAGCTGGGGGACAAAAGTTATTGATACTTGTATTAGTTGGATGCAAAAATACATGTCCGTGCATTGTAACATGTGGATTTCTAAATTCTACTTACTGAAACTTTTAGAACAACTAGTCTATCAAGAAATATAAAAAAGGCTACTTCCTCTCTCCATTCTTTGGTCTTTTTAGAGGTTCTTAGTGTCAAGTTGAATAGCAACAGCTCTTTCCTTTGTCTTCTTTAAGAGCTCCTTTAAGGATGGGGACTTGGCTTGGAAACTTGTCTATTAAGCCTTATTTATTGAATAATTTATTCTTATCTGGTCTACCTTGTATTTGAAAAAAGAAAATCTTACGTGGCTAGGCATAGGGCTTTTTCTCATCATGCAACAACTGTCTTTCATCGTTTATCGTACTACTTGCCCCATATGGTGCTGCTCTTACAGTTTTTGTCGTGATTGATGTATGCAGGTCTCAACATTTGCTGATATGGAAGGAGAGGAAACATTTGAACCGTCATTTCTTGGATATGCCAATGAGGTTGTAGAGGAGCGTATTGCAGATGATGCTGTGGTTATGATTAAAGGAACCAAAACTACAAGTGCAGTGAGTGATTAGGCTTGTATTGTATAGTTTGGTGGTGTGTGACTTTGAATGTTGATTGCCCTTTAGTCTTTTCCTATCTGCCTTGCAAATTGGTTTCCTTTAAATCACAACATATGTCTAGACAAACACAATCTGAAGAAATCAAATTATGAGAATAACAATGGAAATGTACTGTTTTTTTAGCTGGTGTATATGGTGAATAGCAAAACTTTTCACCTGATGTTATTGCTGATTCTGTCATGTTCTTCTATAGGTATCTTTGATCCTTAGAGGTGCCAATGACTATATGCTTGATGAGATGGATAGAGCTCTACATGATGCTTTATCAATTGTCAAGAGAACTCTTGAATCAAATATGGTAGGGTTCTGCATTCTTAGCTTTCAATCCCACTTTGGTTGAAGTTTATCATTTTTTTTTTTAATTTCAGTTATTACAATGATATTTATGGGTTAGTTTGAGTTGTCCACTCTAGCATGACCTTGGACTCATGCATGTTTGGCGGGTTGATCTTTTACTAAAATATATCTCAAGTTGAAGGCATCTATTATTGCATGAATATAATAATGTACAGTAACTGATGGTAATAAGGAATGAATTGGCTCACTTAAGTAGAGGAAATGTGTAAAATTAAAAATAACAAGTAGAGTGTATATGGAATACTATGTTGTTTTTATTTGGGTGCTATTTGAGTCATCTTGAGTGATGGATTTGGAGCTAAGTGGGCTGATAGCTTTGGTATGAGGCCATTGCCATAGGACAACAAGAGAATGAAAATTTAAATGGCTTAGGTTAGTGCATTAAGGCAGAATATAGTTAGATTAGCGGTTATGCAGAATATTTATATTTAAACACTTAAAAAGTAATGAATGGTGGTATTCCAGAGCTATGAATTATTAACAGTGCCTGCAAACAATAATCTGGTGTGATGAGATTAGGGCAAGTTTGTAGGAGAATGCTTTAGGGTTTTAGAAAGCTGGTTAAGTTATTAATTTAAGGGTGTTTTGTATTGCCTATTGTGTTCATCTTTTTAATACATAATTTGTCATTATCAATCATGCAGGTGGTAGCGGGTGGAGGTGCTGTTGAAGCTGCTTTATCTGTTTATTTAGAGTACCTGGCTACAACTTTAGGATCCCGGGAGCAGTTGGCTATAGCAGAGTTTGCTGAATCTCTGTTAATCATACCCAAGGTCTGGTACAAGCTACAAGATCTTGAAACCCATTCTTGGGGCTTTGCTTAACTGCTTAGCTTTTAGGTCAAGTGGTTATTTTAGATCTGGGCCTGGTTGACTAAGTGGTGTAAAGTTTGATCTTCACCAAGGAACCTAGTCTAATAAGTAAGACTTTAGTATGGAGTTCTGAGTAGTTTCTGTACAAGGTAGTTGAACCTGTATTTTAGAGTTATAAAAGTTATTCTTAGGCCTCAGTTTAGGAGCTCAACCTTTTAGGCCAAGCAGCTCCTTATTATTTATATTCTAGATATTTTAGTGATCACAAATCTTCACTGGGGAGTGGTGACACATTTGTTGCAGGTTCTTGCTGTGAATGCGGCTAAGGATGCTACTGAGTTAGTTGCAAAATTACGAGCTTATCACCATACAGCACAAACTAAAGCTGATAAAAAACATTTATCTAGGTATTTGTATCTAGTAACAATATTTCTTCTCTAACTTCCCTGTCTGGCAAGCTCTATGAGCAGCACTTTGATTTTATTTGTGTAATTTTGCTGTTGTCATAATCAACATTTGTGATTCGTCTTCCGACTTGAGTGGGGTTTGAATAGAGTTTGAGTGCATATAGTCTGGAAAATTTTCAGAAAGTTTTTCCAATTCCTCTGTTTTTCAGAAGATTTCCTTGACTGAATGCAGCCGAAGTCCTTTCAAATCATGGAAATGCATTGAAAGAAGTTGGGAAAATGGAATGATTGAAGAGGAGAGATAGAAATGATGCTGAATAAGCTTACTTTTGAGTGTCTCTGTGAGGGAAGGACAGAGTACAATGATAGTAGTGCTGGATGATAACATGTATTAGTTATTTTTTATACTGTTTTATTTTACAATTATAATTTGAGTATTAGAGTTTATAATTGGGTAATTAGGATAGTTTAAAATTTAATTTGGGATTTAAATAAAGGATTTAAATAAAGGTAATTTTGCTCAGGGATATGTTATCCAATCAGTAGGTGTAAATGCACAGTGCATTAAAGGCCTATTTATAGGCAACCCAAGAAATAAATCCTAGTGATATTATATATCTTAATCTTACTAGGATACTTTGATGATAAGATATCCATGTACACAGATGCCGTTACTTAAATCTCTATTAAATTCTAAATGACCCCATTTACTCAATTACAAATTCTAATCCCCTAATACTAATCATATCATAAATCAAAATAATAAATAATAAATATTTCTTATCATTCTGCGTTAGATAGTGTTGGAATTGTCATTTGAGTAGGAGGATAGCACTGACATTTTAATGCATGGAAATATAACTTTTTTTTGGTTTGCCTTTCACTCCTAATTTTCTTCAGCATGGGGTTGGACCTTTCCAAAGGAAGAATTAGAAACAACTTGGAAGCTGGGGTCATCGAACCTGCAATGAGCAAAGTCAAAATAATTCAGGTAAAACTTTTTTGCATATTATCGGTGGTTGAGTTGGAGGAACAGCTTCCTTTTACTGCTGTTTGAGCAAACTTGTTTTCTGCGTTTTGCCAGTTTGCAACTGAAGCAGCCATAACCATCCTTCGAATTGATGACATGATCAAGCTTATCAAGGATGAAAGTCAAAATGAAGAGTAGTTTTTAATTGAAGTCTGAAAACATTTGCTTTTCCCAGTTCTCAGAGAAAAGGAGGGTTTTGCAGGCTGTATTGGTTTGCAATTGAGAAGGGCATCTATTTTTTATCCTCCACCACCCTTGATGGCCTTTAAGGGAAAATGTACTTATTTTGTTTCTGAAAAGTGTTTCTTTCTCTTTCAATGTTGCCATTTTATATTCTGAACAATTTGTGGCTAACATTTTGCATAGGACCTATAAAGCACATTTTGCTGGATTGACCACAGGTTGGAGATTTGGCATTCTATTTGTTTCTATGGCTCTTACTGGTTGCGAATTGTACATGTCCTTTGTAAGGCAGTGTTTGATTTGTAGAATGTGGATCAGACAAATTAGAAATTTTGATGGTAAGAATTCGATAGCTGGATAAATGTGATTTTGATAATTTTTTAGTAAGAACCTGAGAATGTTGCCCTTTTCTTTTGGAATATGTATTATTGATATATATTAGTTTTACTTATTATAGCCACTTTTACCCCAACTACGGATGTGAAGATGGTGTTAGCGGTTGAATTAATGTTAGCGGCATAGGCAGTTACCGACAGTAGCAACGACTGATTGCCTGTTTGGTTGTGTTGCAGAAGAGGAAATAAGTTATTTGTTTTTTAAGGAACATTGACAAACCTAATCTAGTTACATCTGTCTCTTGCATTGTACACGAAACTAACCCAATAACATGTTAATTACGTATGCCATCACGAAATTGACCCAATCAGTAACGAATCATTACGAGCATAGGTGAAGTTGTGTTAATTACGTGAAGCACGTGGATTAGAAATGAAATTGACCCATATGTTAATACATATTAATTGCTTATAGATGAAATGGTGTAAAAGACTCAGCTGCAAATTAATGCTAGATCATGAAGGGAAATGTTTTTCAAGTGCATGTTAACTGCCTATGTACACAAAAATCTGAAGAAAGCTCAAAGCTAGACAAATTGGTATATCAAATTTTTTTCTTTTTAATATGAATTGGTATATCAAGTTGACTCAGAGAATATCTTTCAATGACAATTAGTTACTTACTATAGTTATTCAAAAGAGTTGGTTATATTGGTAATAAGAGATATTATCTCTATTTTAACAACTTGGGTTAAAATTTTAAGGGACCAATTTGGTATGGGGAGTCTACTCTTAAAATTACCTAAAAAGTGAATTTAATCCCAATAAGTCTAAAAATATCACTAATAAAAAAAACTATTTGCTATAACTATAGCAAGTGATTATTTATTATTATTAAAAATGTATTGGTATATGATTAGTCGATATTACTTTTGTTAACATTGCCAATTTAGAGAGATTTTAGAGAGATTTATAATGTTTATGATTGAATCCTAAACATTAATAATGGAAGGAGAAAACTTAAAAAACAATTTTTTTTCTTTTACCTTTGTTATAAGATTTTTCAATAAAAATATAATAAATGTATAATTTTCACAGCTCAATATTACATAATTAGGTCTTTCAAAAAAATTGTATATATGCCATATTTTTATTAAAGAATAGATAACAAAAATTAGTCAAGTCTATAATTTAATCATCTAAATAAATATAAGAAAAAAAACACACTTTTAGTTTTTAACTTTTAAAAGCCAGTTAAATATTTCATCCTTTCTGTAATCTAGTGGAAAATACTGAATAGAATTTGACATGGCTCACTTATGAAAATTCCCTCCGAAATCATTGCCAGTATGTAAAACATCAAATCACCCAAAACGCATTCCAATTGGTCCTCAAACGCAGCGCTCTCTATTCTTGTTCACGTCCCTATGAATTATTTCTGGACTCTATTTTTCAACTTAGAATGAGAGGCATGGGAATTCCCATTAATTGCCTTTCTCAGCAGCTATTTGTGGTCTTAGAACTTTGCCCCAATTCTCAACCGTTTCGGCTTTAACTTGACCACCTATTGATATTTGTTAAGTTAGTTGAACTTATGAAAACTTGAAAAAATTAGAAGAGAGAGTTAAAAAAGGTTGGAAGAGGAAGATAAGAAAGAATTCATATTACTTAAATGTTTATATACTTACAAATGAAAAAGGTGGAGGCATTTGTAATCCTCCTCCAAGTTCCAAAACCTTTTCATTTTTTTACTGGGTGGTAGAGATCGATTACATCCAACGGTTCACATTTGTCTTTTAGATTATTTTATTCTAAATATTTATACAAAATACTTTAGAATATATAAGAGATGTTTACATAAAATTCTCTAAAATTATTTAAAATTTCTTACAAAATTTAATAGATATTTAGTCTCTTCAAAAATACTCTGACTTCTTTTAAAAGATCATAGACACTTCATCACATGTTGCTTCCATTTCTAATTCAAACGACGACGTCGATATAAATGTTTCTGTCTTGTCTTAGCTTTGATGTATCTACTAGGATCGGGAATCAATTGGGAGCTAACAGTCCTGAGAAGGTCGAAATTGCAACTATACGAAAAATCCCAGTATAAAAATTAAACAGAGCGCAACTATTGCCCAAATTTTCACTTTTCGGGTCAAAAACTAGTTATGCACAGAAGTCAAAAACAAGAGAAATAAGGTTTTGGTGCTTATTAAAAAAAAAAATTGAGAGATGCAGCACTTTTCTCCCATTCGTTGTCCCATCTAAAAGTGTGACTGTTTATAAATTCATATTAACTCATCGATGTGGCTTGTTGACTAGGATGCTACAGTGGCAAAAATATATCACTAAAATATTCAGCCATTAAAACTTAATTTCTACATTTTTAAATTTTTTAATAAGAATGCGAAAGAACATCCTTTGCCTTCCAATTAATTTCTTTTTTAGAACAAATTGGCTTGACACTCCACATTTTAATAAATTTTTTTAAAATATTAAAAAAATATGATGAAAAAATATAAGGGTTAGAGGAGAATTGGGAGAGAGGGTAAGGTGTTATATATATATATATATATATACATACACACACACATAATTAATAATAATAAATTTATAAATTATGATTTTACAGATAAGATTATATTTTCAATTATAATTTAATTTTTTAATTTATTTACATAAAAAATTATCTTTTTTAATCTTATTAGGAATCTTAAAAAAATCATTTAAATTTATTTAGAATAACGAACCGGGTTAGTACAATAGCAAGTTCTTTATTTTATTGTCTTAACAATATAACATATTATAAAGAAAGAATTTATAATTCTATCCATTATTTTAAATAATATAACTTATTATTATTGGGCTGGAAGTTTTTGTATATATATAATCTTCGACCTGTTCCTCAACAGAAGGTTTTTTCAGCCCAAGGTAAACCAGGCCAACTGCAATCAGCACTGCTCCTATAAAGAGGATGACTGTGAAGACACAAAATGCATATGGTGTATTTGCTGCCCCCGGTAGTCCATCAACATTGATCCCAAATAGTCCAGTAATTATGGCAAGGACAAGACCATAACCCCCCAATACGCCTAAATTATTCCCTCAAACATTGATCCCAAGTAGTCCAGTAATGATGGCAAGAACACTGCTCAGCATCACATGTTGAATGGTGAATAGGCGGCCACGAACTGCTTCTTGCTCCTCAATCATTTCCCTTGTGCTCTTTCTTATTCCCTCCAACAAATTTCTTGCTGCATTTCCTCTCACATGTTGGAGAAACTCAAAGACAATCTCATCTCTTGCATGGAGTGACCACTTTACTCTGATAACCTGCGGGGGAATCACAATAGTGAGGACTGAGGATACTGCTCTAGTCTCTCCCTTATAGTGCTTACAAACTGAGAGTAGGAGCTATAGTATTTATGACTGATAGTGATTAACATTAGAATAACCACCAAACCACGTCCACAGCCAGATCTTCCATATCTCTACAAAACCAACAATTATTCCTTATTATAACCTTTCTATAGGTTATCAGATAAAATAAATATGTGCTGCCTCCATTACAACCCCAACAACTGTCGCCTTCATCATTCCTATTCCAAGATACTTACGCTATTTTAGGTATCTCAGATAAATCTGTTGTCTAAATATGTTTCACTATATGTTTCTGAGACAAATCAATAATTATTCGTAGTACATTCTTCTTACTAAAATATACTAATGAAAAATATCACTTCACGTGAATATGTGTTTGTGTGTATAAAGAACCTTTGTTAGTAAGAGCGTATAAGTAACTTGCTCCAACGTCAAAGGACATACTCAATGTTCACAAAAAACTTTCACAGAAATTATTCAATGATAAAGTAGCTGGCCTGATAATGTAAAAATAAATGGCATACTTCCTGTAAAAATGATCCAACAGAAATGCACTTGGGCTTATAATTATTCCAGTAGCTCATAAATTAATCAGAAATTCCTCCAAAGAAGTGTCTTCTGAATCAAGATACCTGTCTAGATAACCTTCTGATTTCTTGATTTAGAATTATGCTTAAAAGGTTTATGTCTACATGGTTTCTCCTAGTCAGAGGAAAAACTCTCAATTTAGTGTAAAGCCATTTTAAAGTAATAGTATAAGTTGAATTCCCCTACACACTGCATAATTAAGAACCTATTCATAAACTTCAATTCAATTTCGTCTGCAGCCCCAAATACTGAAATAACCTGAATTACTAAAGAAAAATGTTAAACCAAAGTAACAAAATTAAAGTTTGCAATGAAATGTAGTTGCAGAAGTGCAATTAAATCACACCTAGAGCCATGCCTCAATGCAAGCATGAAGCCAATTCCTAACTTAGCATGCCACTTGTTTAAAGAGCATGCTTTAAGGTACTAATAAGCCCATACATAGTCAAATTATGAGAGGAAACAAGCCATACAATCTTAAGTATACAATTAACTGGTAATTAATTTAGCTTTGTTTTTTTTTGGGCTTTGTTTTAGTTTTTATTTTTTGTTTTTGTGATTTTATCTCGATAAAACCATAACCTTGCGTGTTATAAATTTGAAATATGCAGCAGATAAGACAGCTACAAAGGAAAAACGATATTCAACTATTCATGAATGCATTTACTGATATGATGCCAAACGTGGACCACTTGATTGTTTCTTAGAATAACAGATTTATATAGGTATCCTCAAGCATGTAAATAATTGAAGAATATGTCTCAAGTTATTAAGAAATTGTCAGTTTAGTCTTCTCCTCTCGTCAGCGAAATATATGTGCAACTGGAGAAGGAAAAAATAAAGATGTTTCAGACGGTTTAAACTGAAGCATAGACCACAGCATGAGACATGAGGCATAATACAACATGATTTGTTTCGAATGTGGCCAAACAAACTACTGCTCACATCAAATATAATGGATTTTGTGGTCTTTACCTATCATCCCACCGAGAAAGGAAGCATGCTAACCGTGCTATAACTTCATGCACAGTTCTTGGCATGTTATACCCTCCAGCAGAAAGAAGCTCCTAAACCAAAGCAGAGTGCTGAAGCTATTAAACAAAATCCTAAAAACAGAATGCATATAGCAAATTATTAACTTGTGACTAGAGGCCATTAAAGGAATATGCCAAGCAAGAATGTTAGTGGTCTCCTATGTCACTCATTTTCAGCTCCACCCAATGGTGTGTAGAAAATAAGCCATCCAGCATACATCATCACGTCAAGGTAGATCTTTGGAATAGAAACTTCACAGGGCACGCAGCTCTTCCATGAACAGCTTCATAAAGGACAGATTCTATTACAACCAAACTTAGACCTAACTCAATCTTAAAAGCTAACTCATGTGATGAGGTTTACAACAGGTCTTTTAAGAAGTACTCTGACCTAACTCTTAACTGATGTGGGACTTAACACATCCCCCTCATATTTAGGGCTGAACATTTGAAGTGTGAAGTTTGCAGAATTGGACATCTGCGAGTGGCCCCAACATCGAATCGATACTTTGATACTATATTACAACTAAGTTTAAGCCTAACTCAATCTCAAAAATTAACTCATGTGATAAGGTTTATTACAGGTCTTATAAAAAGTATTCTAGTCCAACTCGTAGCCAATGTGTGACTTAACAGATTCTGCCACGTAATGTTTGGAAAAATTAGTTTGATTTTACACCTTGGGTTTGACCATCAACAGAAAACTTTCTTGAGTGACCATAAATTAATTCTGCAGTTTCGAGGGGAAAATGCATTAATTGTGTATTTAGGGTAGTACAGATATTTTGCTGATAAAAGAAAAGGCTCAAGATGAAAGATTGATAGAAAATAAATTAATCAGTTACTATTCCTACACCGCTGATACCCATTGAAACACATCAAGAAAATTAAAATGAGAGATTGTATAAAAGTTTTTAAAGAAATGTTCCAAGTCTAACTCTAACCAGCAGGATACAATATTTTTTCTTATGAATGGTGTTTGCTGGTTTTTGTATCCCTATGAGAGGCACAAGATATGACAATAATGAGTAGATTTTTAAGGATTCAGATTAGAAATCAGAAACCCTCTATATGTTGTCGGCATATTTAGCAGTAGATCAACTTATTCCTAATATATATAATTAATTTTTATTTTTTCATAAACACGGAAATATAACCTCCGCATTCAATAAAAGACTTTTTGTTTAATTAAATTAGGAATTGCAGATTGCTTTCTTCCGCATTTCCTTAAATTTTTTTTAAATTAAATGAAATGAGGGGGAGGGGGCTGTAATAAATTTACAAAATTATAAGTTCATAGATAATATATATATATATGTAATTACTTATATTTTCATTGTTAAGTCTTTCAAACAAAATATGATAAATATATAACTCAATAAATGTATGGTTCTCTAATTATTTTTTAATAATATTTTAAAAAACTATACACTTGTTATAATCTTGAGGAACTATCAATTGTTTAATTTAAAAATAAAAATAACAAGATATTGTCATTTAAAAAATAATAAAATATAAATAACTATATATAAATTTTCAACAACTGCATATAAATTTTTCCTATCTATAAATTTATATTTAATTGCTTATATCTTATTTTTATTTTTTGGCTATCTATAAATTTATATGCATAGGAAAAATTAAAAAAAAAATAAGATACAAGAAATTAAATATAAATTTATAGATAGAGAAAATTTATATACAGTTGCTTATATTTTATTATTTTTAAAATGACAATATGTTATTATTTTTATTTTTAAATCAAACAACTGTATAATTCTTTAATATTATTATAAATGTATTTTTTTAAATGTTATTATTTCTTTAAAGAATTAAAAATATTTTTTAAAATTTTATTAAAAAATAGTTATAGAATCATACATTTATTATGATATTATAAATGAGTTATACACTTATTATATATTAATTAAAAAAACTTGATAATAAAAATATAAGTAAATACATATAATTTTTTTTTCATTTATAAAGTTATAAATTATAAATTCTTTTATTAATAATCATATTTTAATATTTTATAATATAAATTAAATTAAGTTATATTATTATATAATTAACCCCCCTCCAACTCTCCCACACTTCGAAAAGAAAAAAAAAATCCCCCTCCCCCTCATTTCAATTAAGAGCAACGCTAAGTCGTTGACTCTGCATTCTTCATTTAATTAAAATAATAATAAGAAAACGCGAATAAAAGCAGTTTTCATTCCCTTATTTAATTACCAAAAAAAGAAGTTTTTATTAAATGTGGAGGTTATATTTCCACATTTAAAAAAAATTATATATATATTGAAAATAAGTTTTCGCAGTCAAATATATTAGTCATTTGCTTTTTTTAGCTTATATATAAATGTGTCAAAATGCCTTCAACAAAGTGCCCAAGTAAACCCCCACCCCCCCCCCCCCCCCCCCAAACAAAAAAAAAAAAAACCATAATAATCATAACAATTGAGTTGGTTTTGGGGCAGAATAACTGACTGGAAGTAAGCTAACATGCGCCGGGGTGATCGACGAAGGTAGCTAATGTCCGCCAAGATGGCTCCATTACGTCCAAATGGCTCTTTGACTCTGACACTGTCGATGTTACAGCAATTGTTTATTTGTTTTTATTTCTTTAATTGAACGATGAGATTACAGATCCCGTGGTCTACTAATTTTTTTTAAAAAAAATTATAAATATTTGTTGCCAATTTTTATTTAGTGTAAGAATCTGCTTTATTAAATCAGAAAATAAGTTGTGGGTGTCAGTATGGAGTATAAAATTTCTGTAATCACTTAAAAAAATTGCATACTAATAGGTCTATATATATAGGGGCGTGACCCAATTAAAAAAATAAAAACAACTTGCGTCATCATTTTGGGCAAATTAGAATTGCGGCCCACTGTAGAGCCATATCCAAATTACGGTTTATTTAATATTAAAAAATTATTTTTTTACTTAAAATTAAAAAAATTCTTGTATTAATCTTTCACTTAATAAAGATACGTTATGATAATATTTATTTAGCCAAAATACTTTTATATTTATTATTTATATAATATAATAAATATTAAATATATATCTAATTAGTGTTGAATAACCACTTTTTAAATTTATAATGAAAAATAACTTTAACTCAATAAATAATATTGAAATAAATGTTCAAAATATATATTCTTAATAAACATTAATTTTATTCTTAAAACTATTTTGATTGTTTTTATTTCAATAAAAATTTATATATTTTTTCATAATAAAAAAAGAATTATATAATTTAAACATAAAAAGATCAAGGCATTTACCCAAACAATTATGGGCATAGTTATAATTATGAAAAGTTTTTGTAATATAACAAGTATTTATGATATTACTAAGGTAAAAATAGAATAGATGAAGAAATTTTATTCAAAAAAATTACCATGCAAATTAAAAAAATAATAATTGCATCAGTTGTCTATATATTATACTATGAACTAAACTTATGCAATGGGTAGAATTTTTTAATAAAAATATGATAAGTACATGTTTTAATTAAAATTTTATATAATTATATACTCCTCATGTTTAACTAAAAGATTTGATAAGAAAGATATAAAGAACTATAAAATTTTTTCTTATATTATGAACAGCATATAAGTTTCTTTGTATTGTTTTTTTGTCTTCTATTTTTTATCATCGGAACATATTCTTGCCATCAATTTTCATGGAAATATAGAAAACAAAAGACCCATTTGGTTGAGAGAAAGAGAAAATCAAAAGGGATTGCATTGCAAAAAAGTGTTTGTTTAGCAGAAAGCATAACACATAAGGAAATGCATATGAAAGCCCTTCTATGCCATTATAATAATAACAACAACAATAACAGTCTTTTTTTATTAAGTGAAATCAACTACATGAATCAATTGAACCCATAAAGTCATATCGTAAATTATATTTTTAAATAAACTATTTAACTCTAAATCTTTCATAATAATTTCTCTTATAATTTTTCTTGGTCTTCTTTTAATTTTGATTATTGGACTACTCTTCATTTGATTTACTTTTCTAATTGGAGTTTTTATAGGTCTCCTTCATACATACCCAAACCATCAAAGTTGTGATTCTACAATTTTTTTTACAATAGGTGCGACATCTACTTTTTCTCTAATACATTCATTTCTAATTTTATCTTATCTAGTGTGTCCATTCATCTAACGCAATATTCTCATCTCTGCAACATTGAACTTATGTTCTTGTTGACTTTTTATTGTCCAACACTCAGTTCCATATAATATTACAGGCCTAATAGTTGTGTGATATAATTTACCCTTAAATTTGAGTAATACTCTTTTATCACAAATAACACTCAAAGCACTCTTCTATTTTATCCACCCCACTTGAATTCTATATTTTACATCTTTATTTATTTTTTTGTCATATTGTATAATGGATCCAAGATATATAAACTGTTTAACTTGTGGCATAATATGCTCTCCAATTTTTACTTCTGCACTAGAATTAGTGTATCTCTTATTAAACTTACATTTTATATATTTCATTTTATTTCTACGCAAAAGAAATCCTTTCCAAAGCTAGTCTCCACATTTCTAATTTCTCATTCATTTTCTTCCTCGATTCTCTAATTTAGACTATGTCATCTATAAAAAGCATGCATTATAGCACCGGCTTTTGGATATATTCAATGAACACATCCAAAACTAAAGTAAAAAGATAAAGACTCAAAGTTGACTCCTGATGTAAACCAATAGTTATTGAAATTTTTTTTGTAAGTCCACCTTTTGTTATAATATTAATTATAATCTCGTCATACATATTCTGAATTGCTCAAATATAAATCATATGAACTCTTTATTTTTGTTTAGAATCTTCTATAAAATCTCTCTTGACATCTTATCATATGACTTCTCCAAATCGATGAATACTGTATGTAAATCTTTTTTATTCTTATCTCTCCATCAATTATTGCAACAAATATATTGCTTTCATGGTCGAACTTCTTGATATAAAATTAAATTGATTCTTAGTAATTTGAATCTCTTGTCTTAATCTTCGCTCAACTACTCTCTCCCATAATTTCATAGTATGGCTCATAAGTTTAATGCTTCTATAATTTGCACAGCTTTGTATATCTCCATTTTTCTTATAAATAGGGATTAAAGTACTCCTCCTCCACTCATCCGATATTTTCTTAAATTTCATAATTTCATTAAATAACTTTGTAAGTCAATTTATATCTTTCATACCTAAACATTTCCATATTTCAATGAGTATATTATCCGATTCAACTGTTCTATCATTTTCCATTTGTTTTAATATTTTTTTTACTTTTGACTCTTGAATCCTATGATAAAAAATATAATTTTGGACATTTTCTTTAGTGTTTAGGCTATCTGAGTGTAATAAAATTTCATGTCCTTCATTAAATAGTTTATAAAAATAACCTTTCACCGTTCCCTAATATCTTATTCCATGACCAAGACTTTTTCTTCTTCATCCTTAATGCATTTTACTTGATCCACGTCTCTCGTCTTTCTTTCCTTACTTTTAGCTAGCTTGTAGATACTTCTATCTCCAACTTTGGTATCTAAAAATTAATGTAACCCATTAAATGCCTTAACTCTCGCTTTACTCACCGCCTTCTTAGTATCTTTTTTAGCTACTTTATATTTTTTTTAATTTTCATCACTTTTACACAAAAATCAAGTTTTATAACACTCTCTTTTAATCTTAACTTTATCTTGCACGCTTGCATCCCACCACCAAAACTCTTTATCCTTAGGTTCAAAGTTTTTTAACTCACTAAGTATCTCTTTTGTCACTTTCTTAATCTCTTTAGCCATCTCATCCCACAAATCGTTAACACTTCTTTATACTTCTCAGGATTCTTCCTCTAAAATCTTTTTTTACAAACTCTTTTTTTTATCTCCCTTTAATTGCCATCACCTATTCCTTGACACTCTATTTTGACTTTTACTCTTTACTCTCCTCTTAACTTGGACATTCATAACTAAAGCTCTATGTTAAGTAGTCAAACTCTCTCCAAGTATAACTTTGCAATCCATACAAGATTTTTTATTTGATTTTCTTATAAAAAAGAAATCAATTTGAGAGTATGCCCATCCACATTTGTATGTAATAAGATCTTTTTACGCTTCTTAAAACAAGTGTTAACTACTGTAAGATCAAACGCTAATAAAAAGTTTAGAATAGTTTTACCCTCTATATTTGTTTTTCCTAAGCCATGTCTTTTATCCATGCTCTCATAACCTCTAGCTGCACTCTTCACGTGACCATTAAGATCCCCTCTTAAAATAATTTTTTCTTCTAATTATATTTTCTGAATTAAACATTTTAAATCTTCCTAAAACTTTACCTTGTGATATTTTTCTAACCTTACTTGTGGTGCGTAAATACTAATAACATTAAAAATTTTTCTTTTCACTACAAATTTTAATGCAATAATTCTATCTTCTAATCTATTTACATCCACCATAATATTTTTTTAAAATTTATCTACAATTATACCTACCCCATTTTTAGATTTAGTCTTACCAGTATACCAGAGTTTAAAACCTGAGATATCTAATTCTTTTACTTTTTCTCCTACCCATTTTGTTTCTTGTAAACACATAAAATTAATCCTCCCCCTAATCATAGTATCTATTTTTTTCATTGACTTACCGTAAGTGTACCTATATTCTAAGTTCCAAAACAAATCATTCTCTCGTGAACTAACTTTTTTACTCACATTTGTTCACTAAAATATGGAAACTCTTGCTTATTTTTTACTACACTCAGACGTCGATGCAATGGCTCTTGTTCATTTGTTACTGTACTCGAGCAATACAGTGTGTTACTTCTGGGTAACAACCTAGCATTGCCTCTAATATATCGATGATTCATATCATAAAGATTCGACAAAGTCTTACGTTGGCTGTCAACTACCTAATACAATCCTTCTCTTTTTCCAAGTTTGAGACCAGCTATAAAAAATAATTTGCATCAAAGTTTAGCATAGGCAGAGTTAAAATAAAGGGGTGCAACATGAGGAATTTTCAGGAAGTCACTTATCCTAGTACTACTCTCGCCCAAGCACACTTTACTGCAGAGTTCTGATGAGATCCGGTGCATTAGTGTTGGTATGACCGCACCTCCCTCTGTGCCACTATAGCCCACAAAAATCAAAATACATTTTGCCCTTACTTTTCATTTTTGTCCTCCATTGTTTTCAAGGAGGTCTTTCTGTTGTGCTTTATACAATCTAAAACAAACAAACAACAACCTAATTAAATCCAACCACTAAATTTAATAGAAAAGAAAAAATTTAAGATGCAACCAAGATTAAATCCAATAATTCTATATACAATAATCTAATAAAATAGGAGAAGATTAAGGGTTAGAAGCCCCAATCACCAAGGACCAGTGTTTAAATCCTTTCAATCATAAACTGTCAAAACACAAAATGTGTCTGGTTAGTGTGGATCCAATCGTAGAATCATTCATAGGTCGCTTGTAGTGTCACTGACAGCCTTCTTAATAATTAAAAAAAAAAGCCAAAAATGGAATTGAATTAGACAGCAATGATGTGACAAACATGGAATAGATAAGACAAAGTTGAGGAAGGAGAACAAATCAGAAGGAGAGAAAGGAGAATAGAGCAAAACAAATCTCTCCTCCATGTGGATGTTTAGATGAAGGTGAGGAAGGAGAATAGATCAAAATAGTGAACGTGTTTCTTTATCTAGTGAAAACTCCCAAAAAAATTATTTTTTGATACAAATTAATTTTATTTTTATTATTTTACAAATAAAGGACATGCATATACAAAAGCATTTCTATTTTATTCAATGTCATATCAAATATAAATAATGTAATCCGCTGAGCATTGACATTTTCTTTACAAATATATCATTGACAATTTACTAAACTAAATGAATCCGAAGTGAGCTACAAAATCTATAAAAATATATACTTCTCTTTTCAAAATATTATCTATAAGAATTGGTTTTTCTTTCTCTTTTTTCCTTTTTAACACACTAGGCCTAAATAATTCAAAGAAAATTAGGAGCTTTTTACTAGGGGTAAGATCTTGTTTAACAACTGGAACCACCATATGATCGGATGTTCTGATGGTCATGATACTGTTTTTGTCTATTTTTATTGAATAATACTGCAATGATCGGCACAATTCAGTAATTTAAAAATTAATTCTACACCAAATTTAATATTCAGAAATATATTATTTATTCATATTCATTCTCTGGCAAGTAACCCTTCCAGCTTGTTTGGTATCTAAACGAAAGAAAAATTAAAGAAAAAAATTAACGTAATTTATATTACACTCTTATTATCATTATTTAATAATATGTTTCATTTTATTAATTTTTTTTAAAATAAAGACATTATTTTTTATCTATTCCATTCATTTTTTTTTTCTTTTTATACTTAATATTTTGTATACTAAATAGTCTTAAAGCATCTTTTTGGACGCAAAAATTGAGGAATTGATGATTGTGATAAGGACTTCCCCCTCACCAGTAGAAACAGATTTTGGTCATTTTACATTAAAAGATTTCAAACGGCTTTCCAACATCTCTACTTCTGGCGGACGGTGAATTGCTCTAGTACTGCAATAACGAATACTACTTTACGATTAAGCCACACTTACGGCCACAATATCTGCGATAGTAAAGGCAGTATCCAAAGAACTTTTCACTATAACCAGACGAGAGAACAATACAAAGCGAAGAAACGTACCGAGTAGACCAAATTAGCACACTTAGTTCCTACGTTAAACATCACGACAGTAATTACGTAGAATACAACCTCGTGGCACAGGGCAGCAGCCAGTCAAGGTCTCTTTAGACCAAATAATGATAAATTATTAGACCATCGAAACGCCCCTGATTGGCCACTTTAAAACTCACACGAAGACCCTGAAAAACCAGGAGATATAAGATTAGTAGCTGTTTTGCCATAGTTGTTGGGACTGCTTGGATGGTTGTTGGCCTTGAGAACCGCCCAGGGATGCTTCCCTAGGATTTTGCTGCTGATGTTCCAGAGAAATACCAGTCTGAGAATGGTAGAAATTAGGATAGCCTAGAGGTCCAAAATGCTGTGAAGGCTGCTGGCCTTGGCGAAATCCACCTGATTGTTGATTCTGTCCCTGGAAGCTGTAATATGTGCTTGCTGGAACTGCAGACATTGTTCGGGAGCCAGGCGCATGCACCCACATGGCAGAGTTATCATTCTGGCAAAAGAAGAAAAATATAGTCCATATGAACTTCACAGGTAAGAAATATAACACCAAACCAGAAGTCAAAATCCCCCCCCCCCCTTTTTTTTTCCTTGGAGGGGATACAGTTTCTCACAAGCATAAATTAAAAGAAAAACAGATCAGTTCAGATAGAACCATGACTGCAGATTTTTCCAAACTGATACATCTCTATTTCGTCAGAGGAGAAATTGTCATAGTAAAAATAAAAACCAATTAAGGTAAAGCATTTTGAGGTTGAAGATCTTTGTACCTGCTGTAATGGAATCATATGATTGTTGTCCTTGTACTGTGAGTTTACAATATCATCATAGCCAATGGTTGTGCCAGTAGGGGCAGCAGGTGGATTCAGAGGGAAGTTTCCTCCGGGAATGCTGGTCGAACTTCCAAAACCATACGCAGATGCAATAGCTGCCGACTGAGGCAAACTGCTGACAGAAACACTGTTTTTATACTGTGGAAGTACTGCTCCCAGAGACTGGTGGTATGTGCTATTTCCAGCAAAAGCCTGCTGAAAAGCTGATGGCATATAGGTATAACTCTGAGGCAAGAATGGATAGCTTATCATGTTAGCAAAATGTCCCAAAGGAAGAGTAGGTTGGGTGTAGGGATGCACAGCAAGGTGTTGAGGAAGTGCAGGTCCGGTAGCAATGCCAGCACCAGGCAAGGATTGTTGTGGATTAGGTTGAGGTGTAGAAATGCTGCTTGCTCTTAGAGCCTGCATATCAACATGGATAAATCATCAAATGATTGAATTCATGAAATTACCCTCTTTCCTAAAGCCATCAAATAAATTATACAAATATCTAACTCAGGAAATGCGATAATAAATGAGCAACACAGATTTAATTACATGCTCTACAATCGCTATGATTTTAAATGAACAGATTTGTCCAGCAGTTCTGGCAAAACAACTTCCCAGAATGTCACTCCATTAAGTATGAAAGCATGTATGCCTTGTCACTGGCATATCAAAATCATAAAATGTGTCATACAGCCAATGCTACAGAAATACTAGGACTAAACCAAACACAGCTTAAAAGAGTCTTACTCCAGACAAAGCCAGGAATAGGACTTTGAAGCTGAATAACCATAGATGAATTAAGCTTTCAAATTGAAATAGGTTTTGATATGGTATTAGAGCATTATGATCAGGTGGTATATAATTCGAATCTTGCAGCTCCCCATTCTCTTAATTAAAATTAAATTTTGCCACAAGGTATATTAGCTTGCGCTTCATTCACACTTCAGGCTCAAAGGGTTTTCATCTGAGGGGCATGTATTATAATAAAACTATTCATAGGCCTTCACTTAACAACTTAAGTTTTTGAGTTAAAATGGTCATTGACAAAAATCAACATGTTTAAAATTCTAATTTCAGGATTGATCATTGCTATTAAGATTTTCACCAGAAAGATTTGATGGTAAGAAAATTACTTATAGTGATGGGGGTAGATTGGATGATGGATGGTGGAGGAATGCGTGTGGATGAAGATGATCAGCCTCTGCGAAGCACCAAAAATAAAAAAATTAGTGGATGATACGGGAATGAACATTGATGACATTATGTTAGAGGACTCCCCACTGGGCATGGATGGCTTGAATATATCAAAGGCCCCTGAGATGGTATAGTCTCTTTCTAGAACCAGGGCTCAACCTATATCCTGCAAAGATTTGTTGATAAGGACGCATGGTCAGGATGGACACGAGGAAAGTGAAGATGAATTCAAATGGGAAGAGGATGATTTCTTGGACGATGAAGACCTACAGGTGGTCGAAAAGGAAAATGATCCTTTTAGTGCTAGTTACAAGGGGAGAAAGGATAAATTTATGTAAACCTCAGAAGAAAGCCTTGTTGGTTAAGGTCCTAGGGAGGAAAGTGGGATACTAGTTTCTCCTCAACAAGCTCCAGAAACTGTGAAACCCATCTAGGGTGTTTAAAATAATCAACTTACAAAGTGATTACTTTTTAATTAAGTTTTTGCTCACTAAAGACTACTCTTCTGCTCTTCATCAAGGACCATGGACGATATCAGGCCATTATCTCCTCATGCAATGTCGGAAACCCAAATGCCACCATTGGAAGATCTCTTTCAAAAGCAGGCAGTATGGGTTAGAGTTCTGGAACTCCCAATAGAGTATTATGATAAACATCTCTTGTGGAGGATAAGGAATGCCATTGGTAAATCCTTCAAAGTGGATATTCATATGCTACGAGAGGACCATGATCATGTGGAGTGAAGGTCATAGAAAAGGTGTTAAGATTGATCTAAAGAGGACCTTGATATCCAAAGTTTGAATCAAGAAGTGGGTTTGTAGAATGGAGTATGAGGGGCTTAACTTAATTTGCTTTGGATGCAGAAGATATGGACACCACGAAGACTAATATGTTGCTGAGAGTGCTAATGGTGGACAAGATTCTCTTTCTGATCACCATAGTAAGGCAAATATAGTAGGACGTGGCGGAGGAGATGGGACAAAACTGTTGACTAAGGTGGAGTCCAAAATTTTCGGACCATGAATGATTACCTCTCACAATCAATGGAAAAGCATGGGCAACAAACAAGGCAATCTCGTTGAAAATAGGGGTTACAAAATCATAGATTTCATAGCTGCAAGATGAATCACCTAGAAGGAAAGAGCAAGCTTTGGGTTCAAGATTCATGGCATTAGCTAATATGGAGGAGAATGTCATTGGAGTTGAGAGCATTAATGGCGCTAAGCAAGGTGTTGAAATTGACACAAATCATGGCATGTCTACAGTAATGCAACATGGGAATCATGTGGTTACTAATATGGAAATTATTAGAAGGGAGGGATCTGCTATGATAAGAACAATAATGCACAAAGGAAGGATGGGCCAGAGCTTTAATGATATTTTGCCTACAAATGAGCTAGCAAAAGAGGACAATCACAACTCTGTTAGTGCTCAACCCAATGGCAATGTAAACAGGCATCTTTCATAGAATAAGGCCTCGATGGAGATTGCAAAAGCTAGAGGAGGGGGGTCAGATTGGGCCCACTTAAATCTTTCACTAATATCTTACAAAAGCATAAGACAAATACGAAGCTTGCCATCAAAGAGCAAATCACATCTTCTTTACATGATAAATGTGATTTAGCAATGGAGAAAGACCATACTCAAGCTGAACCACCATATCAGAGTAATATGCTAAGACAAATGGCAATACTCGAGAGAAGCATGCTACAAGGGTTGACTCCCTTGAGAGTTTAGATGTTACCAAGGTGTACTGCGGTCTCTCTTGAGACTCTTTCTATTTCTTATCTCTTGGTTGTCCATGAATATTGTTGCTTGGGATAGTAGAAGTGCAAGTAGTAGAGCCTTCCAACTCATGTCGAAAGATATTATCATGTGTCATGAGGTTAGTATTCTCATCCTTACAGAGCCTCACATTGGTGGGAAGGGAGCTGAGAAGGTGATCAATAATGTTGGTCTTGATGGTAACTTTTGGGTGAATGCCTTGGGTTTTCCTAGCAGCACTTGGGTTCTTTGGAATAAAACCCATTGGCATTTGCAAATTCAAACAACACATCCTTAAGTAATTCATGCTAAGGCTACAACTTAGGGAGAGTATAGCTTTTTCTTATTAGCAATATATGAAAGTCCTAAATTCATCACCCGGAAGGGGCTCTCAAACCAACTTGAAACCTTTTCTAACTTTGATAGTAGCTCCCCATGGATTTGTCTTGGTGATTTTAATGCTATGACATTGGTTGATGAAAAATATAGGGCCCATTACCGTTTTTCAAAAGCATGGAAGATTTCAAAGATTGTATTCAAACTTGTAATCTCATTAACATGTGGTTTTGTGGACCCAAATTCACGTGAGAAAATGGCAGAGTTTATGAGAGGCTAGATCGATACCTTGGGAATTTATCTTGGTTCGAGGAGCATAATAAAGCCTTGGTTGTTAACCTTAGCTTTTTTAAATTGGATCATCGACCTATTAAAGTTCAAATGAATAATTACCATGATACTTCTATCAATTGCTTGGCTAACTCACAATGGGTTTAAGAATGTGGTTAATGATGCCTGTGACAACCAAAATGGGTGGATTCAGGTGGCCAATAAATTTATAGTTGATGTGACCATTTGGACTAGAAATGCTTTTGGTAATATTCTTAGGAGGATATGAAAGCTTCTCAATTGTGTAGAAGGGATTGATAAAAAGCTCACTTCTAGTGATAATTAATACCTTCATAAACTGCAAAAAGGCTAGATGTAATCAGCTCCATTTTAGGGTCCGCAACACCAAATTCTATCATGTACTAACCCTGATTAGAGGGAGGAAAAACAAAATAATCGCCTTGAGTAATGATGAAGGCAACTATATCACAAATGAGGATGAAATGAAGAGCATAGCTGTGAATTTTTTCAAGAACTTGTATAGCATGAATGAGGAGTTTCAATATTCATAATTCCCCTTGAGGGGATTCTTTCCTAAGATTAGTGAGGAAGCTAGAGCTGAAATTGAAGCCATCTTTATTGATGAAGATATTAAGCAAGCGGTTTTCAGTATGGGTCCGTATAAGGCACTGGGGCAAAATGGACTCCATGCAATTTTCTTTCAAAGCCAATGAGAAGTGGTGGGTAACTCGATGTGTGAGTTCATCAAACAATGCTACTAGAACTTGACCTTAATTAGACAAGTTAATGAGACTTCACTAGTTCTTATTCCAAAGATGGAGAATCCTGACATGTTGAAGCAACTCAAACCTATGGCTCTTTGTAATATTATGGATAAAATCATCGCTGAAGTCATTGCCACCAAGTTGAAGAATTATATGGATTATCTCATTACCCCCCATCAATGCTTGTGCCTAGCCAGCACATTTCTGATAATGTGATCATTAAGTAAGAGGTCATCCACTCCATGATGAAGATAAAAGGAAAGAACAGTATGATGGCGGTGAAAGTCGACTTAAAGAAAGCTTATGACCACATCAACTAGACCTTCCTCAAAGAGACAATGCATGAAATTGGGCTCTCGCATGAGTTAATCATTCTCATCATGAATTGTATTACTATAGTTACTTTAAAAGTTATTTGGAATGGTAATGCTAGAAGGGTTTCACGTGTCTAGAGGAATTCAATAGGGTGACCCCCCTTCGCCTTATTTGTTTGTGCCGTGCATAGAGACTCGGCCACTTGATTGAAGAAGCAATCAAACAAAATATGTGGAAGTGTGTTTACCTTTCTCAAGGTGCACATCCTATCTCACACCTTTTCTTTGTCGAGGATTTGATCTTTTTTGGGGAAGCTTATACTCATCAATTGGAAATCTTGCTAAGTTGTCTTGACATATTCTCTTCTAGTTCAAGAGAAAGAGTGAGTAAAGAGAAAACTAGACTTTTTTGTTCCAAGAATGTTTATTACAATGTCACAAGGCAATTGAGTGAACATCCAAGGTTGTAGCTTGCTCATGTCTTGGGGAAGTATCTTGGAGTCCCCTTAAGTCATGGGCGTGTCACCAGAAACAACTAAAATTTTCTCATTGAGAAAACACATTTGAAGATGAAAGCAAAAAGGTTGTCTTTGGTAGGACACATCACTTTGACACAAGCAGCTTTGAGCTCTCTTTCACTTTACTATATGCAAAGAGATCTTCTCCCTTCAAGCATTTGCAAGGAGATGGAAAAAGTTAGTCATGGCGTTTTGTGGGGTTCGACAAGTGAGCAGAAGCATACTCATCTTGTTGCTTGGGATCAAGTTTGCACCCCTAAGCAAGTTGGGGGTCTCGAATTTAGACATTTTACAGGATTGAATGCAACCAAGCTCATGAAAATTGGGTAGGGTTTGATGGACAAAAGATGACTTCTAGGCTTGAGCAATTAGGTCCAAATATAAATGTGGCAATGACCTTATTCCTATGGTGAAGAGACATTAATCGGCTTCTAATGTGTGGCGGGATATTGTTAGAACTTAGAACCACGTCTATAATGGTTTGGGATGAGACATGACCAAATTTGGATGGATAGGTGGATTCCAAGAGAAGTTGAGTTCATCAATTATCTTGGCCAACCTATCGACGCTGCTATCCATAACCTTCCCATTATAAATTTTACTTGTGATAATGACTGGGGTTGGAACACCATTTGAAGACTTCTTTTGACCATATCTATGATAAGATTGTAGCTATCCTTGCTCCTTCCCCATATAGTAACAAGGATATGCTGATTCAGCACCACTCAAGAGACAATATGTTTTCTGTTAAGTCTACTTACGAAGCCATTCAACCCACTAATGACTCCTAGGCTTGGTTTGCTTGGAAGGAGGTTTGATAGTGCCTAGGCCACAATGCATCTGTTCCTTCACGTGGTTAGTTGTTCAAAATCATAGTATGAATAATGCTTACTGAGTTCATTGTCATTTTGCATATTTTGATTTATGCTGGCAGTGTAAGCAAAACTCTCAGTCTGTTCTCCATGCTTTGCATGACTGCCCTTCTATTCAAGACTTGTGGTTGTCGTGTGTAACGCCTCATATGTGGCAAGATTTCTTCAACTCTAATCTTTAGGAACGGGTTGCATTGGACCTTCGTAGAGACCTTGGCAAACATAAGTGCGCTAGTTGGAAAGCACTATTCAGGGTTTCTATTTGGCATATTGGGCAGGTGTTGATTGCCAAGTGTTGTCCTACAAGCGATTGGATAAAATGCAATATAGATGGTTCGATCAAAAGTGGTGGCCCCAAAAGAGAGTGTGGCATTCTCTTATGAGAATTGGCTAGGTGTTGGATTCAAGGTTTCACATAGAACATAGACGCAGGAAGGGTTCTCTAAACCAAGCTTTGGGGAATTCTCACGGGCATTGAGATGGCTTGGGATTTTGGAGTTAGAAAACTTCGGGTGGAAGCAAATTCTTTAGTTGCTATCCGTCTTGTGACTAAGGGTTGCACTCACTCCCACCCAATGTACCAGATAACTAGCAGGATCAAAGGGGCCTTGGGAAGAAAATGTCACGTTAAACTCAGCCATACTCATTGCAAAGGAAATAGACTTGTGGAATGGTTTGCTAATTCTTTTCATGATATGGATGTGGGCATTTGGGTTTTGAGTCAGCCGCTTAGTGGATTTTATCACATTTTGATTGAAGATGTTTCTGGAGTTCTTGTATGCATCTTATTTAGCTTTTGGGCTGTTTTAGCGTCTTTTGTAATCCCCCCAACCCAAAAAAAAATGATTTGATGGGGAGAGTTGCACAGCCATCAAAAAGATTCAACCAGTGAGAGAATGATACAAACTAATACCAAAACAAGGCTAAAATAATCCACTGTTATTGAATTACCAGAAGTTAAAGGAAAGAATCCTATCACATTCAAAGAGAATGGATGAAATTCGATTACAAAAAAACATAACCAGCACACAGAAACAGCACAAAAGGAAAATTATGCAATAAAGCAGCAGCAGTGATCACACAGCAGAAATTAGAAAAGGGGGGGGGGGGGGAGAACTCCTCCCTCTCTCAAAAGGCTAGAGTCTGTCCAACAAGTCACCAGATTTTTCACTGCCTCCTCTTTTCACAAAACCTCCTAAATATTCCCTGCCAACCAACTTCCTCTCACTCCTCCAGCTCACCCTCACATACAGCTGATGCATTAGGTTATTCCTTCTGTAATTCCTTTTCTGCCCTTCCAACTGTCTCACCCCTTTGGACTCTTCAAGAATATGCTTTGATCCCTTATTTTTCAAGGGTCCCATCCCCTGCATTCCACTCTTCTTCTCCCTACTATAAGTGTGCTATGAGTCACAGGTCTATCAAAGACACATCATCATAAATCTAGCTTTCTTTTTCCCCAAGCTCAAATACCATGCAGAAATTTAAGAGAAAAAATACTTTGGAAAGCATAAGGAAATAGGCCTATGCTATATTATATTTATCATGAGGTAAAGACTATACAACAAGTAATGTAAACCATGTGGGACTACACGATATACAACTGGCCTAATATTTACAGTTAATTCTAACAGGTAGAATTTTAGATATCTGCTATTGCCCCCATGAAGTTTATAGGAAGTTAAAAGACCACTAAATGATAGCCAAATAAAGTTGTAGAGAATAATGGAGACACAAATGACAAGCATCATTCAAAAATCAACAAGTGCTTTTAATATAAAGGTTTTTTTAAAATATAAACAAAAAATTTCTAGCTTCAATAAAAAAAATTTCTTGCAGAAAAAAGTACTTTTTTGGGAAGCTTATCTAAAAGGACATGTGTGCAGAGAAATTTAAGTATGCTAAAGCAGAAGTGCACCTCTGACATTGATAAGGTCGGACCACCAATTGAAGAAGCAATGTTGCTATACTTTGCAGGCATTGATTGTGCTGCAGGGAAGGGTGAGTATGGGATATCCTCCCTTGATGTTTGAACTGTGGAAGCCAACAAAGCACTTGGCAAAGAATTTGTATATGCCTGCTAAAATATCAACACTAAAATTTAGATGTAGGGCAGGACTGGTAAACTAAAACAACACCAATTGTTATCACTATATTAAAACAACAGAAGAAATGGATGCACCATATTTAAGGGAAAAACTACACTATAGTTACAGTAGCATTCATTGCACAGAGAGTTTATTTAATAAAGCAACTTGGGAGGATGATGGAACCTTCAAAACTCTGATGTTTTCTATAGATATATCTTGAGCTACAGCTTCCTCTCCGATAACAAAGAGGAAGGGGTAACTAAGCAAATACAGAGTAATAAGCAAAACCAGAAAAGAAAAAGATAAAAGGGGGGGGGGGGAACTCCTAGCTTTCAAGAGGCCAAGTGCTCTCCTAAAACTCACAAAATTCTTCCCAGCCTTGGTAGACTTCCCTCACCACAATAAGACCCTCACTCCTCTCAGATTCTCTCTCCCCACTCACCCTCACATCCCTTGCGTTGAGGTAGTTAGGCTAACATTACAATTCACTTTGGTCCACCCCACCTCTTCCCCTTGCTCTCTCCTTATCCTTTGGGTTATACACCTTCATAAGTCTTGGCCTAATGGACAGTACTCGCCCCAACAAGATTCACCTTGTCCTCAAGGTGGGAAAAAATTGGAAATTGTAGCTTAATAACGTCATAATCTTCCCAAATCTCTTCAAACCCAGGTAATTCCTTCCATTTACACAACGTTTCCACTTGCCCATTTGTCAATTTTCTTGTTTCCCTCACAACTTCAGGCTCAACTTGAGGTTCCCTTTCTTCTACTAAGAAGAAAAGAATTTCTTGGGATGGTACAAATGAGTGAATAGATTTCTTGAGTTGGGAATCATGGCCCACCGAGTGAATTCTTGTTGGCTGTGGCAGCTCTAGACGATAGGCTACCAGTCCATATTTCTCTAGTATTTCATAAGGCCCATAAAATCTTGGACTTAGCTTCTCATTTGTACTCCTTGTTAAAGGCTTCAGCTTGCAAGGTTTGAGTTTCAAATAAAAAAAGTTTTCAATGTCAAAAGAGACATCACCTCTATTCTTGTCTGCACATACCTACATGTACTCTTGTGCCTTCTCCCAATGCTCCTTCAATTCAGCCAAAATCAACTTTCTCTCCTTAATGGCTTCATTAATATCCTTCATCAGAGAATTAATATTTTCCAATTTACACAAGGTTAGAGGTTCTTGTCTATAAAGAGTTTCAAAGGGTGTCATTCTTGCAAAGCTCTTATAGGTAAGGTTGAACCAATACTCAACCCATTGCAACCATCTAACCCATTGCTTTGGTTGAACCCAGGAGTTGAAACAAGCATCTCCCAACCTATCATGAAAGTCAGTAATGGCTACATGAACAAGGCATAATCTCAATGCATTTTGCAAGACCAAAAATCTCTCCCAATTGTTGGTGGCCAGTATATCACAGCCACCGCTCCAAGATGCTCTTCCATCACAACAAATAAGTCCGCAACCGCCTCTTCATCTTCATGAGACAAAACCTTGGTCCCCTCTATCTGCAAGGACATGTTTTCTTTACAGATCTATTACCCCATCTTCAGCTAGTACACTGTTCTCCTTGAAAGCTTCCACAATTTCAAGAGGCCATATGTGTCCCATGGTTTAGGCCCCCCAAACCAATGTGTGACTGTGGTCAGGAGTTCAACTTGTAACCCTGCAATAGTGTATACCACCTCACTAAGAAGAGTAAGCAACATAACCCAATGAAAATTCAATTGAGTAGCAATCACTTTCTGAGATAGCTTATCACCATCAGCTTTCCTAGCAGGCCCATAGATTGACAAGAAGCTCAAGAAGCCACAAATAGCAAGGCTTATCTTTAATAGTGTCCACTTGAATGGTGTTCACCATACACCTACACATCTAATGCATCAACAAACATTATTGAGAACATTACAAACTCTACAAAGGATCTCATAGACAAGCCCCAACTCTGCATGATAGACCAAGTGTCGTTGTCTATTGGTATAGGTGGTAAAGAATCCATACCGTCTTTTATCTCACATTCTTCTCAAGGCCTCAGAAAGAGCAAACTTGCATCTATTTTCTCAAAATGCAGTGCCATTATGCTTGACTAATCCCCTCTCAATTTTAGTGAGGCCATTAACATAGATCTCTCCTCCAATTGAACACTTGAAGAACTCCAATAAATTCCTTGTTAGAGTCCCAGTTTTGTTAGAGAAGATGTATTCCACCTGCCCCAATCCTCATTACTTTCAAGACGAAAAAAGAAATATTCATCTTATATGATGTCATCATCTAGCTCTAATTAAGCAATCACCAAGAAAATCACAACTAGAGCAAATATGTGCTTATCAAGCTTTCTCCCCAATGCACTTCTTTTGGAAGGAGGATTCATAGTATTCATCATCTTTTTTGTTTCATGTTTGGTAAAAATAACAGCCTCAACAATGTACTCTACATTCCTATTCTCTATCTTGTGGGCTAATGTCATGTACAGCTCTCCCCCACCACCACTTACATCAATCCCAACAACACTAGTAGCGTTCCCTATTTGAACAGGATACCTACTAAGGCTTTATAATTGCACCAAATGCAATTTACCTTTCTCTTTTCTCCAATTTGAATCTCCTTCTTAGGTGCTTTCTTCCCCTTGTCATCAAAGTCTACTTCACTAGCCATTGGCAAAAACCAAAATCTATAATTCCCATTACAATGGTTTGTATCAAGTTTTTCCTCCCTATGCCAACAAAATTCCAAATCCTTCCTTCTCATCACCTCTGAACCCCATAGAGGTCGCACTAGCATTTATAGAGTTCATGCACAAAGAAAAGCAATACTTATTCATCTTACCCAATTTCCCTTTAAGATGGGTAACACGTTTGGGTTGAGTGGGTAGAAAAAATAATTGGGCCAGGCTACTGCTATTAGGGTTTCTCCAATAAGGCCTAATAGAAAGGTATTCCAAGAATTGCTTTAGGCCTCTTCCCCACGTAATCACCCCTACCCAATGCAAAACCCAGTTAGTCTCCTTCCCTTTGTTGTTCCTGTCTTCTTCCTCTACTACCCAACACTGCTAATGCCATTTGCATGCACAAAACATCTTCTCTCCATGGAAACAATGCTACCTCCTTGCTCTTTTGATGTTTGACACTAGCTCTAACAATGAGATTATTTTCAACCCAAACTCTTGATTGACCTCCTGTCTTCGCTTCATGGGTTCAAACATTACATTCAATTTTGACTTTGCATCCTCTTATGGGTTGTTCTCCAAGGCACCACTTAATGGTTCATCAAAGGTTTTAAATAGTGAAGACATCAATCTAGTAGGTTCCTTGTGGCTTTCTACTGCCTCTTTTTCTCTTTTAAATTCTTCTTCTATGCTCTCTTGTCCAAAGCCCATCAACCTCTCATAGCTATTCCTCCATTAATGGTAGTGTAAACGATCAAACACTCCCTTCTTGAACTCTCTCCATGAACGCACAAGAGCTTTGGTTTCCAACCACTGAAACCAATTAAGAGCATTCCCCTCCAAGCTTATTGCTACCACATCTAACTTTTCCTCCTTTGAAATTTTGTCGATCAAAAAGTATCTCTCCACCTTGAACACCCACCCAATCAGGTCTTCAACAAAGAAAATTGGAAGCTTAAGTTGTCGGTACTTTTTCATTTTCCCCTGCCGTTTTAGTCATCTTTGCCAGATTCACTACCTCCCTTGTTGTTGTAGGTGAATTTCACTGCTCAACAACCATCAGTCTCCCTCTAATTTCAGAGCTGAAGGCAGCTTTGAGCTCACTCATTTGGTCACGTAGCTCCAAAATAACAAGCTTCACCGTTGATAGCTCTTCTTTTGTTTGGCCATGGTTCTTCTGCAAATCCCTCACCACCCATTATAAAGATTCCACTTAACCCTCCATTCTCATGCCAACCATATCCTAGAACGTTACCACTCTGATACCAAAGTAATGGAATCTTCAAAACTCGGATATTATATATGTGTGTGTATATATATATATATCTTGAGCTACAACTTCCTCTCTAATAATAGAGAGAGAAAGGAAGGAGTAACTAAGCAAAACCAAAAAAGAAGAAAAGAAGAAAAAACACTCCTGGCTTTTGATAGACCAGGTGCTCTTCTAAAACTCATGAAATTCTTCCCTGCTTTCGTAGACTTCCCTCACCACAATAAGACCCTCACTCCCCTCAGATTCTCTCTCTCAACTCACCCTCATGTATGTTGCGTTGAGGTAGCTAGGCTAACATCAAAATTCACGCTGGTCCTCCCATTCTCTCCTGCTCTCTCCTTATCCTTGAGGTCATACACCTTCACGGGCCTTGGCCTTATGGGATTGGGTTCATTAGAGAAGTGAAATTCTAAAATCAGCTTTTATCAAAAGGGAATTTACAATCAACTCAAATTCTTGTGATAAAAGCTCAAACTGATTCAACTCATAGGCCATAGCAACAGAAATAAATTAGGAAAAAATTTCTTAAAAAACACTTATATGTAATTCCTTATATTTTTGCTATTAAATTCCCTAGTTAAAACATGATATACGCATGATTTTCTAATAATAACATGACAAATATATGATTTTTTATAACTTAGCATCACATGATTAAGTCTTTTAATGAATTTTTTATACGTTATAATTTTAATGAAGAACTTGATTGCAAAAACATAAAAAACTGCACCTATGTATACTCTAATAACTTATCCAAGTGCAGGCATTAATAAGTACAAATCCCTAACAAAGTTTTTGTTAGAATATATGGTTGACTACTTACTAAGGAATGTCCAAACGCACGAGATCAGCCTACCCTGCCCCCCTCCCCTCTTCCCTCCCTCCCTTTTAAATAAAACATCCTCCAATTTTCGACAATAAAGTATCTCATCATTTCGTTTTAAAACCAACTCTAACTCATTGAAGACCCAAAATAAGGCCCAACCCGACCATGAAATATGCTCTATAGTACAGATTCAAGAATCTACAACTTTATGCACTTTACCATTACACTTGAGAAAGGAGCAAGGTTTTGCATCTGTGAACTTGTCTGTGAATGAGGAAATGTGACATCTGGTTGTTGGGTGTTTTCATATGTAAATCCTTGAGAAGATGGAGAAAATGAATATTGATTTCCCTGAGCAGTTTCAGCAGGTGCAGGATTTAAAACCTCTGGTTGTGAAATGGAAGGAGATTCATAAGTTTCAGCACCTACACCAGTTCTATGTACCAAATTTCCATCTGAGGTAGTCGTAAGATGCTCATCCCCATAATAGTCAGAATTTCTGTTATATATATATATATATATATATTAAAAAAAACTATTAGATAACTCTGATAGACCAGAAAATTACAAAGTAAATCATCACAAAAGCCACATACCTTGCATCTGAGGGCTCAACTGTTGAAGCATCTGTTGTTGCAGATGTCTCCTCCAAGTCACTTTTCAAGGGCCTAGATGCAAATGGACCAGATCCAGAGAAGGCAGCATTTGTTCCAGATCCAAAACTTCCAAAGCTCAGATTCAGGCATTCCGGATTGTGATGTTGTAGGTGATTTGGAATTACTACAGAAGGATGGTCCTCCTCTGATTCTGATCCCTGATCATCCTTTTGTAAATTTAGCTGCTCCAAGTTTGCAGCCACTGATGAAATCCGATCTTCAGCTGACAGGCAGAAATTTAGAATTTAAGACTGAGAGACTCTATGCAGGAACAATTCTAATTTATAAACTTCAGATAATAGTATTACAATAACAGGATCCAAATTCACAAACTTTACCATTCCCACATAAGGAGGGGGAGAAACAGAACGAAATGAACAAAACCAGTAAAATAATAATTACTTCAGGTTAATTCATCAAAAAAATATTACACGAATATCTCCTCATGCTGTTTTCACCTATAATGCTTCTAGATATATCCTAAATGTATTTGTTTAACATCAAATATGCATAGAAAAAGGTACATCACAAATGAAAATTAAGTAACTTCATACCACATCCATCTAGTGGTACTAGCACTCTAATTACACAATAGTTCAAGACTCCCAATTCATACATGCTTCACTCTCAGGTACTACAATTGAATTCTATGGCACACATATATCTTCAAGAGATATAAAGGCAGAACAAGATTACAAGACAATAATAAACATAAAGCATCATGATCACCTTCATTATTACCAAAAGGATGGCTGCGAGATTGGTAAGAACTTAAGTCCTTGTACAAGTTGCCATCAAAAACAGATGCACCTCTAGCATTATCGTCTGATATACTTTTAGCAGATATAGAAGCAGGTTCAACATTGTCTGCATTCTCAACAGGACCATCTTCATCTACATGTTCGTCTAGGTGGGACTCCTGCTGCCAATTAGCTTCATCCAAGCTAGATGAGTTTGCATAGAGATCAGAATTTGCATGCACATCAACAACAGAAGTTACGCTAACAGCTGGATGATGATCAATAGAAGGCCATTCATCATTCTGTGGAACATGGTGGCTTAAAGTAAAGCCTTGATCATTATTTGTCTCTAACACCTTTGGAGCATAACCTTGCAGTGAATGCAAATTGTGATGTGATGCTGCTGGAGGAGCCAAAACATTATGATGATTACCACTATGGATAGAAGAGTTGGGCACAGATGCCTTAGCTTGTGGCCTACCCATCTTAACAATATCAGCCATTGACACTTGGCCTGAGACCCCCATCCATGCAGATTGCAATCCACTATGATGCGATGCTGAAGATAGCCCATCACTCATGCCTATGCCACATATTTTATTATTTTCAGTAGCCACAGAATCACTGCAACAATGTTGAACAATGAGAGATAAGAACAACATCTTGCCTACTTATTAATACCAAAGAGATTGGTGCCCAAGTGCTTGCAGTCACATTTAAAAAGACAGCTAATTGTCTGTGCCACCAAAGATAGCTAGAAGAAGAATAATAGCCATATCCAGCCAATATTAAAAATTAAAAAATGCATATAAAAATTCTGAAAAGCCAATTTTCAAACAATTTCTGCCCAAGATGTTTATTATTCCCTTCCTAGAACTCAAAGTGCATTTAGATTGAAAGTAAAGTACTAAGTAATCCAGACCCAACTGTTTGAGAACACAATAACAGTCAATCTATTGAATTGGAAAAAGTTTGCAAGACTTCGATAAACCAATTTCAACTTAATAAGTTAACACATATGTAAACTGGCAAATGAATATAATTGAGTTTCATATATTACTAACCCATGCAGATGGTTGCATTTAGTTATATATATATATATATATATATATAATATAGGCTTGATTTGCGCATACAATGACCATAAGAATTCCATTAATCAATGTGACATATCTTTGCATTCTAATGGGGTATATTATACATGCAGACTGGTGGAGATATTGCATTGCTTAGTCACAATTTCAAGAAATCCATTTACAGCAATTCCTTACCCTGAATCTTGTAATTACCCTCAAAATTTTTGTTCACCAGAAAATAGTTAATTATATATTTTATCAGATATCAAGTTATTTATACTCTTAAATCAATATAAACAAATAGCACGAACTTCAAAAAAATATGATATGTAAGAGAACCAAAATCTCTCCCTTCACAACCTTTGATATTTATAGAATCCAACAATAACTTTAGGACCAAAGGTTGAAAAGCAACATCACCAAAATACACTAGAGACAGATTGACCACATATGCCTACCACCACAAAAGTGTGCCCTCAATAATAACTTTCATATCCCATTTTACACTTAACAAAAGTACCATATTACAAGAGACATTTCAGCAAAAGCTAAAATAATTGCTTTAATTTGAGCAAAAGACAGACAATGTTGAACTCAAATAAGCTTCAATAACATAAATATGATCAGTAAGCTGCAAGCAGCAGAAAGTAATTTATAAAGCACTGGAAGGTTATGCCAGGATATTTACTTGAAGGCTAGGAACAAAACAGATCATGTACACAATTCAATGTGCATGCATAGCAGAAATTTAGAATGGAATAGTGAAAAGGAGGGAAAGACCAGCTATACATTTTTGACAATAAAAACTGGTAGCATCGTATTGCATATAAAGCCAAAAAAAAAAAAAGTGCAGTGAACATGATTAATGAACACTCTCCTCCCACCCTAAACTCAGATATAAATGAAGGAAAAGACACCTGTGGGATGGTGGTCGCCGGTCAACATTATTCCCTGCCATACCAGATGCAGAAGATGTAGAGCCTCCATAAACATGCGTTCCATTTTCCTTCTTGTGCAAAGGTTTTCCCTGCAGGAGACCAGAATCTGACATCCAAAAAGGAGGGAAATCAGGGGGAAAAAAAGTTGTAGCTGTGGTATGAATTTTAAAGTTTGCAGGAATATTAGACTAAAAGCACAAGACACTGGTAAAAAATAACACCCATCATCCACATACCACTACTACTGACTTGGTTTGTGCCACCACGTCCACCATAACGGTCTGCGCCAATCCTACCACCACGACTAGATGTGTTATTTGTCCCACGAGACCTGGTATCGATTGTGTCCTTATTCTGAAGCAACAAGGCAAGAACGGGTTGAAAAAAGACAAGAAAAATCATACGATATCAAAAATGAGAAAAAACAAACAAACAAATAAATAAACAAGTGAAAGGTAGAAGCGTTAGGATAAACTAAAGTAACTCTTTATATCCATCTGCAAAGGAATAAGCATATATGTAAATTAACCTGCTGACAATTTATACCCATCAATATTCACATAAAAGTATATCACAGAGAAATGAGTAATGCAAACAATATAACCTTCCTCCTGGGAGCCGGGGGAAGCCAAAAGTTAAAAAAAAAAAAAATTGTTGTACATGCTCGTGATAATATAAGCGACTGATCATCAAACCCAAATTAAATTTTAAATAGTGTGAATAAAATGTATGCTTCCCGCATAGACGCACCTCTTTTTTCTTTTCTCGTTTGCTCTTCACCTCATGAAAAGGATCTACACAATTAATAAACTTAAGATTAGAAATTAAGACATTCAACTACTGTATGCAATGATATCTCACCAGCTTTCTGACCACTATATCTCTAATTTATTATCTACAAAATAAAAGATTACATCTCTTGATATAACAAAGAAACCTAGTTGGTATCTATGACAACAAGACTCAAGAGAAGCTCTAAATCAATTATTTGTCACGTTAATTTATTTCTATTCAATTATTATTTTGCCAGATAGGGATCAAACGGATGCCACTGAACACTGAGACTAGTTTTAAATGCCTTTGCCCCAACTGAGAGAGAGAGAGGGATTAAAAATTATAGTTTAATCAAAGACAACGTATAGGAACAAACGTAGAAAGATATAAAGAAAGTAGGGCGAGTAGCAAAGCAAGTAACATGAAATCCAACCAACAACCGAAGAGTTAAAGTTCGACCTGCATAGCTCCAGTAAACTCAACAATGAAAAGCATATCATGTAAACAAAAACTACAGAAAGCAAAGCTTTTGAATTTCTTGAGCCCATATACAATCCACTCGAGTAGCTCTTAAACAGTAGTTGAGCCAAGTCCGAGACAAATTTCTCGTCGCCCAGAATGCACCATAAGAAACGCTTAACATTAGATGATCATCTAGGCGGCAAACGATAACTTAACAAAAAATCAATCTCCAACACAAATAAAGAGTATAAACCGTTGATGAGAGAACCTTGGGAGAGGAGGCGACTAACAGCTTCGTTGGGGTCCATGTTACACTCTTTAAGCATAGCATAGATCTCATGCTCAGGGAAATTATGGACAATCTCCTTCAAGCTCTGCACCATCTTCCTCGACGCCGCTGGAATCCCCGAAATCCCATTGCTGCCTTTGCCATTGTTGCCTCCTCCTTTGCTACTCATCCTCTGCTCCACCTTTCCCTCTCCCGTCTATATGTTCCCCTGAACAAACCCAGATCTTTCGACGCCCCAGAGGGCTCGCTCACTTCGTTGCTTGCTAGGGTTCCGCCGCGCGAAGAAGAAGAACAAAGATATCTCTGTCTCTCTAGCTCTTTCTCGCTTTGCCCCGAAAAACCCCTTCGCACTCTCTCCCTCCTTTTCTCTCCGTACGCCAAAATTTTTTAATTTGTTTTTTCTGCGAATAACCATAATTTTGTTAGAAACTGCCTCTCCCTCTTCCGTTCAATCATTTGCGCTCTATTGACCATTCTTCACCGTGAGAGAGACGTTCTTCTGTGTAATTATCTTGACAAAATTTTATGTAAATTTTTTTATATTTTCTATAAATAATGATATATTTATCTAAACTCCACTCACAAATCACTATTTTTCCTGTCAATTTTAAAAATAATCTATTAAAATTAGTGCTTATAAATTCCTGTAGGTTAATATCCAACTTTGTTTTAATTAGATAATTTCTATGATATTTATTTTGTACATTTAGTTATTTTTATTTTGAAAATAAATTGTACAGGCTTTTTTAAATTGTGTTAAAATTATACAAAATTTTTATTTATTTTTAAAATATATATAAATCTTTCTTAAAATAAAAGTTGTCTAGTATTTTACTTTAATTTTAAAATTTTTAATTAAAATATCTTCTATTTAAATTTTTTAAAATTTTAGTTAAAAATTTTAAAATTATACTAAACTATAAGATAATCTTTATTTAGGAGAAGGTTTGTACATTCTGTAAAAATAATAAAAATTATATAATTTTGGTAAAATTTAAAAAATGTGCATAATTTATTTTTATTTTAATAGGTTGGGAGGAAAAGCCTCTTTTGCTCTTGTATAAGGTTTTTTTTTGTTCATTTGAGCAAGTTTTCTTTACCATCTTAGACCATAAGCCTGGTGCACCAATCACTTTTACCACTATTATTATTATTATTATCATTATTATTATTATTGATGACTGATCTGATTTTTCCTAATCATCAAGGATTGTCATAAAATTGCTAACAAATTTACGAATCATCCAATACGTTACAAAAGATCAGGAGCAAATATTCTTGTTCATTTTCATTTGGATTATCTTAATATTTATTTTTGATAAAGCATGTTTAAGTTTAACAATTAAATACTTATTTGGAATGTTCGGGTAGAAATGTTGGGATTAACATTAAAAAAAATTATTTTCTTAAATATATACAATCAATATAAAAGACATATCTTTATAATTGTTTAAGAAAAAAATTAATTACATTTAACGTACAAATTAACTTAAAAATATCTTATCCTATAACCCAAAAAAAAACTTAATATAGACATAAGGCCACACAGTATAAGAAAAATATTAGCATAAATCAATAACTCCACATTGAATAACAAGGCGTAAAAGATTTCTCAATGTTTAATGAATATTTTTTATTTTTAATGTATCTGTTATATACAAATACATAAAACGGAAGGATCATACTAGTATTATGGTTTAATATAATCACAGTTAAATCATGGTTTATTATGGTTTTATATATTATGTTTTCTTCAACTTCACACTCTTATGATGCAAATTTCTCTCTTTTTGATAGAGAAACCAACCTAGACACACACATGTTTGTAAGGCCATTTTCTATTCCTTAAGATATTTCCCTCACTAGAATTATCAAGCCAATATTTTAAGCAAAAGAAGTGATTAATTGACACACTTAAAATACAACGGCCCAAAATCATGTTTTTCATAAAATTGATTCTAAACTTGAAAACTTGACAAGATAAACTACATAGGTACATGTGCGGATTAATGGTCTTTTTCACCCAAGTCCAACAATTGTATTATAAACTTCATCAATAGATAGTTAAATTGAATATAAAACTAAAAATATTTATCGCAACAAGATATGTTGACCCAATATTTTTAAAAAAAGAGTAAGAAATTTGAGAACTGAAATCTCAACTCAACCAAATTAAAGTAAACAAGGCAAGAAACTAAACCAAAAATATTTAACACTCCCATTCCATCTCTTATACATTGCTCCATGTTACCTATATGACCTTCCATACTCATCATACCCACTACAAGTTGGTTACAAAAAGTATTTTAAAATGACACATGAGATACTTAGAAAAGCAAATGTTAAAACTCAATTTTAATCCACACTTAAAATTCTATGTCCAAAAACCTTTAGACTATAAACAAGACCACCACACTTTGGACCATCACCTTTGTAGACCAAACCTTTTAAAAGCCATCCTAAAAAACCTTTGAAGATATGAACTCCTCTAACTTTACCTTTAAAAACACAATCTTCACCCTTTGATAACAAAGGCAAAGAACCAATGAACTCATATAACCAATAAAACCTAAACATTATTGCCTTTACTTAAAGTATACAACATTATGCCTTTAGTGAAACCTTTTATGAGGACACTAAGAGTGTTGACCTTGATATGAGCTCAAAAAATTCTAACAATATTGCCGACATCTCTGCTCTTTATATGGCCACCTCACATCCTCCAGGTCTAGTAAAATCATTTGTTGAAGAACTTGATGATTATATTTGGACAACCCAATGTTTAATACAGGCCTAAATATGGAGCATGATTCACTCTTGATGATATTTCTCTAAATAAATGACAAGATAAGTTATATGAGTTTAGAGCATGGATTGATTTACAAATGACCAAACTGAAAGCAACTCTGTTTGTTATCTTGATAAAGTTTGTTTCTTGACAGAGTTTCTTTTAAGGAAGCAAAAATTCTCCAAGAATGGTTTTAAAACCTAAGAAAATAGAGATAGATACAAGTTACTCAAGTCCCTAATGCATCTACAATTCTTGGTAGAATTCATAAAGAATTCATTGGTAACTTCCACTTCATTGATAAAAAGAAAAAGGAAGAATACTTTGAAATGAAGTATTGTTCTCTCAACCAAAAAAAAAACATTGATTTGCATTTTCAAAAGAAGTTTGAAAGGTATTACATTTTGAATAAAAGTGTCAAAAGTACCTTTATAACCTCACTTCTTGATGAATTATAGCTAGAACTTCAAAGGTTTATGTTTTCTCTCTGCAAAGAAATGTCAAAAATTTCTTTAGGAGAAAGTTATCAATTAGCTTTGTCAACCCTTGAAAAGCTTTGCAAATAATAAAAGATGATTAGTTTAATGTTTGATTGAAAAATGACTCTCTATAAGGTATGTAAAAAGTCACATCTTATAATCAAATGCAATGACAAAAGCAATTATTGATGCTTTATTAAAAAAAATATCATTGTCCTAATGTTCACTTTAGAGAAGGTAAAAGATAGAAGTGAAAAAAATGTAAGAAGCCTATCAGATGTTATAGATAAAGAACATCTAAATTCATAAAAGAAAGATACTTCTTACATTTGTGAAAAAAAAGGCTAATTAACTAAGCAATGCCTTAACACATCTAAGAAAGTCATTAAACTTGTATAGTAGCTTCAGCATAGTATTCTATTCCAAAATGATGATGAGATAAAATATTTATTCTCAAAGTAAAAAGATGGTGATCAAGATACAGTTTTTGCCTTGCCAGCAATAAAAGAATGAGAGACATCTGACATTAGCTTAAACAATTTTAGTGGTATAAAAAGTTATTTCTCACACCAACATAGTTATCTTGTCCAAACCATGCCACCAAATGAAAAAGATAGAACCTCCTCTTCCATATATTAAAATGCATTTCATACAAAGCAAATACCGTAAATCGATCCTTGTAATTGCCTATATGAACAAAGGAGTTTCAAAGACTCTAATAAATCTTATTATTCTCTCTTTAAAGGTGTGGAAATCTCATACAAAATACTTTAATGCAACAAATAGAAAAAATATATAGGTCTACCTTATTATAGGAAAAAAGATTGGCATCAAACTCTTTTTTTTTATTGCATTATTTGCCCAAAAGTCTTAGCCAATAACCTCTCTAACAAAGATATTTTTATAGGCATAAATATATATTGTCAAGCAAAAAAACTTTAGATACTTTCCAGAGCAATTAAATTCAAACAATATTTTACTTCTTATGCTGATGCTCTTAAATTGTTTGAATTACAACAAGTTTCTTTTAGGCATAAAGATGTCAGATATTAGCTCATGGAATACTATCTAAAAGTCACGATCAATTCAAACATACTGCACTATTATGGAAAAATGAAGAATTTTATATCGAGTAACCTTTTAAGAAAAATGAGGTTATAAATCCAACAAGGGGCTTACATGTTGAAATAAATCTAGAAAATTTGGCACTAGTAAAAGAAGAATGTGCGTCATCACTAAAGCAAAACCTCATTGAACCAACTAAGTCTGATTAGGCATGCCAAAATTTTTATGTCGAAAAAAAATCTCATTAAAAAGAAGAAAAAAGATGTTAGTGATTAATTAATTATAAGCTTGTTAACATGTTCTTACAAGATGAAAAGTGTCTTCTTCCTAAGATTAGTTAGTAGACAACACTTCTTAGAAAAGAAGCAATTATTTTTTAAAAATTTGACTTAAAAGCTGAACTATAACAGTCAAGCATTAATTCTTAAGAAAGATGTAAGGTGACATTTTGCATTCTAAGTGCTCAGTACCAATGGACAGTGATGACTTTTGGATTAATTGTAGCTTAATTCTTATTCCAAAAAGCAATGACTATAATTTGTAAGTTTACACTCCATAGTACATTCATCCTTATCGATGACATAGTCCTCTTTTCAAAAAAAATGAGGAAGATCATAAAAGGCTCTTATAATAGTTTTTGAATATTACAAAAAAGCTATGGGATTATATTTGTAGCCTAAAAAAATCAATTAAGTCAAACGCAACTAAAGTTTTTTAGTATGCAGATTTTGAATGGACATTACCAACTAGATCCATATATAACCCAAGAGCTATTAAAACTCTCCAATTAAAACTTCATCACTAAACAAATCCAACTATTCCTTAAGATTGTTAATTTTATGAGAAAACATTCCACATGTCTTAAATTATATAAATTAGCTGTCCAAACTTCTAAAAAGAAAATCCTTCCATCTTTAGGGCAAGACTAAACAACAACAATGAAATATCTCAAAAAATTAATGTAGAATCCTTTACCGTTTAAGATATCAAGTAAAGAAAAAAAAATATTGTAGATAGATACTAGTGATGATTATTGGGGGATAATTCTTATCAAAAAAATTGATGGAAGACATTACTATAATAGACATACTAATAGATAATACAAAAACTTAAAAAAAACATTATTATACCATTTATAATGAGAAACTCGCTCTAAAAAAAAAAAGATTATCATTATATGCCTCTTTTCTAAACCTAATATGGTTAACCTCATTACACCCAAAAAGCCTATCTTACTCATTTTCATAGCTTGCCATGCCCTATAATGCACTATTCTCCACCCATCTACCCTTATAACTCGTCAGAAAAAAGAATTTTCATTATGTTCAAAAGTCGTTTTTACATTAATAGAAGTCAAAAGCCTGACATAAATATCTTTGTTTCATTATCTCTATCCCTATCTCAAGAGATCCTCTATTTCGGCATATCCATCTTATTTCAATACTAAAATCCCTTATCTCATCCTTTTTATGATTAAGACCTTAAAAACTATAAAATAAGTATTCTAGTACTTATAGGTTTCACTATCCTCTACTTGGGAGCCATTGAACTTTCACCATTAATAGCTTTTGATTTCTTTTGTCAAGAGAAAAATAAATGTTCCAATTTATGGAATTTGTTAGAATGGTTATCTCCTCTCACTTGGTGGCCTAATATACTTCACAAGGTTATCCTTAACTATCATTTATGAAAGATCTCATTGAAAGACCAAAAGGCTAGTCGAATTTTCATTTTACACAAGTCATATTACACAAGATGGAACAATCTACTCTACACTCAAAATAGAGTATATCTCTGGCACACTTTCACTAATTGGCTAGCACAACAAACTCAAGTATTAAAACACTTTAAAATGTTTCTTTATGATTTAAACAATTATTCTACTCATGCCTATATAGTCTTTTACACCTCACTTAGATCATATCCTTGAGAGTTTATGTCAGGATAACTAAGAATGCCAAAAGTAGAATAACCCAATGAAGTCACTTAGATTAGACCCAACAAGCTCAATATCCTTTAAGGTTCTAGCTCCATAGCTCAAGCCCAATACAAATACAAGATTCCTAATATCTATATGACTATGACCTAGTCAAAGTATACTAATGGCTTAAAAAAAACTTTGGCAGAAAAGAATCCTATACTAATAATTCAAATGAAGATCCTAACTCATTTCTCTCTCACGAACCAATAAAGAAAGGATATGCTTTGCCCCAAGGTTAACTATATTATTATATTATTGTCACATATGTTTGTACTATGTTACATATTTACTGATATGCTACACTTTGTTAAAGTTGCCACTATAGCAGTTCATCCTTGTGTTTTGTTTCATTTAAAGCTATTTATCTGTTTGTTTCTATCTCTGGCTATAAATCTAAGGCCCCTCTCAGTTTGTAACCAATCTTTGAATGATAAATAAAATTCATAATGTATTTTCTCATGAGTTATCTTTAGAAGCCTTCTTTCTTCTAAAATCTTTCTCTTCTTCTTTCCCTATGGTTATCTACTAAAGATACTAGTATGCTCTGTAAGTGCATTTTTAAGGATCTCATATATAAAAAAAATATTAATATGAATGATCCATTGTTTTGTGGTTTGTAGCACATGGACAGTAAGTTTTAAATGGGAATTTAAGTTTTACCATATTTCCAATATGGATTAGTTCAAGAAAGTTTGTAAGAAAATCAAAGACGTCCTCAATCCTAAGGAGTCTAAAAACCAGTATTGCTTAGAGGAAAGGTTATTGAATGTCTTGACATACTAAAATAAAAAGAGTTTTCTTACGATTCCTAAAAACATGATTGAGCTCTATGCTTTTGCATAGAAAGTGTGGCAAGTTTAATATGCCAACAAACTTAAATTTCCCTAAGTGTATATGTGCTCTAAGACCTTATTTTATTTTTTATGCCTCACCCACTATTGACCTTCCATCAATAATTTACTTTTATATTAGAGCCTTAAGTTCATGATAATCAAGAAGAAAGAAAGTTAGAAAGAGAGTAAAAAAACTTTCTTTAACAATCTTTATTTATTTTAGAAAACTTAGATTCAAAACCTATGTATATATCTTCTTTTAGATTTGAAACCTATTCATTTATCTTTTTCTCTGACCTTATTTAGATCTATTCCCCCTTCTTGTATATATCGTGTAGCTAAAAAGATAGATAATCAAGTAGAAATTAGTCATTTTTCTAACAAATCTCATATATAAAAAATTATAACTCCCATCCTTAATTCATATGAAATATATCATCTTAATAGATCTGTCACCTAGTCCATCAACAAACTCATTTCTCTTAAAAAATTGCCAGTAAAAGAAATAATTCAAGATACTAAGTTAAATCAGTATAGATTATAGTCTACTATAACTGAACAATATGTTACTCTTGAAATACCTACAAATCTGATTTCAAGTTGGGATTGCCAAAGTTATATTCATCTTTATGTAGGTGCTATCAAATTGACACTTATATTTCATGGTAAAAAAAATATTGCCAAATTAGCAAGAGTATCTCTTTTTGACATTACTCACACTTCATTTTATAATGTTTTTAATTAAAACCGTGCTTGTTACCTTAAACAGAGGAAGCACAATATTGACTATTGTACAAAACTTTAACATCAACCTCCAAGATCCAACCTTGTTTACTAGACTAAAGGTTGTATAGATAATTAGAGTTGAACAAGCTCTTAAAGCAATCTTTGTGACCTTGTACCATTATATGATTTATAAACTCCAAAATCATGCTTTAGATTTGTAGTTTCCCAACTCCACAAATAATGCTCTTTACATGATATCTAACATATTTGACATTCCCATGATTATTTAGATTCTTAAGTAGAATTGTTGAAAATATATTTTATAGTTTATGCCTTTAAAATGAATTACCAACTATGAAAAGGATTTTTTTCTTTTTGATTGCACCTAATAAGCTATTAAAATAATAAAATAGTGATAAATGAACAAGGTAAAAGATAGCTTTCTCAATAATAAATTCCTTATACATATGGAATAACTATAAGTTGTTGACCTTCACATGAAGTATGAGGTAGATAGTCAATAATTGTTGACTAATAAGTTGAATGATTTTTAGATTGGATAATCATTATAAAAGGATCAACGTAAGAAAATAATAAAACTAATTAAAAGGTATGGGTAATATTTCAAATAATGTTCTCATTAATGTTTTGATCAATTTGATAAAGGCCATTATTTAAAGTACATATCCTAACCTTATAGAAAATCTAGATGACCTAAATTACTTAAAAAAAGAAGAAGATAAAGCTATGCTCATTCTAATATATTAAATGTTAACAAATGAGTACATACTTTCTATTATCCTTGGAGAAGATAAAATATACTTGAGTTTACATAAAGTTTGTGAGGTAGATCTAAATGTCAACAATATCAATGATTTGTACACATCAAAATTCTTAAATGGCATGAGGATGTTAGGCATCTCAAATCATGAGTGTTGAAGTTGGGAGTGAGTGTTTCTGTGATGTTGCAAAATATAAATAAAATCTTTGAGGTTGTGAAAAGGTGTAGGTTAATTTTTAATTAATTAGAATAGCACATATTGTAAGCAAAAGTTATCTTATGAAGTAACATTAAGATCATCATTCCTAAGATGGTAATAACACCTCTAGATGTTATATTGCCTTTTAAACTTCCTAGAAGACAATTATCTTTAGCAATATATTTTGTTGTAACTATAAACAAAAACTAAGATCAATTTCTTTTGTATATGGTATTTATATTTGCCTATCCCACTAATCATGAGCGGGCAATTATATGTCACCCTTTTAAGAGTATAAAGTAAGATTCTTGTTCTTGATACCAACATCAAGTTTTGAAGAGTACCTTCAATATCATATAAGAAGTATTTAACAAAAAATGTTAGGTTATTAACTCTACAACCTTTCTACTTATGCTTCCTAATAATTAAAATTAATTACTATTTTTTAAAATTTGGTATTACTATACTAATTAATTATATGAATTAATTTTATATATCAAAATACAAACATCTTTATTATTTAAGATCTCTACACAATAACAGTGTACAAAAGTATTTTAATGTTATTTTCCTCTTTTGTGAATAACTATATCAATTTCATTACAATTATTAAGTATCATATATATATATATGTTATAGCTAACTAATTACTATTATTTTCAAATATAACATTAGTATACTAATTAATTTTATTTCTCAAATTATATTCATCTTTACCATGTTAGATCCTTAATCAAAGATTATAGATAGAAATGTTTTAATGTTTTCATTTATAGGGATTTCAACATACTACTTCATTTAAACAATTATTGGCCCAAATCCATACTTTCCATTCTTGTATTCTCATATATTTATTTATTTTTTCTTTAAAAGGATGTGTTCATTTCTGTACACACACACAGATATAGATATATATATATTTAAATGACACAGGTCACGCTGACCCACATTTCTTTATTTATTTATTTTTTTGGACACAAGACATGTCCTGCATCTTTTTTTTTAATAATTTAAATCTTGTTTTAATTTGAAATACCTGAAGACAAAAGGGAGAGGTGAGCAAAGATAGTTTGTATTTCCTTTTATTTATTTTTATTGATATAATAATTTTTCTTTGATTTTATTAATTGTTAAATTTTTAAAACTTTTTGCATGTTAATTAAAATCTTACAGTTTCATGTCAATAACACTTTGAATTATAATTGCTCATTTTGATTTCTACATTAGGATTTATATACAAGAACATATATAAAATAATTTAATATTATTTTTTTAAAATGATATATTATAATTTCATTAATTAATTTTACTTTCAGATTTAAAATTTAAATTGCACCTAATTCTTGTTAGTTTTTTCCTACACCATTAATTTTAGTTCATTTCAAACATCAACAAACATGGATATGTCATTTTAAAAAAAGAAAAGTACTATATTATGTGGACAAAAAAGTTAGCAAACTTTGAGAAATAAGAAATAAAAAAATGTTCATTAATTATATATTCTGAAATTAAAATAGAAAATGAGACACATGGTTATGATTACTTTTTTGATAACATATGTTTTTAGTCAACTTCGAACATGGACAAAAAATCATTGATGTTTATAGTAGTATAGTCAAAATTAAAAATTCCGAAATATTTTTTCAACAAGATGGTGTAAACATAAGGGGTTTTGATCATACTACTGCAAATATCAAGGATTTGTTGTTCACGTTCAGAATTGACTAAAAACATATCTTGTCCAAAAAAATATTCATAACCATGTCTCTCTTTTTCTATTTGAATTTTAGAATATATGATTAACCAACATTGTTTTATTTTTCATTTATCAAAGTTTGCTAATTTTTTTGTCCACATAATTTAATTTTGTTATTTTGTAAATGATATATCCAAGCTTGTTGATGTTCGAAATAGACTAAAGTTATATCTTGTCAAAAAAATTGTGTAGGAAAAAACAAACAAGAATTAAGTGTAATTTGAATTTAAAATCTGAAAATAAAAATTAAGATAATAACAAATGAAATTATAATACGTTATTTAAAAAAATATTAAATTATTTTTATACATGTTTCTATATACAAATCCTAATGTAGGAATCAAAATGAGTAACAGTAATAACTTAAAGTGTTATTCACATGAAATTGTAAAATTTTAATTAACACATAAAAGATATAAAAAATTAAAAATTAATAAAATCAAAATAAAATTAATTATATTAATTTAAAAAATTAAAATAACTAAATAAAAGAGGACTTGGTTGCCTTTTGCCTTCAATTGGAGGCAATTGACATAACATAAAAATAATAAATTATAATTTTTTCTGAATTTTATTTAAATTGTATAAATCTCTATTTTATTTTTAAAATATACATTTTAGTTTATGCTTTTTTTAAATTTAAATATCATCCATTAAAAAAATGTAATAGGGCAATGGAATGTATTTTAATAAAAAAAATTTTAAAATTGAACCAAATTATAATATAACTTGTTGTTTTAAAGGTAATTTGTGTATATTTTAAAAATAAAAAGAATATTTATATAATTTTGATATATTTCATGAGAAGTGAGACTTCAAATTAAATATATAAAAAATAACAATGACAGCTACAAATTTGGGTTAATAATTATTTTAAATGGAACATTACAGTTAAAATCCCCTTTTTAATAAATAGTTGTGCCCATTTTATTTCAATTATTAAGCATGGTGTAATTTTCTTTTAATCTAAAGAAATATTAGATCTAGTATATTTTTATTGTCATATTGTTGCTCTCTCATAAGTCTTGGACTACATGCGTGCCATATCGTTAAATTATAACCTAAAGAGACTGTATTTATGGCGTGTTTGGTTGGCCGAGTGAAACATAAAGAAAAAGGGATTTTGCCAGCAAAGTGTGTTTTGTCCATGATCTGCAAAGCACATCAAGAATGTTGAATAGAAAGTAGTTTTGTCCAAGTAGCCCGCGTATGGTAGAAACTTTTGGAGCCAAAATGAGTCATTTTTTGCCCTTCCTTTTCTTCATTGAAGGAACCCTACTATACCCTTGAATCAGAGACCAACTCAAGAATCAGAGACCAACTCAAGACACACTTGACTTGGTCTGAGGAAGATCACCATTGTTTGGACTAACTGCAGATTGGACGTCGGTGCTGTGTCTCCTATCACCATTGAAGGTTCATCCTTTCGCAATGAGCCTATCGGCCAGAAGTTCTTGTAGATGCTGCAAACCCACGACAACAAAGAACCCCCAAATTTGGGTTATTTTCTCGACCTAGAATAAATGAAAAGCAATATTCTTTTTTCTTTAAAATTTTGTAAAGCGCATTTTTATCATTTTCTTCATCCTATCTCCACATTTTTATATTATTTTCAAACAATTAAACATGTATAAGTAAAAATATTTTATTTTTTCCATGTCATATTAAATATAAAATAATTCATTCATTTTATTTCATTATTCTCTTTACAATTCCAGATAATTTTGTAATCTTATAGGTCTTTAGTTTTCCCTTCCATTCTTTTTTCCTTTTAAATCGGAGGGAAGGATGAATTTTAGAGCGGAATTGATTTTGGGAAAATTTTATTTTTAACAATTTCTAATTTATAAAATGCAAGAGTCACTCGTCTGTCACCCCTTCAGTCGATCCACCAGAAGAGATGAGTGCCCGGCTCACAATCCCCGCGCCGTTGCTGGCGGCGAGACCTCAACTTCTCTGCAATTCAAGAGTCAATTGCATCAGTTGGGTCGACAGGACTTTGGTTGGAGCTTTTTCCGGTGTTCTCTCATTTGGACTCTTGGTCTCCTTGCCTTCGGCCATTGCGCTTGAAACTCCTTTCCTTCGAACTCCGATTTCTCCTCCTCCCCCTCCTCTTCATTCTTCTGAAATTTGTCGTGAAGTTGAGCAAGAAGAGAGGGCTGATACTGGTCGGGAGGTGGTGACTAATGAGGGAATTGTCAAGGAAGCTTGGCAGATTGTCAATGATAGCTTTCTTGATGCCGGTGGCCGTCGCTGGTCGCAGGAGAGTTGGCAGGTAACATGACGCACGTCACAATTTGGCAGCTTATTGAATTCTAACCATAGACCGCCTCGCATCCCTTGCATCATATGTCTGCAGAATTAGTCGAGGGCTCAATTTTTATGGTGGAGCTTGCCAACTTCCTAATATTTATTGGTTTAAAAGAAATGGGTATGCTTGGGTGGTTTAGCTCTTCTTTGCTGGCTGATTGTTTTTGTATTTGATAGTTTTAATTTTTCCCACGTCAAAATTGTGCAGCATTTAACCACAGACTAATTTTATTTTAAATTTTCATTGTGGCTTTTGGGCCCATTACTATGCCAAACAAGTCGGTGGCTTTGCTGAACACCATTAATTTGTTAATATCTGGTACTGGATGATGGCTGATGCAAATAGCATTTTATGCTTCCAGCAAAAGAGGGAAGATATTTTGAGCAATTCCATCCAGACGAGATCAAAGGCTCACCAGATAATCAAGAGAATGCTGGCCAGCTTGGGTGATCCTTATACGCGATTTCTTTCCCCTGAGGAGGTAATTGATTCTTCAATTTTTCTGGTCCTTTTATGTGGACGATGTTCTTCTATAGTTAGTTATGTATTCCTACTTCTAGCCACCAGTCACATTACATTAATTATAATGATTGCATGCTTTACTGTGTTTTTTGCATAACACTTCAATGCATATTAAATTTTTAGAAGAAGGAACTTATATGCATACTCACCCACAAACAGGGACAGACGTATCTTAGGATTAATTATTAGGTGGGGGTGTGCGGAAATTTGAGGAAAAAAAAATTACATGCTCATGTATAAAAAAATAGGTATTGATCTAATAATTGGCTACACCAGCAGTACCCAAGGTAGCTCCTCTTTGATGTAAAAAGATGCAATGCATATATATTGTTGTTAGGTCAAGTTTTCACTCATCCAATGTATTTAAGCAGTGCCTTGGGTGCTCTTGCAATGAATTTTTTCCCTTTACCAAGAAAAATAATTGTTCTTGGCCAAGGAAAAAAAAGGAATAATATATATTGTTTTCTTTTTTAGTAATGCAATCCCAGTACATTGACCCATGCTGTGTACCCAATTCAAAACCAGGAGGAAGGGGATTAGATATCCTTACTTTTATATAAATTACTTGTGCCGAGGTTAAAAGGTAGGAGAGGAGAATGTGTAAAAACTAACCACTAAAACTAGTGAAAATTAGAAAAAGCTCGGGACTGCCATGCAGATTTACATAACAATGCAGCCAACACTTGCCTAGGGAGCACATTAAGCCTCTGCCAGTGGTTGTGTTTTTTTTTTTTTGTTGGTTTGGGGGGGGGGGGGGGGGATGGGGCGATCCTTCCATGCCTTCAAACACATGTATGCTTACGTGCATGAAAAGTTCAAATTGCTGCTGTTCAAACAGATGCATTCTTGCAATACACGCATTACTATTAAGATAAATTATTCTCTCCTTCCCTAAGCCCATATTAGGCGATCCTTCCATTTGTTTTAAAAATATATACTTAACTCTTGAAACTAAAATATAACCAAAACACCTTCAAAAACAATTTTGATTTCTTTTATTAAAAAAATAAGGTTGAAAAAATATTTTTAAACTTTTATTTTAATATTTATTTTGTGTTGAAAACTATAAATTTAATTTATTCTAAAACTTTATTAAATTTACAACAATGCTTGTGTTTATTATAATATATTTAATTCAAATGTTATTCTTGAAATTAAATTATTATCTATAAATTAGTTAAATTCAAAAAATTATTTTATGAATAGGTTCTTTGCTTTTAATAATTTTTTTATCAAATAATTTCACAATTTGCTAAAATTAGACAATTGACTATTTTATATTGGCCAAATATATATTCAATGCTTATTATATTATATAAATAATAGATACAGGGTTGTTTTGGTCAAAATAAATATAATTGACTAATTGTTGCTTATCTTTAGAGGTAAATGTAACATATCTTTTGGTTTTATGGGAAGGGAGTGTATATTTTTATAAAAGGGAGAGGACACGTAATTTAGATACCTCTGGAAAAAAGGGAAACTATTTTATCCTTACGATTATCTATTAATATTCTCGTCACAGGAACAATTATGACTCTGCTTTATTACATGAATAATGTCACATACATACACCTGAAGTTTCTTCTGAAGTGCTTTTCACAATTCTTATTTAATGGCATATGGACTTCTTTATTGTTAAAAGTTCTCCAAGATGGCGAGGTATGACATGACTGGTATTGGAATAAACCTTAGGGAAGTTCCAGATGAAAATGGAGTCATCAGAATGAAGGTGCTAGGAATTATACTGGATGGCCCTGCTCATTCTGCTGGTGTGAGACAGGTAGGCAAAAGCAATTCTACAGATTGAATGCACTAATATCATTTCAAATTTAAACTTATCTGTAATGAATTTTTGTTTGCGAATTGATCCTTGATGTTATTGTGATGCTAGAACTCATTCCCTGGCCTTAACCGCATTATAATTTAAAAATGATTGTGCTGTAAAGATTTTGTTTTTTATTTTTATTTTTATTTTTTGTCTTTTCTTATTCTCAGTTCCTTGCTCTTCCTCTTTCATTACTAAAATTTCTATCCATGAAAACAAATGCATGAAGTGGATCATGCTATGTATAATAGTTGTTACATAACCAATCTCTCTTATGCATCTTTACGAATTGGCTCTAATTTTTTTTTTCTCTTTTCCACCATTTGGAATAGCTCCTGTACCCGTTTATTATTTATCAGCATGACTTGTTTACTGCCTTTGTTTATTTCATCTGGAATTATCAAACAATGTACATTCAAAAAATTGATGTGTATAATAATTAGTTGGTTTTTTCCTCTCATTTTTTCTTTTTTTGGCTAGGGAGATGAAGTGTTAGCTGTTAATGGAGCTAAGGTTCAGGGGAAATCAGCATTTGAAGTTTCATCCTTGTTGCAAGGCCCTAATGAAACGTCTGTGACTATTCAGGTTGTGAATTGTGATTCCAAAATCATGTGCTCTAGGATTTGTTTGCATTTGTTACAATGTTGAAGTTTGAGAAATTATTATTACTAATAGGTCAAGCATGGCAACTGTGGGCCTGTTGAATCAATAGAAGTACAGCGGCAACTTGTCGCTCGAACACCAGTCTTTTATCGGCTGGAACAAGCAGACAGTGGTGCTACTCCTGCTGGGTACATTCATCTTAAAGAGTTCAATGCGTTAGCCAGGAAAGATTTAGTCATTGGTCAGTTTTAGTTGACCCTTATAATATTGGTGCTTTCTTAATCAGAACATGTTATCTTCTCTGGTTCCAAATATTTTAGTGTGTGAAAAAGTTGGCATGCATCTCTTTCCTCACTATTACTTAGTTACTCTCATTGTTGCTATGATATCAATTCTTGAATCCAGGTTATTAACCACATATGAAGTTTTGATAATATAAAAATGTGTGTGGAACTTGAAAAGGATGGAAGCATGGATACCCAATGCTATATCACATTCTGTTCTATGCTCTTATGAACTTTGAGTAGGCAACTAATCAAAGACTACAATTTGCAGTTTCTTTTGTATGCAAGATTCTATGTACCTTGTGTGCGTTACTCATGCCATGTCAAATACTATATAATAAATTTTCAAATAGCATTGAATAGAAAGGGAATGACTCATTGGATCCTTTTTATTTTTTTATTGTTATTTTTAATTGTTCATGGTATTTCTACTTCTGGAGTTTCTTGTTGTGTATCATCTTATATTACACCAGAGTGAATAATGAATTTTGCAGCAATGAAGCGACTTCAAGATATGGGCGCCTCATATTTCATTTTGGATCTTAGAGATAATCTTGGTGGGCTAGTACAGGTTTCTTTTCCATATATACCTTTTTGGTGGTAAATTTGAGTAAATGTTAATTGATCATTGTGTTTTATGAACATTCTTTTATTTTGTCTAAAGTATAATGGTCTATGTGGCCTTCCAGGTATCTTGTAGTTCTTGCTGTCTTCTTCCATTAAAACATGTGAACAAATTTCCCTGACATCAAGGGGATAAACTTTACTCCTTTCATCTATGATTCTCTTACAAAAGAAAATTCTAATACATGCTATATCCATTATAACTTAGGATGTGTTTGGTAAACCATTTTCTCAAATTCAATGTTATCTTGTATGCTATGGTATGAGATGCCATTATATAAGATACCATGATATTCATGATACATATGTTTGATATGGTGATGAGTGGTATGATATCCTACATCTCTGAGATGTAAGATACTTATATTTGATACTCTTGTTAAGCAATGTTATTTACAACTTGAATTTTCAAATGTATCCTTTAAAGTTTAGATAAATTACATCTTATATCAACCAAAGAAAAATCTTAATATGCTATTTTTAATATTTGTGAACAGAAATATAATTTTAAAAAAAATTATATGTATTTTGTTCCCTCTTCATCCATGTAAAAAATAAATAAATTATATTTTTTTCCGAAATTTTTGTATTATATTTTACATGTTTCTTATAATTTTTTATAAATAAATTTGTTGTGGAGTTAATTACTCCCTCCGGTCCTATTTATAAGAAAATTTGAAGAAATTTTTTTGGTCTCAAAATATAAGAAACATGGTATATTTTTTTATTTCACTAAATAATAAATTTCTTTTTTACCCTTCATTTATTGTTACATCTAATACATTTAACAATGCATAACGTTTTTCCATGCAAAATAAAGATGGGTAAAATAGAAAAAAATTATCAAATTTAAACCTAATTAATGAGTTAAACTAATATTAACTATTTTTCTTAATACTAGTAAAACAGTTTTTTGTTTCTAATAAATAGGACCGGAGTGAGTACTATAGAAGGGCAAGGTAAAATTGGCGATATATAACAAATATTACACATTCTACCTTGTGATGTGAGATGACTGAATATTTTGGTTGTCATAAGATGACACCATTTTGGCTAGGATGTGATATCAAGGTGTCCCCTCAAATGCCACCTTGTTATCACATAACAACATAACAAATACTGTCATCTAATTTTAGTATCTAAGATACTATAGTATGTGAGATGATAGGATCAAGATCCCATGACGCCAAATGCCTCCTTGATGGTTCCCATAACATAATAATGTAGTTAACATATATAAATAGACTATTTTAGTGCATAGCTAACATGGAGGTAGATCAAATGGATTATTAACTTGCTCATCTTTAAGCAGTTTCCTTCTTCGAGAAGACATGTTAAGTAAGAAAAACAAAATATTTACTATTAAGAATTTGAGAGGCATGGGTGACCCTTGTGAACCATATGAAGAGCTCCACAATTGATTTGGAGCTATAATGCTCTCTATCTTATGATCATATGAAATGTTTACCGGTGAGGACACATTGAATTTATATCTACATTGACACTCAAGATAAACATTTTTGCTTATTTTATATTTAGACACCTGCCTTAATTATAAGAAATTTCATCATGAAAATTGCAATTAAGGTATTGCGACATGGTAATAAGAAATTGTATTCTCTTTCAGTAAATAACTATGTACTCCTTTAGTCAGTTGTGCGTCATTAACTAAATATGCTCTGCTTGATGCATGCATTCAAAAAATAATTTTTCTGTGATTTTCAAAGATATCCAATTTGGTTGTTCCTTTTGTTCAATTCAGGCTGGAATTGAAATTGCCAAGCTCTTCCTTGGTGAAGGGGATACGGTATGTCAATTTATGTCAGCATAATGCAGATTGCAGTGATTTTGATTATAATTATTTTTCCTCTTACCTTTATGGTAAAGGCTCTCAGAAAGTACCAAGATTAACTGTCATTTGCCAATTATGAATATGGCAAGTGGACATAACGCCAAATTTTCTCCTAATAATATCTTCATGACAGGTCATCTACACTGTTGGTAGAGATTCCCAGTTCCAAAAGGCTATTGTTGCCGATACTTCACCATTGGTTCAAGCTCCTGTAATTGTATACACTGATCTTCATCTTAAATCAACTTCTAGGAATATCTTTTTCTCCTTTTAGATTTCTCTTTTTTAGGTTTGCCTTAGGGGAAGCAATTGTTCAAGGCATTTTGTAGTCAGTTTTTAAATGGAAACATGGCTTCTTAATTAAACGGATAACTGGTGATATTAGCTGCCCAATTTTTTGGGGTAACAAAGTTTTTGTTTTCAACGTTTAGTAAGGTCTTTTTATGAGTTATGAGTATGTAAGCAACCGAAAAAAAAAGATATATCATGTCTTTGCATTAATAATTTGAATTCTCAATTTTTAGAAATTATGACATGCCTGATGACTTATTGGTTTGTGTCGTTGTAGGTTTTAGTGAATGATAAAACTGCTAGTGCAAGTGAAATAGTGAGCAGTTCAATTTCCTAATCTATCATTGTTTATTCATCTATTCCATCTTATGCTACCATCATACATTGTTATTATTTCAGGTTGCTTCTGCACTGCATGATAACTGTAGAGCTGTTCTTGTTGGACAGCGCACATATGGCAAGGTTTATAAATTTGTTCATCACTGTCAACTGGTTCAAATAACGTGTCTGCGTTGTTTCCATCTGCATTTTTGTATGAGTCCCAAGTCCATTTGAATGCATTTTTACCTGTAAACACTTCTTTAATTTGCGGTGTATATTCTGTTGGGGGGCTGTTGCAAAGATCTTGCCGCTGTTCCATAAGATGGGTTTCTTTTTCTTCTTCTACCTCTTTAACTAAAGGAAAAATAGTTGAAGAAATTTATAGGTTGATGTGGGTATGTTATATTTGTGGGGGCATATTACCTTATGCATGTATAATTATGTGTCATGTAATTGTAACTTCATTTTCATGACTGTTATGCACAATGCCTTTGACAGGGTTTGATCCAATCTGTATTTGAGCTGCATGATGGATCTGGTGTGGTTGTCACAGTTGGCAAGTATGTAACGCCCAATCACAAGGACATAAATGGTAATGGAATAGAGCCTGATTTCCAGAAACTTCCAGGTACGTTCCTCTGCCCCCCCTCTCCCTCCCCCCAAAAAAAGTCAAATGGTAGAATGCCTCTTATAATCTGAATCCATATATGCAGCTTTGGGTGTTGTCAGCGAACGTCTTTCAAAATGCACTATGCTTCGGCAAGGATGAAACAGCTCATTGGTATTCCCATGCAATTTTTTGCTTGTCATTTAATTCATATTTTTTGAAGAAATAGTTGGTTATTAGCTGCCGTGTATTTCCTGATAAGCTCAGGTTTTATTACTAGATTTATGCTTGAGCAGCCTGCCCAGCTGGCACTTAACATACGGTTCGCTTAATGCCCAAAATAAGGGGACAGTGGCACGGTTTGGGATAACTGCATCATTCAAGATCAAACTGGATAGTTGGTGAAAAGAAATGTGTTCAGGAACCGTACAGGAGATTTGAATCCAATAGGCCCCTGCAGAACAGAGGCAGCTTGTAATTATGACTTCGCACGGGAAACTTTGTTTTACAATTTTTTGAACCTTAAAGAACTTGGATCTTCTTTTCCTTCTTGTAAAATTTCCCATTTTTTTCCTCTTGATGAGCGTGTATCATAGCCTTTGGTTAATTGTCTAAAGGCATGGAAATGTGAAAGAACTCACTAACTTATCAAGAGAGTTGAAAAGGAAATGCAAATTCCCCGATCCTGGGTGTTGCATATTATGCTTTTAGGGTTCCTCTATCATGTCAACAAGGCAGCTAATGAGTTAATTGCTCACATGGTATTAGCTAAAAATGGAATTGCTTTTCGTCCCTACTCCTATCTAACAAAGGGAGAGAGAAGGCACTTTGCTTTGCTTCATTGGAATTTTACAGAATATTAGACACTCAGCAAATAGCAATTGTCCGCGGTATGCTTATATGTTGACATGTAACGAAGCAAGCTCAACCTTGTGCATGCGGAACCCATCAAGTTTTGCCCCCGCAGTATATTTCACAGCTCTTCTGATATCTGATTGATGAGCAAATTACAACATATTTTCTGCAGTTAAGATGGGTGTAACGTAAATGGTGGATCAAAATTTATCAAAATGCGTGTTAGTGGACTTTATCACTTAAAATACTATGATGATTTTTTTGTTAAAAAAAATTATTGTACTTGGACTAAGAATTTTGTAGTCATTGAATAAGGATAAGTAGAATTCATATAGAATACTTAAATTCGCAAAGTGATAGATTGAGGGCAGTTAATCCCATTTAATTTTTGCTCACCACATTTGCCAACTCTGCTTATGTGAACTGATGTGACTGTGTAACTGGTGTCTACCCGTTGTCTATTTGTTGGGCTTTTTATGTCATTTTCTGCTGTTTTGTTTAAAATTTATTTAAATCTCTTTTGACCAAAAGCATTATATTCAAAATTTTATACAATATATATAATAGTTTATTTTGTTTTATTTCGTAAATGAAATTCGAAAGTCAAAATACATGATTTCAACTTTTCACTTTTTTTTTTTTTATCATCTGAAACAAAGTTAGAAGCTTGAATTTTGACTTTCACTAATAGACCTTAATAAGCTTGTCACATTACGGACATTAAAGCCAATTAGCCCGTCACTGCCTGTCATAGAAGTGACACAACAGTCGCGATTTTTTTGACCTTGACTATTAGATCATCGGATATGATTCACCTTATATGAAAGAAGAAGATAATTCAAACCCCTTGCCAAAAAGAGAGGAGCTTTTTTCATTTTCATCTGTAGCCTATTTCATTTCTCTCCCCCAATCGCTTATCCATACATACTAACAGGAAGCCGGTCCCTTCCCTTGTTCTATAAAACTAAACTTTCCTTTTGAACTTGTTTTTTATTTGATCATTTTAAGGTAAGTTAAATTAATTTATATCACAAGTAATTTTTTACTAGCATATTTATTGTTTATGTAATCAATTTTTTTGTGTGCTACATTTATTATTTTTATTTATTTTATACATGTTTGTTAGATAAATTATATGTTGGGAGTTAATTTTCATTAAATTTATTTTATTAGCATTTATTTTTCTAAACATATTATCATCTTGCAGTTTGCTATTATGTTTACTTTACTAAAATAAATATGTAAATGCATTTGTATCTATATTGTTTGCATTTATTTTTATTATATTTATTTTGATACTTTATTGATTATTCTTATGTTTGATAATTTTTTTATGTAATAATATTTAAAGTTGCAAAAGAAATAATATTAGAAGCCAAAATTAGACCATTTAAATTTATAATATATATATATATATATATATATGATAAATTATATGTATAGAGTTAATTTTTTGTTAAATTTATTTTATTTGCATTTATTTTTCAAAATATGTTATCATTTTGTAGTTTGATATCATGTTTACTTTACTTAAGAAAATATGTAAATATGTTTTTATTTATATTGATTGTATTTATTTGTTTATTATATTTATTTTGTCATTTTACTAAATATTCTCATATTTACCAAACTTTTTTTATGTAATAATATCTAAAGTTCTGAAAGAAATAATATTAGAGGAAAAAAAAAAGCCATTTAGATTTGTGAGAAATATATATATATATATATATATAAGATAAATTATATGTAGGGAATTAATATTTTTTAAATTTATTTTATTTGCATTTATATCATTTTTATATGTATTAATATTTAAAGTTGTGAAAAAATAATATGAAAGGAAAAAATAGGCCATTCAGATTTATGGGAAAAATATGTTATTACAATAAATATTATTATATTTTGTATGTTTTATATAAATGTTGGAAAATTGAATTAAAAGATATTTATGTATTTTTGCATGTTCTTATTTACAAATTAAAATGTAAGAAAAAAGAATAAACAGTGGGAGTGACATTATGTGCATATATGCGAATAGACAAATATATAATGGTCCATATAACATGACATTTGAGTGCCATAAAGTGAAAGTAATAAAACTTGATTCAAATATCACATTAAAGATATTGAATCAAGTGGTTAGGCAAAAATTATAAATTTTCTCAAATTAGTTTATGTTTGATAGTATATAGATACTGAGCCTTGTTAAATCCACATGGTATTGAGCATGTAACTTAAAAGGCGATTTGGATGTGCAGAAAATGTGACAAGTGAACTTGTAATACCCATCCCAATTGGCTGGTGTCTAATTGTAAGCTTGTATCTTAACTAATCAAGTAGATCTGAATCTCAAATTGCAAATAGCAGAGGAATATGTTGCATGTGTACTATCACCTACTAGTAATATCCATGCTCTAGTTAAATAAGCATCCCTATGTAGTTTCTATATTGAAAATATTCACCCATTTGATCCATAACCAAGTTATGCTCAATAATATAACTTCTCTCTCATCAACCATGTGTCCTAGTCAAGATTAGTCCATCAAGTGGTTGACAACACTCTACTTCAATCTCTAGTCATGGTGACAGGATATGATTTTTCTATAAATGCCGATTATGATGATAATGATGACGATAACAATGAATCCAATGAGAAGAATAATGTTAGTAGGGATGATCTAATAGATCCCAGTTTGTATGAAATAACAAGTAGATATGATGAGCCATTTGTTGCCTTCTTTTCACAACTCAATACAAAAGTAGCAAGTGGTCTTGAGTTCTTTGGAAGGGGCAAGCCTATGGAATTAAATGATAGCTTAAAGTTGAATGTTGGCATGTAATATAAAGATATAAAGGCATTATACCATGTAGTTAAGTTGTACTCCATTTGAGTGCACCACACATTTCACTTGTATCATTCTAAAAAACTAATAATAAAGAATATCAATGTACTAATTATGACTATAATTGCAGATAGAGGAACAAAGCATGCAAAAAGGCAAATAAGTCATATTGAAAGAGAAAAAAATATAGGGGATTACACACACGTCTTTCTATGTTATTATCTTAAGATCACCTTAAATTGGATTCTAATGTTATCTCATCTTATATTGTGGCAATAGTGACCAACAAGCCTAAGGTTAAAGTTTTTCTTATTATTAAAAGGATGCAAAGTTTGTTTAGTTATAACATGTCTTACAGAAAAGGCATGGAAGACAAAACATCAAATTGTCACCATGGCTTTTGGTAATTGAGAAAGCTTGTATGCTTTACTATCAAAGTGGTTAGCCACTATTTAACATTTCATACTTGGCTCAGTCATACATTTTTCTTAAAAATAATGTTCACAAAGCAATTTTGATAGACAACCCATGGAAATGTTTTGTCATGTTTTTTAGACATTCAAGACATGCATTGATGCATTTGACAATCTTAAACTGATTGTCTAAGTTAATGATACATTCTTGTATATGAAGTACAAAGGCACATTGCTTATGGTTATCTTATAAGATGGTCAAGCCATTTGCATTTGCTATAATAGAAGGAAAGATACAATCAATTTGGTCATGATTCCTTTTTAATCTTTGGACATAACTCGTAAAGAACATAATGGAGACATGCTTATTGTCAAACGAATATTCTTTAATTTTAGCCGTTGTCTCTGATTTATGAGTTTGGTGGCAGCCACCATATGAACATTATGTGTTTTATCTCTAGCATGTCACTTCCAATTTCTATAAAGCACACGAGACCAAGTGGTTAATGAAAAAGTTTATAAAGATTGAGTATGAATATGTGGTTGATGAAAAATTGGCTAAGCTGATGATTTTACACATGCAAGCGATTACTTAGATAACTAACATTTTCAAATAGCAATGATGACTAGGATATGACATGGAGGATCATCGATATAGGCATATAACAACAAACTTAGTCGAGACCATGAATAATGTCCTTAAAGACATCAGGAGCTTGCTTATAACTGGTTAGGCAAAGACAACCCTATATAAGATAAACATATACTCTATCAAATGAGACCAACTGGTATATGCATAAATAGTAACTAGTCAGGTTTTTTATCTTACAAGTAAGAAGAAGATGAATTTAGTTATGCAAATTACCCTTGATCGTGCTATATGATAGCTCGATAAGAAAGTTACATCATTCGAGGTTCAGGAGTCCTATGATATTTCACACTGTCAATTTAATCAATGTTCTAAAATTAACTTATTTATGTGTAAATATAATTGTAATAAGTTTTAGGTTAAGCACTCCCTATGCCATCATGTTATTATAGCTTGTGCTTACGTTGGCCTTGACGCACAACTAATTATAGACAAAGTTTTTTTCTTGGAAATGATGTATAATGCATATAGTAATAAGTTTTTACCTATTGGAGGCAAGGTTCATTTGCTACAACTCGAGGCTCCGAAGTTGATTTCTGATCCATCGATGATTTAAGCAAAAAGGCAACCCTACTCGTCTTGTATACAGAATGAGATGGATTAGACACAATCAAAGACACAATCGAGACAGTTTAACAAATGTGAATTATGTTGACAAGTTAGTTATAGTCATTCCACCTATCTATTCAACCATCTTGTTGGCTAGTAGTATAAACAAAATATTACATGTATACGAGTAAAGACATATTTATTATACTTTTATTATATTGATTGTAACTATATTGTTTATATGTCAATTGAATATGATGTATAAATTAGTTAAATTTATTATGATGGATTTGTACCTCATTTTGATGTGCAGTTAACTTTATTATGTTGATTATATATGAAAAAATAATGTTTATTAAACTTGACAGAATAATGGGCTCCAAAAACATTATTATAGTATGGCACGCTTAGCATAGATTATTTAGCCAATGTCAAAGAATGTTTCGCTTCTATATCTACAAATGAGGCATGTTTCATAAACCATTTAAGGAAGGAATAATTGACTGCTCTGCCAATGACAAGTTATGCATTGTAATTGTCAACAATAGCAAGTGAGAAGATAGACAATTATTATGCATAACTTGACAGAATAATGGGCTCCAAAAACATTATTATAGCATGGCACGCTTGGTATAAGATTATTTAGCTAATGTCAAAGGATGTTTCACTTTTATACCTCCAAATGAGGCATGTTTCATAGGCCATTTAGGGAATAAATGATCGACTGCTCTACCCATGATAAGTTATGCATGGTAGACAATTACTATGCATAACTTGACAGAATAATGGACTCTAAAAATATTATTATAGCATGGCAAGCTTGGCATAGATTATTTAGCCAGTGTCAAAGGATGTTTTGCTTCTATATCTCCAAATGAGACATGTTTCATAGGCTATTTAGGGAAGGAATGATCAACTGCTCTGCCTATGACAAATTATGTATAGTAATTATCTATCTCCTCCTTTAACTGTTGTTGTTGACTATCTATAGTTGTTTAGTTTCTATAGAGTAGCTCAATTAGGGTAATTCGAGTATAATCCTACATTTATATAACACTTGTAAAGAGATGACATTTTGAGACCCATATTTTTCATACTAACAAAGGAGAATGTACGATCACTCTAGAGGATATTGTTATATAGTTGAGTCTATCTTGCATAAGGATCCTCCTTATTGCTTGTAAGAACTATATTTGAAGAGAAACAAATAAATGACTACTTGAAACAAGCCCATCAAAAGATTAAATTTTTGGGGAGAGGATGGCTATTAATTGGCTAATCGAGCACTTTAATCACCTATTAAAAGATACAAACAAAGAAGTATAATGGTTTACACGTGTATATATATTAAGATTTATCGATATTATTTTATATCTAATAGGTTTTGTCATAAAGTGCATTTAATGTACTTACCACTACTGTGGAATTTTGAATAAGCCAACCAATACAGTTAAGGATCTGCACTGTTTACTCACATATGCAAAGAACTTTGCAATGAAACTAATCTTGTGGAACAAGGCATAGGTGAATGTCTGACCCTTATCTACTTTTAGGTATAGGATAAATTCCTAATGCTTAATCCTGAGAGACTTGCATAGCTAAATCCCTAACTGAAATCTACCTAGTGCTACTATTTTTAGCTTTTAAGTAAAATAGTTAACAATTTATAGATAGTTACATAGGTTCAATCATTTAGTTTCAATCTAATATAGCTCCTTTCTCTACTAATGTGTTATGATGTGCTTATTTGTAAGCACAGATAAAAGAATGTAGGCAAAACTCTCATGTATTGAATACCATTGTACATGATGCGAAAGAATAAGATTTGATTGTTTTACATGAACGAATACATGGTAAATTGTTTCTTAAATATATGGTAATTATTATGAAACTTTGATATGTTGTGCAGAAATTATTTAACAATCATATGAATTAGACAATGTTTATAATCTTATTTCACAATATTGCTTAGAAGATAAAGAAATTTGATTAGCATCGATACCACTTATTTGCTTTCATATTATAGAGTGATACTACCCAAATTACGCGTTATGTTAATTTAGTAAATAATAGCTAATATCGAGGCCTTCAGTCAATTTAAAGGCCTTATACAAATTGCAACTGTGAGAAAAAATTATTATGAATTAGCCAAAAGAGCATATGACATTTGTTGAGTTTTAAAACTCATGACAAAATTGTTTGTCTCAAGCACTTTTCACTACAACACTCTTGGATCGCATTTACAATTACATGAGATGGTACTCAATGGTGGATCAACCCTATAAGTGGTGCCATTGATTTTGTAGTAAACTTTAAATACTTGTGGCCATTGTTATTTTCTTTTTCTTAGTATATAATATTTTTATCGTTTAAGGTGTATTTTTTTCCCAAGCCAATATCATTGATGGCCTTTATAGGCTAAGTATTTGTAACCTTCCACTAATGGAGTATCATGAGTTTTGAAAGAAGGTGAGTCAAAACCACATGAACATTTTGCTTGCTCTTGGGGAACAATGTTTCACAATAGTCTCCCAACTTGTTTCATCAACACTTGATTTACCACAATTAAAAATTTTAGAGGGCAGATTAGACAAGTAACGTAATGGTTATATGTTAGTCTAGTTACCTCTCGTCATAGAGGACAAACCATATCATGATGACATCAGTGTAATGACATCATCTATATTGGAGGTTCCACAACACAATGAAACATTAGCCAATCGATCCACTTTCTTCTATGTTAACTAGCCAATATGCTAACTTTAGATGTGTAGGTCTTTCCTATTATGTATCCTCATCGCCATTGTCGTAATTTGGATCTTCCAATCCCTTTTATTTTGGATTATTCATGTAACTATTTAATAATTTGACTATCTTTAATGCTGAATATGGTGGTTGATTTTTTAAAATTTGAAGATCATTGAATCAAGGATTTGTTACTCTACAATAACTAATTTCTCTAATTCATTCCTCTTCATTTAATTTAAATATTTCATTGATTGATCCTATTAATAACCTATTAGATCAAGAATATGAAAAACTTGTAGGCTAAAGGAAACCATAATATAAAAGGCAATGGATTCGTTGCGACATTAGAAGCTATTATTTTTTAATATATATAATTGGATAAATTAATTGTTATATATTATAGAAAATAAATTCAATAATATTAATTCAATTAATTATAAATATAGTATTATATTTTTGATCAGCAAAAGAGCATCAAATATTATTTCTAATTTTTCTCAAATTATTTTTTAATTATATATTCATTCAATTTTTTTATTATTTTATTTTATTTATTTGATACATCAATAATTACTTTAACTATTACTAAATTATTAATAATAATTATTACAAATTATCTTACTAAATTATTAACTAATCATTATATATAATCGTCAATCATTACATCTAATGATTAATAACTAACAAAGGATTACTTATTTATTACATTAATCATTACCTCTTTTTTGTTAACAAATTTATTAAAAAAAAGAATAATTTGAAAGTCGAATCCATTCATCACAACTATTATGCATGTATGGGATTTGGGTGATTTTTTTTTTAGAGAATTATAATAAAAGATTCAAAAGTGAATAAATTTATTTTTAAGAACCTGTTATCACTTGTTTTAGGATGATTACCATTGAGTTTAGCAACAAACAGTTGAATTTAGTGATAACAGGTCTTTAAAATAATTTTTTTTCACTTTTTGGTCTTTAAACATAATTTTTTCTTTTTCTTTTTTAATGGAATTAGGATTTATTTATTTATTTATTCCTTAAATGGCATTACACTCAAAATGCGCATTTGTTGCTACTCACATTGATAGGCCAAGAAGGAACAGTGAACTGAGTTGTCTTTGCAGATGAGCAGGTTGCGTATTTCCAGAAAAAAGAGGTCCTTCCTAATCCAAATATATCGCATTAATTTACCATGCTGGTAGCCTATATATGAGGGAAGTATAACATAGGTTTCTTCAAGTCTCAACCATTAGATCAGATGGCTTACTAGAATTCTTCTCTTCTAGGCATTTTTATTTGTTTTAATTGTTTAAATACTTAGGTGGTAACAATAAATGGTCTCGTAATCCACATCCACTAAGTTCTATATTAAATTCATAATCATTAAAAGATTTTTTTTTTTTTTAAAGAAAGAACTATAATCAGCAAGAGAATGGTTTCAAGTTTCAACCAGCTTATCATTATTGATATTATAGAATTTCATAATCATTATCTTGTTTATTTGCCTATATTGCAGGAAAGGCTGAGACAATGAATAATGCAGGAGATCTAGACATCAAGTTTCGCAATTATGATAGAAGAATGTAGAAAGAGCAAATGATAAAAAAAATGATTAAAAAAAAACAGTGGGAAAAACACTACTAGCAACAGCGAGGGAATCAGCAACATATTAGATGTGGAATTTAAGGGGAAATTAGGTGCTTGTTGATGAGATATATAATTAAAATGAAAGTGAAAAGGATAAATACATAAGGAAGTTATTTAATGTTGAATGATCATTTGAGAAGTTTATATGGTTAATAAATATAATAATGATGCACCGGAGGCAATAGGCATAGTAAGCCATAACATTTGAGGATATTGGCCTTCTTGTGCATTGGTGATTAGAGGACCACAGAAAGTTAAGCCTTAAATTATATGAGGCGTCTTTGTATTTAGTATCTTGCGTGTATATGACACTCCTATAAGAATTATGTGAGAAAATTGTTTTAATTATAAATTTTGTAAATATTAATTCAGAGAGATTAATTCAACTTGTCATTGACCACAAAAAGTTACAACTTGTACATATATCACAATCACATTACCAAACGTCTTAAGTTTAATTTCCTATGCTGCTATCTACCAACAAAATTATAACGAAAAATCAAAATAGATGAAACCCTAATGTATCTAAATTAGAAAGCCATCGTTCTAATCTTAATCTTCAAGCCTCTCAAGACCTTAGATGAAAAAGGAAAAAGAAGAGCAAACACTTCTAGTTAGAGATACCTAGTAAATAAAATCAAATCCATACAAGACAAAAAGACAATGACTAGGACGAGGTAGCTTAAGAATGACAAATCTAAGCCAACTTCTTAAGGGAGAAGGCAGTATCGGATAACTCGAGATTTCCCACAAAAGGAATCGTAAACATTCCAGAGGAAGTATCAAGTATTTATTCAAATAAAAAGAAAATGGTGTGTGTCGAGACAGGAAAGTGGACAAGAATACTAGGGAGACAACATTCTTCATTACAAACCCTGAAAGGCAACAAAGTACATTACCACAGCCTAGAGGCTTTAGCTTTTGGTTCAGTCCCATAAAACAGTGAAAAAGAGTGGCACAAAAGAGAAAGGACATAACAAAGATCTCCCCGTAGTATTAATTATTATTTTTTATATTTTAGCCCCAAGCATCAGATTTAATTCCAAACAGATCACCCTTTTACCTTTTCCTTCGCCATGCACCTTTTCCCCTCTTTTTGCACCTTCTCTTGCTTGCTAATTTCAGCTACCCAATGCCTCCTTTCTCAAGTTTTCTTATATTCTTCCTTCTCTCTTCGATCCAAGAAAGCTATGATTCTTCAAGTATATATATATAAGATGCAAAATAAAAAGATAAAATTCTTCACAAGAACACCATTAATGCTTCTCTTGTTTATTATATCTTGGCTTCTCTAACATTGCTCCAAGAAGAAAATTGCACTTCAAGCATAGAAGCCAACCTGCAGAAATGGGTGGTAGAAGTCTTTGGCACCTGGCCTTAATCTCCTTCTGCCTTTTCTTCAGTTCAGGTGATTTAGTTTGTGTTGAACTTCTGGTCCTTATACCTCAGATATTTATTTTGCCCTCTTAGCTTCAAGTTTTGATTGGCAACATTAAACAAGAGAGCTTAAAATATGTGTATATTCAAGATGCAGAGGCTGGTCATTAATAAAGAATAGCAATGCAGCGAATCTCCCCTACACATGTATGACAAAATCAAATAGTATATTGGGAAGATATTTTGTTAAAGCATGCAGACTTCTATAGTTGTAGGCAGAATTACTAATAGCAGATATGATGCAAGTTAAATTTCAGACATGAATGATGATGCCTAGCACTTCTGTTTTAGTGTGCCACTCCAACATGAAATCGATTAAGTGCAATTTGGATAAATTATTAGTACTATAGCAAGGGTGTATATAGCTCTTACAAGCATCACAAATTATTCGTGGTATCAAAATCCAAAAACCATGTTCAGTTCATCCATGCTTTGCCTCCTTGGAGCAGTAACAGAAAGTTTTGGGTTAGTTCGCATAGGTTCACTATCAATTTCTGCAATTTTTTGAATTGGTCTTGCTGTAAAGCTGAAAGGACCTTGGTTTCTTTTCCAGTAATAGGCATAGCCACAATATCAAGAGATGAAGAAAACCAGGAAATCTTCTCATCATCTGAATTTGATACTCAACTGGATGGAGTTCCTGTCATCAATCCTACAACTCCAGGCACCGCAAATCCATCTCCTTTGGTAAACCCAACATCTCCTCAAGCACCCGACACAACAGGGCAAACCCCTATGACACCGTACATGACCCCAATAACCCCAAACATACCCATGACAACCCCAACAGGGCAAACTCCAACAACACCATACATGACCCCAATAACCCCAAACACACCCATGACAACCCCAACCACAACTCCAGCCAATCCAGCCACAACTCCAGCCAATCCAACTACAACTCCAACAACCCCAACCATAACCAGTCCTGCATCATCAGGCGGTCAATGGTGTGTTGCAAGCCAAAAAGCTTCAGACACTGCTCTACAAGTGGCTCTTGACTATGCTTGTGGCTATGGAGGTGCTGACTGTTCGGCAATTCAAAGAGGGGCAAGTTGTTATAACCCAAACACCGTCCGTGACCATGCTTCTTATGCATTCAATGACTACTACCAGAAGAATCCAGCTCCTACAAGCTGTGCATTTGGAGGAACAGCACAACTTACAAACAATGACCCAAGTAAGAATTTAATCATACAAAAAATCCTGATTACATCCTTGAGATGACTTTTTTATTGAAACTTGAAACCGCAATAAAGAAATTAAAATCATCAAGTTTTTCTTGCCTTTAAAAATGAGCAAGTCAAGAATAAAAGTCATCCAAAATTTTCACAGCATCGCTTGATACATATACATATACATATACATATACATATATATATATATATATATATTCCCATTGAATCTTGAATTTATTATTGAACAGAATAAACAACATTCCGCCAAACCAACTCCAGCCATAAATCTCTTTCAGTAGCTAATGAAGGTCTGGCCTCCGTCTCTACCAAATGCCCGCCTCAGTAACAGATGAATGTCCTGAAGAATTCTTCTGTCACCTTAGCTTGCAAACTTTTCACCAAATTAATTCATATCTGTCATTATTTGTGACCACAGTGATTATGAGCCTCACTGATTCAATTTAATTCAGATTTTAGACGGGATTAGGTAGTCAACGTAAAATACCTAACATCATCACTGTTATTTGCGCTTCACTATCTTAAACTACAAAATAACATTTTAACATTATTGCAGGTAATGGGAACTGCCGCTATACATCGCCCAAAGGACAAAGGTGAGAATTCTTAGCCACGTTATCTTATTCATCCTATAATGCTTTTTTTTTTTGGGAACTTCATTCATCCTATAATGCTAAGAGCATGAAGATAGATCACTGAATCCCACACATCCTAACATATATCGTGAATGCAGCATGAGTCCACCGACAAATCAAAGCCCACCTTATCCACCGAGTCCAATGACCCCAACTCCTCCAAGTATGACAATGCCTGGTGCGTCAACAATCTATGGTTCAGAACCAATACAAAGCCCCAGCTTAGCCACATCTTCCTCTTATTCCTTGCTGCTGATGTTCGCCACATATGGCCTCTGGGCTTCACTCCTTATAGCAAATATTATCTAGACCATATACAAGGTGCAGTCATTCTTTCTAAAATAGCTGGAATTCACTTAGTCTGCCAGCATTTTTTCTTGAGACTTGGAGGAGGCAGAAGGTCAACAATGCCATATTTGTTATCTGAAGTCTTGCCATTAAGATTAGTACTACCTTTCAGCTATGTATGTCCATTAGTTGATCATAAAGCCCAAAAAAGTAGTAGAGCAAAAAAGAAAAAATTATAGGTTCTTTTAAACAGTTTTCTACAGTATTACCACAATAAATTATTAGATAATCTACTTTCTTTTAGAATCTTTCTTTCATAGAGGACCCCTGTAACCTACGTTGGCTAGCATACAATTTATTTAAAGAGCCAAGAGCCACTTTAAAGGACTAATTGAAAATACGGTACTTAGTCTAAAACAAGACTACAATTGGGAACAAGGATGTTCAGAAGACTATTTCAGAGGAATCTAACTCATCCACAACGGTAATATAGAAACATGTTATGTGACCACATCATTGTGCATCATATAAACATGGCTCAATGATGATAGTTGCCACCTGTTAATTGTTAAAAAATTTCAAGTACAACAGATATGATAGATGATCGATGTCAACTTTTAGGTAAGAGGTAATCAGTTCTATATGTTCACTATTTGATGCGTTTATTTATTGGATGCGAATGCTTAAACTTGCTACAGTTCAAATGCAATACTGATTCATCTCATCTTATTTTTCAAGATGATTTTAACAACCAAGTGATACATCCAAGGAAAATTAACACGTTCAAACAATCGTACTGCATCATCCTCCCAATCCCAAAGTAACACCTACCAAGAAGGATCACAATCTTAACAAATAGGAATGCCGGAGTTCAGAGAGTGCCAAACCAATATGAGCTAGATCTCAAATAAAAAGCAGTACAAATTGGTTTAATACTCTTAAAAGTTTTTAGGTCGAGAAGACATACTGAGTTACCAACAGCTGTTAAACTATTCAGATTAACATAAATTTTAAAGGGTAATGAAAATGCATATGGCTTCATTGTTAATTATAGAATCTAAAACTAGTAAGAATTAGTACAACCACAAAGAACAATATTGAGTATTTATTTATTCACAATTTTTTCTTCAGTAATACCATTCAGACATATTTATATAACAACTCACTAGAATATATTATTTTACAGTCAATTCAGATCAGAAGCAACAAACAAGAAACAGTGATACATATGACTGCTAAGGTTGCAACAATTGAACCTTGGTCAAATGCTTTCTGCAAGCTTGCTCTTGAGAAATGCTGGAAAGCCAAAAACCCCGCAATCAACAATGAAATTATAGCTCCTTCTTGTGTTCCTCTGACAACATAAACAATTTTAAAAAATGTAAAAGACTTAATGGTACCAACAGTCTCAAAATGATGAATTTACTTACCTTAAATTCATAACTTCATACGGAGCCACCATCACCAAGAGTAATGCTACAAATGGCAACTCAAGTTCACCTGAATATAAAGAAGATATAGCAGAAGAATTCTTTAGTATCAATCCTTGAATTTAAAACAATGTACTGATTTCCACCAATTCCTATGAAAGTTGTGGTGTTCCGGAGGTTTATAAATTAAAATCTATTGTGACTCCCTCCAAATTTGCTAAATATCATTCTACTACATTATACATGTGTGTAGTGGATAGGAGAACCTACCAGGAATATGAAAGAAGAGACGAACCAAAAGTGCTAAGAATGCAGACCATGCACCATATCTACCCCTGCAAGCTCAAAGTACGCAAAATAATTTGAGAAATAATTGGGAATAGATATGAATCTGTTGATGAACAAAATAATATTTTATGTGCTTGTTGAGCAGGTCAACACAAGTGCTCAGTGAAAACGTATTCTTAACCAATTGGACGTGGTTCAAATAAATGCTTAAAATTGAAAAAGAAAATAAAATTAAAAAAAAAAATACATAGCCTTACTTCATCCAGGCAATGATAGTTGCAGGAGCTTGCAAGGCAAATAACGGAACAATAAATGATTTCTGCATGGCAGTGCCTCTAGCCAGTATTAAAACCCTGAAAGATTCTGATTATTTATCACACATATTTGAAATTTTTTATTGTTCAACAAAGCAAGAGATAAAAGCAACCCTAGCTTTACATAATAACACTAAGTCAAAACCATAAAAAGTAACTCCAAGCCAAAAGAGACATTTTTGTTGTAGTATTAATTGTAGGAAAAATTTGCCATATCAAGTAGAGTTAAAAATTCATTAGGGATAAGATATAAATGAGATTTCGAGATTAATCACTTCAATATAACTGGTACAGGGGACACCATTATTATCAAAATGTTTTCCTCGGGCAGAGACAATGAATTTAATGAAAAATATTGAGACCAAAATTACAAAGTTGGAGTCAATATACTGTTAGCAGCGTTAAAATACATATGTTTGAATGAATTCCTTAGCGAGATTAATGAATTTATAGTTTTGAGGTTAACACCGTCTCTTCCAAGTACGAGGGGTTCAATATTTGGTCACAAAAGTAAACAGAAATCTAGAATTACAATTAGTAGCTTGATCTGTAATTGATCTATGGTGCCTCAGAACCTAATCAATCACCTTAATTTCCAAATCACATTCTGTCTTAAAAATCTTCAAAACAAGCAAAAAGCAGAACTCTGATTTCTGTCACTAGTAATTAAAAAAAGATGAAGAAAGAAAGCCTGCTAATTTGCTGTTTCCATCTTCGAAAATAACATCTCAGATTCTTAGCCAATATGCACTATTACTCCTGGCTTTCTTCCATTGGACACATCTCCATCTTCTTGGATTGCAATAAGAGTTATCCACCGAGCTCATCCACATTTGGTTTGAGGTTTTTACTGTCCATCTCTAACAATCACTTGTGAGTTACGATTGACAAACCAAATTATATTATAATACATTAAATTCAGAACCTTTTGCCCCATCTCCCAAGTCATTTAGTACTTCTCTATTCACATACATATATGTATGAGCAGATTTGTATATTGATTTAACAGAGGGTAAGTGACTGACACAGAAGAAACAGTCGAGATCCACTGGAGATTACGAGCAGTGAGAGGAGCAGCATAGCAAACCGCACTAGATCCTCTTCTTCTCCTCGACTTCACTATCCTTCCAGTATAGTCGATCAAAGATCTTCAACCCCAACAGAACCAAATTAGAAACCAAACAATTCAGAAACTTTCTTGGCCATGCACTCAAAATCCACGGTATTTAGACTGCTCATTACCTGAGTGGATTGTAGCTGTAGCTGAGCGATGTCCCAGTAAAACAAGAACCAGAACGAGGAGGTACGGCTAGAGCTTGAAGACGCAGATGTGGGTTCTTGTTGCTGTTGGAGAAGAGAAAGAAAGTAGTTTGAGCAGTTGAAGAGAGAGAAACAGACGACATTTTTTCTTCTTCTTCTTCTTCTTTCTCGTCTTTTCTTCTCGTCTTTTCTACCTTCGAAGGCACTGACGTCTTACGAGTTTTCCCCCTCGGCTTGAGGAAAGAAGAAACTTTCCCTATGCCTCAACCCACAGCCTTCTTGTAGTCCTGTTAACTGAAAATCATAAAATTTATCGCAAGTTTGATTAAGTATACTTAGTTAATTTCCTACGATCTTCAACCACATAAAATGCTCCAATGGAAAATCATAAAATTTTATCACATGTTTGATTTAAGTATACTTAGGTTCCGTAAACGGAGGGGAGGGAGTTTAAGAGTATGATTTAGTAGGATGGTAGGGAGAGAAAGAGAGGGAAATATTATTATTTAGTCCAAAAAAAGAAGAAATGTGAAATAATTATATTTAAATAAATTTATTTTTATATTATTAATATTTTTTAAAAAATTTATGAATTTTATTTGTTTTATTTTTAATTTTTGATAAAAAAATCATCTTAATTTTTATTAAATATTAAAATATTAAAAAATAATAAAATAAATTATAACTTAAAAAATAATTTTTTTTTAAATTTCTCAATTTAGATGAGAGAATAATAAATATAAAAATATAATAAATATTATACAAATTACATAAAAAAATATATTTACGAAACAACAAGCCAACCAAATGGAGTATAAGTCATATGATTAGATAATTTATTAAAAGTTAAAATATTTATGAACTTGTTGAAATAAAGACTTTAACTTAAAATTTATTTTATGACAAATATTGTATTAATAAAATTTTTTGTTATTATATATATATATAAAATAAACTCTTGTGACTTATAAAACAAATAAGAGTAGGTTATAAAACAAGCAGAATGGCTTCTGAAGCAAGTCAGGAGGTGGTGTGTGTGCGTATATATATATATATATATAACCTTGTTAATTATAGATATAAGAGTCAAGTAAGGTGAGGTTTTCTTCCTTTTTCGAAACTTTTATCTAAATATTTGATTTAATTGGTAAATTAAAGCGCAATTCCAAGGAAAATTTAAAATCTTATGCTTTAATTTTTCATATTAATTTAGCATTTTTTTCGTACAAATTCTTTCAATTACACACTTTCAAGTTTTTATTTCAATAATAACTTTTTTCTTTTAAATACCATTAACTGAATTTCAGTATGTACCCATCTTGTTATTCATTTTAGTATTATTAGAATAATTCAAATTTATGATAATGTATTTAATCACGCTATTTTGATCACCAGCGCATCGTTTGAGAGTTAAGTCCTATAACTTTCTTCTATAACCATGATGGGCATATGCATCTTGTCAACAACAGGTATCCACCATAATAATTCCATTAGAAAAGGTTAAATTAGACATCATGTAAATATGAATGCATTGATTGTAAAATGAGCTGGCACTGAAATGTCTACTAATGAAAGGCTCAAACAAAAGCCCAAATGACCCACTCTTATCCATCATACGGGCCCACTAAGCAACCTTCTGGCCCAAAAAACCAAAACGAGAATAGTATGGCATATTGCTAAACGACAAAGAGGGATATCCACGGGGGATGACGTCATCCCACTCGACAAAGAGATAATGGCTTGCGTGTACATGGGACTTTGATATTGACGTTTCAACCCCCCACTCTCATCATAAAACTTGCTCCAAAGTTGTTTGTTTCTATGAAAATTAAATAAATAAAAAAGTAAATTTCATTATGTTTCTAATATATATTTTTTCGACTTATTTATCGATTGGTTGATTGTAGATTTTTTTTTTCAATTCTTGAAAATATTTTTTTGAATTGGTATTTTCCAAAGAGTAAATTAGTCTCATTAGTCTCACAATACCAATTTATTCTACAGTAAGATCAGATGAAGTATTAGACATCAAAATAATTATTTTGCATAAATTTTGATTACGTTGGTATCACTACTCCTTTTTCCAGGTGTGCTTATTATGTTATAATTTTTTTTTCAAAAAAGCTAATTAAAGTATTTGAGGATAGTAATTCAATTTAAATTCCAAAAAGAGAAGAATTGTTAAGAGTTTTAATTTTCATCTTAAAAAAAATTGTCTAACAGGGCAAATGCACAATTCTATCTTTGTCTTCAATTATAAGGTTTTTTAATTAAAAATTATAATTAATTCATTAAATTATTAACATTTTTGCAATAAGTTTCATATTTTCTAAATTTATAAGTTTAATTGTACATACTTATTAAAATATATTTTTTATTTAATATTTCACCAAATAAAATCATGGATTGTAAATGTACTTTGTAAGAATGACAAATGCATTCTCTATTTCTTTCGAAAGGAGAGTAATCAAGTCAAGTTTCTATAAGATGGAAATGAAAGTTAATGTAAAACAAGAGGGGAAAAAAAAAGAATATAAATAATACATTAATTTACAAGTCAATTTGACTCTGATAGTATACCCTCAATTGTTCTATATCTCATCGTGTGGGGGAGAAAATGATATAATAAATATGGAGTCTATATAAATAAGATTCATTTTATCTCAATTATTTGTATTCCTCTCTGTAATATTGTACAAAGTATAATTAAACATGGTGCAATTTTGTGAAGAGTAGGCAAACTCACCGTCATTTACAATTCACAAGATAAATTTAGTTTGTGATTTTTTGAACTAATGTGTCTGATTTTTTTTTTTATTTTAGTCCCAAAAATTAAATTTGGAAATAAGATGGCAGGGAAATATAAAGAGGATGAGAAATAAATAATATATAGATATTGGTCATAAAAGCACAAACACTGTGCATAGTTTATTGGATTTGATAGCATCTTTCAGATGGCATTCATAAATTTTAAGGTCTACTGTGTCGTCACTTTTTGAAAAAGGTGTGTATATCATATGTAATTAATTAATTGTTGAATTTGGCTTCTTGCTTTGACCTTAAACCATGAGCCTCTCAAGACACGCCATAGCAAAAATAAAAGCCGACTTTTCCTCAATTATTGCCTTTCAAGGAAAGGATTGTAAAATACATCAAGCAAAGGATCCAAAAGCAAAGATTACTCTAATTAACAATCTAAAAATGAATTATGTATAATTTGTTTAATCGAATTAATTATGTAAAATCAGTGTTACTCTACTTCTATAACAGCTTAGTTATAAACCAAAATATTATTAAAATTGTAATCTATAAAATATTAATCTATATCAATATAAGATAAATAAATTACACAAACTTTTTTTGAATTTTACTGAAATTATATTTTTTTATATTTTCAAAATATACATAAACCTTTTATAAAATAAAAAGTTACTTTATATTTGAATTTATTTTAAAATTTTTAATCAAAATATCTTCTATTTAAATGATTTTTAGTTTAAAAAATATATATAAGTTAATAGAGAGTACTTTAGTCAAAAATTTTAAATTTTGACTAGAATATAAGATAATTTTTATTATAAAAAAATTTACTTATATTTTATAAATAGATAAAAAAATCCGCATCGGATAATGCCTCAGCCAGAAATAGAAAATATTCTTAGCACTATATGTGTAGTTAATTTATAAACGTTTGTTTGACACTACAATAAAGAGCTACGTGTGGGATTACGGATAATTTTTTTTTAGTTCTGTTCATCAACATATTAATTATTTAATCATCCAGTCATGGACTTTTTTCGTTTCTGGATAACATATTAGCCTAAAAAATTAATTTAGTGGTAGGTGCAAACACATACGACATGCAGTTAGCTAGATGCTTGTGATAGTTCCAAAATATATATTTTATTTATGAAAAGTATCACAATTGAAAATTTATATTGTGAGTTTCTCAATTGGATGTGAATATCTTACATTCTTTACTGAATTTAGAACTACAGAAGTTAATGCATACATCAATAATCATCGTTACAAGAAAAAAATCATAATTATACGTAATGTTATATGTATCAAGGATTAATTCAATTCACATATTTAAATTATTAAGTAAAGTTTTGTAAATAATTTTAACATTTTAACATCATCTACATTAATATTTTTGGAACTTACAGCGAAGACAAAATATTAACTCATCACTAAATCTTGTACTAAGACTTAATCTTAATTAAAAGTATAAAAGACAGCAAAAATTAAACTTTGGAATATTTTGTTATAAAATTTTTGATACCATACCAATAATTAATGCAACTAAACAAATTTAAATTGTTAATCAAAGATTCACTATTAAATATATAGAACAATATTTTACTAAATAATTACTTAAAATATTAATTTATTTAATAATTAATAATTCTTAAAAGAATTAATTTAATTTTTATGTAATTAAGGAGTGCAATTATAATAGTAAATTTATTAAAGTAGATAATAATTTATTTTATATTTAATAATTAATTATATTATAATTAAAGAACACATACGAATACTTGTGGTGATCTCTTATAAACAAATCATTGGATCAGATTTACACATATACCAAGGAGCCTGAGTTTAAAGTAACTGTGTTATACCTAAGCCTAGTTAAAACACTTAATTGTGTTTAACGTTAAATAATTATTCTTGTGCACGTTATTCTTTTGATAATTATTTTTTTTCCAAAGTTCTTCTCTAACTTTGCACCAATTTTGAAATTTCACGTAACCTCACAAGGGTGATGTGGATATTTCCTGGAATATTCCTTCATTACTTTAGTCAACAATCCAGCGCCATCTCTACTTTCAAGTTCTTTTCGGTTTGATTGTATTTTTTTATTCAATTAATTATTTTGATTCATATTTTTTATTGGAACAATTTAGTACAGTCATTTTCAATTCAAATAATTTTATTTATGCCTTAGTTTACACATGATACTTTTACGCTTTGTTTGGATGGGGGAAGAGAAAAAGAGAGGGAGAGAAAAGAGAGGAGAAGAGGCGAGAGAAGAGAAAATTGAAGATCTCTCATGCGTTTGGATGGAGAGAGAAGTGAGGGGAGAGAAAACATATAAATATATATATATATATTAATTTAATGTAATAATAAATTTATTATTATTTAAAATTTTTACATATATATATATTTTAAAAAAAGAATAATAAAAGATATAAAAATTAATTTAAAAAATTTTAAAAAATTTTAAAAAATTATTTTTGAATAAAACAACAAATTTTAATAAAAAAATATATATTTAAATTTTAAAAATATTTGTTCTTTAAATTAATTAAATTTATTTTATAAAAAATATTTATAAATTATTATTTTAAAATTATAAATATTAATATTATTTTTATATATATTAATTAATTTAAATATAAAATATAATAAATATTATATTATAATATAATATATATAATATATAAATATTATATATATAATATAATATATATATATATATATATATGTCCGACTGCAATGCAGTCAGATTTTTTTATTATTATAATTTTTTAAAAATTGTATATCATCTATTAATTTTTATATTACAAAATATTATTATTTTGTAAAATATATTAATTAATGTAATAATAAAAATTAATTATAACATTAATTTTTTAATTAACTAATTAAAATATTTTAAAAATTTTATTAAATATATATTATTATTTTATGTAGGAATACCCGTTTTCCCCTCCAATCTCTCCATTTCGTATAGGAAAAAAACACATGGGACCCACTGTACTTTTCTCCCCATTTTTTCTCTTCTCCTCCGTTTTCTCTCCAAACCAAACGGGGGAAATTTTCGTTTTCCTCCCCCTCCCTCCCCTTTCCCCCACTTTTCTCTCGATCCAAACGCACTGTTAGGAAAAAAAAACTAGTGACAACAACTGATTATAAATTTTTAAATAAATTAATAATTTAATATTTAAAAGATTAATTCATTTTTTAATTTGATTATTTAAAAAAAAAAGTCTCTCAATTTAGCTTTTAAATATTTTTTATAATTAAAATATTCCCTTTTAAAAAGTAAGCTTCTTTCATGCATTGAAATCTAATTTTGATTGAAAAAAATAAGTTATTTTAAACTCAAAGAAACCTAAATAAATTTATATCATTAGTTAATGAGCAGATGAGATTTGTTTTTGCTTAATGAATGAACTATTTTAAATATAAAAAATTAAATAAAATATCTTTCAAATACGAAATTTAAAATAAAAATCTTTCCTCAATTATATCAATGACATATAAGTTGCATGAAATAATTTGAAAGCATTTAATGAAGTGATTATATGTGTATATATATATATATATAAGCTTATACAATCCAAATCACCCATTACTAACTCCATATGCATGTCAACTCATTCCAATTGTGAATTTGACCCAAGTTAGGCATTAGGGCAAAAATTTACCTGCAGATTATCTGACAAATATAGACCCTCAGACAATAACAAAGCACTCATTTGGATGAGAATGAAATTTCATCCAAACTTGAAAGATAATATGTAATTTTTCTTTTAAATATTGACACACGTGCAGCTTCATTTGTGCTTAATGTCCTCTTCTCAATTTCTTATATTAATATCAAATAAAATCGTGTGTCTTTTTTTGAGTGAAACAAAATCATGTGGTTTTATAAGTTTAGTATTATTGTGTCAAAAAATTAATAAATAAGTTTAGTATTATAATTGAGGTATCATGTGAACGGATATTATGGAGTCCAAACAACTTGTCAACTGGCCATTTTTAATCAAAGGCAGACCTATAATACGGAAAGCGACCAGCTTCTAATTATTAGGTCTAATAGTTTATAATTATAAGATTTAGATGTACTTCTTAACTTTATCTCTACTAATAAGTTTACAATTTTTTAAATTAAAATATGATAATTATATAATTTAATTAAAAATTATATATTTATTTAAGAAATTATAAGTTTATTATGTTATAATTTAAAAAATTATATATTTATTATATTTTAATAAGAAATCTGATGTCAAAAATATAAAAAATTATATATAATTTTTTTCTATTTTATAATCTCACCTTTCTCAGTTTGTAAGCTCAAGTACTAGATTTAATATTGAGTCTGAATTTAAATATAATAATTTAAAAAAATTAAAATAAATAGAAACTTAGTTGGCAGCTGAATATTCATCATTTTTTTTGTTTATAGTTAATTGTTCCCTAGATAGAAACAAGAATTGTATGACCGAACGCTCTGCATTTCTAAATGATATGCATTTTATAATCCCATTGAGAATCTCTCTAGGCAGATAACTTTTTTTTAAAAAAAATACACATAAGCTGTTTTTTCCATTATTATTGTTATTGGGATGCTAGCCCACTAAGAGATATCAATACCTCTGTCCACATTTGGTTTGTCTTTTTTTTTTTTTCTTTTTTTTAATTACTTATTTCTTATTTCATGGATTATCTTCCTTCCATTTTTAAATTTATCTGTTTTTAAATCATTTATGTTACTCTATCATTTTCGTCTTACATGACTTGGAAGAAGTTATAATCTAAAATGAAAGAGTCTAAATTTTCTTATTTCAAAATTTTTTTATATATAAAAGAAAGGCGATACAATGAATATAAAATTCATATAAGTTGATTTTATCATAAGCTCACCTATTGTATTGTTTTCTTTCACTCATGTGAGAAATTCCTGATCGTTTGTAAGTTTCTCTCCTCGCAAAAAAAAAGAAAAAAGAAAAAAGAAAAAAATTAGTTGTGAGTTTATTTAAAAATAAATAAATAAGACCTGTAAAATAGAGTTGGTCAAGAGGAAATGTAAATTTCCACCCCACTTTCTTCCTTTAGTTAAATTACTAAATTCCTCATATATTTTATAGTTTCTCATAAAATTTCATTTTTGTAGATCTGCTGGTTGTTCACTGTGGAGAAAAAAATTACTAGTTTTTATTAATTTTAAAACTATTACAAAAGCTCAAAATTGATAGCTTTAGAAAATAAAAACACAAAAAAAGATAGCGCATTAGCATGGCATATATCTTTGTATATTGAATATCGTATATCATAATATAGATTATGCAAAATTAACATATCTAGAATATTGATATTCGATATGTCAATTTATAAAAGATAATATTAGGGTAAATTTAATGTAAATTGTAAGTTAGTAAAGCAGTCAACGCAACAATTAATAGCAGGTAAGTAAAAATTTAATCTTTGATGTTTTAATTTATGGATAGAGTTATAATAAATTGAATATATTCCTTAATCAGAATATTTTGGCCATTGTTAACAAAAGTGAATAACATAATAAAAGAAAAAAAGACCCAAAAAAAAAAACCTATCCTCAAGAAAAAAATATACCTTAATTGTTATGGTGACATAGTGAATGCAGGTTGACGCGAGGTTGATTCCTCCGAATCAGAATATATGACGTTTATCCAAAATCTAAATCTAAAGCTAAAATGTGAAATTTGTTTCGGGTAAGTTTGCATTTATTAACATATTATTATTTGGACGCCAAATGACCTTTAAATACAGTTCAATCCTCCACATTCATCCCAACTCCATGCCCCTCTTTCTCTCCCTCAATCATTCTCTGCTCCTTTTCACTCGTCTGGCCCAATCATCGCTTCGCTGTTGCTCTCCGCCATGCTCTTCCTCTCACAAAAGATTCCCCATTGGGCTGCCACAAGAAAGTAGAAGAAATAGTAGAAGGGACTGTGTCTTCTCTTCTTCACTCCTCTCCTACTTTCTGATCGTTGACAATTGGTTTTTGTCGATTCAGTTGGATACCCATTTGGTTTTGAGGTGCCCGCGTATGTAGCTGTTTTGTCCCTGGACTCTATCTATCTTTGAAGCTCTAGGGTTTGCTGATTTTGTATCTACTTTCCAGGTAATTCGTGGGTTTTCTTTTGATTAAGTGTTTTTTTATTTTTCGAATGGCAAATTTCAGGCTTTTAAACACTTTAGGGTTTGATCGAATTGATCAGCGAATAAGTATAGCTGAATCTGCTTTGTATTTTTGGGAGGGGAAGGGAGCCAGTTTGAGTGCAGCAGTTATGATGATTGGGGGTTTCAGTTTATGGTACTTTGAAGTCTCAAATTGCTGAAAGTGTTTAAAGTTATGATCTTGGGAGGAAGGGTAACTCTTCGCTCTAGTCGAGAAGTTTAGTTAATTTGGTAGGTGCGATCACTTGTTTTAATGTATGGTAACTGTTCATTTTTTCCCCTTTAATAAATGTCAAAGAGAATGGCAATTTGAGTTGTGGTCTTTTGGATATTACGTATTTAAAAGTCGGATGGGTGTCCATCTAGCATTTCACAATAATAACTCAACTGCCAGCGCTTCAACGACTGAATTTGGGTGGGGTCCAGCTTGCCGTTACCGGGTTAAAGTGTGGTGTGCTCATGCTGTTTAGTTTACACCGTTACAACTACAGAATTGAATTTGATGACCAGGTGCCAAATCGCTTTTTTGCAGTTAAACTTGGTGCTATGAACCTAAATTAAAAAGTGAGTTTTTTGGTGGATAGCAAGGTCTTTGGAATTTGGAAACTAGTGTTTGGAATGAAGTTGAGTCATAGTCTGATGACACATTCACCTTGTTTCATTTATGGAGGAAGGTAGTGGTGGCTTGAGGTCATGGCCTCTGGAAGGAAGGTCGTTGGTCTTTGTCCCCTTTACTGATCTATCATCTGACATTAAAGAAGTAATTTGCATATTTATTTTATTGCATTGGAGATAGAAAACGATTGAATTTTGTCTAATTTTAATTTTGTACTGTGGAAGGAGGATGGTATTTCACTTGTAGTTGCATTTCAGGCTATATGGGTTGTTTGGTTTTAATTTGTGATGGAGTGTGGATGTCTAAGTATTTATTATCCGGAAATGGAGGTATTTGGCTCCATCCCTCCATGCAAAGTACACAGACTCTAATGAAAGAAGAAGTGGTGTATAAAATTTTGTATTCAGTACTAGATCTGTCGACTGATTTGTGACAGCCTTCTATAGAATACCTCAAGTTTATATTTTTCTGAAACATATTGTTATTTGGAGCATGCAGCTAGATGTTCATACTCAGTGAGTGCAGTGGCACCCTGTGCCTCCGAAAGATTCTTGTTTATATTTTTAATGATTTCCTTTATGGTAAATCGTAAGTGTATATCAGTTAGACGACTCCCATTTTGTCAAAGTTGACTGTTTATACATGTACGAATGTACACTTATGGGGAAAATGGTAGACCTATATTTATTTGTTTTCCTCATTTGCTCATGAAAAATTATTTTAAAAATGAAATTTTAGGTTTTGGCTCCGCTAGTGTCATTGGGTGCGGCATGTTTTAGCATTAGCTCATTATTCATGTAGATGTGGACTTTTCTTAGTCATTTACCATACGATTAGCAGTTTTCCAAGTTATTTGATAGTTGACATATCTTTTGCATTATCATCTTATGGTGAAAGAGAAAATAACTCAAATGTATCCTTCTATTTTGAGCCTGATGCAGAAGGGTGATGCGATGAAGCAGTCTATTGATATCTCAGCTTCTGGTAATTCTCCAAAGTCTTTAATTTTGTTTTGATTGTCAATATGAGTATGATATTGAGTTAAATATATTCTTCATATTACTAGTAGGTCCGACCAACATTCCATCTATAAATATACCTAAGGAAGTGGGGCACAGTGCTTGGGAGGTTTTACCCGGATCTGATGCCTATCATGCCTCATCTGATGCTAGCCTTTTTTCTAGCTCATTACCTGTTTTGCCACATGAAAAGTGTATGTGTTGGTTATCTTCATTGTAAAAGTTGTTATTTGTGAGCTCTGTTTACCATAAAATTTGTTGACTTGTTTTGGCTAATCTGTAGTGAACTTGAAGGACACTGAAAGTGAGTATCAATCTGTGGATGACATCTCATCTGGCTTTAAAAAGCTCCACCAAGATTTAGAGGTTAATGAATCACTTGAAGATGCTGGTATTCATGCAATTGGAACAATGCTTCCGGATGATGAAGAGGAGCTTTTAGCTGGGGTAACGGATGATTTTGACCTAAGTGGGTTGCCTGGGTCCCTGGAGGACTTGGAAGAGTATGATCTTTTTGGCAGTGGTGGAGGTTTGGAACTGGAAACTGATCCACAGGAAAGTCTTTGTGTGGGTATGTCGAAATTAAGTTTCTCTGATAGTACAATTGGCAATGGTGTGCCCCATTATTCTTTTCCTAATGGTGTGGGAACTGTTGCTGGAGAACATCCATATGGTGAGCATCCTTCTCGAACATTATTTGTTCGAAATATTAACAGTAACGTGGAGGATTCAGAGTTGAGAGCCCTTTTTGAGGTGAGTTTGAAGTTGGGTGAGCTCAATCTATAGATTGATATCAACTTTTGGATAACAATATATATAGTGTTATGAATACGCTTGATGGTATCCTTATGCCTTACTTGCATTTAATGGATATTAGGACATTTTTGTTGACAACATGATAAGAATGTTTATTATTTAAACTTAACTACAGTGAAACTTGATGCTTGCTTTTGCCAAATGCCAATCTCAGACTCCTCCTTTGGAGTGGCTCTGTTACTTCTTTAAAAATACCTTACTACATAAGAATGCACATTTTTCATTTTTAACATCAAGGGTGTTGGTAATTTTGCATTGCTTTTGTGGATATGTTGGGAAGTGTTTGTTCGTATTTAAGTATGCACACTTGCATGTGTGTACATGTAATCTCTATATTTCACTTAGTGGTGTGTTTCTTCTTGTCCTCAGTCTATACGAAGACAGGGATCCCATTAGTGGATTGTTCGGAAAAGCAGAGTATATTATATATACGGAACAGGATTTGACTCTTAGTCGATGGCTGTTTGTTGGCTTATACACTGTTTATAACACTAAGGGAGTAATTTGGTGTCGTGGTTGTTGGTTATTAGTTGGAGGCTCTCACTCCTGATTGGAATTGGAAATCAAACCAAGTGATTATTAGTCTAAATTTAACATCTAATCTTTTGCCAATATGCTGGTATAATGATTGGTTGAAATATGTCTCACTGCTTTCTAAGTTTTGAATTCTTGGGCTGCTGGGAACTGTATGAAGAATCTTTATTACAGAGTAAGTTATCTTGTTCAATTTTGGTGCATGGATTGATGGAATGCTAATTGTTTATTAACTAATGCTGGTATTCTTTACATTTACTATGCAAATTTTGTGTTTTTAGATTTTTTTCCCTTTTTCAGCAAGAGAGAGAGGCCTCCACTTGCATAGAAAGAATTCTAATCATTTGTTAACTAATATTGATATTCTTTACATTTGTTACACAAATAATTAATTAGTTTTAGATGTCTTTCTTTTTAGCAATATGGTGATATTAGAACCCTCTATACTGCATGTAAACATCGGGGGTTTGTAATGATATCGTACTATGACATCCGTGCTGCTCGAACAGCTATGCGTGCCTTACAAAACAAACCACTGCGGCGGAGGAAACTTGACATTCACTTCTCAATACCAAAGGTTTTTGAGCAACTTTAATGTCCTCATGATTTGTTCTTTTATTAATTAATTGCCCTAAGAGTCTTTTTTTGGTGGGTGCATCCTAGGATAATCCATCAGACAAGGATATAAATCAAGGAACCTTGGTGGTTTTTAATTTGGATCCATCTGTATCAAATGAAGACCTTCGTCAAATATTTGGGGCTTATGGAGAGGTCAAAGAGGTGATAATTAATTCCTTTCTTTTGTTCTGCATCCTGGTTACATTTTTTCTTACCTTGGGGGTTAACGGTTAATAACTTGACATTTCTGCAGATAAGGGAAACTCCTCACAAGAGGCATCATAAATTTATCGAATTTTATGATGTCAGAGCTGCAGAAGCAGCACTTAAATCATTAAACAGGAGTGACATAGCGGGTAAACGCATAAAACTGGAACCGAGTCGCCCTGGTGGAGCTCGTCGAAAGTGCGTATACTAATAATGGGACTTCTGATTTTATTATTAATTAACTTAATAAGATTATTTACTTCCTTATTTCATGATTATTTAATTTCTCCCAGAAACACATTCTGTTGTAGTTTTGCATTGCAATCACTTAATGCATTAATTGCTTAGGTTAAACACTGTGCACTTGTATTAATTCTCTCTCCTATGAATTGTGATTTATGCAAAAATTGATTGAGGCAGCTGATTTTAAGCTATCTCTGTTGAATGGAGTAGCTTAATAATGCAGTTTGGTATGTCTCTCAGTGGTGCCTACTGCCTAGTGAGACAACTCAATACTTTGGAAACATCCATGTTATATCTGTAATTAATTATTATTAGTGTCATTGATTCCAAAATGAGTTTCACCAAAATGGGTTATAAGAATAACTTGTTATGTGAGATTGGAGAAACCATTGTGAATTTTGCTGTGTGGTATTGATAGTTCTTTTGAACTATTCTCGTTTTATTATTTATTTGGTTTGCAAACTTCATTGTTCTTATGATAAGGATGGCAAAATGATGTCTATTTAGAAAGCTGTATCATGATGGCTAAACAAACAGGCGATGGCCAAGGTTTGTAGGTCAGAGGCTAGGAACAAGTTTAACAAGAGAGTAATTTGAGATTGCCTGATCAGACCTGCTGTAGAGCTGTTGACTAGTATGTTTTTTATCTTCAAGGTGCAATTACTCTGTTGGGGTCTGATACTGGTTAGAATTAGGCCCTGGCTAGAGTTTACTGGTCTTCAAATCCAGTTGATGTTGTATGGTTGGCTGGTTGGGATAGAGCAACTTGTTGGCTGGTTAAAAGTCTAATTGATTGACCTTTTTTTTTTAAATAAAAAAAGAAAGAACTCTTGTTAGTTGCCTCATGTTTGGGGTTCATGGGGGAAAATGAGAAGATATCTATGTTGTAGGGCAGGCATGGGAATGCACATGACTGCTGTGCTTGGCTTCATTATCATCACTAACTGATGTTTCATGCTTGTGTAATTTCAGTATATCTCTATTCCTTGATGTCTTGCTTTTTATATATAATAGATTGATCATTGATGCATAAATATTAACTGATAATAATACCTTGTATCTTCTAGTTTGATGCTCCAACTAAATCAAGACCTTGATCAAGATGAATCTCGGAGTTTCCGACATCAAGTGGGTTCACCTTTAGCCAACTCTCCACCAGGTAGGTCCTCTGCGATACTTAATATCCGTTGTGTCATGGTGTCTTTATAGCTTTGAATTATCAACTTCATCATTGTGTTCCCTCTACAATTGTTATCTCTCTGATGCAATGAAGTTAATAACACAATTATAACAGGTAACTGGTTGCAGTTTAACAGCCCCATTGAACATAAGCCAATGCAATCTATGAGTAATTCTCCTGGTTCTAGGATTATGAGCCCAACAGCTGGCAACCATTTACCAGGATTAGCTTCAATCTTGCAACCTCAGGTATCTAACACTGTAAAGGGTGCAGCTGTTGGTAAGGACTTAGGAAGGAGTAGTCATGGAGAGCACATGTTTAGTAGTGCCAATTCATCACATGGAACTGCATTTCAATCGCATTCACTTCCAGAACCAACATTCAGCCAATATCATGGAGCCTTGTCCTCTTTTGGTCCATCAACTTCAAATGGATCTTCAGTGGAAACCTTGTCTGGGCCACAGTTTCTTTGGGGAAGTTCAAGCTTATACTCCGAGCACACCAAACCTTCACCTTGGCCAAAACCATCTGCGGGGCTTCCATTTACATCAAATGGAAAGGGCCATGCCTTCCCATACTCTGGTCAGAATAGTTCCTTTGTTGGTTCATCCCAGCATCATCTTCATCATCATGTTGGCTCTGCTCCGTCAGGTGTTCCATTTGAGAGGCGCTTTGGTTTCCTTCCTGAATCACCTGAATCCTCATTCATGAATCATGTTGGTTACAGAGGCATAAATGTGGGACACGATGGAAATTACATGGTTAATATGGGTGGATCTGTTAATGCTGGCATTACTATACCAAGGAATATGTCCGAAAATGTTCAATCAAACTTTAGAATGAGATCTTCTCCAAGGCTTAGCCCTGTGTTTTTGGGCAATGGTCCTTACCCAGGGCTGCCACCTACCACCCTGGAGGGTTTGACTGACCGGGGGAGGAGTAGACGGGTAGAAAACAATGGTAATCAAGTTGATAGCAAGAAGCAATTTCTGCTTGACTTGGATAAGATTAAAAGTGGTGAAGATGCAAGGACTACTTTAATGATAAAGAATATCCCAAATAAGTATGAGTTACTTTTAAGCTGTTGATTGACGTCTTTTTACTGGATGCTTGGATGATTTACTTATTGTTGATATTTTGCAGATACACCTCAAAAATGTTACTAGCTGCCATTGATGAAAATCACAGGGGTACCTATGATTTTCTCTATCTGCCTATTGATTTTAAGGTATGTGCTGGGTTTCTTTATATAGTCATTTTTTTTTCATAGAAAAAAGAATATATTGAAGAGACGAGCAATGCAAAAGGGGACAAGAAGTCCTCCCAAGACAAAGACAAAATTACATATTCATTAGCTCAAAAGAGCTTTCCAATCCCTTTGTAAATCCAAAAGGGAAACTCCCCTAAAAAACCATTATCTGAAACCCATGGAGAGGCCCAAAAAATAAAAAATGACTCTCCCAAATCAGGTGTATGGGAAGAAATTTTTGATTAAACATGCGCATTCTCTAAACGTAGACACCACAAACCAGCTAGGATAGCACACTATCAAAGAACTTTCTGCTCCTTTGAGGCAAATCCAGTGTACTTGATGGTTAAGAAAACCTGTAGATTAGCTGGATACACCCAATCCTTCTGAAAAATTCCAAATAACCTGTTCCAAATCTGCCTAGCAACTACATGATGCAAAAACACATGATTATTTGTTTCAGAATTCGAAAATACATTACGCAAACATCTGGAGAAATAGCCATATTGGGTCTTCAATTTGGAGCAAATTATTTGTATTAATTCGATTAAGTATAGCTGTCCAAACAAAGGCAGTTTCCTCTGAGGGAACCTTGGACTTCCAAAAAGATTTAGACAAAGAAAACCAATGTCCATTCGAACTTTGAATAAAAAAGCTGAAGAAGGAAGAACAAGAATAAGAATCCGAGCAGTCCAAACTCCAAATCTTTTTATTGGGGAAAGTGGAAACACAAAATGGAGCAAGGATTTCCAACAACAAAGCAAGATCATCAATAATTCTCTTATTTAAATTTCTAGAGAAGAGAAAATTACGCAAGGTCTCATTTTTACGAGCCATATATTTTACTCATCTAGTATTTTTTAGTCTCCAGTTTCTTTTAATCTAGTGAAGCTGATGGATATTTTTGTTTGTGGATGCAGAATAAGTGCAATGTGGGCTATGCATTTATCAACATGCTGTCACCCTCTCTTATTATTCCATTCTACGAGGTTTAAGAAATTTTATGACTCAGCTTTTTTGCACAATTTTATTTCATTGTCTCCAAATGAAAGTTGTCTCGTTGACTATACTTTTCCAACCCTTTTGTGCATCTTATAAATATTAATCTAGCTGTTAATGGATTCCTGGCATTTATCTAAAATAGAAAAAAAGAAAGAATAATTAGGAAAGACGCGCTACATCTTTAAATATGGATATGTGTGTTGTGTGCAAAAATACTGACAGATTCACTTTTGTGTCCTATTTTGCAGACATTCAATGGTAAGAAGTGGGAGAAGTTTAATAGTGAGAAAGTTGCTTCTTTGGCATATGCTCGAATCCAAGGAAAGGCTGCCCTTGTGAGCCACTTTCAAAATTCAAGTTTAATGAATGAAGATAAGCGATGCCGCCCTATTCTCTTCCACCCAGAGGGTCCTGAAGCTGGTGATCAGGTAATATTAATATCATCTATTTATATGTAGGGGGGCATTCATTGAAAATTAGCATTTAATTTAATATTTTTTTCTTTTCCATAAGTTGATACTTTGAACTGGTTTTATTTTTATTTTTACCCCTCTTTTGACTGACTTATTCTGTCTACTGAAGCAATGGCAAGTTGGCAACTAAATTTGATCATCAGTCTTTTTCTTATAATGGCCTAACTGCAGTGCTTTTATACTTCCCTGTAGATCGTACAAGAACATCTTCCCTCCAACAATCTCAATATCCAGGTCCTCAGGGCAAGTGAGTTGCATTTGATTGACTCTCCTGGAAGCCCCCCCAAGGATAACCCTCCCGTGAACTTGGAGACAAGTTAGTTAACTTTATGCAAGATGCAGAATTGCTGAAGCCCAACTTTTAGTGGCTGTTAACAACAATTTTTGCATATACTTGTATTTAGGAAGGAATAACAGAAACATGTAGATTTTTTTATACCTAGTTATTTTCTGGAGTATTTTGCTAGAATTTGCTGCACATATAGCAGGTCTGATAGTATTCAAGGGGGGTTAGCGTAAGCTGAAGAGCTGAGTGAACTGAAGTTCCTTTGCGGAAGGTGATTCTCTCCATTTTTGCTGATTTTTGTGATTTGGTGAGTTTGCCATTGAATATATGTTGAAAATGTTCATATTAGTTAGGGGTTGATATTTTGAGAGTTGGCAAGTTGACTTTGGGGGTACAAAATTGTATAGAGGGAGATAAACAGACTTCTTTCTATATTTATCTAATGTATTGGCACTCTTGAAATTAAGTTGTTGAGTGCGTATTTGGGTCGCTATTTATGATATGCAAAGAAAATGAACAGATCTACACTAATTGGTTTTATAACACCTTTGCTACTCTATTACATTTTTCCTTTTTAATATAATTCCTTTCATATCCCCCCCCCCCCCCCCCAAAAAAAAAAAGAAAAAGAAAAGGTAGTCTACAATGTTGCATTCTCTGCTAGTCCGCATTATGTTTTGTGCGTTAGGGGTCAACAAGATAAAATATTCAAAGTTGCCTGTATGGTAACTAGATCTAGATGCACTGATTTCTAAGGTATGTTAGCCCCCTTCGTGCCACAAATATCTGGTTGTCCAGAGAATAGCTGTACACCTTTTATTCCAATGGTAATAAATTGAAGAATACTGTTATTAGAACGGGACTGGCTCGGGTGGTCAGACCGTGAACCGCCGAACCGGATCCTAAACTGGTCCAGGCACTTGATTGCATCATTCTGTGCATATGACCCAGTTTGGACCAGAGTGAACCAAACCCAAAGACCTGCGAAACTTGAATGACCGGATTATGTCAAAATTTAAGGTTTGAACTTTGAAATTGTTATTTGTACCGAATGTACTTTGTAACTTAAAAAGTTTGTGCAGTTGTTATTTTTTGACTTTTAGAATGATACTTTTTACTATTTGACTTATTTATATATTTTAATTATTTTACTAGTTCAATTAATTACTTAGCGTTTAGACTAGTAAACCGATAAACTGAAACCTTTGCCAAGTCAAAGCCTTATCCGGATCCGATAGATATGAAAAATGCACTTATGATATGTGCGCACACTAAATTCAGTGATACTTTCTTTTCATGTAATATTTTATTATAAAGAGTTATTTAGATCAACCTTATTTTTATATGAAATCAATGAGAAAGGGTAAGTGTAGAAGGTATGCAAATAGTGGTGTGTAAATACCATTTCTCATGAAATAATAATGTTACTTACTCAGCTTGTAATAAATATACACTTGATTCCATTTAAACATAAGTAGTTCTATTTAAACTTGAGCGATGCTATTCACGGTCAAAATTAGAACTTAAAAAATGTTATTGTTAAAACACAATCCATATTTTACAAGCAGTCAGACGTCCAGCTTAAAATAGCATTCCCGTAGGTTCAGAACAAATACTAGCTTCATTCTAAGATCGAAGTGAGTTTAACATCTTGTGTTCGTTCCTTAAAAGAAACAACAGCAACAAATTGTGAAACCTGATTATGTTGCCACTGTTGAAGAGAACCTAGTCGATCTAACCAACTCTGGTGGGCAATACAAGAAGTTTACGGTTATTTGTTTTTTTTTTTGGGTGAAGAGATTACAGCTTATTTAAATAGAAAGAATAAGATTAAACAGTTAATTTAAAAATTACAAAAATAATTATCAGGGATTTTTTTACCCATGGGTGTGGGAGAACAACTCCAATATTCCACTATAAATGCTACTGCAATACACACACACATGTATTATGTTTGGGCCACAAAAGAAAGGCATATTTGCTAATTGCCTGCACAGCCATACATTTTCCATGAACCATGCGATAGATAGAAACCAGTATAGAAATTAGCGCTTACCAGACATCTGTCAGGTCTCAAAGCTAGTTACAGACTTCTTTGCAGAGAATAAAGCTAAGTTAACGTGCGCGTCTCTGCTTGCAAATTCCTTTGCCTTTCTTTTATTGTTTTAAGTTCAAGATCAATGAGGAAGTAGCACTTGTTATGTTCTCTTACATAGTGGACACGACCATTCATCCTACTGAGGATTTTCCGGGACATATATAGCCCTAGACCTTCCTGTGTACTCCATTGATTCTCTGCTTCAAACATATCCTGAAGAACAGCAGAAGGAAGACCTCGACCTGCATGTGTCATTCTGCATGGACAAGATGGTAAAATGAGAGGGTTGGTCTACATAAATCAACTGACGTTTGATGCTCTCTCTATAGTGAGCATCATAGTAATTGGCGGTAAAACTATAACTGTTTTTAGAGTGCAAAAATAATCATCCCTTTAAATGGTCTTACACAAGTATATACAAGCTTACTTGCATGATATGTGGAAGGTTTCGTCTGTATCAGCTTTCCAAACGGGCTGAAGTTGAAGGACATTAGAAGCTAAAGTGAAAAAAGGTCATGATGATCTACCAGTGATGACTATTATCATCAACTATTCGAACAGAAAAAGAAAAAAAGCCCGTTGCAATATGACTTGTTCAATTTTGTAATCCCAGATTTATGCTCGGATTTTAACAAAGGCGCACTTGATTAATATAATTTCCAGCTTTACCTTCAACTTTAAGTAAATTTAAATTCCATAATGGAGAAGGGTAGTCAATATAAGCAATAAAAGAAAAAGGAAGTTATAGGGTGTGCAACTCAAACTGAAGGAGGACGCCAACATGGACTGGATGTGGTCCTAGGAAACTTGATATGTAGAAAATTCATATAGTAATAGGAGGTTGATACAAGTCATTTTGAAGTTGGACTTCACTTGTCGAAATGGTCTAACCGTCAAAAATAAATCCATAATTGATAAGACATGCAAGTAGCAAATACAAGCAAATCTGTATGAATTTTACTTACAACAGAAAAGGGAACAATGAAATATCCTAATCTCAGAAAGTACACTATCATATGCTAAACAAATCACTATAGAGGAAAAGATTTAGCTACCAAATTAACCAGCTGTTTGTGATCGAAGGACATACAAAAATCTTAGTTTGTGTACCTGAACTGCAGATGGATAAACTCAGTGCCATCTTGTATTATCTTCAAACCAGGAGAAATCTTAATTTCTACCCAGCCATTAGGAGATGGTGTATGGCTCACCACGTTAAGCAAAAAGTCAGACAAGACCACCTGAAGCCTAATTTGATCACCGTATAGAGTAAGTGTCTTGATTTCATCAGGAATTTCATGAAACAGCTGCAAGTTTTTCCCTCTAATCAAGATCATGACTTGACTGACAATAGCATCTAATATATTTCCCAGAAGAAATTCTTCCATGTTTAGCTTCACAATGCTGCTATCATTAGCAATAAATGTGAACTTAGTTAGTAATACTGCATGTTTGTCTGTCTAATTAGCATGTACATATTTAAGCATATATGCAGTATACACCCAGAGCATAAATAAATAGTGGTATCCCAAACATCAATGCTAAGAAGTGAAACAAACGAAATTATAATCTCGGAGAGAATTCATGCCTGTTGGAGTGCAAGATCACTTACCCCTCGTCAATGCTTCCTAAATCTGTGTCCTCGATAATTGACATGATCTGTCTCTCACATGCATCGCAAGTGTCAAGAAATTGTTTTTGATTTTCTGAGACGGCAGTATTCTCCAAGAGTTTGTGTGTGAAGCGCATACCATTTAAAGGATTCTTCATCTCTTGAAGTATATAAGCCAACTCCTTAAATTTAGAAAAGCTTGCCTTACACTCTGAATTGTGTCCTTCTGAGGGCTGATGTGCTGGTGATACAATCTGCAAGAAGCAGAAACAGCCAATTATATTCCCACTTGCATCATTCCTCTTGTTTGCTGTTAAGAAAACCTCTACAAATTCTCCTTTTCTATTAAAAAATCCAAATGAGAACTTCTCAGAATCTTGACCACTGATTCCTCTATACAATGAAATCATAAAATTGATCAGTGTATCTTGACCTTTCAGTTGACATAAACCACCAAAGATTTCCCCTGGAAGCATTTTTCCTATAACTTCATCTCTCTTCCAACCAGTTAGTCTTTCCATGGCTGCATTCCATTCAGAGCAGCAGGCATTCTTATCAGAAGCAAATATGGGTGGAATCAATGGATTGAGACTCTGGATGATAGCTTTGTAGTCGCCTTCCAATTTGATAAATTTGTTCTGGAAAACTTTTTCATAAGTGATATCTTGACCCACAATGCATACCCCAACAACAGCATTTGTGTAATCCCTACTTGTGCAGGCATTAGCTATGATATATACAACTGACTTTTGTTGATGAAGCCCAAAATGTTTTAATTTCAACTCAACATTTTTGTCCTCCTGACCTGGACAATACATTGGTAAATTAATGACTATACTCTGGAAACTTATCATAAAGAATGACAAAATGATAAAACCAAGGAATTTTTTTTCGGCCAAAATAAAACCTGGGAATCTGGAATGAAAAGAAATAAGAATAAGCATGCAAGTCAGAATCCAAGTCATCAGTGACATTTTTGCATAACTTTCACGAGTAGTAACAATGATTTAATACCAGTAACCTAGGAAACATACATTCATCAGTGAGATGTTCGGTCTCAAAGACTCGGAATAACAATCGAGTTTAGGCACTGGCAAAGCCGGCAGAAATGATACTTAATGCTTGTCATGATTGACATATACGCGGGAATGCAAAGAAAGAAGAAGTCAACCAATCAAAAATTATTTAAAGAAGCTTGGTGAGTTAAGAATAGGCAAACAAGATTAAACTATAAAGTTATCACGAAAGAGAATGCAGCCCCTATCTTCTCATGGGATAGGAATCTATCTATGATAGAATTGCAAAATCACTTTTGGCAACTAGGACAGATGTAAGGGTAACTTATTACTGAATTTCATGAATTGAATATCTCACATCATCACGGTGGAATCAGATTCTTAAAGATTGCCCCTAGAGCAACTAGTAAACTACAGAATAATTTAGGAACAAGCAATTACTCATGAATGCCATGACATTTGAGTTAGATGTCAATATCAAAACTTCAGGAGTTTACCGTAGATGCTTTTTTACAAGAACAGATTTACCTTGCAAGGCTCTGCTTAAAATATTTTCAACAGTTTCACGTGAGTCATCATGGACTACTTCATTTACTAGGGATTTTCCCATAGCTTCACTGGCCTGCAGCCCCGTCAATTCAGCAATTTTCGCATTCCATCCATTGATTAGACCACCTGAATTAACTCCAAAAATTGGAACTGTTGCTGTCTCAATTAATCTAACCATTTCAAATGCCACTGAACTGAGTTCATCCATCCCAGCCATTTCAGTATCACTATGCCGAGCGGAACTAGGAGTCTTAGGACCAAAGTTCTCTGCGTCTTGGAAGGATTCTCTCATTATGAGCTGCAATGAGTGAATAGCATTGATTTCTGACACTTCCCAAGGCAAGCTTTTGCTTTTGGCTACTTCAAGGAAAACTTTAAATGATGATCTTGGGTTTATTTTTCCTCCATCATCTTTATCCTCTGGATGGTACTTGGCTCCTCCCCATTTAACTTCCTTAGCAGCGTGAGACCTGAACCAGAACAAGAAATCTCTCATATTTATTCTTGCTGTGGCCATGCCACAAACTGCTTTCCCCAGTAAAGCAGCACCTGGATAACCAGCTTCAGCCAAACTATCAGTGCTCAAACCTGTCGAGTCCCCGTGATTACTAAGTAGCCATTCTGCAATGTCTTTTACCTGTGACTCAGTTGGGGTAGTGCCTAATAGCCAACAATCTCCACCATAGTACAATGCCGCCCCATCACACTTTACAAGATCCATGATACTGGGAGATTGAGTAACAATACCTAACGGGGCATCGCGGAGGAGCATATCACATAGTAAGGTCTGAGTTCTAAGTATTCTCTTCTCTGCCATTTGTGATGCTCGTTGCATCTCCATGTAAAGCTGCAGTCCAAAAGCCTGCATGAGGAACTCACAAGCATAGCGAAGGGGGAAAGGCACGTGGCGTGGTGAAGTGTGATGGCAAACTAGCAAACCCCAAAGCCTTGTTGTGTCGTTTCCATTGACTATAACAGCCATCACCAGAGAGGCAATAGAGCCCATATTAGCCATATACTGTGTGTGACATCCATGTGGTGACCGAAGGGTTGAATTGACCAGGCAAAGGGGTTGCCTTAATTGTTCACTCTGAATGACCTTAACTGGATTTGCATGGCAATCACAGATCATCCTGACCCTGTTTTGCTTAAATAAGAAGCGAGCAGCTTGAGGGATATCCGTGGCAGGATAATGCAAACCCAAATAGGGCTCTAAATCTGACCTCCTAATTTCTGATACAACTTCACCGTGATCATCCTCGTGGAACTTATATACCATAACCCTGTCATATCCAGTAAGCTTCTGAACTTCTTCAACAACCGTATCGCACAACACACCAATATCTCCCCCAGGAAGAGATTGCAACCTTGAAATAGCCCGAACAGCTAGTTTTTGTGTTTGTACTGCTCCAGCGAGTGACAATGCAGGATCACTCGACCGTGCAGGCTCTAAATCAATCACAATTCCCACATCAATCCTATGCAATATTGCATAGAATGGCTTCTGGGTTGTCCTTGAATAGACCCAAATCGGGTTCAAAAGTGATATTTCCTTTGACGCAGCAGCTTTTGCAAAGGAAGCCCCAGAAGAAGGCGTGAACAGGGTTGTGACATCAACTCCTATCAGACCCATAAATTGTTTCGACTCAAATTGTCTCTCTAAACCCAACAATTCAAAGCAATTCTCACTATAGCTGATGACTCTGAAAGTGGCTTCTTCAATTGCAATCATACAACCAAAGGGCTGAATGAGACCCCCTCTCTGGATATTCGACAAATAAGCCGTCATTTTCTCTTCCGACACCGATTGTGAGGGGTAAAGCACCGACCTGGAGTAGTCGAATGATTTGCCAGACACACTAGAAAGCCCAAACTCGGCCAAAATCCCAGCATCGGCACTGTACTGAGCAATTACTTTGTCTCTGTTGGCGGTGTTGGTGTTGGTCTTCGTGTTGCTCGCAGCTGATGTTGAGAAGCTCATTTCAAGGGTTCGGGCTTTTCCTCAAAAACGAATTGAAGCATCTAGGTCTCACAATCATTAGTCTACCTGCTTGTGTATTATGGTGCCTGATTCTCGTCGTGGTTTGCTCACGTCTTCGTCATTTTGCAGCTCTGTTGGTTATCTCCTTCTTAAAATCGTTTTAGAACTCATTAATTACTCTACTTCAACCCTGCATGCATCTTACTTTCCTTTCCATTGCATTGGGATTTTGAATGCATACTCTCTGCTTGTAATTTTACGAGGAAAATTTTACTGAAACTGCTTACTGATAATGAAATGACAAATGTCATCAATCTCTCTCCCCCCTATGTCATTTTCAATTCAATTCAAGCAAATTTCTAGTCCATTGTGTTTTACTGCCATGACTATTGCTAACAAAGAAAGGAAAATTTCATAAACGAGGAAAATCTTAGTTTAAAGCTTTTGGAGTATGCGAGATTATCAGAACGTTGAGGATCTGCCAAGTGAGAATGGAACGAGGGAAGCAAGGGAAACTTGTTACTAAACTCCCTATATTTTATTCACACTGCATGATACAAAACTCACCGTGTACGGATATCTAATGCACGAGAGAATTTTTTCACGATGCATGGTTCAGTATTTTTTTTAATCTTTTATTTACATATATTTTTTCCTACTAAGCACACCATTAATATAAAAATCAATTAAAGTTATATACTTACATATGGAGTATGCTTATATATTTGCTTGTTAATCAAAGTAATTTTTTCATCATGATGTAAGAAATACTTGAAGTCAGGACCATTTCAACCAGTTATAACAACAATGGTTAAAAAGGAAAAAAAATAAAGAAGAAATTTATATACAATTTCTTATAATTTTATTATTAAGTTTTTTAACTAAATATTGCAAATATATAATTTTTTAATAATAATATAATAAATGTATAGTTTTCACAAATGAGTTTACAATTTTTTAATTAAATTATTCACTTGTTATGTTATTATTAAAAAACCATTCACTTATCATATTTTAATTATAAAATTTGATAACAAAAATATAATGAAACTCCACTTATGTTTAATAAAAAAAAAGTTAGAACAATAATAAGAAAATTAGTTTTATGTATTACTAATGTAAATATTGTAGCTAAAATATAATTTTTTACTCATCTGTAATGGTAAAGAATAAAACGCTTTATTATTAATAAAACACACACACACACACACACACACACACACATATATATATATATATATATAATGTTAAAGCCCTATTCATACAGAATACCTTAGTACCAAGATAGATTAAAAATAGTAAAGGAAATAAGTTAATTCCTTCATATATTTTTCTTATTGCACATAAAGTTTTATGTTTTGAGAAGTATTAAATGAAAAAAAAAGAGAAAAAAAAGTTAAATTTTAGTAAATTCATGATAATTGAAAATATGAACTATCTAACAATTAACAACTTGGATAATATAGAGTATATTACAGACACTTCTATTAAGTTTTATTAAAGTTATGTAAATTTTTTTTTAATTTTTAAGATATATACAGACATATTATAAAATAAAAAACTATCTTACATTTTAGTTTAATTTTAAAATTTTTAATAAAATATATTTAATTTAGTTTTCTAATTTTAAAAATTATATATTTAGATTAATTAAAAATATTTTAGTTAAAAAGTTTAAAAGTAACTTAAAATATAATATAATTTTTTGTTTTAAGAGAAATTTATATATAATTTAAAAATAAATGAGAGGTTTATATAGTTTCAACAAATTTAAAAAAAGTGGATATATTATACTTTATAATATATGTGGCTCCATTTGAAGGAAAACAAAATCTCAACTAAAAGAAAGGGACATTACAAAACCCTAAGACTGAGCTTGCTTTGGCCATGAATTGTGAACCATTCAATTGAATGCCAATTAATAATGGTAGTGGTGAAGGATTGACAAGAGGTCACAACAATGTCCAGGGCTAGCATCAGCATGCTTGCCCACTGAACCCAAAAACCAGTTCCCTGCCTCATAAAGTGAAAAGTAAAAACCTACTTCACATCCTGGAGAAGAAAAACAAAAACCAAAAAAACAGGCCGATATGTTAAGATTTATTTGGAAATATAGATTAATTACTGGATTTCTGAAAATTTTAATATAACATATAAAGTTTAAGATTTTTATTACAAGCTTAACTGTTCCTTATTAGGGATATTTTTAGGCTTAGTCCAAGTTTAAATTTTTTATGTAATTTTAATTTTAAGAAAAAATATATTTTGTTATTAAATTAGTTTTTAATTATAAAATAAGTATATGAATTTTAAAATAACAAAAAACAAATTCTTGGATTTTAAACTAAAATAAAAATAATAAATTTTAATCAAAATTAACAATGATAAACTACTTCTAAGCTTTAACAATATTTACAGATTAATATTAAGTTGAAAATACATATAATATAAATGATCACGTGAAAATCAAAGGCTCTTGCACTTAATTTTAACTAGAATTTATTTATTTTTATTTTAGACTAAATTTTATAATTATGTTTTAGTTGAGAATAAAATATATTTTTTAAAAAATTTTGTAAGGACACACTCTTTTTATTAATTTAATATATTTAAAAATAATTTTAAAAGAAATAAAAGGGGAAAGATACCTTTTCTTGACAAATTAATTCTTTTGGATAGACGTAACTCTTCTGATAACACAACAGAACAGTGATGGGAATTTGTGTGGACCAACTGACCCTTGCCCTCTCGCAATTATTTAGTTGTTGCCACATGCACATTGCATCCGTGGTTGGTGGCATTGGACCAATAATGGTTAAACACACTCATATTCTACCCATACCTTGCTTACTCTAAATTATCTTCATGAAGCAAAGTTTCTTCATGCTGGAACCCACCTCTAGTTGATGCTTTGTTCTCACTCGACTAGTTACTTTCATGACATTAATTTGAGAGGAATCAATCCATTAGTATGACTTTGGATATAATAAAAATTGAAGAAATTTGATGGTTAAAATTGTTGTTAGTTCCAAAGGTCACATGGTTTCATTGATGCAAGTGATTGTTAGAATATTTTAAAACATTTTAAATAACAAAATAATATGATAAAAATTGAATTTGACATTAATTTTTTAATTAAAAACATATTAGTTCATAATCAATTATATAAATTTATTTTAAACTTAGAAAAAAAAATATAATAATAATACCTATCTTTAAATACTATTATCTGAATCCCTTAAAATTAGTTTAGTAAAGAATTTCATGATTAGTTAGTAACATTTTTTAAGATGTTTTGGATAATTTTTAAAAATAATTTGCCTGAATCATACACTTAGTAAGAGTAAATATCACTTTAACATCAATATGTATAGCACATGTTTTAAAACCTATCATTGTGTAATCTGACTTCGTTACAGTCCTACTTATTTTTGTGTTTCTATTTTCATTATAGCCCTATATTCTTAACAAGGATCAATAATAATTTACCAAAGTAAATATGTCAACGAATCTTATCATTTACAATATTTATTTTTTAAAAGTTGTCATTGGCTTATTGCACATTTTGACTAGACAATGGATGTATTTAATAATTTTTTTTTCAAGTGATACCTAGTATAAATATAAGTGTTAGTAAGACCTAATATACTTGAATTTAATTTCTACTTTACATGTTATTTTTATTCAAATAAGTTGTACATTGACCTCATATTTTATTACATGTGTGTGTTTCAGGGACATATTTAAGATTAAACTATTGGGAGATGAAATTTAAAAAAAGTTAATATATATATATATATATATATTTGGCTAAAAAGTTTATAAGTAGTACTTTTTTTATTTACAAAGCAAAATATGATATTCTTTCATGTCATATAATTTATTAATATTTGAGTTTATGTCAAATTTTTTAATAATAAAATTAGGCATTAAAAGTCCTCTAGATAATTAACGATCAAACAAAGGGTTGGTTCAGTTATTTTGATAGTGGGGATTCAATTGTTTGAAATGAAAGGTACTATTGCACATTTAACTATACAATAGATGTATTTAAGGATTTTCATCAAGTGATTCCTCCCATAAATGTAAGTGTTAGTGAGACCTGAAACACTTGGATTCAATTCGCATTTTATCTGTTATTTTTATTCAAATAAGTTTTCATTAACCCCATATTTTATTACATGTGAGTGTTTTCAGGTCAGATTTAAGATTAAACCATTGGAGGATGAAATTTACAAAAATATATATAAGTATATATGTAACATTTTTTTTGTAATTTACAAAGCTAAACATGATATTTTTTCATGTCATAAAATTTATTAATAATTAAGTCTGTATCAATTTTTTTAATAATAAAATTAGATATTAAAATTCTCTACAGGATTAGCGATCAAACTAAAGGTTAGTTTAGTTATTGTGATAGTGCATGGATTTAATTATTTGAAAAGTATTGTTCGATTTAAAAATTTTAAATGCAAAAATTGATATGGAAAAAATATCATTTAAAAATTATTTGAAAAATAAACAATATGGATAAGTTATTTTAAAAACTTGTAAAAAAAGCTACCATACCAAAATAAACTTTTAATGCTAAATGAATTTGAACTCATTATGAGTAATTATAAAACGCTCATTGAAAATTATTCGGTCATAGCAAACTTGTCTTAGCATCTGAGTCAAAACAACTAACATAAATTAACATAACGAGAAATTAGAATCAATACAACTATTGAAGTTACTCATATTGCGCATATTCAAATTGTCTTGGCATCAAGAATTTGTTTTGGTGGTTACCCCTTGGCATTTAGTCTAGCGGGTATTTATTTATCCTTGATCAATAGACTCTACTCGGTATTTATTTATCCTTGATTAATAGACTTTACTCTTACCTCTTACATTGATTCATACACCAAGGATATGTTTGGTTACTTGAGGCAAAATGAAGGAGAAAGGAAAATTTTTGAAAAATATTTACTATATTTTTGTAATTGTTATTCAATAATATCTATATTTTTATATAATTTTTTTATAGTAAGAATATAAAAATAATTTTTTATTAATTAAATTATTATTATTTATTTATAACTTTCTGTGTACAAAATGACTCATAAGAATATCAAATATAAATACTGTAAAATTAATAAATGTGGAGATAAAAAGAGATCCCAAATATTAATTTCACTATCATCTTGGTTAATAATGTTAGATTGACCTAGCTATTCTTATAAAAACTACACTAAAATAAAGATTTTTGTATCAATGTATGATTTTACACTAATTAATTACTTGTCCAGATATTGTTTTAGATGAGCCCAATTGTTTATCTTTGGCAACATTGGATGATCCACCTTTAAGTGACGATTTAGGCAACATATTTAGTATTAATAATTAAATAATATCTATCATTGCCTACCTTTTTATGTTACATTTGAATAAGGACTCCAAATATTAATACAATGCTATAATTTGTGTCGTTGCCTACCTTGTTATATTCGAATGGCAACCTCCAGCCGTTCCTGGTGTGTTTTCTTCCTCATAAGAAACGCAAATATTGAAAAGAAAAATCAAGATATTTCATGTTTTGGGTGGTATATGTGGGTCTTATTATCATATGGAAGACGTCCTTGTAGTTTATTTCCCACAGATTTACTGGATAAATAGAACTGCATATGAAATTTCCAATATTAATGTAAGTGCTTGCACAGTGGGAATCCAGTTGAGAAGATCATTCTATATAGGCCTTTGTAGATTTGTTTTTGTTCACGTAGCATTTGGGAAAAAAGTGTAGGGAAAATTATGGTTGAGATTCTAAATTGAAGATATTTATATTAAAAAATTTTAAATTTTAAAATTATTGTAAAAGGTTTCAAGACGAAAATTTAACTTTGAGTATTTAATTACAATTTTTTTACACAATTTAAAATTTTGATTTCAGGATCTATTAAAATAATTTTAAATTTTAAAGTCTTTAAATATAAATATTTTTAATTAGGGATTCTTAATTATATTTTTTAAAAAATTTAAAGAAGCTTTCAGGGGATTGAATGCTCAGCTGGTTACTGGAATACTGCAGAGACTCTAAATCCCACGAGCAAAGAAGAGGTGATTAGTGAAAGGATTACACCCTGATGCAAATTTTTTTTTTTTATATTTTTGTTGTTATATTTTTTAATTGAAATATACATAATTTTTTTATAATCATATAATAAGTGTATAGTTTAATTAATAAATTATATGCTTGTTTAGAAAAATCATATATATTATATTATTACTTAAAAAAATCATATATTTATCATATTTTAATTAAAAAACTTGATAATAAAAATATAAAAAATTATACATACTTTTTTTCTTAATGAAATAACACTGAGGAATGCTGAAAATTTGAAAGGGAAGGAAAAGCCACTCGTTCAAAGTGGGATTGAAAGAAGAGATATTTGATTCTTTGTACTTACCTCAATTGCACTATGACATATTTATGAGAGATATTTTTTTTAAAAAAAGTAGGAGACAAAAGAGTCAAAGAGAAGCAAAGGAAAATTCCAAATCCTCTCTTCTCTACTTGTTTCTCGTTGCATCCCTTGCATATGCAGGAGATCAAATGGCAAGATATTCAATGACTCATAAGTAGAATCCAAATATCTAGTGCTTTTTCATGAAAAGGTTGACATGTTAAACAGCTAAATTATTCATGGTTAGATTATTTTAAAATTTGTAATATGATAATATAAAATTAGTTTACATAAATTAAATAATAATAATAATAATAATTATTATTATTATTATCAAAGAGCTCAAATACCTTCATAGCTCTGCTCTATCGTCCTAAAGAAAGAGAAGCATACGGATATTGGCCCTAGGCCCAAGCAATTTGACCGGAGGATGAATGAGAGTTTTGGTTTCATTATGCAGCAGCGAAAGCAAGAGTTTTGAGAATTGACTTGTTGTGGCTCAAGTTTCAGATTTTATTTTATAAATTCAAACCATTTAGAAATTAATAAAAACTAAATTCGTCTCTCAAGTGTAGTTAATTCTATTTGAACATATCTGCATACTTCTTTTTCTATTTAATTATCTTCTACTATTTGACAATCGACATATTTTGTTTGCTCTCAGCGATCAGAAGATTATTTCTAGAAGAATTTATTTATTTATATGTAATGTATCAATCTACAATATACAAATTTATTAAAACTGCCCCATCTAGTTGAATAAATTTTTCATTAATTTCTTACATGTAATTTCTCAAAAATTTCTCTGTTTTGGGCAATGAGCACGTTTATTATACTGTGATATCATGAAGAATCATGATTAAAGAATGGCAATAGAGCGAATTAGCATAATTTTATTATTATTATTATTATTATTATTATTATTATTATTATTATTATTATTATTATTTGTCATTGTTCCATTCACTTATATTTTACCACATTCCCTCAACTGGTATTTTGTTAATTTCTTAGACCTAAATTTTGGCAGATTCGAATATAGAGAATTATCCTATTTAATTTTTGTTAGTAACTAAAGAACTTTCTTACTAAATCATTTATAAGATCAAAGTGAATTGAGTGAATAAGTTGTATTATACTATGTATTTGTATTTGTACCATTTATATTCCTTAAGAATTCCTTATTGAATCATTAGTAGTGTCCTACTTCAAATTAATTAAATTGTATGAGTTAAATTGTAAAACTTAGTTGTATTTATATCATTTAGATTTTTTTATTGATAAAATAAGTTCCATATGAAATCACTAATAAATGTACATGCAAACATTTATTAAATTAATTTAATATTTATCTTTCATAATTTTAGAATAATTACGAAGATAATTCTCATAAACGTTATAATAACATTTAAATAACATTAAATAATTAATTAAACACTTAATGCTTGGCTTATTCGACTCAAATAGATTGATACAGATAAAGATGAGGTGAACCAGGGTAACTTTATTAATGTTTACATTTTTTTTAATGACCATACAAAAAGACTAAACTACAAATATTACACGTGGTGGGCCCAAAAAGCTTGAGTTTGGATCATTCCAATTTGTAAAAACAAAAAAAAAGTCATTTTAAACAAATATTTATCATCTAAATCATCTGAAAAAACAAATAACTTACATTCAAGAAAATAAATAAAATTTTTAAAATGATTTAGATAATCAAAATTTATTCAAAATAACTTTTTTTTTCTACAAATTAAGATAATACAGATTCAAAAACTTTAGTTCCTAATGGCTTTGCTGAATTCCCATTGAGGCTGCAACATCATCATTAGCTGAAAGTGACAGAAGCGATGAGCAAGAGACTACACATCCTCTCATAACGGTTGCAATGAAGAGTTAAGCCTAGCGTCTTACGCAAGTAAATGAAAGTGAGATTCATAAAAAAAGCATATATAAAACTATAAATTAAAAACCTGATGAGATTCCTTGATAACTTCCGAATCAAGAAAGAAATGGAAGGATTGACACATGATCGACTTCTAGAAAGGCTTGTGTACGAGAGAATGACATCTATATATATATATATATATATATATATGTGCCAACACCACTTTTGAAGAATAGAAGATTGGAACTTAACAGTGATGACAGCATGGGAAACTCTCCATTTCCTGTGTAGGTCCATGTAAGCCAATACCGCCTAACCCTCCGTATCTGGGTCATTTTGTTTAACTGAGTGGCTTTGTGAACAAATACCCTAATTCTTTTGTTGGCAAGAACATACATGCATCCAGGCAAATTGATACTGAGACAACATATGCTGAGCCATCTTATAAATCACTGCCATATGAGACATAGGTTGCGCATTAAAAATAGTTCGATTTTATCAATACCAAATTAATCATATGAAGCATAATCAGGATAAGCCTAGTGTAATCCTCCGCCTGATTTGAAAAAGAAGGAGGTCAAGGAGACCAAGTCTGAACCCACTGGGCTGATCGACCTGTAGAGACAACCCTAAAGCAAACCATGCTGCCCATGCAAAGTGATACAGTAAAAAAAGATGATTGATATTTTTCGTACTGTCATGACAAAAAGGACAAGAACTTCAATTGGCATATGATGTCTCTGCAAGATATCACTAATTGGAAGGTATTTGTTGAGTAATTTCCATCCAAATAAAAGAACCCTAAATGGAGTGCGAGTCTTCCAAAATTGCTGCCAAGCTTGAAAACCATTATCCACTGTAACTTGGGGAAGAATGGGATATTAACCGATATCCATATATATATATCTCCCACTGTATAATTGCCACGTTGATTGCTAGTCCAAACGACTATCCGATTTACTAGTAAATGGAAAAAAACTAGTTGTGAGATTTGTTGAGGCACCGGTTGGGAGTAAAGAAGCTGTAAAGCCTGTGAATTTCAGGAACGTTTATCATGCAGAATGAGGTTTGAAACCAAATGGTATGTATTTGAAGGATCAATTTTGCCTTTGCTCACAGAAGGTTGTAGTAAAGAGAAATATTCTTACTATCTCTAATTTGCCTGCGAAGGTTTGAACAAATCACAAAACTAGCATTATTAATACCATTACATATCCAATATTAAAGGATGTATTTAATTGATCAGAGAAATGATCTTATAATATTTAGGCTTCAGAACGTGAATAAATAAGGATTGTGAATCCCCGCCAATCAGTCACCAAGTATGTTTGGCTAATTGAACATTATATTATTGGAACCAAAACTCAAAGGACCTCATTGAGTTTATTTTAATGGTATTAAAAATATATTATGCTAATTAAAGACGGGTCAGAAAATCAATGGCATACCTCATGTTCCACGGGATTAGGTAGAGGTCAAATTCTGATGATTATGTATAAAAATTTTTGGTTTTTAAAGGAAGAGATTTGAATCCTCTCATATGATTGATTAATATGATAATATCATGTAAAAAGAGATAAATATAAAATATGTAAAATTTACTTGAATGATGAATCTTACAAATTTAAACATTTTGTACTTATTTCTTTTTTCACATAATATTGTCATGTTAATTTCTTACGTGAAAAAAATCTAAATTCTCAGAGAAAACTACTCAATTAGTCCTAAATTATTAATTACCAAAGAAGACCACTGATTTGAAAAGAAAAATCCATACACATTACAATATAAGAATTAATCCGAACCATTTTAACGAGTAGAACTAACTAGCGGGTTCAAATTGAGTTTCTATTCTCATGCTAATTAGGTCTATTTTTTTTTTTTAATTTCAAGTGTAACTCTTCTAATTGATAGAATTTTTTTTTTTTGGTTTCTACTTCTCGCTTTTGCATCATCAGCCAAAATACCTATTAAATGAACTTTTATTTGATTTTTATAAATGCATTGAGAGGGAAGACCAACCTTGTGGGGCCCACAAAATCAATAAATTGAGGGTAGATTGACTTGACTTGGGGGGAGCCACGTCCACCACTGCGAGGGAAACACTTTAGCTGGAATTGAGGAACGTGAGAGACACGCGCTGTACAGGCCGGTGGACCATCCCATGTAATTCATCGCCCCCCCAGGAGCTCAAAAAGCTTCGCTTACCTCTCTTTCCGCGAAGCAGCACGTGTCAACGCGTCATGCTGAGCTGGTTCCACAAACCACGTGGCATATCATTACCGGTAGAACCCGTTGCCACAGATCCCATCCCAGCCGTCCCAAGCATCCAATAGAGGCCAAACATTATTTCTGTCTGACTCGGGGAAGTTAAGAGAGAGAAACGTCAACAGAGAGAGGTTGAGAGAGAGGGAGACAGAGAGAGAGAGGGGGCTCTGCTGCCACACTGGTAAGCTACTTTTCCACAGGAGTTCCACTGTAAATTACCATAAATTTGGGTTTTATTCAGCTATTTACTGCTATTGTGGACTATTGTTTCAATGTTATTTTGGTCTCCTGCCATTTTCTTCCCTGTTTGCTTCGCACTGTGTATTTGTTAGTTATACTGCTGCATAACCGTAATTTGGGCTTGTTCTTGCTCTTGCTCTTTGTTAAGGGTTTCGATTCATTGATGGTTTTGACTTTTGTTTTTAACAACTTTTCCTCTTTCTGTTCATCTCTGCCTTTGCTGTGATTACTGGGTTTTGTTTAGCTTTGCCGGGATAAATTTTATGGTTGACTTCCAATTTTGCCCGTTAACTTGAAAATTGTGTTTGTTAAAGAACATCCGTTTTATGTCTCGTTCCTTGTTATGAAGTGGGTATGCTTCTTTTGTGGACTTTCATTGGTTCTGTTTTGGGAGAGGCAACTGTTGTGGATGGATGCTGAATGCTAGATATTGTAAGTCTGGCCAGTTCTTTTTGTATATTCTGGATTATTTTTAACATATAGTTGTTGTCCGCTGTCTTGATATTGATAAACCTTAAGGGTGTATGGGTACCGGGATTCCTCTAGGTTTCCAGGAAATTATGGTCGGCAAAGTAAAATTCCTGTGTTTGATGTATAGTTTTTCTAATAAGTTTCCTAGGAATCTTAATGTCCCTTTTGAATCAGTTATTCACAAAAATTTGGGTTACTTATTTCCAAATATTACATAGTATTCTATATCTCATACTTTTTTCATAGACCAAAATATCCTTTTTACTTTTAGCTTTGTTTCAGTATTTTAAATACACTTTTAACATGTCAAACTACAAGAAATATAAAACAGACACACACAATATATTATATTGAACACATACATGTCGCATGCGCGCACACGCGACATGACTCAGTACATGCACATGCGCATGCTAATACATACACACCACATAACACCAAACAGGTGACATGAAATTCACACACACATGCACGCGTGACATGACTCTGTACATGTACATGTGCATGCAAATACATAAACACTACAGTACACCAAATGTGTGACATGAAATTGGGTGCACGTGGTTGCACACCTACAAATGCAATTCAACATTGCATGCATGACATGACACCACACCACAATATGACATTATACATGCTAACATGCATGCACGCACACACATACATTGACACCACACCAGGAACATGCATACACACATACACATAATACAACATCACGCCTGTGTGCATGCACAAGCTAACACGCATGTGTGTGATAGTTATCATCACAGTACTCGCACAAAGCCAAAGACCCAAAAGTTGCAGCAATCTAAAATGGAGAAGATAGGGATATATTGGACAATACTGATATTTTGTTAATTACATTTTCCTACCCATACCAAACACCTTTTTTGCAGATTCTTTGGGTAATTAATACCTGGATTTCAATTGCATGGGTATTTAATTCTATGAGATTAATTAAAATTCCCTATACCAAACGCACGCTAAAAGAAATCAAAAGAACATCTATTCATCAGGAAAGTGGGCAAAAGGTAAAGTGGTTTGGTATTAATATCGTGACTGTGTATTGGGTAATTGGGAACTCGGCAAGAACAACTGTCTTAGTGGAGTAGGTCTTTGTATGGGAGTAGTTTGGATGTTCTAAGAGGTACTGTTGATATTCTGTTTACTTGTATGGAGCTGGATACAGTTCACGATTCTTTATAAAAGTCTTTATAGATATGTCTGTAAAGGATCTAACTTCTAAGTTTAAATATCTTGGACCTGCTTATGGTCCCTTCTTCCCTTTGGTCAAAGAAAAATGAAACTTAAAAAAAGAGAAAAGCAGGAAATGTTTTGTCTAAATAATTATTTGAACTTAATAGGGATGCTATCCTCAGTGATGCATCCTCAAATAACTCTGTGTATGGAGGAGCAGATCATTCAATTCAAATCCATATGTAATTCTGTAAGGGTCAAAATTTCATGTTACTCATATAATTTTGGGATACTGACTGGGTGACTTTGTTTGTGGTACCTTGTCCTTTAACTAGTTTTATTTTGAGATGTTTTCTATAATTGCTTATTTTAGCTATGGGTTTCCTTGTTTTTTGGTAAAACTGTGATTGCCAGAAAGTTATTTGTACTTTATACAAACTTTCTTTGTTCCTTTGGGAGTGTGATGTGTTTAAGTAATTTGGTGCAATCCTTTGGAGAGAAATGCTTCAATATTTGAAAGTAATCTTTTGCAATTCACTTAATGCGGGATTAGATAGTCCTCTAGGCCTCTTTATGTTTCATTTAGTGGAGCTTATTTGAAAGTTTCTTTAATTAATTCAAAAAATTATTAGATTGTTATTTTCTTTCCATGTTTTGTCTTGTTTTTGTTATTTTACTTTTAATAGGAGTACACCTTATCCTCTACTTAATACTGTCTAACTTCGATTCTGATGATGATATTTACTTCAGTGACAAATCAATAAATGCTTACAACATTTTTTATTGCTGATGTAGAATTGTTGCTTCCATTGGATATGACAATTCCTTGATGCATAATTTTTTTCTACATATTATATAATTTTTTTTTCTATTTATTGTGCTACAGCCTCTGCTGCTATAATTGTCTATAGGGGTCTTGTTTCCCCACTGATGTGCCCAAAGGAAGATTGTGTTACCTATCATAAGCTCAGATCTAATGCCATTCCTAAACATGAAGAGCAAAGTGAGCACAATCTGTTTACGAGAAAGAAAGGATCTTCGTGTCTGTCCGAAATCAAATATAATTTCCAAAAAGTCATGCTCTAAAATCACAATTTCTGCACAAGTGGCCGAAACAGACACTACTTTTTATCATTGCCAGGATGGTAAGCAGCTTAACTTAGGAAAGGATCTTATTCAGTCTCCTTTTGAGATTAGTGCTTCTATGTCAGTTTTTTCCCTTTTCATTCTGCTTTTGAGTTTGATATGTAAATTCACTTGAAAGCTTGAGATGGTTTCAGATTTTCATGTTTGTGAACAATTGGTGAATTTTGTAGTTTATGACTTATGAAAAATAAACAATAACTGATGCTCCAACTGATAAAAAGTTATAGAGCCTTCTTTGCTGATTTACCCCACTGATATTCTTTATCTCCAATAAACAAAAAGGAAGAACAATGTATCATAAATATATATATATATATATATATGGTTTTATGATTTTAATAGATAGGCAAATATAACAAACAAACACCTCAGAATGCATTGTTCAGATGACAGCGAGAACAAGTAAGGAAAGTATGAAGAAAAGAAACTAGAATAATACAGTAACTACCAAAAGTAAATAACCAAATGTTTCTTAATATCAGAATGCTTGCTTAAACGAACATAGTTTCTCAGTATTTTGTGATGAGTTAAGACTTCTGAGTCACTATGATGAGAATCTCAGAACTGGTATATCTGATATGCCTATTGAGTAATGGCCTAGAGTTGAAGCTTCAGAATTTTATACCTACTTTGTGTGTTAAAGTAGAGCTGAGCTTGTAGCCATAGGGTTTCTTCTTTCTAACAAAATTCTTACATCATCAATAAGAAAGGAAGAAAACTTAGCTGTGAAGTATTGGAATCCTTTGGAATTGGACCCGAGTTTCTGGAGCAGTCATGCTTAAATCTTAATTATAGAGCTTCGCAGTTGGGGTATCTACATAGCAGGCTTGTTGGTAGTAATTGTTATAGTGAATAACTATTCTGAATTCTGATTATTGTCTTGTGGTAAGAAGAAAATGATGGATATTTTGAATGATTAAAGTAGCTGTTGAAATTTAGGGTTAAAGCAAAGTTACGGTTGCTTTTCAGCCCTTTATACACTTCTTTATTTGTAATATTTTGAAAATAGAGCTTAACCATAAGATACACTTCCAATGATAATGACAAGTGATAACTGTAAAACTCCTAGACAATAATAAACTCAAAGGCTGCTAGATGAACATAATTCATAAACTCCTAATTCTTTAAGACACTTTCTTGCAAATTAAGGCTTATCCTACAATGAGTGATAGGTCTTTCGATACTCACTCTTAAGTTGAAGATTGATTAATCTTCAGCTTGTTACAAATAAAACCCTAATGAAAAGAAAACAATATCCAGGCTTAAACACCTAGACACTGCACTGCCACTTTCAAGGTTGCACATTTACACTTTGACCAACTGTATCATGTTCCAATCAACTATTAATTCAAGAAAACACGAGCCTTCAATCTACTTCCCTTGAATAGTCCCCTTGGAAGCTGGTCTCCACTACCTGGGTTGCTTACCAGGGCAGCCAACAACACAATTCTCTTCAATACCCAATTTTCTGGGTCTACACCTTTTAAAAACTCTGTAGGTCACACCAGATTTGACCAAAACTCCCTTGACAACCAAACCGACTAACCAACACTAAAACCAAACTGCCATAATCACCATAGTGAAACTTCAGACTATTAAACTACCCGAAAAAAGAGAGAGAGAGAAACAGCAAACCCGAAACAGAAAACGGGCAGTACCAGGCTTGCTATCCTCCCAAGAGGGAAACAAATGACACTCCTTGCTCAGAATCCAGAAAAAAATATGACCAAAACCAGCTAGCTGGCACACGGACTATACAGCAATATGTGAAACTCTGGATTGCAAACTGTCCTGATGGTGTCACTGCTTTAATTGCATCAAGCCTGGCCACTACTTGCAACAATTCAGAGCAAAATGATGACTCTGTTTTTTTACTCAAAGAATTACTCCGACAGCAAAGAACAAAGGCTTTAAACCACTCAGATACCATGTAGAAATTTAGGGTTAAAGCAAAGTTACAGTCGGCGGCAGAACTTAGGGGTTGAAGAAAAACCCTCATGTACATCAGCCCTTTTTACCTTTATTTATATTATGAGATTAGAGTTTAACTTTAAGATAAACTCCTAAACACAATGACAAGTTATAACTTTAAAACTTCTAGACAATAACAAACTCCAAGGCCTCTTGATAATAAACTCTTAATCCCTGAACACTTCCTCTTCCAATGTAACACTTATCTCACAATATGTGATAGGTCTTTCAACAGTTGTCAACTATGTTTTAAAGTAAACCTCTATTAGAGATCTACATTTATCTCGTGCCATTGATTTCCCTCTTGATATAATTTATTTGTGTTATAAACAGGAGATGTGACTTTCTGTTTATGTCATGATCTTCCTTATTTTAAAATTGTATTAAATATGTATATTGAAATTCTTGTAAATTTTTAGCATTGAGGGCATGTTTGGTTTCTTGCAAGGGAGAGGGATTCACTTTCCAAAGTTGTGTGTAATGACTATTATACCTTTGTAATCATTACTTAACAAATTCTATCTTTTTTTACTACATAATTAAAGTAGAGGCACGGAAATCATTTTCCATTCATAAAATCATCTTTTTTTCTTTCCATTCCCCTTTCCATTTTGCGTACCAAATGGGGTGTAACAGTTTTTGTTGTTCTTGTAGTTCCCTCAAAGATGCAGGTGTCCCCAAAGGACACTGAAAGTGGTGTGTCCATTGACAACAAAGAGTATATGAATAAAGAAGATTCTGATATTCATTCCCAGCAACCATTTTCTGTTGGTTCCACTGCGCTGGGAAGAATGGTAGTGTTTGATTGTATTGGCTTTAGATAGTATTTATTTATTGTAAGTTTCTTTGTGTAGTTGATACCTTCATACTAGTTACTACAGTGCTCAAGGCAATTTAAATCTGCCATATATAAGGATTTCTTTACCTTATACATTGACCCTTCATAAACATTGTGCTCAAGTTAATGCATCTAGATAAACATTATCCTTGAGGGATACCTTTATGAATTTTTCTGAGATAAACTAAAATTTTTCCCAAATTTTTTTAACTATATATTTCTACTCAGCATTTACTGTTTACTATAGGTGTACTTTAATGGTGTTTTTAGGGATGTAGGTGGATCTTGTGATGATTTTTTTCCCCTTCCTTTGCTCCCCCTTTTGTTTGTCTGTGCTTTGTTGCACATTGGCTTTCCCTACCCACTACCACGTTTCTATTTTTAGTTGTATAGCAGTTGATAAGAATTAAGAAGTATGTGATTAAGTATGTTTGAGATGTTGTATTTATTGTATGTTTCAATGATTTTACAGTTACATACTGAAGATTATTTAGAATCTAGGGCCATTATTTTAAGGCATGGATGAAAAATCTGATTAGAAGTTTCCCTTCCTCCCAAATAAAAAAAGGAGAAATATTTTGGCATTTTCATATTTGGAGAAGATTAATGGCAGAGGGAAAGATATTCTTTAAAAAATAAATTCCTATGGATAACAAACATAAATGAATGAGCTGTAAAAAGATGCAAACCATTGGTCTTAAAGAAAATAAATGAAAGCTATGATAGTGCAACTGATTCCTCTGGTGAATAGTTAGTATGATTGTCAAACACTTGATAGACCATTCCAGCTCGTGGTCCTTTTTTTTGGGGGTGGGGGGTGGTGGCTGATTCTTTCCTTTTACTATCTTGCTTTTTGCTATCAAATTCTGTCATCTCCTTTGATAAGATGCCTCTTTGAAACCTTTTATGTCTATGACCGAATCTGATGCTTCTGTTTTAGTTTTTAGGCATTTTTTCCCTTGCTAATTCATTTTCCTATATTGGTTCATGCTATCAAATCTGCAGTCCCCATTGATAAGATACCATTTTGAAACCTACTACTATATTTATGATGACAATATCTGATGCTTCTGTTTTAGTTTGTCAGCTTGGCTATTCTGTTGACATCTGTATTGGGTTTGTATCAGCATTATTTTGTGCTCAGATAAAGTCTTGCAATCAATATATATTGTCAATCATTCTATTTTTGGTATGAATGTGCATTGATTGTAATTTTTTAATAGTACTTCTCAATTTATATTAAACAAATATTTTTTATACATTCTTTATAAGATGCCCTGTCATACTTGAATACTAGATTATTAGAAAATTGTTGTATCTATATATTATATTGTTTCAGATACTTGCAGCCCTGCTGGTGCTACATAGGTTCTTAAGTCTCAAGATTGAGTACTTTTTAATGCATCACTGACAGAATTCTTTCTCTTCTTCCAGGATTCTAACAACCTCTGTACAGCAAACCTGGAAACAATTTTTTCTCCTGTTTTTGAGCCCGTTGAAGTTCACTCTGAACATTATTCTGACAATGATGCTGGTATAACTGATGGTACTGTACATAGAACGCAATTCTTTTTTTTTTTTTTTTTCCTGTTCTCAATTATAGGCACCAGGAGTAACCTGCTCTTATGCTTTTCTGCTCAGAGTCCTGAAAAGCTTGATTCATGATGAGCTTTATTACTCAACAGTGTTAATTGTTTTAATACGTATCTGCAATCATCTCCACTTGTTGACTTCCTGCATATGTTTGAGCTCTATAAGAGTGAAATTCTTTTCATTTGACTGTGGCTGTGGTGAAGTTATGTTTATATTTTCAACTGGAAGAGAATGCTTCCATATTTTGTGAATTTTTATATATTAAAAATATCTGTATTACAGAAATTGCAAAGATGCATATTCAGCAGTTTCTCACTCTTCTACTTATTTCCACTGAATAAATTATCTTAATTATTTAGGATCTATCCTATGAAGTGTATTTCTTGCGGAGCCATATCTGTAACTTTGTCCTGCATCACATATAAAGATTCATTATATTGCTAGTTGGCAGGGTCCTTTCTCCTTTACTATTATGAATTAGGACCATTGTTCATGAGATGTAAGTTTGTTTTATTGCTGGCAGGGTCCTTTCTTTTTTACTACTAGGAATCAGGATCCATAATCAAGAAATGTAACTTTTGTTGCTTTTCCATGTGCCACAAATTATTCTATTTATTCAGTTTAAGGACTATGTATAGACAATACTAAATAAGCATGGGTGGCATGGCAAATTAAACTTTCTTCTACAACTACAGTGAAAAATAAGAAATCCATAATCCCCAAAAATCTGGGCATTCCTCTGCATGAAATGTAGATCAGAAATCAGTAAAATCTTCCACATGGATTCTTTTTTGGGAGAACTACAACTTTGGAACAATAAACCACGTGAGTGGTTGACCAAGTTCAAAGAGTGTTCAATCAATTAACCATATATTGACTTAATTAACTCCTGCCCAGTTAATCATTCCTAAACTAGAAATATTTATACCTGAAATTTGTAAGTTGTAATTCTCTCTTATCTTTTCTTTGGCAAAGCCAATTTTTTCTGCTATGTGTTGACTTATCACATATTTAATATAGTGTCTGGTTACCTTTTTTTAATTTTTTATTGAATGTCTCAACGTTTTTATTCATTGCCTGACAACTTCCATTCTCTAGTTGGGAGCATTGGTTATAGTGACATGAGAGGATTGGGAGCTGATGAAAATGAAGATGAAAGAATCGTATGTGGCTATGAAACTTGTGATGTGTCTGACTTCTACATTTCTGACATGATCATTACCAGCTTACCCATTAATGGAGATGCCTTTGGTGATGACATCAGCGAGACCAACTGCATATCTGGTTATAAATCTGCTGAACCAACCATGTTTGATGCAGCTGACCAGTACATGGTCCTGCCTGCTTTAGAAGATGATGCTAAAATTGGCAGTACTTCTGATATCAGATCATGTGAAGAAGCCATAATGGTTCAAGAAAATGTTAGCTTGTATTCAGCAATAGGTCAGATAAGATCCTGCAACCGGGGGTCTGATCTTATAATTGACTCTGACAAGGCAGAGTACTTTGATCCACAGTCACTTATCAAGAATTTACCAGAACTATCTGACATAGAATCAGCTGGTCAGCTTGCTGTAACATCAAAGGAATCTCAGAGAAGAAAGTCAGTAACCCTAGTACTTGATCTAGACGGTAAGAAACTGACTTAGTATGTTTCTTGTGATTATTGATAATCTATACTTATTTAATATAGCATTTTATGTAATTTAGATGCTAATGAGCATCGGAAAAGTGACAGAATTATCATAATTAGTACTCTTCTATGATTAAGAGAGCTGTTTAGGAAAGAAAAGGGAAAAAATTAAAAGCTGGTTTCAATTGGGGAGATTTGGTCAGTATTAAAGAGAGAATCAAGTGAGTGTTGATTAACAAAGAGTATTTACCATTAATGTATCATTTGAGTGATTTTGGAAAGTGATCATAGGACAAAATTCTGGGAATGTGCATTATTTTTTCTAGTTTTCTAATATAAGCAGGGTGCTGGTTAAGGCAGAAAGTACACTTCAGCCTATAATATTTTCCCTCTTCCTTTCCTCTTAGTTTTATCCTCTTTACTGCGTCTATATATTCTTCAACAATGAGTAAAGATATGAGGAGAGTGCATATGGCCCAAGATTGGATATACAGATATCCAATTTAAATTCACAAGACAACTGAATTGGATGATAGTTCAGCATATTCATTAATAATCGTCTGGTTGACTTGGCCCAATATTGGCTTGTTCCTATAAACCCTATTAAATTTCTCAAGACAACTGAATTGGACTCTGAGTTCAGTCTATTCATTAATAATTGGCTAATTGATGTGGCTTTTTAGATAATCTCTCAGAGATCAACTTTCATTCATCACTCTCTGGTTAATCCTTTCTTTCTTGATAGTCATTTTTCTTTCTCTGAAATATTTACAATGTCAAATCCTATTCACCTTAGCCATCATGCTTTCATATACTCAGAGACTCTTGTTCATTCTACACTGGAACATTGTGATGATGCGGATTTCACTTTTACTGTATTCTTCAACATGAAAGATTACACAGTATATGTAAGAAAGAGGCCATACCTCCACACATTCTTGGAGAGGGTAGCAGAGATGTTTGAAGTAGTTATTTTTACTGCCAGCCAGAGCATTTATGCGAAACAACTACTTGATGTGTTGGATCCTGATGGGAAACTTATTTCTCGCCAAGTATATCGTGAATCATGCATTTTTTCAGATGGTAATTACACAAAGGATCTGACCATATTAGACGTTGACCTTGCAAAAGTTGCCATTATTGATAATTCCCCTCAGGTACAGAACCTGCTCCTCCCATTTGATGGTTCAGTTAAGTGTTTTTCTTTCTATTCGTTTGTTACTTTCCTCTCTACTTCTAAGTGTTTTTAATTTCTGCTAAAGCAGTGAATTACATCCACAATGGTTTTTTTTTTGGGTGAAGTTTGTCAAAACTTGGGCTATGTATGTAAATAAAGTCATTTTATTAAAGGGAGAAAGAAAAATGTTTGCTAGGGGGCGTTTAATTGATTTTACAAAAGAAGAAGAAGAAGAAGTAAAAACTCATGGCTAAGTTACACCAAATCTATAATGGTCTTGATTGATCATTTCCTTTTTCATGCTAATGCTGTATACATTAGGTGATTCTAAAAATGCATGCTTAGTTCAAGTTCTGAGTACGTTCAAAGCTTGAAAGATTTATCTTGAGGAATCCACAAGTAAGCAGTAGATGAGAACTAGCATTTAACTTAGCCTAAGAGGCTAAGAGAACAAAGAAATATATGAGATTTCTTGCATTTGGTCAATAATAGCCTGTTAACCTGGAATGCCCTTGTCTGGCCCAGCAGTTGGAAGGGGAGAAATGATTGTCTTTATTTATTATTCCTGGTTATTTAATTCTTGCTCTCCTACCATAAATTACAGGTTTTCCGCTTGCAAGTGAATAATGGAATTCCTATAAAGAGTTGGTTTGATGATCCATCAGACTGTGCACTGATGTCATTGCTTCCCTTTCTAGAGACCCTGGCTGATGCAGATGATGTTCGTCCTATTATTGCAGAGAAATTTGGTAACGAAGAATAAGGTTTCTCACTAGAGCAAAATTTGCACCTTTTTTTTTTTTTTAAATATTTCAATGAAAATTTGTCCTCTAATTAGGTGATAAAGTATCCTTTCTGCTTGAGCTCTTGAGATGATTTAACTATATAATAAACTATTGGTTGTCTTATTGTTAATTCTATATATGGTTCTGTTTTCCTCTCAGTTGACAGCTCCGGGGAGTGCTTTGTTTCTCTTAAAAGGTAGTTGTAGCAATTGTCTCTAATTTCTCTTTCAACCCTGGTCCTTGTACAGTTGAAGTATTTATTATTCTGTGAGGGTGTACATGAAACATTTTTAGATTATGGAATATATATGGTAAAATTACGTATTTTCATTTTTTCGGTTTCGTATGGAGAAGGCCTATTAAATTTCATGAGTGCTGGTAGAAACGGAAATATCTAGTTGATTGCTGTCTTGGATCATTGTTGCCAATAAACTATCTAAGGTTTCCATTTTTTTTTCCCAATACATGTTGAACTAGGATTATGGTTCAATTACTATCTTGTGGATTGTAGGTGGGAATGTGTAGTGAATCAAGGCTGAAATTTAGTTTACCAAAAACTTACAGAACATATTGCTCAAGGATGCTAATAAATACTTAGGAAAATCGAAGAGTCCAGAATAAGCTAAAGCCTGACATTTTAATTTCTCGAATTGACAAATTGCATAGATAATTATTGAAAAGGGATCTCCGTATTAGTCTTTCAGATGATAATTAGTCATCGTATGTGTACCAAAACAATGCACAGAAATTTATGGACATAGATATGAAGCTTCAGCATATTTGTGAGAATAAGTTAATAATGAATAATATAATAATGAGGATAATTATGATAACAATAACATCAAACATCTGAGGTTTAAGTTGCATTTATAATCAGTTGACAGTAGATGATATCAAATTAGCAACATAACATTTGTTCTACCTAACTGTGTCCACCTAAGTGCATCCACATTACAAAGTATATAGGTCATCATCCTTGTGCTCATGATACAAGAATGAAAGACTTGTTTACTGTCCGACTCTTTTAGTTTCCAACTATTATCTACAATTCCGTTTATAATATGTGGCAAGTGAACTACTTGTTAACGTTGAACATCTGTGCCAATTTCTCTTTCCAAATAGCTTCCAGATTCTCTTTAACTTCCCTGTGACCATAGTCCTTTACAATACATGTTCAAGCTGTGGTCTTTTTTAGTTTGGACGGTGTCTAAGTCCCATCCTGAGTTTTCTCCTCTCCCGTTAGCTTGACATTCATAGACTTGTATAGGAGAAATTTCTGGGTTGGTCCACTAGATGTATCTGTGCTTACATTCAGTATGCGACTGGTGAGGGTTGTGGAAAGATACAAGAAGGATGGGGAATTGATGATTTAGAAAACAAGCACTGGGATTTCACATGAGGGGACATGTTGGAAGTATAAAATCCAATTCTTAGCTTTTATATCATATGGCTTTCTGGCAAATCCAGAACTTCAAAACCAAATTCATTCATTGAAAAAGTAATTTGGCCATCAGAAAATATATTAGATATACCCAGAACAAATTTTGTCTGCTTGATATAGTTGGTAATTGGACAGAAAGCTGGAGAACAAATTGGTTACTTAATCTAATGATTTTCTAAATCAACTTCCAATAAGCCATAACTTATTAAAGCAAAATGGTTCCTAGAAAGAGTTCATTTTGAGAACAATTGCAACACATAGTTGAGAGGAAAGATTGATTAACCTTTTGAAGGAGAGTTGTTATAGTATCTGTCATCATTTTCTATAGATGGGATGATATAATCAAGTGGTAGAGATTTACTCTAAAAGGCATCTTATTTTGAAACATATTTATTCACCACTTGGTAGTCACTGACTACTTGACTTTTAGCATGATTATACTCATGTGAATGTCAATAATTTCTGTTAGATACTGAGTATTTCTTATCATGATGCGTAGTGGATGTTGTGACATGAGATGAATGAATTCTTGATGTAATTAAGGTTTGAGTTCATGCACTAATTTAACATTAGTCACACATCCAAGAGGCCTTTCCTTTTCACTTTGGCCAAGAAATGCATTCTTTTTCAGCCAGCAGAGTGGCACACGAGTTATCGCTGAAGTTGGCTTGGTGAAAGAATGGCAGTCTCCTATTCTGCACTGATACCTGAGGAAGCTATGTCAGCATTTCATGAGAAATTAATTGCCATTGCATCATTCTTATGTATGTTTTCTTCCGCTTCTGTGGGTGACTTGGGCTTTGGTGATTAGCTTCGTTTTTATAATTCCACAATAAGAATGCAATCTGACATTGCAATACTGATATGAAAGCATGCGAAAAATGAAAAACATGTATATTCAAGCCTATTTGTGTTGAATTTTACATCTGTAAAGCTCAAACATATTGCCATTGAGTGTCAAATAGATCAATAGACCAGTCTTCGTCACCTTTGCTATAATTTTGGCAATATGTCAGGTTTGAGTTGGAAGTTGTCAAAACCTTAATAAATTCAATTGGTTGTCAAGACCTGAGAGGTAATAAACGTAGCTTGTTTTCCAATTGTGTTTGATCTCACTAACATTTTTAATGTTCTCTTCAAGATCATCCCATTTTGAGTTCTGGTTGAAGGAATTGCTTTCATATATTTCTTGCAATGTCTTCTGAGCTTCTGAGTGGCCTATGTGGCATTGCTTTCCTTCTCGGTGGCTTTACTCCATGTTCTTGTAGACCTTGTTAACTAGGTCTATCTTATCTGTTCATTTTCTTGATACATGCCTGTGGCTGGGGTTTATATGTATTAAGACGTTATTGTAAGTGGGCAAAAGGAAGGTTCAGATGGGTAGAAAGAAGTGATGATATTTTCATAAACATTTTAAACTATTTATACATTTCACTGTACTGCTATATGCTTTAGTGGTCGGTAATTTACCTTTATAATCCTCGATGATGGTGAATAGGTGACAGCAATTTATATTATGCGTCAGGACTGCCATTTGGTGGTGTTTATAAGATAAGAGATATCAAGTTTTGAGTGAATTACCTGTGTAGAAATAAGTTCGTTTCAATGGTTTAAAATTGAATAATTTATTCCCATATATATAGAAATGGTTAGGCTGACAGCTGGAGGTTGGGAGAAAACAATATTACCTCTGAGAAAGTATAGGCCTCAGAATTTTGAAAAAAGATAATGTACCCTTCTCCAGAATCTCCATACATCTATCTTCTTTTTTTGGGTAAATCAGGAGGATTAAATTAACATAACAAAAAGTACATGGGATTTAATCTCCATACATCTCAATCTTACTGGAGAGAACTCTTTTGAGGTTGGCTGTTTCAAGGGGGCTAAAATTACTCCTACATTATCAGTCAATTACAAACGGGTGTGAAACTGAAATAGATGCAACTATATGTGGTCAAATGGATTGGCAGGTAGCTAACTAGCTGTGCATTGAACACTATATGCTCTAGCGACCTAGTGTCCGGATGATGTGGTTCCTTCTGGGATGCAACAGAGAGTTTTGTGTAGAGAATCATTTGAACTACCCAACCTTTTTTTTTAGTTTAGATTAAAGTTGATGGATTTGATCTTTGTAAAATAGCTGACTATCATTTTTTTATGATTGTCTGCTATTTATGGCAATCTGCATACACTTTCATAATTTTGCATCCATTCTCTGCAGGTCTCTGAAGGAAAATTAATAGAATATAACCTTAATGGCAGTCTGATAGGTAAGTAAATTTTGTTTATATCTTACTGTTTAGGAGCTTTGCAGGTGTAGGTATTATTTGTGTTGGGACATATTTTAAGTGCAATTTTTTAATACATTGATATTTTTGTAGTTCAACGTTATATGATTGATGCTTTTGGAAGTTTCTTAATATTTACATTTTTATTAGATAACCTAAACAAACGTGTAAGAAATTTTACCTAAGTTTTCTCCTTTGTCTTACCAAGGTGGTGGGGAACTTTGTAAAATATTACCTAAAATGTTAAATTCTTGTCATTTTATTGTCCTTTCTTTTCTTTATTATTTGTTCAGCGGTCAATTTTTATTTGTCTTCAACAATGCGGTCTTGACTCGTGATCATGAAAGATTTCACTGCTTCCTTTTGCTTTTGATACCGGTAAGCTGTCACACACATATTTTTACTTCCATTATTTGATGTAATCAACTACAATCTACAGACATTGTACTTGATCTTCGAATGTTTCTTTTCTTTCTTTACCCCCCCCCCCCCAAAATTTAAGTATTACAACTCCACCCATGCTTGAATAGAGATATTTATTAGAATATTGATGAAGAAAACGCAACTACTCAAGTGAACATTGTTGACAAACAACATCCAAAAGAAATGTTTCGAGGGGGTTAAAATAAAAAATAAACTAAAAAACAAAAAGCCAAACGTTTTTACAGAGATATCACTTTGAAAGACAACTCCTTGGAATGACAACGCCGCTGGCAGTTCCAGCAGCATTTCTACAAGGTGAAGTCACAGATCCCTCAATATAATTCAGCTTTATGTCTCGCAGTGTGATACCTAAACATGGATTGCTTGCACTGCAATCCAAGTTGATTGCCACTTTACTCGCCGATGTTCCCCTTATTTCTTCATACCTTACTCCACTGATCTTCACTCCAGAATTCTGTTTTTTCATTTGTTATATGTTACAAAAAATGAAAAATAAGAATCATCTGTAGTGGTCGAAAATAACTTATTTCCATCTCCATTCGAGTATATTTTGTTCTTGGGTTAAAAGAGTAGTTTTATTGTTTGATTAATACTTTTTCAAATGACCAAATGAGCTGCTTTTCTTAAGCTCTAAGAAGCTACTTCAAGAAGTCAGTTATTGAAAGTAGAAAACACGTCGAGAAACTGGAATTATTTGAAAACAGATGTTTAATACAACAAACCCAAGAAATGTTAAGAAAAACAAGAGTGAGATGCTTGAAAACATTAACTGGGGTAGAATTTAATATTATAAAAAAGTTAAACACTATATATTTAAAGACTTTTATTTAAATCCAATTCTTCCTCTCGTGAAATTGCTAATTTGAAAAATTGTTCTTTGATAACTGAAACAAGAAAAAAGTTTACCTGATGAGGACAAGATGGGGCCCCGGGGCAGTATCTCTGATCAATAATGATGGGATTGTAGACATTTTGCATTATGAGGTTTCTGAAAACTATGTCTCTGGTGAATCCATTGCTTGCTTGTGCCCTTGACTTTATTCTAACCCCATTTTCTGTTTTTGTGAAGGTTGAACTCGTCACTGTAACATTCTCTACACCCTCCTCCTTTTCATAATTCCCCAGACTGCCAATGCTGTAGCAAGCCCACAAACAAAACGAATAACCCAGAATTTGATTCACAAGACCAGTTTAACGTACAAGAGTCACCTTCTACATTCTCATCTTACATTTCTAAATATTTCGGATTTTTAATGACATGTTTACGTAGTATAATAATTAAATGAAGAAATAATATGATTATTATTTTATAAAAATCGGTAAAATCATATATTTATAAATTTTTGAGTTTGGTTGATTGCACAAGTGAAAATCTGTTTGGTAAAACTGAAAATATTTTTGAAAATCAAATATACCGTTATATATATATATATATATATATATATATAGAGGGCTATAAAGTGAGGCACAAAACCTTAGAAAAAGGAATCGAGTAAAGGGGAGACATGTTTAGTCTTAAAGAGTGAGGCCGGTGATATATATATATATATATATTAGCTATAAAATCATTGGCAATTTCTATAATTTTTAAATGATAAAATGTTATAAAATGGAGGCATCCTATCCTTCTTGACTTTTCAAATGTTTCAACATATATAAGATATTTAAGCATTTGCTATTAAGTTTTTTAATAAAATATAATATGAATTTAAAAAAAAAAAAGTTCAGTCTTGTAGCGTTGATTTATAAAAAAAATGATATGTCATATTTTTATTAAAAAATTTAACAGAAAAAATATAAAAAATAAATTCAGGTATTTAAAACTATTCCATATCTTATATCAAAATGACAGCGTATCAAATAATTCCCAAGAGATTTTAACATAAATATCTGAACTATTAAACATTATAAGATGCCAATATTTAGGAAACTGAGATATATCATATTCGGTTATGATTAACAATGTGAATATTAAAATTTCTATATATATATATATATATATTCTTCAAATGAAGTTAGATATACATACCTAATGCCATGTCCAGGTCCACAAGCAATGTGGTCAATCCAGAGATGGGAGGAGCCCTGGTTGATGGAAATGCAGTCATCTCCGGTCATGATGGTGCCATGGCTGATGGTGACTCCGCTCGAAAACTGTACGTTGATTCCATCTGTGTTGGGGCTTCTACTTGGTGCTCTTATCCTTACGTTCTCAATCATTACGTTCTTGCAGTGATCAATAGCTATGTGCATTGTTTGGCTATTCAGAGATGTTATTCCACTCACTACCACATTGTTCGACCAACTGAACGATATTGACTGCACTTTTATCACAGTATGATCAGTTAACAACAACAGAGGTTTAGAAAAAAAAAAAAATTGACATTGAAGAGACTAGAGAGCTTTAGCCATGTTATGATTTAGGCTAATTAAGATGAGGCCGAAAGATAGTCTGTCTTGGACGCTTAACTCACTCTTTCCATTTCAGCTGTTTTCCAATGATTAATGTACCAATTGTTATGACTTCAGCTGCATACAACTCAATAGTCTCAAATTTATTACTCAATAAGAAAAAGGTAAATTAAACCAGTAGTCTAGTTAGTTTCAGAAATATAGGCGGCAAATTGTGACATAGCTAAAACTTCTAACAAATAAGATGGATATGAATAACCATCTTCTAAATATTCTACAATAGAATACTAATTATAAAATTGTAATTCCTAAATTAAAAATATTCTGATTAAATAAAAATGCTAATAAATAAATAAGAGTAGATTATAGTACTCTTGAAGTTTAGTTAAATTATATTTAATACCCCACTTGTTTTAAAAATATTATTTGGTTCTCCTGACATTTAATATATATTACCTAAATCTCCTATCTAGTTTATTCTTTGTTAATAAAGTCAACTTTTCACTAACATATATTCCTTCCAAAAATAAAATCACTTAGCTATCTTTATTGTCATATAAAGAATAAAATCATAATCTCAATTTATGCAAAAAGTTAAGTTCATTGACAAAAAAAATCAAGCAAGAGGGATTTTTGTAATATATGTCAAATGTTAAGGGAGTTAGGTAATATTTTTGAGACAGGAGAATAATCAAGTGTAATTAATTAAATCTAAATGAGATTATTGTAATTTACTCAATAAACAAAGCAAAACATTTGTATCATGTTGGGTTAAAGTCTAAGTGAGAATGGAAGTTCCTATATTAGAAATAATTGGACTTTGAGAAAAGTATATAAGTAGAATTGACCGATAAGTCTAATACCTTAAGGTTTTAGGCTAATTAACATGTGATATCAAGTTCATGAGTTTAGCTTTTCGCAAAGTCAACCTAATTTAGCAAAAACAGATATAGAAATGGTGGCCCAAATGGAAGACATGTTAAGGTGTGGACCTAATTTGAGACGAGTGCTCAGTCATGAGTCGTAGAAATTGGAACACGCATGCTCAAATGAAGAGGATTGATAAAGTGTGGGCCCAATTCAAGATAGGTACCTAGTCATGATTGTGGAGATTGGGAGGCACACAGTTAGATAAAAAGCAGTGGACTTTTGAAAGCAGACTTGGAATATGCCTGTGGGCTACTGTGAAAGGGAAAAAAGAGGAGCATGTCTATATCATAGGTTCACACTTGAGGGATAGATCGTTGGATTCAATCGTGAGTAGAAGTGAGAAGTCTCATGTCGAAAAGAAATAGACTATATGAGAGATATATAATTAGTAGAAATGACCTATAAATTTAATACATCAAATTTTTGTATTAAGATATGATGTCAAATTTATTTCTATAATTTCTTATAAAGTCTAATAAAGATCTCTTTAATGTTTGTAGGCTTCTTAAGCCCTAACATATCATGGAGTCTCTTTTTTCTTCCTCTAAGAACCATCTCTTCCCCTTTTTTATACTCCCAAGTCCCAAACATAGCATTAGCTTAAAATACATTGAATTAATAGTAAATATATGCATACATCCAATTTTGGTAGACTTACCCTTGCTCCAGTGGGGCAATTCTTCCCAGCTCTTCTGCAGCCCCAATAAGAAGAACCCCTTGCATTGAGAGTGCCTCCATAGATGGAAAGCCCATTAAGCTTCATGAACAATATCCAATATCCAGAATTCCCAAGTGACCAGTAATCTGAAGGGGCAACAAGAGTGCCATCAATTCTGAATGTGATCTTGTTCTTGCATGGACCCCAGAATGTGGCTTGCTTTAACAGGAAGCTCCCTTGTGGTACATAAATCGTGGCTTCCCCAGCCGATTTGCACGCCCAAGACCATGCCCTTAAGAAGGGCGTAGTAGAGTCCACCATGCCATTGGGTGTAGCCCCAAGACTCACCACATTAACGTATGAAGCATTTGAACATTGAAAGAAGAAGAAGGTGGCTAGAAAGAGGAGGATAAAGTGGTTTGAGTTATTAGTTATGGCCATCATTGTGAAAAGGACGATTTGGAACAGTGATGCAAATTAATTTCATAAGCTTTATAAAATTGCTAGTGATTTGGGCAGAGAGGTTTAAGAGATATTTATTGGTTATCACATGGTTTTAAGTTCAAAATAGGTTAATTATATGTTAAGTCACTTAATGCTCTTATATATTGTCGAGTCCTAGATGGTTGTGATTCATATGCATGTATGCTGTGACTTAAAACACTTATACAAGACATTGTCCTTTCCTCGACATTTAGCCCTTGCGAAGGAAGGAATTCATTTTCGTTTCTATTTCATTGATGTATTGTTATATAATTTATTTATATAATTTTTTAATTATATAATCTATTTTTAAATTATAATTAAGTTTAATCATAAATTTTTAACAATAATTACTAATGCATTTGTCAAAATATGAATCTACTCAAATTTTGATGTTAAAGCACTGTGAAAATAAAAAATTTCCCCTATGAAGGTGTTTTAAATTTTCTATACTAACTCTAACGTGCAAGCATTAATGGCAAATCAGCAACATGAGATTTAAACTTGGTCATCTTAAAAAATAATTTCTTTTAGAAATTTTAAGTATTGCTGGATCCAAAGGAGGCATGGGTGTGCTCCGCTCCTCTGTTCCCCCCCCCCCCTCCCCTTCTCAAAAAAAAAAAGAAAATTTTAAAAGTTTTCTTTTTTATATGCAACTTAAATTATATATAACTTTTTATTAAGGAACCTCTTTTTTTTATGTTGTAAAGTTATTAAAAGAAATTATTCTTAAGTGATAGGTGTTTTAAAAAAATAAAAAACACTTTTAAAAATAAATTATAAAAATTATTTTTTTGAGTGATAAGTGTTAAAAAGAAGTATGTGACAAAAAGATATGTTATGTGCGCGTGTGTGTATATATATATTAATCTAATATTTCATATTCATAAATATGCTTTTTTTTTTTTGGGTCTAATTTTTGCCTCCCAAATAGTTTAATCCCGGCTAGATCTATCACTGTACGGAAGCATGAAGCTATATGAACAAAGTACATCAGTTAATTAATTTCATTTTAATTACGTGATGTTGCTAATTATTATTTAGTTGTTAATTAAAAAATAGTCAGTTAATTAATTTAATTGTTACTTAGCAATTGTGACTTTTTTCCTTTGAATTAAATATCAATAATGGTCTGCTGAATAAATGATAATTTCCAACATCATTAAAAACTTAGATATATTTGACTACTTGATTCTACCACAAAAAAATGTTAAAGAAATTTAAATTAAGATACATCCTTATAAATTTGTCTTCAAAATTAATGTGAGATTCGAAACACTATAGATAATATATATCAATTACAGGCAGATAAATAGATATATCTAAATCATCAATTTTAGGTGTGGAGCAATCCAGCTTCATTAATTCATGGTTTTCATTTTTCTTCAAGGGCACCCTAGAGAAATAAAAATATCTCCCTCGTAATCTCCAAAATTATAAGATATTAGATGTAACTTAAGAGTTTTCAGAGACAACGTGCAAATGCTTAGCAATAAAGCTTGTTTTGCCTTGGGTAATTAAGTAAGGTCTTTGACTTACAACGAGGCTGAATAATATATATTCTCGAGTCTTATATATAAAACCCTAATTCACATGACATGTGAATGTGGAATATATCGCACAACAAACTACGGAACACGCCTAAACATATGCGAGCTTCTACAACGTCATGTCTAACTCAATTACTCTAATTTCTTCTTTAATTCTTTTCTTAAAGTCAAGAAAATGTATACGCATTAATCCATATTTCCATAGCATATCGGCTTTGATATGCCCTATATTATAGTCGAACATGTATATAGGGTTTGATTTATATTAAATTCTAAAGGGTTTGATCAGTTCGAAACAATAAGTTTTCAATGTAAATTATTCTCTTTTTAATTGAGTTCTTTAATGATAAAGTTTTTCAATTTAATTTCTTAAACACAATTCAACAATAAAAAAAATCTTTCCATTAAACAAAATCACGATTAGTTAAAAAATTAGTTGACATATGCATGATTAGAAATTTGATGTGATGACTATTGAACTTATAAAATATTCTTGTTCTGAGATCTTGAACGTCTTAAAACAATGTCGTCTAATTTCATAGAAGTAAATTGAATAGTACATAAATTTTGGAATGATCTAGAGAAAAACTCGAACATCATCTGCAACTTTTTTCAACAGCGTCCTCTACGTAGATTTCCGTCCTCTTATATAACAAGGAGAATATTGTCTTTGTAAACTTTCAAACTTCTCATTCAAATTTGATTTTCAAAATACAGTGTCCTCAATCAGAGATGGACCCACATATAAGGATCTAGGGATAGCTATCCCCAAAAAACAATCGCATATAAGTATTATATATATATATATATATATATATATTATTGTCACCCTGAAATTTATAATATGTCTCTTTTACTTTTTTAAAGTTTTGAACACATAATCTGATCTGCTCCCTAAAATTTCACCCCTCATTATTATTTTTTGGTTTCAACCCCTTCCTCAACATTGTAAGATGGTTAATGGAGACAATCAAGCCATATGTTTTCCAGACCATATTCACCCACCCCAATAATATATTATTCCAGGTGTTAAAAAAAGAAGAAGTTGTGAATGATTTGTCTCAAGTAGTCATATAACATTATTTAAGAGGTTTTAGTAGACAAGAAATTTCACAGAGAAAAAAATAAAGACTAGAAGGATGAATAGTGATAATCTGTGCTCATTACGGTGGGAGCCTGATTATATTATATAAAAGAATTTGTTACAACAGAATATACAATGAACCATACATGTGTCATTCTCGGTTTGTTATACAGGCTGTACATTAACAAGACGTGACAAGCTATATAATTAAATATAGCTATATCCTAACATCCCCCCTCAAACGAAAGGATAAGGGAATTAGCCCGAGTTTAGCAGAAACAGCTAGTAATTGAGACTGTGGAATTAATTTTGTCATGATATTAGTAAGCTGACTTGCTAAAGGTACATAAGAGATGGACAAACGCTTGGCAAGCACATGGTCATGAATAAAATGGAGATCCACCTTTAAATACTTTGTACGTGAATGATAGACTGGATTAGATGTTAAGGCAGCAGCACTAACATTATCTGTCCAAACAATAGGTGGTACTTAAGGAGGAAAACCAAGTTCACACAAAAGAGTAGACACCCATAAGAGTTCAATAGTAACATCAGCAATTACTTAATATTCTGATTCAGTACTAGATCTTGAGACAATACTTTGTTTACGGGAAGTCCAAGAAATTAAAGTATCTCCAAAAAATATACAATAACCTTCAATGGAATGACGATCATCAACTGAACATGCCCAATCAACATCTTAGAAGCCCCACAAATTAAGAAATGAAGCAAGTTTGATATGCAGGACATGAGTAGCAGTACCTTTAAGATAACGAAATAATCTTTTAATTGTTAACTAGTGATCAATAGTGGGCTTGCTAAGGTATTGACTTAGTTTATTAACTGCAAAACTTATATTTGATCTAGTTGTAGTAAGATACTGAAGTGCACCGACTGCTTGCGAATATAAGGAGGGATCAGATAATAAATTACCTTCAGAAGAAAAGGATTTACTAGCTACCATAGGAGTAAGATAAGTTGCAGCAGCAGACATATCAATGTTGGACAGTAAATCAGCAAGGTATTTAGATTGAGAAAGATAAAATCTAGAATCATCTCGATGCACTTATATCCCAAGAAAGTAATGTAGACAGCCAAGATCCTTGAGTGCAAATAACTTGTTCAACTTTAAAATAAACTTGTTCATCAATTCAGCATTGCTACCAGTGACTAAAATATCATCAATATAGATGGGAAAGATGAGTACCTCAGTGGCTGATCGGTAGATAAACATAGAAGTGTCACTCTTAAGATTAGAAAATCCCCATTCAAGCAGAACAATCTTCAACCGATCATACCAGGCCCGAGGTGCCTGCTTCAAACCATATAAGGCTTTAAATAATTGGCAGATATGATCTGGATATTGTGAATTGATGAACCCATCTGGTTGTTTCATATACACTTGCTCATTCAAGTAGCCATTGAGAAAGGCATTGTTTATGTCTAATTGACGAACATTCCAATTAAAAAACACTGCTAGTGTAAGCAAAATGCGAACAGTAGATGCCTTTACTACTAGACTAAAGGTCTCATGAAAATCAAGTCCAGGGTCTTGTTAAAAATCCTTTGCAATTAAGCGAGTCTTATGCCTATCAATAGTACCATCAGGTTTATACTTAAGTTTATAGACCCACTTACAATCAACTACATTCATTCGTGGATGAAATGGAACAAGTGACCATGTATTATTCTTTATCAATACAGAATATTCATCTGTCATAGCCTTTGACCAATGAGAGTTAGATAATGCTTCAAAAACTGAACGTGGTTCAACAATGTCAAGACATGTAAGACCAATATAAGGAACTTTAGGTTTAAAAATACCACTCTTTAGCAAGTAACCATATGATGCTTGGGCAATGCAGGCTTTTCAGGAGTGGCTACTGAATCTGCCATAAATGGAACAAGAAACGAGTCTGAAGTTGCTAAATTAGAAGTGGATGAATCATTGTACTGTTCTGCTGAAGGTGCTGCAGTCACAATCATAGGTGGAGGAGATGGTGAAATAATAGCAGCCAGATTATAGGAACTGTTAGTAGGGGAAGTTGTAGTAGGAGCTGCCAATGGAAGTGTAACAGTGGAAACAACCTGCAGAGGACAATTAACAAAAGTCCAAGAAGAAGGCATAGATTGAACACAAGAAGGAGATGTCACATGTTTATTAAGAAAACCAGAAAGAAAAGGAAATTCAATGGGATTAAAGGTAACATGACGGGAAACATACAATTTCCCAATGATACTTAAACACTTATAACCTTTTTGATTTGTGGTAAGACCAAGATAAATGCATTTTGTAGAATGATATTGCAGCTTATGTTGATTAAATGGTCTAAGATAAGGGAAACAAGCACATCCAAAAGGGCTGAAAAGATTTATAATTAGGATGATGTTTATGAATTTTATAATAAGGAGAAAGACCCTTTAAAATTGGTGTAGGCATACGATTAATGAGGAAAACAGCCATGTGAAAAGCATCCCACCAAAAATAAGCAGGCATTGATGTTTGGGCAAGTAATGTAAGACCAAGTTCCACAATGCGACGATGCTTATGTTCTGCTTTACCATTTTGGGCTGAGGTATAAGGACACGTTATACGATGAATGATGCCATGTTGCTGTAAAAGGAAAGTTAAGGCTTGAAACTCACCACCACCATCAGTTTGTAACATATTAATATGTTTATCAAATTAATTTTCAACCATAGACTTGAAAATAGGAAAGATATGAATGAGGTCTGATTTATTTTTCAATGGATATATCTAAGTAAAGAGAGTAAAATCATTTAAGAAATGAACATAATACTTATATCCTTCTCTAGAAACAACAAGGGCAGGTCCCCATAAATCAGAATGTATTAATTCAAGAGGTTGTTTGGTTTCAGATGTAGAAGATTTAAATGGTAAGGCATGAGATTTACCAAAATGGCAAGCATCACAAAAATTATTTTCATTAAGTGAAACTTTTGTATTACATAACTTGAGGATCTGAGACAAAATTTTAAAAGATGAATGACCTAACTTCTGATGCCATTTAAGAAAAGTAAGGTGAGTCATGAAATCAGTGACAGATTTTGCAGAACTAGAACTGAACTGAATAGTAAGATTGGAAGGATTGGAGGTAACTTGATAGAGACCACCTTTACGCTTCCCTTGTAGCATGACTTCCCCCGTTGACTTGTCCTTCACAGAGCAAAAATCACAGTCAAATTTAACTTTAACATGGTTATCATAAACTAACTTAAAAACACTAAGTAAATTCTTAGTAATAGCAAAAACATGCAGCACATCATTGAGTAATAAAGGGAAATGAGCTTTAGCTGTGTTAAGTATAGCAGTGCCAATATTATAAACAGGAACCCTATGACCATCCCCAACAACCAGGGATGCCTTACCGCCAATATTAGTAGTAGAAATCAAATGATTGACATCGGGTGTGACATGGCGTTCAGCACTACTATCTAAATACCAAGCAAGATCCTGCACTAGAGCTGGAGTAGCGACATAAGGCGAGTAATTGGAGGAGGAATCTCTACTCTGTTCAGCGAAGGACTTATCAAAACAATGATAACAATTGATCGCTATATGACCAGTGCGACCACACACCTGACATAATGGACGAGAAAAAGCTCGTGAAACACGTCCACAACCACGAGAGCCACGAAATTAACAGAAACCAGATCCCCCACGAGAAGAGGAGAAATGACCACCATCTAAATCACGCATCTCTGAATGGACCCAATGAACCTGTGGAGCATCGACATTAAGCTGACTCAGCTGGTGATAAGTGCTAATTTTTATATATTTTTACCCACATTTATTATTATTTTTAATGATTATTTTGAGCTTAAATGGATTTATTATACAATATTTGAATTTTTGGTCAATTTTAAAAAATAATATAATTTTGAATTAATTGGGAGAATTTTTGGGTTTAAATTGATAATATTTTATTTTCCATATTTCTTTGATGAGTTGAATATTTTCAATCTTTAAAATATTTATTAAATTTGTATAGATTTTTAGAAATGAATTAGGAATCAATGGTGCAAGATAATTTTGGGCAAATGAATTGAAGATTTAAAGTGAAATCAAGAGTCAAGATTTTCTCTTATTTTTATTTAATTACTTGGTGATGACATTTTTGTAAATAGGATATTAAGTTTCATTTTGTTTCTTGTGGGGAGAGTCGGCGGAGAGACGCACTTAGAGGGAGAGGGACGAATTGCTTATTCTTCATTTTTTCTTTTGCCCTTTGGACTGACGAACCCACCATCATCAATTTCCTTCCTCTCACAAACCAACCATTCCTCTCTCTCCCTTTGACCATTTTTCTTTATTTTTCCTTTTCTTGACTTCACACAGAGAGGACGCCGAGACTACCAATCATCATTTACACTCCCTCTCTCAAACACTCACCGGGGCCCCTTTTCTTTTTCTCATTCACTCATTTTCTCACCAACATGTCACCCTCCCATTATATTACCACCATCATTCATCCAACAAGTGCTATTTTCCTTCATCATCTTTTCATGGCAGAGAGCTTGAAGGAGTTTAGAGGAACAAAATTTATGAAAGCTTAAAGAAGGGTGGCACCAAGGTGGAGTATGGAGGAGAAAGGCTTGAGCTCTTGATTTACATGGATTGAAGACCATTGGGGAGTTCTTTTCTTTTTACCTTTTCCTCTTTTAATTTCAAGAACTTAGGGATTCTCTAGTTTTAGAAAATTCTATTTAGATTTAATGTTGAGACCTAGTTTTAGGTTGGACAATGATTTTATCTTGGATTGTAATTGGAATTGGTGTTATTTGGGATTGGAATTATGTTTTGTAGTTGCTGAAATTTTGGTTTTCTAGACCTTATAATGTTGATTGGATTGGTTTTTGAGTTCTCTTGCATTAATTTGATTAATATTATTATTTTAATTGCATATCTTGGTCTCTTGCACTACTTGATTGTTAAATTAGGTAGTATAATTGCTTAATTGTTCAATTAGGTAATTAAAATCAAATTTTTAAAAATTAATTGAATCCAATTATTAAAGGATTTGATAAGTTTAATTAGCTTAATTACTTGCAAATTACTTAAATTAGTTAAGAGTTTCCTAGTTAAGTCAAGTGATGTGTATTTAAGCTTAGAGTTTCCTATCCTTAGATTAAGTTAATTAAATTTATTGATCTACTATTTAATCACTTCTCTTGGTCTCAATTAATCTTTGGTGAGTGATGAGAGCCGAAATCCCCTTGCAAAACTTTGGTTGCCTCCTGTTTGTTCTTTGCATTTTCACAATCATTTTAATTTCAATTTAGAGTAGTCTAGTTTAATTACTTGTTTAGTTTTTCTATTTTAGTTGAAATTTAATTTCTTAATTAAAACCCCCCCAATTGCAGGCATTTAGTTTAATTAATTTTGCATTTAGCGTAAAGATAGTTTTCTAGAATTTGCATAATATTTTAAGCATCAAATAATCACCTAGAATCAATCTAAACTAACCTCTAAATTGCTCCTTGGGAAGAATGACCTAGGGTTAACCTATATTATATTAAGTCAATCTTAGTTTAATTGAGTGCTTAAGCGACTAAGGCATCATCAGCTGGCCAAGTTGGTCCAATCGACTTTCAAATGTCAATAACTGAGACTAAAGTTCAAGCCACAATAAGTTGGGGGTATTTAACAATTGCACAACAATAGCATTGTAGTCACTATCTAACCCGGCAAGGACTTGAGTAATCAGATCTTCATCAGAAACAAGACAATCGACTATAAGCAAGTGGTCAGCAATAGAACGCATATTTTGCAGATACTCATCCATCCGAGAGGAGCCTTTGCAAGCTCGTTGAAACTCAGCTTTATAAAAAGTAACGCGAGCTAGATTTGAAGAGCCCACCAAGTTGCGAGCACCATCCCAAACAGCCTTTGAGGTTGTACAACGGGTCAACTGAGCAACAATCTCCAGCGACATCATACTGAGCAACCAGCCAAGCAAGAGATGATCGGTAGCAACCCACTCCTCATAAGTTGGGTTGAGTTTCACACTTGTGTCATCAGAAATATATTCTGCAGAACAAGGTTTAGATCCAGAAATAAAATCATCTAAACGATTTCCTTTAATAATAGGAAAAATCATAGAATGACAAAGGTAATAATTGCTCCTGTCTAACTTGACAGGGCAAATCTGAGCCATAGAATTAGAAGCAGAGGGCATTTTGATCGAATTAATGGTAGAAATGGTAAATGGGAAAGAAAAAGAACTAGGATTAGTAATCGGAGGAACAGTCGATGTCTCAATAGAGGAGATCGGAGAGGACATAGTGAAAGGAGTGGAGGCCATGGATCAGCAAAAAAAAACTCTGATACCAAGACAAGAAATCTAGCAGAGAAAAAAATAAAAATTGGAAGGATGAATAATGACAATCTGTGCTCATTACTATGGGAGCCTGATTTTATTATATAAAAGAATTTGTTACAACAGAATATACAATGAACCATACACGTGTCCTTCTCGATTTGTTATACAGGCTATACATGAACAAGACGTGACAAGCTATATAATTAAATATAACTATATCTTAACATTAGTGAGTTCAACAAACTCCAAAAGAATAAGATAAAATAACTCATTCCAAATTTTGCCCAATGAAGTATATATTACAATATAATACATATATATTATTTATATATTATCTTCAACTCTTATTAGATTCTTGGCCTTTGGAAAAGGTGATCAGACATGTTTTACTCTAACTTTCTTAACCTTCTCTAGCTCTCTGGTGAATGTGCATATATATATATTTGAAAGCTTCTTATTTATGTGAAATGCAATGCATGGTCCAACAACTTAAGAAGAGGTTTGGTAATTAATTGCCAAGATGACTGGCTCAAAGGCATTTCTCCTTCTTAGCCTTCTGCTCATGTTTTTCCTCTCATTTGAAGTCACTTCTCGTAAGCAAATTGAAAGCACTTAAGGTATTGAATTTATTGTTATTTTCTTTCCATTTGTTTAGCTTTTTTTTAGGCTCTATTTGTTTTATAGGAAGATGATTTTTTTTTTTGAAAAAATAATTTCATAACAAAATTTCTTGTTATTTATGTTATTAGAAAAATATTCCATGAATTTTTATTTTCTATTTAAATTACACAAAAAAAATTATGTAGCAAACAATATATATATTGGTGGCTAGATGTGGTCAGTGATGTAATGCGAGTACTGGTGGTGGCCCTTAGGTACTAGTGATGATAGAATTGGTAGATATGATTGATCATGGGGCATGAGTTGAACTTTTTAGAGGAAAAAATTTGGGTTTAAGATACAACTTGCTTTCAAATTAATACCTTTTCTAGCTTGAGCTTACACTTAATAGATAAGTTTGAGTTTGATCTTGAACCTAGTTACACTTACAAACTTCTTATTTTCATTTGAGTTTAGTTCCAAAGTAGTTAGCCTTTTTTTTTCCCTTTAGGTAGACTTTCCACTGTGGATCATCATGATAGGATTCCTTAGATTTAAACCAAGATCCATTTCTCGTGAATTAATGAGGAGGAATGATATGGTTTAGCTTGGCCTATGACTAACAAGGAGATACATGTAGGAAGCCTTAAAGTTTCAAGGGAGGATGGCTATTGAACTATTTTCTATCAAAGAAATTAGGACTTGGTGGAGCTTGAGGTCTGCAACTTCATCAAGAAAGTTTCTATGTAGAAAGAAGATATCTAACAGATTAATATAACTTTTCTTTTCTTGATTCTTAAGATTGACTTGTCAAAACATCTCACTCAATTAAGGCCTGTATCTCTTTGCAATATCATCTGCAAATACATTTTAAAGACTATTGCTAATCGTTTGAAGCCTCCAATGTCTAATCTCATATCACCTTGTCAAGTAAGCCTTGTGCTAGGGCACCATATATATTCAAGAGAATATTGTGGTGGCTTAGGAAATTCTTCACTCAATAAAATGTATAATAGGTAAGAAATCTCTCTCTGCTATTAAAGTTGTTCTTGAAAAAACCTATGACTATTTTAGGTGTGATTTTATTGATAATATTCTCAAGGAAACTCATATTCTCTTTTATTTGTCTGATGTGATTATAAAGTGTATCACTTTTATATCTATGCAAGTCTTATAAAATGAAACATTTTTTTTTTGCCCTCGAAAGGGATATGACAAGGAGATCATATTTCTTCTTGTATCCTTGTCGTGTATATGGAAAATTTGATGCATTTAATTCATAAAGCATTCTTGACAAATCAATGGATACCCATTCGGATTGGAAGGAATGGTCTTGATCATGTTATGCATCTTATGTTTAATGATGATCTTATTTTATTTGGTGAGCCTTCAGTGGATTAGATAACTTGTACTATGAATTGTTTGAAATGTTTCTGTGATCTCTTAAAACAAAAGAGTAATGTTGATAAGTCTAATACCTACCTTTCAAAACAAATTTATCTTGCGATGAAAAAGAAAATTCTTAAGATCTCAAGTTTCTACATGACTAATGATATGAGGAAGCACCTAAGTGTGCCTATTGTCCAATGGAAGGTCTCGAAAGAAGGATTTTAGATATATTATTGATAAGGTGAACTATAGACTTTTAAGTTGGAATGCTAATTGTCTTAGCATGGTAGGTAAGGTGACTTTGGCTAAATCTATCTTAAGTTATCTCCTCTATGATGGTTACAACATTGCCTACGACTTTGTGTATGGAGCTTGAATAGTTGCAAAAGTCCTTCATTTGAAGGCATGATCCAATTATTAGAAAATTCCACCTAATGAATTGGAATCTTCTATATAAACCTAAAAGAAATGGCGGCTTTAGTATAAAAAAATTGAATGTGATGAATGAAGCTTGTCTTCTTAAGTTAAGATGGAAACTATGCTGTAATGAAGATAGTCTTTGGGTAGCATTCTTAAGGCTAAATATAATAAAGGGATACTTGTTATCAATTTTCTCAATATTAGTAGGTATGCTTCCCCCGTTATAGTGGGTGTTAGGGTCCATCTAGCCTTATTTTCACTCTTTCTCTATGCATGAAATTGAGAATAATATAAATATCAACTTCTGGATTGATTATTGGATTGATAAGAATGCACTCCTTTGTAATGGCAATCCTTAAGTTATGGAGACAAATACTATTAATTGGAAAGTTAGTTATGTGGTAAGCTAAAGTGGGAATTGGGATTGGAGCTAGTTTTAACATTTAATCTCCTAGCATTTCTTTTTTAAAATCCACACTATTCCTCTAGCTTCTTCCATGGTAGTGGATGTCTTAAAGTGGTAAAATGAGGCACATGGTGATTATAGTGTCTGTAGTGGTCATTCCCTTATCATGAGAGATGCTCTAAGAAGCCCTTCCTCCTTCTCAAAGTGTATTTGAGCCTTTAAAGAATTTGCATTTCTCTTTGGCTTACAACTCAGAATAGGTTAAACACTAAGGGACTGAGAAGGCATTGGAATGGGATTGTTGCATTTTGCCATGATTGTTGACATTTTGAAAATACCATTCATGTCTTTTGAGATTGTCTAATGGTAGTGTGGAATAGGTTATTATCTTTGAAGTGTAGGGCTTGCTTCTATGTCAATTCTCTAACCTCTTGAATGGCCTCCAACCTTTGAGATGATTCTTTAAAGGATGGTGATCTTCAATGGCATCTTATTTTTTTGGAGTACAATGTTGGTTTTTGTGGAAGTGGAAAATTGCTTTCTTTTTAATCAGATAACACTCATTTCCCTAAATCCCATTAGACTTATTATTTTTAACTTGTGTTGAATTGCTATAACTCATGGCTATCCCATTAGTGTTGATAAGACTTTGCCTTTGGTCTTTGATATTCATTGGTGGCCATTAGATACTAATTGTGTTAAAATTAATTGTGATAGTGCTAGTAAAAGGAACATTGATCTTGGGAGGTGCAGTGGTATCCTAAATAGAAGAGCCCACGTCAAGCTCTAGCTTATCTCACTTTCAAAGTTCTTATTTTTTCCTAAATATAAATATCTAAGTTGTAGCACGAGTTTAAGTCTTAGTCAATCTCAATTTGGGCTCAAGTATAGCTTATGATAGGCTTTTAATAGCTATGTTGGCCCAAGATGGATAACAAAGACGGTGATAGTTGATAGCAATAGACTAGTTTAAAAAAAAAATTCTCATTTTGAGAACAAATTTTCAAGATAAATTGGAGAAATATTTATGTCATTGAACAATTCTTTTACAAAAAAGTATAGCTAAACAAATATAATTTTATTTTTTTCAAACAATTTTTCTAGAAAAAAAATTGATGAAACAAACATATTTTTAAGAAAAAGTCTTCCATTAAATATTTTGATGGGTTTTAAAAGTGTGTTTAATTCAATAGATATATTGCATTATTCAATAAAATAGGCATATCTTATGTTACACAAAGGGCTTTATTATAATAAATTATAAATTTTCATTCAATTCATATATTCATGTTTATATATATATATATATATATAATGGCGATCCTTCTCATAAATTGAAGACAAATGTTGCCACTATATGGCTTTAGTGACGCTTTTAGTTGCCACTAAAAAGATTTAGTTTCAAGAGTTTTTGCCACAACTGTATGTTTTTTAATGACAACTTTGGAAATTTTAACAACAACAAAAAGCACTAAAAGCTTGGATTTTTTTTTTTAGGGGAAGGTAATTTCCAATTGCCACACCATGACACTACTATCATTTTTATCATCTCAATTACTATTACTACTATCACCATCTATTGCTATTTTTCCTACTATTATCACTTTATTCAATTTGTTTATTACTATTTCTATAATTGTAATAATTATTGTTATCACTATTACTTCTATTATCATTGTTATCATCATTATAACTATCATTATCATTATTACTATTGTTATTGCCATCATCATTATAGTTACCTTTATTCTCATCACTACTTATAATATCACTATCATCTATGACATGAATATAATATTATTTATATGTTAACAAAAAGCTATTTCATTGTATCAACAAACACATATGATAAAATTGTTACTTCATTAATTCTTTATGATTATATGTGGATGCAATAAATACATGATGATGAAAACTTATTATTAAAAATAACATGCAATGTTTTTTTTTAATTATAATGAAGGCACAAGGCACTAGGAGTGCGAAAGATGAAACAAGCAAGATAAAAATTAAAGCTAGATACATTAGGTCTTTTGATACTTAAATCTAGAGAAGGTGCTACTTGAGTTAATACTATTAGGTACATATACAATATTATCCATTGCTACTTGTATATCATGATAAATAATTATTCTAGCTTCCTTTGAGAGATATTCAAATTACATGATCCTTTCATTTTTTTTGGAAAAATTACACTCCTTTTTTTAAAACCAAAATGATGCTCTACATTTAGTTTTTTTTGTAACAAAAGATACACTATTATACCTATTTTGATTTAAAAAAAACCTTTATATTTATTACTTATATAATATAACAAGTAATAAATATATGTTTGACCAACATAAATTAGTCAATTTTCTAAATTTAGATATTAAAAAGAGAACATATTCACAAATGAATTTTTTAAGACTAATGTATTTAAACATAATTATATATATAAGTATTGCCATAAATTTAATAAATTTTAGAATAAATTAGATCTATAGTTTCAACACTCAATAAATAACATTAAAATACAAAAAATTCAGAAATATATTTTTTAATAAAAATAAAACTATTTTGGAATGTATTTTGATTATATTTTAACTTTAGAAAAAATTTGTGTATATTTTTTTTCAAAAAAAAATTATATGCTTTGATTATCTTAAAAAAAAATTTACTCTTTATACCATCATCCCTTATTTTATACTCCATACCATAGATAAATATATTCATATTTACTTGTGATAAAGAAAAATCATTTGGTCTCTAAATGTACGAAAATGATCAAAAAGCCCTAATACTCACATATGCTTTTTTTCTATCAATTTCAAAAAGAGTTAGAAACAAAATGTGTGAAATTTACTCAAATGGTAGATCTTACTTAAATTTGTGTGATTTATTTAAATAATGAGTCCCACACTATATTTATCTCTTTCTAAAATTAGCGGCTAAAAAGAAATTGAAAGAATCTTTTTTTTTTTTTTGTTTTAGCCCTATATTCTACGGATCATTATAATGGGTCGTCACTCAAACTCAGGCTCTTAAACTGTATTGGGCTTATTTTTACTCCCGCCCCTTCTCGTCCCAGTTCCCAAATCCGTTCTCAACACAGTCGGGTTGGGTTTTAAAGATCCCCAAACAGACTGGAATGGAATAACCCAACCTTGGAACTGGTTCCCTGAAGGCTTGAGCAACGTTTCCAAACAGATCTAAAACGAGTTCGGGCTTTTATAGACTTGTGCGAGTATCCTCTGAGAACGAGTTCGGCGGCAAAGGGAACCCTAATTCGCAGTGAGTCTCTCTGTTGTCTCTTGCATCCGCACTTGCATTGCTTTCGTCTCAAATGTTGTGATTTTTGAATATCAACTTTGACTTGCGCTATGTTTTAGAGGAATGGGTTTGCATTAAAAAAATTTCCAGTTGTTTATATCGATTAGTCCAAGCTCAATTTTTTTTTTGGGGTTTTGGTGCCATTTTGAAGAACCAGGTAAGCAAACATGGCCGTGCCGTTGCTTTCAAAGAAGATCGTGAAGAAGCGGGTCAAGAAGTTCAAGAGACCACAGAGCGACCGCAAGATCTCTGTCAAGGTATTCAAACGAATAACTTTTTTAATGTCATGGTTGGCTATCTGATTTGACGAGCTATTGAGCTGGGTATTGGTTGTTATTATGGTTTGAATTCGAAATGGTGGGTTTTAGTTGGGTTCAATATCTTGAGATGAACTGATGGAAGTTGGGGTCTGTTGTTTCGCCCTCCCATATAACGTCATGCAAATTGATTGTCTTTCAATTTGGTTAGAGTGCATTAAAATGAGGTTAACTCCCAATGTAATTGCATTAGTCCTTTTACTTCTTACCTTAATTGCTAAGTTACATGCATTACTTTTGCTTATAGAGGAGGACTCAGTTAAGCTCAGAGAGGACATGATGATAGTGTTTGTCGCCCCAGTCTTAATTTGCATGATTTGGTGCAAGATGGTGACTGACATTTTATCTGATCCTAGTATCTTGTAGTTTAGACTATTATAAGTTCATTACTAATGTTGCTTTCGTATGGTAACCCTGATTCGTATTGGTCTGAAGTTTTCTGATTTAGACTATTTGCTCGTCTGCTTTTGTCTTAGTTAATATGATTGATATCTTCCCTTTTTAGGTTCTTTTTCCTCCCCTTTTGATATTTGCCTGAGTTTTTCTGGGCAACGGATTTGAGGATAAATTTGGACACTTAAGTCTTACATGTTGATGCATGGAGCATAATCAACCATGTCATCATGTCTACTGATTGTGATGTATAGTGTATTGTATTAACTTGATTGACTGATGTTATTTGGACATGGGGATTAGATGATAAGTTTTGACACCCAGTCTTACTTGCTCTTTTGGTGCAGTCTGGTGAAAGATTAACTATCTGATCCCTTCATGTTTAGAAACAAATAGACACATATAAAATTGTGTTCATCTGTTATTTTCTACCTCTTTTCCTGTCATTTTAATTTTGCATTTACACCGTTTAAATCAATTCAGATGAAGCAATCTTTGCTCTTTAACCTATTTTTAAGTTTCTGATAATATTTCACCATGGCTTCATTTTCTCCTTTGAATTTGACAAGGGAAGGGATGTAAAACAGGTCGTAATGGTATATCTTTTGACTGATGCCAGCACCCTTGTATTAATGGTTTCCCCCAGAATATGGTGATTCTGTACTAGGAAATGTGCAATGAGAGATGAAGATGTTTATCCATCAATTCTGCAATAGAATGATGATTTCTAACATGCACTACCATCTGATCTCTGTTGTATATGTTGATAGCTTTATGTGTATTAATTATTTTTTTTGCACAAATTATTCAATTTTTATTTGTTGATGTTCCTAAGCACTACTAATCAATTTATATCTGTGCTTCTGCGACTGATGACTTAAAGTCTTTCATTATTATGACCGATCTATGATTATTACACAAAATATCGCCATCTTTTGGCTGAAGTTGCATATCAGAGTTTTCTGCTTGCTTCATGCCTTTGATAAATTTTAGTTTAAGTTATGGTTACATGCAGTTCCATGACAATATGATATCTGTTTGCTTTTGTTAGGCATTCCTAGTTGGCTTATTACTGTTGTGCGATCAATTATGAAAATTTTGCATTATTCTGATTAATTTGTGATTATTATCCAAAAATCACCATCTTTTGGCTGAGATTGCAGATCAATTTCTTATTTATGTTTTTTCTTCTGTCTTGGTGTGTGGATCATCATGTTTTGGACTATATACATATATTTGCCCATGGTATCTGATGTCCAGATTTTGTTTCTGTAGCTGGACATTTCGTTAGAAGGGCATATAGAAATTTTTATACAGGTCTTGCGACACAGTTGGCTTGCTTTTCATATAGGCCTTCTGTTACTATTTCCCTGTTTACAACTTAAATCCATACATACTAGGTTTGCTGCATCTTTTCCTTGGAAAAGGAGTTTCTTCCCATCCAGACCCTATGATAATGTAGAATTTTTCCATGGTCAAAGAAATTTAGAGAACTAATGAATTTGCTTTGTTGCACTTATTACCAGTACTACTTCAGGAAAGCATGTGCTTGTGGCTTTAAGAATGCCTTTGCTGATATTTTAGGTTGTGATCTAACCTTGTAATTGATTGCCTTTGTTCTAATTTAACCGTGGTCTTGTATATTTGTTGCAGGAAAACTGGCGCAGGCCCAAGGGTATAGATTCCCGTGTTAGGAGGAAGTTCAAGGGATGCACTCTGATGCCAAATATTGGTTATGGTTCAGACAAGAAGACTCGACACTATCTCCCAAATGGTTTCAAGAAATTTGTTGTGCACAATGTCAACGAGCTTGAACTCCTCATGATGCACAACAGGTGAATTAATTCATCCCAACTTTATTGATCCGGATTTTATTGCTTGGCGTCAGAACTTATACTGATGCCTCTATTTTTTCTGTTATTTCAGGACATACTGTGCTGAGATTGCTCACAATGTTTCCACAAGGAAGAGAAAGGAGATAGTTGAGAGAGCTGCCCAGCTTGATGTTGTTGTTACAAACAAAACAGCCAGACTACGCAGCCAGGAGGATGAATAATCTGGATGACTTTGAAAGTCACTTGTGTTTTGTGGTGAGCTTTTTGGTTAACATCATGACTGTGATGGTAGATTTTGATCATCTTCTCTTTTTGCTAAAAAATGTAGCATGTTATACATTAAGATATTTGGGCTCGTGTAATGGCCGTCTCAATATTTTCGTCTATTTAGATCTCTGGCTTTTCAACTTTCCAATGGGCTGGCTTTTCGCACCATTATTGCTTTATGACAATGTTTCTCCTCTGAAATTATACAAGTTTGTGACATGGTGGTATAACTCTTGATGTTGGGAATTATATTTGTAACTTGATTAACTTGGTGTTAGATGTCGCATCGTCGACGCAGTCGGCTATACACTATTCTTGTGTTCATATGTGGCATTTACAATTTTGGGTCTTAACCAACTTTTTGTGAGATTTTTAAATTTAAAGTGAGGGATTTGTATATTATATTTGCGGGTCCCCATTTTCATGAACACTTATGCCTCATCGTAAGCACCTGAACCCATCGCGGGCATAATCAGAGGTTGCCATTTTTTATTTTACTGTCCTCACTTGATGAGTGACGACCAACCAATGCCATATTGATTTATATTTGTCGTCTCTCGATTCATAATAATTTTTTTAGTCTTATCAGTTTTAAAATTTAAAAAAATACTTGCAAATTTCTACTTCTATTGTTACAATTTATCCGTCAACAAATTGTGTCTGCCTTTATTATAGTGGAATGAATGTCACAAGAGAACTATCTAACATTAGGCATGGCCACAGCTTGGATCAAGTGGAGTTTCTGCAAAAAGACATCTTTTCTTTTCCCTGTTAAAAACTACGAACTTTTGCCAAAAATTACTTTTCAATGTACTTGGGAAATTGTTATTTCATATTTAGATTTTGAATCTCTGAAATATGAACTCTTGCATCTCGAATATGATTCAAGAATGGTAAATTAGAAGGGCAAAGATGTGTGAGGAGAAACTCTTATAATAGTTTAGCTGTAACATTTCATTTAGAGAGTTTAGCAAAGTTTGTAGCCAAAGAAAAAAAAAATCTTAAATTTGTTCTAGTCTGATATATAATGATGTCAACATTATATAAATTAAAAATAGTGCAAGCTTTTGAAGACGAGCTGGGACCACAGTGGAAGAGTCCACAAGTGGCAAAGAATATCACTTACCTCGAAGAACGAACAACTACGAAACTGAACAAGGTATTATAGATAAACAAACCATAAAATGTGGGGCAAGTAAGAATCAGGCATATTTCCTCCTGCCTTGAATGTGAAGCATGAACATTCATCGTCTTTACAACCCTGCATATAGTCTTTTGAACTAGCAGCCTTAACAAGAAAAGAACCCAAGTTTCCATCGAATTCTCATATATATATTTATAGTTAAGAACCCTCACTTGCACCATCCTGGATCAGGACACTTTCCTTCGTTTCTTTCTGGGTTTCTGAAACCTCCTAGCACTTTCTTGTTCTTAGCACTTTCTTTATCCAAATTCACATAGTACAGAGATGGCAAACGAGCAAATGAAACCCATTGCCACGCTGCTTCTGCTGCTCAACTTCTGCATGTACGTGGTCGTTTTGGGCATTGGTGGATGGGCCATGAACAGAGCAATAGATCATGGCTTTATTATTGGTAATTAGACCCATTTCTCCTTGCGACCCATTTTTTACATAGTTTCAGTTCAAATAAGCTCGTTAGTCAATATTTTTCATACAGGATCTACAGGCTTTATCATATTAAAATTATAAATTTTTTTGTTGACTCTTATTCAAATGCGAACGAAGTCCTAAATGATGTGGTAGGCTAAACAAACCAATACATAATTTCCTAAATGATGTGGTAGGCTAAGCCAATACATAATTTTTGTGCTTTCGGAACAAACTTCGGGTAAAGTTTTCTAGGCATTTGTTACCAATTCTAACCATTACATGTGAAGGAGTTTTCTTGAATAAGCAAATTATATAGGGTTAACTGTAAAAACCAATATATATATATATATATATATCACTTATCATATTTTTATTGAAAAATTTAAAAATCCGTATCTAAATTTTGTCTTTTCTGGTATGACAGACCCCTTTTTTCTGCGGTTTCTTCAGCATACATGCTCATGTTGTGTTGGTAAGAATTGCAGGTCCAGGATTTGATCTTCCAGCTCATTTTTCGCCCATATACTTCCCCATGGGAAATGCAGCCACTGGGTTCTTTGTGACATTTGCTTTGATTGCCGGAGTTGTTGGTGCTGCATCTGCAATTTCAGGAATCAATCATGTCCGTGCATGGACTCCTGAGAGCTTGCCATCTGCAGCTTCAGTTGCTACCGTTGCTTGGACTCTTACACTCCTTGCCATGGGGTAATCCATTCACTATCATCTAAAAAAGACATTGCTTTGAACTGATATAGTATTTTAATATATGATATCAGAGCTTCTATTAATCATGGGTTTTTATTTAACAACTTAAACTTTCGAATTGAAGTATTTTTTATACGATCATTCTTGATCTGACTAGCAAATAATTTGTACAGCTTTGCCTGCAAAGAGATTGAGCTTCATATCAGAAATGCCCGCCTGGTAAGACAGAAATATACAATGACTTTCATTTATAGTTCTTCATTGTAGTTTGTAGATTTTCAGTTGCCAGATCTATCCTCTTAACTAGAGCTTTGAAATATCCAATTTTGCAGAGGACAATGGAGGCTTTCTTAATTATCCTTTCAGCTACACAGCTTTTCTACATAGCTGCTATTCATGGTGCGTCTAGGAGATAAACTGAGAGATGTTGAGTGAGATGGTGCTTGTGTGTTTGTGTTTCGTTACATTTTGATTTTCAGTGTTCATTTCTTCAATGATTTATTCTTTTCCTATTTACAAACACGGATGGAGAGTTGGCAGATTGTGTGTGATTTTCATTATTGGATTTGTATAAATCAAGATTATTTATATGTACAAATTTAAAATTAAAGAAGCGTGTCATCTGTACCTTTTCTTTATAATTTGCTTCTATTTTTCCTCACTGACCCTGCCGAAGCAATTAAATTTCCACCCCAATTCAATCACAAACCTCATAGGCTCAGTGGGGGAAAAAAAAAAGCAGTGGGTAAGGGCTTCACCAAGGAAATTTCCATAAACAGGACAAGGATTATCAGTTAGAAATCAATTTCGTTTAATGTCTAACTAAGTGCGGCCGCTGCATTTACAAAGAAGTTAACGAAGAGAAAAGGAAAATAAATAAAAAAAGACAAAGAAAAGGAAAAAAGAAAAAAAAAAAAAAGATGACACAAAGTTTAAGACGAATTGTGACTTTTATGAACAGTAATTTATACTTTATAATAAAAGTAATTCCAAAGTTTATATATATATATATATATATTGATGTTGAAAATGAGTAAAATATAAAATAGAAAGTTAATGTTACTTTAGATTAAAATATCCTCTATCAATTATAAAATTGTAAAAAATCCAAAACACTATTTCACAAAAAACAATTTTGGATAAAGGAAAAGCTTTTTTTTGGTATTACTATAGTATCTAGAAATTTAATTTCATTCCCATTTCATCCTTTCGGAAGTATATGATGAGTACCAATTGACTAGTCCAGCCAATAACGTGCTCCACAGTAGCTTCTAGATGGTTGGGCCAACCCTTTGGGAGGCTAGGTTGACCCAGTTGAGCAAGGAGCCGAGTCCAATTGGCACTAAACTTCCATGGCTTACACTGCACCAACCTACACCATAACATAACCTACTTGCAGAGACATGCATGAACTGTACATCCAAGACGAGACTCACCCAGCTCTAAAATGACACCCAACCATCTCTATATCGCATCTCTTGAGTAGAACCAGGGGTTGACACGTGTTCAGCCACTCTCCAATCTTCAACCCCCGGTAATTACGACCATGCCTCACGGCTCTTGGAGTGGAAGATCTGTTAGATCTTTTAAGAGAAATAAAAAAATCGTAGCCTTCTGTATTGAGAGTCATGATCTGCGTAGCACATCGCGTGCTGAATAGAGAATCCGAAGCTCTCAACTATTTGAAGTTCAGAAACCTCAGGTATATATGTTTTGCGTTCTTTATGATTCTTTAACAACCTCGGATTGGTATTGATTTTGGCATCGAAGTGATTGCATGCCTCTCTCGAAATAATGCCACATACAGCTCAAACCATCTCCCAAGCTTTAGTTCCACCAAAAGGATGATTCCAAGCATTCTATCGAGTTACAAATTATTAGTTTACAATCTTTCGAAACGTAGATATTTTTTATAGGGTTGAAACGAAATTTAATTTTTAAATATTAAGTTGGTACAAAAAATCTTTAAATAAGCCATTAGATATTAAAATCATTTTTCGAGGGCTAAGATGAAATTTTACTCTAACAAATTTAAATTTCTTTTTCCAATATACCCTTTATATACATACAACAACCTTCACAAATGCAATCACTCGTTTTATTCATGTAAATAAACATGAAAAAATGGCAAAAAAAAAATCTGATTGGTGTATTTGTGACAGTGGCTGTACATGAAGGAAAAATTAATTAGGAGTATAATATAAATAACTATCCATTATCATCTATTTGCGTTGTGAGATTAATTCTGTTATTTATTGGCAGGCCACTTTTTAGTTTTGAGTAAGGGTGTACATGGGTCGAATCGGACAAGGTTTTGGCCTTGTTCGATGTTTGGCCCAATTTTAAACAAGTTTTAAAATTGAAGTATGTTGCTCAGGTTTAAGCTGGGCCCATCCAACCCAATTAAATATCGAGTGGGGTCAAACTAAATCAAAATTGTAAAATAATCTCAGAAAAAGAAAATATTTATATAAACCTTTATAAAATTGTATTTTATTTTTAAAAAATTAGAATTTTGATATAAATCTTTATAAAAAATATTTTTTTAGACTTGATTAGAATAATATATCTTTTATGGCCAACCTAAATTTATTATTAAAATTATAAAATAATACTTAAAAAATTTTATATAAATTTTTATAAAATCATATTTTATCTTTAAAAGAATTAAAATTTTGATATAAAATTTTATAAAAAATTATTTTTTAAAAGAATAAAAGTATTTTTCAAGTTAGGCTGGGCCAACATAACTCTAAGGGCTGACCCGATACTCAATTTTGTGGCTTGCCCTAGCTTTAAATTTTTTTTTTTTTAAAATTTATACTCGGCTCAACTCGGCTGAATTTGGCTGGGTAGGGTGCGGGTCCGATGAACACCCATAATTTCGAGTTGTAATAAAAATTCTTTGGACGTGACACCCAAAATGGAGGAGCTCAATGAAATCAGGACTAAAAGTACTCTTCCTGAAATTGTTATATATTTTTTATGGTTTTGGAATATCATTTCATCTCTTATTCTAACCGTAAAAAATTTTATGCACATTTCTAAAGACATTTTTTAATGAGATCTATTATTGACATTTTGTATATTTACTTATAAGTAATTTCATCTATTTGTCCCCAATAAATCAAATCAAATTAAGACTATATACCCTATGACGCAGTAAACATTTCACCCACGCATAAGAGGGGAAAAAATAAATGTTATAGACAACTAATTACTTGGATTGGACTTTTGAAGTTGATTGTCCAACAATTTGGTTTGGTCAAAAGAACACAACCAAGGGGAAAATGGGATTGTGGGTTCCTCCTTTTTGGTTGACATCTAAGTCCTTGTTGCCATATCATTATGGTAACACACAATATTAAAATAAGAGAATTAAATTAAAAATATTTATATTAAAAGATTTTAAATTTTAAAATTATTTTTAAAGATAAAAAATTTTAAACTGCATACAAAAATTGTAGTTCAAAACTCTAAATTAAAAACTTTTTATCCTAAAGTCTTTTAAAATAATTTTAAAATATAAAATTATTTAATATAAATATCTTTAATTTAAAGTTTTTAGCAATAATTTTCCTTTAAAACAACACCACCTTGTCATCAATAATTTACAGTGCCAAAAATTGGGTTGGTAGTAAATTGCTAATAAGATATAACATGTTGTTAACTATCTATGTGGTGCGCAAATTATTTGAGAAATCAAGGCCAACGTGTAATCCTTTTTTGTTATTTTGGTGAATAAGACAATTTTGACATTATCTATAATCATCGTCAGAATGCAAAAAAGAGGGGGGGGGGGGGGGGGGGGTTTGGAATTTAATCCAGCGAGCCTTGAGGTCCCCAGGCAAATAATTAACTTGAAAAGTACTGAAAAGGTTGAATCAACTGTCGTGGGTCCTTCTTGAGCAGGGAGGCTTCTTTTTTGTTGATGAAAAGGAGTCGTAGATTATATGAACCAACCATTGACTTCCACTAAAGAAAGAATGGTAGAATGAGCAAATAATGATACATCAATTAGTAAATTGAAAACAATATATAATTGGTGCTCAATGAATCAAAACTAGAAATTTAAGGTGGAACACCATTAATTAAAAGCTGTGGCCAATTTGTCATGCTTCAATCCCTAATTTAGCCGATTCCACTTTCAACCAAACTTAACAAAACTCTTCTAGCATTAATTTATTGGGTGTTTTTGCTGAAAGCACGAGCTTTTAGCCTTAAATCATTACATCTCATTTTGAGGAGTATAGATTATCTGCTATTATATTCTTTTTGTTGTTGTGTTATTAGTATAGAAATATGGTGTGTTTTAATTTTTTTAATTTTCAATTTTAAAATAAAGTTAATCACTCATATTTTTCTACTAACAACACAACAACAAAAATAATATAACAGTAGGGTATCCATATTCCATCTTAAGATCTGTGTTTTTTTTTTTTTGGTTTTGATAATTTGGATCTCCTTAACTGAATAATCTCTTCAATTGTTCAATTAACGGATTTGGACTATGCAAATTGATATGGATGGTTTATATTTTTTTTTTATTTTGATATTTTATATTTTCAAAAAAGTATAACACAAACTTAAAAATTTTTTAACTATAAATTTTAAAAATAATGATTTAAATTAACAAAAAATCTTAAAACTTGGACCATTCAAATTAAACCTAGACAATCCATATTATTCAATTAAAGTAATTGAGGAAGATTTTTAATTGAAAGGATCCAGATTGTCTTTTTTAGGTTAATTTTGTGTTATTTTACGTGTAATTTATGATAAATAATCAAATAAATGATATGATAATTACACAAAAAATGGTTAGATAAATAGCAGGAATGAGTAAAATACTTAAATTTTGTAGATGCACAAAATTATGCATTCTTGTTTGGGTAGAGAAATAAAAATGCATTTGAGTTTGGATATTTTTTGTGTGCAAAACAATCTTTTTTAGGTGGTGTTGCCAAGAGCTTATGCATTTGAATACTTGAACTTTCAGCTATTAGATCTCATTTAAAGATTTTTGTTATTTTTTAACTTAATTTTTAATTATTTTATGTATAATTTAACATAAATAATTAAATAAAATGACGTTATAAGATTTAGAAATTAAAAATGATATTCAATGAGCAAATTATATAAATGCATACCAAAAATTATCGTGAACTATCTCAAACCTCTTCTGCCCGCCCAACTAAGTTAGTTTGTCCCAGAGAAGCATATTAGGAAAACGTAATGTTGCTCAAAAGCCAATGCGTACAATAAGACGCATAAGGGGAAAAAGATTTTTCTTGTCTATTAAGATTAATCTTGAAAAGAGGCCTGTGATAGAGTAAGATTGAAAAGATAGAATTTTATAAAGAATATCCTTCGGAAGTCTAATATCCCTTTCTTCCTTTCGAATATGATAATGTAATGAATTTCCTGTGTTTACACGGATCCTTTAGAATGGGTCAAAGACAAAAAGGTTTTAAGTCCACTAGAGATATTTGATAAGAAGCTAACTTATATTATCAATGATGCGGTCAGCGAAGTGCGGTGATAAGTAATTAGATTAGGGAAAAATGGGTCAAAGATCTCCCTCCTAATGTTTGTAGACGATCTAATCTTATTGGGAGAAGTCTCAACGAACCAAATTGAATGTACTATGAAATGTCTTAAATTTTTGAATTTGTACAGATGAGATCTATATGCAGTATAAATAAGATCTATATATAAAATAAATTTTAATTATTAAATATATAAATAACGTGACACACTGAATATATATAAAAATTATTTTAAATTCTTGTACTTAGTGTTGGCTTAAAAAGTCAATAAAGAAAAGACAATTATTTGTTTCTCTTAAAATGTGAGCGCAAAGAAAAAGGATAAAATTACAAAAATTTCAAGATTTGAAAACCCAGAAGACTTGGAGATGTACTTAGATGTGCCCATATCGAATGAAAGATCAAGTGCTAAAAATGGGTTCTAGTACTGTTTTCTATCACTGTTCACATTTTTTTTTTACTTTCGCATTTTACTTTTTTCCTTTTTTTAATATGGGTCCATTGAAATTTTTTTAATCCCTCTGCATCTTGCAGAATAGCTCCTAGTTTTATATATATAAGATGACATGGGGCACACTGTTTAATGGTGCTGATTGTGCATATGCACTAAAGCACTGTTCATGATTTGATTTTATTGATTTCAAACTGGGACCCACTGTTTAATTGCAACTGATCGTATATCTGCACAGATAGTACATCTAGTATCAGTAACAACACACGTTGACATACTAACGCTTCGTTTGGATGAGGGAGAAGAAAAGTAGAGGGGGAAAGAAGCGGAGAGAAAAGTAGGGGGAAAAGAGGGGCGGGGAAGAAAGTTTCTCTTCCCCCATTTGGATGGAACGCGGAGAGATGGGGAGAGAAAAATTTGTAACTATTTTTTTGGACAATTTTATCCTTGAAAAATCACTGGAATGACTTTTTCCTTTTTTCGACTACGGATAAATGCAATTCTCTAAATTTGATTAAATTTTTATTTTTTAAAAGTTTAAAATAATTTTTTAAAAGAACAATTTGAAAACTAAAAATAGTAATATAATATTAAAATTTTTCCATTTTCATCCGTCCTAATAAAAATATATTATTAATATATTTTAACGTAATAAGAATGTATTATTAGTATAAAATAACTTCAATTCCATCCACCTAATTATTTTAACATAATAAAAATATATTATTAATATAAAATATTTTAGCATAATAAAAAAATATTGTTAGTTAAGTGAAATAAAATATATGGATAATCACTTAAATTTTTGTTACAATATAAACGTTATTATCGCTTTTTCACATAAAGAAAAAAAAATATATATAAACAAATAAGAATGATTGCATCTTGCTTCATCCTCATGTGTAATCCTGCAATGCATTCACGTGGCTTCCTTTGTCCTCACATCCTCGTCCCTTCCAAACTTTTTCGTTTCTCTTCCTTTATCATCTTAACTTGTCTTCATCCTATCTTCTTCACGTGGGGGCAAGCTTCAACTTCACAGGAGGAGCAGTAAGCAGGACATGTATCCAAGGCACTTTGTCTTCATCTATCCTTTTTGTTTGAAGTGACAAAAGTTTAAAAGTTATCTGCATGCAGAGATAAGACTGTAGTAATTGACGTGAAGGTATGATGAATATATTTGAACTTCATTTCATTAACTGTGAACACCGTCTTGATGCTTATCTTTCACACAGAAACAACAATACGTTGATCTATATCTATATAATTTTCGTGGATTTTTTTGAACTACGAAGGATATATATTGTACATGCTTTCTTGTTTCCTCATACTTTGTGCAGATGGGTAAAACGTATGGTGAAGTTTTGTATTCTCAGATTCAAGCTGGAGTGGATATAGGGAAACAACTTATTCATCCCAATGGTGAAATCGGGTATGAATTCCATTTCAAAATCTTTAATGCCTATAACTCCATTTTACATTTTTTTTTCATCTGTATTGATTAGATTTGCACCCGATAGAAATGATGTCGTCGAGTATATAATGGCAATGATGAAGCATAATTATCTAGGACCTTATAATTCATTGAAGGAAGTTCCTGAATCCGTTCGACAATTATGGTTCAAAGAATTTCAGGTACAGTTTAAAATCCCATTTGTTACACTTATTTCATTGAAGTATATGATTTGATAAATATTATTGGATGATGTTGTCAGAAATATTATGTCTGGACCATAGAGGATCATCACTAAATTTACAACAATTTTAAAGATCGTGCAAGAAATCAGTTGAAAGATTTGATCTATTACCACAGAAATAAAGGGAAGCGGCCTATTTGGATAAATGAACATATTTGGAATGCTTTATGTGTTGATTGGAATAAAATAGAATTTAGACGAAGAAGTGAACTTGCAAAACAAAATGGAACTTCCAACTCGATAGACGGCCTATCTCTTCACACTGGTGGCAATATTCCATTTACTGATCATGCTGCAACTCTAGCTACAGACTTCGGCAGGCCTATAGCTCCGGTAGAACTTCATGTTCGAACACATCAGAACCCAACTTCTGGCCTTTGGGTGGATAAAAAATCTAAAATTTTTTTTATAAGTCTCCTAACTTCGTATTCCTCTATGTGAAAGATCATTTATGTATCACTGTTATATAATTTTTTTCCCTTGATTTGGTTAAGAATGAATATGCAAGACTCAAAACCAACATTGCAATTGTTGCAAATGCACAAAATTTCTCACTAGCAGATGAGGTTACGCTGTGGACAGTAGCTGCTGGAGGGAAAAACAGTGGCGGCTTTATGTACGGGTTAGGAAGTGTTTCACATAAAGTAGAAGAGGACCCACCTTTCGGTTATAAGTATCGACAAGAAAATGAGTTATTATCGTTATCATATCCAAGTGTGGCAGGGGCCATATACCCATAAGGTCCACAAGGTCGGCTATATCCCGATATAGAGGAGAAATTAAAAAATTTCAAGATCCAACTACAAGCCAATGAAAGTGCAATATTTGATTTGCAACGTCAAATTCATGAATACTGCCAGTAACATAAACCTTTAAGTGAGCAGCATAAAGCTTAAAGTTCTAAAGGAAAAAAAAAAAAAAAGCAGACGTGCAATTGTTGAACATATAACATATGCATGTTTTGCATGTTTTGTTCCGGTGTATAAATGTGTGCTATTATAAACGCGTCTTGTAATTATTGTAATTATTGTAATAAAAGGTGGATAACAACATTTGTTGCTACTAGCACGTCAGTTTTAAATTTACTTATTAACATCTATCAAGATAGATGCACTATTATGCATGTTCATTAGGTCCCACACATATTGCCATTATATGTCAATAGAATTTTTCGCACTTACGTGGTTGGTCCTTTTTACTTTTGCCTGTATATTACATGACACTAAAATGGTATGACAACTTTTTTGTCCATATTTGTATTTATCTTTCTCAGTTGGTCCCGCATGTCACACCATCTACAATGACATATATACACATTATTTCGTCTAGATAAACATAACTTTCTTCTATATATCTCCCTCTATACTGCCCCAACCCATTCATCAAAGAGGACGCGGAAGTCACTGAGGACAGCTTTCACAAAGATCTGCAAAGTTCACAAGGTAAGAAGGGAAGCTTGGGATGTTATATTTTTACGCAATCTTAAGAAATGTGCATATAGTAAATGGTATCAATATCATTACAGGATGTCTTCAAGAAGGGGCCGGAGAACACGAAGTAATTTGTCACAAGCAGAGTCATCTAATGCTAGGGAAGAAACATAGCCAACCCCGAAAAACTTTCAACAAGAGTCTAACGACCCTGATGATGAGCACCCGAATGAACACTACAATGACCAAGATCAACCGATGCCAACACTAATTAGACCTAATGGCACATGGTATATTATTTTGTTTCACTGTTGGTTTAATAATGTTATCTGTAATATAATAATATATTTCACTATCTTTCATATTTTTAGATTTACCCCAAATGATAAAGACATTGGTACTGCTATTGTTAAGATTTTTAAAAATAAATATGATGGTCCGTGGAATTGCTGGACGAAAGTGCCACCAGAATATCAATACCTCTGGTTTCATGAATTTCAAATGTCATGTATTTCCTGTTTATTACATTGCAGATAATAACGAAATAATTACAAAATAAGTTGTGCACATATAATCATTATTAACTTCCTACATGATTTGGAAGAAACTTTATTGCTGGGAACCAAGACATCATCCTGATATCTGGCCAAACTGGAAGAATCGAGTAAAATCTCGATTGAAAGATATAATTAGACATGTACGTGAAATGCGCAAACGACCTGACTGGATTAAACAAAACATCTGGGACGATCTCTGTCGCCATTGGGATTCTGAAGGATTTTGTTCTACTAGTGCACAAAAGAAGAAAAATCGAGCCAATGCTTCATTGCACACGGGAGGTTCTACATTGATGGAAAAGCATGCTAGACAATTGGTATATAAATAATGTATTCATTTTATACTTTTCATGTGGCATACTAAGACAAATTGTTTCTTATTTTGTTACGTAGGCTCATGTGGCGTACTTAGACAAATTATTTCTTATTTTGTTACGTAGGCTCGTGAATTAGGACGGGATCCTTCATTTTCTGAAGTTTATATGAAAACTCATCAACATAAATCTACCCAAGTATGGGTAGACGAAAAGTCAAAAGCTATATGGGTATGAAGATTAGAAATATTCTTAGATATTTTTTTTTTGTGTTAATTTTTTTTTTGGTGTTAATCGTTTGATTTGTTTTTAAGATGAATATGTTAAACAAAAAGATACCACCCAAGTTTCAAGCGACAATACATCTGATATGAATACGTTTATTAGTGCTGCTGGTGGGAAAAAGTGTGGCGCTGTTTATGGTCTTGGTAACATATCTTGCAAAATTTTTAGAAACTCGAAACAAGGGTATACCTATAATGAAGAAGCATCCTCAAGTCAGTTACCTCCGTATCCACATTCAAATTACATACAATATATGTTACGCAATGAATTTATCAATATTTCTACACAATCATATCAAAGTATGTTTCAAGACCAACAAAGATAGATTGAAGAGCTGCGCACCTAGTTACAACAAATAACTCAGAGTAATTATGGACAACCAAAGGGGAGACGTTCATCCCAAAAGAAAAAAAGTGCCACAACAGTGTCTCTAGATAGAGATGAAAATGAAGATGATAGTGATGATAGCGAGGAAGAGGAAGAGTAATGTAGAAATATAGTAGTTCAAACCTACTAGCATCACAAAATAAAAATATTGTAATTGTTTATGAACTTATATATTTGTATATTTTGCTTTAGGTTATTGATTATAAACATATATCTATGAAATATATATATAATCTTTAAATACCGTTATTATTAATATATCCGATCCAATTTCATTTCAGTACAACACACAGAAACACATATATATGATGTGAATATATTGGACATATCCTGATAAATAATCTTAAAGACATTTATAAATTTGTGAAGTAATATATAAAGTTATCAAGCGATGGAAGCATAAGAAATAAGAAATGCTACAAATTGACATGGTTTATTTTACGAAGTATAAACAACAACTATATATATTTTGATATAAATATAACTCGTATTGTATATAATATGATAAGTACTAATATTCATTTAATTAATATTAAACAATAAAATTTTGAATTTTCATTATATTAAATTTCAAGTTTTTCACACACCCTAAATAATATTAAAATAACTTTATACATTCCAATATTATTTTTGAAAAAAATAAAGTTTTCCTTTGTTGATTATCTTATCGTAAAATAAATTTATATATTTTAATGGTATTAATTTAATTATTTAATTAAATAAATCAAAGTTATGCTTGCTCCAATAAAATCCAGAAATTATAACCTATAGAAAAAAAAATCTCAAACAAAGGTCCGACCAAGCTTTGGTCGGACCTCGGTTAGTCAGACCCATTGGGCTGACTGCTATGCAGTCGGGCCGAGGTCCTACTCTTCTGCAGTCAGACCCACTGGTCCGACTGCAATGCAATCGGACTTTTGAGTTTTTTTTTCTATTCTTTGTTATTTTGATTATTATTTATAATTTGATTTGAGGTACAGTCTTACCAAAAAATTAGGTATATTTTATTTTTTAGTCATGCTAAACATTTTTCCTCTGATATATTTAATATTTTGATAGTTATCTTATTGTAATTTTTTTAGAGTTATTATCCTAATTTTTTTATCATGCTTTTGTTCTCTTTCACATGTAAACTATGTAAGTATTGTTTAAACTATAGAAACCATGATAAATATGCAAAATTTAGTATCACCACGCATAATAATAAATAAGAGACAAATTTTATTACTAACCAGTCCAATAATCCATGATTATCCATTAGCTTATTTTAAATTTCGATACATTCTAGTTTTTAACAAAATTGACAACTAATTCGGCCAACTACAGCCATAGTATCACAATAGTCATTTAACAAAAATGAAAGTAACATTTTATCATCGCGTTCCTCTCTCAATTATGATATGCTAGCATCCCTCATCATTTGTATCAGAGTTTATAGTCGCATGTGCCGTGGAACCCCAAAGAAGGTTCGCTTACTCTTTTCTTCCTTACATAAAAAAAAAATAACATTGCAATTTATATTCCTCACTTACTCCAATTTGGTCAACTTCTGCCCATACCTCCTCTTCACTATAATGACGGGGCCTACTTCTTTCAAGTTTAGCAAGTCCCTTCTCCGCAATTTCAGCTTGTTTCTCAGCAACAACTACTTGTCTCTCAGATAAAGATATTGATTTATCATGCAAAGAGTTGCCATCTCGCATAACTTCGGCTAACTCTTTAATCCCTGTAGTGATTTTTTCGTATTTTTCCTCAGTTGCTTCAATAACAACCTTTTTACGCTTCTGTCCCTTTGAGGATGCAGTACCCGTAGAATGATTAAAGTTGCCACCAGTTGGACTGAATGAATCCATATTGGCTGTTGAGTTAGTGGGCTCATATCCCAAGTTAAACTCACTTTCAGTTATTATATCATTCATATTTGTCCCTTCAATCCCATCATTTAAATCAATGCATTCTTTCTCCCAACGTTTCAACTTATCTTTAGCACTCTCAACGTACTTTCCTGTTGCTCTGTCTGCACCAAATAATTCATACAACTTGTCATAATATATAAGCAGGGTGCTCATCCACTTCTTTGCTTGTGGTTTTTTCTGCAAATTGCATAACAAATATATCAAATCATTTGCAAAATATAAATGAAATGAAATAGAAAACAACTAGACATAAGCTAACACGCACAGGAAACAAATGAAACTACCTCAATCAATTCATTCCAAATTTGAGTATCTGCTTCAAACAATTTTGAAATAGGACTCCATGAGAATCCGCTTAATCCATTAAATAAGTCATATAACTTTCCAAATCACTGGGACAATGTCTTCTTTCAATTTTTCAAGTGCTGCTTCATTATATGGGGACCAAAAGAAGTTTTTAGCACTTGCAAGACATTATCATACGCAGATGTTGTGAATGTTCCATCAAGACGATTCCCTTTCATCATCTCTTCTAGTAGAGCATCTAAAAAGGCTTCATCTATTTCATGCGTCCAACGCAGATTATCCTTGACTAATTTCGAGGCCATCGTTGAGTGTTTGCATAGAATATCATATATCATGAATAACCAATTGAAATGAAAATTGAATAGAAAAGGCATAATTCAAAATCATGAAGAACTAGTTGAAACAAAAATTGAATAGAAAGGGCATAATTCAATATCGTGAATAATCAATTGGAACGAAAATTGAACAAAAAAGACATAATTCAATTCATATAAAACTGACATGAAACAGATTATTTGAAATATACCAATGTGACTGATAAAATGTTTTGATAACATAAACAATAATATCATACATTATTCAATCAAATACTAATTAACTTATAAAATAAATTAATATCACCTAAACTATGATCTATTCTGATAGTCATGCCACATTTGGCATGCAATATTATCTCTCAAAATTGCTCCTTGTCTGTAGTCTTCCTCTGGACCATGGTTAGAAGTGTCCTCATTATGATCAGGTGGGTTAAGTAGTAATTCACGATCAACTTCAGCGATTAGATTCTCATCAGGATCTACTCCCATCGAAAAATTATGTAATACACAACAAGCTATCACAATATCAGTCATGGTCTGAAAGGAATAATATGGTTCAGTGCCACTAACTATAATCGAAAATATTTTTTTCAATACTCCAAATATTCGTTTGATGATATTCCACAATGAAGCATGCCGATGGTTAAAAATTTCTCTTTCATTTTGTGGTGCCCTAGAAGAATATTCTTTTAAATGATAGCGAACTCCTCTGTAAGGTGTTAAGATCCCACGCATCAATGGAAAACCGGCATTTCCTAAGTAAAACTTTCCTATAAATGAAATAGTAAATTAAGGAGAAGAAAAACACATACAATTGTAATCTAAATCAACACCTTATAAATCCCTAACTATTGGCTATACCTTGTGGAAATATAAGATTATCTTCTCTAGACAAAGCATTTTTTAAAATTCGAGAATCCGATGTAGATCCTTCCCAACCAGCTAAGACATAAGTAAATTTCATGTCAAATGAACATGACACAAATACATTTTGTGTGGGGTAATCTTTTCATCCTCGAAATCTAGCAACTTCTGCTCTAGGCACTTTTGCTCGAATATAAGTACCATCAATAGCTCCAACACAATCCTATCAAATTAAAAGCAACATATTTAATTTATAACTCATAGTGTATGAAGTATAAAGATATAAAAATATTGTTATATACCTTAAAATATGGATAAAATCTGCTATTATTAAAAATTTGGCTAGGAACCTCTAATCCAGAAGGCTGCACAAGGAACTTAGCCTCAAGCGAAACCACCACACGAAACACATTATGAAAATGCTAATTAATAGTTTCTCCTGACTGATAAAAATAAAAACACATAGTCCTAGTCTTAACATTATGGGCTAAGATATGTAGGAACTTAGCAACTTGTTCTTTAACTGTAACCCAGCGGGAATCTTTAATTCTCCTGGTATTTCGAAGTTTCTGACATAACTGTTGGAAAGCTTGTGGACCCATACGTAACATATCTCGATAATTTTTTTCATCTTCAAGTCGTATCATCAATTGTTTCTGCATATTGTATCACTCAATATCACTTACCCTAATGGGTTTATTCACTATGGTGGACAGTTCTTCCAAGAATTGTATGGCGTAGAGCATCAAACAAATAGCACATATAACACATGTACTCCTCTGTCTTTCCAAGTCTTCAATTAAATGATTCAATCTGGAACTTTCAGTTGTGACTCTAAAATTTATCAGATGCTTAACTTCAAAGTTAGAATCGTGAGGGTCCTCGGCAACATCGTCTAAGAATTTTGTGATTTCCATATATATTGTACGTATGCCGCTAGTGAACAATTATGCAAAATAGGTAACAACATATTTTGCAAATTGCACATCATGCTAGAGATATAGTAAGAACAGAGATAAATAAATTCTGAAAGTAATGTTTGGTATACAAAACAGCACAATGCTAGACTAGGGGCTTTGAAAAATTTGGTAATGAAATCATAATTAGAGTATGATTATGATGAAAAATGTAAGGATTAGTTCGCTCATCATATCATATTTTGTGTCTTCCCTATCTTTGCCTGTTGGAATCTTTTTATCCATTTCTGTTGGTTCCATGTTAATGTGTGGGAGAAAAACAAAACACGAATGTAGAAATTAATCTTTTCAACTTTCACACAAGTATCGAGTTTTTGGTTTTATTCTATAGTATGTGAGGACAATATTATAATAGTGTTACGAAGTCGGCCTATCGCATCTAAATAATACAGATACATATTATGGAAGATGAGGAAGAGGAAGAAGATAAGGAGAAAGAGAAAAAACCTTGCAGACAGGGGATGGGTGAAAGAGCAAGTTGAGTCTTGGGAGTTCTGCAGACAAGGCGATGAATGGAAAAGCAAATCGAATCCTGGGAGATCTGCCGCAATAAAATGAAAAGGATAACCTAATTTGTATATTTGGGATCAGGCGGATATTTCATTGTAATAATAAAGAGCAATTTTGGAAAATAATCAGTGTCGACGAGTTTTCTCCCCTAATCTCTCCATATTTGAGGAGAAAACTTGTGCGTGGGACCCACCTTACTTTTCTCTCGCGAGTCTCTCTTCTCCTCCGATTTCTCCTCGACACAAACGGGGGAAATCTCTGTTTTCCCTCCCTCTCTTTCTTTTCTCTTCGATAATCACCCCATCCAAACGCAACGTAAGAGTATATATATCTTCAACAGTGACACACATTGAGTTAAAATATTTTTCAAATAAAAATTTTATTTCATCAATGAAAAAATGGTATTTTCAAGTATTTAAACAAAAGAAAGAAGACATTTTCAAAAATTTTAAAAATTCAACATATTTTAAAAAAATATTGAAAATGATGTATGAAAAATACAATCTCGTTCTTTTAAATTTTTATAAATTTGGATTCATCAAAGATAAATAAATTAAATGAGGTTATGGATCAAAAAGGATATCGGTGGTCCATAAATTCATCCCATCAATCCATTAAATCACTCGCCTAATTTAGTCTATTAAAATTATAGATCTAATAAATATGATTAAATTAAATTTACTTTTTAATAGATAAATAAATATATATTCATTAAATTGCCCAGTACCCACATTCACTTACTTAGTTGTTTGGATTCTTTTTTGCATAAAAAAGAAGTGAGAAAAATTAATTAAATAAATAAAATTTAAGAAATTATCTCTTTCATGAGACTTTTTTTTTGGTACGGATTCAAACTTCCTGCGCATACCCAAAAACAAACACCTAGGCCAAGAGTATTCACGAATCAAAGTTCATTTGATGTGTCTTGAGTGCACGATGGACACAATACTGCAGCAACAAGGCTGGAGCTAACTATCATAATTAGTTGTGCAAAGTTGCCAACTCTTGTGGGTGATAAAGGAGATTGAGGTATGGGAATTGCACCATTAACGTTTCGTTTGGATGGGGGAGGAGAAAAATAAAAGAAGAGAAAAGTGGGAAGAGTGAGAGGGGTGGAGAAATAAGGTTCTCTTTCCCTGTTTGGATGCAATGCAAGGAAATAGGGGAGAGGAAAAGCTTGTTACTTTTCTTTTGGACAATTTTATCCTCGAATAATAATGTGCAATGACTTTTTTCTTTTTCACTGATAATACAATACAAAACACATGTTATGTTTTATGTATATCAATGCAATCGTCCAAATTTGACCCTACAGTGTCTACATATTTTTTTAATTTTTAAAATTTTAGAACAATTAGTTAAACAATTAATTCCGGATATAAAAATAATATTGTCGTTACTGTATAATAAAATAATAAGTATAATCTTTCCCCCAATTGAATTAAAAAAATATTATAATCACATTGAGTAATTTCATGTCAATCAATTACGTATGTTTTTAGTTTTATATTGATTTATTCACTCTCATAAAAAAATCGGTTTCATCTATATAATTATTTTAGTTGAATAAAAATATGTTCATATATAATTATATTTTTAGACATATGTATTATTTAGTTAAATAAAAATATGTTGCTTACCACTTTAAAAATTATTATAATATAGATATTATTATTTATTTATCCACATATATATATATATACACAAACAAAAAGAGTTGATCCTTATGGAGATAATAAACTTACTTTTTTCCTTGATTTGTTCTCACCTGATAAAGTGTTTCGTCTCCACCCTTACAATGCATTCACATGGATAGCCAAGTAGATTTTTCAATTCCTTTGTCCTCACTTGTGTGGCAAGCATCTCGTCCTTATCCCTTATCATGTGGCAAGAATTTTCGTCTTAATCCATTTATCATCTTAAGCTTATCTTTTGACCCTTCACGTGGGAGACAAATTTCATTTGGCTTTGTTCTCACTTAGGTGCCAACTAATTCATCCATATCCCTTGTAACTTCACGTGAAGAGGAGTATATGGACATGTGTGCAAGTTATTTCGTCCTTATCCTATCCTTCCTGTTTAAAGTGATAAAAATTTAGGAGTGACTTTGCATGCATAGATAGAGATGAGAGGATCACTGAAAGGTTGCAGTGAAATGGCTGTAGTAACTGACGTAAAGCTTATCACAAAGTAAGCTGATCAATGTATTTGAACTTCATTTAGCTGATAGATCGTGCGTGTATGAACATCATTGTTTTGTGAGGCTCATCTTTCACACTGAAACTATAGTAAGTTGATTTGTATAATTTTTGGACTGTAGAGAATGTATATTCTACATGCTTTTTCAATTTTTTTTGCTTTTGTGTAGATGGGTAAAACGTATAGAAAAGTCTTGTATTCTCATATTCAAGTCGGAGTTGATATAGGGAAATAATTTATTCATCCAATCAGTGAAACCGATTATGAATTCTCATTCAAAATACTTTAATGGCTATAAATTCATTTTACATTATTTTTACATGTGCATTGATTAGATTTGCACCCAATGAAAATGACACCATCGAGCATATAGTGGCGGTGATAAAGTATAATTATCTGAGGCCTTATAATTCATGGAAGGAAGTTCCTGAACTAGTGCAACAATTATGGTTCACAGAATTTTAGGTAAATTTTAATTAGACACAATTAAAAATTTGTTAGGCCTATTTCATTGAAGCACATGATTTGATAAATATTTTTGGGTGGGGTTATCAGAAATATTACTTTTGCTCAATAAAGGATTATCATCAAATTTATAAGAACTTTAAAGATCGAGCAAGAAATCACTTAAAAGATGTGATCTGTTATATTTGAAATAAAGGAAAGTGGCCTATCTGAATAAATGAACATATTTGGAATGATTTATGTGCTGATTGGAATAAGATAGAATTTAAACAAAGAAGTGAACATGCCAAATAAAATAGAGCTTCCAACTTAGTGGACGACTCATCTCTTCACATTGGTGTTAATATTCCATTCACTGATCATGCTGCAACTCTAGCTAAAAAATTCGACAGGCCTATAACTCTAGTAGAACTCCACGTCCAAATACATCAGAACCTATCCTCCGGTCTTTGGGTGGATAAAAAATCTAAATTTTTTTTCTAAGTATGATAATTTTGTATTCCTTTATATAGAATGCTCTTACATATATATATATATATCACTGCTATATATTTTTTTTTCTTGTTTTGGTTAAGAATGAATATGCAAGACTTAAAATCAGCATTGCAAATGCTGCCAATGCACAAAAATTTTTATTAGTAAATAAGGTTACTCTATGGACAATAGCTGCTGGAGGGGGAAAAAGTGGAGGCTCTGTGTGTGGCTTAGGAAGTGTTGCACATGAAGTAGAAGAAAAACCACCTTTTGACTATAACTATAGAAAAAAAAAAAAAGAGTTCTTATCATTATCATATCCAAGCGTGGTAGGGGGCCATATATCGACAAGGTCCGTAAGGTCGGCTACATCCTGATATTGAGTACAAGTTTAAAGATTTCAAGATGCAAATGCAGGCCAATGAAAGTGCAATATTTGACATGCAATGTCAAATTCATGAATATTATGAAAAATATAAAACTTCAAGTTCAAAAAATAAATAAATAAATAGCCAAGTTCATGGATGTAGACGTTCAATTTTTGAACATACAATATCTACATGTTTTGTAGAAGTGTATAAATGTGTGTTGTAATTATTGTAATATAAAGTAGACTACTATGTTTTATGCTACCAGCATATCCACTTCTTTTTCAATTTAATCCCTATCATCTATCAAAATAGCTATAATATTATGCATGTTCATTATGTCCCACATAGATATTGATATTGTATATGGAATGATACATTATATGTCAATTGATGGAATCTTTTTGGCTTACTTAGTTTGTACTTTTACCTGTACAAAATCATGTGCCATTATTTTTCCTTCTATATTTGTATTTATCTTTATGTTAGTAGGTCCCGTATGTCATTCTCCTCCACATATAATCACACAATCTACAATAGCACATGTACACAGACATAGACACACATATATATTTAAATATCTTTATTTCCTATATATAAACATAGCCTTCTATATATCTCCCCCATAATATTTTACTCAACCCCAACACATTTACCAAATCAGAAGTCACTCATTTCAGCATTCACAAAGTTTCACAAGGTAAGAAGGAAAGCTTGTGATATTAAATTTATAATCAAACCTGCAAAATATGCATGTAGTAGATAACCTTTATTTCATTGCAGGATGTCTTCTAAAAGGGGGCGGAGAACACGAAGTAATTTGTTACAACCAGAATCATCTACTGTTGAAGAAGAAACACAGCCCACCCCGTGAGACTTTCAATAAGAGTCTAACGATCCTCATAATGAGAAATCTAATAAACACTCCAATGACCAAGATCAACCTATGCCAACCTTGATTAGGTCTAATGGCACATAGTTCATTATTTTGTTTCACTATTTGTTCTAAAAATATTATCTATATGATAACATTTGACAATAATCTATTTCATCATTTTCTATATTTGTAGATTTATCCTAAATAATAGAGACATCTGTGCTGCTATTGTAAAGATTTTTAAGAATAAATATGATGGATCATAGAATTGCTGGACTGAAGTGCCACCAGAATATCAATACCTGTAGTTTTATGAATTTTAGGTTTCACTTTTTACTTTTTGTTACATTACAAATAACAACAAAATAACTTACATGTATATTAATTGATATTGAGATTCTCTATGGTTTGTAAGACTCTTTATTGCTGGGAATCAAGGCGTCATCATGATATTTGGACAAATTGAAAAAATTGAGTAAAAACTCAGTTGAAGGATATAATTGGACATGTATGTGATACGCACAAATGATTGGAATGGATTAAATAATCCATCTGGGATGACCTCTGCGAACATTAGAATTCTGAAGGATTTCGTTCTAACAGTGAGCAAAAAAAAGAAGAAGAATCAAGCTAGTACTTCTTTGCACATAGGAGGTTCTACGTCGATGGAAAAGCATGCTAGAGAATTGGTACATAGATATTGTATTTATTTTATATTTTTTATGTGGTATGCTTAGAATAATTCTTTCTTATTTTGTTGCATAGACCCGTGAATTGGGAAGGGATCCTTCATTTTCTGAGGTTTATTTAAAAACCCATCAACGTAAGTCTACCCATGCATGAGTAGATGAAAAGTCAAAAACCATATGGGTATGAATATAAAAAATATATCTATATATACATGTGTTCATTTATTTTGGTGTTAATCATTTGAATCTTTGTTCATAGGATGAATATTTAAAATAAAAAGATACCACCCAAAATTCAAGTGATAATGTATTTGACTTGAATATGTTTATTAAAGCTGCTGGTGGTAAAAAGAGAGGCGCAGTTTATGGGCTTGGTAACATATCTTACAAAATTTTTGGAGATTCTAAAACAGGGTACACCTATAATCAAGAAGCATCCTCAAGTCAATTATCCCTGTACTCACATTCATATTACATACAAGACATGTTATGCAATGAATTTATCAATATTTCAACGAATCATATCAAAGTATGTTTCAAGACCAACAGAGACAAATTGAAGAATTGCGAACCTAACTCCAAAAAATAACTCATAGCAATTATGGACAATTAGCGAGTAGATGTTCATCCAAAAAAAAAGTGCCTCAACAATATCTCACGACAGAGATGATGATGATGAAGGGGATGATAACAAGGAAGAGTAGCGTAGAGATAGGTGTTCTTTCAAAGCGTGCTAGCATAATAAAATGTAAATATTTTAGACTAATGTTTATGAACCTATAAATATATATATATATATCTCTCTATGAAATATATATATTTAACCTCTTAAAACTACCATTATTAGTATACCTGACTTTAGTGCAAAGACTCTTATATATATGTGTATATATGGCGAATATATTAGACTAATTCATATCCAACTAGATGGAAAAAACCTTAACGGCATATATAAAGTTCTTACGAAAGAAAAGGAAAAAAGAAAACCATGTTAACATTGTATAGAAAGGAAAAGAGAAACAAATCCTATATTTATTTTAAGAGCAAAATTAAATTCATTGACACATTCTTAGAAAGTGATATGAAAGAGAGGAAAAGGAAGAAATTACAAAAAAACAGAAATAGGTTTAATTAAAAAAACAAACACATTACCAACTTAATTAAGAAAAACAAAAATAATTGAAATTCTTAGAAATAAAATGGAATAGGAAAATAAAATGAAAAAAATAAATTACTTATTTTGTCTACAAATAACAAACTAACGTGACTAGTTCAACGGAAGGAAGAGAAAAAATAAAGGCACACAAAGGTGGAGGGAGAGATAAGGAGGAGGGCCGCATGCGGTCCGACTGCAATGTAGTCAGACCAATCCTCCACTTCTAAACCATTTCAATTTGCTAGAGACACAATACCAAATTAAAATACTCATATGATAAAGAATTTAAAAGCCACTCAATAAACAAAAGCCAAATTAAAATACTCATATGACAAAGAATTTAAAAGCCACTCAATAAACAAAAGCCACGGACTCTTACACAATAAACCCTTTATAACACAATAATTTATTTTTTCCCCTCCTAAACTGTTACTAGGCACCTTGGTGAAAATATACATGCGAATTCAGAATTTTACACCTCGCACATAATGATAGATAAGACTAAAATCTTATTGCTAATCACTAACAGATGTCATCTTACAGCTATCCAATAAACCACAAATAGCCATCGATGTGCCTTAAACTTTGATACATTATATATTTGAACAAAAATCTAATAAGTAATTAGGCTAATAGCAGTGAAATAAGTATCCAGCACCATTGTAAGTATGCTACAAGTTCCACTATTAGTTTCATTATCACCACGGTCAGATAACAAAAATTTAAAAAACATTTTATCATTATCCTCTCTACTATGAAATGCCAGCATCTCTCATCATTTGTATTAATGTTTGTAGTCGCATGTGACGTGGAACCCCAAAAAAGGTTCGCTTGCTCTTTTCTTCCTTGCATAAAAAGAAATAACATTACAATTTATATTTCTCATTTATTCCTATTTGTTCAACTTTTGCCCATACCTCTTCTTCGCTATAATGACGGGGCCTACTTTTTTCAAGTATTGTAAAGTCCTTCTCTGCAATTTCAACTTGTTTTTCAGCAACAACCACTTGTCTTTCAGATAAGGATATTGATTTATCTTGCAGAGAATTATCATCTCGTATGACTTCAGCTAGCTCTTTAATCCCTAAGGTGATTTTTTCATATTTTTCTTCAACAGCCTCACTTACAACTTTCTTACGCTTTTGTCCTTTTAAGGATGCAGTCCTCGTAGAATGATTGGAGTTGCCACCCATTGGACTGAAAGAATCCATGTTAGTTGTTGAGTTGGTAGGCTCATATCCCTAGTTGAAATCACTTTCGCTAATTATATCATTCATGTTCGTCCCTTCAACGGAGTCATTTAAATCAATGCACTCTTTCTGCCAGTGTTTTAACTTGTCTTTAGCACTCTCAAAATACTTTCCTATTAGAGATCTACATCGAATAGTTTATACAACTTATCATAATGTAAGACTGGGGTACTCATCCACTTCTTTGCTTGTGACTTGCAAACAATATAACAAATATATCAAATTCTTTGCTGAATAAATATAAATGAATTGTAAATAACCTATCAAGATATTATTAAACACGCACAGCAAGCAACTGTTTTAATGTTTTAACATTAATCAGTGCACTCACGTGGCTAAAAATACCTCAATCAATTCATTCCAAATTTGAGTATCCGCTTCAAAGATTTTTGAAATAAGACTCCACAAGAATTCGCTTAATCCATTACATAAATCGTACAGCTCTCTAAATCGTTGGGAGAAAGTCTTCTTTCGATTTTCAAGTGTTGCTTCGTTATATACGACCCAAAAGAAGTTCTCAGCATTTGCAATACGTTATCATATGCAAATATTGTGAATGTCCTATCAGGACGATTCTCTTTCATCATCTCCTCTAGTAAAGCATCCAGAAAAGCTTCATCCATTTCATGTGTCCAGCGCAGATTGTCTTTAACTAATTTCGAGGCCATCATTGAATATCTGCATAAAATACAATATCATGAAGTACCAAATGGGAAGAAAATTAAACAGAAAAGGCACAATCTAATTCATATGTTGTTAACACTTAACAAATTATTCGAAATATAATAAACAATATCACCGATAAAATACTTTAACAACTCAAACAACATCATTACACATAATTCAATCAAACATTAGTCAACTTATAAAATAAATTAATGTAGCTTAAATTATAATCTATTCTGATAGTCATGCCACATATGGCACGCGATACTATTTCTCAAAATTGATCCTTGTCTATAGTCCTCCTCTTGACCATGGCTAGAAGTGTCCTCACTGTGATCAGGCGGGTTAAGTAGTAATTCACAATCAACTTTAGCAATTAGGTTCTCATCAGGATCTACTCCCATTAAAAAAATATGTAATAAATAACAAGTTATCACAATATCAATCATTGTCTAGAAGGAATAATATAGTTCAGTGCCACTAATTATGATCAGAAATCTTTTTCTCAATACTCCAAATATCCATTCGATGACATTCCGCAATAAGGCATGTCGATGGTTGAAAATTTCTTTTTCATTTTGTGGTGCTGTTAAAGAATATTCTTTCAAGTGATAGCGAACTCCTCTATAAGGTGTTAAAAAGGCCACGCATAAATGGAAAACCGGTATCTCCCAGATAAAATTTTTCTGCAAATGAAATAATGAATTAGAGAGAAGAAAAACATATGCAACTCTCAACCTAAAACTACAAATTATAAATCCATGGTTACATATAAACCTTGGGGAAATATAAGGTTATCTCCTCCAGACAGAGCATTCTTTAAAATTTGTGAATCAGAAGCTAATTCTTCTTAACCAACTAAGACATAAGAGAATTTCATATCAAATGAACATATAGCAAAAACATTTTGCGTGGGATAATCTTTTCATCCTTAAAATCGAGCAACTTCTTCTCTAGGCACTTTTACTCAAACATGAGTGTCATCTATAACTCCAACACAGTCCTATCATTTAAAATTGGTTAGAAGCAACATATATATTGGTTATGAATTTATAACTCATTGTGTATGAAATATAAAATGTGTAAGTAAAAATATTATTGTATACCTTAAAGTATGGATAAAATTTGCTATTGTAGAAAATTTGGTCAGGAACTTCTGATCCAGAAGATTGAACAAGGAACTCGGCCTCAAGTGAAACCATCGCATGTAAAACATTATGAAAGTGGCAGCTAATAGTTTCTCCCGATCGATAAAAATAAAAAGCACATTGTCCTGATCTTAACATTTTAGGCTAAAATGTGTTGAAATTTGATAACTTCTTCTTCAACTGTAACCCAATGTGAGTCTTTAACTCTCCCCGGTTTTGAAGTTTCTCACATAACTCTTTAAAAGCTTGTAGGTCCATACACAAAATATCCCGACAATTTTTTTCATCTTCAAGCCGTATCATCAACTGTTTCCTTATATGGTATTGATCGATATTGCTAACCATCTTGGGTTTATTAACTACAATTGACATTTCTTCCAAAAATTGTATTGCATATAGCATCAAATAAATAGTACGTACAACACACGTACTCCTATGTCTTTCCAAGTCTTCAATTAAATGGTTGAATCTTGAACCTTTAGTTGTCAATCTAAAATTTATTAGTTGCTTAACCTTAAAGTTAGAATCGTAAATGTCCTCTTCAACATCCTCTGCAAATTTTGTGATTTTCATATTACTGTAGGTGTGCCTCTAGTGAACAATTATGTAAAGTAGGTAACAATATACTTTGCAAAATTTAAACAAAATAATTTTAAAAAAAGTGGATACAAATTTGCCATTAAAAAACATGTAAATTGTAAGATGGGTAAAATATAGATAGTGGCGTGTCCCTCTTTAACCTGCTTGGACACATCTACCACCTAAAAGGATGCTACTACCCATAATCATTTTCGATCGTTTACCAGTGTTTCCCAGTTAGCCATTTTTCAAATAACTTATACAATACATCTTGAAAAAATATTGTTAAGTTTAACAATAATTCACAAGATTTGACCATTATAATTAAGATATAAATAGGCATGTAGATGTCAAAACAAGGGAAAAGACAATTGCACGCCTCTTCTTTCGAACTGGGCGAACCGATTGTCTCAAATTTCACAACATGTAGGAGAAACAATGGGAATAGAGAAAAAGAAATTTTGATCTTCAGTAAGGACAATACTTTTTGGTATACATAATAGGGTAAAGCTAGAGCAGGGGCTTTCACAAATTTGATCAATTTTTAATGTACAAAAAAATATATACTCAAAGCATGAATACAACCTATAAGTAAGCTACGATGAAAATGTAAGGGTTCATTATCTGGTAAATATTTTTCCCTTTTCTTAGTCTTTGCCTGTTGGCGTATTTTCCTCTTTTCCTGGCCTTTGCATGTTGGTGTATGGGTACAAAAACAAAACATGAATTCAAAAATTAACCTTTTCAACTTTAACACAAATCTTTTCTTGTCTTCAATGTTAATCGATTTTTTGGTTTCATTTAAGTGGCTGTCAAAACAAAATTATGACAATTTTATGAAATGTAGCAATAATCAGCCTATCATATCTAAATAATATAGATACACTAGCATTAATGAAAGACGATGAGGAGGAAGACAAGGAGAAAAAGGAGATACCTTTCGGACAGTGTGATAATTGAAATAGAAAATCGAAGCCTCGAGTTAAAATGGGAGAGTTCTGTAAAAAAAAAAGGAAAAAGATAACCTAGGTCATATAGTCGTTTGTCGAGGAAGAGGGCATGAAAAAGGAATAGAGAGGAAGGGTAGTTTGGGAAAATAAATGAAAAAAATTGTTGCCGAGCTGTTTTCTCCTCGTAATCTCTCTATATTGGGGGAGAAAATTTTTGTGTGGGTCCCACAGTACTTTTCTTTCCTAATTCTCTCTTCTCCTTCATTTTCTCCTCAAGCCAAATAGAGGAAAACTCCGTTTTCCCCTCCCTTTCTTTTCTCTCCACTAATCTTCCCATCCAAACGCATTGTAAGGAGCACGAAGTTCCCGTTCTTCCATATCATCCAATAGTAAACTCCAAATATAACCCACCATTGAGTGCCGCCATCTATCACCGTAGAATCACACAAATTTGAGGTAAGTCATTCTGTAAGGTGTTGCGTGTAGAAAGCTCCTTTACAACCCTGTGGCACTAGTCTATTCCATAAGTTGGTAGCTTCTAGACAATTTATGATAATATGAAGAATAGATTCTTGTTAGGAGCATACATGGCAGGACAAAGAACGACCTCCCCATTTACTGCAGTACTCTTTTGTGAGTAATTTATCATAAGCAACAAGCCAAATGAAGAGTCATATTCTCTCTGGTCTCAACCATGTCCATATGAGATCCCAAAAGGTTAAACGAGAGCAAAGCATGTCCCCCATTAAATTCGTGTATCCATCTTCAACATTATAATCACCATTTATGCTTCCTGTCCATTTTAAGTTATTTGATCCGAGCTCTTTTGAAGGAGGAAGAGTTGCATGAAGTTTCATAATTACCTCCCTAGACAGCAAGTGTTCGAACTTGCTCCAAGCTTACAGACCATTCGAATCAGTAGCATCTTCAACTATCCAACCTGCCATGCTCTTTTGCAATGGATGTTTGAGTCTCATTCCGTAGCTGGGTAAAAGGGTCCAGACATTTGTCTTTGCCAAAAACTCGGTCCTCTTCCCATTCCTAACGTGGACCTATAAGGGATTATTAGTGTGTCTCCAAGCTGCAGTAAATATCACACGATAATGGGGATGCATTGCTACTCGAGGTTGTGAAGTGACACTTAAGCATTTATTGTATTTTGACTTTAAAACATGTGCCCATAAGCCCCCTTTCATCCGCAGCTGCCAAGTCATTTTTAAAAGGCAAGCCTCATTCATGGTGTTAGATTCTTGATCCCCAAGCCTCCACTTTTCCTTGGCTTGTCCATGTGGCTCCATTTTATTAGGTGAGTTTTTTCGGCCCCTACGTCATGGCCTCAAATAAAAGACTACTAAAGTTTTTCAATTTTTGAGCAAATCATCTTAGAAAATTTAGTTATTATTATTGGGTAAATGAGAGTGGAGCTTGAAATTGACTTTGCCAAAGTTATATGATCTGTTGCAATTAGCCTTTTGATCTTTTTTTGACCTTGTCAATAAGAAAATTAACATTTTTAAGGGATTTTGATTGAAAAATATTGGGGCAAATTTTAAATTCACCCCATACATAACCATACATCTTATTGTCCTAAATACATTAAACTATTTTTTTTATAAAAAAATGAGAGTGTGCAACTGTGACCCCCATATTTTTTAAAATAAAAATGGACACTCCGTATTGAATAAAAAAAAAGGTAAAAGAAGCACTGTGACAACTTAAAAATGCTTTTAAATGTCAAATAAAAAAAACCCTTAAATGAATGAGTAATAAAAAATATATAAAATTACCAAAAGCCATCCTATTTATAGCTTATATCTCCCACTTTATTAAGTCTCTATAGCTAAAAAGGGGGTTGACTTTACTTTGTAGCCTTAGTACATTATAAAAAGACATTTAACAAAATTCAACCATATATGACTTCTTTAATTATGTGATTACAAAAAGTAAATAAATGTTTCATAAGCTTAAGCCAAGTGGGAACCTTACTAGTAGATAATAATTACCAAGATGATCTAAATAAAAGACAAGAAAAACAATACTTTCGGTCTCTTTAGTTCAATTCAATTTTTAACTTTGTTTTTATATTTTAAAAATTTGTAATTAAGTTGTTATAATATAAATAATTTTTAATTGAATCCTTATTATTATATTTTGTCAATATTTTATTATTTATGTGAGTTAATTTTATTTTATTATTTATTTTGATCTCTTTTGTAACAATAAAATATTAATATAATTTTAATTTTTTTAAAAATCAATTATAAATTTTTAAATTATAAAGACCAATTTAAAAATTAAATTAAATTATAAGGCCAAAAGTATAATTTTCTCTAAAGGCCCCTTTGTCCTTCCTATTTTTTACAATATATATTATACCTTTTTTTACTATTATTATTCAATAATATTTATATTTATTATTATTATTTTAAAATAAAAATACAAAAATTATTTTTATGTATTTTTATTTTCTATTTTTATTTATATAGCAGAAACTACTCTAAAAAATAATTTTGCCCAAACGAGACCCCACTTACTATGTTTATACCTATATAGGCTTATTGAGAGAGGTGCATGAAGTAGTTTACACATAGTACCATACGATATAATTACCTTGCAAGCTCTAAATAGCGTCTTCTTTGTGTTATAATTGAATACTTTTTTTAGGGAAAAGCGTTCTTGAAAAATTATTCTCTTATTACTCATTCCTTTGTAAGAATCCATATTCATAAAAAAAAACAATATCGGTGTCTTTATATGTCCTTTGTAAGTATATCTTTACATGTCCTACGTGCTTCTTTTATTTTTTTTATTCAATACAGACATGGTTACTCCATTTTTATTTTTATTTTTAAAAAATATGGCGATCAAAGTTGCATAGCAATCGTGACTCTCATTTAAAAAATAATAATTTAATATATCTAAGAAAATAAAATATATGGTCGTATATGAAGCAAATTTAAAATTTGCCTCAATGTTTTTTAGTCAAAATCCCTCATATAATATATAGATTCGTGATATGCACGGTTTATTCTATATTATTTTTATCAAAATTGTGCATGTTTAAAAAAATGCATTTATCAAAATCATGAAGACGTTATAAACGGGGGCCCAAAACCAATTTTTATTATAGATATAGATTACACATTCATGTTGAAGAAAATTACGAGTTTTATCATAATTATAACGACGCATATTGAAGATCTTTTTTTTTGTTGAAAAAATCCTAATGTGTATCATTGCTTACGCTATACACACCCATATGTTCGCTTAACAAAGTTAATAATGACACGCGTTTGGTCTTGTTTTAAAAAAATTAAAATTAAAAATAATTTTTCTATAATTTTGTCATTAAAATTTTAATTAAAATATAATAAGGATATAGTGTAAATTTAATTAAAAAATTATATACCTATAATATTATTATTATTAAAAAAATATACACTTTTTATATTTTAATTAATAAATTTGATAATAAAAATAAAAAATTGTATATAATTTTTTTTCATCTATTATTAGCCTTTTAATTGAGTGTCCGACATGTGTTGCAATTTGTCTATATTAAGCACACACATTGACACAAGTTTTTTTTTTGGGGGGAGGGGGAGAAGAAGGAAAGGATTGAAAAAACTATTTCAACAAATTATCTATAAAGAATCAATGTATATCAAACGTCAGCATCAACCATTCGGAAAGTAACAAATTTAAATTAGTTCTAATATGTCCGTGTCGACGAAGCGATATGGTCCTAGCAAATACCACCAAAACTCCGTTTCTAGTACTCTTCAAGCTCTCGACCAGCACACAAATCAGACGAAGAAAATCAGAGTGAAGGAGTGGGGTGAGTTCGAAGGGAAGGGGAGATTGAAAACGACAGAGATGAGGTGATAGATTTGGATCATTTGCATTTAAAAAATTATATGCAGTAGTAAATTTAAATAGAAAAAGAGAAAAAAGAAGAAGAGTGATTTTCAAAATCATATTCTTTATTATTATTATTATTATTATTATTATTATTATTTTCTCTATCTAATTTTATTTTTATATTTAATTTCTAAATATACAAGATCCATACACTCTAAGAGGAGATTGAGATGGAGAAAGAAAATTAAAAAAAATGGCTGATTAAAGAGATGAGGGGATAAGGGATATACTACATGACAAATCTTTTGTGGACATATAATCTGCCACGTAACTCATCTCTTCACCTCTTTGACAATTTTTTTTTTTTTAAATAATAAAATAAAATATAGCGTGTGTTGTCGGTGAAATTAGGCACCAATGATTTTTGCCAAAATGAAAATGAAACCGCCTCCTGAATTAAAGACGTCAGTTCAAATCTTAGTTGGAGCTAAATTACCAAAATACAAATGTAGTCAACTTGAGATTGGGAAAATCACGGGCTACCTATATTTGATGTTGAAAAATTACCAAGTCTTTCCCTGTTTTTTACAGGCATGGATAGACACACATGCACATCTCTTTGTTGTTACCGAATCACATGCATACCAGGTTGGACCTAAACAGAAGGTAACTCAATGTGCAGTAATAGATACAACGAACAAAATATATACTAGCAACCTATATTGACCTGGGAGCACAGTATTTAACTTTCTAGTTTCATTTATTGGCTATATAGTTATATAGCACGCGCTACATTGATATCTCTGGGACTAGACGCAAAGCTCCCCCTTAGTCTAGAACGACAATGCTTGGTTGTGCACAAATACTTGCAGTTCCAGCACTTGTCTTCTTCCTTTTTCTTTACCATCGGAGGAGATGCTACAGAAACCCCCTTTTCACAGACTGGCCTATACTTGGAATGCTACCACATCTTCTCAGTAATTTGTGGCAGATTCATGACTATGTAACTCAGGCTCTGGAAAGACAAGCGGGTACTGGGAACTTCATCGGACCTTGGTTTACCGGAATGAACTATGTGATTACCTGCGACCCCATGAACGTACACCACATGATGAGCAAGAATTTTGGCAACTACGTAAAGGGGCCTGAGTTTCGTGAGATTTTCGAAGCCTTCGGAGATGGGATTTTTACTGCAGATTCAGACACGTGGAAACACCACAGGGCACTTCTCCATTCAGTGTTTAAAAACAGAAATTTCGAGAAGTTTCTTGAGAAAATCGTTCGAAAGAAGGTGGAGAGCTGTCTCCTTCCGCTTCTTGATCATGTAGAAAGGCAAGGAATTGAAGTGGATCTGCAAGACGTGTTCAATCGCTTCGACTTCGACAATATTTGCTCCATAGTCTTAGGATCCGACCCGAAGAGCCTTGCCGTTGATTTTCCGGAAGTTGCATGCGAGAGAGCTTTTAACGAAGCTGAGGAATTTATATTCAACAGACACACAATGCCTAGAAGCATCTGGAAGCTTCAGAAACGGCTTCGAATTGGAGCAGAGAAGAAGATGGCCGGAGCATGTGAAATTTTTGACCAGTTCCTCCATGAAAGTATAGCATCAAAGAGAGAAAAACTAGGCAAAAACAATGAAATGGAAGAAGCAGGGGATGACTTGCTGACGGCTTTGATGCGGGAGGAAGAAGGAAAGGGACACATGGATGACAAGTTTCTGAGGGACACTGCCTTTAATCTTTTTGTTGCAGGCAGAGATACCATAACTTCAGCTCTCACTTGGTTCTTTTGGCTTGTTGCTACACACCCATCAGTGGAAGCTAAGATCCTTCAAGAGATCAAAGGAGAAAAGGAAGTGAAAAATCTAGTATATCTCCATGGTGCTCTGTGTGAAGCTCTGAGACTATATCCTCCCATCCCTTTTGAGCGCAAACAAGCAATCAAACCTGATATTCTTCCCAGTGGACATGAGATTGAGTCTAATACTATGATACTGTTATCTTTGTATGCGATGGGGAGGTGCAAAGAAATATGGGGAGAAGATTGCTTAGAGTTCAAGCCAGAGAGATGGATCTCAGAGAGAGGACGCATTGTTCACGTACCATCTTACAAGTTCATCAGTTTCAACGCAGGACCCAGGACTTGCTTGGGTAAGGACTTGTCCTTCATTCAAATGAAGATAATAGCTACTGCTATTTTGTGGAATTATCATGTCCAAGTGGTGGAAGATCATCCTGTTTCCCCGACACTTTCGATTGTGCTTCTAATGAAACATGGTCTCAAGGTTCGGATCACAAAAAGAGGCTGATCAACATGACGGAAGAAGAAAATAAATGATCTCTTATGTAAGTGTGAAGTTGTGGAAACAATTATGTTACGCCTGTATTAGATGTATGAATAAAGTATAATTAAGTTGTGGAGACTCTTCAGCTCTTGAACTTATTCAGCATAACATGATAGAGACATACAGAGCAGGTAATCAGGTGACATGTAAGCTCACAAAATTAGCCTTTAAAACCCTCTTCGCTTGCAATTGAGTTATGAAGGGCGGGCTCTAGTTTTTCTGTTCATCTTTGTTTAGATACGTTTTATTCTCTTGGACATTTTTTCCAAGTTGATTGCGACTTTAAAGTTTGAACAAAATATATATTGGAAATTTATACGGCGTTGCTGCTCTAAGGGATAAATTCAGGTCGTAGAGTGAGATGGTTCTTATCTGTTGTTATCTTTTTGTTTCATTTTTCTGTTCTTCTATGATTTATCCCTTTCCAGAGAGATAGGCCTAGTATCATTTTTGTATAAAAATCTTTTAGAATTTTTAATTTTAAAATTCTTATAAATTTCAAAAAGTGATTCAAAGAAGATATATAATTTACCTTCTCTCTCTCTCTCTCCCTGCAAAATCTACAAAAACTTTATAATAAAAAATTTTAGAAAATCCAAACTCTTCTCTCTTCTTCTTCTTTTTGTATGAATTAAGATTATTTATATGTATAGGTGCCGAAAAGAAAAAAGATTATTTACATGTGCAAATTTAAAATTAGAGATCCATGTCGTTTGGACCTTTTCTTCATAATTTCCTTCTATTGTTCTTTCCTGCCCCAACTGGAGCAATTACATTTCATTCCCAACCATAACCCCGATAGGGTCAACCAAAAAAAAAAAAACAGGTTGTTGGAGAGGCAGGAAGTTTTCATGAACAGGACAAGGATTATCAAATTCTATACAGTTTTCCGGGGTAAAATTTACCAGAGTCAGTTCAAACGGGATCAAACACTGGCATGACCATGTTCCATATCAGAGAAGGAAATAAATATGCAAAAATGTCGGATGAATCTCACTAAAGTGTTTTTAACATATTTATATGTTTATTTATAATTGACTTAACATATTTATATATTTATAGTTAAGAACCCTCACTTGCACCATCCTGGGTCAGCCACTTTCCTTCGTTTCTTTCTGGGTTTCTGAAACCTCCTAGCACTTTCTTGTTCTTAGCAATTTCTTTATCCAAATTCACATAGTACAGAGATGGCAATAGATCATGGCTTTATTATAGGTAATTAGACCCATTTCTCCTTGCGACCCATTTTTTATATAGTTTCAGTTCAAATAAGCTCGTTAGTCAATATTTTTCATACAGGATCCACAGGCTTTATCATATTAAAATTATAAATTTTTTTGTTGACTCTTATTCAATTGCGAACGAAGTCCTAGATGATGTGGTAGGCTAAACCAATACATACTTTTTGTGCTTTCGGAACGAACTTCGGGTAAAGTTTTCTAGGCATTTGTTATCAATTCTAACCATTACTTGTGAAGGAGTTTTCTTGAATAAGCAAATTTTATAGTGTTAACTGTAAAAACCAATATATATATATATATATATATATCACTGTCACTTATCATATTTTTATTGAAAATTTAAAAATCCGTATCTAAATTTTGTCTTTTCTGGTATGACAGAACCCTTTTTTCTGCGGTTTCTTCAGCATACATGCTCATGTTGTGTTGGTAAGAATTGCAGGTCCAGGATTTGATCTTCCAGCTCATTTTTCGCCCATATACTTCCTCATGGGAAATGCAGCCACTGGGTTCTTTGTGACATTTGCTTTGATTGCCGGAGTTGTTGGTGCTGCATCTGCAATTTCAGGAATTTATCATGTCCGTGCATGGACTTCTGAGAGCTTGCCATCTGCAGCTTCAGTTGCTACCGTTGCTTGGACTCGTACACTCCTGCTATGGGGTAATCCATTCACTATCATCTAAAAAAGACATTGCTTTGAACTGATATAGTACTTTAATATATGATATCCGAGGGCTCTATTAATCATGGGTTTTTATTTAACAACTTAAACTTTCGAATTGAAGTATTTTTTATACGATCATTCTTGACCTGACTAGCAAATAATTTGTACAGCTTTGCCTGCAAAGAGATTGAGCTTCATATCAGAAATGCCCGCCTGGTAAGACAGGAATATACAATGACTTTCATTTCTAGTTCTTCATTGTTGTTTGTAGATTTTCAGTTGCCAGAACTATCTTCTTAACTAGAGCTTTGAAATATCCAATTTTGCAGAGAACAATGGAGGCTTTCTTAATTATCCTTTCAGCTACACAGCTTTTCTACATAGCTGCTATTCATGGTGCGTCTAGGAGATAAACTGAGAGATGTTGAGTGAGATGGTGCTTGTGTGCTTGTGTTTCGTTACATTTTGATTTTCAGTGTTAATTTCTGCTATGATTTATTCTTTTCCTCAAGTCTTCCTATTTACAAACACGGATGGAGAGTTGGCAGATTGTGTGTGATTTTCATTATTGGATTTGTATAAATCAAGATTATTTATATGAACAAATTTAAAATTAAAGAAGCGTGTCATCTGTACCTCTACTTTATAATTTGCTTCCATTTTTCCTCACTGACCCTACCGGAGCAATTAAATTTCCATCCCAATTCAATCACAAACCTCATAAGCTCAGTGGGGGGAAAAACAAAAGCAGGGGGTAAGGGCTTCACCAAGGAAATTTCCATAAACTGGACAAGGATTATTAGTTAGAAATCAATTTCGTTTAGTGTCTAACTAAGTGTGGCCGCTGCATTTACAAAGAAGTTAACGAAAAGAAAAGGAAAATTTAAAAAAAAAAAAGATGACACAAACTTTAAGACGAATTGTGACTTTTATGAACAGTAATTTATACTTTATAATAAAAGTACTTCCAAAGTTTATATATGTATATTGACGTTGAAAATGAGTAAAATATAAAATAGAAAGTTAATGTTACTTTAGATTAAAATATCCTCTATCAATTATAAAATTGTAAAAAAATCCAAAACACTACCTTACAAAATTTTTTTTTTATAAAGGAACAGCTTTTTGTTTTTGTATTACTATAGCATCTAAAAATTTAATTTTATTCTAATTTCATCCTTTGGAAGTATATGATGAGTACCAATTGACTAGTCCAGCCCACCAACGTGCTCCACAGTAGCTTCTGGATGGTTGGGCCAATCCTTTGGGAGGCTAGATTGACCCAGTTGAGCAAGGAGCCGAGTCCAATTGGCACTAAACTTCCATAGCTTACACTGCACCTACCTACACCATAACATCACCTACTTGCAGAGACATGCATGAACTGTACATCCAAGACCTCACCCAGCTCTAAAATGACACCCAACCATCTCTATATCGCGTCTCTTGAGCAGAACCAGGGGTTGACACGTGTTCAACCACTCTCCAATCTTGAACCCCCAGTGATTACGACCATGCCTCACGGCTCTTGGAATGGAAGATCTGTTAGATCATTTAAGAAAAATTAAAAAAATCGTGGCCTCCTGTATTGAGAGTTATGATCTGCGTAGCACATCGCGTACTGAATAGCGAATCCGAAGCTCTCAACTATTTGAAGTTCAGAAACCTCAGGTATATATGTTTTGCGTTCTTTATGTTTCTTTAACAACCTCGGACTGGTATTGATTTTGGCATCGAAGTGATTGCATGCCCCTTTCGAAACTATGCCACATGCAGCTCAAACCATCTCCCAAGCTTTAGTTCCACCGTAAGGATGATTCAAAGCATACTATCAAGTTACAAACTATTAATTTACAATATTTCGAAAAGTAGATATTTTTTATGGGGTTGAAACGAAATTAAATTTTTAAATAGTAAAATGGTACAAAAAATCTTTAAATAAGCCAGTAGATATTAAAATCATTTTTGGAGGGCTAAGATGAAATTTTACGCTAACAAATTTAAAATTTTTCTCCCAATGTACCCTTTATATACATACAACAACCTTCACAAATGCAACCACACGTTTTATTCATGTAAATAAACATGAAAAAAATGCAAGCAAAAAATGAAAAAAAAAAAAAATCTGATCGGTGTATTTGTGACAGTGGCTGTACATTAAGAAAAAAAAAATCTGATTGGTGCATTTGGACCGTGACAGCTGAAATTTTTTTCCTTTTTTTAGTGGTGGTTTTTTTTTTGTTTTTTGTTGGGGGGGGGGGGGGGGGGGGGGGGGGGGAGGTGGCGCGCAATGAATCAAAACTCAAAATATGCTTCCTGAAGTTTTGGTATATATTTTTACGGCTGTGGAATACCATTTCATCTCTTAGCCCGTTTTGGCAAGGTGGGGAAAAAAATTTGACAAAATTTTAATTTTATAATTATTATTTAATATTATTTATTAATAATTCTTTAATCATTAAAAATAAAAATATTATACGTATTTTTTATTTATAAAATTATTATTTTTTATACTTAACTTTTTGTCTCAAACAAGCCATAAAAAATTTCATATACATTTGCTGTTTTTAGTTTTGTATAATTTTTTTCAAAGCAAATCTGATTTAAAAGATAATAAATTAAGTTAAATTAAATATTGTAGTAAACATTTGATATATTAAAGATATTTTTTAATAAGATCTATTATTGACATTTTTATATATTTATTTATAAGTAATTTAATCTATTTGTCTTGAATAAATCAAATCAAATTAAGACTATATCCCCTATGACGTGGGAAAAAATAAATGTTATATAGACAACTAACGACTTTGATTGGACTTTTGAAGTTGATTGTACAACAATTTCCTTTGGACAAAAGAAAACAGCCACGGGGAAAATGGGATTGTGGGTTCCTGCTTTTTGGTTGACGTCTAAGTCTTTATTGCCATATCATTATGGTAACACACAATATTAAAATAGGAGAATTAAATTAATAATATTTATATTAAAAGATTTTAAATTTTAAAATTATTTTTAAAGATAAAAAATTTTAAACTGTATAAAAAAATTTTAATTCAAAACTCTAAATTAAAAACTTTTTATCCTAGAGTCTTTTAAAATAATTTTAAAATATAAAATTATTTAATATAAATATCTTTAATTTAAAGTTTTTAGCAATAATTTTCCTTTAAAACAACACCTCGTCATCAATAATTTACAGTGCCATAAATTGGGTTCGTAGTAAATTGCTAATAAGATATAACATGTTGTTAACTATCTATCTCGTGCGCAAATTATTGAGAAGTCAGGGCCAACGTGTAGTCCTTTTTTGTTATCTTGGTTAATAGGACAATTTTGACATTATCTATAATCATCATCCGAATGCCAAAAAGAGGGGGTTTTTTGGAATTTAATCCAGTGAGCCTTGAGGTCCCTAGGCAAACAATCAACTTGAAGAGCACTGAAAACGTTGAATGAACTGCCGTACTTCTAAGGGCTTTGTACATAAAAAGTTAAGATAAAAATAAAAAATAAAAAAATAATTTTATAAATAATAAATATTTTATAATATTTTTTATTTTTAATAATTAAATAATAATTATTTAAAAAATATTAAATAATAATTATAAGAATAAAATTATAATTTTTTAAAATTTTTTTCTACCTCATGATTCTGAATCAAAAGCCAGTGAATGTGCCTACTAGGCAATTTAATGAATATATATTAATTGATCTATTAAAAAGTAAATTTAATTTAGTCGTATTTAATATTTATTGGATCTATAATTTTAATAGACCAAATTAGGCGGTTAATTTAATAGATTGATGGGATGAATTTATGGACCACCAATATCTGATGCAAGACCCACTAGGAACATGTCCTAGAGAACCTTCAACAATTCAAAACTTTATCCAGGACCGACTAGAAAATAATAATGTTGGTCAAAGGAAAGACCCCTAAGAGAACTTGTCTCTTAGAACCCTAGCCTCAAGACGCCACAAAGGAAGACCAATCCTTTGATAAGTCACGTATACTCTCAGAAAATACAAAGAAGCAAAAGCCTCACAAAGTATTAAATAATACTCAAATTCATTCATTCATGAACTTCTTAAAATAGAATACAATGGGGATAGGCAAAATTTCTAAAAGACTTAAAATCTTAAAAAAACTAAAACTCTAAAATCTGATTAGAAATATTTTAAATAATGCCTAAAATCAAGGAATAAGATTAGGATATTAATTTTAACTTAATCTTCTAGATAAGCTCCTTGACCAAGTCTAAAAAATAATAAAATAATAAAAAACGAAATTCAAAAAGACTCCTAGTCAAAACTAATTAGCTCTTTTAAATAGTCCACATGGAATGCTCATACTTCATTAAAAATCACATGATTGACACATGATTTTTAATCTCTTGCAATTGGACTCCAATTGGGCCTTGACACTCCTCTTGCATGAGTATAACTACATTGGGCTTTCAATATCTCCACGGACCTTCTTAGGACATTGGGCTGTCACTTGGACTTCCACTTTTGTATCTTTAAAGAGATCCCATGTATAAAGTCCAATTCAGCATATTTTAAATTGATCAAATATAGATCTTGGGCTCTAAACTTGGGCCGACGTCCAACATAGATATTATCTTGAGCTCTTTAAAATTTTTGGACATATACTAGCACAATTTGGGCCTCTTGAGCATAGGCCATCCTTTCATGGGCCATTTGGACCCGAATCATATGCTTTTGAATGATTTAGGTTTCTTGATTGATGAGGGCTTCTTGAACTTGTTGTGCTCCAATGGGCATACCTACTGATATCATATCATTCCCTCCACCTTTGAAAAGATTCGTCCTCGAATCTTCGCCATCAAGTGGTTTCTTAGGAAGCAAATTTAGGCAATCACAACTCTTTTCAATGTTAGTTTAAGATGAGGGTCCATTGGGTGGCTTCTTTGAAAACAAATCTTCACATACCTGCAAGGAGCTAGAACTAACAATAGGCAAAGATAGGTTAAGATTATTAATAGATAAACAAACTTCCTTACACATGCTTTCAACCTCTCTTTTTTCATTAAACAAGCTCACACTCGTGCTTTTCTCACAACTCTCTAGCTCTTTCTTTTCACTCACATTCTTTTCTTTTTCAATCTCATTTTTTTCTCTCTCTAACTCATGTTTTCTCTCTTTTTCTTTTTCTCTCTCTAACTCATATTCTCTCTCTTTTTCTTTCATTTTGTATGCTTGTACTATTCTCATTTGATCCTCATAAGCATCCATAGGATCAAGAGGTACTAATACATGATTTTTTTCATTGAATACAAATGAATAGCAATAGCAATATCTGTGCTTATGCTTAACATATTTAGCTTTTCTAACATGTTTCCATGGTTTACCAAGCATAATATCTCCCTCATAAATAGGAGTCACATCACATAACACTTTATCATGATATTTATCAATGGAGAAAGAAATCAAAACTTGCTTATTACCCCTAAATTCAGCACTACCCTTTAACAAGGTATAGGGCCTAGGATGCTTTATAGTAGGCAAGTTTAATTTCTCAACAAGTAAGGTACTAGTAACATTTACATAACTACTATTATCAATAGCCATGCTGCAAACTTTCTCTTTGATAAGGCATCTAGTATGGAAATCCGGGGATGACTTTTCCTTATCTTGTCTTATAGAGTTGGAGTTAATTTCCTAATTGGAGTCAATTTTTTAATTGGAATTAGTTTCCTCTTAACTTGGTTCCCAAGTAGTTTTCTATTTTAAAAGTTTTTTATTTTTATATTTTCCCTTTTCTTTTCCTTCCTTCTAAGCCATCCAAACCTCCCCTTCCTTCTTCTTTTTTTCTTTCCTCCTTTCATTTTTGTTACACACCTCTTTTTCTTCTTTGTTTGATACTCTGAGAATTTGCATTTTAGAATTCTAGTTTTTTGATTGCCACTAGTCTGATCTTTTCTTTTGATTTGTTTTTGACTTGCTTAGAACATTTGTAAGAAATAAATTATTGAGTGGTAAAAGGCAAGAGTGCAATTAACATTAAAGAAAAAGTCAAAAAGAGAGTTAAACACGATTGAACTTATAATCTTTTGAGTGTAAACACATAAGAAGAGTGTGTGAGGTCAATTCCTTCTTTCTTTCTTTCTTTCACTAACTTTTCAGGTGATAAGATGTCCAATGAGTACAAATTCCTTGAAGAGGCTAGCGAAGAGCGATTCAAGCAATCTTGTGTAAGGTTGAATGCATTCCAATCCAATACCATGATTTCCATATTAGATGCCTTATCAGAGAGAAAGTTTGCAGCATGGCTATTGATAATAGTAGCTATGTAAATGTTGCCAGTACCTTACTTGTTGAGAAATTAAATTTGCTTACTATGAAGCATCCTAACCCCTATACCTTGTTGAAGGGTAGTGTTATTTGTGAGGCTTTGCTTTTTTGTGTTTTCTGAGAGTTCACGTGACTTATCAAAAGATTGGTCTTCCTTTGTGGTGTCTTGAGGCTAGGGTTCTAAGAGACAAATTCTCTTAAGGTCTTTCCTTTTACCAACATTTTTATTTTATCTTGGGCAAAGTTTCGAATTGTTGAAAGTTCTCTAGGGCATGTTGGGTCTTACATCAATATCCATTTTGATCCATAACCTCATTTAAATTATTTGTCTTTGATGAGTCTAAATTTATAAAAATTTCAATAAGAACGAGATGGTATTTTTCATACATCATTTTCAAGATTTTTTTTAAATATGTTGAATTTTAAAAATTTTTAAAAATGTCTTCTTTCTTTTGTTTAAATACTTGAAAGTACCAATTTTTTTTTTTATGGATGAAATAAAATATTTATTTTAAAAACATTTTAACTCAACGTCTGTCACTGTTAAAGATATATACATGTCAATGTGTGTGTTGTTGCTGATACTAGATGTACTATCGGTACAGATATACGATCAGCTGCCATTAAACAGTGGGGCCCACGTTTGAAAAGAAAAAGTCAAATCATGAACAGTGATTTCGTGCAGATGCACAGTCAGCACATTAAACAATGGGCCCGGTGTTTGAAAAATTATCTTTTGTATATATATATATATATAATCATCTTTCGTACAGGAGGGATTAAAAAATTTCGGTGGGCCCATATTAAAAAAAAGAAAAAACTAAAACACGGGCTCCACAGAAAGCAGAAAAAGTGAACAATGATAACACTATATATATGGAACAGTACCAGAACTATATATATATATAGATTCGTGATGCGCACGGTTTATTCTATACAGTTCATCTGCGTAATATTATTTGTATACTGTTTATCTACTATTCAATATATTTCCGTTGTAGACCCTACGTTTTTTTTCTTTGTATATTTATGTCAAAAATGCGTAATAATATTTCATTTTTTTTCTTTTGTTTTTTCCGTTGTAGACCCTACGTTTTATTTTTCTTGTGGACCTCGCGTTTTTTTTTTTGGCAAGGGAGGTGCTAGTTTAGAAAAAAAAAATTATGAACAGTTTATCCCATGTTTAAAAAAAAGCATTTATCAAAATCATGAAGAGGTTATAAACGGGGGCCCAAAACCGATTTTTATTATAGATATAGATTACACATTCATGTTGAAGAAAATTACGAGTTTTATCATAATTACAACGACGCATATTGAAGATGTTTTTTTTTTGAAAAAATCCTAATGTGTATCATTGCTTACACTATACACACCCATATGTTCGCTTCAACTTGTGCGCCTAACATGGTTAATAATGACACGCGTTTGGTCTTTTTTTTTTAAAAAAATTAAATTTAAATATAACTTTTCTATATTTTTGTTATTAAATTTTTAATTAAAATATAATAAATATATAGTGTAAATTTAATTGAAAAATTATACACACATTTGTAAAAATTATATACTTATAATAATAATATTATTAAAAAATATACACTTTTTATATTTTAATTAATAAATCTGATAATAAATATATAAAAAATTGTATATATATTTTTTCATCTATTATTAGTTTTTTTAATTGAGTGTCCGACATGTGTTGCAATTTCAACATATTATCTATAAAGAATCAATGTATATCAAATGTTAGCATCAACCATTCGGAAAGTAAAAAATTGAAATTAGTTCTAATATGTCCGTGTCGACGAGGCGATATGGTCCTGGCAAATACCACCAAAACTCCGTTTCTAGTACTCTTCAAGCTCTCGACCAGCACACAAATCAGACGAAGAAAATCAGAGTGAAGGAGTGGGGCGAGTTCGAAGGGAAAAGGAGATTGAAAACGACAGAGATTAGGTGATAGATTTGGATCATTTGCATTTAAAAAATTATATGCAGTAGTAAATTTAAATAGAAAAAGAGAAAAAAGAAGAGGAGTGATTTTCAAAATCATACTCCTTATTATTATTATTATTATTATTATTTTCTCTATCTAATTTTATTTTTATATTTAATTTCTAAATATACAAGATCCATACACCCGAAGAGAAGATTGAAAAGGAGAAAGAAAATTAAAAAAAAAAAGGCTGATTAAAGAGATGATGGGATAAGGGATATACTACATGACAAATCTTTTGTGGACATATAATCTGCCACGTAACAAACTGCGCTCATCTCTTCATCTCTGTGACAATTTTTTTAAAAAAAAATAATAAAATAAAATATAGCGTGTGTTGTCGGTGACATTAGGCACCAATGATTTCTGCCTAAATGATAATGCAACTGCCTCCAGAATTAAAAACGTCAGTTCAAATCTTAGTTGGAGCTAAAGTACCAAAATAAAAATGTAGCCAACTTGAGATTTGGAAAAACACAGGCTACCTATATTTGATGTTGAAAAATTACCACGTCTTTACCTTCTTTAACAGGCATGGATAGACACACATGCCCATCTCTTTCTTGTTACCGATTTACATGCATATCAGGTTGGACCTAACCAGAAGGTAACTGAATGTGCAGTCATAGATACAACGACAAAATATATACTAGCAACCTATAGTGGCTTGGGAGCACAGTGTTGCACTTTCTAGTTTTATTTATTGGCTATATAGTTATATAGCACGCGCTACATTGACTTCTCTGGGACTAGACCAAAGCTCTCCATTAGTCTATAACGACAATGCTTGGTTGCGCACAAATACTTGCAGTTCCAGCACTTGTCTTCTTGCTTTTTCTTTACCATCGAAGACGATGCTACAGAAACCCCCTTTGCCCAAACTGGCCTATACTGGGAATGATACCACATCCTCTCAGTAATTTGTGGCAGATTCATGACTATGTAACTCAGGCTCTGGAAAGACAAGCGGGTACTGGGAACTTCATCGGACCTTGGTTTACCGGAATGGACTATGTGGTTACCTGCGACCCCATGAACGTACACCACATGATGAGCAAGAATTTTGGCAACTACGTAAAGGGGCCTGAGTTTCGTGAGATTTTCGAAGCCTTCGGAGATGGGATTTTTACTGCAGATTCAGACACGTGGAAACACCACAGGGCACTTCTCCATTCAGTGTTTAAAAACAGAAATTTCGAGAAGTTTCTTGAGAAAATCGTTCGAAAGAAGGTGGAGAGCTGTCTCCTTCCGCTTCTCGATCATGTAGAAAGGCAAGGAATTGAAGTGGACCTGCAAGACGTGTTCAATCGCTTCAACTTCGACAATATTTGCTGCATAGTCTTAGGATCCGACCCGAAGAGCCTTGCTGTTGATTTCCCGGAAGTTGCATGCGAGAGAGCTTTTAACGAAGCGGAGGAGTTTATATTCAACAGACACACAATGCCTAGAAGCATCTGGAAGCTTCAGAAACGGCTTCGAATTGGAGCAGAGAAGAAGATGGCCGAAGCATGTGAAATTTTTGACCAGTTCCTCCATGAAAGTATAGCATCAAAGAGAGAAAAACTAGGCAAAAACAATGAAATGGAGGAAGCAGGGGATGACTTGCTGACGGCTTTGATGCGGGAGGAAGAAGGAAAGGGACACATGGATGACAAGTTTCTGAGGGACACTGCCTTTAATCTTTTTGTTGCAGGCAGAGATACCATAACTTCAGCTCTCACTTGGTTCTTTTGGCTTGTTGCTACACACCCATCAGTGGAAGCTAAGATCCTTCAAGAGATCAAAGAAGAAAAGGAAGTGAAAAATCTAGTATATCTCCATGGTGCTATGTGTGAAGCTCTGAGACTATATCCTCCCATACCTTTTGAGCGCAAACAAGCGATCAAACCTGATATTCTTCCCAGTGGACATGAGATTGAATCTAATACTAGGATACTGTTATCTTTGTATGCGATGGGGAGGTGCAAAGAAATATGGGGAGAAGATTGCTTAGAGTTCAAGCCAGAGAGATGGATCTCAGAGAGAGGACGCATTGTTCACGTACCATCTTACAAGTTCATCAGTTTCAACGCAGGACCCAGGACTTGCTTGGGTAAGGACTTGTCCTTCATTCAAATGAAGATAATAGCTACTGCTATTTTGTGGAATTATCATGTCCAAGTGGTGGAAGATCATCCTGTTTCCCCGACACTTTCGATTGTGCTTCTAATGAAACATGGTCTCAAGGTTCGGATCACAAAAAGAGGCTGATCAACATGACGGAAGAAGAAAATAAATGATCTCTTATGTAAGTGTGAAGTTGTGGAAACAATTCTGTTACGCCTGTATTAGATGTATGAATAAAGTATAATTAAGTTGTGGAGACTCTTCAGCTCTTGAACTTATTCAACATAACATGATAGAGACATACAGAGCAGGTAATCAGGTGACATGTAAGCTCACAAAATTAGCCTCTAAAACCCTCTTCGCTTGCAATTGAGTTATGAAGGGCGGGCTCTAGTTTTTCTGTTCATCTTTGTTTAGATACATTTTATTCTCTTGGACATTTTTTTCAAGCCGATTGCGACTTTAAAGTTTGAACAAAATATATATTGGAAAATTATACGGCGTTGCTGCTCTAGGAGATAATTTCAGGTCGTAGAGTGAGATGGTTCTTATCTGTTGTTATCTTTTTGTTTCATTTTTCCGTTCTTCTATGATTTATCCCTTTCCAGAGAGATAGGCCTAGTATCATTTTTGTGTAAAAATCTTTTAGAATTTTTAATTTTAAAATTCTTATAAATCTCAAAAAGTGATACAAAGAAGATATATAATTTACCTTCTCTCTCTCTCTGCAAAAACTTTATAATAAAAAATTTTAGAAAATCCAAACTCTTCTCTCTTCTTCCTCTTTTTGTATGAATTAAGATTATTTATATGTATAGGTGCCGAAAAGAAAAAAAGATTATTTACATGTGCAAATTTAAAATTAGAGATCCATGTCGTCTGTACCTTTTCTTCATAATTTCCTTCTATTGTTCTTCCCTGCCACAACTGGAGCAATTACATTTCTTTCCCAACCATAACCCCGATAGGGTCAACCAAAAACAAAAAAACAGGTTGCTGGAGAGGCAGGAATTTTCATGAACAGGACAAGGATTATCAAATTCTATACAGTTTTCAGTTACCAGTCAGCTTAAACGGGAGCAAACACTGGCATGACCATGTTCCATATCAGAGAAGGAAATAAATATGCAAAAATGTCGGATGAATCTCACTATAGTGTCTTTAACATATTTATATGTTTATTTATAATTGACTTAATTTATTTACGTTTGTAAATTGGACCTACCCAAAGAATATTTTTGTAGGAATGAGACCGCACATGATGGCATTATACATATGAAAGCAAATCTTCAAAAACCAGTTTCTAGGCCGCACTGCTGATCCACAGGCCACAGCTCTAGATTATGAAAAAGGTAGGGGACAATTTAAGAAACAACCAAGACAAAAACATTACTTGCAGAATGAACAAAAATGTAGCTGAAAGACTCAGGTATATTGAGCTGCAAGCCTGCAACTGTTGCTGACACATTTACCGCTACAATTCTCGCTGTATGTATATAAACCATCTAGGGATTTTATTAGGCCTCTTGCTCATTATTCTTCTGGAAAATCATAAAGGAGACATCTAGACCAAAATATCACAAAATTCTTTAAACGAAATCCTCGCAAGTCTTCACAAGTTTGACCCATCAGATGAGACCCTGTGCTCATGTTTCTGCAAAGAGAAGCAGAAAGGACAGAAATTATCAACTAAAACTCAATTTGTAAGTCCGGACTCCGGAATGTATAATGATACCACTCGAAGAATCCCCAAAATTGGAATTATAACAAATCATAAATTGATAAATACACCCCAGATATAGCTAGTAAGCAAATTGTCCATTTCACATGAACTATCCGCCGAAAAGAAGAATATGCACAGCATAACAGGTAGATAAGCAAATAGCTACATTGAAGCTAAAATACTTGGGGAAAAAAAATTTGATGACCCTACTCAATCTCGTAAACAAGTGGGAGAGAAGTCTGACAAAAATACGCCTCACTAAAAACATTAATTACCATAATTATTTCTAATATTTTTTATTTATCCTCTTAAATGCATGCTCTTTTGAGTAATTTGATGATAAAAAGTACTTAAAAAAAAAAAAGATTTGCCAAACACAAACTACTTCTCTCACACGATGCCTGTGATGAAACTGAATTTGACAAAAAGCTATTTCAAAATAAGGCAAATTCTCAGCAATCCCAAACAGGCTTTTAGTGTAAGACTGCAGGCACTAATTGCAATTAGTCAAAAAGACCTAAAAACAGTTACTTTATCTGTGAAAAACTGAAAAGTAATCACCCTTTGCTAGTCCTGGACTTTTGGATGAACGGAGAGAGGATGAAAACTTAATAACTAACTACCACTTCCTTTCTGATGTGAAACTCAGCAGGGCAACCTCACTTTCCTGGTCAAACATCAAAACAAAGGTTGGAAAAGGTGGAAAAAAAATGGCGTGCTTCTGATGTGGAAAATTCCTTTAATGCGTCTGTGTGGATGTGTGTACACACATGAGCAAGAAACAGAGTTGTTGAGGTTACACTAGTGTTCAAGACAAAGAACTTAGGAAAAAAGAATATAAGGTCATCAAGAAATGGGAATGCATAATGGAGATCAACACCTATGGATATATCTTTATTCAGCTTTCAGAAGCAATCATAAAGGAATGTCCAACTCCAAGCATCAGTTTCTTGTCACTGACAATCCAGGAGATGACAGCAAATGACTTTATGGAAGGCATGGCCTTTACTAAAGCAAAATTAACATCTGCTAGCAAACCCACACCAGAAAAACTGGCCAGCATCCAATAATTTCCCTAAGACATAAAAATGCCATTAGGAATCCATGAGACTTAAAATAACCATTCTGGGCCACCTGTTCAGTGGCTTAGGCCTTAAGCTCAAGTAGTTCTTTGACATGGTATCAATACATCATTTTGATCAAGTACCGAACATTTGATCCTCAGTTCCTCACCGCCCACAGTCTTAAAATCAAATTTCAGATAAGACAGTCCTAAGTCCTACTCTCTCAGCAGATGGGGGGAGGACAGCGTGGGAAGGTGTGCTACAAAAATTCTAGAACCTTTAATGACTTAAATTTTCAGATCAAGCAGCTCTTTGACACAAACAAAAGTTTGAACATCCGTTTCCTTTTTCCATTGGCCTTGAAACAGAGAAATATCATGCGTGATTCTAATTTATTAAGTGAGAAGTAAAAATATCCTAAAAATTTTTTTTTAGATGAAAAACAATATCCTAGTTTTATTGGTGAGTTTATTATGGGTTTCAACAAGTATTGTCATTTTTCCATATCAACAGCCACAAACTATATCAAATTATATGTCCTTTATCCTTTTTTCCTGAATAATTTATGATTAACTCCCATTTCCATATAGCTTCTTCAACTCTGATAGGTGACAACATCACTCCTTAAAATTGCAGCAATTGACTTCAAAGGGCACAAGCATGTTATGTCTTATTTATATCTGATTACTGCATGAAATACATGATCTTAACAATCAAGTATATGTTATTCTCCAACAAATTATATTGAACCATGCATAAATGTCTGCATAATGTTGGAACTACCATTATGTTATTTACAACAGAAAAATTTTATAATTATTAAATTGTGATCATAACCATAAAATCAACAAAAGAACAACCACAGGAAGCAATTCATTCACCAATGAATTGTTGTTTTCTGGGTAACACACTTATTCAGTTACAGAACACAGCAACTGTGCTAGTCACAGCAGTTAATCTTCCAAATAGTACAACTTATTTGAGATTTCATTAAAGAATCCAATCTTATCAGCACATTTTAAAAAAACTTCAACAACATTGTTCTCATCGTAGACTTAGATTAACATGTTGACAAGCTTATCATACCAATTACATTCTTCACTTCCAAATCATTAAGCATTAGAGATATGCATTGGGACTTCGGATCGGTGTTCTTTAATATATAAAAGAGAAGATCAAGCAATGAACTACAGAAAGCATAACAGACATAAGCTGAAAAGAAAGGATTGAATAAAAAAAGGAAAGAAGAAGAATAGACGAATTATCCATTTGAGACTATTACATAATGCACAACTAATTTGCACACTATCAAGAAGATTTATTGATCCATCTAACAGTAAACAGCTAGATACACGACATGCAGGAAAATCAGAATAAGAGATTTCACATGAGAGGACTTTAACAAACAAATGAGGTATAATTAAAGTATAATAAAACTCAGCCAAACCTCTCTCCAATAGCCTTAAACAGTCATAAAACATAAATAACCAAACCAAACCAGTTAGAACCCCGAAATGGGGAAGCAGCTCAAACAAACACAAAAAGAAATAAGGAGGAAATCATATATATCTTAGCATGTCAAAACTCTTTAAAGTTACAAGGGAGTTCAAACAAATTTAAATGACTCCCAACCTGATTTTATCTGTTGGAGCCTAGCACTTCAAACAATCCACAGCAGCTCAACCAGGAGGTCTTTTGCACCAGGGGATCTGATGCTACCAGAGGCTGCACGTCAGTTCAGCAAAAACAGGTTTAAATATAATTTCCAACAAAATTTTTGTAAGGGTCAAATTAAACTTGCAATCATGATAAAATGGAATACCTGATTTTCAGAGCATTCTGGAGTTTCAGAATCTTTGGAATGTTCTTTACCATTAGAAGATTCAGTGTTAGGACTACCAGATGATGACTTTGTTAAATTACTATCACATTCCTTTGGCTTGGGTTCCTCCAAGCTTGATGTTCTAACATTTTCGTCAGAGAAGGGATATACTTTATCGTCGTTTCTCTTCACAGCAAGATCTGCTGCCCCTACTTGAGCAACCGCTGACATCTCTAGTAAAGCACTTCCAGTATCACTGCTTCTCTCCTCAGACACAGAACTCACTGCCTTAACTGGATTACCAGTCTCCTTGAACGGTGTATTTTCAGTAATCAAAGTCATTTGGGCCGGTGCAGAATCGGTGGATTTACCCAAATACTCGGACGTTGTAGCCTCTTGTATTGAATTGTAGGGTTCACCCTTAGAGCTCTTCTCACACAAGGATTCGTCATTCGAAGGAGCACCGGAGTTTTTATTCCCATAATTTGATTCCTCAGCAGACTCAGTGTACTCAGCGCTGACGTGTTTGTTATCAGAACTCTGCTCGGATTTCAACTCCCTTTCGATCTTAACAACAATATCCTCCTTTGTTTTAACCAATCCGACGCTCTCAATATCACTGAAGTCATCATGGTCATTGTTTGCAGATAAACTAACTTCACCACCATCGCTTCCTTTCTCATCTTGGGACTTCAAGTCATCACTTCCTAACATTTGTTATCGAATCAAACAGACCAATACCAAGAAAAACAGCTATATTAACAAATAACCAGCACACCAATTCGCCCAATTACAATCAATCATTAAGTTCAAAGGTGCATAGTGTCTAATTGAGCTAAAAGACAAACAAGCTGCATATTCTTAATACATAGCAAAACAAGAAGAAATAATAGGTACACATATACCCGAATTAATCAAAACGACAGGTAAAAGAAAAGGGAATAGATATAATCAATAATTGTAAAGCATGCATGCATGATTAATTTTGCCAGTTGTACATGCATTAATAAAGTTTTGCACTATCAGATGCAGGGTAAAGTACCTTGTTGGCCGTTAGTTGATGAGTTGATGTTAGCTTCTTTTACCTTCTTTTTCTTGGCAGCTTTTCTCTTCTTAGCAGCTGATGGCATGATTGGGGTTTGTTAGGTAGAAAAATAGACGCCACAGATCGAGGGGTGTTTCCCTTCTGTCCCAATACTCGGACCCCTGAGTGTCTCTCTCGTACTTTTCGTGTCCAAGAGAATGAGATTAAGAAAGAGACTTGGGGTGCCAATAATTCAAAAGGAGGAGGATCTACAGAAAGATGTTTCCTGGGAATTGTAAAAGCCACACCAATGGGTCACTGAGTGAGTGCATCGCCTTCCCCGGCGACGCTCGTCTGTGTAATAAATGCAGGGGGAGGAGGAGGTGGTGGGATTGCGTGAAAGTTTCAAACTTGGGAATCTATTCGCAAGAGGGGGAATGGGATGATGAGGCGAGGACAATGTAGAGGGCAATTTTTTATTTTTATTTTTTGGGTTTTGTGAATGTTTTTTTTTATTTTTTTATTTTTTCCGCGAAGTTTAATGGTGTTGCAAAAAAAAGATGGGGAAAAAGGAAAGTGAGAGGCCTGCAGTATGCCAACTCAGTTTTGTTTTTTTGGGTCATGATTTATGAGATACCATGCCAGCGGTTCTTAGTTTTTTCCTTTTTTCTCCACAGGGTAGAGACAAATTCGCTTTCTAAAAGGGGAATTTGGATGAATTTTTTCTTAATTTCTTTAAAAAAATGAAAGAAAATCTTATCAATTTATTTATTTTTATCTCCTTTTGCTACAACTGAATTTTATAGACAAAATATTACAGCGGAGAGATATTTAGTTTTTTTAGTTCAAATTTTATACAAATGACAATACGGTTATATATAAAAAAATTATTTATTTATATTTTTAAAAAATTAATTGAATCTAATAAAAGGACAAATTTTGCAAAAGAGTTCTCTTTCAAAACTAAATTTATTAATATTATTTTAAAGAAGTGTATCAAAAAGGGCTATGATACTCTTGTCAAATAATCATAACAACCGGGAAAAAAAAATGTTCATATTGCCAATAAATTATCTCCTGTTTAGGAGAGAATTTAGTGCAAAGAAAAATAAATATGAAGGTGAGGTTGATATGGACGAGTTTCATTTGGCCTCACCCTATCTCTCTATTAGAGAGAGAGAAGAGGATCATGATTTGTTTATTTCACTTATTAAGTAAATTATTTGTAAGTATTTGCATAAACACTATATTCTAATGTGATTGTCTAAGAACTAATCTTTCAACAGAATATATATATATATATATATATATATGCTTTTTCTTCTCTTTTAACGTGTCTTGTATATTATTAATTTCAAAATATAATAATTATATTAAAAATTATCATCAAGCAAAACTGAAATTAAGGTTATATTTTGATGTTTCATAAATTAAAAAAAAAAGAATGGAACTTAATCAAAAAATAAATTTAATAGGAACATAGACAAATTTTCTTTTCTTTGATTAAAAGCATGACTTTTAGTCAAAATGGACATAAATTTATTAATAAAACGATTAAAATATCTGTAGAAATTACTTATCCTCTTAAATTACTTATCTAAAGTGAATGGCTTTTTCTATAGTTTTGAGACATAAATTTATTAATAAAACGATCAAAATATCTGTAGAAATTACTTATCCTCTTAAATTACTTATCTAAAGTGAATGGCTTTTTCTATAGTTTTGAGACATAAATTTATTAATAAAACGATTAAAATATCTGTAGAAATTACTTATCCTCTTAAATTACTTATCTAAAGTGAATGGCTTTTTCTATAGTTTTGAGAAGAAGATTTCAAATACTTTTTTACAATAATAATTTGAGTTTATATTAATTTGTAAATAGTAAATTAGGCAAACTATTCTTGACAAATAGGTAAAGTATTTATGAATCAAGTCAGGTTAAATTTTGACTTAATCTAATTTTGCACTAACTTATTTATTTCTTTTTAAGTCCAATACTCATTTAAGTTTGATTCAGCTGGGTGTAACACTTTTTTTTTAATTTTAATAAAAATTATGAAATAATTTTAAAAAATAAAAGTTTTATATAAAATCTTATAAAATTACTTTTTATTTTAAAAAAATAATTTTTTATATAAATTCTTACAAAATAGTTAAAAAAATAAGAATGACACAAGCCAAATCTATTAACATAGCCGAACCAAACTGGTTGACTTAATATCCAACATAACATGCTTAATTTTATCTAACGCAACGCAATATAACTGTGTTAATTGGTCCACCGAATACCATTTGCAGAGCCTTACCAATAGGCGTGTCCCAATTCTCTACATTTCTCAGAGGAGTACATGCTATACACATTTTTAGAGAATAATTTAAATGATTTAGATTTTAACTTTCTTTATTTTTGTTTTTGAATTTAAATTATTATTTTCTTAAAAATTTATAATTCAATGATTATTTTTATTTTACATTATATTTTTTAAAAAAATTAAATTTAAACCGTTGAATTCAAAAAATGCATGCCCCGTACTGGAGACAATCCGGTTGCACAAATAGGCATCTACACACAATGAAAAGGCGACAATTATCATACCTATGTTACTAGCCTAGCGCATGATGGTCCCTCACTAGTTACCACCGGAATACCAACGACTTCTCTCCATTGGAGGAAACAAAAATGTAAAACATAGTCAAAACATACCACTTGAATTTTTTCCGAGTTTTTCTTTTTCTTCTTAATTCTTATGATGCGCACATATGAAGAGCTACCAATGAAGCATAAACTCCATCCGTAATCTTCATCAAGGCATCATGTGTTCCCTTCTCGGCAATCACTCCATTCTTCACTACCGCTATAACGTCAGCCCCTTTAATTGTTGAGAGGCGATGAGCTACCACTATAGTGGTTCTATTCACCATAACGTTGTCTAAAGCCTCTTGAACTACACGCTCTGACTCTGCATCTAATGCACTGGTTGCCTCATCAAGCAACAGGATTTTGGGGTTTTTCAATATGGCTCTTGCAATGGCTATCCTTTGCTTTTGCCCTCCTGACAATTGTGTGCCTCTTTCCCCAACAAAGGTGTCAAAACCGCTTGGAAGAGAACTTATGAACTGGTGTGCATTGGCTGCTTTAGCTGCTGCAACTATCTCTTCCTCGTTAGCACCTCCCATTTTGCCATAAGCTATGTTGTCACGGATGGTTTCATTGAAAAGAATTGGCTCTTGACTAACCAAACCCATTTGCTGCCTCAACCAGCTTAGCCTGAACTTCTTGATTTCGATTCCATCCAGTAGAACGAGTCCAGAATCAGGGTCATAAAATCTCTCTAGGAGACTTATGACTGTTGATTTTCCACTGCCACTTTCTCCAACCAAAGCAACAGTCTAGAGAAAGACATAAGCAATGCAATTACACCATTGTAGGATTCTCAAGAAAGTGACTCATTCAATCTGAAAGCTTAGAGTCATATTGAATACCTTTCCAGAGTCTATGGTTAGGCACAAATCTCTGAAAATTTGAACATCAGGCCTTGTTGGGTATTTGAAGCTGACATTTTTAAGTTCAATATCACCATTGACAGATTCTAATGTCATGCCCTCATCGCTACTAGAGTCAATGCTAGGTTTGCCGTCCAGAATTTCAAATATTGAAGCTGTGGAATCCTTGGCCTTGTTGGTGTCTGGTGCCAAGGCACTGGTCTGGGAAACCCCAATTGCTGTAATTGTTAAAGCAAAGAAAACCTACAAGCAACCTATAGTAAGAACCATATCAAAAGCAACCAAAAAAATGTAGGGATAGTCCATAAGTGATATACCTTGAAAACCTCGCCAAAATTTGCTTTCCCTTGCTTTACAAAGATGGATCCTACGTAGAAACATAAAGCATTTGTGCAGTATAACGCAAAGAAAGAGAAACCAAAACCTGCACCACTAACAAGACCTAGTCGAATGCCTTGTTTTTCTGGTCCTTCACATTTCTTCCTATACATATCCATGACCTTTGGTTCAGCACAAAATGATGCGACTGTTCTAATGCTACCAACTGCATCATTTGCCACCTGACTGGCCTCTTCATACATCAGCTACAATACGCAAACAAAAAAAATTAGTGTCCAAAATCCTTTAGATATGATTGGCAACATAGAAAGTAAGAAGGCTAACCTTAGCATCTGCACTAAACCCTTTCAGAAACCTCATCTGAAATACTCCTTGCATAAGAATCAAAGGTGACACGGCAAGTACTACTAAAGAGAGTCTCCAATTAGCTACAAATGCTATAATGAGGCCGGTTGATATTGTTGCTATGTTCTGCACAATGAGGGCCAAGGTGTCACCAACAAGACTTCTGACTGTTGAAGCATCTGTAGATAACCTTGCACCAACTGCACCACTGGGAGGCGACACGCATTTGAGTTTGATGAATGACAGAAATTAAAGCATAGTAATTCATATGATATATCTTACTTTTTTTGTTATTCTGTTTTAGTGGAAAATATCTTGTTAATTTACCTTGAATTTTTGGGATCATCAAACCAACTGATTTGTTGGTGCACAACCTTCTCAAATGTCAATGAACGTATTCGTTCAATTAATTTTCCACCAGCAACTCCAAAGAAGTAATTTTGCACTGGTAGAGTCACCAGAGTAACCAAACCCAAAATCACATAAAGAAGTCCCCAAAACCTAGATTCTTTCCTCATTTGTTCTGGAGGTTTATATAACATTTTAATAGCTGATGAGAGTAGGAGGCCAAATATAGGGAAAACAAGGCCATGTATTGCAGCAGCAACAGATCCAAGCAATAAGATCGGAATCTCAGGCTTATTCAAGTAGGCCAAACGCAAAATGGAAACCTCTCGCTGCTTTGCATTATCAAATTCGGTTTTTTCGAGATCATCACCTCCCTCTCCAGAAGGATATATATCAGTTTGATTAGGAAGACCAAGGCTGAGTGAAAGAGAATTTTGCCTTCCTGATGAAGCTCTGCTTATTGATCTCACCATCGATGGTGTCTGGTTATCAGAAGTAGACATGTTTCTGTTTAGATTTAAACTGGTAGTGGCCTTATCTGTTTCACATTTTTCTCCAGCTTCAGCTTCATCAGCACCTTCTTGGAGACGAACAAGCTGCGAATAAGCACCATCAGGATTCTTGATTAACTCATCATGATTTCCTGCAAATAAAAGTAAAATGACAAAGTGGACTCATAATTATCCATTGGTAACTCTTATCTGAAGAGTACAATCATTTTAACAGTGAATTTTAGTAGTTGTACTGCATTCACATGTGTATGAAATGTAGCAAAGGTATTGGAAATATAAAACTTAAACATTGGTAGAAGTATAACCTTTTTCCACTATTTTTCCTTGATTCACCACTGCTATCGCATCGGCATTTCTAATAGTTGTCAAACGATGAGCAACAACCACGGTGGTCCTGTTTAGCATGACATTTACCAATGCATCTTGAACAATACGTTCAGACTCGGCATCTAGTGCGCTTGTTGCTTCATCAAGAAGAAGGATTTTAGGGTTCTTCAAAATTGCCCTTGCAATGGCAATCCGTTGCTTTTGTCCCCCAGAAAGTTGAGTTCCATGCTCCCCTACCATCGTGTCAAGGCCCTGCAAACAAAATAAAACAAATATCATAACAAAGTATTATAATTATGCTCTTAGATTACAAGATTGTGCATATGTCATTAAAGCTAAAGAATTTGATATACCTTAGGCAGTTTGTCGATAAATTTTGCAGCATTGGCAAGCTTTGTTGCAGTTGTTATTTCCTCATCAGTTGCACCTTCTTTACCATATGCTATATTTTCTTTGATGGTACCTGTAAATAAGATTGGCTCCTGACTAACAAGCCCAATCTTCTCTCTTATCCATCGAAGTTGAAAGTCCCTCAAATTAACACCATCTATAAGTACTTCACCAGCATCAGGGTCATAGAATCTTTCTAATAAACTGATTACAGTTGACTTTCCACTTCCACTTTGACCCACTAATGCTGTAGTTGTGCCACTTGGAACATACAGTGAGAACCCCGCAAAAACTTGCACATCTGGCCTTGCAGGGTATCTGAAATAAACATCTTTGAGTTCAATATCTCCCTTTATGTCCTCCAAGACGGCCCCATTAGTGTCATAGGCATCAATTTTGGGTCTTCTTTTAATGGTCTCAAACATCTTGTATGCTGCAGCTTGACCTGCTGCAAATGCATTAAGACTTGGGGATGTCTGTCCGAGTGCCCTAGTTCAACAAGATAAACAAGATATAAGAAAGGTAAAAAAGGTTGTGTTGCACAATGAATGCTTAGTGAGTATTATCCGCAAGACGAGCAAAAATTAAGCATAATTCTTAAATATTTGTCATTTTTTCAATAAATATCAGGTTATATTGAAGAATCTAATAGCAAACACTTAAAGAACTTTATTCAAGTTTTGTTTTATAATCAAATAGTTTGTTCCACTCACATTCCACCTGTCATAAGTGCCATAATTATATTGATGACTGATCCACCGTTGTACCCTCTCTCAATGATCAGTTTGGCTCCATACCACGTGGCAAGTCCATAGGTGCTGAAAATAATAAACAAAACAACTCCAAATCCAAACCCTGAGGCCATCCCTTGTTTAACGATTGATTTATAGGCAACTTTCAACTTGCTATTATACTTTTCTACTGCTTGCTTCTCCCCAGTGAAAGATGCAACCTGGTTCAATTTCACAAAGAAGTCAAGGACTATTCCCAGCGACTCGGAAACATGTACGAGGTTGAATATAACTGGCTTTTTCGCCTTACTGTTCTAATGGCTCCAACGGTTTGTTCTACCACATTTCCTGCTTCTGCGTAAGCAACTTGCCCACGACTCGACATTTTTGCCAACATCATTGACAGGATTCCACCAGAAATGACAACACAAGGAACACATGAAAGCAAAACTAGAGAGAGTAGCCATCCTCTTGTAAAGGCAACCACAAAACCACCAATAAAAGTTGAAGCAAGTTGTATAAACTTCCCCACCTGTCATAAACTTCTTATCAGTTCTATTTGAATCAGACCACTAAACCATATTTTAAATCAATCTAGATGAAGGAATATATGGAATATAGAAAAATTAGAAGAAAGGAGGTTTGCCTTTTCTCCCATGGCATCTTGAATGAGAATGGTATCCCCAGACATCCTACCAATGACCTCCCCGGTGGTCGTTTCAGTGTCAAAGAAGGCAATGTCCTGTCTTAATATTGTTTTCAAGTACAAGCCACGGATCCGTGCGGCTTGTCTTTCTCCCGTCACCATCCAACTTGCTACCTCTGTGCCATATATAACAAAATGACTCTCTCAGAATGCTGTAGTTTTTATTTTTTATTTTTATTTTTATTTTTTTGGCCACAGAATGCTGTAGTTATCTTCAAAATAAAGAGAGAAAAATATAAAAATAAAAATAAAAGCAGCACCATGTGAACGAAATAACAATTCTGAATTAATTAGGAGAAGCCATTTATGATGGATAGCTTAAAATATAAGAAACACTGAATACTGACGTGGATGCGGAACGCAGTGCAAGGTGACAAATTTGTAATGTACATAAGTATACTTTGAAGTGACTGTCACTTCTCATCCCCAAACTGGAAAAATAAAACATGCTTCATACTGTACCTTCCTTAGTATACTTACGGTTATGAAATAAATAAATTTCTATGGCTTGTAATTGAAATACAAGAATGAAGAATCTTACGGAAAAATGAAGCAAGGCCAGAACCAACAGCCAGGTATACAAAGAGTAATGCAACCTGTTCTCAAAGTAACAGACACCAGTTAGTTTTCTTTTCTGGCATAAAATCTGTACTCCAGAATAGTAAGTAGGCATCGCTACTGAAACCTTATCAATTAATATGGTCATGAGGAAGAAACAAGACTGACCCTTTATTCAATTGGACAATATAAGACAAGGAAATCATCATTAAAGGAAAAAAGAAGTTTCAGTCTTGGAGTCTAACTAGAGAAAATCCTCCCGTCTAAAAGGGTAGCAAGCCAAAACTCGCTTTTCGTCATACAGCTTAGAAGCCACGTTCTCATCTGGGACCGTCAAACCCAGAAATTGACAATCAATAATTACTGCAATCCAGTAATATGTATACCTTAGAAACTTCATGCACAATGTGTGATTGATCAGTCGAACCAAAAGTGTTGATGAGCTTCCCAAAAATCACTGTCATGAGAGGCTGTGATAATCCATTAGCCAAGGCACAGATCGTACCGATGATCATGAACGTCACGTCGCGAGGGTCCGCGAAAGTAAAGAGCTTGTGGAAGGGAACTTTTTGCTTGCCCAATGCCTCTGTTCCTTCTGCCATGTCTACCTTTGGCCACTTCGGTCACTGATTCAAAACTTTTCTGTGTTAATAAACTTTTCTTTTATTGTAAATGGAAAACCGATATCTTTTTTTCCACAGAATTTTGTGAAACAAAGAACAAAAGAAGACAAGAATTTGTCTAAGGTTAAGGAAACAGTTTAAACGATAATGGTGAATAAAAAAGAAAGAAACTCAGCATGATGCATGTCACGTAGGAAAAGAAAATAGCAAGAAAGGAGAGAAGAACTGTGGCCTACAACTTGAAAGAGAAGAGATGGATGGCAGAGAATGCTCTAGTTTGATTCTGTTACGAACTTAATCTAATTTGGGTATGTATGAAATCCTAACAAATTTATTTAAAATAAAAAAAAAGATAATTATTTTTAAAAAAAATATATGTTTGAATGAAATCCTTCCAGACTTTTGTTTGCTTAAATAAAGAAGGGAGAGACCTTTGTTTTGGGCCATAAAATATAGGAGTTATTGTCACTCTTTAATGAAACTTCCTACTTCTTATGCGTCAATCTCTTCCGTAATAATAAATCAACAAGTTTATTTACAAATCAGGAATTAATGAGAATAGTTTTGTATGTTGGTTCTAATTCAATTCCAAGTTTGTTAATTATTTCTTTTATCGTTCATTCAAGAAACTTATTGAAGGGTTCTTGAAGTAGAGTTAAATTAATTTGTAGATTCTAGTGGCACGGATGATTAACGGTGTTATAGATCATAAATATTATGCGTCGATTATTTTTAAAAATGTAAAAGGAATTTTATATAGATTTTAAAAATAAAAGAAAAATTTATGTATGATTGAAAAAATAAAAGGAGGTTAAGATATTTTATATTTAAAATTTAAGGTACAATTGAACCGGTCCCTCTCTGAACTTCCTTTCATCCACGTGACTTTCACCGCAAGTCGATCACCAGCCATTTCACCCATATTTGCAAGCAACTTAAATACATTACAATTTAAAGCTCTAAATTAGCGGAGTTGATTTTTTCACTTGAATATTATAAAAATGTTTGAATTTTTATGAGTTGAGGCATTTTTCTATTTAAGTTATTTGTTTTATTTTTTAGTGTCTCGGTCCATGACCTGAGACACCACTTACTTTTTTTTTTTTTTCTTAATAGGTCTCTAATTTTTATTTGATTCTTTAAAAGTTATATCAGTATTATTTAAAGTCTCAATAAGCCCATTAAATTAATAACTCTCTCATCTTCTTATTTAGATAATATAACAAGTATTGAATTAAAATGCACATTACCACAAAACTCACTTAATTCTCTAAAGATCATATAATATTATTTTTTATAGTAAATTAATATGAAAAAATATTTAAGTGATCAATTAAGTAAAACGCTCTCTCCTACTTTTACATATATAATAAAATAAGTATCAAATCAAAATATACATTATCACAGAACCCATTTGATCCTTTAGGTTACTTGATATCATTTGAAGTAGTAAACTATAAAAAAAAAAAAAGTTGTGTAGTAATATATATTTTAGTTTATTATTTGTTATACTATATAAGTAAGGATAAAGAATATTTCATTTAATTAGACCACTCAAAAAAAAAAATTCTACTATTACAGCAATCTTTGAAAGATCAAATATGTTTTGTAATAATGCACACTTTGATTTAACATTTATTATATTATATAAATAAGAACATGAAAAAGTATTTAATTTAATTGGCACTCAATTTTTTTTTCTATATTAGTTTACTATTCCAAACCATACAAACATAATTTTTAAAAGACAAGTTTTATAATAATGCATATTTTAATTTAATATAATATAAGAAGAGGACATAGTTTTTAATTTAACTGGGTCACTAAAAAATATTTTCACATTAATATATTATTTTGAATAATACTAAGATAATCTTCAAAATATCAAATAACATACTCAAAACCTGTTAACTCAAAAAACTTAAAGATTTAAAAATAAAAGACAATTGAAGTCTCTCATGAGATATAAAAAAAAAAATTGTGTGTGTACACTTTTTTAGAATTTAAAATTTTTAATTTGTTATATAATATTTAAGTCAAAAAAGCCTTGTGATCGTTTGAAATCTCCCCGAAATACGTGAATCAATTCGGGGTTGTTATCTATCCTCGTGAGCGCTTTCAAGAGGACCAGAAATTTAAAGAAGATGCAAACGTAGATCTAACTTGATGGGGACGCTTAAGAGTTTCATCGATCACATAAACCTGTTATACCAAGACTTATTATAAATAGGACTTTCGCGAAACATATAAATTATTTTATTTTATTTTATTTAAATTTGGTTAAACTGTATTTATTTTTTTGATAAAAAAGTTACATTTAACTCTTTTGATATTCTGATAAATATTGTAGGAATTTTTATAATTTATTTTTTATAAAAATGTAATTTTTTGCACCATATAAGACTTAACATTTACTTTTAATATAATAGGAAGGATAACCAATTGGATGTTAAATTTTAATACAAAACTATGATTGTATTTATAATATAACAATAGCTATAGTAACATAGTATTATTTTTGGAATCAATGTATATTATATATAAAATTGATTTTTTTGATAAAAAATAAACTAGAGAAAATCATATACATATATGTAAAAGCATGAGAAGTATTAGATAAACTTTAGTCAAATTTCAAAAAACTTAATGCAATTTAATCTATAAATTATAAATTACATATGTTATATATGGGTGTTGCTTAGTTATAAGATTTTAAATCAGTTCAACCTAATCGAATCTAATTCTATGCAACTCAAAACACTCAACAACTACTATTCATTAAGTTTGATTTAGTGTACTAACACAAGAAGGTACCCTAATTACTTTAAATAGAACAATTTCAATATAACAAGTTATCTAATCAATTTCTAAGACTCCACCACTAAGCATCTTAGTTTACTTGTCATTATTTAACTCATTGTCCTTAAATTTTATAAATAAAGACTATCATGACCATATTAGAGGACAAGCCCAAGAGAACAAAATTCAACAAAACACAACCAACAACAAACAAATAGCATTTTCTCTATCTTCTCTTTTAAGCTTAGATTTTAGTAAAATTATGAATCACAATCTTACTTTAATATAATCACTGTATCATTATCTCTTTAAACTTTTTAATATAAGTTATTATCTCTTTATCATTTTTTTTTTCTCTTCCTCCTCCCTTTGATCATTCTACCATTGTAGTTATTTCTAATCATAGTAATCAAAACATACAAATTACAATTTAAATTTCATAACTACGCTAATAAGCAATTGTATAATGGTTAAAATCATGTGTTTAAATCATCAAAATTGTACAAGTTGTGTTGAAAATGACGATTTACAACGTTCTAGTAATTTAGCATACACTTATACCTTGGGTTACAAAGTTGGGTTCTATATAACTTGATATTACTCGATTGATAAATTATTTTATTTTATGTTATTTAAATTTGGTTAAATTGTGTTTATTTTTTTGATAAAAAAGTTACATTTAACTCTTTTGATATTCTAATAAATATTGTAGGAATTTTTATAATTTATTTTTTATAAAAATGTAATTTTTTGCACCATATAAGACTAAACATTTATTTTTAATATAACAGGAAGGATAACCAATTCGATATTAAATTTTAATACAAAACTATGATTTTATTTATAATATAACAATAGCTATTGTAAAATAGTATTATTTTGGGAATCAATGTATATATTATATATATAATTAATTTTAGTGACAAAAAATAAACCATGTATATTACATATATTTAAAAGCATTAGATAAAATTTAGTCAAATTTCAAAAAATTTAATGCAATTTACTCTATAAATTATAAATTACATATGTTATATATGGGTGCTTCTTATTTATAAGATTTTAAATGGGCTCAATCCAACTAAATCTAATTCTATAAAACTTAAAGCACTCGACAATTATTATTCATCAAGTTTGATTTAATGTACTAACACATCAAGTTATCTTAATTACTTTAAATAAAAAAAATCAATGTAACAAGTTTCTTAATTGATTTTTAAAATTCCACTAAACAACTTAACTTAACTGTCATTATTAGCTCATTACCCTTAAAACTTATAAATAAAGACTATCATAATTGTACTAGAGGACAAGCTCAAAAGAGCAAAATTCAACAAAACACAAACAACAAACAAATAGTATTTTCTCCATCTTCTCTCACTAAGTTTAGATTTCAATAAAACTATGAATCACAATCTTACTTTTGTATAATTACTATATCATTATCTCTTTGAACTTTTTAATATAAATTATTATCTTTTTATGATTTTTTCCTCTCTTCCTCCCTTTGATCATTCTATCATTATAGTTATTTCCAATCATAGTAATCAAAATCGTACGAGTTACGATTCAAATTGCATAATTACACTAATAAGCAATTGTATAATGGTCAAAATCATGTGTTTAAATCATCAAAATCGTACAAGTTGTGTTGAAAATGACAATTCATAACGTTTTGATATTCAGTATATACTTATACATTGGGTCACAAAATTGAGTTTTATATGACTTGACACTTTTCGACTAATAAAAGAAGACAATAACTTTTGTTTTTTTGTTTTTTAATGAAGTATGTTGTTTCAATTAAATAGATCTAATAGTGCATGAAACATTGAGTTAGTAGAAGACAAAGTTAACAAGTTAAAAGCTTATGTTAACGTGTGCGTGTTGTTTCAATTAAAAGAAACAAATTCTTTAGCCTTACTAATACTATAACAAATTCCTAAGTAACAAAATGACCAACTTATTTTTCGCATCAGTTACAACCATTTAACCAATACTTTGGAGAAGCAACATTCCTTCCCTCTATGCATTGTCTCATCTTTGGTATAGCAACAAAATTTTGGACCCAGTGGGTAGGCAAAAATAAGTCATAAAATTTCCTAATGCTACCCTTTAACAATTTCTTACTTTCTTCTCTTGGTATTTGAGCATTTTTTATATACATTATTTATATGATATATTTAAAGCTAATTTTCAATGTGTTTCTAAATTGCATGATTCAATATAATTTACAATTTACAATTCAAAATATAGCCTTTCGATGCACGGTTTAATTACTATGCCTCTAAGATAAGTACTTATTGACCAAACCTAATGAAAATAACACCAACATCTTACAAAATGATATTTAAGTTATAAAAAAATTGATTTGGAAAATAAAAATAAAATAGCCAAATTAATTGTGATTGAGTTTTCAATTAATAAAAAATAATTGGAATATTGAATCAATCATCATTACTCTCTGAAATCTCATGATAACAGGTGTTGTCAATTACCATTGTTCATTAAACTCATGATGATAACATGGTATATAAAAAAGAATTAGAGTCGATTATTGCGTATATGGATTCTACACGATTTATTGCTGTAAAGTATTTTAAAAGTGGAAGAAAAATAGATATAAGGATGGGGCTAAATATTAGAAGAAAGAAAGTGAAAGTGTATGAATTTCACACCTTATCTTTATTGTTGTCAAACCTTACAAAAAAAATTATCCCTCAAAATTTTAGATGATCCAAACTCCATTATCATTGCTACATAAACACTAAAAAATGCAAGGGAGAATTCAAAATGTATAACCATCAATTACATGCTTCGAGATTTATCTGATCCAACAAATGTTAAAATTCATATTAATTTTTTAAAAAAGTCTAATTTTGTTATCTATATATATATATAAAAAAAAGACCGCCAGGAAGTAGATTCTAACATTAAAGAACCTATTGGTCCCACTTTAATCTGTAATTAAAAAGGCATCCACACCCCCAACATCAAAGGCCCCAAATCCGTCGTTTCTTGACCTTTCGAGGTAAAGTGACTTAGGAACAGAGAAGGGATAAATTGGTTGTTCTTTTTATACACAGCATCTGATAATTAAAAAGGTTACTTTTCTGATTTGAATTGTTTAAATTAGATTTGCATAATTTAGATTTTTTTTCATTTTTAAAAATAAATAAAAACAATATTTTAACTATAAATTAAAAAAATGTTTGAACTGAAAAAACACAACGTGCTCGTTCTTAGAATGAATAGGAGATCTGAATGCATTTGTTATAAAAGAAAAAAAATACAAATAAATTCCTTTAATTTTAGATTATTTATGAATATTTTTAAGTTTTGAATTTTTTTTTGAAATATCAATTTTAAAAAATTAGATCCTTCTGTAAATTTTTCGCTAATGTCATGTTGAACTTTTTCATTTATCACAGGTTAAGCTTTTATCGGTTTGAACTATTACTATGGATGATTAAAATATTAAAAGAAAAATTATACGGAAACAAAATGTCTAACCCTAAATCTGTAAATTTCCAAACAGGAACTCTAATGTTAATTGTAAAACAATGAGACATGCTATAAGAAATGAAAATATTTGAAGAGGCCTCCGTTTTAGCTAGGAAACCTAAGTTCATTTGCTAGAAGGATCAGAATTCCATTTTTCATTTGCTACTGTAGAAAGATTAGAGTTGCATTTTCCCAATAGAACCAAGCTTCGCGATTCAGATAGCCATGGAGGGCTACCCAGTGGAGAGATGGTGCAAAAAGAGAGAAAGAGAAGAAGGGGAAGACAAGGGGAAAAAAAAAATCTCAATTAACATGTCAGATAAGATTTTAAAACAAAATCAATCAATGTTTCTCATCACATTTAACGGACGTTAGCTAACAGCATTATATTAATTAGAATAATTTGAAAACATGAAATTTATTTAAAATGAATAAAAGGGATCGAAATGAAAGGTTAGAGCCATGGCCTAATGCAACCTTCCATGTGGCCTTAAATATGGGCCAGAAAACTGATGGCCCAATTTTAATACTCACTGAGGCTTTTATTGTTTGACAAAAAGCATTATTGGGCCGCATAATGGACCGGATAGGAATAAAAGGAGTCCAAAATTGGGAAGTGGAGAGTACGCGCTAGGAAGGGGTTTGAATTGGAAGACCAAAACAGGGACAGAGACAAACAAAACAAACAGAGAAGCAAGTTGGCGCTGTTGGGAAGCACAGGGCGGGGTTTCATTTTCAAACCAAATAAATCACCTCGGATACGAAAAAATATAACAAACCCTCTCTCTCTCTCTACCCCTCCCTCATTGCCCTCGTGATTCGTGCAATCCTAGCTCCTCTCTCTCTCTCTCTCTCTCCCAAGTCTTCTAGCTTCTGTACAAGTTTAAAGCCTCTTCTTGCTCACCTCCTCCAATCCTCGAATCACTCTCTGGACCATAACCCTGTGTTGGAGCTGTTTCTCTCTCTCTCTCTCTCTCTCTCTCTGTATATGCCAATTTAGGGTTTTTGTAGATGTACACTGAAACTCTATCCCAACCCCACCCTGCCCATGGTGTTTTCCATCTGGTGCTGATTCACCTGCTTAAAATATGGTTTCTTCTAAAAAGGTATCCTTTTCTCCTCAACTTCTCCACCATCTTTCAATTTTTATATTGGGTATTGTAGGGTTTTAGTTGTAAGCTAGTGTTTGGAATATTCTCCTCGTTTGTGCCCGATAGGGTTTCTTGATGGTTAAAATAGTTTCCTTTTTCCCTTTTTAATTTTATTATGCCTCTTCTTTGTTTCTGGTTTGTTTTTTCTCGTGTTTCGGTACCTTAATGTGTCTCTCAATGTGTTTATGACCGGCATTTCTGATGTGGGTCTCCAGTTAATTCCTGAAACCAATGATTGACTGATTTTAATATGATGGTTCGCTTATGATTGATCATGTGTATTTTTTCAATCTTGCTGTCCGAACCTGCACTTCTGCGTCCAAGGGTTTGTTTTATAATAAAGAGTTAAACATTTGTTTAATCTCATTGCTTTTGCTCTGAATTGGCGGAATGGGGGGAAGTTACTTTAATTCGTGATGTGAATATGCTGATGTTGCAAAAAAGTTTTGTCCCTAAGTGAGTGTTTGGTTCAATGGAGTGGAGGGGAGGGGTTTTAATGATATGTTGTTTGGTTGATTTGGAGGGGAAGTGAGGGGAGGGGTTTTAATGATACGTTGTTTGGTTGAGGAGGGGAGGGGAGGGAAGTGATTAATGGACAATTATACCTTTAATTAATTAATTTTTTTTAAAGATATTTTTATTAAAAAAATTTTTTTCTTACTTTTTATTATAAAAAATAATTTTTTTATTTTTATTCAAAAATATTTTTTATTTTTATAAAAAATATTTTAAATCTTATTAAAAAAAATAAAATTTATATTATATTTGAAGTAAAAATAATTCAAGGGACAATTTAGTCAAACTTACTCCAAATATTTCTCTTCCCTCCAAAACCCCCCACTTTTGGAGGGGAGGGTTTGGAAGGGAGAGGAGGGGAGGGGAGGCAAAATATTGCCTTCCCTCCCCTCCCCTCCCCTCCAATTTTTACATATCCAAACAAAGGGAAGGGCTCCCCTCCCCTCCCCTCCCCCCAAACCCCTCCAACCAAACAAAGGGTAAGGATTTTAAAGACTAATTTTCACAAGCAGAGAATTTGGATATAAAGCTGAGGAAAGAAAATGATGAATTCCTTATCTGCTACAATTGAAATCTCTGGTAAAGGATGGAAGGTGGTGAAGAAAATAATAATTGATATATTGATATGTCCCACAATGGGCAACATTAAGATATAAGGTGGTACTTAAGTCTTAGGGCACTCTCCCCCAATAGGCTAATCCAAGTTATATTAATGGGTATTAACGCCTTCCATTGTTGCAATCATGCCCTGGTCGGATCATATAAGTTGCATCTTTTATGTTTTGTGCATGCTATGTACAACAGAATCCTTCCTGGGTTCATTTATTTGTTTAATCCGTAGTGTTGTTAAAGCATGTTGTGAAACATGAAAGATAATGTCCTTTGAGAATTTATGGGTTGTGGGGTCAGGTCAAAAGAGATATGCCCTTCAATTAAAGAAAAAAGTTGAAAAAAATTCATGCCTAGGGGTTATTTTAAAAAATAAGTTCATAATCTATAATAGCATTGCAGGCGTTCATGGCAGATGGGTAATGTAACAAGTTCAGGTGCTACTAGAACAACTAAACAACTCTTGCATGCATGCAATCGATCCTGCTGTTAAATTATTTGACCACACTAAAGTTGTTTAAATTTATCATGTTTGGGTAGTGATTATTAGGGAAAGATATGAGAAGGAAAACTGCTCCTGCTTTTTTTAGCCTAAGCTTTCTTGAAGTTTATTTGTACATATTTATACCTACCAATTTTGCCTCTTCTTCTCAAATAATCCCAAAAAATTCATTGAGGCAATGGTCTAGTGGTAAATACATACTCTAAAGAACAGGTCCTAAGTTCAAATCTTCCTTTCTAAATAAGATCTTTGGGTTTGAATCGTTGTGCTATTATTCACTACATAAGATCTTTTGGTTCTTATTTTGTTAAAATCAAATAATTGTGAAAATAATATGACATGGGGAAAATGCTGTGGTAAGTGGTACTCAAATATTTTCCTGTGGGGTGCTTGCAGACTGAGGCATTTACCTGAAATTGGAGAACCCAGGGCTCTTACTGGAGATTAAAAAAAACTAGTAGGATAACTCAACTTTATTTTTTTGATTCTCTTATTATATGAAATCTGGTTTGCAACTTTGTTCTGTTCTGTCACTGTGGTGGGACATATATTTGATTCAGTCTTATGAATTTGGAGGTAGATTTTCTCTGGGTGTGTCACTATTCTTACTAGAGTCTGTCTGTTTGTTCACTGGTTCTTTCTGCTGATTTAAAAATAACTCTTGTTTCCTTTGTTTCTTGCTGCTTTGAGCAGTACTTTTTCTAGATAAGATGGGACTGTTATACAAGTTAAACTAGGAGGTTTTATTCACATTTTTTATATTTTATTTTGGTAATTTGATCTGCCCAGTAAGCTGGAGGATTCTATCTTAGAAGATACAGCTTCTGCTTTTAACAATTCTTGTTTGATCATAAATATACGCCTCTGTTATTTGCTATTTCTAATGCTACTAGTAAATGCTAAGTCCCAGTGTGGCTCTTGAGCAATTGATTTAATTAGTTTTTGAGACTACTATGCTAATATGAGCATTTATTGCATTTGCTATAATTACTTGTTGTGTTCCCTTTTCCTATGCCTCCTTAAAGAGACCGACTACATGCTGCTTTGCATATAAATTACAAAGCACTGTTACATCTTTAGCAGAATGACTTGCTGCCCACCATGGCTATGTTTGGTATGTGGGAAAGGAGATTGAAGGAATTAAAAAGAAGGGGGAAGGAGTGGGATAGGAAATGACCAAAATATCCCTGTTTTAAAAAATAAATAATAAAAAGAAACAGATACTGTTGAATAATAATTACAAGGGTATAATGGATATTTCTTAAATTTTTTTGAAAATTTTCCTTTCCCATCAATCTTTAACCCTTGGTACCAAAGCTGCCCTATGTTTGTACCTTGTTGCCATTGCTCTTTCCCCTCCTGCATTTTTTTTTGTTTTTCTGCTGGGTCATGGATAGTTATTGTTAGAATTAAGGCCTACCTTTACAATTTTTTCAATTTCTATTTTTCACCCAATAATTGCCGTGTAAAGTTTGTAGACTGTTTGTAAATAACTTTGGTAGAAACCTGAGCAAGCCAATCCTTCTTCCATCCCAATTTGACTGCTGCAAATCGAGTGCACTTTTCGAGTGCACTTTTTCAACTGAATTTTACGTTATTATAACAAAGGACACATATATTCACAGATTTATCTATAAAATCAATATCATCTTCGTTATCATCATTGTCAAGAAGTATATAGACATACACAATAGCATATCTAGCATAATAATGCATTATAACTTTCACTTTTAATTTCTAGGTATTTATCAAATTATTTAAGTGAGTGAAAGGTCAAATATGTCATTATAGTTTTCCACATGCTTATTGAAGTCTGTAAAATATTTTAGTCTCTGTTTAAAATGTGTATGTCACAATGTCTCACTCTCTCGCACCCATCTCTCAGATGCCAAAAAGAGATCTGATTATAAGGTCTGAAGCATATATACATCAAGATGCATTTTGTGTAAGATGCTAATATTTCTTTGAATGAACGGAGCTACAGAATCACACATACACTCTAAATTCCAAATAGACACTATTTGCTAAGAGTATGTCATCAGGTGATTGTGTTGATACTCTTGCTACGAAATATTTAGACATATTAACATTGATATCATGCTTGATAATCATGTAATCTGTGTTGAATTAGAGGTAATCATAATGTATTATTAGGCTCAAGTTGCTAAAAAGATCATCCTTGACTTCATAGATGTTTCGTATGGATGTAAAGCTTTTTGTTATGATGTAACGTTTTCTATGTTCCATTCTTCTGTTCAATATGACTCTACAGCCAGCAATCCAACTCCGTTTTCCCCTGATATTGCTTCTATGATGTGCTCACCTTTTTACCTTGTTTCTCCAGATTTTTTTACTTTTGGCAAATCTTCTTATGAATTAGGTTTGGCAAAGATAATGGTGTGTGCTGCAAGGATTATGTTCTCTAGCATAATTCATGGAAGATTTATCACTTGAAGCGATTGGAATTATGGATTGATATACTTAAGGTTTGGAATTGGGAATGAAGCCATTTGGTCCGCGAAGTTTAACCGATATGTCTTATATTGAAATTTTTTTTTTGTAAATTATCTAATCTTAGTTTGGATCAATCATTTGTTGTACATCCAGAAGCTCGATAGTGATCCTTTCACTTTCCTGCTATATATGCTTTGAGTTCGGTTTATTATTCAATTCAAGTACAGAATCAACTAAGACAGCACTGTAGCAGAAAGTGCTAAGTAGTAGAACCTTTTTAATTTTGGTACCCCCTTGGTAATGGTAAATGTTGCTTGATCTCAGGTCTATTAGATTGACTTCATATTAAATGCCTGCCATGATGGAGTTTGGAGCAATGGCAGATTTCTGAACTTGTCTGGGCAAAATTTGTTCTTCTAGACAAGTTCAAGAGTGCAATTCTTACATTAACTGGATGCGTCCTTAAGGTTAGGAATGTTTTATTATATTTAGAAATACTATTTAGTCATTTATAAACATCAATCCCAAATTGAGTTTATAATGCACAGCAGTGATCTCAATATGAATAATTTAGACAGTTGAACACAAGCGCAAGTCAAATGGACATCTCAGTGACTCAGTTCTACATTACATTGTTCCTAAAGGAATCGAAAAAACCTGCACTCACTGGGCCGTCCTAGAGGAAATCTCTTAAAATCATTGCAATAGTCATAAACCATGTAGTACTTCTGTATACATCTGAGTTGTCTTCTGCCATTTGCATTTAGCCTTTGAGGCTGCCTAGCATTATTAGTGATGTCACCTATATTTGAAGCACAGGAAGATGAGCCGTTAGACCACACGCAGGCTACAGCATTGAAGTCCTTGTAGTAGGCTGAGAAAGGAGCCCAAGTCCAATTAGTTTTGTCAAGCCCTCCTCTGGTTGTCCACTGGTCCGCACTCCGTAGACTCGAATATAGCTTCATTGGCTGCCTGTCAGGGAAGGGAACTCCCCTGGCTTCATAGTTGTTGAAGACTAATAGGGATGTTATCCACCAAGAAGCTGGCCACAAAATTGGACAGTAGAATAAAATATAAAGTACTAAGCAAATATAGAGACCATTATTCTCTTGCATCCCTTGATTTATTCTTTCTAATGCAGAACTAAAAACATAATAGTAAAGATAGTTACTTCGAAAATGGGATACAAATGGCATGTTTGAGAGGTAAAGGACTAATTTGGAGGATTACTTCGCTAATGATTGAATTTTAAGATTTGTTTTACATGAAATTTTGATAGGCTTCTTTCTCAAGCATTTTAAACTGAGATATTGTTAGATAAATTTGATTTATTAGAGAGGGGTAAACTTAATCAGTCATGATTATCTATAAGCATAAAGGTGCGTTTAACAAAAAAGTATACATAACATATTTATGTATATAAATATATTTTACTTATCCTTGGTAAACTATTTAAAGTTTTTATTTCCCAATAAAAATTTAGAAACGCATATATTGGAGCGGAACGAGAGCTGTATGTTTATTATTTCTTACATGATGTTTTGTAGGTTCCATACTATAGAATAGGTGTGGAAGCTTTTGGTTGGATCAAACCAAAGATAGAACTGTTGCTCTCTGGCACCTTTGCCCTGAGTGTAAATGTTGGTGTGGACTATGTATGGCTCTCCACTGAGGTTTCCCAAGAACTCGAAATCTACCTCGTCATGGTTTGGCCCTTCTGGAGATAACTGAGGTGAAGCATAGTAAGAAAGCTCAGTCAACACTGTAAAAGTCAAAAGATGCCGCCATTTTTATGCATAAGCCACAGTAAATACGAGATCAGAAACAAAAGGGGTTCTGTTTTGCTTACATAGTATGCAGTGACAGTGCCAGCTGAGTTGTCAGAGACAAGCTTAATCTTCATGTCAAATCTCCCAAACAGATATTCTCTCTTAGATTGGAAACCAGAGCCAGACGCCTCATCAAGAGAGAGCGTGAGAAGCTTCCCTCCTTCAAGTATCTTTGCACGATGGTCACCCCAGGTGATGTCTGTGTCATCGTAGAAATTACCTGCTTCAATGGTTCAACAGATACTCAGAAAGAAACAGAACAGAAACAGAGCTGAAACTCTCACATAGGTTTCAAACGCTGCCATATTCGCTTTAGGATCTTTCTCTTAAGCTAATGGCCTTTATATAGTCTCAAGTGCATAGTTGGTAGCTTGAAAAGCTAAAGTACAGAAGAAAAGAGCTGGCACGGAGATAGTTTGAGCTAATAATTAATTGGATTATGTGTTTGGGATGTTGCAGAGAGAGCTATATGTGCTATGCCATTGTTCATTAGCTTCAGCACCTTTGAGTATTTGATACACTCCAACACAGACTCCATTAGAGTTATCCAGGCTTTATAGCTGTCAGATAGAAGATATGGATTGAGAATTAGGCAAAGGGACGCAGAATACAAGGTTACACGTGAGGTTGCACCTGATTTACTCTTATTTTTGTCCTACTTAAGCAATCATCTCTTGTTTCCATATCAGTATATTCTTCTCAAATAAGAAATGAAAAAGGGGAAAAAAGGTGCAAATTTTATAGCATGATTCATAATTTTGTGCCCTTTGGTTTCTGTTCAATCGAAACCTCATGGTTCATGATTTTGTCCTCTCAGTTTGTGACCAACAAATAAGATGTAGCATGTTTATGTCAAATATATAAACATGGTTTTAATCAAAGTTTTAAAAACTCGTCTGTGTTCTATAGAATTTTCGCCAGACATTCCTTTTGATTTTAAAACTTGGAAAAAGTCTATTTCAACTTTAGAAATATGCAAATCTCTGTCTCACCATGCAGATATTACCAATCTAGAAACTGCTATTACAAGATTTGTACACAAGAAATATACCTTCCTCAGCTTGACCTTGAAAGGTGGAATATGTATAGGGTAGGTCTTCCTAGCTAAGGTTAGAAGGCCGTGTTCCCAGGAACAGCCGAGTGGAACATATAATATCATATTTCTCTTTTTTTTTTTTTAATTTTTCTTATATGACAATAAGAATAATCAAACCTAACATTTATTTTAAACTATTCGGGAATATTGAATACATGACAATACATTTTATTGACATATCCTAAGTATATAAGCAACATAGCCTGCACAATGAACTACATAAACAGGAAGATAGTACCTATGCTTTACCACACCACACTTCCATTTAGTCCTAATCATCCATCTTTATGACATATACAAGATGATAGATATAAAGAGAGTCACACTATGATATAATTAACAACAGATAATTACATTGTGTTGGTAAGATGTTCGTTTTTCAGCCTCATAAGCTCCAAGTATGACTTCCCTTCCAGCTTCTGAGAGAAGAAATCCTTAAAATATTTTTCCATTCCAATCCTTTTGAACAAAGGAGGATTTTCTGGGCTTATTAGACTCATTGCAGGTCCAATTTCAGACTCAAATTTGGGGAGGAAGAACAAAGCAATGGAAATTCTTTCCTTGTTTGAATTCGCTATTACCCTGTGCTCCACGCTTTTGTACACGCCATTGCTTATAATCTGCACAGCCAAATAGGCATCTTTATATATATGCATGCATAAATTGAATTAATTATTTTGATAGAACGTATACAAAAAGCAACCATATTTTCCAGTTCCCAATATTACTCTCTTTGTTTGAGAATGATAATTTCTTTTTTCTTTTTTTTAATTTTTCACATTGATTTTGTTAAAACTGCAAGTTTGCATGATTTACCTGTTAATTTCCAAGTTATATGGATATATTGCAAGCATCATATTATCATGAGATTAAATATCTCTTTCTTGGGGTTACTTTGGAATGGGCAAAAATATTATTACAACATAAGTTTTCTTTTTCTGTCTAGATTTTAAAGCAAATGATATTTTGATCTTAAAATAAGTTTGTCTTAACTACTCAACAGAAAACAGAGAAAGAAATGTAAATTATTTAGGTTTATATATAGAGCCAATATCAGTCAATTCATAAACAGAACGATGTTTATTAAAAAAAGAATAAAAAACTAGTCTTAACAGTACCCAAAAAAAAAGGGCCAAGTTAAAGGTGTGTGTATATATGTTATTTAAACAAGTAAACATTTTTTCATGATCTTTTTTCTTTTTTCAATTAATTTTTTCTCTTGAGCAACAGAAGAACTAATGCGGGAAGAGGAAGATGACAAATTAACCTCTAGAATGTCTCCAACATTGACAAAAAGGGCATTAGAGGGGATGTTTACAGGAAGCCAGATGCCATGTTTCTTAACCTGAAGGCCACTCACTCCATTGACTTGGTTTAGAATAGTAATTCCTGTAGCATCTGAATGAGCACCAAACCCCATCACCAGCTCTGGTTTTGGGCATGGAGGGTAGTATGTCATCCTCACTGATTGCATCCCATCCTCAAGCACCTCCCTCATCTCTCTCTCCTCCATTTTCAGAGCCTTTTCCAGCAAATCCAAAACTGTTATTCCCAGATTTTGCACTTTCTGTATGTATAAATCCAAGATTGTCCTGCATGTATATGTAGTAATATAGTGATTAAGGTAACCGGTTTGGTATACTGTTATCTTGGGTTATTTGATATATGAAATATTGTAATATATGATACCAGAAATATAAAATATCATGTAGTATTTAAGATTTTAGACTATTAAAAGTAATAATAAAAAACGGATACAAGTTGGATTTGCAGGAGTTAATAAAACTAAAACTCTTAAGATGGAGATGAAATTTCTATGGTTTCGGAATGGTATTAAATATTATCTAAAATTGCGTCATTTTATCTCTCTTGGTAGTCTACTACTAATATAGACATCTTAGATACTTCTTGACATTTATCATGATTAAGATTACGGTGTATCAAACATCTTAATATTTGCATGAGAATTTTGATGTGAGAGAGGGAGAGGGAGAGAGAGAACCTGAGGGATGAAGGGAGCTCTGGGAAGAGATATGGTTTTCGTTTGTGAAGAGGGTTGATAGTCATATAGAACCTATCACCCCAATCTAGTTTCTGATCTTGTGATCTAATTACAGTTCCATAGCCTTCAACATCACCTGGCCTTATCTTGTACTTCATCTTCTCTTGCAGCGGCAGCCTGAAAAATCCTTCAATCCCATTTCTAAGCTTTTTAAGCTCCTCTTCACTGACCCCATGGTTCACCAGCTGCATACATGAAACATATTCAAATAATTAAGAAACACAAATTAAAAGAACTAACTAAATGATATTTTAATGCTTATATATGGTAATCATGTTCCTTTCACCTCATGTTAGAGAATTTGGGGTTGGGATAATCAAATAAGATCCAAATAAAACAAAAAGAGTAGAAGGCCAATTCTCAGAATTAACCTGAAAGAGACCCCACTCTCTACAAGCTGAGTGCAATTTCTGGAGCTCAACTTCTGTGTGTTCCCCAGAGACCAATTGGTTCATGTCAAGAATGGGTATTGGTGCTGGTGGTGCTGCATCACAAAGTGTTTCAGATACCTGATCATGATCTTCACGAATGTAGCGTTGAGGAAGTGAGGGAAGGGGTTTCTTCACAAGCTCTTGGACACTCAGCAATGATGAATCGGAGCTTATCAAGTTTGCAGGCAAAGAGGATGTCATGGTTCTTCTCCACACACTGTACAACCCAAGGTACTAATGTGGGTGGGGCTATCGCATATAAAACCAAGCATGCATAATATTTATATATTTTTTAGTGTCCAGATTAACCTACGGTTTTATACATATTTTAACAATTCATTTCTTTAGTCTGATCAAAAGTACATCGTTCATTAGAATTTACATAAAATTTTCTTAGATTCTAACTCCAAAAAAAATTAAAATAAATTACTGTCTTTTTAAAGAGATATTTAAATTTTACAATCTTTCTTTTTTGTTATTATAAAAATATACATAAATATCTTAAGTTAAAATATGATCAAAATACTTTCAAAAATAATATTAATTTATTATATTAAAACTATAACTTAATAAATATATATTTTAAATTTATATTTTAATATTATTTATTTTGTGTTAAAATTATAAATTTAATTTATTTAAGTTTACAATTTTTGATATTTGTATATTAGTCATACACATATTTAATACATATTATATTATACAAATAATTAATATAAAAATATTTTGGTAAAAAATGTATAATTATAGTTTATATTTTATTGTGAAAAAGGTTAGTATAGTATATTTTTTAATTTAGGAGAAGAGAGTGAAGATTTTTTAAATAGAACAAAAGATGTGTAGTTTAAACAACTTTCACAAGATGTTTAATAATTTATCCATAAAAAATTAACATTACTAAAATTCTAACCAATATAATGTCTCTAACCACTCATTGAGATAGCCCATATTTTATTTTAAGACTAGTAACATGCATACTATATATTAGACAATTAGCAGGTGGGAGATTTAATTAACCATGTCATAATTAATCATCTACTCCCTTTTTTTTGGGGTCTATATCTACCCCCTAATCTTTTTTCTTTGGGACACAAACATCTACTCCCTAATCAAATGCTAATTTATCACATAATTATGCTGACTCACATGCTAATTAAGGTAAACCTCCGTAGCATGGTTTTGTTTATGGGGAACCGCATTCCCGTGACATTACTCTATTGAGGGTTTATTCAACTGTATATACAGTTTTCTTATTTTTTTAATTTTTGTCATTTAAAATAAAAGGTTATATTATATTTTAATTTAATTTTAAATATTACGATTAAAATACTCTATTAACTACTTTTACATATTTTTATAAAAAATACTTTAGTCAACAATTTAAAATTAAAATAAAATATACATGTTAAAACTCAAAAAAAGTTTATATAATTTTTTTTAATGCAACCTGTATACACTTGCAGTTTATATAGTTGTTGTATTATTTCTTATATTTTATTGCAATCATCATAACTATAATACAAACACTTGCTTAATTAACACGTTATTATCAAATTATGTTGTGTGTTATTACATTATAATCAAATAATCATAGAAATACCTATAAATGATTCCTAACCCTTTCTGCTTCATGTTATAAACATCTTAGACATAACAATATACGGCATAGATCAAAATTAGAGTAAGCACTGTGATCGATGCATTTGATCAAAAGAAAAAAAAAGTCAAGAAATTACAAAGAAAATAAATTAGAGACACAAATTCTCTCTTTCAAGTCATGAAGTGGCGAAAATAATTTAAAGAGAGAATGTTATTCTAAATGTTAACTTATTTCTTAGATGTATTTTGACCTAGAGACAATTAAGCAGATATTCACGGCAGATCATATCTATGATAATTGTATTTAACGTATTAGCATATTCGTTCTCAGAATAATTTATTACATGTTTGGCTACATGTTGACTTTTAAAAAATTACTAATAAATAATTGAGCCTATAGGATAACAGCAATGCATGCCTCATATTCGAGTTCAATGAATACAGTTAGAAATGAGAGTTTTATTTATACTATGATAGTCAAAGCACGAGAGCATAAATATTACTTTCCAAATAGTTAATTAATTAATTTATATCTAGTCTCTTGAATATGTCCACTTAATTAAATTTCCCACATAATGCTTCTTGTTTTCAACCAATTACTTGTTGGGGTGGGTGAGTGTTTTTCTAATCCTTACAATGAAACGTGCTTAAAAGCTATTTTGTTTGTTTATAAACTGCAGAGTTGGCCCGCACAAAACTTGTGGTCACACAAAGTTGGGACATTATCTTTTATAAATCAGAATATAGAAATTGAAAAGTAGGAACCTTGAAAAGGAAAGATAGAAGAATGCAAATTAAGAGAGAAACTTAACCGCTGGAGTGGAAAATAAGATATATGAATACTTTTTTTTTGTTTTTGGATATTAACAAATTGGCATGTAGTCCAGCATACATCACTGCTAAAATTAAAGCCTTTTGCCGCGATGTCTTAATTGCGGTTAAGAATTCTACGGCAATTTCAATTCTTAGTTGCATTTTGTTCGATTACAATTAAAACCACAATCTTAACCACGGTTTATCATTAAATCTTGGTTAAAACATATATGTTTAGAAAGAATCAGACTTAAATTGTTAAAGAGGCTTTTTTTTTTGGGTCAAAAACTTATTTCTTTGAGTATATAAATGTGTGATTTAGTAGTAAAAAGTATGAATAATTAGCACAAATTTTTATATTTAATTTTTTTTGTCATATGTAAAAAAAAGCTCATAATAATTCAAAATAAATTTTTATTTTATGTTAATAACTATGTTTATATGACCTCAAAATTTTAGTTAATTATTTATAAAAATTTTAAACGAAATATCTTATTTCTTAGAAAAGTAAAGACAGCAAGAGGTTAATGAAATTATTTTGTCTCCAGCTCTCTTTATGTCAATTATTAATTGAAAAATAAAATAAGAAAGTAGTTTTTCATCTTCACGTTATAAGGTTTCAAAAATACTCTGTTTAATAAAATAAATATAAATATCTGTCAAATAAACTACCAACATAAGATAGAGTTGTAAAAGTAAATGCTTACGTAATAATAATTAAAGATAAAATAAATTGACATTTCTACATAATTAATCATGTCTCACTCACGCTCTCTCTCTTGACAATCTAGTTAGTGGTAGTGATGACAAAGCTGATAAGCATTATCTAAGAAAAAAATTGATCGAATGAAGTTGGTTTGACGAACTTTTGATTTGGCTTAAATTATTCACATATAAAGCACGTTTTAATTTGGATTGTGACATGGAAACTTAAATAACTCTGAGTTTACATAAAAAGTATATGCGACTATATAAATACGTCACATCTCCCAAAACTCAGACAAATGGATGGTCTAGCATGATTTACTCAACTTGATTAAGTTACATGCGATCTGAAGCTTCTTAATATGGTTCTCAAATCATGAGGGCATAGTTAGACTTTGGTAGATAGGAACACTGATTAATAATCTGTTCCAATATCAATAGTAAAAAAGTATATAAATAGCAGTAAGTTTTGACTGATCTTTATTATCTTGTATGCTATATATAAATTAATCTAGCAATTTTTATGGGATAGTATTAGAATATGTATAGGGCATACAATAAATTGATAAATTAAACTTAGTCAAAGATACAATTTACTAAGCATTAACAGCAACATAGACCAAACCTAGGATTTTAGCTCTTGGCCGGCAAGTTTGTAGCCCTATGAAACAACAAGGGATTTCTTCTCTCTCTTTCTCCCTTTATAGAGAGAGAAAAAGAGAGTAAATTAGGGCCTGTTTGAAATTGTTTTTGTTTTAATGTTTTCAAAACATATGTTTTCAAGAATAAATTTTTGAGAACAAAAAAATTAAAAAATATGTTTGAATCATTATTTTGAAAAGTAATTGTTTTTTGTTTTTTATCTGATTCTGTAGAACAAAAATTACATAACACTTAAAAAGTGTTCTGAGTTTTTTGTTTTTGAAAACAAAATTTTATTTTTTTGTTTTACAAAACACTTCATTAAAAATACATTATCAAACAAGTTTTTTTATTTTTTTGTTCTTGAAAACAAAAAAATTGTTCTACAGAATTAAATCAAACAGGGCCTTATTCTCCTAATCTCTATCAAAAGATTTTTAAGTTATATAGTTTTTCAAAAAAAGAGAATAAATTATTCTCCTAATCTCTCTCTCGAAAGATGTCCAAATATTAAACTTTCTTAAAATTAAAAGATAATAAAAAATACTTTTAAGGATAATATTTATTTATTTTGTTAAAAATATAACATATTAAAAAATCCATTTTTCAAACATAATTCAGATATTATTTATTTTGCTATGAAAGCTATAACATTAAATTTATTTTAATTAAAAATATGACTATATTATATTAGTTAAATATATATTTAATACTTGTTATATATATATCATATAAATAATAAATATTAAAATATTTTGGTCAAAATAAGTATGATTGTAATAAGCTTTTATTGCCAAAAAAAATCAATATAATGAAAATAATATATATATATATATATATGGGTTTGGATCCTCTCAATTGGAAAGGTCTTGCTGTGTGCGTCAATTGCACAAAAAAGAGAGAGAAAGAAAAAGAGAGTAAATTATTCTCCTAATCTCTCTTGAAAGATGTCCAAATTATATAGTTTTTCTCTCCACTATATATTAAACTTTCTTAAAATTAAAAGATAGTAAAAAATACTTTTAGGGATAATATTTATTTATTTTGTTAAAAATATAACATATTAAAAAAATCCATTTTTCAAACATAATTCAGATATTATTTATTTTGTTATGAAAGCTAAAACATTAAATTTATTTTATTTAAAAATATGACTATATTATATATATATATAATATATAATATATAATATATAATATATAATATATATATATATATAATATTATATATTTAATACTTGTTATATATATATATATATATATCATATAAATAATAAATATTAAAATATTTTGGTCAAAATAAGTATGATTGTAATCAGCTTTTATTGAAAAAAAAAACCAATATAATGAAAAGAGTATATATATATATATATATATATATGGGTTTGGATCCTCTCAATTGAAAAGGTCTCGCTATGTGCATCAATTGCATGAAAAAGAGAGAGAAAAAAAGAGAGTAAATTATTCTCCTAATCTCTCTCAAAAAATGTCCAAGTTATATAGTTTTTTTAAAAAAAGAGAATAAATTATTCTCTTAATCTCTCTCGAAAGATGTTCAAATTATATAGTTTTTCTCTCCATTATATATTCAACTTTCTTAAAATTAAAAGATAATAAAAAATACTTTTAGGGATAATATTTATTTATTTTGTTAAAAATAAACATATTAAAAAAATCCATTTTTCAAACATAATTCAGATATTATTTATTTTGTTATGAAAGCTATAACATTAAATTTATTTTAATTAAAAATATAACTATATTATATTAGTTAAATATATATTTAATACTTGTTATATATATATATATATCATATAAATAATAAATATTAAAATATTTTGGTCAAAATAAGTATGATTGTAATCAGCTTTTATTGCAAAAAAAAAAAAACCAATATAATGAAAAGAGTATATATATATATATATCCTCTCAATTGAAAAAGTCTCGCTGTGTGCGTCAATTGCATAAAATTTGTTCATCCGCTTAATCCAATGGCTATCATAGAGATATGGCCATAGAATTGGCAAAATACACTGCAACATCCAAGATTTCAGAAAATTTTTCAAATCTGTTAGCTATAGCCAGGACTCCTGTTAGTTATAGCGAGTGTACCGATTAGTTATAGCGAATGTACCAGTTCGTCATAGTGAAGAATGTACTCCACTATGGTGAGTTCGAGCATCCTATACAAAATATATGGAGTTTATTGTAATAGTGCCTGTCGTAGTGAGAACAGGGGCCTAGAACTGATAAGTGCTTGCCATAGTGAAGGATATTTTTTGCTATAGTGAGACTTATTCTCGAAAAAATGTGAAAAAGTGAAAATTTTCTTTTTAAAAGACCGAGAAACCTTTTAATCCCTCTAATCGACATATTACCTTGTTCAAAAATAGAGAAGAGGGCTAGAGAGAGAGGGAGACCAAGAGGAGCCAAGAAAGAAGGGAGAACATCAAGGAAAAGGGTGAGAAAATTGTAAGAATTCATGATTTCTTCCTTTAGAAAATTAGTTCCTCTCTTTTTGCTCTCTCTTTCCATATTTTTGGGTGCTTATATGGTTCTATTTTGTGCTTAATTCAGAAGAGGAAGTGTAAAGATTTAAGGAGAAGATTTAAACAAAGGAAGAACCTCTTGAAAAGAGATTGATTCAAAGTAACTTCTTTCTAGTTTGTTATATCTTCTTCCCTTGCTTTTTCTTGAGTGTTTCGGCCAAGAATAGAACTATGAGAAGGGGGAAGTTTTTGACTTAGAGCAAGTATAGAACCATTGATTTAGGTCATGGGGAGTTGAAATATGCCAAGAAATTATAAGAGAAATTAATGAATTTCAAGTTAGAGATATGTAGAGCTCTTGAATGTAATGTGAAAACTGATTTGATTCATAAATCTTCAAACATATGTGAGTTTTTGTTTGAGTTCCTAAAACTCTTAGAAAGCTTCCCAAGTATCCTTTCCATCAAAGAAACATTGAAAACTTCATGGACTTCAAATGTTTTTCATGGTTTGACCTAGAGTACTTGAGAGGGATATTGAGTGTTTTAATTAGTTCTAAGCTTGGTTTAGGATCATATGTGATGGAAGAAGATGAGAGGAATCCTTAGGAAAACTTTAGAAGCTATAGATTGAAAGTTGAGTCAATAGGTTCTATAATATGACCTATAGAAGCAACATAGACCTAAACTCTTGGAATTGAGAGTGTGATGACTTTAAGGAGTCTAAATGGAACCAAGAGGCCTAGATATGGAAAGGAAATGAAGCTAAGAGCTTAAATTATGGCAGTTTCTTTATTAGGCCATTAATAGAGCTATTACGGAACTAATAGACCAAGTATGCTTCTTAAGTGTGTATTTGAGGTTTTGGTTTGTTCCAAGAGAGTATTTGAGTGCTATTTGTTATGTCTAAGCTAAAGAACTCAAACTCCATCTAGTTTTGGTTGTGAAACCAAGAAAGAAAAAGAGAAATCAAAAGAGAAGACTTGTGTTGGCTTGCAAGGTAGCTTTTCACCCTTTCTTATTTGCATTCTTGGATATATAAATGTCATTATATGCTTGTATATGCATTTATATGTTGAGACATGCCATTTGATGTTGCCTTAATGCATTGTTACCAATATGTTTATATTTTAGGTCGTGAAAATTGCTCCTAAAGGGTGAAATAGTGCCAAAAGTCTTTTATGATGAGTGAAGTGGTGCCAAAAGTCCCTAAAAATGGATGAGATAAGGCTAAAAGTTTTATGGATGAGTAAGGCTAAGTCAAAAGTCCTTAGATCAAGGATGAAGCCAATCTAAAAGTCCCCAACATAGGGTGAGGCTAGATCAAAAGTTCCTAAAACTTATTCTTGACATTGATATGATTTCTATGACATGTAAATTATGTGTTAAATGATTTTTAATTGTTGATACTTACTTGTACATTTTGACATATTTATATGCCTTGATTGCTTCCTTGAATGAGTGTATGAACTATTGAGATTCCGTGAATCTTACCTCTTCACTCTCTTATCTCATATAGTCCAAGTGGAGCTTAAGAGCCAAAGATTGGAGGCCATGAAGCATAAATATCCATCTCTTAACACATTTGCATAATTATATGTAGTTTTGATATATAGGAAAGTCAAAGTGCTTATATACATATTATTTTTTAGTTGTAATAATTGGAGCAAATGCAAAAGTATGTATGGATGATGTAAAAACCATATTTGATATCAAATCAATGTAAATGTAAGATTTGGACCTTTGATGCTTTGTAAATACTAGTGTATTCTTGCATGTAGAATAGTCAAATTGAGATGCATGATGGTTTGGACCACTTGGGCAATTCATATGTGATGTATTAGTGCCTTCAAACTTGCCCAAAGTATGCTAGAATATGTATGAGGCCATTTGAACCCACTTTAAATCATATAAGGTGCCAAATTTGCCAAATTCAAGAGTTATGTCAAGATTTAACCAAATGACCTCTTCTTAGTCTGAAACTTGGTAAGCTTATAGGCAAGAGTTAAAGTGCATATTATTTAAAACTCTAGAGAATTTTTGGTGAATTTTTAAAATTGGTAAAATTTTTAAATTTGACAGTGGCATTGTTTATGGGGTCAAAAATTGTGCTTCTATCACTCATAGGCCAAAAGGTGTCCAATGACTATGAAATTTTATAAAAATAAATTAGACATTCACAGTGACTTGTACTAACTAGAAGCATCTTAATTGGAGGTTTGTGGAGGGAGAAATAATTTTCTAAAGTTCTGAGTTAGTATCAGGGATGCCAGTCGACCTTAGCTATTGTTTCATCAGTTTTCAAGGTCTAAAGGCTTCTAAATTGGTCTGGTCTTATTTTTTTCCTCTATTTAACATTTGTAACTTTCCAAATTAGTATAGTTTTCCTAGATTGGATTTTTGAGGAATTAGTTATGAATTTTTGAAATTCATATCAGTAAGTTGTATCAGAAACGCTGGGCAGTCTGATCTTTTGAGATTTTCTATTATCAAATGTGATCCAAATGATGTTATTGTGGTTTAGAATTATTTTTAGTATAAATTTAACACCTAGAGCTTTCTAGAAAGCTATACTTGCTTGATTCCCATTTTTCTAAAATTAGTTATAATTTTTTAAAGTTGGAACCAAAAATTTGAACTCTGGACCAGAAGGAAAATTTGTTTTTTTTTTTGTTTTTAGCTTCATATCCGTGGTTCATAGATTATTTTATACTATGTATGAGTTGTATGAATGAAGTTTGAATAAATAATATGATTGATAGGTCATGGGACCCGTAAGGTGAAGTATGAACATCTAAACCCTCGGCATAATGCAATAAAATACCATGATTTTACCCCATTTCCTTTGAAATTTCATAAAATCAAGCTTAAGTGAAGGATAATTGATTCTAATGTATTATGGTGTTATACACACTGTTTTAGGTTTTGCAGGCTGGAACGGATGCCCTTGATGTAGAACAAAACATAGGAGTTAAATTGAGAGAAAATATAGGTGGAGAACAAGTTTGGAACAAGATGCAACCTCTCTTTTGATTTCCTTCTCTGATTTTCTTCCTTAGGTCTATGCTTGAGCTTAAAGTGGATAGATTTGCTCCTCAAACTTCTTCTTCCCTCAAGCTTCCCTCCTCGTGTTCCTTTTTCGATTCAAGGTGATTCAACTATGGAAGCCACGATGGAAGGTGATACGACACTTTAAGGAGTGAAATTGGTTTGCTGCTATTAAAGGTTGTATTTTATGTTTTGCTACTACCCTTATTTATGTTTTGGTTTTTAAAATTTAATTTTAATTAATTTTTGATTGATATGCATCTATTGCCTACATTATGGACCTTAACTTTGCAAGTTCTCATCTGCCAATGAAATTAATTCTACCATCATTTGGTATTATTATGTTGCAATTGTCTTCTGTGGTGCCACCGTGTCCTAAAATAACAGTCCAATGTATAAACTTGGTAGGAGTAGGAAATTACTATTTGATGAATTGCTTATGCCTAATATGACCATAAGGAGGTTTGGTTGGAAAAATCATAGTGATGGCATAATTAAAAAAAAAAGGTTATAGCATACAATTTTTTAAGAGTTTGCTCAACAGTTGATGTATATGACAAAGGCTTAGTGAAGGATGGTAATAGCAAAAATTACAATCCTTAAAAACAAACTCTATCATTGTAATCCAATGCTTGGTCTTTGTGGAGAAGCTACCATTAGGTTTTGCAGTGAGTGAAGATTGAGGAACCAAGCTTTGAAGACATAGGCAAACGCTTGAAGCTCCCATTATAACAACTCTAATTTTTAATTATTATAATTAAGCTTAATAGCATGATTAGTAATCACAAATCAAAATGTAAAGTCATTATAATTAATTAAAATAGAAGAAAGTAGGAAAAATTTGAACCTTGATATCATTAAGGTCATTAACTAAATAACCACAACTAATCAAATCCATAAGTGATTATAATTATCATTTAAGACATTTGATTTATCTTGCTACTGATTGCAACTCACAAAAACCTCTTATAAATATTCTCAAGTTATTGCACAACATTATCATAGTAAATCTCAAGGTTTTTAAGTTAAAAATAGGATTTTGGGAATATTCGCCGTGACTTGGACCTTCCCCATATGGCTAAATTGGTTATTGGAACCTAAAAACCAAATTTGGGGACTCCCACTGCAGCTTGGTATACCCACGTCACGGTGTAAGTGACTACTATAGCTCAAAATTGAAATTTCGCATCTTGCATCGTGGTGAAGTGCTCTTAGAGACCTACTGTTCATATTTTTGCAAGTCTCGCCGTGGCAGAAAAACACCCTAGAATCTATTATAAAAAATTTCCCGATTTGCGCCACAGTGGGCTATATTTGCGCCGCAATGAAACTAACTTCTAGAATACTCATCCCTTGATTCCCCCGACCTGCACTGCATATAAAAATTTTGCACTACAGTGGGTCGCTCTCTATTACCCTCCTTAGACAACCTTTTTGTTTTACGCTACAATGCTCCTCTTCTCTGCCTGACACCTGGTCATGACTCAGCCCATTTTGGCTGTGGCATGACCCTCTTCTGCACCACTTCTCCCTAAGTTTCATCCTATACACTCTAACTCTTCTTCTAATAACACTCCAAGGTTATTTTACCTTAATTTGTGAGACTCTAATAACTTTCATCTACCTGGTTTATCCAACTTACTTATCATTACCAATTCAAGACTTAAGTGTGGGTCCTCATCTATCTAGCTACCATATATCTAATGATAGCAAAGGGTTCATAAACTACCAATATTTTTATTCAAATATATATTTCATTAGAGGTTCCATGTATCACTAGTTTAAGTCAACATCTAATGTATCACATGATTGCATTTTTAAATAGTAAACCATATCATTAGATCAACAAGGTTCCATATCAGATATTGTAAGTTCATACATCATATACTAGATTGTATAAGGCCTAACTCCTTGCTAAATACATCATAAGTTATCAAAACACAAAACTCGTACACTTGACAATATGATTACATGATGATGTTATACAATAGAACAATAAAATCAGCATTTACCTTAAATTAACTCAGCCCAAGTGTAGCTTTCATATACAAGGTCTCAACTCATGGATGTTCATTTACTTGCTTTCCTTTATCCTTACCTGAAGAGCCTTCACCTGAAAGTATTATTCCATGAAACGGGTGAGATGCAAATCTCAGTAACTAAGGGCAAATTTCATTTATATATTCTAATTTAATTAACATATATGAATGAAATTAGATAAACATAAAAAAATATACTAGTCATATTAGCAAATAAAACAATTAGGTTATCAATAACTATTATCCCATACTAGCAATCACATATCTATATGTTAAAGGCCATTAACACCAGGAAAGGCTCGTCCATGGCACCAATTTCTCAATAAGTACAACTTGGGCTTAGTGCATGCAAGGGTCTAATCATAACCTGATGCCCAATCAAAGTAAGATGCACGGGTGGCAGCCGCACCACAACTCCACCATGGACCTATAAGGTCTAACAACAATATATCAGATAGTTAACCATTCATTTAGTATTCAAAATCATACATGTTCAGCAGATATAAAATTAAATTAGACATATGTATGAAATTTAATATTAACTTCGGTTACCTCACTCTGTTGAAAAATTGGAAAGCTACTAGTGGTACCAAAATCTCCCTATAATCACAGTATCAGAAAATTATTACTCTAAATCATCATGCATAGTAGCAAATAGATACCCAAAGAATTAAAATATTAATGGCTACCTAGAAAACACTTACCCAGCCACTACAAATCTCCAATTTCAGATTTGATTGTTCTCATACCAGTAACTTCAGAATATCATTTTAAATTATAAGTAAATTCGCACAAAATTAATACCCATACTATAAATCAATTATAGGGGTTTTAAACTAGCAGAAAATGTATCAAAATGAGGACTTTATATGTACTTAATATCCTTCATAGTCTGAACCTTCGAAAATCTACCAAAAAAACATCAAATAACCCATATTAGATTTGAGATGTGGGTAAAAATGCTTCAAATAAGAAACCAATCAGGTCAAATTGAAGTGAAAAAAAGGAGAGGATTCAGTTATATAACAATCACCTTAATTGATTTTGACTCTAAAAATGAGAATGGTGGATTTATGCTAAGAATTCTAGCCTTCACCTTAAACCTCCGAAAGTGCTTTGTGTCTTTAAATATTTTTGCAGAATGAAAGGAAGGCTGAAGTAAAATTAGAGTTTAGATGGGTTATGGGTTGACCTAAAAGCCCAAAACCCAAGTGAGTTCAGTCATATGCTTGTTGGGCTATGGATTATAAGGTTATATGGGTCATATATGAGAGTTAGGCCAAGCTAAATGGGTTTATTAACATTTGGATCTATACAAATAAATATTGGATCTCTACGAAATAGAATTGAATCTCTTTAAAACTAATATTAGGCTTCTACACTTAACCTAAAATATAATTAAATTAATCATAAGGTCTAAATTAATATCCATCTCTCTTAAATAATTTTTTAATTACACCCATATTAATCCATAATTAATCATGATTATCCTTAAATAATTTTGGAATATTACACCCATGACCGAATTTTAAGCAAGAAGTTGCATTTGAGGAAGCCAAAATCTGAGAAAGAAGTTGAAGCTCCCATCGCCTGAATCTATAGCTCCTAGGAAGAAGCTACATATGAGGAAGCCATAATCACACATGTGTTTTGCAAGTGGCGAAAGAAAACGACAAGGTTGAAAAGCTCAAAACAAAGAGAGAATTCATTCATTCCACTGTTTCTCTACTTGTTGGACGCGTGTCACGTTATCAACTACGAGATGCAAGCAACTGCCAGGATTCATATAATTGACCACGCACTGCACACCCACGCAATGGAGAGGATTTGCTTCCATGAAGGGATCAATTGACGTCATATAAAACTTGTCAAAACTTGTCGTTGTTATATCTCTTAATATTTTATTAATTACAGGAATTGATTTTTATTAATCCTATCATTAAATTTAAGTAGTAATTATGTTGATTTTCAAATCAAGTTTTATAAAAACTGGATAACTATAAATATATCATTAAATAATTATAATAAATTTTTCTATTTAAAATGCATATTATATATATGTTAATTTTTGAATGTGTGTGTATGTGTGTAGCTTTAATTTTTGCTATTGGTTATCCATTTCACTGTTATAACTTACTGGCTTGCAATCAGCTCACGTCACTCACGTAATTTGGAATTACGACCGCTATTGGCAATTTCGAGGGAGGAAAAAAGTAAAATTCCAAGAATTTGACTATAGAATTATATTTGCGGGAATTAATTTGAAAGTATATGGATCATAGAAGAAATAAACTTGTTTTAATTTTTGTAAAAAAAAAAAAGCTCTGGCCAAAAAGAAAAAGAAAAAGTATGCTATATAAAATAAAAAGAAAAAGTATGCTATATAATGCATTCCCTTTCGCCTATTTAATTTCTAATAGGCACGTCTTAAAACACGTAGTTGTTGGATGGTAATTAAAGAATCATACACAAGAACGTCAACAAACTCAAAGAAAACAAAAGAACATATTACACGCCTCTTGATTGATTATATAATAAGCTAGTAGTTGTTGGCAATGACCTTGCATATGTTAAGAGAAATTTATACATTTCCTTGCCACCTTTGTGTGTCTGTTGAAGCCATAAAGTAATATATATATATATATATATATATATGATTGCGTTATCATTGACCCAAAAATTTAACAAAATGGTGGTTGGATATTGGGAAATTTAGAGCCTGTTTGTTTGATTATAGGGCAGCGGAGATTCTCTTTGTGATTTAAGGAAGTTGATATCTAAATTATAACAATATGCTGAACTTAGATGAGAATAAAAGAATGTCATATATAAGGCTCACAAAAATAAAGTATCCAGCTCAACAAATTAATACAATATTAAGTAGTAGACGAGTTAATTAGGCTCTACAATGAAAAGGTGAGTTTTAAAAATTTAATGAATAAATAGTATACTATAATAGAGAAATAGGATAAGCGAGGACACGAGTGATTTATAAACAAAACAAGTTTAATTAAAATTTTACATACTTAAGAGGTAACTAATTGGATATGAGCACATAGCCTATGATAGTAATAATCAAACATGAGTATACAACTTATAAGCTAACTAATCAATTATGAACATCCTACTCAATTCAATTCTCTTTGATACCTTTCAACTGATCCACTTGTATTGACCTCTACACAGGACTAACAGATCCACTAGCTAAGGTTCAAGCAAAGATGCACTAAGGATAATAATTAGATAGCTATATATTTTAAAACAAATTTTTCTCCCAATAAAGCAATCGAGTAAAATTATAATTTTATAAATACAGGAAAAGAGTAAAAATAGGAAGCATAGTCAATGGTCTTCCAGGCCATACCTTTTTTATCAAGTTTTATTTTCAATAGTGTAATAAGTATAACTCTCATTATAAAAAATTTAGAAAATAGCAAGGGATAAATCCCTTGCTGATCCTTTGCTAAATGTATTTATCAGAAGAACAATGATAAAATAGCAAAGCAAAATTCTCTCAATATTTATATTTCGCCAAACAATAAGAGAGTTATCTCTTGCCCATCTCTTATCAAATTTTCTCGTTCAAAAATTAATGAAAAATTTTCCCTTGCCAACTTTCTTGCTATTTTTTTCTTCTATTGTACACATTTTTCTTATTAATTGCGGAGGAATTCTTTCGCTAGAATCTTTCCTATTGTATCTAGAGATTTTGAGGAATAGAAAGAGAGAGAGAGCTTCGCGGCACGATATACAGCAATAGAAATGGATATTTTAATCATATTTTCCTTCACTGCAAAACAAGTCTTTCTATGTTTAACTCATTTCGGCAAATATGGTTCACACTCACCAGCCACTATGACAATGGCTTCAAACCTCAAAGTTGGAATATAAACCAAAAATAGTGGCTTCAAAGCATTAATGTGTGATGGATTCAATTTTAAAACAAACGCTACAATGTTGAGCAGTTGGAGATGCCAAAATTGTGTTTATGAATGGTTTCTTTGGAAAAAAGGGGGGGGGGGGGTGGGGAAAGAATTGGCCCATAGGTTAGCCCATTTAGCCCTAGATGAAAAGAAACTTGATTGAATAGCCCATAGTTCCTAAATGACAAGAAACTTAAAAAATATGAGCCAACTTTATTGAATTTTAAAAGATTAATTAGTTGAAAATATTTTATTATCTTCCCTTTCTTAAAAAGAAAACCTAAATAAAAATAATTTTAAAAAAATGTTCTCTTCTACTTTCTTTGCCTTCCATTATCCTTTATTCTAGCCTTAAGCTTATCTTTGAATAAAAGAAAAAGAAAGTAAAATAAAATTTTTATTTTTATTTTTATTTTTTTAATTTGAATCTAAATATATATTTCTTATTTTCTTCTCATTCATTCTCTTCAATATTTTATATTGTAAGAAAAATTAGGTTTAAATTTGAATAAAAGAAAATAACAAAATTAGAAAAAAAAAACTCCCCTTCTATTATTCTCCATCTAAACATAATCTAAAACAAAACATGTGAAAAATGAGATGGCAAAATAAAAAGTATTATTGTATGGTAGCAGCTACAAACATTTCCCTTGTCCCTTGAATCATAGAAGAAAGAACTAATTATATCCCAATATTCTAAGCAATACATCACCTTTTTTTTTCACTGAACTAAGCTTTTTTTTGTTTGTTTGTTTTACCATCTCTTTAATACCAACAGGACATTATCCACACTAATTAATATTAATATATCAAAGCATCTTTTGCACATAATACTTATATTGCATATATATGAAATTCATGAGGATTGGTCCCTATTTGCCAAATTAATCCATATCTAATACACGTTTGAACGAATGATGAAATAAATTCAAGACTTTATCTTCTCTAAAATGCTCGCAACTTGGGCAATTTGGGATCACGCAGTTTTGGGCTTTGGCCCATTTCAATACCCAAGGAAAAAAAAAAGGGAAATTGGGATCACGGATATAAGATCACGTTTGATATATTCATGATTTCAATACCAAAAATAAGGTCATGTTTGATATTCATGATTTATATAATGAAGAGCAAACCAATTTATCTAATGGAAACAAATTAAATGTACGCATATAGTTGAGTCCTAGCTACAAGGAGACTAATAACACGATCCAAGTTTATGCTAACCCAAACAAATTAATAAACTACTGGCCAAAAAAAAAAATTAATAACCTATGTTGCACGGGTGAGTAGACTCGAACGTGGACGGAATACGGCAAAATTGTTTAAATATATATACAAGATAGGGGTATTTATAATACATATTATATAAATAAATGTCTTATATAATGATAATTTCTGTAAAAGAAAAAGTTGATGATGAATCTTTCACCAGACACGACGTAGAGGGAAATTACATTACTTATATATGCTTTAGCGGGAATGTTGTTCAAATTAATGTGAAATTATTACCCCATGCTCGTTCATATATTCCCCTTTGCATATTAAGCGCAATTCAAATATTCTATCATTTTTTGGTCAACCTGTTAACTTACTCCTCCATATCTCATACAAGAATCATAATTAGGAATTGGCTCTATAAGCGATTTTCACCAATAATTTTTCATGGATTTATTTGTACTGTGCTTTTATCGGCAGGAAAGACTTAAGATAAAATAAATCTTTTTTTCTCGACAAATGCTGATATTATTGATGGTTTTGGATATTTGATCAATGGCTTCCCTTGCACACTAATAATTAAATGTAATTCAAGTTTTTTAATATAACGTCAAAACTCGTGACTTTATCAAAAGAGAAATTTGATTTTCAATTTTAAAAGATTTAAAATTTTGTAAGCACATTAACAAATAACAATCTACTCGATATTATATATATATATATATAAACAATCTAATAAATATTTATGTAAATTAATCTTTTTGTTAAGAAAAAGAGAGTATTCAAGAATATTAAAAAAAATACCAATACTCGCAGAGTTAGAACTTTAAAACTAATGGGCGTAATATATGTATGGGAGTGAGTTTAAAATTTCAAACAATATAAAGACATATATTATATATCAAAAATTAATATTATTTACATAAAATTTTATAAAATTTGAATGGCCCGATATCTACCTATCTCTCCACTATGAGGTTTCGCCATACGTATCTAGACAAAGATAACCTAGTTGTTGGCCAAAAAAAAAAAAAAAAGAAGAAGACATGGATAACCTGTCAACTAATTAACATGATACGATATATGCCACGATAACAGTGATATCATCAATCTTGCCTCCTGCATGAACCTTTCCAGCCATCCGAGCCGCTTCCGAAAAGGGGCTTCTTCTCCATCTGTCCACGGAATTATGCAAAGCCACTCGCGCTATCACCCGAGCCAGCTCTTCTGGTCCCACACCACCCATGAAGTACCCTACGATACTTTCAATCTCTTCGGAAAACAGATTATCAAATACCCCATCCGTCCCAAACACCAGTATATCCCCATCCTCCACACCAATCCTAAACTCCATAGCCGACTCCGGCGTATCGTTACTATCCCCCAACTGGTACGGCTTGTTGAACCGGTGTTGCTGCACTGGCGATCGAACTATTAACTTCCTGTTTCTAAAAATCATGAACCCGCTATCTCCCACGTTTACTGCGTGCAATATGTGGTAGTTAATATAATTATGGGTGCTTTTCTTTACCGTGGCGATGCACGCCGTGGATGAGCCTCGGACCTTTGTTTTGTGGAAGGCCTCGTTGAGGACGGTTCTTGGGTCGACGGAGCCATTGGGTTGGTGAAGGACGGAAGACATAGCGTTTTGCATCAGTTGTCGAGCGTATTCGCCTGCATTTATGCCTTTAGTAGCCCAGCCTCCCACCCCATCGGCTATGCCTAGGGATTTTTGCTTGGAGCAGATGAAGAAGGCGTCGTCGCCTGGAGGGTTGTTTGGGTTTAGCTTGGGTTGGTAGATTCCTGCGGCAACCATGGTCAAGTTTGTTTCAGAAGATTTGGGAGGAGACTGAAGAGGCTCCGTGGGTTTGTTCTCTTCAGGTGTCTCCATGAGTAAAGAGTTTCGATAATGAGAAAAAAGAGGTCATGGCCTGATGGGAGAAGTGAGATAGGCTCTCTTTTATAATTTGAGCTGGACTGGATCTCGAATTTGGAGGCTGAAGTGAAAACTACGCTAACTTCATTAATAAACCGTAGGTCAGTGGTGTGTGTGTGTGTATATAATTTGTAAAAGTATCTTTTTTTTCATAATGAAAACATCTTATTATATATATAATTATATATAATTCCCAATGAAAACATCTTTCACGTACATTTATTTTCGTAAAGTAAACAGATTATTAACTACACTAATATTAGTTTGTAAAAGTATCTTTTGCAATAACTTATACACCACACATGAAATTCTGGACTGATCCAATCAAATAACTGTCGTATTTGATTTGGACTGATCCAAATCAAAACGGTCTGATTAAATAAGACAGGTTTCCTCTTTCCTTGTAGGATATCAACGGTATTAAATTAATTAATTAAATAACGGTCTTATTTAATTTTCTTTTTTATATGTCAAACTTTTTGGGAGATTTATAGTACTTGAGTTCGATTAAAACAAGGAGTGTACCTATGAGAAAAAACAGCGTAGATCTATTTAGCTATATTATTATTATTATTAGATCCACTATCTAGTTATATTATCAAATTAATTATTGTAATATAAGGTGAGGTTCTTGCAAAGTTTAACATGGTTCTTTATTTCTTTTATCCCATAAACTAAGGTCCCTGGCACGCATGGTAATTCTTTCTCTCTCTCTAATTACAACAACAATTATCGGAAAACTAAAATTTTCCAAACTAAAGGTGCCCTTAAGAGAATGATGATTTCGTTTTTAAAATTGTTATCAAGCTATATATAACTCGTACGCAGTTTCATTCTCATATATATATATATATATATATATATATATTAACGAAACATGTGCCTAAGGAAATGTATTATTTTCTACCAAAATGTGTTCAACTTTGCAAATTTTTCTGAGAAATTATTTCCGAATGAAAACATCTTTCACGTACATTTATTTTCGTAAAGTAAACAGATTATTAACCACACTAATATTAATTTGTAAAAGTACCTTTTGCTTAAACTTATATATTGCATATGAAATTCTGGACTGAGATCTAAATCAAAACTACTAATTAATCCATAAATAATATATGTTTGAACAAATGAAGAAATAAATTTAATTAAGAGTTATTGATAGAAAATTAAGTTTTTGATTATGCAAATCAAACCTTAATTTATTAATTTTTAATTATGCTAATCAAACTTTAGTTCTACATAAATCATGATACCACTTAAGGAAAAAAACCTTGAAATGGCAAAAAGTTATCTTGTTTCACCAAAAAAAAAAAAAAAACTCATATTCAAGAAACTTTAATTTGTAATTCTCACAATCAAATAGTATAAGATTACATATGCCAATGCATTAGACAATAATACTAGAAGGAATGTAGTGAAGAATAATTTCCTTAATCTATAATGAAAGCAAAATTCGGAGTTAAGAACTTCTAAACCTGAATACTTATAGACCTATTAATCCCTATTGAGATATTATTAGGCTTTTATAAATAAAAGGCTTATACCTTGAAGAATGATATTTTTGTAAGTCCATTTAATTAAACACTTTATTAGAACACATAATTAAACTCCTTTAAAATAAGATATAGTTGATCCATATACAATTTAATAAGTAAAACCATTTAATAGAAAATTACTTACATTTATGCCTTCTCTATCAAACTTGAACTGGTATCAGACGTATATAAGAGTTCAAAAAAATTGATATTCATATAAATAATTAGGAGCAATCCAATCAATATCCATGATGTATTGTGTCCTAATAAAATGATCCTAGTTAACGTTAACCCAAAGAAATTTATTAAAACCTATTGAACTAATTACATGATACGATGTGCGCCACCAGAACCGTGATATCATCAATCTTGCCTCCTCTATGCTTGACCCCAGCCATCTGAGCCGCTTCTTCAAAGGGACTTGTACTCTTTCTGTCCCTGGAATTGTACAAAGCAACTTTTGCTAATATCATAGCCAACTCTCTGGATTCCCCTCTTCCTTCTTCAATCTCCTGCTTTATAACTTGCTCCATCTCACTAGCATACATATTATCAAATAGCCCATCCGTCCCAAACACCACTACATCCCCAGCCTCCACATCAACCTGGAACTCCATTGCAGACTCCGGCTTATCACTAATCTCACTATTCCCAAGCTGACACGGTTTGTTGAAGCGATGTTGCTGCGTGGGCGATTGGTAGATGAACCTCTTGTTTCTGAAAAGCATGAACCCGCTATCTCCCACGTTCACCGCGTGCAACCAATGGTTCTTTAGTGTGGCGATACATGCGGTCGACGAACCTTGAGCCTTTGTGTTTAAGAAAGCCTCGTTTAAGGCGATTCTTGGATTGATGGAGCCTTTGGGTTGACAAAGAACCGAAAACGCAGTGTTTTCCATGAGGTCACGAGCGTACTGCCCGGCATCTACGCCTTGACGAGCCCAGCCGCCGACCCCGTCGGCAACACCGAGGGTTTGGTGCTGGCCGGAGCAGATGAAGTGAGCATCTTCGCCTTGGGGTTTCTCTGGGTTGAACTTTGGGATGTAGAATCCTGATGCGATCATCTTCAAGGTTGGTTTGTTCTCGTGATCCCCCACAGGTATGTCAACACGCCGCCTCTTGAAGATCATGCTATCTGGATTTTGACGAGAAGTATCGAAGGTATTCAAAGAGTTGGAAATGAAGAAAATGGAAGTGAAGGGAGACTTAAATATCAAGTAGTGAGTACGCGCTAGCTGTTATAACTGCCTGTCTATCACAAATTTCCTTGATAAAGTTCAGTTCAGTTTATTGATTTAGCTTTATTATTATTATTATTAAATCCTGTAGGATAAAAAAGTGTAAAATAAAAAATTCTTAATTAAAAAATTATTAGTTACAGTGAAACTATAATACCTACTCGATTGTGTTTGCGTTACATAAGTTCCCACTTGGATCGTAGTTATCTAATAATATTATCAAATTAAGTATCGATATAGGCTAAGGTTATTGTAAAGTTTATCAAGATTCTTTATTCCTTTTATCTCATATACTCGGGTCTGTGGCATGCATGGTAATTTGATCTCTCTCTTTTTAAAATTAATAGTAGATGATACGGGCAACGCACGTGTTATTATTATTATGTTTACATTGTGCATTTGGATAAAAAGAAATTTTATTTCTTATAATTGATTGTAAAGAAATGATATATGACTACCTTTCTAAAAAAAATTAAATTTAACATAGAAATAAATTCACTATAGGATTAAAATTGAATTTTTGAGTAACATGTAATCGTTATGCATGTCGATAGATATACACATGGATCACATCGCCAAATAATAATAATAATAATAATAATAATAATTATTATTATTATTATTATTATCCAGTATCTGGTTGTATTGTTAAATTAATCATCTGTAAGATGAGGTGCTTGCAAAGTTTATCATCATTCTTTATTTCTTTTATCCCATAATTAACTAGTGTAAAAATTGTTCGTATTAACAATAAAATTAAGCCAAAAATGCATAGAACCTCATAAATTTTAAGTCATGTACATATACTTTTTTAATAGATTCATTAATCATAGAAGTTATTTATACAAAATTAAAAATTTTGAGGGCGTTTATTGAGTTTTAAAAGTCAAAAAGATATTACATATAATCTTTAAGTTTAGAAAGTTTTGTATATTTATTTGAGACATAAATTATAAGAAAGTCTGATAGTATGCAATACCCAAACTTGGGAAGTAATTTGTTTTTATTAAAAAAAATGAAGATTCGAAAGGTTTAAGAGGATTACATACGAAGTCTTGGCTGTGCTCAATTTGATTTTTTTAAAGCTTAAAGATAATAACTAGTTTAATAAAGTAAATTATGATTGTGTTTATGATTTAGGGTTTAAAATTTTATGATTGTGTGGATATGAAGGAGTAATTCCAAGCCCATATATTTAAAGTCATTAAAATTTATATAAATAAAAATTCACATTACACATTAAATTAACAATTAAAAAAAGTGCTAAGTGTGATTAATAAATATTAAGTAATATTTATATTTAAAATGCACACTTTAACATTGTACAACCAAGAGTCTTTCCTTGGCCTCCAATATTATAATTTCGATTTCAAAATTGTTATCAAGCTATAAATCGTTCACATTTTCATTCGCATATAAATATATTTTTCTGAACCAAATATTATATTCTGTGAAATGCACGTGTTTAACTTTGTGCAAATTTTCTAAAGAAAAAAGTAATTACCAGAAATTAATTATTTCCCAATGAAAATTAATATCTTTCACATACATTTCAAGTTAAATATGGTCGTAAAGCAAACATACTATAAACTACACTAATAGTAATCCATATATAATATATGTTTGAACAAATGAAGAAATAAACTTAAGACTATGCCTTCTCTAAAATGCTCTCCAGACTTGAACTAAACTGCTATCACATATATAAGAGAAAAAAAAATTGAAATTCGTATATATAATTAAGAACAATCAAATTACTATCCATGATGCAAAGTTGGGTCCTAATAAAATGATCCTATTAAATTAATTTCATGATACGCGTGCCACCAAAACTGTGATATCATCAATCTCGCCTCCCCTAAAAGAGTGTTATACGCTTCCTAATTGTTTATTAATGAAAATTTGAGCATTAAAATTTTGGGTTATATATCAAATAATAACTAACTTCATTCATCTAATATTTATAAGTTACATAATTACAAATGAGACCATCATAATATTCAACTACTAGAATATAAAAGTACAATTAGTTATTAAAGTGGATCATCAAATATATATCAGTGTGTTATAATTATTATTTTAAATATTTTAAAATAACTACAATTTAGTTGTCCTAGCTTATTACGTGTTTATCGCTTATTTTGTTATTTGGTTTATTATTTTAGTTTCGAAATTTGATTTATGCTTTCATTTCATATCATGGTTCAAACTTTAAAAATCGGTTGGGTTTTATTAATCTTTTTGAAATAGGAAAAAGTTAGCTTTAGAACTGAAGTCCTTATCTAAATATATCACTAAGTATAGTAAAAATTTATATTTTCAATAAAAACACAATTTAATTTCAAAAATTAGTGATAGTTCAACTGCTATGTGTATAGAAAATTCTTTCTTTTCTTTTCTTTTAATTCTTCTGTTTATGACATATAAAAATAGCAAATACAACACAATGGTCAAATATAAATATAAAAGCATTCATGTAAAAATTAACAGCTTTAAACTGAGTTTAACAATGTTGATGCATGTGCCACCAGTACTGAATAGAATTCAACGTTAAATTACATACCAAACAGTTCAGAGGTTTAAAAATACGCTCACATAGTACAGTAACATAGTTTAATTAACATGGTACTATGTGCGCCACAAGAACAGTGATATCATCAATCTTGCCTCCTACGTGATCCTTCCCTGCCTCGCGAGCCGCTTCCGCATATGGGCTTCTTCCGCATCTGTTCTTGGAATTACACAGAGCCACTTCGGCTATAATCCAAGCCAGCTCTTCTGGCTCCACTCCCTCGCCATCAATATTCAACTCTATATACCTCTCAATCTCCCTAGGATACACATTATCAAATAGCCCATCTGTCCCAAACACCACTATATCCCCAGCCATCGCATCCACCCCAAACTCCACAGCTTTCTCTGGCTTATCGCTCTTCTTACTATTCCCCAGTTGATACGGCTTGTTGAACCGATGCTGCTGCGTCGGCGATTGGAACAATAACCGCTTGTTTCTAAATAGCATGAACCCGCTACCTCCGACGTTCACCGCGTGCAAGGAGTGCTTGTTATGGTTATGCTTTAGCGTGGCGATACACGCCGCGGATGAACCTCTGGTTTTTGTGTTGTGGAAGGCCTCGTTGAGTACGGTTCTTGGATTGACGGAGCCTTGGGGTTGGTGAAGCACGGAACACGCTGCGTTTAGCATGAGATCTCGAGCATATTTGCCTGCATCGATGCCTCTTCTGGCCCAACCTCCGACGCCGTCAGCGACGCCGAGGGTTTGTTGGTGGTCGCAGATAAAGTGGGAGTCATCGCCTTGGGGTTTGTGGGGATTCGGCTTTGGGTAGTAAGTTGCTGCGACTAGCATCTTCAAGTTTGGTTGATGAGGAGGAGAAGGAGATTGAAGTTCAAGAAACCCTGCAGGTATGGCTGGTTTCTTGGCCGGCGGGAGGCTTTTTTGGACTCCTACACGACGCCTCTTAATGATCGTTCTTGAATATTGGTCGATAGAAGGGTATAGACAATAGATAACGACCGATATAAAGGGAATAAATAAAGTGGAGGTGAAGCGAGAGAGATGATGAAATATAGCTTTCTTGCTTCACCGAGCTATGAAAATGTTTTTCCGCTTAGTGTCTCTGGGTTATGGTGTGAGAGGTTTTTATGTTTTGTTATAAAACTTCTATAGAATTTTGAGAAAAAGTGATATAAAGAATGAAAAATTTTCGGAAAGAGATTGAGTTTTAGTTTTTGTAAATTCAAAGAATTGCGTTATGCCTTGCGTCGATGTTTCAATATAAATAATGATATAATTAAACGGGTATTGCCGATACATGCTTATCCAGTTTCTTGGTTAAACACGCGGTAATATTAAGGCTCATACTCCATCCCCGTAGCCAGCTCTCGCTAGGGATTTTGTGGGCTAGGGTTGTGTCAAAAGTAAAATGAATCTGATTATATTTTAAAAATTTAACCCAGATTTGATGGATATTTCATTTAGTTCTTTATGTCCAATTGAGTTGGTTTATTTGGTCTGAAAATTTCCAAACCCAACTCGAGTACATAATAAAAGTACATACTCCGTCGACGCTAGTTAACAATATATTGAAGCAATAATTTCCTATAATTAATGTATTATATATAGAAGCTAAAATATTTTGTCCCTTACCATAGAATTCAACTCAATAAAAAAAGTTAATTCCATTTTAAATTGCAGTTTAACAAGATATCAACTTATTCAGTAAACTCTTTTTTGAAATATTATTTATTGAAACTATATACTTAAGCTTTATTTCCGATCGATAGAATTAATACTTAAACTATATATCTAGTTAATGGAAAATAAAATTTAAAAATAAAAAAACATTTTTTAATACAATAATGTTAAAATATTTCTTTGAATAATATTAAAATACTATAAACACTTGAAATAAATTAATTGAACCTCATCTACACCTGACTAATTTAAATTGATCATAACATAAGACAATTTTGGCTTAAATATATTTTTAATCCTTCTATAGTTTTATAAAAATTTGTATTTAGTTTCCCTAGGTTAAAAACAGATAATGTTATATACTTCCTTATGTGTAAAGTGATCCGACTTTTCTCCTATATATGAAACATAAATGATCCATAACGTAATGTTAAATTTAAAAATTTGTTGACTAAGATATTACATATAATCTTAAGGTAGTTTTAAAGTGAATAAATTATTAAATTATCAATTAATTTTGGGTGAAAATATGAGAGGAGCAAAATTTGATCATTAGGAGGGTAACATGCTTGTTTTTCAATTAAAAAGACAAATTATAAAATTTTTATAAAACTAGAGAATAAAAAATGTATTTAAGCCTGAAATTTAGAAATAATTAGATTAAATTTCAAGGGGAGGAAATGTAAGAGCCTTTCATATAGAAGAAAATGACATAACGGAGAGAGGCCCAATAAATGCTTTTGGATACGAAAGAATCTTAGACTCCATTTAAGAGTGGGGCTTCCCGTAACTGGGAGACGGTTAGAGAAGTGCCCGCCGCGAGAGAGAGAGAGAGAGAGAAGGAAAGAGCAAAAGCGTTTCAGTTTGCACCAAGAAAGCGAGAGAAAATGGCGGTGGAAGAAACAGCAAAGCCTACCGTTACCGACGATCAAATCAGTGAGAGGGTACGTGACGGCGACGAGAATGTGGATGAGCAGGAAGAGGTCGTTCGAGATGATGATGCCACATCTTCCAAGCTACCAACGGGGATCGTACGGCAGCCTCATCCGCTTGAGAATTCATGGACCTTCTGGTTCGATAACCCCTCTGCCAAGTCCAAGCAAGCCGCCTGGGGCAGCTCGATCCGACCCGTTTATACCTTTGCAACTGTTGAGGAGTTTTGGAGGTTTGTTTTCCTTTTACTTTTTCATTTTTATTTCTTTATTTATGGATTCTTTTTGTTTGGATGCTGGGAAAATTGATCGAAAGAAATACCTAGAATTATGGCGTAATTCGTAGAGTTGAGTTTCTACATCAGTTTAAAAAAAAAATTGCCCCTACCTAACATTTTTTTTTTCTTATTAATATGGATTAAACTGTATTCCTTGTCCTCTTCGTTGGATGAATTTTTTTCATAATTTGCCCCTGCCTATTACAATTTTTTATTTTGTATGTATATGTTAAAGGAAGAAGGGATAGTGACTCTTCTTTCACCTGTATTCTGACATTCCCTTTGTCCTATCGTGTCGACACTCTGGTATCTTGTATTTTAGATGATGCATACCTGCCCTTTTTTCTTTTAATAAAAGGTTAATTCAAGGCTGACATTTCAGCAACATATCTGCTTAGAATATGATGCACATAAAATAAAAAATTGAGTAAAAATGTTTTTATGATGGGTTATCACTCATCAGACATGATTTCATACATTATGACATTTAGTAACCTGGGCTATTGTTTAGTATGATTTCCAGCCTCAAAACTACATGTTTTGTCGTCAATTACGTGGAACCAAATCTAATTTTCTGATCTTCATTACTTTTGCTACTTGGATGTTGCTAGAAATTTCATTGTAGTATATTTTCAAACCCAAGTAAAACGTTCTTTTGCTTGGACTGGCTGATAATTTCCTGGAAAATATCTTCATTCAGCATATACAACAACATACATCATCCAAGCAAGTTGGCCGTGGGAGCAGACTTCCATTGTTTTAAATACAAAATTGAGCCAAAGTGGGAGGACCCTGTTTGTGCTAATGGGGGAAAATGGACTGTTACCTTATCTAGGGGAAAATCTGATACATGTTGGTTGTATACGGTATGCTCTGGAATCTCTATTTTTTTAACATTAACATTAAGCGCACTGAATCCACAGGATGCTATGTGATATGCTAACATTTTGTATTTTGTTACCTATAGTTGCTGGCAATGATTGGAGAACAATTTGACCACGGAGAAGAAATTTGTGGGGCAGTCGTAAATGTCAGAAATAGACAGGAAAAAATTGCTATTTGGACTAAAAATGCTTCAAATGAAGCAGCTCAGGTAACAACATTTTTAAATTTTTTCTGTTCGGGGAGAAGAGGCCAGGGGAGTTGAAGTACAGGAATTTTTTGGGGGTTAAAAATGTTTATGTGATTAGGTAACTAGCTGTTAAACTGTAATTATAACTTGCAGATTGTATCATCATTGTTATATAGTTTTTAGGAGGAAGAAGAAAAAGTTACCAAATGAGTTACAATTCTTGTTTAATTTGTTATGATATTTATCGGAAAAGTGTACTAAACAATTAACTATATAGCTCTTATGGAAGCACCATGAGGAGTGCAAAACAAAGGTTTAAATGCATTTGAGTAATTTTCCAATAAAAAGTTATCATTTTTTGCTCATATTTGTAATTAATATTCCCATGAAAATTGGGCCATATGGAGCTTTAAGCTGTTTCACAAAATTTAATCTCTTAATTTTATTTTATTTTTCTAATTTCCCCTAGTTGCTGTCTGTCTCTTCCACTTAATCCCCCAAAACTGGTAGGAAGAATTGTCACTGCAGTATGCTTGAAACTTTCTATCCTATGATTGGTTGAAGTGCCCTATTTGAAAGATGGTTGGTCTTGGAGATAAAAGATGCTGCCAAGTAAACAGCAGCTCTGTCCCTGAGAAACTCAAATAGTGTTGTCTTCTGGCTGTATGATGTTTTCTTCCTTAATTGCTTAGAAAAAGTGTTTAGATTTTAATTTGGTTTGAACCTAAATATGGTGAAAGTTGAGGCAGCTGGGGAAAAGACTGGGAAACAATGCGTCCGAGCTGAAACTAAGGAGCCAATAGATGAAGGGTTGAGCAAATAGCAATGTCACATGATAAATTCATGAGTAGATAGCACTCCCCCCAAAAAAAAAAAGTATGAGGGAGGTTTGTGTTACTTCAGAGGAAGAAATGTATAATTTTACTATGCCTCGAGAATATTCTAAATATTTTATTCTTAGAATTGCCTAGCTGGCGTTATGTTATCATCCTAATGGGAAATAGTATGCTATAGACGAATAAAAACTCCCATGATATTTTATTTTTGGGTTCTATGTATGTGCATGTGTCAGTGTTTTGTGCCGATTCTTCTTGCTAGTTCATGAATGCCTGCATTAAAATCTCTCATTGCAGATGAGCATTGGAAAACAGTGGAAGGACTTTCTTGATTACAATGACCACATTGGCTTCATATTCCATGTAAGTAAGACTGTTGATAATTGTTCTACTCTTATCAGAAGCTAACCGGTTAGTTTTTTATTTATTGGTTGCTATTTCTCCAGGAGGATGCCAAGAAGCATGACAGAGCTGCTAAAAATAGATATGTCATATGAACACTACACCGTTTCCCTTGGCAAGTTTAGGATATGCCTCCAACCTATAGCTGAATCTTAAGCTTCTTCCTCTCCACCCCCACCCCCTCTTCTTTTTCTTTCTCTTTTAGCTAGAAAGGTACTTCCGGTTTTGCTTCCAGAGATTTGGTGCCATTTAAAAGGCGTTCCTTCACTGATACAATGGTTTAGATTAGCCAATGGCATCTATACTCGATGCTTATCTGGAGAATACTGCGATTTTTGCCCATGGGTAAACTCTTGATGCTTTCTCTTTTTCCCTTTTTTTGGGGCCACCGTTGATAAAATAGGCTTGTTCGGAAAATGAATATAATGGTTTTTCACTACATGAATATGTCCGACGACAAGCTGTGCAAAGGGATTTGGATCCTCTCATGTTGAATCCCCTCATGTTGGGGATCCATTCCCTTCAAAAAGTTAAAATTAAAATTAAATTAAAAAAGAAAGTTCAAATTGTAAGAGACATGACACAAAATAAAGAATGCCAACACAAAAGGATCCATTTCCTGTGCACAGCCTGCCAGATACCGCATTTATGGTTTAAGTATGATTTCATAGTACCGACTAACAAGTGTATTAAGAGTGGGTGCCGTTGATGAATTCTAGAGAGCTGTTATAGAGACACCAAATGTACCCATTAGATTAAAATATCATTTGCACGTTTTAGCATTTGTTTCTTATCCTTTCAAACTCCGCTTGGAGCAAATACTCGGTCGTTTTTGGCGCCATCATAGCCAGTCTTGCAACTGCTTAAAATTAAATTCAATGTCTACTCCACTTCGGCAAATTAAAATTTCAAGCAGGCCTGATGTTGAAGGTTAAGATACAAACAGCTTAGAACAGAGTTAATTTCAATTCGGAAAAAAACCACAATCTCAGTTGCTACCTGGGTCAAATAAGCATTAATATATCAAGCATTAAATGTATAATCACTTCCAGAGGTAGCCGATAGCCTGACGCTGATGAGCAGAGGAGGCAACAGGGTTTATTATTGGGTTAATTAAGATCAGATTTTTTTAAAAACATACAATACTTATTTCCAATAAAAAATATAAGAAATATCAATCATGAATCTCGATTGAAATCTAATCTCAGGACTATGAAATTACCAAAGTCCAATCACTTCTCTTACTTGGAATTTGATCGAGCACTCCCACGGGAAATGATCTTTCACTAATAGGTCAGATATGAGACAACCGAGGCCACGATAAAATATGGACACTTGTTTCCTTTTCTCTTTATGACATCTAACTGTTTTAAGTAACAAGTTTCAGTTTTGAGGTAGAAAATTGCATTTACAATCATAGTCTGTTCCCCTGTCAAAAAAAAGTATAAACAAGTAAAGCAGGAAGAACAGTACCAAGGTGTATCAAGATAAAATTTGCCCTTCTTCCCAACTTCCATTCAGAACCTCATCATCATCTTCTGCCTTAAACTCATCCTTTATAAATAAACCGAGCCGCTCCAATGGGTATTCAAGCTGAGATTTTTCCAGTTTCTTCATTGCAACTGCTGAGCCATCATTACCGCTCAGGAATTGATAAGATAAGGTACACCCACTGAGCATTTCAAGCTCTTTCAGAATCTCCAAGTTATGCTCTATATCAACAGTTCTTTCCACCTACACGAGGACATCAGAGTGAAACTTTTTTTTTTTTTGGGTTCTAAGATAAAATATAGAATATTTGTTACAGTAATATACAAGCACGAAACCTTTTGAATTGCAATTCGGGCAGCTTCTCTTTCTTTCTCCCTCTGTTGCTTCAACTCTTCCTCAGCCCTCACCTTTGCAGCAGCTTCAGCAGCTTTGATTTGGGCTTCAATCCTAGCTCTCTCTGTTATGCACAGTGCAGCATATTAAGAACGAAGATATCATAAATTATAACAATTTGCATCAACCAAGCAAGAAATTCTACTTGAACTAATCTCTCAACAAAATTCAAGTCTAATGAAGTAAATAACTGAGCAATACAAAAAAATTAAGTCAATTGAAGAAAATTAAAAAAAAATATATAGTAAACATTTCCTCTTCAAACCCAGCAGTTAAATGCAAAGGAAAGTGCTGCAGCTAGCATCACTTAAACAAATTTCTATGCCAATCAGTGCTAGATTTGACTAACTGGTAGGTTGAACTTGAATGCACATTCTAGTTGGCGTTTTTACTTTTGATGGATAAGATTACGAAGCTAAATGCCTTACTACCCACTCACAAGCGTGACAAGTAACAACCCAATCATAATCTACTTAAAATACCCGAATATAAAGTTGTGCCTCTTGTGAGTATAATTGGGAATCCACAGAAAGTCTATTTTTGCTCAACTACTACCTATACAAAACCTACCCCAAAACAAATAGAAATAAATAAAGGTTACACAATACATGGCATACAAATATATTATATTATATTATATTATATTATATTATATTCACCTTCACGTTGCATTCTTTCCAGTCTCTCCTTTTCCTGCTGCATTTTCACATGATCAGCTTTGTCTCCCTAAACAAGAAAGGAAAAGGAATTAAGATAACACACCAAATTCTACCCTTTATTTAAGGCAAGAGGAGATAGTCCTGCTTTCCAAAACATGCTTGACAGAAGCCTTACATGGTCAAGAAGTGTCTTTTGTTGTGCTTTCAGGATGGTATCTGCGAAGCGGCACTTTAAAATTGCAGCTCGAAGGGCCTTTTTGGGTGACAGTTGTGCATCAATAACAGGATTGCTCAGTCCTGAAGCATAATAGACAAAAACAAGTGGCAATTAATACCATGCAATCTGCTAGACAAAAGCAACAATTCAATGAGGCATCAAAGGAAGAGAAGCTAACCTTCTCCAGGGGAAGCATCCACAGTAGGACTTGTAAGCAGAGAGCTAGGACACAGACGTTCACTATCCAGAGCACATACAGCCCCTTTGCATAATGTCAACATCATGCATATACTTAAATCAACAAGACAGTAACACCTAGTACATGACATATCACAAATCATAAAATCTTCTCACCATCAGAGTCAGGATCAGACTTCCTCTGCGAAGGTGTACCTTTTGCTAGGCAATTCTGGAATTTGATACAAAAATTTTTAGATTTAAATGAGGAACAGATTTCTTATAGCTGCAGTTAGGTTCACTTGTATTTTGTACATTAATTTTATTATCTATACCAGTTCCAAAGCTTCAGCACCATGCAGATCCCTTCCTTCAGATCCTTCAAAAGATTTGAGTAAACCAATGTCAACATATAGAAGTCAATTAGGTGACAAAATAGCATAATCAAAGAGAAGCTGCCACAAGATTGTCAAACTACCTGATGACACACATGTTGAATCACTAGGAATGACACAATGGCATGGAATGTCACCAGAAATACTACACTTGTTTGTGACAGGATCCAATGAAGGACAGGCCTTTGCAGAGATAGAAGGACGTCCTCCATCACTGTTATCTTTGCTGCCTGTAAAACACACAGCTATTAGGTCCCATACAGAACCATAAATTCACGCCTTACTCTTTTGATGCCTTGTACCTTTGTGTAAGTTTTTTACAATCAATTTGCAGGGAATATGTGATGATTTAGAAACCTCCACCTACAAGAAAAGCAATTCAAGTTTTTTAGAAAAATATTTCTCAACAAACAAATAGGAAATAAATAATGCATGCAACCACAATGTAACCACAGAGAACAGAGTTGGTAGAAAATATCGATTTTATTGCATCCATGCTTACAAATGCCTTGAATTTTTGCATATTCAGTATTTTAAGCTTGAAGAAAACAACACTTACTTTATCATCCCTTGCAGCCAATGAATTATTCCTCTGAATGCCTCTCTGTTCAGATAATTGCACCTTTCTTGGCAAGATATCCTTTTGCACGGGAGGCACCACAATACAACTTTTTCTCACAGTTTCTGTAGTTGTTCCAGCCATACATTTTCCATGATCATTGTCACACTTCCATTTTTTATCCAAGTCTTTCCATCTTCTCTCAAAGGATCTGTTGAGTTCCTTTGCCATTAGATGAACATCATTACCAGGAGGATTATATGTCATGGCATTTGAAAAGGTGAGTCTAACATCAGCTGCAAACTCCTCAATGCCAGAGTACATATTTTTCTCCAGCTTGCTTTTTATCGTGCCTAAATCCATGGGTTCAGATATAATTGAAAAATAATCTGGAATGTTCAATGCTACAGGATCCACCGGCTTACTAAAAACCCAGCTATATGGATGAGATGTTAGACTCTTCAGAATGGTAGCACACTGTTGAGAAGCTTTCCGGTCCATCTTCTGTCTCTTCTCCTTTTGGCTCTCATAACTCCCTGGTGGTCCTCGCTTGTTTGAACCTGGTACAGAGGACTTGTCCTTTAAATTACAGATCCCAGTGTCATCAATGTGGACCACTTTCTGTCCAAACTCACAATTTGTCCCAGGATTAACTTCAATCCTTTTGGTGGAGAACTTAATCTTCAACTTTCTATTCGGAGCTATAGTTTCTGTAGCAATCATAGTGATGAACTAATACAAGTTGGACGAGAGCACAGTCTAAATTTCCAAGTTGTCAAACACCAAAGGACTTCTATCCGTTTTAGGCAATAGCATCCAGCAAGCGAAGCTATTATATGGGATCACAGCTCACTCAGATTGCCCAAATCCAAATATTGATCAAACAGAAAGAAGACAGCAGGAACCTCTACCAAAAAAGAACCCAAAAAAAAAATTTACTGGTCAGTCTCACTACAACTAGCTAAAATGGTAAAAATAAAAGAAAAAAATAGCTAAAAACTTCCTACGTGAATAAATTACAATAAAGGTACAAGTTCAAATGCGCAGAAACATATATATATCCAGTTCACTAAATCAACAGTGCAAACAAAAAATTCGTATGGATACCGATTAGAAAGAAAAAAATCAGCCCGTTTCCCAATATGTAGTAAAAGAAAATAACCCAACTGATATGTTCGACCCAGGGGATTACATAAGAAAAACAGATCAAAGCATATTCTCAAATCGTCAGTTTTGCTCAATTCAGCAATCAAAGCCGAGAAATAGCAAAAAGACCCAAAATTCAAATCCTCCCCGTTACCACTTTTCTCAGCAACCTAAACAATCAAATAATTTAAGCAAAAAACATAGAAATCACACGCCTGCATATATATTAGGGCTGGAAAAGCACCCTACCTCAATGGCACCGGAAAACACCGAACCCCCAGATCGATCAGGAAGAAAATCGAAACATCGAGAGAGAGAGAGGGCTAGACAGCCCCCCCTCGCAGACGGGCGGAAGAGCAGGCCTGGAGAAGCTCGGGTTTAGAAGCAGCGTTACTGAGAGATTTAGGGTTTTTCCTGTCGACGCGTAACTTTTTCTTACTCGAGAAGTTGGGCTTTAGTTTTATTTATTTAATTTAAAAAAAAAAGCATTGGGATCTTAGCCAAGGCGGCGCGAATTCCTGAATTACCTTTTTACCCCTACAAATCATTTTTCCTGCGGCGGTGAATTAGGACAGAATTTTATATGCTAAATTAGATTAATTAAATTTAGCATTTCATTGTTAAAATTATAATCACTCTCTTTCTCTCTATCTATATAAATATATGTATATTACTATTTATAACCTATTTTTGATGTGATATTTTTTAACAAATTTTCTTTTCTTTTTTAAATTTTCAACACAATGTGTGTGTGTATATATATATATATATATATATAACTTATAAGAAATTAATAGTCTGAGCTGCATGTATATCAATTTTGTTTTTAAGTTTTTAACTTTATTTTTTTAAAAAAATTGAGTAATTGACATGAGTTTTTGTATAACTGCAAGGTTCCTATTTTACATAATATTTTAAATTATCAATTATCAATCTAATAATTCATTTTAATTTTATTAGCCACTTACCTTATGTGAACAATGCAGACTCACATTTGGCTAGTTAAAATATATTTAATTAAAAATAAAAGTAGCATTATTATTCAACAAATAGTAACTTAGCGTCAAATAAATTTAAGTTTATGTAATAAAATTTTTATAATAAATTGTGGAAAATTAAATTAAATTATAATAATTGTAGGAAAAGAATTGTTAAGCTCCATAAGCCGTTCAATCTTATTAAAATTATAGAGCAAGGTTAATAAAATAATATCTCATTTTTCAAAAAAACTTTTTAACCCGATCCTAATCAACTCTAAAGCTTTATGGGCCACTCAACCTTAACCACATCAGCTAGCCCTAATAAGATTAGATTGAGCTAAGATATTTCAACACCTAATTATGTTTAAACAAACAAAAAAAAAGGTTGCCCAATCTAATCATAAAATATTTAGAGCCTTTAAGGATTATGATTGGGCTGGGCTAGTTAACCCTAATTGGCACCTCCAATTATTGGAGTCTTGAAGTCCTCATTATTTTGTTTGAATTTTGTACAACTATGTTACTTCCGAGGCACTTCGAGTTTTAAATACTAAATTTGATATTTAGATTATGTATTAACTATGATTACTTGATTGAAATGTTATTGTTAAAACTAGTAATGCCCTACGGTTAAACTATAAAGTTTAATATTATTTATAGCAAATTATAACATAAAATTGTTAGAATTGCATAACATCCCAAATTTATATGGAAGAAAAAACATATGGAAAAAAAAGTTGATGTATTTTAATTGTTTGAAACGTATGTCAGTAAAAAATAACTCAATAATAAAAAGCTTCTAAGTCATAAATTTTTTCTATTTGAATATAAATTCCTCTAGAGTTAGCAGATAGATTTTGGTGAGGAGATTCCATGAGATTAAAAAAAATGAACCCTTTAGTATGTAGAATGATAGAACAAAACAAACTTGCGTGAAATAGAGAAGTGGGATATTCAATAACAAATAAATATATGTCTAATGAAAAATGATCTGTTTTGACTGTATTTTCTGTAAACTCTTAACCTATAATTAATTTAAAAAACTTATATATAGTTCTTTATATTTTTATTATAAGATTCTTTAATTAAAATATAAATATAGTTCTCCAATAATATTTTAATTAGGAGAGTCACATATTTGTCATATTTTAATTCAAAAATTTAATAACAAAAATATAAAGAATTATACCTAATCCTAATTCAAATTAATAATACCAAAGTTTATTCAAATATATGATGGATGAAGACACAGGGCACTGCAATTCCATAATGCATTGGAGATTAATAACTTCCTTTCCTCAATAAACAATGCAAACCAAATTCTGAAAGAAATAATAATATAACAATATCTACATAAAAACTCACATGGCAATGTATGGATAATCAGTTACATAATATATAAATATAGTTAAGAATTAATGTATAAAAAAACAAATTACATGAATTTATCAAAGCTTTCAAGACAAGAGTGGTTCTTATACTATGAAGATTATAATTATTCAAATATATTTAATTTTTATTTTAAAATATTTTTTTAAACATATTAATTATATTATAAAGATTAATTATTAAAATACATTTCCAACTATAAGTTTAAACTTACTATTGAGGTAAACTCTTAACTTCATATAGAACTAATTATATATAATTTTATCTCCATGACTTGAGTATCACATCTAACTTATTCTTAGATTTTGTCTCATTATTCTCTCCTTGGCGATCTCAAGAGCACCCTCTCCCACATTAACTAGCTATATTTAAGATTTTAATTTTAGAATGCTTTTCAAATAAATAAGTATATTATCATTAATAGCATTACTATTTTTCAGAGTGGGACTGGGAGTAAATCTATCTTAAAAGTACTCTAAGTCAGGAAGAATTTTGAGGAAAGAAAGATATGTACTGTCACACAGAGCCTATTTGAATATTCTTTGTGAGAGTTAATATTTTGCATGAACTCCTTAAGTAAAAAGAGTTAAATGGAAGCTAGAACTGTATCTTGTCCACCACTTTTCCTCCCAAACTTTTTGGATTATAGAATCTAATAATGATTCTTAGGCTTCCGTCTAAGGCCTCAAAGCATAATCAGTATGCTATAAGAACTTCATCCCAAATGATAAGCATTGTATGAATCAATGACTCATCTAAGTCAACCTAGGATTGCTTTTAACAGTGACATATTCAACTGCTTATTCATGTTAATTTTAGGAACAGCCAACAGCTTAGATAAAACTGGTATTCTCCCGAAGCACCTGAGTTTTCATCCAGAAACAACGAAACAAAGATATGCGGTTTACATTTGAAACACAAGGATTTGACTACTGTGGGGTCAATGATCTGCACTTATGGGAGTACTGAATCATTTCACGAGTTACTTCTTCTTCTAGTTCCCTCAACCATTCAACTTTCTGTTCAATCTCCTCAATCAGCTCCTCTTCCCAGAGAGCATCGCTGGCATTTGCTTCCATCTCTTCTTGCTGCATAGCCACAAGAATTAATACACGCTGAAGGCAAGAGTAATTACATATATGCAATACTACTCAGAAGTCGAAAGTCAGTAAATAATGCTTTCTCTATATTCTCCAGCTTCAACGTGTTACATGCTCATATTGCTCCATAAATTAGCCAATATGTGCCAAACACTTGTAAGGTGGAATTACTTTAGTATATTATATTATTGAAAATGAATTTATATTGATTTTCGTTGCTTTATGCATTGATATTTACCGTTTGACAAGGTAATGAACTTATGATAGAAGAATCTCTTCCACCCAAAAAAATATACAAAGTAGAAAAGGTTATTGGATAAATTTATCTATTAAAAATAAATTAAGCAATAAATATATCATTATTTTAGAAATAAATTTCACTAAAAAATGTGTTATAATTCACATGTTGGTTCATGGATCCCAAAACTTGTCATGGAGAAGCCAATTCATTGCCATCATAACTCAATGTAGGCTTTTCCATCAGCTACTTCCTAGTGACCTTACCCTTCCGAGAGACTCAAACTGCACAAAATGACTACTATAACATATGAATTATCCCTACAAAAGTTAATGCTTGGTACTTTCTTTTGAGAAAATAAAACAAATGTCCTTTTGAAAATGGATTTTTTGTTGCGCAACTTCCGTGTTACGCAGTAGAGTTCTATTTTAGGGGGAAAAAAGCCATATAATTTCTCTATTTGGAGGGTTGCTCCAAGAAAAGCTGCACGGTAGCAGAGAATCTGGATCATTGTCCTTTCAGCTCCTAAGAAGCTCATATTATTATGCTTCATCTACTCACATATGTGTAGCTTCAGGAAAGACACCAACTAGAACTCTGCTATTCAAATATCCTCCTAATCTCTTTTTATAATGTAATAAAAATTGATGTTGAAAAAGAGAGAAACAGAGGAACGATACAAGTATAGGAAGGTCAGTCACCAATCATAGGTCTTGTTTTAGCTCTAGTTTATGGAACTTCTTTGTCTCTTAGAGAATGTTGTTTCAATTGTAGTTTTATGACATCCATGAAACTAATTTCGAGTTAACGCTGCTGAACTATTTGTAAAAGATAAATTTTAAACAGCCTGAATCATCAGCTACATAGCATATGACATCTTCAATTGGTAACTAAAATCATCTACATGGAGTAGTATAAATACCTAGAATGACAGAAAGGCTTTTGATTTTGTCTGCTGATAAGTTTTTTCTTTTTGGTTACGAAGGAAGGCCTTCGAACTAAGAACAGGGACGAGATAGGAATCGAAAGTACGTGAAGACCTAACACTTATGTCCAAGAAAGAAGTCATTTGAGCCAAAGTTTTTAGACGTTGATTAGTGTTAACAAGGAAATCTATCACTAGATAGTCTATTATCAAGGCCTACGTGCTAATCTTATAGCAAATCCACTAACAATCTAAGCGTCCAATAGAGTTCATATATGATTATCACGTACTCTTATATATTTGGATCCAAACCAAAGGACCAATTAAATTTGACATTCACATTAACTCGGGTTTTAATATTTATGAAAAATCAATCTGACTTACGTTAGTTTATCGTTATTGATTCAAAACCAACCACTACTCCGCATCTAGTTTCAATACTCCACTCTTTGAGAACAAATGGATGAGCGAGATAGCCGGTTCAAAGTTCAAACCCGCCAGATTTTCTTTAGCAGTAATTGTGATGACTAAAATATAGAAAGAACCGTGAGCAGACCAAATCAAATTTCTTTACGAAACTGAATGGCTATTGATACAGTTAACGTCTCATCATGGTGATAGAGATTGAGTTTTAAAACTCACAGTTTATGTTAATAAAGTGTCAAGGCACAATGGAATAGAGAATTGCAAGCGTGTACATTGAATGGGACTCGACCTATAAGCTACCATGTTTGACATTGGAGAATTGCAAGCATCTTCAGTAAGCAGCATACGTATTGATTGATGCAGAAGGAAGTAATAATATAATCATGATAAGTCTCTTTGCATTATATCCATTTTGAATTCCATCAGTGGGTCCATTCAACATTATCTCTTAAGTATGTTTCATTCGTCGTTCCTAATTATTATGATCGTATTTTGCAACAATGCGTCTTCTATGGATAACAATTTCAATCTTATACAACTGAAACTTATAGATATCAATCACTGTTCTCATCATAAAGATTATTCTCATAAAATTTAACATTAATATAAAATTATTTTATATCTTATCACTTAATCTATATATATATATAGAGAGAGAGAGAGAGAGAGAGAGTATTATAGAGGCAACTAGCTAGCTAGTGCTATTCAAATGATTCATCACGTAAGCCTAAAATCAAGCTTGGACATATATGTATTCAGTGAAACTTAATATATTGGATTTAATTTCTACCTCGCTCCTTTTTCCATCTCCAACTATCTCAAGCCTTGCCTCTTTTGTAAACATTAAAAAGTAATTAAAAGCTTAAAATATCTTAATATATTGTTAACATTTTTTAGAAAAATTTGTTTTTATATTTTAAATTTCGTCCTCCACAATTATATCCTAAATTTTGCCCTCCTACTACAATCTTTTTTTCCAAAAATTGATGCCAAACCCATCAAATTTTGTTGGATTGGACATTTATGACATACCTAGCACCCTTAACTCACCCTGTTTGTTATTCACTCGAAGTTAACAATTTGTTAGGTTTGATGCTAATTTTTAGACGGAGATAAATGGAAGCAACATTGAAAGCATTATGATGATTAAGGAACTAAATTAAAAGAAATAAAGCCAAAATATACTTTTGGTCTCTGATTTAGAAGCAAATAATATTACCCTCATATTTTCTATAACAATTCAATTTTCATTTTTTGTCACGTTTCCATCCAACATTTAACACTAAATTTAAAATTTGTTCACTTAGACGCTAAATCTAAGTGTGAATTGATAGTACATAACAGTTAATTAAATAACATTTAAATTAGTAAATTGCAAAATTTGGTATTAAACTTTGCATGAATGTGAGAAATGGGCAAATTATTTAGTTCATTTCAAAAAAAAAGGAAAGTAACATAGTCTATTTTTTATTTAAGGAATTAAATTTAAATATTTATGAATCTAGAGAAATTAAACATGTATTTAATTAACCGAACTAGAGGCCCAAATTAAAAAAAATACATATCATTCCTGAATCAAAATAAGTTTACATGTTGTTTCTTTCAAATGAATTTCTCTCGTTTTCATTTCAACCAAACATTTACAATATTTTTCATTCACTAATAATTGAACATGAGGTTTGAGAAAAAGTGACATTTATATATGACAAGAGCAAAGAATGTGGGGGATTATTACAGGCCACAGAAGCAAATCCGAAAGTGAAGACAAGCACTATATGCAAGTACATATGTCAATGTCATAATCACTCTTTCCCAAACTTTATGAAGACTTCCACACTTCTCTCCAATTTGCCCTCCAATGGCAACAAGTAGCCGAACTCGTTAGCCCTCTCTTCCCCACACGAAACTCTCTCTCTCTTGATTGGTTCAGACTTTGCTGTGAATTTAACACGAGACACTGTTACAGAGGATAATGCCAGTGAATTATTCCTGTCCACATTTGGAGCTGCTTGCTTAATTATCATTGATTCATGGGTGCTTCTCTTACAATTTGGTTTTTTCATGGAATCAAGAGAAATGAAAGACATCGAAAATGTTGAACTTGTCTTTCTGTGAAAAAGGATATGTGTATTTTTGTATATATATCATGACGCATTTTGACTCAAAAGAACAGGAAAAAGAGCATGAGCTCGATCCCACCATTTTCCTCGTCTATGCAAACAAAGTTCGGACTTTTACTTCATGCCATTTTGAACGACACGTTTGAATTCCAGTATGAAAGAATTTAGTTTTTTTTTTAAATCATAATTAGAATTTTTTTGTCTAAATTTATTTATTTTTAATCATTTTAAAGATACACCATCGTATCGATTTATAGAATTTAAATTTTGTTTTTGAAGTGCTCTCTAAAGACATTTGAATTCAGGAAAATAAAGGAGAAAGGGAAAGAAATTAATTTTAACTTTCTATTTCCTTTGATTTAAAATTAAATCTAATTAACATTCTTTTCTTTTTCATTCATTTTACTCAATCTGAACATCTTTTAAGTACCAAAAATATTAAATTTAAGCCTAAATTAAAATTAAAATATTATTTTTCTTTCATTCTCTAGTGTTCTCATCAATCCAAACATAACTTAAAATTGAAAACAAGTTAATAGAAAAATTATTATATTTTCTTACTAATTATACTAACTTTTTTGAATTCAAGGTTGGAATTTAACTACTACCCGTAATACCCTCTTATAAATAAAAGATTAAGTTGTATTAAAAAAATTAATTCGACTGATGATGTATTGGTGATAAGTATTTATGAATTGTATTCTAGTTTACATTTGGAATTAGAGTAATTTATTTATGTCCTATTCTTTTTTATAAAAAAATTTACTCGAACAAAATAAAAATAATTCAAAACTAACATTTCACACGATCAATATATGTCATTATGAAAAAAAAATTAATTTAGACGCTATTGATTGATGCACCAACTTAATTTGAGAATTTCTATTCTAGACAATGATCCATTCCAAAAAGTTTTGCATTATAATCAGAAAATACAGTCTGGGGTGATCTTCATTTCAGAAACCAAATCATTGAAATTTCACCCCAGTGTAACCACACCAAAAAAAAAAGTTGATTAATTAATTAATGATTTAGTATTTTAAAAGTTATTCTCTTCTCAATTTAACCATTTAAAATAAAATTTCTCAATTTAGCCTCTAAAATAACTCTTCGTGATAAACTCTCTCAAATTAATCTTTTAAATATTTTTTTAATTAAAATAATCTCTTTTTTAGATATAAATGAGATTTTGCGACACTTTATTAGGTGTCTTCAACCTCTAAAATTACATTATTTTTATATCAGAGTTAGATTTTAGTATATTAGAAAGTTATAGTACATTTTGAAGTACAAATGATCAAAACACTTGTATCCTATTGGTACCTATAAAATTTATTCACTTGGATTTGGATAAAAGGTCCATGTCCAAGTTTGAGCAGTATAATACACATCTCGCCCTAAGTTCATATTCTTTGTGTAAGTGCATGCGCGTGGATGCATACCAATATACTATATTACTATATATATATATATATATATCATCTAAAGAGTAATATATGGATTATGAATTATGTTAATAATTTTTTGAAACATTTGGTTTTTTTTCATTATAATTTAATATGAATGAATTCTATGTAAATAAGTCTCAACTTTAGAAAATTTTGTTTATTTTTAAATTTTTCAAGCAAATGGATTAAGATCTAAGGATTCAAGAATTTAATGAGGATGGAAAATTCCTTACCTGTTAAATATGGGTTATGGGATGGAAAATATAGTACTTATCATATCTCACTTATGATGATTCTTATTTTGATTAAAAATAATTAAAGACTAAATTAAAATTTTTAAAAAAATTAAATTAAGAAAAAATAATTTTTCAAAAATTAAATAAAAAATATAATTTATAAAAATTTAAATTAATAAAAGAAGAATCTTTCAAAACTAAATTATTAAATTACTAAAAAAAAAATCACACGTTCCCTCCGTAACACCCAATTCCTTGCTTATAACGACAGTGATGGTACACGTCACACACGCGTCCAAATTGATATTATAAAATTTAGTACAGCCAAGCGCATCTTACGGAATTGGCGGTACCCAATTCAATTGGTGAACTTTTCTTCCAGACGGCAGAACCTGCGGCAACGATGCAGTCCACGTCATTGGTTGATGAGTTTACACTGTCTACTCTTTTGGGACAAGTTAATCATACCACACACGTGTCACTGATTAACCCTCATTGCACGTGGCCTCGTTGTCATAGGAACTTGTTTGGATTTGGGGACCCCACCGCGGCCCTACATACCAATCATTATGTCGTTCCTTATTAAAATTGAGTGCCGCCATAATAATTCTTGATAAAAAAAAATTCCTATTATCAGTTCATAAAAAGAATTTACTGTTATCAGTGTAAAATAAAAATGAACTGAATGTTGCTCTCGCAAACAGGACTAAACTAACTTTTAAATAAATAACTTAATAATTTTGCTAAATTTTGTAATTTCATGCAGAATTTTAAAATACAAGTTACGACAAGATATTGGATTTAAAGTATAATTTGTTATATTTTTATTATTAACTTTTTCAATAGAATTATACTATGTAAATTTTTTTAAAAAGAATTAATAATATAACATTGAGCTATGATAATTATACATTTATTTTTGAAATTCATATCTTTTATGTTGTTATTAAAAATGTTGATAATAAAAATATAAAGGGATACATATAAATCTTTTCTTATGGCAACTGAAATTGTTTGCCTTTCCAAAAAAAGGTTCTATGGAGAGTCCGGAAACTGTAGGGTCACATGGTATCAGAAATACGAAGACCCACTCAATTATAACATGCATGCATGTGCGATACACATTATCATCATATTGTGTGTCTAAAATCCATATTCTGAATTTTTAATTGAACAAGAATCATTTAAGGGGGAAATTGTTAAAATAGTATATACCAAAGTGATATTAAACAAATATTATTTTAAAAAAGTGCAAAGATTAAATATGACTCATGTAAAGTCTTTATTTTTTATAGTAAATACAAACGTGAAACGTGATTTAATTACACCAACAAAGGAAAACAGATAATTGTTATAAACTTACAGTTAGTTTCATCATGTGCTTAAACCTTTTGTTATATATTTAACGTTAAGACTTGAGAGTAATTCAAAAAATTGAATCTTTTTAGTTCATCTACATAGGTTCCAATTTTATTCTAGCAGTTTGACTCTTCTGCTTGTATAGTTAAATCGTTACATGTTTATCATTTTTTGTTCTTTTTTGGATACTTTTGATATATATAAAATCGAAGTTTTGTGATGTTGTTTCAATTTGAGAAATTACCATTCAAACAAAGAAGGAATTAAATACAGTAAGAAATCAAAGCGATGATGATTTATATTATATAAGAGTCAACTGAGAGCAAAAAAATGGCAGGAGAAAGTAAATGCTACATTTCTTAGGTGTAGTAAAATGGTGTTACATGTGATAGATTTCCAACCTCCTCTATTGTGCTATAGGATGTTTCTATAAGTTTTATAGGCAATGCGTTAATGATAATAATAAGGTTAAGTTATTTAGTTAAGTGGTAGAATGTTAATGATAATAATAAAATTAAACTGTTTAGTTAAATCATAAAAACTGCTTAATCAGCATACTTATTGTATTAAAGTTATTATATGTTTAAAAAAATTTAAATAACTGATTGCATCAATTCTTTATATAAGATTCAATGAATTGGAATTGGTGAGGTTTTTGAATCTTCTAGAAATAAGTTGGACCAATCCAAATACTTTTGTCTAAAAAGGTTCATAACAAATGTAATATATAGTCATGGCATCCTTAATTTGTGAATTCACCACTCACCATCAATAATTTATTGTCATATAATTATCATTTTTTTATTTTTTAAATCTTTGATCATGTATATTTAGTTTTGAAAATTTTGATTTTGTTAACTATATTGAAATAGTTGTGGCATCCAAAAAATATAATTAAGTTGAATTTGAATTTTTTTTCCTACAATCTCATTTAAGTAGAAAGAACAGCAACCACCTCCTTTTCATTTTGGTGGAAAGAACCACCACCACCACCTCCTCCTCCTCCTCCTCCTCCTCCTCCTTTTCATCACATTACTGAAAAATGTGTCTGTTAATTGGGTGAGATGAAAATTAAGGATCACTAGTTGTTTTACCATTATTATAATTATTTCCAAAATTTAAAACACTATTTGAATTTACATTGGCATATAGTTGAACATGTGACATAATGAGACAAAAACCTTGATGAATTTCGACCGTGTGACACCCATTTTGCTTCTTGAAATTGCTTTTTACATCAAATAGTAATACTTTACACTCGTCAATGCAATTTTAAATTGAGATTGAACTAGCTTACATCCAATAGCTAGTTTGATCCCGAAATTACGATATTGAAAAGTATTAGATTCAAACTTTTATGTATTATAATATTGTAGTAAGATGCTTTTTTGAAAAACGATGTCGCCGATAGGTGGCTATCAGACATCCCATAAGATGCCAACTAAAATTGCTGGTTCTATAATTCAAGTGCCAGAATCAGTCTCAAACTCTGTCTTGTCCTTGAAAATAATTATTCTATTAAGACTCTTACATTGCCATAATTAATGGGAATAAATATTGAAATTTAATTAATTATACATGCCTGTCATTTTCCTAGCTACCTCCCAAATCATAATTAAAACCCATGTTCCTCTACGAATTTTAATTTGTTTTTATCCTTTTCAACAAGAGCCTAACATAAAGTACCATCATTATAAACCAAATATACACAAAATTTCCGGTAAGTCCCGCTGGTAATTAATTTTTTGTTGGTAGACATATATTAATTGCAATGTGCCTTTTTGGAAATTGAAATAATTTATCCACTTCTTAAACTTCTGTTATATTTTAAAAATTAAAAATATATTTTATAAAGCATAGTTTTTTTTTTTAAATAATCACCTAAAACAAGTGATACTCAAAAGTGCCCTAAGAATTTGATTATTATTGACTCTAACATATAAGATATTATGAGATTGGCTGAATATTTAATTTATATAAGAGGCAAAAGATCCTTTTATATGACTTTGTTATAGGTTGAACAAATAAATGCAAATTTAATGAAATGCCTTGAAGATAACTTGATGAAATTTTTGGAGGAGTAAAAAGGACAATCAGGACAAAATTATTGTTGGACATTGGATAAGGATAAGTGGGTAACCCATTTTTGTGAAGTGACATAAAATGAAGGATTTTTATTTATCCTTTATTTTCTCTTTCTTTCTTTTTAATGGAAGAGGAGAACCAGGTGCTTGTGGAGCAGACAAAGAAGCTCCAGAACATTGTCTCACGTCAATGGGCTTCCCCAATCAGTTGATATCTAGTACAAACTTCACAAGCAAAACAAATTAAATCCTTGAAGAAAGAAAAATCCATTAATTATCAAAGAAATGTAACAAAAAATGATTAAATAATTCACTTCATTTCTGAATTGTGATTAATTTTAAAAACATATTTGTTTTTCTGGTACAATCAATGAAAGTTCTAGAATATCTCAAAAGCATGAGGAGGTAATGAACAAAGGATTTCATCTCATATACTTTCCTTTTTCTGATTGCCCAAACAAAAGTTCTAGCCGAGTCACGTGTAATTGTAACCGTTAGGTCTCCAAAAACCCAGTCATTCTGAGAATGGAATTGCGCACTTGGCTCAAATCCCGGCCCTTAAGAGTCCGTCCGTTCCCCGTGCACACCGAGAAGGCCATTTTCCCGGCAATCCTCCGTCCCACGATCACATGCGGCGGCACCATCCCTTCGTCCTCCCATTCTTCTTCCAGCTGCTCCTCCGAATCCATACACTGGAATATGCTCGCCTGGATGTTCACCGGAAGCGAATTCGTCATGATTTTCTTGGAACTCTTCTTGCTCTTGCTCGAGTACTTATTCCGCGAGTTATGCTGCTGCGGAGGAACGATGATTTGCCGGTAATTGTCGAAGCAGCAAGAATCGTCGTCGTCGTCGTCAGCGACGGAAGAGTGATGGTGGTGGTGGTGATCGGAGAAGATAACGTCGGATTCTTGGAATTCGTCGGCCATTAGAGAAATGAGATGCAATGATGAGAGTGAAGAAGGAAGGGGGTTGGGGAGTTGGGATTTATGTAGGGGAGAATCAGAATGGGAGTGAGTGGAGGTTTGATTGGGTTTTGTGTGTTGGCCTCACCATAAAGGCGTTGAGTGCAGTCCCCGCTTTCTCTCTCTCTCTCTCTCTCTCTCTCATTTGTGTGTCAAACTTAACTTTCATTTCGTGTTTCTTGCCCAAAAAAAAAAAAATTCATTTTGTGTTAGTCGGCTGCCTAAAATAGCTCCTCATACTTTTGGCCCACGTCTTTTCAAACAAAAGAAAAAAACATTTTTCGTCTTCTTATATATATATATATATATATATATATAAATACTACTTCTAACCTTATAAATTATTTAAAAATTGGATTATACCTCTATCAAACAAATATATATGAGTGAATTATCTGATAAATCACAGAGTTTAAAATGACACCTTTATTATTTGCCAAAAATAAAGAGAAGAAAGTCACAAATTTATTAATAAAATTAATTAAAAATAAATAAAAAATTTTATATCTCAAATAATAATAATTTGATAGATTGTTTCTATTTTTAAAATAAAAATTACAAATATTATATATATATATATATATATATATTATTCCTGTGACTTGAAAGTTAACCCATAGTTTATTTGACTTTACCAACTTGCCTTATTTGCTTTAATTTAATTTTTTTTTTGTTTTTGTATTGCAGGTTATATAATGTTTTAAACTTTCAATCAATTAACACACACTTCAATCAATTTATTTTCGTCTCAGTTTTAAAAGCAAATTATTTTTAACCTAACTCTAAAAAAAATAACAAACTTATCATTTTAACTTGTAGCAATAATGCAACCGCCGAAGTTGGTTTAGTGATTAAGGAAACACGTTCTTTGTTTTAATTATTTAGGTTTAAATTTTGAAACATACAGTGGAAAAAAATTAATTCTCTTAAATAAATTATATTAATGTGCGGATTACAACTCTCAAAAAAAAAAACTTAATCTCAATTAACACAAAAATTAACCAATTCAAGCATGCTTGTATCGTGAGAATAGACAAAATTCGTAACAGTGCATTAAGTCACATATCGCCTTCGCCATTAGTTTAATGCATGTATTTTTCCTAGATGTATGTCTACATTCATAATATTTCCTTTTGCTAATTATTAATTTTTTTGTTGTTGATCGGTTATAGATTCACTAATTTTACCGATATATCTCGTTTGAATGTAAATTAATAAATGTTAAATCTACATACATGGCTTGAAATATTACCTTAAAGATTTTGGAGAGTTCTGCTATTTATCTCACTAAGATTAAAATTATTAAGATAGTAGAGAACTGTATGTATAATTTTATTTAAACTATTTTAGTTAAATTAATATGAATTTATTTTAATAATTGCATTTAATTATGATTCTAAAAGCATATGTAAATAACGATATTATATATACACCTAAGTTTGGTTCAAGTTACTTGGAGATTTGACTAACTATTTCTCCAACTAATTAAAACGACTTTGTGGAAATAAGGTTAACTTATTTTTTCTCTCTCTCTCTCTCTCAATACTTAATATACAACCTTCTCTTTATTTTTTTTTAAATATAAATTCTCTTGAAACTAAAATATGACAAAAATACTCTTAAAAATAATATTGAATTTTATGATTAAAAGTATAGTTTATTAGAAAAATATATTTTTTAAAATTTATTTTGTATCAAAAATTTTAAATTTAATTTATTCTAAAATTTTATTTAAATCATGATGATACCTATGTTTATTAATAGATTAATGTAAATATTATTTTTTAAATAAAATATTATTGACTATTGCAAAAATTGTTTTGTGAATTTTTTTAATAAATTTTATAACAAATAATTTTAAATTTGGGAAAAGTAGCTGTTTAATATTAGTCAAATACATAATTAATATTTGTTATATGTATACATACATACATATATATATATTAGATATAATGATATTTTGGTCAAAATAAATATAATTATATCCTATTCTTCATTGCAAGTAAAGTAATAAGCATAGTATATCTTGTAATTTTAAAAAATGAAAGTGTAGTTTTTTAATATAATAAAAATATCGTGAAATTAAACATTTTGAAAAAGGAAATAGAGTAATTTTTCCTAAAATAAATGTTCCAAGGTTATAATTCTAATTAAGTTTGTTAGAGAGGATTATCAATGTGAAATCTATTTAGGCATGGGATTCTCTTGAAATGATATGTACAGCTTATTTGATTGCTTAAAGTTTTAAACTTTGACATTCAGATATCTAGACGTAATTTCAAAACTATTTGTTCACTTTACTTAAGTTAGAAATTTGAAATAATATATACTATAAGTTAATTACTAATTAATGTATATTAATTGCCGAGGCCAATTAAACAATGTGATTATTACTTTATTTGATTGGGTTTTGTTCAAATTATCACAACATATAGATCTTGAACTTTTGTAGCCATTTAAAAAAAAAAAAAAAAAGAAGATGTTGAACGTCTTTCTTAGGTTTTCTTTTGTGTGTGCCAGTGTGTGTGTCTTTGTGTGAATTTCATTTTCTACTTAATTGACAAAAGAATGAAAAGCTTTACATATATATATATATATATAGAGTACCGATTCCTTCAGTAATCATTATTTTAAAAAGAAACCTTTACAATGAAGAACGTAAACTGCATATGGTCCCTTGTTTTCAGAACTAATAATTCATTAACTGCATTATCATTTTCTCTTTCTCAAGCATTTACGAGAATATACCGTATATATGTGTTGTGAACGTTAAATCATGCCAATTAATACGTCTTGGAGTAAAAAAAGAAAAAAAGGTACATAATCTCAAGATCTATGGCAGATATTTTTTCTTTGGTTATTAGGTCATTTTCTAAAAAATCTTGTGATTATAATTATACGTGAGGGAAAAGGGAATTAATAATATGGCATGCAATTATAAAAATGTTGCCATTACTTGTACAAAGTGGATTTTGTAAGCTTTTTTTTTTTTTTGTCAATAGAAATTCATTCCAACAACAATAAAGAAATACAACTTGAAATTAAGAAGCAAATCCAGAGTAACTAAACACAATTACAACTAAAAAGCAACACATAGCAAGAAGGAAACAAACAGAATTACAACTAGAAAGCAACAAATAGATTACCTATAATAAGACTAAAAATAAAATATTAATTAACATCCTGCCTAAGAGAAGTCTAATCTTAAGCAATAATGGATAAAAGAAAGGGTGAAGGAGAAGATTTCTAATCAAAGGAGCATATCTCCTTTCCCCAATGCTTGACAAATCCAACGGTTGTAAGCTTATATTAATGTATTTGGATGACAGTGAGAATTTTGAAGAAGCAGCAAAACCTATAGCATGAGTTTTCTTCGAGAGACCCTATGGCATTAGTTTAATAACTAGGAGAATATACTTCGCTATAATAATAGGCCAACTTTTTAAACCATGATGAATCGATAATACGTGGAGGATAAGATTTATGACCAATAGTTTCTAGTTTACCTAAGAGGAAAAGTCTACCTTTTGAGAGAAGAGTTTGACAATTAGTTCCTCAACTAGAAGATAAGATTGATCGCCTTGCTGTTTCAAGTTTGAATATTTTGAAAATCATGAAAAATTAAACTTTCATGAAATTAGTAAGTTTAACGTAGAGAAACCAGTTCCTTACATACCCAGACATCTTTACTTCCCAAAAGTTTAAAAAAAGAAGAATCATGGCCAATTTATTCCAAGTTTTATGTCATCGCACCAATTGAATGGCTTTAATGGTCCCAAACTTCAACTAATAAAAAATCTCATGCGGGATTTATTATTATTATTATGTGGTCAAAGATATTTTTGGATATTGGGAGAGTTGCATTTTCTTTATGGTGATTTTAAAAGTGTAATTTCTTAAATTAATTTGGTGCATGTAAAAATTATATTTATAAAATAATTTTTAAAAGAATCAAACTTGGACTTTTGGTTTTGTTAGAAAAAAGAGAGAGGTAAAAATAATATTTTGGTTGTTATGTCTTTATTTATTACTTTTTTAATATGAGAATACAAAAAATATTTATTATCTATTTTAACTATTTTTTTATATTTAACAATTTTTTATATTAAATGACCCGACAATTTTGAGAGATTTATCTACTAAGTTAATTTTTTTAAAATATTTAGGTAATCCCAAGTTAACTTGTATATACATTAATTTATTTATTTTTGACACCATTTGATCATAGAATAAGAAATCTACATTAAAATTAGATAAATTTTTTTCTTACAAAAATCTTTGACTTGATCCTAGAAAATTGACAAAATGCTCGCTTCTGCAGGGAGCCAATTCGAAAACAGTTTTACACTAAGAACTCTCAGAATAGGATAATATTAAAATTCTTGAAATCATAACATACGCTATGGCTGAGAGGCAGAGCCGAGCCAAGCCGAGCCGACTCATTTTGCAGTGAAGATCCAGTCCAATGATTAGGTTGGAGGGTAAGTAAACGGAAAGCGTAGTAATAAAGGTATCTGGCTGTGTTAGGTCAAGCTCGGCGCATACCACGGCTCCTTATCCGCGTGACAGGATCACCGAGTTGGGCGTGGGCCCCGCACAATTATCCATATCTTGGCTCCAAGCTCAGAAAACGACAATCCACTTGTTACGCGACACGTCGTTTGGTGACGTCATATCTACGCAGAGAATCTTATTATGAGTGCAGCTACCTCCCTCCCCTGCTTCGGTGCCACGTTCTCGCCGTTGTTTTCGTGCAAGTCTCTCTCCCGTGATGCCTCAGTTTCTTAACTTCTTTCCTTCGCTCTTTGCTTATTACTATTAAATCATTTTATACTTCTTAAACTTAGTCTGATATCTATGTTTTCTAATATATATATATATATTTATTTATTTATTTATTTATTTAATTTTTACGTTATACGATTCTTTTCTTTTTACCAGAATTATATTATTGTTAACTTGTCCAAGCAATAGTAGTGGACAATTTTTTATTTTTTTACAAGTTGCATATTTTAAATTGGTCCCATATTACCATACAAAAAAAGAACTTGAACTAGTTATATTCTACAACTTTTTATAAAATACAAAGTCAATAAAAGAAATAAATACTCTAGATGTTATAGTTGTTGAAAAGATTTAAGAAATAATTGGTTCAAAAAAATTTAAGAAATAATTATATATCAAAATTTTCTGTAAAAAAATTACTTATAAACTTCTACAAGTTGAACTGTGTGTGTGTATATATAATCCAAATTCAATAAAACAAATAAATACTATATATGTTATATTAGATGAAAAGATTTAAGAAATAATTTATTCAAAAATTTAAGAAATAAGAATTTATCAAAATTTTCAGTAAAAAATAATTTATAAACTGTGGAGTATGAATGTGTGTGTGTGTATAGTAAATACACAATTTAATTTTTGAAAAAATAGAACTCTTGACATTTTAGTTATTTTGTTCATTTCTCTACATAATTTAATTTTTAAAAAATTTATAACACGCTACACATTAATTTATCCTTTATAACTTGTATATTTACTTTATTTTAAAAATTAACTCAATTTGAGGGACTAATTTATACAGATACTGAATTCAAAGATTAAAGGGTAACGAGGAATATTTTTTAAGTATTAAATTGTATATTTACTTTATTTTTTTAAAAGAAGATGAGACTTATAATTATTTAATATTTATAATTTCTTGATTTTTAAATTAAAAAAGGAATAAATTAGTGTCCAATATAAATTAATTCACAAAAAAGATAAATGTATTCAATTGATAATTTATTACATTTGGTTGCAAAAATAATGATTTCTTAAGCTTAATTTATAAGAACATATAATTATATGGAATTATCTATTCATACAAAAAAAAAAAAACAGGTGGGTGCATAATTAGTGAAAACTTATTAGTTAAACATAAGAAAAAAAATAGTTATATATAAAGTATCTGACAATAACATTTATGCATGCTTAGGCATATATGACTAGAATAGAAATAAAGGGAATAATCAAAAGATGGAAAAATAAAAAGAATGAGGAAAATATTTACGTGTGGGGAATGAGGGAGATGTGTGGTCCAAGAAAGAGACTTCATGATTGTGAATCCTGCCTTACTAGGGGGCTTGACGTAGATGCAGTCTTTTTGGTGAGAATGGCCTAATGGTCCTCATCTAAGTTTCAAATGTTTTGAATGATGAAAACGACCTTAAACTTATCTCTCCATTTCTCTCAAGCATCATTTGTTACTGGCCTGAGCTTATTAGCGTGTCTGGCAGCGCGTTATAAGGAGAAAAATTACATTTTTATAATTTTTTTTATCCAAAAATAATAAATTATTGCTTCAGCCAAACCACGTTTCCTTTTCTCTTATTGCAAAGCCAAACACACATTATGTCGGTTCGACAACGCATCCTCTCAAATTTTAGAGTACAAAATTCACCAATGTGATATTAGATTAAATATTCAAGGATGTATATAATTAATTGGTAAAAATGTATTTTTTTCTTAAATTTACCTATATTTTTATTTTCATATTTTAATTTTAATTTTATTTTTTAACTTTACTGCCGATTTTAGTTTTATCTCTTAATTTTATTGATTTTAATTTGGCATCTTAACTTTATATTAGATTTTATTTTTATATCTTTATTTTATTTTGTTGTAGTTTATCCTTTAACTATAAAAAAAAATACTCAAATGTTTTTTCCCTTTAACACCATTAAATTACAATGTTTGACAAAAAAAAATTGTGTAATTCATTGATGATTTAGTTTTAATAAATTCTTGCCAACTTAAACTTTTTTTTTATGATAATACTCTTTCTATCACTATTCACTGTATTTTGTAAATTCAAAATAATGTGGGCATATTATCTATAGACATGGGCGATGACCTTGATCTGTCAAAATGACAATACCTATGAAAATTGAAAAAAAAAAAGAGCATTAGTTAAATTAAAATAAATTGAAACAAAATAAAATTAAAGAACAAAGATAAAATTTAAGGTAAAATTAAGAAACTATATTAGAATAAAATAAAATGAAAAGATACAAGTGAAATTTAAGATAAAGTTAAGATATCATAATTGAAACAGAATAAATTTAATAGACAAAAATGATATATAAAATAAAGTTAAAGCAAAAGTATAATTTAGCTTAATAAATAAGAAGCTTACTCCTTAGTTTTCAACCCCTTCACTGGCTCCGTATAAGAGATTAAGGTGTCACGTGTGATTATGTATATTATTACATGGTAAAGTTTTAAAATTTAAAAATTATTACAAGGAAGAAAGAAGCCAAACTTCCATATATATATATATATATATTTCAAAAAAGCTAGCTGAATTCATTTGCTAGTCTTTTAATTTATCGCAACTAATTGGCTGGGAAATCAGTCTCAATCAGGATTTTTGGTTTTTGATGCTCTGGGGCGTCCTCCCAGAGAGTTTTCACCATTGGAGCTTCCAATACACAAGAATAGTGTCCAGTGAATGCTTAAAAAAAATCACTTAACTACAATATCAAATTCTTTTGATTACAAATGAGGCCACAAAGCCCTGCATTATAATATTATTTTTTAAAAAATTATAAGAGACATAAAATCTTAAAAATATGAAATGACAACAAGATGGAAAAGAATTGAACTCTTGACATGAATTTTAAAAATGAAACTGGTGTCATATGAATTATAAGATGATTTGCAAAATATCAAATTTATTTTTATAACTAATGGTTTATCTATTTATATTATTATATTATATTGGTGCTAAATTTAAAAATTGTTAACTGTTTCTCTTGTCCTTCAAATTATTCAAGATGGTATTTGATTTTCTTTGCTAAAGAATTTTATTAACTAAACTAGTTGGCGCCGTATAAGTATTTGAGTTGGAGAAAAAAAAAAAAAGAAGATATGCAATGAGTCTTGATATTATAACAGCTAGAAAAAATGTTAATTTTCTTTCCTTATTCATTTTATTTTATTAATTATAATTATGATTCAACTTTATGTAAATTTGATTTTTTTCTACAAAGATTAAATAGCTTCTTTCTACCAAAAAAAAATTGAATAAAATGAAATGCCACTTTAATTTTGAAGGAACCGCTCAATAAAGCAAATAGTAATATAAAATAGTTTTAACTATGAGTTAAAAAGTTTATTCAACTAAAAATATAGATACGCATTAAAAAAAAGGTTAAAAAACCTGTTTTATTTAAAAAAAAGATTAAATTTAAGTTTTTTCTAACGCCTGACCAGTCAAAATTATTTTTTGATATATTATTAAGTTTAAATAGTAGGATTTTTTCTTAATCACTTGTCAGTTACTTTTCCCTTGATTTTGCTAGAAAGTAGAAACCCTCCTCCTCTCTCTTGTTGAACTTCATAATGTAGTGCTGCCTCCCGCCCCAACGAACCATGAGCATTAGCCACCTGCCCAACTGCCGCATCGTTGTCGAGCTGTAATGCCGAAGATCCTACCTTTCAGTCTCCAAATCTTCTTAAATCATACCTGCAATTTAATTAACAAAAAATTAATTGCATGAGAAGCAGAAGTAAAATATGGATTAAATATCTCTAGTAGTATTGTTAGATGTTTGATACAGAATCCAATTCAATTACTACACCAAGAAATCTAAAAGGATTAAAAGCAAGAAGAAAAAAAGTAGAAAAGGGAGATATTAATCAAAAAGAAAATTTTTAATAAATTTATAAGTCACTGTGATGATTTATGGACTAATTTTACTTATAAAAAATTCTTAGAAAATACTAACATTAAAATTTAACCAAGTTTTCGTCAAAAGAAGTCAATTATTTAATGTGTAGTAAATATTTATTTCCCATTATCCTAAAATATATGAAAAAATTACATCCTTAAAATTGAGGGCTATTAGTTAGATATTTTTAATTTTAATATTCAAAAATAAATTATAAAACATTTTAATTTGATTGTATTTAAAATATTTTAAAATTATTGATCAAATAATAAAATAACATAACATTCTTCCATTTGGTTCAAACACAATTTACTAGATGACATGTTTATGGATAAAATAAATATATATTACAAAAGTAATTGTGATAAATTCTCACAACAAACATATATTATCTTCCATGCTTGTAACATGTCTTTCGTTTTACGGAATATAACTTTTTCATGAATAAAGGTTAAATGTTTGTTGGAGTTTTAACTTATATGTTTGTCAATCTCTCACAAAAATGTATATAAATATATATAGAGACAATAAACTAAAATTAAAAATTTTATTTCTTTCTATAACTCAATTAGACCAAATATAGTTTTAGACCCATACGAGGTATATAATTCTTAAACTCTTTTAAATACATCATTTTCATTAATAGATCAACTATCATTTCTTTCATTTGAATGTGCTATATGATTACTTGATTAGTTTTAATTTTTTTTTAAAGGTAAGTACTTAATTTTGATATATATATATATATATTTGGAATTTTATTCTTTTATTCTTAATCAAGAAAATTGCAACTCTGTTATCATAATACACTTTGATAGGTCTAGATACTAATTTTATAATTTTAAATCCAACAATAAAATTTCTCAACCGCATAGTCTATAAACTTGCCTCAAAACATAAAATAAACTTAGCTTCCATAGCTACCTATGATTGTTTAGCACTTCTTTAAGAAATAACTTATTTAGCTAGTAGAAAGATGTATCTAGATGTTAATTTCTTTGAATCAATGCATCTTGTCAAATTTGAGTTTAAATAATCAATAACTTTCAAATTGTCGATCCTATTGTAAGTAAGTATATATCTTTTAGTACCCTAAAGGTACCTCATGGCTTCTTTGTAGCTTTCTAATGATCAATCCTTTGATTATTTTGGTATCTTCCCAACTTGCTTATAACAAAAGCTATATCAGGCATTGTGTAAACTCATGCATATATTAAACTTCTTACTGCTAAAGTATAAAAAATATTCTCTATCTCTTTTCTTTTCAATTCATTATCTAGACATTAAAAAAATTAATTTTATCCTCTTTCATTATAGGTGTCACATTAGGCAAACAATCTTTCACTTTAAATTATTTAAGAATTTTATTTATATAGATCTCTTATGATCATCTCAGGTTACCTTGAGACCTATCTCTATAGATTTTTATGCTAATGACATAAGATACTTTACCCATATCTTTCATTTAAAAATTTTTAAATAATAATTGTTTTACCTTGTATAGCAACCTTAAGTCATTTAAGGCAAGCAAAATATCATATACATTTAAGATAAAGAATATAATTTTATTCTCACTAATCTTATGGTATATATATTGATTCATAATGTTTTCAACAAAACTAAAAGATGTGATCACATCATGAAATTTGAAATACCATTGTTACGAGGCCCATTTAAAATAATAAATGGACCTTTTGAGTTTGCACATCATATTCTCACTGGTAATTGAGGTAAAGTTCTTAGATTATTTTATATATACCTCTTTTTCAAGATGACCATTAAGGAAGATAGTTTTAACATTCATTCGATGTAATTCCAAATCACAATGGGCTTATAATGCTAAGATGATATGGAGAGAATTCTTATTGGATACAGGAGAACAAGTTTTTTTATAATCAATTCTCTCCTTTTAAGTAAAACTTTTAGCAACCAATCTTGTTTTGTATCACTCAGCATTGTCTATTGAATCTCTTTTGGTATTAAGGATTCAATTATAGCCAATTGCTTTGGCTCAATTAGGCAATTCTACAAGATTCCAAATATTGTTGTTTATCATTGATTCCATTTCATCAATCATTACATTATGCCATTATTTATAATCTTTACCATTTAATGCTTGAGAAACTATTATGAGATCATTCTAAACATTTATGTCATAGTTAGATTCAATTAGTGCACTAAGTAGCCACTAGGTATTGTTATTTTTCTTGTGTTAGTTGATCTTTTTTAATTCAACTTATTAAGGTTATTCAATGAGAATATCTATTATCACTAGTTGAAGTATCTCTTCATTATTATAAAATACTTTATCATTAATGGTGGGATAAAGATACTTCTCATTGCTTATATGATCAACTTAGATTATTAGAGCCTCATTACGTTTTACATTCACTCTAATAGGATGGGTGTTGTAGAGAATCAATGTTCTACTCTAACTAGTTATAATCTACTGTGTGTCTTCATTTTCATTGACTAAGTTATATGGTTGATACTCCCATTAATTATATCATTCTTAAAAAATTTGGCTTTCCTAGATTCAACATTAAATGTGAATGACAATAGAATTTGTGTCCCTTAAATTTTTCGACATAACTTACAAAATATGCAATGATAATTCTTGAGTCTAACTTTCTTTCATGTGAATTATATATTCTTACTTTAATAGAACAACCCTATGCACATGTATAATTCAAATTGGGTTGCCAACTTTTTTAGATTTCAAAAGGTGTTTTGGACATTACTTTTGTTAAAATATATATTATTATTATTTTAATTACATCTCTTTACAAAAAAATAAAAAGTTTAGAGTTGCTAAGTATATTCTTTACTATGTCCAATAGTACCATATTCTTTCTTTTAGTAGCATTGTTCATATTAGGTGAGTTAAGCATTATGTATTATGCTACAATACCATGCTTTAAAAAGAAACCCAAAAACAAACTAGGTACCTATTGATTACTAGTGCATTTACTATAATAATCATCTTCCTTATTAGATCTTACAATTATAATTTATTTTCCTACTTGTTTTTCTACTTCAGTTTTATATTCTTTAAATGCATCTACTGTTTCACTTTTATCATAAAGCAAGTAGAAAGAGAGAGAGAGAGAGAGAGAGAGAGAGATATATATATATATATATAATGAGAAATCATCAATAAAATAGATAAAATATTTTTGATCATTTGAATATAAATAAGGACAATATATATCAATATGTGTGAATACCATATTTTGTCTGAATATTTTCAAAGAAATACATTAAATTAAAAAATATATATTGAGTTTTTATTTAATTTTTGAGTCATCTTCATCACTTGGATCATTTTAATTTTCTTGTCAATAGAGTCAAATTTAAGTTTTAGGTCAATTTTAATTTAGCTTTCAGCCAATAAAATAAAAAAAAAACAAGAGTCATGAGAGTAATTTAATTTTTGAGTCAAATTTGATTTAATTATGACTTAATAAAATAATAAAAAAGAGTCATTAGAGTCATGTTGAATTTTTGAATTAAGATTAATTTAATTTTAGGTCAATATAATAATCCAAACAAAAAGAGAAAAAGAAAGAAGAAAATGCCCAAGGTAAAAGTCTAATGTGTCATTTTGTTTTAAACCCAAGAAGGAAAAGTGGTCTAAAACTTATTACTTGAAAATTAAGGCATTCTGCTCATCATTTTTTTAGAGGTAAGAAATATTGGAAATAGAAAACTCTTGAAAAAAAGGAATTATTGGATTACCTAATGTTAGAAGAGGGTAATTAAATGATGAATCAAAATTTCCTTATGAGTAAACCTTAGTGTTTAACTATAAAAGGGTAAAGTAAGGTTGAGAGGGAGGGCCAACTTTTTAAAGGAGAAAACAACAACAAATTTTTGAGGGCAAATGAGGGGGACAACCAATACATAGAAAGAAAGAGAAAAAGAAGACTTGGCCAAATAGTGACCATCACCAGTGAACTTCATTATAGGTAAAATTTCACTTTTTTTATAATTCATAGTAAATTATAACTCTTGGGTTTTGTGATTTGATTTTGGATCTCACCTATATTGTATAGTTCTTATTAGATTATCTTCGTAGTTGTTGTGTTTTTCTGCTTCAATTCCTTTTTTTATTTATGTGGTTGATTAAGGATAATGGCAATGTTATGCTTCTGACATTATTCATGCTATTTGCCTATTGAATCAAGATTCTTTGACTAATGAATTAAGGAGAATGATCACAAAATTATGTTGATGTGTGGGTGGCTTTAAGCTTATCAAGATAGTACAAAAATTTTCTCCTTTTTTCTTATAATTATTTTATTTGCTGTATTTTTTGTAATTATTTTATTTTCTCCATTTTTATAAATATTTTATTCTCTCTCTCTCTCTCTCTCTATATATATATATATATATATAATTTTTCCATTTTTATAAATATATTATTTTCCTTAAAATTTTAAATATTTGATTTTGCATTTGTAAATATTTCCTTTTATTTTTATGTTTTATAAATATTTTATCTTATTTTATTTTTCCTTTCCCCTTTTTAGATGTGATTCAATTAGGGTAATTCAAGTAAAATTAAGATCATATTATTTTTGAACAATTAGGATAATTATTTTTAGGAATGGATGTTGTAGGGTGTTTAACACTTTTCCCACATACAACTAACTTTTAAACTCATTTTTAGTTTACAAACCATTATTCTTTAAAAAAGATTTCTTTTTTCCAAATTTTTATTTTTTTAAAATTAAAAATTTGGTGGTGATTTTACATCATTTGGTTTTGGCTTTTGAAAATCATTTTTTGTCTAGCACCATTTAGTCACATTATGGGTGTAATGGTATGTATGATCTTTAATAATTTTAAACTTCTTTTGATTCATTTATGTGACTTGTTAGTCTGCTTACCGATAATACAATTAACAAATAAACCAAGATTCATAAAAGTCTAAAGCTTGGAGAATTATATCATTTACTAATATTTTAATTCTTTTTATGGAGATATGTCCTAATCTCCTATACTATAAACCAATAAAGTTCTCATTTATAATACACTTTTACTTTAACTATTACCATGCATAATAATATAAGAATTAATAGTATCAACAATAGTATAAAACTTACCATCAGATAAAAAAAAATTTCAATAAGGAATGAGTCATTTAATAAATTAAAATTATTTTAGAAATATTCATAATAAAACCCAAATGAATTAATTTAAAAACTGAAATCAAATTCTTAAAAAAACTAAAAACATAAAATTTGTATTCAAGGTCCATTACATAACTATAAGATAAAATTATTCAGTAGGTTTCAACAGTTTCCACATTATAAAAAACACTTTATATACCTATTTAAATTGTTGATCTAATATCAATTTACCATGTATCATGACAAATATCTACTAAATGAGATTCAAAACACATATTACATAGAGCTATTACTATCTTTGCAAACCAAGCCTTTCTCTTAAGGTAGTCTTTCTAAATGTGTCCTTTTTTTTTTTTTTAACAAAAGAAGCATTTTGCAACATTCTTGTTCGTCATATGAACATAATATATATTCTTCTTCTTACCATTTCTCTTATGGCCCTTCTACTTAGAGCCACTTGTACTAGCTAAATGAACCTTATTAGGAATACTTCCTCCATCATTTACTAGTCTATACTCTTACTATACATACATCAACAATCCATTTCTCTTTACAAATGTAGTAAGAGATATTGAATATGGCATAATAATGAGAATTTGAGTTAAAAATCTATTGAACTGAAAATGATTTATTTAGCTTCATTCTAAGGGCCCTTAATTGAAAAGCTAGGTCTTTTATCTGCATTACATGTTGCTTTACTCCTCTTATACTAGTGAGTGTTTTTTTTTTTAATGAAACAAAGCACAAAGTGAACTCAATAACTATGGCCTAAGCCATGCCCCAAGTCCTCACATAAAACATCAAGAAGGAACGCAAGTGGTAGACAAACACAATGATACCTCTTCCAACTCCCAAAGTATTTCGAGCAAGTCTGTCAGCAGCTCCATTTGCCTCCCTTCTACATTATTTAACAGTAACATTTCAATCTCTGTTTAACAAATTATGTGCTTCTAAGAAAAGATGAAAGTCTGGATATATGCTATTAGGTTCGCGAGACAAGAAGTCCACCACCTCAAAGTTATCAGTCTCAATAATCAAACTCTGAATTTGCATATCCCATGCCTGCTTTAGGCCCCAGATCACTCCCCAAAGTTCAGCTTGGAAACTACTCCCTCCACCTATGTTAAAAAGAAACCCTCCAATTATGGCCCTAGTATGATCTCGGGCCACCCTTCCGCCGGCCGCCTTGTTGCCCTGCTTGTCATACACCCCATCCACGTTAAATTTCACACTCCCCCTATCTGGAGCACTCCAATGCACATCAGAGCCTTCCTCCACATATTTGTTGCCTACCTACAACCCCAACCAACTCACACACGCACGAACATGAGCCAACATACTAGAAATCCCTACATCCTTGCGCTTGAAAATCTTGGAGTTACGGCCCAGCTACAACTGTCTGCACATAACAACGAACCAAACCAGCCATTCCACTCCTTCAACACGCTGTTTACATCTTATATTCCACTATTGTGCATAGTTAGACCACAAATACATCTCTAAGTAATTTTCCAAATGAAGTAAATTGAGCATTGATGGTTTTGAGATACTCTTTGACTGCCTTGCATTCTGGTATGGATTTGTGAATGTTATTCTAAATGCGTTATTTGATTATCATTATATTGAGGTGGTTTACTTGCTCTTAGTGATCATACAACACTTTAGAATCTTTATCTTTATCATTCATGAGTTTTGGAGACTTTTCAATACAAATGGCAAGATCATAGTCAAGGCATCCTAATTGGAAGAGAATATTCTCTTTTTAGGCTTTTAGTTATCTCTGTCTAGAATAATTTTAACAATTAAGATGTAAAAGATATTATAAGGTCATTTAAAATATTAATAATGCTTAGTAAAACATTATAAGGCAAATTAAATATCATATCTATCATAAATGCATATTCACCAATGCATGTTGTTAACACAAAAATTGTATCACTAAAATCTTCCGGTAGGCAAAGACATTAACATATTAGACATTTATACATGATAAATGATGAAACTAAAGTATATTCATACTTTCTAAGATCTATGGATTACTTAGAAAACACATTACAACTTTTATTTAAGCATATAGTTATAATTATCTACTTGTGCATTAAAATATATTATAGCTACATATTTAATTACAATTGACATTTTCAAATCCATGTGTGATTTTATTTTCAAAATGTTTGCACACATATATAAAAAATGCTATAATTAATTCTTAATATATACATGCTAATAATAAAATATCTAAATGTATTTAAATATCCATATATATATGTACAAATTAATTTTATCCTAATAAAAATTTATTTAATTAATTAATCAACTAAACCAGATGTAATTGATTAATTAAAAATTATTTATTTATAATTATTCCATAAATGTGCTAGAAAATTGCTTAAAATAATTTCATATTATTTAAGCAAAATTAAACCACCCCAAAATGAATTTTATAAAGTCTCAAATGAGCTAAAATTGCCTAAAATAAAGTTTTTACAAATCCCTAGTGTGTTAAAATTATCTAAAAAATAATTTATTTAGATAGATTAAATAACACTAGAGAATAATTTTTCATAATATATTTGTTCCAAAAAATCAATTATGAGTCAAAAAAGAAATTTAAATAACCCAAGGGACCAAAAATAAATTCTGGATAATTAAAAAAAAGGCCCAAAATAATTTTAAAGAAAAAATAACAAAAAAATGGCTTAAAATAAATTTTTTCCCAAAAGGGCATCTTCCTAACAAAAAAAAAAAGGCCTAAACCCATTCATATATATGGCCAAACATCTTTCTTCTATTGTCTATTTCTTTTAATTATAAAAATAAATAAATCCCAAAAGAAAATGGACATAAAAATTGTGAAGCTTAGAAACATAAGGCCTAAAACTACCTTGGCCTAGAACCCTCTTAATGAAACAGGTCTTTCAACATGTCACTTGACACATCACCATTAGCCATCTTAGGTTATACCAAAATAAGGTGTTGTTTTGGTCGTCTTTCTCATTAAGTTAGGTCAGATTGACTTAGTTCGTGTTAATGTGATCCATTTCAAGAATCAAATGGTTTTTCACTTGTTCAAGCTTTGTTTTAAATGATTCTTGAGCCAAAATGCTTAGAATCAATGAGGCTTTTGTTTTTCAACAATCACAAAGCAAAAATATGCCCAAAACTTGAAAATCTAAAATGCACAATGTCAAAGTTTTCCATGTTTTTAACAACAGCAACCCACAATGCAATCTTTCATTTAAACTCGATTTTGAACAACAATAAAGTCATATAAATGAATTGAAATTCATACCAAACAAAAATGCAAAAATTATTACAAGAAACAAATAGTAAGTTTATTTGAGTTTCCTGAAGTTAGTTAGCCAAAAAATACAATACTCCTAACAGTTCATTAACGCATGATATGGAAGATTAAAGAAACAAAATATGAATCAAAATTTCAATTTCTTTTCTCCTACACAAAATAGGGTTCTACAAAACCCAACTAGCAAGCAGAAACAATAAGTGAGGCAACTTTGATACCATGTGTTAAATCATACATGCAATCTAACTAGAAACAAACTAATTGCAAGAGATACAAAATAATAATTATTAGTCGAAGCAAAATAAGGATCTAAATACCTCCAGCCATGTTGTCATATATTTGATGCAAAACTCAATTCAATTAACCCATAAAGAAATATGAAATGATCAAAAGCACAAGAAGAAGAGAGTAGAGAAATGAGATATTAGTCTAAGAGAGAATTTTTTGGTAAGCATACAAATTACACTATTGGTTGACTTTACTTATTAAAAATCTTGAAAAAATACTAACGTTAAAATTTAACCACCTTTCTATCAAAAGAAATCATTTAACATACAGATATCTACTACTTATTATTGTAATATATTTGGCAGAATCAAATAGCCAAGAGTGAATATTTTTAAATTAAATAGTTAGAAATAAATTATGTAATATTTTAATTTGATTTTATTTAGAAATTTCAAAATCATTAATTAAATAATAAAATAGTCTAACGCATCTTGCTTCCAGGTTGGTATCTGATGCTTTGGCTATCGTTTGGGCTGTCATTGGATATTGTGAAAATTGATTTTATTTCTTTGAAGTTGCATGTTAAAATTCCCAAGCAGCCAAGCGCTTGTTAGAGGATATTGATAGCGTCTCATTAGAGGTTGACAATAGTGGTATGGATTAACAATGCACATATGCTAATTTCTGTTCAATAGAGGTATCATTACATGACTGCTGCAAAAGTGGAGATCTTTGGCTTTGATGGTTCTCTGAAAAGCAACTGCGGCTTTGGAGTAATTAGTAATGCTCTTTTCATTATCTTATATCTCATTATTTTCCTTGTTTAGCAGAAAAATCATGCAGCTTATTGTATTAATTTGTTATTCCTACTTTTTCCCTATTTTATTTTTAAAGGACAATGCCATGTCCTCTGCCTTTATACTCTTTTCCCTTTTCTTTGATGGCATTTTTTCTTTCAGCGCACACACACACACACACAGCTCTTCACTATTGAATAATCATTTGTTTATAAATCTCTTGCAGGTCTTGTTAGCACGTGGACTGCAGCTTGAGAGGATTGGGAAAATTGCCAATGTCCTGTACTTGGAGGTATGCTAACTATGCTGCTGGTTATCTTATTTCATTGTTCTTCTGCCATTAGAATTGAGCAACGTTTCCATTTATTTGAAAATATAACTACTTCAGTTGTGTCAACACTCTCTAATGTCTACTTAAATGTATGTGTTGCAATTGGAAACAAAAGTTTGCCAGAAGGAGACCAGCATTTCATAATATCTTTTAGATTCAAGAAATTAAAGAGAAAGAAGAAAGCTTGGGTTTGTTTGATTTTTTTGTTTTCAAAACAGTTTTTTTGTTTTCAAGAATGAAAAAATAAAAAAATTCGTTTGACAATATGTTTTTAATGAAGTGTTTTATAAAATAAAAAAATAAAATTACATTTTTAGAAATAAAAAACTCAAAACATTTTTTAAATGTTTTGTAACTTTTGTTTTATAAAATTTTAAAAAAAATAAAAAATAATAATTTTTTAAAATAATGATTTAAACAAATTTTTTAATTTTTTAATTTTTAAAATTTGTTCTAAAAAATATTTATTTTAAAAATATTAAAATCAGAATAAAATCAAACATCTCCTTATTTCCCTGAAAGTGTAATACAGGAAATCCTGTTTTTTTTTTTTTCTTTTTCCTTCTCTCTCCAGTTTACGGGCCTGGCGGGCTCGTTTTTGCACGGGCCCGGCCCCGGAAAACTGTTTCTATCACACACAGTTTTCGATCCGATGATCCATTTTGTGTGACTTACAAAAAAGTAAAATACAAAAGGGCGAAAAGGGCAAGTGTAACGGTGCGTTTTGACTGCAGAATGGAAACGCATCCTTCTCTCCATTGTATGCTTTTGCTTTCGTCTGCTTCCTCCGTCGTGCGAAGATGCAGTTTGCCTTCGTTTCTCCACACTGGTAGTTCACACCGCCGGCCGTGTCAGGAGGTCGAAATAATAAGATTCGTTCCGACTGATATTTGATTGTATCCAGCGATATCTGGGTTATTGCAATTCCTTGTCTATATTAACCGATCGCTTCATACGGTACTTTCTTTGTTCCTTTTTTATAATGCCCACTTTTATCTTGGTAATAAAATTAGCCTTGTTGAAATTTTTATTTTTTTTCAAATGTATATATTTTTTTGGGATGAAAATGTTGTCTTGTGTTAGTTGATAGACAGAAGAATCAAATCTCTGAATTCTTCTTTTTTATTTTTTTATTATTTTTTTTTCAGGGCTATTGGTTTTGTTCAAGGTTGGTGTCTATCTGGTGCTATGAGCTTCTCTTCTTGGAGGTCTTGTCGAATGATTTCATCTAAAGAGGAGTACATTTTGGGGATGGATTTTCGTATCAGTTGGTTCTGTGTTCTTTGGTTGGCTACTTCTTTGTTGCAATTATTTCCAAGCTTCTTCCGCCTTCAAATATAGCTGTAATATCTGCCATGCAAAATGACTGGTAATCAATTATAATATCGATATAAAAACGTGAAGGTTCTGTTTATTTATTTAGTTTTGTCTGGTTTGTTGATTTATGGAAGGAAACCATACATGTATAAATGATAGGGACCTCAACATTGCACTATGTTCCCTAATGGACTTTTTTTTTTTAGTTTAATGTACTGTTAGTGGATTAAGAGGGCGAACTTTAGTGCAACACGTGTTTGAACTGAAAAAATAGTCTCTTTGTAAAAAAAAACAGGATAAGGTTGGCTATAATTACTCTCTCCAAACCCCATCTAGTGGGAGCCTCATGGCCACCCTGTTTTTTTTAGTGGATTAAATATACAGATTTGTCATTCATGCTACCAGATGACAAAGTTGACAATCTCTGTTTCATTTTGATACGGATTGTTGCATGCTAATATTTTGATTATACAAAATAACTAGGTTAAAGTTTTATTCCTGTCATTTTGGACTATCTAGAAGCCAGGAGGATTGCTCATGGGTCAATTGTGGGCAATAATTTAGAAAATATTTTGTTAAACCTTTTACCAATTGGATCTTATTGTTTAATTTAGCTTTGAGGACAGAAAAAGCCAATGCTTTTTACTTCTTTTGAGATTGCAGGCAGTCTGCTCTGGGATAAAACAATAGAGGAATTTATTATATGTATATTTTATTTAATTTTTTTGAGAGAAGCAAGTTGTAAAAATGTATCAGGAGGGTTCTGTAACCATTCTTGATTGTTAGAAATGAGCTCATCAGTCTAGGAGTTCTTTCTACCCTCAGGATGGTTTGCCTGCAAAATAGCTGGTTCGGACTGAGGTCCTTTAGCTTAATGTCTAATATACTACTAACGCTTTACCAGCTCAACACATGCTAGGTCCCATGGAATGGCCAAGTGATAGTGGGGAGCTTACACCTTCTCAGGTATTAAGTAAGGGCGATATATAGGGTTCTAGCTCATCATTTGATGGAAATAGCTTATTAGTTTATGCTTGTCAGAATGTGCATGATTGATGCAGTTAGTTTGTGTTAAAACTACTAATGCTAGTTATTATCCCATATGAATGATCTATTGAATTATGAGGATCTCCTTAGTCTTTGTCAATACCCAATTAAGCATATTCATAGTTCATTCTGAATGACAAAAGATTCACAATGAAAGACAGCTAACCTATAGAATTACAGCAAAGCACACATTAAAATAAATTATCCCTCATAAGTTGAGAATTGTGAAGAGAAGCCTCATATTTGCTAAGCTTTGATAAGAGGACGGCAAAGAGGGGTCTCAGAATGCTGATAAATTTATGACCAGGTTGCTATATTTTTCAGGTAGTCCAGTGACACCAATGATCGGTCCAATAAGAGGGAAGATAGTTAGGGCGGCCCAGTACACGATGCTTTCACTAGGTGGGGTCTGGAGAGGGTAGATGTACGTAGCCTTACCTCTATTTTTTACAGTGAGGCTGTTTTCAGTTCGAACCCGTGACTTCTAGGTCACTCAGCGGCAACCTTACCGTTGCGTCAAAACTCGCCTTCAGAGGAAGATAGTTAGGGATCTATTAAAAAATTCATCTAACTACCCAACCAGTATGTGTTTAAGCTAGGTTTAACTGAAAAATTCTCAAGGTTATTTTTTCCCTTAGATAAGAAGACCTTCTAAGAAGCCTATATAGAATACTTACCAATTACATATCTGGTAGTTCTATTGCTGGATATGTATCCTGTTACAGAATTCATATTGCTGATCTTTTAAATACCCCATTTTTCATTGTCCTGGTGTGAAACCAATTGTAAATATATTGATGTATGCTTATGTAAAAGCCTCTGGTTCACTAAAGCTTTCCTCCTTTTCTCACTTATGTTATTACCTCGAGTTTTTGGTTGAACGTTCCTCCATCACCATTTATGTCCAGTGAGATTTTTAAGGTAATTTGATTTTTCACATCAAATGCTTTAACTCCAGTAACAGGGCAGTATTTGCAACTGCTAAGATGGTTATCTCTTCTGGTGCAAACTGACAGCTAACCTATTTAGGTTAAGTCTTAGATTTTATAGAATATGAGGACTTGTTTGGTGCACTTATATCTTAAATTCCCATTTCCTAGGTATCTTGTATACCTAGATATGAGATTTTAGGGTATAACATATAGTCTTATTCGCTATTTAGGATTCTCATGATCGGTATGATGATTGAAAGTTATAGGAGAAAGGACACAATTGGTATACCTTTTAGAGAAGTTAACAAGGCTAACAACTCAAGGATGTTAGATTCTCATAGTTTTTGGGTAGTATGAAATATCAGTATCCTATGCATCAAAGCATGTTAGATATTAGTGTGCCGGACACATGCACCTTGGATGTCATTGTACCAAATACAGGTATCTTTCATGCCTGGATTGAAATGACCGTATGTCAAATGCTTCCTGAGTGAGATCTGCTGCTCCCAAAAATACCACCTTGGAAGGTGACATGAGGTTCTTGCATTCACCCTGATGAGGAGTGTTTCCTTAACTGTAATAATATCTAGGAAATGATTTTTACCCTTCTCTCTTGTAATTCTCTTCCTATCTAATAAAGTTTCTTTTTCTATCAAAAAAGAATATCTAGGATATGACAGCTTTGTGATGGCTCTCCAGGTTGAATATTTCTAAAGAATTGTATTTAAATTTTTTTTTCTTCTATTTACTGGTTATTCAATTGTATGTTTCAGTCACTTAATTGATATGCCAGATTTGGTATTTCTGCCGATTAGGTGTTCTTTATATTTTACTATTGTTATTGTAACTATTCTTAAATCATTGTTATTGTTGATAATAATGCTGCTATTACCTTTCCAGTTTTCTTTTTTTCTTTTTCCCTTCTGTTTATCTCCCCTAGAAATTTAAAAAAAAAAGAAAAAGAAAATTCGTATTCCTGATCTGTATTTGGCTTATCATAGGTACTACTGCTTCTTAGTGCCATTGACTCTCCCTATAATTGTGGTTGCTGTATACTTTCATTGGCTCAGCATGAAGATGTTCAAGCATGCTTAACTTCTATTCATCAGATCATTATTTTGGAGGCATGGAGAATAGCTTGCTGCTTCATAAAAGACGGACCTACCAGCACTGGTGGCTAGTGCTGCTGCCTGGCTGGCCGGCCCATGCTTCCCTCTAGCCAACTGACATTTAACTTGCCTCTGCATTTATGCAAATTCAGTGATGGCATTCTGCCTTGTCCATGTGATTTGTTTATTGGGTAGACTACAATTAAATGATGCTTGTTTCGCCTTGGAAGGCTGGCCAAACCTTCTTTTAGGTCTCTTGTCATCCACACTTTTTCATGTCATGTTATGTAATATTAACCCAATATCCAGTGTAAATGATATTGGAGCTATTTGTGGAGATGGGTGGCACCTTTTGTCTTAATTAATCTCTTTGTATTACGAAGATATTTATGTAGCTAGGTTGGTGTTTTTGCTTTTTCTTTGGCTGTGTTTGATGGATTTGCATCCTTAATTAGTATCGGATTATTCTCTAAATTGCTAAAAGGGCTTAGTTACCATTTTAGACGCACAAAACTGGCTGAAACATCAAAGCTCGAGGCCTGGATAGCACGTTTGAGTTTCACTAGGAAGGATGTATCTGCACGATACAAAAACTTGGTGCAGTCCAATATCTGTTGACCTTTCAGTTTACATATGCATATTTATTTGTTTTTTTCTGTTTTTGAATGAAAGAGGCGCCAAAGCGCAAAACAGACAACAATTAGCACATAAGACACCCCTTGGATATCGGCCTCTAAGCAACTACTACAACCAATAGGAGGATCATGGAACATATGAATACCAAGGGGGAGGAAGTGGGAGAAATTAGCAATGCAATCCGCGCTTTTGTTAGCTTATCTATAGGTATAGGTATGAGAAGCCCACAGCCATCCATTGATGCTCAAGATAACTTTGAATCTCCAAAATGAGATTGCTCAAGGAGTGCTGAGGAAGGCAACTGCTATGAATCATGTTAATGGCAGCAGTAGAATTCGCATGCAAAGAAATATATTTGTGGCACCTATTCCGGGCAATCCGCACAGGGAGAGTCAAGGTCAAGGTGATAAGGTGGTGCTTCCCTGGTAGAGGGTGGATCAAGATCAACGTGGATGGCTCAGTTATGAGTAAGGGGGTGGTGTCTTGTGGAGGAGTTCTCAAGGATGATACAGGTAGATGGATTGACGGTTTCGGTTGCAATATGAGTCTTTGCTCGATCATAGTTGCGGAGCTACATATGCAAATTTGAATGTAAGCTCGTCGCTGCTTTATCTGATTCTGTTAGTTGTTGAATATAACGTACAACGTGAAAAGATAAGTTGATTCTTGGAATAACAGGCTTCTTGCAACTCTTCATCCCATGTTTTAGTCCAGATAGAATGAAAATAAAAGAAAAATTAAAAACAAAATACTCAAGTCAACTGCTGTCAGAGAGATAAGGAAAGAAATAAGTAAACTTTGATATGAAAACTCCAAAAAAAAAAAGAAAAATTATATGTAATTATTTATATTTTTGTTATAAAAAATTTTTGATTAAATAATAATAAATATATAATTTTTTAATAATAATAATATGATGAATATATAATTTTATCATTAAATCATTTATTTATTATATTAATTTTAAAAAATTATACACTTATTATACTTTTAACTAAAAACTTGAATATAAAAAAGTGCAAGTAAAGTACACCTCAAGAATATAAGTTCACTAGTCCAACCTTCCTTTTTATAGTAAACCCCGTACGAGTTTTCTTGTCTACTAATTCCAAAACATTGAAGAAAAACATCAAATAGAAAAAGCACCAAAATAATAACCAGATAAAACATATTATGGGAAAGACACTGCAACTGGGCTTCTTACGACAAAGTCTTTATGAGTCCAAGCATAGGATCCAAAATAATAGAAATCTGGGTCGTACTTGGTGGGCAAATTCCAACTAACAACCGTCACGGTGATGTTAAAGCTTAACTCCTGACCAAGATGATCAAACACCAGAACGTCAGGAGAGGCAGTGATGGTGTATTCCTTAGGTGCCGTAGCATGGAAAGTGTAAGTAGAATTGTAGTGTCCAACGTTGGTGACTTTCCTGGTAACGGTCCTGGTGCCATTGAGCCTGTGGATTTGGATGGATGGGTAGTTGAGGTTGACTGGTTCAGGTATTGAATCTGGACAATCAAATGGAATATCCAAGTCCTGTGTTATCCCAAGGTGACAGGTGTAAAGTAGGTAGTCGTTGTAAGAGGCATTGTAAACCAGTCCAGGACGTGCTGCTTTGGTGGGGCGTAGGTGGCCTGATCCCATTGCGAATGGCGACGCAGGGTTTCCGGTTTCATCTGTTATTGGATTCCCTGTGTTGTCTGTTGTCCCGGCTGTAACCCAAAAAAAAAAAAGAGTTATTCACAGAACAAAATGCATGTCAGTTCATGAATTCAGCTTGTTAAAATCATATGTCTAATTGGTATATAGATAGTCTAGCATATCCTGATAGACTTATTAAATATCAACAAAAATAACTCAAGATCAGGGTCGGTTTGCTGGAATTCGAATCTAATTGGTAAGGCGATTGCTCGTTGATTCTTTCAGCGGATTAATTATGAGCTTAAGTCCCTTAAAAAAGTTATTTATGTTTCTAAATCTTGCATAGGTGAATGGTTCAAGAGGGTGGTAGGTTATGGGGAAGTATTGAAGTTACCGGTGGTCAGGAGGGCAGATCTAATAGCAGCACTGCTCCAAGTGGGGTGAATGGCTTTGAGAAGAGCTGCTGCAGCAGCAACATGAGGGGTAGCCATTGAAGTTCCAGACATGATATTGTACTGAGTCCTCCTATCGTCTTTCGTAGACATTCTTGTAGGCCCATCATCATCTGTCCATGCTCCCAATATCTCCCTTCCTGGAGCTGTTATGTCAGGCTGCAATAATATACCAAAAAGTACAACTATTAGTGAGAGTCTTAAAAGAGTTGCTGAACCAATAAAGTCAACAATTTTTTACCGATGTCACCCAAGCTCTAACACTAGTTTTGCATGCATGAGGTTGTACCAATTATTGGTGAAATAACCAAGCATGTTAGACCCAAAAATCTTGAAAAGACAGTAGTGCAATCATAGTCATACACAACACGTTTTAATAATCATACAATATATATATATATAGAAATTACCTTTATAAAATTAGGGTCAATGGAATTAGGACCCCTACCAGTGAAGGAGGTCAAGGAGGGTGCTGCCGTAGTATTTAAGGATGTCCAACCAGGTAGAATATGAGCCTTAGGGTCATTGGAAGACCTTATGTAATGGATAAGTTTTTTGGTATCCTCAACTGCAACACCAGTGGATGGAATGTAATGAGCATCACAAGGTACATCTTCCCCAGCTTCTGGATTGTTTCCCAAGATGAAAGCAACCCCACCTGCCCTTTGAACTTCCAGGCCTTGATATAATGCATCACCTTTTCCCCTCAAGCATAGCACTATCTTCCCCTGCACCTTGTTTGGGTCTAGTGTGTTGTCTAGGCAATATCTGCATGCATGCATGCGTCATTATTCAATTAATTCTTTCAATTTATGCAAAACCAAAAGTTATCCCAAGAATATCAAAAGAGCTCATCAAAGTTCAATTAGTATTGGAAATCACCCTGAATCTGTACTAAAAACTCCTGGGTTTTCAACATCGCTAGCCAACACCAAGCTATGGAAGTTGTTTTCCATTTGCACTGGAGTAATTGATTGTCCCTGATAATAATAGTGATGAATAAAAATAGTTATAGTAATTACAGGTTAAACTCAACCTATACAGAAAAGTTGTTAAAACTGTAAGTTACCTCAACTCTTGAGCCATTGCCTATAATAACAGGAGCAGGAAAGGAACGATCGATTTTACTAGCACCAACAGTGATAAGCCAAGGAGCGGGATTGGTCACAGTTTGAGGGGAAGGCCCAGAGTTGCCCGCACTCGAAACCACCACGATATTGTTCTTCAAGGCATGCAAGGCTCCTATTGCGATCGTATCCTGGCTATAATCCTGTGGCTTATCGAACCCAAACGAGAGGCTTATAACGTCCACGCCATCTCCGATTGCGTCATCAAAAGCCATGGCCACGTCTATGCCGTCGCAAATATTGCCTTGGTCAAAAGGTCGATTAGGGGAAGCCCAGCATGCCTTGTATATGGCGATGCGGGCCAAGGGGGCTCCACCCGAGGCCGTGCCGCTAGCGTAGCCGCCGTACCCTGTCACGTTCGGAACCGTGCGTCCTGCAACTATAGAGGCCGTGTGGCTCCCGTGGCCGTCTTTGTCACGAGCTGATTTGTAGTCTATGGTTTCGTCTAGAGGACCAAAATCACTTTCATAACCATGCAGGTAGTACCGAGCTCCAATAATCTTTCTGAATAATGTTACAAGAACTGCATGCTTAAGTGGTGTTCGGTACCTTTCACGCATTTAAACTATATATATATATATATATATGTATGTATGTATGTATAACGTATAAGTTGCAACACTCTTATTATTTATTATATCCATATAGGTTTTCATTTTTCAGGCATTTGAAAGATTAAAATTTCTATATACTTGATAAGGATAAGAAGTTGATAGAAACTTTATGAAAATGACTGTGAATCGTGGGTCTTATATAATGACAAATAGCGCATGTACAGGCGATAATATAAGAAATATTAGAAGTACTATAACCAGTTAAGTGGGATAATTTGGAGGAAGATAATCAAATCTTGCGTGATTCATTTTCCGTTTGGCACGCCCGCTAGCATTTTAATTTGTTTAAGTGTTTTAAAATTAGTTTATAAAAAAAAGTTGTGATTGACATATATGAAAAATTAACATCCTTAGTTAGAACATCCAAGGCACAACTTTTAAATTTTTCAAATTTTATATTAAAAGAATTTTAGAAAATAAATTTACCATCTTAAAGTGTGTTGATAACTAGCTTTGTAACACACAATATCAACATTTGTTATACGAGAAATTATCAATAAAAATTTATAAAGATAGTGTTAGTAAATTTCATCACTTAAAATATCTATTTTATTGAGTTTTAAAATTGACTCAATGCACCTAAAATATCTATTGCATTGTACCTATTGCACTGAGATGAATTGAATGCAGTTCCGTTTTGGCAGATTCCCTTCCATCTTTGAGGAACAGGGTCCATGCCTTCATCACTGAAGCTCTTTGATTCTGGCCATACACCTATATGTAGTAGCATCATGCGCAAATAAGAGTTTTTAACACTTACGGTATGAGTAGATATGAAAATAATTACGCTAATTGGTCAAATTTAATTACCAGTATCAATTATGCCAACTATAACATCTTGCCCATAATTGGCTCTGGATAGCAGGTCTTTTGCGTGTTTGGAATGTGTGAAAGGATTTAAAGGCTCCTTTAAGCCCATAAACTCCCATGACCTTGTGGTATGCAAAGAGTACTTCCTTTTCTGGCTCTTACGCACTGACAACACTCCCTTCATTTCTGTTCCAATTGAAATTAATTAATTATCATCTACAACAACAAATTAAACCATTGGACAATTAATTACTTGAAAGTTTGGAGGCTTCCTCTGGAGTAAGCAATGCAGCGAGGCCATTGAAACTGTGCTTGTAAGTGTAAAGATGAGCTGCTTCTGCTTCTGCTTCTGTTTCTTTCAGAAAACGCAAATAAGATCTATGCGTATTCTCCATTTGATGCATTGGAACATTTTTGTGGTGATCACCGAAGTTCACCAAATAAGTCTGCGTGGTTACCCAAAAATGATTTGTTTCACGTAAGAAACCCATAAGAAAAATCACATAATTTGTTTTTTTCAAAGAAAAATCATACATAAGAAGGAAAAGTGAATAAAAATGACTGACCTGCTTGTTCTTGGCGCAAGAGGCTAATGGAAAAAAAAGTAACACTAGGAAACAAGTAGCGAAAATGTTCTTCATCATCATTACTGGCAGCGTACAAACTCATTTTGATAATGAGGATTTGTATATATATAAAGCGAATGGGAAATTCAAACGAAAGTGCCAAGACCTCTAAGATTATCCCAAAAAAAAAAAAGAAAAAAAAAAGATCTGTGTAATCTTTGGATGGATATTGTTGAATTAAATTATTATTATTATTATTATTTAAATTTTCCAATATTAAAATATCAAATAAAATCAGATGACCATATATCTTAACTAATATCAAATAAAATCAGAACGAATCCTTTTATCTTGACTATATATCTTAACTAACATTAGATTGGTCGGCCAAATATTCTCTTCTATAGGATATACATAAAGCCGTTCATTATCAATATCGATAACAGATGTTATTTTGATCATGGTAATTTTTTTTATTTTTATTTTTCGAGTAAATTACATGAATCTGCTTAAGTTTTACTACAATTATATAATTTTTTTTTATTTTTAAAATATATAATTTAAGTTAATTTCAATTTTTTTACTAAAATACCTTTCATTAATCTAAATATATAAATATATATTACATTTAAATATGCACAAATAAAATAAAAACGAGTAGGTTTTGTTTTCATTAAAATTAACAAAAAGAATATATTTAAATTAATAGAGAGTATTTCAGTAAAAAAACTTAAAATTATATTAAAATATAATACAATTTTTTGTTTTAAGAAAAGTTAGCATATATTTTAAAAATAGAGGAGAAGATTATATAATTTTAATAAAATTTGGATAAAAAAATTCTCTTCTATAAGATATATATAAAGCCGTTCATTATCAATATCGATAATGGATGTTATTTTGATCATGGTAATTTTTTTTGTTTTTATTTTTTGAGTAAATTACATGAATCTGCCTAAGTTTTATTACAATTATATAAATTTTTCTTTATTTTTAAAATATATAATTTAAGTTAATTTAAATTTTTTTATTAAAATACCTTTCATTAATCTAAATATATAAATATATATTACATTTAAATATGCACAAATAAAATAAAAAAGAGTAGGTTTTCTTTTCATTAAAATTAATAAAAGAATATATTTAAATTAATAGAGAGTGTTTCAGTCAAAAAACTTAAAATTATATTAAAATATAATACAATTTTTTGTTTTAAGAAAAGTCAGCATATATTTTAAAAATAGAGGAGAAGATTATATAATTTTAATAAAATTTGGATAAAAAAATTCTCCTCTATAGGATATACATAAAGCTGTTCATTATCCATATCGATAACAGATGTTATTTTGATCATGGTAATTTTTTTTTGTTTTTATTTTTTGAGTAAATTACATGAATTTGCCTAAGTTTTACTACAATTATATAAATTTTTCTTTATTTTTAAAATATATAATTTAAGTTAATTTAAATTTTTTTATTAAAATACCTTTCATTAATCTAAATATATAAATATATATTACATTTAAATATGCATAAATAAAATAAAAAAGAGTAGGTTTTGTTTTCATTAAAATTAATAAAAGAATATATTTAAATTAATAGAGAGTATTTCAGTCAAAAAACTTAAAATTATATCAAAATATAATACAATTTTTTGTTTTAAGAAAAGTCAACATATATTTTAAAAATAGAGGAGAAGATTATATAATTTTAATAAAATTTGGATAAAAAAATTATCTTCTATAAGATATACATAAAGCCGTTCATTATCAATATCAATAACGGATATTATTTTGATCATGGTAATTTTTTTTTTGTTTTTATTTTCCGAGCAAATTACATGAATCTGCCTAAGTTTTACTACAATTATATAATTTTTTTATTTTTAAAATATATGATTTAAGTTAATTTAAATTTTTTTATTAAAATACCTTTCATTAATCTAAATATATAAATATATTACATTTAAATATGCACAAATAAAATAAAAAAGAGTAGGTTTTGTTTTCATTAAAATTAATAAAAGAATATATTTAAATTAATAGAGAGTGTTTCAGTCAAAAAACTTAAAATTATATTAAAATATAATACAATTTTTTGTTTTAAGAAAAGTCAGCATATATTTTTGAAATAGAGGAGAAGATTATATAATTTTAATAAAATTTGGATAAAAAAATTCTCCTCTATATGATATACATAAAGCCGTTCATTATCAATATCGATAACGGATGTTATTTTGATCATGGTAATTTTTTTTTTCGAGTAAATTACATGAATCTGCCTAAGTTTTACTATAATTTTATAAATTTTTCTTTATTTTTAAAATATATGATTTAAGTTAATTTAAATTTTTTTATTAAAATACCTTTCATTAATCTAAATATATAAATATATATTACATTTAAATATGCATAAATAAAATAAAAAAGAGTAGGTTTTGTTTTCATTAAAATCAATAAAAGAATATATTTAAATTAATAGAGAGTGTTTCAGTCAAAAAACTTAAAATTATATCAAAATATAATACAATTTTTTGTTTTAAGAAAAGTCAGCATATATTTTAAAAATAGAGGAGAAGATTATATAATTTTAATAAAATTTGGATAAAAAAATTCTCCTTTATAAGATATACATAAAGCCGTTCATTATCAATATTGATAATAGATGTTTATTTTGATCATGGTAATTTTTTTTGTTTTTATTTTTTGAGTAAATTACATGAATGTGCCTAAGTTTTACTACAATTATATAAATTTTTCATTATTTTTAAAATATATAATTTAAGTTAGTTTAAATTTTTTTATTAAAATACCTTTCATTAATCTAAATATATAAATATATATTACATTTAAATATGCACAAATAAAATAAAAAAGAGTAGGTTTTGTTTTCATTAAAATCAATAAAAGAATATATTTAAATTAATAGAGAGTGTTTCAGTCAAAAAACTTAAAATTATATCAAAATATAATACAATTTTTTGTTTTAAGAAAAGTCAGCATATATTTTAAAAATAGAGGAGAAGATTATATAATTTTAATAAAATTTGGATAAAAAAATTCTCCTATATAGGGATATACATAAAGCCATTCATTATCAATATCGATAACGGATGTTATTTTGATTATGGTAATTTTTTTTGTTTTTATTTTTCGTGTAAATTACATGAATCTGCCTAAGTTTTACTATAATTTTATAATTTTTTGTATTTTTAAATATATGATTTAAGATAATTTAAATTTTTTTATTAAAATACCTTTCATTAATCTAAATATATAAATATATATTACATTTAAATATGCACAAATAAAATAAAAAAGAGTAGGTTTTGTTTTCATTAAAATCAATAAAAGAATATATTTAAATTAATAGAGAGTGTTTCAGTCAAAAAACTTAAAATTATATTAAAATATAATACAATTTTTTGTTTTAAGAAAAGTCAGCATATATTTTAAAAATAGAGGAGAAGATTATATAATTTTAATAAAATTTGGATAAAAAAATTCCCCTCTATAAGATATACATAAAGCCGTTCATTATCCATATCGATAACAGATGTTATTTTGATCATGATATTTTTTTTTGTTTTTATTTTTTGAGTAAATTACATGAATCTGTCTAAGTTTTACTACAATTATATAAATTTTTCTTTATTTTTAAAATATATAATTTAAGTTAATTTAAATTTTTTTATTAAAATACCTTTCATTAATCTAAATATATAAATATATATTACATTTAAATATGTGCAAATGAAATAAAAAAGAGTAGGTTTTGTTTTCATTAAAATTAATAAAAGAATATATTTAAATTAATAGAGAGTGTTTCAGTCAAAAAACTTAAAATTATATTAAAATATGATACAATTTTTTGTTTTAAGAAAAGTCAGCATATATTTTAAAAATAGAGGAGAAGATTATATAATTTTAATAAAATTTGGATAAAGAAATTCTCCTATATAGGATATACATAAAGCCGTTCATTATCAATATCGGATGTTATTTTGATTATGGTAATTTTTTTTGTTTTTATTTTTCGAGTAAATTACATGAATCTACCTAAGTTTTACTACAATTATATAAATTTTTCTTTATTTTAAAATATATGATTTAACTTAATTTAAATTTTTTTATTAAAATACCTTTCATTAATCTAAATATATAAATATATATTACATTTAAATATGCACAAATAAAATGAAAAAGAGTAGGTTTTGTTTTCATTAAAATTAATAAAAGAATATATTTAAATTAATAGAGAGTGTTTCAGTCAAAAAACTTAAAATTATATTAAAATATGATACAATTTTTTGTTTTAAGAAAAGTCAGCATATATTTTAAAAATAGAGGAGAAGATTATATAATTTTAATAAAATTTGGGAGAAACTTGCAGAACTTATTCTTATTTTCTTAAAATAAATACAAAAGTTCTCAGCTTATTATTAGGTAAAATATGATTATTAATTATCTGCTGCAAACATTTATCTTCCTTAATCTCATTACTGTTTTCTTGATTCAACTTTGGGAAGAGATTATTATAGTCTATTCCGAAATTCTCCACGACAGCACAACCAGCAAGGGATGTAATTCATCGACACTGTCAAAGAGCGGAACCATCATGCTTAGGATATGGTTACAATGTTATTGTTTAGTCTTTTAATTCTGATCTTGTGTATTATAGCTCTTCCTTTTGTATTATAATAATTTTATTTAAAATCTTTTGAAAAATTATAAGTTTATTAGAACAAAAAAAAATTCCAATATAAAATATTAAATGTATTTTTAAAACTGAAATTACATCTGTAAATACACTAAACATCTGGGTATTATTACTTTATTTAAAAAGTGATTGTTCCGTTACTTAGCTGTCGGCTGTCACCTGAAATTGTTCAAGGTTTGTTAAGACTTCCAAAAGAAAAAAAAAAAAAAAGAGAAAGAGATAAAGGGGGGGGGGGGGGGGGTTGGAACTAATTGAAAAATTTTCTATTTCTATCCATATGCCTAAAATTTGCTATTTTGACCCAAATGGATACTAAGAGGAGATATATCTATTTATTAGCATAAGTTCGATTCATATTTAGAGCATTTTAATAGTAAAATTTTCAATACATATTGGCTAAGACTGCAATAACTCTAATATGGCAATTTAGATTATACCAAGCTTATTTGATAGTTGGAAGTGTTTTTATGAGAGCATATGCTACGCTAGTTAACACCTCGAAGCTTTCAAAGATAGTTGCATGCCCTCAAACCAAAGATTACCCTCTTCATTACGATCAAACTTTACATAAATGTAAACAAATTTGTTTATTTCAACCACAGAAGATTCTCATAGAGGAACGACATTTAACATCTGAAGAACAAAAAGATCCACAATGATTTCTTTTCGGATAATAGGTATCTAAATCATAGGGTCTCATAGTTGTTAGGGCTCCAGCTTTCTAAATAAAGACATACGTTAGCTGATGTCTGGCAAAGCAAAAGGTGCTACTAGTCGGCAATTATTAGCATTGTAACCATATCAGAGCTTCTAAATAACTCTTGTTTACTTTCAGGCCTTCACATTATTGACAAGAACGATGAGCATATTATTCAGGTTGCTAGTGATGATGCATGATCCGCCAGGTCCTTCAAGAGATCGACAACATTATCTGATGTTTTAAGAAGATATCGCGCACTTGATCTCTTTCGTGCAACGGCACAAGAGAAGTAATTATCACCTTTAAGATCAAGCACTGAAGAACCCTCATGCAGTGATATTCTATCACGATATGTTGGCCGCCATCGAACCCCGGTTCCATGATCCATTTCTCTCTTTTCTAAAGTTGACATTGAGAGTTGCTTCTTTAGTCGAGCCGCCTTAGACCCACTTTTGCTGGCTGAGAATTTTGGCAGAGATGGCCTGTAAGAGTTGCATAACATAGCTCTTGCTACTGATGGTGATTCAGAGGGAAGCTCTGGCTCGAAAAATGTGTAAACATCTTCGTCCTGAAACAGTACATTTCTCATTAGAAGTTCGTAAATTTGTTATATGGATTTATGTTCAGATTTCAAACAATGCAAAAGACTATTTGTTACCCATTTTAGTACCTTTCAGGGAAAAGACAGAAACATTGGACTCCGCACAGTAAAAGGGGGTAAAATTAATTTCAAAAGAAAATGACTAATCAATTTTGAGTGTTTTGGAATTTGTTAGAGGATAATAAGTTCTTTGTTATCTAGTTTCGTATTATGAATTGCATATAACATCTAAAGCTACGCTTGAAAACTGATTCCAGTAGACACTGCAGGTGTGTTAGTACACAATAAATTATCCTTGCAGTGTTTTCCATCTGACTGGCAGTATGAAATACAGATCCATATGAAGCAACAGAAAGGCATAAAGTTACATTTTTGATTGATAATCATAATCATTTTGAGCAAGATCTTGTCATGTCCTTTTCTAACATATTGTCATTGCTACAAGTTGGGATCACCGTTTTTCCCACGTGATCCTTAATTTCTTATTTCTCAGTAAATTCCTTAATTTGCTCAGTTTTGTCTCCATGTTCTCAGCCTTCTGTTCCCTCGTTTTTATTGGCTTTTATTAGGATTAATATTAGTTTGAATTTTGCTGATTGTTAGGGATTGATTAAGAGGTTTGTCTTCTTTCCTCCCCTATATATGTAAGCTCTCTCCTTCAATAAAATTCAGATCAAAGTATTATTCTCAACTCTCAAAATACACATGGTATCAGAGCACCATGTCTGATCCTCCCTCTATTCTGTTCGGTAACGTCTCTGCTTTAGACCCAAGGCAGACAGAGTGCTGCCACTAGTGCTCGTCATGTTCATGGAGCAACTTCTGTTACCAGGTCATCGTTCAACAGTGTTCCCAACGCGTCCCTAGTCCTAATCACAGGGCATATGCTGAATGGTAGCAACTACCTTCAATGTCATCCTCGGTCATGATGCACGTCAAAAGAAAGGGGAAATCTGGTTACTCAAAGGTGAGATTTCTGCACCTAATTCTAGTTATCCAAAGTATTTAATCTGAGATGTTGAGAACAATATGATTATGTCTGGGTTGATTAACTCAGTGACTCCTGAAATTGGTGAGAATTTTCTCCTATACAAGACGGCTTTTGAAATGTGGGAGGCTGTGATTTTCACATTCCAAAAAAAGGAAGTGTTGAAAGAAAAAATAGACGCCTTCTAGAAGTTGCTGGTTGGTAGAACCCTTCTGATTTCCACAAATGTGCCAAAACACCTTAGGGGTAAAGCTGTTCTTACTGTGACTCATTTGATCGATAGAATGCCCGCCAAAACCTTAAATTTCAACACACCCTACCAACAACTTCGTCCAAACTATCCTACCACTCACCTTTTGTCCTCTTTACCTCTTAAAGTGTATTACTTCTGTTCATACATATCATGGAGGCAAACTTGATCCCAAGGCCCACAAATGCATCTTTCTTGGATACTCTCATAACAACAACGGTTACAAATGTTTCTCACTCATTAGCCACCAAATTCATGTCACTCTTGATATAACTTTTTTTGGGAACCAACCTTACTACCCCAAAAACCAGATTCAACATGATGAATGGAGTTTCCTGCGTGAAACCAATGGCTGTCCCATACCTGAAAATAGTCAAAACAATGACCACTTATTTGTTGATCATCATCCTGTGACCATACCTAATGTCCTTGAGCCTATTGTTTCTTATGAAAATGACTCTACGGCCCAAACTGTTCTTAATGATCATAAGAACTCAAGTGCCGATGAAATCAAGAATAATTTTGAAGGTACTTAGCAGAAAGAACTTCAACTTCACTCCAGAAGGCAAAAGGCAGCTATTGAAAAGCCTTGCATGTCCCCAAGGCATGACCAAGAGTCCTACTCAAAACTAGGTTTGTCTACCTCTAATGACTGTTTGGATTTACCAATCGCTTTGAAAAAAGGAGTTAGAAATTGCACAAAACAACCTATGTACAATTTTGAAGCTTTCAGTATGCCTGAATGGAATTAAGCTATTAAGGAGATGACAACATTAGAGAAAAGTGATACTTGACAAATCATCAGTCGGCTACAAATGGATTTTTACCATAAATCATAAACTGCCATAAAGCTGGATTGTTAACTAAAGGGTTTACGCAAACCTTTGGGATAGACTACTAGGAGATACTTAACACCATTAAACAGTTGTTGTCCTTGGCAGCTAATTTGGATTGGCAACCTCATCAATTGGATGTGAAGAAATAAGGTGTGCAAGTTGAATACATCTTTATACGGCTTGAAATAGTCACTAAGGGCCTGGTTTAACAAATTTACAAGGGTTGTGAAAAGTTATGGTTATGTGTAGGAACAAGCTGGTCATACACTATTTTTGAAATTTTCTCTTGAAGGAAAAATTGCTGTGCTAATAGTTTATGTTGATAATATTATTGTTACAGGAAACTTTGCGGAAGAAATCAAGTGGTTAAAAGAGTCACTTGCTGGAGAATTTGAAATTAAGAATGTTGGTGAGATAAGGTACTTTCTAGGGACGGTAGCAAGGTTGAGAAAGGGAATCACAATTTCCCAACAAAAGTATACTCTTGATCTTCTTGAAAAAATCGGTATGCTTGGTTGCAAACTAGCAGACACTCCAGTGGAAGTTACCTACAAAATTGGACTCAAGCAGGATGATATTCCAGTGGACACTAGGAGGTATCAAAGACTGGTTAGAAAGCTTATTCATCTTTCTCACACTAGATGTAATATCAGCTTTCTCATGAGCGTGGTAAGCCAGTATATGAATAACCTAACCAAGAAGCATATAAAGGCTGTATATAGAATTCTACAGTATCTGAAAATCACTCTTGGTAAAAACATTTTCTTTAAGAAAAGTGAAAATAGAAGCATTGAGATTTACACTAATGCAGATTAGGCAGGATCTATCACTAACAGTCAATCTATCTCAAGATATTGTACCTTTTTGAAAGGCAATCCCATTATTTGGAGAAGCAAGAAGTAAGCCATTATAGCTAGAACCAATGCTAAAGTTGAACTTAGAGCACTTGCTCATGGGATATGTGAAGTTTTATGGCTCAAAAGATTAATGAATGAAATGAGAATTCTAGTGACCAGTCCTATGAAAATCTTTTGCAATAACATGGCGATAATTAGCATTGCAAAGAATCCTATGCACCATGATAGAACTAAACATGTTAAGATTAATAAACACTTCATTAAGGAAAAGTTTGATGGTGGAATTCTTGAATTACTCTATATTTCAACTTTGAATCAAGCTGCTGACGTCTTAGCCAAGGCATTGCCTTGAGTGCAGTTTGAAGGACTAATCCGCAAGTTGGGCATGCTAGATATTTACTCCCTAACTTGAAAAGGAGTGTTGGACATCACGGTTTTTCCCATGTGATCCTAAATTTTCTCACCAATTGGAAGTATTATAGAAAGATTGTTTGATGCGTTCATTTTTCATGACATGTTTCCTTTTAGACTGAAACTTCAAGAACATATCATTTTAATCATAGATCTCATCAAGCCTATCCCAACATCATGATAATTTATTTTTAGTGAGTTACCCTTCTTGTTTCCCCTTGAATTACATACCTTCGGTTCCATGCAGAAGATTGTTGAAAGAGATTACAAACTCTTTTAGTTAAGCAGAAAATAGAGTTATTCAAGTTAATACATTCAATTCACAGCATGTTTAACCTATCAAAATAGTCTATCTAGGAATTGTAGAATGTGTTGCAGAAGTGTTTAGAATTATGAAACTTAAGAGTTTCTAACAATGCAAGGTCACAACTAATCAAAGAAAGTCAAGTAGAGAGAGCACCTTTGGCAGAAAGTGTCCAACACAGAGAACATAATCAATAGGTGACTTCATGCCCTTGTGATGAACTATCTCTCCCAGAATCCGATCAATGGCTGCTCCCTGTATAGACATGTAAATACCAAGTATGAAAGTGGAAAATGAGGGTCAAGGGTTCTAGCAAGTAGAAATAAAGCTTGTGTATGAAAAAGGTTAAGGGAGAGGCCCTAATAGACAACTAAGATCGCTTGTACCTTTGAGACACCAACTGCTCGAACCTCAACAGATCTACCACCTTGGACAACATCAAGGGATGCATTTGATATTGGGCCTGTCCAAAGATGCTGCAGCAGATCTCTTGCTTGAAGCCTTCCAAACTCAACATCTAATAGCATAATTAAAATAAATCAGCAACTGACCTTCTTTTTGGGGGATTGCCCTGGTGGTGGAATAAGTAGGTTGAAAGAGATGACCACACGATATTGTCACGTACCTGTGTACTTGTAATTCCATACAATTGAAGTCTCACGCAGCTCAAAATGAGATCGCGGTGTTCTTTCGGTAAAGTACTCAAAAACTTGCTGGAATTTTATACAATTTAAAAAAAAAATTGCGGGATGGAAATCATGTAAATTTCATATAACAAACAGTCATTTTGATATAACCAATTCACTGACCTTCACACTATCAACCCAATCCATGTTTAAATTTTCAGGCATGGTTGTCATCCATTCACCTGTAGTAAGACGTAAAAACATCCCATTTTCTGCTGCCAGCCACATGTTGTATTCACCAAAGTTCTGCACGAAGAATTTCTAAGTCAAAAAGCAACTCTTCTGAGAACCCAACAAACAGATGAAATTTTGTTGAGAGTACTTTGTCCAGGACACCTCGATCACTTCCACTAAGAACAACTATTGTTGTCCTTGGATCATCAGATAACTTCTTTAAAGGATCTTTTAAATTTGGGTGCAATTTAAGCTCCATTTCTCTAATTTGACCACCCCTTCCAAGGGCATCCACTGGTTCAGTCAAAGTGGCATTGAAACCCTGTAGTGCAACAATAGCAAATTGATCAAGTGATGGCGACAAGAAACTACATCTTCAGCTTCATGCTACCAATGGAATCACAAAAGCGATGGACAGTTGAGAAAATTAATTTCCCTTCACATAACCTTTGAAAAAAAAAACATTCAATAGGTAGTTTCCTGCAAAGAATAATTCATTATAAATTGGACAAAATCACACAAAATTTGTACTCAGGTCCCATATCCAGTTATCCATCCCTGTCATCAAATTTTACTGATGGACATAGAGAGAAAAAGAGAGAGAGAGAGAGAGAGAGAGATCAGAGCTTTATATTTTCAAATCTTTGAACCCTGCCAAACCTGGTTGGGATATCCTCCAGAGCTCCCAAATCTGTCCTATCCCAAAGAAGTGTCAAATTTTTAATACATATATATATATATATGTATATAGAGGAGAAAATAAAAAGTTATGACAAATTCAATAATATGGCCAGAAAACATAAATAAAAGTAAAAACAACACACAACTATTTAACAATAAATCAATTCAATATTAAACTGTGATGCATATAAAGATAAGTAAGATATTGTAATAAACTCATCCTCTGATGAAATTTTCAGTGTAGTATTTCCATTGAATCATGTAAACTACCACGTTGATTTAAAAAAAAAAAATTCATGTAATGTTCTTTTTCCAATCATATTCTACATGTCCCAGCATGAAAGTACTTTGTAATGTAAGAAGAATGGAAAAAGCCATAGATCTTATACATAATACACTCAATGGCATATGAATATATAATCAAGTGGTCAAAACCCAAAAATGTCCCATACAGTACCTGGTGTCTATTTAAAATCCTAAGCCTGTCGCAAATCACATTATTGTTTGATAAATAGGTCCTAAGGTCAGTAATAGGTTTGCATAGTTCCATGCCTACTCCAAATTACAGCAGCTACAAAAAGCGAGGCTCCAAAAATACAGCTCAAATTCTTATCAAACCAGAACCCAAAACCAAAGAATGATATTCAGCTTTAACAGCTTCCTAGGATGTTGCTAATGCGGTATTTACGGGGAGGTTGTGCTTCTATCTACTATGTTATTATTAATTTCTTACCCATCAAACAAAAAGTTGCAAGAAAGAAATGGAGAAGCTAATGTTCTGGGATTTCTATTAAAATGTAATTTTTAAGGCAAGGACCTAAGTTGCAAGATAAAATTAGCAACCAAAAAAGATATCAAACATACATATCAAAAGGTGACCCTTCTCAATTATTTTCATAAGACAAGTGGAAGCACATAAGTCTCCATGAACATATATTTTAATATGTGCCATGCACTGATTAATACAAGCAAGATAGCTTCTCAAACAAGAATACAACCTTCAAAATGTAAGCAGAAAAGTTATGACACACAATATAGAGACTAGCATGGGACTGCCCATTAACCACTGTTAAATGATCTAACAGATTACCAGAATGATTAATCGATTATTGGATTTTGAGTAACAATCAACTGCAGCTTCATTAGGAAGTAAGGGTGGAACTTGTTTTGTCCTAAGCTGAGCTTCAACAATGGTATCATTCAGTTCACTGCATCAAAAGAAAATCTCTGAATTTATATTAAGCGGCATTTAATGCTATATGAAGTCAGGTAATAACATTAGAAATAAATTGACCAACTTGCATCAAAATGTGAGAATGCCAATAAAATGTTGAAATCAACAACTACTACATTTTTCCTTTGACTTTGCAAAGTAAGCTATTTTTATTCGATCAACTACTCATCTCAAAATGCCAATGAAATGTTAATTACAAAAATTAAAAATGTTAGCAATTAAAATTTTCTTCAATATATTTTACATTAGTTAATGCATGTTATATTAAAAATGCATCTCATCAAGCAGGATACCTTGACTTTTACAATCATAGTGCCATATACTATATTAGGCCATTGTACTTGTGTTGGAGATAACATTATCTATAAATGATTTTATTTTATTATTTTAATTAGCGTTAGTTATTAATTTGTGTTTCATATTTTTGGTTTTGTTCCCTATATTTTAGCTCGGATTACATTTAACTCTGTCTATGACGAGCCTTGATGCAAATTATTTTTCATAGCCCGCAAGTCCGGAAAAAAGAGGAGGGTTGTGTTAGGTAATCGACAGCCAACGTAAAACTTTGTCGAATCTTTATGACATGGACAATCGATATATTAAACGTAATGCTAGGGCGTTACCCGGAAGTAACGGGCTGTATAGCTCGAGTACAGTGACAAATGAGTAAGAGTCGCTACATCGTCGCCTGAGTGTAGTGAAAAATAAGCAAGGGCTTCCACATTTTCGTGAACGAATATGGGTAAAGAAGTTAGTTCACGAGAGTAGGATTTGTTTTTGGACTTGGAATATAGGTACACTTACGGGTAAGTCAATGAAAATATTAGATACCATGATTAGGAGGAAGATTAATTTTATGTGTTTACAAGAAACTAAATGGGTAGGAGAAAAAGAGAAAGAATTAGACACTTCGAGTTTTAAACTTTGGTACACTGGGAAGGCTAAATCTAGAAATAGGGTAGGTATAATTGTAGATAAGTTTTGAAAAAATGTTATAGTGGATGTAAAAAGGTTAGGAGATAAAATTATTGCATTAAAGTTAGTAGTGGAAAAGGAAATCTTTAATGTTATTAGTGCCTATACACCACAAGTAGGATTAAAAGAATATCACAAAGTAAAATTTTAAGAGGATTTAGAATGTTTAGTTCAGAAAATACCATTAGGAGAAAAGATTTTTCTAGGAGGGGATCTAAATGGTCATGTGAGAAGTTTATCTTCATGTTACGAGGGTGTTCATGGAGGACATGGCATATGGGAACCAAATGCAGAGGGTAAAACTATTCTAGACTTTTCATTGACGTTCGATCTCATATTGGCTAACACTTGTTTTAGAAAGCATGAAGAACATCTTATCACGTACAAAAGTGAAAGGGTATGTTCTCAAATTGATTTCTTTCTTATAAGAAAATCAGATAGAAAACTTTGCATGGATTGCAAAGTTATACCTGGAGAGAGTTTAATTACTCAACATAGAGTTTTGGTTATAGATGTACGAGTTAGGAGGAGAGTAAAAAACAAAGGTGAAAATAGGGTGTTAAGGACCAAGTGGTGGCAACTAAAGGAGGATAAAGAAAAGAATGTGCAGAGACGGATTGTGGAGGAAGGACCTTGGGAAATACAAGGAAGTGCTAACGATATGTAGAATGGAATGACTAAAGATATTAGGAAAGTGGCAAAGGAAATATTAGGTGAATCAAAAAGTTTTGGACCCAGAGATAAAGAATCCTAGTGGTGGGATGCAAGCGTGCAAGATAAGGTTAAAGTGAAGAGGGAGTGTTATAAAGTGTGGTCATTATGTAAGAGTAATGAAAATTGGGAGAAATATAAAGTAGCTAAGAAAGACACTAAGAAGACAGTGAGCGAAGCGAGAACGAGGGCATTCGATGGGTTATACCAATCTTTAGGTACTAAAGTTGGAGAAAGAAATATTTACAAGTTAGCTAAAAGTAGGAAAAAAAAAGACAAGAGACGTGGACCAAGTAAAATGCATTAAGGATGAAGAAGGAAAAGTCTTGGTCTCGGAACGAGATATCAAAGAACAGTGGAAGAGTTATTTTCATAGGCTTTTTAATGAAGGCCATGAGATTTCATTGCAATCGAATAGATTAGACATTAGAGAAGAGGATCAAAATTATACCTTTTATCGTAGGATTTGTGAGACAGAAGTAAAAGAAGCATTAAAGCGAATGGAAAGTGGCAGAGCAGTTGGACTAGATAATATACCCATTGAAGTATGAAAGGGTTTATGAATGAAAGGTATAAGTTGGCTTACAAAGTTATTTAATGAAATTATAAGATCTAAGAAAATGCCAGATGAGTGGAGGAGAAGTTCTTTAATTCCTATTTATAAGAGTAAGGGGGACATTCAAAATTGTGCAAATTATAGAGAAATTAAGTTCATGAGCCACACTATGAAATTATGGGAAAGAGTAATTGAGCGACGATTAAGGAAAGAGACCCAAGTTACGAAGAATCAATTTGGTTTTATACCAGGAAGGTCAACTATGGAAGTGATATATTTGTTGCGAAGATTAATGGAGCGATATCGAGAGAATCAAAGAGATTTACACATAGTGTTTATCGATTTGGAAAAAGCATATGATAGAGTACCAAGAGAAGTTCTATGGAAGGCTCTGGAGAAAAAATGAGTTCGTATAGCTTATATTCGAGCAATACAAGATATGTATGATGAGGTTACAACTAGGGTAGTAACAAAAGGTGGACTTACAGAAGATTTTTCGATAACTATTGGTCTACATCAAGGGTCAACTCTGAACCCTTATCTTTTTACTCTAGTATTAGATGTACTTACTGAACATATCCAAGAGCCAGTGCCATGGTGTATGCTTTTTGCAGACGATATTGTCTTAATTGGAGAATCGAGAGTGGAAATGAATGATAAGTTGGAGAGGTGGAAATTAGCTTTAGAAACTCATGAATTTCGTCTAAATAGAAGTAAAACGGAGTATATGGAGTGTAAGTTTAGTAAGAGACACACCACTTCTAGTGCAGAAGTGAAAATTGAAAAACATATTATACCACAAGTCATATGATTTAAATATCTTGGATCTTTGATACAACATAACAGGGAAATAGAAGAAGACGTAACACATAGGATTCAAGTGGGGTGGATGAAGTGAAGGAGTGCTTCAGGTGTTATTTGTGATAGAAGAGTACCACTCAAATTTAAGGGTAAATTCTACCGTACAGTTATAAGACCTGCAATGTTATATGGAACTGAGTGTTGGGTAATAAAAAGTCAACAAGAGAATAAGTTCAATGTTGCAGAGATGAGAATGTTGCGTTGGATGAGTGGATACACTAGACGAGATCAAATTAGAAATGAATACATTAGAGAGAAGGTGAAAGTCGCACCGATTGTGGAAAAGATTGTAGAATCAAGACTTAGATGGTTCGATCATATCGGGAGGAGACCTATAGAAGCCCCAGTTAGGAGAGTAGATGAGATGAAAAATAGTCCAATAATTAGAGATAGAGGAAGACCAAGAAAAACTATAGGAGAAATTATTAAGAGAGATTTAGATTTAAATAGTTTGTCTAAAAATATGATTTACGATAGGTGTTTATGGCATCGATTGATCCATGTAGCTGACCCCACTTAGTGGGAAAAGGCTTTGTTGTTGTTGTTGTTGTTGTTGTTGTTGTTGTTGTTGTCCCTATATTTTAGCTGTTTTGTTTAGGGTGTTTTTATTTATTTTTTACTTTGTTTTCTAGATAATGCCTTAGGTGTTTTAGTTTGGGTTTATCTCTTATGTTATGGCCGTTTGTTTTATTTTGTTTGGATAGGCTTTATTGCTTAGTTACATGAGAGCTTGGCTTTCCCTCTTATCTTTTGTATATGTACTCATTCCAATTCAATAAAATAAGTTCAAAGAAAAATTAAATTCTGAATTTCTACATAGTATCAGAACTGGAAATTTGCTTGAGCAGTCCCATAATACAACTTGGCCAATACATGGCCTTGAATACTGAAAAAGTTGACTCCTCAAGGGAGTAAAGCTCTCATGCTCCAATGGAACAAAGCGGCAATGAATCCACTGCTATTTTAACCACGACGCACTAACTCACAGGCCAAAATTACAATGGTTGCAGAGTGTGTTGATGTTCATACAAGGTAGAGGAAAAAAAGAGTACCCACTCAACTAAGCTGAGCCAAACACTGACCCAAAGTACGAGGTATGGCTAGCCAAGAACAACATTATAATATCTTGGCTAGTCAACTCAATGACACAAGGATTGGTAAGAATTTCCTTCAATGCCCAATTACAGTTAAGATTTGGAAGGCCATGCAAGACACTTACTCTACCGTGGACAACATGGCAACTCTGTTCAAAATCAAAGCCTTTCTCCATGATTTCAGAGAAGGAAACTTGACAGTAAACCAGTCCTACAATATCCTCTAGTGCCATTGACAACAATTGGACATGTATTAAACTCATACATGGTCATGCACCACTGATGCAATCAACTTCACGAATATATCAAAACAGAACGTGCATACAAATTTCTTCTCAGCCTAAACTCTAACTTTTAAGACAGGAGGGGGAGGATCATGCGTATTTGGCCACTCCCTACCCTTAGGGAAGTTTTCTCACAGGAGAGAAGGGAAGAAAGTAGGAGGAGGTTGACCCAAAGAGCACAAAATTATCCTGTAAATTCAGACTCTTCAGCACTGGTTGCATAAGGGCCACATAACTCCATGACAGGCAATCAGGGGGGGAAAATGTCCAAGGCATGGTGTGATCATTGCCAAAAACCAAGTCACACTGAGGAAGTTTGCTGGAAAATTCATGGCAAGCAACCAAATTTGAAACCAAAAACAAGAGATAAGAGCCATGAGTTATTGGTGAACAATGAAGAAATGACTCAAGACTGAAGCCAATCCCTTTACCAAAGAACAATGAGAGTTATTACAAAAATTATTTCAAAACAAGGACCAGAACACTGCACAAAAAGTTGTGAGTTCTAATACTCTTGCTCAAGTAGAAATTGCTTGTGGAGAAGACAACCAACAATGTGACAATGCTAGAAAAATAGCTCTAAACTAGAATATTTAACTTGAAAGGGGGTGTTGAATATCACGTTATCTAAACGTGATTTTATCTTTTTTTAATTAGCGTTAATTACTAATTTGTGTTTTATATTTTTGGTTTTGTTCCCTGTATTTGAGCTGTTTTGTTCAGGTTATTTTTATTTTTTAAGTTGTTTTCTATATAATGCCTTAGATGTTTTAGTTTGGATTTATTTCTTATGTTTTAGACGTTTGTTTTATTTTATTTAGATAAGTTACGTGAGAGCTTTGCTCTCTTTCTTATAATGCCTTAGCTGTTTTGTTTGTGCCTTTTTTTTTCCTCTGTTTAACTCATCTTGAACAGGGATCTTACCTTTGTCTTTGCTTGCCCAGTCCTAACATTCCAGTGTCACCATGTCAGACATCACTGTAACTACCAATTCCTCAACTGCTGAAGATTCTGCTATGGTGTCTTATAGTGCCACCAAAAAGCACTGCTGGAAGTTAAATGGAAAACGTTCCAAAGTTGGACAGCCAAGAACTCAGGGTGAAGTCCCCATGACACAGCCAAATCAGGAAAGAATTCAAGGGAGATTTAACAAAGAAGAAATTGAGAAGCTCAGAAGCTTGAGATGCCTATGGGTAATGTTGGTAATAGAGGTACTTGTGGTCTGGCCCAATCAGGTAAAACTTGTAGTTCCCATGGATTTAATGTCTCAGATAGACCTACTGTAAGTTCTTGGGTCATTGATTCAAGCCACTGACCATATGACCTACTCTTCTCACAAGTTTAGTACATACACTCAATGTCCTAGCAACAAGAAAATTTCTGTTGCTGATGGATCTCTCACCACTGTTGCAGGACTTGGAGATATCCAAATTAGTCCCTCATTTGTTCTTAGAAATGTTCTCCTTGTTCCTAAGTTACCCACCAATCTTATTTCTATACAAAAATTTACCAAAGACATGAATTGTAATGTAATTTTTCATCCTACCCATTGTGTCTTTCAGGACCAGACGTGGGGGAAGAGGATTGGGCTTGCTAAGAAAAAAGACGGGTTGTGCTACCTTGAAGCATCAAGAAAAACTAAAGGTATTAAGAATAATTTATCTTTGTCATGTCTTTCTGAAAACTCTTCCAATAAAAATAAAATTTGTCTTTCACCATCACTTTGGACATCCTTATTTTGCAACCATGAAATTTATGTTTTCTACTTTATTCAAAGGGTTAAATGTTGAACATTTTCACTGTGACACTTGTGAATTTGCTAAACATAGACGTGTGCATTTTCCTGGAAGCAGTACTAAAAGCTCAGCCCCTTTCAATTTGATTCAAAGTGATATCTAGGGCCCTTCTACAATTCCATTATCTCTGGTGCTAGATGGTTTGTATCATTTATTGATGATTGCACTAGTGTCTCTGGGATCTTTCTTCTAGAAAATAAATTTGATGAGTGATGTGTTTCCAAACTTTCACAACATGATCAAAAATCAGTTTGAAGTGAAAATCAAGAGGATTAGGACTGATAACGCCAGTGATTTTTTTAACCACACTTTATCAACCTACTTCCAATGGGAAGGGATCATACATGAATCATCATGTTTATACTCCACAGCAAAATGGGTGGCAGGAAAAAAAAAAGGCCATCTCTTGTCTACCACCCATGCCTATTTATTTCATAACAATGTACCAAAAGACTACCGGGGAGAAGCAGTTCTCATAGCCACCTACACATAAATAGGCTACCACCAAGGCTTCTTAATGGTAAAACTCCTCTAGAGATGCTTACCCAATTTTATCCTGACCTCAACATTACGAACAGTCTTACACCTAGAATATTTGGTTGCACATCATTTGCACACATTCACAACCAAGGGAAGTTTGATCCAAGAGCCATTAAGCACATTTTTCCAGGATACTCATCCACTCAAAAGGGCCATAAATGTTATCATCCTCCCACCAAAGGTTCTATGTTTCTGCTGATTTCACCTTTGAAAAAAACACTCCTTACTTCTTTAAACCTTATCTTCAGGGGGAGGATTCAGTTATGGAAGATAAGCAAACTGACTATTTTCTGCTTCATCTACCCACTCCCACTTCCCAAAACCAGAACAGTGCACCTGAACCAAACACTAAGTCCACACCCTCACCTCATCTGAATCCTGAATCCATTTCCAATTCTAAATCTTGCTTTCCTAACCCTGTTCCAATCACTGGACCAGTAATTAAAGATAATGTGATTCTTGATCTGATAATGTATTTACAGGTATACTCAAGGAGGAAAGCACCAACCCTTGAACCAGTGCAAGTCCACGACACTACTCCTAGCTCTGCAAATGAGGTAACTGTAGGTTCTAGCTCTTCTTCTTTGGATAAATCAGAAAGTACTGATCTTGATATTCCTATTGCTATTAGAAAAGGAACTAGAGAGTGTACTAGGCATCCAGTTTATCCACTTTTTCATTTTGTGTCATTTGAAAAGTTTTGGTCATCTCACAAAAATTTTCTTGTAAACTTAAACACCACTTCCATTCCCACTGCACTCTCTGAGGCATTATCCAGGGAAGAATGGAGGCAGGCCATGAAAACCGAAATGGGAGCTTTGGAGCTTGTCCAGTTACCTAAAGGAAAAAGACTAGTTGGATGCAGATGGGTCTTCTCTGTAAAATACAAGGCTGATGGCTTGTTGGAAAGATATAAGGCTAGATTGGTTGCAGAGGGGTACACTCAAACTTATGGAGTGGACTTACAGTCAGAATATTACTATCTTTGGCAGCAAATTACAACTGCATCTCCAATAATTTGATGTGCTTTTCTTCATGGTGACCTAGAGAAGGAGATATACATGCATGTTCCACTAGGATTTGGAGACAACATAAGGGCAAACAAAATGTGTAAATTGAAGAAAGCCTTATATGGTCTCAAACAATCCCCTAAAGCAAGATTCAGGAGATTTACAAAGGCAATGCTTGCCTCTGGATATAAATAAAGTCAAGGAGATCACACTTTATTCATCAAACATACAGAATCAGGGGGAATAACTGCCCTATTGGTGCATGTTGAGGATAGAATAGTAATAGGAAATGATGAACAAGAAAGGGAAGCTTTAAGAGGATGCTTGGCCAGAGAATTTGAAAGAAAAGAGTTGGGAAGATTGAAATATTTCCTGGGGATTGAAGTGGCATATCCAAGATAGGGCATCTTTATCTCACAACAAAAATTGAAATATTTCTTGATGATTGATGTGTCAAGATTCTAATATGGGAAAGATCACGGGATTTCATGGGATACTGGTTAGGAAGGTGTACAATTACTGTATGAAATTGAGGGATAGTCAATCATGTAACTATAGCATTTATGGTGAGGGGTCAACTGTCAGGTTGGAGTAATTAGGCCAGATTCTTGCTGCCATTTAATGCATGTCTGTAAATATAACAGACCCCCCATGTATCATTTGTACATAACACAATTTACCCACTTTATCACAGATGTCTCAAAGCATCAAGCTGGCATCTGTGACTGCTTTTACCTTTGCTTCCCATTGAAAGCTGGGGTGTGGGTTAAGTCATAAAACACGGTTCAAAATAACTTCCCTAAAAACAAATTATGCAAACCGTCAGTAATGTTATACAATTAACACCTCACAAAAGTTGCAGCCCACTCCTGAGATGTGTGAGTAGTCACATGCTTGAAGTTAAACTGATGCCGTTTCTCTCTTTCATCAGCAGGCATGTTCAAGGCATAAGCAATAGAGGCAGCAACCTCAGTGACATTCCATGGATTTACCAAGACAGCACCAGCACCAAGAGACTGCGCTGCACCTGCAAACTGACAACAAATAAAGGATTCTAACTAATTTGAATGACTCCAAACTTAGTTAAATCTTCCCCTGATGGTAGGAGATATTGTATCAAAGTCAGATAATTTGAGCTGTCAGCATCTCTTTGTCTTTCAAAATTTTGAAATTGCCAGACAAACATTAATATTCTAGAATATAACTTCTTTAATTTGATCCAGCATCTGGTCTTGAACAAGAAGGTGAAGCATCAACTCTATGGGCACCTATCTGTCAAAACCCATTTTTATCAAATTTATATTACTGCAATAAACAGATCAATTTAATATCACAAATTGTCATACATCATGATGGAGGATGATGACCCTAATTAATTAAATTGCAGTCTCTACAACTCCAGTTCCCTGCATCGATAGTAATAATTCCTTATTACCCTAGTTTACTCTCTTCACATATATGTCCTGTGAAGAATTTTAAACTATTTATGATAGTAAGTTAATAACCAATCTCTGGAACTATACATGATAGGAGGCATTTTTTTTTTTATTTCTTTCAGTTAACTTTATTATGCTCCATTCTCCACTTCCCCCTGTAATATGGTAATCAAACAACCATAAGCACTCATAAAAACTCAATTACTAAACACAGTTTTATAACAATTAGTTTTAAACTATATCTTTACAGTACTCAAACCTTGGGCCTGAGAAGAGAGAAAACATAATGCAAATGAATTTGCGCAACAGTTGAACATCATACAATATCCGTACATTCAACTTTCAGTTCAAAGAATTAGATCCTCTGGATAGACAAAAGAAAATGAAAGTTGAAACGCTCTGCTTAGCTTGGATAATTTTGTTTAGACAGGCCTAGCCTTGAGCCTGAAAAAACTAGTTAAACATTAATGTGCCCTGAACATGCTTCAAACATACACACACTGAGACAAAAAATAGTTAAATATGCTCAGGGTCTTGCAAGCCTGCTCTAGTTAAGGTTGGTTAAACAACTTTAATTTGACTGTCATGCTTACTGCTTTTACCAAAGATCTGAGCCTTCACAAAGTATACAAATGGGAAGTGAGCTGCTTGGCTTATTATTTCCCGATGACTACAATGCTTGATGACTGCATCATTTGTCATGATGGTGATCTCAACATAACAGAAATTACCACTTTCTCACATACTGGTAATATAATAAATATTCTGTTGTCATCAAAAGAAAAAACTAAAGGAAAATCAGGGTAGAAAGACAAATTACCTCACTTAGAATGAGAACCCCCTTCTTAGATGCTTGGCACGCAACATATTCATAGCTGACAAGGTTCATTCCATCCCTTAAAGATGTAACGAGTGCTACATCTAAAGAAGTTAGAAACATATGTATCATAAATACTCAGTTAAAATACAATAAATAAAGAGGGCTTTCAAGATAAAAGAATGGAAAAAACATAAGTTGAGCAATCAACTTTTTTGGGCACCTAGAATAGTTGATTGTTAAAGGCATCTAAAAGGAGGAAAAAAATACAAAGAGCCTTGAATTATTTAAGATAGAAAGAATATTTCAAAAGTGAAGACAAAGAAACAAGTGTGCCTACACCGTTATGAGAATTCCCCAAAATTATTCTTACTTTTTCCTGTTCTCATTCTTTGTGAATTGCAATGCATAAAATATAGGGATTCTAATATTTTGTCCAAAACAAGTATAATAAAGATCAGTTTGCTCTACTTCAATTATACCCAAAAAACTCCGCCACCAAAGCATGTAATATGAAAGATTTCCAGAAATTAATTATCATTAGGTTGAATATGAATAAACTAGGTACATTATGAGACAAGTATAGAAATTCAAGCATAAACAGCATATTATCAATCATAAACAGAGAAAAGTTTAGCAAGAAAATGGATTTCAGTAACGGAAGAACACAAAACAATGCCCTACAGCCTGGGTCTTTCTCAAGCTTAATTTCATATTTCTTGGTCATAAAAAAAAATATTTATTCAGTAATTATTAAGGTCTTTCTCAGGCTTAATTTCATATTTCTTGTTCATTAAAAAAATATTTATTCAGTATTTATTAATTAATATGGAAAAAGTTTGGTAATTATTGTGTGTTACAGAGAAAATGAATACCGGTAACAGCATATAGTGCACATAATGCGTGAAAGTCAAGTGACCGGTCCTGTAAACAGAGAATAGTATGCTTTAGAAATCTTCAGATTTTTAGCAATATCAGTCGAAGTTGGAGATAGAGAATATTGGGGTAAAGGAAGCTAAAAACTTGGGGAGATCTATGTCTTCATGCACAAGTAAATGTTATAAGTCCTACCAGGTGATGTATTGGAACGGCAGTAAGTGTACCAAATCTTCCATTAATGCGTCCAACAATCTCATGCACCTGGCTTGTAAGCTTTTGGTCTGCCAAAGCAACAAGTTTAACAAGATGATAATTGATAGAATATAGAAGAACAAATTACAAGGGGGAGAGAGAGAGAGAAGGAAAAGAGAAGAAAAAAGATAGGCTGAAATACATAATCAAATAACCATAAGCGATCAAAACTGAACGGAAATGACATATGTAGGATACAGGCAGACCTCAAACAATTTTAGCACTACCAGAATAGCTTAAATGCCAATTAATCAAAACTCAGAAAGACAGAATCCTAGTTTAACAGAAAGTTATAGTTAAAAAATAATAGTTCCTAAATCCTAATTATAAATCATAACTCTCAATATATTAATAAAAATTGCAAACTGAGGTGATTAATTTGTTTGTCACTCATAATTCCTTTCAGTAATGGTACAAATATATATATATATACACACACAACCAATAAAAGAGTAAAAAGGAAACAAAGTATCAAATCCCAAGATACATGGGATAGAAAACAATAAACTGAAACAAACATAAATTAGTCAATCCCACAAATTATGGGATTAGCCATCATCTTTGACAATCCTGTAAACTGTGGGATTAATCTCAATCTTCAGTACTCCTCTTCAAGCTGAAACATAGATATTCATCATTCCTAGCTTGTCCACAAAAGCCCTCAAGGGTTGATTTAAGTAATCCTTTAGTCAGAATGTTTGCAACTTGTTGAGTAGTAGGAATATAAGTCATGGAAATTACTCCTGAATCAATCTTTTCTATAATGAAGTGTCTATCCACCTCCACTTGTTTCTGTTCTATCATGACTAACAAGGTTGTGAGCAACGGAAATTGCTACCTTATTATGACAAAAGTGTTTCATTGGAAGTAAGCTTGATGCATTGAGTTCCTCCATCAGCAGTTTTAGCCATATCAACTCAGACTTCACACATTTTTAAGAAAAAACCTCTTCTTGGTGTAGCTTCAAGTATGCTAGAACCTGATGAACCACTCTCAAGTATATTTTGTTGGAAAATGCATACACAGCAAAGGCAATGTCAAATTTGGTATGAGATAAATATATCAATATTCCAACTAGTCTCTAGTATCTCCTTTATCTATTAGAATGTCTGCATCTAAGTCTTGAAACTTCTAGCTTAGTTCAATTGATGTGTTGGCAAGCTGACACCCAAGCATGCCAATTTCCTTTAACAAGTTAAAGGGCATATTTTCTATGAGAGATAATAATCCCTTGTTTGCTTCTAGAAACTTCCATCCGTAAGAAGTATCTAAGAGCCTTAAAATCTTTAACCTCAACCTCACTTTTAAGAATTTTCTTCAAATTCGCCATTTCTTCGATGTCTTCCTTTGTCAAAATAATATCATCCACATAAACAATTAGAATTATTCTCGTTACCCTTAGACAATTTTACAAAAAGGATATGGTCGGCTTGCCCTTAATTGTAGATCAAACCATGCTCTAAGATACTATTTTAGGCAATAAAGAGACTTCTTTAGTTTGCACACCTTCTCTCTTTCTTTCTCGTTCTCAAATTCAAAAGGAAGGGTCATACAAACTTCCTCATCTAGTTCTCAATTGAGAAAGGCATTATTTATCCATTTGATGTAATTCCTAGTTTAGGTTACTAGCCAGTGACAAGAGCACCTTAATTTGGAAATCGAGATTTTTCCCATGTCTAATGACTCTTTTCCTTTCTTAGGTTTTCATTATTTTTGTTGATTTCTTTCCGATGTTATAGCCTTTGATTCTCAATTTTATTACCTTTTATTAGAAATTATTTTCTATTTTGAATCTTGCTAATTTATTGGGATTGAATAGGAGGATTGCCACCATCTCTTCCATATATAATTTATGCTTTATTCACTACTTTAGTATCAATGAAATAATACTTCAGCCATTTCCATATGGTATTAGAGCTATACATTGGCTTGATTCATATCCATTTGCTACAAGGGAATAGCACGATAATATCCAGATTCTAGAATCGCTATTTTGGTGCGATGGACAACACCACACCCCTTCACTATCTTCAGAAAGCTCTAATTGGCCTGAACCCAGAGTCTAGTAGTTGTTCAACTTGACACGCACCACCATATTCAGCCACTCCCCATTCCACACACTAGTGCATGACGCACCATATTTCATCACCATCCACCCAGTTCTGCTCAACTCATCTTTTTTTGATAATTTGCTAGTATAATTGTCGAAAGTTCAATCCTAAACTATGTCTTGCACCATTACACACACAAAAAAAAGCATAAAATTAATAAAGAAAGCTTTCATTCCCAATCCTTCAACAGGCAGCGAGCATTACAAAGGATAATAAAGAACCAGTTTCAGGTCACCTTTGAAAATTAAATTTCTCAAAAAGGCTTGTTACTCAATCAGGTAACTTTTTTTTTTTTCTTTTTGGGGAATCACGAGCTATTGATCACATGACTAGTAATGAATCTTTCCTTGAGAATTTTTTCTCTAGTTTAGATGGCTCATTATCTGAGGTTAAAGGTACTAGGTTAGTAAGAATTTCAAAGGACTTGACCCTTCAAAATGTCCTTTTTTAACCTAAATTAACTTACAACCTTATATCTATTAGTAATTTGGTTAAAGACTAGTGCTATGTAACTAATTTTCACTCTGGTGGTTGCTATTTCTAGCACTTGGCATCTAGGAAGATAATTGGTACTGTTAAGGAGCATGCAGGGCTCTATCTCATCCAAACCATTAACAATCAAAGGAAAAGGAGTTATTTGGTCATTAGTGTACCAAATGAAATAATGCTGACACTATCGGACAAGTCATCCAAAATTTGAGTACTTAAAGTTGTTATTACCAAAATTGTTCAAAAAAGGTGATCTTTCCTTACCATGTGAAGCTTGTCATTTATCCAAACACGTCAAAGCCTGTTACTCTCCTCATCAATACCAATCTACCCACCCATTAGCCTTAATTCATGATCATATTTAGGTCCTTCCAAAATTTCTAATATTTCCTGTGCAAAATGATTTATAATATTTATTGATAATCATACTAGATTCACTTGAGTCTATCTCATGAGGGAAAGGTTTAAAGTTCCTTAAATTTTCAAAAATTTCAACACCATGATCTAGAACCAATTTCAAACCAAACTCAGTTTTTAGAACCAACAATGGGAAGGAATATCTCAGTTCTCACCATAAAACCTACTTTGACGACCATGGAATTATCCACCAAAATTCATGTGTTAATATAATCTAGTAAAATGGGATTATCGAAAGAAAAAATAGGCATTTATTAGAAGTTGTCAAGGCCCTTATGGTGTCTACAAATGTTTATAAACACTTCTAGGAGGAAGCCATCCTTACCGCCACCTACCTAATTAACATAATACCATTCAAAAACTTAAATTTTACTACTCCCTACTAATAACTTCTTTTGGCCTATACTTAAACCTATACCTTGTCCTCCTTACCTCTTAAAATATTTGATCGTACAACTTTTGTTCATTCCTACCATAAGGGTAAGCTTGACCCTAAAGCTTATAAGTGGATATTTCTTATGTACTCTTCTCATAAAAAAGGTTACAAGTTTTATTCCGTAGTTACTAAACAATTATATATTATCTCAGATGTGACTTTTTTGGAAAACCAGCCTACTACCCCAAAAACCCTATTCAAATGGAGACTCAACACATTTAAGACAAATGGGGTTCTATGAAATTTGAGCATTTCCAAACTAATACTTAACCTATGACCATACAAAGCATGGCTGATCTCTTTGCACCCATCTCCTTGCCTAATCTCCCTACACCCATATCCTTGCTTAAAAGCCCACAAATTGATATCCTTCAAAACCCTATAACTCAAACTGATTCTAATGTTCACGAGAACTCTAGTGCCAAGTCATCCAAGAATCATAAAGAAGGTACATAGCAGAAAGAACTTCAAGTGTACTCTAGAAGAAAGAAGATGGAAGTTGTAGAGTCTTGCGTCTCTTTAAGGTCTAACCATAAGTCCAACCTGAGACCAAGTATGAATATTTCTGATGAATGTAATGCTGAAAGTTTGGATTTACCAATTGCTTTAAGGAAAGGGACTAGAAATTGCTCTAAGCATCTTATTTGCAACTTTGTTGGTTATGATAAACTCTCGCCAAATTTATGTCTTTTGTGACTAATCTCTCTTTTGAAAAACTACCTCAAAGTGTCTAGGAGGCTCTAAGCATACCTGAATGGAAACAAGCTATTGCTGAAAAAATATCAACTCTAAAGAAAAATAAAACTAGGAGAATTACTGACCTTCCTGAAAGGAAAATACCAGTTGATTATAAGTGGGTTTTCACTATTAAATATAATTCAGATGGACACATAAATTATCATAAAGTTAAGCTAGTGGCTAAAGAGACAACTAAGAAAAATTTGCTCCAGTTTCTAAATTCAACACAATCAAACTATTGCTTTCTTTGGTAGTAAATCTATATTGGAAACTTCATCAATCGGATATGAAAAATGCCTTCTTAAATGGTGATCTTGAAGAAGTTTATATGGAGATTCCTTCTTGTTTTTGTACTCATGACACAAAAAATGAAGTATGCAAGTTGAATAAGTCCTTGTATGGGATTAGGCAATTTTCAAGAGCATGGTTTGACAAGTTTACAAAGGCTATGAAAAGTTATGGTTATGCACAAGGTCAAGTAGATCATACACTTTTTATTAAATTTTCTCCTAAAGGAAAACTAGCTATTTTAATAGTGTATGTTGATAATATCATTGTCACAGGGGACTTTAAGGAGGAAATCAAAAGGGTTAAAGAAGCTCTTACTTAAGAGTTTGAAATAAAGAATCTTGGCAAGCTAAGGTACTGTCTAGGAATGGAAGTTGCAAGGTCAAAAAAGATAATTATAGTTTCACAAAAGAAGCATACTTTAGACCTTCTCTAAGAAACTGGGATGCTGGACTGCAAACTAGCCAATACTTCTATAGAGTCCATCTACAAGACAAGTCTCAAAGACGATACTTTTGTTGACACAGGGAGGTACCAAAGATTAGCAGAAAAACTCATTTATCTCTCCTACACCAAACCTAATATCAGCTTTCCTATAGGTGCAGTAAGCTAGTTCATGAATAAGCCTACAGAAGAGCATATTGAAGCAATCTATAGAATTCTATAGTATTTAAACATGACAACAAGTAAAGGCACCTGTTTCCAAAAAAAATGAGAATAGGGGTATAAAAATATAGGTGTAGTTAAAGGCGAGGCAATAAAGAAGCCCAACACCTCTCACAACATGAGAGGTGCTAGCTTCAGGTAAGACATTTGCCTTGCAATGCCTTTGGCACCTTTTGCTTCTATCAATGCGAATGCCTTAGGCACCTTAATGTATTTGGATGCTTAAAGGAAAGGGGCAACTTAGAAGCCCAGTCTAGAAATTTTAAAACAATAATAAGATATAATAGGAAACTTTAAAACCTAGCATAAGGAGCCCAGCCCAACCTTAGAGGTTTTAGAATAGGGTAAACAATTATTCTTATTTTAAAATATTATTTAGGCTATTATTTTTTTCATGGTTTTGTAAACAAAATATTATTTAGGCTATTAGTTTTTTATGGTTTTGTAAACAAACACAAAAAAAAAAGCCACCACAAAAGACCACATACACACAAATATGATTATTGCTTGAATAGTATATTAGTGACTTAATTAGGGCATTTGATGATTATTATGCACTTGATGATTATTATGTTTGAATAGTTAATTCATATGTCAAATGTAGTTCCAAATTTACATTTATCTACTTTTGTTTATATAGCATATTTTCAGCAATTTTCCTACCTTAGCACCTTGCTTTACTCAGGGGTGCACCTTTTTAGTGCCTCTCACTTAAGGCATTTTAGAGGTCTAGCATCTTAAAAACACCTTTCGCCTCTGACTATCTTAAAGTATACACTAATGCAGATTAGGCAAGACTAGTAATTGAGAGACAATCCACTTTAGGATACTACACATTTGTTTGGAGGAATCTCATCACATGAAGTAAGAAGCCAGCTGTGGTGGTAAGAAGAAGTGCTTAAGCTGAGTTCAGAGCTTTTGCTCATGAGATATGTGAAATTCTATGGCTTAAAAGATTAATGAATGAATTAAAGATACCTATAGCTAGTCCTATGAAATTATTTTGTGACAATATGGCAACCACAAACATTGTTAAGAACATAGTGCAACATGATAGAACAAAACATGTTGAGATTGATTATTGCTTCATTAAAGAGAAATTTGAAGCTAAGATTCTAGAACTGATTTACACATTAACTTAAAATCAAGTAATTGATCAACTTACCAAGGCCTTGTCACATGTCAAGTTTAAAGGATTGATTAGCAAGTTAGGAATGTTGAATATTTATCCCGAACTTAAGGGAAGGGTTGGAGATTGATATTTTTCTCATCTCTAATAGCCTTTTTCCTTTCTTAGGTCTTCATTATTTTTGCTGATTTCTTTCCTATGTTATAGCCTTTAATTCTTAGTTTTTTTAGCTTTTATTAAAAATTATTATCTATCTTGAATGCTGATTTATTGGAATTGTATAGGAGGATTGTTCCCATCTCTTTTTTATATATACATATATATTCTCTACTCTCTGCTTCATTATCAATGAAATAATATTTTATCCATTTCCATAGTATTCAACTTTGCAATAAAAGCGAAGCCTCTATGTATTCTATATAAAAGGTTTAAGTGTATCCCTTGGCTATTAACCATCCTTTGTATCTTTCTATGGTTCCATTTGAGTGGTACTTAACATTCAACACCCCAATTGCAACCAACTACTTTCTTACCCTTCAAAAAATTAGTAATTTCCCATGTTTCTTGCATTTTAATTGCTCCCATCTCTTCCATCATGACCTTTCTCCATTCTAGTTGTTTTATAGCTTCTTGTATATCTCTGGGGATCTCAATATTATCTACTTTATCAATTAATGCTCTAAAAGAAGTAGATAAATGTGAGTAGGAAAGATAATTAAAGATAGGATATTAAGTACAATTTTTTACTCCCTTTCTCAAGGAAATTGGTAGTTCAGTATCATCGACATCTTTAGGTTGTTCCTCCCATTCTTCAATCTCTAAAGATGGACTTTCTTTCACCTTAGAGGATTGGACTGGTGCCAAGTTTATGACAGCTTGTTTCTTGTTGCTTCGTGTGTAAACCTATGCATTAACTTTGCTTAGTTGTTCAAGTGATTCTCCTTCTAGGTCACGACTTATTGATGGGCCAAGAGAAAGTATTTTAGGTAGGGATGAGGATAAGGGTAGCATAGGGGATGGCATTGATGTTTTAAGTTGATCCCAACTTTCCTTCTTTTTATTTAAATTCTCCCTTTAAAAGAAGTTTAGGAAAAATAAGGCTGATTTTCAAGAAAAGACACATCCACAAAGAAAAAGAATTGTTTAGAGAAGGGGTAGTAACATCTGTACCCATTTTGATTTGCAAAATACCCCACAAAGATGCATTTCACCCATATGGATCAAGTTCTGAGATGGGATGGAATTGTGGACAAATACTGTATATCCAAACTCTGAGAGGTGAGCAGGTAAAACTTGGGTATGGATAAAAGTTTGGAGAAGAGTGTTTAATAAGGTGCTAAAATTTAAGACATGTGATAGGAGATAGTTAATTAAGTAAGAGGCAGTAAGAATGGCTGTTCCTAAAAAAATATTTGGGACATGACTAGCAAACATAAGATCCCTTGCTACCTCAAGCAAGTAATGGTTTTTCTTTTCAGCTATTGCTAGAATTCATTGCATGGTATCAGGGAATTATCTCTTCAGAATTATTGTGATTCACGTGGTGATACTCTCCCTTGTGTCAATGGCCAATTTCCTTTTCTAGTTCCCCCTTATACGATTCTATCTAGGTTGTTAAGTGTAATAATTTCTTTTTATTCCCTGTTATTTCCTTTCTTAGAAGAGTGTAGCTTACCTTCTCTTTGTTCAGCTCATTCTATATATTTGTATTCACCATATTTGAATAATAAGATGAATTAAAGCAGAATACCTCTGATTTTTTGATGGTATCAAAGCATGATGTAGCATAAAGTCTCCACCATACAATTTGGCCAATTTAGCCCTTAAATGCTAAAAAAAGAGTAGCTTCCAATGATGTTGTCAGGGCAAACACCAAGGGGTCCAACAATAGTACACCTACACTCATTGCCAAGCATCATCTCAATGGAAGCAACTACTTGCTATGGTCCCATGCTATGTGGATGCACATACATGGAAAAGGCAAAGAGAAATAAATCAATAGTGCAGATAAACAGCTAACCCTAAACATTAAATATGAATCATAAAGAATAGCCTTGTAATGTCATGGCTTATTAATTCTATGACTATTGAAATTAGTGAAAATTTCATTTTATATCTCTTGCCCAAGAGATTTAAGAGGCAGCTAGAGAGTCCTACTTGTCCAGAGAGAATTTAACAGCCCTGTTCAAAATTGAATTCCTTATCAATGACTTGAAGCAAGGGGAAAAAGTTGTGAATCAATATTTCAATACCCTCACGTGCTATTGGCAATAACAAGATACCTATGAAGTGTGCAATTGGGTTTGCCAAATTATTAATGCCAACTACAAGAAAATTATGGAGAAGAGGGGGATATACAAATTCTTGATAGGATTGAAAAGCAACTTTAAAGAGCTCCAAGGATGAATTCTAGGAACTAAACTTATGCCGTTTCTCAAGGAAGCATTTTTAGAGGTGAGACATCAAAAAGGCTGGAAAAAGATTACTCAAGGGCCCCAACCTACTATTGAAACAAGTGTTATGGTGGTTTGTGGTGCCCATAACACAAGGTTGGATTCCAAGCAAAAAAACCAAACCAAATCTTGGTGTGACCACTATCAGAAGCTTGGCCACACCAAAGATGTCTGCTAAGAGATACATGACAAGCCTAACAATTGGAAGCCTAAACCAAGAGAAAAAGTCAAGGTTATGTAGCCAATGGCGAAGAAAATCTCAACTTGATATGTCCCTCTTTAACAAAAAAGAGGATGAAACTTCTTTAGACATTATTTGTTAGACAGAATGTAAATTCAATCAAAACCAACGGGAATGTGGCCCAATCAAGAGATTTCACACTGCCTTAAGCTCCTAAACTCAGCTTAATACCTCTTGAATTGTTAATTCAAGATCAACCAATCATATGAGAATAATGCTTTCCTTATTGACTCAATAAAGCCAAGCAACAGTACATTAATGGTCAAAATTGCATACAGATCTCCGTCAAAGGTTAAGGGTATAAAAGACGTTAAACTCTCTGAAAAATTGCTTATGAAAGATGTGTTATTTTTGCCAAACTTAAACTATAACTTGTTGTCCATTAGCAAGCTATCCAAGAACTGTAATTGTGTCACTAAATTTCTTCCTAATGATTGCATTTTTCAGGACCTGGATGGCGGGAAGATGATTGGCAATGCTAAGGAGAGTGTTGAGCTTTATATCATTGAAGGTACTGAATCAGCAAAGAAGAGCACCCACCTACCAAATAGCTTAACTAGCCTTTTAAGTTAGCTTATAATTTGGCACTTTAGATTTGGTTACCCAAATTTTTAGTATTTAAAACTTTTGTGTCCTCATTTATGCAATAAAAGTACTATTATTGTTCAATGCGAAGTGTTCAATCATCTAAGCATACAAGAAATTTCTTTCCTTCTCACAAACACATACCAATCCAGTCCTTTCATAATGATATTTAGGACCTTGCAACATAAAAGATTTATCAAGTGCTAAATGGTTCACTTTTGTAAATAGCCATACTTGACTTACATGAATGTATCTTATAAGGGAAAACCCTGAGACCACTACCATTTTCAAACTATTTCACAATTTTGTCCAAACCCACTTTCATACCAAAATCAAAGTCCTTCAAACTAATAATACCCATGACTACTTCAATGCCCATTTTTCAAACTATCTTACTCACCATGGGATGGTGCACCAAAGCTCTTGTGTTAATACTTCCCAACAAAATGGGATAGACAAAAGGTAAAATAGACATCCTTTAGAGGTAACTAGATGCTTGATGATAACCACTAATGTCCCTAAATTCTATTAAGGGAAAGCAATTCTTATAACCATTTATCTTTTCAATAGACCACCTTCAAAGACTCTTAATTTCAAAACTCCTTGTGAGCTACTTCTTCAAGCTTACCCTTATACACAAATTCTTTCTACTTTATCCTAAAAGATTTTTAGGTGTACTATTTTTAATCACATCCATCATCATGGTAAGCTTGGCCCAAGAGCACATAATCATATTTTCCTAGGTTATTCATTCACCAAAAAGGGTTATAAGTGTTCCTCACCTATAACCAGAAAAACATATATCTCTATAAATATGATCTTTTTTTAACAACAGCCTTATTACCCTTAAGAAAAGAGTGAATTAGCCTTGGAATGGGGTTTATGGACTGAGTCTAGTCATGAAACGTGAATCTGAACCATCCAAAACCAAACATGACCTTGAAACTAGACTTGAACAAGCTTTTAAGACCAGGCCTACTACTCCCAAAACCAAACATAAATCTAAACCATCCAAAATCGAACATGACCTTGAAACCAAGCCTACGACCCTCAAAAGCCAAACTTAAACAAACCTCTAAAACCGAGCCCATTTTCCTTCAAGATGAGACCACCAATTCTGAAATTGGCACCTATGAACAGTAACTACAGCTCATTGTGTGCAGCAAAAGGAAGAAAGGAATTGAAGGTGAGCCCAATGCACCTCCTAAGCCAATCTCCCATTCGAGTCCACAAAAGAGTAATGAAGATGACTTAGATTTACCTATTACTTTGAGAAAATGGGTAAGGTCTTGTACTCAATATCCTTTGTGCAATTCATTTCCTATAACAAATTTTCACCTAATTATTAGAGTTTTATGGCTAGCATCTCTAGTGACTAGCTTCTTGAAAGTGTAAATGACGCCGTGAAGAATGTTGAATGAAGAAAAGCCATCAAAGAAGAAATGGATGCCTATTATAAAAGATAACACATGGGAGTTAATGGATCTACTGAAAGGAAAGAAGCTTATTGGGTAAGTGAAGCCGTGAAGAATGTTGAATGGAGAAAATCCATCAAAGAAGAAATAGATGCCCTTAAAAAAAATAACACATGAGAGTTAGTGGATCTCCAAAAGGAAAGAAGCTAATTGGGTGTAAGCAGATGTTTACAATCAAGTATTGCTAGAAATCACAAGATATAATGGCTGTTATCTGTTGAAGATACTCTAAATAATTTTTATTTTATTATTCTCTACACTAACTACCTTATCAAGTAATTCAAATATTTAAAATTATTGATTTCATGGATTAAATCTTATCTAATCTTTCTGATAATATTTTTGGCCTAATCCCTTTATTTTTTGTTAGATGAGGCAGGCCTATAGCCTCAATTATCTATAAATGTATCTGTTTTGAATGAATAAAGCAACCTAGATTGAGTAAGCTCAATATCTCTTAGCTATTTTCATGGCATCAGAGCCATGATCAATTTCTAAGATATGCAAGCTATGAACATTGATGCACGTGGCTCTTCATCCAAAACACAAATTCCAAACAGCAACTCACCTCCAATGAGCTATCTACACTCTTGATTAAAGGATACAAATTGGATAGTACTAATTACCTCCAATGGTCCCAAAGTCTCATGATGTTTATCCAAGGGAAAGGCAAAGAGAACTACCTCTTTGGCCAAGCTTCTCCTCCTACTACCACAGATCCAAAGTTTGCAACATAGGTGGCAGAAAATAACCAATTTATATCTTGATTACTGAATTCAATGACCATTGGGGTGGGAAGAAGCTTCATCCTATACAAGACAGCCAAAGAAATATGAGAGACTACCTATGAGGGCTACTCATCAATGGCAAATACGGCTACACTCTTTGAGATAAAGGGACAACTTCAAGAACTCAAACAAAATAATTTCTGTTACAAATTATTTTAATAGTCTCGTCGCATTGCGGCAGCAGGTGGACATGTATGAAGTCTATCATTGGTCATGCAATGAAGATGCTAAATATTTCTAGAAGTTCACAGAAAGTGAGAGAATTTACAAGTTCTTGTTAGGTTTGAATTATGAGTTTGAAGAGGTAAGGAGCAACTTCATGGCTGCTCAATCATTGCCCACTTTAAGAAAGGCATTTGCCACGATAAAAAGGTAGGAAAGTAGAAAAAAGTTGACCTTTGGAAGCTAAACTCAGTCACAAACCATTGAAGTCTTTACACTAGTTGCCTAAGGAGCTCCACACACTGAATATAAAAAGAAGGGTGGACAACCTTGGTGTGACCATTGCAACAAGGCTAGACGCATAAAAGAAGTGTGTTGGAAGCTCCATGGATAGCCCACTCATCAAAAACAAAACTTGAAATCTGAAGGCAGAGGGTACTTCGCAGCCAATGAAGAAAAACCAAAACTCGACCTGAACCTTATCAAGGAGCAACTAGAACAAATACAGAAGATGATTAGTGGTCAAGAGAAAACTCAACCAGAAAATGTTGGGGCTGCATTAGTGGCACAGTCATGGTACTAAGAGACAAACTAATAATATATGGATTATAGATTTAGGTGCAATAGACCACATAACTAGTGATGCCTTTATCATGGAAGAAATTACACCATGCTCAAAAAAATTGATAGTAAGAATAGCAGATGGTTCCTTAGCCGACGTCAATAGCATTGGAATAGTAAAATTCTCCTTAATTCTGAAAAACGTGCTTTATGTGTTAAAAATTACTTGTAATCTATTATCTATTAGCAAAATTACAGAAGACAATAACTGTATAGCTAATTTTTGCCCCAATGAATGTACCTTTCAGGATTTGAGGTTATGGAAGATGATTGGCAATGCTAAGATGCTGAGTGAATTATACTACTTTCAAGGACATGAAGACAAAGAAGGTAACACAATTCACAAGTTCTACACTTGAAGAAATAAAGATGTTGCATTATTAGTCTGGACATCCTAGAATCAATTATCTCAAGCACTTATATCCTCAATTATTGAATAAGAAAATTTTTCAATTTTCAATGTGGAATCTGCCCACTATTTAAACACACAAGAAACTCCTACCCCCCCTCATAACCATATACTTACATAACCTTTACAATTATTCACAGTAATGTGTGGGGCCCTCTAAAGTGAAAAATATTAATGAGGTATAATAGTTTATTACTTTTATCAATGATCACACCTGATTGACATGGGTTTACCTTTTAAAAGAAAAATCAGAAGTCCTCAGTATATTTCAAAAATTTCACTCTCATTCAAAATCAATTCCAAATAAAAATAAAAATTTTATGATCTGACAATGCCAAAGAATATTTCAATTCTATTCTTGGGAATCATCTTGCCAATCACGGGATAATTCACCAAATCTCATATGTCAACACTCCACGACAAAATGGGATATCTAAATGAAAGAACTGACACCTCCTAGAAGTAGTTAGGTCTCTCATGATAATATCCAATGTACTTAACACATTCTGGGGGGAAACAGTACTCATGCAACTTATCTTATCAATTGAATGCCGTCCAAAGCCTTAAACTTTAAAACATCCTAATAAGTTCTCATAAAAACCTACCCTAATGCACCAAACATCCTAATAGTACTGCCCTAACCGAGACAAACCTAATTGCCATCTAAGAAGAAGAATCACATGAAGGGGAGAAGGACCAGGAGACGGAACAGGTGAGACAGCAGCAACACATGGAGGAAATTCAAGAAGCACCACCTGAACTAGGCCAATCATCGACCTCAACCTCAAATCATAACCTAGAAGAGTTGGGTTGGCCTATTGCACCAAGGAAAGGGGTAAGATCGTGCACCAAACACTCCATAAGTAACTATGCCTCCTATGATAAATTATCATCCTCTATGCAATGCTGTGTGGCTAATGTTTCAGCTGAAAAACTACCAAAAAGTGTCTATGATGCTATGAAAGTTCCTAAGTAGAAGTTTGCTATAAATGAAGAGATGTGTGCATTGAAGAAAAAAGAACTTGGGAGCTTACTGAGTTACCCAAAGGAAAAACTACAATGGGTTGCAAGTGGGTCTTCACTATCAAATACAATCTAGACAAAAGTATCAATTGGTATAAAGCAAGGCTTGTTGCGAAAGGATTTACCCAAACCCATGACATTGATTTCCAAGAAACCTTTGCCTCGGTAGCCAAATTCAACATGATTAAGGTATTATTGTCCTTTGCATTTAATCTTGACTAGCCAATCTTCCAATTAGACGTAAAAAATGCCTTTTTAAATGAAGATTTGGAAGAAGTATATGTGGATATTGCTCCCAGGTTTGAATCAAATAAAAATTATAATAAAATTTGTAAGTTGCACAAGTCATTATATAGGTTGACACAATCTCCTTGGACTTGGTTTGAAAGATTTACAAGGGTTGTTAAAGGGTATGAATATAGTCAATGCTAGACAAATCACACATTATGTATCAAGGTTGCCTTTAATGGTAAAATTGCTATTTTAATTGTTTACGTTGATAATATAATAATTATAGGAGAAAACTTGGAAGAAATAAAAAAATTGAAGAAGGATCTTGCAACTAAATTTGAAGTCAAAGATCTTGAAAGCTTAAGATACTTCCTAAAGATGAAAGTAGAAAGATTAAAGGAGGGAATAATGGTGTCTCAAAGAAAATACACACTGGATCTACTTGAAGAAATAGGGATGTTGGGTTGCAAGCTCGCTAAAACGCCTATGGAAGCCAACTACAAGGTGAGCCTAAAGTGTACACTAGTTGATACCAGGATGTATCAAAGATTGGTAGGTAAAATAATTTACCTTTCTCATACAAGACCGGACATTTCTTTCTCAGTAAGTGTTGTAAGCCAGTTTATGAATAAACTGAATGAAGAACATTTAGAGACAATCTCCAAAATACTAAGGTACCTAAGGTTAACCCTAGGTAAGGGCTTTTTATGTCAAGAAGGGTATACATTGAGGAGTCAAAGTTTACTTAAATGCTGATTAGACAAGATCTATCACAAATAAGAGGTCAACAACAGGTTATTGCACTTATATTTGGGGTAATCTAGTCACTTGGAAGAGAAAAAAGCAACCAATGTAGCTAGAAGCGGTGCTGAAGCAACGTTTCAAGCTCTTACTCTAGGAATTTGTGAAGGCATTTGGCTAAATAGAGTACTTAAAGAATTAAAAATTGATGTTGAGGCACCAATGAAGGTTCTATGTGATAATATGGCTACCATTAAGATAGCAAAGAATCCGATACATCATTATAAAACCAAACATGTAGAAATTGATCACTATTTTATCAAAGAAAAATTGAGATAGGCTTTATAAAGCTATCCTACACAGCTACAAACTCCCAAGTGGCTAATCTATTGACTAAGGTTACAGCTAAAGCAAAAATTGAAGACTTAAAACTCCAAATTAGGAATGGTCAACATTTACTTCCCCACTTGAGGGGGAGTGTTAGAAATCACAAGATGTGAAGGTCGTTATCTGCTAAAGATACTCTAAATAATGTTTATTTTATTATTCTCTGCACTATCTACCTTATCAAGTAATTTAAATATTTAAAATTACTGATTTGGTGGATTAAATCTTATCTCATATTTCTATTAATATTTTTTGGCCAAATCCTTTTATTTTCAGTTAGATGAGGCAGGCCTATTGCCTCAATTATCTATAAATGTATCTATTTGGAATGATAAAGCAACATGGACTAAGTAAGCTCAATATCTCTCAGCCGTTTTCAAGTACAATCCCAATGGGTATGTAAGCCATTATAAAGCTAGATTAGTAACCAAAGAATTCACTCAAACCCAAGAAGTTGACTTCCAAAAGATCTTTGCACTGGTAGCAAAATTTAATACTATAAAAATGCTCCTTTTATTAGCAGCTAATCATGACTAGGCCTTTCACTAGCTAAACATCAAAAATGCCTTTTCAAATGAAGATTTGGAAGAGGAAGTGTACATGTAAGTCCCACCTAGCCTGGACCGCAATAAGGTTTACAAGCTTCATAAATCACTCTTTAGGTTGAAAGAGTCTTTAAGAGCATAGTTTGAAAGATTTTCTAAAGCTATCAAAGGATATGGGTACACTTAAGGGTAAGCCAATCACACTTTGTTAACAAAATTTTCTCGTGATGGCAAAACTTCTATTCTTATTGTTTATGTTGATGACATTGTAATTACAAGTGGCTAGATTGATAAAATAAGGAGACTAAAAGAATCATTAGACAAAGAATTCGACACAAAAAACCTAGGAAAATTGAAATATTTTTTGGCATGGAAGCAGCTAAGTCAAAAACAGGTAGAATGGTATTCCAAAGAAAATATACTATGGATTTACTAGAAGAAACGTGTTATAAAATAGGAAAGATTTCCATATATATATATAATAGGAAAGATTCCTGTAGAATAGAAATATTATCGTAAATATATTGTAATTAATATACATAATTACTGAAATTGATTTAGCACAATTGTAGGGATTATATTTTCTTTTTTCAGAGGCATATGGTGTATATAAATATGTATATTGTTTATGAATAAATAAGTATAGTTTGTCAGCCAAAGTTTACATGGTATTAGAGCATAAATTTGTTGGTGCATCTGAATCTTTTATATAGGCTATTCATTAGGTGATACCGGCTACCCTAGGAGATCTAAAACCCTCCGATAGGCCTCTCCTTGGGTGTCACGCGCCATTTTTCAATTCTAATGTTTTCTCACGCTCCAACGCGTGATGGTGCATGAGCTAGATTCTCGAACTACAGTCTCCGTCGTCAACGATGACTCCTCTATTCTGACGTTTTCCCTCTGGTTCCTAGGTGTGGGTGTTCTATTTGGTCCTTTACCTAGTTGACTTTGGTTTCCTCCTCTAGTATTTGGGTGCAGAAGCTAATTGGCTTCTTGTCTAAGTGTTGTTGTCATTGTTTTTCGTGCACCAATTGTGATCTTATTTCATTACTCTTTTGGTTGGTCGATGTTTTGCTTCTGTAATGGCAGAAAATAAATCCACTATTATGGCTTATGTGATTCCTGTGCTTACAAAGATTACAAAGCACAAACTTAATGGCTCTAACTATTTGGATTGGAGCAAGACAACTCGGGTGTACTTATGAAGTATTAAAAAAGATTATCATCTTACCAACGATCTTCCTACAGATAATACAAGGCAAGCCTGGTTAAGAGATGATGCAAGGTTATTTTTATAGATTCAAAATTCTATTGAAAATGAGGTAATTGGTTTGATCAACCATTGTGAGTTTGTTAAAGAATTGATGGATTATCTAAACTTCTTATACTCTGATAAAGGAAATATCTCTCGTATTTATGATGTGTGTAAAGCCTTTTATCATGCAGAGAAGCAAAATAGGCCGCTTATAGCTTATTTTATGGATTTCAAAAGAATTTATTAAGAACTTAATGGATTTCAAAAAATTTGAGACTGTCAAATCTCGGATCCTTTCTGAATCTGAGATTTCTTCTTTATAGGATACCTTTGCTAGAGTTCTTTGTACAAAGAGCCTCCAGACACATCAACCTACTAATAACAATAGTGCCCTTATAAGTTGTGGTGGTCAAAATGATCGAGGTGATAACAAGATAGGTGGAACAAAAAATCGCAACAAAAGTGTTAACAGTCACAATCAGGAGTCAAGAGGAATTGTGTGCTATTATTGTAATGAGTTAGATCATACGAAGCATAATTGTAAGAAACTTCAAAATAAAAATAAGAGAACTCAGTTGGCAAATGTTGCATCTTCTTCTAAAAAGACCATTTTGGTTTCCGCTGATGAGTTTGCCCAATTCACTCAATATCAAGAATCACTGAAATCCATTGCTCCTTTAACCACTGTAGTTACTGAGTCAGGTAAATCCAATAAGTGCCTTATCTGTTCATCGTCCGAATGGGTCATTGATTCTGGTGCCACAAATCACATGATAGGTAACTCGAGCCTCTTCTCTACTTTTTAATCATATTCTACCTCTTCTCATGTTACTCTAGCAAATGGGTCCACTTTTTACATTTATGGGCCTAGGACCGTTAATCCAACCTCGTCACTTTCCATATCCTCACTGCTGAGCTTACCAAATTTTTCCTTTAATCTCATATCTATTAGTAAACTCACTTGTTCTTTGAATTGTTACATCTCATTTTTTTTTATCATTATTTATTTCAGAATCTTACGATGAAGCGGATTATTGGTAAAGATCATAAATCTGGAGGTCTTTACATCTTTGATACACAAGTGTCAAGATTCAAAACAGGAGATCAATTAGTAGATATCTTCACAAAAGTTTTAAATGGAGCCCAAATTGATTACATTTGTAACAAGTTTGGCATGATTAGCTTGAAGAGGAGTGTTATAGAATAAGAAAGATTTCCATATATATATATAATGGGAAAGATTCCTGTAGAATAGAAATAGTACTATAAATATATTGTATTTAATATACGTAATTACTGAAATTGATTTAGCACAATTACAAGGATTAGATTTTTTTTTCAGAGGCATATGATCTATATAAATATGTATATTATTTATGAATAAATAAGTATAGTTTGTCAGCCAAAGTTTACAAAACGGAAATGCAAAGTTGTAAGACGGTTGAAACTCTAATGGAAGCAACTTATATAACTGAACTCAAGCTTGAAAGTCCCTTGGTAAAGACAAGCATGTACCAAAGACTATGAGCAAGTTGACCTACCTTTCACACACTAGACTTGATATCAGTTTTTCAATTAATGTGGTGAGTCAATTTATAAACAAACTAATCAAGAATATTTGCATACAATTTTCAAAATTTTCAAATATCTAAATATGACCGATAGCAAGGGAATCTACTTTAGAAAAGGCACAAACAGAAGTGTTAAGGTATATACAAATGCAAATTGAGCTAGTTCAGTTACTAACAGAAGGTTCACTTCAAGCTATTGCACATTTGTATAGGAAAATCTTAAGACCCAGAAAAGCAAAAAGCAATAAGTTATTGCAAGGAGCAATGCTAAAATTGACTTTAAAGTTCTAACTCAAGGTATTTGTGAAGATAACTGGTTGATTAGACATCTTAAAGAACTTAAAATTCCTATAGAATGACAAATAAGGGTAACGTGCAACAACACGGCAACTATTAGCATTGCTAAGAATCTTGTTCATTCAGAGAAGATGAAACATGTAGAGATAAACCACCACTTCATCAAGGAAAAAGTGAAAATGGGAATTATTGATTTGGAATTATTATTTTCATAAGCTATTTAATGAAGGATGCGGGATCTTATGGCACTCAAATAGGTTAGACACCACAAAGAAGATCAAAATATACCTTTTATTGTAGGATTCGAGAGTCAGAGGTAAAATAAGCTTTAAAGAGAATGGAGAATGACAGAGTAATAAGACCAGATAATATACCTATTAAGGTGTGGAAGAGTTTGGAAGTAAAAGATATAAGTTGACTCACAAAGTTATTTAATAAGATTATAAGATTCAAGAGAAGGCTAGATGAGTGGAGAAGAAGTATTTTAATTCCTATTTATAAAAATAAGGGAGATATACAAAATTGTGCAAATTATAGAGGAATTAAACTCATGAGCCACACTATGAAATTATGGGAGAGGGTTATTAAAAGAAGATAAAGATAAGAGACTCAAGTTATAGAGAATTAATTTAGTTTTATACCTAATAGGTCAACCAGGAAGTGATATACTTAGTGCGAACATTAATAGAGAAATATTGAATAAACCAAAAAGACTTGCACATGGTGTTCATCGATTTAAAGAAGACATATGATAAGGTGCCAAGAGATGTTTTGTGAAAGGTTTTAGAGAAAAAAGAAATTTGTATTGCTTATATTCGAATAATTCAAAATATATATGATGGAGTTATAACTAGTGTAAGAACACAAAATGGACCCACCAAAAATTTCTCGATAACTATTGGCCTACATTAGGGGTTAAATTTGAGTCCCTATCTTTTTATTTTAGTCTTAAATGTATTTATTGAACATATCCAATAGCCAGTGCCATAGTGCATACTCTTTGCAAATGATATAGTTCTAGTTGGAGAGTCAAGAGAGGAAATAAATAAGAAATTAGATATGTAGAGACTAACTTTGAAAATACAAAGATTTGGTTTAAGTACAAGTAAAACGGAATATATAGAATGCAAGTTTAGCAAAAGACATACTAATTCTCACGTAAAAGTGAAAATAGGAGAACACACCATACCACAAGTCATTGCGTTTAGGTATCTTGAATCCATCATACAATAAGATAAGAAAATCGAGGAAGATATAAATCATAGGATTCAAGCGAGGTAGATGAAATTGAGGAATGCTTCGGGTGTTATAACATATAGAAGAGTATCGCTCAAACTTAAGAGTAAATTTTACCACACAATTATAAGATTGGCAATGTTGTATGGGACTAAATGTTAGGCCCTAAAAAGCTAATAGGAGAATAAGGTCAATGTTACAAGGATGAGAATGTTGCGTTAAATGAGTGGATATACCAAACAAGATAGAATAAGAAATGAATACATTAGAGATAAAGTTAGGGTCGCACCTATTGTGGAAAAAATCGTAGAATCGTATCTTAAATAGTTTGGACATGTGTGAAAAAGACCTATAGAAACTCCAGTAAGAAGAGTAGATCAAATAGAGAGTAGTCCAATAATTAGAGGTAGAGGGAGACTACAAAAAACTATAGGTGAAATTATTAAGAAAGATTTAAATTTAAATGGTTTAACTAAAGACATGATTTATGATAAAACTTTATGGTGTCATTTGATCCATATGGCCGACCTCACCTAATGAAAAAAAGCCTATTATTTTTGTTGTTGTTGTATTGATTTGGTTTATACTCTAATTTATTTATAGATGGCAAACATCCTTACTAAGACTATACCTAAAGTTAAATTTGAAGACCTAAGTTGCATGCTGGGCATGCTTGACACACATAACCCAACTTAAGGGGGAATGTTGAAATTTGATGCGTGATATCAGGAAATTATCTCCCCAAAATTATTGTGATTCACGTGATGATACTCTTCCTTGTGTAATAGCTAATATCTTTTTCTATTTCCCTCTTATTATGCAATTCTATCTAGGCTATTAAGTGTAATATTTTTCTTTTATTCTCCATTTATTTCCTATCTAAGAAGAGTGTAGCTTGCCTTCTCTTTTTTCAGCTCACTCTATATATTTGTATTCACCATATTTGAATAATAATAAGAAGAATTAAAGTATAATACTTCTAATTTTTTCAACTATCCCATTTTGTTAGAGTTTTAACACAAAAGCTTTGGTAGAAAATCTCATTTTTTTTTTTTATGATAATCCTCAAGAAGACAATAGTAATATTCCTTCCCATTATCAATTCTAAAGACTTGGATGGAAGGTTGATATATATATTTAGGACCAATTTATGGATTGTTGGAATACCATTTAACCCAACAAACATGAGTGTGGTGATCATAGAAGTGAGAAGCCACCTTGTATTAGTCAAATTATAGATCCGAGAGGTCTCCAAATATCATTGTGTATTAGGGAGAAAGGCTGTTATGCTTTATATGCAATGCTTGGGTATGGGATGTGAGTGTGTTTGGCAAGAATGTAATCTTCACAATGGAAAGCACTCAGATTTTTATTGATAAATAAATCAAGAAACAAAATTCTTTAAATAAGAAAAACTTGGATGACCTAAGTGTTTATGCCAAGGCATTACATTGGTGGAGTCATAAGTAGACAAGTAGAAGGCAAAATCACTTTGATGATCGGTAAAGGTGCAAAGTTGTCTCGGTAGTACAAGCCATGACGCATTTCAACACAGCCAATCAACCTCCCTAAAGACAAATCCAAAAATTCACAATGACAAGAGAAGAATTTAGCCATATGGTTTAGATTCATAGTTAACTTGCTAATAGAAATTAGATTGCAAGTAAAGTTAAGGACATGAAGAAAGGATAAGTTCCACATTAAGGAGGCATAATGTTCCTTTGACAGCCACCATGAAGACGGTCCCACCTACAACCCAAATTTTAACATCACTAGGGAAAGGGCTATATGAAGAGCCAATCATGTGGTCAGTAGCACCAATGTCTATAATCCAAGAGTCGTTTAAAGCTAATTGAGTCTGTAGAGCCAAGTAAAGTTTACCCTTTTTTGCAAGCAAGCAAGCTCAACTCAAAATACTTGACTGTGCCATGGTGTTGGACTGATTCAGTAAGATTTTTAGTTGCTCATACTGTTCAGTAGTAAGTGTAACTCCATTAATCTTCTCGGTTTCTACCAGGACAGTGAATGCTCTAGTGGGTTCTCTTTGGCTTCACAGCTTCCAATCCTTTGGCCTGCCATGAATCTTCTAGCAGGTATCTTTGGTATGATATAGTTTTGGACAATAGTCACACCCTTGTTTATCCTTTGGTCTTGGCCCTTTGAAATCAGAGTCACTTGTTTCAATCCAAAAGGAAAGGAAAGCTGAGCTTTGAGAGGACACATCAATACCATATTCTTTTGAAGTTCCATTCATCACTCATTTCCGGCTCTCCTCCCTACAAACAATAGCAAAGAATTCATGTATACTCAGACATGGTTTTGTACTGAGTATATGACCTTGAACTCCATCAACATCTTTATAGAGACCATACAGAAAATCAAAGATCCTCTCCTTCTCCATTAGCTTCTTATACATCAGGTCATCCTCCTGCACAACCCAATTTTACTCATAGAATTGATCCATCTCTTGCCAAAGTTCTGAGTTTGTTTGTAATATATTGTGACTGATTGTGTCCCCTGCTTGGTATTCTCAATGGCTGAATGGGTTTCAAAGCATTGGGCAATATTTTCCATATCTGAATATAGTTCTTTTACAGCATCCCATATCTCTTCTGCACTTTTGTAGAAGAAATGAGTCCGAGAGAGGCAAGGTTCCATGGAGTGTATCAACCAAGCCATGGCCATGGCATTTCCCGCCACCCATGTAGCAAAACCAGGTTCATTCTGTTAGTTTCTTCTTGGCACCAGTGTCGTTGCCATTTAACCTATGTTGAGTGATCTGTAGAGCACTATGATCACCAATGATAGGCATCGGCAAGGAGGAGGGAATGATTGATAATGGATAGGATTCAAACTTTCTGTCTACCTTACAAATCTTGTTTGGTTCGAAACCTTGATCTAATACCATGAAAACTGAGGAGATTAATCTGTTTCTCACTCATGAATCATAATTCCTTTTGGTAATGATATATATATGTATGTGTGTGTGTGTGTATATTTGCACACACAACCAATGAACAAGTAAAAAGATAACAACGTATTAAGTCCCAGGATACAAGGGATAGACAACAAAAAACGGAAACAAACATAAACCAAACAAAAATAGTCAATCCCACAAATTATGGGATTGGCCTTAATCTTTGACAATCCCAAAAACCATTGATTGATCTCAATCTCCAACAAAAACTTATTTGTATTCAATCATCACTCAGATAATTACAAATACATTACATTCTCCAATCTTCATACATCTTCAAGCAATTTAAAAAAGTATATATGAAGTTTGTGAGAGAAACACGAACATACAGGCCCAAATGACAAAAACTCAGCGAGCAATAATTACTTCCAAGTTTATAAACCCTTACATTCCATCTTATGAATGAAATGTATATTCAAAAGAATAAAATGTACGCATTGATTTTTGGTCAGTGCATCCATAAGATTCTTAGAGAAAAATTAGTTAGGAATCAGCACTCACTGAAAAGAACGTTCACATTATTGCTATATACATGGAATAATGAGAAGAAATGAACAGAAGCATGAAAGGACAATGAAAGGAATCCTATTAGCAGCACAAACAGTTATACCATAAGGAGGAAAAGACATGAAAAGGTTTGTGCTGTTCGTGACACAAAAATATTTACTTAGGAAATGATATTGTTGTAATTCTGAAAATAGTAAAAGAGCTTGTTGGATTTATTATCTTCCTCTCTATGGTAAATAAAATCAGTCATCTTAAGGAAAAGTACATGTGTGCTGTTCCAGGTAGCCACATTAAAATCTTGGATGGATGGAACCAATTACTATAAATGCGAGAGAAGTAAATCAAACAATCATGTCAACCACTTCAGCGAAAGCTCTAACTTTTTATTCAAACAATGCAGAAGAGTTGATGGAGTAATAAATTTTGAAGAAAGTACTAAAATATAAATCTTGAATAAATGCAACCATGCACAAACCACATCAAGAAAGGGGGCACAACAACAATAGTAAGCAGCCTAAATTAATATATTGTGCTAGAATACAAATGCAATATATACATATGCATGTATATATTGGATATCAAATTGAAGAGTTAATATCCAAGTTAATCCGGAAACTGAGTATCCAAGATGTATATAATCAAGAGATAGCTAAAAAAATTCCACCTGTGAACTCAAGAAGCATACCCCAAAAGAAAAAATGAAAAAAACTTTCAGTTAAATTACTGAGAATGCTACAAGAGGAAGTTAATGCTTAAGAAGGAACATACATACATTCGGGAACATCAGTCCTTGTAGGAACAGCAATTTGCAGCAAGACTACTTTATCATGCCAGTTGGGATTCTCCTCAAGGAACTTCTCAAATGCCAAGATTTTTTGGGGGATTCCTTTTATAATATCAAGACGATCAACGCCCAACATTACCTGTCAATATGATCAGGAACATAAAGTGATTCCAGTGAACTAAATTTATCAGAGATGATCAAAACACTTGAAGATATTAACTAGCAAAAACAAAAACAACACAAAAAAATTTGGTCGTAATTATTGGGGAGACTTTCAGAATGGATCATGCTGTTCCTTCTTTGTCTATTCCTAGTCAAAGAGCACATTATGATTTTAATACCCATAACAGAAAATTGGAAATTTTATTCATAAAAAAAGAAATATTAGAGCATAAGTGAATTATATTCGTAGGCTCCGCTAAGCATATTCAACCTTTTCTTACATAAGTTTGGACAGGATTTCTAGTATGGTTATGCAGAAGAACTTGTCACGTAAATCGGATTGAAAGCGCCAAATACTACTAGAATATTTGGGCAAGTACTTCCAAATATTATTAGAATCATATCTTTGAAGTCAGTAAAATTCTGTCTACTCTTGGAATTGCTTCTTTCAGTTGCATGAGAATTAAAATCCATGTAATGTGTTTCCATCTTATTTTATAAATTTCAAACTCGGGCAAGATCAAAGTTTATTCAATCTGTTAGAAGAAGCCAAAAAGGGGGAAAATTAAAAAAATAGGAAACCAAATTTCGGCTTGCAAGTATTTTAAATCATATTTTAGTTGTCACCATAACTTAATTGTAGTAAGCTACCGGCATTTAAAAAACCGAAGAAATTGGCTGAGTAAAATGTGTAAATTACATTTTGGTTATTCCCAATTAGAGACAGGAAATGTTGGACATAATATTGGACAACTCACGCATATGCCACATATCCTTTTCGAACCGTTAGACATGGAGCTATATAGAGCTCTTACCTTTCGGCCTGCAAATCGTTCTTTCAATTCTTTTATGTGATCCTGGACTTGAGGGAGTTCAAGGGCTCTGATAAATCGTTCAGAGTCGATCCCAATAGGAAACTGAAGTTGGGTACTCCCACGTATAAAACATTGCCATCATGAGAAGGAAATCAGAGAGAATATATTGATTGATAACAGCGTTTAATGTTGATAAACATGCTATACGAGAAAGCTTCCAATTCTGCTGTTACAAGCATAGGTAAGATACAGGATATGTACAGATAGTACATACCGCAGCTACACGAATCAGCTTCCCATGATCTTCCACTCCTTCAGGCGTGCCCTCAAGTCCGAGAATCCGAGTACAAGCGCTAACAAAATGCCTTGCATAATCATAAGTATGAAATCTAAAAAGTACACAAACGAACATATTAAATTTCAAACTTTGGTAAAATGTCTCTAGTTTCTCATATGTTGCAATGATTGATACTTGGGCACCCCCAAGTTGTACATAATTAAGAATCATAATATATAATTGGGAAAGACTAACAAACCACTTTATATTCTTCACTGAATAATATAATCAGTAAGGAAAAGTAGTAAAGCATGACTAATGAAGGGTAACAAAGTGGGCTGCCATGCAGGTGATGCATAGAACAAGTGAGTGAAGCTAGTAGTTGAAGATAAGGGCAGATACAGAGCTATAGACAGAAGTCTGTGCACCTTCCATTATTGGGAGCTATAGGAATAGGATTGTTCTACATTATTCCTGTTTATTAGAGCAGTTTATCAAGTACATATACTATAATCAACACGAAGTTGGATCCTTTCAGATGGGTTGCTCGTTCAAATAACAGAAAAATCATATCATTTTCAAATAAATTAATAGTTTTGGAGATAATATACTGTATGGACGTGTGATAATGTGTTGGCACCACAAAAAAAAAATGCATCAAATTTACAGGAGCAGAGAGTCCATTTTGCAGTAAAATGGTGTCTCGCGCAATATGCATCTTTTTATCTCTTTATCTTTCTTAATCAATAAATTCCACGAATCCAAATACATTAAATCCTATTGGTAACTAGCCGTTACTCCAGATCTAAGGAATTCAATCCCTAAAATCATGGGATCAAGTCAACTTGATTTCTTTCCTTTCTTGGCTCCTAGATCTGCATCCCTTTACTGTCAGTGATTGTAATTATTCTGCCTTTTTAGTTTTAATGAGTTTTATTAACTTGTCTTGAGGGATTCTAGTGGCAAACATGTTGCCATGATCCCTATATAATTGTGCTTCATTTTTCTTCTCAATATATGAAAATATTCAGCACTTTCCATTCATCTTTTTCTCTTTCTTCATGGTATCAAAGCTGCTGGCCCTAATCCACCTGTATGCCTTAATACGGGTACAAGTCTCCCACCAGCGCAAGTGAGACAGTTGAGTCCGCACCAGCCATAGCATTGCAACACTCCCAGGGCATGGCTACTCAGCCCAATTCAGGAGTTGTTGAGCCTTCTCCAGTGGTCATCACTGGTCATAAGCTTGATGGGCTGAACTACCTACAGTGAGAGTCAATCCATGATGATGTTCACTAGTGGCCATGGCAAGGAAGATTATTTGACTAGTGAATCTGCCAACTAGCTCGAAATGATCCAAAATTCAAAGCTTGGAATATTAGAAATAATCTCGTGACATCATGGCTTGTGAACTCCATGACCACAGAAATTGGAGAGAATTTCCTCTTCAAGAAAACAACCCATGACATTTGGGAGTCCACCCGTGAAGCCTACTCTGCCCAGGAAAGTGCAGCAAAGACCTATGATATTGAGAGCCTCATTCACGACCTTATGCAAGGTAAGATGTTAGTTAACCAATATTTTAATACTCTCACTAAATATTGGCAATAACTTGATGCTTTAGAAAACATTACATGTGAGAGTATTGTTGATGCTGCCACCTATCACAAGATAGTTGAAAGGAAGAGGATCTATCAATTTTTTATGGGTCTTAATAACAAATATGATGATGTCTGTGGAAGAGTCTTGGCTAGGACACCTCTGCCCTCTCTCAAGGAGGTATTCTCTAAGGTGAGAAGAGAGGAAGCCCGAAAGAAGTTAATACAGGGATCAGCCCACAACTATACCTCTCGTAAGACCTTCAAAGGCCCTGCTGTGATTGACAATGCGCTACGGGCCAAGAAAGATAGGCCTCATCGGTGTGACCATTGTCACAAGGGTGGTCACAACAAAGATACATGTCAGAAAATTCATGGGAAGTCAGCCAACTGGAAGCCCAAACCCAAGGGAAATGCTAAAGGCTACAGGTTGCAGCCCCACCTGATTCTACCCTCCTCAGCCATGAACAACTTGACCTCTTGAAGAATAATTTTGAGTCAGAACACAGCCTCTAATGACAACACTAAGGGTAATGTTGCTAAGGGAAATATTGCTCAATCAGGTAATTTCTCTCTAGCCATGAGTACCCAAGCCTTAAATGCTCACACATGGGTGCTGGACTCAGGAGCTATAGACCATATAACTAACAATCCCTCTTTATTTGATAATTTCAGTCCCTGTTCTGAGCCTATTAAAGTAAAAGTTGCCTAGGGGACCTTGGCTAATGTCACTGGGTCGGGTACTATGACACTAAGCAAAGACCTTATCCTTAAAAATGTGCTTTTAATTCCTACTCTTGCATGTAATTTGCTCTTTATCAGCAAAGTAATTAAGGATAACAATTGTGTTGTTCATTTTTTCTGGTGATGGCTTTATGTTTCAGGATTTGGTATCCAAGAGGATGATTGGATATGCTAAGGAGATGGCTAGCCTGTATCTTATCGGCTCTTTAAGTCCGAACAAAGTGGAATTATCTATAAGTAGTATCTCTGATCTTCATTGTTGCACTATAGATTAGGCCACTCAAATGTTCAATATATAAAAAAAATGTATACTGGTCTATTTAAGCACTCTTATTCTTGAACGTGAAACATGCCAATTTGCTAAACATACCAAATCCTCCTATCCTTCACAGCATTCTAAACCAATCCATCCATTCCAATTGATTCACAATGATGTGTGGGGACCATCTAGGATTAAGAGTACTTCGGCTGCAAGGTGATTTGTCACATTTGTTGATAACCATACAAGGGTTATGTGGTTCTATTTAATGAAAGAAAGTCTGAAGTCCTATCTATCTTTCAAGCTTTCCATCAACTTATACAAAACCAATTCCAAACTTCTATAAAAGTCCTCAAAAGTGACAACAGTTGTGAATACTTCAACTCCCACCTTGGCAATTATCTCACTAAACATGGGACCTACCATCAAAGTTCTTGCATACATTTCCCCTAACAAAATGGCACTGCTAAAAAGAAAAATAGACATATCCTAGAAGTAGCCCGATCACTTATGTTCACCATGAATGTACCTAAAAAACTTTTTTTTTTTTGTTTGGGGGGGGGGGGGGGGAGTTGTCCTCATCTCTGCGTATCTCATAAATAGAATGCCCACCAAAACTCTCCAGTTTCAATTACCTCGTACCACTCTACTTCAAGCCTTCCCTCATACCTCGCTCATTTCCCCTTTACCCATCAAAGTGTTTGGCTTTACGACCTTTGTCCGCTTGCATAACAATAGCAAACTTGAGCCCAAGGCTGCCAAATGCAATTTTGTGGGTTACTGCACTTCTCAAAAAGGGTACAAGTGTTTCTCTCCTACTTTATAAAAAAAATTTTGCTTCCATGGATATTACATTTTTTGAAACACAACCTTGTTATCCAAAAACTTCAATTCAGGAGGAGAACATTGACAAAGAATGGAATTTTTGAATTCAAGACAGTTCCCAATCAGTTTCTGATCTCGAAACTGTCCTTGTTCACCATGAACTTGAGCATATTATTCCTATACCCGAGTCCACCATCCCTTTTGGCCCCAGTGTACCTGATCCCATTGATCCTGAACTTGTGAATGCTACTGATCAAAAGACTATCATGAAGGCTACCAACGAGCGAAAGGATCCAATTGTCTATTCTAGGAAGAATAAAACCTGAGGTAGAGGCTGACCTACTCCTACAGCAGGACCAATCCTCCGTTCTGAGTTCAGGTATAAAGCTTCATGATCTTGATGTTCCTATTGCCTTAAGAAAAGCAGTGAAATCATGCACTAAGCATTCTATTGGTCAATTTGTATGTTATGATAAACTTTCTCCTACTTATAATGCTTTTTTGACTAATGTGTTAAGTAAAAAGGTTCCACAAAATATTTATGAGACCCTCAAGCAAGAGAAGTGGAGGAAGGCAATGTTTGAAGAACTAAATGCCCTTGAGAAAAATGACACATGGCAACTTGTGAAACTACTTGAAGGGAAGAAGGCTGTTGGTTGTAAATAACTGTTTAATATCAAATATAACTCTGATGGGAGCATTACTAGATATAAAGCAAGATTAGTTGCAGGGGGCTTCACTTAAACCTATGGGATTGACTACCAAGAAAGCTCCTGTGGCTAAGTTCAACTCAATAAAGGTCCTCTTATCTTTGGCAGCAAACTTAGACTGGCCCCATTATCAACTTGATGTCAAAAATGCATTTTTCAATGGGGATTTGGAGGAAGAAGTCCACATGTCTTTACCTCTAAACTTCAAGACTAACAAGGAAGGGAAGGTGTGCAAACCTAATAAATCCCTTTTATGGGTTTAAACAGTCTCCTAGAACATAGTTTGAGAAATTTGCTATGGCTATAAAAGGGCAAGGATTTACACAAGGGCAAGCTGACTATACAACCTTCAAGAAGTTTGCGTTAAATGGGAAGATAGCCATCTTAATTGTTTATATAGATGATATAATTGTTAGAGGGCACTATGATGATGAAATTGTGCATCTAAAGGAACCTCTCACTAAGGAATTTGAAATAAAAGATTTTGGAATTTTGAATTACTTCCTTGGAATGGAGATAGCTAGGTCTAAGAAAGGGATCCTTATATCTCAAAAAAGTATATTCTGAATCTTCTTGAGCAAACTAGAATGCTAGTGTATAGGCCAACTAATACTCTTATGGAAGCTGAAGCTGACTATAAAATTAAATTTGCTCAAGATAGTTCGCCTATTGATACTGAGAGATATCAAAAGCTCATAGGTAAACTCATATACTTGACTCACTCGAGGCCTAACATTAGCTTCCCTGTAAATGTTATCAGCCAGTTTATGAGTAAACCTATTGAAACTCATCTTGAAGCTACCTAAAGGATCCTAAGATATATATAAATGGCTCTAGGTAAGGGAATCTTCTTCCAAAAGGGTGACAAATGTAACATTGAAGCGTAACTGATACAAGATCCACTTTAGGCTAGTGCTCTGATGTTTAGAGTAACTTAGTTACTCGAAGGAGTCAATAAACAGTCAGTTGTTGCAAGAAGTAGTGTTGAAGTTAAATATATAGTTTTAGCTTATGGAACTTGTGAAAGGTTGTAGCTAAAATGATTGCTAAGTGAACTAAGAGTTAGATGTGATAAGCCTATGAGGGTTGTATATGACAACTTGGCTGCCCTAAGCATTGCTCAAAATTCCATTTAGCATGATAGAATCAAGCACATAGAAATTGACAAATATTTCATCAAAGAAAAATTAGATGTAGGGTTAATTGATCTAAATTGTACTCCATCTAGATTGCAAGTGGCTGATATCCTTACTAAAACCCTCACTAGGGTCAGGTTTGAAAAGCTTGGGGTCAAGCAAAGGATAATCAACATCTACTCCCCCACTTAAGGGGGAGTGTTAATAACTAGCTATTATCCCAGATCTAAGGGATTAAAGCCCTGAAATCATAGGATCAAGTCAATTTGATTTATTTTCTTTCTTGGCTTCTAAATCTGCATCCCTTTAGTGTCATTGATTGTAATTATTCTACCTTAATAGTTTTAATCAGTTTTTATTACCTTGTCTTAAGGGATTCAAGTGGCAAACATGTTGCCATGATCCCTATATAATTATGCTTGATTTTTCTTCTCAATATACAAAAATATTCAGCACTCTCCATTTCATCTCTTTCTCTATCTTCAAATCCTCTTTGAAGGCATAGACCCAAGCACTAGACACAACCAAAATAAAAAGTAAAAAACTAAGAAAGCACCACTTTTTTCTTCTCTACCCCTCCCCCAATTTTTGGAGAGGAGAGGAGGAGGAGTGCAATAGGGACTTCAATACCCTACTAGGCATGTCTACATCAATGCTGATTCACCTAGCATGTCTTCCCAAAATTACGTATGAGTTTAGAATACTTTAATGCATGAAATAACTTACCCCACCAAGTCAGCAGCGAGTACAGATCTTAACAGCTCTGATCTGGATGGCAGTGTCCTATGTATTTCTGAGGAAGGAAAAGGTGTGTGGAGAAACCAGCCAACTTTCATTTTTTTATTATGTTCTTTTAAACATTTTGGAAGAAACATTAGGTGGTAATCATGGCACCAAACGACGTCTCCTTCCTCATAGTGCTTATTTACCACATCGGCAAACATTTGGTTTGCTATCTTATATGCATCAAATTGAGATTGGAAACTACGAGTGGTAGCAAGTCGGTCCTCTTGTGGAAGCCCAAGGTAATGAAAGAGAGGCCATAAGATGTTGTTGCAGTAACCATTGTAGTATTGATGAACTATCTCCTCATCAAGAAATACTGGGATGCATCTCTGCAATTAACAATGGATATTTAGGAAGACAAAATATCAATGGTCTACGTCTATCTCAGGCATTGCAAGAATTGCAGCTTGAACATCAGAGACCACATATTTTCATGCTAGCAATTTTAAACTTAACACAAACTTGATCGATAAACAAGATTTATAACCTTTTCAGCTAAAGCTTTAATCAATGCTTTCTGGCCAACTTCATCTGGCACATTCACACCAGCCCACCCAATCCATCTGGTGTCAAACTCCTTCACACCTTCAAGAAGAATACCAAACTCAATATAACTTTCAGTTTTAAGGATAATATAATCCAATAGATAATTTAGAAATAACCACTTATTTGTTAAAAAGTTCTGAAGAAAATTATTATCATTGTGACCTCTCTCAGATTACAACAAACAGGTAATTAGCATATCTCAAAAATATATGAATTAGAACTAAGACAAAAAAAATGAAAAATGACAAGCTTGTACATGCCTAAAATTGCACTGACTAGCCCCCCTACACTGATCTCAAGTTGCCATGAATCCACACCCTTTCTAGTAGCAGAGACAGGCAACCTGTTGGCCACCACCAACAAGCGTTGTTTGGTAGGCCGCTCATCTTGCCTCTGAAATCTATCTGACAATTTTGCAGCAGCAATCTTTTCAAATAACTCTTCCTCACGAATTTCATTCTCACTTGTACACAAATCACTATAAAGTTCTGGCTCCTTGTTGCTGTCTCTTGTCTCCTCAATTGGTTGAGAATACCTGTTGGATTTCCTTAACTCTCTTTCCCTCAGAAGCCTTTCTAACCTAGATCTGGGTGTGATCGGAGTAGGACTGCAGTTATAATTGTTCCCTGGCATACGCTTGGCCTGCAATTCGCAAAGGCAAGTCTTTTGCTGAAGTAAATTCTAGCAAGACAACGTTGTCATTCAAAAGGTAAAGTATTTATATCCAGCAACCAAATTTCCAACAAATTGATAATGCAGATTCGCTGAACCACATACTCGAAGAACAGCAGATTGGACTCTCCAGTTAATTTGTTACATTATCGTGTCAAATATCATTCATTTTCCAATGATTCATCAAATGGGGAATTGTCACTCCAGGACTAACAAGCCCACCATGATCCACTTATTTCAATTACCATTACCAGTTATGATTTGCATGTATTCAGTGGTTGAAACAATCTTTCATCAGACATTGAAAGTAATCTTACTAATAATATGCTTATTGGTTTCAACATACATAGGCGTGTCAGCTAAATATTAAGCAACATTGGTGAATATCAGGACGAGGGTAATAATAGTTGATTGTTTATACACCCCCTAGTAATTAATATTGAACAAGTCCATGACAAATGAGAATAAACACCCGATCCAAACTTGAATATGAAAATGCACATATGGGTTTCGCGTTTTAAAAACAATGACAGAATAATTAATAGAGGAAAATAAAAGACAAAAGAGAATAAAACTGTTTCAAAGAATAGCCATGAATATACCCAGAGCAAATTTTGCAGAGGCATTGAAATGGGAAGGGGCCAACAACAACGAAGAGAATCGAGTAATAAATAAAAATGTCATAAGTATTTAGAATTTAGAAGGATGGAAAAGAATGGAACCAGAGCTAAATACACAGTACCGATAACGATGAGAAAAAGCCCATTACAGGGGTCTCAGTTCTAACCTTATTATGAGCAGAATGCAGATCTTTTAAGATGATTTCACATCAAGAACCACATTGTCACAGAGTGCGACGTTTTGTAGAAGCGAGGGAGACGAATGAGCAAGTTGGGGAAGCGATATTCTTGGGACTCTCCATTCTAACGATGAAGATGGTATATGGAAGATTATATAGTATTATGACAGAAGGCATAGACGAGTTTAAAACGAAAGCATATTATGTCTACTCAGAGCTGTGCTCTCCGCCATGCAGAAGACAACAAACCAAAGATGCATCCCGAAAGCGAGAGATTGTGAATATGATATGACACCACAAATAATATCATATTACTGCTTTATTTGTTTCATTCTTCCGATTTCTTGGCCTAACTATAGGCCCTTGGCGTTCATAGTTAGCATAGGATTTGCCGTTATCATCTTTTATCTATAATGTTTTATTTTTATTTGAGTATATTATCTTTAATTAATATCAGATATCAATTATCTGTACAATATTTTCCCCTTATTTTTTTTCAACCATTCTCATCATTTGGTACCCCGTAAAAAATAAAATTAAATAATGTGACTATGTAAATAGTATTGAAAAATATTGTGAAAATTATTTAACATGTAAGTTTATCTTTTATTTTTAGTGATAACATACATGTTTATTTACTATCATATGTTATATGTATGTTCATTAACTATTAACTATATTCATCTTGCATAAAACAAATTAAAAAAAAAAAAAACTGTTTTCCTCTTGGTCGTTGTGAGGAGTCGAGCCGCACAACTTGATGACACGAATGCAAATATATATATATATATATTTACCATAATAATATTGCGGTAAGTCTCTCTCTCCTCCTCTATCGTCTTTTTTGTTTCCTAAGTTTATCCCCTTAATATATTTCCTAAGTTAAAGGGTCCACACTTAATTTTTTTTCACTACTATTACATTTCCTTGGTTGTTGTTGTTCTCGTCTCCGTCATTGTGATTACTTTCACTATGTTTGAGACCCTTTTAAAAACTGTTTCTCGAGTATCAAAATAAACGAATGTTACGTTCCATTTAAGGGCAACTAATTATATTTGAAAAAGAGAATCATATTATAGAATTTCTTAAATTATATTTAATCTTTTTATTCAAAAAATTAAACAACTTTCTTGATATTTATTTATACTGTGGAGTCCGCTTTTATTATTTATTATTTAAATAAAGTTAACTTTTTATATAAAATGTTTTTTTTCAAATGAAAGCACTTTTCATTCTATAAAAAAAGTACTATTTTTTTGTATTTTAAATATTATTATTTATTATTTATTATATTTATATCCATATAATATATATTATTTATGTATTAAAATGTCTTATCAAAGTAATATAGAAAGTAAATAGTGCAAGAAATTTTTATAATATATATTAAGTATTATTAAGAAAGTCGAATGATTTTTTTTATTAAAATAAGATAGATATTAAATATAATTTAGTTAAACTTAAATAAAAGTTAATATATAATTTTTTTCTATAATTATATATTTAATGAAAGTGAGAGAGAGACTTCAAATTCTCTAACTATTATGCACCTTAAAATTTGTACATCATTGTTAAAATATTTTACACAAATCTCAAGACAAATTCAATGGTAACAACTCCAATTCTCAATAATCAAGCCCCATACTTTATTATTAACTCTAACTTATTTATTAACATGTGTTATAAGAAGTTTGAATTTTTTTAAAATAAGTCTCTAATTGTCTGATTGTCTCAAAATCTATATAATTATTTAAAATTTTATATAAAAAAAATATTTTATAATTATATATAAACTTCAAAACACAAATAATCAAAGATTCAAACCCGTAAAATCTTTAACTCTCTTAGGAGTGGCCCTTTGTCAACCTATTTATTTGTAGTGTTATGAAAAATAATTTGAATCTCTTGTATAAGAAATATAGTTAAAGAGAGAGAGATTAGTTATGATAAAGACAATATATTACACTGAACACTAATTCTTTCTGATATAACAAGAATCTCATTGTTGCTTATTATTACCCTTCATGCTGATTCTTACTCAAGAATAAATTATTTTAATTTCTTTCTAAAATCGATAGCATTAATTTCAAATAAATAAACATATAGTGTATAGTGTTAATTACTCAAGCGAGTTTTATAAATTTAAATGTTTATCCAAAACAATTGAAAAGGTTTAAACTTGGCATAGACAAAAGTCCATATGACTATTAAATCATGCCCTAATTTGTCCATGTATCATTTTTTGTCAAAATCATGTTATTTATTAAGTAAATTTCAAGTAGGGGTGGGTAAAATTGACCTAGCCCAATTGACCCCACTTGGCCCCAGCATAATAGAGCCGAGATAGGTTAAGACAATTTTTTTAAAAAAATTGAAACAAGATTGAGTCGAGATGAGTTTCGGGACAACTATTTTGCTCTATTGAGCTTAGCCTTACCCAAGGTATATATATTTATATTTATAAATAAAAAGATAGGGACTAAATTAAAAAAAATCCCTTTTTAAGAGTCTTTTTTTAATTTTAGCCAAAAATTTTAAAACATATTTTATAAATTATAAATAATTAGAGAAGTCAAAATTTATGTTATGGTTCTTTTAAATATAATTATCACATTTATATAAGAAAAATAAAATTAATATATATTTTTTAATTTAACCATTATATTTGTATGTTTTTCTATTTTTTCATTTGAATTTATATTTTTTCATATTCATTGCATAAATTAAAAAAATATATTAAAAAATAGTTATATAACCAAAATAATTGAGTAAATATAAAAATATAAATTTTTAAAATTTTAAATCTTTTTTAAGAAAAAAAAATTGATTGGTAGGCCAATTGGCTCGGTTCGAGATACATTTCTTTATTTTAAAGTTGAAATCAAGTCAAAACTCGAGATAAAGCAATTCTCGAGCCACCCCACTTGGCTCAGTGATTGCATCTAAAAATTTACTTTGACAAAAAATAGTTGGTTAGGTCACAAAATGGACGCATTTGACTTACTTGGTGCGGTGCAAGCCGACAACTATATAAGAAGAATCATGTTTTAAAAAAAAGTAAGCAAAAAAGAAGATGTGTGTCCTATATATATTTTCACTTATTTATTTAATTTTTTTAATAAAATTGTGCGCTAAGTAAAAAAGAATTCAAATTAAATCAAGAAGTCAAGAAGTTTTTCTTTTAAATAAATTATTTTATTAATAAAATTAACGTTTTTAAAAAATAAAATTCTCTCTTCTCACTTTTTACTTTATTAATATTACTTTCTCATTTGATATATTCCTGTATATTTACATTTAAAGAAGAAGATTTTAAAAATTTTAAATATTTATTTGTTATATGTATATATTCTATTAATAATTATATGATGATTTTTATATAAGTAAATTATATTTTATTTATAATCAACTAAAATTATATGAAAAATTTTTAATTATTGAATATATGAAGTACTATAATTATATAGATGTATATATATTGATAAGTAAGAATTCCTTACTGTAGGGATGAGGCAGAGAAATTCTCTTCTTCTTCTTTCACGGATGTAGTTATTTTTCTCTCCTCCCGCGAGTGAGTATTTTCTTCTTTCGTATCGCGCGCGTGTGTATGTTTTTTTTCCTTTCCTTCTTTTTCTTCCTTGTTTTAGTCCTCTTGATGGCTATTGTCGTATTATTCATGATTGTCCCAATGTTCAAGTGGTGCAATAAAAACAATGATGACAATATGGTGACGGTTGGTGAGAAAGCAGTTACAATAACTAGTTTAATAATTAAACAAGTTGTTATATTTGATGATTTTCAAATACCATTTGTTTTTTCGTCTTTGTAAGCGATTTGGAAAGGAATATGCCAACCTGTATTTCAACAAGAACTTGTTAATGTTAGGGGTTCTCTTCTTCATAATAAGTCTCAAACTAGTACGGGGCAGTGATAATACGGAGTTAAACCGAGTGCTGTCATCCATTCAAATCTATCTTCAGCTATTGCTTCTAATGATATTCAAGCATTATCTCAAACTTCTGAAGCCTGATCCTTTGTTTGGGTCAAGTACTTTGCAAATTTGGTTATCTGATAGATAGCTCGTAACTCTCATTGTTAATATGGCGAACTCCTAACTCGACTCGATAAATATTTTATTTACATAAATTTTAAAATAATTTAATTAAAAAAAATCGAGCAATCAAGCTTTTCACTACTAAATCCTTACTTAACCAATTGATGTTGCATGTTAATTTCTTGTTCTTTTGCTTGGCGACATTGATGTTTTTGGAGACATTCTTATATGACCCCTTTTTGGGCTGTTGTTTTACCAAAACATTATAGGCCCATGGTGATCCGAGATCCAAGCCCATCAGCAGTGGGCTACCCCTGTAGACCAACGGTCCATTAGTTTCTGTTTCGTACCTCCCACCTGAAAGATCCTCGTTCACCCTTGCTACCATACTCACCGGCGCCGCGAGATCCACCTCTTGAACGATCTGAAAATATCTTCACATCTGCACCAATCTCCACCGTTAAAGGCTCCCACAAGCCCCAATCAATGTCCAGAACCGTCCGATCAACCCCAAACCTTCTCCTCTTCGTCACGCTTTCACTCATAGTAGCACCAGCACCGTCCCATTCCTTCTCTACTTACTTCCAGTACCGAAACCTAATCTCCCTCACCCACTCGCTCATGATTGGCGTCGCCAACCTCCGCGCCGCGCGCGGCGACGTCGCAGGCTCCGAGCGAGCCCGAGCCATCGCCGACAAGCTCGAGGGCTGGCTAGGCTTAGGGTTTTGGAGGCTCGTGTGGTCGGTTGGATGGGACTATGCGACGAAGTTCTCGTGGAGGGACTTGCCTATGACGGAGCTATACGGCGCCGTTTCAGACATGAACGAGTTGCTGAGGGGTTTGAGTGAGTTGACTCGCTTGGAATCGGATGCCGCAAGGGCAGCGTGGGTTGGGCGGAATTACCAAAATGTACTGAGCATCTTCAAGTCTCTTTATGGAAAGCTTCTGAAAGCTTTCGACAAATCGGTACGACCTCCATTCTTTTGCACTTTTTTTGGTCCAGTTCTTTAATTGCTGTTCTCGAGGAAGGATCATCTGCAACATTATATATATATATATATATATATATTTGTTTAGTAAAATGACAAAAGTTTAAGATAAAACTATTAATAAAAATTACTATGCATTATATTTTTTTCTTAAATTATTTTTTAAACAAATCTTACTAAATTAAACCATATATATTACAAATTTTATATAAAAATCTAAATGTATTTTGAAAATTTTAAAAATTAAACAGTGCATTTTTGTACATATCTTTTTAATAGCTTGACTATAAAGGATATTTTTTTGGAAGAATAGTCAAATAATATTAGTAAAATTGTTTATTAAATGATTTTGTTAAATATTATATTTTTTAATAAAATGTGTTTTACAAAATTTTAAAATAAATAAAAAAGTTGAGTTGATTAAATGGTTTGAAAATTGAAAAAGAGGCATTGACAAGTGTTAATAAATGGGAATGGCAGGGTGTGGTGAGGGAAGTGGTGGAGGCAGTGCAAAAAGAGGCGGTGGAGGGTGGGTTACTGAGAGATTGCCTTGAATTGGCGAGCAATGATTTGAAAGGGTTGATCCAAAATCTCAAGGATTTGGTTTCGAGATTCTGCTCCGTTTCTGATAGAGACCCTGATTTATAGGACTCTGGCTTTTCAGCTTTTCAGTTTTGGCACGCTATAGCCAACAAGAAGAAGCTACACTCCTGAGGGATTGCATTTGGACTTTTGTTTCAGTTCGGTGAGCGGAGGGAAAGAAAAAGGGTGAAAAAAATTTGGTAAAACATCTATTTTATTTTATTTTTTATTTTTATACTTAATTTCATGTGTATCAAACAAATTTTTAAAAATTTATTGTAATTGTGAGTCACGAAATTTAAATTTTTATGTAACTATTTTTTGTATTTTTTTGTTTGTAATATATAAATTTCAGTATGGCTCAGTTTTTTTTAATTATTTATTAATTAATAATATGTTATTGATAAAGAAAAGAGGGTTATTAAAAGAAGAATATGGAGGAGGAGGAGGAGGAGGAAGAGGAGAAGAGTTTGTCATTAAGTTTATTTGAGAAACAAAAGGAAATAATATTAAGTAGATATGGTGTATATACGTAAGTTATTAAGTGAACAACAAAAAGATATATGTGAACACATTTAAAGTAAATCTTCCAAAAGCTTTTTTTTTTTTTTAATGGGTTCATGTACAGTGGCGACCTGCTGCCTTGGGATGGACGATGAAGGTTATGCCTATGAACACATTAATTTAATCAATCATAATGTATATTGGGTAATGCCCACCTCTTGAACCCGACATTGGAATCATTGCCTTTGAACGCTGCGCTTCATTCATTCTTAGAGGTAAGCTAATCAATGTGCAAATTGGTGGCAACTAAGATTTTGAAGCTTCACAATAGTTTCCATATTTTTTTTATGAACTCCAACGTGAGCTGGGGATCTTTGTTGATGCTGAATTAAGGAGTTGTAATCTGCCCCCATTTGGTTATTTCTTTTGCTTCGTACGTTTTATTATTATTATTTATTTGTATCTTTGGGCTTACTCATCCTATCTTTTCACACCAAAGAAAAGAGAATGTTTACAAAGTCACAGTATTAGAATACTTCTAGAGCCTGATTGATATACTATATAAAATGAGATTTGATAGGACAGGGCTTAATAAAATTTAAAGATTATATAATTTTTTATATAATATTATATAAAATAATATAATATTAAATAGGATAAAAATGAATTTTTTTAATAAAAATTTTGCTTAAAAATATGTGATATTTATCTGAATTTATTATATTATATTATATTAATTTTTTAAAAAATAAGTGTTTTTATCATTAAAAACAAACAAACAAACAAAAAGAAAAGAAAAGATAAATAAAAAAAGAACAATGGGCATACTTGGCTAGGCAACAAGATCGACTCGTTCAACCTAGTTTTATTAATTTTTTAAAAAATTATTTTATAAAGACTTATATAAAAATTTTATTTTGTAAAAGAATAATTTTATAATTTTTAACAATAGTGAAAAAGGTAATGAAGTATGCCAAAACTTGACTTGGTTTGACGAATGAATACCTTTAGTGTCTAATGATCCAACTAATTTGGATTGAGCCAACCCAAAAAAAAAAATTGGTCAAACTAGCATAAGACACTTATATTAGCTAGTTTGATCCAACTTATCTTGATCCTATGAAATTTTTTTATAAACTTTATTTTATGGGGATTTAGGTAAAAATTTTAAATTTTAGAGGCAAAATATAATTTTATAAAAATTTATATACACATTTTTTTTAAGGATTATTTTATAATTTTTATTAAAAATTATAAATAAAGTGATGGCTAATGCATAGCTCAAGTTGATCCATGAACACCCTTATTACCTAGTAATTGGACTAACCCAAGTTGAGTTGGGCAAAAAGAAAAATTTAGGTGGATCGGAGTAGGCTAGTCATGTTGGCCAATTTAAACCACTTGGATAAGGTTGATCCTATGAATGTTTTAAAAATTATTTTATATGAACTTATATAAAAACTTTATTTTATTTTTACAGAGTCTTATATAAAATTTTATTTTTAAGGATTGTTTTATAATTTCACCAAAAATATTTTTATCAACTTATTAAAGCATAAATTGATTCTTAAATAGATTACAAAGTATACTATAAATGATAAAACATAATACAAGTATAAATAAGATTTTCATAACAAGTTACAAAAAAAATCGTAAATAATAAAACAATCTAATAATAGAGTTTCCAGTTCAAAATAATCTTCATTTCCATCTGCATTACTAGCATTCTCTATAAGCTCTTGTTCTAAATTTGAAGCAATTGAATGAAGCAATAAAGATTAAATAGCATAAATGGGAGATTAAACTTACAATGAAAAAGTTCAAATAAAATGGAATGAAACTCAAGTGAAAAACAAGAAGCTCAAATGGAATTGAATGAAACTCCAATAAAACACCATACAAAGCTCTAAAGCTCAAACAGAGTCGTGAAGAAGAATAGTGAAGAAAACGAAAAAGAAGCTTGAATAAAACACCCTAATCTCCCCTTCTGGTTTGCTTACAAACAAAGATGAAGAAGAATGGCTGAAGCAAAAGGTATGGAAGAATGACAGAGAACAACGAGTATGAAGCATAAAATAGTCATGAAAGTAATATAGGGATTTCAACACAAAGAAAAGCAACAAGAAAAAGTTTGCAAAATGACAATGTTTCATTTTGAAGCCATTTTAGTGCATTTCAAAATGCACCCAATTAAAAAAAAAAAAGGCCATTTGGATACATACACACCTATTTAGTGGTCTTTTATGGTGTATCCTTGCTTTTTTGTTGTCTACTAACATGTTTGACCATTGGCAAGTTTTTTCTTCAGGAGTTATAACACATAATATTTAAAAACCTTAAAAGTCTATCAAAATACAAAATTAGGTTAACTAATAAACCATTACTAATATTAAATAGGATTACTAGTTTTAGATAAAATATTAGTCGTGGTATGTTCCCTTATGGACTTATAGATTATCCGACCTATTACAAAATATCTAAAATATAAATAAATCCAATCCATTTATATAGTACTCATTATTAAATTGATTGTTCGATATTATTAAAATATAAGTTGTTAATTAGTTTAATAATTAATTAATATTAATTCATAAATTGACTAATTTTTTTTATAATCTCTTACTTGAATAACATTAATCAATTGTTAAGCTAGGCAAGAACATATCAACATAATGTACCAAAAATTAATATCAAAATAATTAATATATATGTAACCAAATTTACAAATACAACAGCGAACCAAGAATATTGAATTCAATAAGAAAAATAATGTTAAAATGCTAACAAAATTTTATAAATGAATTAAATGGAATAATAAAAGAAATATGTTCAACAAAATTTGGCTTAACCAAATATCAAAATATATCAAAGTGTCTTTTAAGAACATAACTCAAACTCCCATTAAACAAAATTATTATAAAAATTTTCTTAACATCCAATATTCATATGCTTTTCAAAAGATTTAAATGGGTAAACCTATAGTTAATGGATTAGCTAATATATCATCTATAAAATATATATAATTTAAGTTTGAGATTTATGAATCTTTTTTCTAACAAAATAGGAACTTAATATTAAAAATTAACACAATTGGAATTCTTGTAATGTTGAAAAAGCATATAGCAGAATTATTGTCACAATTAAATGGTCAATATCCAAAATATATATTTAGTAATATGCATAACAAAAATTAATTTTCTTAACCATATAGCTTAAAAATGGCTTCACAATAAGCATCATATTCTGTAATTAAAATTGAAGTAATCATAAGCTCTTTCAAACATTATAAGATGTATACAAAGGTTGAAGTAACGATTAATGTTTATTTGATATTTTTTCATAAAATAACTCTTTTAAAATATCAAAAAATGTACATAAATGTAGATTTTTAAGTTATTTACATAAATTACATAACTTGAATCCAAGAAGGCTAATGATTGCAAATAGATTAAATTTGCTTTAAGATAACATTAATACTAAGTATTTTGTAATTTTGGGGGGCTTTTTTTTTTTTAAATTTATTTCGATACTCCATCAGTGATTGACTTACTTGATTCAAATAAGTTGAAATAGGTCAGATTGAAGTGGCTTGAAATTGCCACCCCCAATTAGAGTTTTATCTTTTTCCTTTTGGTCCACATATAAATCAAGAAATTAAATATACAACAAAAAGAGGTTATTGAATTTTACACAATATTAAACTTCAATTAAATAAATAATGTATTAGATTTATTTCCATCGAAGATTACTCTGCTAACAGCCTAGCATTTTGTGAAGAGGCGGACAGCTCAATTCAAATTTGACACAGCAATGAGTCATAAATACAAGCATGTGGTGGTGGGTGATGAGGTAAAAGCATGGACGGACATCCAACCCCAGCACAAAATAATAATGGATTTTTTGTTCAGAATAGCTCAATCTCTTCAAAGACGAATTTTATTGTTGTTAAAATTTTACGAGATTTAAGTAAACTTTTTTATTATTATATATTTAAACTTTAAAATAATTTAATAATAAAGAGTCTCGACCTTTTAAAAAATCAAAATTTTCATACCATTACCCTATAGTAATGCCCTAGTACTGTTTGAACTACTCTAATTTAATGCTCTTCATTTTCTAGAACAAAAAGTAGAAAACGAACAGACACCCTTACTAAAATGTTAGTGTTCCTCCATTTATGTACAAGTCCCTGATCTCATGCTTGGTGACCAATTGAATGTTATTTGATATTTTAGATATAAGTATATCAAAGACAAATATTTTACATGTATTTTATTAGGTAATTAAAAAAAACTTTTTTCTCAATAAATGATAAAATGTTGAATTTAAAAATTTGTACAAACTATCTAAAGTCTAAACCTATTGCTATCAAACAATCTTTGCAATATTTACTAATCTAACATTATCTTAGAACAAAAAAAAAAAAAGGGATCAAATGATGGGTTCCTCTTAAGCAATTCACAAGATGCATTTGAATCCTGTGCATTTTTAAAGAAATGGATATCTTGCAATTAGATAAAGATAAACTAAGAATATAAAGTCAACTGAAAAATTACATCTAATATTAAAAATTCTTAATCTTTCTTTCTTTCACCCCCGCTCATACAATACTTCAGAGTATTCATTCATTATGATCACCGATTGAAGACAACTTGCAGAAGGCAATGTATATAGAAACGAGTTGCTAGGCATGGAGGTGATGGAGAAAAACAGTAGACTTTTTGCTTTAAATGCATAATAATGCGTACTCAACGTCAAGCATGTTACTGAGTCTAACTTAGCCAAAAATCATTAAATTCTTCTACCTACTATCATTTATGATATAGGTGGTAAACGTAGACTCTTCAAGTCTAGTAAATACCAAATCAAGCCTGATACTTCTTTCCACCATTGGATTGATTTCACGTTCTCATCATCTGGTTGTCTGGTTCACTCTCCGTTCTTCTGTTCTGAGAGCTTTCCCTTTCAACAATTAAATGTTTGATCACCTTGTCAGTCCATTTTCTGCAAGAAGCACTAAATTTTAATTGGAAAAAGTATGATTACGAAGAATTTTACGATTCTCGTCTAATATAAGTAATAGAAATTAATTGATAAAATGTGAGTATAAAAATAATATTTTTTAAATTTTTTTATATAATTAACTCTCACATTTGTATCATTAATTTTTACTTCCAATACTTTAACATCCGTACTCGATCAGCATTTACGTTCATTTATAATTTTCTAACTTGGACCACAAGTCAATGTAGTGTGTCTCGGGTTGTTGTTCCAAGATAAGCTCTTGTTGTAACTTGTGAGACCCATAGAACATTTGACTTTGCGATGTGACGTTGAAGATTTATTGATTTTGATCCAGTGATGGAGATGGTTAAAACGGAATCAAATGGATTAAATCGAACTAAATCGTTCTAAAACTGATCGAAACCAAAGCAAATAGGTCTAAAATTCATTTTTAACGTATCAAAACTAAAATAACCAGTTCGGTTATTGGTTTTGAATGATTTGGTCTAAGTATATGAAGGATTTTTTTTTGGCTTCTCTACACCAATGTTAGCATTGTTAAAATTTTTATTAAGAATTTAAAATTAATTATTTAATATAAAATTATAATTTGCAACTTTAAAAACTGTTTTATATGATTTTGAGTAGCAAAAATATAGGTAGATTTAGAGATTTTGAGAAATATACCATCAACAGTAAATTTTAATGTAAGTATGAGCCAAATCATATCAAAGTCAAAACCAATTTAAAAAATCTATTTGTTTGATTCAATTTGATTTTAGTTCAAAACCAAACTGAATTGAATTTTTAAACAATTCTAGTGACCACACTTTTTAGATTCAAATGATGATTCTATGTAACATTTGAATCTTTTGCCCTAATGAAATTGTTATAAATATCTTACCTTATTTAGTTATAAGTTAATTATGTACTATGTAGTTAATGTTGATCTCTCAACAATTAAATAAATTCAGGTATCCTTATCTTATAATTAATACTACTAATTAAAGCAGAGCACCAATATATTATGGGTATTATTGAATTTTCTTTATACACATATACACCACACCAAACTAAACTAAACTAAACTTTTTTTTTTTTTACAATATTAAGGTTTAAAATCAAATTTTGATTAGGGTAAAAAGTTTATCTCACAGAGCTTTAAGCTTTCAAATGAAATTATAATATCAAAATATTTTGGCAAGTGGTTCATTAATCTGTGCTTATCTTATCCCATTTGGTAATATATTATTCAAAATTTAGGTTAGAGCTACTATTCTAGCGATTTATTATGAGCTATAATTTGTTTATTCGATTGCATTAATATGTAGTTCTTGTATATTTTCATTAATTGTTTATATTAGTCGAGACTTCTGAACCGTTAGACCAGTTAACTTGTCATGCTAATTATATGAATAATGTTTTTTTCACATTGAAATATGAGTTATTGTACATTTTCATCATGTCACAGTGCATACATGTGCGAACAAATAATGCTTATTTTTGCAAAATTGCCTGAAAAAGTACCATTGACGGGGAAGAGAGAAATTTTTGCTTGTACTAGATGTGTATACACCCAAACAGTTAAAATCTACTCTATAAATATGCACCTATTACTCCATACATGTGAAAAGCAAATTCTAGCCGTTTGGTGTATGTATACCTCTAATGTAAAACTTTTCTGGCGAAAAAAGATAACCCAATTACTGTTTAGATGTTGCTCATTTTACCAACCAATGATCTAATAATTATCATGCCCACAGGTTTTTGTCTTCACACATTTATGTCAAAGCTAACAGCAATTTAATAAGACAGTGAAAGTTATTATCTTGTACCGACGTATGTAAAATGAATTTTTTAATGAAGAAACAAAAATGTAGAATGTAAATAAGTTGTTCTATTTTAAAGTGGTTAATTATTGTAATTGATGAACGCTAAAGAACAAAAGATGAACCTCAGAAAAAAAAAAATCTTAAAACACAAGCCATAATTGGTCCTCAAAATTTATTATCGATAAATTAACTACACAGTTATGCATAAGCCATCCTCTCTATTAATTTTGAGAATAATAAGTAAGCTGCAATCTTCCATCAACAATTAGTTGAAATTGACTATGAGATCCATCAACACAGTCATTATCAGATAATGCAGCAAAACATTAAAGATAAATTTAGACCATTTAATGAATGCCCTGAATTGACTTACTTCCTTCCAGGGCCACTTCTCTTTCAGCAAATTAACACACACAGACACTGTGTCAATACTAGGTTAAGTTTTATAAGGTTCACTGGTCCGACTCTGAGTCTGGCATTGTAAAAGGAGAAGTTGACCCGCCACCTAGAACCCGGGAAAAAAAAAAGATAAACTATACAATTATCATCTCTCAAACTTCATATTGCTTACTTCAGTGGTTGATTTAAGGATGAAGGCAACATGATGTGTGATTAGTATATTATCATCGCATGTTACAATCCTAGTTATGCCAAATTTCTGCGTCTAAGTCCAAAGTGTTTTCTTATGAATCTTTTAGTTTTGACATAATTTGACGCAACAGAAGAAATAAATCAATTATGCGAACAAGCTAACTTGGACACCACCTGTTAGCAATACCGAACAACATCACTGAGAATTAATAACCTGTTTTCACAGTTTACAAACTTTACCCTCTTTGATTATATACAAGTATTTATTTCTTTGAACAAGCTAACTTGGACACCACCTGCTAGCGATACCGAACAACATCACTGAGAATTAATAACCTGTTTTCACAGTTTACAAACTTTACCCTCTTTGATTATATACAAGTATTTATTACTTCCACTCATTTTATTCATCAACAATGCATGACAAAATAATATGATGGTCATCATGTGGCAGCACTAGGCATTATGAACACATCTGTGCTGCCAAAGCCCATAACCGACATGTCATTTTGCTATGTACGGAACTTGATCGTCATGTTGTTATGCTCAAATTCATATAATACCATTACTGGAAATTACAACTATACATTGAAGTCAGGGCAAAGCCAGAACAGATCAGATTAGATGAAAGAGGTGATGGTGCCGCTGCCCTTTTCTTACAGTCTCACATTTTATCCGCGTCAATTTAATGCTCCTGACAAACACTCCCAACTGTAAAAGCAATTAAACCTGGCCCTAGATAAGACCTTCTACTATATATACATAGTTTTAGAAGCGCCTCATTCACTCACACACATGCATATCTACCTACCTAAACCACTCTTCATCTCCCCCACTACTAGCTACCATTTGTTTCTCCATTTCTTGCTTCAATGGCAGCTGGGGAGCTCATAAGGAAGTGTATGATGAAAACAGTGGCTGTGGTGGTGGTTCTGTCTTTGTTTAATGGGATTGAAGCTGCACCACAAGTACCTTGCTACTTCATTTTCGGGGATTCCTTAGTGGATAATGGGAATAACAATGCGCTCCAATCCTTGGCTAGAGCTGATTACCTGCCTTATGGGATTGACTTTAATGGTGGACCGACTGGAAGGTTTTCCAATGGGAAAACTACTGTCGATATAATTGGTGAGCTTTCTTCTCAATCCCTTTCTGAAGTAGCCCATGAAAGTTTCATCATACTAAAGCAGGTCACTTTACATCCCAGTCACTTTCATAATTCAGCTGCAAACGTTTTCTGTCCTTAATGTTGAGAAGTCACATTAGTGTTCCTCTTGCATGCGCTTTTAATTGTCATCAATGTAATTCTTAGCACCTTTATTTTCATCTCTAATCATCACTGTTCACTAAAATAGTGAGATAGTCCATACCTGACCCTTGATATATTGCTTAAGCTGTCAGGGTAATAGCTACTGGCTGACATTTATCATGCTAAATTCAGATAAGAAGGTACTTTACCCATAAAGCAAGGCTCTAAGGAGCATATGTCTTCTTACCAAGGAAAATATTTCACACAAGTGACATTTTTGTAAATGCATATGAACAAAATTATAAATCTAGAATTCTACTTCTGGTTTTACTCTGTCATATGAGTTACTCTTCTTGAGGTGTGTGCCTCCCTCTAATTCCAAGCACATGGGTTTGCTTGCGGCATTTAATATGCCTTTGACTAAAAAGGCTAAGAGGGAGAAAAGCAGGTAAAATAAGAAAAACAGCCCCAGCAGAAAAATTTTACTACTAGATCTGAATTCACCAGAGGTATGCAATAGTTTGTACTTAAAGGAACTAGGCTTTTATATTATCTAACTTACTGTTGAAAATTTTACAGCTGAGCTTCTGGGTTTCGATGATTACATACCACCTTTTGCTACAGTCAGAGGGCAGGATATACTCAAAGGAGTCAATTATGCATCTGCAGCTGCAGGGATTAGAGAGGAAACTGGACAACAACTGGTACCTTTTGTTTCTATTAACATCTATGACTATGGCATATGACTTCTATTCTTCTTTTGGTTACATTTAATTGATTTCCCATAATGTTCTTTTATTTGTAGGGAGGGCGTATCAGCTTTAGTGGGCAGGTGCAGAATTACCAAAACACAGTGTCTCAAGTAGTCGAAATACTAGGAGACGAGGACTCAGCGGCAAATTACTTAAGCAAGTGCATATACTCAATTGGATTAGGTAGCAACGATTACCTTAACAACTATTTCATGCCCCAATTCTATTCCAGCAGCAGGCAGTTCTCAACAGAAGAGTATGCTGATGTTCTTATCGAAGCATATGCCCAGCAACTCAGGGTTAGTCCAAAGTTCTCTTGGTCTCTTCCCTCTTCCTTCTCCATTCATTAACTATCTTAAAACGCAGAGCTTCAACAAGCCATCTCCAATTACAAGCTGAACTGTCTTGTTTTTGTGACTTTCAGAGTTTGTATAACTATGGAGCAAGGAAAATGGTGCTATTTGGGGTTGGTCAGATAGGATGTAGCCCCAATGAATTGGCCCAAAATAGCCAAGATGGTACAACCTGTGTTGAAAGAATCAACTCCGCAAACCAAATATTCAATAACAGATTGAAATCCCTCGTTGATCAGCTCAACAACCAGCTGACAGATGCAAAGTTCATCTACATCAATTCTTATGGCATCTTTCAAGATGTAATAAACAACCCTTCAGCCTACGGTAACAGCACTCTCCACCCTAGAACATTTTTTAATCATATTTTCCGTCACTTTCTCTAGAATTGCATCATATTATTACACACCCTCATACGTAAATTTTCAGGCTTTAGGGTTACAAATGCCGGGTGCTGCGGAGTAGGAAGGAACAACGGTCAAATTACATGTCTGCCTATGCAAAGTCCATGCCAGAACAGGAGTGAGTACCTGTTTTGGGACGCTTTTCATCCAACTGAGGCTGGAAACGCCATTGTTGCAAGGAGAGCTTACAGTGCTCAATCTGCATCCGATGCTTACCCGATTGACATCCGCCGCTTAGCTCAGATCTGAAGATGGGGACGCCAAGCTAGTGGGTTACAAAATGTGTCGCAATTAATAGTGATGCTTGTAACGTGTGTATGCTTGTGAATGTTACATGAAATATTTCTACTGTTTCCATATGAAAATGTTAAAATGTTAAGGGGTTCGCATTCCAAATGTAATTGTCATAAATTTTGCATGATTTGAATATCCATGGAGAAATATTTTCATTATATGAAGTCTTCACTAAATCTTAATAAAAATACAAAAATATTATGCTTTTCTGATTTTTAAGATAAAGTATATCGTAATGTAACAGTCTTAATTAAAGTTAATCCAATAAGAACTAACCGTGTAGATATGTTAAATAATGATTAGAGGGACTCATTTCAAGTATATTGATAAAACTTCAAGCTCTTGAAAAAGTAACAGTGTCAAAATAGACTTAACTTACAAAATTGGCTGAACCCAAAAAGTAATGGAGGTTGGATTTGCATACCTCAGTAGTTAATAATAGCCTTTCTCCACAACAATCTATAGGTTGGCTAAATGTGTTGGTCAACTTTTTATAAATTTTTACGTATATAACATTAACTTTTAATATTATGTTCTTATTTATATTTTTTAGAATTGCGAGATGTCAAGCAATGTGTAGCAGGGGCACCTCTATACTGTAAAGGCTCTTTGGGCTTGCGGGCTAATGGTAGAGTCCAGTGCTTTGGGTACATTTAGACCCTGATCCATGCCTACACTTCAGAATTTAATCCTCTACCAGCATGCTACTCTCTTGCACTCTTCCCTTCTTGCAAATCAGTATTATAAATTTAAAACTTCATTAAAATCAATTTATTACATTTCTATGCCTTGTTGACATTCTCATATATATATATATATATATATATATATTTCTCATTCTTTCGTATATTCTCTTTTGGATTTTTATTAAGATATTTTTTATTATTTAATATTTTTAAATTTTCCTTTTTCATTTGTCTTGCTTTAAAACATTTTCAATTTCAATTAACGTACAAATTCCATAAAATGTTTTACTATTGTTATCAATAGATTTTATCTCTTTTCTTACTTGAAACCAGTAGTCATATGATTTATATAAAATTAGCTAGGGAGATGGACTAGATATCACGATAGTCTTAGATCAAGTGTCACTTCTCTTTACCATCCATGTTTGGTTGGAGGATTGCATGGGAGCTGGTGAGGGAAATTTTTCAAAAATGCTTATTATATTCTTATTATCATTATTTAATAATATTTATATTTTTTATTTTTTTAAGTAGGTATATGAGAGTCATTTTTCATCAATTTCAATCATTTTTTAAATTTTAGTTCTCTTTCTCTACCTAACATTACATCCAACCAAATGTAGCCTAATTAATTGCTAGAAGTCTTGAAATATTAGGATTCAATCTTTCCTTCAATCCTTTCTCCACTTCTTAATTACCCCAAGACATTGTGCTTCATTAGATTTAAAAAAGGAAGGAGGGGGGGGGGGGGGGGGAGAATGTAGCATGGTGTTTAGCAATTCAAAGAAAATTAGTCTAATTTTGTAAATTTTCTAGTGAAGTACATGTGTCTTCTTCAAAGGTTTTAAAATATTATAAAGAAGAGTCAAATGGGTTAAATTACAAATATATCCCCAATCATAGAACACAACTTAATTATGAGAAATTATCAGAACATACATAATATATTAGTTGGTTTTAGAATAAATTAATATAAAATTAAAACTTATTAAAGTGAGTGTGGTAAATAATAGAATCTACTAACACACTCATTTTGATAAAATTTTGTGAGTTTGCCTTTTACACTACCTAATTGACTGAAAAAAGAAAGAAAATTAAGCACTTGAAAATTGCTCCTCAACTATATATATATATATATATATATATATGGCCAGATTCTCCTCAACCATATTATATTTTACCTTTATATATGTCACTGTATTTGATCTAGGATACGACAGGAAAACTGACACTAAACCAATTGCAACGGTAATTCAGATTAGACGAACTTTGGTGATGTGATCAATGTTGATGTTATAAGTTTCACATTGGATAATTATTAAAATCTAAGATGATATGATCAAGCTTTGAAATTCACCCACCTAGCAAATCGATTTTTGTCGTTGAACTTTCCTCTTATTTCATGTTTTCATTTAGATTCTTTCAAAATGAATGTGGCGACTTTGGTAAAAACTCTTTGATGCTCACTATGAGTAGTCCTCTCACTTAAAAGTAATTTTCTCTTACTAATCACTAAACCACGTCCAGTAACTTATCCGAAGGTTATAATGTTAATTAGGTATGGAACATTTAAGTTCTTTTATATTTGTCAAACTATGTTAATGGTATTAGACCAGTAGCTAGTTTCCCTACCATAGATCCTGCAGGTCAGGCCTTATGTGTTCATTTACGGTATATGCCAATTAGTCAAACTAATCATAATGTCCTATTTTGATTCTTCCAATTTGATCTCAAACCTCCTCCCATATATATACTGCCTTACACTTGAAACTCTTCCTATATTGTGCTTGATTCCTAATATATACAATATAACCCTACTTTCTTTCATTAGTTAATAGAGATGGCTAGTGAGAGTAAGCTATGGTTGATGCTGCATCTTGTGTTGGCTGCAATTTACATGCAAAGTTGTGTTGATGGGGAGCCCCAAGTGCCTTGTCTCTTCATATTTGGGGACTCTTTATCTGAGAATGGCAACAGTAACTATGGTTCTAAATTGTGATCCGCATCATATGATGCGGTGGCAATATTGTTCTTGTGGTGCCGGCCGCATCCGCATTAATCGGCCGCAATACTCGCAATCCATCTTATATTATCTGCAATGCCTACAACCACAATTGCAATGTAACTACAATCGCAATCGCAATTTAAAACCATAACAGCAACAACCTTCTTACCTTGGCCAAAGCTAACTACAAACCCTATGGGATTGACTTTCCTCTTGGTCCTACCGAAAGATTTACCAATGGCTGAACTATACCCGACTTCCTCGATAATATTTGTTTACACCATTTTTTAAAACTAATTATACGTAATTTCCACGCATGAAGAATTTAGCTCAATATTTCTTATAGTTATAAAGTTGCTTCAACATTATTGTATACTTTTGGGTATCTTAAATATCGCGATCTTTGATATCATGATAATATAAGATTTTTCATGTTTGATATGGCAATATATGAAATGTTTTTATAGAAATTTCTTTTTTATTTTATATGACACTAAATATCTTAAATATAAATATATTAAATACAAATATCTTTAATGTCTTTGATATTCAAAATATCAAAATAAAGAAGTGATTGTAACAACACATCCTATTTGTTGACATTTGAGATCTTTAATCTCTCTTTTTCTTTCTCTAACCTAATTTGTAGAACACTAATAATTATAAGTGCTCCAATTAGTAGTCTCACGTTCAAATATGATTGTGTCCTCATCCAATTTTCAAAGAACTAAGTCTACTCATTGAATGATCTTAAAGAACAATTTTTTTTTTTATATTGATTTTATGTATTTAAGATTTTACTTTTGGAATATTTTTCCAGAAAATCAAATCACCGGTTAAAGAGAAATGTTATGTACATGTCCTGATTAATTGCCAACTCTTTAAAGTTTTTACTTATTTCGTGTATCATTGTTGAGCGTAACAATTTAGCTGATTACAGCTCAATTTCTGGGGATGGAGAAGTTGATCCCACCCTTTGCAAATACACGTGGTTCAGACATACTAAAAGGGGCGAACTTTGCATCTGGTGCTGCAGGAATTCGTGTAGAGACGGGCACCCAAGCAATTATGTATACTCATATATATGAATTCACGTTTCTTTAAAATTTCCTTATATTTTGACGCTTATGCTTGATCGAAAGCAATTAATTCAATCTACATTTCAGGGTTTTGATATCAGCATGGACTCACAGATAACAAATCATAGAGTCATAGTTGATGATATTGCTTGGGGACTTGGGAGCTTTGAACATGCCCTAGAACACCTAAATAAGTGCTTATACTTTGTGAATATAGGCAGCAATGATTACATAAACAATTACTTCATGCCCCAGTATTACCTATCAAGCCTCATCTATAATCTCGACCACTTTGCTGAGGTTCTTGTTCGTCAATATTCTCAGCAAATAAGGGTATCCACTACAATACTTCTCTTTTTCTGCGTCACACAGAGATTTGTAAGGTTTTTGAGGATTAGATTTTCGATTGGAGAGGCTCTGGTTGAGAAAGAGATTTAAAAGAGTGAAATTCATATATAAGTGGGTCTCACGGAATCTTACCTATCAGTCACTCCTTTTTCTTTTTCTTTTTTAAACAAAATCTTCTTTAATATTGGAAAAAATCTGTTTGTATTTTCCAGAATATTGACTCTCTCAATTTTAGATGAAAATGAAGACATAATGCGTAGTAAGTAAAGAATGAGATTTTTTTTTTTCTCTTAAGCGAGGTTGCCTGCATGGAAGTGGGGGTTTAATTAGGAGGAAATTTCTCTCTTGTAGTGAGAAAAATAATGAGGTGATTTTATTTTTTAAAATATATATATATATGTGTGTGTGTGTTGGGGGGGGGGTAATTTTTTATATATTTATTGTCAAATTTTTTTAATTAAAACATAATAAGTATATATGATTCTTCAATTAAAACATGATAAGTGTATACTTTTTATATATAATTGTATAAATTTTAAATAAAATTATATATTTATTATATTTTAATTAAAGAAATCTAATAAAAAAAAAGTACACATAAATATATTTCTTTTATTTTTTCCTAAAAGATAAAAACAAACCACAGAGAGATCTCACTGTACATGTTTGTATTAGTAATGGTATATATATTTATATTATATACTAATACATTAGTTTTAATATATGCTTATTTTAAAGGATATGTTTAAATTTAATATTATATTATTTTGAGTATTTACAATTTAATTTAATTTAATTTTTATAAACCTCTACGAGTCAATAATGTGAATTTGTAATTTTGTGGCAGGCCTTGCATGGAGTAGGAGCAAGGAAGTTTGCGTTGGGTGGGTTGGGACTCATAGGCTGCACTCCAAACGCAATTGAAACACGAGGCACAAACGGTTCCTCGTGTGTAGAAGAGGAGATCAGAGCAGCCTCCATTTTTAATGAAAAGCTCAAATCACTAGTTGATCAATTCAATTCACATTTCTCTGGTGACGCCACATTTATTTTTGTCAACACTACTGCGATCTTCACAATGAACCCTCGGTTACTTGGGATAATTTCTTGTTCCTTTTATATATAATTCATTTTAAAGAGAAATTCTTAAGTGTATTTAGTGTGTCAAACTCACTTTGACTAATAAAATAAAAAGCAACTAATATAAAAGAGACCCACACAAAATACCACTTAGTAAACTGCAAAACCACTACTAATTAAACTAGAATAGTAAAACTACTCCTAATTAAATCAATTCATTTATTGCTTTATTGGTGAGTCCCATTTCACATAAATACAAATACTTTATTTCTTATTCTCAGGTAAACTAAAATTTTAAATTTAAGAATAATTTTGTGATGTAATGATAAATTTAATTATGTTTTCATAGCTTAGGGATGAACAATTCTTAAGACTTTTAAAGAATTTTTTTATTGTTCAATAACAGTATTAAGTGACAAAAAATATATTTGATGTGTAGTGAATTTTGCTTTGTCATCCCTGATTTGTTGATAGACTTTGCTATTCATTCGCAAATTGTGGCTTGTAAGTGCTTTTTTTTAAAGTCTTTAATTATTTTTATAAAAAGAAAATAATTAATGAGAATAAGAAATAAAGTAATTGTATTTATATGAAGTGGGACCCAACAATAAAGTAATAAATAGAGTGAGTTAATTGGGAGTAGTTTTGCTATTCTAGTTTAATTAGGAGTGATTTTGTAATTTACTGAGTAGCAGTTTGTGTGGGTCCATTTTCTAGTATTTGTCCTCATTTTGTTAGTTAGAATATAAATGAGGTGAGTGCATCTAAATTTTTTCCATTTAATCAATGATGAAAAAAAATAGATTGGACTAATAGGTTTGAACATTGAATTGATAAATTAGTCATGATTCATTTTATCTTTGAAATTGATTAAGAACAAATCAATTAAAAATTAGTCAAACATTGATAAAATAATAAAAATTGGCTAGATTTGACATTGAATACTAAAAAACTAATTTTTATTTTATATTTGGTTTAAATCAAAATTTTGGTATTCTATAATAGAGATTTATAATATTTAATGAATTTTATCTAATTTATTTTTATATATATTTATTGTTCTATGTAAAATATTTTAACTAATTTTTATATTTTTAAATATTTATTTTTATTTTAAATATTGTTTTACAAAATGTACATTATATAACTAGAAAAAACAATTCCACTCTAATTGAGTTTTGAATCGTAAACTAATATTGTTTTAAATATTGACTATGAATTTGGAGATAAGTAATAATAAACTAATGAGTATGGAATATATTTCAGGTTTCCAGGTACGTACGAAACGCCAGGTGTTGCCCATTGGTGTCGTTAACTGGGCTGTGTGTTGCAGGCGGGACGCCATGCGAGAACAGGGAAGAGTACGCATTTTGGGATGGGTTTCGTTTCATCCCACTGAAGCTGTGAACAAAATCGTTGCAATTTCTTTATATAATGCTTCAGCCTTCAGATCCAGCCTTCACTTACCCTATGGATGTCAATCCATGACTTGCTCACTCATCATGAACTAGTATCGCTGCAAATGCAACTATTATTTCATTCACTATCTTACCACAATTACCATTAATAATAAACCCAGGTTTACTGGGCATGTATGGGTGTGTCACTTGATAACACTATGAGCATTATTCATCTGCAAGTCTTTAATTTATACTATATATATATATATATATATATTCAAGGAAACCTCCATATCAAACTAGTTTGAAAGTTAATTTTTATTTTCAACTGCAATTTATTCCCTTACCAACATGTCGCTCCAAATGCAGTTTCTCCCTCATTATTTAACCAGCTCATTTGTTTATCTCTTTGCAACTGATCAAGGAAAGGAAAAATTACAGTTGGAGAGGACATTTGCTTTTGGAATTTTCTTTTAACATTTGTGTTTATAAAAAATATTACACACATATATTATATTTGTAGAAAGTTAGGTGACACTGTCACCCAATTTTTCATAATTTTAATTTTTCTAATATTTTCAATCTAAAAGTTAATAACACTACCACCAGCCACCAAATTCAAATGTGGGTAGAGAAGAGTATAAGACGATGGAAGGTTGATGAAAATAAGAAAATCGGTGATGGTGAGATAATATTTGGATTTTGGGGAGGATGTATAGTTATTGGAGAGATGGCTATCAACAATAGTAATTAGTTATCCAGCTTAACTCTTGCGAGGTCTACTTAGCTTGACACTCTGACGCCGTCCTTCCTCGTGGCCTAGTGTTTACGTATATATATATATATATATATATATATATATATTAAAATGCAATTTGATTTAAATTAAGGGGCTTAACTTTAATGACTATAGATGAATTGATCTTCCCAAATGCAAGTGCTCAGTGCAAGAATAATATTGTACAAATATAGATTTTTTAGAGTAAAAGTTGGGCGATCCTTTGTTTTTTTAAGAAAAAAATTAAATAATTATATATAATTTTTATATTTCTATTATTATTATTTTTAATAATAACATAATAGGTCTGTAAATTTTACTAACAAACATATAATTTTTACAACTAAACATTATATAATAAATTTTTGAACTTTTTATATTTATTATATTTTTATTAAAACACTTAGTAATAAAGATAAAAAGGATTAAGGATCTGTTTCTTGCTTTGTTTACACTGATAATGTCAAAACAAATATTAATCCCTGTTATCTTTATTATTAAGTGTTCTAATAATAAGTATATCTAACAAAAATATAATAAAAATCAAATTGCATTTTAATATAAAATAAAAAGAAGAAGAAGAAGAACTTAAACTATAAAGAAATGAGTGTTAGAATGTCAGGCCTCACAAAAGTTAGCTTACATAGTTAACTAAATGTTGTTGAAAATCATTTCCCCTACAGCACATATCCCCTCAATACCCAATCATCATCTCAGCACCACAGATTTCCAAATTTTGCCAACCTTCCTTTGACTTATGTTCACTCCAAACAGCTTATTCCGCAAGTGCACGGGCCGTGACAAAGTAGTATAAAAAGATTATCGTTCCCACGAGGATTGAAGTTGAAATGGATTAGTCATTAAATTTATGTTTTAAACTAGGTTGAGCAGAACAATCGTGTAATGAAGATGGGTGCACGTAAAAGAGTTAACTTTTCAAATGAATGTATAAATGCGTTAAAAGATTCTGTTCAACTCCAAGTTTGTAAGGGATCTAGGATTATCTCTCCCCCTTTGTATCTCATAGCACAAGAATAATCTCCTCTCACCCACAATAATCAACAACTATATGCACTAGTCGGGGACTCATTTACTACTTGTAAAGGCTCTCTCAAGTCCTAAACAAGTATTTAATCCCATTAGTTGTTAAATCTCTCTTTCAACTAAGGAAACTCTAATTTTAAGCTCTGACCCAAGTTTGACTATACAAGGTTAATGAGTGTATTTCTACCTCACCAACTAAACCGTCCATTCAATTCCTAATTTCAAGTTCTTGCATGATTTAACTCAAGTTCAACACTCAAGCTAGCTCTCTCAAGCTTCACTCAAGCAAACACACAACCGATTATTGGCCAATCAACCGGAAGCATTACAAATGAAGTAAAATCAGCACATATATATATCATTAATCAATGGAGGCGGAAGAGAGTTCAGATGTTACTCCATACAAGGGTTCAAGATAATCCTAGAACAAATAGTTAGCTACTCATATTCAGCTACACGTTTACAAAAACCATTGAGATCAAACCCATAGCAGAATACAAGCAAAGGAGAAGGAGAGGGTCAGAAAAACCGATGGAAATGACTTCAAATCTCTTTGAAACTTCAATCCTTGACTCTAACCACTCTTCATACTCCAAGCCCTAGCACACCAGCTCCCAGAACTGCCCAGAAGTCGAAGAATCCCTCCTCTGGTCGAAAATTGTGAATATATCCAACCCTAGAGTTCCTCAGACCTCAAAACGCAGTGTTTCAGTAAACATTAGTTCGCCGCGGCTAACATATTATTCGCCGCGGCGAAATGCTCTCGGGTGTGCACAGCTTTTCTGAACTAAAAATTGGCCGCGGCGAACAACAGAATTGGCCGCGGCGAATATCTCTCTGATTGCTTCTTCCTCCACGCAACAATTGGCCGCGGCGAACTAACTAATTGGCCGCGGCGAACATCTTTGTATTCAGCAATTAACTTTGAAACCCAGCTATATCTGCAAAAAGAATGGAATTATAAATACCTCAAAATATTCCTAAACTAAGGTCAAAGTTTGCAAAATTTACTAAAATTGAATCAGTTAAGCTCAGGTATCAAAAATGCACATTTTCCTATTTTGAGTATACTTTATATACAAAAATTACACCAAAAGTCAATCCCAGCTGAAGGAAAATGCACTGTAAAGGCATGAATTTAGAGAGGTTATCAACTTATACTCCTCTCTTCCCATGTTTGAATTAGCTGGCACTACTGTTAAATTTTTATTAAAAAAATTATAGTTTAAATAACTTTAATAGTATTTTTTTAAAAAATTTGATAGTAACATTTTTAAACCTTAATAGTAAGTCTTTTAAAATTTAATAATAATTTTAGTTTTTAAAGATAATTTTAATTTTAAAGATTTTTTATTATACATTTTATAAAATTTGAATCAATAAATATAATTTTCTCTGAAAATAATGTTTAAGTTGGACAGGAAGGAACTTTTACAATTAAGGTGATATGAATCAATTGCACAATTTACAGTGCAGTTGAAACAAAAATCGAGTGCATAAATCAATTTAATTTTCTCAAATATATAATCGGGATTAAAGAATAGGCTTGTTATAGATTAAGACCTTGTTTGATATCTTGTTTTTAGAATAATTTTTTGTTTTTAAAAACAAAAAAATAAAAAAATTTGTTTGATAATGTGTTTTTAATAAAGTATTTTATAAAACAAAAAAATAAAATTTTGTTTTTAGAAACAGAAAATTAAAACATTTTTTAGGTGTTTTGTAACCTTTGTTCTCTATAATAAATAAAAAATAAAAAATAATTACTTTTCAGAATAATAATTTAAATAATTTTTTTAATTTTTTTATTCTCAAAATTTGTTTTAAAAAACATCTATTTTAAAAACAATAAAACAAAAACAGAATTAAATAGGTTCTAAATAGCCGGCTGACTTTCATCAATTTTTAAAACAACCGAATTTATCATTAATCAAACAAATTTTTTATGTAAACCAAAACATAAAATTTATCAGGTTTAAATTAAGAGTCCTATCAATTGCGTGTGAGAGGAAGCAAGCAGCAGTTGTACATTGTGTCCCCTTTTGACAGCGAAGACGTAAGAGATTGAAATTAATTAATTAGTGCCCCCAAAAAAACAAAGGAAAAAGAAGAAAGCGTTTATATATAGAAATTTAAGAATTAAGGAATTTATGTAAGATTTGTACCTGGCTTTGTTTGGGTGGCAGTGGCACTTGTTACTTAATTACGATGGCAACTAAGCGTTAGGCAGCAGGAAGTTTCTCAAACATGAGTACTTTTAGGTAGTTATGGTATGGCCTCGTGGTAAGCATTACGTACTTAATCTTTAGTTATTTCTCTCTTGTGTGCTTGACTCCTAATATATAGAAGCATAAGTCTTAACCTTCCTTTTTGCCAATAGCCACACTTCGTCATGGCTTTTTGTGACAATAATATGTCATGGTTGGTGCTTCTTCTTCTTCTTCTTCTCCTTCTGGTAATACAATATGATTATTATTGTGTTGATGGGGAGCCTCAGGTGGCTTGCATTTTCATATTTGGGGACTCTTTATCTGATAGTGGAAACAACAACGAACTCTTGACCTTAGCCAAAGCTAATTACTTCCCTTATGGCATCGACTTCCCCTCTGGCCCATCTGGAAGGTTCACCAATGGTCGCACTACTGTAGATATCATCAGTAATATTCATTTCTTTACACCTCTCTCTCTCTCTCAATTTTGTTGTGTAATACAAGCTTTGATCATTAACCATTAGAATGAAATCTTATCACTTTGATATACATGTTTCTTTTTTCTTGTTCCTTTTTTTCTCCCTTTTACTTCTGTTCTTGAGGCTAAAGTTTTATCATGGCAGCTCAACTTTTGGGGCTTGAGAACTTCATACCACCCTTTGCAAATACTAGTGGTTCAGATATACTTAAAGGTGTGAACTATGCATCTGGTGCATCTGGAATTCGCAATGAGACTGGCAGGCATCTGGTATACTATAATTGCTATAAATTAATTACTGTCTTTTTCTTTCTTTAATTGGTTTTCCACCTTGATCTCGAGTTTGGAGTATGTGTTTGCAAGGCTCAGTAAACTTGGGAGTGTTGAGTTTGGTTTCATACTTAAAAAAATTAATTGAAGCTTATTAGTGAAGACTAAGATATGGGTATTATTCAGGCTTAACCCATGTTCATTTGTGTGTGTGTGTATGATGTTTCTCATATTTGACAAAAAAATTTCATTGAGTGAATTTGACACATTACAACAATAAATAAGATTTTGCATCCAAAACGTGCTAAAAACAAAATTAATACTCAATTTAATTTCACATTTATATAAGAAAGGGCATGTTTGTTCAAATAGTCACATTTTTATCATGTTTCTTTTTTAAAGAAGTTGAATTTATGGTGAAAAATTTAAATGAGACATAATAAAGGAATGAGAACAAGTTATGTATGTAATACAAAATTTAGAAAAATCAATAAATATAACATATTACGTTATTAGGTGATCAGGTTAGTCTAAGCTCAAATACTTGAACTTCAATTTTGTTAGCTGAAATATTAACAGCCTAAGCCACTTAATTAGATTAAGGCAAAGTTCTTGTTTGCATTGAATGCACATTTACCCTAACAGCTAAAATCTACTCAATATATGTGGGGTTCGTTGTGCGGAACAAATCTTGACTGTTAAATGTAAGTGCACTGCACCTGCAGGTACAGAATTTTTCTTAGTTCAACTATACTCAAGGGTCAACGTAAACCCAAACACGTCTTTGATTGGAGCACGGTTTAATGAACTTGTTTTGTGTCATTTGTGAGAATTATTTACTTTGCCAATGCATATGCAGGGGGCAAAAATCAGCTTGGGATTACAGATAACAAATCACAGAGTCATAGTTTCTCAAATTGCTAGCAAAGTTGGAGGTCCGGACAAAGGCCGAAGATACCTAAACAAATGCTTGTATTATGTGAATATAGGCAGCAATGATTACCTTCAAAATTACTTTTTGCCCCAATACTTCCCAACAAGCAGTATCTATAACCCTGAGGAGTATGCTGGCGCTCTTATTCAGCAATATTCTCGGCAATTAAGGGTACCTACCCCAATATTCTATGTCTCTTTCTATGTTTCGCAAAAAGATCTGCCTCAAAAGGGTTATGTATGTATGTAATATACTTCTGTTTTTTTGTGCAGGCTTTGTATGAACTTGGATCAAGAAAATTTGCATTGTTTGGGTTGTTCCTTCTAGGTTGCCTTCCAAATGAACTTAAAAATCATGGGGATGGGTCTTTATGTGTTGAGGAGGAGAATAAAGCAGTTCTCATTTTCAATGACAAGCTCAGAGAACTAGTGGATCTGTTCAATGAAGAGTTTTCTGATGCCAAATTTATCTATGTGAACAGTGCTCTGATCTCGTCCAGGAGCCCTCTTGTAGCTGGTAAATATATATATATATATATATATATTTCTTCTTATATTTCGCTTATTATTACCAATTCAGGCCGATCCCAAAGCCCCTATATCCGGCAATGTGGTATATTAGCTAACTTTGAATGATTATGTGAACTTGGGATTTCAGGTTTAAGGAGTATTGATAAATCTGGTTGCTGCCAAGTAAGAGAGGATGGGATGTGTGATCCTAATAAATCACCATGCACAGAGAGGAACCTTAATATATTCTTCGATTCATTTCATCCTAGCGAGGCTGCCAATCACTTCTTGGCAACATTTGCATATAAATCTCTCCTTCCAACCTACACTTACCCAATGGATATCAGTGATCTCGTTCACTTGTAAAGGACTTGCAAATACTACACACACACACACACACACACACACATGATGAGTTATAATTAGGCTTCCAGGCTAATTTGCAGGAGTAATAATGTATGATAGTCAGTCTTTTGTTATTACACAATCATGTTATTGCTATAGGGTTTTGTATTTTCTGTTTATATTGTGATTTTCATGGCTAGTGCTTTGTTAGATGTAATTGTAAGTTGTAGACATGCAGGAGGCTTATCTTACGGAAGAAATATGGAAACAAAAACAAAGGATGACACACAGATCAAAGGTGTCTTTTTCTTACTCTTTAAACCACATACTAGCTAAACAAGGACAAAATAGAGCCTATCACAACGTTATAGAGTAGTTAATTTATGAAAGCCTAGAAAGCCACTTCATAGTGAGGGAATAATATACTGAAATCCCCTCTTTATAGTTTTGCTCAAATTACCTTCGACATTAGTCTGCTATCATACTAGACTCCAAAATACAAGCAGAAGAAACTCTCAATAGTCTTGTCCATTCTCATCAACAAACACATCAACTGCACAAGAGTACAAGAGAAAAACCACTTTTCAGGCTAACTGGTGGAACATAAACATGCACATATAATAAGCCTGCGAACTTATTAATGACAACAAACATTACTAGTAATATAACTGTTGATAGCATTATTTCTACAGAAACAAAATGATTTTTTTGGACAGCCTCACTCAGTCTCCATAATATTTTTAGACTCCCCTCACAAATGAAAGAAAATCAATAATGGATGTAACGACTTTAATGTGGTTGAGTGCCATGAATTATGTGACAAATATTGATTGGTAAACCTATATGAGTTAATTTTACACAAGGAAAAAATAATCGTATTATTTGATTTTTTTTTTGGGGCAATGACATTGGTACCATTAATTCTTCCTCTTTTTTTCTTGGTTTTACAAGCCATAATGAATTAATGCTGCACATGTGCTATCTCTAACCTATGCCACGATCTAAAACTTGAATTTTTCTATTGAAAAGAAATCATTCAAGCTGCCAAAGAAAAAAAAATTATTGATCGATATGTTCCATATCATTTCCTTATTTTTATATTCCTAGTTTCTTTCCCAGATAAGCTTAACTGTATTCAACTTGTTTGCATGTAGAACAAGTAGCATTTAGCTAGAAAGATTACTACGAAAAGGGACAATTTGTTACTAATGTGTAATGAGACAGACAGCATAGGGGCCAGGTTAATATCTATGCATAAAACAACGCATTTTTTTTTCTGGGTGAATCATCGATTGCCTTCATTCTACAGCTGCCTTGGCTATGGAAATATATAAAACAAGCAATAAGAGAATTGTTGGAATGATATTTTTCTTTTAAAAGCTTGACTAAGGAAAAAGCAATAATTAAAAAAATATAAATTAATGATAAAAACAGGTATAGTAAGGAATTAAGAAACATACACTAATTGAAGGGCCATGTGATCTTGGCGTGGATACTGATGAGTGGGTTGTAATGCAGAGACTTGGAAGTAACCTCGATTGTCAAATTGCTGCTGAGATTGCATAGATTCATAGTCTGTGCCTCCTGCCCCCATCACATTCATATTTTGCTGGCTTCTCTCACTTTCAGCTATCTAACCCAATCAACAAAAATCTTATAGCCATCATTATAACCACCACATGAATTGTTTAATACTACCAAGTCAGATTAATAATATGAAAAACAGAAAGTATATATGTGAAGAGAGAGGACAGAGAGAGATAGTGACCGACCTTTGCTCGAAGAAGCTGGTTGTTGTTGTGCAAGTCTATTTCCTGCATTCTACATTTCAGTTATACTTCTTTTTTCGTTTTGTTGGGAAAAATTAGTTATCTTTCTTTGAAAGTAAATGTCCTTAACCACGAAAAAATCTTACATGTAAAGGTGATAACCAGAATTTAAGTGGCAGAAATATGCAGTCTCAGTCTCAGGGAGTTAGTTTCCTTGGTACTGTTGAAAATTAGGGCAATGCTCAACTTCTTCCATTGTTTTACCTAAGGAGAGGCTCAACAGTGTAGAGTGTAGAGGCGGACTTCCATGTATTTATAGCCAATATATGAGTATTAATTCTAATGGTTTGACTAACAGTGTGCTTCAATGGATATTGGAGGAGAATGAGAATAGAGAGAGGGGATGAAAAGGTTTCATTATATTTATAACCAATTTCTTTGATAGGACTAGGGATTTTATTTTTAATTTTGTAAAAAATAAAAGGAAACCAAGATGTTACAAGTGCCTCTCCCCCCAAAACTCCTAGCCCTGCTTTTCTACTTCCATCAATTTGTTTTCTTTTCCAGAAATGCACTATAATTAAATATTTTCTTTAATGTATATATTTTTTGATTTGACCATCCAAATAAGAGAAAGAAAAATGACCTTTCAGCCTTACATGTTCCATTCTCTTTTTAATTCTTTTCTTTCCTTTCTTTTCTTGTACGAAGCCTAATATATCATACTAGGCTTGTAACGTAAACTTAATCAAGTTCTTAACTATACTCAAAGTTTGTCAAGAAGTTAGTCTCTTCTAGCTCCACCATACGGTTAAAGTCATGCTTCTCCGATCATTTTTGCATAAAGAAGTTATAATTTCTCAACCATATATGTGCTTGCATTGCTCAAAGCTTACAGTGTCATTTTCGGGTACTTGTGAAAACCCCAAAATAAAAATAAAAATACAGAGATCTACATTTTTCTTGTCCATGACATTTTGCAATATCACTGTACTTCTGAATAGTATGCATAAGACACAAAAAGCTTATAATATATATATATATATATATATATAGTGTGTATGCATACTATTTATGAGTGCAAAGCGATTTTAAAGTCATCATTTTAGCGCAGCTTAATTTGCTGTCCAATACTACAGTTTCAGTCACAATATCTTGTGTGGTTTTTTTTTTTTAGTCATTGGCAGTTGTTATTTTGTTCTACATCATATTAATTTTCTTTTTGTAATTTTGTCATTACGGTTTTATATAACCACCATGATACTATTAGCTCAACCATAAACAATAATTTAATTCTTTTAGAATGAAATTAAAAGCTTGATTTTTTTAAGAACTAAATACGTGTTTTTATTTCACATGGAAAAAGTGAGTACTAATTTTTAATTTTTACATTAAAGAAAAAGCTTGCTGACTAAATTCTTACAAATATCTTTAATTTATTGGGTTTGATCTTCAAAGTATGGAAGTTATGTCTTAATTTTTAATTAAACTGAATCATCTAAATAAAATCGTTTCCTACACCAATAAAAAAATTATTGGCTCAATTGATGCATTTGCCAGACTAGTTTATAACGGGGAAAACATAAAAATCATCAGTTCACTACTCAAATGGCATTCTATGGCCACAAAGAACACAACCACCTGCTAAATGGTATATCATTCACTTTTTAAAGCCATTGACTTAACCAAGTCCAGCACGCTAATGAAAACTTATAAATGCAAAAATCTTGACCGAGGAAAAAAAAAAGAATGAATAAAAGCAAAGTATTTTACCCTCTTCTGCATGTATTCAATTTCTGCAAAGAGCAGCTCATTCTGGTGTAGATGACAAGAAAGTGGCACAAGGTAAGAAAGGAAAACTAGTCAGCAAAATGCAAGAGTTATTATTAGTAAATTAATGATCAAATCATCTATTCCTTTTCTAAAAAGTTAATAATAGAAAGAACTTTTTAATTGCAAGGCGTATCATACCTTTTTGGAACGAATTCTGCTTATCCCTTTTTCTAACCTACTCTCCAGGTTCTTGAGTTCCTTGGCACCCAGATTGCCCAAACCCTCACCCATCATTTGCCTGCAATTTAAATGATTCAAACAGCTATGCTGAAATAATACTAATTAATTTACAAGAGTTATAAATAAATGTTTAAGATTCCTTCATACCCATTTTTCAATTCTTCTTTTTTGAATTCTTTTTTCTTCCATGTCCCAATTAGGCATCAAGATTAATTCAAATTACCTGTTGTGATTCTGCAGGTTACTGATCTGTGCACGCAGTTTTGCGGCTTCTTGCTGGTAGTACTGAGATTGTGCATGCAGTTATAGCTCAAGTGTTAGTCCATTGACATTAATGGCTATCAATATTTGATTAGCTTCTAAAACGTATAGTGACAGAGATAGATTTGTTTAAATTGATGTATTTAACCTATCTCAGAGGGGAAGAAAGAAACTGAAATAAGATATGTACCTGAGCATTAACCTCGGAAGTAGATCCACTAGTAGAATCTGAACATGCTTTCTTGTACCTCTCAATAGTTGCTTTGACACTGCAGAAATAGAATCAATTACATCCATGTTCATTGTGCATTTATAAACTAAGCTGATTAATTAGATTCTGATGAAAGGACTTTTAACCCTTGACAAAATTTTTTGAATTCTCATAATCTTAATAGAGAATATTATATAACTGAATTCATTAATATATATTTACTTAAAGTTGTTGTTTCTCTTTTTCATGTCACAGCGACTTGATTAAGCTACAACACATCAATCAATTAGAGAATTTGTGTGAGTTCTATTGATAGATGAATATATAAAGGTTGGGAGAAAAGAAGAAGAAGAAGAAGAAGAAGAAGAAGAAGAAACGCTGCAAGATTGATAGACAAATAAACATGACTATTGATTTTGTATCTCTTATAATTTTAAATAATAATGTATTTCAACTGAAAATAGTGTATAATTAGTTTAACAATATTGATGATAATAAATTTGATTTATTAAACACAAAATTATTAAATATAAAACATAATCACAAAGACGTTTTTGGTAATCATTAAACCTTATCATGAAGAGATCGAATTCATACAAAATCCAAGTCATGTTAGTCCTCCAACAATTATAATGATGACAATAATAGTAAGCGCAATAACAACAACAATAATCATATAGTAATTTACGGAGAAATGTAAGGTTGAAACAATTGAATAACATTTTTCTTATTAATAATGAAAGAAAAACATTTGTTGCAGTTGTTGACTGTCATGTATAAAAATCCAGGAGCACATAAAAAATAAAGAAACTAAATTATAAACTAATAATAATCAGGAGCCAGGACCTAACAGAGTTGGTTAAACATTTCAGAGTAAACCTACCCTGATTTTCCAAAGTTAGGACCTAAAATGATTCCTAACCTCATAAATTATATATACCCCATATTTTCTGTAAATAAGTTGAAACCATTTATATGTTGTTTGGTAGACAAGTATTAGACGGTACCATTCCAAATACTAAGAGACATAACATGACTCTCTACTTTGAGTGGTATCTCATATTACCAAAAAACATGGAGATCTCACATCACTAACATTTTACCTTTGTCAATTCCTATAAAATACCAGTTGTAATGTTGTATCATTTTTATGGTAACTTTCAATTATCATACCTCATATATGAGAACATTAAATAATGATACCTTATATCTTGGTACATATCGATCCTATGTCACGGTAAAACACAGGATACATTAAAAAAAAAATGTAAGATAACAAACCAAACGACTCCTATTATGAAGCAAGTGAAAAATAATTTTAAGGTTTAGATAAGATAAATTTAATGTTATGTAGCAGCATGGTAAAATTAGCTCAATAGAGCTGTGGTGAATTAAAAGGTGCATATGGCTATAGATAAATTCTTATAGTCTAAGACCTTGGGATATATTTGGGTTGAGAAGAATGGAGAAGAAAGGAGGAGCAGTGAAATTTTAATTTTGATATTTTCTTTGATTTAAATTTAAATTTAACATTTTTTTCTTCTCATTCATTCTTCTCAATCCAAATATTTTCTAAGGGAAAAAAATGTTAGATTTAAATCTAAAATCAAAGAAAATGTCACAATTAAAATTTTGCTTTCTTTCTGTTTCCCTTTATTCTTCTCTATCCAAACATATATCCTTAGCAAACTAAATGGTTCATCCTTATTGAACTCTCTTAAAGGAGATCAGATTACTATCTCTTTTTGTCATCTTTTTAATTTGCTGCATGATAAAATTTAATGTGTAGGTGTATTATCCCCTGTCCTATATATGATCTTTTGCAGTAATTCATACGCAACAGCAAGGTGGGAATTGGGAAATAGTAAGGAAAGAAATTAACTTAATTTGCCCTTTCCCATTTTCTGATATCTTAAACCAATTATCGCGAAATAGCTTAAAACAGAAGCAGGGACACCATTGTGTAAAATAGGGAACTGGCTTTAATAACAATTAACCAAAAGGAAAAAAAGAAAAAAGAAAAATTAAGAGCTAATTTTAGAACTTGACATCATTGTATTCAAAGTGACTGAAAGAATTCATCATAAATAGACAGTCTAGTCCAGTTATTTAAGTTGTATATATTAATTATTCCTACTGATTTCTTAGTGTAATCTCTCAAGGCATCATTATATCACACTAGAAAATAAGTTAAACTCTTAACTTTTACTTAATATTACACTCCACTTCAAGTTTCTCCTTTGACTAACAGCGGAATTAACAAATGCTAGCAAAATACATCATCTTAAACTGTAGTATATAATATTCTACAATAACAATGAAGTTTAATATATATGATATTTATAAAATTTGGAGTTTCGTGACCTCATATGTAGTCAAAATAATGATAACAATGTAATCGCATATAAGAAATTTATAGTGCAATATATATTTATGCATTATACAGCCGACCATCTCGTAGGTGAATGGAAAATAATCCTAACTTTGTTTCTTGTTTTGGAAATATATAGAAAGAGAGAGTTAAATGCGAGGCAGGTATGAGTGGACTGTGCATTATAAAGTTACCCACATCATGTTGATGGTCTAATCATCCAACTTTTCAGTCAGTCCCACGCACACAGGGTGCAAATCTGATTTGAAGTGGTGCAAATATAATACTAAAATAAAAATAGATTAATTAGAAATATATATTTAGCATACGTAACTGAGCTTGTTCACTTTCTCTGCATATAATGCGGATACCTTAATTTCCTCGACCTACTGATTGGTTGTTCCTGCCACGCTGGCACATGTTCCCACAATATGATTGGTACAACCATTTCTAGGGTCTTTCTCTCTGCCACTTGGCGGAAACCCATTTCACAGCGGATAATACCCTAAAATTAATCTTTTTGTCCACCTCGATAAGCCCACTTTAATATAAAATAATCCCATTTTGTTAAATAAATTATTTTCAAGTCTTTTCCGTCTGAAAGTCCGTGTACATCACAGCCGTCCGTTTCGTGTACAGGAATAGTTGTACGCATCTGATTGCATGGAAGAAGCCAAATGCTCAGAGTTCTTCCAATGGCTCTCACATCATCGTACGTTGTTGTCTCTGTCTGGATTTAATTCTCTCTCTCTTCAAGAGTAAGAAAAGAAAACCCTTTTCCCTTGAGAGTGTATGACTTGCATAAATATATCTATGCAAGATCTTAAGCAAATGCAAAGCCCAGTCTGCGATACCAACAGTGGTGAAATTATTATGATGAGCAAGCTCGGACACTCTTATTGGCTTATCACTCTCTTTCACTGCCTTCGTTAAAGAATTTTTACTCTCTGAAACAGGGAAATTAAAGAAAGAAATATTTCCTATAGTGGGGGGTGGTTGCACCATAGAAGATAAAATTAGGGTTTAGACGGATGAGGAAATTAAAGAGAAACCCCAGTAATCGGAATCATGACATAAACTCTCTTTTGTCAGAGGGTCAAGAACTGAAAAATCATGTGTGACGTGACCAAAGATTCTTTTTTCTTTCGATCCTGAATGAAAATACCTAGTTTCTATAGTCCTTTAAACCCTAACCAGAATACCCATTCCCCATTTCCTAAAGAAGGGGGAAAATCAAATCAACCAAAAAAATCTGAACTTCTGAATTCACCCTTTTGATTATATTCAAGTCTTGAATCCTGTTCAACTCCAAAGTGAAAAAATGTTTCTTTTTTACCTGATTAAGTGTTTCCCAAACCAGTCGCTAATAATTTTATATAAAAAAACCCTAAATTTTTGGGTTATGTTTGACCCATGTCTAGATCTTGCATGTGGGTGCAAGTGAAATTCGGGAAAAACTTTGGTTCGAGTTTGGAAGCGAAAACCTTTATCTGGGTGAGAGTGTCTAAGCCGATCTTGGTTGTGATGGTTTGTAAGGGAGAGATTATTTTCGTTCATAATCTGAGGGAAACTGGGGTTACACCTTTTACAAACCCTAAAGACCCCTTTTTTTTGGTTTATTATATTTTCAAAATTGACGTATTGACAAACAATTTCTTCATATCTCGTACAATGTCTTTCTTGATGTCTAACTGACGTCCTATTAAGGAAGTGTCAATAAGATGAAACATAGGGCTAGCTAATGGGAGCATGACAGCTTTCTTAGCTTAGCCTTAATAGAGATAGAGAGAGAAATGAGGAGAAGGAATGGAAGAGGAAAGAAGAAAAAGGAAACAGAAAATTTAACAACAATGGAGATAGGGCTGTGTATGGCTGATCTCACAGTCCTGCACACAATAACTTCCCCAAAATCTTTTACCTATATTGCTGCTTACAACCCATAGTGCTTCTATTTCTATCTATTGCATCAGATCTATGTATCCACCAAACCAAGAACTAGAAAAATTATCATAAACAGAAATAAGCTCATACAAGGAAAAATCCAAAACAGAAGAAAGAAAGACAAGTGAAACTGGGTTGCAGGAAAAAAGAGATAGAAATAGGAAAAGGAACTATCTCATATAACTGCATCACAAAAATGATTATATTCTTTGTGCTCAAAACAAACCCCTTTAAAAGATCTATTTGTAGGAGCAAAAATATAAACCCCAAAAGAAGCAGAAATTGATGTCCCTAACTTACAAGGAACTGGCAACAAAATCCCAAGAGGGGCGCTGAGAAGAGAAGAGTTAATAAAGAAAAAAATGTTTTTAGTGTTTATGAAGAAAAGAAAGAAGTACCTGTTGTTAGCATATTCATAGAGGCGGCCACGGCTAGAGAAGACAATTAAAGCAACCTCTGCATCACAGAGCACAGATAGTTCATATGCCTTCTTGAGCAGCCCATTTCTGCGTTTGCAAAAGGTGACTTGGCGATTTGTGGTGTTCTCAATCCTCTTGATCTCAATCTTCCCCCTTCCCATCTTTCTCTGGGGTGAAACTGACACGGATTGATTTTGGAAAGCCATGGGTCCAACTTTCAACCTGAAAATCAAGTGAAACATCATCAATATTTTATTCTAAGAAAAAAAAGAGAAGTGAATTCCAGGCTTTTCTTTTAGCTAGTTATGTGTGACTGGGGAGAGAATCTGAGGAGGAAAGAAAATGAAATGGAAAAACTTGGAATCTCTCTCAAACAAGCCCTCCTTCTCTCAACATTCACATATCCTTAGCTCCAAAATTTTTCATTTCTGTTTTGTAATAGTTTTACGCAATCTATCTAACAGAGCTTTTGAGTTTCCCAATCTGGGGTTTCTAGTGGAGAAAAAGATTGAATGACGCAAAAGAGGTGAAGCACTGAAAATGGATTTGAAATGATGTTGCAGTATTTTGCTCACTAACCTGGGTGAGAGGAAACAGAAGGGAGAATATAATTAAGGACAGGAAACAGAGGTTTCAGCCTTGAATTTTCTTTTGCCTCTTCTTTTCCAGTTATTAGAACCAGAAGAGATATCAGAAAATGAAAGCAAAGCAACCAAAGAGGTGGGTATTTATAAAAGTGAAAAACGACCTCTCATCCTTATTCCTTACATAATGGTTTATTCATCACAAACTCTATACTCATCTGCTCTCTCTCTCTCTCTCTCTCTCTCTCTCTCTCTCTCTATATATATATATATATATATTTATATTTTTTTTATTTACTTTTTTGTTTCTATTTTTCCCAGATGAATATAAAAAGAGAAGGATAAAGCTGGAATAATCTTTAAAACATGAGGCCTCCTTAATAAATTTTTATTTTTTGGAAAAATCATAGCTGAACGATGAAGGACATTAGTGAGTGAAAGATCCAGAGAGAAAGAGAGAGGAACTTCTGAAAACGATTATTAATAGGGTGAAAAGGACGTTGGGCTAAGTTGCAAACTTTGCACCTACTGTGCATTCCCCGGTATAAGTCAGAGGAACCCTCTTTTTCTTCTTTGTTAATTTGAGCATATATTTTCTTTCTAGACCTATAGCTAACTTTTTCTTTTTAGACAGAATTATGGTTCTAATTTCTCTGCCATTGACAAAGAAAAACTAGCTAGCCGAAGAAGAATTTTCCCTTGAATTTCCTTATATCTTTCATGGTGTTCATAATTTTCCCGTTTGGGTATTGTACAAATCCTTCAAACCATTCCCATTCTTGCACTATTTTTATATTAGCATTTCTAACAAACTGACAATTATAAATCGAGGATGTGTTCAATCTAATAGCCCTTTTGAACAATTTTAATATTTACAATGAAGACCGTGAAATCATTATTAATCTTCTCCTTTATGTTTCATCACAGCATCCCCCAAAAAGGCTTCACATAAATTCCTTTAAACTCGGTACTAAATTTTCTTTTTTGAGTTGGTATTATATCTATTATATGCTGTGTGGGGACTTCTTGCATCATTCATTGTATAACAATATCACTAGGTGGTGACCCAAAATTGAAGGCGACTGCCATGTGACAACCAACCATTCATCTCCTTAGTGTAATTCATTCATGGTAATTTTCATAATATGGTCTTAGCGTGTTGGAAAATCAAGAGCCATATCCCCTTATATCTTCAGGACTAAATTTAGGTGTAATTCTTTATATCCTCATTATTAAGTTTCTTAATAAAAAAATATTAACTATAATTCTCTAATAAAAATATAACAAGTACATAATATAACTAAAAAATTGTATAGTTATATACAAAATTATATATATACTTATCACATTTTAACTAAAATATATATATGTCATGTTTTAATTAGTAATCTGATAATAAAAATATGAAGAACTGTATATAAATTTTTTTTCATATCTATGGCACTACTACCTTTACTTTAAATACAATACAAATCCAACAGAATTTTTCACCTTAGATATATATCATAGACATAAGTTAAAATCATAATCGTACAATTTTTTCTTTTGGGTGAATGAAAAAATTTAGGAGGCAAATACTTACGAAAAACAGCAAGACTTTTTATGTAGACACAACTCTATCTTATTAGTTAATATTAAATAGAAATTAATTAATACTGATAATCCATCATGCACTCTTTTTTTTTTTTTGGGGTGAACAAAATATTTAGGAGGCAGCAAAAAGGCACAACCTTTTGCATTGACACAGCTAAATCTTATTGGGTTAATCCTTAATTATAAAAAGATGAACACATCAGATGTCCATGACCTAAGTAGAGGGAACAGGGAACCCTTACTAAGTTGGGTGAATATGGAAAGGGCGTGGGGTAAGATACCAGACATTATACTCGCATCAATCTTAAAAATTATAATTTGCATATGAGCCATAAGTTCATTGCCCAGTAATACAATTAGTTACTTGATAAACGTTTTTCTTAACAAGTTATAACAGAGATTGAACCCTTGACATAAAACACACTTCAATTTTTAACCGGTGTCAGTTATCAACTCATTGCTTCTGTTCAACATTTTAGGGTTAAATAACTTACCATCCAATTACAAGTGGAATCTTGCAAACTCCCACTTATTTTGTATGAGCTTGATTGGACCTAGTGTACATGTGTACAACTTGTTGTATTCATGGATGGTGGGTCATCATTCATTGTGTAGCGAAGGACATATATGTCATCCATTAATTTATATTCCTACCATAGCAATACATGTTAAGCATAGCGTTGACAGGTCGTTCTATAGCAAGCAAAATGTTAGATATTGGGGATGGACATGGGGAAAACACCATCCACGTTTCCTCTCTTAGTACATGTGGTCATTTTGCTTAGTTTCGTCGTCTTAATTGGTGGTTTGTTGCTACTTTTGCTTTTTTAGGTTTACCTAAATTTTAGTGTATCTTTTGGTGATTGGCCTTGGTTTGGTATTTTTAAAGAATTAATCTGCGGCGTATGATCGTGATTAATGAGAATGTAGCCATTTTTGTCAGGGAAGATGTTGAGAGATTATACAAGTCTGGATAGTGTTTAGACTCTACAATTTTAGCAATAATATATTCAACTGTATTTTGTGTTATCTATTTTTCTCATGTGGGTTTTTCTTTTTCTTTTTTAATAATTTAATGAAGGTGAGTATATTGCAAATAATTTAATCACTTGTGTGGCAAATGAAATTGAAATTTGAAAACCCATTGGTGACTAGTGAGTAGACTGATCGAGGTTGAAAAAAATCTGCCTAATTCTCTAATTAAACAAGATATAAACTCTGAATTTTTTTTATTAAAAATAGATCTATTTAAAAAAAACTTAAATATAATATAGGTCCGGCTCTTTGGTCCATATTATAATTAATCTTATATATATATATATATATAATTAATTACTTCTTGGTTGTGCAGTTGAAGTCAAGGGCAAAAGGGGTTGCTTTTGCAACTGGGTTGAATTCTCTAAACATGATTCTGGGGTTGGTGAATTGTCAAATAAACCAATAAAGCCATGGGAAAGGTGCTTCGCTTCTCACAGATTTTCAGGGTTGGAGGCCATTAATATTGAGTCTGGCATTGCATAGTTGTATTTTTGTGTGCTTGGAGTGGTTGCGGTTGCGGAAATTATAAAATGAATTGTGAGTGCTACGAACTGTTATGTTGTAGATTAATGCAAATGTAATGTAAATCACAATATTGCAGCCGCGTCTTGTGATGCGATTTACAATTTAAAACCTTGCTCTGAATAGGCAATTGAGAGAAAAAAAAAAATAAGAGCGGAAAAGGAAAGAAAGCAGAGAATCGGGCCAGAGGCATACCGAATTTCATAATTTTTGCAGCCAAAATATAAAGATTTTCGTAAGAAAAAAATCTCTTTGGCTAACCTATTGAAGTACCAAGTTGTACGTATTAATAATGGTCCATTGAATCAGTGTGCTTACAACGCTAGTCGACTTGGACAATGACAAAGGAAGACTTGGAGAAAAAGGGGTAAAGGAAAGACATTCCTACTCAGCTTCGTCAAATTTCATGATTGCAAGACTTCTATATGCTTGACTCTTGAATATACTGCTTACTGCTTATGGTCCAAGGTCGTTCTAGCCCCTTCGCCATGAAGTTTACACAACAGCAAAAGACCAGTACCAGCAATCAAAGTCCTATGCTCCGCAATGACGAAGACGTGATTATATAATGTTGAAAAAGATTTTTTTCTTAATTTTTTAAATAGAATTTTTTACGTTTTAAGGTTGGCCTGGCCGTGGTCCATTTTTGGAAACAATATTAGGTTCGGATCCAATTTGTTTGACTTTTTTTTTCACGAGTTTAGTCTATAATCAAGTCTATTGGGAACTGGATTTTACTTTGAAGATGATTTCTTAACATATAGTTGGTTGCGATTAAAATTTTAAATCGTAAATAAATAATTGGAACGCTTTAAACTAAGTTTTTATTGATAAATTATATTATGAGATAGTTTAATATATTAAGTTTATTATAAGAGAAAATATACTTTTCGATCTCTAAAAGATATAAGCTTTAACTATTTAGTTTGAAATATACATTTTAGACTCTGAAAGATGCATGTGCCAACTATTTGTTCTTGAATCTTATAAATGGAAAATTTAATTTTTACAAGTTTTAGATTTTCTGGTCATTAATCCCGAGAGCATATATTGATGAAGACTAATAAATAACAAATAAAAAAATTTTAAAGACTGAATTGTATAGTTTTAAGATTTAAAGACCAAATAATTGAGATATATATCTTTTACTAATTGAATTATGTATTTTTAAAATTGAAGGACCAAATAATTGAGACATGGATCCTTCAAAACTGAATTATATATTTTTAAGATGTAGTTGGTTGTTAATAGTAAATAAACATTTAGAACCTTAAAACTAAGTATATATTGGTAAATTATATTATGAGAAAGTTAATTAATTTAATTATTTTGTTTATCATAATGCATCCGCAAATCATTAATTATAAGCCATTAGATGTAACTCGGTGAGGATTGTGAGTATTTAGTAAGAAACTTTAGACTCAAACTCTTATCAAAAGAGAGGTTATCAAGAAATCTTTTAAGTACACGATAGAGTAGAAGTTAGAACCCAACAGAGTGTTTATTAAAAGAATCAAATTGATAGCGCGAGATACTTCTTTTAAAAAAAATTATTATTATTTTTTCTAACTATTGTAATTAGTTTTTCAAGTCATCTTGTAGGCCTTTTATCTAACTTAAAACCTCATTATAGGGAAATTAGAGCCATTAAGTTGGGTTAACTTGGCTTAGATAAGTTAACCCATCACAAGTTATAGATTAATCGAGCCAAATTATTTAAACTCACCTAATTAAATAAATCAAAATTTTCAACTCACCTTACCAACAATGAGTTGAATGGGCGAGCCCATTTAATCTACCAAAAACATTTTAAAAAATATTATACTAAGCAACATTGAAGACGAGTAGATTATACAGTTCAAAAATGTGAAACAAACTCTCATATCTAACAAATTACAAATCTGAAGCCACATTGAAATGAATTCATTGAATCATTGTCTTAGTTCCCATGTCAACAAATTATATAGTTCAGAGATGTGAAGCAAACTCTCGTCTCAACATTCAAATCTAAAGCGAATCAATGAAATCTCAATAAGTACTTAAATCACTTTCTGATTAATAGTATTCGCAGCGTAACGGTCTGTAATGCTCGCAATGCGTTTTATAATTTTCGCAATATCCACAACTGCGACTGCAATTTAAAGCCTTGGTATCCAAATCCAGTGACACATGGTTTCTTTCTTAAATTCTAGATCAAGTGAATTAGTGATCATCCACAAAGAAATAGCGCAACAGAAACTAGATCCACGAAGAAAGAGCACTATAGAACAAGAACTCTACTTAGTACCTACCTTGAATCCTTCATCGAAAAAGGCGTAGAAGAAGAAGGCAGTAAGAATCCTTGCTATCAATGCTGTTGGTCAAAGGAGGGGGAGACATTGCTACTTTGCTAGGTTCATCTTCATCTTCATCTTCCTCTCTCTCTCTTTCTCAAACTATGTGACTTTGTGCTTTGACAAAAAGTGAAGACAAAAGGGAGGAAGAGATTACATTAACACAAAACGAAAGGAAAGCGGATACATTGGATTGGAAATGCTGCATTTCATATTATGTGAAGAATATATATTAAACAGGTCGAGTTAATATATATGACCTATACTACCATGAGGATTCATAAAATATAAACCTAACCAATTAAAATGATGAATTGAACAGGCTAACTCAGTGGATTTGGCTCGTTTTGACAGCTCTAGGTGAAATACAAAGTTTCGAGAAGCATGATAAAATACATTTTAATAAAATAGCTCCAAAATATTTTAAATGATTTTGAATTTCTTTATTAGAATATTTAAAGTTATTATTACTTTATTTAAAAATATATGATGATTGCTAATTCAGAAAGAGATTTTTTGTGGGACACCTTTTAACTGAGCACAATATATGCAACAAAATAGAAATATTTTGTTACCCACAGAGATGCACGTAAAAATAAACAATTCAATCAAAGAACAAATAAGAAAACGAAAATACACGCATGCGCGCTTATACACATGCACGTATATGGATTGGCGTTAGGCCTGTGTCCACTAGCTATGTAAGAAGAAAATTTAACTAACAAGATAATTACGAGGCCAAGTTCAAAACATATTGTAAGCTTAACTAAACATATTACGCAGGTTTTTTTATTTAAAAAAAATATACATAATCCCTTTTTCAGAATTAAAAAATATAATAATTTCTTTTAAGAATAATATTTATTTATTTTTATAAAAAATTACTTATTAAGAAAAATTTTCTCAAACTCTTATTTTATATTCAAAACTATAAATTTAATCTATTCTAAATTTAAAAAAGTGACTATTTCATATTGGTCAAATATATATTTAATACTATTTATATTATACAAGTAAAATATGTAAAGGTATTTTAGTTGAAATATATGTATACTTAGGAGGTAAGTATAATGTATATTTTGATTTCAAGATAAATGTGTATAATTTTTTAAAGGGGAGAGGATGACCATATAATTTGAGCATCTCTTTAAAAAGAAAAAGCATAATATACTCTTTATTTTTTTTAAAGTCCAGGTTGATCCCTTCATTTCTTTTTTTGGGGGTAAATAGCAAGGCGGAAACCATACAAAGAAACTAGAGAAGAGATCCCTTCATTTTCGTTACAAGCCTTTAGAATTTCCTTTTTCAGCATTTAAAAAAAAATTAGAATTTACAATAATTGTAAAATTCTTATATCTAATGAGAGAAATTTCATTTTATTCCTTTGAACTAAAACTTAATTATAAAATTCGTCATAAATTTGAAACATAAAATAATACTTTCTAAACTTTAGACTAAAATAAAAATGTTGAATTTTGATTTCATTTAACAATAAGAGATTACATAATTTTGATTATGATAATAATGGTTAATTAGCTCAATATTTGAATTTTCAAAAATTAAGTAAACTTTTGCATTTCATTTTAAGTTCAGAATTCAGACTAGTGTTTTGTTTTTAAAATTTATATGCTAATTTTATAATTAAATTTATGTTTAAAAATGAAAATGTACTTTTTTCAATCTAATAGTAACAAGTCAACAACAAACATAAACAATATGGTATATCATGATATCATAATTATACCTGAAATCTAAATTTTATATCTGAATCCTTATCACCTTGATTATCTTAACACCTTAATGACCCATTCATCATATTCAACAGATTTCAATTCTTATACATTTTTTTTTGGTTGGCCAAAGATTTCAATTCTTATACTTGGCTGCAAACCAAATGATAAATGTTTTGCTAAAAGATAAAAGAAAAAATTACATTTAAAGACTTATTTTTATAAAATTTATAATAAAAGATATTAAAATTTAAAATTATCCTTAATAACTAAAATTATTATCAAGTTTTAATGGACTTATTATTAGATTTTAAAAAAATATTACTTGATTTAATAAAATTATCTAAAATATAATAGTAATTTTTTTAAATCTATTAATAAATTCCTTAAAATTTGATAGTAATTTTAATTATTGAAAATAATTTTAATTTTTTTGATTATTTATTATAAATCTTACAAAATATAAATTCTTAGATATAATTTTCCAAAAGACATGGTATATCATGGTATCATAATTATAACTGACATCTAAATTTTATATATGAATCTTTTTCACCTTAATTATCTTAACGCCTAAATGACCCCATCATATTCAACAGATTTCAATTCTTATACATATTTCCTTTTGGGCCAAAGATTTCAATTCTTATACTTTGGCTGCAAACGAAAATGACAATTGTTTTGTTAAAAGACAAAGAGAAAATTATATTTAAAAATTCAAGTTTTATAAAATTTATAATAAAAAATTTTAAAAAATAAAATTATCTTTACAAATTAAAATTATTATTAAATTTAAAAAATTGTAAATTTAATATCATTTTTTTAAAACTTAATAATAAATTTTTAAAAATTTAATAATTATTTTTAATTTTTAAAAATAATTTTAATTTTTAAGATTTTTTATTATAAATTTATAAAATAATTTTTCAAAAAACAAAGATGAAATGACAAACGCAAGTTGGCATGATTATAGGACGGTGATAATGATACAATATGTCACAATCACAACACATCACATCACATGTGATTTAATATATATATGTATATATATTTTTTATGTATATACACAGTGACATAAAATATTAAATTTAACACTCAACCTATCCAAATTCAGTACAACCAAATTATTCTTAGTAGATTCAATTTTTACTTGATAACAATAATTAAATATATAAAAAAAAAATTTTTAAGGTACACATATGTGTGTATATATATATATATATGTTCTTTGAAAAAGCTATATGTAATTTTATGGATTTGAAACTTGAAAAAAAAAAGTTTGCAAATATGTAATAAATAAAAGATTATTTGTTCAATTAAAATTATATGGGGAGTATTACAATTTTTTTTTTTGGTTACGCAATTGCTTTGGAATAAACTGATAAATTACTTAAAGAAAAGATGGGAAAACCTTTTCTAAGTTGCTATTCTGCTTTTCACATTTTCATGAAAAAGCATATAAAAGTAGAAGCATTTTTCAGTAAAGTTGCACCACCGGCAGGATCGCTATGCCTATTTCATCCTCCTAATTAATGGTACTTTTTCTACTTTTTAAACTTAATAACTTCTCTGTAAAATATAAAAATAAAAATAATTAAACTTAATAGCTCCTCTCACATACTCTTGCAAGCCCCCCTCAAAAGGAAAAAAAAATTATATCCAACGATGAGAAGTTTATAAAATTTACAAAATTTGCAAAAGTTGAAGACTTGATTGTAAATTTGGGAAGACCTGGTTGTAATTTTGAGAAGTATTGGTTGTAACAAAAATTTTCACTATAATTCTTGCAAACTTATGGTAAGTGGATGTAATTTTCTTTTAAAAAAATAATCCTTACTTGAACTTGAATGTAACTTACCCTGCTCACAATGAAGATTGAATGATATAAATGATTAAGTTGTTAAACTCTACCTTTCATATTAAAATCAATCATTAGTTAGGTACAATATTATTCACTTATAATTTGTTCTATAGCATGATCAAGGATATTTATTGGAAACTAAAGCTTCTCTCTATTGGGTTCGGGAGAGATACAATTTAATTTTTTTTACTGATTAGACACAAAATAATTTTTTTATTTTTTATTATATACATGTGTGTGACCAAGACATAAAATTCTTTTCAAAATTGACAGCAGAAAAACATTTTTATTGAGAGGGAAAACAAAAACATTAACCCTCAGCCCTAAACAAAAATCTCACTCAAAATCAAAATTTACGCGGATAATATACTTTACATTATATTATATTAATTTTTCATTAATTTTTTGTGGTGATTTCTTCTCCAAATGCATAAAATCATTTTAAAAAAAACTTGTAAGAAATTTGCCCCTTTGTTATTGCGTATTTTGAAAAACCGAGTTTAAAAAATAGTTTAAAAAATTAAAATTAAAATAACCTCTAAAACAGACATCAACTTTCTTAGATTACTTTACTTAAATAATCCAAGAAGTAATGAAGAACAAAAGTAAAGGAAAAAGCATGAGAAAATGAAACATAGTATCTTTGAAGTATATTGGAACAATTGTGCCTGCTCCTCTCATCTACTCTTGTTTACACGCCTTGGTACGTAAGAAAAACATTTGTGCGGCTATGGCAGAATGTTTATTTGCAGGTGCTATGGAAGGTACCGAAGTGACATCAAACATAGGAATATCAATCTCTGTCAAAATTGCAGCGTAAGCGATGATATAGAAAATCGCAGAAAAAGTGATTTTTTATTTCATGTGTCTCTTTCTTGCTCTCTCCGTCATATTGCTTAGACTTTTTCTAAGCCTTCCTACTATCCTATTCTACTCATGGCTTCGATTCTAATTCTTTTCCAAGGCCAGCCAGACCCATAACCCCATGTTCTCATGGGTCAAACTCGTTGTGTTTCACAACAAGAAAATCTTGCCGGTATCTACAATGAGGACCACTTTGAGGCTAACTCTGATGCCACATGCCTCTTGCTTTCATCCGTCCAATTTCCACTGAAAATGCGTTATCACTCAGCATATGTACACCTCTCAATTATTGGCTCTCAAAACAAGAATAGGAATTTTTGTTGAGACAGATAACCTGTTTTAACTTCAAGTTTGAAAGAATTAAATCTAAGATTATTTGTAAGAAATTTTGAATTTATAGTCTGATACCTTAAAAAATAATCCCTCTTTGTTTTCTTAATTTTCCACTAGGACACGTAAACAAAAACAGTAATTACTTTCCCTTTCTTTAGAAACTTTTCTTTCTTCTAAACACACCCCTGAAAAAAAAATTTAGTTTAGAAACTCCCCTCTATCCCCATATTTAACACAAAAAAGGTAAAGAACTTGAAAGAAGATTATTGCTTCAGCAAAAACCTTCATTTTCAAATTCAATACTTCTATATTGTGAGTGTTGAAATATTGTTTTCAAACATTCGTCTCAACAAATAGAGGAAGGCATAATAATCTGTTCTTTATCACTGTGTTTTTCCAAAATATACATGATTATAGCCTTAAATACTATGCGATGAAAAGTTTATTTGAGAATGACTCTTGAAGAGAATGTTACCCTATATTGTGAGGTTGAAAGAGAAGCAAAATACAAGGTGCATTTCCATGAAGACTAATATTCTCTTCAGATGGGACCACAGAGCAATTACATGATTCTCTGTTCTTCAATGCAAGACCTAATCTCATAAATGCATTACATATATAGGTTGTTACAGTCTCACCTTCTTTGTCTTCAAGCTAGTCTATGATTTCATACCATTCCTAAGTGCTATGCTTCCACTCCCAACTACTTACAAAGCTTAGCTCAAATGGGAAATAGATTGAACTTCAAGAATGGAGACTGCAAGAAACTTGCTGTTGATTAAGCAACTCCGTCAGAAACCAAGACATGAACTAACAAACTTAATAACTCATTGTGTGCATTTTAAGCTAAAATTAATGGCCACCTAAAATACTTGCCGTATACGATTTTGAGCTAGCTAATTATGTTCAAGAACTGAACTTGGCTTATCCACCCTTGTCCTACTGCATAAAAAGTTGCAGAAATTTTGCAGGGTTTTAGACCAAGAATTTGATTTACTTCAGCATCAACCAAGCCTTTGTTGTGTTTAACTTGTGCAAATTATGAAATATGCAGCTTTTTGTTTCTTCTAGCTAGTTGAGTTATAGTGTTGAACTTCATTACTGTCAAACAACAATCACGTTTTCTTCTCTCCTTCACTTCTATTTTTCATTAAGGAAAATATCTTAAAAAATGTGATATCTCATCTTCCATTCCTCAGAGTTAGTAAGTCTCCTCTGGATTTGATGGTGAAACATACTCAAACTCTGCTTGCCCATGAATTCCAGAACACAAGTTTTCAGGTGCTATGATAGCAATGGTTTTCCATTTTTTTTTTTTTGGGGGCCAAGATAGCACTGGAGCGATAGTTAAAGTAATTTCAATATTTTCTTTTAATACTGGAAATAACAATTAGTTTGTGCTGGAGCCTAATGGAAATGTCTTGAAAAATACTACTCATAAGCAAAAGTACGCATTAGTGTTCTTGGCCCTACCACAATCCCTTTTCTTTTTCATCAAAACCCTAGAATATTGAAGATAGACAGAAATGCTCAAGTGATATGAGGTGATATTTTCTATTCTCATCGCACTCTACTTTAGGGTCACTGATGTTTGTTGCCCCTTCCTTTTGCTGAAGAGAACCCACAATGGTAATTGGGTAGATAAATGCTTGTAATTTCCAATCACAGTATAACTCTCCTCTCCATTATATTCTATCTCTTGTTTCTTATTACTTACCTTTGGCCCTTTGCTCTCTAAGCCCTATAAGTTTCAGTTGATGGGTCCAAAATCATTGACCTAAAAAAGACGCTGAAGATAAAATTGAGGGTCCTCTGCCACCACTCTAATTATAGATCAGCAGAAGTGGAAATAGATTTTGTACTTCTTTCTCCTATGAACAAAAAGTTTATACCATTATTTGTTAATGTGATATTTAGCTGTGATGCTTTTCTGTAAAGCTTCCCAAGTGGTACCAAGCTTTAATTCAGAAACTTACCGCAGTTATACATGTAATGGAGTATATGAGTGACCCTCCATGATTTTATTAACTTCAATAGAAGGCGACTATTACAAAAAAGTGACTGATGCTTGCTTGAAAATATTGATTGTTCTTTCGGATTTGGAAGGCATAAAGTCTTCCTTTTTGCTAAAGGGTTTCATCCATTCACAAAACCACTCACTCTCATGCTTCACCCTCCCCTTTTTACCTGGGGGAGTGTGGATTCAGGCATGATATGAGCCAACTTTAGGCTTGGTGGTCACATGGAGCTGAATATATTTTTTGTTATTTATATGACCTTCCTCCCTGCTTTTTCTTCCCATTTTAAAGGGTAATGATGCCCTTTAAAAAGCACATGGTAGTTGGAAGTTTGTACTATTACAAACAGTTTTCCCACCATTAGTAGGACCCCCCTCTCACTCTTCTTCAATCCCATGTTACGTTTAAAACCTTTTAGAAGAAAGCCAGGAAAAAAAAATTACAGAAACCATCATGCATATGATCTATACTATACTCCCAGTCCCACTTCCCTGTGGTTCTAAGCACTGGTTAGTTTTAGAAAAAGCCTTCTCCAGGACGTCTCCAACCACTTAATTACTAAGCCATTTTCTTATGGTATTGTAGTCAGGTTATATTCGGGTCAGCTTGCGCGTATCTCAAATTGATGTATCTTCCTAATCTAATCAAAGATGAGATTAGGAGATTCACAGGAAAATCGCTTCTTATGCTCCATGGCATAAAAAGGATTTGAACTAATAATGATGCACCTAACCGCACATCATGTGTTCGCCTTTATTACTGTGCCAAGCCATTTAATTTGTGATTCTCAGCCAGCCATTTTGATCATTACAAATTGCACTTTTGAGAGGAAAAATTGTTTTGGGCATTTTAAATTAATGGTCAGCTAATTATCTAACATAATCTAGGCTGTCTTAATTAGAACAAGCTTTGCCAATATAAAACTCAAACTAATAAGAAAAATTAACCCAATATATTTTGCATGAAGAACTTGAGACATTAGCGACCTGTTATAAAGATACAGTTCACATGGCTCGTACGTGAAGAACCAGAGGACATTGGAGCAATAAGTCTGCCTTGTGGTTGCAGCCAATAATTTCATGACACAAAGTGAAGAAGCAAAAAAGTGAAAAATGGACTGGAGTTGGCGGGTAGGGTGAAAGGTCACAGGGTTACAGTCTGAAAGTCATCTTCTATAGAAGATAAAAACAGCCTCATGCTGACGCATACCCTTGAGAACCATAAGAGGCCCTGCCTACTTTTGCTTTATATTTTGTTTAAAGGATTTATAGTGAAAGGTCCCTGCCCCATGAGCTACCCTCTACTACTATCATTGCCTACAAATGTCATCGTCCTTTTAACCCAACCTTCAAACTCATAGCAACTAACATTTTTTGGCTTAAATGAAGGAGTTTTTTTTTTGGGGGTTTCATTTTCCAAGAGTATCATTACAGTCTTTGTGTGCGAGATTAATCTTGCTCGGGGTACTGAGACTGCCTCCAACGAGTTTGAGACAAGCGAAGTGAAATGCGTTTAAGAGGTTGAAAGGAATAAACTATAAGCAATTGACTTGATTGATATTTTGTTGGTTCAATTGGACATCTTTTTCTTTCTGGCAGAGGGTGGAGTAGAGGATTTTTCATAAGACCTCATGCTAAATTATTCATACCTCTCACCACTAAATCACACCTGGTGACTTGATCCATTTTAACTAGCTGTACGAAGTACTCTATAATTAAGAGTAAGATGATGGTAGTTTGAAAGTTATGATCCAGATGATATTTTTAACTATGCTATTTATACAATATTTAGACTAATAACCAAGGACGGATCTAAAAGGGGCGTGGGGGTGCTTGGCCCCCCACCTCCATGCTCTTCAACTGTTAGATGAGAGGTTACTGAGAGGGAGGGAGAGATACTGGAGATTGAATGCCCCCAATATTCGGTCCTCTTACTAAATGGATTCACTACTCTTACATGTTTTCTTATACTATGAATTGAAACTATGGTTATGCACTGAGGTTTAACTAGGATTAGGATTTAGTAATTTACAAACCAACAAGAGTATAATAACCATTAAAATAAATACAGTATAATAAATAATAAATGACAGAGAAGCACCCAAAAAAAAAAAAATAGAGCCGTTCTTTTGGATTTTTGAAGATAATCCTATAAGGTTGTATTGAAAGTATAATTTTTGTAAATGTTAGATGTTTAACTCTACAGTTACAATGTTTCACATAAAAATAAACATATGTGTTTTGAATAGAGTTTTATTATTAATTTCAAAATTCAATTTCACATAAAATTTTTATAATTTTATATATTTTACTTAAATTACATATGACTTGCTATGTAGAGACACTTTTCTTTCATGTTGTAAAACTATTAAAAGAAGTTTTTTTAGTAATGTATGTTTAAAAAAACATTAAACATTAATTTTGAGCGAAATATTAAAAAAAATATGTTAAAAAAGTTCATTACATATCCACTTTTTAGTTTAAAATTTTTTATATACATAACATGTTAACTTTTTTTTTTCCCAAAATTTTCACCCTCCAATACTTCAAGCATAGATCTGTCCCTGCTAATAACATGTTGTTATTATATCAATTAAGAGGTAAGGTAATATGATATTTCTTCTGAGAATTATACGAACTGACGAAGTTAGTATGTTTGACAAGTAACTTGAAACGCAGGCATGCTTTGTAATAGGCAATTTGTTCAAATCAACCACCTCACCCACATGATGCAGGTGTATAAGCAGCTAGCCTTCAAGTACTGAGAGTTTTCACACTGACCAACTTTAGATTTTATTTTTTTTGGTTAATATTCTCCATCTTTAAATTTTGTTCAGGCTATTATCTTTTCGGGCAATTTAAGAGCGCAGCCTCTTATATCGATTTTGTGTATTTAAAATTTTAATCATACTTTGCAAAAAAAATTAAATTTAAATTGTTAAGAAAGGTACTATCTTTTCTTATAGCTAACATTTTTCGCCAACCCTAGATTTGTCCCCATGATAGTTTTATCAGTATTATCAAATTAGGGGCTGAAACCCACCACTCCGGTGGAAAAGAGGCTTACAAGTGAATTACATGCAAATATTTCTGAAAATAATAAGGTTGAGTTTGAGTGTATGGCTCCTAGGGTTTCCCACTATTGGCAAATATATATGATGTTAGATTCTTCTCCATTAGTAGTGTTGGAGCATCACAGGTCCTTTCATCTTTTGTGGTTTGTGCCCCTTGCCATAGGGCATACGGTCCTTGCTCATATATACAGAAAGTAGAGGCACCATATTAGCTTGTGTGTTTGGAATTCTCCAAATGGGGAAACAAAGGGAACGAGATGGGAAAATTCGCTCTGTGTACACAAAAATGGTGTCTAATTGGATCCACTACTCTCAATTTATTAGATTTTGAACCGTTTTCAGCTACAAAATCACTTTTTTTTTTTCATTGACTTGATTTTGCGCTGGAAAGGAAAATCTTAAACTTGCTTCATAGGGTGATTTTGTGGTCTTGTTCCATAATAGGAAAATATGCTAATTTGTACTAATTATAACAAAATTAAGTTCATCTATTATCGTTTCTTCAACCTGTGATGATGGGAAGCTTGCAAGTGGATGATACATAATTGTATATAAACATTTTTATTTATTTCATAAACTTTATATCTAACATGTTCGTGTAGATTTACGTTGATTTTTATATAAATTAAACAAAATATTTAATAAAATGATTAACTCATAAAATAAATAAGGTTGATTTCACGTATGCTGAGTCAACATACCAACACAAATAAGTAACATGATTAACATATATATATATATGCCTTTTAAATTATTACTAATAATTCATAACATAAAAGAATTAAAATGTGAGATCTGAGAACCAAAATTGGTTGGCCTAATAATTTCGGGACCAGAATTGTATAAAGAAAAAAATTTAGGGCGCAATTTTTATATATTTATTATCAAGTTTTTCAATAATAACATATTAATTATATAACTTTTTGTGGTAAAGAAATTTATAATTTTTACAGCTAATTAACAGTGCATGATAAGATTTTTCAATATATATATATATATATATATACATGTTATAAGTTTATTGTAAACCTAATAATAAAGACATAAGAAACTAGACTTAAATCTAATCTATTATATAAATCTCGTATAATTTTTATTGTGTAAGTATAGGATGGTGAAAAGAGTGATACAATGAGGATTTCAGGGCACCTGATACAAGTGTTCTCTTCAACTGGTAAGATTTTGCTGACTGCAGTACTGCGCAAGTATACTTTGTATCTAACTTCGTTCTTTAAAAAAAGAAAAAAAGCAGGCATGCATTACAATAATGATAACAATTGATGAGGGAGGAAAAAATACAATTGATTTCCTCACATGTTTTCTTGTTAAAGGGAAAATTGTGTTGAAAGTTGCAAAATTGAAAACAGCATTTTTCACTCCACTATATCTTTTGGAAAGCTAGAGAAAAAAATCAACGACAATAATGATATCAACGATAAAATTAAAGAATAAGAAATTTATAAAAATAAATTGTTTGACGTCTGATTGTCACTTTAATTTTAAGTATTTTAGGAGCGTCATCTAAATTTATTACATTCATATACGAGAAGATTGTTTTTCATTCATCCTGTCGTATTTTTCTTCCATATGATCATTGATTCGTTACATATATGCAAATCAAGATATATCCTTCTTTCTCCTGCTTTCATTTTCTTAATCAGATAAAACAAAATGCGGGCGAGTAAGAGAATTCTGAGGTTGGCATAGGCTTAGGAAAGAAAGAACACCCAACAGGAATTAAAGTGCACAAAAAATTTTGGCATTAAATAAAAAAGATACAAGAAAATAAAATTAAAAAAAAAGAAGCAACAGTTAAAATTATTGTGAGTTGCAATCAATTAATTTTTGTTTTAAATAAAAAAGAAATTAATTTATGATTCATGTGAGATGCATTTAGGCTCATTTACTAAAATTAGTGATCATATTATTCTTATGTTAGATATCTAATTGATTAGTATGGATAAAAGTGCAGGTCATAACTCATAGGCCTATAATGGGTGGGTACTACAGTTTATTTATTATTTGATTAGGTCCCTCTGTATTCATGTCAAATTCTAATTTCAAAACTTACTCCATTATAAGTTGTGATAAAAAGTGTAAATCATAGAAAACATCATAACCTCTTCAAGTCTTAAGAGATTTAGAATCAACGAGGTATCTTGAATTTGTCACCATATCTTATACAAGTAATCAATTTAGTATTCTAATTTTATGTAATTATTTTAAATTTATTTTTACATTTGGTATCAAAGCTACAATTATATGATTTAGAATCTAATAATTGGTTGAAGACATGATCATATGCATAAAAGTTTTAATCATTGGCTATTTTCATCCATATAAATTTTGAAAAATAAAATTGGATGATATTCAAAAGGAAAAATTGGAACCTAAAACCGTAAGGCTTTTGCATATATTGAAATTTTGAACTAATTATTGCTTAAAATTCAAATTACCATGCACTATGGATGGAGAATTTTGAATTTGAAATTTTAGGTTAAGGTTTTATAGTTCAATTTCAATTCTTACAAAATAGCCCAAATTGATGAACACTTTTTTTATCATTAAGTTCCCCATGTAAATACAACTGATATTTCAATTGCATCAAAATTGTTTAATTCCATGGGAATTTCGAATTTGAAATCTTTGGTTAAGGTTCTTTAAAATTGAATTCCAATTCTCAAAAATACTTCAAAATGACTAATACTTCTCGAACATTGTAATTTTTATAATCATATGAGATAAACCCACACAACAATTGCATGAAAAATGCTCAGAATGGAGGTAAACGAAGCTCATTTGAAAAGGAGCTTTTTTGCTTCAAAAGACCTTTAAATCTTCAATGAATTTGTTTCTCATGAAATTATGAATGAAATATAAACAAAAATTGCAAGAAAAATGAGTCAAAGCTTGTTCTCCATGCCGCCAATTCAAAGAAGAATTTCTTGCATTAGAAAACCTCTAAATCTATTATAATAATTGAGGATTTTGGTTCCAATGAATTTAGAATAAGATTATGAATGAAGAACATATAAAAATCACAAGAAAAATGCTTGAAAAACACTAAAACCTTAGTCACAGGTCCACGGTCTGCATGACCCATTTCAGCGTTTGGACTGACCCACTGGAGGTAGGGGATGAAGCTCTAAACGTTTCCCCACTCGCAGCCTAAGAGAGTGAGGGAGAGTGTGCAACGTACAGATGAAATTTTTTAGTGTCGTTTTTTTGTATTGCAATCCATATTTTAAATGTGATTTTCTGAAATATTTTTTATAATTTTTAAACCACTATAAATATTTTTTATATAAATATTAATATATAAAATATATTTCAATATTTATTTGGACCATATTCTAAAAAAGGATGCGTTGGAAAATTAATTTATCATATTTTGAAGCTTGTGATGATATTCACTCTCCCTGTATGATGATGCATATTTTTGTACTCTCAGCTTAAAGTATATGTTTTAATATGTTTGTTTTAAGAAAAATATGATTCTATTTTAATTGTATATGCATTTAGCCTATTTGGAAATGCTGTAAAATTTGATCATGGTCAATGGAGGTGTTATATTTGATTACATCTCCTTAAAGACTGTACCATGATTTTGGGCAAGATAAAAATAATTTCTGTGCAAGAAATTTTATGAATTATTATGGATAATTGACACCAAAGTGGAATTATTCATATTAATTCGTAAAATTTTCTTTGTAATTTGAGAAAGACTTCTAATTATCTCATGCTATAACCTGCCCAAAAGAAGTTATTGTATGTTATAATTAAGAGTTAATTTGGGATGAAGTTATTGGAAAATGTATTAGTCTAAAATATTTATCTGCCTAAAGGAGCTAGATATTTGAATTAATGTATTCTCATTGATTAACTCATCTGAGGTTCTAATATTGGCTGTAACTTTGATTTATACATTCTGCCTAAAAAGAAATGTGCTATTATGTAGGCCTCATTGTGATAACTTGTTTTAATTAAAGTTATATATAAATTGCCCTTATTATTTATTTTAATGTATTCCAATTTTGCAGTTGCTTTTTCTATAAATAATTGTTCTGTTTTAGTTGAGATTTTAATTGGATCAAATTATAACAAGTGGGAGAAAGATCTATAATTTTCCTTAGGAATTACTGATCTTGATCTAGCACTACACGAGAGTAAACCTGAAGTGAATAAAAAGAGTACAACTGAACAGAAAGAGCTCTTAGCCAAATGGGAGAGATCCAACAAACTTAGTCTAATTGCCATTAAGAGGACTATCTCTGAGTACCTGCTTAGTGGCTTACCTGAAATCACAAGTGCTAAAGAATTTTTTATTATTTTGGAAAAAAGATACCAAGTATCTAATAATATTGAGTCTGAATATCTTATGAAAAAGTTGATTGATATTAGATACGACAATAATGATAGAGTAAGGGAGTTTATTTAAAAGATAGTTCACATCCAAACTATACTAAAAGCTCATAGCATTGACCTAATTGAAAATTTTGTTGTTTCACATGCCTTGAATTGCTTACCTACCGAATTTACACAAATCCAAACTGCTTATAATACCTTTGGTGAAAAGTGGATCATTAATGACTTTATTATCAAATGTGTGGCTAAAGAAGAGAAATTAAAGAAAGAAAAGAATAACCTATCCCGTGATCTAATCTTTTTTACTTCACATGGTAAACCCCATTTTAGCAAGGGTAATTGAAAACATAAGAAAAAATAATTTAATACTCCTCATAAAAATCAAAGTTTAAGGAAACTAGGTAATGGCCAGTAACATAATGTAAGAGATCCTAAACCAACTCCCATTAAGAAAAACATATAGTGTTTCTGGTGTAAGGGAAATGGGTATAAGAAAAATGATTGTACAAAATTCAAGGCTTAGATAGAGAATAAGCAGAAATCTGGAGGTAATCCTTTAATTTTTGTCTGTTATGAGTCTAATTTAGTTGATATCCCTATTGATTCTTGGTGGCTTGATAGTAGTTCTACAACTCATATTATTATGTCTTTATAAGGATTCAAAAACTTGAGAAAACCAAATTCGAGAGAAAGCAAGTTAAGGGTAGAAAATGACCTTGAAATAGTGGTAGAGTCAGTGGGAAACGTGAGTCTAGCTTTGGCAACCAAATTTGAACTTATTTTGAAAGACATTTTTTATGTACCTTTTTTTTAAAAAAAATTTAATTTCCATTTCTTGTTTAGATAAGTTTAGTTTTTATTTTACTCTTGGCAATGAAAAAATAAATTTAATGTTAAATTCTCAAATTATTGGCTAGGAATATTTAGTGGATAGTTTATATAGATTATTTTTTGTTTCTGACAATATTTCTTCATCTTTAAATACTGAAAATGTAGTTCCCAAAAGGTCTAAAATTAAAGAAAAATCTTTTTCATTATGGTACAACCACTTAGGTCATATCTTTAGGGAAAAAGTTAAAAGATTAATTAAAAGTGATATTTTACCTTCTTTAGAGTTTGACGATTTGGGGACTTGTGTAGATTGTATTAAAGGAAAGTTCATTAAGAATAAAAAGAAATGTGCAATTAGAAGTTCAAGTCTTTTATAAATTATTCATACAGACATTAATGGACCTCTTTCTCCTACTATTTGTGGTAATAGGTTCTTTATCACTTTCATTGATAACTTTTCTCAATTTGGTTATCTTTATTTGATTAAAGAAAAATTTTTTGCTCTTGAAAATTTTAAATTTTTTAACACTGAGATAGAAAAACAATTAGGAAAGGTCATCAAGATAGTGAGATATGACCGTGGTGGAGAGTATTATAGTAAACATGATATCACAGGCCAGCATATAGGACCTTTTGCAAAATACTTGCAAAATTGTGGAATTGTTCCACAATATACCATGCCTGATAACCTTGAACAAAATGGTGTAGTCAAAAGGCATAACCGTACTCTCAAAGACATGATGAGGAGTATTATAAGTAGATGTAAGTTGCCAGAATTCCTTTAGGGTGAGGCCTTGAAAACAATCCTTTATATACTGAATAGAATTCCTAACAAATTTGTGCTAAAAATACCTTTTGAACTTTGGATAGAAATAAAACCTAGTTTGAACCATTTTCGTGTTTGGGGATGCCCAACAGAAGTTAAGATTTATAATCCCTGAGAAAAGAAAACAGACCCAAAAACTAGTTGTTATTTTTTAATTGGATATCCAAACTGCGCTAAAGGGTATAGGTTCTTTTTCCCAGTAGAAGTGTCAAAATTGTGGAATCTATGAATGCTGAGTTTTTGAAACTTAATGTAGCTGAAGCCATTATTCCATCTCATGAGAATTGTATAGATACCTCTAAATCTGTCTCTTTGCCTTTATCTATTTTTTATAATAGCATATCATCTAATACCTCTATTAAAAATCACCTTCCAACTAAGAGCATTGTCAATCCTCCTATTAAGAATGCAATAGACCCACCTAATATGATTGAGGTCCCACAACCAATTGAACCAAATGAAAAAATGCCTGTGAGGAGATCAGTTAGACAAAGGAGGCCTGCAATCACTGATGATTTCATAGTTTATTTTAGTGAAGATGTTTATGATATTAGGGATGTTATTGATCCTAAGAATTATAAAAAAGCTATTTCTTGTCCTTAATCTAATATGTGGAGAGATACTATGGATGAGGAAATGAAATCTATAGCTAACAATGAAATGTGGGAACTTATAGAATTACCTAATAATCGTAGGACAATTGGTTGCAAATGGGTGTTTAAAACAAAGAAAGATTTACAAGGGAAGATTGAGAGATTTAAAGCTAGACTTGTGGCTAAAAGCTTTACTTAGAAAGAAGACGTTAATTTTAATGGAACCTTTTCGCCAGTATCCACTGAGGATTCTTTTAGAATTATTATGGCACTTGTAGCTCATTTTGATTCAGAGTTACACCAAATGGATGTTAAAACAGCCTTTTTGAATGGTGACCTAAATGAAGTGGTATACATGCAACAACCTGAGGGTTATCAAGTAAGAGGTAATAAGCATCTAGTTTGTCAATTAAAAAAATTAATTTATAGTCTAAAACAAGTTTCTAGACAGTGGTATTTGAAATTTGATGAGGTAGTAACCTTTTTGAGTTTTAAAGAAAATAAGGTTGACCAATGTATATACATTAAAGTTAGTGGAAATAAGTTTATTTTTCTTATGTTGTAGGTAGATGATATTTTACTTGCTAATAATGATCTTGGTTTACTTCATGAGACCAAACGCATGTTGACTAGGTTTTTTTGACATAAAAGATCTTGGTGAAACATCATTTGTGTTGGATATTGAGATTCATAGAGACAAATCACGTCATATGTTTAGGTTATCTCAAAAGGTTTATATTAATAGAGTTCTGGAGAGGTTTAATATGTAAAATTATAAACCCGAAAATGTTCCAGTAGTTAAAGGAAATAAATTTAATAAAGATCAGTGCCCTAGAAATGAGATTGAAAAGAGAAAGATGAAAGACAAACCCTTTGATAGTGCATTAGGGAGCTTAATGTATACTTAGATTTGCACCAGGTCTGATATAGCCTTCATAGTTAATGTTTTAGGTAGATATCAGTCTATTCTTGGGAATGCCCATTGGATAGCCGCAAAGAAGGTAATAAAATATTTGCATAAAACTAAAGAATATATACTTATGTATAGAAGGTTTAATAATTTGAAAGTAATGGGATACATTGATTCAAATCTTGTCGAGTGCCCTGATGATAGAAAATCAATTTCTAGTTACATCTTCATATTAGTTAGAGGTGTCATATCTTGGAAGAGTAAGAAACAAACTTTAGTTGCCTCCTCCACTATACAAGCGAAGTTTATTGCTTGTTACGCTGCTGCTACTCATGCTGTTTGGTTGAGAAATTTGATGACAGGATTTCGTATTATGAATTCCGTTATGAGACCACTAAAGATTTACTATGACAATAGTGCTGCAGTGTTTTATACTAAAAATAATAAAACTACAAGTAGGTCTAAGCATCTAGAGTTGAAGTATTTGACCGTCAGAAATTTAGTAAAGAACAACGAAATAGTTGTTGAATATATAGACATAGATTCTATATTAGATAATTCCTTAATCATAGGACTTAGGCCTGTTGTGTTTAAAAGATACGTTGAGAACATAGACATTGTAAGTTCTTTTGATATGTTTGGTTAATGGGAGTTTGAGATTTATATTATTTTCTTGTTATGTTGAACATTTTCTTTAGATACTTTTGATATTTGCATGATTTGTATTCTGACTAATTGATAATGCATTGAATTTTTGGTATTATATATTTTTGCACATATGCATCAATTGCAGAATTTTGAATTCGGTATCATTAGGACCACTGTACTCGTGGTCGATGTCATATTGGAGTTGAGATATAATGGTTTTTTTGACAAGCCATACAATTTCTCTGGCTTCAAGGCATTTGAGAGAAATTGCGAGAACTGACAAAGATAACTTTTGTTTCCAATCATCAGTTGGTGAGAAATTTTTAGGTACCATTTATATAGTATATGGCCATGTAATAGCTAAAATTGTGAAATCTCAATTCTAAATTATTGTATGCATGATATGACACTTTAAGAATTTTTCACCTGATAAGAAAATAGCTTCACATACTTCATTTCATATATACATAGTTCAAATATGTTTGTCTCTCCTAGGTTTTTTTATCATCCTCTTACCTTCTCTTAATTGATGTAGAAACATGTAGAGTCTTAATTTTTGTCTGTCTGTCTCTCTCTCTTTCTACTTTTGGCACACATGCATGCATGCATATAGGGGGAGAGGAGCTTCCAACATTTTCCATGACCAAGATTGTAGCATAAGAGACACGACCGCGGGAAGAGTATTTACCTTAGCAATCTTATCTTCTTGACTTTGCATAAATCACTGCAAAGACATATCGCTATATCTGTTATTTTTCAATTAGAAAGCAGAATTTACAGGAAAGTTACTACGAATTCATAACTGTCAAGACCTAATAAAAATTTAAATATAGTCATAGTAAACTGTCAAATGCTGTATAGTTCATTTTATGGGCAAAAAGAGAAGGGTGAAGTTTTAAATGTTACTTGAATAAATGATTTAGAAAATAAGAATACAGAAAAGAAGGCATACGAATAGTTTCTTAATAAATACATATAGTAATTACTTTTCATCGACGTATCAAGTATATAGGTTGAAAGAACCAACCAAACTGTGAACAACTCTCGTTTCTAACTCGCCATTTTTGGAGGTCTTACTTCAACTTCTAATTTGCTAAGACTCGCAACATTTATTTAGACTCGCCCTTGTTATATACAGAAGGATTCTTTCTTATTCCTCAATTTTCTCTTTAGAACTTAACGTATGGTTATAATTAACTACTTTGATTATTTTATTTACCTAATTAATTTAATTTTATTATTCAATTTTATGATTTTTTAAAAAATATTCTCTTAATCTATTTAGTACAGAAAATCCTTAACCTAAAAGTTGCAATTTTTAATTAATAAAAAAAGTTTTGAAAGTGCTTAATTATCTCTTCATAATTTTTAAAAAAATTGAAAAATAAATTTCCAGTAATCTTGGGTCATTACGAATTTAGGATAATTGAAATACCCCGATACTTAGTACCAGCGAGAAGGCAGAAATCTTGAGATTAGTAACATTAGTTGGGTGGAAAAGACGTAAATTCTTATTACATCATACATCCAAAACGTACATGGTAAAAGAAAAAAAAAAAAGCAATATTTATATCATACAACATGTGGTAATGCACCGCGTAGGAGATTGAAGAATCCTGAAAAGCTAAGACACAATCATGATCATTGCACTACACACAACTAAAAGAATGTTTGAAAGTCAATTATTGTTCTCATCGGAAAAAGAAAAATGTTATCCGCCAATATTTCATGTTAAAGGGAGGCACCAACCAACGTACTGCTGCTTCATTCAGATACTGCTAGCTGTGGAACGAGATGAACCACGGGAACTGCTTAGATTTGAGTGATCTCTCTTCAACATGGCTTCTAGATTCTGGAAGCATTTCAGTGGCCTAACCTGAACATATTGCACGCAACCACTGTCGGTCACAAAATTCCAAAACTGGTTTTACAACCACCAAAGCTTTTTATGAATGAGATAAATCAATTGGATATTGTTTACTACCTTTGAACGGTAACACAACCCACATCAAACTGAGTTACGATCTATGAAATTTTTAAATATACTCAAAAGATAAGTAGATGAAGCCTATCATAAAAATAATCATAAGTATGTTTAGCATATTTTTTAGTAAAATCCACCTCTAACATACGAGTATGTATCCTTATTATTAGCTTGGTCTATATATGTTGTGGATTGAATCTACCTATAGATCTCCCATGGACTATGGACCCCTGACGGAATTCAATGGCAAGAAAGCGGACAGGGGTTTGCTTGCATATGAAATTTGTATCTCCAATTCAAATAGGTCATAGGAGGAGCATGGCAATTCACGTGCATCATGCTGGGGGTGAGAGAGAAAGGGAGAGAAAGAGAACCTTCCAACGTCTTTTATGAGAAAGAGTGTTGTACATGGACTCAAGCCTCGTTATTATTTGCCTAAATGTTGGCCTCATTGCTGGATTCTCATTCCAGGACTCTTCAATCAATCTGTAAGCAGATAGATACCATAAGCAACATAAGCAAAAATGTATAAATGATGTTATTAAACATTTTGTAAGGTAAAAAAAAATTATTGTGGAGGAATCATGTAAATCTTCACTCCAGAAACAGTTTGATTTTCAAATTTTCTGTAGTAGCGGAGAATCGTTGAGACAGAACAGATTATCAAATGCCAATTAGTGTTATGCATGCTAGACTCTACTCAGCCACATTCTCGTGCCGAAAGTTAACATAATACACATTCACAGAAGCAGAAAGTGTTAGTGAGCATGTGAGACTGTCAAACATACTTGCTGATTCTGAAATCAGATGGTAAAATGTTGTCTTTGCTAAGGAAAAAATTAACAGCAAAAGATTGTCGATTATGAAGTACAATGAGGAAATAGTTTAACATCCTGCAACTTAAAACCAAAAAAAAAAGAAAAAAGAAAAAAGAAAAAAGAAAAAGGTAGACCAGAAATATCACTCAAGAAATATGGGGAACATACTCTCTCAGTCCACGGGCATAACGCTTGGCTGGAGCTCTGAAAGGAGGACGCTCTTTCGCAGCATATACCTCAGGAACCTCATCTTCTTGCTTTGTATGAAATGGCGGGCAGCCCTCTATCATCTACAGCACAGCACATAAAAGATATCACTAAGGCTGCTCAAGATAGCAGAATTTACAGGAAAAAACCCATTGTCAAAAGCTTAAAATCAGTACACTTAAAAGAATGTTATAATGGTAGCAAATTAACTAACTAAAGAATTATATAACGCTTTATATTGATCCATATGGAAAAAAGTTAAGTTGCACATGTTACTAGGAGAATTGATTTAGTAACATTCTAGACCTTGTTGAGGCCAGTTTAAAAGGTGAAAACTAGTCAAAAATGTTTCCAAATAAAAGAAAAAGGAATATTTTCTTTATGTAACACTCACAAATCGGCATCAAACAAAAAAATGACATCTAATGTGATATTTATAGTTGTTCATGATGACATGTGGCATACTATTGTTTTCTTAGACTGCTTCTTTTATTTCATCTCATTAGAAACAAACCCCGACAAATGTTTGGGCACCTTCTGCTTTTAAGAACAAGCACAACAATGAAAAAAAACTTCATGAAATCAATTTTAAACTTCAAAATTAGAGGGTGGAAATGTTCCATAACCAGCAAACTGTCCTCTGCATGTAACTCACTAGTAGTTGAAGATTTCCAACAGTGACAGTGGTTTGTCTGGGTCCTTTATTCACTCTCGTTGATTCTCCATATTTCACATGTAAGACTACTTGATAGCAGGAGCGGGAATTTACAACAAATTCAAAATCTATGGGGAAAAATAATAACAAACTGTAGCAAATTTTTTATTCCTACTTTAAACAAACAAATTAAGATTCAAAATACAAAGGCACAATAACAAATGGCATAGTTATTGTTCAGAGCTATCCGCTAAACAAGTTAAGTGGCAATTTTAGTGCCTAAAATGTTAAGAAGATTTTTGATATTCCAGTTTCTCAGAATCAACAATCAAACAACAGACTATATTCATATAGGTATATACCCCAATAGCATATTGTATAGCTTTCATCAAATTGAGAATGAAATATGAGAAACCATTACCTCTTGCAGAATTAAAGCAAATGAGAAAACATCCGCTTTGGTGTCATACTCTTCTTGTTTAAAAACCTCTGGAGCCACATAGCGGCCTATGAATTTAAAATAATGAAAGTCCCAGTTTTAAAAAACTAATCCATCAAGTGGCATGTCAAACTCAGCTGCATAAAATATCACAATATTCTCCGCTGAATAAGAAAATATAGCATTGCAGATGTCTAAATATTTCAAGCATGCAGACAATCATATATTAATAGCATTCCAAAAGATAGCATCACTTACAAGAAGTATCTTGGCAAGTTAGAGGTCTGTCTTCTTTAACTGCCAGCAATTTGCTGCCCCCAAAGTCTGCAACTTTTAGGTGGCCCGAATCATCCCGCAATATATTACTGTTAGCTTACTCGTAAACAACATTGACGAAAAGGTGCAGATCACATCAGACTATTAAGTGAGACAAATCTTATTGAAAACACTAATCTTGGCCTGAGTTTTACTTTTAAATTAAAAAAAAATTATTTGAACAATTAAGCTTACGAGGGCTCAAGATCACGGTGAATTATTGGTGATGGCTTATTTTCATGCAAATAACTCATTCCTCTGCATATTTTCCAGAACAGTGTAAGAACAAAGAAGAATAAACACACCAAATTGGTGTCAACTGTCAAGTAACACTGCTCTCAGACAGGGAAAAAAATGGAGAGAAAGAAAGACATTATAATCTATCAACTAGAAACTTATGTAAGTTTGATGGAACCTTGATACAGAGAATAAAAGAAAACTCACACACCAGAACCAAACACTGAAACTTCACTGCTTTATATATATATATATATATATATATATATATAGAGGCACACCAGAACGTACAGCAAATATAACATAGGAAGGTATAAACCACAGGACTATCAACCTTCAATGACACAGTAATAAAAGAGTGCAGCAACAGAACATAACACAGAATGCAAAATCATAGGATAAAGGCTGATAATCTCTAGCTTTCAAGAGGCTAGAGTCTCTCCCAAGGAAAACCCATCAAAATGATTCTTCACACACCATCCTCACTGCTTGGGCTCTTCATAACCCCCCTTGCCATCATTTTCTCTCTCACCCACTACTCCCCCAGACCTTCACTAGTGTCAAAGTTAGTTACTTCTTTATCCATTCCCTTTTCTGTCCTTACCTTCCCTCTCCTGGAGTAAGTTTTTGGGCTGGATTAACACTTGGGCAGCAGGCCCACCAAAGTTACATCAAAGTCCCCCCCCCCCCCCAAAAAAAAACAAAAAAGAAAAAAGGAAACATAAATCAATCATCTCATCTAAACATGGATCTACAGCTCTTTATGAAATGCTAATGCATGAAACTTTAAAGGAAATTTCATGTGTTCATTTAATCACTAAACTTTCACATAGGTGACTGTTCAATAACCGTATGCCTGTTGTAGAGCTGTATTGCAGATTCAAATTTAGGGAAGTTTTTACCATATCTTTTATCAATAGAGTCAATGCAAGATCCTATTTCTTTTTCATGGTTTTAAATTGGATAAATTGGTATTACAGACTAAGATGATAAACAAAAACAATAATTTTCATACTGTTACTCCTTCCCTCTGTCTCTATACATGGTTAAAATTTAAAAGATGCATCTCTTTTGTGCTTCATTGCATCCCATTATCCAAACTACTGCAAAACCTTTAACTGGTCTCAGTTCTCATTCAAAGGCAAAAAGACTAAAAGAAAAAAAAAAACAAAAAACAAAAAACAGAAAACAAAACAAAGCAAGACAAAACAAAAGATAACTTAATTTATGACTAGACATTGGAAAATATCCTAAAGTTTTCTTCCTTTTTATGCACAACCGGTAATAACCTCCAATCAAAATCAAATAATGCAATTTATTCAACTTTATTAAGACCAAAAAAGTTCTGAAAAAATAATGATTAAATTAATACAACTGATTCAACGCTGCAAACAAAAAGAACAAACTTTGCTCAACATGAAATAATAAGAAAACTATGGAAAAAAAAAAGTTCAAGAGATGAATGTGTCAATGACCTAGCAATATCAAGAGCAAATCTCACAGCTGTCGTTGGTTTCAAAGCTCCTTTCCTTTTCAAGAACGCACAAAGATCTCCCTGTGTTATTAATGGTAAAATTAGACCAATAAAGCAAAATTTTCTATCAATTACATCTAAACTTCCTCAAAACTAAAATCTCAGGGAACATCCTAAGAATCAGATTCCACGCAATTGAGGACAGAAAACCTTGGGAAGATATTCTATCACAATCATCATCGGACTGCTCTGAGTCACGGCACCCAGAAACTGGACCACATTAGGGTGCCGAATCTTCTGAAACAATGCAAGCTCATCTCTAAATGCCTTCCTGTGGAATGCCAAGTACTTCAGTTAATATTAATAATGATAGCAAATTTATTAGACAATAAAAACACTCTCTACTCAAAGCTTATAAGTAACCCACACTTTCTCCTCATTAGTAAGGAAATCATCCCCAAGCTTTTTTACAGCAACCTCTGTTCCACGCCACAATGCACTACAGAAAGTTCCCTAACCAATAGATGAATATTATGAGAAGCAAAAATATATATCATCAAAATTAGTAGTCTGACAAGCATTTGCATTGCATGGATTAAAAGATGACTCATGAATGTAGACATTAATATCCAAGACTTGTTGGCACATGAAATCTGCAAGCTGCATCTAAAAACTAAACAATAGTCACATTCCATGGGATCCCAATAAACGGCCATAACTTAGTGAATTTCTCTTATCTGTTCCTCAAGGTCTCTAAATAAGATATTTGGAAGATGGATCAAATTAACTGCCAGAAAATAAAATAAAATCATAGGTAGCTGTTTACCTTAGTTATCTCCACACTAGTGGTAAAATCAAGTTCCTTAGGATCAATTTCATATTCTGGGACTTCTCGTGCATGGTTAACATGCATAGGGGCCATCTGACACAGCATAATCACATGAGTTGGCGAACACCAGCTGAATGCTACAAGTTAATGGTAAAATACCTAGATAAATAAGCACTACAACTTCAAAGTTTCACAATTCTCAAATCACACGTACCAGAGGCTTTGCTCCATGCTTCTCCAATAATTTAATCACATCATTGTTTTTATAATATATAGCATCTGCAAGAGGCTGTTTAAGAGACATAGTATTGATATCAATTCTCCAGTAATTAAATATTTACTAATTGTAGTTTTAGGTCAAATTGAAGTCACATAGAAGACCACGGAGAAATTTTAAGAGAGAGAAAGCAAAGAAAAGGCTGTAATTAAGGTTAAACAAAAGGTGATCTAAGCTGAATCTATTCAGTGCAGGAATTGCTAATAAAGGTTGATTAAAAAAAAAAGAATCTTGTGTGCTTTGCAGCAGGTAACTATGTTCTCAAGATGGTAAATTGATCATACCACTTTCTGTTCACTCTCAATATACATATGTCTTTAAGTAAGAAAATGCGAGCTTACAAAAGCACTTGTATTCAAAAATCACATGAATGAAACTATTCTGCATAATGAACGCCCAGTATGAGTATCCTGCCCCACCTTAAGATTAGAATAAATACAAGCTACCAAGTCTGGCAGCAGCTCATTAAATAGAAAGAGTACTTAACTCAAAGTTCCTTTAAAGGAAAAAGTTGCACTATTAATTCTAAGAAACTCAAACTAAGTTGTTTATTATTAGTATAGATGAACGTACTAATATTAAACTATCAAGTGTACTTTGCAGCAAGTGTAGTAAACTATGTTCTCAAGGTGGTATATTGATCATATCCACTTGCTGTCTACTCACAATATACATATGTCTTTTAAGTAAGAAAATGTGAAGTTACAAAAGCACTTGCATTCGAAAATTACATGAATGAAACTATTCTGCTTAATGAATGCCCAACATGAGTAACCTGCCCAATCTTAAGCTTCGAATAAATAGAAGTTACCCAGTCTGAAGCTCATTACGTAGAGGACTTAACTCGAAGTTCCTTTGAAAGAAAAGGTTTCCTATTAATTCTAAGAAACTCAGACTACGCTGTTTATCATTCGTATATAAAAACATGCAGTGCCTCTAGCTTCATCTACATGCAATCATATGATTACCCTGGTATGCTCAAGGTAGATTTTGAACTTTGCTTGGTGAATAGAACCTTCGTAATTGTTAATGTCTTTAAGCTAATTTGTCATGCCCAATTGGTTAACATAAACATCGCTAAATCATAGTAATAATCATAATCATAATAATAATAACAACACCCCAATTAAACTGGGAAATCAACTCAAAGATTGCAATAACAGAGGAAGAAGAGATAGAGCATTGTATTTACCGTGCTCCCCCAGCGATCTTTTGGGTCAACCTCAGCCCCTTTTTCGAGCAACAAAGCAACCACATCAGTCAATCCCTGACAGGCTGCAACATGAAGAGCCGTGCGATTGTCAATATCTCTGTAATTCACACAAACCCCCGTATCCAATGCCTCACGAATACCATCCAGATCGCCTTCATTGGCCAAATACATCAGCCTAACTCTCGGATCAATATTCCCCGCGCCATCACCCTCTTCGTGGAGCTCAGATTCTTCGCTATGGCGTTCTGGGGCCAACGATGATTGCTTCCCCAGTTTAAACCTTACCGGGTTTTTCGATTCCATCAAACACAAAACCTAAAATTCACTCAAGAAACACAAATGTCAGAGAAATGATTTTTGAAATTCAAAGCCGGAACTTTGTGCAGTTAGTGGGGGAATGAGAAATAAGTAATGGAAAATCCCTAGAAAAGCGGAAGGGGAAGAGATTTTAGAGCTCTTCTGAAAGAGGAAAGTTCGTGACTTCTGTGCTTATTGTGAAAGTTGAAGCGTACCCTCAGAGAGGTAACTTTGACCAGTTTGAACAGGGAAGGAGGCGGTGGTAGTGTGCTTACGCGATGATTACGCGCGTCCAGGGAAATGCCAGCGCAAAATGAACGCGATGCACAGTAGGATAGAGTTGAGTAGTTGACTATGGTGTACCGCAGTAAATATAAGGTGACGACGAAATGCGTATAAAATTTGTGAAAGCTATAAGCTACGGAGGCTTAGGATGATCTGAACCGTTGGTTTTGTGTAAGACATGGATGGACGGTTATAAACAGCGTGAGTTTCTACTGGCTGAAGATAATATCGAATTCGTATATAGATATTGTCGGAGCTAGTACCTGTCATGGGACCCAGTGTCGTAAATTGGATATGTCGTCTCGTATTTCCCGCCGCTGTACGGTGCACCCGCCGTCTCTGCCGTAAGAGATGCTTTCATATGCCTAAAATGTACGTATTTGAAGAAAGAAGACATAGAAGGAATATTTTGACTACATGTTATGTAGTTATTTATTAACCGCATTGGATCTAAATTGAAAAAAAAAATCCCTGATCATATCTAATATTGTGAGTGGTGCACGATTTTTCACAATATTGTATATAGTACAATAAGATAGAATGTGATAAAAAAAATAGTAAAATTTACTTTTTTATTTTATTCTTTTTTAACTGTATCCTATACATTTATTTGTTAAATATAAAGTATCCAAATTAAAATAAATGATAACTTATAAAATAGTATATATAATTATTTGAAATATCAAATCCTGATGTCATTGGTAGGGATGTTCATAGCTTCGGTTTGGTTCAATTTTAGATTAAAATCAAATCGAATCAATCTTATCGATTCAACAATTTTTTAAACTTTTTTGATTTTGAATTCTAATCGATTTGGTTCGATTTGGTTCATGTTTTTTTGACCAAAATTTTTTTTTAAGATTTTATTCTTTGCAATATATAAAATTTAATTTCTAATATTATACATCTTATTAAATTTTAACCAATAATAATGTATTTATAATTTATTATTTTTATTTTTATTTTTAGTCTAAAAAACACCCATAAATTGACAAAAGTTTTGAAAAGTAAAAAAAATAAAATAAAATAAGAGTAATATTTTATAATAAAATAGTATAGGTAACTTGTCGGTTTAGTTCGGTTTAACCGAACCAAACATGTTATGAACCAACAACCGAACCGAATTAATCGGTTTTAGATTTAAAAAAACCAAACCAAACCATTTGTTAATCGATTTTTATTGGTTTGGTTCGGTTTAAAAAATTTGGTTTGATTTTATTCGGTTTTGTTCACCCCTCATTTGCTAGTTCGACTGCTTTAAACTTGACCCAAGAACATTCGATAGGATAGTTTGACTCCTAGATATTTTCAGAGCGGATGGAGGGAATTTCATTTTGTTAAATTTGGTTTTTCGTGTGAAATTTTTATCAAAATTTACATATGATCTTCTTAAAAAAAAATTTGCATATAGGTCCACCTTCGATTGCATATGATCCCATCAATCTTTTTGTTTACACTCATTTTTTAATTCCTTCGTTCTTCAACTCCATATAATATTTACTCTTTCTTTTTATTAAAATATTTTTCTCTATATATTATTTAATCTTTTTCTTTTTTGCATTTATCTTATCTTTAAAAAAATTTGTTCTTTTTCTAAGCACATAAGTTTGATAAATTATTTTACTTTATTATTTTTATCAGTCATATATTCCAAATCCAAAGAATGTTAGTCAAATGAGATTGTCGAAATGGAACATGTTTACAAAATATGTATGTCTCCTTTCATGTTATGCTTATATAGCATATAACTAAACACCTGTAGTGATGCATGTCAAAACGCGCTATTAATAAATAATTTTAATACAATATTTTTCATATTACTTAAGTGCTAATTTAATCTTTTTTATATAATATCTATGTATTGTAACAATATATATATATATAGAGAGAGAGAGAGAGAGAGAGAGAGAGAGAGAGAGAGAGAGAGAGAGAGAGAGAGAGTTTGTATGTATTGTAAATAATTATAATTTTATTTTAAGAATATTATGCATTATAACCTACAATCTCAGCTCCTAATGAGTATTCCGCCTTTGCCACCGAAATTAAAAATGTAAAACGTAACTTTATAACTAGTTGCAACATAAATTTGATTATTTAAAAAAGAAATTGGTCAATACTAGTTATACTACTTACAGCTATTATCCTATGATATTAATTTTTTTATAGACATGTGGTATTTATATATTTTTGGTAGAATAGACGTGTGGTTTATTGTCACTAGAGGAATCCCATGCAACAAAATTTAACAAAAAATTAAAGTAAGAGAAATAAAATTGCAGTGATACATATCCAAATTTATTAATTAAATATGATCTTTTACTTTTAAAATTTAATAGAATTAAAAAGATAGTTTCAGAAAGGTCAAATGTGATCAAAATATTATAATTTTCATCATTAAACAACTATTAGAAACCATAATAAAAATTATTCATAAATTTTAACTTAATTTAAAATTTTAAAATGATGAAGAAACCTTCATTTGACCAATCCACAAACCTTAGGCACCTTAGCTCCCAAGGAGACCTATAGATAACTTTTAGCAATCAATGTTGATTCTTTCAAATAGGTAGCAGCGCATGCAAAGATGATTCTTCTCTCCTTTTCCTTCATTTCTATGGTAATTAAAAAAAAAGGTCATTTTGCTGCAGAATTAGAAAAATAAAAAAAATAAAAGGTTTAAATACTTGCAAAATATTTAAATATTGTAAATAAGTAATTATGCATAGACGCTGTAATTATGTGGTCGAATGTATCTAAATTTATCTCTAATTTGAAAAAATAACTTATATGCCTTCATTTAAAGCCATGAAGAAGCGGTCCACATAAAAAATAACCAATTCGTCAAACTCATCATCAATTTGTTAGATTCCCTCAAACATGCTGGAATATTCTGTTCAGAATTAGGAATTAAGAAAAGAATATGGTTGAAATTAAAACATCTTATTTACCATCATGCTCTTGTTTAGAAGACTGACAGATATTAAAAAAGAAAATGTCCAAAGGCATTATCTAGTACATAGAAAACTTAACATGAATAAACTTCAACTCCCAACTTAGGAAGAAATGTCCAGACCTCTCTTTTGTCCCATCACAAACATATTTTCAAAAGGAAAACAGTACAAACTTCAACTTTCACTAATTATATATTTCATCGTATTCCACCTTTTTTCTTCCCTACATTCACTCCTTGCAATCCCCTTCTTTGACTGCCGGAACTTGAGGCCTATACTTGTACCTCTTTGAAACGATCAGATAGATACAGAAGTTGATCAAGCTCGTTAAAGAAAGGAACAAGTAAAAGAGGTTCAGATGGTTCCTATTGATATTGTTCCCAGCCAACCATCCTCCACTTTTAGTGATATTCTTTGTGGCACTATTCACACTCTTCACAACTATAGTACTTAGAAAATACCCAAGAGCCATTGAGGTCCACAGGAAGCAGGTCGATGTAGATTTAAGCCCTTTTGGTGCCTCTGAGTAGAAGAACTGAAGCAGCCCCACATAGGTAAACATGTCAGCTATGCCAAACACAAAGTACTGAATGGAAAGCCAGAACGTACTAATGGGCAATGGCTGAGCTATTGGTATAGCATCAAGCATATTGTGGTTTCTAGCCACTCCTTTTCTTTTTACTTCAACTATTGCAGAGATGGCCATGGAGATGCAAGAGAGTACGAGGCCAACTCCTATGCGCTGCAAGTGGGTGATTCCGGTGGGGATGCCGGTGATTTTGCGAAGAACAGGCACGAAAATGCGGTCATAGATGGGGACGATGACGATCAAGAACATGATTGGGATGATTGGGAGGGATGCTGGTGGGATTTTGAAGGATTTGGTGAAGTGGGTGTTCATTGTGAGGCCTTGTTGGATGGAGAAGGTTTGAAGCTGAGCTAGGCAAAGAGTCATTATGATTGTGCAGCAAAACACTGGGATCATGCCTAGGATGATCTTGGCATTCTCCACTTGGGTGACCCTGCATAGTTTCCATGGGTTTGGAGCCTCTGGCTTCTCAACTTCTGTTGTAGGTATGCTTTGGATGGCTGCTTTGTCCAAGAACCTGTGAAAAAAGGAACTTTAATTTAGGACCAATGCTTGCATAAGTAGCTAGTTGAAGACATTCTTGTGTACCGAGATTTAATCAGCATAGGTGGGGCCTACATGTCAGATTGTGCAGATTAAATATGGGTCATTGTTGTATGTACATAGATGTGGTGTACACAAGAATTTCTGAGAATATAAAGGTGAAATGTCTGTGTGTGGGATTGCACCTGTAAATGTCCCTGTGAGGTAAAAATTCTGTTTCCACAGCAGCTTCTTTGTCCTGTTCAAGCTCATATAGTTCTGCAGGGTCTTCAGGAAGGAGAAGATTTCTGTTCCGAAATGCAACAACGAAGACCTGGAAATTGCATGAGCAGAAATTAAAATAAAGAGCTTGACCCATACAGTTTGGATCCCAAAATATTTGATGATGCTAGCCACTGAGAAAATATCATTCTGAAATTATTCATTGCAAATTCAAAAGGAATTACTACTGGCTGTTTTTTTAATATGTAATATCATCAATGATCCTCAAAATGGTTTTCTATTTGAAGATTTGTAAGATGTCACAAGATAAGCTGCCAGGGCGTTAGTAGTAGGAAATACATGCATTGGTAGCATAGTCATTCTGTACACCATAGAGTTAGCAACTCATATATATACTCTTTACACCTTAAGAATATTTTTAATTTAAAAGTAACCGTTACTTAATAGGATAAAAATTTCACAAGTGACAAAATGAGTAAAAGAGGTGATGATCAATATCAAAAAAATATTTTATTGTGGCATAAAAGGTTGCATGTAAAGATTACACATTTATTTATAAAATCACAAAATCACTCCTAAAATAGTCCCAAAAAAAAAAGTTATTAGAAACCCATAAAAGTTGAATCTAAATGGAGATGACCTAATTCAAGAGAACAGAGATGCGAGTGAGACTACTTAATGGGTCCACAAAACTATTTCTTCTTTTTTTTTTCCTCTTTTTTTCGGATCTTTTCTATTGGGGGAAAAAAATTATACATGCCTCTTTCATTTTTTCTCATATTTTCTTTACTGCGGAAAAGATTTCATTTGGGGTTTCCTCGACCTATCATGACTTACTTATAGCTACTTTGGCAAGATTTAATTAGTTCCTCATAAGGGTGTTGATATGGTCTTGTGAACTGGTCGACTTAATGTCCTTTTGGCCAAATTAGATAAGGTCAAGGTGGAGGAAGAAAAAAACTGGACGGGGCCAAACTCTGGGCCAGATATGGTAGCCAGTTTGGCATGGCTTAGCCCAAATGTTATATAATATTTAAAATGAAAAAAAAAAGATTTTTTTAGGAGTTATTTTGTAATTTTAATAAAAAAAATTTAAATATATTTTATGAATTATAAATAGTCAAAGGTTCAAGACTCTTGTCAAACCCCTTTTTTAGTATAATTATCACATTTAATCAAAGGACAAAAATATGAAAAACATGTATTTTTGGAATTAAAAGAAAAAAACTTAAATTTAAAATAGTAAATATGTGTTTAAAAAAAAATAAGTAGGTCAAATTATCTTTAACCTTGCATCACATCCACCTTAAAAAATTATCCAAAATAAAAAAAATCTAATAAAACTACTAAATTTTGAGTTATCATTCTTTTTAAATTTCACCTTATATGTTTGTGTTTTCTTTTTTATTTCCTTCTTTAAATTTACTTTTTTTTTATTTTCATGATAAAAATTTTTTAAAATATTATATGTCAAAAAATGATTAAATAGTTACAAAGATATAAATATTTAAAACTTTAAATTTTTTTTAAAAAATATATAATTCAATTGTAACTTGACTATCTAACCTGGTTTAAAATTGGACAAAACCTAAATGAAGTAAAGTTACAAGTCAAAAAATGGTAATTTAATTTAAATTGGGTTAGATATTAGGCCAAAGTAAAATCCCACCTAGCACATATCCACCCTAGTTCCTTACACAACTTTCAGCTACTCAGGTTGAGACTTCAAAACTTACAACTCACATAAGCAAAATTAACTAGCAATGAGCTTACCTGAGTGATCTCAGTGAAAGCACTAGTTCCTTCAACAATCTGAAGTCGATACAGAGGCAATCCAGAGGCAAAGATGACGACAGCCAAGAATATAGCGATGGTGGAGATCCCAAAACCCCAGTCCCACCCTTTGTTGTCTTGGACATACACAACCAGCGTCAAGCTGACGGCGCCGCCAAGGCAAACCGCTATCAAGAGATAGTTGAAGAAGGTCGACATTTGCTTGGCTTCTTTCGGGTCTTTCTCATTGAACTGGTCTGCGCCATGTGTTGGCAGCGAAGCTTTGATTCCCGCACTCCCAAAGGCCAAGAGATAGAGGCCGACGAAGAGTAGGGCTTTGTGGCTCCCACTGAGTGTCTCACAGTGTGCTCTTGGATCGTTGATTACGCAGAGTGGTGGCTTCAGGCTCGGGTAGTGTGCTTGTACCGTTAGCAATGCTAGTCCCTGCGAGATAATTAGTTGATAAAGCCATCAGAGATTACACCCATGGTTAACATTTTTATGGCAAAACACGGTATTCTTATTTCTTCTTCTGAATTACTGAATTTACAATAAGAAACCGCATTCAGTTTGGATCAGTGGGTAACTGAGATGATTGGTGCTGGGAATGCATGTATGGAGCAGCCTTTGTTTATACTACAAGTTTGTTTCTTTTACTTGAAACTCGTATAGTTGCTATTAAACATAAAAAAAAAAATTTGTTGTGATATTGAACTGAAAAATAAAAATCTCTAGATACATGATAAAATAATTCTCTCTCTTAACTCTCTTAACATATAAAATTTTTCATAGAGATCACTTGACATTTAACTTAGAGTAAATTAGACTAAATTATTTTAAAGTTTAATTAAATTATATTTGGTATCTTTCTTCTTTAAAAAATATTATTTTTCTTGATATTTGATATATACATATATATATATATATATTGCAAAAAGTAAAAACCTCTCTTATTATTTACATCATCAATAAAATTAGCAACTACACAAGATGTATCATTTTAAAAATAAAATTACTTATTTTTACAAAAACGAAATCACAACTCTATATCAGAGAATGATATCACATACATGCAACACTTTGACTAGACATTTTAGTTAAGCAAGTAGCATATATGTGTGTGTATATCACACAAATATCAATACAATAAATAACGAGAAAAAAGGTAACAATATTTTGAAAAAAAAAAAAAGACAAGGAAGAAAAGAGTGTTTCTTATATTCGAGCAGGAATACATTTTGCGCAAAAGATTAACTTCATTCATAATAAATAAATAATAAAAGAAATCTCAATATATATATCAAATATATGTCAAGGAAATGATCAAATTATAATTTTAAAACAATAAGATAGACTAGATCTAATTTAATCAAATCTCAATGGAAGTTAGTGTGAATTTGTACTTAATTTAATTCATAAATTAGTAATAAAAAATAATTATTTCTAGTGTTTTGTAAGAGCCCTCATTCTATCTCAAATGATAGAGATCTGGTAGGTTACCTCGTGACAAAACCCAAAATGAATTATTGAAGTTGAAAAAAAAAATCTCAAATACATATATGATGTATCAATTATAAATATTTTATAGCATAAATTAGTAACAAATGTTATTAGAGGACAGGTTTCAAATTTTATGTAGTACAAATTACTTGTATATATTAACATTTAAAACATTATGATATTCCTACAATATTCTATATAGTCCTAAATATTTAGGTAACTTAATATTACTAAAACATTTATGTAGGACCATTTTCTGTATTATATATATATATATTTGTCACTGGGCTAAATTATATAAAATATTTATAATTCAATGAGCATCGTCCCCAACCTTTTGATATTGCAAAAGGTCTCTTGCTACTTTCAGAAATGATTTGAACAATATATCTTGATGACCTGTCAAATGGAGGTTCCTACTGTCCTTCACTACAGCCATTAAAAAGTCTAAATTCTGAACTTTCATTTTCTATGCCTTGAGGGAAAGATCTGCATAAAATTATACAATAACCATAACCGCACGCAGCAAGTGCCTCTTAACAATTAAAAAGAATGAAATGTATATTCCAAAAAAAAAAATACTCTGAATGAACAAGTGGTGACTAGTTTTAAATATTTGCAACAATGGGTTAGGGGGGACAATTCTTCATCTAAATCGTAAGAGATTAACAATTTATATGCGACATTAGTTTTACTAGTAGTGATTAACAATTTGTATGGGACGATGATGAATTTGAAGGGGTTTTTGGAACATACCAAAAACTCAAAGCATCCAGAGAAAAGAACAGTTTTGAATCTGCCAAACCATGTGTCAGCAACGATGGCCAGCAGGATGGAGAGTAAATAACTAGTGCCCATGTAATTGGTGAGCATATTAGCAGAGTCTGCTAGATCAAAATGCATTATTCCATTGAAGTATGTCACCGAGTTCACTGCCAGTGAGAACGTTGCCAAGTTCTCGAATCCAAGCGCCGCTGCATATATGTATATATCCACACCCAAATTACAATCAAGGCATCGTCTGATTACACTAAAGATACTGCCTCCATGTATAATGATATTCTGTGTTTTCTATATGGTCATCAAAAGCTTATTCATTTTCTTCTTTGTTTTCCTTGGAAACTCTCAGAAACAAAGTGGAACAAAGCAAAAGTAGAGATAATAACCTTTTGTTTTGGGGCAGTACACTAGTTTCACCACTCTAGGCAATTCAAGAAAAGATTTGCGCGTGTTTGATACATGCTAAACACTCCATTAGATTTGACCCCTAGGCTTTAAATTACACATGGGCATTCAAATTTTGTCATGTCATAAATTGCACCTATCTTAGGTGCAAAGAGTGTGCTTAAGAATTGTTCTAATGTTCGTTTGTGTTCATGTCGCTTGCTTGTTTACTTTCAAGTCTGGGAATACTGAGAAGAGATTATACCAAATATGAGCAAGGTTGTTTTCATTCCTCCATGTTTATGTTTGAGAGCTTTTCTTCCTTTCCAATCCACTTTATCAGCCACAACCAGCGCTGCTTTCTCCTCCTGCATCCACTCCACCTTACCATCAACAACATGCTCAGAGTTTTCCTGCATGAAAATAAATGAACACAATAAGTAATTAACAAGAAGCTTAAAAGGATCAATTGGTTCTATGTCTTCAACAGAGAGAAAAGTATACCATGGCTCTGCAGAGGAGGCCTTCACTATGGTTAATTCAAATGGAAAAGTGGAACTGGGTGGCAGCAAGCAAGACCAAAGTCTGCATATGTAAATATATATATATGTATATATATATATATACACTCAACCTAGCAAATACATTAAAGAAATAGTTTTGTGTACATCAAATGACTCGCACAATAATGATGGATGGTGACCCTTTCTTCATTGGCAGAAACCCAATTCTTTTTTTTTTCCCCTTTTGGGGAATAATTCTTGTTTGCATGTAAAATGCCGTTACATGGATTATGCCGACTTTAGAAGAGGAAGATTCCAGGATGGCATTTTCTCTACAAGAACTTTGCTGGCTAGCGGCAGACTGATACATAATTTTGAAAAGGAAACTGCCCATTTCTTACGTACTTAATCCACTACTGTTAAATTTATGACTGGCATACCCAAGATTTTTTGTAATATGCTGACAAGCTTGTTTAGAGACCTTGGATGCTGTCTAAAGTTTGCCTTGGAAATGGTCTTTAAGCCTTTTGGTATATGCCGTAACACCGTCATTATCAAGAACAAGGGCAAAGTAGATGAAATCAAGTAAAATGCTTTACTTCAGGGAAAGAAAAGCCTCAATAGTGTATGGCCGTTAAAAAAATCAATAAAAATTCATTAGAGTATATTAATGGTTCTCACTATCCATAACATTATCTTGAAGAGTTCTTATTGATTTTTGGCCAACTAATACGTTCTATATATTTAAAAATTTCTACCCAATTATAGAATAAAACTTGTGTCTCACCTTAAAAATATGGAATGCTAAAGTAATATTTGTGTAGACCTCCTGTGCCACATGATTACAACTTAGTAGTAGAAGGTTTGATATCAACTACGGTCTCAAGTCCCACGCTTTATAATTGGGGTTATAACACAGTAAGCCTCTTTAGTTAATAATTTCTTCTTTATAGAACTACGATGTTGAGGTTTGAATTTGTAATTTACAGGTAAACTCACATATTTCACATAGGCTTAGTAAATTTTTACGCTGAGTGGTACGGGCATGCAAGAGGGTTTAAGAGATTTTGTTCTAGAAAGTGCTGGTGTTTGAACTCTTCTTTCACTTTTGTGCATCTAACCCAGGCATCACTCCGAAGAGAAAAAACTGGGGGATGATCCAAGAGCTTCCCGATACTAGAAGAGGTCTATCTAATATATAGCTTTATTCAGTTGGACACAACTCCGCACACTCTTTCAGTCATTAGCAATCGCTTTAGGCCAAAAGGTAGTTTACTGAATCCCTCTTGATTTCAGAACAAATTATAAAACAAATGTCATTGTACTGAAAAACAATATCTTTTTGGGGCAAGCAATAAATTATCTCAACACTTCGATGTTTTTCCATCAAAAGTGTCACATAGAAAAGAGCTTTCTGTTTTTATGTTATAAACTAAATATAGAAGAACCTGACAGATATAAACCTGTCAATGGTTCAATCACTGTTGTACAATATAAATTCAGATAATGGAGAAATTTCAGCAAGCTGCCGTATTGATGATTCGGTTAGGTGGGGTAGCACAGCCCCCCTTGTTGCTTTTACGTATTGAAGTCATGTCTTCAATCTCTTAGCATCCCAAATAGCCGGCTAAACGATTCAATTGCGGCCGAAGTGGTTCACTTTGTTGGCTGATTTTTTAAGATACTGAGACACAACATAAGCACATACATTGCAACAATAGTATAAAATATTCATGTATAATTGAGTCAGACACGTATTTCATAGCTTTATGACAAGTAAATGCTTATTACTCCCTTCGCCGTTCTCACCCTACTGCTCTTCCGACTTCCATTCTATGACCCAACTGCATAAGTAATATTTCCAGCTTACTATGACCATATCATACTATTAGCATAGAATCCATTGAATAAACTTAACATTAGCTTGGTTTATTCAGCTTACCAGTAAATAAAAATAATATCTACCTGCTTATCATTCGAGGAAAAGATAGAGAATTCCTATTCATAAATACCAAGAAAAAAAAAACAAGAGACAATTTAAAAGTAAAAAAGATCAATATCTTTCAACAATGTCACTACGTCCTTTAAGTAAACAAATTGAATTTAAAGTATAGCAAGAACTCGTATAATCAATGATTGCATGACTATCATTTAAATGACTAATAAAAAAAAAAATCTACACTATAAAAGAACTCAAGGCTACCTGTGCAAAGAATGCCTGACTAAAGTTTCTAGTAAAAAGGGAAATCAGAATAAACTATTACCAAAAAGAAGGGGGGAAAGAAAAGGAAGATCAATTAATAGTTAAGCAGAGAGTACTTTATCCTCAGTACAATTTTTCCTTTTTCCACTCCAAGCTTAGCCCCTGTGACTAACCAATGACCAGGATTATCTTGGGGCCCTCTAGACATTTCTGTCATGTCCACAATCTTCGCCAATTTTCCAATGTGGATTGAACCTTCATCCTTTTTATCATCGGAGGTTTTCTTTGTCGAAGACGATGATGCACCATCTGGTCTTTGTGCAGCAGAAGGGGTGGAGGGATTGTGATCCCAGACAGACCGCCTTATCGTACATCCTGGGACCTTGGAGAACAGAAGCTTGAGGTGTAACACATTTTTGGCACCAAAATCCCAAACACCAAGCTGAGCCCCCGTGACAATGTGAACACCAGAGAGGTCACCAATGCTAGTTTCTGTGTACTCAATTGGTGCAGTGCTTACATGGGAGAAGTTCTTCCATTTGATTGGCTCAAACCAACGGCTATCTTGCTCCTCGGGACCTTGCCACTTGGGAGCACCTATAGCCATGTGTGCATCCCAGTGAGGTTGAAGGTTCTTCGGGAGAGAAACTAAATGCTGCAAATGAATTGCAAGTCGATTCTGTTTGCTTCCTTCTAGGCTAAGTCTAAGCCCAGTCACAGGCTTGCGACCCACTGTAACCTGCAACACCAGGTCATTTTGTTATTTGCCTGGAGAAGCAGCATCAAACATGCTTACATCGTCTTTAATGTATGAGTGTGGGACACAGATATGGCTCCATTTTTGAAAATTTTCATGCTTCATATATTGTTGAATTCTACCCAAAAGGACACATAGGTAGAGCAGTTGGCAAAACCAAAACATCTGTGCTGTGTAGGAGTCCAACTTTTTTCCCCTTATTACAATAGAAGTGAACCTTTTCACTTTTACCGCTTAGCTCTGTTTTACCAGTCTCTAAACAGTAATATAAATTGACCGAGAAAGCATCTGAACCATCTTAAAAACTAGTTTCAAATCAATTAAATAACAGTTTTAGCACTAAATTTAATGCTCTTTTATATACATAGGCCTTTTTGACTTAGTTTTAATAACATATTCAGCCAAGTAGGATTTAGTAAACCATACCTGATCTGGACTGACGTAAAGCTTTGGTCCCATCAAGCTGAACTGAAGGGAAGAACAGACAGGCTCCTTTCTTTGTAGATTGTTCTGCTCTGGTGCCCAAACTCGAGTTATTTGGAAATCCAAGAAATACTGTAGGTCTTCAATAGGCGGTTTGTCTGGTAATATAACATAGAGGTGAATTATACAAACTCAATAAAATCATGGTAACTTATAGCTATCCAACAGTAGTGTGCACCCAACTCACACTAAAGTCACAATTTGGGTGATATTGGTACGACAGCTCACTTTAATATTAATTTGTGTTCAATTATCCAAATTTCAGTTCACATTAAACACTTCTATAAGCGGTTAGTTCCAGTTTGATTAACTAGTGGGGTTAACATGGAACCAAATTGGATCACTTAGAAGTCAAACAAGGTTAAAGTTGAAGGCGGTATTTATACCACTTGATGTGCAAATTGTATACTTTCCCTCAAATAATTGTTGCAATCAATTTTACATTTCACACCATAAGTGTATTAAACTTACACTCCAAGTACAGCTCAATTGCACGTGTCAAATGTTTTACACCTTGCACTCCTTCAAGGAGAGAAACAATGGGTGTAAATGTCATGTTAATAACATCTGGCGCCAATTTTACAGTCTCCACCCATTTTATATGATTTTGCTCAAGATCATCCCCTCCTCTTCTCCTGAAAATGACAGTAACATCCTGCAGTAATAAATTGAAAGGTCACTTCATTGAGATTTCCATAATTTATGCATTAAATAAGTGACTGAATTATTTTAAGAAGATAGAATGCAATAGCAGGAATGAAATCTACATCATGCAATAAGGACAAAGCCAGAACGTATTTTGCATATTAAAGGAAGTTGCATGAATACACAGACAAAAAGGTGATCAGCTTACTGAATATTAGATGAAAAAGGCAGTTCTTAATACTAACCTTCTCCTTGTACCTTAAAGGACCAGGACTTGACTGGTTTTTTACATCAAACCTATCATCTCCAATGTCCTTTATATAGGTCTCAATGTCTGAAGCTGACAAACTAGATGATTGGTGCTGCCTGATATAAACTACGTCTCGTCCACCAACTGTTGCAGATGTAACAATATGGGTACCATAATTCTCAATAAAACTGAGAAGGAGAAAGGGCAGAAGTTTCCAATTAGAACTCAACCCCATCCATCCCATCTAATTGATATAATAAATTATTTCTTACTTTGGGGTTTTTGTGGGGAAGGGGGATAAGCCTTGTGAAGAATTAAACTTATTAAGGTTATAAATATACACTTTGTGCAATTTTTACCATCATAGTTTAGCAACTGACAAAATTTTCATTTTTTTATTTTATAATTACATTTGATATATGAAATAGTAATGGAGGATTGCAACTATCAATCTCAATATCATAAGAAGGTGCGTGCTTTTGTCAATTTTTTCCCCTGCTATACCACTATAACCACATCTGGCATTTGGAATGGTAGCTAGTCATTGAAAATGATATCCAAGACAAATTATAAGGATATATTATTTTCTTATGTCACTCACCAAGATTTATTCACAAAAGATTTCTGTATATGTCTCAAAAAGTACAAAAGAAGATATAAATCAGCAATACCAAAACCAACAGAGTATACTATACAAAATCACTTATTTTATCTATACATAATCATCATCCTCAAATCATGTTCCAGATCTTACAGTTACTTTGGTAAGTTGAATGCAGTCAAAATTAAGGCAAGGATTAACAATCTAGAATTGGAGAGGGTTTCAGCTCATGGTTTCTTCAGAGGGTTATCCTCCTCCTTTGTACTTCTCTTCTTTCTCTTAACAAGTTCTTCTTTTATCAATGATATGTTGATAATAACAATGATCAAGAAATACCAAGTAGAATATCTTTTTTTAAAAATAAAATAAAATTTGTAAAAAGTGCTTCAGAATAAGTGACATCAATGGGACATACAGAACTTCAGTTAAGTAAATGCTATAAAAAATTCGAACGAGGAGTTTTGAAGTGTACAAATTTGTTTGTTTCTAGATCAATTAACAATTCTCAATCAAAATGACAACTGATACTTTCTAATCAAGAAAAATTTAAATAAATATATCATACCCTCATAACTTAGACCCATCATAATTGAAAATGTAATACTGATAACATTAAAATTTCTTATCCTTTTCTTTAATGCAAGAATTGAGCAGCATAATTTTAAGTCTAAGAGAAGTTCAGATTTAGAAGTGGAGCCTATGGAACATATAAATTTCCCAAAAATAAAAAAATTAAAAAGTCACAAAATTATCAGTGTGTTAACACATTTTAAATCAAAATCAGTAAAGGTTTTGACAACAAGAATTTATGAACTGACTGAATATTATTCACAGCAATCAATAAAACATAGTTTACCTTGCCAAGGCTGCTGGATCCCAAGAGTAAGGAACAGCACGCTTGATATCTTCTTGCAAGGCTAGATTTAGTTTAGTTAATTTGACTTTGAACAGTGGAATAAAATATCCAACCATAGCAAGGGATTTTGTGGCTGCTGCATCAACCATCCAGGAGCCAGTAAAATTGAACATGGTATTGAAGCTTCCAAGTGGAATTTGTGCTGTTATGCCTGACATCTCATTAAAATACTTTGCCATCTGGAAAATTAAACATTAAATAAGGTCACTAACATTGTTCAATGAATAGGAAAAGTTGTTCACGGTCATCAGAGAAATAGCCATTCATCTTATGTATAAGAAAAGCAACATATACAAAATAATTAATACATTTCATGTACAGAACTAAGACATTATTTTACTCAAGATACAGGGATTCTGCGTAAAGAAATCTCAAATACAAGAAGCACAAATATTAAAACCATCAATGGAGTCTATGCAATATATAACTCCTAATACATCAAGATGGCTATTAGCTTATTCATCTATCTTATCTGAAATGAAAACTTATTGACAGATTGGTAAAAAGATAGATTGTCTAGAATCAGGAATTCCAAATGTCCCATTCATTTGAAAAGATTCCTTACATAAATAAAGCATAACTGTGCGGACTCACATGGTGATTCTCCCAATCCAAAACTGTTGCAGTTTCACAATCCACTAGATTTCAGGGCAACACTGCCAACTATATCCAATACGTAGCAGCAATCATCAATCCCACCACAAAATTAAAAATGTACTAGGATGCTCAAAGGAGCTTGGAATATACAAAGCACACTTTATTTGACAGAGCAAGTGATCCAGAATATTAGAAAAAAGCTAAAATTTCACAGGTTCTTTAAGAAACTGTCTTGAAGTAGCTTCTAAGAGATACAGTGCATATCCCTGACTTCTCAACTTTTTATTTCTTGGCTGTATCCCTCATTTCTCAACTACTTTCTAATTTCCACAAAACTGAAAGGTAAAAATGTGCACAATCATGCCCACCCAATGCAGTTTGGATGCTGGATCTTTTGGTAGAATTTTCTATATCATTCTTTATCTTATTAGCTACTTAGAAACTATTGCAATATTTTGAGCCTTGAGAAGAAAAATAAAATAATATTACTCTTAAATAATCTCCAGAAGAACTTCTGTAGTAAGTATAATTTGTTCAATATAATCAAGGTACCAATGCTTATAAAGCCTGCAAGATAACATAAGCCCTTGTTGGATATAGAGAAAACAAACAATTATAACTCAAAAGCATTCACAGCTTCAGCTAATGGTTCTAATTTCTTAAGGCATACCAAAGTAGGGTTTAATCAATTTAAAAGCGTGCTGTTAGTCAACTCCCTGATAATATTATCATAACTACTTGATTTAGGTGCATTCTCCGATGCACCAGTGCAAATAGTAATGGCCTCTCATCATGCTAGTAACAACTTTCAAATATGTTGGTAATGGAACCGAAAATCAAACTAGTTTTATTGATATAGTAATAGGCTGGATTCCTCTTTCCAGAAGCAAAATGAAAGAGAAATCAGTCTGACATTACAGTACTGAAGAAAAAAAGAAAAGAAACCAACAAACCAGCCACTGGTAATTCGAGAGTCCAGAGTACTCTCCTTACACGAGTTTCCTTCTCCTCCTTCCCTCATGCACCACCCCCTCCCTTCACAAAATAACCCACCAGCACCTCTCTCTCTTTCTGTCTCCCCAACTTCCCACGTGAGTTAGTTACGCAAGGTACTATTACCCGCCACCTCATCAGTAGTCCCAAACCTCTTATTCCTCCTAGTATAAACCTTCTTATATTTGGACCTATTAGTCGTGGGCCCATCAATTCCTCCCCCCATAAGTAGCACCTTGTCCTCAAGGTGAAATTGAGGAAATTGCTGATTGATGGTTTCATAATCCTCCCAAGTACTCTCAAATGTTGGATAACCTTGCCACTACACTAGTACTTCTTGTTTCCCACCCCCCAAATTCCTAACTTGTAGGATTGATTCTGGAATCACCTGTAGTTCAAGTTCCTCTGTGAGCGAGTTAGGAATATCACTTATTGGAGTGTGTGGATGCAAGAATTTCCTAAGTTGTGATACATGAAACACCAAGTGAAACCTTGTAGTCATAGGTAATGCCAATTTGTAAGCTACTGCTCCATTTGTCTCCAGCACTTTATATGGTCCATAAAACCACGGGGCAAGTTTTTCATTTTGTTTCTTTGACAAAGTCTTCAATTTATATGGCCTTAGTTTCAAGTACACATAATCCACTACCTTAAACTCCACATCTCTCCTTTTTTTTATTTGCTCTTTCTTTCATGTACATATGAGCTTTCTCCAAATGCTCCTTTAACTTGGCCAGCAACAAATTTCTTTCTCTAATGGCAACATTGACCTCTTCTACAGCAGAAGGACTATTTTCCCACTTAAGCAAAGTAGGGCAATCCCTTCCATACAAAGCTCGGAAAGGGGTCACTCCAATGGAATGATTGTATGCTATATTAAACCAAAATTCTACCCATGGTAAATGCTTACTCCATTGTCTTGTTTTTCCTAGCACAAAACAATGGAGATATGTCTCTAAACTCTGGTTCACCACTTCGGTTTGCCCATCTGTTGCAAGATGATATCCTGAACTATATTTTAAGTGTTGTTCCTTCCAATTTGAATATATCCTTCCAACATTGGCTAGTGAAAATTCGATCTCTATCTGTCAGTATGGACTTTGGAAAACCATCGTGTCTCACTATCTCCCTTGTAAACAGAGCAGCCACTTCCTTAGCTATATAAGGATGAGATAAAGCCATAAAATGACTATACTTTGTAATTCGGTCCACTACCACTAAGATGGTGTTATATCTATGAGATTGGGCAACTCAATAATAAAATCCATACTAATATCTGCCCAAACTTTTTCTAGTATGGGTAGAGGCTGCAAAAATCTAGCTAGGCTCAAGGCTTGATACTTATTTTGCTGGCATACCGCACATTAGGCCACATAGGTTTGGGCATCTTTTCTCATCCCTTCCCAATACACTATTTCAGCTAGCCTTTTATATGTCCTTAGGTAACCCGAGTGGCCACCTATAGGAGAATCATGAAATTCTTTAAGTAAGGCAGCAATTCTTGGAGACTTCTAGGGTATAACGGTTCTGGTACATTAAGCATTCCTTCTTAAGGCTGTACCCTGGTGGAAATTCCTTCCCCACAATAATTTGTTGCACAATATAATTCAGCTTGTCATCTTGCCTCACTTCCTGATCTAGCTCTTCTACTCCTTCAAATTGCCATAAAGAAAAGGGCTTTAACTCCATCTCAGCCTCCCCTCTAGATAAAGTGTCAGCCACCTTATTTATGGCTCCTGATTTATAATGAATCTGCTTTTTCTGATCAGGATCCATAACTGGCTCCTCCAATTAGTATTTCAGGGCTTTTGATCTGTCCGAATGATAAAAGGGTGCCCACCCAAATAGTGTTGCCATTTTTTCCAGCAAATACTATGGTCATAAGCTCTCTCTCATACACCGAGCATTGCCTAGCTTTATTGGACAACTTTCAACTAAAGAATGCTTCTTTTGCCCTACATCAATATTGCACCCACTCCATGGCCTGAAGTGTCAGCCTCAATCTCAAAGGGTCAATTAGGGTCAGGCATAGCAAGTACAGGGACTGTTGTCATGGCTATCTTCAAGGCTTCGAATGCATCTTGAGCATTTTTTCCCCACTGAAAAGCATCTTTCTTGAACAAATTAGTAAACGGGGTTGCTAACTCCCCATAATTCTTCACAAACCTCCTATAATACCTTATTAGACCCAAGAAGCCCCTTGGAGCCTTCAAATCCTTAGGAACTGGCCATTTCACCATTGCTTCAACTTTGGAAGGATCCGCTTGAACACCTTCTGAAGAAATAATATGACCTAAATACTCCACTTTTTGCTGTCCAAAAACACATTTTTTCTTGTTGATCAACAGCTGATTCCTCTATAGTACTTCTAATGCCATCTTCAAATGTTGTATATGTGAATTTTCATCTAGACTATAGATAAGAATGTCATCAAAAAATACTAAGATGAATTTTCTTAAGTAGTCCTTAAAAATGTCATTAATTAATAACGGAAATGTGGAAGGGGCATTGCTTAACCCAAATGGCATTACCAGAAACTCACAGTGCCCCTCATGAGTTCTAAATGCTGTTTTGGATTCATCCTGGATTCTGATTTGGTGATATCCAAACTTCAAATCCAACTTGAAAAAGATGGTTGCACCCCCAAACTCGTCCAACAACTCATTTATAGCAAGGATAGGAAATTTATCCAGAATTATAATCTTGTTCAATGCCCAATAATCAACATAGAACTTCCAGCTACCATCTTTCCTCTTTACTAACAACATCGGGCTTGAATAAGGACTAACACTTCGCCAAATAGCGCCTACTTCCAACATTTCTCTTACCAACTTTTCAATTTCAGCCCTTTGGGAATGTGCATACCTATAAGGCCGAGTATTAGGTGGTTGTTCTTCGGCTTTGATCATGATGGCATGGTCCTTGGAGCGATGAGGAAGGGGGCCAGCCACTGGTTCACAAACTGAGGCAAACTCTTCTAACAACTTTTGAATTTCTTCCGTAATACCTTGCCGTTCAGCCACTTTCTCTAATATAATGGCTCCAAATTCCAAAAGGAATCCATCCTTTTTTCCCTTCAAAGATCTGATAATCGATTTAAATGAGGCCACTAATTGGGTCAAATTAGGATCTCCTTTAAGAAAAACCCATCCTTTGTCTGTCTTAATTTTCATATATGATTGCCCCCAATTGACTCTTAACTCACCTAGATTTTCCTGCCAATCAATTCCTAATACTAAATCAACATTACCCAAATCAAAAGAATAAAAAGTCTGTACTATTTGCATTCCTTGAAGCATTAAAAGCACCTCCTTGCATTCACCTCTATGATTTTCTGCCATCATCAACAGTTATGGAGTAATATCTAGTGTCATGTACTGGTATTTTGAGTCTCTCAACCAATTTTGATGACATAAAATTGAGTTACCCTGCTATCAATCAAGACTAACACCTCTTCTCCAAAAGCCATTCCTAGTAGCTTCATAGTGTTATGCCTAGCTATTCCAACGATGGAGCTTAAGGACAACTCTATTGAGGCCATGGCTTTCGATGGTTACCCCACTATTGGCTCCTTTGAAACTTGATGCTCTAATTCCTCTAATTCCATCTCTCCAGTGTCCTCCCCCTCAATTAAAATCAACATCTGTAATTACTTGTTTCCGCATTTGTGATTAGGCTCGTATTTCTCCTCACATTTCAAAGTCCCAATTCCCTTCTTCTATTAATTTTAGCCTCTGTTAATCTCTTTCGACTGTTAGTATTCCCATTGCTACTTGTAGTACTAGTAATGGGAATGGAAACTTTATGACTACTAGCCTTGTTCTCTTCTCACCCTTACCTTCAAAATTTTTCCCCATTGCACTATAACTGACATTTTTAGGTACCTCCACCATATTAGAAAATTTTGAGTAATTCAGCTTAAATCCACTCCATTTGAAGTTCATGTTAGCTTTCAATCCCCTAGCCTTCTTTTCCTCTCGATCCCTCTGCAACACTTGGTTTCACCCCTCCAATTGAAAAGCGAAGCCCATCAACTACTTCAAGGACCTAGGTTGCAACAACTTGTCTGCAAGGCCATATTTGAAAACTCCCATCAATAGATCTTCAAATACATTACTTAAGGGGGTTGATAGTTGCTCAAATTTTTTCCTATAATCTTCCACTGTGCTATCTTGCTTAAGGCCCATTAATCTCTCATAACTGTCCCCAAGTTGGTTGCAATGAAAACGGTTCATCACCTTTGTTTTGAACTCCTTCCATGACCTCACTAAAGCTCTAGTTTCTAGCCACTGAAACCAATTGAGGGCCTTGCCTTCTAAACTTACCACTGTGGCATCCAATTTCTCCCACTCTGAAATGCCATTGATTAAGAAATACCTTTAGACCTTGAAAAGCTAGCCTATCAAGTCCTTTCCATAAAATAAAGGCAGTTCAAGCCTTCGAAACTTTCCTAACTCCCTGTCTCCGTCGCTTTCCGTCACTCCCACCTGGTTAGTAGGCTCAGACACAGTCGTCAACATTGTCTATCCCTCCTTAGGCCTCCCCATTCTTTCCCATTGATCCCCCATTGTCACACGCAACTCTCCTATCTGATCCCAAAGCTCCAACATGACGAGTCTAAACGATGTGATCTCATCCTTCATCTTCTCATGGTTTTTTTGAAGCTCTCCAACTCCTCTTTCCAACGTTTCCAATCTGCTCTCCGTTCTTGTACCAACCATCCCCTTGGACGTAAATACTCTGATACCAATTTAATGGAACCGGAAATCAAACTAGTTTTATTGATATAGTAATAGGCTGGATTCCTCTTTCTAGAAGCAAAATGAAAGAGAAATCAGTCTGACATTACAATACTGAAGAAAAAAAAAAAGAAACCAACAAACCACCCTCTTGATGATTCAAGAGCCCAAAGTACTCTACCTACATGAGTTTCCTTCTCCTCCTTCCCTCACGCACCACCCCTCCCTTCACAAAACAACCCACCGGCACCTCTCTCTCTTTCTCTCTCCCCAACTTCCCATGTGAGTTAGTTATGCAAGGTACTATGACCCGCCACCTCATCAGTGGTCCCAGACCTCTTATTCCTCCTAATATAAACCTTTCTATATTTGGACCTGTTAGTCGTGGGCCCATCAGTTGGTAATGTCTAACTAATGTACTAGTAACTATCACCTACTAATAGTAATAATGTGTAGTTACCAGCACCTTAAGGGTGAAATTAGTAACGATTTCTAATCGTGCCTATAACTGGCCGCCTAAAGTGCTTGTTACCACTAGTAGGTGTTGGTTACTAACATATTAGCTAAATATTCATGCTAGTAACTGGCTGGTCAAGGTGCTTCTTACCACTAGTAGATGTTGGTTACTAATATATTAGCTAAATATTACCAGCACATTTGAAAGCCGTTACCAACATAATGAAAAGTCGTTACTAATTGCACCGTAGAATCCGCCTTTCATATATTAAAATGTGATGTTTGCCTTGGAGCATGCATATCATATTACTACTTGCTCATCATTTGCCAAACACAAAAGCCTCAAGAAGAATGCCATAAAACATTTTATTTTGATTATTTAATTCCTATCCTCTAAAACAAGAGACTCATGCAAACTTTTACAGGCACTAAAATGTACTTTCCCAAAAGCCAAGATGCTTGTTTACTGCAAATTAAAACTACGTCTTTCATAATTGACACGTGTAACATATAGTATACAAATGTCAATCTAAAAGAGGTATAATCTACAGATAAATCACATTGATTAGGAATAACATGAATTAGACAGCTAAAGGACTAAATTGAATTATGAAGATAGGTCAGACAATTAGGCATGTGTCAGAATTTTAACCATTCTCAGCTAATGATATGAAGAAAGGAAAAGAAGCGTCCATATGGTGAGTTAGGCACTGCATTTAGAAAGTACGAATTGACATTGGAATCTACAAGCCAACCACCAACAAAGAAATGCAAATACATCAAAACAAAAATCATCCACTTAACAAAAAATTTCAGAATTCTTATGCTGCCAGTTTTCTTCTGTTTCTTCTTTTTTCCGTAGAATACTGCCACGACCGAGCCAAGAAATCAAAACCTATAAACAAAACGGATCAAAATAATCACCTCATGGAAACTACACACTGGGGTCCTCTTTATACCACTCTCCCCTCGCGAGCCATCAATGTCAACAGAGACATTAGGAATAATAACATCATCAGAGACAAGAAGATCCCTCGTATGGTCCTCGTCGAGGTGAAGAAGCCTCGACCCAGGAGCCCCTTTGCAGTAGAGAAGACGAATATCTGAGGTGACATCGAATCCTCGACCCAGAGCTTGGATTGAGTTGCGAAGAGTAGCAGTGAGAGAATCAGAGGTTGAGCTTCTTATTGTTGTTGCTGTTGTTGGGTTTTCCATCAATTGAAATAGGACCTCCGGATTCAGCAAAGGAAAGAGGAGGGAGATGAATAGGGAAATGTTTGATTGATTCGGAATTGCATATTTATGTATAGCAGAACATAGAAAGTGTATTTTCTTTTGTATTTTTTCGTAGGGAAGAGAATGATGGGGTTGGGCAGCTTGGACTTCGCAGTTGGTGAGCTTCGCTGTTCTTCTTTGCTTTGCTTCTCGTTCTAAAAGGCAGGTGTTGACTGGAATAACAATTATGTCTGAAAACGCGTTTTTTCTGTATTCTGTAGGGACCACATACGGTTCTCTTTAATCCCCTTGTTTTTTTCCCTTTTCTTTCAAGTTTGAACACTTAAAACGGTGGTGGGATTCAAAGTTGACTATTGTCTACTGTATTTAGAAATTCTTAATTACTCTCCCCATCTATATTCTTTTTAATAAAAAAATTTAAATTAAATTAAATTAAATTTATTAATAAAAGAATATCAGATTCCACATTTAATTATCTTTTACATTATTATTATTATATAAATAAAATATTATATAAAACTCATACTCTATTACTCACTATAATATTATTATGTAAAATATATTATATAATTGGACCCTATTTTATTAGTTAATATATAAATAAATATATATAAAAAATTTATCAAATTATTTATTGATCCTCTCCAGTTAAATGCATCATTTTATTCAAAAAAAGATTAAAAAACATAACATTAAAAAATGAGATTGTATATAATTTTACTTTCTATATTTTTATTTATTTCTTCTTCTTTTTCTCTACCTCGATCCCATAAAATGACACCAAACAAGTATCAATTCGAATGGTTTATCCATTCTATCCTGTACAGTTCTTTTTATTTTCCCAAGTAAAACAATTTACTTTTTTTTTTTTTTGCTTTTACAAGTTATTTGCGTTAATGTCCTAAAAAGTTTAAATCTTGCTACCGCTGCTTAAAATACATATACTAAAATAGGAAAGAAAAGCAGTAGTGAATTAGACATATTGCATAAATAGAGAAGGATTTTATTATGTGAAATCTATTTTATCATTATATTTTAATTTTATTAATGAAAATAAGAATATCAAAATAAATTAAAAAAATTATTCTCTTAAAAGTCAAAATTTTCGTAGCAACACTTTAGTTAAATATTCTTTCAAGCGTATCCTTTTGGATAAAACACCATATGCTGTCTTTAGCATTACGTGTTTGAATTCCATCCGGCATAGTTTTATAATGAGGCGAATTGATCCTTTTTCTCTTGTGGGTCCAACTTGATAGCAAAATTAACGTTCTCGGAGGAATATTTACAACTCAACCTAATAAACTGTTGTGAAATGAAAAATGCTAAAATCGTCACTGTTCTATTATATATATATATATATATATAAAGAGTTTTTTTGTGTCAATTGTTATGTTAATAGATGTTAATTTTTATTTTTCAGATAATTTTAAAGAAGCATTTTTTTACGTAGGTTCAATGCATTTAAGAGAATAAATATTGATGTTAAAATTTGAAGTAAATAATAAAAAAACACACATTTTCTTAACTATTAAATTAAGATTTCACAGTTCTAATATTTGATATTGCACTGTAGCAACTATAATTTGCTCGTAAAGTTGCAAAATATCTTATGAGCATCACGTTTTTTTTTTTGGGATATCACTTTAACTTTCTTGTTTTTCTTAAATGGCAATTTTTTTTTAAATCTTCTATTGAGCGTATAAGTTATCTATCCATTACACTATATTTTAAAAGGAATTATTATTATTATTATTATTATTATTATTATTATTATTACTCAAAAAAGAAATAATTATGGAGTTATAAAATAATCATTAAGTTTTTTGTAAATTTTGAATTTGATTAATATAAGATGCAAGAATATTTTTACAATCTATATTTTCTTTTATTTTTTAAATTCAAATTTTAGAAAAATCTTTGTAAAAAAATTCTTAATGAAATAGATAACAAAAGATCTGGTAACAAAATCATTTTTAAAAAAATAAAAATTAAGATTTTTTTAATTTTTTTAAGAAATAATTGGAGCTAGCCTCATATGTGTGTGCGTGTATGTGTGTGTATAATTAATTAATTTAACTTATGACATGAAAAAATTTAAGGATTCTATGTGATCATAAATGTATGATATGTGTTTAGATTTTTATTATTAGATTCTTTAATAAATGATGTCTATAAAAAAATTTAAAAAGATTTAATTATATGATATTGAACTTTAAAAAAGTATACAGTTATGTATAAAAATTTATATACTATCATGTTATCATAAAAAAATTAATGACAAAAATATAAAATCCATATAGACTCTATATAAATTTTCTAATATGTGCTTTGCCCTTAAATTACATGCCATAGTCGCCACCAGATTAGTTCCCTTTTTTTTTTTATCCTTTCATCTAAATCTTGAAGACCTTGTGCGCTCTCTTCCGTCAACCACTTAAAAAACCAAGTACGTAACATACAACTCTTTTATTCACAAATCCAAAGTATGCTCTTCCCTCCCAGTAATTCACATTTCACCCTCGGTGAGACGATTCTAAGTTGGAAAGCAAATGGAGAGAGTGGGGTTAAGTTAGAGTTGTATCCATCAAAGAAGAAAACCTATCAAATTATCAGATCAATGAAATACCAAACAATATTGTCTACTTTTTCAGTTTCATCTTCTTGTGAATTATACTACCTTCATTTCATATATATGGAAATCAATCTTTTTATATTGGATCCCATTCAGGACAAGAGAGACTGTCCATGAATAAGCATATAAATATGTTAAAAAGCGAATTTTTCCAACAAAATCACCTTACAAGAAAGCTTATCTCGAGGATACTACCTAGGCACAAGAGAATAACAAATCACGTTGCAGACAGATGATCAACAGAAACAAACAGTGCAAACACAGTACTCTAAAAATATCATAACAAACATGGTAAGAATAAAGGCTCATTGAACCTTTGTTACTTCTTACCACTGGTGGTAATATATCTTTCTAGATGCAGGATAAGGTAAGAACTAATACATCAACATCAAGATAAACACACTCCAAATCCTAAACCCCATAACTGGAAACTTGATCCATTATATTAGCCAGAACCTCCTTGCTTTCTCTGAGCACTTCAATGCTCCTCTTAAGCCTGTCTCTCTTCCCAGAAACTGAAGGGGATTCTTCGAGCAACTTTTCAACACGGCCCCCACAAGGACCAAGCAAATCAATAAGGATGTCCTTCTCCAAATCCTTGTTCACAAGGCTGTTGATACTGAACTGAAGATGCAGGGCGGTATTGTCAATGAGCCTCCTCACAACAATTTTCCAATACGCACTCATTCTCATCTTCAGGTCAAATGCTTGGTCGACTCCATGTACCGGGTATTGTCCAAGATGAGCAATTTCAACCTCTCCAATACCTTGAAGCGTTACCTGAGATAGATTTTGATTTTTACCTCTCATGAAGGCATCTTTCTGAGCCATTAACGTATTGTATTCAGAAGTGTACTCAGGATTACAAGTATAATCGGTCAGCTTCTCCATTTCCACAACGCCCATCAAGTGTTTGATAGAATGCTCCTTCATCTTAGCAATGAGACTCCGCCCTGCTGTTCGAGTAGACTTCTGAAGAACGTCATAGTGTTCCCAGTGACGCATCAGAACAGCAAGCACCACACCTTCAAGGTAGTCCCATACCTTATCTATAAACCCAATTGGGATGCCTGAAATCCCTTTCACTTTACTGTGCAAGACAGAGAGAAAAGCAGTGCGAGGCATGAAGTTTGGTAGTCCAATGCATTTGGTTTCCTCAAGCACCTTTATTTCTTCCATCAAAAATTTCTCGGTGGGATCACTAACAGGATACATCTGGAGATCATGTGAGTACTGATTGAGCATATCAACGAGGCGAGCAGTACAATGCATGTGCTTCTCATCTGGGAACTCATCAAATTCTCCTCTGAGAAGAATTTTCCTCAGTGTTTCTTTTGCTAACCCAATGTTATGCATCAGAGCACTCATGGCCTCAGCTACTGAAGTTGGGTTCTTGGGCAGACTATCTAGCTCTGATAGAGAAGAAGTGAGCTTGTCATTAATTTTCTTGACAATCTCCGGCAGAGTTTTGGATATGCTGAGTGCTTGAAGTTTAGCCAGCTTTTGTGCCAAAACTGGAACACCCACAATAGATGGGTCTATTTTGGAGAGAAGTGGATGGGTCTCAAAGAGTCTAGCTTCTTCCACTCGAGCCTCTTCATAGGATTCATCCCCTATGCGATTTCTCACACACACATACCCAAGACCAATGTTTACATCATTAGCAGTGACCTTCTCCAGCAGGCCTTGTGGAGCCATGTCAGGTTTTGTGACCACAGCCAGAGTCCTCTCCCCTGATTTGTCCACACTCTGTGACATCCTAATGGATTCACAAGTAGGAAAATCAACTGTAGCTGCTAGAACATTCAGAATAATGCTCTCTTCTGGCTTTATGTACTCCATGATAATGTCCCTAATTTGGTCATAGATATTCTCAGGTTGGCCATGAACAGCCACCCGAGTAATACCAGGGAGATCCACCATTGTCAGATCAGGAACACCATTCTTCTTCACCAATAAAGTTAACCTGGTGTTGCATATGCCTTTTCCATTGCCTGCAATCTCATCTGTGGCATCATTAATGGCGTCAGAGATATGTGCTTCATCTGTAGGTACAGTTTTGCCGTCATATTCTAAGATCAGCTCCGGGTTTGGCAGGGGGTGGTTTTGGAGCCTCATGATTAAGGGGACCCTCGTGCAGATACCTTGGCCACGTGGCAAGCTGATTCCAGCAAGAGATTCAAGGACACTGGACTTGCCAGAGGATTGGTCTCCCACAACAACAATGGTGGGAAGATTGACACCTTCTTTGGTGATGTTGAGGCACCTGAGGCTTTCAATAGCATCAAGAACAGGGCGAATCCACTCATTGTAAGAGACTGCAATAGGTGCGACATTGAGTGGCTCGGGTTGGTGATGAGGAATGAGAGAGTTGGAGGTGGACGCACTGTGAGGGATGAGCTCTAGTGCAGCCATTTCTGGTGAGAAGAGGAAAGGTGATTAGTGAGGGAAGAAAGAAAGCGAGCTCCTGAATCGATTTCAATTGTGTGGGAGACTGAAGCTAGTGGGACAGAAGTACTAGGCATCAAGAATTGGATTCTTATAGGAATTGGGAGCTACTACCCCTGCCTTACTACTGGAGACTTTCGTGTTAAGGAGTTGATATTCATTGGACGGTTGACTACAGAAGTCATAGCTTGTCTTTTGAGCTCTCCATCGTATTATTTTGACACGGGTGATATTTTAAAATTTCAAAAAAATATATTTTATAATCATATAAAAATTTCGAAGCACGATTGAACGACTCGAGTTTTATATATACTCACTCTAAAACAAATGAAGTATCAATATAATTGTTTCTTTGAAAAATTAATTAATGGAAATTAAGCTTTACCCATGAGAAGGTAAAGAATAAAAAAATATTATTTGAATAATTAAAATTTCTAGATATTTTTAAATTACTCATTTAAATTTGAGAGTATTGTAACGCAAAGTTGAATAATGTTAAATCTTATTTTTCGAAATTTTATTTTTTAGTATTCACCAAAAAAAAAGTATATTTTTAATTTTTGAAGTTTTGCTGAGTGTTTAAGTTAGATCCAAAAGGTTGGTTTTGTTCAATATAATTCCCGAACTTTTATTCTGATTTCGTTTTAATTTTAAAAATATATTTTAGTTCAGTATATTTCTTAAAGTTTCAAAAAGTGTTTAATGTTCAATTTTTCTAAAGCTTTTAATTCTATTAATTGAAATGTCTGATTTGGCATCACATGTGATTTTATAAACTAAATAAGATATTGACGTAGAAAATCAAATCTAATTCAGATCTAAATTATATTATTTTGCCAATATCAGCAGTTTAATGATTTTTTTTGGTTTTTTTTTTTTGCTGGGATAGATTTTTAGTTAACGGCTTTATTTTAAAAAATGATATTGGAGCCCTTTTGAAACTTTGAGGATTATATCAAACCATTTTAATACTATGAGAAATATATTGTACAAAAATAAAAATTTGAAATTAAAACAAAATTGAGTACAATTTCAGCGACTGTAAATGTACCTTGGCCTTCTTCTTTTTTTCTTTTTTTTCTTTTTCGGGTATGGTAAAAGTACTCTCAAGCCTGATTCTACTTCAAGAAAAATTAGGTCCCTCCCAAGGTGATGTTAAGTGGCATTCTCTTTATATTGGTTTGATGCATTTGGAATATCTTAAGATTTGAATTCAAGTAGCCAAAGTAGTAAACATACCTTCACTAATAGGGCAATCTCCTGAATTCTTAAATTTTTTTTCTTATTTTTTTAAAGACTATCATTTGTTAAATGAAATAAAAGAAATTACATTTATACTATTTGAATTAATATTTATTAATATCTAAATGTAACAAAATATATGCATGAACTTTTAAATCAAAATGAAAACGTTAAATCATAATTAATGAATTTCGCAAAGGTTCGGTTGAGTTTTCAACCGTCCAATTTTTCTAATCAATTTTTTAAATTTGTGTATGATAACAAAATATTATTCATTACAAACTCTTGAGCCGATTGAAAGGCTGAACTCAATCATCAGAGCCCCCTACTCCATTTCTGAAAGTAAAAAGAAACTCTTTAAAAATATTTTTAAAAAAAAAATTGCAAATCTAATATTAAAATAAGTCAAGCGTCAAAATTAAAATCATATGACCCCTTCTCTTTTCATTTAAATTAGGTTCTGATGTTTTCATTTTAGTCAAAATTGAAGGTGTTTTGTTATATTTTAATATTTTTGTACCATCTTTTTAATTATATTTTAAGTTTAATATTAATTTAGTATACAAAAAGTTATATATAAAAATAAAAATAAAAATAATTTTATAAATAAAAAGCATCTATAATATATCTATTTTTAATAATTGAGAAATGATTGAATAATAATTAATATATAATATTAAATAATAATCATATGAATAAAATTGATATTTTATTACTTTATTTTATTTTCTCCTTTATTACCAAACTGATAAGATATAGTTTTTGAAAAGAGAAAAAAAAAAGAGATTGAATGAGGCGTTGAAAATTGGTGAAAGCAATGTGAGTTGTGGGATTTAAAGTCGCCGCTTCAAATTTAAGTCGTTTATGCTTGATTTTAAATTATCTAAATTTTATTTTATTTTTATTTAGAATGAAGGTAGTTTTTAATTTATTTGATAGAAATTAAAAAATTATTTTCATTTTATATTTTAAAAATAAAAAATATAAATTATCTAAATTAAATCTAAATATTTCAATTGATTAAATGTGAACAACCTAAATTTGAAACAGTACGCTACTGCAGCAGCAAATTCGGACCGGGGAAAGGTGAGCTTTTAGTCTTGCCGCTGACCGCCGCTGCCTTCTATGCTAAGGAGTTAAAATTAGTTGGACGTTTGCATTAATCACTAAAGAAGGTAATGGAAATATTGCATTAATATAATTTTAAAAAATAATTTGCATCAAAATTAGGCTTTGCTCCGTGAGAACTTGAAGAAAAATTTAAATAATTAAAATTTTAAGATATTTTCATATTGCTCATTTAAATTTGAAAGTGTTGCAAGGAAAAGTTCAATCTTATTGAGTGTTTATGTCCTTAAATTTTTATTTTTAGTTGAGGTTATTATTAGTTAAATAAATAATCATACCTTAAAGATAGATAAAATATAGTTTTCATCTTTTCATTGAAAAAAAAAAAAAAAGAAATGAGACTGAATTGAGTTTGGATTATTTTAATTTCTTTTTAAAACTGACAGTATCAATTTAAAAAAAAAAAGTAAACATAAAGTATATGAAATCCATTTAAGTGATGAATTGTCTTAAAATATATGAAACTTGTTTGGATAATTAGCTCCACTCACTCTATGTGTGTCAATTTCCCAAAAAAAATTTGAGATCATTCAAATTTAATTAAACTAGGCCTTAAATAATGTTGTTCTAGAGTTATAATAAGATATTAAAAATGAAACAGTTAATGTAAAAGATAAAATATATTTTATCATATTTTAATAAACTCATAATTTATAAAAAAATTAAATATTTTTTATGTTAAATTTTTTGTGATGTCTAGTCGGTTAACTTATATTTTTCTTATTAAAAATATCATTTCACTTCTTTTACATTTGAATATATTCTCTAAATTTTTGTCAATAAAATTAATTTTTTGCATAAAATATATTTCTTCCAAAAATAAAATTATTTATTTATTTTTATTTCCATATTAAAAATAAGATTATAGTCTTATATTGTATATAAAGTTTGTTTTATGATAAAAATAAATTAAAAATTTTTTTTAATATATGTCAAATGTTAAAGAATTAAATAATATTTTTAAAGCAAAAAATATATTAAATATAATTTATCTAAACTTTAGAAGATTTTTTAAAGTTTTAAAACAAGCAGTTATTGTTGTAAAAGCGCTCGACCATGATTCTTCATTTCTTTGATGTCCAAAATTTGCAAGCAATGAAAAAGAGAGTTGCTAGCGTTGGGAGCAGTGTGAGTGGTGACCTTTTAGTGCTGACCCACTGGTGCCTTGTATGCGAAGGAGTTGAAATTGATTTGACGTTTACATTAGTCACTAAAGAAGGTAATGGAAATTTTGCATTAATATACATTTTAAAAATAATAATTTGCGTCCAAATTAGGCTTTACTCCGTGAGAACTTGAAGAACATTTTGAATAATTAAAAATTTTTTATATCTTTATATTACCCATTTATATTTGGGAATGTTGCGAGGAAAAGTTTGATCTTATTGTTTTTGTCCTTAGATTTTTAGATTTATTAGAGATCATTATTGTTGAATAAAAAAATTAGTCTTTAAATTAATGCCTAATTATAAAATTGGCAAACTAATTTTAAAATGTAACAAAATATGTATACGAACTTTAGGCAAAAATAAAAGTATTTGATTACAATTATTTTTATTTAAAAGTCTTAGTTCAACTCACATCTCTTCAAAATATAAATAATAAATCTTAGGAAGTCCGAATATATATGGACTCACTGTTTACCCCATTTCTTTCTTTGCTTCTTATTCAAAGGAATATACATTTTGTTTTAAAAGTTAATTTTATTGAAAACAATAAGGTAAAAAAGGTTTTATAATATAAATTAAATGTTAAGAGAGCCTAATAATATTTTTACAATAAAAAATGGATATAATTTAACTAAACATTAAAAAATATTAATATACTTTAATCTTATTTTAAAGTTTATAAATAATATTTTCCACTACCAATAAAACTCTTTTACTTCAATTACATCATCATTATTGATATATTATGAAAATAATAATTAACATAAGTATTAAAAATTACACGTAAAAAAAAGTTGCGAAAATGATGTAAACTCAATGGAGTGGGACAACTCTACCTCCTCAATGGAATAATTGATTGCTAGCAATGCAGCTGAGTGTGAAAATACCGAAGTGGAAAAGCCATAAAGCTAATAAAGAAATGCATGAAAGCTTTCTCGTTTGCCAATGGTTTGCTTGCAATGGTCTTAAAGTCGTGTGTGGAAAGGCTAATAAAGTGGGAAAAGAATAAATGAATAAAAGCAAATTGTCTGCAGCAGTTCTATAATTGTCCAGTGTTAGAGAAAGTGATATAAAAAAAAAAAAAGAGTGAGAAAATGTATAAAATTTATTTGTTTCTCTCGATATTTTTCTGATTATATTACATTATGTATAATTTATTTGTGAATTTGCAAAGAAATCCAAAACGAAAGAAATGGTTGAAAGATGAGAAGGGCATTTCTTTTCAACTGTAAGGTCGTCTTCCAAATTTCTTTGTCTCTGGGTGGGTTCTCCGAAAGAGCCCAATCAAATCAGGTTGAATTTTATATCATCCCCGTGTACGAGGAGGGCATCTCTTTTCAATGTTGGGTTTCGTACCGTAGGCCCCACTGTACGGAGCCAATCCCATCCTCCATCGTATATTTACGTTACATAATAATTAAAGCATGTTTGGTTCAGTTTTTTTTTTATTTATAAAAAAAATTAAACTAAACATGTTATTAGCCAATCAAATTTATTTTTGAATTGTTGTACTTTTTATTTTAATTTAAAATTATTTTTTCAAATAAAGTTTTATGAAAAATATTCTAAGAAAAAAAATTCAATTGTGTCTGAAAAAATTATTTAATAAATATTATTATTTGTAAAGAAAATTGTTATCAAAAGTATGTAGAGTTGACTTTGTAAATATCATTATTTGAATGGATTAATAATTAATTATAATTAATTATTTAATTTTTTATTCAATTAAAATATAATAAATATACACAAATTTTTAATCAAAATAAAGATAAGGGATAAATATATCGTTAATAATCTTAAGCATGCGTGACAACGAGAGAATAAGAGGAATGAGTCAAAAAATGAAGGCCTGAAAGATAGGGGGCAAATATGTTATTAGAAACTTTTGAGTGAAAGTATTTTTATTTTTAACAAAATGATATTCTAATGCGGCTTCTACGCCAAATGAAAAGCCATAAATACTTTCTTCCCCTAACAGAAGTTATGCTTCTGTCACTACTTCAAAGCAAGTTTAGAAAATCCCCAAACAATGCAAAAATTAGTTCTTTTAAAAAAATAAGCTACTATTTTAAAACTTGAGGAATGCCAAACTCTTTTATAGCCCTATCTTTTCTTACTAGGCCGGAAAGAAAAAAAAAAGTTAAAATGAGGTTAATAGCACAATAACAACAAGTTTCTAGCACATTAGAAAGAGTTTACTAGCACACTAGAAAGATATCATTAGTACATTAGAAAGACTACCAACGCGCTAGGGAAGGATAAAACTTGTGAACAAAAAAGGTTGTTAACATAGATTTAAAATATTATAACTATAACATCCTCTTCTAATTAGAATATATCAATAATATATTTTATTTGGTAAAATAAATTGTGTGAAATATATATATATGTTCAAATACCTATTTAATTAAGATACATTATATGCTATATTATGTATTTCATATCACTATTTAAAATAAGTTATATGAGTTGGATATGTAATAATAAGTTTAAATTAAAATTTTACTTAAATTTTGTAACAGTTTTGTGCTTCATATCGTTAATAAATAATATGATGTGCTCAAATATACCTATTTGATTTTTGCAGTAGAATATTACGTGTTATATATTCTATATAATTGCATTTCAAAAATAAGTATGCTTAATTTTAAGATATTTGTGCTAATTATTTTAAATTATGTGATATATAATATGTTTAGTTTAAAGTATAAGTAAATACATTATCAAATGTTAATTATTTAGTAAAATTAGAGTTAAGTTAATATTTTATTAACAATAATAAGCTTGGGGGAAATATTTCACTTGGAGATTTTTAAAATTAATTTTAAGTTTTTGCTGTGAATAATTATTTATAAAAAAATTATTTAGCTTAATTATTTAGTTAGAATGAAACCAAAAGGATTAAAATTTGATTAAAAGAGAACATATGCTTAATTACATGTCACAAGAAGAACTAGTACGTGGAGGATAAGGAAAATTTTACCCTTCCTAACTCGATGAAAGCAAGATGATATCACTATGCAATAAATGAAGGAAATTAGACCCTTACACGTAGCTTGATATTAGGTTGTGTTTGAAACATGGAGGAAAAAATTTAAAAATAGAAATAAAAAATAAGGTAAATAAGTAACATAAAAAATAATACTTGTATTTTTGTTTTAAAAAAATAATAAAAAATGTACTATTAAATGATAATAATATAATAAATATTTCTCACTATTTTTTAAAAAACTCTTGTTCCTATCAAATTTCTCCATTTACTACCAAACACAGCGTTAGTTAGTTTTTGTCATATGCTGTGTAAAGCACCTCAATTTCCTTCCCTCTTTGGCATCAAGAGACTGGAATAGATAAGAGACAGAGAGATGGAAGAGAGAGAACGGAGAAAGAGATAAAAGAGGAAGAAAAAATAAAATAAAAACTGGTTTTAGAAAATTCAAGATAGGAATAACAATATTTTCTCCTAATTATTATTTTCAATATTTTATTATCCATGATTATAATAATATTGTAATAATTTTATTGGTATTATGAATGCCTAAATTAGTATAGGAATCACGCTCATAAAATTAATTTAAATCAAGTACATTACTCATGCTAAGAAAATATCATTGTTACAATTTTGTTTCAATTTAATTATGAATTTATATTATAAGTTCAGACTATGTTTCAACTTAATGATAAATTTATAATATTATTGACTCATGCTCATATAGAATTTATTAATATGTAAATTACTCTATTAATTTATTCATAACATTTATACTATTAAATTCTTAAATATGTCCATAAAATTAGTACTAAAATATTCTAAATTGTTTATGTAGTGAAATACAGCTAAATTTTATTCCGTCTCATGGAATCATAAAATTAAAATATTGAAGATGTACTTAATTTAAAATTAGTTATTTTTGCTTTAAATTTTCCTAAACTATTCTTTTATGTCTTTTTCTTCCTTCTTTTATCTCTTTCTCCTATCTTTCTCCGTTTTTTGAATCAAAGGCAATAAAGTAAATAAAAATTTTGCAAAAAGTAATATGATATAAACTATTTGTTGCAGAGGTAACAAATCAACAAATTCGGAAGCACGCATTCCGTATTTGCTTTGAATGGATTTGGAGTTCTGAATGATTGATTCCGAATTCAGAGTTGCAGCGCTGACAGCTATGGAGCAATGTTTAAATATTTTACGTGGCAAGTTTTGATTGGATAATTTGGATTATAAAAGGCTATAATTAGTTTAAACAAAATTAGGGATAATATGTAAGTAAAAAAAAAATTTACTCTGCTTATATATTGCTATGCACACTGGGAGTTCGCTCCTCGTAATTTCTAAAGCTCAACTCATTCATCTTCTCTCACTCTTTGTAGTCAAAATTGTGTATCTAGATATATTTATTATGGCAATATTAGATATGTTAAATTTTTTATTATATATAATATTTTAATATTTATTATAATTAAGATATGTAGATTTTAAAATATTTAGACAAAAATAATGTCGGTAAAATTATTTAATATCATATGTTACAAAATTTTATTTGTTGTATGGTTGATGTAGATTTTAATTTATTTGAGAAATACATTTGGAAAATAGCATTTTATTAATGAAATAATTTAGTTAATGTTGATTTTGGTGTATTAGTGTAGATATACATTTTGAGGTAGAAATAAATGAAAGAACAAAAAAAAAAAGGAACCAAAATTTGTGGTTGAAATGGGAAAAAAAACAAAATATTGATACTTAAACTATATAATGAAAATGAAGGTAAAAATACTTTCTGGTTAAATTCTGTGAAGGATGTGGAAGGGAAGAAAATAATAAAGGTAAATCTGACAAGTAAAAGAAAAAAAAAGTTGATTGGTAAAGAAAAAAAATTAGAATATGCCAAAAAAATTAATGAAAGTAAAGAAATTGCATAGGTCATGATAGAAAAGGAAGTAATTGTCATTTATAAAATAAAGAGAAAATCTGTAATATATATATGGTTGTGATTAAGAAACAAATTATTAAAAGGTAGAAATGTAAAAAAGAAAAACATGTAGTAGATAATAATTAAAATATCTTTTAGAAATATGTTAGGAAAAAGAAAAAAATGTTGCAGATATAAATTAAAATAAGGTAAATGAGAGAAAAAGTTAAGAAATTGAAAGTAATTAGAAGTAGAATTTATGAATGTGGGAAAAAAAATAAAGTAATGTTTAAAAATTATTGGACATAACAAGAGGTAATTATTTTAAGGTTATTATAATTTTAAAAATAATAAAAATATGTGAAATAATTAAGGAAGGAAAATGGCTAAAATAAGGAAGGATGGAAAAAAGGAAGTGAAAAATAAATAATGACAAAAATATAATTATTGAAGTAATTAAAGTAATAAGTAAAGAGAAAAAGAATAAGTAAGAAAAATATAATGGAAACTAATAATATGAGAAAATAATGAAAAATTTTTGAATTTGGAAAATGGGTAAAAATGCAAAATGATGAAATGACAGAGTTAATTTAATTTTTGTATTTTTATGTATAATTAAAAAAGAAAATTTATATAACAACAGTGAAGTAAGTGAAATAAAGAAATGAATAAAAGTAAAAAAAATATATGTTTATAATCATGGATCATGTTATACAAGTTATATGAATATTATTATGTTGATGAGAAATTAGCTAAGGTAATTGTTATATATGAGGAAACAAGGCAGGTGGATTGTTGAAATTTCAAAAGAACAGTGGACTTATGCATATGATGTGGAGGACCAGCGATACAACCATATGACATCAAATCTAACTAAGTGCATAAATGATGTATTGAAAGAGGTCAGATCAGGAATAGCAAAAGCAACATATTATCGGGTCAATCAATATTTCACAATATTTTAAAAAGTGGATCGGTCATTACGCATTAGTTCACAGTTCAGCAATTCAACCGGTGGTAATTATATATATATATATATAAAAACCTTATATAATAAATAATATCATATAATATTCAAGAGATATAACACTAAAATCCAAACAAACCAAATGTTGAGTGCTGCTGCTGGATATGTGGTACAGTGTTTTATAATTTATTAATTTTCACATTATTGTTTTAAAAATTTTTTTATATTAATATTTAACTTATTATTTTTATTTTGTTAAGCCGACTTAGCGGAGAAGCTTTATAAGATGCACTTACAGGATTTTTTACCTGTGGATTTTCGTGAGATTGTCGGCCGAAACTCTAGCAATATACGACGTGCTCCCGGTGAGTAGCAATTTTTACTATTTTCTCAGCCGACTGACCAAGCACAAGATCTTCTTAGACCTTAGATTCTGACAGGTTGTCCAAGAAAGAGACGTCAAGGTTATCTGTCAACCCAGCAGTTCACTACTAAAGGATATAGTAAGCAACAACAGGGGCTAGTGCAGCAAGACATTCTCGGTATATCTTTGTATATTCCGACCCCAGTTCAACAACATATTAGCATGCCTGGTCTTTTTTATTCAATACCACTTAATCAATTCGATGATATTGGTAGAGCAGATCCTTCTTCATGCAGGCAGCCCTCTTCTTCTTCTTTTAACACCTCGCAGCAGATGTCTCTCTCCTTTGAATCATTCAGGCAACTTTTATTTGATACATCTATGTTTAATGCTATGTACACTGGTTGCTCCTTTGAGTCTAAAGGATCGTCGCAAGAACCGATTCCTCCAACTCAATACCCATCTATAAATTTAAACACGAATCTCACAGTATAAGAGCACTAAAAACCATAATAATAAGGGCAACAACGACAACGATGTGAAAGAAAAAAATATTGTTATGACACGGGAAGTCATTTATTATAAATATGTTTACAATATTTACAATAATATAATTTTTTCTCAAATTTTACGTAATTTGTTTATTTATTTATTGTTGTTCTCATTTTAATTTTCTTTAAAGTTATTGTTGTTGTTTATTTGCTTTACTCCTATATTAAAAATTATTAACTAAATTTCAAATTTGAAAAGAAAATTGAGAAAATATTAAGTTAATTTAATTAAACAAATATTTAATCAAACTAATATTTAATATAAAAAAATTTAATAACACAAATATTTACTAAAAAATAATAAATAAATATTATGCTATTCTATTAACTTTAAATAAATTATACTAACTTATTAATTATATTAATAAAATTTTTGTTTTATTTTTTAATTTATTAAATTTGTATTCCTTGGTATTTGTTTATTACTATTACTATTATTATTATTATTATTATTATTATTATTATTATTATTTTCTATTTCATTTTTTTCTTATATTAACATTTTTTTCTAACATTAGGAAATATTAGATAAATTTTGAAAAATTTATAAATAAATTTAATTAAAATATTATTAAGCTAATTGAAACAAATATTTCATAAAATTTTTAATAATAAAAAATATTACATTATTTTAATAAAGTTATCAAAGATATAAAATAAATGTTGAATTTGGCTGCAAGTATTACGGGTTAACAAGTTTTTATTACTTTTTAACCAACCTTTTTTCGTGTATCTCCTTTTCATATTTTTAATATTTTAATGTTATGTTTTGATAAAAAAAATTCATTTCATGTTCAATTTTTTATAGTTATTATTGCATTTACTATTATTTTAATAACTCAATTTTTTTAAACATATAAATTTTCTCTTCATTTTTTTGTTATCCAATTACAATTTATCTTATTATATTACAAAATATAACAAAAAAAATTATTATTACAAGTTAAATTTAAATTGCATCTAAATTGGTAATTTTAAAAAAAATTACTTGATGGAACTTGGATGTTTTGAATTTCATTGAAGATAATATATATATATATATATATAATTTCAAAAATAAAAAAATAATAATAAAACCAGATTGAATTCGGATGCATCTACCTAATTCGGCCACTATCCCTCCGAATTCAAAGTTTTTATTTCTTTTTGATAAATATTTTTTTTTTGTTTCTTTTCCGTAATTCTGAAATTTTAATATTACTCTTTGGTATTCGCACCTTTCTTTCTCTTTCGTCTCTCACTCTCTTATCTGCTCCATTTTCTTGATGCCAAAGTGACAAGGAAATGGGGGGCTCTATATACTATAGCCAATGGACACAACTATTATCAAGCCATGTGAAAGGTTATGATTTCCTTCGTTTATTGCCCGGGCATATCATCTTGTAATTGGATCCTCTTCTGTCCAAATTAATTTGAATAGTTTAAATATATATTTTTTAATATTAAACAATATATTTTTTAAAATTTATAAATAAAAGATTATTTTTATTTTATATTTTACTTTCTTTAAATTTTTTTAAGTGAAAAAATAAATCTAAACTATCTATATCCTCTTGCACGCCCCTGGAGAAAATAGGCATGGGAGAGGAACCTATTTCTATGATCTTGCTTTTAAAAAAAAGGGTAAAATTTTCCTTCTCTTCCAAGCCAGTCTTGGTTCTTCTTGTGACATGTAATTCAGCATGGGCTTTCTTTTATTAAGTAAATTTTTATAAATAGTTACCTTTTGCAAAAATTCAAAATCTATTAATGTAATTTCAAATAGAAATATAAAATATATAATGTAGCATGCAATGTATACTAATTAAATAAGTATTTGAATATATTTAATACTTCGCACAAATTATCATTTATTTACACAATTTAATTAATTAGATCAAACATATTATTCATATAATCTAAAGGAGAATGTTACAGTAACCATAAAAAGAGAAACTGGAGCACCAATTGGGAGCTAGTTACTTTGTAAATATGCCAATTTTCATGCATAAACAGAAAGAAACAGTTCAAACATATTACATCTAAGATATCATAAGTCATAACCATAACATAATAACAATAAAGGCTACATGAACCTTTGTGTCTTACTTCTTACCAGTGTCTTACTTCATACCACAAGTAATTTTGTTTTGTCGCAGCATTAGGATGAGAAACAACACATGTAACATCAAAAAAAAAAAAGAAACACTCCAACTCCTAAAACCCCATGTCTAGAATTTTTGATCCATTATATTAGCCAGAACCTCCTTGCTTTCTCTGAGCACCTTAATGCTCCTGTTAATCCTGTCTCTCTTCCCAGAAACTGAAGGGGATTCCTCTAGCAACTTTTCAATACCACCCCCACACGGACCCAGCAAATCATTAATAATCTCCTTCTCCAACCTGTTTACGAGGCTGTTGATACTAAACTGAAGATGCAGGGCAGTATTGTCAATGAGCCTCCTCACCGCAATCTTCCAATATGCACTCATTCTCATCTTCAAGTCAAGTGCTTGGTCGATTTCAAGATCCGGGATTTGCTTCAGATGATCAATTTCAACCTTTCCTATACCTTCAAGCATTACCGCGGGTTCATTTTTATCCAACCCTCTCATTAAGGTATCTTTCTGACCCATTAGCGTATTGTATTCGGAATTGTATTCAGGATTACATGTATAATCGGTCAGCTTCTCCATTTCCACAACGCCCATCATATGTTGGATAGAATGCTCCTTCATCTTGGCAATGAGACTCCGCCCCGCTGTGCGAGTAGCCTTCTGAAGAGCGTCATAGTGCTTCCAGTGACTCATCAGAACAGCAAGCACCACATCTTCAAGGTAGCCCCATACCTCATCTAGAAACCCTATTGGGATGCCTGAAATCCCTTTCACTTTACTATGCAAGACCGTGAGAAAAGCAGTGCGAGGCATGAAGTTTGGTAGTCCAATGCATTTGGTTTCCTCAAGCGCCTTTATTTCTTCCATCAAAAGGTTCTCGGTGGGATCACTAACAGGATACCTGTGGATATCAGTTGAGTACTGATTGAGCATATCAACGAGGCGAGCAGTACAATGCATGCGCTTCTCATCTGGGTACTCATCAAATTCTCCTCTGATAAGAATTTTCTTCAGTGTTTCTTTTGCTAACCCAATGTTATGCATCAGAGTACTCATGGCGTCAGCAACTGAAGTCGGGTTCTTGGGCAGACTATCTAGCTCTGATAGAGAAGAAGTGAGCTTGTCATTAATTTTCTTGACAATCTCCGGCAGAGTTTTGGATATGCTGAGTGCTTGAAGTTTAGCCAGCTTTTGTGCCAAAACTGGAACACCCACAATAGATGGGTCTATTTTGGAGAGAAGTGGGTGGGTCTCAAAGAGTTTAGCTTCTTCCGCTCGAGCCTCTTCATAGGACTCATCCCCAATGCGATTTCTCACACATACATACCCAAGACCAATGTTCACATCATTAGCAGTGACCTTCTCCAGCAGGCCTTGTGGAGCCATGTCAGGCTTTGTGACCACAGCCAGAGTCCTCTCCCCTGATTTGTCCACACTCTGTGACATCCTAATGGATTCACAAGTAGGAAAATCAACTGTAGCTGCTAGAACATTCAGAATAATGCTCTCTTGTGGCTTTATGTACTCCATGATGATGTCCCTAATTTGGTCATAGATATTCTCAGGTTGGCCATGAACAGCCACCCGAGTAATACCAGGGAGATCCACCATTGTCAGATCAGGAACACCTTTCTTCTTCACCAATAAAGTTAACCTGGTGTTGCATATGCCTTTTCCATTGCCTGCAATCTCATCTGTGGCATCATTAATGGCGTCAGAGATATGTGCTTCATCTGTAGGTACAGTTTTGCCATTATATTCTAAGACCAGCTCTGGGTTTGGCAGAGGGTGGTTTTGGAGCCTCATGATTAAGGGGACCCTTGTGCAGATACCTTGGCCACGTGGCAAGCTGATTCCGGCAAGAGATTCGAGGACACTGGACTTGCCAGAGGATTGGTCCCCCACAACAACAATGGTGGGAAGATTGACACCTTCTTTGGTGATGTTGAGGCTCCTGAGGTTTTCAATAGCATCAAGAACAGGGCGAATCCACTCATTGTAAGAGACTGCAATGGGTGCGACATTGAGTGGCTCAGGTTGGTGATGATGAATGAGAGAGCTGGAGGTGAACGCACCCATTTCTGGCGAGAAGAGGAAAGGTGATTAGTGAGGGAAGAAAGAAAGCGAGCTCCTGAATTGATTTAAATTGTGGACTGAAACTAGCGGGACAGAAGTAATAGGTATCAATTGAATTGGACTCTTATATATAGGAACTGGGAGCTACTACCACTGGCCCACTGCTGCACCCTCTATGTTAAGGAGTTGATATTCATTGGATGTTTGCGCTAGTCACTTCTCACCACAAAAGGTACGGCTTGTCTTCAGGTCTCTCTCTCCATCGTATTATTTTGAAATAATTTTTAAAAATTTCTAAAAAATAATATTTTATAATCTTACATAAATTTCAAAATACGATTAAATGACTGGAGTTCCGGTTATAAATATTTATTTTATATATTACAATTTAATTGTTTGCAATATTCATAACTTATTAATGATGTAACGCTTCTTTTTCTTTTTAAACAAATTTTCTTTCTTTTGATTTCTTTTTGTAATTTTCTTGTTTTCTCAAGTCGCATACTGCTGGCACAGGGTTCCACCAAGTATTCACTTAAAAGATAATAAAGTATTAATATGATTATTTCTTTGAAAAAAACTAATTAGTGGAAATCAAGCTTTACTCCATAAGGTGAAGAATAAAAATAATATTTGAATAAGAAAATTTTATTAGATATTTTCAAATTACTCATTTAAATTTGAGAGTGCTGCAATGAAGAGTTGAATGGTGCTATTTTCTTTTCTTTTTTTGATAAAAGTATAATTTTAAATTTTGAAGTTTTACTCTATAGTTGTTTTTATTTAAAAATTGATTATGATTAGTATAATCTCAGAATTTTAATCAGGATTCATTTTAGTTCTAAAAGTTTATTTTAATTCAATATAATTCTCAAAGTTCAAAAAGTGTTGAATATTGTCATTTCTTTCCTAATGCCATTAACTCTACTAATACATATTTCCCGTGTGATATCACATGCGGTTTTACAAGCCAAATAAGACGTTTATATAAAAAAATAGCATTAATCCCTGCAAAAATCCAGGAGTTTTAAAAAATGTGGGTCTCATAATAATTTTTTTAAAATGTGGGTTCCACAAAAAAATAAAAAACAAAATCAGTACAGAATAAACAATAATAAACAAAAATGAACAGTTTTAAAAAAGTGACTAAACAATACATAGATGATGTAATGTTATAAATAGTATAATAAATAATGCAAATTATAAACCCGCAATCTTTTATAAATATAAATGACTTAGATCCAATCTAGACGTAAATTATACTATTTTGGCCAATTCCATTAGTTTAGTGCTATTTTTTTTGATAGATTTTTGTATTAATGGTCTTAAAGAAAAAATAATGACAATAAACTTTTATTTTTGGAAACTTTGAGGATTATATAAATTTTTTAAAAATTTTTTGAAGATTATATAGAACCAAAATAAACTTTTGGAACTAGAATGAAGCTTTACTAAAACTTCAAAAACCATATTGAATTAAAATAAACTTTTGAAAGTAAAACAAAACTTGTGTAAAACTTCAGGGACTAAAAAAGTATTTCTACCTTTTTTTTTTTAATAATATGAAAGTATTCTTAAGCATGCTTACACCTCTCATATACATTTGAAAAAATAAATTCTTCTTAGTACTAGCCTCAAGAATTGAACCCAAATAGTCAAGGTAAGAAATACACCTCTTTCACTATTAAAAAAACCCCTTAGGTTCTTAAATTTTTTATTTTTTAGGCATAATATGCATTCTCTTTTAAAAACAAAATTATTTAATTATTATTATTATTATATTATTAATAAAATTACAGTCTTCATTATTTTTACTGCCGTATTCAGAATAAGATTATAGTTTTATATTATATAGAAAGTTTATTTCACAATAAGAATTAAAAAATAGTTTGTAATATGTATCAAATATTAAGGAATTAAATAGTATTTTTAAAATAAAAATATATTTAATATAATATAACCAAAATTTTAGAAGATTCTTAGAGTTTTAAAACAAGAAGCCACTGTTATTATTTGATTCTTTGATGTCCACAATCTGCATGCAGGGAAGAAGGGAGTTGCTGGCAGTGGAAGCAGTATGAGTGTTGAGCTTTTAGTCCTGCCGACTACTGACGGCTGAAGCCTTCTATGCTAAGGAATTGAAATTGGTTGGACGTTTGCATTAGTCTCTAAAGAAGGTAATGGAAATATTGCATTAATATAATTATTTCTTTTTTTAAAAAACAATTTGCCTGAAAAATTAGGCTTTACTCATTGAGAACTTGAAGAAAAAAAGATATTGTTTGAATAATTAAAATTTTTAGATATTTTTATATTAGTCTTTAAATTTGAGAGTGTTGTAAAGGAAAGTTCAATCTTGTTGAGTATTTCTATCCTTAAATTTTTATTTTGTTAAATAAAATATTATATTTTAGCTTTTAAATTAATGCGAAATTATAAAATTGGCATATCAACTTTAAAATATAACAAAATATGTACATAAACTTTAGACAAAAATAAAATTGTTAAATCATGGTTACGTTTGTTAAAAAAAAAAAAAATTGATTCAAATGATATTTTAGTGAGAGAATCCTGATGTATTTGGACACGACTCCTACCCTATTCTTTTTTTTTCCCTAGATATTCAAGGAGTGCATTTTGCACTCAAAGTTATAACTAATAAAAAATTAAATTTTATAAGAGTAAATAATTTTTTAAAATAAAAGACATTAAACATAATTTAATCTTATCTTCGAGTTTATACAGATGTGAGAAATGATATTTTCCACTACCAGTGAAACTCTTTTACTTGACTTACTTCGTCATTATTGATTTATCAATATAAGTTACTTTTGACCATTAAAAATTGCATGCTAAAAATAGTTACGAATATTCTGTAAAATTAATGAACTTGCACAATGCTACCTCCATAATGGAATAATTAATTGCTAGCAATGGTCTTTAAACTTGAGTGTGAAGGAAGACAACAAAGCCAATAAATATATGAAGCCAACAATGACATTTTGACTTTGGGTTCCCACTGGGATGCTTTCTTTCAGGTAACCCAAAATGGAGTTGCTTCGATGAACACGTGTCTCTCTTTTACATTGGGTTATATGGTGCTGATGTGAGAAAGTAGAATAATTAGATAATAACATGAAAATTATAAAGAAATTTCACCTATTTTATATATTATATCTATTAATTTATTGCTCTTAATTTTTGAAAATATTAAATAATCCCCTTAACTATTTAGGGGGCTTTTGAGAAAATAAAAGAAATTGAGAGAGTTAGTTAAAATTTTAAAAAATTAAGGATAATGATTTAATAAACATAATATATAAAATAGACAAGGTTAAAAATATTAATACAATAAAATAATTTTCTGTTATTTGGCACTTTTTTTAATAATTTTCACCTAATTATCTAATTATTCTATTTTTTACGTCAGCACCAGAGGTACATGAAGATCTTTCATGTAAGCTTTTTCTTTTTCCTTTGAGGTTGCATGCAAGAAAACACCTCCCAAGAGTTTGCTTGCAATGTTCTTAAAGTTGGGCGTGGAAAGACCAATAAAGTGGGAAAAAGAATAAATGAAGAAATGCTGACAAGATAAGAAGGGAATCTCTTTTCAACTTTAGGACGTCCTCCAAATTCCATGATCTTTGTGGGTTCTCTGAGAGAGCTGAGTCAGGTGAGGGTGGATTTTCTTACAACAGAGGGCATCTCTTTTCACCTTTGGGCTTCGTACCATGTGCCCCCACCCACACCCCCGGGTTAACCAATAATAAAGAAAAATTATAGTTTAAAATTTTAAATTAAAAATGATAATATTAAAAGATTTTAAATTTTAAAACAACAAATTTAAACTGCATAAAAATATTTTAAAATAATCTTTAACTTAGAATTTTAAATTATAATTTTTCTGATAATTACTTAGGTTTTTTAGCCACTGATTACCTACTCAGATTTGGTTTGGAATTATTGTAATTTGTATTTAATTTTTGTAAAAAATAAAACTTCAATAAAAGTATTATAGAATAGAAATAAGTTATATTTGATAAATCATTTGATAAGTTCTTTTATTATTGCTATTGTATTCAAATCTTTTATTAAAAAAATGTGTTGTCAAATTATTAAAAATGACATGTATGAATTTGAGTTTGCAATTAATATTATTTGAATGGATTAATAATTTTAAATATTCATTATAGTTAATTTTAATTAATTTTTTAATTTTTATTTAATTAAAATATAACAAATAATGGTAAAGATGATATGTCAATATATTGTTGGTAATTTTAAGCATGTGCAACGACAAGAAAATAAGAGGAATGAGCGAAAGAACGAAGCGATAAAAGAAAAGGGCAAACATGTCATTAGAAGCTGCAAGAGTATTTTTGTCTTCAAGAAAATAATTTTCTGTTTCGAAGAAGAAAGCAACAAATTCTTACTTCTTGGCTTTAGCAGGAAATCTGTTTTTGTCACCACTTAAAAGCAACTTTAGAAAATCGCCAAACACTACAAAAAATAGAAATAAGCACTTTTTTTAAAAATATAAGCTGCTTATTTTAAAACTTAAGTAATGCCAAACTCTGATAACCTTATCTTTTGTCACTACACTAGCTTGTTACCCGTAAAGAAGAAAAAAGATTACCAACACATTAGATTGAGGTTACTAACACATTAAAAAGAGGTTATTAGTACATTAAAAAAAAAGTTACTAGAAATCAAAAAGAGGCTAGTAGCACATTAGCAATATGTCATTAACCCATCAAAAGGTGTTACTAGCACGTCGGGGAAGGATATAATTCATGTAAAAAAGGTCACTAGCATAGAGTAAGTCATTACTTGCACTTAAATATTATATTATCAACACCTAATGAACTTGTTATTAGCACTTTAATGATGTTGCCTTCACATTATAACAAATGGAAGAAGAATTTGTCTAAATTTTTTAGAGACTAAATTACAAAAAGAAAAACATGCTGAAGAGTTAAATGTCATTTTAAAAAATTTGTAGGGCCAAGTTGTAGTTTTGTAAAAATTGACAAACAGAGCTTGTAACATGTGGAATGCATAATTTTTAGCCATTTTTGTCATTTTTTCATTGTTTTTCCTCTTTCTACTTTTTCCCTCACCTCTCCTACATACTTTCGAGGTAAGTTTTTTTTACCCCCTTGCACTTTTACATGATTCTTGCAAGATTTACATGATTTGTTAACTCCTTAGTAATGTGAAGAATTCACTCTATGTCTTCACTCATCACTTAGATATCCAACCATAATTAGGGCTTGATTTAATGTCTATAGAGTATGGATTTCAATTTTATTGTTTCAGATTGTAAGCTAAGAACTCCATTTCATTTTCCCTTATTTCTAACTCTAAGATATAAATTGATCTCATGACCCAACTGTTATAAGGTGAAATTGGTGACTTATAAATTGTCGTGGAACCTTATAAATTATAGATAGTAAGTTAGAGGCAACTTTTGAGATAGTTTGAGAAAACCTTAAATAGAGTTTTTAGATATCTTATGAGAAAAAACTAATGAGAGAAAGGGTGTAAAAACTAAAAGATTGAACCTGTGAGATTATCATGTATTTAAAGTTTTTAAGAAGCTTGAGAAAAACCTAAAGGAATGGAAAAATATGTGGAGAAAAGAAAAGCAAAAAAAGCCCATCGTTGAGCCCGATTAGGTTACTTTGAAAATGTTGTAATAGTAAGAGTGTTGAGCTTGTGTTTGTGAAATTACTTGTATCTTTGGTAATTATTTACGTTTAATAAAATTTTTATTGTGTGTTAAATTTGATCAATTCCTTTGTATTTAACTCCTACAAAATAAATATGACCAAATTAATTGTTAATTTATGCAATTATAAATAAAAACTTGGTCATTTAAAATACTTCAAATTTGAAAAATTTGTTATATACACTAATAACAAAAACTCGTATGAAACCAATAATTTTTTCTCCCAAATTAAATTCCTAAAGTATGCAAAATATCTTGAAATAATGATATTTAATGCTCACCTTCTTCTTGTCCTAGCTCACATGAGGAAAAATTTTGTAAATCATTCTCACATTAAGCTCCATAATACATTCTTACTAGATTAAGCCCTTTTTTTCTCTTTAGCTATTAACTCTAACTCCAACAAAGTTATATTTTAATTGAAAAATATATTATTCTTAAGGCATTTTGGTTATTGAATGTAAGACATTTTGATCTAAATTAGGATGAATTGGTTGTACATTTTCTTTTTTCTCTACTCTATTCGTTTTATAATTGAAGTATTTTTTTAAAGGGTAGAATTTTGTTTTTTAGAAATTTGATGCAATTTAAAAGGAATTAGAATTTTTTTAAAAAAAAATAATTTCTAAATTCAATTAAACTCCTTTCTCGAACTACTTTTAGACTAGCAATACAAATGTTTTTCATAATAAACATATCATAAACCATAAGTAAATTTCTGAGTTATATTATGGAATATTGATATGATTTAGTAAGATAATGTTTGGAATAAAGGAAACATTGTATGGCTTATTAAATATATATACGTATGTATGAATGTTTACAAGGCATACTTTGTTTTACAATTATTTACACATATGTACTTATAATATGTTGTCTTCTTGAAATTTTTAGTAATTAGGTTTAATTGTATCCACTCACTGAGCTTATAAGAATGCAATATAATTGCTAAAATTAACAAATTATAATAGAATTAATTGAGAATAAGACTCTAAATTTATTCTAAATTCTAGTACATTGAAAATAGTTCTAATCAATTGAAAGATATTAGATCTCTAATTCAATATAATAATAAAAAAATAACAACAAAGAATTCAAAAAGTAATAAAAAAAAAGAGTACAAAAAAAAAAAAAATCCTAGTGGATACATCACAATTTCCACACACTTTTCCCTTATCTCTTTTTTGATCAAATAGCCTTCTTTCCCGCTTCCTTAATTCGATTACTCCTTCTCACTGTAGCTACTATGTGTCCCTCGGTCCCATTGCTTTCCTTGAATCCAGCATCATTTGCCACGCGTCCTTCTAAGTTAGCTAGCTCCTATAGCTCATTTGGCATTAAAGTTTCACCCCTTTCATCTCATTCTTATTTCTTAGCTTCTAAACATCCTAGCCAACTTACTTTAGACTATTAGGTTCCGTTTGTTAGAAGGTTATGCAAATATTTTTTTTAAATTGATTGTGTAATGTTTATTATATCTTTTTACCTTTTTCTTTATCCATTACATCATCATTTTAATTATCAAATTATTTTTTTTAAAAAATAAAAATAAAAAAATTTATTTTTATCTTACTTACTCCCATCTATCAACTTTTTTCATTCCTTTTCTCATTCTCTCCTTCAACCAACCAGATGCTTAAACTTGCCACTTTATCAACGAGGCAAGCAACTCTTATGGAAGCAAGTTTAACGGTGAATGGATAAAGTTTGCATTCACATAAAGATCTTTTTTTTTGGTTGGTTTCTACATTGAAGTAATTGTGTTATTAATGTCCGTTGGAGGAGTTGAGCTCAATGTTTTGCACATAGAGATAAGAGCTCTCATGACTAGTTGTTTAACATATTTGTAAATGTGAAATTTGTTTACTTTATGGAAAAAACTATGTCAATTTTTAAAAAATGGTCACAAATGTTGTTTTAAAAAATTGTGGGTTGTGTTTATGTGCTTATTAGTCAGAGGCTTATGAGATTAAAGTACTATTTTTTTTTTCTCATGCCGATCATCTGTCATGTTAACACCATGACACAAACAGGCTACCACTTTCCCCTCATTTTGCGAAGTTCTCTAAAGCATGACCACACATTGAAGAAAGTGTGGGAGATCAAGCACATTTGGTCGGATTTTCATACCATTAAATTTATATCATTTATATACTTTTTCCCAAATGTAATAATTTGTTATAAAAAAAGAAATTGCTTACGTCGTTCATTATTTAATGTCAAATCGTAATAAAGCAATAGGTATAATAATGTATGTAGAAATAGTAGCGTGAAAATTCCATCTTTGCACATGTAAGAGTTTGGGATAATTAACATGTTGACTTGTCTAATTAGATGGTGCCAGTTGTTCACACGCTTGAACATATCAGCATTTTCCAACCCATGATGAACAGTAATATACAATAAGAACCTAATTTTAATTTCTTTTTAAAATTATAAAACTTGTTTAAAAATTAACTAATAAAACCATATAAGGCTAAATGAATATTAAATCTTAACATTTTTAGGATGAATTGTATAAGAATTTCCTCTTATGAAACTTTATTCTATAATTGATTTTAAGATATATTATTGATTATTGACGAGGGCACGTATATATATATATATATATAAGCAATAAAACAAATCGACAAGCATCCCTTAGAAATCATCTCAGATATTGAACTCTCAGTCTTCCCTTTCACACAAATGCGAATACTATTAAGAAAGAAAGTGAATACATCTTTGTCAAAAAATTTAAATAAAGCGACAGGTTTGTCTCACCTTTAAAAGAATTTCTTAAAGGTTAAGTTGAAATAATTTTGTTTACTTGAAAAATAGTTATTTAAAATTATAATATATACTTTATACTTTTAATATATATATATATATATATATTATACTTTATATATTTTAAAAGTATATATATATACTTTATAATTTTAATGAATAAATAAATTATATATTAGATACTTTATAAATTACTTACATCGTGAGCTTGGCACACAAGTGTTTTATATTAAAAAAATGACAAAAAAATTATGTATTTATAAACTTTCTAAAAAACTATTATTGTTCATCAGTTTTGGAATAGTAATGACTTTATCTGTCTCAGGCTCTATATCTATTTTTTTAAATTTTAAATTTTTTATTATATTGGGACCCATGCTAATATTACGGGCCTCTTCTAGTTATATGAAAATATATATATTTAATTTTTTTAACACAAATTTATGTAAATATAGTAAAAGTTATTCTTCCCCCTAATTCAACACTGGATTCAATTTTGGGCTAGAGTCTACTTTTTGTCCATGACATTTCAATTTGTCCCTTATTATTCTTTTTTTCAATTTTATCCTTTATTTTCACTAAGTAATGCAATATTTTCCTCTCGCCAAACAATTGTTTGCAATATTAATGGAAGAGTCCTACTTGTAGCTTACATGGACAAAGCCAAGCTAATGGTGGCCTAATCACTGCTAAGGTGGATTAGAAGATCAAAAGGTGAATTTTGATTGAAGAAAATTTTAGATACTTTTAAAATATCATATTGTTTATGTTTTTTTTTAATAAAAAGTAAAAATAAAATAAAATGACACCCATTTATTAATAAAATAATATCAGATTATATAATAAGATCTTACATTTAATTACTCACTATTTTATTAATAGATAAATAGAATATTATACAAGACATATACTTTATTACCCATTATAGGCAAATGGTATTTAGGTGCTATTCAAATTTAAATTATTTATATTTTATTTTTTTTAAAAGAAGTAAATGAAAATAGTATTTCAACGGCAAACTTTAAAAACAAATGATATTTGAAATTAAAAAAAAATAAAAAAAAATAAAATTTAAACCATTTAGATTTGAGTTAAAAAAAATCAAACACCCCATTATGACATTACTATTACATAAATAGAGTGGTGTATGGAATCTATTATATGATTTGGTTTGATTTTATTAATTAAAGTATAAGTGGCATGGTATCAAATATATGTAAAAATTTCCTTGTTGATTATTGCACAAAATCAGTTTAACCCCAAATATCGCAGGGTGGGAGGCAGGCTTCTGCAATTGACTTCAATTAAACGAGCGGAGCACTGAAAAATAGCATGATTTGGGTGTGTGAGACAAAAACTCACAGTAAGTTGTTAAAGGTGGGATTAGACATAGATGTTTATATTGGCAATGGTCTTATAACGTATAGGAAGCTTGAACTGGGTGATTTAGAGTTGAGGGTTTTCGAGGAAATGCATGTGAGAGAATTGGTTTCTTGGAACTACATGACTGGTGCATATTCCTTGGTTACAGAACATTGGAACTCATTGAAGGCCCATATCAAGATTGAGTGGTTCAAGGATGGCCCCGCCAACATCTGTTCTAATTGCTTGGATAGAAATATTGAAGCTGGACTGAGCAATACGGTCGCCATTTAGGTGGTACTTTGACATATGCACAGCTTCTGGATCAAGTTTGCCAGGCTGCAAACTACTCGAAGGATATTGGTATAAAGCAAGAAGATGCTGCACGTAATTATTTGCCCATGCTAACGGGAATCCACATCGCAGTGCTTGCATGGGCCCCCATCACAAATGCTAATATGGACCTTTTCCCACAAGATTGGGCGGGATGACTTTGTTTGTATGCTTCCACATAGCCAGCACAAGGAGCTAGCCTTTTGGATTCCAGGAGCACAATCATGGCAAAAACATAAACTGACAGAAATACTGTTTCATGAAATAAAAATGCTAGAGATGCCGCAGTTCAATGAAGTGATAATATTAGAGACGCATGAAGGCAATCGCACTTTAAGATATCTTGTGGAGTTTTGTGGCTTGAGTTTATCGTTGCAACATGCTATCTAATCGAGATTGAAAGGGCAGATCATCTTTTGGGATCTAAACTTGGATATACAATTCATGATATAACTTGGCTTTTCTTTCTTGTCATCAACTTCAACCTTGAGAATAAGGTTGATTTACACTATTAAGTCAAAGACCTATTAAGGAATATATCCCTAAAGAAGCACCCTATCAACAAGACCCAAGAAGGCAGCGTTCTCCTCTGAATCCCTAGCTCTTCCTATATATATATATATATATATATATATATATATATATAATTGTTTAGAAATATTGAATAGACTTTCCCTTTTCTGTCTTTGATTAACCCATTTCTTTCTAATATGGGACTTCAAAACCACACAATATTGCAAATTTCATGACACTCAGTTGCTGTGAGTACTTGCCAGATTAAAAGATTGTTCATTGTGAATAACAAGCAATTGATGGTATAACATTTGTGAACTGAGGAATCATTTTTTGTTTAAAAAAAAGATAAAGGGTTACAATCAACTTGTAGTCCGTTGATGGTTGAAAATTTTGTGTTTGATATATTTTTTTGTATAATACACCATGGATTTATGAAAAAAGAATACGCAATGAAACATGCCCAGACTCATTTTCATATTAATAATATGATTTAGGCACTCTAAACTATAAAATACTTAGGACACCGTAATGCTCAAGTGGTACTTGAGAGCTACCTCTTTTTGTTGAATTTCTAGTTGTTAGGGATTGTTAAAGTCGAAAGTAAGTTTGAATTCAACGGAAGAATCTTTATAATATTAAAGGCTTGAACCTAAGGAAAAAAACATTTGTTGGAAAGGACAATCTTAATATTCTAAATAAAATTAATTCCAACAATAGGCGTGCGCACGTGTGTGCTGTTAACTAAATATTCTTGTACATAATCCAACTAAAGTTTATGTACATTTACATTCTATGGGGAAAACTACCGTTTCATGACGATCCTTTGGTTTAGGCTTTTTCACTAGACATTTGCTTGTCATTATCTTCTAATTTTTTTAAGGAGTTTTTTGTATAATAAATAATATTATTTCGGTTAAAAGATCAACCTTTTTAACCAAATCTTACTCTCAGTTCGTAAATAACTATTAACAAAAATTTTGAAAGTAATTAAGGTGATATTGAACATGTTTGCAAATCGATTTACAAATTATCGTTGACATAATCTACTTATTTTTTAGAAGATAAAAATTTGTCTGAAATGAGTTCTTTTTCAGGCAGAAACAGATTACTATTTTATTTAACAAGATTTGTTGAGTCAGGAATCATGCTTTATTCAACAATTTGTACAGATGAATGTGAGGTAAAAATAAATCACAATACCAAGAGGACAGCAAAAATCTTCTTATACTCCTCTATAAATCTTTGCAGGAAGAGAGCTACATACAGAGAAAATAAAAGAAAAAGAAATGTTCCTAATCTTTATGCTCCTATGAATTGCAATTGAATTGGTTAGAATGGTTATGCTTTACAGGGTCAAAACTTCAACGCTGACTCAATAGAGCCGAATCATCCAATGCGCTACCTGCTAAGGAAACCATCAGGGTGTTTCACTTGCCTTTAATGGTAAAATCTCACTCTTGCTGACTAATGATCCAAAGAACAACCTGTGGAAGGATTGCCAGATTCTAAGCTGAAGGTATGGACCGACACTGTAGATTGGGTCTGGCTTCCATTCAAACTCTGCCTTGACCGTTGACCAAGATCTCTTAAGGCTTTAAACCTCAAATCTTCATTGTAAGCACTTGGTTCTGGGATTACATCTGGAATATCCATTTGTCCTTCAAGCATATTTACAACCTCAGACATTGTGGGCCTAACTGATGGAGATGCATTTGTGCAAAGAAGAGCTATTTTGATCACTATTTCTGCTTCCCTTTCATTAACCTTTGATCCCATCCTTTCATCAACCAACTCCATCAACTTTCCACTTTGTTGCAATTGACAGGCCTGCAGTTTGAAATATTGTTATCTTCTATAAGCAATTAAATTTATCAAAGTAATTTTCAATTTGAATAAGAATGATGGATATATGCTTGACAAACACAGCTAAAGCCTTTTAACAGTCAATGATCGATTCAATTTGAAACTTGAGTTGTGAAGCGAATACAAATGAATAGTTATTATAATATGCTCTCTCTGATGAGAGGCAGCAAAAGTTGAATTTAAGCCACTTGGTGACAAAGGTTGTCAAAAATCATTTTGACTACAAAACTTGTTAAGTAAAGACAAATGAACAGTTACTATAATTTATAACAGTAATATACCCAATCCAGAAGACAAACAGCACCATCACTAGGCATATAATTGTTATTGCTCTTGCCAGTAACAATTTCTAAGGCCACAACTCCAAAACTGTAAACATCTGCCTTGTATGTTAGATGGCCCCATAATGCATATTCTGGTGCTATATATCCTCTGCAAGGAGAGAAAAAGACAACGAAAACTAGTAAATTACATAAGCACCAATTATCAAAATTGGAGTTGTATGATTAGAGCATAGACAAGTTACATAGTTCCAGCAACTCGGGTGCTGATGTGTGTCTTCTCTTCTTCATTGAGCTTGGCCAAACCGAAGTCTGATATTTTAGGATTTAAATTGCCATCAAGTAACACATTAGTAGACTTGATATCTCTGTGCACAATCTTGAGTCTTGACTCTTCATGGAGAAATGCTAGGCCTTTCGCGATGCCAATGCAGATCCCAAGCCTTGTAGGCCAATCCAGTTTAAGCTGATTGTTTTCAGTGCCTATAAAATATCATTAGATGATACAGCTCATTTAAACCAAATAATATTTAAACTTCATTCTCTCCCTTCTAATATTCAAGGGATGGAGGTACAGTATAGTATCAACAGGGTGTGACGATTTTAGTTTAAAGGAATTATAGGGTATCTATTATTAATAAATTTCTCATCATGATCACTCCAGAGTGAGATATACTTATAAATTTATGGCCAAGCGATGACTCACCAAATAAAGCACGGGCAAGGTTATTGTTTTCCATGTACTCATATACCAATAGTAGTTGATTCCCTTCAATGCAAGATCCATAAAGTTTCACAAGGTTAGGATGTTGCAAACAAGATATTATGCCTATTTCATTTAGAAATTCACGATTTCCCTGCCGTGACATTGATGATAGTTGCTTGACTGCTATAACAGTACCATCAGGTAATTGACCCTGCATTCTTTAGTCATCAAATCAAAATCCCTAGACATAAATGGGATTTTCATTCAGATGGAAAATGATAATCTGAAAGTAAGCTAGAATACCTTGTATACAGGACCAAAACCGCCTTCCCCAATTTTGTTAGCATAAGAGAAGTCATTAGTGGCGGCCCTGATCTTTTTGAAGCTGAAGGTTCCAGTCTGAATATCTAGTTCCATGGAATCCAAGAGAGAAAAAAAATTGTGTTTCAACAAATTGTTTAACGTTTGAACTACTAGCTTGAGTGAAGGAAAAAGTAATAATCAACTCTGAACTTCAAAAAAAATACTGATTGAATATTGGAGTAATGCAGAAAAAAAAAGGGCAACTATTGAATGAGCAAACATAAGTAAAGCAGGAAACAGTTTAAGTCCAGAAACTTGAAACAACAAAGCACTCCAATGAAAAAGAGAACATTGAATAAAAAGGCAAAGCCAGCAAAAAACCAATCAGATGGCATTCCAAAAGTACTTTTCCCCCCTATTTTTCTGAACTATGGTTCCTTCTTTAGTGCATGCATGATGTCACATTAAAAGGTGGAAGATTTCACAAAATTAATTCAGAATATGAGCCTACGGTACTAAATTGCTCTCATTCAGTCACAACAGGTCTTCATGATATTAGTAATGTCGTTCTTCCTTTCCCTCCCCCCCTGTATCATTCCAGAGCTAATACATGTGTGGATAACGTTTTAAATGAGTTCATTTAGATGAAAATAATTCCCTAGTAATTAAACTTAAAATAATCATCCATATAAAGCACAGGTAGTTAGGTTGTTCAAACTTTTTGTTTCTCTTTCACTGACAGAAACTTCACAAAATACAGCCTTGTAAATGGTAAATGGGAGATTGGCTTCACCTTCTTTCTTTTGGAGTTTTCCTCTGAAACAGCCTTTCCACCAAATGATCCCTGCCATAAAAAGCACTAAGCATAGAGCAGCAGCTCCAATTGCAATGATCTTATTAACTGCACCCTTCTTTCCACCATTTCTGCAAGGACTGGAATCTGACCAAAAGACAGAAAGACATCATAATGATTGAGAAATTATATGAAGTTTATTAATAAACAAGGTTGTTCAGCTTACATGATCTAGTAATATAATATATGATCAATGCAACATTTTTATTACAGTTAAGATCAAAACTTTATTTAAGGAGAGGCAAGGTGCATCAACCCATGTAGAAAGATAGAAATGAAAAAATTGTAAGTGAATAACTAATATTATGCTACTGATAACATGGAGGAAGAAAACTATGAGCAAAATTGAGAGAATAATCCAAAAATCACTTTATTCAGCGTATTCGAATAAATATATAGGACCCTAGTAAGGTCTGGAATTTAGGAAGAAATGGGGATAAAAATCTATTAACTCTCTAGAAGAAAGAATCTGACTTCAAGAAAGTATAATAGCCAAAAGGGAGAATCTCCAATATCGATATACTTAATGAATTGCTGATGATGCGTTACAATCTGCACATGGGCTATTTATAGGCTAAGTAGATCACCTTACTCCTTAATATTTAGCATAACTACTTCAAAAAAATAGGAACAGAAAAACTGAATCACTCATTTAAATTTAAAACAGCAATAGATTACCTAACTCCCTAAAAATAGGAACAAATGCAGAAGATAACATATACATAAAATAATTAAGTGCTGAAAATTAAATACAAATTAAACACGCGCTTCCTTCTGTGATAAGTCAGCAATGGTCTATCACTATGTCCCCCTTGGAAAGACACCTTGTCCTCAAGGTGAAAGTGAGGAAATTGTGCAACAATAAGTTCATAGTCTTCCCAAGTGGATTCTTCAAGTGGTCTACCCTTCCAAGCAACGAGCAACTCTAGAACTTGTCCCCTTGTCCAACGATGTTGAAGGACTCGTTCTGGTTCCACTAAGAGCTCCAAGTCATCGGAAATTGGGAGGGAAGTTGGAGAAGATGGGGGTGCTGTCCCATGTGTTGGTCGTAGCAAGGAAACATGGAAGATGGGATGGATTTTGGCCTCCAAAGGTAGCTCCAACTCATAAGCCACAGCTCCTATCTTTTTTAAGACCTTGGAGGGTCAAAAAAATCTAGGAGAAAGCTTCTTAAAACGCTGCTTGGAGAGTGTTCTCTGTCTAAAGGGATGAATGCGCAGCCACACATAATCACCAATATTAAAAGTTAGTTCCCTTCGATGCTTATGTTGATGAGCCTTCATACGGGATTGAAACTTAAAGAGGTTCTTTTTCAACAATTTCAACATAGCATCTCGAAGAAGCAATTGGTCTTCTAAGTCAGCATTAGTAGTTTCACCCTTCACAAAAGGACGTAGAGGAGGAGGATCCCTACCATAGACCACGTTGAAGGGAGTGGTGTTAGTGGAGGTGTGAAAACCAGTATTGTACGGATATATTGCCCGACATAGGAAGGAGCTCCACTTCTTAGGTTGTTCATGAGCAAAACATCATAGATAAGCTTCCAAACATCGATTAACAACTTACGTCTGGCCATCTGTTTAAGGATGATAGGAGGTGCTCATCTTCAATTTAGTTTGGCTGAGGTGAAACAATTCTTGCCAAAAAGAGTTTAAGAAAATAGAATCCTAATCAGAGACAATAGAGCATGGCACACCATGCAAGTGAACAATCTCTTTACAAAAAACTCCAACTACTATTTTTGCTATGAACGGGTGAGAGAGAGGCATGAAATAACCATCTTTGCTCAAACGATCAACAACTGCCAAGATTTTGTCAATGCCATGAGATTTGAATAACCCAACCACGAAATCCATTGAAATGTCTTCCCAAATCCGTTCAGGAATAGGCAAAGGCTGAAGCAACCCTGTAGGAGCTAGAGTCTCATATTTGTTCCTTTGACAAGTGTGGCATTGTTGAACATGTAGCTTGACATCTTGCTTCATGTGAGGCGAATAAAAGTGGTCTGCTAACCTCTTCAAGGTCTTTAGGTATCCTCCATGTCCACCATTTGGAGTCTCATGTGCTTCAGCCAAAAGAGTAGCTCGTAAGTTGGAAATTGAAGGAATGACCAACTTCTCCTTATAAAAGAGTTTATTGGCTAACTACTGAAAATTTGTGTGTGAAGATGAATCTTTCTGTAGATCAGTGATGAGACTCTTAGTATAATTATCCTGGAGATAAGCATCTTGCAAATCAAAAAAATCCAGTGGCACAGGCATAATTAAATTAAAGAAATCAGCTTGTCGTGGTTTGCGAGAGAGTGCATCAGCAGCTGCATTTTCTTGTCCAACCTTGTATAAAATGGTCAAGTCAAAAGGAAGTAACTTCAAGATAAGTCGTTGTTGAGAATTTGTTGATATTCGCTACTCCAGTAAGTGCTTAATACTACTGTGATTAGTTTTAACATAAAAATGTTGGCCAATAAGATAATGTTTCCACTTCTGGACAGCAAGTATAAGAGCTAATAATTCTAGGTCATAAGCTGATTTATAGCGATTAGACTAAGAAAATTCCTTACTAAAGTATGCAATCAAATGTTCTTGCTGCATTAGAACGGCCCCAACTCCTTCCATGGATGTATCACTTTCCATTATAAAAGATTGAGAAAAATCAGGGAATTTCAACACTGATATAGTAGTTAATACCTCTTTAAGCTTTTGGAAGGTAGCTTCAGCTCTTGTATTCCAATAGAAAGCATCCTTCTTTGTTAAATTTGTTAGAGGCTTGGCAATTATCCCATAATTCTGCACAAATCTTCTATAGTAACCTGTGAGTCCAAGAAAATCTCGCAACTCCTTAATAGTGTTAGGAGATGGCCAAGGTTGTTAAATTCGTGAGTTTAAGTAAACTCATAAAAGGGAGATAAATTTCTAATGTAGACTCATATCGTAAACCCGTAAGAATTTACATTTGTTATTAATTACATATAAAATACAATATATAAAAAGAAATTTATTTAAATATAATTCAAATTATACTAATTTTTTTAAAAAAATTATTTATATTCTATAATTCATATTTTTCAATATAAAAATTTCAATCAAATTCATATATAAATATTATTTTTATGTCATTCTTTATTAGATTTAAAATTTTTTATCTTTTTTAAACTTAATTTAACTTAATTATATCGTAACTCATCAAACTTGACTAAAAAAATACTGAATTAATCGAGTTTATCTGAGTTAAAGAAGAATTAAACTGACTTTGTACTAAGTCCAAGTTGACAAGTAAGTTGACACGATTTTTTTAAATAGAAACTTAAACTCGTTAAAATTGAAAAGTCAACTTGTGAGTTTAACAATAATGGAGATTACCACTGTTTAATGGCTTCAATTTTTTCAAGATCCACACCTACTCCTGCAGGAGATACAATATATCCCAAAAAAGTTACTTGTTGGGCGTAAAATGTGCACTTCTTAGCATGAGCATAAAATGCATAAGTGCATAATAAATTGAATACCAACTTCATGTGAAATTTATGAAGATGAAAAGAGGGATTGTAGATTAAAATATCATCAAAGAATACTAAGACAAAACGTCTTAAATGAGGTCTAAAGAGGTCATTCATTAGTGAGACCGAAAGGCATTACGATAAATTTGTAGTGGCTTGAATGCGTGCAGAAGGGTATCTTGTGAATGTCTTCGGGTTGAACATGAATCTGGTTGTATCCTGAACGAAAATCAATTTTTGAGAAGTAAGCAGCACCATTGAGTACATCAAGTAATTCATCCACATTTGGAATAAGATATTTATCCAGAATAGTAATATGATTAAGTTTTTGATAATCAATGCATTCTTCATAAACCATCTTTCTTCTTAACTAGCAACACAGGACTCACAAACGGACTAGAACTAGGTCAAATAAATCCTTTAGATAATAAGTTAGCAACCTATCTCTTAATTTCATCCTTTTGAAAATAAGGATATCTATATGGCTGAATATTAGGAGGTTGAGAATTGGGATGAAGAACAATAGCATGCAAATGTGAACGAAAAGGAGGCAGTGAGGTTGGTTCAGCAAAAATATCTGAGTAATCTTAAAGAAGCCCGTCTATACCAGTCAACCTCTTACTTAAGCTACCATGTGACTCTTTTTGCTTAGTCAGCACCTTAAGATCAACTGTCGGATTTGAATCTCGAGGTACACCCTACAACTTATACCTTCGTCCATTAACCCAAAAAATCATAAACATTTGCTGCCAATTTGCTTGCACCGTGTTCAGTGAAGCTAACCACTGAATGCCTAAAGTTATATCTACTCTTGCAAGAACAAACGGGTAGAAGTCTCCCACAATTTTTAACTCTTGAACTTGCACTTGTAACTGTCTATAAACTCTGTTACAACGAAGCAAAGACCTATCCCCAATCTAGACTCCAAATGGCATAATTGATTAAGTGGGCAAATTCAATTCAGAGACAAATGATTCAACCACAAAATTATGGGTAGAGCCACTGTCCACAAAGATGATCACCTTCCTCTGATTTAGCATCCCTTGAAGCTTCATAGTAGTGGTCGAAGACTTACCAAAGATGGTGTGACATGAAATTTCTGCTAGCATCTTAGGTTCTTCGTCCTCTTCCAAGCTAGCTTCGAGTTCGCTCTTTGATTTTGTTTCTTCTGTGATCACCATCAGCTTAAAGGTCCCTGTTTTGCAACAATGACCAAGCTAGAACTTCTCGTAGCACTTGTAATAGAGGCCCTTATCTCGACATTTTTATTTTTCTTCATCCCAAAGTTTTGCGGCCGAGACTTGCACAGGAGAAGACACATGCGAAGTTGCGTATGAAGACGTGTTGCCTAGCTGCAGCGTTCTCGATTTTGTAGGTCGTGCATCAAGTGCAAGCCAAGTTGGGTTGGTGATGGGTCGGGTCATACTCGTGTGACCCAGTTTGGATCCCTTTGAAATTTGAGCCTTGGCCTCATATTCAATAGCCAAGCTCATGGCCTTATAAATGGATATAGGTTTTTGAATCCTCACATCAGCTTTTAATTCTTCTTTGAGGTCGTTCAAGAAAATGCCCAAGAGTCAATACTCTGGCCAATTTTTTACCCTTGCAGACTTCTTAGCAAATTCTTGATAATACTATTGCACAATTCCTATCTGCTTCATGCCACATAAATACTCATCTAGGTTCTGAAATTCTGCAGGTCCATAATGTTCTTGCAACACCTTTGTCAGCTCCTCCCAATAAGGCAAGGTTCTCTCAGTGTTAATCCAAGCAAAGAGGTTAAGAGCATCTCCTTCAAAATACATGGCGGCAATATCAACCTTCATCTCATCAGGGGTTTGGTAGTACCGAAAATATTTCTCAACCTCAAGATCCATCCTCTCGGGTCACCACCTTCAAATTTGGGAAACTCAATTTTTGTAAAGGGGCATTTGGAGGGAATTTTCAACCACCATAGAGTTTCAAAATCATCTTCATCATCGGAGCTCCGCACGTGTACTTTGCCCCTATCACGGCTTGATTCAACTTGAGGAATCTTGCCAGAAGAAGCCTTAAGAACAGTAAATTCAGAGTTGAGGTTACTCAATTGGGCAACCATGTCAGAGAGCTGTTGGACGACAACTTTTGGCAAAGTTGTATTCGGGTTTGAGGAATCAGGAGGCACATTAGAGCGAGTGGACACCATTTCTAACTTGCTTTGATACCAAATTAGTAAGGTCTGGAATTTAGGAAGAAATGGGGATAAAAATCTATTAACTCTCTAGAAGAAAGAATCTGACTTCAAGAAAGTATAATAGCCAAAATGGAGAATCTACAATATTGATATACTTAATGAATTGCTGATGATGTGTTACAATTTGCACATGGGCTATTTATAAACTAAGTAGATCACCTGACTCCTTAATATTTAGCGTAACTACTTCTAAAAAATAGGAATAGCAAAACTGAATAACTTATTTAAATTTAAAACAGCAATAGACTACCTAACTCCCTGAAAATAAGAACAAATGCAAAAGATAACATATACATAGAATAATTAAGTGCTAAAAATTAAATACAAATTAAACACGCGCTTCCTTCCTTCTGTGATAAGTCAGCAATGGTCTATCAAACCCATAGAAGCTGATTAAGTCCAAGAACTAAGGAGAAAATTAAGGGAAAATTAAATTACAATAATTATATGATATCTTATCCCTAATAATCAAGAAAGAAAAATAATAAAGCAGATAATATCCTAATTAATTAGATAAAATTAAATTAGGATCTAATTCTGTAACACTTCCCCTCAAGTTGGGGAGTAAATGTTCAGCCTTCCCAGCTTGTGGCTTAGTCCTTCAAAATGAGCTCCTGGAAGTGCCTTTGTAAGCAAGTCAGCAACTTGATTATTAGTGTGCACATAGGGTGATTCAAGTAAGCCCAAATCTATCTTCTCCTTAATGAAATGCCTGTTTATCTCCACGTGTTTAGTCCGATCATGATGGATGGGGTTCTTTGCAATCCCTATGATAACTTTATTATCACACTAAGTCTTTATTGGTTGTGAAATATGAATATTTAACTCTGCCATTACTCTCTTAATCCACATTCTTTTGCAAATTTCATGTGCTAGCACCCTATATTCAACCTCAACATTGCTTCTAGCTACCACTTATTGCTTTTTACTCCTCCGAGTGACCAAGTTGCCCCATAAAAATGTACAGTACCCTATTGTAGACCTTTTGTCAGTCACATAGCCTGCCCAGTTTACATTAGTGAATATCTCAATATTTCTTGCTTCCCTTTTCTTGAAAAATAGGCCTGTTCCTGGGGTCATTTTCAGGTATCTAAGGATTTGGTACATCACATTCATGTGCTCTTCTCGAGGTTTGCTCATAAATTGATTAACAACACTCACTGGAAAACCAACATTAGGATGTAAGAGAGATATATCAGTTTTCCAACAAGTTTTTAATACCTCATCTTATCAACTGGAGCTCCTTCTTCCTTTAAACTTGCCTTGTAGTTTGCCTCCATTGGAGTGTCAGCCGATTAGACTCCAAGCATGCCAGTTTACCTTTATTACCAGTAATCACTCTATCATCCACATATACAATAAGGATTGTGATTTTTCCTTCTTGTGTATGATGAACAATAGTGTGTGATCTGTTTGGCATTGAGAGAACCCTAACTGCTTAACAACCTTAATAAATCTTTCGAACCATACTTTCGGTGACTATTTCAAGCCATATAGAAACTTATGTAATTTGCACACTCTATTATATCCTCTACCATCTTCATGTACGGGTGGCAACTCCATGTACACTTCCTCCTCTAAGTTCTCATTGAGGAAAGCATTCTTAACATCTAGTTAGTGGAATGGCCAATCTAGATTTGTAGCCAGTGACAAAAGAATCTTTATGGTATTAAATTTTGCCACGGGCAGCAAAAGTTTCTTGATAGTCAATATCTTGCACTTGTGTGAATCCTTTAGTAACCAACCTTGCTTTGTGTCTACTAATGCTTCCATTTGGATTATACTCAATGGTGAACACCCACTTACAACCTACTTTAAACTTTTCAGGTGAGAGATTCGTTATATGCCAAATCTTGTTCTTTTCCAATGCCCTCAATTCTTCTCGGATAGCCTTCTTCCACTTTGGGTCCTTTACTGCCTCTTGAAAATTCTATGGTATCCTTTCTGCAGATATATTAGCAACAAAAGTATGCATAATAGGAGACAATTTCTCATAAGAGACATGCCTACTGATTGGATACTTTGTACATGATCTTACTCCCTTTCTTAAGGTTATTGGCAGATCCAAATCCTAAGAATTAGAAGCTGGTTCTGATTCATGGCAATGTTCAGGAGTATCAATGGATTTTTTAGATTCTGGTACTCTCTCCAACTGCTGTTCTTCATTCTTCTCATGTTCTGGTATTGTTTCCAGTTGCTGTTTGTCCTTTTTTTTCCTTGTATAAACTTTTAAATCACATATACTCCCCCTATCCAACCCTAATTCTGTATCCTTTTCCCTCCTCAGGTTTTGTGCATCATTTTCAAGTGAGTTCTCTGTCTGTTCAGGTCTGATGGAAACAGTTTCAGAGGTTATTTCTGGACTTAGGTCAGTGTTTTTTGGTAGAGTAACATCATGAGAGGGTAGACTTTCTTGTTGGGTATCGTTTGAGTCCAAAAAGAACCATTCACTTCCCTCGGTCTCGCCTTGAATGGGAATTTTTTTGGTAAAAAGACTGATTTTCAAAATAGGTGACATTCATTGACACAAAATATTTGTGCAAGGAAGGAGAATAACATTTGTATCCCTTTTGATTGGATGAGTATCCTAGGGAAATGCATTTATGTGCATAGTACTCAAGTTTTCCCCTATAATCATTGTGCACAAATGCAACACGCCCAAACACTTTTTTGGAGAATATTGGATAAGAAAGGAATAGATGGATATGATTCAAGTAGTTTTTATAAAGGTGTTTGGAACTGGAGTACTTTGGATGGCATCCTATTTATCAAATAGGCAGAGGTGAAAATTGCATCCCCCCAGAACTAATTTGGGACATTGTGTGTGTGTATATAAGGGCCCTAGCAACTTCCAACAAGTGTCGGTCTTTTCTCTCAGCCACTCCGTTTTGTTGTGGGGTGTTTACACAGGATATTTGGTGTATAATTCCATGACTAATCAGGTGTTGTTCAAAGGATTGGCTCATATATTCTATGATATTATCATTTCAAAAAATCTGAATTTTGGCTTGGAATTGATTTTAGACAAGAAGATGAAATTTTTTAAACATTTGGAATATTTCTGATTTATTTTTCATAAGATAAATCCAAGTTACATGGGTATGGTCATCTATGAAGGTCACAAACCATTTAGAACCTTGTTGAGTTTTTATTTTGGATGACCCCCAAATATCATTGTGCATTATTGCAAAAGGTTTAGTGGGCTCATGAGGTTGGGGTAAGTAGGTATTCCATGTGTGTTTAGATAATTGACAGAACTCACATTGAAGAGAAATGCAATTTTTACTAATAAGATTAGGATATAACTGTTTCGTGTAAGATAAACAGAGTGACCTAACCTATAATGCCATAACATAACATTATTGTTCAGAGGGAAAACAGCATTTGCCTTCTTTATTCTTGAGTCTTCAAAGTAGTAAAGTCCATCGAACTCCTTAGCATTACCAATCCTCTTTCCCAACTTCAAATTCTGAAAATAACAACAGTCAGGTTCAAAAACAGCCACACAAATATACTCTTTCAAGAATTTCTTCATCGAGAGCAAATTGCAATCAATTTCAAGTACAAATAACACATTTCTTAGCATTAAACCATTGCCCAGAACTACTGTACCAATCCTTTGTACCTTAGCATATTCACTGTTGGCCACTTTGACTCTTTTGTTTATTGTGCATTTTTGAAATTCACTAAATAATTTATCATCACGAGTAATATGATCATTAGCCCCAGAGTCCATTATCTAGGTGTTGTTAGTAGAAGAGTGGGTGCTAAGTAATAAATATTTTTTACCTGACTGCACAAGACTGCAACTACTGCTATTATTACTAGATTTCTATTCCCTCCTGTTCAAGATCTTTCTTAGTATATCCAACTCTTCCTTAGTCAATTGTGGCGTGTCATCTTTTGCTTTATCATTACTTACAGCTACCAACCCCTTAGCATTGGACTTGGGTTTATTTTTGTGATGTGGTGGCTTCTCATGAATCTTCTAACAATTGTCCCTGGGATGTCCACCTTTCTGACAGTGATCACACCAAGGCTTTCTAGACTTCTTCCTATCATCTTGGCCAGTATTTTTCTTAACTACCATGGCTGAAGAATCTAGTGGAGTGATCTAGAATGTCCCGTGTACAAGCTGCTTTTGGTTCTCCTCACACTTAACTTGGTTTACTATTTCACGGAGAGATGGAAGAGGTTTGGATGTTATTATTCTCCCCCTCACCTCATCATAAACTGAGTTGAGGCTAAGGAGGAATTCATAGACACGTTCCCTTTCCACAAATTTCTTGTATAGAGCCATATCTTCTGTACACTTCCTACTAATAGGAGTCATAAATATCTAATTTTTGCCACAACTTGATCGGGGAAGTGTAATAATTGACCAGGGAAGTGTAATAATGAGTTACTGATTTATCACCTTATTTGGTATCACATAGCAGACCCTTTATTTGAAACAGGGCAGCGGTGTTCTCCATGGCGAAATATGTTTGCTTCACACTTTCCCATATTTCTTGGGCTGTTTTCAGAAGTAGATAGTCCTCCCCAATTTCGAGTATCATGGACTGACACAACCATGTCATTACCTGGTTGTTTTCAACGACCCAGGTCTCATACGCAGAGCTTGTCATTGCTGGTTGCTCCATCTCGCTGGTCAGGTATTTTTCTTTCCTCTTCCCCCTCAGGAACATTAACAAGCACTGCGACCACTGCAAATAATTATCACCGTTGAATCGGTGGTTTGTGATGACCTGCGGTGGATTCTCGGCACTTCCCAGGGTAGATAAGGAACCTCCAACACCAACTAAAGCATTAGAGTTTCGGCCCATATTTTGTTGAGCCTCATCCATCGAGTGGACTGTGGAGTTTTCATCGAACTCAACATTCAACATACTGTATTTGATGGATATGCTCTGATACCATGAGCAAAATTGAGAGAATAATCCAAAAACCACTTTATTCAGTGTATTTGAATATATATATATAGGACCCATAGAAGCTAATTGAGTCCGAGAACTAAGGAGGAAATCGGGGAAAAATTAAATTACAATAATTATATGATATCCTATCCCTAATAATCAGGAAAAAATAATAAAACAGATAATATCCTAATTAATTAGATAAAATCAAATTAGAATCTGATTCTCTAACAAACTAAAAGCAAAGAAAGTAAATGACTGGAAGTGCGTAGTAAAGCAGTCCACAAAAACTAGATTAAGTTTACTCCCGTCTAGCTTCATCAAAGATTGTTCATTTCCTGATTCATCATGCCATGAGAATCATACTAAAGGGATAGCCACAATGCACCAGAGACCATAAAAGACAGGTGAAAACCATACAATCTCTTCTCTAATTATCTTCTGCAACAACACACTAAGAAGTCAATAGTAATACTGGCAGGAAAAAACAGGATTACTGCTGCCACAGTAACATTTAAACTGACCAAAAAGAAATGTTTCTAAAGAATCATAGAAATCCCTTAGAGGCTAGATACAAATGAAGTATGTGAGATGTCCAGAACAGCAGTGATGCAATCTTTTTGTAACAATAGTATGCACCAAGGATGCCAAGCTGCAAGGATAATAGTAATGCAAAAAAAAACAAAAAAGAAGGGAGAACTCGTCCAAATAACTTACCAGAAACCACAGACAATGCTGATACAATGGGACCATATACTCCTATATCAGGAATTCTAGTTGTTCCTTTCCCAGCCCAATGGAACCGAATCTCCAAGACATTATTTGTGACGCTGACATTATATATTGGCAGTATCAGTGGCTTTTGAGCAACATTTGTCTCACTCTCAATATCAAAATCCTTCTGAATTAGTTGTTCCTGAGACAAAGTTGCATTATTAAATCCTGATCTGGAAATCAATGCTAAATCATTAGTTTGACCAATTACCTGAACATAGATATCAAATATGCGCTTCCCAAGACTTCTATATGTATTATCACTTGTAAACTGTATTTCAGCAAAGTAGAGATTTACAGTGTAGTTCCCATTTTCCATGCAATTATGGAAATAAGTAAGTGAAAGTGGACATATACGAGCTGTTGTATATAGTTCAGGCAAATTTGAAGATGCCAAAGTTACGGTGTAACGTATATTCTGGGAGTCAAAATCATCCATGAAGTCTCCAGTACTACAGAACCCCCAATTATCACTGTTGCTATAGTAATATGTTGCTGTACCGCCATCAACATTTCCATCCCCTACATAAAGGTTTTCTCCCTTATTTTCTGTTACTTTTACATCCTTCCCACCACTATTTATGTGTAAACAAGTTGAATCTGACATAAGACAATGAAGACAGCGTGAGAAGGAAAACTTTATATTTTTACTCATTAAAGCACAAAATTTAAGCTGATTGTAGGAAAATGACTCCTTTATAAGAATTTCATGGTTATCAAAACATTAGGGGCCCATTCGGTTTACATGGAAAAAAGGGAAAGAAAGGAAAAAGTGGAAGAAAGGTGGAAAAAATTACAAATTTACCCTTATAATCATTACTCAATTATTATTTAATATTCTCTAATAATAGTTATTCAATCATTAAAAGTAAGGGTATTATGGATATTTCCTATCTGCAAAATCATTTTTTTACTTTCCATTTTCATTTTCATCCTAACTTTCTATCTACCAAACGGGCCCTAGATCATTGTCCTTGAGCATTTATACTATATGTAGTAATTTTCTAAGCTACCAGAAATACTATTATTCTATTTCATCTTAAGGTATCACTCTACTCACCAAGATTATTATTATTATTATTATTGTAGTTAAAACATTTGTTGATAACAAGAAATATAATTTTAAAAAAAATATATATATAATCATCATGATGTATAAAAAGAGGCAAACTTCTGATAACAGCGTAAGAGAGGGTTTGAAAAGAATTACATTAATAATGATTAAAAAAATGACACTTGAAATCATTATTCCCTATCAACATTCAAAACCAAATGGAATCATAAGTGAATAGTAGCTCATGATATTGATGATCCAAAATATTACACACTTACACTGTTGACAACTGAAATTCTCTAAGCAAGGAACAAATTCTTCTCTGCCAAAAGAATGATATGCAAATAAGAATATTTTCGGTTTCTTTCGTCTAACAAAAGAATCAAGAGAAGAGAATCTTACAACTTCTTCTTCTTCTTAAAGCTTCTAAACAAATTCAGATTAAGGTTCCTAACCAAGTGAAACAACATGAAACAGTTTTCAGTACAAGACAACAACAAATTTTGAAATATTAAGAAAAAAAAAACTCTAGTATTACAAATGTTTTCACATTCTGACCTGTCATCCTGACAAGCAGGTTGCTCAGGGCCTTGCCAAGTAAAGTTGTTGTATGAAAGATCACTGGTCCAACAAGGGAACTACCATCAGAACAATACATAGACATCTGGAATTAGTATAATTATATTCTTCCATAAATAATTATATTTTCAACAGAAAGGCCTACTATTGATTTTAGATCTTCAACAAAATCTGAAACCAGAAGAAAAAGCCATCTTAAACATTAGTCTGACTTTAAATATCCCCCAACCAACAATAGAAAAAATGAAATAGAGCTGAGAAGACATCCAGTAGAAGATACAACACTTAGCATCTGGTGTTTTATTGACATTTATATAGGAACTTCAACATACACACTTTAGTGCCTACCTTAATAAAGTTCATCCTTCTCAAAAGAAAATTACATCACCAACAGAGGCTTAATTTTTTGTAAAGATATTAAGAACCTACTTTATGATCCTTTATTCTTTAAAGTGTATCAAACAAAAGCTACACAGAAAGTTGGAAACGAATAAAGAAATTTCTGGCATCATGATTGTGTACGATGACCAACAGATCCCATCAAGGGAGTTGATGAATGATGCTTGATGCTAAGCCAACACATCCCTCCCTCCTCCCTTCTCTCTCCCTCTCACTCAGCTCTTAATCCACGAGAACTGTAACAGAGACCTAAGCAAGTGGGGGAAACCCACCCTTATGGGGGGTGTTTGGTTTGCTGAATCATTTTTGGATTCCTGGGAATGTTTCATGGGAAATATACACTCCCACATTTGGTTCAAGTCTAAAAATTAAATTCCTTACAATAGGGGAAGGTGGGAATGTTGGATTTCCAGGAGGGAATGTTTTAGAAATGGTAAAAGACTACTTTGCCTCTTTTTATCCTAAAATAATTCCAAAAATAATAAATATAATATATATATATATATAATATAAGTTATAAAATAATAATAGACATAAGATGTGTAATTTTGAAAATTTGATATAATCCAAACTTGAAAATATTAGCTTTTCTAGAATGTAGCAAAATATTCTCAAGAATATTTATGACAAACCAAACATGGGAATGTCATTCCTAGAAATCACATTCTTGGGAGCACATTCCCAGGTATGATCACATTCCAAAGAATATAAAAATTTGCAAACCAAACTCGCTCTAAAATCAGCTTGTAAGGGGAAGAAACATGCCCATTCAATGCCAACATACCAACATGGATTACCCATGGCTCCCTAATTTAAGGCTTCGTTTGGTTCGCAACATTGCGAACGTATTACCTTTACATAGTTTGTGTAATGTCTATTCTACCCTTATATTTATTATTCTATACATCAAATCATTTTTTTTAAAGTAAAGGCAAAATAGTCATTTTTCATCTCACCTACCTACTTTTTATATTCCTTTCACCATTACATCCTCTAACCAAACACACCCTAAGACTCCATCATAGCACCACCCTTGAAGAACCAATGTCCTTGACAACTGCAATTTGCAGCACTCAGTCTAACTCACCACATACTCATGGCTTCCCGTAGGACTCCATTATAGCATCACCTTTGAAGAGCCACCATCCTTGAGGAGGCACTCTGTAGCACTCACTCTGGCTCACCACAATTTGGGGGCTCACACCAACTAACATGTTCTAGACGTGGGCTTGCACCTTTCTCACAAGCTCACCAAGTTGCACCCTACACTGGTAACCCTTTTCATAAAGGTTGGTCCCAACTTTGATACCAATTGATGAAGTAAGCAGGGAGGATCCACCCTATAAAATTGGCTTGTAACTTGTAAAGGTGAAGAACCACATCCCTTAAGTATCACATGGATTACCCATGGCTCCCCAATGTGGGACTCCATCAAAATGATAATCAAAGACATTGAGAGAGAGAGAAAGAGAGAGAAAAAAAAAAGGAAAAATGCACCTTGCAATACACTGGTACAGTCCTAATACAACTTCAACAACAGATTGAACCACAGAACCCAAAATGGCAAGTTTGAAGTTGGTTGCTTCCTAATTATACACCAAACAATTCCATATCACATAAATTAAGTCTTTTCCTCTGATATTTTTTGACTGAGATACATAAAACTGAGTTTAAATTACTCTCTGCAAAGTAACATAATGGCCACATTTCTATAGGAGCTCATTTATGTAGATTTATAATTCACATCTAACTTCTAAATAAATCAAAATAAATACCGATTGAGCAGGAAGGTTGCATATTTGCATTTTCTTATGCAATGATAACAATTTGATTTTGATGGTAAATGGGATTCAATTCTGCCCCTTCTTCTCTACTAGCAATTGCTGTTTGAGACTCTGATTTATTTTTCTTGCTGTTATTGTTTCCTTTTTTGACGGCGTCTTTAATTTCTATATTTAAGGGATTAAAGTTAGCTATTTATTTTCAGTCTTTTCCCTCTTAATTTCTGATTGTATTTGAGTTCTTTTCTTTCCTTTTTGGTTCTTCCCATAACAAGTCTCTATGGCTATTGTTACCGGCCATAATTCCTATTTAATCTGTATTTCTCTACCTAATTTGATTAAGATGAGCATTATTCGATAAAAATCCTCTCTTTTTCTTCATGATATCAGACCTATGTCTGATCCACCTTCCATTACCTTTGGCCATATGAGGGCCTTGAACATTGAAGTTGTTGCACTGCAAAATGCCTATGCTTTGAGCACCACTCTAGACAAACCTAATGCTTCTGTGGATTCTACCAACAATGGGTTGCCTCCCCATCCCAACTCTAGTGAGTCACCATTGATCATTTTTGGGCATAGACTAAATGGAAATAATTACATACAATGGTCCTCTAGTGTCTTAATGTATGTAAAGTGTAAAGGAAAATGACTACCTCGTAGGAGCCACACCTCAACTGAGTCCTTCTAACCCAAAATCCCTTATTTGGGATGCTGAAAATAACATGGTAATGTCATGGTTAATTAATTCCATAACATCAAACATTGGTGAGAACTTTATCCTTCTCAAAATTGCCAAAAAAATTTGGAAAGCTACTCATGAAACCTACTTCACCAGTGAGAATACAGTGGAGTTATTTGAAATTGACGGGTTTCACCATGACCTAAGGCAAGAGGAACTAACTGTGGTCAGTATGCCTCACTTCTTAACAAACATTGGTAGTAAAGATGATGTCTTTGAGCCCACTACTTGGAGCTGCAATGAGGATGTAGCCAACTACAAGCAAATTGTAGAGCAAAAATGTACCTTCAAATTTCTGTTTGGTCTTTATGACAAATATACAGAGGTGCATGGGAGGCTCATGGGAATTAAACCTTTTCCCACCCTTCATGAAGCTTTTTCAGAAGTAAGGAAAGAGGAAAGTCGCAATAAGATGCTCCATGGACCTCAAAGTACTCAAAACAATGTTGAGCACTCGTACTTTAGTCACTAGGTGTCCATCTAGACAAAATTTTAACAAGAAGCAAAAGGGGGAGGGTAGACCTTAGCGTGAACACTCTCTCAAATCTGGTCGCTCCAAGGAAAAATGCTGGAAGTTGAATGGCAAGCCTTCTAGCATGCAATCACAGCCTAAAATGAAACCAAAAGGTATAGTGCTGCTACTGAAACTGCCATCTCTAGCTGTGAACAGCTTGATCTCCTCCAAAAACTCTTTGTTAGCCAAAATTCCACCACAAATGAACCTTCTAAGGGTAATCAATTTTTTGGGAATATTGCATAGTTAGGTAAACTCTTTGCCTTGAGTTCTCACATGGAGCATACTTAGGTTGTTGATTCCAATGCATTTGATCACATAACAAATAATTCATCTTTATTTGATGAAATTTACCCATGCACTACACCTTTAGAAGTAAAAATAACTAATGGTACTATTGCATGTCTTGAGTTTGGGTACTATTAGAATATCTGACCATCTTCTCTTAAAAAATGTACTTTTAGTTCTAATTCTTAAATGTAACTTGTTGTCTATTAGTAAAGTGCTCAATGATAACAACTACATTGCTCAATTTGTGGATAATGAATGCATTTTTCAAGACTCAGCATCTAAGAAGATGATTGGCAATGCTAAAGAAATGGCTAAGCTTTATCTTACAGGCATGACATATGACAATAAAGTTAGGTATAGTGTTTATAAAAGTGCTGACTTACTATTATGGCACTATTATTTAGGCCATTCTAATACGTAATACATGAAACGCTTGCATCCCAAATAATTCAATAAAGATCCTACTACTATTGAATGTGAAATTTGTCAAATTGCCAAATCCATTAAGTTTACTTATCAATCCCAAAGTTATAAACCATCTCATCCTTTCCAACTAATTCATAATAATGTTTAGGGTCCTCTTAGAGTTTAAGGGCATTCAGGTGTTCGATGGTTTATCAATTTTGTGGATGATCATACTAGAGTGATGTAGGTGTATTTAATAAAAGGGAAATCCAAGGTGCCAACTATTTTCAAAAACTTCCACCATTTTATCCAAACCCAATTTCAAACTCCTATTAAAATTCTTCATTCAAACAACAGTAGGAAATACATTAATATTTACCTGGGTATCTATTTAGCTAAGAATGGCATCCACCACCAAAGCTCTTGTATACATACTCCTCAACAAAATGGCTTAGCTAAAAGAAAAAATAGGCACCTTGTTGAGGTTGCTCAATCTCTTATGTTTAACACTCATGTTCCAAAAATGTTATAAGGAGAAGTGATATTAACTTCAACTTATCTTATTAATAGGATATCTACTAGAGCCTTAAACTACCAGGTTCCCTGCACTACTCTTCTCAAAGAGTTCCCTCACACTTAAATCATCTTTTCTTTGCCCATTAAAGTGTTTGGATGCATTGCCTTTGTTCACCTACACAACACAAACAAAATTGATCCTAAAGCAATCAAATGTGTGTTTGTAGGGTACTCCCCATCTCAAAAGTAGAAAAAATGTTCCTCTCTTGGAAAAATTTTTTGTTTCCAAAGATGTCACTTTCTTTGAAAATCAATATTTCTCAAGAGTCTCCATTCAGGGGGAGAACAAGAACCATCATAAGGAATAGAACATTTTCATAGAGGAACCTCAACTCCATATCCTCATTAGTATTGTCCTTGATACTAGAGACAATACATATGTTGTTACCCATGATGAACCTGAGGCTAATCATGGTCTAGAATAAGAATAAATCAAAAAGATATCATTGTTTATACTAGAAGAAAGATAGCCCATAAGATCGAGACTAGTCCTACTCTTGAGCAAGGGACTTCCTCTAATGCTAGTTTTGAAGACAGCACTGCCACCAACCAAAGTACAGGTATAACTCCTCACCCTAATGATTTAGATATTCCTATTGCTATATGGAAAGGTGTAAGAACCTACACTAAACAACCCATTAGGAATCTTGTGGCTTATAGTAAAATTTTATTGCCAAGATATTTCGTGATAGTGTTCCACAGAATATCTACGAGGCTTTCAATCAATAAGAATGGAAAATTGCAGTTAATGAGGAAATGAATGTCCTAAAAGAGAATCACACCTAGGAAATCATGGATTCACCAAAAGGTAAGAAGATGGTTGGGTGTAAATGGATCTTCAACATCAAATACAGTGCTAATGGGAGCATTAACAAGTATATGGCTAAATTGATAGCAAAAAAATTTCACTCCAAACTTGTAGGATACACTATCAAGAAACCTTTGCTCCAATGGCCAAGTTCAATTCCATTAAAATTTTGTTATCTCTCCCTGCTAACCTTGATTGGCCCTTGTATTAGCTTGATGTCAAAAATATTTTTAAATGGTGATTTAGAGGAAGAAGTTTACATGGCCTTGCCTCCAAGTTTTGACACCAAAAGTAACGATGAAGTGTGTAAACTTGTAAAATCTCTTTATAACCTTAAACAATCTCCAAGAACTTAGTTTGCAAAAATTTACCATGGCAATCAAAACTTAAGAGTATACTCAAAGCCAAACATACCACACCATATTTATTAAATTTTCATCTAATGGAAAGATATCTGTCTTCATTATGTATATAGATACTATAATTATCACAGGTGATTTCATTAATAAAATTCACAAAGTTGAAAAAGGCCCTTGCTAAAGAATTTGAAGTCAAAGACCTCAAGATAGTATAGATTTTCATAGGTATGGAAATTGTCAGATCTAAGGAAAGCATTGTTATCTCCAAAAAGAAGTACACTCTTGACCTCCTTAATGAGATTGGGATATTGGGATGCAAACCTATTGAAACCCCTATAGAAGCAAACTATAAGGCTAAGTTTGTTCAAGATAGCCCTCTTATTGATATTTAAAGGTATAAAAAATTAGTGGACAAGCTGATCTACCTAAGACACAGATTTAACATAAGCTTTCTTGTCGATGTCATTAGTCAATTTACAAGTAAACCAATTGAAATCCATCTTGAGACTATTTATAGGACCTTTAAATATTTAAAAATGACACCTAGTAAGGGTATCTTCTTATAGAAAAGTACTAAAAGAGATGTGAAAATATGTTGTGATATAGATTGGGCTGGATTCATTACTAATCAAAGATCTACTACCGAGTATTTCACTTTTATCTCAGAAAACTTAATTACTTGGAGAAGCAAAAAACGATTTGTGGTTGCAAGATGTAGCGTTGAGGCTAAGTGTAAGGCCTTAGCCCAAGGCAATTGTGAAGACTTATGGATACAAAAATTACTTGAGAATTAAAAATCAATTGTGATAGACCAATGAAAATCGTCTATAATAATTTGGCTATAATCAGCATAGCCAAAAATCTTATTTAACATGATAAAACTAAATATGTTGAGATAGACTGGCACTTTATCAAAGAAAAATTGGATAATGGTATATTTTCTCTATCTTATATCCTTATTGGTCTTTAAGTCGCTACCATCCTCACTAAAGCCCTTACTAGGGTCAAGTTTAAAGAATTTCAAGTCAAGTTGAGGATGATTAACATTTACTCCTTAACTTAAAAGGAGAGTGTTGGTAAATGAGATTTGATTCTATCTCTTCTTCTCTACTAGTTGTTGCTATCTGAGATTCTGATTTATTTGTTTAGCTGTTATTGTTTTCTTTTGGGGCTGCACCCTTAATTCCTATATTTAAGGGATTCAAATAAGCTATTTGTTTTTGGTCTTTTCCCTCTTAATTTTTTATTATATTTGAATTCTTTTCTTTCCTTTTTGGTTCTTCTTGTAACAGCTCTCTAAGGCTATTGTTGTTAGCCATAATTCTTATTTAATATTATTTGTCTAACTAATTCGATTGATATAAGTATTATCCAATAAAAATATTTTCTTTTTCTTTAGATATTTCCTTTTTTAGATCCAATTATCAATGAATAAGTTATTCAATGAAAATTGTAACTTTAAGCAAAGGCTAGAAACCATAATAAAAGGGAAGAAATTGTCTACCATTTTAGTAAAGCAGGATTGTTGTGTTTAACACCCTAGAAATGTATTCATTGATAAGACATTAGAGAGTTAGGTTGCTTGTCAACTACTGTTTTTGAAGAATTTTAAAGCTATTGAATCTCATAATTCATCTTATTAAATTAAACAAAGAAAAAGCATATATATAAAAGGTTAGCCACAGAAAAAATAGCCACTCACTCCAAACAAGTAAGGACTAAGGAATCAAGAAAAATAAATGAGCAATAAAGATAAATAAAGCAGGAAATAAAAAGTTGACATTTGTACCATAAATGCATAGATAATCTAGGGCATAAATCATGAGATTCCAATACTCCTCCTCAAGTTGTATATGTTAAACATGCCCAACTTAGAAGTCAACTCTTCGCATTTGATTCTGGAGATAGCTTTATGTAAGATATCAGCCACTTGGGATTGAGATGGAGTGTAGGTCAGTTTAATGATTCTTCATTCCACCTTGTCTTTAATAAAGTGTCAGTCAATCTCAACTTATTTTGTCTTGTCATGATGCACAAAATTTTTTGCAATGTTAAAGTTATCATATTGTCACATAGAACCTTCATAGGCCTTTCCACCATAAATTTAAAATCATCAAGTAGCCTTTTCAGCCAAAGGCCTTCACAAACACCTTGTGTGAAAGCTCTAAACTCTACTTCAGCACTGCTTCTTGTCATCATTGATTGTTTTTTACTTCTCCAAGTGATAAGATTGTCCCAAACAAAGGTACAATACTATGTGGTAAATCTCTTATCAATTATAGATCTAGCCCATTCTACATCTATGTAGACTTTAAGTCCTCTATTTGTACTTTTCTTGAGATAAATTCCCTTACCAGGGGTCAAATACCCAAGGATTCTAACCACTACTTCTAAGTGTTCTTTCATTTGGCTTGTTCATGAACAAGCTCACAATACTAATTGGAAAACTAATATCAGGTCTAATACATGAGAGATAAATTAATTAACCTACTGGCCTTTAATACCTTCTTGTGTCAACAGAAGCACTCTAATACTTAAGACCAATCTTACAATTAGTCTCCAAAGGTGCATCAGCAAGTTTACATCTCTGCATTCTTGTCTCCTCAAGTAAGTCTAAAGTGTACTTCTTTTAAGGGAAAATCCCTTCTTTGATCATGCCACCTTTATTCCCAAAAATATTTTAATTCTCTAAGATCTTTAGTCTCAAATTCTTGAGCAAGAGCAGATTTCAACCTTATGATTTCATTTGCATAATCACAAGTGACCATAATATCATCAAGATAGACAATAAAAAGAGAAATTTTACCTTTAGGAGAAAATTTAGTAAACATTGTACACTCAACTTGCTCCTGAATATGCCTATATCTTTTCACAACCTTAGTAAATCTATCAAATCATACCCTTGGTGATTACTTCAACCCACAAAGAAACTTATGTAATTTTCACACTCTATGAACATTGTTCTCAGTTTGGAATCTAAGTGGTACTTCCATATATACTTCATCTTCCAAATCACTATTTAAAAAAGTATTCTTCATGTCAAGTTGATGAAGAGACCAATTAAGATTACCTGCCATAAAAAGAAATACCTAAATAGTGTTGAACTTTGTTACTGGTGCAAAAGTTTTTTGGAAATCACTCTCGTGTTTGACTAAACCCTTTAACCACAAGCCTTGCTTTATAACAATCGATGCTTCGATGAAGGTTATACTTGATAGTAAATATCCACTTGCACTTAACAATTTTCTTCCATCTAGTTAAATCAACAAGCTCTTGTGTGCCATTCTTGTCAAGGGCATTCATCTCATCTTTAATGGCTCTTCTCTATTTGGGTATTTCAATAACTTCATCAATATTCTTTAGGATTTGCTCATGTGAAATGCTAGCTACAAAGCCCCAATAGCCCGGAGACAATTTGTTATATGAGATGTAACTACACATAGAGTGTTGAGTGCAAGACCTTACCCTTTCTTCAGAGCAATAGGCAAGTCTAAATCATCATGACTTTCAGGCCTTAGACTTAAATGGGAAGATAGCTTAAAAGGTGCATTAAGCCTTATCTCATTCTCTTTCTTCCTCCTCAAATACACCAGAAACTCACTTTGCTGGTTGTTGGCACTTTCAGTCTCAAGTTCTAAGGGAAAATTGGTCAGTTGTTGTTCATTGAAAGGTAAAGTGGCAAGTTTAAGTATGGAGTTGGAATTGGTCATATGTTCAAGGAAGATTCTAGTTTTAATAGACTATTCAGGGTCTCAAGTTCAAGATTTATTTATGGGTGGACATTTATCTTAGGTCTGACGTTATACCACAAACCCCATTCTTACATGTCCTCACTCTCCCTTTGAATGGCTATTGTAGAGTAGAAGAGTTGGTTCTCAAAGAATATGACATCCATGGTAATATAGGTCCTTTTCGTGGTTGGAGAGTAGTATTTGTAGTACTTTTTGGTTGAAAAGTACCAAAGAAAAATACATTTGATGGCTTTTAAATCAAATTTTCCTTTATAGTAGACATGAACAAAGGAAGTGCAACCAAAAAGCTTTAGGAAAAGATTGGACAAAATTTGTGTTTGAGGAAAGGTCTAAAGGAGTTGATGACAAGGGGTTTTGAAATTTAAAGTTTTAGAAAGCATTTGGTTAATAAGATATGTAGCAATGAGAATGACTTCTTCCCAGCAAAATTTTAAAACATTGGTAGTGTTCATAAGGCATTTAACATTTTCTAAAAGGTGCCTATTTTTTCTCTCAACCACTCCATTCTGTTGTAGGGTATCAATATGGGAACTTTAATGAATAATCCCTTGGTGAGTAAGGTAGTTAGAAAGATTGGTATTGAAGTAATCTTTAGTGTTGTCAGATCTTAAGATCTTTATTTTTGTTTGAAATTATGTTTGGACAAAGGTGTTAAACTATTTGGAAATGTTAGTGGTCTCAAATTTATTCCTCATATGGTAAACCCCTGTGAGTCTTGTGTGATTATCAACAAAACCATCAAGTCCCAAATAAGTTTTTGATGCTTGAGAGTTCCCAAATGTCACTATGAATTATTATGAATGGCTCAATGGGTATGTGCCTATGTGAAGGATAGGAATTTTTTGTATGCTTGGAAAGTTGACACACTTCACATTGGAAAGGGGTAGCATTGTTTTTGCATAAGTAAAGATATAATAATTTGAAGAACTGAAAGTTGGGGTGCCCTGGTCTGTAATGCCATAACACAATTCCACTAGAATTGCTAGCACATGAGCCTTTTTCTCCATTGTTTTGGCTCTTATAATGAGATATAGCCCATGTACCTCCTTAGCAATGCCAATGATCTTATCATCATCCAAGTCCTAAAAATGATAGCCACCAAGATAAAATTGTGCAACACAATGAAGATCCTTAGAGAGCTTGCTAATGGACAGCAAATTACAAGTTAAATTTGGTACAAGTAAAACATTTTTCAAGGCCAATTCTTCATGTATTTTTACTATCCTAAATCCAACCACCTTAGACAAAGTTCCATTGGCAATTTTAACAACCAAATTTCCATTGTAAGGTACTATGGCATCAAGAAGTGAGGCATTACTTGTCATGTGATTTGTCGCTCTCAAGTTAACTATCCAAGAGGTGTTGTTTTGAAATTCACCTGATTGGGCAAAAACCCAATTGATTAGGGCTGATTTGGTATTTGAAGGTCGTTATTTTTATGCTTCTTCTTTGGTGGAGCTCTGAAAAGCTTATTTTGGGTATAACATTCCAACCACCTTCCCTTCAAGTTGGTAGAGAAAATGAAGTCAAGTCTTTCTAGGCAAATAGCAATGAGAGGTGGCACGTAACACGCTCTCATGTGCCAGTGGCATAGCAGGACACGATGGTGTGTGGAGCATTGAGCGATGGCCAAACTTTGGGGTTCAACCTCTCAAAGCCTTCTAAACAAGGCTAGTTGGCAAGTGTCTTCAAAGTCCAAGGCAACAAACCTATAATTATAGTGTTTGAACAATGGAGCTTAGCTTTTTGGTATTATTTATCTAAAGGAAACTACAATTCCAACTCCTTATCAAAAGGAGGAGTATACAGGATAAGGATTACAAAGTTCAAAACATAAGAAAAAATTCAAAGAAAAGAAAAGAACACCCAAACTTTCGAGAGGTCAAGTCCTCTTCTACAAAACTAGAAAATTCCACAATAACTTCCTCCTTGGCTCTCCTACCCGATAACATCATTCCCCACTCAACTTCACACCCCACACACCCATAATATGACAAAGTTAGTTAGTGATCCAAACAATAAATTTTCATTTTTTTATCCCCTAATCCACTAGTTCACTCAAGTATCCTTTTGTTTTTGGTTCCTCCTCACATAAACATCTCCCATCTAGTACTCTGCTTTTGTTGTGCTACTTTAGGCCTTCTCTCATACACCTTACAAGTAGTGGGCTCATCATTTCCTTCTTCATCAAGATTCACCTTGCCCTTAAGGTGAAAAATGAGAAATTATTCTTTGATCACCTCCACATCTTCCTATGTGTTATCACAATTTGGAAGTCCCACCTATTTGATGAGGGCTTATTGTTGTCCATTAGTCAATACTCTGATTCTTTGTACTAATTCAGCCTGCACTTGCAACTCCATCTCCTTATAAAGTGACATAGGAATGGGTTGCACTGATACAAAAGGATGGATGGGTTTTTAATTGAGAAACGTGGAAAACTGGATGTATGCAAGCTGTATTGGGGAGTTCTAGCTTATAGGCCACTTTTCCCAACCTGCCCAGTACCTTATAGGGACCATAAAACTTGGGAGACAGCTTCTCGTTCTATTTCTTAGCTAAAGTTCTCAATTTATAAGTCTTGATGAGAAAGTAAACTATATCTCCAACATTGAACTCTACCTCTCTATGCTTCTTATCAACTTGTTCCTTCATTTTCAATTGTGCTATCTCAAGATGATTTTTGTAGTTCAATCAGAATTAAATTCCTTTCCTTCAACTACTTATTCACCTCTTCTACTCTAGATAAATTTTCTTGCCATTTGAACAATGCTCGAGGATCCCTTCCATAAAGAGCTTTAAAAGAAGTCATTCCCATAAACCTATTAAATGTGGTATTAAACCAAAACTTGGCCCATGGAAGCATCTGGACCCATTGTTTAGGTTTGTCTCTAGCAAAAACACTGCAATTAAGTCTCCAAACTCTTATTGACCAGCTCCGTTTAGCCATCTATCTCAGGATGATAACCAAAATTATACTTAAGAGTAGTATCAACCAAAGTGAACATCTCCCTCCAAAATTAGCTAATGAAAAATTTGTCCTTGTCTAATACTATGGTTTTAAGGAAACCATGGAGTTTTACCACCTCCTTAACCAAATTTTTAGCCACTTCTTTAGCACTAAAAGGATGGGAAAGTCAGATAAAGTGGCTATACTTTTTAAGCTTGTCAACAACAACTATAACAATATCGAATCTCCTAGCCTTTGGAAGTCCAACTACAAAATCCATACTTATATCTTCCCATACTTGTTGGGGAATGGGTAGGGGTTGTAGTAAACCCGTGGGGCTCAATGCTTCATATTTATTCTATTGGAAAACCTCACATCTTGCCATATAATCTTATATATCTCTTTTCATCTCCTCCCAATACACTACCTCGGCTTAGCACTTGTAGGTTTGCAAATAATCCAAATGTCCTCCATAGGTAAGTCATGATACTCCTTAATCAACTCTAAGGTTCTAGGTCGCCTTCAAGGTAGTATAAGTGTGTCATTATATATCAAGCATCCTTTACTAATGCTCTACCCACTAGGTGCTCCCACTCATTAGAATTTGCTCTCTAATTTCTCTTAGCTTGTCATCCTTGTTCACTTCTATTTCAAACCTCTCCAGCCCTTCATGCTACCATACCAAAAAAGCCATCATTTCTATGGTATTGTCCCACCTAGATAATGCATCTGCCACCCTATATTCAGCCCCTGGTTTGTAGTGTATTTCAAACTTATATCCCACCAACTTGGAAATCTATTTCTTTCTATCAGGATCTATCACCCGTTGCTCCAACAAGAATTTAAGAGTCTTTTGGTCAATTCTTATCACGAATGACTGTATTTTTCACGACTAGTACTATGGCCATAAGATCACGTTCATACACTGAGGCTTATCTCCCCTTCTCTAATAATTGTTGGCTAAAGTAAGCAATAAGCCTCCTTTTTTGCATTAGAATAACACCTACCCCCTTCCTAAGACATCAGCTTCTATCTTAACTAGAATGGTGAAATCAGGCATGGCTAAAACAGGTACAGCAACCATGGCTGTCTTAAGCTGTCCAAAGGCATTTTGGCCCTTTTCTCTCCAATAAAATGGTCTTTCTTCAGCAAATCAGTGAGGAGTGCTGTAATTTTCCCATAATCTTTAACAAACTTTCTATAATAGCCTGCCAATTCCAAAAATTCCCTCAAAGCCTGAGATTCTTGATACTAAAAGTGATTGAGCTCAACTTTTTGGTATTATTTGTGCAAAGGAAGCTACCACTCTAACTCCTTATCAAAATAAGGAGTAGACTGGATCAGGATTACAACGCTCAAAATACAGGAGAAAATTCAAAGAAAAGAAAAGAATAAGCTAACTTTTGAGAGGTCAAGTCCTCTCCTACGCAAAAAATTCCACAATAACTTCCTCCCCACCTCTCCTACCTGATAACAACATTCCCCACTCAACCTCACACCCCACACACCCCCAACACAACAAAGGTAGTTAGTGATCCAAATAATAAATTCCCTTTTATACCCCCTAACCTGCCAACTCACTCAAGTATCTTTCTATTTTTGGTTCCTTCTCATGTAAACATTTCCCCGTCTATTACTCTGCTTTTGTTGGGCTGCTTCGAGCCTTCTCTCATACACCCTACAGGTAGTGGGCTCATCACTAAACCTCCTAAAACTGTCTGATGCATTTCAAGCATGGGTAAAAGCTTCCAATTGTGTTTGCCCATCTTGGGCTTCTGTATTGGAGGCCAAGCCATGGCCAAAAGTAATGAAAAGATGGTCCGGCATAGTGTACCTTTGATACCATGAAAAATTTCAGGGTTATTGAATCTCTAAATTGAATAAAGAAAAAGCACATATATAGAACGTTGGTCACATAAAAAAACCGCCACTCAATCCAAACAAACAGGGACCAAGAAATCAGGAAAAATAAATGAGCCATAAAGATGAATAAAACAGGAAATAAAAAGTTGACATTTGTACAGTAAATGCACAGATAATCTGGGGCATAAATCATAGGATTCCAACACTTTTTGTCATTTTTTCTATTAAAGCCATGACAGACAAGGATAAGTCAATTGCATTTATTGACAATCTAAATCAATTGCCAAATAATTCATGCAAATCTAAATTGAGCAAACATGCATGATGTGTAGAGTAAGGGAAAAAAGGTCAAACATATGCAGGAGAAGTGAAAGAAGAAAATATCTGGGATTTCAACTTCTAGCTTTGCTTATAGCCAAAGTAAACTTTCCAAATTTACAACCTTGTAGTAAAATGAAAACCTCAAGAAACTTACATGCTACTTCCACCCTTCAAGATTGAATCTGGTACACTTCCACTTAGCATATTTCCTGTAAGGTAGCTAAGAAAAGCAATGCCAAACTGCTTAATGAATTATGTCAACACTTGGACATGAAAGCAATTATCAACTTTGAATTGTGAAAAACTACGTGCCCTACTGGGTTCTGAACCATAAAGGATGTGTAATCATGAGAATAGTTTAATATCATCTCACTTTAGTAATGACTATATGCGATTGTCTGTGTAGATCTGCTTTCCACATAAATTAATATCCCTTTTGCTTAATTTAATAGTCAAGTGTAAATATATATATATATGCAACACAATTTAGTGTAAGATACTTACATAAATCTCAGACGTCTGGTACTTATAACTGCTGGAATTTGCCCAACTATCTTGTTAAAACTGACATCCCTGTCAATTTAAAACAAATGAATAAAAAGGAAAACAAAAATCATTACTAAACTTGCACATGCTGATTTGCACTTTTACTAGCAGCTTGTAATCTTCCTTTAATAGAAGCATTTGGAAAAAAAACAACAGTAAGAATAGAACCATAGAACATCAATAACATATTAACACAGATGATTTAATTCATACAGTTAAGCTTAATATGTTTGGAAAATCATGAGTTCTTTTCGGACAATTAAGTTTCTTTTGTAAAATATTCAGAAATTAAATTTACTGAATTTCTAGCGTATGATGAGCCTCAGTGCTGTACATAAACATGGACAATAAAAGTACTCAATTCCTGTCAATGTATCAAATAGCATTAGTCAATCAGCAAGTCGTTATATCAAAATATCAATGTTTCATGCTGATCTTTACAATATACTTGCATGTTTGGAAGAGCTGTCTACCCAATTTCAGACCAGGAGCTAAATATCCATTGTTTTGAATTATAAGTAAGCGCAAATCTATTTTTCTCTTAAAGAATATTGTTATGATTTATGTTATACAAAATGATAATGGAACAAATAATTAAGAAACTCTCAGTGACTTTCTCCAGTGACCTCATTCTTTTCTTTCTCCCTTTAGAAACATGGATTTCTGATCATATTATTAGAACACATGCTCATATGGTGTCACAGAGTCCCTTCTCTCCAGTCATCCTTGAATACTTTTCTATGTTCTTATATTTTAAATCCCCAGAAACAAGTTGGAACCATCAAATTAAAGTAAGAAATCGCGACTAAGGACTTCAGTCATGGCCCACCAATATACCAAGCATCATGTTTTTTAACATTATCTCAATGTTACCGAGTAATTTAATGATCAACACAATTACCCATATAATATGATTGATTTTGATGCATTTAGAAACAATAAGCTTTTCTCAAACATCATTTTGCAGGAAAAGTATTTTAAAGAAACATGTTCTTATTAATACACAGATGCAGATTAAGCATGTTATAGGCAAAGAAACATTACATGCTTTACTTACAAAGTTGCCAAATTCGTCATTGTCCAGATGTATGGAGGTATCTCCCCAATAAGGTTACAGTTCCTCAAAACCCTTAAAAACAAAACTTAATGACATTAACCTTCTAGCCGACAAATTAAAGAAGGAAAAAAAATCACATTAAATAAAAAAATGCATATATATTCAATGCTAGCGGCAGTGTACGTACAATGTTGTCATGTTTGGCATGTTTTCCAGCAAAGGAAAACCTTGACTAGGACTAATTATGTCACTGATTCTCCTGAATAAAGATATTGTACCATGAGCTAGACTATAAATATAATAAACAAAACTGAAGTAAAAATAAAATTATAATAAGGCAAGGATTGTTTTACTCACAACTGAACTAAGTTCCTCAAAAGTGATATATTTGATGGGATTGGTCCCTCTAGTCCGCTTGCATGCATTTCTCTTAATTGATAAGAACTTAAATGAGTATGGACATAAAAAATGTTATAGGATAATATATTTTCCAAACAAAATACGCTTAAATTATTCAAAAAGGAAAAGGCAATAGAATCTCACAGTCTTTGGAGAAGCTTCCAGTTCTGTATGAAGTTAGGTATAGTTCCAGTGAAGTTGTTATCACTTATCCTACTGCAATGCAACAAAGATTTCTATACATCACACACAAGTATCAGAAGTTCAGTATTTGTGTTCTAAGGAGAAGGAAAGACAATAAAAGCTCACAAGTCAGTCAAATATTGTAACCCAGAAAGTGTCACTGGTAAGCTCCCGATTAATTGATTGGACGACAGCACCCTTCATTGGTAATATTGTAGATATAAATTGTCAGGTTACATCATATCTTATCTTTCAAAGGCAGTCTAAAAATAAAAAGATCAAAAACAAATTTGAAAAGTAGAAATGGAACTTAGATATCTTACAATGTCTGCAAGTTGATTAGACTCCCAAGCTCAAGAGGAACCACGCCAGAAAATTGGTTTGCTTCAAGCATCCTATTTCAATTTTTCGTAATGGAAAATACAGAGATTTTAGAGATAATGCAAATTGGAGGAACTTTCACTATGAGACCTTCAAAGTAGACCTTATTCATAATGAATACAATAGACACTACACTTTCCAGTATGTAAATATATATATATATATATCTCAAATGAAAGCTTGAAACATACAGGTATGTGAGAGTCGTAATATTTCCTAGGTACTTAGGAATTTCCCCTGATAAGCGGTTCACAAGAAGAGAGCTGCATGATATATGTAATATGTTATCAGCATGAAATAAGAATTAATGAAAGAAAACATATTCACAATTTCCTATTAGCCGGCAATTACTCACATTGAAGTTAGATTCATTGAAGCCCATTCCCTTGGAATAGTACCGTTAAAGTGATTGTAAGCAAAATCTCTGCCAGTACAAGAAACAACAATTTTGTTTAGGTGCTAAAAGTTTGGGAAACACAAGCATCAAACAACCACTGAACTATTTGAAAAAATTATAGCAGGAACAGAATCAGCTTAAGATGTAAAGGCCATTGCATATTTTAACTATAAACAAGGAAGTATTTTAAGTTGCTTGTACATTTCTCGAAGGTAGGGTAGCTTGACCAGTTGAGGTGGGAGCACGCCAGGGAGGCTAAGGCGCTTGAGGGTCCTAAACACAGCAAAATTTAATTGAGTATAAGACTTCAGTCAACCGTTATAAAGGAAGTATATTGTACTATTAGGCCCTTTAATTTTTGAAAAATAAATTTTCCCATGAAAATTTATCATCTTCACTATTTTATACTCACATCACTTATTCTAAGATGTAGAATTACCAAGCTTGATCATGAAATTTAAAAAGATATATAAATAAAAATAAAAAAGCTTACCCAAAACTTGAGAAATAGAAATAACATAATTAGGAAGTCATACATCTTTACAACATGACAGACTGTGTTGTTTTCAAAACTGCAGTCACAATATATTCTTCTCTCTGATTCGGGAGGGGGTTCTGGTGTTACTCCAACCATATCAATTTCGCAGGCATCATTGAACTTCCAATAGGTTGCACCCATCGTTCTGGTAATTTCTTGAAGAGCATCAACTAAATGACATTTATGATCAAGTAACTGTAAGCATTTTATACAAATGTATATGTGCACACGAATGTGAGAGGGAGAGAAGACAACAAATTCATAGTCATACGAATCGGACATAAAACGTTTGCACACAAAAAAGAGTAAGAGGCATATCTAGACTAATTTGAGGATCCGTCTGTTCAAGAGGATAATCTAATTAATTCAACTTGACAGCTGCCAATCCTCTGTAACTGACGTTATGGAACAGTAGTCTAAAAAGAGAAAAAATAAAGTATTAGAGTTTCTAAAGGCAATCTTTCCTGTGGTCTATCTGCCTATCTGAGAAGCAAACCTTACACTGCCAGAACTAAAGTATAAAATCAAGCACTCATCATAAGTTGTTCAAGTGAGATACATACGTAGAGCATTTGACGAGTGGTCTCTCTCTCTCTCTCTCTCTCTCTGTGGCCAATTCAAAGTTATTATCAATCATATTGGACAATTTAAATTAGGATCAAAAATTTGAAATTCTATTGCAAAAATATCGCATCGAAATTTATAATACTTCTCAATCTCACAAGCTATGTCAGAGAACAAAATGAGGAGGAAAACAAAATAGAATGAAAAATTTTTTTTTAAAAAAAGTTATTTTTTTATGTGTATAAAGTAAAATTAAGTTATAGTTATTAAATTACAAATTCCCTCATAACCTTCTATTAAACAAAATATTTTAACGTCTCTAGCAATAGCTTAACTAATCGTGTACCCGCTTACACGGCTGAAGAGTTTGGACTCAGGATCCAGGCAGACTAGCGTCTTCTACCAAGTGGAGTTTCCTAAACTATTCTTTCATCTTATATTCTCTCGTTTTTCTAAAAAGACAATATGACTCTCACTTATATTTTCTACCCAGAAGGAAGCAATGCATGAAATCCAAGATAACCCAAAGCATAACTTGGTCAAACTGAATGCATTTAGCTACTTTGAAGGGTAATCATAACTAAGATTCGCAATACCTAATTAAATTAAATATATATTGGGAAAAACTTGAGTAAAATGCTTTCATTTTATTTTATTTTTAAAAAGGACCAAATAAGATGGCTAAGCTACACTGTAAGTCACCTCATTGGCTGATAAAGGAAGATCGAAAGAGTCGTTTAGCTCCGTAAGAAATTAGTGGTCAATTGGAACCTACCCTTTCAAAGCTAAATAAAGGAATCGATACAGAGTTAAATAAATCCAGACAAACTTGAATTAAGAAAGAATAAAATTTATAAAATTTTCAATGTATTCCTGGATAATGGAAGTGAAATAGAAGCAACTATTTCAATGGTCAAGCTCCAGCATTATCATTATTCTAATTTTCTCAGCGGCTAACATTCCGCTTAAAATAAGACTAAAAAATTGAGGGTCACCTTCTTCTCGGGGTAATTTTGACTCGTGAGAAATTATCAGCAACCCGAAACAAGTTAATGCCACAAGTAAGAGCGCAAAGAAGTTGACAGCCTGCATATTCCTCCAGGAAGTAAAAAAGAACCACCGCACAGAAATTTGTTGAGACTATACTGATACTCCCCACAATAATATTTGTTCCAAGTTCAGCCAATGATATATGCAATGATTGCAGTTGCAGGGAGCCTAGACTGGAAAATGGAGGTTGTGCTTGCTGCAGACAGACTTTACTGATCGCTTATCTCGAACCAGACTATCAATTGCATACGTCGAACGTAGTTGGAAAATAGACGACACTATGACCTTGAAATGAATGCGACGTTGAAAGCACGAAAACTGAAGGAAGAAAACGGCATTGTGAACGCTGATATACAGGCCAACGGGGGGTGAATTCGACTTCAATATGAAACTATGACAAAAAAACTATATGGATCATTAGCTCAAAAATATAAATATGTTTAAATTAATTATAATTATAAATGAACATTTAGATTTAATTTAAGTATGTTAAATATATTTTTGTGAAGACCATACTAAATCATTCAACTAAGATTTACTTACAAAATTAGTACATGAAACTTAAATTTTAACAAAATGTCTTTTTAAATATTAAATCTCTGTATTCATATGATTTTTATTTTATATTTTTATTCTAATTTGATAGCAGTACACAAATTTTGTTGAAGTGAAAAAGTAACTTTATACAGTTAATTTTAATTAAAATTTAATGATTTTATCACAACTTAAATTTAGTGAAGTATTTTGTTACATTTTTAATATTTATGTACTGATTTTAAATTTAAATCTTAATTCACAAAGGTAAAATATAATTTTCAGTTAGACTCATATTTCGCACATTTATATATTTTATTTATCACTATCTTAATTTTATTATGATCACTAAATCAATGTACCCAAAAAAAATCTTAAAGTATTAGTTGCGAATTCTTTAGCTCCTTCTGGTGCAACGAACCATCAACTTCGTTCACCATTTGTCAAAACATTGAGCTCGTGTAACCAAGGATTGAATATGCGCTGTATTGGGAAGACTTTAACAATGCAATCATTTCATATTGGATTTTCTCTGAAGTTGCATGCGCTGACTAACCCATATAAAAGTAATAGGAGTTATTGTTCAATTTATTGTTCTGAACTAATTTTATACCCCCTGTAAGACTCATAAGACATTAAGAATAATAAATTTCTTATACTTTTATATAATATATAGATATCTTGTTATATAGGTCTCACTTTTTTTATTTTTTTTCAACCAAATAACATTGAACCCATGCAATGATACAGATATGAAACTAGTTTTTATTAAAAAAATAATTATAATAATTAGCATACATATATATATATATGTATGACTGAGATTCTTAACCAAACTATATAATGTTGTCATTGAATTTTCTTTTCTTATTTTTTTCTTTTTGTCTTTTTTTGGGAGTGGCATATGCTCTCTCCCGCATAAATTATCAAGACTATGCTCCAATGGTAATTGAGTCCTGAGAGCCGCCTCTCTCCATTTTCCTTCGATGTTTTTTGACTTTTCTAGCTGCTGTGGATATTGTGAACTGGACATTCTTATTTTTATTTTTATAAAACAATTAAAATTTTATTTTAGTCTTCTGTAATTAAAATTTTTATTAGTTTCTCATAAAATTATATTCTTATAATTTATTCTTTTATAAATAAAATATTTTTTATTTGATCTATCATAAAATTATTTTTTTAATTTGATTCTTTACATATAAGTATTTTTCAATTTAACCCTCGTATATAAAATTATTATCAATAATATTATTCTATCCATCTCCCATAAATGAAATTAATACTAAATTAATAAAATAAAATTATTAGTAATCTATCAAAAAATATATTACATGTCATTATATTTATTAATTTCATCTACAATATTGATATAAAAGAGTTATTGATAATAAATTTATTTTAAAAAATCAAATTAAAAAATATACAATGAGAGACCAAATCAAGCAAGCAATTCTATAAAGAACCAAACTAAGTGATTAAATTGAGAAAAATTTTATGATAAACGAAATTAAAAAATAATCCGTATATAAGGAATCAAAATAAAATTTTAGTCATTATAAAACATAATTAAGGGTTAGGCTCCGTTAACTATATACAATAAATAAAATTGAAAAAAACAAACTCATATACTACAATGCAAAAAAGTTATCTTCTAAACAAAAAAAACTTAGTGAATTTTTTTTTCTGCCAAATTAAGTTAATTTCTTTTTTTGGGTTTTGCTATATAAAATTATCTTATTTGTTTATATTAAATGGCTTGTGAAATATGTAGCGTCTAAAAGTATAACAATCACTCGTTATTTAGATTGTCTAAATGGGGAGTTATTGTTATACGTTCAAATACTATATATTTTATAGGCCATTTAGTATTAACAGGTAAGATAATCTTATAAAAATACAAAAATTTTGAACTTGGTAAAAAAAATTATTATAATCGGGGGATAACTTTTTGCATGATTACATCTAATTTTTTATTTTATTTATATATGGCTCTAAATTCACATAATTTATGTAACTAGAGTCTACGCACATGTATTTTCTACGGGGATAACTATGGTTTGTTCCCTTGATTCACGGCTTCAGCTCTATGACATTTTTTTGTAATTATCTTCTTATATGTATTTATTTATTTATTTTTACAAACTATATGAACAAAATTAATTCTTGAATGCTTTAATCAATTAATATGCTTTTGTATAATAAATATTTAAAAAGTTATGTATAATTCTATAACAAGTATATGATTTTAATAAATCAGTGTATATTTTTTAATTAAATAATATTCTATTATATTATTATTAAAAAGGTATACACTTATTATATTTTAATTAAAATTTTAATAATAAAAATATAATATACTTTATCTAAAAATTCTCCTAAATATTAAACATTATTTCTTTCAAAAGTACAACTTTTGCAAAAGTTAGTACCAAACTTGTAAACAAGAATTGACTTAATTAATAAAATTGAATTGTGTGAAACAAAAGGTCTTAAATTCAATTTTTATTGATCATTCAAAGATAGACATCCACTAATTATAATGTATCCTTAAAATATATATATTTAAAGAAAAAAGTGATAACAAATTTCTTGTTCCGTAGCCGTCTCTCCCTTTGCTTTCATTTTCAGCCATGATAAGTTTGATCTTGGAAGCACAAGAGAAGTCAGTTAATGCCTAAAACAATGGGTTAAAACAGGATAATCAAATAATTAATATCACTTCAATTATTTAACATCTTTCTCTACATCCACACCATCTTCGTTTCCTTCTGTGTTTATCGTCTTACACGTTTAAAATGATTGTTATCAGGCACCAAACTTTAATTAGTTAATTTACAATCAAAGTTGCCACTATTTTTCTCAATAAACATAAGCTATATATCAGCATAGTTAGAATTATTTAACTTGGTCAGACAAACACTTGCTATCCTCTTTCCAAAATGTAAAAGTAAATTAAATATTGTGGTCGTTAGCTGATAAATTGACACGATTTTCTAATTTATCATATTTTTCATATAGCCATCATCCTTTAATCTACTATAAAACTCAATTTATATATATAGAGCTATTCATGCACATTTCAAACGAAGTTAATTTCAATGCCATACTAAAATAGATGGCAGTGAATCTTTTTCTATGTCAAGAAAATTTGTTTGAGAGAGAAAAAAGAAAAAATGTATAAGACTTAGTAAAATCCATCAATATAAACCTCATCTCTCCTTTTTTTTTTTTTCTTTCTCCCATATAATTCTCTTTAGTACATGGAAGAATTTGAGTTCAAATTGGACACTATATTCCCATACTTGTAGTCATTAATTTATTGTTTAGGATGAAAAAAAGATTAAGAAATTTCATACAACATCTAGTACTAAGGCCTTGTTTAGTATGCTACATAAAGAGAATTCTTTTATATTATATTTTATATAATATCTATTATATTCTTATAATTTTTATTCAATAATTTTTATTATTTTTAAAATAAAGTTATAATAGTTATTTTTTATTTATAAAATTATTATTTTTATTATTTTTCTTTTTTACATTCATTTTCTTTCTATGTATCAAATAAGACCTTACTTATTTACTTTTTTTTGGTAAATATTAATTTATAATATTTGTTTCATATTTATATTGTAATTCATCTACTCATCTTTTATGTGGATGAGATGAAGAACGAAAAAAGTAATATAGAGTTTACTGAGTTGTATATGAATAGATTGAATTTTTGATGATTGCCTTACTTAAAATATATATATATATATATATATTAAAAAGTGTTTTAGTTTTTAATAATTATAATTATAGCTTTTATATATTCAGAAAATATATTTACTCTCTAAGGTGATGTCCAATTTAAATTAATTTTTTAATATTTTGAAATGTTGTATTTATATATTATTATATTTTTTCTTTTTTGAAAAATGTTTACCTAAATAATTATATTCTATAATAATAGTGGCATTTAAAATTATTATATCCCCCAAAAGTTGATTATTTACCTCAAATTAATTTCCAAATAATATTTATATTTAAAATTTCAGTTTTACATAAGTTTATTTTTAATATTCATAAATTTTATTAATATTAAAATTATAATATAATAGTTACTTTTCAAAATGTAATAATCACTAAAAAATTGTAATACATGACCAAGAATCTCTATTAACATTCCGAAAAGAAAGTAGACCCCCAAAAGAAATTGTATTAAAGGGCCACCAATCCAAAGAGTTACGGGATGCCCAACCTAACATACTGTATTTCTTACAAACCTAAACCTTACAATAATTTTTTCAAAAAAATTATGAATAAATTATACCGAATTTTTTTAAATTTTATTAAAATTATACAGTTTTTTTATTTTTAAAAAATATATAAATTTTTATTAAAACAAAAATTATCTTACGCTTTAATTTAATTTTTAAATTTTTAATTAAAATATTCTCAATTTAAAATTTAAATGGAAAGTATATTTTAGTTAAAATATTTTAAAAATTAAAAAACCTGCGATTCCAACTAAATTAAAAAAAACTGTATAATTTACTCAAAATATATAATTATTTACATCATTTTTCGCCAAAACAAGTTTTTTTTCGTGTCTTGAAAACTAACGGGCCCTCACTCACCCCAAAAAGAAAAAAAGCTAACCGAAGCTCGGGAGTCTCATCAGAAGCACGATCATCAATGGCCCGACGAGACCCAAAGAATAATGACGGCGACGTCGTCTCCGACGTCCCTGACAACTGCACCGGCGAAGACCCATCAGAACCATCTAGCTCTTCCATTTTATGTGACCCTGAACCCGTCCCTGACAAGCCTCGATTTTCGCCTTCCCAACCTCCTTCGGAAACTTTATCTCCAGCGACCACAATCCGGAGCCGGCCAATTCGTCGTGGGTCTTCGGGTAAAAAATCGGTGGATTCGAGTTTCACTTCTTTCATCAGTTCCGAGAGTGATTCGACAAATATCACGATTACGAGCTATAAAAAGGAGAATGCGGTTGAAAGGCGCGTATCAACTCAAGGACAATTCAGCTCTTTTCCAGCTCCAAGTAGCGTGAGGGAAAGGACCAACCAGGAATCAACCATAATTACGGCTGCAAATGATGATTCGGCTCGTGATTCACCTGACTCGGTAGTGAAACTCGGTGATCCCTCGTCGAATTTGTTTCAATTAATAGCACGATTTGCGATCAATTCAATTGGGATTCAAATTAATTTTTTCATTAGGTTTATAACTTTTCCTATGTGGTTTCTATATCATTCTTTCATGTTTTATTTCGACCCCTTTCGAAAATTTAGGGTAGGCAAGATAGTTATTTTATGGATTTTGCCCAGAGTGTGGGGTGTTTTCTGTGGGAGGGTTAGTCCACCATTATATAGATGGTCGAAGGATCGCAGGTCAATTTGGAAAATTGCCTTGCGTTGTGGATGGGGCTTCTTGTGGTTAATATATGTTTGTTGTGGTTTACTCGTTCTTCTGGTTTCATCACTTGTAATTAGTGGGTTTATGATGAAGTATATATCGGAAAAGCCAATTATGAAGAGAGAAATTTTGAATTTCGACTATACCAAGCAGAGTCCTGTTGCATATGTGCCATTAATATCATGTTCTGGTGTTGGTGCTGGAAACGATTGGGAAAATAACATCGCAGATAGTAGGAGGATGGGTGAGCGGTTCATGCCTACTAAACGCAAAGTGCAGGTTATGCTATCATTACTAGTGCCAGAGTCGGAGTACAACAAAAATCTTGGGGTCTTCCAGGTACGTTTCCCATATCCTGATTCATATCAATATAAATATAATTTGGCTTACTGTGACCAACAAAAAGGAGTGGCTCAAGTCTAAGGCATACTTGAGCTCAGCAGTTGAAGTAGCTCTGAAATGTTAGGGGTTTCCACTGAAAGCACTCCCCCCCCCCCCCCCCCCTCTCTCTCCCGCGTAAGAGATTAGTCCACATTCAAATACTCATGAGAAATTAAAAACAAAAAATTTTGGCTTGCTATCAACATCTCTGCAAATTTTGTTTTATTCTGTCATTTTGAATTTTGTTTGGCTCCTTTTAAGTGGTTCTTTAGCAATAAAATCATATGGTTGATTTGTCATACATTTTCTTTTATAATAATACGTGAAGAGCCAGAGGAGAAAACTTATTGTTTACAAATGAACTAAACTGAAAATTTCCAAGTGAAAAACTAAAAATAATGAGAAACTCGTATTTTATGTGATATGGCGTTGAAATATGTCTGTTCTTATGGATTCATCATTGAATTTACAAATAATATTGTCGTGCATGGGGTATTATTATTTTACCCATTCCAATTTCATTTTGGTTCATCTTCTCACTGATTGATTAAGGGCAGTGATGATAAACTCCAATAGTTTCACAAAGGCTTACTCTAGACGAAGAGGGAACTTCCTTGACCCTCCGAAGAGTGACATGGTTGACATTTACAGTGAGAGGATAAACTACCAGCAAGGATAATATTTTTAAGAGATATATTACATTAACATGGTACAGGAGGACCTTTAATAGGGAGTATGCTATTTGTGATGAGTTATGTATGACCACTGGTTTGGAAGATATAAAAATTAAACGAAGGGTTTAAATGAGAATTGAACGCCAGATTCCAACTGCCAACAGCTTCATATTTGCATTATTTTTCAGTATTATAGTCGTGTGGTTTGAGGAAGCATTCAAAAGACGATTTTAGATATTTTCACCGAGTTTCACTGGGGAAGGATTTCGAAAGCGTCTCTTCTATCTGGCCCAGCACACCCTTGGGAAGGAGTTTTCAAACATTAAACTCATTTGAAAGGAATTTAAGTGGTTTTTATTCCAATTGTTGGTCAATAACAATTTTGATATAACAAGATAGTATTGAGTCCTCTGCACAATCCTATTCCACAACTCAACTGTAGTGAAAAAGAAGTAGATTTCTGCTTGCTTAAACCTCTAGGTTTAATGGTTGACATATTGTTTCTGTCTAAGCTTTTCCTTTTCTATTCTGTGGTTCATTGTCCTACCAATGAAGTGTTGGTGCTCTGAAATGTTTTAGGTTATAATTATTAATTAAAAAAGTGAGTTTATTTTACGGGTGCAACAATGTGTTTTGCCTGTTGACAACTTGACATACAGTGTTCTGAATTTGGTCCTCTGGCTGTTATTAATGACTCATCAGAAAAAATGGTGATTTTTGCGTCATCTTACTGCATACTATCAAAGTTGCCATTTCTTTTATCCCACTTAGACTATTAGAACTGATTATGGTGGTAAAAGTGTGAAACTAGTGTTGCTTGCCTTTGTTCTTTTCCCCTGACTTGTGTTCCTATATAGGTCAGGGTAGATTTTCTATCTTTTGATGGTAAAATCATAGGCAGTTCGGGCGTGCCATATATGTCAAGATTCAGAAGTGGGCCTATCCGTCTAATGTTGTCTTTCTTGAAGATTGCTCCTTTTATTACTGGCTATATTTCGGAAACCCAAACTCTGAATGTCAAGATCAAAGATTTTGTTGAACGGGATGAGCCTACTTCATGCTTAAAATTGACACTTGAACAACGAGCAAATGTTCAACCCGGTTCTGGCATTCCTGAATTATATGATGCATACCTAGTTGTTGAGTCAGAACTTCCCTTTCTGAAGTGGATTACCTGGCATTGGAGGAAAACCGTATATTTATGGATCACGACGATGGCATTCATGATGGAGTTACTCTTCGTTATAGTGTGTTGTAGGCCTATAATTATTCCAACAAAAAGGCAAAGGGGTGGTTCTGCTTGCAGTACTGCTGAACGAAGCAAAAGCAATCTTCGTACAGAGAGTTGAGACTGCACTGCTTTCCTATGCTTCATTACAATGCTGGAATTAACATTTTGTGTCTGATAGCTTAACATAATTTCCGTTTAATGTTGCATCCTTAAATTCTTCTTCTTTCTACTAATTTTAAGTTCCTTTCCATTTATCATATACATGTCCACACTTGGATTTGATCATTGACAATCTGATTAACAAAGGAAGGGCATTATTGGGTTGTTCCAGATAATTTCAATGCCCATCAATTGAGAATATCTTGTAAAAGCAGATGATTTGCAGAACTCGCTGTTACTGTTTTAGAGGGAATAAGGAAAAAGACACAGAGAAAGAGGAAAAACTGCAGCTTTAAGAATACAATCAAGTTACAATTGAAAAAAAAATTTTGGTTTTATGAATAAATGACACCAAGATTAGATTCATTTATAATAGTGCACCAAAGAACCAGAAGGTAAAGCTGAGGAGGATGTTAATGATGAACGATCATCCCCAATTATGTATCATTAAAACCCCTGTAGTTCAGTCTATAGGGGAAGCCCATGTGCCGAGGCTCTACCTATCGGGACTGAAATTCGGAATTACCACTTTCATCATCCTTTTCACAAACTTGAGAGGAGCCCGAAGGCAACAATATAGATCCCAAAGAATCCCCATCAACTGTGGAATAAGGTGAAGAAAAAGTCGCCCCAGCAGGTGACTCTTCCATTTGCGAGATCATAGAAGCAGAGAAAAAGTTGAAGCGGATGAAAGTAGAGGGGTGAAACACAAGAAGGTCCCTGGTCTTGAGGAGTGAGAGGAATTCCTCTATCTATCATGTTATCAGAAGTTGGGAGGAGACAAACCACTTTTTATTTGAGATTTTGAGATTCTATTGTCAGCTATCGCAAAGCAACCACAGGAACTGAATATTGTATTTTACTAGGTTTAGTAAACAAGTTAGGGTGGCAGTGGCACAGCAACCATAGGAACAGAATCTAGCGTAGTCATGAAATTGAAACTAAAATGAAGCCAAAGATAATACTCATAACTATAACATTTGAAAGAAAAACTTCTACCAGCCAACTTTCTCTACAGCCGCCATGTAGTGGTCATTTTTAGAAACACACCCATGCATTTCTAGATACCACCAACAAGTCCACAAGCTTGCACGCTTGATCAACTAGTGTATACCAGAAAGGCAGAAACACCTCGAGAACTTGGTTAGGCTGTTACCACTTAAACTAAGAAAACTCAGAATCTGGGAGGAAATTCAACCATATTAACATAATCAACAACAGATGCAAGTTCGAACAATGATTGCTTACAATTTATGAAGGCACTGAAAGAAAACATCCTTGATCAAATACTTTCATATTAAGAGTCTAAAATAGCTATCAATAAGCTACTGGCAACACTAGTACATTCCCCCAAAGTGCTAGCATTTTTGCTAACATTGTTGAACATCTGAAGCAAAGCAGAAGCTTATTATACCAAAAAAAGAAACGCCAACAACTAACAAGACTACAAATACATCAATTGCCATAGACCAGCTTGAACAACTCACTTTCTTCGAAAGCCACAAGAGGTCAATGAACACACTCATTCCGACCTAGCCGCAAACCTCTCAACCTTCTTGTCCGTCAAATTGAGCCCAACCATAGCTTCCCCTAACCCGCAGCTAACTTCAGCCAAAATCTCCGGATCACTGTAATGGGTTACAGCCTGCACAATCGCCCTTGCTCGTTTTGCGGGGTCACCACTCTTGAACACTCCAGAGCCTACGAAAACCCCATCACACCCTAATTGCATCATTAAGGCTGCGTCAGCTGGAGTTGCAACCCCACCCGCTGCAAAGTGAACCACTGGCAGCCTACCTAGTTGTTTTGTCTGCATCACCAAATCATAAGGAGCCGCAATCTTCTTTGCGAAAGTGAAGACTTCATCATCATCCATGTTCCTCAAAGACCTGATGTCACCCATCACCGACCTCACATGCCTCACCGCCTCAATGATATTCCCGGTCCCGGCCTCCCCTTTGGTCCTAATCATGGCCGCACCTTCGCGAATTCGCCGGAGAGCTTCCCCGAGATTCCGACACCCACAGACGAAGGGAATCCGGAAATTGTGCTTGTTGATATGGTTCTCGTCATCGGCGGGGGTAAGAACCTCGCTCTCGTCAACGTAATCGATGCCGATTGCTTCAAGGATTTGAGCTTCGACGAAGTGCCCGATACGGGCCTTCGCCATGACAGGAATTGTCACCGCCTGTTTGATCTCCTTGATGAGTTGCGGGTCGCTCATGCGAGCGACGCCGCCTTGAGCTCGGATATCGGCAGGGACACGCTCCAGGGCCATGACGGCACAAGCCCCAGCCTCCTCGGCGATGCGGGCCTGCTCGGCGTTCACGACGTCCATGATAACGCCGCCACGGAGCATCTGAGCAAGACCCACCTTGACAGAGAAAGGAGATTTCTTGGTCTCTGTGATAGCGCCATTTCCGTACACAGTAACCACCCCAGATCCTTCCATTTGCAGAGGAAGCAAGAAAAGGTAACGAAGGGGCAAGAGACCTAAAAACGAGATGCCCACAAATATAGAGAGAGAAAGAGAAGGAGCAGTGGAGAAGAAATGGAGGTAGCGATGGATTGTGGGTAGGGAGAGGGCAGCTTTAAGTAGTGAGATGAAGGGCTTCAACGAAAGGGAGATACTGCGCCTATGATAGCATTGGTTTAGGGCCACGCATTCCTATTGAGATAAATATATAATTTTTCTATTTTCACTTAGAAATTACAGTTATAGTTTTCTTTTTTCTGATTACCTTAAATAGAAATTCTTTTTACTATAATTTGTTGCCCTATCAAGGGTCCATGAAATTAAACTAGCATTTTCTTTATGCTCAAAACCAAAAAGGAAACAGCCTTTTTTTTTTTTCTTGTTATGGTTGGTTTGGTTGGTGAAGAGAATCGGATATAGAAATGAAATTGGAGAGAGAAAGAATGCATATAAAGTGAAAAATCTTAATTTATATCATTTTTATTATATTTTTGTTATTATTATTTAATAATATAATACTTTTTATTATTTTTTAATTAAAAGTATAAAAATTATTTTTCTACCTATTTCATTTATATCATTAATTTTTTATTTTTATACATAATAATTTTGTGTGCCAATAATTTTTTAAATTTTCTGTTAAATAACTTAAAAGTATGATAAACTAAATTCACTTGAAATATTTCTTTATTCTGTTGAAACAATGTCTCAGAAAACAACTTTCTTTTACGCTCTAGTTTTGCCCATGCTGAGTGACAATAATTTTATTTTATTTTTATTATTGATTTTTAAAAATAATTTTTCAATATGTCATTGTTTTATTAAAATTTGTATAATAATCATTTTTAAATTTGTGTATAAAAATACTAAAAATTTAAAAATACATTTTTCATGAAATCTTAACATATCAGTTCTCTTTCACAAGGGTGTGAGCTATAGGGACAAAAAGGAATGGGCGATAACTAATTTATCAAGAACAAGAAGGCAATCTCCCAAAAGGAGGGGCACATTCTAGCGCCAGCGGCTTCTCTCTAGTCATTTCTCTCCTTCCGGTCCATCTAGTTCTGCATTTGTTCTTTTTTGCTGTTCTGTTTTTAATTTTTTAAAAAGTAAAAAACAAAAAAAAAATTGAACCTTTGAAACTAGATGATTGGAGAGAGGTTAAACTGCAGAGAATCTAAAACCCATTCCAGCACAACTGACAATTCAATTAGATATGATAATAAGTACTAAGTAATATCATTCTGACTTTTAAACTTATGTTTGGTTAATAAAAGTTTTTCATCTTTATTCAACTTCTCAATTCTTGAATCCGAACCCATTTATCCAGCAAATTTTAAAAATAACAATTTTATTTTAGTTGATATATAAAATATATTAATATAAAATTACAACAAAAAATAAATTGTTTTAAATAATTATTAATATAACTCAAAACTAATAAAATTTCATTTGAAATTTTTAAGTGGGCTAAGTATTATATCAACTAAATTTTCAAGAAATTCACAAAAACTTTTATATTGAGATTCAAGAAAATAACTTTCATAAGTATTTATAGAATCTAATACTTTGAGAGAGAGAGAGCGCGCATAAAAAACAAGAAACATTAATTTATGTCTATTTATTTTTATCATCATTATTTTATAATATCTATCTATTTTTATTATTTTTTTAAAAAGAGATTCAAAAAATTATTTCTATTTATTCTTTATTTTTTTATTTTTATTCTAATAATTATATATACCAAACGACTTACAAGTATCTTGTCTATCATAAATCCTAATGAGCAAAATGAATTTAAAAGGAAAAAGAAATAAAATAAGTGGCATTTTTTAAAAAAGAGAGAAGTAGAGGTTGGGATGAAGGAAGAAATGGGGGCCTCTGGTTTGTAATCATCATCGCGCCCCAATAAAATTTAAGTGGGCGAGAGGAATTCAATTTGTCCTCCCCTTTGTTTTTCAATGTTCCTACGAAAACACATTTCCTCTTTCCTTTTTATTTTTTAATTTTGTTTTATTCATTTTGTGGTCAAACCAAACACCACCAATCACACTTCTCCGTCTCTTTCACCAAATCCTTCTTTGCTTTCTTCTCTATTATTTGTCCTCTACACCCATTATCTTCTCCTTTTTATTTTTTATTTTACTTACAATTTTTTATATTGGGACGGCAGACTTGCAAAAAGTTTGGTATAATGATACAAGACATGAGAGTATTCAAGAATTTGAAGCGATACAAAATATTCATGCTTAGTTTAATATACATTTTAGAAGATTGTAGACCCTTTTTTTTATTTCCTAAAGATTTGATACTAAGATGTTATTCTAAATACTACCATGTAATCACACAATAATTTATTTTATATAGGCATTGAATTTAAATATTATGACAATAATAAAAATAAGATGCTATTCTATCCAATATTTCCTTATGATCATGACTCCATGAAAAAATAAATAAATGAAGATCCTTTGAACATGCTATTTAAGGGGAGTAGATTATGATTGTTTATATGAATTTAAATGGTCTAGATTTTTTTTTTTTTGACTTTTTAAACCTCAATTATATATTTTTTTATTTTAATATATTTTTTATTTTTAAAAAATAAAAAAATAAAATAGAAATAATTTTTTAATTCCTATCAGACAAATAATATGTGTGATAGAAATTAAAAAGCTGTCTTTATCTTTATTTTTTTAATAAAAATAAAAATAAAAAAATGAATGGAAAAAAAAAATATATATATATATATATATATAATAAAATTTAAACATTCTAAATTTATATGAGCAGGTGCAAATAGGATACCCATTTAAAGAAGAGGTATAATAGTTTGGACAATACAAAATCAAACAATATTAGACATGGTGGGACTTGTGGGGTTCGGGTGGAGTCCACATCTAATAATTAGTAACACTCATTTCCGATAGCAAATCTGATATTTGGCGCAATCTTGCTTTCTTTTTGTTTTAATTGATCGAAACTTTACGAGTAAAGATCATAATTCCCTTGGGCGGGGGGAAAAAACAGAACATACTCCCCTGGACCTACGAAAACATAGATTGATTAAATAAGGTGTTTAGTGAAATTTTTTTTAAAAAAAATATTTTTAAATAGTAGCAAAAATAGGTTTTTTTTTGTTAAAAGGAAAAAAACAAAAAATTAAAGTTTCTCCTTTGAAAAAGGAGTAAGCAATTAATTTTCAAAAAAGTAATTGTATCCACACTCAAATTCATTAATTACCATAATCTTTTAGCATTTTTTACTTTCTCTCTTAAATACATGTCTTTTTTTAATAATTTGACGGTCAACATTTCTTTTAAAGATTTGTCAAATGCAATCATATTTGTAAAAACACTTATCAAATGATTTTATCAAATACAAACTATTTTTAATCCCATGCTGCTTGTAAAACTTCATTTTTAAAAAAATTAAAATAAACAAAAATCCACAACAACCCCAAATCAACGACATAACATTAACAACTACGTATAAAATTCAAGTATCATTTCATATAGATGTCATGAAGCAAACTTCTAGTTGAGTTGAACAAAAGAATATCTCTCTTAACATCTTTAGCGCCCACAGTAACTTGAATAAGCTTCCAACAGGCATTTCCAGTGAAAATAGCTATAACCACATTCTTATATATATATATATATATATATATATATATACACACACACACATACGTTTCTTTGCCAGAACAAACTCCGATTCCCTATTTGAATGAATTGCAAGGAAGCCTTTGAGATCGTGGTGGACACTTGCAAAGGCCGCTGGTGTGTTTGATTAAAAGATATAATAATAAAAAATATATAAAATGTGAGTAGGTAAAAATATATGAAATGAAAAAAGTGATTTTTATTTTTATTTTTTAAAAAGTGACTTGATAGATAGAATAGTAAGTATAATAGTATAATAAACATTATACAAAATATGTAAAAAAAATTCATTTGCAATTCCATGAACCAAATAGAGGATACACTTGATTTTACTACACGAAAACATGCTCTTTACCATTGGGATTTTTCTTTTCTTTTCTCTCTCTGGCACAAAATTTGCAAGGCATCTTTTGTTTGTTCTCCATAAGTAATTTATTTCTTGTATCCCAAATATTTTTTAAGATAACCATAATTAACACTGTATTTTCATAAAGTAGATATTGATGGGCAGTCCATTGGCTAAACTAAGAATCCAACTAAAAGACAATAAACTTTTGTTGAACAAATATCCTATTGTTAGATCCAACCCAAACTCTAGTTCTTAAGTAAAATCATATAATAAAAATACATCACCTATTGTTTTACCATGATTATGATAGCATTAGCCCACAAAATTGCAAGCTATTAGTAATAGCTAGAAATTGGGTCAACTAAGGGAATCAATTAAGCAAAGCTAGTCATAGGAGAGTAATTGATAAGAAAGGCCAATCGAGACTATAGCCACTATCATAATCCACGATCTATGTAACAAAATAATGATAAAATAAAAGGATGTGGATTTACATAATAGGTGACCCTTGAGAGTAGTTAAACAACATAATTTTCAAAACTAGGCCATGAAACAAACAAGAATAGAAAAGGAAGTGGACAAGTGAGGAATGTATATAATTGCCAAGGGAGCTATAAAATGAAAGCCAGAGCACCAAATAAGATATACAAAAACCTCCTAAAAAACTTACATTACAACTCCTTTATTTTCAACAATTTACATGTTTTATTCATTGGTTTGTTTATAGATTTTAGTTGTTTATGGCTTTTAACTAATTTCTAGCAAAGTTGTAGTTAATTTCGTCTATAATATTTTTATTATTATTTAATTTTAATTCATAATTTGTACATTTTCAAGTATTAAATTTACAGAGTACTTTCTATTTATAAACTCTTAGTTCCCATTAATTATACACATTGAAACTTTTACCTTAAACTTACTTTCTTTTAACACTTGAAGGGATCATTCTTATAAAAGAGTTGTATCCCATTTCCTTATATCTTTTGAGAAATAGGAACTAAAAGTTGGCATTTAAAATCATCCACAAGACTAGATCCACTCAACTAGTTAGTTGACACATTTTCAAAAAATTAGACCAACAAATAAAAAGCAAACCCTGATGTTATGCTAAGATGATGATTTGGCAATATATATTAGTTATAGACATGTTTCTTAGCTTCCAAATGAGCAACAAAAATCTTAGAGGACTTTTAAGTTTCCTAAAGCTATCCCAAGGAAAAGTTAGCGACACTTATTACTGATTGAGGATTTGAATGACGAGGGAGTCACTTTTAACCATCTACCATTGAGTACATATCACTTTTAGGGTCTTAGACCATATCAATCTATCTCTCATTCCGCATTTAGAAATTGGAGTTAAGGAGACTACTCTCAAAGTATCAATTAAATACGTTCTCTTAACCTTGGATAAATTCCAACCATGGAGAAAATCACTAAACAGGTTCACTAACCTTTTGAACAGTGTTAACATTGCTAATAGGTTGCTAGTGGAATTTACTTGTCAAGTTAATTTGATTTCCCCCACCCCCAAGCCAATTTAAATTGTCAAAAATTAAGCCCCTATTATTTACAATACCCTTCTAGACCCAAGATGGTTATTAAGATTATTCGAAGTCAAAACTCAATATTTGTTTGTAACCTTTCTACTATAAAGAAAAAGCAAACTTATTAATCACTCTCCACAGATGCTTACTTAACAAAGCTTTTGTTCATTCTATTAGTATTGTGGATACTTTGACCACCCTCATTCTTGTGAGCTTGAAGTCAATGCATATTTAATGAGTGCATTCTTGGTCTGTCTTTCCTATAACCCTTAAAAAAAAAACAATTACTATTAATATCATCAATTTGAGAAGCTCGCCAGTTGGACAGCTAGATAAAAGAGAGAGAATAAATAAGTAAAGACTGAATAAACATCTTTATAAGAGGGAGCCTTTGCTTGAGAGAGCAACTTGGCTTTCCAACCATCTAACTTGTGACTTTATTTATTATTTTGTTGTGAGTCTCTACTTTATGATTATGGATCATGTTAGAATGAATTCATAATGTTCTACAAAGTTTTGTATTTGAATGAAATAAACGAAAGTTGAATGACTAAAATAAAACCCAAAATAAAATTAAGAAATCAAAACAAACAATTTTTTGATAAATATATAAATATTTTACAAAAACATGCTTAAAGTTATCACAATGGGTTAAGTGCCTACTCTTACTTTGAAAAAAAAGTGGGCCCGACTATTAAAATGATATATAATTTTTAAAGGATTTTTTTGGGCACAAATTTTGGAAAAAATTGGTGTATTTAATAACTTTTTTAATTAACAAATAGATATATATAAATTTCATCAAAAGATATGTTATTGACTTCACTCACTTTTCATAAAAAATCACTATATATATATATATGTATAATGGATATGAAATAACACTTATATCTTTATTATTAAGTAATGATAATAAAGATAAAATAGATTTTTTTTCTCTCTCACCCTTTCTCATATGATAAATATATTAAACATGACCAAAAGCCTTGCTTGGTATGAGAGCAAGACAAGAAAAATTATTATACAATGTTTATTATACTTTTCTTATTAATTAATCATATAGCTAGTTGCACATCCTAAAATCCTTTAAGGGGCTAGACTAAGTTAACAAATTAGTACCTTAATTTTAAATAGAGTTTTTGAATCTAGCCTTATATAACAATAGAGCCAATTGGTGTCAAATTAGCCCTAATTAACAACTCTAAATATATTAAGTAAAAGATATATTTAGGTGGGATATGAATAATAAAAGGAGTAATTAATCACTAATATACTATGTATTATATTAATATTTAACATAGATACATATATATACACACAAATTGAGTCAATTCGGTTGTAAAGTATAAACTCAATCCAATTTCCTAGAACATCTTTATAACATTGTACAAATTTTATTTTATTTTTTTAATCACAATTGAGATAGGTCTTAAACGAAAGAACGGAGGGGGGAGAAAGAGAATTGAACCCTCAACATCATGTTTAGACCTGAATGTTGAACATAATAATAAAGTCTTAAATTTGAATTTTTCAGACAAGTTTGCTAGTCTAATAGTAAATATTATCACTATATATGACTTAGTGATAAAATTTTGTATAATTTTCTGTAACATCATATAAAGAAGACTATTAAATAATACAAGTAATGCCATATTTGTTATAAATCATTTTATTTAAATTTAGACTATTTTATTTGAACTTTTTAATTAAATTTAAAGAATTAATTTTGTTGCTGAAACACAGTAATATAAAACAGTGTCTCATGAAAAAAGCTAGATTTATATTTAGTATATGTAATGCAATATGCTATACAATAATAATAAACAAGTTAGGACACTGTAATATTATTTTCTTATAATTTTCTTTAAAAAGTGTCTTATGTCCGTCAAATACAAGAGAGATAGCACTAAGTTATTTTGCTTATATAAAATGATGAAAAATAATTTATTAAAAGAATTGAATGTGTTTAACCAAATGTGTAAGGATAAAATCTAAGATTGGATGTAAAACGGACGTAAATTAAACAACTTGAATTGCAAGCTGCAATACAGATTAAAGGAGAAAAGTTCATATGCAGATCCTCCTTGTTATCGTTTTTCGTTTAGTCACCTTTTTTGGGGCTTTTTGACATTAATACGGCAAAAAAAAAAACAAATGACTCAAACGCTCTACCGTCAAAACTTATTCCCCATATACTTAAAATTTTATTTATTAATGGGTCGCGGCATCTCAGATGCCGCGACCCATTTTTTTTTATTTATTTTTAATTGAGATGCCGCGACTCAATTTATAATTTTTTATTAATATTTAATTTATTTATATATTTTAATTTATTTAAAAAATAAATTTAAATTTAATATATTTATTATTAAATTCGAAATTATCTATAAAAGTATAAATTAAAATTTTTATTTTTCAGTTTTAATTATAATTAAAATTATTTTAATTAATTTTAAAATATATAATTTATTATTATGATTATTTCTTCAACAATTTAAATTTTTTTATTTCAAATAAATTGTTAGATTTAATATTTTTTAAAAAAATTGAATTGAATTATTTTTATTTTTATTTTTATTTATCATCTAATTTTTAAATTTAAATTTTCTATATTTATTTCATCCAATTTTTTTAATTTCTTCATTTAAATTAATTACAGAATTTAATTTTTTTTTACAAAATTTTTAATTTAAAATTTTAATTCTTTATAATTATTATATATATTAATTAGTTAACTTTTTTAAAATCTTTAATTTTCAATTCTTGAATGTCTATAACGTCACCAATATAAGCATATTGTCGATTACTGGTTCTTATGATTTGAATACACATTAATTTGTTAGACTCGTTGTTATCGGCTACATTCAAATGGATTTGAGGTTGAATTATATCATTTTTTTTCATGCTCTTTCAATACGAAGGACGAAGTAAAAAAAAAAATATTGTGTATCCAAAAAATAAAAAAAGAAACCTACAATTGCATTTTTTTTTCATCCCAAAAATATAAACATTTAAGGATTGGAAATCAAAGATTTTGAAGAAGTTAACGAATTAATATATATATATATATATATAAAATAACTACAAAGAATTAAAATTTTAAATTCAAAATTTTGTGAAAAAAATTTAAATTCTATAATTGATTTAAATGAAGAAATTAAAAAAATTAGATGAAATAAATATAAAAAATTTAAATTTAAAAATTAGATGATAAAAAAAAAATAATTCAATTCAATTTTTTTAAAAAATAATAAATCTAACAATTTATTTGAAATAAAAAAATTTAAATTGTTGAAGAAATAATCATAATAATAAATTATATATTTTAAAATTAATTTAAAATAATTTTAATTATAATTAAAACTGAAAAATAAAAATTTTAATTTATACTTTTATAGATAATTTCGAATTTAATAATAAATATATTAAATTTAAATTTATTTTTTAAACAAATTAAAATATATAAATAAATTAAATATTAATAAAAAATTATAAATTGAGTCGCGGCATCTGAGATGCCGCGACTCAATTAAAAAAAAATAAAAAAAAATGGGTCGCGGCATCTGAGATGCCGCGACCCATTAATAAAAAAAATAATAAATAAAATTTTAAGTATATGGGAAATAAGTTTTGACGGCGGAGCGTTTGAGTCATTTATTTATTTTTTTTCGTATTAATGTCAAAAAGCCCCTTTTTTGGAGGTCTAATGGCCATTTGGATACATGGTACAAAATTATGTTTGTGTAAAAATAATAATTTTTTGTTTCATATGAAACATGATTTTAAAGGAACTATCACCTTCCCAAACACAATTTTAGTAGTCAGTTTATAACATGATTGGATTTTTCAGGGAATCCAGTTACATCACTGTGCAATAAGATGTTGTAATTTTTTTAAAAATTTTTAGAATTTAGGGTTTAATAAAAATAAAAATTTTAATTGTAAAAATAAAAATTTTAATTATGTAAAAAAATTATATTTTAAAAATTTTAATGATAAAAAAAACATTACCTTATAAAAATAATAAAATGCCTTATTGTATACTAAAATCGCCTACCGAAGATCCAAACAGGTTTGCGGCCATACAACACATCCATAAAACAACGCTACAACTGAAAGATTTTAAACACACCAACAAAATCTCACAATTATGTGCAGACAGCAGGAAACAACTCTCACTATTCGTAACTAAGATCCGATCAATCTCAAAAACAACATCATAGATTCGTGAGTCATGACCCCCTATTTTTTTGTTCATTAACAAATGCAAAAAACCACTTTAACCATAACAAGCCACGGATCTAGGTTCGGTATCCGAACCTCCTCTTGACCGTTGCACCAGACCAAGATTTAAATTCATATCTGTCTCGCTGCCCCACCACCATTCCCCTTCTCTTCAGCGAAAGCCACTCTCTCTCTCGCGAACTTCAAGATTGCAGCGATGGTGTCAAAGAAGAAGAGAACGCCAGTCAAATCCATGAAGGAGAGCCGCAACGCCCGGCGGCGGCGGCAGAAATCTCCCGTCAAACATGTCGTTGCCGCATCCTCCGTCCTAGCCTCCATCCACCGTCGCCTCGCCAAGTTCTTCTCCAAATTCGCGCGAATCGGCACTCCCAATAGTCACAAAGGGTACAAAATTTTAAAGAAAACTCATTCGGAAGAACAACATTGCGAAGAATCCTTGAACGACATTCGCAGAACCCTCGTCTTCAACAACCCTCTTCCGCCCCTGATTTCCACTGATAAGAGAACCATCTTTCTTGATCTCGACGAGACCCTGATCCACTCGAAGGCGGATCCACCGCCGGAACGGTTCGATTTCGTCGTCAGGCCAAGGATCGACGGTGTGGTCATGAATTTCTACGTGTTGAAGCGACCGGGGGTCGATGAATTCTTGGAATCTTTGGCCGCGAAGTTCGAGGTGGTGGTGTTCACCGCCGCCGTGAAAGAGTACGCGTCCATGGTGCTGGACCGGCTTGACCGGAACCGGCTGATTTCGCACCGGCTTTATCGGGACTCATGCAAGCAAGTGGAAGGGATGTTCGTGAAGGACTTGTCTGAGATGGGTAGGGATTTGAAACGGGTGGTTATTGTTGATGATAATCCGAATTCGTATGCGAATCAACCCGATAATGCAATTCCGATCCGGCCATTTATCGATGATCTTCGTGACCAAGAGCTACGAAAGTTGATAAGGTTTTTTCAGGTATCTGATTGCTATGACGATATGAGGAATGCTGTGAAACACTACCTTACTGAGGAATAATGCGCTTTGGAATGTTGAATTTTTTTTTTTTTTGGTTTTTTAAAATTCTTCCTTAAAATTTAATAGTTGAACAGTGCTATGTTCAACGTTCTGTTGTATTACTAAATTTATTTATTCAATGTTAGTTGCTAATTTAGTTGAAGCTTTTCTTTCAGTATGTTGAACTTCATGGAAATGCAAGGTTTGAGAACAAATAGTAAAGCGATTCAGGATTTAGAAATGACACATAAGAGGGATTTTGATTGGCACGTGAAGGTCTAATTATTAAAAAATAAGATAGAGAAGCTTCCTAATTTTGGGAATAACTAGTTGAATTGCTCGTGACTGGTTCAAAATTTTTTGTGATATTTACGTACAGTTTTGTGGATCCTACAGAATGATGTAGCAATCAATAAATAAAATAGTATAAAAACAATGAAAAGAATAATAAAAAGTAATTATAAGTTCTTTCAACTAATATATATATATATATATATATAATAGATTAAAAGAATTGGTGTTTTTAAATGTGAGTGTTGGGTATTAGGATCGTCTCAACTATTAAAGAGGCCTAGATTCAGATGTTGTAGAATCTCAATTCTTTGATGTTCTAGAGTTGTTGTGCAGCAGTGTAGCAGAGGTTAATAAATACATAAATAAATAAATAATTTTTTTTTTTTTTTTGGTTTGGGAGACACAACACCTTTGTTGTGGTAGCAGAGGATTTGAATCCAATGTTGTAAGGGAAAAGCCAAACATTTTTTCAAATTTGTGTCTGCTTTTGCAACTAATCCTTCCTCACTTGGTAGCACCTCAATGCGATGAGAGAGGTAATACCTGCTAATAATAATAATAATAATAATAATAATAATAATAATAACCTAAAGTGAGGATAATTAAATTAAAAAAAAGCAAAGTCATAATTTAAAAAATTTTAAAACTATAACATTGACAATAATAAGTTAATTAATATGTATAAGGATAATAATAAATAAATGAGGGTCTGACTTAAATAAATCATAGTTTTATCAATCTAAATCCTATTTATTATACAAATTTGAATTGTTCAAATTAATTTGAATGGTCTAAATTTAATTTTTTTAATATTAAACATCATTTTTTATTTTACAAATAAAAATTATTTTTATTTTATTTTTAATTTTTTAATTTTTTTAAATAATAAATACGAACTGTCCATGTCTTCTCTTATACCACAAGAGAAAAGTGGCACGGGAGAATATCCATTTCCTAGTTCTATATATTGAACTCTTACACTGAAGCTAAGGATTTAAGTTCAAACTCTTCCTTTACTATGGATTCGATTTCTCTGTACTTCTCAAATAAGTGCATGCTGTGCACTTCTTTGAGAAGTGATATGAACCGTTTAAATTTGGTTTGGATAGTTTAAATCTTAATTTTTTTATTTTTATTTTTTTACTCAAAATATTATATTTTTAAAAATTATTCAGTTAAGAGATTAATTTTATCTTACATTTTATTTATTTTAAAATAATAAAAATTTTTAAATTTTTAAAAAATTAAGAATAGATCTAAACCGTCCAAATCTGATCTGAACGGCCCAGATTAAAAGTGCATCTACTGCACTTCCCTTGAGAAATGCAAGGAATTGGTTCTACTTTACTATATATTTTTTTTTTCTTTCTTGATCGTGTTGTTAAATTTTTTAACTTGTTTACCAACCCCCAATTTTTTTGGTCAAAAATTGCTGTGTGGGCCCTCAGGATATTTGAGCAACAAAAGTCACATGGGCTCTTCGGAGTTAAGTATCCTAAGGCTTCTTTTGTGCTCTTGTTTTCTACCTTGGTCTATTCGATCATTGTGTTCCTCTCCTCTCCAGAAACTTCATCTAGTTCACGCAGCTTCCATCTTATCCGACTAGCCATTTCGTGCAGATCGTGAGATAAGTGAGAAACCGAGAGTCTCACCTCTTTCTTCCTTGCTTCATTTAGGAACCTCATCCTTTGTTTCAGTGAGTTGTAGATCTTCATCTTCAAGCTAAGTTATGTTCAGGTTTGAGGGCCTTTATCATGGTTTCAGTCTTGCTGTTACATTGGTAGTGCAAAGTATTACTAATTCTCCACTCCAATTTTTTCCCAATTCTTTCGAATTCCACTCTCTTCATCCCCTATTGCTACACTAAATTGGGGCCCTACCTTTGATTGGTTGATCTCCTAAAAATCATGAACTCCCCACTATGTTATGTTTCTAACGTTAATTAATCAATCCTTTATTTCCTTGTTTGATTTTGGAAAAAGAAAAAGATTTAAGTGATTCGCTCTTCTCCTTTCCATTGATTTTTCTTTTATACAGTCCATTTTCCTTTTAGCTTTGTTAGCAACTAAAAACCTTCCTCTTTTGATAGCTACGTTGTGGGCATGATAGCTTCCAACTCAAGCCTAGTTGTTCCTTCTGTTAAGCTACCCAAGAAGCTATCCATTGAGTGAACTTGAAATGGGAGAGTAGGTAAATTACTCGACTTTCTATTTACGTGGAGTTCCATATTTAAAGAACTGAGTTTTGTCTTTCTCACATTATGATCAATAATGATGAAAAATGTCTAAAGAAGCATATCATTATAATTAGGGTAGTATGCAAATTGGACAATTATTGAACTACACTCAAACAGAAGATGGAAATTACACATTGTTGCAACTACATATAATGATAAATTTAATTAAGGCTAGCACTAAAGTAGGAATTAAATTAGGTAATGGAAAAAATGAAATGAAAAACGAATGAAGTGCTAAGTAGATGACAAACTATTTAAAATAAAATAATTAGGCTTATAGGGTAGAGGATTAAAATAAAGTTTCAAAATTTTTTATTTATTCCATTGTCTTGATATCTTAAGAAAATTTTTGAAGATAATAAATTAAAATTTCCAAATAAACTATTGATAATAGGGAATTAAGGGTATGAGAAAGATTAAGTAAAATAAATTGAAGATTAAACCAAGACAATACTAGCATAAGGAAAGCATTTGTAGAACTTAATCGAGTAGAAATTGATTAAGAATTTTGCAAGTGAGAAGTTAATGAAGTAAAGCAGTGGCTTAACTAAGCTCAACTAGGTAGGATTTAATATAGGATTATGAGTTAACCTAAGATAGATCCTAGCACTTAAACTTAATGAAAAAAGTAAGGAACCATAAATATAGTTCTTGAATTAAAAAAAAAAATTGTCATAACTATCCTAAAAAACCTTTTGGATAACTTTGTGACAGAGTGTGGCAGTGGTTTGGTAATGGGAGAATTGATAATCATTCAACAAGCACTGTAAGTAAATTATAAAGTATGATATGTTTTTAAGTTTCCTTTTCATTTTTACCTTCTTTATCTTTTATTTGTGTTTTGCATGATCATTGAAGTGAACATCTAGGTAGTACCTTTTGTGTGTATATTATTAGTAATATTAAATCTCAAGATTTCAATATGTCATATATTGTATTATTAAAAATTGACATGGTGACTAAGTATTATTTTCAAAAATTTGGAAGGTGATAAGTTTGCCTCAAAATGCTTTCATGGTATCACTCTAGTGTTTTATGCTTATGAAATGCTATATTTTCAATTGTTAAATTTTATTGTGGAATAATTTATTTGATAGATTTTGATATATGAACCCAATTTATTATTTGATATTATATATATAAAGTAGAATTGTACATAATATTAGTTGCTAATAGCAATTTTATTAGCCTTCAGTGCACTTTAGATATCATTACGTAATTTTTATGATTAAATATCAAAGTAGTATTGAGCTAAATGCCCTCCTATAGCTCGTGGGTTGAACACTATTGTCTGAATATGTGTTTATTTGCCTTGTATAGGTTGTATGCCTGTGTTAAAATATATGTTAAAAATTAAAGTTTTACATGAACATTTTTTTTATTGATGTTTGCTTACATTTTATTATTTAAATGTTTAATGTATAAATTTAATTTTATTTTTATTACTTTGCTTTGTTAATTTTATAAGTTGATGAAATTATATGTTTTGTACATTGTATGTGTTCGTGCGTGTGTGTATGTGCGCGCACACATTTTTCCCCCTTAAATGTTATAATGTTGTAGACCAACTTTTCATATAATATTAATTATAGTTTATTGAGCTTATCCATAAGAATGTTTTCTTTTAAATCTTTCAATTTTTAATGTAGTGGTTATTAAATTCTTTTCTTATTAAATCATTTTAATTATTTGACTTCATTAAATAAACAAAATATGACATTTTTATAATATCTATTTATTTGTTATTGAAATTTTGCGAACCTAGACCTAAATTAAAATTTATTTTCAATAAAAAAAATTCTATACCTACTCATCTTTTAAATTATTGTGCTTTGTCTTTTATTCACCAAGTATTATGACTCATTCTACTATATATTTTATAAATAGAAAAATTATGTCTCACGCTCTTTTAATGTAGTTCGCGAAAGTTGTTAGGGAAGAGCTAATGGTTGGTTTGTCCAATATTAAGGTTGTCTTTGTGTTTGTATATTTGTATTATAAAGTTTACTCCACATACTACAAACAAGATCCTCACCTTATTATTTATGTTTTAATGTTATTGGATGGTTGAGAGTATGTCTAGTTATAGGTAATTTGAGTTGTCCCAATTTCAAAAAAAAAAAAAAAACTTTGCCAGACTTCTTATAATAAGCTAATTGTGTTTTTGATATAAATTATGGTGAAAATTGTGAAACTGTGATTTTGATATAAATAAACAAACTTATAAAATTATATTCTAGTTCTGTAATATTACATAAAGTCTGATCATGCATATCCATATATTTGTTAGGCTTGCATATGTAAAATTATCTTGTACACTGTGCCAATCTGTTCCAAAATTTGGGGTGTTAAAAGAGAAGTTTTACAAATTGAGATCCCTAAACAACTTTGATAAAGTTAAAAGTGATAAAAATAAATAAGAGAAATCTATGTAAATGGATTTCTTCTCAGCTTTATTTTATCTTTATCTTTCCAACTTAATTTAATAAAACATTTTAAGATATCCCGATTTTAAATAGGTGTTTAAGAATGAAGCTCTCTTATCGTGTATGTGGAATTATAGATAATTCAGATTATTCCAATTTTAAAGAAAACTTTACCATGCTTTTTAGAGCAAGCTAATTGTAATTTTGTAGGTTTCGAGGTAACAACTTGTTGGTAGTGTCGTAACTTTAGGACTGAAATTGCATTTTATGAAAAAATGATGTTCAAATGAAAGCTGATATAGGATTCAATTTCAATGGTGACCTAGCTGTCTTGGCATTGTTTTTTCCTACCGTACTTCCACAACCAAACATCGTAGCTCCAACAGTAGATTAGTTTTACAGCTTAACATGGCGTGGAAAATATTGACTGGGTTATAAACAATCACCAGCTTACACTCACCCTTTGCAATTTTTGACGGTCGAAAGCTTTTTAAAGAAAACTCAATTAAAAAAAAAAGGTACATAAAATTAAAAATAAATTACACAACTTTTTTTTTTAATTTTATTAAAATTATACAAACTTTTTTTTAATTTTTAAAATATACACAAATATTCTTTCAAGAAAAAATAATATTACACTTTAATTAAATTTTAGATTTTTTAACTAAAATATTTTTTATTAAATATATACATATAGTTAAATTTAATGAAAATAAAATTTATTCTTTTTTATTTTTACTTGTTCATATTTACAAACAAAATCTACTTATTTATTTATTTATTTTTATGCATATGTGAATATAATATATATTTATATATTTAGACTAATCAAAGAATATTTTAATAAAAAATTTAAAATTAAATTAAAAAATATATTTTAAAAATAGGAAAATGATCTTTCAAAATTTAAGAGAAATCCATATAATTTACTTTAAAATTAATTATAAATAAACATATAAATGTATTAAAAATAACTTCAAATAAAAAATATGTGAAATATACTTACAACATTTATTTTAAAGTCAAATATGCTCTAAGAATTATTTGCTCTTTAAAATACTGCACACCATTCCGACACAGCCAGGCAACTGATTCCTCTCAATTCTGGGCAAGATAGCATCAATGTTTTTAAAACCGGACCGGTTATTGAACCGGTGAAGGTACTGGTTCACGGTTCATTGGTTCAACCGTGGTTGGACCGTGGTCGAACCGGTAATAATTAAATATATATATTTTTATTTTATATATTAGGATTTAATATAATAAATAATAACAAATAAATATTAATAAATTTTGAAACATATTATAATTAATTATACATAAAAATAAATCAAATATGATATAATATTTAAATTTTAATTTGTTTATATATTAAACTTATTTATATAATTTTAATAAAAATTATATGAATTTTATTTTTAATTTATTATATTAAAAATTTATAATTATAAATAAAGTAATAATAGAGATTAAGTGATATAGGTGTAATTTATCAATTTAAAAGTCAGGAGTTTGAATCACAAGATTATTTTGATTTGTTTAAATAAAAATATACTAAGTTTTTAACTCTTTATATTAAATATTGCATTTGATATACAAAATTGTTAGTTGCTTCAGTGGTGAAGGTGCAGTGATTTATTGAAGGGGCATGTGTTCGAGACTGCTGGAAGCCAGTTTTGGTGATTTGCTTTTAATAAAAATCACTCTGTTTTATATTATATATTATATATTGCATACATAATATCAAAGACATCTGCTGGTCCAGTGGTGCGGGCGTGCGGCGTGCGGCGTTGGAGAGTGCGAGGTCCTGGGTTCGAAACGCTGAGGCTGCATTTTGTGAAATTATATGTGCAAGAAGCTACAGACCGGTTCAATCGCAGATTTGGAGCCGTTTTTCACTTCAAACCGCCCGGTTCAACCCGGTTCTTGACCAAGTTTGACCGGTTCTGAGGCACACCGGTTCTGAGACACATCCGGACCGGACAGATGGCCGGTTCACCGGTTTTCCGGTTGAACCGGCCGGTCCGGTCCGGTTTTAATAACCTTGGATAGCATAAATTTTACCTCCCTCATTCCATATCTGATCCAGAAAGAAATCCCATGGATACAAAAGGGTGGCTATTTCGTGTCCTCTTACAACCACCACAGTGCAGCACAGGGCAGCAAACCTGTCATTGTAACTATCTAGGCATCCTCAAAATAGACAAAAATTTCTGAATCGACAGATGAAGGATGTGAGCAGTTAATCAGCAAGTTTTAAGCTCAACCCTTTGATTTGTCATGTACTAAACAAAAATATTTACAGGTGTAGCAGTGAATACTGGACCTTTTGGGGAGTTCATAGTCGTCTGCCTGGCGTCACAAGGCTACATAATTCTACCACCAGATAAATGGATTAAAGTTAAAACTTTGTTGATCATCCTGTTTGGGATGTATAAAGCTATGACGAGCCATTGTCAAGTACCCAAGAAGGAAATTAAAGATCATTACCAGGATTAATTGATATAATGATCAATTATGCAGCACATCTTAAAGAAGCTTTTGCATTGGTTACCTTTTAACTCTGTGAATGTTAAAATACTTTGTCAAAACTCATGAGACTAACAAAACGAAATATCTCAAGTTTAACCATTTCCAATCTGCCTCTGCGATTCTAATTACAAACCATGTTTCAAATTGGACTTCATTCACAGATTCAATAACTACAAAACAACAATCAAATACATCACTGATCTCTTCTCTACCGCCAAATCATACTCAGTAAGAGAAACCCAGAAAATAAAAAAGAAAAAAATCCTCGGCCAAAAAAACATACTGAAAGCAATCCCTACAATCAATTGCAGAACCTGGGTGTCACAGATCTTGGTGCTAAAAGATCAAAAGTGAACAGATCCTCACCGGATCAACCGCAAGAGAAAACCTCCGGAGGCAACCTTGAAGCCTCGGTTCTAGTGAAGCACATGTCGTCTAGGACATCGCTGTTACACCAACTACACTTTGAGTTCTGTGAGCACTGGGATTGCACCACCAGGTCGCCACAGTAGAGGGGTTGGGTGGCCCTCGATCCAAATAGGCGGCGAGTTGAATTATCCTCCGGCATTATACGCCCGTATCGGGAGAGCCCATGAGAGGGTTGGTAGAAAGAAGCAAGAAGGACAAGGACGATGGGGACCAGAACTGATGGCTTGGAGACGAAGAGGGAGAACCCCATGGATGAAAGGTTAAAGCTTTGAACTTTGGTTTTCAAGCTCCACAGAATATAAAAGCTGATGAACCCACCCTTTCGAAAGCGCAAAGACAAGCCCGTTCCGACAGAGTACAGACCAAACACGAAACGTATTCTCGTTAATGGAAGACGAAACGCCACTTCTCTTGGATAAATCGACACCGTTTCTTTGTTATTTGGGCTTGTGCCGACTCGACAGTGGTAAGTAAATGGGCCATATTATCACCCCCCAAAAAAAGTTTAATTATAACATTAACAAATAAATTTTAAAATATAACAAAATATTCTTATAAATTTTTAAAATATATCAAAGTACTTTCATGAAAATAGTGTTAGTAATTGATATTTATGGATGTGTTTTTTATGTTTTAAAATTTAAGCCAGAGGAAAAAATAGTAAATTTTTTATAATTTTATTTAATTTTTATAGATGAAACTTTGTAATTGAGCTAATTTAAAAAATTAATTTAATAACTGCCTTTACATTTTTCATCATATATCATCAAATTTTGTTATGTAACCAATTTTGAATAGATATAATTAAGTCCAATCATCAAAGTTACTTAATTTAAGTTGTTTAAGATGCAGAAGAATTATCTTTATTTAATTATTTATTTTTATATCTTTTATGTAATTAACGCAAGCCTTGTATATTTTAAATGTTAAGATGTTACACGGTTAATCATGTTAAAAAAAATTTGTTGACCAAAAATCATATCAAGAAAAATTTAACAACACAAGAATTAAAATTTAATAGAAGGAATTAAATTAAAAGTTTTATAAATTATAAAAATTAATTATATATTTTTATATTCTAAAAATTAGCTAAAAAACTACCATGGCCGGCAAAATTAGAAGTCCAGAGTCTATACGCAAGGAAGACGTAAACCCTGGAGGACCCCGAAAGCTCTAACACGCTATTGAAACTCTAATTCGAATTCTATCTCGCACCCTTTTCGTGTTTATTGTGAAAGTTTCGATCTTCGGGGTGCAAATTGATTTTTTTTTTTTAGCTAAATAGCTGTCTGCAGATTCATTATTATTGTTTGACTGATCACATATGTAGATAGCATTTGCCTCTTTCTGGTGTTTTAAAGGTGTTATGACGATGGAGGGCAATTTGAAACCTTATAATCAAGTTGAAGTTGTGGAAGATTTATCCACAAGGGTTTCTGATTTCTCCTTTGGCCATGAGATGCCCAATTCTCCTCTTGTAAGTTTCCTGCCCCGTGCCCTTCCCATTTATGTCTCTGTTTCTGTTGGGTGGATTGGAAATTTCTTTGCTTTCTTGTATTTTGTGTCGTTTCTGGGTTTATGGACGTGCGCTTATGGAATTTAACTGAGTATCTGAAGTTTTTGGCAATATTCTGATTTAGGGCGAGGGTGTCGCATTAAAAGACGAAACTGAAAGAGCAATAAGAATAATATAGATGGACAAATTGAAAACATCTAAATGAAATGCATTATTTTTAAGTAATTAATTATGTGTTCTTCTTTTAGGACTGGATGTTTGTCTTTTTCTATTATTTATATGGTAGTACCTTGATACGATTGACAGGGCGATGGGAAGATTGGTAATCAGAGAGACCATGTTATCAAGGATAAGGATTATCATGGTTCTCTTTCCACTGCTGACCTTGAAAAGCATAGTATGAATACTTCCCCGTTTTATCCTGTATTACCTGAAGGAACATTGGAAAAAAATGAAGAGAACATGGAGACAACAGGTGACCTTCAGAAGAGAGGAAAGTACTTCTATTATGATTCTCCGCTGTATGAAGATACTGGAGTTTGGATACCAGTTTCAGTTCCACCTATGTTGGAAGGTGAACATGAGGAGGGGACTAGAGGTTTTCAGTCAAATGGTGGCTATTTTCCAGAGGGTGACTTGGGATGGAATCAATACCTTGTTGAAGAAAAAGAATTGACTATGTGGGATGTGCTAGTAGAAATGTTACTTGTAGCCCGGGGAAAAGTGACCTCTTTGGCTTCAGGAGATGTTTATAAATGTAACTTTTCATGGATATCAAATCTTGTACTTGAACAAGCTTGGAGAGAGATGGCACAAACTCTTACAGAGGCCAACTTTGCTAATGTGAAGGAATTGCTTGAAACAGAGCCTCCAAAGTGGTTGCCTGATAGCTCTTCTTCTTCTTGTATGCTTTGTGGTGTGCGGTTTCATCCTATCATGTGTTCCCGGCATCACTGTCGGTTTTGTGGAGGAATATTTTGTGGTGAATGCTCCAAAGGACGGAGCTTGTTGCCAGTCAAGTTTCGAATCTCTGATCCCCAACGAGTCTGTGATGTATGTTGTGTCCGGCTTGAGTCTATACAACCATATTTAATGGACCAGGTTAGTAATGCAGCTCAAGTGCCAACTCAGGACCTGACAGACCTCAGCACTTTGAGATCATGGGTTAATTTTCCTTGGGGACAGTCCATGGAATATGAAATTTATAAAGCGACTAACACTATCAAGGCTTATAATCAGGTAACATCGAGATTTAAATATTTTTTTTAATGCCCAAACTTCCTGTGGAAACCCTTTCATGCTAATTATTATGGGTTGCATCTCTTATGAACTCTCTTTGATGTTGATATGTGACTATGAAAAGCCTCTAAAAGCATCTTGTTGCTTTATTAGGAGTCTGAGTTTCTTTAAGTATGTTGTTGTAAAGATCACACTGAACAAGTAGGTTTGACTGGAAAACTGGTGACCTGCTTAGGTTAATATTTTTGAAAAAACTAAATAAGATGTTTAACAAATTGAAATGTAATTGCTTTGATCCTTAAACGAAGGCTTGACCTTTGCTTTTGTTTCAAATTGTTTGTAGTAAACGTGATGCAAATCTCATTTTTTGTCACTGACTCACTGCATAATTTCCTATTTTACCCATAGTGATTAGTTTGGGGGTCCATGGAATTGAGGCTTAATGTTGATGAAAATCACTTTGGTGTAAGGGCTCAATTAGCTAACCCAAAAATGAAACATTTGTAATTTAGAAATGAAGTTTTGGACGTTGCTACTCAAACTATGTCAAGTGAAATTGAGATATGCTTCATGAAATTCATTTTTGCAGGTTGGTTCTTTCAAGCCTGAGAAGTCAATTCCAGATGTCATTCTACGGCAAGCAAAAGGCCTTGCAATTATCACTGTGGTGAAAGTAGGAGTTGTGGTTACCTACAATATTGGAACAGGACTTGTGGTTGCACGTAGGGAAGATGGTTCATGGTCTCCGCCATCTGCCATTTCCACATTTGGTGTTGGGTGGGGAGCTCAGGTGAACTAACTAATCTGTAATAATGTTGAGCACTTAAGCTAGCAGCCCCAATCACAAAAATATGATGTCCTTAAAATTCAAGAATCTATAACTTATTGAAATGAGATGTATGCTGCACATTCCATATTCTACTTCAGCATGAAGTTCAAATAAAACTTCAACAGATTTCATTTTGTGTTCATTTTCTTGCAAGACGATTTTCAATGGAAAAAAATAAATAAATAGCATGTTTTGAGCAATAGATAAAATTCTTTATAGATTTTTACTTTTTTTTGTTAACCATTTCTAAACCTCGACCGTACGTAGCATTGATTCCAACTTCCTACTCCAAATATAGGCTGCAGGTCTTATTAAAGTTTTACTAATGCTTGTTTGTTTGTGTCTTCTGAGTCACTGAAACTTTCTTTTTACCCTTAATATAGGCAGGAGGAGAGTTAACGGACTTCATAATTCTTCTGAGAACAAATGATGCTGTCAAGACATTTAGTGGTAGTATGCATCTTTCACTTGGAGCCGGAGCAAGTGCTGCAGTTGGAACTGTTGGAAGGGCAGTTGAAGCTGATGTTCGTGCAGGGGATGGTGGTCAGGCCGCTTGTTATACATACAGCTGCAGCAAAGGTATGTATTTTATTTGTGATTTTTCCTTTTGAAATAACAAAACTTTTTTTATTTTGGAGAATAGTATGCAATTCAACTTTGCAACTTCGCCTCTTTGTCTGGCAGTGCAATACACAATTTATGTACAGATTTGGCTAGAGAATGACTGTTATTTTCTCGTTAACTACCAATGGATGCATATTTGATCTGGATGATGGTAAACCATTCAAATGAAGTTTATAAAGATTTTGGTAGTGAAAGATGCTATGATGTTAATAGATAGATACTTGAGCTGTGACATCTATCTATCTAATGTTTCATTTGTCTTTTGTGTGAATAAATGGAGAGAAGGTTTTCTTGAGGGTAAAAGTGGGACGAGGAATGCCTGATTTAAGACTAGTACTGACTGCTAAATCCCATCTGGCATTTCTGCAGCCCAACAACTTAATTAATATGCTTGTTATGGATTTATTGGAATGTTTTTTCTCTTTTCTTTTACTAGAATGATTTTTTTTAACCCCTTGTAAGTTGTAAGTGCTCCCTCAAAACAATCTTGAGGTTCCACAGTATCACAAGATGGTTAGATTGGCATTTAATGTGGTATATGGAGCCTGTTTAAGGTTGGACAGAGAATTGACCACCAACCATTTAACCAGGCGAGGTTGCCTGGTTTTATAATCGAAAAGGCACACTGGTACTGAGAATTTTAAATTCATTCACCAGATTAACTCATCTGAGAAGTTTAAATTGATTCACTAGATTAACTCATCTGAGAAGTTTAAATTGATTCACTAGATTAACTCCTGAACTTTTAAGAATGATGCTAGGATATTAATGGTGTAACTTTTATTTGAAAATTCCTGGTGAAGTTTTTATCGAGAAAAACAGAGCAACTTTCCTCTGTTCTTTTGTTCTGTATTATTCACTAAAAGAAGCTGTACATATGGGGATGATGGTCATAGTAGACCGATCCATCTAATCCCTCAAAATCAGGCAAATAAATTTAAATCTCAGCTAATGTTATGCTAGGAGAAAAATAGGGAAATAAATATTAGGTGATAGAGTTGACTAAATACAAAAAAGTAAACAAAAATAACCAAGAAATAAACGAGAAATAATATGGTAAACAGCACTGCCCCTCAAACTGGGGAGTAAATCTTAAGCATCCCTAGCTTAGAACTCAATTCTTCAAATTTAACTCAAGTGGTAATCAATCTGCACATGTTTCATCCTATCATGGTAAAATGGATTCTTAGCTACCCTAGTAGTAGCCATGTTGTCACAGAACACTTTCATTGGCTTGTCAACGCTGAACTTAAGCTCCTTAAGAAGCCTTAATAACTATAGTCTTTCACATATCCCTAGTGCTAAAGCCTGAAACTTAGCTTCAACACTATTCTTGGCAACCATTGGTTGTTTCTTGCTTTTCTAAGTGACGAAGTTTCCCTATACAGAGGTATAATAGCCAGTAGTGGACCTTTTATCAATCACAGATCTAGCCCAATCTGCGTTAAAAAGCACTTCAACATTTGCCTAAAGTCCCTTCTTGGAAAACAAACCTTTGCCTAAAGTCATTTTGACATATCTTAGTATCTTGTAAACTACATCTAAGTGTTTCTCATTGGGCTTGTTCATAAATTGGTTGACAACGTTCATAGGAAAACTAATGTCAAGACGAGTGTGAGCTAAGTAAATTAGTTTTCCTACAAGTTTCTAGTACATTCTAGTATCCATATGTGGGCTCTTCCTTGTTGAAGTCCCAACTTGTGATTAGTCTTCATGGGATTATTTGTAGGCATACACCCCGATATACTGGTCTCTTCAAGGAGATCCAAAGCGTATTTCCTTTGGGAGATAGTAACACCCTTGCTACTTCTTGTGACTTTCATCCTCAGGAAATATTTTAGTTTACCAAGTCTCTTATCTTCAAACTCCTTTGCAAGAGAGTTCATTAGTTTCTCAATTTCTGCAGAATGTTCTCTTGTAACAACAATATCATCTACATAGACAATTAGAATTGCTAACTTATCATCAAAACTAGATTTGACAAAGTATGATTAGTTTGACACTGAGTGTACCCATAATTTTTTACCGCAATGATGAACCTTTTGAACCAATCTCTCGAAGATTGTTTGAGGCCATAAAAGGATTTATGTACTACTCTACACATTTTGGGACTATTCTTTGACTTAAGACATAGAGGAATCTCTATGTACATTTCAAGATCTCTATCGAGGAAGGCATTCTTCACATTTAACTTATGAAGGGGCCAATCCAAATTTTTTGTAAGAGAGATTAGGACTTTTGTGGTGTTAAATTTTACTACTAGAGTAAAAGTTTTTTGATAATCAATGCCTCATGTTTGAGTGAGCCCTTTGGCAACAAGTCTCACCTTGTAGCAGTTGATACTCCTATTAGGATTGTATTTCACAATAACGATTCACTTGCATTCCACTAGGCATTTCTTAGAAGGTAAATCCACGATGTCCTAAGTTCTATTTCTCAAGGGCTCTCACTTCCTTATTAATGGCCATCCTCCATTCTTGCTTTTTAGCTACCTTAGAAATTATTGGGAAGTTTTTCAATAGAAACATTATGCACAAATGCCTATAAAGTAAGAGACAATTTGTCATAGGCAATAAAATTATTTATGGGATGCCTTGGGCACTTTCTTACCCCTTTCCTCAGTGCTATGGGGAGATCAAGCTCATCATGGCTTTCAAAACTTGGAGTAAGAGAAGCTGATTGTTTATGTTTAGGGAGAGTTCTTTGCCGTTCCATTGAGACATGTTCTACATGCTATTTTGTCATAGGATTAAGCTTCTTTCTAGCATAGTTATCGAAATCATTCAATTCACGATTCAAGATGCACAGGTCGATACGGTTCTATTGGCTAACGATACAAATTGGTGTTTGAATTGGTATCTGACTTGAATCCTGCGTCTCAATCGCTAATTGCACGAATCAAGCTGAAAATGATGATTCAGAGACCTCTGGCGATTCAAAAACCTGTTTTGCGTTGGGTTACGAAGTTGGATTCTTCATAACCTGACCCAACTTGTGGGAGAAAGAAGACGCTATTGTTCTTTTCCCCATTGTAAATCCTTCATTGATGGTTGCAGTAGCCTCATCTTTACTTTCCGTGATATATTAGTGTTTTATATCTTGGTCAGATTTGGGGGTCACATGATTTGAACAGATGAATGGATATGAATGGACTTGACAGCTGCAAGCAACTTCATTAGTTTTGGGATTTGCAATTTTTTTAAAATAAAAAACGTTTTATTATATTTTAATTTTAATTTGATTGAATAAAAGAAATTTACAATTTTAAAGTTAATAAAATAAAAATAATAAGTTAAAAATTAATTTCCTTTATCTTTTTTAGATAAAAGTTTTAAATTTATTAATTTAAATAGTAATATCCTTGATTCTCTTTTAATTAAAAGTCTGCAACTTTAAATTTAATTAAATAAAAATGAATGTGCCCTATCCTCTTTTGATTAGAATTTTGCTCCTACATGTAACTAAGGATTTGCAATTTTTTTTAAATAGAAAACATTCCATTCTAGTTTAATTTAAACTTAATTGAATAAAAAATAAAAAAATTATATCTTGAAGGCTGCAACTTTAAACTTAATAAAATAATAAGTTAAAAATTGATATCTCTTATCCATTTTAAGTTTGAAGTTTTAAACTTACTATGTTAAAAACTAATATGATCCCTTATCTTTTTCTAACTAGAAGTGTGCGACTTTCAACTTAATTAAATAAAAACTGATGTGCTTTATCCTCTTTTAATTAAAATTCTGCTACTACATGAAACTAAAATCATCACTTATATATATATATATATATATATATATATCTTTCTATCTATCTATAATAAACAGAAGTTTTTTATTTACCCTCAATCGTAAAGTTGGATGCAAGAGACTATTCTCCTGTGCTAAGCAACATTCTTTGGCCTTAAGCAACATTCTTTGTAGGCTAGTGCTGGGTAAGAAAAATAATATTATTAAATTTTTTTGGTTTTATTTTCAATTGTTTTTTTAATTCTTATTCTTTCTTCTTATAGATTAAGTTATGGCTCCTTAAAAAAAAAGTGAAGAAAGATGTAGCTAGCTATTTTTAACTATGTCTTTGAATCGTACGATTTGATATAATTTATGATTTTCTATTCAAAAATCAACCTTCTGATTCACAATTTGAATCGCGGTTCGATAACGATACTTTCTAGCATAAACCAATACCTCTTTCTGTTGTGAAGAGTTTGGGCAGGTTTTGGACCATTTAGGACTGGTTATCTCTTTCTATTGTGAAGAGTTTGGACAAGTTTTGGATTAAGGACTGGTTGGGTCAAGGTCAAAGTCAATTTGAGGTACATGTGACATGTTTGGATTGATAGGAAGGATTAAAGGAACTGTTTTCTGGTGGTACAAGCTTGGGTTTAGGTATGCTGGGTGCTATTTCACTGCCAAACAGCCATTCATTTGGTTCATGGTTCTCCTCCTGAATAGGTGTTTGGGAATGGAAAGGATGGTTTTCAAAAAAGGTCACATCCATGGTAGTGTACACTTTTTTCACAGAAGGAAGATAGCATTTATACCCTTTTTTCATAGATAAATACCTGATGAAAACACACTTAAGGGCTTTTGGATCAAGCTTTCTCTCATGATCATGGTGTGCAAAAGCAGTATATCCAAAGACTTTTAGTGGAAGTGATGACATGGTTTGATTTGTGGGAAAGGTTTCAAGGAGGTTTTTCTGAGGGGAGAGAAATTATAAAACTCTTGAGGGCATTCTATTGACGAGGTAAGTGGCTTTGAACACGGCTTCTCCCCAATAAAATTTAAAAACATTAAAAGTGAATAGGAGGGGCTAGCAACCTCTAATGTGTGTCTATTTTTTCTTTCACCTACTTTGTTGGGGTGTGTTTACACATGAACTTTGGTGAAGAATATCATGTTTGGTGAGATAAGATTCAAGATTGGAGTTAAAGAATCCTCTAGTATTGTCAGTTTTGAAAATTTTAATGGAAGTTTGGAACTGATTTGGAATGAATTTATGGAAATGCTGAAAGGTAGTTGCAACTTCAGATTTTTCTTATAAGAGATAAACCAATATGACCTGTGTGTGGTCATCAATAAAAGTAAAAAACTACCTTGTTCCATTGATATTTTTAAGACCCCAAATGTTGCTATGTATAATGGAGAAAGGTTGAGAGGGTTGATATGATTGAGAAGTGTAAGAAGATTTGACATGTTTAGAAATTTGACAGATTTCACGTTGAAGGGAATTGGTATCTTTATTGATCGGATGAGGTTACTACTTTTTTGTGTAATGAAAAGTTTGGGTGGCCTAATCTATAGTGCCACATCAAACTATCCTCATTATGACTAGAAGAAATAAAATGTGACATGACAGCCTAATTGCAATTTAAAGTTCCATTAAGGTAGTAGAGACCATCACTCTTCTTAGCACTGCCAATCTTCTTCTCTGACTCTAAATCCTAAAAAGAGTAGACATAAGTATCAAAATTAGCCTGACATCTCAAGTCCTTTGCAAGCTTACTTATGGACAGTAAATTACAATGCAATTTAGGGAAAAGGAAAAACATCATATAAAATTAAATTAGGAGATATTCTCATAGTTCCAATACTATTGACTTGTGAAAAAGTCTCATTAGCAATCCTTGCAAATTTTTTGGAACTAGGAATGAGTTTATCAAGAGTAGAGCTATTACACGCCATATAGTCAAGATGCACTTGAGTCCACTTTCGTAGCATTGGACTTGTTAAATGTGGCCATGGAGGAATTACCTGTATGGGCCATGACTCCGGTGCTAATAGCTTTCTCAAATGTTTGTCCCTGACAACATCTCAGGATGTTCTTTAATCTCTTTGTTGAATGCATTTTGGTTAGTTTGGTTGTGATTTAGCTTGTCTCCAGCCATTATAAGTCCTCAGGTTTCCCTCCGATGACAAGGCTACCAGTCGGGTGGTTTGCCATGAAGTCTCAAGCAAGCATCTTTAAAGTGTCCCAACTTGTTGCAATGGTCACACCACACCTTTCTTCCTTTCTTTCGTCTCAGATCAGGTGTTGCTATTTCTCATAGCAATGGCAGAAACCTCAGTGACCAGCTGTGATCTAGAATCACCCGAGATCAATTGCGTCCTACTCTCTTCCCACTTAACTTCATAGAATACCTCTCTATGTAAAGGCAAGGGGCAGACAGCCATGATTCTTCCCCTGATTTTGTTGAAGGTAGTCTTGAGACCCAAGAGAAAGTTATAAATCCTTTCTCTTTCCTTCAATTTCCAATAGTATGCAGCATTGACACTACACTTCCACTAATGCATTTCACTCGTCTAGTTGCTGCCAAAGTTTGTCCAAGTTGTTCTAGGACCGAATCACACTCACATTTCCCTGTTTTGCTTTGCGAAGCATCCCCTTAATCTGGAACATAGCAGTTGTCTTCTCAGCGGAAGAGTAGGACTCCTTAGCTGTGTCCCAAATCTCCTTTGCGGTTTTGTAGAGTATAAAATTCTCTCTGATCTCAGTTGTCATTGAATTTACAAGCCAAGACATGATGATATTGTTCTCTGCAACCAGATTTTGTGTTTGGGTTTTGAAATTTCAGGCTGGCTGGCCTCTTCAGTGATATAGTCTTCTTCCCACGGCCTCTTATAAACATCAAGGCACTCTAGGACTGTGGAAGATGGTTGTTGCCATTTAGCTTGTGGCCTGTGATCATCGCAGATGGAGTTTCAGCACCCATAGTAGAGTCCGACATGAAATTTTGGCTATTTGGCTGATGGGTGGTGTTGTTTGGCTGGTGGGTGGTGGACGACTCCAGTGTAGAGTCTATGGCATTGGCTTGGACAGCTCTCATAGAGCCGAATGTAATCATCGCATGTCCTGGACCTCCCCATGCCCTGATGCCACAGTTTTTTTTGAGAAAAAGAGAGAGCAGCTTTCATCTGTTCTTTTGTTCCATATTATTCACTAAGGGAAGCTGTATATATATAGGGATGATGTTCACAGAATACCAATCTATCTAATCCCTCAAAATCAGGCAAATAAAATTAAATCTCAGCTAACATTACCCTAGGAGAATAATAAGGAAATAAATACTAGGACATAGAGTTGACTAAATACAAATAATGAAACAAAAAATAACGAGGAAATAAATGAGAAATAATACAGTAAACAACACCTAGAAATTATTTAACTTCAATCTAGTTGACATGAACATTATGGTTTTTCTTCCTATCTGTTTTTTTTTCTTTTTTCGCTAGGTTATATCTAGTTTCCATCTCGTGGATTCTTTCTCTGCAATCTTGATACTCGCTTTATGTCAGGATTGAACCTTGGTAGTTTGGCAATCTGTCTGAGTTGAAACAATCTTGAACAAAACTAAATAGAACACAAGCTTAAGTTTTACACTGTGGTTAGTTATTGAACTGCTAATGATGCCCAGGATGATGGTGAAAGTGTTGAGCTTTTTTTTTTTTTTTTTTTTGGGGGGGGGGGGGGGGGGGGAACAGGTTGTGTGGGGATGAGGATGTTGTATTAATTCCTCAAAGGTACAGGGTTTGACCACTATATTGATATTACTTGCAGGTGCATTTGTTGGATGTTCACTGGAAGGTAGTATCGTCACCACTCGATGGCAAGAAAATTCACGTTTCTATGGTAGCCAGTCTTTAACGGCAACAGACTTGCTTCTTGGCTCCTTGCCTAGGCCACCAGCTGGCGCCATTCTCTACCGTGCTCTTGCAGATCTGTATTGGAAGGTTGATGGTTGATTCAATGATTCAACGTTGCATTGCATGCCTCTAAAACGTACCGCTGCATTTTAGAACTCCAATTGTAGAGTTTCTTACTTGCCATTCTTTGTCATTGTAAATCTGCTGAATTTGTGTATAGGAAGATGATTGATTCACGAGAAAGATTTGGTGGAGTTTATAATGTACAGTAGTATAACTGCGTACTATGGGTTATTTCCTCATACATGGAAAATTATTACCTTTCAGGCCCTCCAAAAGAGGTAAAGACGATTATGGTGTGGGTGTTTATGTTTTTCTGCATTACAAAAAAACCGAAACACTTTCTGTACATTTGCACCTCGGTGTTTTTTTTTTTTCTTCTCCCAAATTGGCTTTGCAAATTGCAAGAGACATGAAGATATGTACTTTATCTCAAGTCGGTTTTTAAAGATTGTTTTTACTTTAAAATAATACTTATGTAAATAATTAATAAGATAAGTAAGGGGATCTAATTGAATGAGATGTTAATGTTAGTGGCTTAGGTGGCTACTAAAATGTCCTATAAACAGATGTTCACTTTATGCTTTCTATTTTGAGTGCTGCAATACTTATTTTATTAAGTTATATCATTTATATTGTTGATTATTTGTTAACGGTTTAATATAAAAATTATTATAAAATAAAAATAATTTTCAATAATTAAAATAAAATGTCTTTTTTTTAAAAAATTTAATTAAGATAAACTATATTTTAAAAAATCAATATATATGTATTTAAATAAAGTTTTAAATTATTATACTTTGATTTAATTATTCTTTTTTTATGTATTGCTTGTCTTTTTTCCCCAAGAAAGTGGGACTCATCAAAATCTGGTGAGGCAGTTAAAAATAAATTTACACTCGAATCAGCAGCCTTAGTGCTTATTGGCTAAATAGAATAAAAAAGAGAACTCGGTAACCCCCGCTGAAGTTTGTTGAGTGGGAAGGGCCTTTGGGCAATTAGCTTATTTTCTCTGGAAATCCTATTTTCAGGATTGGCTTATACTATGCTATAATTATTTGTTTTTCTCAGACTAGGATGCAATAAAATTTAAACTTCTTTTTGGAAACAAAATAAGAAAAGAGAAATTTAGTTAAGAAAAATAAAGAAACAAAATTTTATTTCTATGTCATATTACTAAGAGATTTACTCGTCATTTTTATTCTTTAAACATCATGATTTCTGCGTTTGTCCGTAAAAATCTTATAATGTATAGAAATTACTAATGTCACTATGAATTCTTATTTCATATAAATGTCAATACCAGATGAACACAACATGCTGAATTTATTCGGATTAAAATAATAATAAATTTATTGTAACCATTAGAAAACAGTATCTTATGAATAAGCAAAATAGGTCGGTGAGTGATTTTCCCCCGAAGGTAATTGCCACCCCTGGCTGGTACAATGACGATGGTTATTCTCTTCCATCTTTGAAGGATCGTTAGCTCTATCAAAGAAGGGCTTTTAGCCATTGTCGCTCTCAACATAGCTCCGAGTTGCAATTTGAGTGGATCAACTATTCGTTGGTGGCAATTAAGGTATGGCCTCCTCCCATCCCTCTTTCGTTTATCTGTTCGCGTCTCCTTCTGTTATGTTCTTTTCTTTTCAGTATTTGGTGTTTTGTATGCTTTGGCATGTGGTTAATGATTCTGAAACTGGATTGTGGTTGAAACATTATGGATTTTGGGTTCTTTGTGATGTAATCCTTCTGGTTGTATTAGGTTAAAGTCTTTTATCTTTTTTTTTTTCCTTTTATCTTTTTTGTGTGTGCATGTTTTTCAGATTGTAAATGTCGGAATTGAGTAGTCTGAGGAAAAAAAATCAATGAACAAGTTCAACTTTTATTTTCATACAATTTAGGGCAATTCATCTAACAGCATATCTTTACAATAAGTTTAACGTTATAGGCTTTTCAAATGCATAGGAAGATTAAGTAAGCCAAAATTTGTGAAAAAGTTATGTATGCTAGTGAGCAAGTTGCGTATTTACTACTGACTGAAATTCTAGGGTAAACTCATTTCTCCCTGATGATTGCAGTAAAGATTGTGATAAACTTCAATTTTATTTAAAGGTATTTTCTTGACCTTGCTGGAAAGAGTGATATTCTGATGCACCTGCTTCCATGGTTGTACGAATCTATTGTTAGTTCCTAAGTTTATATATTTAATAATCACAGGAGTTTTAACAACTAGAAGTTTTCCTGAAAAGCAATAAGATTCCCTTTTTGGCGAGTCATTTAAGCAGCAATCATTTATGGTAGTTAAATATGCCCATCACAGTGACTTACGACAATAATCATGAACTTATTTTGTTCATTTGATGAAAAGCAATTGGTAGAAACTAGAAATTGGATATATTGAAAAGTCAAAGATAAACTTGTTCTCAACCCAGTTGAGCAACTGGGCTTTACAAACTACATATGGTCTTCACTATGCCTACCTAATCATCTGGACCTGCCAGGCCCTGAGTGTTTGGGGAATTGCTGATAGGAACTGTGTTTGGTCATAAACATTGGGTGTTGGCTCTGCTTGTTCTGTAGGATGGAGTCGTAAGCCATTGATGAGAAGATTTGGATAGTGGTTTAGCTCAATAAAAGGTGGCTAAATGTCCTGTTCAAAGATATTGGAGTACTATTGTGACAATTTATTGATAAATTTAGGAGAAGTTATTTACGTTTGTTGAAACTGGTCACTTTCCTCATTTGGTTTTATTTTTTCCTCATTTGGTTTTATTTTTTGACCTGGCTCTTCTTTTTGCTTCTGTGAGTGTGAATGCAGATGCATCACTTGTTATACCAACATAAATAGATCAAAATTAATGCTATGAATATCTTACTTGTAGTAGAAATCAGGCCAAACCACAAGGTTCTAATCTGGATTTTTTTCCTTGTAATTGTTAAATCTAGAAACTGTTTGTACTATTGTATCTATTTTCTGTATTAATATGTTGGAGTGATGGATAATTTTCCTTCCCTCTACTGGAAGGACCCCAATCTTTGAGGACCTACTCATAAATGGTTAATCTTTCCCTTCCCTTCTGCTCTTTGAAATCAAAGTTTCTGATTTAGTTCTTTCTTCACACTTATCAGATCTAAATCTAACATAGTCCTTTTCAATTTGGTTTGAGGGTCTCAGGCCTTTCCAGTTTACTTATCTTTGGATCAAAGTGCTCAGGTCTCAGGACTATTGGATATGGTAACTAGACGCCATGTTCATTACACCCCTCTAGCCACAAATGAGGATAACTATATTGATGGTGGCTGGGACAGACCGTTTGACCCTCGTTTTGATTTTACTCCAAAGGCATTGGATAAAGTTCCCTGGAAATCCATTGCCCTTGCACTCTTCCTTTTGTTCCTTGGGACAATGCTTTTGGTTATTTCATGCTTTGTCTTCACCAGTCACATGGGTGGAGAGCAGTCTCAAGCTTATGGCTTTTTAGCCCTAGGGTTTCTCAGCTTTCTCCCAGGTATGTTGGATTCTCAGAATTTTATGTGTTGTAGATAAACTCTTTCTAATTTCATACAAAGACCAAAGAAGTTAATGTTTCTTGTAAACTAATTGAGACAAGATATATGCTTATGGATGTACTTATTGATATTTGTGCATTAAGAGCCATAAATATAATTCACTTGCAACTGCTTTTTGCTTTACAATGGAAAGCACAAACAAACATACAGCAGTAATTTTTGTCATTGTTCAAATGAATTCAGTGAAATTGGTGATGGTGAATGTACTTGGTAATTACCAGAGAACCTATAGAAGTATTTTATGATTCTATGAAATGAAATTAAAGGGGATTGGCAACAGGGAAAGCGTCAAAGCACATTTGTTAATATGCATGTATGGTGGATAATGGCTCTGCTTGATCATTAGATCCTCCCAAACAGATCGGGTAGACGCATTAAAATTTCTTCACCCAACTAGGGCGTATAAGATTGGCCAACTTGAAGGCTTAAGGCTTAAAACTGAAAACATAGGTCACTGAGCAGTCGGAAGAAGAATAATGAGAGGAGCTTGCTGAATGGATTAGCATTCAAGGCAATTGTTAATAAGATTTAAAATAAATTAAATTCTGTTTCATTTGTATTGCCTAGGGATTCATAGAAAATCAGTTCAGATGTGGGGCTTATTTGTGCCCGATAAACATCATCAGATGTGAAATATTAGTATCCCAACTGATACCTCTACGTTCCTCTTCTTTTCTCATAACAGATTCTTCTTACATGAAGAGAAAATTCTTCAGTCATCATAGTTTAGATTCTGAAGTCAAGTTACATAGTCATCCTTAAATAGGAAAAATCCAGCTAGTTCTATTACTACTAGAACAGATTTATCTTGATACACAAGATAGGCTTATTAAATAGAGTTTCTTATATTTCCCTATACAATTAAACAGAGGAACTATAATTCCATACTTCTACTAACTATGCATATTATAGATATTCCAATCTTATGCTTCATCATTCCTCTTACATACCTGTTTTATGGATCTTTAATCCTGTTTACCTCCTTCCTGTCTTCAACCTTATTGAATATTGCATCAGATATTCTTAACTTAGGTGTTAATTTTGCTACTTTTTTATGCTTCCCAACATTATGCAAGTGTCACTGCGTTTCTGTATTCTTTTAGTAAATGGAAGAAGTTCAAAAATAGAATTCATGGCAAAATATCTCCAGTTTAGGAACAATTAACTAGACAAATAATTAAGTCAATACATGGTTAACAGTAACACTTGAACTGCTCTTTGGACATTATCAATAACTTGTTTGGTTAATTGTTTCCAAACTTTATTTTTGCCATGAATTTTTTTTCCAACTCTCGCTTAGTAAGATTCATCTTCTTTCTATTTTGCTGTGTTTGAATCATTGCAATCATGCATTTGTAGTGCATTACTGGCAACTTCAATTCAAAGAATAAAGATGGCTTGTTGATGAATTGTACGAACATTTCATAGTACCTTTTGAATCTTCATAGATTGAAGTCTTATTGTGATCATCAAACAGGTGTTTGTGTGAAAGGATCCCTGACTAAGCAAGGTCCTTCATAGCCTAACTAATTCTTTATAGTTAAGTTATAAAAGTCATTGCTATGGTTCTTCTTAGTTTTGGTTTAGTACGTACGTATGGAATGATTTCTCACATTTGTCTCATCTCCTTTCTTGCATTTTACATAATTATTTTCTTCTGCTGTAATGCTCTTTTCCTCAACCATATGAAGCTTTAGGGAAAGATGAGGCAATATCATTTTTCTTAGCTCAGCTATTATTTTTGTAGCAGTTATTGTGGATTCTATGGCTATAATCATATTACAGGCGGAAACTGGGCAGTTTTATTCTTCATTGGGTCCCAACTCCAATAATAATCTAAGTTTTCCTTGCCTGGCATGATTAATTGTATTAACCATTAATAAACATTAATGCTACAAAATATTTCTGCTCCTAACAGGCATGCACCTCTTTGGAATGCTGGGTTGTGTGACATATTAAGATAGCTTTATTTGTGTCCAACTTTCTTTAGTCCATAAATCCAACTGCGGTATTGGAGAATAAATTTTATTTTGTTTCTGCCATGTAACTATGTAGTTACCTGCTTTATCCGTCTCAATCTTTCTTTAACTGAACTCTTAACATGCATGTCTCGTCTTTTGGGATGCAGGCTTCTATGAGACTCGAAATGCATATTATGCATGGAGGGGTGCCAAAGGATACAGTTTTTCTGCCATTCCTGCTTATTAGGGCTGTACAATACCATTCTTTTTTTTTTTCTTTAATTTTGGTGATGTTTGTTTGCTAATCGTATCTTTCAATAACAGATGGAAAAACACCGTAGAAAAATGTAGTCTTCTTTCTTATGTAGTTGACTAATGCGGTAGCGAATTGTAAAATTTTATACATAGCTGGTTTTTCTTTTTCACTTGTGTTGGTCATTAGTCTTCTTATGCCCTAGTAATCTTCAGTGATGTCAAATTCAATTCCACGTCTTCTTTTTAAGACCAAAGGTGTTTAACTGCTTCTCTCTGTATAATGTGAAAAAGGTCTTTCCCTCGTGTTATCTATAGCGTTGTTAATTTCTTTTTTTTTTATGTAATTGACATTTTTGGTGACAAATGCAAAATAAGAAGGGCCAGATCCATTGAATTCAGCAGAAGCCAGCCACCGCAGCTCAAACGTCATCTTCACTCAAATACAGAAAAGACAAAAAACAAATAATTAACTATTAAGATAATGATATGGAAGAGGGAGAGGTTTTGTATGTTTGTCTTTAAGTCTCCTGATTATATCCCTCAATCAAGCTCCGAGTCAATTCTCTTAATTTTTCCTTTTTTTATTCTTTTTTAGATTTAAGACTTTTTTTTTTTAATTTTTAGAACACATATTATTTAAAAGCATTTTTTAAAAAGACTTATATTATCTTACTTCTTGATTAATTTACAGTGACACTATTTTTTTCTTACTCATGATGCAAAATTATCATCGATTCTAAAAATAAAACAAAACTAAAGATTACAAAGTAAAAAAAAAGGGTCCAACCCAAATGTTGTTTATAACTAGCAATATTATTATGGAAAAATTATAATTTATAATTTTAAGTTAAATATATTTATATTAAAAGATTTGAAATTTGAAAATAAAAATTTTAACTTTTAGTTTTGAGTTATAATTTTCATATATAGTGTATATTTTTAATTTTAAAGCCTTTTAAAATAATTTTAAAATTTAAATTTTTTTAATATAAATATCTTAATGAAATGTCTTCATTCATCATCTTTTAATTTTGTGGTTTAATTTTTTTTTCTTTCAAACCGTGATTTTGAACAGAGCAACAAACTATAACTTCTACATTTTGTGAGTTGCAAATTATGATTTTTTCACCTTCCAACGTTAAACCAAACATGCACTTAAACACCAAAAAGTCTCTTTTCTTGAAAGTGCTTTAACTGTTTGGATGAAAGCAATGAAAATATAATCTTCATTAAAAATTTAAAAGCAAGAAAAGGTACTATAATATTTAATTAACAAGAATCTATAGTATAATGGGGGAAAAAATTCATGGCAAGCTAGAACCAAAAACAAAAGCTATATATCTTCATATAATGATATATTAAAGTGATATGGCAACAATTTCCTCTCGATTGCTTCACATAAACGAGTGATTACCATTTTAAATAAACCCAATCCCAATGCTTCATAATTTAAATTATATTCTCCTAATATTGATGTTTAACTGTTTTTCAAGAAGCATGTTCTCTTCTGTTAGGAAGAAATACTGTATACTAGTCATATAATTTTCTTATGAAATTGCTTTTTTTTTTAAGAACTTATTTATTTATTTTCATCCATTCATATAATCATATTCCTAATGTCTGAAATTTGAATATTTGACTTTGACATGTCCAGGTTCAAGGAGTCAAAAGGCGGTTGAATTTTGATTTTTATTTGTTATTATTTCCAAACTATGCCCGAGAAGAAAATTCTGTACGCCGCCGAAGAGGATCCCAAAAATCTGAAGCGCGAATGAACGAAAGGAACCCTTATTTCTCTGCAGCTCCAAACCTCCGTCTTTTTGTCTCTGTCTTTTCCGAGGGGCAAACCTCGAACAGCGAAAATCTTATTTTATATTTATGTTCAATTATTGTTTCTTTGGCCGCAAGTTTTCTCTTTTCTATTTCAAACAAGAGAATTCAATTCCTTTTTCGGAAAATTAACCCTTGATACTGTTGGAAAATTGGTTAGAATTGATTGAGCCTTTTGCAAGAAGTATTGATAGAAAATGAACTTTTGCTTATTTAGGCACATATAGGTGGCACAGGAGCGGGCAGCTTTTCTGATGGGTTACGCTTTCGGCGGAAATAGAAACGGTGAGAAAAAGACTCGCTTTCAGGCGTGGTTCTTTGTTCAGCTTGAGGTAACTTTTGATTAGCAGGAGGATTTGTTGGATTAAATTGCGAAATTCACAAAGGGATATGCGTGAATAATCTCTTCTGGGAATGACCATATAGGTTTTGCAGTCATTGGCTATTTATAATTGAGCAGAAGGTGAACTTTGAAAAACCCAGCTTGGCTTATTCTCTGAAGGGAGGAAAATTATTTTTGCTTTTTGTCTTGGATAGGATTGACAAAGAAGTAAATAATATCTTCCACTGAATTTCTCGGATTGCCCAGTATATAAAAGGGGATTGAGCATTCGCTTATTTTGACAATTTGGGAATTTGAAGTAATTATAAATCGACTTTTGGATTTGAGCTTGGGGAGTTTCCTTACTAGTGATGGATGAAGCTCAGGGCAGTTCTAGTTCCCTGCCTCCTTTCCTGACAAAGACTTATGAGATGGTGGACGATCCGTCCTCAGATTCGATTGTTTCCTGGAGTGCCACTAATAAAAGTTTCATAGTATGGAATCCGCCAGAATTTGCAAGTGAGTTGCTACCAAGATTCTTTAAGCACAATAACTTCTCAAGTTTTATCAGACAGCTGAACACATATGTAAGCAAATTTGATCTTGATACTGTTGATGCCACTACGTGTGTTGCATTTATTTTGCCCTTCTGCTTATGATTGCTTAAACTAAGTAATGGTCTTTATTTGAACAGGGTTTTAGAAAAGTTGATCCAGAACAATGGGAATTTGCAAATGATGATTTCATAAGGGGTCAACCACTTCTTTTGAAGAATATTCATAGACGAAAGCCAGTTCATAGCCATTCTTTACAGAATCTCCAAGCACAAGTAGCTTCTCCATTGACAGAATTGGAAAGGCGGAGTTTAAAAGATGAAATAGAGGCGCTGAAACATGAAAAAGAACAACTTTGTCTAGAGTTACAGAGACATGAACAGGAGTGGCAAGTAAATGAGATACAAATAGGATGCTCGAAGGAGCGATTGGGAAAGTTGGAAAGGAAACAACAAAAGATGGTCTCTTCTGTTTCTCAAGTGTTGCAGAAACCTGGAATTGCCTTAAATCTCTTGCAATTGTCAGAAACCCTGTATAGAAAACGAAGGTTGCCAAGAAGTGGTTACTTTCGTAATGAAGCTGGCATTGAAGATGCTATGGAAACTTCCTCAGTGATACCTAGAGATAATGCAGATATAACTTCTGTTTTGACATCAATTGTGGAGCGACTGGAACAGCTGGAGTCATCGCTAGTATTTTGGGAGAACGTTGCTCATGATTTTGGCGATATCTTTGTTTGTAGTCATTCAAATATGGATTTTGATGAATCTACAAGTTGTATTGATAGTCCTGCCATCTCTTGTGTGCAACTTGATGTTGAACTTCGGCCCAAGTCATCTGGAATTGACATGAACTCTGAGCCAGCTGCAACTACTGTTCCTGATCTGGGTTCATCGAAAGAACCACCTGTTGGAACAACCACTGTAGCAGCTGGTGTTAATGATGTATTCTGGGAACAGTTCTTGACGGAGAATCCCGGTTCTTCAGAAACACAGGAAGTACAGTCAGAGCGAAAGGATTCTGATAGCAGAAAGAATGAAGGAAAACCTAGTGACCGAAGTAAACTTTGGTGGAACATGAGCAATGTAAATAACCTTCCAGAACAGATGGGGCATCTTAGTCAAACAGAGAAAACTTAATAGTAGATAGTTATTCCATCTAGCATGTGATGCCCCGCATATCACTTGTAATAAATTTAGGTATGAACTGGTTTCTCGGCAATAATTTCTTATTCCCTATCTTGAGTTGGATGTTATATTCTCTAATGTTTTGAGTGATTTGTAGTATGAATAGTCTAATTTTGTTCTACTTTGCCTAAACCGGTGCTGAACTGTGATGTTGGTATTGCATCTACAATTTGAATTTTCTCTATGATCCCATCCTTATGTTACATAACCATATGGTAAATACAACCAGCAAATACCCTTCAATGCCACCCTTAGGTGACCATGATAATTCATTGTTGTCAAGAGTCAAAGATTGGTTTTTTCACTTTTGATATAGAACTAAAGATGCCCTAGAGAGGAAAGGGACCTAATAGTGACATTTGAAAGTGGTCTATGAGGGTATTTTGAGTCTTGACGAGGCTTTTATGGCTGAATTCAGCTATAAATGAGGTAAGTGGGAAAAAGAATATACGATGTACATCATATTACTTCTGAAGGAGGAAATGTAGTAAATAACTGTTGTTTGGGATTAGTTGAAAGTGGTATGAGGGCATTTTGACAAGACTTAAAATAGGTGGGAAAAAGAATATATGCTGTATATCCTATTACTTCTGAAGGAGGAAATGTTGTGAATCCCCCTTATTTGGGATTAAGCTTGAGAAGTGGTGGTTTTTGTCAATTGCTTTTACTTTTAACACTAGCAGTATGTAGAAATATGCATGCATACTCTGGTTTGCAGCAAGAGTGGAAAGACTGTCGATTTCATGTATCTAAGACTCTGAGTATCACGATTAGATAACAAGAGATTGCTCATAATGGGGTTTTTCATTTGGAAGATATAAGATATTGTGAATATATATTCTTCATTCATTTTTCACAGGTTTTTTGGTCTTGTGATCAAATCCACTACATTTACAGAGACATTGTGTATAATGTGAGGCTGGCCACAAATGCTAGAAAGGTGCAAGGGAAGAAATTCAAGATAAATTTGTAGAAGATCAACTAATCAGTGACCAAGTTGTCAAACCCATCTACTTTAGGTTGAACTGAATAATAGTTCCTATGATGATGTGAAATTAACATCTAGTCTAGACTATATCCCTTTTGAGTGGAATTTTAAACTTATGTTGGAAGATAAAGAAATGCTGCATACTATATAGCATTCAAGACGTTAGGGGGACACTAGTGAGTGAAAATTGCATGCATACAGTGAAATCCTAAGTTAAGTAGTGCTTTGTCTAGTTGAATCTGCTGGAAAGTAAATTAAATCTTCAATTGCATATATGCTTATTATACGATGATGAATATGGTAATTTCCTGCATTAGCCTATAGATGCGGTCAACAAAGCAGATTACAGAAGATAATGGTATTTATTGTTCATGCCAAGAGAAATTTTATTAGAAATGTATTTCTCTTGGTTTGATAATATTTCAAACAAAAATAGGGGGATGGTATTTCATCTTCCTCTGCTTGAATGCTTTTGTTTCAACTCAGGTGTTCTTATTTTGGGTCCAGCTTTGATAGTTTCTCATCTTCTTCCTATATATTTTTTTCTAAGCTTTTTTAAAAATTTATTCTCTCTGGACTAGAAATCAGCTTTTGTGTCAATTTGTTATTGTTCAAACAAAAGAAAATTGCTTATATACTATTAAATTCCGAAAAGAAGGCATTTGATTTGTATACAGCTACTGGTTAAAACAATTTTTTGGTGATACTAGAGTTGGACATGATATGGTTTTGGTTTTTAAGTATTTGTGCGTTCAAGGTTAAGGGCTTCTGGCTTTTTTCAATTAAAATATCGATCTTTTATTTTGGTCCTTATGTAATTAAAATAAAAAGACCTATCACAAATCACCTATGGTCAAAATGCATGCTTACTTGATTGCATTATGTGTTATGCAATGGCCGGCGATCATTCAATTGTATATTGCTGGTTTTCGGTTCTTTAGGCTCTACATGAACTTATTTTCCTGAATATATACATACATAAATATCTACAAAAACACATGTTCCCACACACATGTACATATATATATAGAGAGAGAGAGAGAGAGAGAGATTGTGACTACTTTAACTGCTAGATCATGTGAGTAAGGTATTTGATATCAATTATGTGCATCGTTTTCCTCAGCCTTTGAAAAAAAAAATCTGGTTCATGCTCCTAATGGTGATGTTGTATTTCCTGTATATATTGAGCTTTTTTAGTGCTTTCAAATTCAATTATTTATATAGTCATGTGACTATTTTGTTGTCCCATGTACAATTTAGTCGTTTTCAATTAGTTTTTCTCAGCGTTATATTCAGTCAGTTCTACTGTTGCTGCAGTATGTTCTATATGTAAGCAAGAGGACGCACAAGACATGCTATTGACTTGTTTAGTGCTGTTTGTTTTTGATAGGACAGGAAACAATTTGGTCATGTCTGGTTACATGCTTCTTTTAGAACTGTCTTTTTTTTTTTAATTGACAAGAGCAGTTAATTGAGGCTGGTCTTTAGTTTTGGGGATTTTCTTGTTTCTTGCAATTAGTTTCAAATGGGGGAAGAGAACGGATGTTGCATTGGAATTTGATTGAGCATTTGCATAATAAGACAATTAGATTGCAACTTGCAATTGCTTTGGATGCCATACTTGCAGATGCGATTTTGTCTTTTCTCAGATTTGTTGTGTGTTAGTCTGATAATTGAACCTTGTGTTTTTCAAGACTGAGAGGGCAAATATTTCTGGATTGAAGAAATTTATTCCATGAGAAGTTCCTTCTTTTTTTTTGGCTTAATAATAGCAGTTGCTCAATTTATTGAAATTTCAGTTGATGACACAATTTTTTCCGTAGCTATTTTTTGTTATTTTTGGCCCCATAGAGGAAGGGGGTCTGTTATTGAGGTATTACAAAAGGCATGTGTATAAACATCCGAAATGGTTACTCCTGATTAATTTCATAGACGCTGTGCGCTGTGCATGGCTATTTCTTTGACACTACAAAAGAGCTCAACCTGCTTAAATGATCATGTATTAAAGAAATATATGTAAGGCTGCGAAATTATAATTTTTATTTTTTATGGGGTTAGAAAGCGGGTTTCAGGCTTTAGGATAGGAAGTGGGGAATAAATTATAAAATTTTTTAGTTGCATATTAACGTTGCCTCGTGTGTCTCTTTTATGGTTCCTTTTCTTATATTGAAATATAATTATTTAATAAATATATAAAGTTACTAAAACATCATAAAAATTGCTTCCAGGTTGTACCCAATAGACCATCGAGTCAGGAAGTGCTTTCCCATAACTATGGCTCATTCAAAGGCAAATTCAAGCTTGACCTCAAAATTTAATTCTGAGCTCTATTTTTTAGAGTGATATTTTAATATGTATTTGTTGGTTAAATTTTTTTAAAAGATAAATTCTTAATAAAATTATCCTGAACCATAGGCCAAGCGATGGGTAACATCTAAAAAATTTACTATTTATTTATCATTTGCGGAGGTTAAATTCTTGAAGATTAAATTTATACTTGTATACGCACATAACATCGCACCAAAATTTGAACCCTACTTATGATATGTTACGGATCACTTTAGAATGGAAAATCCCTATCATAGTCCATACTCCTTCCGTCGGTGGCCACTTACCCAACAGGTTTGCTTCCATGATTAAAAAAAGAAAGAAAAAGGATTGCATTGCACAACTGAATTAATATGAAGCACATCATATGGAGACTATGTTATACTTGTAGCATGTGGCTAGCCTTCTTGTGCATGATATTGCTGAGGCCAACTCAATCAACTAAAAGCATCAAATGTGACTTTGAAAGAGACGAATTTGGTCCCTTTTGCACCTAAAGAACCATCATTCTATTCCCCAAGTGGGGACTTGACATGTGCAACTACTTTAGCTAAAGGGTTCTTATGTATATGTAATATGTGCCTCTGTGCATGGGCGAGAACTGGGTCACACTGATGTTCACCAAGAACTTAACAGGGTGAATTTGATTCGAATTCAAGTTTCTTATAATCAAAATGGGTAATTACGGAAATCCTTTGATGAGTTTGAAACTTGGGATGATCTTTTCATCATTATAGTAGGTCATTTGACTAGTTTTCATGCAAGTGCTGTGTGGACAAACGTGCATGCTATTGCTTGGTGAAGTGTCCAAAAGGAGTATATATATATATATATATATATATATAGGGAGAGAGAAAGCTTACATGCTTTAGGAAGTTCATTGGTTTCTTCCAAAAAATTATTGACCTGTGTATATAACAGAGTCTAATTCCAAGAGCTCTTAGATATTATTTTGAAACTAGTTCTGTTTATGTCCAGTCATCAACATGTATACGCGTAAATATGTGAGGCAAAACACTTGGGTTCTAAGTCTAAAGCTTGCTTGTAGCATGTTATTTAGCGGATGGCACCATCCTCGAGACCATATAAATAGAAGGTAAGCAAACTTTATAGCTTCTGCTCTTAACAGTAATGCCAAGTGCCCTCCCAGTTGACTTCTAGAACTGCCTATTACTTAGATGTAATTGTTGACGTTTACTCGCTTGTTTGGCACTGTGTAGCTGTCACATAAATGCCTGACTTGAAGGAAATTAGGTGATGGGGTTTAGCATATGATGCAAAATCTAGTTGTAGTTCTCACATTATGTACTGGAGGACGCATCGATGTCCTGATTTCCGCATAAGGCCATATGTTAGCTTAAGCTTACGATTGTAAGTCGTACCATTTTTACACCTCTCGTATATAGTAATTTATTACTAAAAGAAGCTTACACCATTAACTAATTTACACTAAACCGATGGTATTGGTGATAGAGTAGGTGTGAAAGGAAGATGGTGTGGGAATAGGGGCAGAGCTAGGACCATATGTGGGGGGACCGTTTTCTTTACAAATATGCTCGACATATTTTATTTTAGTCCTTGAGATGATAAGGCGAAATTTTAATTTGGTTTTTTGAGTTTGATAACAATTTTTTTAAATTAATCTTGATTTATTATTTTTAGATATTAAATTCATTAACTCTAAATAAAAATTGTTGCTTTCACAAAATTGCAGTAGTACAAGTGCAGCACTAGCATTAGTCAATCACAAAGCAATGAAGACAAAAAGAGAAGAATGGAGTTTGAAGGTCCACATATGAAAAAAAAAAATTGCAAGCAATGTAGAAGGTAAACTATTAAAATTTGAAATTAAAATTGATGAAGATGAAGTGAAGTCTGAAGCGTGAAACACAAATGAGGTAAAGAAAATAAACGAGTAGTGTTTTACATGATTGTTGGTCAGTTTTCAAATAGGGATAGGAAAGAAAGAAATAGTTACTTGTGATAATAAAATAAAATGTTTTGAGAAGAAAGAAAAATAATAATAACTTTTTTTTTGTGAAAATTATATACATAATATATGTGTGTAGGTTTATTGGGTTTAAATTAAAATGTTAAATAATTTTTGAAAAAGTATATAATCTAATCACATATATGTTTGGCTCTAAAGTTTTAAAATTCTAAATAATTAAAAGATATAAAATTCTAAATAATATACATGTATATATATCTATAATTTTAAAAAATTGAAGGAGGGGCAACTACCTCGCCTCCGATAGGCATAGCTCCATTAGTGTGTGTGAAAATACCATTTCTTTAAACTAAGAATTCCTTAAATTCATTATCCTATGATATTAATGACTATGTTAGTGGAGCACTAACTTCATAAACAGTGAAAATGTGTAACAAAAGCTTGATAACTTCGACATTTGAGTTGAAGTTGACAAATGATGTTTAGAATATTGAACGAGTCTTTTAGATGAATCATATTTAACATTCTTCCATGGGCAGGTGCAACTGGACTAAGACCATATGGATGTGCACAGAAATTTATTAATATTCATGCATTTATTTGTGTATTATATCTTGTTGGCTTTTTTTTTTAATTGTTTAGACTCTTTCTTTCCTCAAAAACTTTCTCTCCTCACCAGTGCTTCAACCTTTCACAGTAGCCTACCACAAGGATGATGCTGAAGATATTCCGACAAGTGCTATCTTAGTATACAGACAAGTATGGATGCACAAGGAACTCTTGTGAGTAGCTGTTTGAAAGCATGAAGTCAAATAAAATCTTAATGCTACTTATCTTGAATTTGATGCAAAAGATTTAAAGTAAACATTGAATTTTCAAGTAAAATAAAAGCATTACCAGAACAACACAAGTTTGTAGAGTAACTATTTGCAGTTCTGCTCAAGTTTACCTATCAATTAGATGGAAATTGTTGTCATAGCTAGCAATATTGCTTGTGTAATGTAATACCCAAATTATCTTTGTTCATATCAAACCATACCTCTCGGAATACTTTGACAATGAGGTCATGATACTCATCAGAATTCAAAGTCAGATAACATGTCAAAAGCTCCTCCATTTCTTCTGGCTGATTAATCTGTAACTCTGTGATCATCTCAACCATTGAATCTCTGAAGTCCTTCTCTGGATTGAATGAACATTTCACCACAGGAAAGCTATCCAATACTTCTGTTTCCTTCAACATTCTCTCCTTTGCCTTCTTCATCTTTAGTTTTGCTTTCTTCAAGTCTTCCAGAGCCTTTATTTTGCAGATTTCAATCTTGGAAGCCATCCTTGGAGAATATATCCTGACCTTGGAGCTATGCTTTGGTTTCCTCGCCTTCATCTCAGTCTTTTTCAAATGCCTCCTCTCAACTCCCAGTTTTTCCTCAGAGTGGCTTTCAGTTTTGATACTTCGAAGGCTAGAATTCTTAGAAACTACTGAAGGGACAAAAGAATGTCTTCTTGGTGTACAAATTGTTCTAGGTGACTCAAGTTGAAGAACGTCTTTTTCTGCTGACTTAGTAGATGCAGATTCAGCTTTATCAGCAACTTTCTCAAATTTCAATGCTCGCTCATGCAAAGCTCGTTGTGCCTTCCTCTCAAAAGTCCTCCTTAACTTTTCAAGTTCCTTTTCTCGATTATAATCATCTATCTCCAGTGAAATCTTAGTATCTTTTGGCAATTTCCTTTCTTCCCCTCTACCTATCTCCTTCTTCTCCTTGAACTTCAGAGTGCCTTCTTTTCTTCCATGTTTCCAATCATTCCATCTACCACCACTTCTGTAACTAGAGACAGGAACAACAGGCTCATCATCCAAATTGCAGAACTCTGTTTTAAGAATATCCTTACTTTTCTTGCTCTCATGACTCTCTTCACCAAATGGAAGTCTCCAGAAGCCATCATCATCCCCACCATGAAACATAATACCTCCAATCCCACAAGCATACTGTGATGAACTAACAGAAAGAGAATTTGGGTTTCCCTTTTGCTTCACTTTTCCATGACTTGGCTCTGTATTGATCCTCATGTGCTTGAACTTGGACAGCCATGAAAGAGGAGATACATGAGAGATAAATGGAGGTCTAGATGAAGAAGCAGGAGAAGATTTTTTTCGACCCCACCTCATCATTTGCTGCTGCTGACAAGAAAGAAATCTTGCTTGTTTGTATGTGTGTGTGTGTTTTTTTTTTTGGGGGATTGGAATTGTTAACTTGGTTAAGGCTGTGATGGGTTGCAGAGGAGAAGTGAAATGGAGGATGAGTGATGATTGTGGGAGAGTTGAAAGTTGTAGGACGGTTAGGATGTTAAATAGGGACGTGGGTTTCTTACTGGTTTTTCTGATGTATTTCAAAGCAGGTATATGCCCGCTCAATTCCTGTGACCAATCACCCACTTTTCCTACTTTCTTTAGTTTTTACGAGAGAGGGGACCTTTTTTTAAGGCCCACAAACTAATAGTTGTGGCTAAAAAATAGCAATCACTATTACATATCTCCATATTTTTACAATAACAATTTCCCACATAACTGCAATTTTTTTCTTTTTTTTTTCGGTTGCCATAAAATGCATTTGACATATATATATTTGTAGGATTTCGTTACAATTTAGATGGTAAAATGCAAGTGAATACATATATGTACTCTGACTTATCTCAATAAAAAATTTTATCAGTGTTCGTTAGAAAAGAAAAAAAGGGGTTTCATATGTACTAATTGATGAGCTTTATTCAAGGACACGTTACACGGAAGAGGTTGGGTACTAACAAGTCTACTGTACTATAACCAATTAACCATTATGTGTAACGTACCTTAGGTCGTTTTCATTAACAGCTACTCGACCTTGAGGTGAAGGTTGTTTTGGAACACTAGGATGCCAATCTAGTTGTCCTCTTCAAATTTTACCTCGTTTTGGACTCTAGCGATGGATTGTGACGATTCTGTTCTTTTTTTACCAAAATCATTGTTTCTTTTGCTTTTTCTCTTTTAATATCAACTCAACTTTTTGCCTTTAGTCAAAGCCTCAAGCATCAGTACAGTGGACCACTTAAATACCACTCAATACTGTTGGGCTGCTCTGAGTTTGGCCCAGCCCGTCCAGATTCGGATGACAAAAATCGTCCTTCCTCTTTTTATAGACTCCGGAGGATTGCCAAGTGGCAAAAGGATCATGAGCAATGGTGTCCGGCATTTTGATGAGTATGAATTTTTTGTAGTAAATTGGGAGAGAGGTAGAATGTAATTTAATTTTTTTTATTTTAAATTAAATTCACTTACCTCATTCCTTTTTTTAATTTTTTTTTAATTATAGGAGGATCTTATCTTGATTTTATTTTGACATAAACGTTAACGTAAAAAAATCAAACAAAAATTTACTCAATAAATTGATTAATTGCGAGGAATGAATAGATAGACAGGATTTTGCAGAATTTCTCTCATGAAATGATAGGTTCAAGCATGAGTGAAGGAGTTGTATATTAAGAGAAATAAATTTGGTATGGATTATATAAGTATATTGATTTATAAATCTAAGTTTTAAAATTTTATATTAAGATGTAATATCAAATTCATTAGCATAACTCCGTAAAACTCAATGGTAAAAAATTTCTTTCATGTTGTAGGCTCTCCGAGTCTTAATAAGACAAAAATTTGAACATATTCAGCATAAATGACTATTAAGCTCTTACCAAATCTTGTTGAACTAAACCCTATTGTCAAAGTGAATTTCAGGTCAAGGAAATAAGCAAGCTACTTTTCAAAGTTCCAAGTAGTAAAACAATGGGGACCTCAGAACACCCCACCTGAGTTACTTGTTGATCTGTGAGTCCTTTATTATTGGGTAAAAAATGGTGGAACGAAGAAAGCAATTAAGAGTCATATGGTAGTGTTATTGTCATCATTAGCAAGGATTTACTTTAACTGCATCATAGCACGCAAGATAAGCTCAACTACCACCATATTTCTGAACTTGAATTCTGGTAGAATCTCCAATTGAAATTCAAAAACGTGCCCTCTATATAACTCCACTTTCTTACCACTAAAAAAAATTCAAATACATGGCTGGTAGTGAAGGCAGTGGCCCACCCCAAACTCTTATCACAATTATGTGCTTGTGGTGACATCTTCCTAATTGACCAGATGTGGATGTGGGCGTCATATCTGCAAATTCCCTTTCAGGAGAGGCTAGCTCAGGCCTGTGATAACAACTTGGATTAGAATAGTCAAGTGAAGTGTGGCTCCAATCACTTCACAGGAAAAAAATAATAAGATAGAACATGATACCTTGGCAATTATTATTACCACATGGAGTGCACGCCCGGAAGACATTAGAGTGATCGTTGTAATCTCACTTTTATGTTATCTGGGTAAGAGAGAGCAGAACGTCGTTAGACAAAACATGAATTCCTGAATTATCTACATAAAAATCAGGAGTAAAAGTCTCTCCCAGATACGTCGAGATAGCAAGAAGCGCAACAAAAGTCTTCAAATTCCTCAGGGTTGAAAATTTTTCTGATCCTTTCATAAATTTCTCCAAAACACGCAATACCGGATATTGTCTCGCTCAAAACTCAGGATCATCAAATTAATACTTTCTATTGAACAGGTTTCTCATAGAAGTAAAGTAGACAGCGAATTAGCATCCCTGGATAATAATTGTAAGGAAATATGTAAAAGAAGATTTCAGAAAGAAAGGAAAAATTTAGAGAGAAGCCATGAAGACAAACACTTGAGGATTTATTCTACATGTGGAGTTAGTTTTAAAATAAAATTAAAAGATCAAAGTTTTAATAATAATAATAATAATAACAACGACGACGACGACCACAACATATTTATGCGATTCTTTGTGGTCGATTTAATCTAATTTTTCTATAGAATAATCCAAGAACTTCCATTTTCCAGCACTATGTGGACCAATGAGAAACGTAATTGAAGGACTAGAATTCTTCTTTCAAGTGCCTTGAATGTTGAGGGCCGCGTCTAACCGAGAGGATTTTACATCACGATTTTAAGTTTTTTCCCACTCCGTTGGTGTCAAAATAGATCGGTAATTCAACGTCTTGATTCAAATAAAACAGTCAACAATATTTTTCTTCCCCCAGAAACCAAAAGGAACTAACAAGTTAATCTGTTCATATTTATTCTTCTTTGGCTAGAAAAGCTCTTTCTTGAAAAAAAAATCTCTAGCTTCCTTTAAGGTATGGTTAATTTTTACATAATACTCATTGTTTTAAAATTTACATCTATCTCCCTTCTAATTTATTTAATTGTCTTTATTATAATATTAAAAATAAAATTACAATACTATATTATTCAAAAAGTTAATTTTTTTAAAGAAATAAATTAAAAGAAAAGAATCTATAACATATAATTAAATGTTAAGAAAGTGGGTATAATTTATAAAACGAAAATATTAAATATAGTTTAGCTAAATTTTAAAAGATGACAGTAAAATTTTTGTTTTTATTTTTAATATGAAGAGAGATCATAATGCTAATAGAGCGGTGACGTCTACAATTGACAAGTGGGGCAAGAATCTAATAGTAGGAAACCAGCTGGCAACTCCCTAGATAAATCGTAGTCTGGAATGGTTTCTGGTCGTTCGGTCCATTATATAAAAGAAGAATAAGTAAGCACCATTCTCCACCACTCAGAGGGGACAACTACGTTAACCCCTTGAATAACACCCATTTTTTAAAAGATCTTCTCTACCTTTTTCTAAGATCTTAATAGAATATGTCGCAGAATTTTCTAGAAAAAATATACCATTTTGACGATGAACGTTCACAGGCATAGTTGCTTTCTCTGAGCACATTGTGAAAGAAAAAGAGGGAATATAACATCTCTTTCTGTGATCCACCATAGTTCTATCTTTGTGGCAGAAAAAGGTATCTTGATGTCACAGTAGACAACAAAAAGAAGAGAACATTCATATTGGATTGGTCTAGATTCTCCTCAGGACTTCAAATTAGTGGATTACACTAGACATCTTGCATTTTACACGCTTGAGGCAAGTTCAGATTTGAATCTCCAGTACAACGCAGGTCAGACTGAAGACTATTCTTGACGAAACTGGGGAGAAGTTTCAATTTATACTACCAGGGTATGTGCAAAGATGACGTCTGAGAATTAAATAAAATTCATGACAACACAAAGTGAAAAATTAACACCTGCAGTGCAATGGGCTAACTTCAGATTTTCCATTATTGCTTCTTATAAGACTCTGAACATTACGCGTGCCTATTCATCGTTCTCTCAGAATATAAATGGAACAACTTCTGTAATTTCTTATGGTCTTAAATTTCAATGAAAGAATCTGTAAAGACTTGCAACAAAAATGTGGGGGAATACAAGTTGGGGTACGTAATAAACACAAGGGTATTACACTACAAAACAGGGACAGAAATGGACATTGATACCGAAACATCTCCAGCAAAGGTTGTATCCCTATTGGCAGCTGAATTGCTAGCAAATGCATACCCTACACCTAATCCACCGTAATGTAGAGGTGCATTTTCGCATCTCTGAAACACCCTAGCAAGTGAAGCAGCTTTCCTTCTCGCTCTTTTTGTTCCGGTAAAAAGCAGGGTTTGAAGTAAGCCAGCCAAAGCCGGTGCCCTGACCACCCTCTCCCTTGCAGCTGTATCTCCACTCCGGCACAGCTCCAGCAATGCCGCAACAGCATTCTCTTTCCCCCGTGGCGTCCCACGACGCATCATTCCCATCAATCCGGCTACTGCTTCTTCCTCGCTCACCACTGCCTTGGCTCCAATAGGCTGCCGGACAATCAAGGCAAGGGCACCTGCTGCTTCCTCAGCTACTCCTTCAGTCCCCAAAGCCCCAACTAAAGCTGTTATAGCCCCTGCTTCAATCATTCTAACACAATTCTCATTGTGGGTGGAAAGATTGTACAAAGCTGTTACTGCATCCTTCTTTCCTCTTATGTTACCCTCTTGCAAAAGCCATGCCAGGGCTTCAACTGCTCCCGCCTTATCTGCAATTCTCTTCTTATATTCATGAACAGCCGAGAGGCTGAACAATGTCGCCGCAGCATTCTCCCTCGCCTCTGTCGTGTGACCTAATCTTAACACATCAACTATGGATTCCAGACAGCCTTCCTCATCGATGATCTGGCTCTTGTTTTTCTCGTATATTGACAGATTGAGTAATGCAGTCACCGAATTCTCCTGAGCAACAGCATTAGGAGATGAAAGTAGTTTCCGAAGATAAGGAATTGCTCCAGCTTCTGCGATGAATGCACGATTTTCTTTGCCTGTTTTTGCTAGCAATCGTATCTCCCGGGCAGCTACAGTCTTTGCAGTTTGTGACCCATTCTCCAGCTGCTGAATGAGAAGCACTGCTGTTGCTCTGTTGGCTTCGAGGGCAGCTTTCGAGGGAGAGGCCACTGCAAAGGTATCTGGCAATGCATCTATCACCTCGGGTGGGTCATGAGGGATTCCATGTGCAGTGCAAAACAGAATGATCAAATTCTTCAGGGCCCGATTTGGGACAAGCCGGGTGTGGGCAAGCATTTGCCCTGTTTTTGGACAAGTACAATGCCCTTCTTCCAACCACCTGGCTATGGAACTCCTATCATATGTTTGTCCTGTGGAGATTATCACTGGGTCTCTCATCAACTCCAACGATATTGGGCAGTAAAAGTCCTTAGGAATAGTTAAAAATGTCTCAGCAATTTCTTGAGTAATCAATCTCTTCTTCAGTTTCTTTATCTGATTTCCATTTCCAAATTCTAGTTCATCTTCCTCAAATCCGAAAAGCAAAAATCTACAATACCGTGTCAATGCAACCAAACCATTCAGCACGGAAATTGTTGGCTCAACATCTCCTTCGTGGTTAACAATCTGCTCCTCCAACGACTCAATTTCTGTTCTACAACTCCTGGCATCCAGAATCTGCAATTTCTCCACAAAAAAAGATCGTAGCCCAGCTGAATCAGGAATTCGCTCATTCTCAAACTCATCGAGGTACGAGAAGAACTCAATCCTGAGCTCATCATCTTTTTGGTCAATAAACAACTTAGCCCTCCGTGATTGTTTCTGCGATAGCTCAATCTGTTCCCTAATATCGTCACTCAATTGAACATCCTTAATCGGGAATACATCCAAGAGAGTCGATATTTCTTGATTCAAATCATGGAAGTGACCAGAAATTGAATGGTTCTGAAGCAAAAGCCACAACTTACTCGATTGTGCGCAATGATCAAGAAGAATCTTCGACCGATATAGTAGAAGATAAAGCTCCTTAAGACAAACCAACCCTGTCGTCGGAATATTCGTACCGGTATCCCGCAAATACTCCAAAAGCAACTGAAACACCTCGACTTGGCGTATAAGCGACCGCGAATTCTTGCGCTGGAAGAAGAACGAATGCCCAGAGAAGCACGAGACGAGCTCGCTAGCGACGGACACAAGAGTTTGAACCAGCGCAACATCTGTCAGGTCAACCGGAGCAAGAAAGGCTTCCAACAACGGCGACCTCCGCCGCCGCAGGGACGAAAATATAGCCCCCGAAGCCATACAAATCCGGCAAGAAACTCTAGGGTTTTCAAATCCACAGACTCCACGAATTCGTAGAGGATACGACTCCAATAAGCTCGAAGCTCCAATTCGGTGGGGGTACAATCCTCAAAACCCAGAAAAACTATTTAACAATCGAGTAATTTTTACACAGAAAGGCAAGCAATTGCTCAATTTTCTGAACCAATAATCAGATCTACAAAGCTTTATCAGAAAGACTTTCTGGGGTGCCAAACACCAACACGCATACTATAGCAAAGACTATGGAACAGTTTTTGTTGGTGGAAGTTTGAATGTCGAAAGGGGTTAAAAAGAGCAACTGGAAGTTGCGAAGAGAGAGGTATGGAGGGGATTAATTAACTGGGAAGATGAATACGCGTAAAGAGAAAGAAGATGGGAAAGGAAGGGTCTGAATTTCCAAGGACCTTGTTTTTCTCGATTTAATCTTTCTCTCTCACACTCATAGCAATTTCAATTTCAACGCAGCGTTGGTGAAAATGACTTGCCGAAACTTTGACGGATGATTATGCAGATTCTTGTCCATTCCTTTTTCTTTCCGCCTAAACCTCTGAGCACAGCATATGAGGGACGGTAGGGCTTTCGTGGAAATTACGATTTTGGGGTCTGCATTAGTCTCGGGTCAGAGTGTGTCAGATAATCTTTTGCCGGCTCTGTGTGTTCGCGTTTGTGTGTGTGTAGTGTGTGTGTGTTTATTTTTTGAAGTTTTGACTTCCAAAGTGATATACTGTTAGAATTACTCCCATGACCTTTTTCTTTGCTTTTCTGCCCTTGACTTCCTGTTTTTAACGCTGTGTTTTCAGCCCATTTATTCATCATTTTATTTTATTTTTCTCCTCGAGAAGTTGGCATGATTAAACTAGTTATACTCTATAAGCAATAATTAAATTTAGAATAAATTATATTTTTTATTATAAAAATATATAAAAATTAAAAAAAAAATTTGATTAAAATGTCCTTAAAAATAATATTGATATCTTTTATTAAAAATATAACTTAGTAAAATTATATATTTTAATATTTTTATTTCAATCTTTTTTATTTTTTATTTTAAATATTAATTTATTTTATTTTAATTAAAAAATTAAATAAATTTTATATTAATTAAATACATATTTAGTATACTTGCTATATTATATAAATAATATATAAAGTTATTTTGGTCAAATTTAGTGTAAATATATATATTTTTTTGGCTACAAAGTAAGTAAGTATAACACATCTTTTAATTTCAAGAGAAAAAATGTAAATTTTTAAAATAAAAAAGATAGTATAATTTCAATAAAGAGAAATATAATTTATTCTAAAATTTATTCACTTGAACTTAGTTTTGAATTATATTAATATTTTTTGAGATATATTATTTTTATTATAATTTTATATAAATAAATTTATGTAAATGAGTTTAACTTTAAAAAAACTATTCATATAAAAAATTTTTGTATAAATAAATTCAAGTCAAGGGATTCATTGAAGGATTCAATAAGAGCCAATATATATATACTAATTATGGATTTAAAAATAAAAATTATAACACCCCCCCCCCCCCTATAATTATCCCGGTTCCTGTCCACAAGTCCTACTAATGAATCTGTTGGTCATTTTGGACATTTTAACTTCGTTCCTTTTGACGATAAGAATAAATTGAATTATTATTGGCTCTAATTCTAGGAAAATGGAATGAAAAGTTAAGTTAATTAAATGATGATAATACCTTTAATAAAAAAAAGATATTATTCATTTTTGTTTTTTAAATTTGTAAAAATTATTTTTAAATACTCTTAATAAAAATATTAAAGTATTCATTATCGATTTTTAATTCTTAAAAATATTTTTTAAATTACCAATAATAGAAAAGAATATTAAAATATTAAACTTTATTTTTTCAAAATTGTAAAAAAAAATTCTCTACCATTATTAAAAATTAAAATAGCTAAGGGTAGTTTTCTCATTTTGCAACTGATTCTCAAGAATAGCTTTGATTTCGCTAGACATAGGAATCCCGACCCTTCAGTTTGTGGGACTAGGCTAAAGTAGGGAATGGACGAGGCAATCTCCCAAGCAACACATGTTTTTTCAGAGGGAAAATGACATATAAAAATTATAATTTGGTAAAAATAATATTAAAAATCAAAATTTTTTAAAGGATTAAAGGATCAAAATTATTACTATTACTTTCCATAATTATTACTTATATTTTTTAAAATTATAATTTGATATTTTTTATATTATAAAAATATTTTCATTTACGAATAGTAATAAATTCAAAAATTTGGCAAAATTAAATTATAATTTTAAAAAATATGAAAAATAACTTTGATTATTTTTTAAGATTTTTTAAAATTATTTTTATTAAATTATAGTCCTTATATATTATTTTCTAGATATTCTCATTCTCATAATTGCTACCAATCAATCATAACATAAATTGATATGATGTAACCATAGATCAGGTCAAACTTATCATATGGATTGTTTGATTCTAAAATTTAAATATTTTTCACGCAAATTAATTTTTCAAAAAAAATGGTTTAAATCTTTTCAATTCTGAAATGAAATCCAAAAATAAAAAGTATAATTAATTAAGAAAAATACAGACAAGTGAATTTTGAAGGAAGACAACAATTTGCAGGCGGCATACAACTATCCCTTACATGGAGGGAATAACAATGGTGGCTCCAGTACCCTTTTATTCTTTGGAATTAGTGACCGCCAAATCTGTTTTTTTTTATTTATTATTATTTTTTGAATCATTTGATGTCCTGAGACATCCTAGGTTCATTATCTATCTGCCCCAAACTAATCTAGACCCTTGATATATAAGATCTTATAGCGGCTTACGGGTATCGATAGAATGACCTCTTTGAGGCCTTCATTTTTTTAACGTTGCTAAACCTCTTAAGAATCAAAATGTTGGCCTTGAGAATTGCTGGCCAAGTCCCTCCCACTTGACCAGGCACCCATTGGTGCCAAATATGCTCTTTCAACTAAATATAATTTGGTGCGGCTGAGAGATGAATTGTTCATAACCTTGAGCCTTTTTAATTACTAAATTTTTATCATATAATAATCTAATCATAAAAAATTTCGATGTTTCACAAAAATCAAATCTTCATGTAGCAAAATTCTATTTTGGTTCATATTTAAGGTTGGGATTCTCGTAGGATCATTCTCACATCTTTATATATCTATATATAAAATCAAATATTTTAATAAAATTATAATATAAAATAATTTTCTTTTAAGAGAATTTATAGGTTTATTTATAATATTTATATAATTTTATTAAAATTCAACCCTTTATCAAATTTCAATATCTAGTTATTATTTAATTTAATGTTTATTTTATCATTTTAAGATTATATATATATATTGATAGAAATATATAAAACTCGGTATTCATTGCATCGACTTTCTTATAATTTTTTGTAAAAGTAACAGGAAAAAAAAAAAAGAGAATGAAGTTCAACAAATAATTCTCTCAAAGGAACAAAAAAAAAAAGGCAAGTTAGGGAAGGGGTTGACTTCGCAGAATCTATGGGCCCAACCCACGCGATTATCAGATACCTGGATATTAGAATAGGAAAGAATTACAATTTAAGATTTTAAGATGAAAATGTTAATATTGAAGAATTTTAAATTTTAAAATTATTTTAAAAATTGTTAAGATAAAAAATTTTAATTTAAAGTTTTAAATTATACTTTTTTTACATAATACAAATTTTTAGTCCAAAAAGTAATTGCTGGACATTGCAGCTGAGTTTCTTTCTTTTGACCTAAACATGCGTCCAAACCCAAAAGGTTGACCAACGACAACCTCCCGTTACCCAAAGCTCCCAGGATCATAATTTTAGGGTCCACTTCATTTTCATTTTATTTTTTATACTTTATTTAAATTTTTATGTATTTTTAATTCAAAAATTAAAAAATATTTATTATACATTTATAATAATTTTTTCACTAGTCTCAATTATTAATTTATAATTTAAAAATGATTATTTTTTCCTTTTATCATTCAAAGATCATTCCTCACACTTATTCACTTGATAAATGAGAGATGAGGAAAAAAAAATAAACATCTTCATATTACAAATAATTAAAATTCATACAAAAATTGTTATAAATATAATAAATATGGTTCTTAATTTTGGCATTAATAATTTTTATGGTAATGTTAATTATTAATTTATCATGAAAACATTTGTTTTTCTTCTTCTCTCGTATAACATCATTTCTCCCACTTATGACTTACACGCCCGCTTACCATAAGTGTTTCTAGGTGATCGATTATTATCATTACGATTGATATTGAGAAGGGCTAACCCACAAGCCAAACACATGAACATGAATTTTCAACGTTGTAAGTTCAATGTCTTGTTTGTATTTGTTTAAATTATATCAATTTTTCTTAAATTTTGTTGGAATTATATATATTTTTTATTTTAAAATATAAATAAATTTATTTTAAAATAAAAAGTATCCTATATTTTAGTTCAATTTTAAATATTTTTTATTAAAACATCATCCATTAATGTAAACACATTTTTTTAAACCTTGATAAATATTTTTTTTTTTAATGAAAATTGGAAATTTTAAGAGCATATGTGGGGAGAGGAAAGCTAAAAATCCACCATACAAATATTTTAAAAACCATGTGTTGAGTTATCTGCCAAGTGGCAACATGCTGGGGGAGTTAATTAGTTTATGGTGTTAGAAAGGAAATGAGAAGGCGTGGGATGCTTTCTATGGTTTAAAATTTGTGGCTTTGCCTTTCCGCAAAGTTGCAAAGCCAAAGGGTACACATTCAAGGGTTTGAATGAATTGCTATGTTTTGGGGTTCCCTTTATTTTGCTTTGCTAAAATGGACCGACCACGGAGACTCTTCAAGTTTATTGCTCAATTGTATTTCATATTTTTTATTTTAAAAAAATATTCCATTCTCATAATGTTTAATATAAATCGGTATTAAACTTTAACATAAAAATATGATTTTATTTTTAATATAATAATAAAACAATTAAGTAATAATATACTAATAACTAATAAATTTTGGCTCGGAGCATCCGGATGGTTTTCAATCTTTGAAGATGGAATGCAAATAGAAGTCAAAATTAACTAAATAAATAAATAAACTATTGTGTATTAGAAGCATAGATGCAATAAATTTTAGTTCCTTTTATTTCTTTTGCTTTTTGCACTTGTGAACAACTAAACTATTCGGACGAGGAAAGTAATTGAAAATTTGACCATACTATTATAAATAAAATAATAAAAAAATTTAAACACTTAACCATCGATCTTATATCCTTTTTTTTTTTATAACCGTGTCCTGTAATATATATTTTTTTAATTTAAAATGAAGAATGCCGGCACCATTGCCCGCGTTCTACATATTCTTTTTTTTTTATAAATTTTTTTTTGATAAATCACGTTCTACATAATCAATGATAATAAATATTTTTTTAATTTGGTTTAATATTAGTTTAAATAAAAAATATTTTATTATTTTTCGAAAATTATATTTCACATAATATATATTACATTAAAAAATTTATATATATATTGAATTAATATATATAATAATATAATATTCTAATATATATTGTGTTAGTATTCTAACATTCTTATATTTAAAAAACAAAGGCTGCGGCGGCTGAAACGGATACTCTGTTTTTAATTTTTTTTATAATTAGACGGAGTCATAGAATGTTTGTGTTTCTGTAAAATACTTCCTACAGCGGTTTAAACCGCGGCTGCTTTTAAGATATATATATATATATATATATTAAAAACAATAACAACAATAAGAAGATTAAGCATTTTTTCATTAGACGGGATCGATTACATGAATTAATCAACACCATAAAATTGTATCATGAATCATGTTTTTAGATAAACTATTTAAATATAATTTTTTTTTAATAGTTTCACTTACAATTTTTTCATTTTTCTTTACCTCTGACTACTTTTTATTTAATATATTCTTTTTATTGGGACTTCTATAAATCTTATCTACACATCGCTAAATCATCTAAAGTACGATTTTATAATTTTTTTTAAAATAGGTGTGACTTTTACTTTTTCTCTAATGCATTTATTTTTAATTTTATCATCAAACTCAACATTTTCATTTATGTAATATTGAATTTATTTTCTTGTTAACTTTTTATTATCCAATACTTAATCTTATATAATATTGTAAGTTTTATAACAGTATAATAAAATTTACTTTTAAGTTTGAGTGGTACTTTTCTATCACAAATAACACTAAAAACACTTTTCCATTTCATTGACTCTATATGAATCCTATATTTTATATTTTCTTCTATTTTTCTGTCATATTATATGATAAATCTAAGATACTTAAATCGTGTGACTTGTAGTATGGTATGATATGTTCTTCAATTTTCACTTCTATGTTATATAATTAATGTTTTTTTTACTAAACTTATATTTTATATATTTCATTTTATTTCTATTTAAATGAAATTTATATACTTTCAAAATTAGTTTCTATATTTCTAACTTTTCATTCATTTCATCTCTCAATTCTCTAACTAAGATTATATCATCTATAAAAAAGTATACACTGTACTACTACCTCTTGAATATGTTTAGTAAATATATCTAAAATTAAAATAAAATGATAAAGTTTAAAATTGATCCTTAATATAAATTTATAGTTATCAAAAAATCTTTTGCGAACATACTTTTTATTCTTACACTAATTGTAACCACATTATACATATCATTAGTTGTTCAAATATAAATAATATAAACTCTTTTTTTTTTCAAAACTTTTCATAAGACCTCTATTGGCATCTTATAATACACCTTTTCCAAATCGATAAACATTATATATAAGTCTTTTTTATCCCTCTGATATCTCTCCATTAATCTTTAGAGCAATAATATCTTGTCCATAGTCGACCTTCCTAGTATAAAACTAAATTAATTCTTTGTAATTTAAATCTGTTGTCTTAATTTTCGTTTAGTTACGCTCTTTCATAATTTTATAGTGTGGCTCATTAGTTTAATTTCTCTATACTTTGTACAATTTTGTATGTCACATTTATTTTTATAAATAGAGATTAAAATATTTCTCTTCCACTCATATAGCATTTTCTTATATCTTATAATGTCATTAAATAATTTTGTTGTGAGCCAATTTATAATTTTCACTCATAAACTCTTCCATACCTCAATAGGCATGTTATGCGTTTCAAGTGTTCTGCCATTTTTTATTATTTTTAATGTTTCTTTTACCTCTGATTTTTAAATCTTACTATAAAAAGTATAATTTTAATTCTCCTCTTTAATGTTTAACATATCTTAATACAGTAAAATTTCGTATCATTCATTAAATAGTGTATGAAAATAATACTTCTATCTTTTCTTGATATTTTGTTTCATGACCCAGACTTTCTCTTCTTTATCCTTCACGCATTATACTTGGTTTATGTCTTTGGTCTTTCTTTCTCTACTTTTAGCTAACTTATAAATATTTCTTTTAGTACTTAAAAATTAGTATAACTCATCAAGTGTCACAACTCTTACTTCACTCACTATTTTCTTAGTGTCTTTCTTAATTACATTATATATTTTTTAATTTTCATCACTTCCGCACAAAAAATATGTTTTATAACACTCTTTTTTAACCTTAACCTTACTTAAATGCTTACATCTCATCACTAAGATTCTTTATCTTTATATCCAAAACTTCTTGATTCACCAAATATCTCTTTTGATGTTTTCCTAATCCTTTTAGTTATATTGTTTTACATATCATTAGCACTTCCTTGTGCTCCCTATAATTCTTTTTCTAAAATCTTTATTTTCAAGCTCTTTTTTGTTTATTCCCTTCCAATTGCCACAACTTAATTTTCAACATCTTATCTTGACTTTCGTTTTTTATTCTACTTTTAACTTGAACATCCACAACTAAGACATTATACTATGTGATTAAGTTTTTTTTAAGTATAACTTTGCAATCTATATAGACTTTTTATTTATTTATTTTTCTTATTAAAAAGAAATTAATTTGAAAGTGTCTTTCCACTTTTATACTGTTAATTTATTATAATATATATTAACACAAAGTGTATATATATTATGTAAGATAATAAATTAAATATATTATTTAATGTAATATATATTATGTTAAAATTTTTTTTAAATAATCAAATATTTTTTTATTTAAATCAATGTTAAACCAAATAAAAAAAATTTACCATCATTGTTTAGATAAGTAAAAGAAATATTGATTAGAGTCTATTATATCTATGTTTTTATATTGTAGATATAAAATATCATATGTAGGTATATATGATGTTTAATGTTTGTAAGAAACAAAATAATACAAATTAATTTAATTTAATTTAAGATGTTTGCAATAAAAATGAAAAATGAAAATAAATAATATTTATAATTTGATTAATACTTATTTATATATTTTTTATATTAAAATATATTTTATTAATTTTTAAATAAAATATTTAATATAATTAATATTTATATAATTTAAAAAAACTTAAAAAAATAAACTTGCCATTTAACTAATGACCAATTATCCTACATGGGTAGTTAGGAAAAAGATAAAGATTATTAGATGTGGTTATAGAATGCCTGCATCCCTAAAAGATAAAAGATAAAAATTAAGAATCTCAAAATAAAATTGGTGACTAAGTGTTTAAATGTTTTATTATTTTATTTATTACTAACACTAAGTCTTAAAGATTCATGGGTTAAAAAAAAATGTAAGTCTCATCAACAAATTAAAAAAAAAACTTAGGTTCCACTAAAAAAAATTATTTTAAAAAAGTAGTACGGATAAACTATATAAAATAATATATAAACATTGCACATGTCGCAACATTATAAATAGTACTATAAAACATCACCAATAAATAGTACGGAGTCACAGCTTTAATATATATAAAATAGATATGGTCAAGACTTGAAAGTAATTACTATTATTGTTTTTTTTTTTTCTCAAAATGTGTTGCATTTGTTGTAGGGAAAAGTTAATTACAGTATTCATTTTGATTGGACAAAAGTTCTTGACTTTGCAAGATTAGCATTATTTTGCAACTTTGTGATTATTTTCAAATGAAATTCTTAATTTATCTAAGATGTTTTACATATAAAAATATAAAATATAAATATAAATATAAATATAATAGATGATAAATATTCTTTGTATTTTTACTAAAAAATAATAAAAACAAATGCTACTAAATAATAGTAACAAAAATATAATAAATATTATTTTAAAAAAATTATCTCTACCTCTCCCCCTTTCAGTCCTGGGATCAAATGCCCCTGAAGTTTATTCCAGCTTAGGGATCGTCGAAGATCATAAGAATTCTCTGCTCCTTCTTAATCCTCTCGCACACACGCTTGCCAACCCTAGCACATTGAACAAGTTGTCTCTCATAACCCTTCTTTTCTCCATTAAAATAGCTCTACGCTCAGAGCTTGATCTATGCAACTTAATAATGTTAGCGTTTGGATTTCTCATTTGTCAGAGCCTCCATGATATCGTTCAGAGTTGAATTCACCAATCCTAAGACCTCGAAACCATTGCAAGTTAATCCATATTTCACAGCGTACATATATTCTTCAACTTGGAATTCGGGGTTGTTGTACTTGCCGTTCTTGCTGAAGAAGAGATGACGTAGCTTTTCTTCAAATTTTCTGGTAATCACGAGAACAGATCCCATTTCCCCTTTCTGGTTTTCTCTTCCCCTGTTTCAATTTCTTCTTTTTCAGAGGTGTACTCTTCCCAAATTAGGAGCTTTAAGGTGGAACAAATAGAATTCTTATTGGAGGCTGAAGTCAAAAGCAAAAAAGACTAAGAAGAAGATGATATAGCTCTATGGCAGAAAGGAAGGACGAATTTATAACACAGAAATTGCAGGGCCAGAGGCAGAGGCTGTTTTACATTTTTATTAGCCATAATTATTGCTTTAAACTAAACTTGAAAGAAAGACTAATTAAAAATTTAAATACAAAACTGGAAACTTCTGTGCTCCACGTCGCCCCTACAAAAAGTTTAGTGATTCCCTGATATAAACTGGAGGAGGAATGATATTATGATAATGATACATGACTAATTTATAATTAATTAAAACTTAAGAGGAGACCATTCAAATTCAGATAAATTCATGTGTGTCATGGTTCAACTTAAGTGATACATTTAAATCTACGAGTTTAATTGAGAAATAATTAGGAGGAGTTACTTAAATTTAGAGGTGTGGTGCAGTGGTACAGCCTAGAAAAACTCAGTAAACAAATTATGCAAGCTGGAAAAGTCAGTAGACACAATTGTGAACTTTTCGAAAAATTGATGTCTCTATTAATATGAGATCAATGGAATTAATATAGTGGAAATGATAAAGCAAAGTTTGGGGGAGGAGAATGAGCTAAGCTAGAATATACTCTAGTTACTAGGTATTAAACTTTTGCTCCATTCACTAGAGTGATTATGCATAGTATAAAGATACTTTCACTTTCATCTTACCAAATAATTCTCAAGGTATGTTCTTAAGGAAATAAGGATGAAAATTACTCTGTCACAACAATTTTAATCTTGTTTAAGTTGGGTGCTATAGGTGGAACTTGGTTTATGTTAAACCTACACTGAATGTGTTGTTTTCTTGTAGAGTGAGAGTAACATTGGTGTTATGCTTCTCAGGCTAACATTATACTAACTCTAAAGGAAAGGATGATTTTGTTGCATCCTCCTTCACCTCAATTTCATAAGAGAGAAAGAGTAAGATAATCTTAGTTTTTTATTTGAAAGACATGTTCATTAAACATTTTGAAGCACTTTACTTAGCAAAACATTTTATTAGAAGTTGTATTGGGACTAAATGTTACAAACGATTGAGTGTCAAGGGGAGGTTGAGGCGGGCATGAATCTATCTTGCCCTAGGCATCATTGTGTCAGGCCAAGTGTTACTATACATGTTAAGCATTGCCATTTAGGACATTTTGATTGTTCATTGTCCAATGAATGAATACACTAGGCATTCTTAAAGAGAGGTGAGGCATTTCTCCTCCACTAACCATAAGTACCTTAGACTAAGGAGCTACCTCCTTCTAATAAGAAGCACCTATAGTTAAATATAATAAGCCTAATAGAGGGCACCCACAGCTAATTATAAAAACCTTAATAGGAGGCAATTGCTTATAGCAAGCCTAATGGGAAGCACCTCTCATTGGCTAAGCAGGGCATCATTTTTTAATTATATTGTCTTCTAAAGGGAAGTTCTTCTTTGTAATTAGTTGGGCATTTCTTTTCCATAAGTTGCCTCTAAGGAGGAGACATATTCTTAATTAGTTGCCTCTTAGAAAGAGACACTTCTTCTTACTTAGTTATCTTTTAAGAGGAGATACTTATTCTTAAATTTTAACTTATAATTAAATTATTGTAACTTTTTGCTTAATTAAATAAAATAAAATAACATCAATAAATTACTACGAAATAAAAGTCATGTAAGAATAAACTTTATGCATGCCAAGAGAACTAGTTCTTGGAATGACTAACAATACTTGCTAGGAAGGAAGCCTCTGAATGACTCACTCTCATGGATAGTTGTGTGCTTTGTGATTTTAAGCATAGGATATTTATAATAAACACAATGTGATATTTTAAATTATACATTTTAGATTTTTTTTTATGTGTCAATTCTGTGTTTGACTCTCTCGGGTCCATACTATGGGCTTTCTTTGATTGATAGGGAACAATACTAGATGGAATGAGTCAAAGTTGCAAGGGAAGACGAATAGCCGGTTTGGCCTAGCTTTGTGGGGAGAGAAATGAGCTTTTTTTGTAGAAAAAAGAATCTTATTTTGAGAAAATAAAATGTTTGGCTAAGCTTTTATAAAAAATAAGCTGATCTTTAGTGGAACTAAGAGCGACTTTTTCTACTATGAAAAGGAAATAACTTCTCATAGCAAAAGATTAATTTTTTGAAAATAAAAATTACCTTCATTAAAGATCACTACTTACGACTTAAGTTTTTCCACATAACTTATAACCTCACTCAAATCTATATGTGTTTTTTTAGGAATTTTATACAAGAAAAAAAACCCCATTTTTCATAAATTTTTTTGACAAATTCAATAATATTAATAAAAAGTACTTATCAAAAAGTTTGGTCAAACACAGGCTGTTTCTTTCTTGTAAGGCTTCTTATAAAACTCTATTTGAAAAATAATTGTTTTAAAATATTTATTTATATCCCAAATGGCCATTTATACCCTTGGGACAAGTGTGTAATTAAAATTTTGAAAAGTATGAAGAAAGAAAAGTAATTAAAAGCTGATTTTAATGTTATTTTTGTGGCTTTAGTATTCCTTTCATATTGCTTACCAACTTTTCCGGTTTCCTACTTCACTTTCATGTTCCTTACACGCTTCTTGGTATTCCTTTTTAGTTAATTAGGATCAGCGGCCGAAGAAACGAAAAAAATGCAAATTTTGAAAAAAAAAGTTATCCTATCATCAACAGCTTAAAAATAATAATTTTACGGTAAAAAAATCTTTTTTAATATATATGTTGATAATGATTTACCCTTAAAAACAAAATGTTAAAATTATATTATATTTTTTTATTTTAAAAACTTATACTTTTTTTAAATTAAAAAATTTGCTATCCTACCTTTCCTTATAATAATTTAACCAAAATGTTCTTATTTTCATTTTTAAATTAACAAGTAATATGTATTAAATCAAAATAAAAATAGTACTTTTAAAATTTAGAATTAATTAAATTTTTAATTTTTAATGCAAAATAAATAAAATACAAATAAAAATTTTTAAAAATAATTTTCTAATAATTTATATATTCAATAAAAGAAAATATTAATTTTGAAAGTATTTTATTAGTTTTAAAAAATGTTTATATATTTTTATAATAAAAAATATATAATTTGAATATCTTTTGAGGAAGTGAAAGTAATTTATTTGTTTTTACACGGGGGGAGGCAGAAGAGCATACCGCGTCTGCAAATCGGTTTCCCAGTCCTAGAAAAGTAAACCACCAACATATGAAGAAACATTTTTCTAACGATATACAACCTCAGACTTCTAATAAATTACTATTTCAACTACTTTCCTACATCTTTTAGGTCAGATATAAAACCTCATACTTCTAATAAATTAAATATCTATAAAAGAGACTAGAAGGGTAAAAAATTGGATCTATTACAAACCAGAAAACAGCAATAGAAAAGGCTATCGAATTAACCCCTGAAAGCCTCCCCTAACTACCTCGGAGATTTAGTACAGAGGCACTTCCCACACGAGACAAGGTTTAGCAAAGCATGTGGTCTTCGGGTCCGAACCTTCAAACGTGAAGGCTGCAAATGAGATCAGATACATCATCATGAACAATATCCGAAGATACACCAAAATAAAGCAAAATGTACCATACTTTGATATGTGGAAATTTAGGAGAATTTTCATATGTGAAAGTATGTGATCAAATATAAAATAAACAAACATGTATCAACACATACCAGAATAGAAAAAATAAAAATATCTATAGTATTTGTGCTTTATTTGCTCTGTTTTACTGAACAACTTCAAAGGGAACCAGTGAAAGAGAAAAATAAAAGAGTACTGATTTTAATAGAACCAATCGTGTCACCTTAAAAAAACAAAAAACACCCATCTGAAGGTCAGTGGATTTGGCATGCTGTTGAGATCCAGCGGCTTGCACAGTACTCATAAAAATACTAGAAATTATGGCTCAACGGTTCCATTTCTATAACTAGATATTAAAAAGCCAGTGAACTATTAATGCATTCCAACAGTGAATTAGGATAATAAAAAAATGCATTACCTTCCGACGGGTTACTCTAGGTGCTTTCCAGCATAGTAAGCCCCTTGATCTTGGCTCCAGTCTCCTAAGATGTCAATCATTTAAAATAAATAAGTATTTCTAACATGGACAAAACTATGCGCTGCTCGACAAGATAATATCAAAAGTTGAAGATGCCGATAGCTCGACATCAACAACTCATACCCCACACTTCTATAATAGAGGGAAAAGAAAAACTTTAATCAAGCATAAGGTTCTTGGAAACTACTTGCTCAATTTTGAATGTAAACAATAGCTATCTAATGTAATTATTCTGCCATAAAAAATCTGTTTGAAAACATAGAGTTTAGAAATTGCAAATTACTAACCAAATGTCAGATGTAGCAGCACTTTGAGAACTCCACTGCCTTATTATCCTTAAATTTCAATATTAAACTTATAACCCATTTCTTCTGTACATTGAGTTACAGGTTAAAAGAGAAAAGAATAGAATGTCAATACATACAGATTCTCTTGTTCAAGCTTTTCAGCAATGGAGACTGCTCTGCGTTTTGACCACCTGCTTCGCTGTGCAGATCCTTCTGCCTGCTGAATTACATGAGCAAGAAGTACTTTACTTCTAACCAGACTTTGACTCTGTCTTTGTTCCTTATGCTTTCTTGAGTGTGGCTCCAGAGTTGGCTTCTTGTAGGAAGCTGATGATGCTTGTCGTATGCATGTACCTTCTGAATATTTATAAGATGCTGAATGAACATCAACCTGCTGCTCATTACTCTTGCACTCCCCGGGAGAAGCTGCTGCTTCTACAATTTCATCCATTCTCTCTTCAACAGAATCAGGGTGCAAAGCATGAGCTTGAGCACCAACTCCATTTAAGCCTCGAATCTTAGATGAACTATTTTGAGTAGCAGGCAAGACAAGAGGTGGATGAACCCCCGCCCCTGCATTTCTATTTGAGTCACATCTAATTTCTATTGTCACAGAAGATCCAAGGACAGATTCAAATGCTTGTAAGATATGACCCCTGAACCTCTCAGCAGTAGATTTGGTCAGTTGGGAACTAAACATTAGCTGCACAGTTGGGGCTGCAGAATAAAGCAGCACACTACAATTAAACAAATATATAACATTTTTTGAAAAATATATTCTATTTATCCTAGATAAGAACAAAATTTAAAAATTTTAAAAATAGATAGTACAATTCAATAATATTTATACAACAGTGATAGGGTTTTATGAATATATTCAAAATATATGTGAATGAAAATCATATGTCGCTTATATGTTTGTTTGGATTTATGATAAATATGACCTCAACTTCAATCTTGGGAGGTTTAGGTGGATGTTTGCCATACTCATCACTAATTAGAGATTTTGAATGACGCTCTTAATGAATTGATGTTTCAATATGAGCATATCGCAATTGAACACTCTTTTTAAAAATCTTTTTTTTTTTGGCCTATGAAATTAGATATTATAATTAAATTAAAATTTACAGATTCAAACATGCAATGCCTGGAGGAAGAGGAGTGGAGGAATTTAAGCATATTTCTACTATAAATTTATCAGTTGAGTAGTGAATAAAAATGATGCAGATTGGGTGTTCACCTGCACCAAAACTAACAGAGATCAGCTTGGCTTCTCGATATAAGAACTCTTTCAGACCATTAACTTGAATCTTCTCAAGCACATCTAACCATATCTCTTCAATTCCTTTATAGCTTTTACCAATCTGCCTGCCATTCCTCCCAATCATATCAGTAACATTTGAAGATGCCAGTTGAGAAGCAAACCCAGCCCCAGCACATCTTCTCTCTGAACCAAGACCACCTTCCATACCGTCAGCTGAAATTCCAGCATGGAGATTTTCCATTTTAGCATCCATTGATAATTGTCTCTCTTTGGCAACATTACTGCTAGTTCTTCTGGTTGCTTCTCTCACATCTGCAATGTTTACGGCCAAGGGACTAGGATTGAAACAAGAATCAGATGGAGTAGCCAACATATATTGTTGGTCAGGAGCAAGTTGAAGCAACGCAGCTGTCAACCATGTTAGTTTGTCATTGGACATCCTCAACTGCTTCTCAGCCTCAGATAAAGTTTTCAGAGCCTGGCGCAGCTTTCCCATTTCTTTTTTGGATACTAAAATAGAAATTAGTATTGCTGTTAATTTGTAAAAGAAGTGTGATAACAGAAACACACTCATCAGCATGAAACCAGATAGGATACTCCATTGTGCAAAGGCATAAAATTCGAAGGCTAGTAAAAAATTTTGGTGGGACAGCTAATTCCAAAACACAAAAGAAAAGGGGCAAAAAAAAAATGTCGAAAAACGCTGAAGGAATGATGAGGATTTAAATGGATGCAGCATTAAATAATTACAGTTACAATGATTTGAGAACTAACATTACTATCCATAATTAGAATGATTCTTAGCCTGATAAACTATCTATAAAGGAAACTTATTGACTCACATGGCTGTCTCCCAAAGAACTTCCTTCTTTGCCCTTCTTTTGTGAAATCATAGGTGCCAGCAAGTATATCAGTAACTACTGAAGCTAGCTGTGACATTAAGGCTAATGGCTCAACGCCTGTTTCCATGATCACCCTCAAATTCTTCACAGTGTTAACTGTGTCAGCAGATAATGCCAAATCAAGCAGTTCGATCAATTTCTCATCAGATATAAGCCCTGCCTGAAGAAAGAATTTAACTTCAGAGCAATTCATACACATCAATCATAACAGCAGCTTAAACCAGAAACTATTGATGCATGATAAAAGTAGATACGCTACATGCTTAAATGCAAGACATAGGAAATTTAATAAAGAAGTAAAATGAAGGAAACTTAAAGATTAGCATCAACTTAAGTGCCTCACCACCTCCACCTCATTGCCATTCCTACACATAACCAACCTAAGTCATCATGTCTGTCCCTCCCAAACCCCCATCCACATCCCAAAAGATCAATGTCACTGAGATGCGAAACAAAAGTACAAAATGGTAACATCCAAAACCACATCGCTTCACTAAAGAAAAGAATAAGTGTCTTGAACCTTTCTTTTCTCTCCATATCTTCATTACCCATTGGCATATATAGAAAATAAGAAATATATCTACAATTCCTCAAATATTCTAAAAGTTTAGAGCCAATATGCATTATTACTTGGCCAAGCATCTGATACCCAACAACAATTATTAAGTAATTGCCAAATGATGCCTGCCTGGTCCAATTGTCAAAAAATAGCCCACAAGGAATGATCGTTTCCATAGGGTGGAAGAACTAAAATTAAATAAAATGCCTAGACTTAGCTCTAAGGAACTAGAAAATCTTTATGTACCACCTTGAGTGACAACACAAACATTCCTACTAGGCTAGAAACGGGTGAGGATATATGCATAAAACAGCTATCACCTCAGATACCATGGCCTTGAGATGCTCACAATACAACTGTCTTGAGTCTAGTTGAGCCTTGTGAAAGGTCTAACCATATAGTAGAGTTAATTGCAGTTAAATTAGAGAGTGAACAAATTAAAACCAGAAGGAAAAAAAAAAGGAAGATGATGAAAAGTTAGCCTTAGAGAACACATATTCTGCTCTCCTAAACGCAAGACTGTAACAACTAAAAAAAAATCAAATTAGTTTAGTTGAAACCTCAACACATTACCGCAATAACATTGTATAGCCTAAGCCTACCAACTTCAAAGAGATATGCACTACCAAGGAAGACTTTTTAGAAAAAAGATTTTATAACAACCGTTTACAGGAAAATACTAGTGGCATATGTAAGACACTATAGCAGCAAAAATACACTAATTAGGAAACACTCACCAATTCCTGAACAAGAGGAACAGATATTCTCTGCCCAAGCAAACTCAATTGTTCAAGGGTCATCTCAGCATCTCTCAATGATCCATCTGATCTTGATGCAATGATTTTCAAGGCATCCTTATCAATTTCCAGACCTTCTTTGGTAGCAATCCACTGCAATGTATATATAATATCTGCATCCTTCAGCTTAGGAAAAAAGAATTTCTGACATCTAGATATTATTATATGAGGTAATACATCAAGACTTGAACTGACAAGGATAAAAACCACATGTCTAGGTGCTCGATCAATGACTCTTGTTACAGCGCTCCAGTAATCAGCTGATAGAGTATCACAGTCATCAAAAATAAACACTCTGAATTGCGATGAAAGCTGGAAAACAACCATATTATCTACAAGATCCATGATGCTCTTGAAATCAATATTACTAACTGGACCAACTTCTCTTATACTTCTACTCTTACCCATATCATATGCCCTGCAGAAGTTACAAAAGCCACAAGGTTTTGGGTGTTCTGGAGACTGACAATTTAAAGCTCTTGCAAATATGCGAGCACATGAAGTTTTTCCAGTGCCATGAGGTCCATAAAATGCATATAACAACCCAATTTTTTTTTTTATGACTGCATTTGAAAGAGCTTGCACCACCAAATTCTGTCCAACCATATCCCTGAAGGTCCGTGGCATATATTTTTGTGTCAAGCTTTGGTGTCTACTATGGCAATTCCCTTTCAACTTATGATGATCACCAGATCTAGCTTCAGAAGCAGGGCCAGAATCAATATCATGCTTGTACAAGTTACTAGCAAATAGACCAAGCTCCTCAGAAAAGTCATGCCCCCAGCAAGCATTTTCAGTGTTTCCCTGAGATCCAGGAGCATCAACTAGCAAAGGTTGTGCGTCTGCATCAGAATTTGTAGAAGAGCTTGAGTGATCAGATGCCACAGGCACGTCAAGGATATTACTTCCATTGGGGGCCAACATCCCTTTCTTTAGCGTTGAGTCAGCTAAACCACAAGATAAACCTTTTCCAGCCATGTCCAGGAATGTTTTACCCCTGTGATGAATTCTGGACCAATTCCAAGGAATACCACACCCATTTTTGGGAGCTCTAGTAAAATTTTCATCTGTATAGTCATCAGTCTCCCCAATATGATATTTATGGTGCTTGGAACCTAGAGCTAATGAGTTGGAGGCCACAGACAATTCATTCTCAGCTCTGGTATCTCTTGATGCTATAGCAGCCCGAGTTCTTCTTGCACTTCCATGTTTACACCTTTTGACCACATTCAATGCACTGCCATTACCACGCATGCTGGGTTCTGGCTCCTTAATAATTTTCTCCTGTCTAGGAAACCTTCTACGAAGATGAATGTTTGAAGAAGCTAAATCATCACTATCAAGTGGAACATCATTCAGCTGCTCAGAAAGGGTCTTAACTTGAGCATCTCGAACATGCTTCCCCTTCTGTTTGCCCTTTCTCTCTTTGGATTCAGAATGCCTTGAAATGACATCTTGAGCCAAATCTTTGCCATGTTGATTGAGAGGTTGCTCTTCACTGATACCCAAGTAATGAGGCCTATCAATCTTCCAGCTAGATTCGTCTCTCCCAACTATCATCCCATTCCCCATTCTACTCCTGATACTATGTTCACTAGCTGCTAGTACACATTCATCACCCCCCTCACTAGGAGCAACTTTTGATGTGCCTAAAGTAACCAGCGGCGGTGAGGGTCCTGATAATCTCCTGCCTTCCTTCCTGCGCTCAACGCCTACAGACCTTCTTGCCTCCTGAATCATGGCATCATTTTTAACTCTCTTGGAAAGCACATCAACTATAGAAGATGAATGCCATGATGAGGGACTTGCAGAAGGGTCCCTGAGAGAGTGTGACCTCTGCAGCACAACAAGGTCCCTCACCAGGGACCTGTCACCCAATATGGGGCTAGTCCTGTGCATATGGTTCTTCAAGTGAATACAGTTTGTTAGATGAAGGTGGTTGCGTAGATGATCACTAATATCACCATTCACATCCTTGAGTATCCTATTACGAACGGCTCTAGTCATGATCACACCATTAACACGCCAGCCAGCGGAATCTCCTGTGAACTAAGGAAAGATATAAAATATCGCCGCATTTTTGCTCTGTAACTGTACGAAATTTTTATAACTACGGCATTACAAGAGACCATTCCATAAAACTAATAAGCCCCCCACTAAGTTAATGCCAAAATTCAACTCACATTAGTGACAACGTGAGCTCCCAGAGTTTGCCCCAATTACAGAATACCCTTCAAGAGGAATCACTAATCACCCAAACGTCGCACCAATTTCCAAAGCAAAACCCAGCATTGAACCCATTAAATCAAATGCATTATATACCCAGAAAAACGAACTTCGAACCAGACCCGGGTGCTGCACCCACGAAGGAGCTTTAGACACCAAAAAGTACCATTTGAGCTAAGCTGTACAAACTCAGAAGCAAACAAGCCAAGTTCAGCTTCTGAGATTCAGCAGGCAAACATGAAAGAACAGAAGAAGCTAAGAATCCATCATCTCAAAGCTCAGATGCAATTAAATAGCAATACTTCTCGAAAGATTCATACTTAACACAATGGGAGGGAATTAATGAGGCAAAGGTTTAAAGATAACATGATGTGACCTCTCAAAGGTACAAGAAGAAAGAGAATAGAGAGACATGGAAAAAGGCATAAGGAAACACCCCAATCACCTGAATCCGAAATTTCGGTGATCAACTCCCAGATCTCTCAGCGTGCTTCACATGCACTTCACGAGGGCTTCTTTAGAAAGAAAACGATAGTCCAACCCATAATTCAAAAGAGAGAGAAACAGAGTTTAGCAGCAAGTAAGCAGAGTATAGAGATGGGGATTGGGGGTATGATTGTATGGGTGCTGAGATCCGTTGTAAACACACCTGAGCAGACCCTGCAAACGGACACACTGCCAATAGCTTTGGGGTGGGGGGGGGGGTCCGTTTGTCGAGCATGCAAATAGGCTTTAAAAATATACATGAAAGCATTTTTGACCTATTATTCTGTCCGAGAGAAAATCAAAATTGAAATTGAGCATTTTGAATTTTGGAGGGGACCAATCATATTGTCACATTGTCCCCTTGAAATTATTGGGTCTCTGTTCGTCAAAGTTGGGCAATTTTTCCACAGCTTCATGTGTGTAGACTTTCTTTCCATTTGGACTTTCCCAGGACTCTTGATCATCCTTAAACAAGCTCATATACAGCATAAATTACATCATTACACCACCCACGAACATCAAAAATAAATAATAAAATTAACTTGTTGTACCCCAAGTTATTATAAAACAAGGTCAAATTTGCTTATTTGAGATGAATAAAATATTAGAAGTGAAACTACTTGTGAAAATTTTGAATACTTTATAAGAAACTTTAAATAATTGTATAAGCAGTTATAACGACGTGCACTATTATCTTGTTTGATTTTAATATAACATATTATAAAATAACATTATATACATTATATAAAGTAATTATAAATTTTTTAAAAAAGTATTATGTATTTTAACTCAATTAATCTTCACCCTTCAGGAGAAAATTTCTCCCTCCACCCCTAATTGTTACCAAAAAGAAAAAGTCACGTTCATAACCAAGATGAACTATTTGACAAAATTCAAGTTAATTGATACTTGGGGTAATCATATATTAGTACATTGATTTTTGCTAGAGATATTTGGATGTTATTTACTCATAAAGAGAATGAATCAAATATGTAAATTAAACAAATGGCACACCTGCTATTTTATTTTTCTTTTGGGGTTTGTTGTGGGAAAAGTTGAGATGTGGCTGTAAACAGTTGTAGATAGTGGCGCTATACCTAATATATGTCCTGTGCGATTAATTGATTTTCAATGCCCTTAGCTGTAAGAGCTTACATCCAATTGAATTGCGTGCACAAACATATGCATATTGCTTCTGAAAAGACCACAGATTTTGGGTATTACCTAGTTGTTTTTTTTCCCATAGATGGCTACTAATCCCCAGCTAGCTGGAGTGAGATAACCAATATGTGACGATAATAATGTTATTCAAATTTTAAACTTGCAAAGAAATCGAAGAAGGATATGGTGGAGAGTCACGTGCTCAAATGTCAAGAATAATAACTCCATGCAAGTGAGAAGGAGGATCACAATCATGCACCACAGAGACCTCATACAGTAGAATCAGACTCGTAAGCATTCTTTCTAACGCCAATCCTGCAAAAAAATTGTTATTATCAAAATACATATAATATTGTTAAAAAAATATTACGAATTTACAGTACTAAAAATTATCCTGTGATTAGTTGACGGTAGCATTGAAAATAGTCAATATTAATATTATTTAGATAAGATAGTGATCCGTGCTGAACATCGGAATGTTATTTGAAATATATATATAGGAAAACTGTTAGTATGGTAGGTGATGTCACATTCTCCATCCAATTTTTAAAGTTCGACCCCTAGCAAATCAAACATCCAATGCCAAAATCAAAGGTCTTTTTATACAAAATCCACTTTGGCATTTACATAATAAATAAAAAGTCTTGACCACCAATGTTCTTAGGGCCCTGAAAAAGCAATAAATACTGAAAAGTATTCAATTAATAAAATATCTAACAACTCAACTTTTTTAAAATCAACCATTTACCATTGTAACCAATTACCAATATCACAAAATTACACTTAAAAATGTATTTAAAATATTTTGAAAAAGTGAAATTTCTTCGCAAACTTAAACGACTAATTTTTCATGAACTAAGTCATAAAAAATATTTCTCAATCGATGATATAATATTCAGCATATTGATGTGTTAGTTACAGAACTGAGTGCCAATAAATTACATCTAATAAAATTGTAATACGTATACATATATACACTCGCCGGTATATTCCAAAAACAATCACATGCATATTTACTTGTATTTGATCCAGAAAGCTTATGCGGGGTAGAAACTAGAAAGGGCAATTACCTTGTCCTCTTCAACTTTCTTCCATATGCTATTCAAGTTTATGTAATTATTAAATTAATTCTACCCACCAAAATAGTCATATTTATTATAAAATGTTAAAATGAAACAAACAAATACTGAAACTAATGACAACCAAGGATTATGTTTACTCTTAAATACCAGATTAATAACATTTATTTTCATACTTAAAAGTAAATCACATTCAACCTTTCATTCTCCCAGTCCCAGCAAACAAACACGCGCCAAATACTACCCGAAATCTATTATTTGAATTGTACGCTTAATGATTCATTTACCCGAAGTATATATTTAAAAATGAAAAAATAATTATCAATTACAGAAATATGCACAGCGCTTTAAATATATTATTTAGGAACATTATTATGAAATGTAAGAAATTAAATACTGTATGTCCTGAAATCTCAAAAGAAAACATGAATTGTGCGGTTGGCCACCTAACTATAATAATACATGCATTTCTTTTGCAACGATATTACATTGGGTGAAAAGTGGGACACTCAACGAAAGAAACCTTTCTATATAATTAATGTTCTGGGTGAGGAATGATTCCATAAAGTTGTGTAGTTGAAAATGATGGTGCTCAATAAAACCAGGATGTGCAGTTGAAGTAAGTGATGTTTGTAAATGAGAATTTAGAAGTAGTTGAGGACATGAAGTCTGTGTTGATATTTATTTTTCTATATCCGTTAGTTTAATGTCCTATATATATAGAACCAGCTGTTTGAAAACCTCGTTGATGTATTTCATTAATTTGAGTTCAGTTATTTTGGAGCACAATTATCAAATCGTGATATAATATTGTGGAGCAGGAGGATAATTTTTGAATTATGAATCATAAATCACATTAAATTATACAGTTGAAAAAAATAAAATACGTTATATAAATGACATATATATTTATGACATAAACAAAATTCTCAATATAATAAATTTAAATCAATAATTGATAAAACAACTTAACCATATATAAATCTCAACAAATCACAAGTTATACATAAGCTAATAAATCAACATATTCATGAGTAACCAAAAATTCAGAAGTAGCCATAAAGTCTGACGCTAGAAACAATTGTGCATTTTGCTATGCTTTTTTTTTTCCTTTTCCTTCTTTAAAGCTCATAATGTGACTTTTTATCTTATTGAATCGTGTTGAGTCATTCATAATTTGACAAAAACTAGCCGTAGATGAATCGCAAGATCGTGTGATTCATTATTTTCGGCTCAAATTGCACGATTCTTAGGAGTCTCTCCATGCTTCCAACCTTCCTTTGATACTCCAATGATTTGTATGGTTGGAGATACAACTTCGATCAAATTGCACTATTCAAATCATCATGAATCATTTGATTTCATGTTTATGTTTTAAAAAATACTTCAAAAATAAAATTTTAAATACATCTAATCCATATAAAAAGGATGCGTTTTTAAGATATGCCCCAAAAAAATTAATTCTTATTAATTAAGTAATTAAGTCCAATAATATCTTTAATTGACTGTAATATAAAAAAATTGAGCACGTCTTTCCCATACGAGGTTCTAGAGGAAAAATATTTGCAAAGATGAAAAGAAAAACGAACGACAAAGAAAGCAAGGTTTATATATTAGTTATGACAATAACAAAAAGAGGAAGATGAGGATAAGGAAAAGGACAAAGGCACACTCTTAGAAAGAGAAGAACACCCTTAACTTTTATAAAAGGAGAAAAAACAATGGCTCATTTCCACATCAAATCTTTCTGTCAGCTGTGACCTGGCAATGCCTCCAAAATCTTTTGTAATATGTCATTAAAAGTTAACTTTGGCCAACTTGATGAATTGAAGTGCTTGATTAATAATGAAATCCCCAATATAAACTACTTTTTCTTCTGGCAGAAGCGACAAATTATATAATTAATTATCAGCAAACACTCTCCTTTGAAGAGGCCACACCCTGGACATGAGCTAATTGCTATAATTAGCGTAGCATGCATGCTTGATTAAAATTATGACTCTTTTTCACATGAGACTTATTTCACAAACATAAAGATCAAGGTATATAGCATTGGGGTGCCATATAAAGGTTTTAATTCTTTTTTTTGGGGTACAAAGAGAAGCTAAAAACAAAGAACGAAAAAAGAGAAGCTGAAGAGGGCGTCTACGCAAGACGTCGAAACTTTACAAGTATTGCAAGAAAACCTAGGAAACAAAGGGAAATCTAAACTTATATCAAAGGCAGATGGTCCCTTTAAGGTTCTTGAAAAGATGAATAATAATGCTTATAAGGTGGAATTACAACTATGGTGTTTCAGCAACTTTCAATATGGCTGATTTATCTCCTTATTTTGATGATGGTTGGCTGTTGGATTTGAGGGCAAATCCTTTTCAACAAAGGGAGGATGAAGTAGGTGCACATACAGACATTAATGATGAAATTAATGTCTGTACGTGCATCTGCATATCAGTTTGTCTGTATCAGATTTGGAGGGAAGAGGTAAAGATATTAGGAGGAAAGCTATAGAGTTTCCAAACTTGAGACGTGATAGGATAGTCTCGAAGGGTATGATATGAACTATGAGCAAAGGGAGCAAAGATCAGAAAGAAGATAACTTTTGAGATAGAAAATTCTAGACTGCTGGAAAGCCACAATACTTGTGGCTCTTTAGAAGAAAAATTGTTGGCAGCGTTGGAAATGAATTTTCGACGTCCAGGTGGTGGGAGGGTGTTGTTAGGGGGTAAAAGAAGATGATAAGAAGATTTAATATTAATGGTGAAGATACCGTTAGAGAAGGTTTCCAGGTAATGATGTTTGAGGTATCAATGGTAAGGGGGATAGGGATTGCATGAATTTCATTCAGGATGAAAGAGTTTTCTAGCGGTGCAAGAGAAATAAGAGGAAATTAGGTCACTCATTTTAAGGTTGATATCTTGAAGGTTAAGCGGGCTCGAAATGAGATTATTGAGTTTACCAGAGAGAAGTCAAGGGTCTTTCCAAACATAATAGAAAAGCCGAAGCCTTTAAGATTGCCTGAGCCAATTTGCCAGCTACTACAATGAATGTGCAATTATTATTATTTTTTGGCCTGTTTATCATTAGTATATGATTTTTTTTTTAAATCTTTTAAAAGGTTCTGGTGAAAATATCCTCAAATTTTTATATATAGAACTAAAATGTCTAGCCCACATTTAAGTTTTAATATTACGTGTGAGTATTATAATGAATTCCCTTTTATAATATCAGAATGGTAGAAACAAACAATGGCCTAGCTAGCTTCTCAATTTGTGCAAGTGACTGAGCAAGTTTCGGGGGAAGCAGTTTTTTTTCTTCTTTTTTTAAAGAGATGTTTGGTCTTGCCTTTAGAAAATAATAAGCAGATCCTAACTAGTAGTAGTAGGAGTAGTTATTTTGTTATAGAAACAAAAAATTAGAGCTTTTTTTTTTTTGAAGTAGAAGTAAAAGTAGAAACTAATTTTTTAATAGTTCATAAAAAAAATAGTTTTTTATAAAGCAAAAAAACCCTTACTCAAAATTATTCATTACTATGTTGTCTCTTACTTGTTTTTACCTATAATATCTTCTTTTCCCATTTTCATTTTTCCCTTGCCCTTATATACTTAATTTAATATATTTATTTTAATTTTATATATTATGTGTATTTATTTTGATTAAAATATTTTATATATTTATTGTCATCTTATTTTTATGAAAAAATACAAACTTAATTAAGATTAGCCCTAATACACATTTAAAATAATTTTTATATATTCAAATATATATATTAATTGTAAAATAAAATCTATACACATTCTTTTTTGTAAATTTGATAATAAAAAAATTATTTTTTTAAGATTTATTGAATACAATAATATCAATAAAAGTGCTTATCAAATAATTTTGCTAAACACAAATAGTTTTTTAATAAAATTTTATTTTAAAAGATAAATATTAGCAACAATTCTAAACGGTCCTAATACTAATTGCCCTTATTCTTGATTTTTTTTGTTTTTGGATATTATATCTTCTGAATTTTCTTCTGATAAATTTTTTGTAAGATTAAAAAAAAAGAGAGAGAAAAGGGAATATATGGATTTCACTCAATAAACCTTATTTACTCTCTTTATCTTTCTAATTTTATAAAAAATTTATAAAGAAACAAATTTTAAATATCTAATTCCTTGTTCTTGGAGTTGGATGATACGAGGAACTCCACTAACGTTGGTGGACATTAGCCCACTATTGGAAGGAATCATTTTGGGTCATTGGCAAAAGGCCATTGTGTCTAGTTCCCAAGAGACATTATAATCCAGTAATGGGCTCCAATTTCTGTAACCTCTTCTCTGTACTTCGGGAAAAGTAAGCTTTTCGCGAGGGTGGTGAAATCTTTAATCTCTGATATTGAGAAAACCAGTTCCTGTGAACCTGTTTTAGCTTAGGATTACGATCAAAGGCTGTTTGAGTCATATCCTAGTATTCATTCAAAAAAGTTCTTTAAATTCATACCCATGCAAAATATTAGATCCATATATTATAGATTTAATAGATATTAGATCCTATGGCATAGATTTCTTTAGTTTAATTTTTTAAAATAATTTTACATTGAAGTTGGACTTTTTTTTCACTTAGTTTAAATTTATAATTTTATGACACCAATTTACTTAGTTTAAATTCTTTTCTATTTTAAACCTTTCATGGTCAAAGGCTAGCCTATCACTATAATAAATGACATTGAAGTCAGACCTTATAGTATCAACTTCAATATAAGTTAGACTCATGGTGACAAGTCTGGACTAATGGCGTGTCACCTCTAGACTTGTCACCATTGATGGGCCATAATTAGCTTTTAAAAGTTAAGTGCCTCTGTAAAGCAATTCAAGTGAGGGTCTTCTTTTATCTTGATTGAACATTCAGGAGAAAAGGGTCTGAAAATTTGTTTATTTTCGAACCAAAATCTCCCCAGCAACATGTTAAAACCACAAATGGTCCTCCTCCCCTCATTTCATTTTCACCTTTCACACTTCCAACTTCCATTCTCTACTTTCATTTTTTGAAATTGCTCAACTTTCCTTCTCTTTGCTTTCACCATTTTAAGAGATAGATGTTAATTAAATCAATTTATGTCACATGTATTTTTTCCCTAGCATGTTTATACATACTCTATAAAAGCAAAAATTTCTGTGCAGCATTTATTTTTTATTTATTTTATATATGTTTGTTAGTTAAATTATATGTTTGCATTTATTTTTTTAAATATTTTATTATTTTGCTATTATGTTTACTTTGTTGGAACAAATATGGAAATATGTTTGCATTTAATTTTTGGTTATATTTATATATTTAATTTCATTTTTCCATTATTTTCATTTTTGCTAATATTTTTTTATTTTTACATTTGTAATTATGTTATCATTTATTTTTTGTTATATTTATTTTGTTTACTTGATAGGATGTTTATATTTTGCATTTTTTTTGCATTTTTTTATTACATTTATTTTGTCATTTTAATTTTTATTCTTATGTTCAAAAATTTTTTTTGTATGGAATAAATGAGTTTTGTGATACTGCACAAAATATACAATTTTAAAATAAGTAAATTTAAAAATATTATGTATAATGTTTAAACTTGTAAAAGAACTAATTTAGTAAGAAAAAATTAGGCTAATTAGATTTATGAGGAAAAAAGTGTACTATTTAAATTATTATTCAAATTAATTAAATATTATTATATTTTGTATATTTTATATAAATGTATGTAAAAGAAATTAAAACATATCATAGGATTCGTTTTTAGATCATTACCATCATTGTTAAAGCCTATAAGGTCATACACAAATAGAACCCAATATATAATATATTATTTTATATTAAATTAATATTACATCATTTTTTGATAGTTGTTATTAAATTGGGTTAATAATTAAAGTCCAATTATATCTTTACTTATTATCTATTTGGCTATGACTCATTAGTTTGACGTCACAAAATCTTAAGCATTTATTTATAAACAAAATGACTAAGGGTTTTGGAATATATATGAAAGAAAAAAAAGTGTGAGCTGCTAAATAGAGTGAGAAAGTATTATAACAAAGATTGAACGAAGAGAAACTCCATCCATTTATTTAGGAATTGGAGTTTTGGCTTACTCATATATGGATATTGTAAAGATATAGATTCATTAATCTACATTTGTGATTTCCTACACATGTATATAAAGATCACAGAACCATTCAAAAATAAGTATGTTTGAAGGAGTTCCTATATTTTTAGGATTGAGAGTTTGTGAATTGAATAAATGCAAACTTGCTTTCGAAAGTGGTCTTTGCAGAAGATAATATTTCTAGCACCAATTCATGCCCCTTCTACAAAAATTCTTAGGAGGTTTCAAGAAAAATTTTAAATTATTTTACTATGCTTAATCCTTGAAAGCCAACAAATCATGTCTAAGTTTTTGAAACCCAACATATCATGCCTAAGTTTCCTTAATTATTCACCAATTTATTAATACTTTTTGCTTTACTAAATTTTTCCACTTCAATGGTTTAATGGAGGAAATAGAACCTTTGCTACTCCCTTTTGAGTAAATATAGATCATTTAGATTTGATCTAGATAATTTAAAATTCAATTTCTTTTTAATTTCAATCATCCATTTGTTATGTTAACATTTTTTTATTTAACAAAATGTAAGATGAAGATGATTTTTTTAATTTTTTTTAGACAAACATCTTGTGTTTACTTTGTTCAAAATAAAAAAGAATAAAAATTAATCAGTTAAGATTTGTAGAGAATCTCCTTTTAATTGAATATTTCTTATCTCTATTGAGTGCTTGCTGCTTGGAAGATGATCAGCAAAGTAATTATTAGAGGGGGAAATGGGGGGACCATTATGCCTTATTAGTGTATTGCATCATCTAAGTTTATTATTTTAATTTATTTTGTATTTTTTTTAAAGTAATGAAACAATAAACTTTTAAAAATAATTTTCTATTACTTTTTACTATTTAAATATTAAGATAATATTTTTATTTTAATTAATGAGATGGGATAATGAGAAATTATAATATTTTATATAGTTATTTATTATTTATGAAATTATTCTTTGATAATGTTAGACTAGAACATTCAATCTTACCAATATCAAAATTACATATATGATGTTTAGTACAAGAGAAAGTTCATTTATTCAAAATATTTATATAAAAAAACTGAATAGAATATATAACAAACTTATCATTTTGTATTATTTATTATAATACATAAAATGAAAATTTTTTATATTTATTATTTTTAAATATTTATGAATAAAATTTTAATATTTTAAAAATTAAATTTCCCTATAAATAAATTACCGAGCGAGTAGCTCATCCCCTGCATCCTTATACTTTTGGATTTTGGATGGCAGTGAAACAGCCTGACGCTCGACCATCGTAAGGTCAGGAGAAAAAACAAAAAAAACCAACGCATCTTGAGATAACACGCGTCTATATACCATTGCTGAAACTGTCGTAACAAGTGTACACAGCAGATCAAAAAGCAGCCAAGCGTTTGAAATTCTTCGTCCTCTCCGTGGTGGGCTCCTGGCCGATCCATGCGTCCCTGTTATAACAGTCCATTCGGGTCTTTGTCTGATTAAACCCCTAGGGTTCGATCTCCCCTTGGTATAAGTTGGAGCCCATTTCAGATCTTCCAATTTTCACTGTAAGCTCTAATTTAATTTTTGGATTTTGCATTTCTTTTATTCGTTTCAGCAATTCTGTCCAGTTTAAAATTCTTAGTCTGCGCTGAAGGAACAGTTATTAATCCACATTATTGTATTAGAGTAGATACGGTCGTGATTACTGGCTTCATCTTCCATAATAGGTTTTGGTTGATGAGTTACGTTGCTCAAATAACTTAAATATTATTTTTGTTTGCCCAGTTGCTTATAATTTTTCATTAGATTTGTCCTCAATGTGTGTGTATGTGTCTGATGGTGGATTGAATCTATAGGCATTTTACTGTCCTTGGCGATTTGCAATTAGATGACCTTGAAATCCCCTTTTGTGAATAGTTGCTTTGGTTCTGGATTTTGAATTAGAGACCTCTGTGAACTTGGTTTGATAAACAAGTAGGAAGATGGCGTAGAAAGAACTTTTGAATTTGGAATTTTATTTGAAGCTTTTATTTCAAGTGCTTTAGGAAAGATACAAAAGAATGTAGACTCGGTCACTTGGGTAGCTATGGATGTAAGTGAATAGTGGGAGTTTTGGAGTTTATTAATTTGATCTGTAAGATCTCTGGGCGTGTGATGTAAATTCAGGCCTGAATAGGTGTTTTCATGTTCTTATTTTTATAATAAATAATTGGAATTTTGCAATATATATGCTTGATCTTTGTCTCCCTTATGCATTCTTCAGTTGCAATACAATTTGATGTCCGTATATGACATACCAAGTATGGATCTGAATTTTGGTTTTACTCCTTAAAGACGATAGATGTAATTATCAATTATCAGTTAGAATTTATGTAAAATGTTGGAAATTAAGGCATACGTTTCTCTCTTAGTTGTTTTTGGTTCATTTAGGAATTAAAATGATAGTTTGGTTTCCCGTCCTCTGTGGATATAATTCTTTATTGTTTGTGAACATCAAGCTTTTAAATTTGTGTAATAATATTTGAGATGTAAGAATTAAGTGGAGTCAATAACAAATATATATTGATTTTTGATATTTTAACGAAATTTGCATATTGGAATATGTTCTGGGGATATTCTTTTAGTTATATTCCTTTCTGTACTTGGTAGCTTCCCACAGTTATTCTTTTGAAGTTTCAATTTCATTGTTTTAGGTTTAACTTTTTTCATGATGAAATATTCGAAAACATCTGCAGATAGGTTAAGTTGGCGGAAGTTGGTTTTGACTAGTCCTAATGGGAGGAGGATTTAGAGTGCTGCATTTGGTTAGACCATTTCTTTCAGTTCTCCCAGAAGTTCAGACTGCTGACAGGAAAATTCCCTTCAGGGAGAAGGTTATATACACAGTCATCTCTCTCTTCATCTTTCTTGTCTGCAGTCAGCTTCCTCTTTATGGAATACACTCCACTACGGGTGCCGATCCATTTTATTGGATGCGTGTCATTCTTGCATCAAACAGGGGGACTGTTATGGAACTTGGCATCACTCCAATTGTTACCTCTGGACTAGTTATGCAGCTCTTGGCAGGATCAAAAATCATTGAAGTGGACAACAGTGTACGGGAGGACCGTGCACTATTGTAAGTATTTTTAATTTTTTTTTTTACTTTTTGCCATTATTTTTTATTTGTCTACTTGTATCAAATTATGGGTACATATATTTGTGAACACATTTTTTTTCCTTCATGTTTTAGTTGTATATATGTTTGTTTAGGTATTTTAATTTTTTACTCTTGTGTGGCAACTGCATTATCGGTGAGCAAGTATTATATTGCCTCTCTTGGTTTTCTAGACATGGTCTTTTAAGTAGCTTTGTAATATACATTCACTTACCTTTTGTGGGGAAATGGGCATCCTATTGAAGTACATAAAGCAGTGTCTTGATTCCTTTGTCATTATTTTTTGTTGCAGAAATGGGGCTCAGAAGTTGTTGGGAATCCTCATAGCAATAGGTGAAGCTGTTGCTTATGTCTTATCTGGGATGTATGGCAGTGTTGGTCAACTTGGAGTTGGGAATGCCATTCTTATTATAGTTCAACTTTGCTTTGCTGGAATAATTGTTATATGCCTTGATGAACTTCTTCAGAAAGGATATGGTCTGGGTTCTGGAATCTCACTTTTCATAGCTACAAATATTTGGTAGGCAAGGAATCGTTTGCGGCGTAATATGTTTATTTTATATTTTTTTATACCTTTTACTTTTCATTAATTTTTTTTAATTACTTGGACAGTGAAAACATCATTTGGAAAGCTTTTAGCCCCACAACAATCAACAGTGGCCGAGGAGCTGAATTTGAAGGTGCTGTTATTGCACTGTTTCATCTTCTGATTACAAGGACAGATAAAGTTCGTGCTCTCCGTGAGGCTTTCTATCGGCAGAATCTTCCAAATGTAACTAATCTGCTTGCTACAGTCTTGATCTTCCTTATTGTCATATACTTCCAAGGGTTTCGCGTGGTTTTGCCTGTGAGATCAAAGAATGCGCGAGGGCAGCAGGGCTCATATCCAATTAAGCTTTTCTACACCTCCAACATGCCTATCATTCTACAATCTGCCCTCGTTTCCAATCTTTATTTCATCTCCCAGGTACATGTTTCATTTTGTATCCTTAAGCATATTAAATTTACTTAAGCCAAAATATATCATTTACCAAAAAAGAATTGTTTCTTTGCAGTTGCTGTACAGGAAGTATGGTGGAAATTTCTTTGTCAATCTCTTGGGAAAGTGGAAGGAGTCTGAATATTCTGGTCAGTCTGTTCCGGTCGGTGGTCTTGCTTACTATGTCACAGCCCCTGCAAGGTGATACATTTTAATTTCTTTGGCTGATTTCCTATATAATTAGATTAAAATTTTGTTGTATTGACTTGTGAGCACACTGCAGCTTGGCAGATATGGCAGCTAATCCCTTCCATGCTCTCTTCTATCTGGTGTTTATGCTGGGAGCTTGTGCACTCTTCTCAAAAACTTGGATTGAAGTTTCTGGGTCTTCTGCTCGAGATGTGGCTAAGCAGCTCAAAGTAATCCTATATGCATCTTAATGTTTCTATTATGTTGAGCATTAACGTATAAGTCTCGCATCAGATGTTTTGGGTCGATTTGTTTAACTTATTCTGATTTAGTAGGAACAACAAATGGTGATGCCTGGCCATCGAGACTCAAATTTGCAGAAGGAATTAAATCGCTATATACCTACTGCAGCCGCCTTTGGTGGGATGTGCATTGGTGCATTAACGGTTCTAGCAGACTTCATGGGTGCAATTGGTTCAGGGACTGGGATATTGCTTGCTGTTACAATCATTTATCAGTACTTTGAAACATTCGAGAAGGAGAGAGCCAGTGAACTTGGCTTCTTTGGCTTTTAGGCGCTAGCGTGTTGGTTTAACAGAAAGCTGGCTGACTGGAAGGAAGGAATAAGCTTTGTAATGGTTTCAGCAGACGGAGACCCACTCGTCCCATGCCTCTCCACCCCAACCCAAAAAAAGAAAAAAAGGAAGAAGAAAGAAAGAGGAATTGAAACACCCAATCAAGACTCTGGATTTTGGATTTCTTATTTAAGATCGATTGTAGTTTGGTCTACTAGTTTTTTAAACTTTTAAAATCTTTCCTAGGTAAAGCATACTTGAGAGGTCTATATGATTTTAATGAAAATATGGATATTGATGCTTGGCGCTTGCACTTATATTTCATTTGATTTCAGTCATCCCCCCCAAAAAAAAAAAATTATGGGATTCCAGGATTTGGATGACGTTGATACCGACACAGATCACCATTCCTTGGACTTCAAAATCCTCATAAACTTCCTCTGATCTAACTCAAGTTATATCTGGTGTCTGCAAATCAAAAGTTCGGGTAAAATGCTTGGTTTGGTCGAGCCATTGCCAATAACCAATTTGCTCGACTTGACAAGGCGTGTGACGTGATGAAAAGTTGTTAACGAAGTTTGAATGTTTGTAATGTTTGATGGTTTTGTTAATACATGGCAATTAGTATTGTATACTTTTCATCCAATTGGAAGCCCCCCTGGCCTTGAGTTATCGGAAGCTTGAACCAGGAGTTATTAGCGATAAGTAGATATCGATGCTTATTCTGACAACCAATACGACGGCAGGAATATTTGTATCTCCGATTGTACACAATTGTATAGGTGACAACAAATAAAGTGCTCTCCTATTAAGTTTAATGTAGATTTGCAGACACAGTCATCTCTAGCGTAAATCAATAAGTACATGTTAAATAAATTTTCAGTGAATCTTAACTTTTAATATGTCCACAGGAGTCTGCTTAAAAGAACTTACCTCGTTGCTTTTGTCTCAATAAATTGTTGCCACTTGTTAATCAGCACACGTACTTATGGACTTGTCTGAGATTACCAGAGTTCATTCAATTAGTCCATTTTTTTTTCTTAAGATTTCAGAGCTCCCGAGGTTCTGAATCTTCTTGCGAAATCCCAATATTCTGATTCAAAGCTGCTTTCAGACAATAAGTCTTCTAACAGTCAAATCTCCTCGTTGCCAGTGAAGTTTAAGATGTTAGTATATATCCTGTATACCATTCTTTGATAAAACAAATGAAGAGGATTTATCATGTCAGGTTGTCAATTGTTTTGGTTCTTTACTGATACGTTGCTGATTTATTCTTGTACTTTGTAATGATTGTGTGTACTTTATGATCAAAGAAGATCAAAGACTAAACCTTTGCGTGATTCCATCTTCTGCTGCTTTTAGCAACCTTCCTAGGATTCTGCTTTTAATTTTTTTATTTGTTTATTGATATTATCCAGCCGAAGGAACTGACCCTGAAGAATATCTCAATCACACTGGTGCATGTTTGACTCCACATTTCAGCTTTTATGTTGCAAAGCAAAGAAGCTTAATAAATATTCATGACAGAAAACAGATAAATACGGTATTGAAATTGTTGATTATCACAGCTTCAAACCTCCCCATAATGATGTGCTTTTAATTGACTCAAGAAAATGAATTGTTGAATACATTAGTTCGTCAAGACATTATCTGAATGTAGTAAAAGAAAAATCATTCAATTATAAAATCTGCCAAATGAATACTCTACTGAAAAGATGGAGGCATAGGCACATGTAACGTTAATGTCACGTGCTACAGCGTTCTGTGGGGCCTCAACTCAAGACCAAGACTAAGTATAATAAGCGATGTAGGAACACAGTGCACTTGAGGCTTTATTTTGGTGGCATTAATGTTACAACGTGTGGTAATAATAAAGTGGTGGGCATTGCTCTTATTAGATGCATTCAGCTTTTCTACCATTAGAAGGGGACACCAGATCTCTCCCCCCTCTTCCCATCTTTTCAGAGCTCTTAGGCTATATTTGGAATGATAGGATGCAATGCAACAGGCATTACAACATTAATTGAAATGTCTATTATATCATTGTAATTATTATTTTTGATAAAATTTATATGTTTTTATAATTTTTTAAAAGTAAGAATATAAAATTTATTTTTTATTTATTTCATTAACTTTTTTCATTCTTTTTTTTCGTTACATATTTAACATTAGATCAAACCAATTCCTCCGCATTAGACCTTTGTGCTTCTGCCACGACTGTTGACACTGATAAAGACCATTAACAAAAGTTGCCAATTTGAATACAATGCTGGTGGGGAAATTGAGGGCAAGTGATGGATCATCTTGAACAAACATGCTGTTCCCTTTGGTCCTTAGAGTTAAAGGCCTGAGCTTCACATGGGGTAACTACCCTTTACAAGGGCCCTACTAGTAGTAGTACTAGTATGTGGTCCCATTTCATGTGGCACAAGCAGTTTTTGGAGCCTTTTGTGATGGTAGAAGGAAGCAAGGGTCCTATAGCAACTACCACCCTGGGCCAAGGATTCTACTGTACTTGGTGGTGTTCTCAGTTGCACTGCCAAAATTTTGGCTGCTTTTAGAAAGCATCTGATTAGGCAGTACAAATTTTTCAATGCCATTTTAGGGTTGAAAAACCATGTGGGGTGCTCTCATCTTTACTACGAGTTCAACCAATTATATATACTTTGAAATGATTATTATTATGCACAATTAATAAATCAAGAGAGTAAACAGTGAAAATGACAAAAAAATGTGTATATTTCAATTGTTGATATTAGTGCAGAATTGCAATGAGAACAAAATTTTGGAGCATTGATATATAGCTTAAAATCATACAAATGTTAAGTGTTTGGGGTTCATAGTTGTTCAGATTATAATATTGAAGTAAAATAATTTACCTCATTTCTAAATCATTAGCTAGAACCGATGGCTAGGGTTTTTTTGTTTTAAAAAAATTTGGTTATATATCCAATACATCCAAAATTTTGGACACCCAATGGTGATTTGTATTAAATTCTGTAGATGGCAGGGGCCAGATCATCCATCAAACAATTGGGAATTTGGTTTTTGTTATAAATGAAAATTAATTAAATATGTCCCTATTGAGCCCTACGTGCTAAGCCCAAGAAAGTGATAGCTGAAGTATGAATGCCATACATATATATTAGGAACCCTAAAACCTCTTAGAATTAAGGATTTGATAATTTGTTGTCTAGATGAAGAGTCCCCAACACAATGATATTTTTCCAACTTGCTTGCCATTTGCGAAATTAATGACTACGCCATATCATTTCTGTTTATTTAATATTTGCTATCATTTCCTTCACATAGACTCCTTTGGTAATCTTCTATACATGGAGCAACTACTCATTGCAAATCATTTTCATTGAGCCACTACAGGGATCGACAATAGTTTTTCAACTCCTATACAAATGAATAGCGGTTCATTTTTTGTTCAAATGCACGTTTACGTTGAAAATTTTAGAATATTTTTTAAATTAATTAAAATCATAACATATATATATGTGACATAATAATAGTAATTTCTTAAGTTTAAATAATTTTACAATATACACTATAAAAAAATTTATGTATAATTTCTTATATTCTTTGTCTCATGCGGTTCTAACCAAAGTCACTAGATAGAACTTCAATTGTTTTTCACGCCAAATGCATCATGGTCAAAGGAAGAGAAGAAGATTTCTCTCTTACCACAAAAAATTAGAGATTTTTTCATAGAAAATTCTTGTGAAACTAATGTAGAGAGAAATTCTCATGAAAATTATTATGGTCCACAATATTTGTCATATTCTCACTGAAAACTTTCAAGATTAATTTTCCATAAAAATAGTTTGAGAGAATTTGGACAAAAATATTATGACAAAGGTGTCGCGGTATGATAGAAAGATATTCTCATAATTTTTTTTTTGTAAGAAACAAGATAAAGAAAAGTTTGTAATTCTATCAATATTCTCACTGTAAAACATTATGAGAATATTGACAATATTTTACTATAAAAGTTTGTGTATTTTTTTGGTTTTTTCATTACATTTTTTAATAAGAACTACTTTATTTGTCCATGTTTTGCGTTTTGTCTTTTGTACTTCAAAGAAAAGACTAATGACATGTTTGGTAGTAAATGAGAAAAGAAAAAGCAAAGAGAAACTTTGCTAAAATTATAATTTTATCCTTATAATTATTATCCAATTATTATTTAATACTATCTATTAATTATTATTTAATCATTAAAAGTAATGACATTATACATATTTCCTATAAACAAAATCACCATTTTTCTTTTCATTTTTATTTCTATACTTAATTTTCTGCGTACCAAATGGGTCGTAAAAGAAAAAACGAGAGAGAAAGAGAGAGGGGAAAGGCCACTGTAACATTTTTTACACGATCAATAAAAATTATTTTTAATCCACTTGTCCTTAATCAAATAATTATATTTAATTCAAGTTAATTAATTTGAATTTAATAACAAATCTTTATTTTAAATTTTAGATTTAAAATGTAAATTATTTATTTATTTATGATTAATTAATTAATTAAATTTTCTCATATGAGAAATTAGATCAAGTTTCTAGTCAAATTAGTCCATCAAAATCATCTCATTTTCTAACACTTGATAATAAGGATATAAAAAATTGTATCTAAATTTTGTTCATATAATAATTTTATCTAATTTTATGTTTTCAATTTTTTGAGTTTACAATAAGTAATTGATTGCCTGGGGATAATCTAAATGATAACGATAAAGTAAGAATATGAGTAGTGTACATCAAGGCTCCAAATCCTCCATAAAATGATCTTGAAACAAGTATTAAATATCAGTTAAAGCAAAACAATACATAGACCCTGTCAAATTCTGCGGTATATTTCATGCCTGAAAACTAATAATATACTTTTTAAAATTTGACTTTTTAACATGTGGAGCCACACAGAATAGTTGTGTACCAATTATGAGCTCATATATATATATATATATATATATATATAAAGAAAAAAAAGTTGAAGATATATATATCTAACTTTTACTTTTGGCCATCTCTCTGCCCGAAAGGATTAAAAAACTTTTTTTGTTTACGTTATATTGTCGATTTTTTCGTTTTCTTCACTGCTCGTGCAAATAATATATTCTTATGATTGTGTAGAAAAACCCTACAGCAATTGAAGGCTTGACAGAGAATTCATCATTAACGACATAATCTTAAAGCTATAAATACATAAAGCTGCATGCTGCAAAAGATTAAAGATAAGGTTGAACCTAAGACTAATGATTTTTCCCATTCCAAGTTGTATCTCCAAGAAGCAACCAATGAAATAATTTCCCATCACTCGGATCTACCTAATGCCATCTATTTTTCTTCCACATAGCCATATAAATAGCAAAAACATAGAGAAAAATATTGTGGATATGGGTCCCAGAAGACAACATAAGTATAGTAGACAAGGACCTTAATGAAGCCTCTCTTTTCCTATGTATATTATTTTTAATACGATGCCATAATTTTGACTTTGGGCATTATGTTTAGTTAGCCTAATTAATACAATGCCATAATTTGAATGTCGGACGTGACCAATGATCATAAATTACAACACAAGGAGATTGCAAAAGGAGGAAAAGAAAATCATTGACTTGAAGCCTGACTTAGGTTTCTTAGAAACTATAAGCTATGGCTTAATTAATTAATAAGCGAATATTTAATTAGGATATATTCAACAACATGCCAACTTGACATAGTTGGACTCACAAATCACAATGCCTTATATGAATAGGATCAGAGCAAAAGTCTTCGAGGTATGGTTTAATGATAGTTTGAATTTCCAGTAAAGGTAAAGGAATTAATTTGATTTATTCCCCTCCCCGATCAACAATATCGAACTTAATTTCTAATAATAATAATTGTATAGATTTGGAAGGTTATGAATTCTTCTCCCATTCTTTTTGGGTCCATGACTCTCTAATTCAATCCAACTTGAAAAATAAAATAAATAATTTGTGAGTAAAATTTTATGTAAAAATTAAATTTGTTCAATTCAATCGGATTTAGAGTTCTAATATATATATATATATATATATATATAATGTTAAGAATGTGTTAAAAAAAAAAAAAGAAGACAACCCGACCCAAAAAGTACGCACTGTTAAAATTTTAATAAATTCAATCGAGTTAAATTTTGTTTCCAACCCCGCTTATTCTTGCCCTTACTTTCTACTATTTTTCTGAATGACCAATTGATATATCAAAAACTTGGTCATAATTTTTCTTTGGAATATTTTTAGAATATGTAGTTGTTAATGAATAAATTGTAATTGTAGAGTTTCTAAGTTGGCTATTCTACTAATTCATTTAGGGTAAGATCCCGTTTATAATTACATGGGAATTCAATATTTATACACATGACATAAAGAGAACTTATATTTACATTTAAAGGATTAACTATAAGTTAATGAATTTTACTTTTTAGAATTATAAAGAACCGTAAGTTTTTTTTATTATGAAAAATGAATTGTCTTCCTTGGCACATGGAAATTTACTTCACTTCACATAGAATTATAAAATAAACTGACATTGCAGTGTATTATTAGTTCACCTACGCGCCCTGGCTTGATTTGGAAAATAAATATATGCTAATTCAAATTAGTATGAGCTTTTGTAATGACCCAACTTATATTCCAAGTTAAATGGAATGCTCAGAACATTGGGATTTACATATAAACTTTTGGTAATGACATTTAAAAAAAATCTTGTGGTTATATATGCTAGAACTAATGAAGCTCAAACCATTCATTTCAATTTAGAAAGTTACTACATGATATATTACAAGTTTTTTTTCTTAAATCAAATGAAAATATTTATAATTTTAGGAATAAAAAAATTACTAAGCAAAATTCATCCAAAAATTATATGCAACACCACAAGTCTCTCAGATTATGTATTTTATATGAATGTTGAGTATAGTTCAATGGATAAGGTAGAGTTTTAGAGACTAATATTTATTATTAACAGGATCTTTTGAGTAGGGGATAAGGGTTCTTTGTTTTACTATATTGAGTAAATTATATACATCTTCTCAAAATTTGTTAAAATTATATCGATTTTTTTATTTTTAAAATATTAATAAAATTTTTTAAAATAAAAATCAAATTATACAAACCTATGAATTTTGTTGAAATTATATGAATATTCTTTTTATTTTTAAAACATGCATAGATACTCTTATAATAAAGAATAAGTTATTTAAATCTTTATTAATTTTTGCTAAAATTACAAGGATTCTTTTTAAATTTAGCCTAACAACAAGATGGCACTATTTGCAATAACCAATCCTAAAAAACTTCACGTTGTTGCTGAACTTACGTATCTTTTACACGACGAAATGAGAAAAAAAAACTGAACATAAGATTTCTTGTAAATTACCTACGTACAATATCATTAAATTGTATTTAGTGACCAGGTACGTTACAAGTTAGATATTACATATTCATGTGATATACTTTGCTATAACTTTATTTTCATCCAAAATCATAGTATTTATGTTTCTATCAGAAATACTTTGCTATAACTTTATTTACTAAACCTAAATGGAAAATAAGAAAAGATGATCACAACAGTGCAAAGTAACAGTATGAATTCAAATACGATCTATTATTTCGACAATAAATTACAAAGAACAATAGTTCTTCTGGGTGTTCCTAATGTCTCAATCGTTTATCATGTTGTCTAACATTCAAGCATCACACACAAGCTAATGGCCAATAGGAAATAGTATTTAGGGTGGGATTAGAAATTAGAGGTGTATAGAAGTTTGAGTAAGGTCAAACCGAATTTTATCTCAATCTAGAGTCTGCCCCTATTTAAACTTCAGCTCAAAATTTTGAGCTTGAGACTTGGCTCAACTCCGCATTAGCTTGGGTCAGAATGGTTAGCCTGGGCAAATTGGGTAAGTTTTTTTTTTGAAAAATTATAAAATTTTAAAAATTCATATCTTTATTTTATTTAACTATTTTGATTATATAACTTATTGTTTTAATATAATTTTTTTTGAGATCTAGGCAATAAATATGAAAAAATATAAGTTCAAAGAAAAAAAATAAAAAATATAGATATATAGGCTAAAATTTCAAAATATGATAAACTAAATTTTAGTTGTTTGATTGACATATTTTTTTCTATTTTAGATTTTTTTTTAGACATGTGCTATACAAACTATAAGGGATTTGCCTGACTATTTTCTTTAAAGAAAAAAGATTTATTATTTTAAATTTGAGTTTTTTACTTTTAAATTAAAAAATACATATCTTTTATTTCATCTTCTTTTGTCTAAATGGGATAATCATATTTAAGAAAAATTCAACAAAAACTTTAATTCTATTGATTATTTATAATTTGTAATTATATTTAAAAATATTTGATTAAAATTATAAAAAAAAACCTTAAAAATTGTTTTAAACATAAGTGCTTATGTTTATTTTTTATTAATATAGTAAGTGGAGTAAATCAAGCCAAATTGACTAAGACGATTAACTCAGCCAAACTTGAATTTGTGACCTTTTTTTTAACTTGACCCGAACCACCTCGAGATAGTCAATCTGGGTCAAATATTTCGGCTCTCCAGCTTCCCTGTTAAAATTGAGATCATAGCCTTCAATCTCCAAATACATTAGGGTCCCCGCGTTATCATCTCTATATGGAGCACTGCATCGACAAGTCGATTATGCCATAAATGCAAAACAAAACAAATACTCTCTTCGGTCATGTTTATAAAAAAATTTAAAGAGATTTTTTTGGTTCCAAAATATAAGAAATATGATATATTTTTTTATTTTACTAAATAATCAATTTCTTTTTTATCTTTCATTTATTGTTACATCTAATACACTTAACAATGCATAACGTTTTCCCATGCAAAATAAAGATAGGTAAAATAAGAAACAATTATCAAATTTAAACCTAATTAATGAGTTAAATTAATATTAATTGTTTTTTTTAATATTAATAAAATAATTTTGTATTTCTAATAAACCGGAGCAAAAGGAGTAGCTTATGCAGAAGTCTTTATGCTCCAACCCATATCTTACCATCAGAGAGCAGAGCAGGGCAGAGGTATCCCAACCTTCTTTTCCCGCGCTTTGGTTTTACTATTTTCTTCTCGAAAATATATATAATGATCATAAGTTAATAAAATTAATATTACAAGATTTTAAAAATCAAATTTTTTTAAGAAGATTAAAGTTACAACTAATATTTTTAAAATTATAGTTGATGTTTTTAAAAATTATAACCGGAGAAAATTCCTTGAACATCAACAATATCATGTTATAATTTTTAAAATTGTGAACAGTAACTTTTAAAAATTTTAATAATAACTTTTTACTTTAATTCTTAAAAAAAAATGATTTTTAAAGTTTTTCAATAAAATTTTTACCAACTTATAATACTTCCTCAAAAATTTTTCCTTTCTTTTGTCTGCTATAATTCTAATAATAATAATAATAATATAAAGATAACACGAGTTCTATATGTCAGACTCCACTCCCTTCCCCCAGTCTAGCAGTCAAAAGATTTTTTGCCTGCTTTTCCAACTAATTTTCTTTGCTTCCAAAACATTTTCTCTCCCTTTCTTGGATTTTCTCTGGCTTTCTCCCATACTATCACAGATCACCCCATACTCCTATATGTTTCAAACGAGTCGTTTTTCTTGAGATGGAAACTGTGAAGCCCAAATCATCAATCAACGAAAGGAGCAAGAAACTGGCCAAGACATTCCAGAAGGTCATTGGCCTCCGAACTGCTAAAAAAATTGCAGCAAACAATGGCATTTGCTTGCTGGCCTCGCAGGCCAGAGTCAAGGAAGATGGTTTCACTGGTCAGAATCAGAAGAAGCATGGAGACACTACTAAAGCTCGAAACAGAGCAGTTATGGAGGCTCTGATTGCTAAGCTCTTCGCTGGGGTTACTGCTATAAAAGCAGCCTACGCAGAGCTCCAAATGGCTCAGAATCCTTACAATAACGAAGCCATTCAAGCAGCTGATCAAGCAGTTGTCGACGAGTTGAGAGCTATTTCAGAACTAAAACGTGGGTTTCTGAAGAAAGAGCTTGATCTTTCTCCCCAAGTAACTCTGATGCTTGCGGAGATTCAAGAACAACAGAGCATAATGAAGACTTACGAGATCACCATCAAGAAGCTCGAAGCAGAGGTCGACCATAAGGAATTAGACATTGCTTCGCTTAAAAACCAGCTTGATGAGTGCCTTGCCTTTAATAAATCACTTGAGAAGAAGCTAAACTCAAGTGGTGCTTTGTCCATGTTTGAAAATTTTCGATTTTCAGCGTTGAATCCAACCCATTTTGTTCAGTTTCTTCACCATACTATAAGATCGATAAGAAACTTCGTGAAGCTGATGATCAGAGAAATGGAGTCTGCTCATTGGGATCTTGAAGCGGCTATCAAATTCATCCACCCAGATGCAGTTTTTGCCAAACCAAGTCACAAAAGCTTCGTTTTTGAATCCTTCGTCTGCATAACGATGTTTGAAGGCTTCAATTACCCAAAATTTATAATCCCAAGTGACCCTTTTGAAAACCACCACCCCCACCGCCGTAGCCCAAAGCTCTACTTTGAAAAATTCAAAAAGCTCAAGTCTTTGACCCCAAAACAATATCTAACCCAAAACTCAAATTCATCCTTCGCCAAATTCTTAAAGTTTAAGTACTTTCAACTGGTTCATGCCAAAATGGAGTGCTCTCTGTTCGGGAACTTGAACCAGAGGAAGTTAGTGAATTCTGGGGGATTTGCAGATTCTGCTTTCTTCGTGGCATTTGCAGAGATGGCTAAGCGCGTGTGGGATTTGCATTGTTTGGCATTGTCGTTCGATGATGAAGTCACCATTTTCCAGGTCAAGAAGAACAGTAGATTCTCTGAGGTGTACATGGAATGCGTCACCGAAGAATCAGTTTTCCCGTCGGCGGAAGCCTCCGGTGGCGATGACGGCGAGCTTCGGGTGGGTTTGACGGTGGTTCCCGGTTTCAAGATCGGAAAGACGGTGATACAGAGTCAGGTGTATCTGTCGCCGGCGGGCCCTACGGCTAGTTGCTGAGGCATACTTGAAGTCGGATTGCACATTTGGTCTGAACGTAGAGGTGCTCACGCTCCCAATCACACGCTCCGGCAATCATATTATAGTAATATATACATATGGAATATATATATATATATATATATATATAGACCGTTTTATTTTATTTTGTGTAAAAAAAAATCTCTTAAGAGGAATATCAAATTATCAACTGTAAATTCATGTATAATGGTGCTATTGTAGTCTCTCTAAAGAACAAAGTCTTTCAGTTAGCTGGCCATTGAACATATGATTAAAATAAATGTTATTTTACATAGTTTTATGTTGTATAAAATGTTTGCATTCAAGTGTGACTCTGTATAGTATAGCGGTATAACTTTGGCATATCACAGCCCTATGGAACGGCAGATGGAAATATATTTTATATTTTTATATGAGTATAATATGCATTATGTTTTTATAATTATTATTTAATAATATTTATTTTTAATTTTTTTAAGTAAAACTATAAGAGTAGCTTTTTTATTTATAAAATTATTTTCTTATATTTATATTTTTTATTTTTAACAATTTTACAAGCCAAATTACCTTTAAATAATCAATTTAAGATTATCTAATGCGGGAAGAACTAATTCTACAACATAAAAATCTCTTAAATTGTGGTGGTAACGCAGTCATGTGATATCTCAACAACTTATATAAAAAAAATTATATTTAAGGGTATAGATTTTATAACATTTATAATAAAATATTTTAAAAATTAAAATTATTTTTAATGATAAATTATTATTATTAAATTTTAAGATATTTATTATTAAATTTAAAAAATTTATTTAAATAATTTTGTTAAAATTTAATAGTAATTTTTTTAATCTTTAATGATAAATAGTAATAATTTTAATGAATAATTTTAATTTTTAAGATTTTTTATTATAAATTTTATAAAATTTAAATTTTTGAATACAATTTTTCTTGTTATATATGTATTTCAACTAATTTTCCTTGTTTAGATTAGTGAAAATCGTACTTTTCATTTTAGCACATCACCATATATTTCTTACGCCCACCGGTTAAATTGGCCTAGAATCTAGATGTCACGTTGGCATGACAATGGTTGATCATGGAAGAGAGAGAGAGAGGACGGGAGAGAAGCCACAGGAGGGAGGGAGAGAGAGAGAGAGGAGGTGGAGAGAAGCATCAGAATACAGGGTCCAGTGGGAAAGAGGCTTTAAATGGTGGCTCAGCTTGTTCTGGCAGGTGTACACTCTATTGATTGATTAACTAGCTGTAAGCATCTTTAATAAATAAAATACACCAATGGAAGTGACTCTTACAAAACGATTTTAACACCACTGAGCAAAGCTCGTTGGCGCTATTTCTAGTCCAAATCAATCTCGAAAGTGTAATAGGATGCTTGGCAGTTCCTTTTCTCGAGAAACCGAAGTTTCAGTTCCCTTGTTTGTACCCATATTGGGAAGGCAGCTCAGTGATAGGATGATTATGGAGGTTCTGACTATGCTTCACGAGACTGCTAAGCGACGTGATAGGACTTGCTTAACCTTTAGTTTGATTCCCCTCTCCAATCTGCATGGCCACTAGCTACCACCCACTGTTAACTATTTTCAGCTATACCTGTTCACTCAACCTAATAACTGATACTAACCAAAATCTGTTAAAATAGTCCCTCTTTACAATTTTTTTTTTTAAATTACGGTTAGGTGATATTTGAATCTTGAGAATCCATGTTAAAATTAAAAGATTCAAAAAAATATTTTTAATTTGAATCCATAACAGTACATTTAAGTATTTAACTATATATCACTTATCTCCATCACTAAATTAGCTCTGTAATGTTTCTTTCACACCTATCTTGATTAAAGGGATGTAAGAAATTTCATCATATTAAAAATGAAGCTCTAGATTCTATGAGAAGTATTCTACAGAAAAGCAATCTGGGTTATAATCATATTCAATGAGGATAGATTAATTTATTCTTAGCTTGGTCTGTACTCCTAATACCCACTCCTTTTGGGGCAAAGCCACCGACTCAGTACTAAAAAGTTTTTCTGTCCATACTCCGCTGCCTTTTTTTAGAAAAGTTTTTTAATCCTTGATAATACCTTTCATTACATATTACTAAAATTGCATTTCTTGATTTCAGAATGGCATAATCTAATTTTGATTTGGTTAATAAACAAAGTAGATTATATTGGTAAGTTGCTACAATAAGCACATGGGGAGGCATAAACAAGGGAGTTGGATATTTAATAGCACAAGCTCTACATCTCTCTGTTAGGATCATGATGTTGAGCCAATCATTCAAGCACACTGAGAGTGATGATATTATAAATTTAAGAATAACATGTACTCTAAAGAGGTGAAGAAGATAACCCAATTTGGGAAGGGAGAGTTAGAGGGGAGTTATTAGATTAGTTGGCACTGGCTATATTCTACATTGCCTGCTGGTTTCTGTGTTTTGTCTGGTGGGCACAACGTGTTATGACATTAACCATTAAAGTATTATGTGTTGGCTAAGGAGGACGATTCCATGGCAACAATAAACAATTAGTTTAGAGGTGTTCAAAACTGAACAAAAGCTAATCAAAATCAGTTAAATTAAGTTCCCTTTTAACCGGTGTGAAAATAGCAGTTTTTTGACCGTTTGGTTTAATACCAAAAGGAAAAAAGAATTGAACCAAAACCATATATATATATATATGAAATAAAACTTACCTTACATCTTCACCGAAACACAATGAAGCTATTTAAGCCTTGTTTTTTTGGGCCCATTTGATACTCATTTAGATTTAAAACAATATATGTATGTGTGTGTTATATTAGGTTTATTTTAGGTGTAAATTGTGGAAAAATATATGAAAATAAGTAAATTAGGCGAAATTTAAAACTAGCTTAGAAGATAAGCCTAAACTGATCTCTTTTTGGTTTCGTTTAGTTTTATACTATAAAACCAAATTGTTTGATGCCTTCTCCCATAAGATTGACCTTAGTGGTTCGATTGGCCAAAATGTAATTAAAAAAAAAAGACCAAATTTAATCATCTTTTGACACTTATACTTCAAAAATAAAAACATTATCCTAAAAATTCAGTTGCAGATGAAGATATAAGAGAACTGAAAATAAAAGAGTAGAAATGAGAGAGCTAAAAATGAGAGAGCGATAAATTAAAGATGAAGAATGAGCGGACTTTAAAATGAGAAATCAGCGAAATGTGAAAATGAAGGGAAGAAGAGGTTGAAGAGCAATTTAAAATGGAGGAAAAAGGGCATATTGGCTCCCTACTAAGGAATCACTAAGATGTGGATTAGTCATATCTGCATCTATTACTGCATCAATATCCCATTACATTAAAATTAACGCATCTTTTTTAATTAAAAAATTTAAAATTAAAAAAGAGACACAAACTATTATAGTATGCGTCCCTTTTAATTAAAAAAAATTAAGCATTTGAGTGATAAGTTTTGATAACTACGTTTTGAAAGATATATATATATATATATATATATATATTAAGTATAAGCATAAAAAAAGTCAAATTAAACCGTTAAACATCTCTACAATTAAGTAATTGGTATAAGGCAGGCCTTTTATGCGATAAGTTATGCAACAACTATAGGAGAATGGTGTGAACTCTCCTATTATTGATCTATCTGTAATTTGTATTGCAACTACTAAGATATAAAATAATATAATATTTTAATCTTTTATGTTTGGTATGATAATAATACATATTATAATAATTTATGTAATTTTATTATTTTCAAAAAATTAACGAAATTAAAAGTGATATAATATAAAACTTTTATAATTTTATGATCATGTTAAGTGTTACTTAAAATAATGTCGCTGTCTAATATATTAGACAACCATGGGCACCATATTTCAAATATAGAACCGATGTCTTTTTTTTATTTGGTTTGGTTCAAATTTATATTATAAAATTAAATTGATTGGTGTGTTCTCATATAAAACTCACCTCAATGATTTGGTGGGTCGAAGTGCAAATAATTGACCGAATCAAATTGTTGAACACCTTACAATTAGAAATTGCTTGTGCTATGGGCGGAGGCCCACCCACAATGTGTACCATAACTATTAAGATATAAAATAATATAATGTTAAGATTTTCATGTTTGGTATATTAATAATTTATACAGAATTAATATTTTTAAAAATTTAATAAAATAAAATATGATATGATATAAAGTTTTTATAATTTTTTGATAATGTAAAGTATCACTTAAAATAATATAATATCATTGCCTAATGTATAAGACAACCATAGTACCATATGTCAAATCTAGAAGGGGGAAAAAAAAAAAAATCATAAGATGCAATAAGGGAAAACAAATCGACCGAAAGCAAACCATGGATCAAGGCCACGAAATCTGGAACAAAACTCAACCAAACCAATGAAGGGAATGCATCTAAGCCCACGAAATCCGCAACTAAAACTTTGGCACAGTGAAAAAAAAAATCAGATCATCCTTTTATGAAAAAAGGAAAAACTATCTCGATTGGCCCATGCAGGTTTCGAACCTGCGACCTTCGCGTTATTAGCACGACGCTCTAACCAACTGAGCTAATAGGCCATTTGCTCTTGCGGGGTCTTTTGTTGATATTCATTATATTACAGGTTTAAGAGCCTTGCACAAAGGAGACAATATTTACCCTGGTGATAAAATATGCACCTTTTCGTGGACATGCCTTAAACCGACACTGTTGGGTATGACATATAACCAATTTTATATAATATGATGCTCTTGGTTAATTCGAGATGGGTGCTGTTGCCTGTTGCTACAATATGAAGGTGATCATTTCAGAGCATTCAACACATAGTGGGCTTTGTAGTCAAGGCTTTCGACCTTAATTTGCTGAAGAGACACAGTTCTCGTTGAGAGTGATCATGAATTTCTGTTCTTCTCTTCATTTCCTTGCTACCGTAAATTGACTGCAAAAGTTAAGAAGAACCAAAAAATCGACTTGCACCAACGGATTGTTCAAAGTTTTTGCTGCTTGCAAAATATGAATAAATAAAAGAAACAGGAGATGTTCTTAAAGCTATTAATAATGTGCCCTCTTATCATTTCCCCTTCTTATTCTAAAAGATTATTGATTCACAAGTTCACGAAACATATATATATATATATATACTAAACCCCTTTCTAGTTTTGCATGGACATAAAACAGAGGAAAAGCACAGTATTATGAAAACAAGGGCTAACTCCTATATATATATATATAAACTCAATGGCGTCTTTGGTTGAAATGAAGCGCTTGATGGCCTCTATGGCTTGGACCTGAAGGCGGGACATGACCCTTTGCAAGACCAAAAAAAGTGGCTTCACCTGAATCTACAGAAACTCCCCTGTATCCATGGTATCGAATTGCAGAAACTTTTGCCGCCATTAACATCAGTAAGAGTACTAGAGAACAGAGAAAGAAAGGTTTGGCAATGGCACCTATGGTAGCCATATTATTTTGGTTTTTTGTGTGTTTTCGGCAAAAGGACAGTGATGCTATATATATATATATATATATATATATATACACACACACATACACACACACCCCCAATTGAGACTAGGCTGGTACTTCGTGATACATCAACATTGAGATTTGAGAATTGCTTTTGCAACGCCCTAAAAGAGAAGAAGAAAAAACAGTATTTAAGTGAAGAAGATACATGTTGAGCAAGCTTTTTTTTTCAGTATAATTTTGTAATTGAAGACATCTGCGGAAAGGGTTCTCACCGGCTAAGCCTTTTTCCTAGGTTCTTTGCTTTGCGAGTTTGTCAAGTAAAGGATAAGCATGCGTCTGACTTTTTGTGGTGCTACTGCCATAATTAATATGGGTTAGTTTCAATTTTGTCTTACTTTAATATTTTGTGACAAATTTATCTTATATATTTATAGAAATTATTAGGATTTTCCTAATTATTAACATTATCCCAATTATTGACACAATTAATTAACTTGTCAATCATGTAATAATTAGAGAATGTAAATATAGGTACCTGACTTAATATTTCACCTAATAAACCTGAATTGGTATTGTTTTGTATTTTCTAATCCTACGTTTCAAATCTTCCTTTTTTTTTCAAGGATTATTAAGTGAGATATGAGTTCACGTTGATAATATAATGGATCACTTAGACGTAGTTTCTTATATTCTTATTATCAGGTTCGTTAATTAAAATATGATAATGGTATATATCTTTTTAATAATCACATGACAAATATATAATTTAATTAAGAAATTATATAATTATCTATAAAAATTATATATTTGTTATATTATTATAGAAAAATTATATACTTGTTATGTTTTAATTAAAAAATTTGATAAAAAATATAAGTAATTGAATATAATTTTTTTTCTAATATAATATCTATTTTTGCATCCTCTAATATCCATATGTTTAATAGCTTAGCTAATTTCACTAACAATTTAGATGATATTAAGAATTAGAAGACATTAAGAATTTTTATAGAGATGTAGGATAAATTAATATATATATATATATATATATAGAGAGAGAGAGAGAGAGAGAACAAAATTAAAACGAAGTTAACATAAAATTAATTAATGAAAAAGAAAGTCTTGCCGCCACAATAGTGTAGTTGATCACTAGATGTTCACATTACCGGTCGAGTTTCGGTTTTTATGTAAAGATTTATTGAGTTTCCGTTCAAATCTTTTAAAAATAGACAAAATTTAAGATTGACCCGCAATCAACCACCATCATAATATGGTGGAAGAATTAAAATTATCATTTTTATATAGCGTGGAGGTAGAAGAAAGCATTAAAGAAAGAAGGAAAATAGAAAAGATGAAAGAAGAAAGTCCGAGGAAGGATCGTGGAAATTAATGCCATACTAGAACGCAGATCCAAGATTTGATCATGAGCAGGGAAGGATTTGGATAACTCAGTTCTTTCTAACGAGGGGATTCATCCCCTCAAAAAAATAAATAAAAATAAAAAAAATTAAATTTGTGAGAGAATTTAAACAATATAAAAAATGTCAACACGAGAGAATTCATTTCCAACCAGAAAATGATGTGACTCTAGAAATTAAAGAAAGAATTGAAGGAAAGGGATAGCATTTCGGCGACGTGCTAGAGTTTGGTGAATGGCGGCATAAAGTTCCTATAATATTAATCTTAGGGATATATAGGCCATAGCGAAAGCTTACTGACATTGAATTCCTACTTCTTAAAGTCTTTCCTCTCTGCTTTTAATCTCTTATAATAAGTAGGTGCTGAATTTTCATTGAAAGAAATAATAATAAATTATACTTTTTTTTAACAAGAAAGACACAAGGCTTTGGGAGTTGAGAATGGAAAAAAAAAAAAATCAAGTAAGAATCAAGTTCAAATACATCAAACTTTTCTTATATACCTAAGTTCCAAAAAAATACCACTTGACTCAAAACTTATAATCTCAAAATTATATGTAGCTTAAATGTATTATATATATATTATAACCAACAATAAATAAATGTATCACATATTCATAAACTTAGTTTGATATAAGTGACCTAATGAAATAAACTGTTTTCATTTCAAAAAATAAAAATGATAAGCGCTTAGAGGACTAAATTTTTGTTTATAGGTTGAAAAGTAAACCAAAGTAGCTCGTATATTATTATACAATAAATTCTTTGTTTTGTTTCACAACGTTCAAAGCAATAGATTTGCATTATATTTTAATCTCGAAGTCAGCGATCGAGACTTCTTAAGTATTATTGGGTTGCTATAATGGTAGTTATCCTAAACTTCAAAATGTTTTCTGTAATAAACACTTAGAACTCTACGCACGAAGAGTCTTTTAAAGTAAGCAATTTATGTTTATCTGATCATTAGATAAAGTCAATTCATTTAATTTGTAAGCAACTTCCGTGTATCATTTTATCGAATTCCACTTTTATTGTTAAGACTTACTTTATTCCCTTTGAGGATGGAAAATCTTAATTTAATATTAATCAGGGGAACTTTTCTAAAGGCAAGAATTAATTTGCAAGTCTGAGGTTAATTAGATTTTCCAAAACACTTTTAATTAGATTAATCCCCTCTGGATGGACTTGCAGCTTTAGCTGTAAAGATGGCGGAGACCATTTCCAAGTCCCAATGATCCATGATTGTACCTATTTATCAGGAGGACCAAATCCAGCTTGAGATTAAACTAAGATTATTTTCATGATAAAGGTTGTACAGTGCAAACGGTATTTTTAATTAAATATAATAGAAAAAATTAATATTTTGATTGTCGAAATATATCTTTATTAATTTAGTCTTTTAAATTTAAAAAAATTATAATAAAGAACTTATATCATATAAAATTTATAATAAAAAAATTTTAAAATTAAAATTATCACTAAATTACTATTATTGTTATTTGATTTTAGAGAATTTTATTATTAGTTTTAAGATATTTATTACCGGATATAAAAAAAACACTTGATAGATAATAATAAATGTCCTCAAACTAATAATAAAATCTCCTAAAATTTTATGCCTGATAGTAAATATCTTAAAACTAATAATAAAATTTTTTAAAATTGATAATAATGATAATCTTTAATGATAATTTTATTTTTTAAAATTTTTTATTATAAATTTTATATGATATAATTTGTTCTTTAAATTTTCACCTTTTTTTTTTTAGTGGATCATGTCTTCAATAAAGTCCATAGAAAGTTAACAAAAATCAATGGGCCTCACCAAGAGCTGAGGTGACCGTCATTGTGTAGTTGTGAATGGTGACTGAGGTGACCATCATTGTGTAGTTGTGAATGGTGACTGAAATTAAAATGATGAGATTTCAACGAAAGCAAAATAATTTGGTATTTTTATTTTTTGCACTTTTTATTAAATTAAATAATTAATAACTTTGTTATCTCTAGATTAAGCATCATATAAAGTGTTTTTGTCAATTTTTTGTTCATAAACTTAATGTAAAACTTTTACTGAAGACAAAAGACACTTTAAAATATTGAAACGAAAACTCAAATTTTAAAAATATGATAAAAACAATTATTTCAAGGACTGCCATATTAATCCACTCAATATAATTAAAAAAAAAAACCTTGGCACTATGTAATATGACTGCAATCTTTTACTCTTTTTTTTTTTATCTAAATTGTCTATATTTAATTTAAATTTAAATTTAAATTTTTATTCTTAATTATTTATTTTTTATCTTGATATATTTTTTTAATTTTTTTAAAAAACAAAACATAAAATAAAAGTAAATTTTCAACTCCCAACAAAATATTAGAAAAGTATATTCATCTTGTATTTTACTTTTTTTAAAATTAAAAAAAATCAAAATTTAGATCCAAACATCCAAATCTGCTTCCAAAAAAGCAGCACTACAAAAGGATAGCGGTTCATTATGCAGGGTTACAACTTACAAGGCTGGGATCCTCTAAAGTAATTTCAGCTTAAGTAAGAGTGGAGCCAACCTCTCCTTCTCTTTCTCTCTCCTCGCTTCATTTGAATTTGAAGTCCACTCCAAAAAATCCTTTCCCCAGCGTTACACGACACTGTGCCTACTTTTCCTATAATTTCTTGTCCCCTCTTTGATTTTGTGCCCCACATTATATGATACGGTATAATTGCCAAGCTCAGAAAATAACAAAATATATTCTTTTTTTTTTTTCTCATAACATGAAACTAGAAAAATGGCCAAAAAAAAGAAACATGAAACTTAAAAAATGCCGAATTTGCAGGGATATTCATCTATGAATTCCAAATATTACTCCATTCAAATTCAAACCTCAGTTGTTGGGTCCATTAATTGGAGAGCTTCTTTTAAATTCATTGTTGGGATTTGAGACCAGTTATGTCTGTTGAGTTTTGCTTTTGGGCAACACAATCACGAACAGTGCTTGACCTTTGATTCTGCGTTCAATGAAGGGCGGTTTTGTGGAGCCCTCGTGCTGCTTTTAAAAGAAGCATATGTGCAACTTTTTTGATCTTTTTCGTTATGTTACTCTTTACAGTTTTCCAGTTTTCCTCATATATCTTCATGTTATATACCAATGAGACAGAGTTACCACTGTTTTTCACTTTTTTCTAATCAGGAAACACTGCTTTTTTTTTTTTTTTTTCTGTCCCCGTCATTCAAATTTGCTCTTATGTTGTCAAATCATAGAAGTATACTGATTGTCATTGATATTTAAATCACCCCTTTGAACTTCCAAACCAAGTTCTTTAAAATACATTGTACATAGTCTCTCAGAACAGCTTTGATGGGATGTCAATTAAAGTGCAAATTAAGTGATAACTCATAGATATATGGACAAAAAAATTAAATAACATACTTTAAATCACTGAGAAATTAATTTTGACTAGTCCTAGCCTCCCAGAGGAGTCCAAGGTATGCTGTGTGTGTCTGATTTGGATGGGATGACAATGAAACAGGCAAAGCAAAGGAAGACCACAGGGACATTCAAAGTCTACAAATTTGGGTTGTGTTTCTCGTGGGGGAATACTGTACAAATACCTAACTTAATATCTTAGATTCGCCATATCTTAATTACCTAATCAATGAAAATGAAAACCCTTGACTCGAAACCAACCGAAGAATAAAGCATGAAACTATTTGACTCCCCTGCTTGCAAATTCTCTGCTTTGGGTGGAATAAACGCCCTTCATGACTTGGACAGCATAACTTTTGTATAATTCAATCAAGGTAACTTTCACCCAGACGGATTACTTTATTAATTAAGCAAGTGTATCCTTTACCTTAACCATCTGCCTTCAAAATTTATAGAGTTGATATCTAAAACAATTTACTAAATTTGTATGAGAATGTTTTTAACAGTTGCCTGCCTTCAGAACGTTGGCAAAATGTGAGACGTTGCCAACAAGCATGCAACGATTCTTTAAGTGGTTTGAAATTTGTGAGATTTTCAGGTTTGTACTAACGGAATATTTTCTCATCACCTTCATTAATTTTAGTTTTCTCTGATGGGAAGGCGGCTAGAAGCTGTATTATAAATATTGGTCCCCAGGCTGTGTATCACTTCATAAAAAAAAAATGCCCAAGAAGCATTACATACGCCATCATGACGTGAAGCACTGAGCTTGGAAACGCCCATAGGTAGAGAACCTGAAATTCAGGTTGTGCAATGACTGAAATACTATAAAATATAACGAGATTAATTTAGACCATACCAAGCACAATGTTAGAATATACGGTGGGACTGGAGATCGAGGAAGTAGGTAGCAGTAGCTATAGAAGCAAGAGAGTAGAAATAGGTTACGGCTCACAATATCTAATAATGTCTAAAAAGTAGAACAAAATATCTTTTAGTATAACAATTAAACCTTAATTAATATAAACAAGATAACTAATTTTAAGTGAACTATGAGTTGGAATTTATTCTTTAATGAAAGTTTATGAATAGTTCAATTTAATTATAAATTATTTATAATACATAAAACTTAATCCATATATATTATGATTATTATTGAATTAGTCTAATAATTAATATTAATTCATAAATAAATTAATTCTTCAACATGTAAGTCATTTCTGCTTTTCTTTACATTGGATATCATATATTATGTTTCCATATCTTTTATGATTTACATTGCACCCTTCAAATCGTCCAGAAAAATAACATAATTTTAGTGAAGGTGTTTGGCAAAAAAGCGTGAAACTCGGAGAGAAGAGAGTACAGTTTTGGATTGAAAGAGAACAGGAGCCATGTTACTTATAGTCCAAATAGAAGACACGAAAGTCAACATGAAGCAGCTCCCCCATTTACTAATGGTTCCCATTCCTTATGTGTTTTTTAATTATAATAATTAAACCGATTATAATATAAGGTGCAAGGAATAAGGTAATTGATATTTGACGACGGCCCTTTAACAAATAAACCCATCTTCATCAAGAGTAGGGTAATCTTAGACGCGCTTTCCGTCCCTCTCACGCTGAATCAAATATATTGTTTAACTGATACCTATAAAATATTCCTTTTAAACATATTGTACTATTTTAAATTTTAACGTCCAATGCCATCTTTCTTTCTCTCCACTTAGACATGGGAAAAACTCACCCACCTTTGCTTTCCAAAAATGGGCATATCGGGCAACAAATTCAAAGGCAACTTTACTCAGATTTGTACCATGGCGATGATTTCAAAGGGTTTTTCTTGTTCTTAAAATGGTTAATTGCAGTATTTTAAAGGTATTACTTTTAGAACCACCTTGATGTCAAGTTGATCGGATATTTGAAACTTCCTCTGTTCCAAGAGGCCAATAAGATTAAACTCCAATAACGAACACGCTTATGCAAATATCTGCATGCATCCATACCAAAACATGAAGTTGAGGATCTGGAATTCAAAACCGTTGCTAATTTTCTTCCCCACTAATGATAATCTAAAAGGGTTCCACCAAAAAAAAAAAATCTAAAAGGGATTACAGATAGTCCCGAAACAGAGACATATACACTAGTGCTATATATCTTTACATAGTTCAACTATTCCCTATAACCAATCTAATCTCCTTTCTCTCCAATACAAGAAATATAAATATATCACAAAATTGAAACAATAAAAAAAATGTGTTCACCCAAAAAAAAAAAAGAACAGGGAAGCTAGTGACCAGCACCAGGGCTCGGAACAGAATGCGGAAATCGATCAATGATTATAAGGTGACGCGCAATGAGCTTCTCATCAACCACCACAGCGTGCCCTTTCCTGCTGGGCGTAGAAGATGGCACTGTGCCCTTAGGAAGGGCACTTAGAAACAAACTTTCCCTTGAAGATGGGCTAACATTCCTTCTGATATTCTCTGCACCCACGTGGAGCTTTCTTCCTTCTGAACATGAAAAGAGTGAAGAGGAGAGCACAAAGAACAGGACCAGCAAAGTGATCAACCGAGCCATAGAAACTACGAAAGAGGAAGGGGAAATAGAAAAGGGTATAGTGAGCAAAAGGAAATGAGGGAAGGAGTCATATATAAAATGGGAGAAGAGAGAGAGAGAGAGAGCGTGGGGATCAAGTTTTGTTGGGAGGGTGGCCAAGTCAAACGAAGATCGTGGGATTGAAGAAAAAAGTAGTAATGAGGGAAGAAGAAGGAAAAGGATTGGTCATTGGAAATGAAGAAGAGTCTTACGGAGAGTGTTTTGTTAATTAATGTGAAAGCCACTAAATGGGTATGATCTGCATTAGATTTTATAGGTGCTGCTGTCATTGAATTTCACGAGAAAAATGAATACACTAAAATGGAATAAATTTTGATTCATCAAAGTTGACAATAGTTAGAGTGATTAATTCTGGTTATGAGTAAAAGAGGGAAGATTTGCCGCGTGGGGATGAAGTTAGGTGAGGATGAGCTCAGCTAAGGCGTCGGTCATTCTTTTTGGTAATTTCGCATCGTTTTCCTTATTTTCTTCCACACCGCTCAGATCCATGCTCCTCTCATTAATGCGCTCTTGCTCACCACTTCTCTATGTTCTTTCTAAGCCAACTTGTGTGATGGAGATTGTGAAGGAGTTTGGTGAAATCATTTACGATAATTTTACTTCTTTATACATAATAATTCCAAAAATTGACATCCAAAATCTTATATAAATTATTTACGTTGCCTGGTATTATATTATAAGCTGTTACTTAGATTACTTTTCATATTTCCAAAAAAAAAAGTGGTGCATGAATTTATATGTTTATTTAAATAAAAAATATTATGTTTTACATCATCGAACTAAGATTTAATTATAAAATTTATACATTAACTTTAAAATAGAAATATCTTTGCGATTTTTTTTATTAAAATAGATTTTAAATTCTAATTAAAATAAATTGTAAGAATATGCTTTCTCACTTCAACATATGGGACCAAGGTTGAGTTGGGTTGAAAATAAATTAAAGATATGAAAGATTCCATGTGGATTATGCGACTGCTTATATTTTTAATTAAAGTTTAACATTTTTATTCAAGTACAAAATTTAGAGAAATATCTTGTAATATTTTAAAGTTGATATGCCAAACTTGTTATTAGAAAGCATTTTAATGGATGCACTAATGGAAATTTATTAATAGATGCGTGGATAAGTTAATTAATAAATATGTCGATCTGCTTGTTAATTATAGTCTTGAGTTTGGATTAAGTCTTTATATTTGAGATTTTATCTTTTCTCAATTTGAGTCTTTTTGATGATATGGCGAGGACCTCATTCTGCCACAGTGTTGTGTAGTTTTTTTTTTTGGGAGGAGGGGGGGCTTCTTGTCTCTTAATTTCTTTTATAGAAAAACATTTTAAAGGAACTGTAGTTTCCCAAATAAGAATATTGTGCTATAATCACGTAATCTTTTGTTTTAAGCAAGTATTTATATTAAGATAAAGTGTGATTCACATTTACTTGAAAACTAAAGCAATCCGTACAATTTAGAAAGCCTAGTCTTCATCCCCATCATTAGTATGAAGCTACCATGGAAGATTATTCCAAGTCTTATTCAAATTTTGAATGTGTTGGTGTCTCTTTCTGAAGTCTATAGAGAAGGAACAGGAGGATTATTATTAAGTTAACTAGTTAAAATCCGAAAGTTAAAAATGGGAATAACACCTAGATGCATGCATTGTGTGAGAACTGTAATTAAGCTGAGGATGCCGTAGAAATAGAAATGATCATGAGTGGAGTATTATAATTTCTATCTTGGTACTCACATTTAGTGGGTGGAACAAATTTTTATTTTTATTGAATTCTTGAATCTTTATTTCTGAACCTATTACTTGCAAAAAAATTTTAAAATGAACAATTTTTTCATTCATTTACATTATATTTATTCATATAAAATTATAATAAAAAAATGAAAACATTTTAAATATTAGTATAAATCAAAACCCATAAAATATTATTTGGTTGGTATTTTTTTATATTTCTTATAAATAAATATATCCACACACTATAAGTCTAAAACAAGAAGAGTATATATACTATTCAGATCTAAACTCACATCCTTAAATTATTCATAAAAATTATTTTATTTAAATTCAGACGAATAAATTTTATAAAAATTTATAAAATATATATAAATATTGCGTATATCTACTCTCCCTGTAAATGCGTACAAGAAGGGTGCAGCGAGCATAGGTATGAGCTAATTAAGCCGCGGACAGATGTGAGACTCTTTCACTACTATGGCTACAAAGTCAAACCAGTAAGGCTGAAGAATAACAAGGTCCATACGTGGTCGGTGGTCCCTCTCACCCATACACTTCTAAACCTGAAAAAGAGATATATTAATACGTGTTTTCAATCCTAAATCAAATTATAAACAGACTTACACTTTTAGCCTATATATATACATCACAAGCATAATAATATTTAATTGCACAGACATATATTCATGGTTCTATATGTTCCATTTTTTTAATATATATTTTCTTAATGTTTGAGAAAATTTTAGCACTTGCAGTTTGTCCTCACAGACTAACCAGTACGTTATAGTATATGTTGTGTGTAATTACATCCTTAATAATCTCAAGACTTTCTTGCAAATTCCATTCTTTAAATGACTAACATATATACAGAAGCTGATTCACAGCCTCAGACCTACATATAATGGAGATACATAGCGCAAAATGTTGAGTGGTCCTAACACTAGTATGCATGACTAACTGATATAACTCTGATTGATTATGAACAATCATAAACTCAAAATTATTGAATATGCATTTGTCAATAATATTCTTCTAGCCACCTATGACAATTGACAAAATTTAGCTTTAATTAATACATGCTTTTGGTGGGTACTAGCTAGCAAGCTAATAGATATAATTAATATATATATATGTCATATATACGAAAGAATTACCTAGAACCTATGTTTTAATTAATTTTCAAGTAAATACGTGATTATAGGTTATTGTCATTCTAATGATTAATTAAATGCATATATTAAGCTTATCAAAGAAATGGTACATCGATCTAAAAATAAGAAAGGATGACAGAAAACCGGAAAAAAAAAAAAGATGCTTAGCTTAGCACTTGAAGTCGGAGGTCAAGGAATAACTACCGTTCCTAACTATTGTGAGATTCATTTGTTCTGCTATTAAGAATCATGATGACTGTATCATGAAAAGCGTTGGGGTTAATTAATCACATATTAAGTGATATAAGATCCTCCAACTAAAAAACGAAACATATTTAATCATATTTTGCAAAAAGGCTTAGTTTCGTCCTGTATAGAGTAGACTTAACTGTGAACGTACGTACTGCTAAATCAATCATTTCCTTAATAAGCATCTTTTTTCCCCCCCTTGGCAGACGAAAGGGGTCGACGAAGGCCCAAAGAATGAGTGAGCATCTTCTTTACGGAAAGGAACATATAGGAAGAAAGGAGTTATGTTTTGTTACTCGCACAATTAATTCCTGCATTCATAATGTTTTTTGATTAACTCTGCACGTAATTCCATCTTACGTGATATATAACTTAAAAACTTTTCACTCTATTTAGAATATAGGGGTTCATAAGTTCATAACTTTACGCAATTTTACGTACATAATATTATATATATGAATACAAACTTTTTTTTAAAAATAACATTATAGAAGATAAAAAGAAAAAAGAAAAACTCCGTGAGAAACAGTATAAGAGGTTGACATTTCATACATGAATTAAAACTCTTGCGTGAGACTTAAACTGTAGAACTGGCCTCGATGTTTTATATTTTGGTTAAGGAAAACTATAAATATCTACATGATTTTTTTCTTTCAATTGTAATAATTTTCATACTCTTTAAAAATTTACAGTTTATTCCCTTGACATATGCATACAATTGTACGTTACATATAAGAACTAAACTGTGAATGAAAACGGTAATATTTAACGATAGGATGTATAGTACAGCATACAATTGTACGTTATAAATAAGAACTAAACTGTGAATATGACAGCGGTAAAATTTAACGATAGGATGTATAGTACAATATAAAGAAAGGAATAAATTGTGAATTTTTAAAGATTAAAGAGACATTATGATTAAAAAAATAAAGATGGGTATTTACAAATTTTCTGCTTTAGTTTAAAATTAGAATTACTTTGTACAGAGCAAAGGAAACGTCAGCAACAACTCTCAAAATGGTCAGACCACATCAAGCGGAACAACCATAATATTTAAATACTACTCCTCCAGCGTCCTCTTAATTAATTAATATACATAAATTGAAAATAACTCATATAATATATCATTCTCTCAGTATAGTTAAACGTAGGAGTAGGACCCTTAAAATTTAATTTGACGTTAGCATGATATAATAAAATGTATAGTTAGACAGCGACACAAGGTGCATAAGAATCTGAGAAGCATATAAACATGGAGGCCCTGTGTGCATCACATTCACAGAAAAGAATATCAAGTTGGACATTGTCGACTTGTAACTAATATGCAAGGAGCGATGACGTAGAGTTATGAAAGAAAAGAGAGTTCACACTGTGTGCTGTCAAAATGGGTTACAGAAAGCCCTTGAATCATTCACGCATGTCAACTGCTCAGGTGTTTGGCTTGCGACATCGTTTACCTAATTACCTCTTATTCTTAGCCTAAAGCACTCTTCCTTGTCTGCTTTAGCGTCATCAAGTTCCTATCGTGGACGCACTGCACCCTATATGACTTCCAAAATTATACATGTAAATAAGTGTGCTTTTATATAAGGTACTGATATAAAACCACCCCTCCAAACTCTGATTGAGACATTGGCGCTTAATAGTATTTAATGTATAAATAAACGTGCTGTAACAAACTTGTATCCTAGTCAATGATCCCTACAAACATTAAGTGATCTTTAAGAAAGATACCAGGAAATTAACACACACCAGAATTAATATATATGATTAGGATTAATTAATGTATGTTCTTCACTGCAAATTAAGGTTTTATGCATAACACAGCAATTAGTAACGTTTTCTTGATCATTGTGTTAGGAACTTCTCGAGGACATGCTGGTACTTAACGTTAACTAATATGTTGGTAACAACAAATAATGACGATTTAGTAGAACTACTAAAACATTAAAAAGTTCGTCACTAACACAATAAAAAACCGTGTGTTCGTAATCAGCTAATGTAATTAATGTGTTAATAAAATTGTCAGCACTTTAAATAATTGTTATCAACATAATAAAGCCTGTTACCAATTGCATGGGTACATATTGTGTATTATGCATAAAATCTGCCTTAATAGTCTTTTCCAATCAAGTCTTGGAAATGAAAAGGAAAAGGTTGTAGTAACACGTGGCTTAAAAATATGGATAATCATTTTTTAGTGTAGGTCTAACATGTAAAAGGTTTAAGATATATATATATATATACGCATATATTGAAGAAAATTGTATATTATAATATTTCCCAATGACTTAAGAAACACACAAGATATGCCCAAAAAAAAAATATTAATATTAATATTTTTTTGGGCCAACAAAATATGCAGAATTAAGTTTATCATTCTTAGGTAGTAAAAAATTTGTGGTTTTATATGAATTCATATTATATTGTTAAGCACTCATATTGAGTGATCCTTTTATTTTGTTGCCACACCTTTTTTAGAGATCTCCTAGCAATCTTGATATCAAAATTTAATTCACATGACACTTATCTTAAAAAAATGATTAGATGTCAAAGATTTGATTCCTGTTTAAAAAATCAGTCTACGCTGTAATGTTGAAGATAAGCTCCTCATATGGTATTCTTTGAGTGATTATGTTTTTTTCCCTCCTCTTTTTTTCTAATGGAAGAAAATATTCGTAAGAAATAAAATGGTAGGATATATGTGTTTGCCCATGTATATGAAGATTCACTCTAAGGATAAGAAGGATGCAACAATAAGCCACATTAATTTAAGAAAACATTACCACATCAAGTTTTTATATATATCAATTATTATTCTAAAAATTCACTGCTTTAACATAACGGTAGGAAGTTATGTTAAAACCCTAGCTAGTTGTCTCAGGAGTCATGCACTCATGCCAAATAATTTCATCTATAATAATACTTTAATTAATAAGCGGAACAACAAAATTGAACAATACTCAGTATTATTCTACTGAAACAAATACATATAACAGATCAAAAATTGCAATTGCAACATCACTTTAGCTAGGATATGAAATGACTTTAAGAAACCTGAAAACTAATATAACTAAAATCCAAAATAGAGCAACAAATGATTAAAAGTGCAAAATGACAAGTAAATTAAGCTTAGCTAGATATATAAACTAACAAAAATTGTAGCTCAATAGTGATTAATCAGGCACGCTTAAGAACACTAAAATTGAAATGATCATTGTATGGATCCCATTGAAGCCCAATTTCATCTCCACCGTTCAAACCCCTTCTTCTGACAAAATCTTGGTTCCACTTTCCTGTAATAACGTAATTCCTCTTTCGCTTCAAAATCAGTTGGTGTTGCGATTCAGTATCCACGTCCCAAAATTCAAGTAACGTTCCCTCTTCAGTTTGAGCATCACTTGCAGCATCATCGCCCAACACAGGTAGCAACAACTCTTCCACCAAATTTACAGATAATATAAGTTTATTTCTATGAATAGTAGTATCACTCTCTGTAAGAATCTTCTTGATCTTCCACGGATCATCATAGAGTTCGAGTGTAAGTGAACAACCCCACCCACTCTCTTCTGGGTTCCAACATGCCATGAGAACTTAAATTTTGAGAAAAATAAGATAGTGAATCGTTTTTGTTTAATTGCTTGCACAGAAAAAACTTGCGAAGTGTTTTCTTATAAAGAAGTGTAGAAACTTATTTTTCAAGTAATTCTTCGCCTTATACGGGTAGGATTTGAAAAATCTTTTTTTCCTTGTTGAATCAGTATATGGGCAATGAGGATTAGGAAACTCTTTTTCCATACATTTTGTGGCGTAAATCTGTGTTCTTTGACTCCAGATCAAATCTGAATATTATCTAATCATTTTGTGACACTTAATATAAATAGATATTCAATGATTATATATATACACACACACACACACCCAAATTGCAACGGTACTCGCAATTGTCGTGGGTTTGATCGAATTGGCAAATTGATATATAGATTGTAGCCAATGCCATCTATATCCCAAAATTCAGCCTAGTTCATTAGAAGCACATCTAGGACTACCCCAAAGCTCTCCATGCTACATCACCCAATCAACTATGAATTTTTGTGCAGAAAATCCATCAATAATATTTAGGTCTGCGGGTTTTATATTGTTTTATTGTTATAAAAAGTGACATTAATTCTATCATTATGGTTTTTTTGGATGAAGTTAAACATCCGGCCAACTGTTATTTAATTGAGCTAAAATTAATAACAACTGGAAGTACACAAGTTGGGAGTAAATGCAGAAATAAAAAAATAAAAGTAAAAATAGAAATGCCTGTAAATTTAGGTAGTCTCTAATTTCATTTTATTACATCTTCATTTTCATTCCTATTAAACATGAAGGCGATAAACGTTGTCGACACCTACTCTAAAATTTAAATTATCTTGAAATGAAACAATTAATTAACATATAAGATAAATCTATCATGTTTTATTAAATTTAAAAATATCATATTGCTATGAGTTTTTTTTAATACAACAATTAAAGAGTATGCTAAACCAAAATAACAAATAAACAAAATTAAAGCAAAACATTATGACTATGCCTTGACAATTCGCAGATCTCAATCACATTGCTTGGCAAGTGCTTATTGTATCGCAAGATCTAGCACAAGAATCTGGGCCAATGAAAATTTATTTTTGAGACTATAAAAATCTCTACCTAACATTTGTAACTCCTTATCCCACTTGTGCTGCTCCACTCACCTAAAATGTAACTCAGAAAAAGAATCCTAACTAAAGGATAAAATGTCATATTAGTTATAACTTCCTGCTAAAATACAAATAGAAGACATTTACATATCGTAAATAGGAAAGCCTGACTTCTTTCTCAGTAGATTCAATGTTCCTAACCTTATTTCCTTATATGGTACTAATTGTGCCATATATAGAGCAAATAAATTGCTTAATATATATCCTACTTCATCTAGTCGTCTTCATCCATAACAAGAGAAATCATCCTATATGCCGAATTTGATTAGGCTTTTCACATAAGTCTTGTTTAGTATTTAGTCCGCGCTTTCAAATACTCACCAACTGCTATGCCAATTCAACTTGCGAAATGATCTTAGTTGGCTCAGCTATGTAATTCTCCAACACAAATTTATTACAAAAACCCAAAAAAGAAAAAAAAAAACATATGCCATATACAATGTAAAAACAACTAGTATATTCAAAAACATTGTGGTGCCTTGCTATATTTAACAAACAATTTATGTAACCAAGGTTGTATATATGTCTTGAGGATGAAAAAATTCCTAGCAGAGAAATATATATTGATAATCTAAATCAAACTACCTTTGCAAAAGCACACTAAATAAAAATTCTTTGCAGAAAAATATTGATGATCCAAATCAAACTACCTTTGTAAAAGAACACTAAATAAAAACATGATTAAGAGATTGTACATTCTCATGATAGAAATGACATGTAGATCATCCAATTGCAGATCATCCTTGAATATTGTTATGTATATTATAATTATCTAGTGAATGAATAGTTAGTTTAGTCTAAGTAGCAAAAAGTTAGGGCATTTTTAAATAATAGAGAGGAAAAGAAGATTTTTATGTGCGCACCAGTCCTAGTGGAATTACCACATTGAAAAGTTTGATAGCAATATATAATAAGAACCTATATGTTGGTAACCAGTTAATGATAACCTTTTAGTGGAGTTACTAACCCTTTAAGCAATTGTTGACCAAACAATAAGAAGTTGTTAATTACTAATTATATTGGGGTATGCTGTGCACCGTAAAATCCACCTTAAGGGTTTTTTTTTTCCAATCAAGTCTTAGAGATGAAAAAGAACAAAGGTTGTATTAATAAATACACTTGAATCATTCTTTAATAAATGACGAAAATTTCATAAGCTCCTCATAACGGTGTTCCTTGAGTGATTATGTTTTTTCTCCCCTCCTGTTTTTCCTAATGGAAGAAAAAAGTTCGTGAGAAACAAAATGGTAGGATATATATGTTTGCCCCTGTATATGAAGAGCAAACTATATAATCACTTTAAGGATTAATATGTTTAATAGAATAATTTCCCTGGCTCATAAATTCATGTAGTTGTTCCCACAAGAAGGATGCAATAATGAACCATATTAATTTAATAAAATATTACCATATCAAATTTTATATGTATCAACTATATATGGCTCTAAAAAATTCACTGCTTTAACATAACGATAGGAAGCTACATTAAAACCCCAACTAGTTGTCTCATGAGACAAGACAAATGACTTCATCTATAATAATTCTTCAAATAGGTGGAACAACAAAATTGAACGATACTCAATATCATTCTACTGAAACAAATACATATAAGAGATCAAAAACTGCAATTGCAACATCACTCTAGCTAGGAAATTAAATGACTTGAAGACACCTAAGAACTAACATAACTGAAATCCAAAATAGAGCAACAAACTAATTAAAAGTGCAAAAGGACAAGTAAATTAAGCCTAGCTAGACATATAAACTAACAAAAATTGTCGCTCAATTGTGATTAATTAGGGACGCTTAAGAACACTAAAATTAAAGTGATTGTTGTGTGGATCCCACTGAAACACAATTTCATCTCCACCGTTCAAACCACTTCGTTTGACAAAATATTGGTTCCACTTTCTTGTGATAACATAATTTCTCTTTCGCTTCAAAACCAATTGGTGCTTCGATTCAGTATCCACATCCCAAATTTCAAGTAACGTTCCCTCTTCAGTCTGAGCATCACTTGCGGCATTATCACCCAACACAGGTAGCAGCAACTCTTCCACCAGATTTGCTGATAATATGAGTTTATTGCAATGATTAGCAGTATCAGTATCCGTAAGAACCTTCTTGATCTTCCATGGATCATCGTAGAGTTCGAGTCTAAGTGAACACCCCTAACCACTCTTTTCCTGGTTCCACCATGCCATGAGAACCTAAATTTTGAGAAAAATAAGATAGTGAATATCGTTTTTGATTAATTGCTTGAAAAAAATTGAGACATTAGTGTTTTCTTATATAGAAGTATAGAAATTTATTTTTCAAGTAATTCTTCACTTTATACGAGTAAGATTTGAACAATCTTTTTTCCCTGTAGAATCAGTATATGCGCAATGAGAATTAGGAAAATCCTTTTACCTACAGTTAATTTATGGCATAAATCTGTGTTCTTTGACTCCAGATCGATCAAATCTGAATATTATCTAACCATTCTTTGATGCTTAATATATAAAATAAATAGATATTCAATGATTATAAATATCCCAAATTGCAAGAGTACTCACAATTGTCGTGGGTTTGATTGAATTGGCATACGGATACAGATGTACCTAATGCCATCTATAGCTCAAAATTCAGTCGAGTTCATTTGAAGCACATCCAGGACCAACCCAACGCTCCACCCTATACATCATCAACCAATCAATTATGAATTTTTGTAAAATAAAAAAGACCATAATTAATGTTTAGGCCTGGGGGTTTTATATTGTTTTATTCCCAGATTTATCATAAAAAATGATATTAATTTTATCATTAATTCATTATGGATTTTTTTGATGAAGTTATACATCCGGCGCCCAATTGCAGTTTAATTGAGCTCAAACTAGTCACAATTATATCTCGAAATTACACAAGTTAGGAGTAAATATAGATATAAGAAAAATGAAACTAAAAATAGAAATGCTTGCAAACTTATGCCATCTCCAATTTTATATTATTGCCTATTTATTTTCACTCCTGTTAAATAATGAAGGTCATAAATGTTGACAACTACTCCAAAATTTAAATTCTCTTGAAACGATATATATATATATATATATATATTTTTTTCAATACAAATTATTGTAGATAGATTGTTCATGATTTGACAATTTTTTGTTGTTTTTCCCTATTTTCTTTAAAACGATAAGACCCACTATTAATGGTGGCTGTATATATATATATATATATTCAATACAAATTATTGTAGATAGATTGTTCATGATTTGACAATTTTTTGTTGTTTTTTCTCTATTTTCTTTAAAACGACAAGACCCACTATTAATTGTGGTTGTCCGTACATCTTTTAACATGTAAGATAAACTCGTCATGTTTTGGTAAATTTATAATTATCACATTGCTATATTATATCATAATTAATTATCTTTTAAGGAGGGTAGTTAGACTGGTAAAAAAAAAAGTTAACGTTTGGACGAAAGAAAAGAGCAAATTTTCAATTAATTTGATGTAGTTTTTATTTGAGTTTAACCATTTATTTTTTACCTTTCATACATTCTACATAATTTAAACATTTCTCAGTAAAAAATGTTAGATTGATATCTAAATTGAAAAAATATTAAAATAAAAACATTATTGCCCTTGATTGAGGAAGGGTCATCTAGCAATAAAGAAATAAAATTTTATCTCTCAATCCCTTAGCAACTTGCGTTTGTAGTCCAACGGTTAGGATAATTGCCTTCCAAGCAATAGACCCGGGTTCGACTCCCGGCAAACGCATTCAATTTTTAAGCAAGTTTTAGCATTATTTTAGCTTTTGATATCCGTTTCTAAAGAAGTGGTTCCTTTGATGATTGGAAGGTTAAGGAATTATGTAGCATTTGGCGTTTAGGAGGGCGTAGTGTAAGGCATTAAGATAGAGATGCTCGTCTTTCTTACCGGACAATAAAATTAGATCAAATTCCGTAAAAATCTGTGATTTTGGAGGAGACTCTAGTATCAAGTTAGAAAAAAAGAAATGTAAAAATTAAATAAATTAAAGTATTCTAGACATGGGCATGAAATTTCACTGAAAATGACAGTAGTTGGGTATGTGGCGGATATTTACTCCCCACATTGAATTATCGGGTTACTAGCAACCAAAGCTCCATTTCTAGCTTCTTGTTACTTGTACATGCAAGATGGAGTGGTACTCCACCAGTCTGTCATCGCCTTCATCGTTCTCCCTTCTCAATCTCCGGGTAAATTCACAGTTCCATGCTCAATCCTTCGTCTATCTATGATGCTTCCCAGATAATAATTATTCTGATAGTGTAATCTTAAAAAAAAAAAAAAGCGAAACAAGCAAAGAGCACAAACGAGAATTGCGAAAATTGAAGAAAGAAACTCGTTAAAGAGTTTCACGCTTCAATTTTAGGATAATTGGATTCAGGTGATTGCTAATCAGAATGAAACAAACGAGTGTGAAATGTTGATGGGTAGAATACCTTGAATATGGAATCGTTATAGAAGCGATCAAAACTGATGGGTTTGTTTATTATTGTTGTTATTTTTTTCCCCTCATTATTCTGTGATTTGTAATTTTCTAGGAAGTTCATTGGCTATTTTTCTTTTTACCCTTAACTGATTCGAAGTTTTCATCATTTGTTTAAAGGGTGTAATAGCCACATGTAAGTGAATCCAAAGTTCATCCGTCGAGCTTCATGTGTGGGAGCATATTTATCTATACATGCCATTTTAATTGCCAGCTTTACTGAAATTCAACTTTTTCCATGTTATGTTAGCATGTGAATTATTTTCTTATTGAATACTTTTTAACTTCAGCTATTCTTTAACTCTTCGTTCTTGCTACAGGGCTCTGCATTGACTAGGAGAAAGTTCTGTAAGAAATTTTCACATCCTTGTTTGTCATCATCCAGACTTCCTAAACCGTTTCTTCAAGTTTATGATAGACCTCAGACCTTGATTGATCAACGAGCGCCAGCCTATCTCTCTTCCAGAACATATAGAGCGACCATATCAGCTGAAGCTGGAAAACAAGGCTGGGATCTTGGCAGATTCATAAAAACGTTATACTTTTTTAATGGACCCCCTTCTCCTGCTAAGGTTTGGCACCATTTTTGAGCAATTTTGGACTCGTATGATTTAAAAAAAAATGTGTCAAGGATCAACTAATGAGTATTAATCATTTCTGAATTGTGAAGTTTTTTGACTTTCTAGTTGAGAAACTATCCAGTCCTTCCCCAAGTAAACCAGTTAAGTCAATGGAAACTTCTGATATTGTCCTGGTAGCTGGAGCTACTGGTGGCGTTGGTCGAAGGGTGGTAGACATATTACGGAAGAAAGGAATTCCAGTCCGAGTATTGGTATTGCTGTCTACTTGCTGACTAGTTTTCACTGCAAGTTGCTAAATCAATAGTTTAAGAAGAAAATAAAGGAAAAACGTTAAAAAAATTATAATCCATTATTTGAGTTAATAGTTCAATGCAAAATAAAATTTTTTCAATTCCATATGACAATTTCTCAGGTTAGAAATGAAGAGAAGGTAAGAAGGATGTTAGGCTCAGACATTGACTTGGTGAGTTATCTAACTGATTGCATTAAAAAACTTTCCGAATGAGTTCTTTGTTTACTAAAAATTGCTAGTTTGACTTTCTAGTTATCATTTTGTCGACTAAAATGTCATTGGGCCTAGTAATGACAGGTCCAGCAATAATAGATGTTTGTTGTGGGCTTGGGAGTATGCCTTTATATAGGAAGAGCTTGTAAATTCATTCCAAGTCATCTATTCATTCTTTCTTGCTTTTGCATAGGCGATTTACCTAAGTTTTAAAAATTTTGATGGAAGATAATTATGTGTAATTTTCAGTTTATAGTTGCTTATGGTGTACTGTATCAATCTTGATATATATATATATATATATATATTTTTTTTTTTTGGGGTCACTTAACTTTCCATGCTGTCAACTGACGTATCTGCAAAAACTAAGATTGTTGGAGACATTACAAAAAAGAGCACTTTGATGCCTGAGTACTTCAAAGGAGTGAAGAAAGTAATCAATGCTGTTTCTGTCATTGTTGGTCCTAAGGAAGGAGACACTCCAGATAGAGCAAAGTACAGCCAAGTATGTTCTGTAGCTTTACTAAGATGATAGAAATCTGATATTGCTTACCAATAAAGCCATGCTTATCTATCACAGACATTGCCAATGATGACTTTGATCAACCTGTGGCTCTTCTCATTTGTACAAGTTATATGCGTCTCCTAAATACTTCATAGTTTATCTCCCTAATGGAATGAATTTGTCTCTGGTGCAGGGAATTAAGTTCTTTGAGCCAGAGGTAGTGGAATGATCTGCCTTCCTCCTTATGCCATGTTCAGAATGAGATTTGCTTTTTTTATTTTTTGGTTTCTTGGTTCGCCAGCTTATGATATAAAGTTCTAGAAACTTTTGTTCTTAGTTAATGACTGTTGAAAGCAGATAAAAGGTGATTCACCGGAAATGGTGGAGTATGTGGGGATGAGAAATTTGATAAATGCTGTGAAGGAGAATGCTGGACTTCAAAGGGGAAAACTATTATTTGGCTTTGAAGGTAGCTTCCTAGTTTTTTAAAGAGTTGATTTTGATTGATTATACTTCTTAATTGCTTGATATAGTCCTTCAACATACTTATAAAGGTCACTCTAAACATATATTTTTAAAGCATATAACAATAACAATAACAAGTCTTCTTTTGCTAAATAGGGTCGACTACGTGGATCAAATGACGCCATAAAATTCTGTTATGGATTATATTTTTAGATAAACTATTTAAATTTAAACATTTCTTAATAATTTTACTTATAGTTTTTTCTTGGTCTCTTTCTATCTCTAATTATTGGACTATTCTTCATTTGATCTACTCTTCTCACTGGGGTTTCTATAGGTTTTCTCTATAAATGTCCAAACCATCTAAAACAAGATTCTACAATCTTTTTCACAATTGATGCGACCCTAACTATCTCTCTAATGTATTTATTTATAATTCTATTTTATTTAGTATATTTACTCATCCAATGCAACATTTTCATCTCTGCAACATTGAACTTATTCTCCTATCGGTTTTTTATTGCCTAACATTCAATCCCATACAATATTGCTGCTCTTATAGCTGTGCAATAAAATTTACTTTTAAGTTTGAATGGTAACACTCGAAACACTTCTCCATTTTATCCACTCAACTTGAATTCTATGGTTTATATCTTCCTCTATTTCCTCGTTATGTTGTATGATAGACCCAAGATACTTAAATCGAGTGATTTGTAGTATGATATGTTCTCCGATTTTCACTTTTACGTTAGAATTAGTGCATTTCTTGCTAAACTTACATTCTATATACTCCATTTTACTTCTATTTAAACAAAATTCATGTGCTTCCAAAGTTAGTTTTCATATTTCTAACTTTTCATTTATTTCTTTTCTCGACTCTCCAATTAGGATTTTATCATCTGCAAAGAGCAAACATTGTAGTACTAGCTCTTAAATATGTTCAGTGAATACATTCAAGACTAAAGTAAAAAGATAGAGGCTCAAAGCCGACTCCTGATGTAGGCCAATAGTTATGGAAAAATCTTTGGTGGGTCTACTTTGTATTCTCACACTAGTTGTAGCCTCATCATACATATCTTGAATTGTTTGAATATAAGTAATACGAATTTCTTTTTTTTCTAGAACCTTCCACAAAACATTTATTGATACCCTATCAAATGCCTTCTCCAAATTGATAAATACTATATGTAAGCATTTTTTATTCCTTCGATATTTCTCCATCAATCTTTGCAACAAGTATATCGTTTCTATGGTCGACCTTCTAAGCATAAAACCAAATTGATTATCTATAACTTAAGTATTTTGCTTTAATCACTGCTCAATAATCCTCTTTTATAATTTTATAATGTGACTTATGAGTTTAATTCTTTTATAATTTGTACAATTTTGTATATCTCCCTTATTCTTATAAATAGGAATTAAAGTACTTATCCTCCACTTGTTTGGTATTCTCTTAGATCTCATAATCTTATTAAATATCTTTGTGAACCAATTTATACATTTTACTCCTAAATCCTTTCATATCTCAATAGGTATATTATCTGGTCTTATTGCTCTGCCATTCTCGATCTTCTTTAAAGCTTCTTTTACCTCTAACTCTCAAATCCTATGATGGGGGAAAAATGTAAAAGCTGAATGGGGGAACAGAGTGTAATACTTTAGTTCACATGGAACATACCAGAAGAAGCAAATAGAAAGAAAGAAGGGGATTAATATGCCAACAAACTTTGAGATAAGTTTCATTATTCAACTAGTAGGAGGACACTAGATCAAATATTGGGTTGGGCATTAGCTTGAAACTAGCTGTAGTGGTCTTCTGAATTATAAGAACTCAGAAGACTGTCTGTTGTATGGGTTGACTTTGTGCATGCAACATGCTTCACTGCATAAGCGCATCTGATTACTATATGTTGGAGGGGAATAAAACTACTGATTAGAGTTTTAACACTGGATACTGGAATGCCTCCTGTGATTAATTATATTTTATTTTTTTATTTTTTATTGGGTACTTTGCTTATCAGGTGATAATTATAGGCAGCTATCTTGGGGTGCTTTAGATGATGTTGTAATGGGTGGAGTTAGTGAAAGCACTTTTCAAATTGACCCACGCGGTAGTGAAAATAGTGGATCAACTGGGGTTTTCAAAGGTTTGTGTCAACTTCTTGCATGTGCATGTTTCACTGTAGGTTTTTGGGGAAGATGGTAACAGATCCTCTGTGTTCGGGTGCTCAAACTAACATAATTTTTTTACTGGTGCAGGTGTTGTTTCAACAGCAAATAATGGTGGCTTTACCAGTATCAGAACTAAGGTAAACTGCAAAAAATAGAGCTTTAAATTCCCTGTCAATGGCATAGTGTTCACTGCCTGATTCTGAACCCGGACCATTTAGCTATTCTTACATAATATGTCACATTTTGAACTACTTTGATTCATATTTTATTTAGACAACCGTAATATCACCTTTCAGAATCTAGAAATTGACATTTCTATTCCTATATTTTCTCTTAATCAAAGACAAATAGTTCAATCACAGCTCTAACTTCTTCCTACTTGTGTAAATGTCACATCTTCTTGAGAATATTATGATTTTCTGAATAGATAGATCCAAATATTCAATTTCATTTCCAGGAATTATTGCAACTTCCATTTAACATCAGGATGCGAGGAGTAAACCCAGCTATTCTCTTGAAACAACTATTAAGTCTGATATGAAAATTTCACATTAGTTATATTGTAAATATGTTCATCCACTTAGTTGCCTTATTTATCCTCCTTCCAGTTTCATAACCTCTTTTGCAACTTACTTTTTCTGATGTCATTCATTATGGCGTTATAAAATTGTTAGATGTAATTTACACTTGTAGGCATGTGTTTCTTTTTTCAAAAGTAATTCTGTAAAAGTACATTATATGTGAAAAACATATAATCATTTTAACAAACCATTTTAAATTTAAAAAAAAAAAGACAAGGCAATATTTATTTTTAAAAAATAAGAATACACACATTCCTTCTGAAAACTTGTGACTCGCATAAAAGGAGGATGAGAGCATATCTTAACAATTTTGAAATTTCTTATTTTATTCATAAACGATTATCTCTCATTCATAGACTTAATAATTTGTTTACTTTTGTGAACATTTATAGTTTTTTTTTCCCAGTTTGATGAAAATATTAAAATACATGCTAGTACTTAAAAGTGAATAATATATAATAATATAGACTTTCTCCACTTATTAATTATAACATATAGGATCAATTTTGGATGTTCCTATTGCTATATATACAATTAGCACAAAAAGAGTGACGTGCTTGTGTTCAGTTCATATTTTCAGTCTCAATAGCATCATGCATGAATAGGCATGTCAGTGATCCGACATATTATTTGGCTTTCCTCTAATGGATTAGGCTTTAAGGTGTAGTTGTAATTTTTTTTTTTAAGAGAAGTTCTTGGTTATTTGAGCTTCATTTCCACCATACCTGAATTATTACTTTATACCAAAGTGAGACAATCTATATGTTCATTGCATTAGTTATATCTGTTTTATCTTTGCACTGTAAAAAGGAAGCAAATAATGAGTAAAACAAATAAGAAAAAGTGGGGGAGGATGGAAAAAAAAGATCCAGAATTAGTTTCACTTCAAGACATTGCAGCAGTAACTATTCCTTTTTCTCTCCTGCACTATAATTAATTTCTTAAGTTTTTAATGGTGCTAGGAGTTATTATTATGACTGCTTGTGATGAACAGCACTGTGAATTCTTCTTCTTTACTTTAATGTGCATCTTAATTTCTTTCTAACTATTTAGTTTGGTAATCCTAATTCTTTCACAAAAGAGTGCTAAGTCAAATAATTTATTTTCAGAATTTCTCAGCCCCTGAGGACCTTTCTCCATATGATGGTTTGGAGCTCCGTCTTAAAGGTGATGGCCGTAGATATAAAGTCATTATTCGCACAAGCCGTGATTGGGACACTGTTGGTTACACTGCAAGCTTTGACACTGTGGAAGGCCAATGGCAATCAGTATATAACATCTAACGCATTTTTTACAGTTTATATTATCTAACTATGACTCACAAGGTTGTTGTTTTTCCTTTAATCTTTCACAGATACAATTGCCATTTTCTTCCCTAAGGCCTGTGTTTCGGGCAAGAACTGTCTCAGATGCTCCACCATTTGATTCAAGCAATGTCATATCATTGCAGGCATGTCGCTGCTATTAATCTTTCTGTTTGTTCTTCACTTTAATGATCTCACACAATGGTTCTTAATGATGATCCAAATTCTTTGCAGCTTATGTTCAGCAAGTTCGAATATGATGGTAAATTAAACCAAACTTTTAAGGAAGGTCCGTTTGAGCTTCCTGTATCAAGCATACGAGCATATATGAAAGATCCAATAACACCTAGGTACAACTTTATATTTTGGTTTTCTATGCCTTCCACTTTCTTTGATCTGCTAGGTCTTTTATTTTACAATTTCTTGTCACATGTAGATTTGTACATGTGAGCTCAGCAGGAGTTACCAGACCTGAAAGGCCTGGACTTGATCTGACTAAACAGCCTCCTGCTGTTCGATTAAACAAGGAACTGGGTTTTATCCTCACATTTAAACTGAAGGTACAAAGCTGATCTTTGCATCCTGTTTGCCAAAGATATATAATTAATTTTGCAGGCCTTTAGCACTTCAATTATATGATAATGCTTAATGACCCTCTCAAATTGCAAAAATATGAGGTCTTTTTGGCCTCTGGTCTGGAAAATTTGTTTTGTTTGTTGCCAAAGATCAATTCAGATATAAAACTTGAAACTAAATTGAACATCATATTATTGGTCACTGAAATAGGGGTAGCCCCCTGAAAATCCTTTGTTTTTCCCTTTCAATAAAAATGTTTAGCACTCATTTGGTTTAATGTTTCTTGAATTTTCATACTCTACAAATATGAGATAATATACTTCCATCAGACTAGAGGTGCAGTAGGCTGTTATTACGGTTGAGCGACTCGTTAAAAGTACAAGAAACTAAAAAAGTGAGATTTAACGCATACTTTGAACTTTTAAAAAATTATGTAGATTTAAAATATGTTTTACATAAAGGTTATTGGAACTTTATTGTCTCTATTAATTTTTGAGAGGACATAGCCTGTTCTTATATAATTGTTCGGCTAGCACTTGCTGTAACTTTAGTCTATGCTTCTTCCTTTACTGACAGTCTATATGTTACAAATTTCAATAGGGAGAAGATTTAATACGAGAAAGTGGCATACCCTATGCAATTGTGAGGCCTTGTGCGTTGACTGAGGAACCTGCTGGAGCTGATCTAATCTTTGAGCAAGGAGATAATATTATGGTATTATGAAAACAAAAGACGGATGCCATTTAGTTTCCATTGCTCTTGGTTGAACAAATTAGCTATGAAATTTTTCCCACATACTTTATTTCTGTGATTAATTACAAGCCCGATATAGTAGGTTTCCTCTCCTATTTCATTTCATGAATTCGATGCATAAAATTACAGGGTAAAATATCGAGGGAAGAGGTTGCTCTTATATGTGTAGCTGCCCTGGAAAGCCCTTTTGCATGCAACAAAACATTTGAGGTCAGCCTTCTTCTTTACTCTCTGGATATATTCTATAATGTATTTTTAAATATATGTATATTCTTTTTTAAATGCAATGTGAACTTTTTGAATTGTGAACATTTAGCACTGGAGTTTGAAGAATTCTAGATTTAGTTAGTGTGGACAAAGTACTCCCCCCCCCCCCCCCCCCCCAAAAAAAAAAGTAGGATTATAAACTCTAATGCTCTAAGGAGGTTACGTGTGTGCTGTGTGATCCTTGTTATGCAACTATTTCATATTAGAAAACCCGTATTGGTGGTAAACTATTTTTGATACGTTTCTATGTGGTTTTGTGTTCTCTATTGGGACTTGGGAGGCTGCAAGTATATATTTATATAAAGTGTAAAATTTGGAAGTGTAGACAATGTCATCTGTCATTACAGGCCCAATTTTCCCCGTATACTTTCCACTTTATCATCAAGAGAGGAGTACTGCAGAGAACAAATTGGCATTCAAACAACGATGTCAGAAATTTTATCACAAACTTTAAAGCCAATTCCATTCCTTGAAGCATTTATTAGAGTCAACTTTTAGTTCTTTAACCTTTTGAAATGCTTAATGGAAATATTATTTATAGTTGTAGATGGATGAGTTAAAAACCTTGTAGTTTTCCACAATTGTCCAACAAAATCATTAAGATGAGGGATTACTACAAATCTGGAAAGTAAACTCAAATTTAGATTCTCTTTATGGCTTCCTGTCCTAAATGAAAATCAATATCAAAATTTTTAGGGCCAGTAAACTCCAATTTTATCTTCACTTCATGGCCTTCTGTCCCAAATGAAAAACGAATATGAATTTTTATACAGGTCAAAAAGTGCCTGTCATTGTTCAATATTGAGTTGAATTTTTCCCCCACTTGAACATGGATTTAGTAATATGATTGTGGAAATTCTCATTCTGAGTTTTAGGCATCACCGTGTATGTTTCCGGCTGTTGCAGGTTAAGAGTGTTGTTCCATTTAGCGAGCCATTTACAGTGGATCCTACAAATCCTCCTCCAGAAAAGGACTACAACGTATATTTTAAAGATTTGAAAGAAGGCATTACTGGGAAGGAAGCCCTCCAACAACAAAGTCCTATTCCAGTTTAATTTTCCTGCATGGCAGTCCACTGTATATTGTAGAGGCGAAGTATGAGTCTGCTGATTCAGAGCTGAGCAAGTTTGACATAAATTTTACCAGACGATATGTTTGTATATTCTTTGATCTAAATATGTTGACCTTTTTTCTATCGACTCTAAGCAGATAAGAGTCCATAAAAATTACAGGTAGACATGCATGGAATATATCGCATCTTTGGACTACTTCAGAACAAACGTCAGCGTGAATGTTGTTTCTTAGAAGTTTGTCGGATAATTTCGATATTGACATGTTTTTGTTTTCTAGAATCTCTCTATACTATTTATCCTGTTCTGAATGCCATATACTTTAGATTTTGTTTTTATTTCATGTCATTCTCTGCCGTTATCATTACTCACGCAACCTCAGCAATATGATTTGATCCACTCCATAATTCTATGCTCTTTTTGGGAAGTTGTTATGGACATCCTTTTGGTTGTTGGAAAATTCATTGGTTTTAGGTACCTCAAAATCTTAAATACGCAAGTAACTCTAGGCATCGCAACAGTTTTACCAAAATTCTTGGCTTAAATATTATGACAATCCAATGAATCAAATTATGTTATGGATAGTATTTTTTTCTTCTTCTTCTTGTGGTTATAATTGTAATTTTCTTATTGCCACATCAACAGGAACAAGAATTTTAATAAATCTTGTAGCATTTTTTTTAATCCTGCATACCAATCAAAGAACACTGTCAATTATAGATGTCTAAATCATAGGTTATGTGCTTGTTTGGAAATGTGATGAATGAAAGAGTTTTAATATTTTATTTTTTGTTAACGTGATTTTAGTGAAAGATAACGCGTTTTTAAATATATCATATTTATATTAGGTAGTTCAAATTGCAATGCCCCCTTGGAAGGGCTTTGACATTTAATGATAGCTATCCTGCACGTACTATTTTCAATTTACAAGAATAATTAATGCATGACTGTGATAACCTCGGATTCTGCTACTTCATCCCATTAATGCCTCTAACTCCAATTAAGAATTTCCCTGTTTTCGGAGCCATAAGTGCATAAAACATCAGCGATGCAAATCAATACTTTCCCCTGTATTTTAAGGAGCGACGAAAGATCATGAACAGAATCCATGGGTGCCCGTGATGAACTTCTAGTAGAAAAGTAGTTACACTGTTCAGAACCAGAGGCTTGATAATTTATTCCTTCTCCAACAAGATTTGAGAACAAGAAAATTTCCTGCTTTCTGAATTCTCGGGGGAAAATTTTGAACATTGATTTTCTATGCCGATCTTTGGATAAAAATAGAAGACTTGCATCAGTTATGCGTAAAAAGCAAACAGAAGAAGAAAAAGCAAAATTCCTGTGAATGTCATGAATGTATTTAAACACGGGAAATTCTGGGTTCCCTTGGGTGTTTTAACTAGATTCTAAAATGCAGCAATCATGGGAAATCAATAGCAGCAGAATGCCTACAAAAGGATTGAGGAGATATGTATAACAATGGAAGAAAAGGGAATCAAACTTTAGCCAACAAACCAACAGGACAGGAATTTTGGTACACCAAAACGGGTTTTGTTTTTTCTGCCACCGCCAGCTGGTGCATCCGCTATACTGTCCAATCTTTCAAGCATCTCTTTCTCTGAAAAAATCTTACCTTGCGAGTTCAAGAATACGGTTCGGCGAACCGGAGGAGACCACAAGCCACTCTGTTCATAGTCAAAGTCGAATTGTGACTCATCATAGTACTTTTCCAACAGTCTATCCGACACAGACTTAGGAACCAGCTGAACTTGAACCCCCTGTGAAGATGATGATGTTTCAGTCTCAGAAGAAGAAGAAGATGGGTTAGCTACCATTTCAGAGATGGAATGATAAAAATAATAATAAAAATGAGCGAAAATGGTGCATGGGAAATACAGAAAATACAGGTTGAGAATGATGAAGCAATATTGGATAGAGGAGAGTGGGCTAAACGCTAATGATGTGGAAGGTGGGTCTGGGATATTCGATAAGGACGTGTATGGCTGGCTGAATGCAATCATAGATAGGTCGTGAGCAGCATGATATGAGATTCTTTACTTATTTTGGTGCCTGAATTTTTCAAAGTGCTTTAGTTTATAACTTCATATGAACCCGCTTGCCATTAAGTTCAATTTATCTGAAAAAGAGGCTCTACTTTGTGTTTAAAAATACTTTAAAAATAAAATCATATTTATCAAATATATTTAAACAATATTACAATGTCCATATCGTGTGATACTGGTATCTCTATCTGTACTTTTTAGCTTGGTGTAACAAGGCACACACCATGAAGTCAAAGGTGGTTTGGCTTTGGCCCTACTTCATGTCATGTCTCATCGTAAAGCCTTTTCTAATCCAGTTGTAGTAGAGCACAGAACCTTGTGTTACAGACGTGAGGCTTATCATTTCTGGGACACCAGTCTGTTCATGTATATAATAAAAATAAATTAACCACTTCTGTTAACTTAATATAAAAATACTATTCTAATCCCATTTGGGTGAATTGTTTAAACACTCTAAAGATCTGGGTGGGATATTGGTATATTAATTAAATTGAATTAAGAAGGCACATGGAACTGATGCTCATACCAAACTGTTGATCATACCAGTCGGCGACATGTCTATTTTTTTTCCAGCTTCATTTTGATAGAGTATTAGATTTTGACCCTTTTTTTTTTCGGAGATACAGAAACATAGACGAAATTAATTTGCATTGTGGCCTCTTGCATTCCCTCTTCTCTATTTTGAAGTTTTGGGTGAAAAGTGATATGAGAGAGAGAGAGAGGGAAGAATATATAGGATATTCAATTCAAATCTTTTGCAGTTCATGAGTGAATTTATGTGTGAAACGAAAAGGAATAGAGCGTATATGGTCAATATTTTAAAAACAAATTTTTAGTATTGTAAAAGATCTCTTTGCTATTAGGTCAGTGCATCCTGAATCCTAAAGCCGGTCAGGAAGGAAATTTTAGCATCATTTCACAAAGTGACTTGGTGATGATAATGATGGTACCATGCCTCTGCTAGACATTATTCGTGATTGTCGATTTAAATATGGCTTTTACCCCTCTTTCCTTTCCAATCATTTTAGGGAAAAAAGAGGAGAAAGTTAAAGATAGAAGTTATAGCAACTTTCTTTTCCTGATGAGAAAATGTACCCAAAAGGTAAAAGTAGCAAAAAGAACAGAAAAAGTGCTTTGGAGTTTTCTTATTCTCAAACCGATTCTTGTGAGTCAGTGTCCGAGAAAAATCACTTTAGAGATAGATAATAATGGTGAATGAATGATAAGGTTGCGATCTACGTGTAGTGTACAAACAGCTTAACAAATGCGTGGAGAAGTTGCTGCTTCAAATTTCTTACCTAATGAAGAGTGCTTATTATTGATGATGTGATTTCCGAAATGAGAGATTTGCATATTTCTGATTGTCCTCAGATTTCTTGAGTGAATCGTCATGCCACAAAGGTGTATCATATGGGAAGAGCACAACATATGAAGCCCAAAGACTTGTTTGATTTGGGAGTTACCTGATAGATTTTAGTATGGACTAGATCTGAATATTTATTAATTTGGTCTTTTTAAAAATTATCTTTTTAATTTGATTCTTTATAAATTGAATATATATATATTTTTAAATTTAGTTTCTCATAGAATTATTTTTTCAGTTTAATCTCTTAAATATAAATATTTCTTAATTTAATTACTCACAGATAAAAATATTATTAATAATATTTTTCTATTAATTTATTATTAATGAAACTAACAGTCAATTTACATATTATATAATATGACTAAGTGATAATTTTATTAAAAAAACTATGTTCCATGTTATCAAATATATTAATTTCATTTACAATAGATTGACAAAAAAATATTATTGATAATAAATTTATATGTGAATGAATTAAATTAAAAAATATTTATACGTGAGAGATCAAATTAAAAATATAATTTTATGAGAAACTAAATTAAAAAAATCCACTTTAAAAAGTTCAAAACAAAATTAAAATCTCTTCTTGGTAGTTACATCTTCCACCTTTAAAATTTTATTTTTATCCCATATGTAAAATTTTTTTTAATGCTTCATAAAATTATATTCTTAATTTGATCCCTCATAAAAGCATCCATAACCTATATTGTTTTGAAAAGTGCATCTCCCTCTTAATTCATGGAATGAATAATTTTTTATCCATGACTGAGAAAAAAAAAGGAAAAAAAAAAACTATGATAGCCTATTAAAACATGGATTCTCTTCAAATTTCACAACCACAAACAAACAAAGCGAATGTCGACGCCCGTCCAAACAAATTGGGCCAGCCCAAGCCTTCTTTGGGCTGCCTTTGTTCGGATAGAATTGATTTCACATGGGCCTGATGTAGTTTCATGAGATTAGCAGAAGTACATAACTCTTTGACCAGAAATAAAGTATTAATTAATAGAACTGTTTAGCTCAGGCTGAAAGGAGTATAACAATAGTTTTCCTAACACAGATTTTCTGAACTTTTTTACTGTAAATTTTTTGCAAAATTAAAAAAATTGAAAGCTTCAAATAATATTAGACATTACTTTTTAAAATGTTTACTTCATATTCTATATCTATCTCTTTTTAACTTTACAAGAAATTTATAATAAAAGACGTTAGATGATCTAAACTTATAATTTTCTTGATACATGATGAATAATAATTTGATTTGTCATATACCTACTTTTGAGTATAAGTCATGAAAAATAATTAGGTACGTATTGTTATGCAATAAGTCAACAAACAAGTGTTGTAGGTAATGGGTTAATTGACACATTTATTTTGATAAATTTTCATTAACTTAGTATATAATTATATGATGTATTATATGTATTTAAATATTTTTCGTTAAATCATTTTCCCATAATAAGTCTATAATATAGTGTCTTCTCTATTGTGGAGGATTTATCTTTATTTGTTACAATTTTGTTTGTTTTCTGAAATGACAAAGACTGTGCATGATTTATATATACTGTTTGCATCACGAATTAACAAGAAAGCTCAAAACCTAAAAAGAATCTTTGATTGTTTCAAACTTAAATCATTGGGAGAGGGTATGCAATTTTAAATTATGAAGCATCCGTCATCTTGCTCGAAGCTGCAGGATGGCTTGCGCTGCATTGACTTCGAGGCTAAGCTGCCATTTTTCTTGTTTTATATTCAACCCAATAATGTGACATCGGATAAGGAAGAAGCTAGCGTTATATTAATTACCGGCCATTACTAGCTAATTAATAAAATCAATTGTAACTATAATAATAACAATTAATGTATGTGCTTATGCAGGCTTATTTGTTTAATCCCTCCTTCTTAATCTAATCTATCTATCTCAATCAATGCCTTCATTTTTTTTATTAATGGTCAAGGTTAGAGGTGTTTGAAATCAAACTAATCTAATCAAAATTGAACCAAACCAAAAAAAACAAAAAGTGAGTCCAATTTGATTTTCCATTTGTCAAAACCAATTTAATTGGTTTAGTTACTATTCTTAGAATTGAATTGATCAAAGTGCGAACTGATTCTTAATCTAATTCAATTACCTTAGACAATTAATTAAAAAAAATCAAAAATTGGTTAAATTAATAAAAAAAAAATAGTCAAATTAGTTAAAATTAAACTTGTTAAAAATCAGTTTAAAACGATCTAAATTCCAAAAAAAATATAATAGAATAGTTTATATTGAATAAATTTAAAAATTTAAAAATAAAATATTAGAAAAAAGAATGAGTTAAAATATAGATAAATATATATATATATATATATAAAGGTGTATATTTAGTTATTTTTTATGTTTATTCTCTATTATACTTTATCTTATAAGAATATTTCTTTTAAATATTAAAATATTTAGTCTAAATTATCATTTATTTTTGGTTTTTTATGATAAATGAAATCTTAATGTAATTTAGAATTCCAAAAATTCAATATTAAATGCTCTTAATTTTTAAGTATGGATAATTTTTTGTTTTTAATTAAAAAATAATTTCTCAAACATCTTTAAAAAATATTAAATTAATAATCAAATATTTAAAATTTACTAATATTTACTTATTATATTAAGATTTTAATATATAAAATTTTAAAAAAATATATTTAATTATTGTAGGTTCGACCAATAATCTATGATTTAGTGCCTCTCTTAATTCAATAACCAATCCAATTTTAGAATTATTTGGCTTAGTTTTCAATTTGATTTGATTTGATTTAGTTAAAATTGGATTAACTGAACTAATGACTCAACCATAAAAATTACCAACTTTTACAATATAATATATAACTAATTCACTATAAATGATTACCTTAAAGTCTAATATAAAGAGCTGTGCAAACAATTTAAGGTGTAATTAGAGATATATATTTATATATGATTGTTAATTAGTAATATACCTACTTATTATTTATTAGAATTTAAAATTCATATGAATTAATTATTGAACAATTACATTTAAATTCTATAAGTGTATTATTAATTAAGTAATTTTGTACTAATTTATAATATATATGCCAACATATATATGAAAAATAAATATCTTAAAAAAGTTCATTAAAAAAAACACAAATTAAACTGAACTAAAATCAAACAAAACTATAATCTAAAACTAAATAATATTTTAATTTTACAAAACTGACTTATTCAATTCAATTTAATTTTAATTCAAAATCAAATTAAACTAAACTTTTGAGTATCCTTACTCAAATCCCTCTTTCTTGCATTTCTGTCTTTCTCTCCAACTGTTCTCACCCCCCCCCCCCAAAAAACACCCCCCTGGTTCTCTTTGCTTGATCTGTAAGCCTTTTTTTATATGGTATATTTAAATTAATATGTCGAATACACTTTTATATAATACAAGTCACTGTATGACATATTATAAACACAATTTTATTAAGCTTTTGGTTCGTATCATATAGCCATAATCACATGAAAAGTCAAACTTTTATGTTAATTTGACTTTAGGGGTTAGCCGGCCTAGCCATTACCATCGGATCTTATAAAATATAGATATGAGAAGAGAAAAATATCAAAGTTTATAATAACATTAAAATAAATTATTACGACTTCATCCTGCATTGCATAAAAAATAAAGCAAAACACGTTCACCTCCATCGAGCGTTGGGAAATTCTCTATGTTATGGTCGGTAGCATGGAGAAAGTACTCCCATTAATAATATTGTTCAAAAAAAATTTATTATATGTCTTTGTCATAATTATTTATTTTTATTATTTCTTTAAAACTAAAGATACAAGTGGTTTTTTAATCTAATTTATCTATTTTTTTTAATTTTCTTAATCTCTTTTCGTGCGTACAAGACACAACTTAAATATAATAGGCTTTATATTTTAGAATTTTCAATTGATGAGATATGGTGTTTTTTGGAACCTCACGCTCATCATTTATCATCACAACACAAAATACTTAAAACGAATAACTTTATCAAATAGTTTTAAAGGTATAATTTTTTATATTGATTTATTGTATTTAATATTATACTCTTAGGTAGAAATTGAACCTGAATTACTAAGATAATTAAGCAATTTTAAATTTATCTAAAACTACCAATTGAGATGCTAATAATATGGCTGAGATCGTAAGGAGCTAAAAAAAAATGTTAAACTCATAAATTTTTTTTTAATAACTTTTGATCCCTAAAAAAAAAAGTTACTCAACTAGCCTCTAAATGATAGATGATCTCCTAAAAAGAAATTAATTATCAAATAGAATTACCAATCAAAAGAAATATTCATATTTGTGCACATGAGAATAAAAAGTTTAATTCAAATTCTGTTAACAAGTTTGTTCGTATTGGCTTGATATTAACTAGGTTAATAACTAAGAACAAATAATATCTTGTATTTTATAAATTTATATTAGATAATATGGTAGGTAAATTAGTTTTCAATTGATATAAAAATTTGATCTGTATCATCTGCAATTGGTGCAAATTCCAATTAAGAACATAGAAGAATAGTGAGAGCGTATTTTGTTTTGTTTTTGTTTTTGGGTTAAATTGAAGTGTATGATGAATCAACCTAATTTTTCACCTTCATCTGGGAACCGGGGGGCATTGATATAGTTGGAATTACAAAGAGAGAGAAGGTAAGAAATTGGATTTAACATAAATATTTTTATAAAAAATGAAAAGAAATAAATTTTATGTCTATACTTAACCATGACTAATTTTATAATAACCTAGGGATGCAGAATTTTTTTATTTTCAATTTTTATTAATCATTATTATTTTTTAATATACAATTTTGTCCCTTCGAAGTTAGAAAATTAAGATGTTATATTAAATAGAAGGGCTCAGAACCTTGAAATTCTATTTTTCAGAGTCTCTCATGAGTAAAATTTGTTTCTTTTTTTTTAAATTATATTAAAAAATACAACAAGAAAATTATTTATTTAAAAAAAATAAAAATAATAAAATAAAAAATTTGATAAAATTTTATTTTTATTTTTTTAATTATTTTTTAATATTATTTATTAATTATTATTCAATTATTAAAAAAAAAGTATTATAAATAATTTTTATCTCTAATTTTTTACGTTTAGCCGTAAATGAAAACGAGTAATGCCAGCTGTAAAGAAGGACGGGCATGGCTATGCTAGTTACATCCACATTGAGACACAACTCCCCCAACTATGTCTTTTCTTACTTTTCCATTCATCCACTTGTGTGTGTGTCTTTCTTTTTTTTCGTTTTTCCTACGCTGAATTCAACTTATTCAAGGGTCAACATTACTAATCACATTATATTTGTTAATATTTAAAAAAATTACAAAATTAAAAAAAATGAAAATTTTGATATATAATGCCACACGTTTAGATTTTTTGCTCAATAGATTTAGATTTTTAATTACTTTTTTTTCGATACTAGTTATTTATTTTTTATTTTAATATTTTTATTTAAAAAATAATACATAAATTAAAGATAGTTTTTTTTAACTTCTGCCAAATAAAATATCTTACATTTTACTTTATGTAAAAAAAATCAAAATAAAAAAAATTTCCATTAAAATTAAAAGTTAAAATTAAAAAGAAAAAAATATGAAGGACTAAAACTTAGCACCAAGAATCTGCCTCGATGCCACCAACCTCTCCAGAAACGTGTCAAACAGCAACACGTCTTCCTTCTCAACTTGTAGTCCCCCACCACGGCGCCGCACACCGCCGCCGCTCCTCCTCCCTCTCCATTCCCACTCGCCGGAACACCACTGAGCACTCCGGCAGCTCCCCCAGGTCCGCGAACAGAGACTCGTCCTCCTCCCTCATAGGCAAGAACATTGACGCCACGTCGGCGTCGTCCTCCGTCAGAATCGTACTCTCCAGAACAGCCGACGACGTCGTTGCGGTCCCCTCCATTTCGCCGAACCAACCCAACTCGTCCGCGGTGGTGATCAATGACTCGTCCCCGAGGTCCGCGAACTTCTCCTCCGACTCTGGTTCTGGCTCCGGTTCCGGTTCCTGCTCGACCTGGCTGGGGACGGGTTCGGGTGCGGCGATGGGTTTATTGGAGGCGGATTTGTGGTGGTGATGATTTCTAGAAGCCGGCCAAGGGTGATTGTGCTCGCAAGAGTAGGTTACGACGATCATGGTGGGGTCCACTCGGCTCCTTTCCACTTGTTTTCTTGCTGGGCACCCCTTGGAACTGCTGCACCTATAGTATCCTCTGCCCAATCGCAAAGGTGAGACAAATTGATTTACTTTTCGTTGTCATTTTCTGATTAGCCAGCCATTCATATGCTTAGTACCACCATGAAAGCCAAACAATAATAAAAACGAACCCTAATGCTTCAGCCATTCTAGATTCACTCAAAATTAAAGAAAATACGGCAAAAATTCCTTATTCAAAAAGTTACAACGTTAATTTGATGACCAAATTTTGAAAAGATGGGTGCTTTATGAATACAAAGGAGTGGAAAAAGCACCTGGGATAAGGGGAGCCTTTGATTGGTTTCTGGCCGTACTTTCTCCAAGCCCATGAATCAGATGGTGGAGTATTGCTCTCTCCTCTAGGCCGAGTTCCTTCTACTTCCTTGATTGGAACTTGCACTACCCTTTTCTGTATGGCTCGCCTGCTAAAACCAAATCCCATTTACGTTTCATTTCACATCTTCATATACCTCTCAATTCGCCTACAACTAGTCTCAATCACAAGTGAAAAACATGGTAGTTGATACCCTCTTAAAGTAAATCTCAGTAATTTAGATTTTCTGTGCCTTCCAAAGTTTCAATGTTTCAGAAAACATAATTTTACATCAAATGAACAAAATGATCAAATTAGCTGTCCAGTGTAGAGTTAGCAGTGGTAGTAGGGTGTATTAAGACTGACCTTCTTTTAGGGGAAGAAGTAGAAGGGACGAAGGTATCGATGTTAAAGACAGCGGAAGGAGGGGACTCTGCAATGTTTTCTTGAGCTATATCAGTGTCATCCTGCTCACTGATATTTGGGTTGATGTTGTTGAACCTACTGTCCATTTCTTGGAACATCAAGCTGCAGGTGGGTTGGAGCAATTGATCTTGACCCTTTGATCCCAGCACAAGGCACTGTGATATGATATAGGGATGATGAAGATGGTAATTGTGGCTAGCTAGCTAGTAAAGAAGAGAAGGGAGGAGGTGAGAGAAACAGGGAATTCCCTTTAAAACCGGGGCTTCACGTTTGACAGATTGGCTAGCTTAGCCCTCTGGTCTTTGTTTATTAGAGGACGTGCGTGCAAATACCTCATCCTATGGAACTCACGCAAATTTATAAATATGAATATGTCATTGGAAAGCAACCCTAAGGTTTCTTAAGCTGTTATTCTATTTGAATTTTCCATGAGGATAAGCCCATTTGATTAGTTTGAGTGTTTTAAGTCTAACCCCTCTTGTCATATCCGAGGGTGCTCCACCAATTAGAACTTACCTTACTTCTGCCTCCATGTACATCTCTCTTGCTTTTAACTCCTTAGTTTTATCTGGTTATTTATAAAATGGTGCATCTAGAAGGCTTGAAAATTTCATCCCATATCATATCATGTCATGAACATAATTGTCACTTGGTTACATTAAAGTTACCTTTTTGCCCTGAATTATTGCTCTACCATTGGGTATGACAATTTTGAATAAGAAATTAATCATTTTGTATTGTGCCATTGAAACCTAGAAACAACAGTAGAAACAAGCAGGAAAAGGAAGACACAGCCTGCGAAGAAGAAGAATTAAAAAAATAGAGAGGAAAAAAGCTGTTCTTTGAATTCATTCACATGCTTAATTTCCCTTGGCATCCTTAACATGAATCTTATCCTCTCCATGGCAGAGAAAATTATCTTTTTATTTAACTGTATTATAACTTGATATCATCAGCATTACCATCGTCATTTTACATCGTGATTGAAATGCATATTATTTTATCAAAATTCATATCAACCACAGATTGTGTAACGTTGAAAGGTAATTAATAATAGAGAAAATGGTCAAAATTGAAGTGGGTTTACCCTTTGTTTAGAAGGAAAATAAGGGTTTACTAAAAATAGAAACAAGGAGAGAAAAAAAAACCACACAACTTATCAAATACAATCTAAACAAAAATAGAGAGAGAGAGAGAGAGAGAGAGAGAGAGAGAGAGAGAGAGATATCTGTTTTGTTAAAATATTTAATGTTAATTCCAATTCTACTCTAATCTTATTTGAGAAATAATAGTAATGGGGACCCCTCTCCCTCCTCCACCCTTAACCTCTGTTTCTTCATTTTTGGAGGTCGCACCATATATAATTGGTAGTTATATATAATTGCCTCTCAAAAAAGAATATTCTGAGTTAAGATCCACGCTATTATGAGTATGACTAATTATATGTGAATAGAAAAACCAAAGCACAAATATATTAAAAAAAAAGGAAGACTTACTGAACCATGCAACGGTCACCACCTCAAGATGATTAATTATAATTAATATATGAATAATATTATGATCACATTTAATTTAGATCTAAATTCTAGTGAATGGGTAGCCATGCAAACTTTTATATTCTATATATTTGTCATGATGATTGCCTTCGAGATTCAAATCCCATTTTCTTTTTGACCGAGTCACTCATTATATTGGTTTTCTTTTTTGAATGAGAATCGTATGGAAAAAAGAAAAAAAGAAAAGGGGGGGGGGGGGGGGAGGCGAGGGGACACGGGTTAATTTTGAATGTGAAAGCATGAATCAACAAATGATTTTTGTGAATTTTCAAAGAATTTAAGTTCGAAATTGCGGAATAATTAATCGCTTTAATATGATCAGATTAAGGTCTCATAACAGTGTGTTACGTCAAAACAATAAAAAAATTTAAAAAATAAATATTTTTTCTAGGGTTCCCAAAGGCGTGAAGCAATGTAACAGCTATATATTTCTATATTGTATGATATTTTATTATCTCCAACAAGCAAATTTTATATTCCCAATTGTTGAATCCCCTTGCTTACGGCATTTTTGGTGCTACTTATTATCTTACCTTAATTACTTCTATTCAACTATAGCCTACCTTTATTTTCATTATTATTCTCACATGTATTTAGACTTTCAAAGGTACACTTTCTTATATTAGATTGATGCATTTAAAATTTTATTTTCAGAGTGTTTATTAATGAAACTTAATGTAAGTTGGTAGAAGAAAATATTATTCGTTTTCACCAATTAATTAATCTCTTTAGATACTATAACATACTTTTATTAATATCATTTTTTGGTTTAGTTTTGTGTTTATATAGATATTTGATTAAATTTTTTAAATAAATTAATTCATAAAAATATAAATCAAATTAATTTTAAATAAATATATAAAAATACTAAAAATAAATTTTATTAAAAAAAAAATACTTAACACACCTATCCGTCTTCTAATAATAAATCAATTTTACATATTTTTAAGGCACAAAATCTCCTTAAAAATTTGTGAATACTTGTGCTCCGTCAATTCAAATAGCCCATAAAAGTCGCTGCCTCACTTTCAAGAAACAGAAGCTTCCCCCATTGCTTCCCCTTTCACATCTATATATATTTCTTGGGAATTCTTGACCACGTTATAGCCAAACCAACACAAACTTTTTCCACACGACAGCTTTATTAAAGGAAAAAATTAATTTTAATAATTATGGGCTGTGCACTATAGTTGGTCAAAATTGAATTGAATTGATTGAATTAAATCAAACCCACTAAAACTGAAAGAAGAAAAAAAGAAGTAGGTACAAGTCAGTTTTTTATATATAAAAATTGATTAAATTAAATTAAATTTTTATTTTTAGTAGTTTGATTTAGTTTTAATCGAACTAAAATGTTACTTTTTTGTTCTCTTCCACTAAAACCAATAAATTTGGTCATTATTTATACTTAATATGTAACTTTGATTGCTATAAAAAAAGATTATATAATAAATAACAAATCAAAATTAATTGTTTAACATTTTATATAAGATTTAATTTGATATTTGTAAATAACTAATTAGTTTTGTAGATAATAGATGATGTTATTTAAAGAAAAAGAGAAACAAACTAATGATAATGAACATACGAGTTAAGTTACATCTAAATTTATATTATTATATAAATACTTAAAAATAAAAAATAGGCATGAACCTAAATTAAATTATTTATAATCCAAAATTATATAAGTCTTTTATTTTACAAAATCAATTAATTCAATTCGATTTGATTCAAATCAACCCGTACTGAACTTTGAAACACTCTTGTTATGCATATCTAAATTATGCACTCTTTTGAGGGGCCAAAAAGAATATTCCCAGCTTTTAATCAAACAGTGTCGTATGGGGACAAACGATGGAATCCTATCTTTTGTGTATCTTACAAACCAAACTGTTTTGTGATCCCAACGCTCTTGACAATGCGAACCAGCCAATGGAATTTATTTCACATGTCTTCAACATCAAGATCCCTAAAACATATAATTCGCATTAATTATTTTAGAAAAATTTCAACAAAGACATAACAAATACATAATACTACTATATAATAAAAATTGTTATTTATAATTAATAAGTAAACTCTTACAATTTTGTTTGGAACTAGTTTAGTCATATTTGGTAATAACTTCAGTCCTCAGTCGTCACCATGACATAGATTTTGTTGTGAATTAATTTATAATTGAATCATAGAAATCTCTGCATCTTTTTAACAAAGATTGTCCGTATAAATATCAACAGTAATAGAATAACATCTGGTCCATCAAAATAGAATAACATATGTCTATATATTTATCACATACTTCATACAAAACTTGTGATTTTTTCATTAGTGTTTGGTGTATATACATGAATATACAAAAATAAAACTTTTATTAAAAAAAAATATTTTTAAAGTAAAATACCTTGAAAAAATACACAAAATATGTAATCAAAGATTCACACAAAAGCATTGAATAATTCATTATGGGAAGTATTTTAACATCAAAATTTTTAATGTATGTTGATATAGAAGAATGTGTTTTAAAACTGTCCCGAAAGAAAACTTTATCTAAATAAAATTTAAGAACATTTTAATTAAAGAAAAAGGTAGTGTTCAATGTATCTGTTATCACCATGACATATGTGCAAATCAAACTGGCAATGGATATGATATTTGAATGCTTGAACGTGGAAGGGGACCAACCCAAGAAACACATGCAACTTGCCCTACTCTTTCCAATATATACAAAGCAAATGGTGTAGACTTTGATTTAATCCTTAATAAAGTCACTTTTTTTGGTATTAAATAAAGGATAAAGGGTCAGTATGATGACAAAATCGAAGCAAGTTTGATTTGTTTATTTCTCTACGGGTTCGACAATATTATATATGGAACTTGATATACTCCTATCCATCTTCTGCATTCAAAAGTGCCCTCCACTTTTGGTGCGAAAAGTTCTTTCATATAGGAAACATTCACATTGAAAATTGACATAACAACATATATATTCCCCTTTTTTTTTTTTTTTTAAATTGCCTCGCCCCTATGTCTGGACTCTCTATCAGATTGAATCTGGAGGTGGGTCAATTTTTCATTATGCATAAAGACTAGGCCCAAATTTGTAGAATGATTCTTTTTATGTTGTTTTGGAAAATGATTCCGTTCATTTTTAAAGTGAATCTCGGCCTAAATGAACTTCTTTGGTACAGATGGCCCATACGAAGTTTTATACATATCTTAGCTGGCAAATCATTGGGCCCCATTGAGTTTTATTTGTTCTGGAGTCCAAAATCAAAACTCCAGTGGGGTTTCAATTTTTCAGTCCAAGAAAAAAAATAGTGGGGTTTCAATTTTGTTATGGGTAACATGATTTACGTAATTTTAGATTTATGGTTATGCTGAATTGGCTGAGTCTAAATTCAGTTTCTTTCACTTAAATTTTTTTCTTTTTAAACCAAGATGTATGGTTATTTACTACTTTGGATGCTACAGTTTTATAAGTAGATTAGTAGAATTATTCTATAGTTAGTGGGTAGTGCTAAACCACAAAATGTAAGAATTAAGACGACACATATTTTTTAGGTCTTAAAGAGATATATATTTTAATTATTTGATTTTTAAATTCTATTCTGATAAGATTTATTCTTTAAATTTTTTTTTGTTTATTATTTGTTAGTCTCCCATCAATTAAAAACAAGAAACTATAAATATTTTAGAAACTAACAAGTAACAATTCTAAAGCTTTTAAAAATTGAATTATGTGAATGTAAGATTTAAGAACTAAATAATTAATAAAGATTTAAGAACTAAATAATTAATTTATATATCTTTTAGAAATAAAAAGTACATTTTTTGAAGAATTAATATTTCATATATCAATTGTAAGAAAATATATATAATTACATAAGCAGCTTAAAATACTATTATTTTGCTTTTGCAGTAATCAAACAACTGTAATTAAACATCTAAATGTATAAGTTAAGCTTTTAAAATCTTAAATAATGTTCATCAATGAGAAGAATGAACAAAGGTTATTTATACAAATCTAAGCGGATTCTCTTTTGTCAACTGGGTCAAACAGAAACACTAAAAAGAAAAAACACAAAAATTCTCTGAAGATGGAAGGCTTTGAATCTTTGAACTAACAAGTTTGAAGGATAGAGGGATTGCCCAATTTAGTAACCTCACCTTATTTTGCCTTCAAATGTCAGTGTATAATATAGAAGAGGAACTGGAAATTGGTATTAACTAGTCTCAGATACATAAACATGTTGAACAAATACAGTACACAGGAGATTCTGACTACAAGATTTTTGAACCTTTCATGAGTCATTTTTGCTGCTCTGCTTTCCAATAGCCTTAAGAAGAGCTTCAGCAACATTTCTGGTGTCCAGAGCTTGGTCTTCAGCTACAACAATGGCTTCCATAGAAAAACCATCATTGCATGAAACTCTGGCTTGCTCAACATTGAGACCCATCTCCTCAAAGGCCTCTAAGATAGCAACCAGCTTGTCTCCTCCTTTCTCGCAAGTTACCTTCACCGCAAAGGTTCCTTCTGCTACCTTCTCTACTTTCACATTCTGTTTGTTTTCATGCAAACACAGTTTAACATATTGTTAATTCTAAGATACTCATTTCTATGTACGCCATTTCTTTGATATGTGTCTCTAAGAAAAAGAAGAGGGGAGGGGGATGACTAGTGAGTGGACCTTGTGCTCTTGAACATGCTTCAGAAGGTTTTCGTATTCTGTTCTTGCTGCTGTTAGGTTGGCATACTCTCTTTTAACTCTTCCCAACATGATCTTTAGCTTGTACAATTGCAGAATAGTGCTCTTGGCAATGAAGCTTCTCTTGGCCTTCAAAACATGTCAGTATTAAAAACTTCAGCACATACAACAAAAGACTTAAACCGTGATAAAATATGAAAGAAAAATAAAGAGACTATGTTTGGAGAAGTTTCATGGCCTTACGGAATTGGAGTTGATAAGAGCTCGCAGAATGTGAAGTTTTCTGCGCAGTGACATCCTTTTCTGCTCCCTGCAACCCATCTCCTCTGTTTTAACTCTGCCTTTCTATCTCTGTCTCTCTCGTGAATGTTGTATGAGGGAGAGTACAAAACTCTGGCTTGGCTTTTATAGTCGGTGAATTGAGTGTTGAGTCACCCCTGGGAATTCAGCTTGCCATGAAGGCCATACCCACTGTCTTTTTGTCTTGTATGAAATTAGATGTGGGAAACAAAATTGAAAACCCGAAATCAGATTTTTTTTGGTTTAGTGGTGTCTACATTGATTTGTGCGCACCTCAATTAATTTACATAGTTGGTCTGATTAAAAATACGTCATTCACGTCAAAGCTAAAGAATTGAGCAAAAAATGTTCCTTGCAATATGACCAAAAAATATTTATAAACCTTTAATCCAAATCAATATTTTTAAAATCGGACTGGTTATTGAATTAGTAAAAACACTGATTGATGATTTATTAATCAATCGTGTTTGAATTGATAATAATTAAATATATATTTAAAATTTTATATATTAAAATTCTAATATAATAAATAAATATTAATAAATTTTAGATATTTAATTATTAATTTGATATTTCTTAAGATGTTTAAAAATTTATATTTTAATTGAAAACAAAAATTATCCATAATTAAAAGTTAAAATTATTTAATATTAAATTTTAAAAAAATTTAAATTATATTAAGATTCTATTTATCATTAAGAAAAATAACAATTTTAGCTAAATATTTTTATATTTAAAAAAATGCTATTAAAAAATGGAGGCATAATAAAGAGGAATCACTGAAAATAACAAAGTACATGCTTTTTATTTCTTCTATATTCTCTTTTTCTTTTTAAATTTTTTTATATTTCAACTCATTTTTTTTAGTTTTTTTTTATTTTTAATTTGTCAAATTTATTTAAGATAAACTATATTGTTATATAAGAAAAAATTAAAACACAAAAAGAAAAATTTTGCTTACCGATTTAAATTGATTTTTAACTACTTTATTTTGATCAATTCAATTAATTTTTGATCAATTTAATGAATTTTTAAATGGTTATTTGACTTATCGATTTTTTAAGTCAACCAAGCCGAACTAAAGATCGATTTCTGGTTCAATTGGTCGAATTGACCAATCCAGTATAATTCGATTCTTTCAACTATGATTCAATCGTGTTAAATAGATTAGTTTTAGTTGTCTTTGATATACTACTTGATACATTGTGCATTTTCATCAATATAGGAAGTCATTAGTACCACTGTGTTTTAGTAATGATAACCAAAAAAAAAAAAAAGGCTTCCCACACCATTTGTTTTCATTTCAATTTGAATCACAATTTTCCAAGTTACAGTCCTTTCAGGTTTCAGTATCTCAAGTCAACGTGAAGGGTTGTCATTGTTTGATTTCAAATGACATCCCTTTTTAGTAATTAGTAATCCAAAAAAGAAGAGGTATGAAGCAGACTAGGCTTCTCAACAAGGTAAAAGTTTATGATGTTCAAAGTTGCCAGAAGGGATTGGCTGGTGGAGGAATCCCAGGAGCTAAACAGGAAGAGGTAGCATAATTGAATGAGAAGGAAAAAGATGGATGACATAGTTGTCATATTCATCATGAGACTGTTAAAAATTTTGCATGGGAAGGGATGTGGGAAGTGAACCAGTGGGCAATAGGCAAGGATGGTCTCAATCAGAAAATATTATCAGTGACTGCCAATGAGACATACGTACATGCACATCAGTCTTCCCTCTTCACGGGACTCTGTTTCACTTTCGTTTCGTTTTGCTTTGTCTCCCTCTCCCTTGCCCAAAACCTTCACTAGCTAGTGGCCAGAGCTGTATCACATGCTCTGACACCATCTCTGTTTTATTCTATATCGTCCTTTTTCAACTTCTGGACAATCAGATTCGCTGGCTCCGCCCCACTTCAATTAATTCCTAAAGTAATATTAATTATTGGAACCCAATCCACTTGATCATATAAAGACATTTTTAAATTCTGTTTTGTTTAATGCACCTTTTTCCTACTCATGAGCTCAATAATTAGGCATTAGGTACTGTAATTTGAAGTTTTCAAATTCAAAATTCAATGACGAGAAATTTAAGCTACTTCACTACATAGCCTAGATTTTGATGAAATAAATAAAATATAAATTAATTTTCGTAAGCATTGCACGCTGAAGACATAAATGAAAGCGGGTTCATAATTTTCGAAACTGAAGCAGTGACATTATAATATCCGTGAACTTACAGGGTGCGATTGGTTGTTGGAAATTATTTTAAGGAAAATGAAAATAAAAATAGAAATGAGAATAAGTTTTGATAGAATGATATTTTATTACTTAAAATTATGTTCAGTATCATATAAAAAAAATAAAAATAATATTATATTTTTATTTTTAGTTAAATAAAAATGATATAAAAATTAAAAAAAAAACTTAACAAATGATTATAACACCTCTATTTAAAAAATTAATACAATAAAAAACATTTACAAAGTTCTATTAATAAAAAGGATTAATCTGTGAACCCAAGCGAACGCACAGCTAGTCTCTCTAGTTGCAAACAGCTTAGTATTTGATCATCTGCGTTTACCATCTCACTCGCTGAGTTAGATGGAAGAGGGGCACTTCAGTCATTTAGGACAAATTTTTCCTAGAATCCAGTCTTGAATGTTGGATGGAGTCCTAATTCATTCGAAAGACAGAATGTTAATTGCAGGTTGAATAGAATGATAATAGAAAGATCCAATCATACATGTCTAATATTGGAATCTCATTTCCATTCCTATAGCCTACAGTAAAAATTGCATCATACCCGAAGTGGCGGATATTTCACACGGCATCAAACCTCAGTTTATAAGATTGAGACGGGCTTTATGTGTTTTGTTTAATTCCTAAAAGTAGTGATTTTAGAATAATTGTTGGGGTGATTTAGATTAGTTGATGGATGCTCTCTTAATAATTAAGGGCTGACACTGTTTAGTTTTGTCCCTTACATGTGAATGGATAAGATAGGGAATTTGAAGAATTAGGAGCTAATTTTGGATTGAAGCAAACAGACTTGGGAATAAACAGTGGCATTCATTCGTTTGAGCTAGAAAATGACAAGCATATAGCACCTTACCAGCATAAAAGGCAATTGAAAAGACTTGTCCTTTCTCAATTATCTCATTCTTAGGGGCAGACATTAAAACTAGAAGGCGTAAAGAAATTTTGGATTTTAACAGTTGCATGTCTCCTTAAATTGCTCTTATTAGCCTTGTTTTGTTGTACGCCCTAACCTCTCTTTCTAAGGGCCTAGCTATGCATCACAGGATTACCTTTCTCATGTATCAACGTTAAAAAGCTCACTTTTCTATCGGTTTTTGTTGTCCTTATGTGCTTGACACATCTCTCTCTTAATTGGAAAATGGAAGCATGGGTTTTGTATCTATTCACTGGCTCCTTGCTAAAAGCTCTTTGCTTTTCATCTGCTTCTCCTCCACCGGATCCAGATTCACATGACCAAAATGGGTGGCCCTTATTTTTGTTATGTCTATGGCTTACATGGGTCTTGGGTTTGAGCTTCGAGAGGGAATAAAAAAGAAAGAACGAATAGTAGGTTAAAGAAAGAGAGTAATGTTGAAAATGTTTTGGCATTTTGATAACCCATCAAACAGTTGGGCATAATTTTTTAATCACTTAGTTTCCCCAATTTGTATGTAATACAAAACTATTTTCATAATTAAGTTAATTGGGTTACAAATGAGACTTTCTCTAGTTGGGGTCATTAGCATCTCGCTGGCCCATTAGTTGCCAGATAGAGGCAGTATCAGTGATGCATTTTTTAAAGGGAGAGTCAATAAGACTGGTATCCGCTAGATGTAATTGTCATATGAGACATTTTTTTGATAAGCATTGATTATTATTATTTATAAATCATACTCATAAATGAGATTGTCACACAAGATTTAGAGCGATTCTATCAGAATAAAATTGTATACTTTGTTAACAACTCTCACTTCTCCATAAATAATGCGGTAGATAATGCCTATTTAAGAAACTCCTTGTTCTGCTGCGTGGGAGGTTGGCGGATTGAAGTCAAATGACAAACTGCCCACCTGAGGAGATTTAGTTTTACAACCGTTAAGACAAGGCTTGAATTCTATAATAGGATGGTAGAACTTGCTGGTTCCAATATGAGGGATTCAATCAATTTTCCATTGAGATCATGTGAGAGTACCAACGACAAGAAAGATAGTAAACAAATGTTGACAGCACTAAGAAGACAGGTATGACAATTGACAGAGAATATGAGAGTAGGGGATATAGGGTACAGCATTCTATTAAGTTTCAATTGTGGCACATAATGTGATGGAAATGACAATATGAAAACAATCAGGGGCAATGGCAGTCTCGAGCAACAGAATAATGCAATGTTATTATTCTGGGTTCCTTTCTGCTTTTTCCGGATCCTATGTTATCCCTTCAGCATTGTGAAGGCCACTAAAAATTGGGGGGAAAAAAAGAAAAAAACATACAAACAAACAAAGGAAGCAGGAAAAGATACAGACTAGCTACTTTGAGGTTATAGAAGGCAGATTAGTAGCAGATTAGAAAAGTTAGGAGGTTGAAACTAATACTTGCGTTACTACAATAATAATATTGGGAGTTGTTAAACTTAATCATGAATTTGTAGAAGCTTCCAAACATGATGGAAAATTTAAAGTAAGGCATATTAAGCAGAAAGAGTAGAAGCAGATTAAAGTGAAGGCTGTGGGAATAAAGCCATAAAGTTAGTCCTTTTTTTTTTAAAAACAAAAAGAGGCTCTATCCCCACAAGGAAGAATGGGATTGTCGCAAAGGATATACTAATGGATGGAGAAATAAATAGCCAAGCTGCTAGTGAGTAGGATCATCATCTCCCTACAACTTCAACTAATTACAATTAGAATTACTGGATAAGTCACCTTTAAGAGGCATGCATAGAGCCATCATTTGTTGTCATATGTGATAAAATAACTAAGCTCAGTTAGTTAAAGTTAGTTTCAATTTGTTTGCATCGTTATAATCATCATAAGGGTCAGGACCACCTTTTAAATAAGTGTACTAAGCCCTCTAGGAATACAATAGAAAAAACATGCATATCAGATTCAAAGCTTTTCTTAAGTCTCTTCCACACTTTAACCCCACAATCATATAATGGTATCAGAGCCATATCTGTCACAAGATTAGCTCATCCTACTACTTCACAATCATTTGGTACTTCTGAACCTCAAAATTATGGTGCTCTTGGGTCATCTACAGCCTTAAAAATCTTTTCTAATAAAAAAATTACTGTGCAGCTTGATGACAATAATTTTCTTCTCTGACAATAGCAAGTCTTTCTCATGGTTAAGCAATATCAGTTACAACATTATCTTAATGGATTTGTTGAAATTCCTACGATCAAGATCAGGAATGAAAAAGGCTAAGAAGTGGAGAATCTAGCCTATGTGGTAAGAACAACAGGACTTTACATTGGCCTCATGTTTAATTTCATCCGTAAATCCTTCAATTCTACTAAAACTTGTAGGATATGCGTTAGCTTTTGAAATTTGGAATTAGCTATGCTAGTTTTTTGCCACACAATCCACATCCAAGATTATGCATTATAGAAATCTGTTGAGCAATCAAAGAAAGAGAAAAATGTCAATGCAAGAATATTTAGCATCTGTTAAAATGATCTGAGATAATTTTGCTATAGTTGGACAGAAGGTGGATCAATTGGAGCAAATCTTTCACATCTTGAATGGTTTATCCTCAAAATATAAATTTGTTATTCCAGTTATCAATGTCAAACAACTATCCTATGACCTTCGAATGGTATCTTCTATGTTACTTGATGCAAAAGCACGACAAAAAAGTTTTATATCCTAATAGGCAACATTTACAAATCTTGCTCAGCATTCCAACACTGATTGGCAATTGGAAAAATCTCAACATGGAACAACTTCGAGTATAGAGGTGCATTCTATACTAGTTTTACTCCCTCTTGTGGACCACATCCACAATCTTTTTCAAGAACTCATGGCAGAGGTCGCTTTCCTAGATATAACAATGTCAGTAAGCCACAGTGTTAAATCTGTGGTAGAATAGGTTACATAGCTCCAAGGTGTTTCTACATATTTGAATACCTATACAAGTCTCAATCCTGACTTTACATAGCCTTATAATTCATCCAACAGCTTCCCACAAGCTTCATCTGTCATCAATCATTATGCACTGACAGTCCTACACATCATGACAATTATTCTATTAACATTTATTATAGTCACTTCAATTTTGTGCCCCCTCATCTCACCCCTTTAATGAATCATACTAATATGTTCACTCATGGTATAGATGACTTGTATCATAACACTCACACTAATTAGTCGCAAGACATGATACCAACATCTCAAGGCAACTTTGAAGTTATGCTAAAGTCCAATAATACTTTAACCTTCAGCCCTTCTTATATAGCAACTGATTTACCTTCTATTGCTCCTACCAATGCTTCATGGGTTTGATTAGCCACCACTACTGTAACATCCAAAAAAATTTTAGGACTTACAATGTTAGTGACTTTAAAAAGGATATAAGATTAAATATTAGGCCTAAAGAGTAGGGTACAGGATGGGATAAGGGAAAAGTCAAATTTTTAACTATTTAAAAATTTATTATATATATATATATATATATAATTTAAAGAGCCAAAGATTTTAAAGTAAAAAAAAAATTAATAAAATATATGTCTTTAGTTAATTTTAAAATATTTCAAATTATCTGAGAGATAACTTAAAATTAGTTTTAATAGCCAATAGAATTTTAAAATATAATAATAATAAATAAGATATATATATATAATAATAATAATATAATTATGAAAAATCTAAACCTATTCTTTATTTTTCACTCTTTCATCCATCTGCTCTCTCTCACGCTGCCAGAAGCCTTTCTTCAAGTAATTCTAATTTGTTCTTTCAATCCCTCTTCGAACCTACATCTCCACACCAGGTACGAGAGTAGCTTTTGTTCTTTGTCTCATATGACTATATATATATATATATGTATATGTATAAATACACCCCACACACCATTCAATTAAAGTGATATGCAATATGCACTTTTTCGTCCTTTGTAGATTAAATAAATAAATAAATAAATATATATATATGTAATTGTAACATATACATAATTATATATTCCTATGCAGAAACGCATCCTTTCATCCCTTTATTTTTCTGAAATGAATATATATATACATATATTTAATTATATATATATATATATGTAGGTATGTATATAATATGAATTTATGAATATAAATTTTTATACATAGATATATGTGTGTATGAATTTGGGAATATAAATTTAATTCGTATATATATATATATATACACGTAAATTATAAATTTTAGATGAGAAAATCAAGATTTAGGAATTTGAAAAATTTTATAAATTTAAGTTAACATAAAATTGACTACTCTAATGAATTAATTAAAGTATAAAGAAATATAGATTTAAAAGAGAATTTTAGGTTCTCTATGATAGCTTTTAAGTTTCTAAAATAGTTTTAGAGTAATCTTAAAGTAGTTTAGGATAATAGATAAGTAGTTTTGAATTATATATTGATGTTTTTGTATATGTGTGACTTTTGTAGATTTTCATTAAGAACTTTTACTGCTTTGATTTTCTTGCCGTGTAACTACTTAGCAAAAAGAGAACAGGTGATTTGGGGTTTTTCCATATGTGTGCAAACTGGTTTATTATTGTAATTTTAATTAAATAAATAAGTTTATCTTATTGAGTGTGGTACAGGTAAATAAGCTGTATGGGATTATGAAATAGTAAAAGTAAATGATTGTGAAATTAATGGAATTGCTAGAATCCTGTTAAGCATGCTTGCAGATATAATAAAATTCTGACGTAGTATCTCATTTTCAAACATGCTTGTGAGCTTAAATTATTGATGTGAAATTTTAGAGTATTATATTTCTTTCAAGCATGCTTGTTAGTCTTATTTGATATACTATATGAGATTCTTTATTTTTCAAGTATGCTTATATGAATTTTGGATAAATATGACATGCATAAATGATGGGTTAAGAAGATATTGGTGAGATACATATGATACGATGACCATGTGGTTTGCCTCCACCTCACGCACAGTGATTGGCTTTTTGTAGGGCTCTGTTCCTCAATACTTACCTGGCCGGGTTTGTAAAAGGGGAACGTGAGACAGTAACACATCATGGTTTGGTCTTTTTAAGGAGGGGAGCTATAGTCTAGGCTTGGGCTCTGTACCTTTGGCTGAGTACATCTCGAGCACCAAAGTAGCTTTGGTCGGTCCAATGTGTGGGTCAGATCGTGGATAAGTTTGTGGCTTCAGTTAGCGGTATAAGGCTAGACGGAGCAATAAGAGAGGTTGCACAGCCACATATTGCATTTTATCATGTTATGCATATAACTGTTTCGAATTATACCTTATGATCTTTTATATTAATAATTAATAATAGTGATGTTGGATTTGTATGGAGGCCTATTATATGTTAATTGGGTATGGTTGTTAGTTTGTATGTATATGGTAAGGCTTTGGATTACTGAAACGTTAGTGCTCACCCCATTCTCTTAACATTTTCAGGTGAAAGACTGAATAGGAGGCAAAGGAAGTTATCGAAAGAGTGAGCTATTGGCTCTTGTACTCCTCGAACTTATGCTGGGTTAATATTTATCTTTTGCCATGACCATAGGACATTGTTATTTGGTTTTATTATTTTTGCATCTTAAAACATTGTTTAGTTAGCAATTTGATACTTATAGACTTTTGAATTTAATTTCCTAAAATATTCTAATATATTCTCGAGATGTGGACTATGAGTCCCTATGTTTTGAATTAAATAAAATGGGCGGAGCCCTTTTTATTATACAATAACTTGAGCAGGTATTGTTGTTTAATAGGGCTGAGCCCTTTTAAGTGAGTATTAACTAGCGTGAGGCGAAGCCTTAAGGATTTATAACTGTATAAGTACTTAGCATATATTTAGGGGACGGAGTCCCTAGCCCAATGATTATTAGAGTAGGTGTTACAACTACAATACTCACAGATGAAGCATGGTATTTGGACTCAGAAGCTTCACATCATTTGACAAACAATCATAACAATCTGCTCACCTCTTTTGCCTATTAAGGATCAGGTAAGGTAGTGGTTGGAAATGGACATGCCATGCCAATAGCTAAGATTAGTCAATCCTACTTACTAACACGTTCTGCTCCATTAATGTTGCCTTAAGTATTATATATGCCCTACACAGTAAAAAATCTATTATTCATTTCTCAATTTACAAGAGATAATGGTGTGTATTTTGAATTATATCCTTATGCCTGTTTTGTCAATGACATATGAACCAAGGAGCTGCTTCTACAAGGAACTCAAGGTAAGGGCTATACCAAATTATTAGACCACAATTTAAATGGAGCTATGACAAGACCATATGTGGTATAAACCGGATACATCACCAATCTCAGACATCACCATCAGCAATAGCCCTAAAAGCTACAGGTAGCAATCTAGATTCTTAGTGAATTGTTGTACATAATATAGTTCCTCTTACTATTGAAACTAATATGTGGCATTGTAGGCTAGGTCATCCATCTGCAGATATACTTAAACAACTTGCCTAGAAATGTAACCTCTCTATTACAATGAATAAAAATCCCTAACTATGCTCCTCTTGTCAATCAATTAAGAGTCATAAACCTTCTTTTTCCCCATCTTTCACTGTATACACCTCTCCCTTATAACTTCTAATTGCTGAAATTTAGGGTCTTGCTCCAATTGTTTCTAATGGTTTCAGCTTTTACATAGTATTTATTGATGCATTCTCATGATTTATCTGGCTGCACCTCCTTCAGAAAAAATCCCAAGCACTGTAAACCTTTATTCAATTTAAAACAAAAGTAAAATGATTTTTCAACAAGAAGATCATTGAATTCCATACTGCCAATGGAGGGGAATTTAAAGTCTTTTCTGATTATCTCAACACATTGGTATCAAGCACAGGTTTACATGTCCTATACTTCAGAACAAAATGGTTTGATTAAGTGAAGATATAAACAAATTGTTGAAGTTGGCCTGTCTATATTGGCTCAAGCTTTCATGTCTCTGTATCACTGACTACGTGTTTTCTCCATTGTTACTTTTTTGATTAATAGGCTACCAACCAGAGCCATCTCAGGAGACATTTCATATCATAGGCTTTTCAATAAAGCTCTTAATTACAGCTTTCTTCGAGTGTTTGACTATTAATATTTTCCTCATCTCAAAAGCTATAAAAAACATAAACTAGAATTTAGATCTAAATCTTGTGTTTTTCTGGGCTACAGCATAGATCACAAAGGATATAAATGCTTAGATCCTACAACAAGTAGAATTTATATCTCTTGACATATGAGATTCAATGAAAGTGTGTTTCCCTTTATCTCAACCCCTATGCAAGTGTCCACTTTACAGCCTGAATTCTCTAGCCTAGTCCCCTCTCTAGCAAACCTTTCATGCCTGTCTTTTCACTCTCATCCTGTCACTCTTGCTTCTCCTATCATTTTTTATTTGACTATCAATCCTACTCTCTCCTTTTTACAATCTCTACCATCCTCTTTCTTTGACTCTTAGGCCAACATATCTCGACCTATATTCCACCATTCCTTTCAACTTCACCACCTCCTTCTTATCAATCTACTACAACCACCACCTCATTCCTTCCCTCAACACAACCTAATATTGTGCTTCCTCCTACTCATTCCATGATCACACGATCCAAGGCCAATATATTCAAACTTAAAGCTTTTCTCTATATTTCATTTAATGACCAGATTCTAAACACCATTGAGGAAGCTCTAGCTCATGATCAATGGCACCAAGCAATAATGGAAGAATATAATGCTCTAATCAAATTTCAAACTTAAAGTTTGGTTTCTCTTCCACCTGATAGATGAGTTACAGGGTGTAAATGGTAGTTTAAAATTAAAGGAATGTTGATGGTTTAGTAGCATAGTATAAAACCTAGTTAGTGGCCAAAGGCTACTCTCAGGTGGCTAAATCCAATTATACAGAAACGTTTAGCCCTATTGTTAAACATCAGATAATAGGAGTCTTACTTACACTTGCCACAACTTACTAATGGCAACTTCATCATATTGATTTTAACAATTCTTTTCTCAATGGGGATCTTCGTGAGGAAGTTTACATGATGCAACCCTCAAGTCTTGAATAGTTTAGCTTTTCAAGTTCTTCTCCTCTTCCTGTTTGTGAACTCCATAAGCCCTTCTATAGGTTCAAACAGGCTCCACGGGCTTGGTTCATTAAACTAAAAGCCTATCTTAGTCACCTTAACTTTTAGGCAACACAAGCAAACAATTGTTTGTTTATTCAATAGTCATCCACCTCTGTTCTCTTTTTCATTATCTATGTGGATGATTTAATTATCACTGGTGACAATCCAAACAAAATTCAGCAATTGATCTCCACCATGACTCAACATTTTTCTCTAAAAGACCTTAGGACACTTAACTTCTTCCTCGGAGTTGAGTTTCATCACTTACCCAGTGGCGTTCTTATCTTTTAACAAAAATTTATTATGGACCTACTCCAAAAGACCAAGATGGTAAAAGCCAATTCTTTACCCACTTCTATGGCTTCTACCATACATCTTTCCAAACATGAAGGTAACCCTCTCCTAGATATCAGAGTGTCATTGAAAATTTTTAGTACATCTGTAACATACATCTAGAACTTGCCTATTGTGTTAGTAAACTTAGATAGTACATGCAACATCCGCTTGATACACACTGGCAAGCTATCAAGTGTGTACTTCGATATCTCAAAGGGACAGTCAATCACGATCTCCTTATTAAGCCCATTATTGCCCTCACGCTCCAAGTATGTGTAGGTACTGACTGGGGGAGTAATGGGGATGATAGGCGATCCACCAATGACTATTGTCTTTATTTGGGCGATACTCTAATTATTTAGGCTTCAAAAAAGTAAGGTGTGGTGTCTCATTCATCTACAAAAAGCATAATACAGGAGTCTTGCTGATTTGGTTAGTGAACTATTATGGTTGCATTCTTTGTTAGCAGAAATGCATGTCAAGGTCGTTGGTATACCTTCTATTTGGTGTGACAACACTTGTACTATAGCCATGATAACAAATCCTATTCTACATGCAAAAGCTAAACATGTCAAGTTGGAACTTCATTTGTCAGAGAAAAAGTTCTAATAGGGCAAATACAAGTTAATTTTGTGCCATCAAGTGATCAAGTGGCTGATGTGTTCACAAAACCTTTGTTTGCTGCTAGCTTTACTCTACTGCATTATAAGCTTGGTGTGTTAACACTAGTGGAAGTTAATGGTGATTTAGTTGAACATCATCCCAGTAGAGGAAATATTGTCGTATGCGATAAAACAACTAAGCTCAATTAGTTAAAGCTAGTTTCAATTTGTTTGTATTGTTATATCCATCATAAGGGTTAGGATCACATTATAAATAAGTGTACTAAACCCTTTAGGAATGCAATAGAAAAACATGCATATCAGATTCAAAGCTTCTCTTAACATCTCTTCTACATTCTAACCCTAGAATCACAATACCATTAAGGTGCTTTCTTAGACTTAGGCCATGCCAAAGGAGATTTGTCTTGCGATTTTACTGTAAAATTTGTCCTTTTGTGTTTGCATCAATGGATTCTATCCACACATGAAATAAATCTTAGTGGGATCTTTGTTCAATCCCTCTTAAGCTTTTTGTTTAGTTTCAGAGTCTTTGCATCTTTATCAATTCCATTTTTTCGGGTTTATAGGTCATCTTTACATCATGATAAGTATGTATATGTAGTAAAAAAAATATTATTTCTCATGAAATGAATTTTTATGTTAGTTCATTGACTTATCAACTTTCAAATTGTTTAATATATAGTATACAGATAATTTTCCTCAGTATTTATTCATTGGAATGGAGTTACAAGTTTCAGTTCTATATAAATTATAAAAAATAATGTTACTTATTCATTTATTTTTTAATACAACATAAAAGGTATTACATTATTACGTTATAAAAGCCTAAACTAAAGAGAACTATTTGATTTATATGTTTCTTGTGAAGGTCTTATTGTTGAGAAGAAGGTATAATTTGGACTTTGTGCTTACAAAAATCAAGTGCCAAAAGTTTTCACGAAGGAGAATCTAGTAACCTATATTGGGAATATGCAAAAACATTAAAGACCAACCAAAAAAAAAGATTTAAAATCACATCGTGAGCATCAACAAATTAAATTGCTTATCTAGTTGCTTTTAAGAAAACTGGCGAATAGCAAATCGTTGAAACCTGAAAGTTATCTATTTAGTACCATTGTTAAAATAAGATCTGTTCAAACCAAACATAAATTAGCACCTTGTGTTGAGGACAACATTGATTTCATAATGATACTCAGGTCATAATCCGTCAACCTTCAATTGTCAGCATTTCTTACATTGCAAGATGAGTACTAGACCAATGTTGTCTTTCCACCTGACTATGTCATAACTGCAAGATGATATTTGTATTGAGAAATCAATTTTTGCAATAGTTTGATGACATTACTTGGGTTAATATGTAACTCTTCAAATATAATCTTATTTCAATAATATCAAATAATATAAAATACAAGTAAAATCACCATTGTATAATCTTCAACTTACTGCATGACCTGTTTTGATTGAGAAAATCATATCTAAAATCACTGCTGAATATTTGCAAGTATTACTTATTCAATTATTAAGAAATACAATTATATGTCTGTATTTATCAAAAACAATTCAAGTGAGACTGGTTAAACTTTTTTCCCCCGTCAAATATACAGAATTTTAACTTCATGTTGTACAGAGTTAAAATTTGCATCATATAAAGCTTTGTGGAAACAAAAGAAAATGATTTTTGAATTTATAGCAGAAGCTTGGAAGAACATCGACGCTATAAATAGAAGTATATAATTTCATACAATGGGACATTTTCTCGTAGGGTCAAAATGCAGAGATCGTTCTTTAATTTGGGGGAAATGTGATTTACTCTGCAAATTTAAAAGTCGAATTAACTTTTTAGAATTTTGATTTTATATAATATAACCTCTCTATTAATTTTTTTTGCCCAAAATACTAATTAACATTACTAGTTTATATAGACTAAAAGAGCTCAAATCAACCAAAAAATACATCTAATAGGTCATTTCAATTTTTTTTAACTAACAAATTGACCTAAGAGTCAATGTTTGGCAATCTTAATGGGTTAGATGTGCTTTTTGTTAATTTGACTTTTTTTTTTTCCAAAAAATATGTGTTAGATGTCTAGGTTCATTTGGCAGAATTCACGTAAACTTGACATTGTACTTTGTCATAAAAGTTTAAAGCATAAATTATATAAACTTGTCCTACTTATATACTCTTGTTAAAGTTTAATTTTATACATAATGAGCCTGTTTGGATAATAGTAATGTAGATGTAATATATTTATATAACTTGTGTAATATTTATTATATTCTTTTATTTTTTATTTTATCTATTAAATTATTATTTTAACTATTAAATCATTTTTTTAAAAGTAGAGATACTAAAATAATTTTTTATCTCACCTATCAACTTTTTATATTCTCTCCCTTTTTCCATTATCCAACCAACGGGGCCAATAAAATTTCTCTGTTCATACTTTCACCCAACATCATGAATAACTAGTATTAGGCTTTTGGATTAAAAAATTAACAAAGCAGTTATATTGTTCAAAACAAAAAGTCTAAATAGTCTATAATCAATTTTTAAAATTAAAAAAAAAATCAAATGCACAACTTCTAAATGGAAGAGTATTCTTTTCATTTTGGCCTTCTCATTGTTGATTCTTATTCTAAACTTTAATAAAACATTTGCTATTAAATCCCTCATGTTTAGTGGCAAGCTACCAATGAATCAATTTTCAAGTCTCAAGAGTCATTCAGCATGATTGTCGGAAATAAATTATTATATATAGTTTAATTTCTTAGTTAAAATTAAGTACTAACAAATGAAAGAGTCGTAACTGATGCATCCCCCATGGAAAATAAAAGTGATAGTCCATAAATTGTTATTTTCTTTCAGCAATTTAAAACAATTTTTGTTTCGTATTAAAAGTTTCGGCTAAACCAATGGATTCAGCAACATTTTAGACACCGAAATATTATTATCTTGAGGGGACTCCACCTTAAAAAGCATAAATATACCCACTACTTAATAGAATATATTATGGATTATTCTCTAATATTAGTGAAACCATGATGTTAATGTAGATTTCACTATATTTTTAATAATTTCTAAATTGACGTGTTGAAAATATTAATGAAATAAATAAAATGAGAGACAAAAACAATCTAAAATGTGGAGTACGGTGTTATTTTGTTTTGGTTAACTGCGATAGGGCGGTACACAAAATTGCGTATACTTTTTTGTCCGTACGCGGAAGCATGTTCCAAGAACATGCTTTGGATCCCTTTCACCGTACGGAGCATCCCCTCACTTTTCACGGCCTTCAATAATTTTCAAAGGAAAAAGCTAAACAAATAGCATGAGATATTTATTTCAAACAATTTCTATACATTTAACGTGGTATTACATTGGTTAATAAAGCACAACACAAAAAATTTTAAATGAAAAAGCTTTTGTAAATTATTCAAATTTTTATCACTACTTTAAATTTACTGACGTTCTCTTATATAGTTAAGTTAATTATTATTTGAGCTGACATATTGCGCTGTTCTATATTCAAATTAAGTCAGATATTACATTTAATTAACTCATCATTCAACTTAAAAATACAACATCGAATTACAATTATTTTCATAAATGTTTATTTTTAATTAAATTTTAAACCAGGTAAACTATTTATATATAACGTATCAAAATAGACGCACAATATTAACTAACTAACTAATTTTCTTTTGGGGAAAAATTATGTGATATTACTTGCACGCAAATAGTCGTAGTATGATTATTGTATGTAGTTCTCATGGAATAAAAATGAGACGTTAATTGAGCATGGATTAAAGCAAGCTTCGAGGGCTAACCAATCTTCTTTCTTAATTTATGTTTTTGGTAGCTGTAAGCACCCTTTGGACTCACCAATTAGTTATATTTCTTAAATGAGTGTGCACCAAAGATTATTCTCTCGTGCGTGCTCCAACATGTGTATAAGAAGCAAAGAATCCAAATGCCGCTTCTAGTTTCGCCGTATACACAACTTTTGGGTCCATTGTTTGCTCGTCATTCAAAGCAAACCTCACTTGCAAAGCTATAGAGAACATATGCTCCAGTATCTTCTATATTTATATATATATACATACACATATACACATATCTCACAGCAGCATCATTCACGGCCTATTCTTTCATCTCAAGGAAATCAGATTCCTCATCAAAGTAAACCCACAATATCTAAAACCATATATTCTAATATTCATCATTGTCTCGAAAGTTATACTTCAATTATGTTGACCTTACGAGTTCATGCAGGGACGTACAAATTTATGTTTTGATTGAGATTCATTTAATTGTGTTCTTTACTATATTAATATTCCAAGTGATGTTGGCATTTGGCATTTTTATCAGTTTACACATACTGATATGTATATATATATATTTTTTCAAACTTACGTAATATTATATTTACAGAAGATGGTAAACTAGCAAGTATACATTTCAGAGAAACATATTAAGGAAGTAATTGAGATGATGAGAGGCAATATTAGCAAAGCAAAGGGTAAAGAAGACAGATATTTAAAGCACATAGGATATACTGTAAATATTTGAAAGTGCGCATGCATTCATGTAAGTGTGTCAAGTGACCCACCACATTCTTAAAGTTAGGTGAAATGGGATAGTTCCATAGGATATGCTGATTGGAGAAAGAAATAAATAACGCGAATGGAGAGGGCTAGGGCTGTGTGTAGGTTTCAGTGCAGCTACATTACAGGGCAAGCTCCCTATTGGCGGGCAGCCACTAAGTGCATTCATGGCTTGGTGTGCTCACTGCCGAAGGGGATTTGCCCAGCAATTTTGCTGCTACTCTCTTTCCCTTCTTAATGATAAATATTACTGATCATAGGACTACTTCCTCGATCATCGCCGGCTATAACTGTGTAATATACCACATATTGTCTATGCCCTTCCCATAGGTAATTTTATATGTTGCCCATTATATATTGCCATAATTTTAGAAAACCATTTTTGGTTGTACCTTTTTCACTTCTTTAATTTCTGCGCCAGCCAAACAAGATGAAGGCAGGCTATCTCAAGATGCTATAAAAACCTACCATTTTTAACTTCAAACTCTTCCACCTTTTCATAAGTGGGCAATATCGATTACTATATATATATATATATATATATATAGTAAATTGAATGGTCATGTAACGTAATCACTGCTCCTATCCCTGATCACTCTCACTCGTAAATGAGAAGGAGAAGTTAGGTGGTGCCAAAGCTGAGTTGAGGTAATTATCGTTGAAGTTGATAAAGCTTGCTACAAGCCAACAACTAAGTGGAAATTATAATTAATTAAGTATTCACTGATATGACTTGCAAATTTGGTTAATTTATGAAAAGAAGTTAACTATAAATTGCAATAATGATTAATTTATTTAATAACTTACTTATAAGAGTTAAAAAAAAGACATTTTGTAAGTATAAATATACACCTTTGCCATATGCAAAAAGCTTTTCTTATTAATATATATTCTATAGTATCCTCTCTCACAAATACACACACTTGCTCTTCTTTCTTTCACTAAATTAAGCACTTTGCTCTTTCCCATTCTAACAATGATTGTCTTCCAAGTCTCAAAAGGCCTTGTAGTGCACTCGAGCTCCAGCTGACTATTTTTCAATTATACATCTGTAACCGTAAGAGATTTGCTTATGGTTTCGAAATCCTCCGGAGACCCAATAATCCTCTTATTACGTTGTGAGGTACATTACAAGAATTCCTAGGGACCTTCATCGGTCTTAAATGTGATCATACGTGATCAAGCTCATGTGAATGTTGAAAGCAAGCTGTCAACATTCACAAGCAAGTTAAGTAATAGCAGATTGGCAACATTCAATAAAGATGATCCTTTGCACTATATCTTCAATTTAGAGAGCATATTTTGGTTCCCTATTAAAGTACCATGTTGGAAAGCAGAGATGTTTATCCCACCACCCGTGACTTAAGACATTTTTTTTATAAGAAGATGTCTTTCTCGTTTGCTATAAACAGAGATCCTTAATCTTTATTTCTTCAAGACAATTGAGTATACTATACTCATATACATCATCGGTGAAAGAAATAGAGAATCTAAAAGCATCCTTGTTTGTAGAAAGTTCTAGGGTTGGAGCAATGGCTAGAGGTATGAGTTCTTCCACATTAATTTTGATTCATTTGAATATCATTTATGTCTTATGTATGTCTACTCTAGTCTAACAGCTTAGGGGAATTAAAAAAAAAAAATTCAAGTGTATGTCATGACATGAAAACATTTAACCAAAATTTTTTAATTTCATCATGAAAGGTAGATGATGAATCTGATTTCTATCTTATGCTGAAGTATATCTTTTTAGCCATTCTCCTTTTAATTTTTATGTGGTCTAGATCTTGCTAGAATTCCAAGGGCACATTTGTAGGAGGATGTGCTATGCACATAAAATTATATCCGTTACTTGCTATCTACTTAACAACATAATTACTCTCATATAAAAGGACATTCAAATTTTAATGTATGTTAAATATGGATTAACTTTTTTTAGTGCATTAATCCGAATGCTTTTCTCACATCTTATACCATGTGTGATCATGAATTTCAGATTTAACTGAGTTTATCTTTTCTCTCTGACATTTTCTTTGTTTTTGTTTAGGCTGTTACGAAAGCAAAGTTGGGTTATGATCCCCTAGAGGTGAATGTTGAGGGCATGGTTCGCTTTGCAAAGGAAAGGTATGAGTGATTCAAATTATTAAATGAATTTGACATGGTGTACTAGAGATGTATTAGATGAAACACTTTTTCTCTTTGAAAATTGGTAAAGTAAATGGCTTTTCTATTTGCTTGCATGACCTTTATAATTGCGCACATAGTAGGTGATGACTTGGGAACTGCTGTCTGGTTTTTATGTGAAGGACAACAAATTAGTGATCTTCTTTTCTTGGTAAAGTGTGATATACCGCCTGCCTGTTTAGTTAAAGATGTAAAAGTGAAAAGAATATAAAAAATAAAAAAATAAAAATAGATCAAATAAAAATAAATTATTTTTATTTTTATTTTTTAAAAAATAATTTGATTATTAAAATGATAATTTAATAGATAAAATAATAATTATAAGAATATAATAAATATTACATAATTTATGTAAAAAAATACATTTACGTCATAACGAATTAAATGAGGTTTGAGTGAGCATCTATCCCCTACCCTCAGTTTTTTCTCCCGATCTTCATACTTTCTCATTGGAATTTGCAATGATAAAGCTTCTTAGTTGTCATAAGATATCTTAATCAATTCCTTTTTTTTCTCTTTGATTTTGAATTGTTATTATAGATGATGGCCCCTTCTATTCTGTTTTCCATGCCATGCCAACTTATTACTTGTATACAACCTCTACTCATCCCTTTGTTTTTTTTTTCCTCTTACAACGATTATACCCATGTCACCAAATGAGGTTTTGCGTAAAGGTAGTGGAACCCTCTGTGAAATGTTGCTCATGGTCCATGTGGGTTCTTATGCATATTTTATTGAAATTAAAACTCTTTGTTCTAAATATTATTTATTCAATTAATGTAATGGATATGGATTGAATGTGGGAGACCATTTTCTATTATCTTACAACTAAGGATGTTAGTAGATTTAGGATTTACAAAGTGACTTATTGTAGAATTTTTTTAATTTCTTTTTTCTTTTAATGTAGGACTTATAAATTGACTTGTTTGTAGAACTTCTTAACTTCTAATCAAGTTAGTTGCAATGATTATTTGACTTTTTTATGTGATTATAAGTTGGTTGTAATTATTATTTAAGAATAATTTTAATTATGATTATTTACAGGTCTCTATATATACTGTAATAAGTGGTATAAGTTTTTAAAAAATTTACTTTAGCGTCGATTTTAACCGCCACTAAAGCAGTGCTACATTTAGTGAATATTGTAACAGCCGCCGCCAAAATGCAGAATAATTAGTAGCGTTTGTATGTTAATATCCAGCAAATAAATTTGGATTTAATGGCTGTTTACTTACAACTGCCCCTATTTAAGCTTTAGCAACGATTGTTTTTACAGTTAATATAATTGTTGCTATATTTTTTATGACGGACACACTAACGAAATGTTAAAATTGCTGCTATGTGCATTTTTTCTTACAGTCGCAACAAACAATTTTTATATAACCTACGTCCCTTTTGCAGGGACAATATATAAACATATTTTCCTATAATGCTCTTTTGGGCCGTGTGGTTTGCTTGTGTGTTAACAATTAAAGTGGAGCATTTGTAGCCTTAGGACATACAGGTTTGGCTACAGTCATGGTTTGATCACCCAGTTACTCCGCCACAGGGTTTTGATAATTATTCAATCCATATTGTCTTATTGCTTTATGGCATCTGTTATTTCCGCAATTGTATAGTTTTTGAAAATTTGAAACCCACCCCATTAGATGTCATTCATATGAGTAGGCGACTATCAGTTCAATATAGCATGGCGTGGTCTCCCGATAATAGACTATCACATAATACGAATATCAGGACATTGAACAAACATCTTGTCATGTTTGGAATCCAAGGTATGCGTGAATGGTCGATGCTCATTTGGATGCCTCCTGGAAGAGCAGGGAATATGAAACGGAAAGTGATCATTGCAGTTTGGTTCTAGGATCTTCTAATCTAGCAGTATTTTTTTTTTTTTTTGCCAACAATCTTCAAATCTAGCATTAGGATGAGACAACAGTTTCATATCAGGAGGAAGGTGGTTTTTTTAGTCACAGCTCAAAAGACTGTTCATTTTATTGTTTAGTAAGATATTATCGCTTAGCCGACGAGTTTTCCACCATATATGAATCTCCGCCGGTTTATTCAAGCATCACTTATCATGTTTTGATTAAAAAAATTTATAATAAAAATATAATGAATTACATATAAATATTTTTTTATAATGCTAGTTATTTTTCCTGTTTGACAATGAGAGAAGCAAATGATTTATAATGTATTTACTAGTTATTATGGGCCCGATGATTTACTTCTATAACATCACTTTTACCATGTTCTTGATTAGAGTCTAACTTCTCTATTGTTGTACTGCGGAGACCTGTACCCTCCAAATGGAAGGCTACTCCTTATATATATATATATATATATATATATATCAACGATTCATTATTGCATAATACAACATTCTTAATAATATGATTAAAGGCCATATGTACGGGATCCAAAGTTGAGGGGATCTTTATGATTTTTGTCTTTATTTTATTTTATTTTATTTTATTTTTGTCTCTTTCCTGTTTTCTTGTCATTAAAAAAGAAGTGCTAAGAAGAATTTTAGGGAAATGAAGTGAATGTGATCATTGTTTATGTTCATATATATAGGGTTTCCACCTTTTTATGCGGTCATGTCATGGCTTCTGGAATTGCTACATTTATACATACATACATACATATATATATATATATATATGCGGCAGGAACAAAATAGGGGATTTTGCTATGACATATATCAGGATAATTTTTTTTTTTTTTACAAATTCCATGATCGCAAAATTCTAGGTTTTGTATGTTCTTGTGAGGAACAGAGACAGAAATTTTTGAATGTACATGGTTGGATATTTCTGAAAAATTGTTGCAATTTTCGTTAAATATGATATTTTTCAGGCTAATTTTAGAACAAGCAGTCGCAGTATAAATGTGATGGAACAAAAAACGTTATGGCTACGAGAAGACTGCGAATCTTTGGAAAGTATGACGATCCTGTTATATTTCATACATAGCCGCAGAAGAGGAACATTATGCCTGCAGTTTCAAAGAGAACGCGAGAATGAATCTTCCCCTGAGTTGCCTCGATGTTGAGTGAATGAGCACATACATGTTGGAAGAATGGCTCGATATGTATCTTCAGTTTTCCATTTATCCAAGTCCCTAATATATGAGATGATAAATGAACTTTATATCACATCTCTTCCTTTTCTTGATTCTGAAAGTCATTACTTCTTCCACCGACTTTCATGAATGGCATTTTTGTCTTCTTCCCTTCTGGCATGGGATGCCAAATGGATAAGGAATTAGAAAGATAATATTCGATGTGGGATCAGTTCTAACTTCTGACATACAGCTGGTCTCAAAGCAACGATTAACGTTGTTCTCGGCAGCTTTAAATATCATGGTTTCTTCTCTTTTCTCCATAGCAGCAATGGATGCCAGATGAATTACTGAGCAGTCTCCTATTGGCAAACCGTCTAATCTCAACATCTTTGCATATCAGTTGATCGTCTGCCAAAGGAGATTTGCTTAGAAATTCTTCTGCAGATTTTATGCCCATATCTCTAATGCTCTTCAAGCTCAACTAGAATTTGACAGCCAAAACAAGCATTCACAAAATCATGTCAATTCGTTTTTGTCTACTGATTGCTAGGATAGTAGGGTTAGCTTTAACTAGTCACTAAATTAACAAAGTACTTGATCAGAAGGTTGGCTTTTTTTTTTTTTTGGTTTCCCCCTAAATACAAATTTCTGTTCTCTGAATGCCTTGTCATGCTCAATTTTTAATTCAGAAAGTGCAGTTGCTAAAGTGGGCTTCAACTCTAAATGACAGGAAAGAAGTTGAACATGATCTCAGAATGGAAGCGCTGCTGCACCTAAATATGTGAAGGTATGGACATTTGCTGATAGGTTTCATAGATTAATGTTTTTAATTGTCAAGTGTAAGATTGTCAGCTATATCTTCAGCTTAAAGTGTAAGAGGTTTTACTGGTTGGATTTTTGCCATTATTCCAGCGCTCTTCCTTCGATTTTACATTTTTCTCATCTTGATGTTTTGTTTGTTCCCTCTGTATCTACTCGTTTTTTTTTTTGGGCAGGGCAAACCCCTCGTGAGTTCCAAAATGTTTGGCGCTGGGTTTTGTTTCGACGGCTAACTCACCTAAAATTTGTTCTGTAGCGTCTTCAGATTGATTGCTCTGCCCTGTGGCTGACCGTGAGTGGTGTGAGAGTTCCTTGTGAAGTAATATATGGGTATGGATTGGAGACTTTATAGTAAAATCCATATCTACTGTTTAATGCTAACTTCAACTGGGAGTCTTGTGAAAGTTCCATTTACCTTGTTGCACTATAATTGTCTGTTAGATTAGGAATGGAAGAGCTTATGACTATAGGTAAATTTCTCTAACAGTTATTTAGGCATGCTTTATTACCATGGCCTTTAACCATAATACCCAAAGATAGGTTTTGAACCATAAATCTTGCTGTATAATAATACAAGACTAATTAAGGTTAGTATTAAGAGAAAGAAAATATCTTATGTAAGGTAATTTGGTTTGCAGCCCACACTTTGGGGTTTTATGGAGAAGTAAGGATTAGTTGAATAATAAAGTAATTAAACTAATTGAGTTAAATAATGGGTTGAAATTAAGGAATTTTGCAAGTATAGTTGCTAAAGTTATAACTTAACTATACAAGGTGAATTAATCCTTATTGTGAAATTATAGGTAATTGACTAAAAGTCTAAGTTAGCAATAATACTAAAAATAGGGATCAAGATGGATAATAAAACAATTAACATAAGTTAAATCATTAAATGAAGATAAGCTAACTAAGTGAAATAATAAATTATATTGTAGAAAGTGTTGGATTAAAACTTAACATTGATAGTGAACTAGTTAGTGTGGGTGGAGTTCCAATGCTAGAATAGGAACTTTTAAGTGAAGGAAACTTTGATTAATAGGAGCAGTGATTAAGCAAGTTGGAGTGGGAAGAATGGGTACTAGAAATAGGAGTTTCAATAGGTAGAGGAGTAGCCAAAAATAGGTTAAGTATCAGATTAGAACAACTATTAAACCTAAACTTATTCAATAAAAGCGTAAATAAACTAAATGGAATTTGGATAAGTGAAGTAGTACCAGCTAGGAATTTCAATAGGAAATGGGATAGTCAAACAAAAAAAATAAAAAATTGAATAATTGCTAAACCAAAATTACTTTGATAGAATTTAATTAAACTAAGTAAGATTCAAGTGACTATTAGCCAAATTAAATGAGGTTATGAATTAAGCTATAACTAGTATCAGACAAGAACCTAAAGTAACATAAATTATTTTGACATAGAGAATTGGAAAAAGAGAATAATTTAGATGTAGTTCTTTGAAAGGAAACTAAATGATTTGTTTTAACTATGTTTTAGGAATATTTTGAATATTCTTATTGAGGGGAGTGATGATAGTTTGGTGACAGAAGGATTGATAACCATTTGATAAGCTTTGTGAGTAGATGATATATTTTTTATTTTTCTCTTTATTTAAATCTTTCAATTTTCTTACTTGCTTTTTGCATATCCATGGGGACAAGCTTCCTAAGTAATATACTTTTGTATGTGAATATTTTGAGTATTAAATCTTTTAGATTATATTATGTCAAATATGATTGTGTTATTAAGTTGAATCTTGAATGTAGCCAGTTCAAAGTGTTATTTTGAAACAAAAAAAAAAGGAAATGATGAAATATTTATCTCTGTATATTTATGCGAGAATTACTCAAATGATTTATGCCTATGAAATGTTGCACTAGTATATGTGTAATTATGATATGAACCAAGTTATATATGAGATTTATAAGAATGGATTATATTTTAAATTATTATATGATAAGATTATACAAAACACTAGTTGCAAACAATAATTTTATTAGCCTTTTGTATGCCCTAAATATTGCCACATTATTTCAATGATTGAATACTTGATTGGTACTAAGCTAAATACTCTTTCAATGTTCAAGAATTGCATGGATGGTGATAAGTAGGAATGATGATAAGAGTTTTGCTGTAATTCTTGCTTGCAATTCCCACTTACAATGCTTTGATATTAAGTATATGGTTATTTACTATCATAGGCTGTGTACTCACGTTTGGATGTGTAATTATTTATCTTTGAGTTGTGTGCCCACATCAGTATATTTGTTAAAACTTATAGTTTTGTACAAATTTTTTTATTACAATTTATGTGTATTAAAGTGTTTTCCTCATTGATATTTACTTACATTTCATCATCTAAATTTTAATGCATGAATTTAATTTTTACTATTTCTTTTTCAATAACTATGCTTTATTAAATCTATAACTTGATTAAATCATATAGGTCTTGTTACATACTATATATGTTTTTTTTTAATTTGATAATGCAGTAACCTAACTTTCCATATAATTTAAATTATGATTTATTGAGTTTAACCACATAAATGTTTTTCTTAAATCTTCCAACTTTTAATATTATGGTGATGAATTGCTTTTCTTATTAAATTTCCATCGATCATTTAATTGTATTAAATAAATGAAGTATTACACCCTTATAATATTTATTTATCTTTATTGATTTCTTGTTAACCTATACCTAAATAAAAATTTATTTTTATTTAAAAAATTAAAAAAAAGCTTATACTCATTCGTCTCATCATTTATTATGTTTTATTTTCTATTCATTAAGTCTATGACTTATTTTATTATTTATTTTTGTAAATATTAAAATTATGTCTAAAGACTTCTTTGTTATTGTAAGACACTCTTGTAGACAAGGTCTATGTGGCACAAATTAGTAGAAAAACAATACAAATCTCAAATCACTGAATTGTAGTTCTCTGTTGTGTTATGTGCAATAGACCAGATATATAACATGTTAAATAAAATTAATTTATTAACATTTTACAGTTAAGGACAACCTTTTTACTTGGGGTTGACCAAGTTCTTGTTGAATCTTTGATGTTGTAATTTAAACAGAGAGTATCTGCTAAACAAGTAGCTCAAAGATTATGTAGGATTTATAAAGTATACACCATGCTGCATGCGTCAAGTTTTAGCATACACAATCAAATCTTCGGGATTATTTGGAGCCCCTGACGGGAAGAAAGGAATCTCTGTAGGGAACAAGCATCAAAATCATAATTTGAAAGCTCCACCAAAGTTTTATGCCCTTACAAGCTCACATAGGGTCACCGAATGTGTGGATTCAAAGAGTTTTAAATCTTGTATCTAACCGATAAAAGTGGACATGCATGAGAAAATTTTTTCCTTCTGTACATTGGAAGCATACCTGGTGGTTGTGCCTCTAGGGTTGCCAAGCTTCCAAAGGACCAAAGTATTCTGCACTATTCTCATATCAGTAATGTATACTCGATAAAAGTATATTGGTATATGCTGTGGATCATTCCTCAGGATTTCAAGGAAGTGTTATCAGTTCTTATTTTCCTTCTAATTAAGTTATATTTTCTGAAATATATACTTAACCAATTTTCAAATTAAACAAGTTGCAAATTCCACCATTTTGCTATAATATGTGCATATGCAATTCTGATATGCAAACATTGTAGGAAGAAATCTCTCTCTATCTCTCCCGATCTTGTATCTTTCCCACGCAATTACCACACAAAGAAAAGAAAGAGAGAAAAAAAAAAACTTGCCTTCTTTATCTGTTGTATAATTTTTCATTATCTTCGTGAAACTGTCCTTAGGATAATCTTCAGGTATTGTCCTCTTCAGAAGACAAAGGCTGCTCATGTCACCTGCTTTTGTTTCTGGATCGGCAGTTGCCTTACTACTGAAGGACTACAATGCGGACTAAATCATAATATCTGATTTCGAAGGTAATTGGAATCTGACCCCACGATAGGAATTGACAATGTTATGCAAATAACAGCGGAATTCTACTTTGGTCAACAACTTAAAGATTGTGCATCATAATCCTTTCATCCTCAATATATATATATATATATATATATCTTGCCTCCTTAAAATTTCATATTCTACTAATAATTTCTGACATTAAAGAAGAAAGCAGAAAGGACTAATTACATATCTGCATTGTTGATTATGATTAGACGAGCTCTTGCTAAGAAAATAAATAAATAAAAGAACAACGAAAAGTATTTTGGATATGCTGAAGAAGGCATAGCATATGCCATGTTAAATCTTGTGGGGTGGTGGTTCCAGTTTTTCAACTAATGATTGTGGATATATGCTTTAACACAGATTAAAAATCTTTTGACTATTTTATGTAGATTCAATATATTTATATTTTAACCTCAGTAAAAAAAGAATTATTAATAAGCGAAAAGCAAGATTTATCTCTTCTCTCACCAAAACTAACAGTAGGAGACAGGTAACTTCCGCTTACTAATATAATTGTAATTTTTAACAAGTCAATAATAATAGGAGTAAAACTATCCCCATAAAACCCTAATCTTGACCAAGTCGTAGTTTAAAAAAATAGAAGTTTCAGCATAGGTTCTTATAGGTGAATTAGATATTGATTTACATGAATGAAATATGCAAGTGCACATAACCACATATAAAGCAGAAAATGTTCAGAACATAATCGAGAGAGCGAGATAGAGAGAGAGGGGCCACATGCCTATGGATCTTCCTTCTCGACAAGCTTATTCTTGTCTTTAAGATCAGAATCCTAAAATAGTCACCAAAAAGAGCAACACGTATGCATAATACCCCCTTTCTGATCTTCCAAAAGTTACTAAATAAAAAGTTTAATTCTGCTACTTCTTGTGACCCTTCGGAAAAGTGAGGGGCTTTAGCATAATGGAAGGACAAAATAGTAATTTGAAGGATATCTATGAGTTTCAGAAAAAAGCAAAAAAGTTGTTCCTCTATATTATATGGATGACATATGGTGACGCAATGACGGGTCAAAGAGTGAAAATTAGTGATCCATACGATCACAAGTGCCTTACAAAGAAGTATATAGGAAAACTTTCACGCAAGATATTTTTCTGACGTGACGCATTGAATCTGCTATTAAAATTGTTGTTCTAGTTAGAGTTGTTGCCAATTAAAAAAAAAGGCTATGCATTGCCTAATTATCTTACTTTGCTTATTGGAGATTTGAGTTGAGAATCAAAATCTGCCATCTATATGTCATAGTATGCTGCATTAATGTAACCCATTTGTCTCTCAAAGAACATATTATACTTATCAGTAGCAATGGATGGCTTGGAAAGAAACAAAGTCATTCATTTCATGATGGCCATTACACTGCTCATTTATGCACTGTACACTAGCATAGTAAATAAACAATGTCACTAAGAAACTTCAATGTTGATTTAGTTCGTCACAATTGTGAATAATAGCCTTCTTCTTGCTGCTGCTTTTTGTAGATCTTTTTATCGGAAAGACAGTTAGATGTTCTTGGACGATAGCTGATATCCTCCATTCTGCTCTTTGTATCTCGTAACCAAAACTGCATCTTTTCAGTACCTCCTGCCACACGCAATGAAAGAAGTGTTTAGTTTAAGAAAAATTATCTTCAACAGTTCCAAAAACAAAAAAGAATTATCTTCATGGAGAACTAGTATGGAAATTATATGCATTTATATCATACTGCCACAAGAATCTGAAGCATGTCTGTGGCAGTAAATGGAAAACAGACATGCATAGCAAATATGATAGATCAATCGTAAACTGTAAGAAATGGCAGGGCAATTCTCCTTTGGCAAACCAGAAGAGTTAATGTGCATGTTCTCTCTGCCAAAGGAGAATTGCACTGTCATTCCTCAACAGCAAATCTCGGTCTTGAAACGTTATGATAAATTGGAAGCCCTATATATAGGAAGCGATGCGCACCTTCTATTGGATATGCCGTTGAAAAAGAGGAGGAGGAGCATATGCTAGTAGAGTTCCTTTGGCAAGTTACTTGCTTGTTCATATGGTTTTATGGTCCCAGTTCTCTCACTATCACTTCTCTATGAAAATCCAAGGATTTGTCTGTGTCACTATTTCCTCTTTGCATATGGTTCAGATGCTCCTAATTTATTTGCCGACATGAGTCATAAAGGTGTGCAACATAAAACCAGCATTTATGGATCTGTAGTTTTTGTATGGAAGGGTCAACCAGACACCAACCTTGAATTACAAACTTTCGGTTGCGATTCAGCTCAAGAAAATGAATTGTTGTGACAAAGAGACATGTCACATTTTGTTCACTGTTTCTGAAAAGTCAACTCAAGGCCAAAGCTCACTGTTGATAATAAGTACTATTCACAAATGAGTATGTGATTCTCATCATTTCTAAAACCATGATTCAGCTTGGTTATGTGATTATGATAATTTTGTTGGAAACAAGCCTTTGGAAGATATTAAATTGTTGAGTAAACTGAATTAATCAAATGATTAAGCATAAAAAGTGTCGGCTACTATGAAGAGTTCATTGCTGAATTGCTTTAACCTGTTCTACAGCATCAATCCAATCTGAAAATAAATTTATTTCACATTATTGTAGTTAAAAATCAAAGTGAAGAAATTCTGATCTAATTGTTTCTAATTACTTTCAATGGTGCTCAGTCATTATCATGGTTTTTGCTCTTTCTTTTTCTATGAAGCTTTGTCGGTACCAGAACGAGAGAAAAAAAAAAAGTTACCAGATCTTCCCAAATCGTTTTTTTTTCCCGATACGATTTCAATTGAAAAGTTTGATTCTTTCATTTCTATTACATATATATACCTCCCCACTTAATCTTCTTACAAAGAACAGACTGATATAAAAATCATGTACTGTTACAGCTTGGCCTTTCAAAGCAAAAAGTATTTCCTTGGGCCACTTTTGACTTTTACTTGGCTACCTGACTAGGTTTAGTGCAGTAGATAATTATATCTCTTAACTAAGACCACGAGATGATCACTTAAACATCATGTGATTTTCTTAGACTGCCTGATATATACTAAGAAATTCCAGAAAATCTGGCCATGCGCCAACACATTGAGAGAAGGAAAGCAGATCTAGAATATTGTTCAAGTACCAGCATATTCTTCCACAATTAAACAGATGACAGCAAGAACGGAATGATGCCTTTCATATGGAATCAGCCATTTAAACCCTATGTAGTGTAGCAAACGAAAGTCCCCAAGACGTGTGACATAAATAACACAGAAAATTCTAGCAACAGTGACTTTTTCAGAACAGTTAAGTTCGCTACATGTTCTTTTTTATATAGAAATATATTAATAAAAAAATATAAAATAGTATAAACTCTCAGAAGAAATATGCTTAGTCAAAGTGGAAGGGCAGTGACATTGAAGGCACAGGAAGGACCACTTTCATTCTAGTAACTTGGCCAACAGTGGATGTGCTGAGAATATCCATTGGCTAGTGTACATGCATATGTGTGAGTTTTATAAGTAACCTCTATATAGACGTGGTGACCCTTACATTGTCCATCAAGGAAGCTCGAGAGTCATTCATGTGTGGGTGCATTACAGGGCAATCACTTCTTTGGTAGATGGGCACTTCAGCTCATGACTCATGAGCCACACAACTAACCTCACTGCCAAGGAAGATTTGCCCGGCAGTACACTCTTTCCACACACTTAAACGCCTCCATATCAACAAGGTATATTTCTATATGCCAAGATAATAGGCCATGTTTACAAGGCAAAATGTGGTTTATGTTTGCACACACACTCTCTCCATTTGAGTTCATAATCCTATTTAAATTTGCACGTTTGAGTCACGGTGTGGTTGCACTAATATTGTGTATCTAATATAATCAATTTTCTTTTCCTGTTGGATTTAATTTTAAAATTTCTAATAACTAGTTGTTTTATTTGACAAGGAAAGTAGAGTGAGATGAACGAAAACTTTATAGCTTTGTAAACTGGTTTATACTCATAGAAATAGGGACAAACCCAAATTATAAGATTCAGGGGCAGATGCCCCCTCTTTTCCAAAGAAAAAAAAATTTATAAGTATTATATATATAATATATAATATTATTTTCCTTCTAAAATTTTTAATTTGTTCCTTTTGTTAGTATTTATATTAAGTATATATTTATGCCTGTTATACTATTTTTCTGGTTTCATTCGTCCATAGAAACTCATAAGCTTTACTTTCTCTCTTTCTTTTTCTTTGTTTTTTGGTGTAAGTTTGATTAGTGTTTATTTGATCTTTATAGTCTTTACAAGTTAGGATTGAATCATTGCAATTTCAACCTTGACCAAACACATTAACAAATTATTTAAATCCTTTCATACTTAAATTGAGGATGCCATGTGCAAATTGTGAAAAGACAATGGATAGATAAGTAAATTGAATTATGAAATGAAAGAGACATTGGTATTTTTTTTTTAATTGATGTGAAAAAGCTGAGAAAGGACACCGCGTGACATTGGGAATTGGACGGGGGGAATTCTTCGTATTATATGTCAATTATGTACAAACTTCTTTGCTTCTAATCTTTTATATATATATATATAATGTATTATTTCACACTCTTATTACACACACAACCTTATTTTTTTTAAAGTATCTATCTCATCGTTATTAACTTATTATAAACAAGAAGTAATAGGCTTAATTATCATTTTGACCCCGTAATTAATTTATTTATTTCAGTTTGATTCCTTAATTTAAAAAATAAATATTGTATGCCAAAGAATATATGAAAGTGTGAATTTGAATGTATAAGAATATCATGACCAAAAGAGTGTATAAGACTAACATTAGTTGATATATATTTATTAAATGTGTACACAGCCCTCCTTAATTCCACTTTTGACTTCCATTGAGTATGTACACAAGAGAAAAAATACAACCGACAAAGAAGGGGAAATTTTAAAAGAGAGAGACGGCGATTGTGGGAAATAGTATCTTACTATTTGGTTCACACAAGATAACCATAAAAGCGACTAAATTATTAGAAGGCTGTGCTTTCGTTAATCACGTTTACCATAATTTAATATCAAATCATAACCAAACTGAAGTGTATCCAATTGGATTCTTCTCAGTTCTCAACCTAACAATTAAACAATAGTTCAGTTCCCCAAACAGTAAGAGATTAAGAAATATCTACCGAAAAATCATATATTCACGTATTTTCTAATATTTTGTACCTCTGAAACATGACATTCAAGGTATTTATGCAAATGCAGCAAACAAAATGTTAAAAACTACAATCATTTTTAGGTGGAGAATGGAATTTTAAACGCAATGATTTTGTGTAGTTTGGAAGCAACTAACAATAATTGCAATTGCTAGAGCCATTAATTTAGGCATGAAACAAGAAAAGAGATGTGGCCAAGAAATGTCACTATCAAAGTTAATAGAAAAAGAGAGGCATTAGTGGTCGATATTAACTAGTCTCCAACCATGTTTTTGTGTTTATTTGTTAGCATCCGTGCTCCTCTATTCTGAAGTCTCACTACAAACAACCTTGCTTTGCCTCTTCTTAAAGCTACCTCATTCCAGACACTTTCCTTTTCCAACAAAAGCAACATTACTACTCAGGAAATATAAGAGTACTACAAATATATTATTAATAAAAAGTTCTCAATGTAAAACGTGTAAAGAGTTGGTTGAATTCTTGGTGTAATTTCAGAGTAACATGAAGGGTAATTTAGTAATGAAGTGAACTATGTGTATACATAGAGATAATTAACTGCTGTTAACTCGCAATTAAGAAAGCCTCAATTGATGGAAGCAGAGGAAGTCTTGAAGCTATACGATTCTTGCTGGTTTGAGCTTGCAATATTGAAGGAAAACTCTAGTTCATGTGAGATATCAAGTTCATTATCAAGCCCAGATCACAAAATGGAAGAAGAATCATCAGAACCAAAGCTTTCGCGTATAAAAAACTTGCATACAAGGTCCATGAGCGACCAACTGAGCTCCAGCACAAGCTTCAAGCATGAATCTCTTTCCCCGGACTCTGTCCTTCAATCAAATCTTATTCAAACCTTCCTCTCAGGAAAAGAAGTCACAGACCCACAAGTTGAAGAGCCAGCACAAGAACATCTTGAAGTGTTGCCCACTACTAAGAACATTGCAAGCAGAAGGAAGAAACGGACAAACAAGAGCTTGTCGGACCTCGAGTTTGAAGAGCTAAAAGGGTTCATGGATTTGGGTTTTGTTTTCTCAGAAGAAGATAAGGAATCGCGCTTGGTTTCCATCATTCCTGGGCTGCAAAGGCTAGGGAAGAAAGATGAGGAAAAAGGGAATTCTGATCGGTACTCTGCAATCCCAAGACCTTACCTCTCTGAAGCGTGGGAGGTTCTGGACAAGCAAAAGAAGCAAAACTCACTGATGAATTGGAGAGTTCCTCCTCTGAATAATGAAATTGACATGAAAGATAGCCTCAGATGGTGGGCTCACACTGTTGCTTCCACCGTCAGATAACGAAGTCCCATGATGTTTTTTGCAGTTTTGCAGAACATTTTAGGCTAACGTAGCCCCTCCCCCCTCTTTTTTTCTCTTTTTTTATTTGGCTTCTCCAATCCATTTCCTTCTACATTTTTGTTGGAATTCCACATATTCCAGAAACTTGTACTTCGTAATTATAACAGAAGAAGGAATATATATATATATATATATATATATTATATTCGCTTTTCATATCTTTTCGCTCATTTTGTAGGTCTTAGACAATGTGTTACACAAAACTTGATGAGAACTGACACACGCTCGATTTCATCAAAGGGTGGATATAATTATGGAGAATCACTAGTCCACCTCTTCTACATGAATGTGAAATTAATGAGAAAATTTTTCTAGATTGTTGAAATTTAACTTTACTTGTCTTATAAATAATTATCTACATGCATTTCACTCTTCTACAAAATGGATATGTATCTTCGATTATTTCAATTCAAGAAACAGAAAGCCATTGAATGCATTATATTTACGAAGATCTTGATGAAAGTAGATACGTTGCTTTACTTTCAAGCTGGTTGACAGAAGCCTAGTTGGGAAAAAGAGGAAAGAGGGGGTATATTATCTATCAGAAACAGAACGTAATGAGCAGCAAGAGATAAAGAACCAAGTTTTATGCCGATGCACAATGAGAAAAAGACATGCTAACAGGTGGAGATAGGGGAGAATCTTAGTTAGTAAACTAAATTTGAAGGATAAAATTGTCCATCAATACTAAAAATTACTATTCCTACCCCTGAAGGTTACTCCTGTTAGCTTCTTCTGCGCTTATTTGTTCATAGGTATCGATTTTGTCATCAACTGCATTGTAAAATAACAACAAAGATACAGAAAAACTAGAACTATCAGCAATGCTCTTATTCAAACTCACACTGTTATCATACAACACTAGTTAGTCAGTTTTACAAAATAGCATTATACAAAATATGAACAAGACAAATGTTGTCGCATCCAAAGAATGAAACTTGGCTTTCAGCATTGATTATACTGGAGACCAAACAAAATAACTCGCCGGCTTTTCACAAATCAAGTTTAAGTACATCACTAGCAATCCTTCAAGAGAACAGAGTGCCCAAGCGAAGAAAGATTCCCAAACTGACAACTTTATCATCCAAAATCACCACTGAACATCTATGATAGGAAGAAAGGAAACCCAGCATATTAAATACACAACATGTTGCAGGTAAATAGCTGAGAGACCATTTTGGACTTAATTAGTGTAACATTAGACCAAAGAGGTCCTGGCCACCAGCAAGGCACTCGGGTATTCATGAAAACTGCCTCCTAGATTTTGTAGGCTCTCTTCTCTTGACCCTTCTCTTCATCATATCAGCCCACCTGGCAAAGACATTGGACACTTCAAATTTACCAGCAAATTTCATCTTTTGAGCTAACTCCTCAAGTATGTCAGGCTTCCCTGCTCTAGAAAAATCAGCGGCAAACTTGTTATAATCAAGCTGAGGTGCTTTCATTCCCTTCTCTATCATTTCCTCTAAGAATTTGCATGCCTCTTCCGACCTTCCCTGTCTTATAAGCCCTCCAATGAATACAGTGTAGGAATTGTCATCAGGACAGCACCCATTCTGACACATCTCATCCCAAACTGCATAACCCATTTCATAATTTTTTGTCACAAAAAAGGACTTCATTATCATGTTGTAAGTGTGAATTGTTGGTTCAATACCAATTTGAATCATCTTCTTGTATATTCTCACCGCATCATTGGGCATATGTTGACTTGTCATCAATTTTATTAATGCATTGTAGGTCCTGCCATCGGGTGGACAACCCTTCTCCCTCATTTCCTTCAGTAGATCATATACCATATTCATTTTCTTCTGGTTTCCAAACCCAGTGATCAAACATGTGTAGACTGCAACATCTGGTTGACACCCAGAATTGATCATGTGGTGAAAATATTCAACTGCTTCTCTCATCATTTTTTGCTTGCAGAAATCCCGTATTACAATTGTATAACTCCGAACATTGGGCAATGGGCCTTTGGCTTTCATGACTTCAAACAATTTGATTGCATCAGACTTCTTCTTACAACTTAACAACCCCTCAAGCATAATATTATGTGCAACAATATCTGGCTTAAATCCCTTATCAATCATCTCATTCCACACCCTCCCTCCCTCCATCAAGTTTTTTATCCTGCACCAACCATTAAGAAGTACTGTGTAAGTTTGTAAATTGTGCGTAAATCTATCTTTCAGTTTTTCAAATATGGCCTGTGCTTCTTTACCAAGTTTTGCCCTACCAAGAGTATCAAGCAAGAAATTAATAGTATCAACACCCACTTTAAATCTGTACTTCTTCATCAGATCAAAGATCCCAACAGCTTTTTTTCTCTCCTTCGCAGCAGCAAAGGCTTTGATAGCAATGGAGAAAGTTTCCATTGTCAAAAGGCCTTTCTCACCCATTTCCTCAAGCATTGCCATCATGGTTTCAAACTGTCTAGTCTTCCCAAGAATACTCATCATTGAGTTATAAGTCCTGGAATTATGGGCAAAACCTGGACTCCGACCTGCCCAACAAAAGAACCGAAATGCTGGCTTCCTGGCATGTTTGAACCGCTCTAGAACATCCACAACCAAATCATGTGACAATTGTATCCCACATCCATCAAGAACTGCCTCCATATTCCGATCCAACGCAAACAATTCATCAATCACCTTGCATACCCTATCAACTTCACCCGGGTCAGCACCAGATTTAGCTTTAAGATCTCCACCCACATCACAATCCCGATCACTATCATCATCCTCACTTCCAGATTCACCCTCAGATTCTTCATCACCCCCAGTAACACTTGCAAATGTCCTAGAACTATCAATATACGATAACTTCCTTTGCAAATTAATAATGGATTGCCCAGAAACTTTTCCCATAAGTGGAATCAGCAGTTTTTTTTGTAGAGTAAGTAATGCAGGGGAGTGTGGCAAAAGAAATGGAATTTGACGATAAGAATGATAGACAGTGCAATTAGAAGTAGAATGAAACATACGAGACAAGGGCAAAGAGCTACCACAAGGAAAGCACACTTGCCCTCCTCCACGCGATCTTTGCCATCCATTTGGTCGTCCCTGATGGAAAGCGCATAGCTCGGGGGTGGAGAAGGCATTGAGGGGGCCATGTGGTATGGATGGATGGGGTCGCAGATTTGGGTAGTGACAGATCGATGTTAAAAATCCAATTTTGGACGGTGTTCTCTGGGTCATTGAACTGCCATTTACAATGAAGAAAGCAGAGAGCAGAGAAATTTGTTGAGACGGTTTGGTGAAGATGAAGGCGCAGCCTCCCAGCGGTTAGGAAAGTAAGAGGGTGGAACTGGGGAAGGTAGTGAGGCGATAGCTACTTTCTGGCGACTGGTCACCTTGGGTGCCGTTTAACACAAACAAGTATGGTACAAAATGGGCCAAAAAAATGTCTTTGAGACAAAACTGACCTCAATAATTTAGTAAAATGACATGTCTTGCCCCTGACTGACATCTCCTCTTCGTTCATGGTGGTGCCGTTTTGAGAAAGAAGACGCCGTTTATGTTTACCTGGCAAATTCCATCAGTGTTTTAATGCTGTTTCCTGACCTCGCAGTGCGCAAAAAATCCATGAAGGAGCTTCGGAGGGGCTAAACCCGCTCTATTCCTTTTTTTTTTTTACGGACTAATTTAATTTTATTCTGATTTTAATGTTTTAAAAATAAATTTAAAAAATAAAAAAAATCTATTTTAATCATTATTCTAAAAAATAATTATTTTTTATTTTTTTAATTTTATAAAATAAAAATTAATTAAACATCTAAAAAAATATTTTAATTTTTTTATTTTCAAAAATACAATTTTATTTTTATGTTTTACAAAATATTTTATTAAAAACATATTATCAAATAAAATTTTTTATTTTTTATTCTTAAAAATAAAAAACTGTTGTAAAAAGAGAAAATGAGACGGGCATGTGCCATTCTTATTCTTGTTTTGTAATGCCGCAACTGAAGTCACAACTCACAGTTCACGTATTTTAGTTCACTTGATCATTAATCAATTGAGTGATGAGTAATTCTTCTTTGTTTTCAGAAATAGAAACTCATTATTCATTCTAAAATTAAGTCTGTCCTTGTGCCTATTATAGAAAGGCCAAGTTAAATTTCTTATTGTACCGCACAACAATGTTTGGTATATAAAATATTAAGTATAAAAATAAATAAATAAATAAAATAAATAAATAATATGATATTTTTACTTAAAAAATTAAAAAAGATACTATTAAAATAATTAATAATAATACAATAAATATTATAAAAAATTCTCCATCTATCTTTCTTTTTTTATCATGATACTAAATATAGCTTTAAGAAGTTATTATTATCTAAGACGATATACAAAATGTTAGATAAAAATAAATTTAAAAAATAGAAAAAAATAATTTTATATTCTTATTTTAAAAAAATAATAATAGATAAATATTATTAAATAATTATAATAAAAATAAAGTAGGCATCTCATCAAATTTTTCTTTTTTCTTTCTCTTTCCGTTTAAATAGTAATCGGGCCGCCGCGGTCTAGTTTCTTGCCATTTAGCTAGACCTGTGATATACATTTTTGGTAGATTAGACTCGCCTTAGCAGCTGTTCAATCAATTTTAGAAAGACACTGAAGACAGTCCCTCTCTCTCTTTTTCTTTCTTTCGGCTAACCTCACTCATTTTAGACTTTATAGAAACTCCATCAATGCAGCCTTCAGATAAAATGCTACAGTAACGCCCGGCGCCCACTGTCTTCCGCCACTGGTTTCCAGATGAGACCAAACTGTCCCCATCAATTCTTCACAAAAAATACAACAGATAGGGCTAGTTGGGGTAGTTTGGTCCAGCTGAAAAACACAACGAGAACGGAGCCCTTCTCATTCTCTTGGCACTATCAAACGGGTCCGTCCAAATTGGAACTCTGCGCAAAAGAATGAAAAAGTTTCTGCCTTTATCATAGGACGCCTCGTTCCTTTCTTTATTAATATAAACCAAGTCACATGTTGCAGTTTTTGCAAACCCCCCCCCCCCCTCTCTTCTTGAGGAGCTTCTTCTTCAACTCATGGATGCCTCACGGGTTATGCAGAGCTTAGACTCCCTCTGGTTCTACAACAACATCTTGACTTGCAGTGATGACCCTGTAGCTTCTTTGACTCATCAATCTAACCCTTCCATCCATGCCAAGGAGCCTCCCAAAAGTGATTTACAAACACCCAGTTCCCCATTCCTTCTGAATCTCCAAGACGAGTCTGAGACTCTTGAGACTTTGATCCCATTTCGTCCCAAATCTCGTGAATCAGAAACAGAGATGAAAGACAGAGGAAGAAGAAGAAAGATAAGGAACAGGTCAGAGGTGAATGGAATGAGAAAGATTCATGGAGGAGTTGAGTTGGGGTTTGATATGAAGGTTCTCACTGGGTCTTTCAAGTTTGACCTACAAAGTAGGATGATTCCATATCATGATGTCATAGCCATGAAGGAGCATCTCAGGTCATGGGCCTATGCAGTTGCATGCATTGTAAAATGAAGCAATTTGGATATGGTGGGGAGCAACTAGCTCTTTTTACTTCAGCATTTACATTGTCCATATGTCACTAGCTCTCTTTAGTCTTTAGGATCATTTTCTGGGTCACTAATTGAAGGGACTCGACGTGGGTTAACTGACTAAAGCAGGGTTCAGTTATGTTCTGTTTCTTCCCCCCATCTGTAATCTTTTCTGCTTCTTCTAGTAATATGTAACCCTGCAGTGTCTAATTATGATGGTTCTTGTTCAACTCTAATGAGTAGTAGTAGCATTATGCTTTGTATTGAGGACTTCTTATCAATTGCACCATAACTTGGCTTGGCAGCTTATGAATGGCAAATTATGTAAATATTTGTTCTGAGATGCAGGTTCTGAGAAAATCTTTGGCAAATGTTTACTGCTATATATATGTGGGAAACTGAAGCTGCAAGCACCCAGCACTAACCGAGGCTTCTTGTGCTAAAGAGAATAGCTGGAACACTTGAGGATAGTACCGTTGTCGGCTTTTCACAGAAAGGGTACCTGATGCATGATTCATCAGTCCGTGCCAGTTTGCCTATTGGTTCACATGGAAACTGTTTTTATTTGTTTAAGGATTAAATATAATATTTTCCTTTTCTTATAGTTTCTTGGGTATGCATTACCCTTTTTAAAAAATATATATATATATATATAAATCATCTTGCTGTGAATGTGATGTTTGCTTGCTCCCATGAGGAGTTGGGGAAAAAAGCTGAGAACTGACAAGAATAGATTTTTCAGAATAAATTCACCTGTTTGCTTCGCGTATTAGAAGCAAGATGTATTATGCATGCTTTTTTCTTTTATCTCTTTTCTCAAAAATTTTATCCTTTTGGACGTGCGCACACAATTTTTTTTGGCCATGAATGTATTCACACATGGAAAGACTCCTATACAGAAAAAGAAAAGGTGATTGGCCACAATCAGAATAGTACAAATCTAATGCCTCTTATGTGTGATACGAAGCCCCATGTTACTAGATGAAACAATTGTTGAGTTTACGTGGTGCCTTAAACACTCATCTCATGTATCTAGCAACACTTCAAATAATACTGTGATATTTTCAATTTTATTTTGTTATGTGCGATAAAACTCCAAAGTAGATAATTTTTTGGAGTAGAGCTGAGAAGTCAAAATGAAAAGTTTGTCCGTCATAAACAAATATGTTAATCTTGAATAGTCATAAATTTTTTAGTCAGGTAAAATTACAGGGCCTATTACATGTTGACCCAAAAAAAAAAAAACTTTCTTCAAATTTGTCGCCATCACAATTCAAGTTTACTCAGCTAAGGCTGATTTTGAGTCTAAAGACTATTGTTTAAATGTGTTTTAGAGAAGTTTTAATAAATTTTCTAATTTATCAGTATTTTTTTCACAAATTTATTTTGTCAGCATTTTTTAAGAATATCACAGACTTACCTTTTACTTTGAGTTTATATATTTGTATTTAAAATTTATTTTGTTCCACGCTACTTCGCTGCGTAATTATACCTGTCTTCCTATTGGGTCTTGTATTTCTCTGTGTTGTATCCAACATGTGCTGTCGCTGTGAATGCTTCTTAGGTGAATCATATTCAAATCTGCATTCTCGCTTGTAAAGAAGTGGCATTAGAGGCGAGATCTATTCAAGTTTCATCATTTTATTCTTTTCATTTATCAATTGCCTTGTTCATACATAACATCTATTTCCAATTAGAGTTTCCAACATAACTAATTAATATTTCAATAACTTAATTGATGTTATGACACAGTCAATAAGCAGTGTCCTATATGAAATTTTAAGTTAGTGTCGATATCAACAAGACGGCCTGCAATGGCGACATTCCCATACACAGCACTTATACCAGTCCATTTTACCTTTGGCATCTTCTCCTTTGCATGTCCACTTGACAGTTTAAAAATACCTGCCGTTCATCTGAACCCTATAAATCAACCAGTCATCAGCTCAAAAGGTTCGAGATTGTGAGTTGAAGAAGCAAAAATGAAAACACCAAGCGAGGCAATGAAGGGGAGATCCAAGAAGTCATCGTCCAGAGGCCACCGCAGGTTCGTGGGTGTTCGTCAGAGGCCATCGGGCAGATGGGTGGCCGAGATCAAGGACTCCCTTCAGAAGGTCAGGCTGTGGCTCGGAACATTTGACACTGCAGAAGAAGCAGCCCGCGCCTATGACGCCGCAGCTCGCGCATTGCGCGGTGCCAATGCTCGCACCAACTTTGAACTGCCAGAACCTGCAGCCTCCGTTGGTGGTTATAAGTACACGCCGGATAACATCGAGCCCTTTTCGTTTGAGGATGTGCGTGACGCAGGTGCAGATGCAGATGGACTTCTTGGTGCTCTCAGGGCCAAACTGTCTGATGATAAGGGAAAGAGAATGAAGTTTCCCTGTAATGTTGGGTCTATGGTGGTTTCGAGTTCGGCTCCTCACTACCATTCTGGCAACACAGAGCTATCAGTATCATTAAATTACACCAAAGCTAGGAGTGTGTTTGTTTCAGCACCTGATCGTGGAACCACAACCATGAGGAGCATGAACATGGGTTGGTCCAACGATACAGCATATAGACTGCCTTGGCATTCACACGCGAATCTGGCTTCTGAAAATGGCTTGCTTGTTGATGCTGTTAGCGGAGCCGAGGCTGCGTGGCCACTTTCTGGGGTGGCTGAGCCTGAGTCCACCTTTGACCTGACATGTTCAGATCATGGGCTATCCAATAGCGATAGGAGTGGTAAAACGAATGTTGTGAGCTTACAATTGCCTCAAATTGGTGGAACAACTGAGGGCTTCTGGACACCTGAGCAACAACAGTTCGAGCACTGTGACAACAACAGTTGGTTTAGTTCCGGTGGCTCTTGGGATCCTCTGCTCTATGCTTCTTCTGAGCTAGGTTGATTAATGTTTAAAAAGTCAGCGGAAGGAGTTTCGATCCACTAATCATTCTTTTAACTTCACCGTCTTGATTGTTTGCTAAACATACATAAATTTTCTCCTGCAAGGGAATAAAGATCGATGTCGGGTTTGTTCTGAAATATATGTAACCCTTAGTTTCATCGTTTTAATCTGTATTTCATTAATTAATTTATTTATAATGACACGAATGAAGTTTTCTTTTTTAAACCCTTTTGGCAAATAAGTTTTTAATTGTTTGGTGATCATTATAATACTTTGTTTAAGGGGGGATGTGATGGTTCTCTACCTGACATTCTCTTCCCCAAAAATGTGTCTAGGACAAGAAACTTACACGAGCCTATAAATTCTACTATTTAGTTCCTAGATGGGAAAGCCTATGATGCTGTGGAAAGTAAGGTTATGGTAGAGTTCGCCAGATTTTAGTGTTTTAGAGGTCTTTTTGTAATGATAGGTCCCACATTTGATATAATCTAAAATGAAGGAAGATAAGTTCTGTTACATAGTAACATAAATTCTCTTCCAGATGCCCTGCTTTGCTGTCTATTCCAATGCAGAACATCCTAGTTTTAAACAAATTTCTTGTCCAACAATTCATGTAATCCACCAAAACTCTCTTTTCTTTTAACCTTATTCTCTTAAAATACAATTTAAGAGTTCAAGCTTCATTGTTTTCATTCCCCAACAGATCATGTTTTGGCTCTTTGGCTTTGTTGAGATATGACAAGATCTGAAAGGAAACAGAATGGAGTTAATGGCTACAGTGATGGACTGGAACCCTTTTTTAGGGCTAAAATAATAATAATAACAATAGAGGTACGTTACTTTAACATTACTGGTCAAAACACCTGTAATATGCACGGAATTTTCTTAGTCCCACACTTATATTGCCAAACCCACCACGACACTATGTTTGGTACTATGAAATAGGGGTGATTATAAGTAGTATAGGGCCATGAAAAAATTCTGGGAGGCACAATCTATGGCTGGTGGACAAGGGTTTTTGCATGCGGCATTCCTTTTTTATCAATATGCATGTGATGAGAATCCAATTTACATCCTGTCAGTTGCCATAGAAGGAAAGCGAGTATGCTTAATGGTCTTCGAAAAAAATGAACGGCCCTTGTTATCCCACAGACATCTTAATAAAGAATCATGAGAAACAGATCAAATGAACAATACTGCATAATGTTGCAGAAAAGCTGAAACCCAAAGACCTGGATGGTTAATATCATAATCTTCTTGTCTTCTCCTTGCGATCTAAACTACGAAAAGAAAAAATTAGAATTTGTTCTGTTTGTAGTCAATTCATGATCTGCAGCATACTATCCACGAATGCCTGTACATAGTAACAGCTACTTTAGGCATCAGGATGATTTTTAACACATGCAAAAACTGCAGTGAGTCAGAGAATAATTTATCATGTTTCATATCGGAAAAATCCTTTTAACACTATCTTATGCTATCTGTAAGTGTATGAAAATGGGAATATAAGATCTGGACAATTGACATGCCCAATCGGTGAATCAACTTAGCTGTTAAAAGGTTGTCAATTAACTAATCATTTCAAAAACTTAATTTATTTGAGTAAATTAGCTTTTCCTTTTATGAAATATATTTAAATCACACAACTTTCTTATTAATTTTGAACTTCAAAGTAAAGAGATGACCAAAATATCCTTAAAATAATACTGATTTCTTTTATTAAACATATAACTTATCAGAAAATGTACCTATTTCTTAAAATTTTATTTCAATGTTATTTATTTTATATTAAAAATTGATATTAATTTATTCTAAAATTTTATTAAACTGTAACAATGCTAATGCTCATTAATATATATTTAATAACAAGTTATTGATGAAATAAAATATTATTAATTTTTAATTGGTTATTTTTTAAAAATTATTTTGTGGATATTTTTTTTATTTTTAATTATTATTTATTTTTCAATCAAATGAATTTATTTTTCAAGTCAAATACATATTCAATATTTATTACATTATATAAATAATAGATATAAGAATATTTTGGTTAAAATAGATATAATTTTAACTTATTTTTTATTGGAGTAATAGTAAGTATAGCATATCTCTTAATTTTAGGGGAAAAAAAGGTATAATTTTTCAAAACAAAAGAAAATCATATAATTTAAGTATCTTTCAAAGGAAAAAAAAATGCAATGCACCGAATTTATTTATATCTATGCAAATACTTTTTAAATTTAAAGATTATCTTAAAAACTGGTAAATTCAAACACAATATCATAACTCTTATTTTAAATTGGTTTATTTATTTATTTTGATAATTCGATTAAAACAAAGACATTAGACATAAACTTTTTTTTTGGTGAATGAAACTTTGAACCTAAGAACTGACAAAGCTGCCAACATCCTTCACCACTAAATAACACCAGGTGGCTTAGAAAGACATTAGACACGACAAATGAATCAGAATCCCATGGCTGATAAACTCCTGAGTTATGGGGCATATTGCCTACCATGTCTTGGAAAAAGTTTCCAGTACTATGCATCAAAGCATTCTCTTGATTTTCTGCTCCTGCTTCTTCTTCTGCACCCAGATATGACATTTTGTTCTGGATTTGCATGTTACGATGTGAAAGCTGTTGCTCATGCTATTTGGAGAGATGAATGAAAGTATTAGATGCCATAGACATTAACAGGTGAGTTGCACCCTTTTCCTACGGTCCCACCTAAGAGATTCTTGCCACCAATTATCACACAAGGTTTAATTGGCATAATCCAATTCCTGCCTTGTTGAAATGCAAATGCAAAACTCGTGGCCTAAATTAAGCCAATGATATTAGGTTCAAAGAACCAACCTAAATGTATTTTCTACGATCCTGGAAAAAGATTCTCCAATAACCTGCATCTGTTGAACAGAATTATCAGTTAAAAGAAAGCAAAAAAGAAGAGCATAAATATGAAACTATCTGTCAATGTTGGTTGCTTGTTGTGTTTGACGTGATTTGCAGAGTTTAATCTTGCTTTCTTGCCACTTATTCTGGAATACTTTTTTTTTTCTTTTTGGGTCTTTTGTCTGTATAAAACCTACCCAACTTAGTTGTTAAGGCCTCACACTCTGCCCTTGAAGATGAAGAGTTTTGATGAATGCAAAGCTTTTGTAGCAATGATAGCTATTAATTTCGCTTTTGCTGTTGTGAATATTCTTCTCAAGAAAGTCCTGGAAGAGGGCATGAACCACTTGGTTTTAATTACATACCGCTTATCTATTTCTTGCGTTTTCTTAGCGCCAATTGGTTACTTTTGGGAAAGGTACGTTCTTTCAATCCCCAAACTTAGAAGCCTTCTCTGTTCTCAAACTCAATACCCAAACGAGGAGAAATCAGAAATCTCATAACCATTTTCTTTTGTTCACAGAAATGGTAGGCCAAGGCTCACGTTTCGAATTTTATGTTACCTCTTCCTCAGTGCCATAGTTGGGTTAGTCAGATACATTGTCTTACTTCAGTATTCCATTTCTCAGCAGCTATTTTTCTTCATTTTACCATCAAATGATCTATTTTCTAGTTAAGAGACTAACATTCTCGTGAAGAAACACTTAACGAGTACTTTCTTGCAGAACATCAATCCCACAGTACTTGTACCTTCTGGGAATCCAATACACCTCTGCTACCTTTGCTTCTGCCTTTGTTAACATGGTGCCCGTGGTCACATTCATAGTGTCAGTACCATTTGGGTATGAATAAAAATGCACACCCCTTTTTCCATTTATATATACTTGGCTGGCTAGTAAGCTAGGCCGGCTCATGAGCATACTTGACCCAATTTGATGGGTATAAGTCTAGGCCTAATGTCTTGGCCATCAAATTTGAGTTCAAGTATTATACGGATATAATTTTAAGACCCAGTAAATTTAAATTTGGCCCAGCCTGATCCGTATAGTCAACTAATGCGGGGTAAACTTGTTCCACTGCAGGTTAGAGACTGTGAACATAAAATGCAACAGAGGGAGAGCAAAGATACTTGGCACAGTGGTGTGCATTGGGGGAACATTGTTATTGACACTGTACAAAGGAAAGCCCTTGTTCAAGTATTCTCTCAATGAGGCTGCAACATCAAGACATATGGTTTCTGCACTGAAGCTAGCTTCCCCTCGGAGGAACACAGAGAGATGGACCGTTGGTGTGATAGCTCTGATTGGGGGTACACTATTTTGGTCATCTTGGTTTCTTTTGCAATCAAACATAGGGAAAAGGTACCCTTGCCAGTATTCTAGCACAGCAATCATGACCTTCTTTGGAGCCATTCAATCTGCTGTTCTTAGCTTGTCCACTTCCCGGAACTTGTCGTTGTGGGTTCTACAGGGAAACATGCAAATACTCAGTGTTCTGTATTCTGTAAGTGCTCCTTTTTCCATGTTAAAGACAGAACTAAAGTTGGCTTGTAGTTGAGAAATGGGGTTGGTGTTTTCTAGAGCTGCAGATGAATATTTTCTTTTCCTTTCTAAAAAAAAACAAAAGCATCTAATAATGTTCGATTCCTAGGAGATAAAGAGAAAAGATTGCATATGGTAAATTATTAATCTTACTAACATAATTGTGGTTGGTAAAAATTGAGGGTATCACCAAGTGCAGCCAGTGGAATTTCTTTATGGTGATTATAGTGACTTGGAATCAAATCTAGCTTTTATTAAGCTTTTTGTCTTTGGGTACAATAAAAATTTTAAAAATAAATAAGTTGTTCCTGTTTTAAACAAAAGCACATTGTAATTGATGGATATTCACTAACAAAAGAATGAGTGGCATGCAAGAATTGAACTTACACTTGGTATTTTACTTTTACTTACTTAATACTTGGTAAAAAGGGCAAAAATTGAAAATACAATAAGTTACTTGGGTTAGCCGAAAGAAAAAGAAGCGTCTTACCTTGCTATTCATAGTTTGATACTGTTATAAAGACAAAAGTAATGTTTGGTACAATCCATTTTATAACATAGAGCTGACGGAGTGAAACACTTTGATGTGTAGGGGATGGTAGGATCTGGGTTGTGTTTTGTGGGGCTGTCATGGTGTGTGAAGAAAAAGGGTCCTGTGTTCACTGCATCATTCAGCCCTCTTGTTCAGATAATGGCAGTCATGATTGACATCCCAACCTTGCATGAGCAACTCCATCTAGGAAGGTGAATGCTTACACCATCTACTCATATGTTCAACATTTAGCCTTTTACCATGAACAATTATGAACTCTGTGATTGTATCTGATTTTGGTGTTGTGCTCGATGTTTTAGTTTGATGGGATCCATCTTGGTGATAATGGGATTGTACATTCTGCTATGGGGTAAGAACAAGGAAATGCAGAATCGTGTGAGCGTGACCAGCCCACACCAACAAGATGAAGAAATCAAGGAACAAGAACCTCAAATACAACACATCACAGTGTCCACTGATTAACGGGGTCCTTCATAGTTTACACGAACTTGCCATGCAACAACATTGTTCTCTCAGAAAGTTGACCTTATCAATTCCTTTTATGAAAAAAAAAATTCAGCGAATCTGTTTCCTTATTTATTAAAAAAAAAAAAAAAGTGTTCTCATGGAATAACCTGATTTGTTTGGGCCAGAAAATAACTTGATTGTTTGATGAATGAATAGCCATTTTAAAATTTGGTGATTAATTATTATAATTGCAGTGCTAAGTCGCTCTAATTATTTGGGGGAAAAAAAAGGTCCCTGTGATAAGTCCCTTGGATGATCCCACACTAACCTAGTTTTAGAATTATAAGTATAGAATGCTCCTCATATAAATTAAATCCAATGTAAGGAAAAGAAATGTCATTTTTCTCCTTAAACTAAACCCATTGGATATAATAATCTTCATTCAATATAGGGAAAGTAGAAAACTACATATACAGTTAATTACAATTTAAACATACAAACTTTAAAAAGTAATATTTTATTTTTTAAATTATCATAAAAAAAAAAGATTACATATTAGTTAAAACTAACATCTAAAAATACGTGATTTGTCTTGTAATATTTCATTATCTCTCAAATTTTCCTTTAGTTCGATCTCTGTAACGTAATACCTTCCCTTAAAAGTATATAATTTTTAGACATTAATTGATATGTAATATTTAAATTTTTGAGATAATTTAAAAGAAAAAAATATAACTTCTTTAAATTATAATTTCAAAGAGTTATGCGTACAAAGGAAAAAATGAAATCACAGCGTGTATATTTATAAGAGCAATAATACTTTCTCGAGAATATTATTTTTTTAATTATGATATAATGATTATTAAATATAAAATAATATTTTATGAAAATATTAACTTATTTAATAATCAATAATTTTTAAAAATTTTAATTTAATTTTGTGTCATTAATAAATGTAATTATAATAATAACTTTATTAAAATAAGTAAAATATTTTTATATTTAATAATATTTAATCATTATTATTATGTTATAATTAAGAGCCGATCACTCTATTCTTGATTTGCACGAAAAAGATTATTACAATTATGACCCAAAAAAAAAACTCGGGGAATGAACAAACACAGACCCATAATAGGCAAATATCTGAAAGTGATGAACTCCACGAGCCTCGGCGTAGAAATTGCATTTATTAAACTGTTTTGGCACTCCACAACCCCGGCATTGATCTCAATCAGAATGCCCAGAATGGTCACTTGTGGAGGCTTCGGCTTCCTTCTCATTCTTCTTCCCCTTCTTCCCATGCTTCTCGCGGTGCCCTGATCTTGGCTCAGTGAATTCCGAGATATCCAAGTGCACCCCAGGATCATTCGCCTCGAAGTTCCCACCTAGCATCATCGAGTTGTTGATCGCCTGGAAATTGCTGTTCACGTAAGTGCTCAACGCCTCCGCCTCACCACTCTCATGAGATTTCCCTGATTTTTCGTCCAATTCGCTTCGCAGAGTGGCGCCATTGTTGGTTCCCGCGAGGGTGATGATCCTCGCGTTATCATCCTCGTCCTCCAGATTCTGGGTCGACCCTGACCCGGATGATTTGTGGAAATCCGTGACGCGGTGAGTGATGGCGGACACCATCTCCCTGATTTCTCTGTCCAGTTGCCTGTGCTTCCCTGCTTCACCAGATGCGGATTGGCTCAGTCTAACTGGTTCTGGATTCATTTTTGTAAGGTGAAGTGATGGAATTTACTCCTTACGAGAATTGTGTGCTGTGTCCTAGTGTTTGTGTGATTGTTTATATAAGAGGAATTGCGGGGGCTATAGCTTCTCGAGTTGATCTGTTGTGGGAATAAAGTGGATGGAATGACTTGAATGGCAATTAAAGAATTCTGTTTAATTCAAAATAAGAAACAAAAAAGGCTGGAGAAGTATTGCTTGACTATTAGTTAACCTAATATGCTTCTGTGACTCGTTGTGCTTCTTGTGATAATCATTTTGAAGGGAAAGTATCACCGGCTTTGGTGTATACGGTAAACTGATTTTTTTCCTTTTAGAATATTGGTAATACCATTAACAATTATAATGATCAATTATTATAGTTCAAGTGATAAATTCAAATAATTATACGAGTTATGTTTGTAATTTTACCTATATGGTAATCCTCACTAGTCATCCAAGCAAAAACTGTCCCTACTATATGTGAATCCCCTGTACACTTATTCATATTTTATCATTGGTGCACTAGATAGTTAATTAACTTGCATAAAAAAATTTCCAAGTTTATTAAAATTCGACCAAATTTACATTCGACTACCAAATTTAAAGTACTCCTAACCTCTCGCACTGGCTTTGAGGATGGTTGATGTTATGAAGTTAAGGGAGGTCTCCATTGAGTCTGATTGTGCAGAGATGGTTGATGTTATTAAAAGGGGTTGCTTAGAAATATATTGGTCGCGTGCTGTAGTTTTAGCGTGTGTTTGAAAAAGGTATTTCTCACTAACTACGTTTTCACAAAATAAAAAAATTATTATTTTTAATATATTATAGTTGGCCAAACGTGATTTTAGATTTTTTTAACGCATATCTAAACACGGTCTTAGAAAACATTAAAGCCTTGCTGAAGAAATTTTTGGTTTGTCCTGTTTTTTTGGGGTTAGCACTTAGTATGAAGGGGAAAAGGGGACAGCTGATTTGCTTGTCAAAGTTTGGGGTAAAAAGGATGTGTGTCTAGAGTGGTGGAGATATCCCTATCCTCTTTTGACGAGATTCTTGCTCACATCGGGTTTAGGAGGGAGTTCTCGGTGTTTCTCAAATCTTCTATAATATTTTGCTGGTGCTGCTTTTTTTTTTCCTCCTGGTTAAAGCAAAACACATATATATTTATAGAGAGAAATTCTTGTGTATCTTGTGGTATATGTATATGTAACAGTCTAATTTTGATTCTTACAACTGAGAATTACGTAGGAATCAAATTTGGGTTGATCAAAAAAAAAAAAAGGAATCAAATTTGGAATGTTGTATGTAATTACATGAAAAAATTATTATTATTATTATTATTATTCGTTTTTAATAAAATATTAATTATCATTTAAATTTAATTAATTATTTGTCTCAATTATACCATACTTGTTTTCAAAATTTTATTTAGTGTTTTAAAATAATTTCTCCATTTTTTAAGTATTATAATATTTTTAACTTTATTTAATGTTTTAAAATAATTTTTAATAAATACAATAAAAATAAATAAATATGACTGAAATAATAATTAAAAAATAAATTAAAGGAATAAAATACTAAACTAAAACAAAAAATTAATTATGAAAATTTTAAATTAAAAATATGTATATTAAAGAATCTAAAAATAAAACATTTAACTTAAAATTTAAACTATAATTTTTTTTACACAATTTAAATTTTAATCATATATTTTTTAGAATAATTTTAAAATTTAAAAGTTTTCAACATAAATATCTTTCATCCATTATCATCAGTAGTTTTTCCAGATTAAAACAAATCAATAAGCCATTGGTTAAGACAATTTGGCCTATATATAATTAAAAAAATAAAATACTAAAATAAATAATGGTTAAAAGTATTTCTTCATATATATATATATATAACTTTTTTTTTGTAGAGTTTCCGCTGCATTGCACAAAAATATTTTTTTACAAAAAATAATGATTTTTTAAATAAAAACACAAAATAATAATTTGGGAGGAAATTTTTTTAGGTGTGTGTATTTTATATAATAAATATTTTATATATTTTATATTATATAAAATAGATATGATATATTCTATTATTTATATATAATAAATATAATATTATTTGGTTTTTATTATAAAATATTAAAATATAATGAATAATATTAAATTAAAAATTTTGTCATTAGATACTTATTATTGATTTGTAAAAGAATTTTTACATGTTAAAAATATTCTTGAAAATAAATAACAAATTTTAGATTTTAGATTTTTAAATTTTTTTAGAAATATAATTTTATCAATAATAAGTATCTAAATACCTTACATGTTATAATAAGTATCTAACTTTTTATATAATAAATATTATGTATATTTTATATTATATAAAATAGATATGATATATTACATTTTTTATATACAATAAATATAATATCATTTACTTTTTATTAAAAAATATTAAAATATAATTTAAAATAAACTTATAAATTATGATTTTAAAGACAAAGTTATATTTTTTATTGAAATTTACTAAATGTAAAATGTTAATAACAGGCTTAATGAAAATTTAATAATTGTGAATAAATTAAAATTTTGTAACTTGATATTTATTATTAAATTGTAAAAAATAAATTATACATTAAAGAATTCATTAAAACAAATAATGAATTTTAGATTTTCCAGAAATATAACTTTATCAGTGATAAGCATCTAAAATCTAGAAATATAATTTTACTTGTTAAAAAAATTCTTTAAAACAAATAATAAGATTTTACATACCTATTATTGATAAATTTATATTTCTAATATAAAATATTAAAATATAATAAATAATATTAAATTTATAAATTATAAGTTTATAGATAAATTTATATTTTTAATTATTATTTAATAAATATAATATGTTAATGACATGTTAAAGTTTAAAATTCTTTACATGTTAAAAAATTCTTTAAAACAAATAATAAGATTTTACATACTTATTATTGATAAAGTTATATTTCTAAAAAATCTAAAATTTATTATTTATTTTTTTAAAAAAAATTAACATGTAGAGAATTTTAAATTTTAACATGTCATTAACATATTATATTCATTAAATAATAATTAAAAATATAAATTTATCCACAAATTTATAATTTATAACTTTATTATTAATTATATTTTAATATTTTATAATAAAAACAAAATAATATTATATTTATGATATATAAATAATATCATATATCATATCTATTTTATGTAATATAAAATATATTATATTATAAATATTATAACATATATACACACACAAACACCCGCACACTACCCTCCAAGAAAAAAGAAAAACAAAAACCAACTTATTTCCTTCCAAACCCCTCTCCCCAATCCCACCACTCCCTCCCCCAATTATTATTTTGGTTTTTCTTCGGCTTTTCCTTTTATTTTAAAAAAAATTGAACCTACAGATTTTAATAAAGAAATCATTAATTATATATATATATATATATCAAAAAATATTCAAATAATTTTGACAATTATTTATTTAAATATTTTGTTTTTTAATTATATATGTGTGTTTGTGTGTGTGAGAGTCAAATTGGCGATTCGTTAAACTTTCCACAAAAGCTCCATAATGCAATGTACTAGCGAGAGTCATCCATTATCATGCAGAAAATGAAGAAAGTAGATAGTCAAATCGATAATAAATCAGCAGGCAACGTGGCACAGACCCACGAACAACATCCAATTACATAATTCTAAAAACAATTTAAGAGGAGAACGAGGTGGATAAGACTACAGGTCCATTCGGGACAACAACTCAAGAAAAAAGCACGCTTGTGTTCCGGGATGGGACCACCTATGACAGGCTCACAGGCAAAAATATCAGTGAGAATAGATAACATAAAATAAAATCTACATTAAATTAATATTACATTTTATTAATTTATTTAAAATTTTAAATTAATTCTTTAAATTTTGAAAGTGTCAAATTGGTCCTTCCCTTTTCATTTCATTCCATTTAAACCCTAATCCGTCTATCTCCGTCCATGGGTTGACGACAAACCCTATCGCGTGCGATCTTCGAATAGAACGCTTTGATTTCAGACGAGCACAGGACAAGAAGAATCATTTACTGATGAGTATAGGACAGCCAAAAAAACTTAATCCAACCTGACCATCAGAAAGAATTACCTGCTTCTTTTCTCTGCCTGAGATTACTGGGGATCAAGTTCTACAGTACCCGCATGGAGTTTTGCTGATCTTGGTGCTCAACCATTTCATGATCAATAGCACTCCAAGAACAAATCCAAAGAGAATCAAACCATGAACCAAAACTATTTCACTTCTAAGAAACCGAATCCCACAAGCTGAAGCCAATGAGATAAACCAGCCAAAATAACACAAATTTGAGGACCAACAGACAGAGAATGATACTGGTATGGGCATGAGTGAGAGCAAGAAATTAACACAAAAAACAAGAAAAGTTTGCTGTTTTTGAGATTTGGTGAAGCAAGACAGCTTGTGTACACTGAAACCCCAAGAGTTTGTTTCCTGAACACACAAAACGGAACCGAGAAGAGAAAACTGAGTAAAATATAAACATAACGGAACCATAGGATTATAGGTTTCAAGCTGGCGATGTCAGTTATCTCTTCAAACAAGGTGGAAGTGCTAATAGCCTAGGATAGTGAAAAAAATGAAAAGGTTTTACATCTTCCCTTCCCAACTGATTCACAGTTTCATCGAGCATTCCCCTATAGTCTTCAACCCTGGAAACATCTGCGCGTATTATGATAACATTCGGAGGGAGATGGATCCTCTGCAGTTAGGATCCATCTGCAGTGGCCTGCAATGAAAAACTGAGAGAGCACAGTTTTCGAAAAAATGTAAAAAAAAAAAACTATGAAAAGAAGAAAAAAAAAATCTGTGAGGAGAATGCAGAGAAAGTTTGGATTCCTCTACTGCAGAGGATCCTGGTCCCGGAGACCACAATCTCGCGCTCAATCATCAACGCACACAACGGGATGGCCGTTAAGGGGTTGACGGGGATGGATTATTTAGGGCTTTAATGGAATAAAATAAGAATGGAGGGCTCAATTTCACAATTTAAAAAATTTAAGAAAACAAAATAAAAAAAAATATAATATTATTTGAATTTAAAATATACCATCCCCATCTCAATAATTTAGGTGTTTAGGGAGAAATTAAGAGTTTTGATTAAAAGTCATTTGGTGGTTTGTATAGGAGAGAGAAAGAGAATTTTATTTTAAATTGTATATAATATTTATTATATTTTTATAATTAGTATTTAATAATATTATTTTTTAAAAATAAAAAGATAAAAATCATTTTTTGTCTATTATTTTTTATATTTTCTTTCTTTTTATATTATTCATCCAAAAAAGCTTATCTCTTGATAGATGACTTTGATTCACCACGAAGGATTCTTCTTATAGGATGTCATTTTATTAAAGAAAGATATATAAAATACAGGGTTGAAAAAAAAAAGTAAATAAGATTTATATATCCCTCTAACAAACATGTTTTAACCAAAAAAAAAAACGAATTAATTCTTTCGTGATTAAATAATTTCGAAATTTATATGTACAATACTGAAGAAAACATTTTACACAAATTTCAAAGAATTTAATGATAAAAGACTCAAGAGGTTAAAAGTTGATGGTAAAAGTCTTTTATAGGCCAACCGGTTAGTAGTAAACGGGGATAAGTAAATGATGGCGTGTCGCTGGTATATAAGCAGAGCGGTGACGCAATTATTTCCCATTGGTGTTGATTGGGATTGAATCTGATTGTTGGAACTGAGAAGAAATGATACTGGTGGCCGTGATAGCGGAGGTGCTGGAGGAGTACACGGCGTTGCTGGCCACGGTGATGGAGCAAGTCTTCGTCTCTGCTCCGCTCCCCCGACGGGTTCGTTTTCTCATCCTCCGTCGCCTTCGGAGTATTCCACCCCCTCCCAATTGATTCTGATTATGAAGCTTTTCCTTCTCTCTTCATCATCTTCCAGTATGTAAATTTCCAGCGTTTCAGTTTCACTCTCACTTGTTTTCCCCTTGTATTGATATGTGTGATGAGTAGGAAGGAAGAGCTGGAATAGGAGAATGATTAGATTAACGTGGATTCAAAATTCAATTTTGAATTTGATCCTTAATTTCAAGCTTTCTGGAATCCAAGAGGGCAAGGACGAGCGAGTCGTGACTCGTGTACTGTCTCGATAGGCAGCAGAGAGTGTAGAAACTTCTATCAACTCCCTCTCTCTTTGTTTTTTTTTTCTTTTAATTATTATTATAATATATAATTTTGATTTTGTACTGGTCTCCTAAATAATTATATGTAGATACAATTGGCAAATCTGGTGCAATATGCTAGTTATCTCATGAAGCTTGGGATTTAAAAGAACAAAAGCAAAACAATTTCAGTACGGGTAAAATAATGGAGTTCGAGAGAAAAATAAGTTATAAAATTCATAAAATCTCAGACATTAAATTCATCGGTCACAATTAAATATGTGAATTAATGATTACGCTGTTATGAGCACATAAAACATTCGGAGCGGCTTCTCTCCATTTTGCCTGCCAAACGGAGGGTCAACTTGAAGCAATCCACGCCGTTAAATTTATCCAACCGTTAATGTGCTGACACATGGCCTAGGGATCAAATCCTGACACAAAGTTGTTTCACGCAATTGAAGTCTCCTCCGTCGACCCCATATCTGATATGCGCCGTTTTGCGGTGTCTCAAATGCGGAATGTTTTGGAGAGTCCCAAGCCAGAAACGAGCTTGTGTTTTGGAGATTCCAAACCCCTGTTGCATCAACTTCTGAATGATCCTACCATTTCTGTCATGTAAATATGTATATCACTTTATTCATTTGGCTTATTAGTTTCTGGTAAATTAAATTTAATCAAAATTTTTTTATTTGCACAATCACCCCAATCATATCAAATAATAAATAAATCTCAATTTGTGAAACACTCTACTCTTGGGTTTGATAATATTCATTGACCTTTTTTTTTTTTTACCTTTTATATAAGATGATTTGATCTTTTTTCCTTGATTATGTGCTGCAATACATTAATAGTAAATCACAGTCATTCATTATACAGTAAAGTTAGGAAACAAAAACCACCCAAAAAAAGGCAAAAACAAAGCAAAACAAAACACAATGAAGACTCAAACACAATAATGGTATACTATTCTGTAGGTGCAGTGCAGTTAATCAACCACATAATCTTTGTCCATTAACAGATCATACATAGCAAATTTGAAATTTAGCATACCACAACGTAGAGCTTCTTTGTCAAATGCATGGCTTTAGATCCGTGGAACACAGACGCCATTAGAGGGTGAAGAGCTTCAAAACATAGATGTTGTTAGAGGGAGGATTGTCCAACGCAGTACTTGGAGAAAATCGCATTGGGTGTTTAAGAAAAGGAGAGTCACGTGTTAGCATATCGGCAGATATAGAAAGGGATGGCTACGATCTTGGCTTGCAGGATTTGGACCAAACCGCAGCATTCCCATTTAATGAAATGTTGCGTTTTGATTCCCGAGCCATGTGTCAGCAGAGCAACAGTTGGATAAATTCAATGGAAATGATTACTTCAAATTGACTCTCCATTTGGCGCTCAAAATGGAGTGAAGCCACTCCCCTCAGTTTGCATGTGAAGCGTCGTGAGAAGCATAAACATTATCCCAACTTCCAAAAAGAAAATGCTTATGCTTCTCACGACGCTTCACATGCAAACTGAGACTACCTGCTTAAATAAGGGGAATTCTCCCCAAATCACACTGATTTTGTGGGGGTAATAAATCGTAAATTAAGTACTATTACATACCAAATTAAACGGTGTGATTTATAAAATGATTTTTTTAAGCAATATAAAATGTTGGCCAATCATTATTAGATTTGTTGACTTGGCAAATGATAGTGATCCATCTGGGATTCGTGTTATGATTTAGAAGAGGAAAAGAAAAATATGAGGAGAAAGATCCCTTGCGGTTTCGCCTCTCACCAAGCGTGTTGGTTTTATCAATATGGGATGGCAATATGCTGACAGAACTGGGGAAAACGATGCCAATGAATACTTTGTCCCAGGACCACTATGATTGGAAAAGTTGCTTTCACAAAATTAGCTAAAAGGTTATCCCTACGAATGCATAATGCATATATCAGTGGGCTAGATTCGTTGCTAGCAAAACAAAATTATCATCCATAGAAGTTGCTTTTACAAAATTAGTTAAATGTGATGCAATTTAGAATGAGTTGAAATGATAGGCCAATTTTTTTGGTTCAACTACGGTGGAATTAGAAGAACAAGAATCTCGACCTTCTTAAATAAGTGAATGGCAAAATACATTTTAAATAAAGAGATTAAAAAAAAACCGGATAAAGGAAGAGAAAATAAATTATATATATATTTGTATTTTTTATGTCATTTTTATTTTCACTTGAAAAATACTTTATTATTTATCTATTTGAAAGATCCCAATTAAAAGATGATCCTAATTAAAAGATCAATTCATTGTTAAGGTCGGGAGAGAAAGTTAAGAGGAACGAAAATTGATACACTACTGACTTTTATAGAGGAAGTTAAGAGGAATGAACATTGATACATTACTAACTTTTATGCATTTTGTTTCCTTTCTCTCCTATTTTGTTTTTACAGAGTCACATTATTAGTTGCTTGTTTATCAATCTAATCTGAATTCAGCTTTGCAAGTGTTGCACTAGGACTACCAACATTTCCTTAATCGTTTTACTTCCCAAGAGGTGCTTCTTTTAGCCCAGCGGAATCACGGGATTGTGCGACATCAACAGGACTTACAATTTTTTTTATTCTCAACATTACAAAGTATTTTGTAGGAGTGTTTGGTTCAATGGAAGAGAGGAGAAGGGAGGAGAGGTGTTTTAATGATATGTTGTTTGGTTGATTTGGAGAGGAGGGGAGGAAAGTAAAGGGGTTTTAATGATATGTTGTTTGGTTGAGGAGGGTAGGGAATGGATTAACGGATAATTATACCCTTATAATATTAGAATTAATTTTTTTTGTTTTTAAGACATTTTTATAAAAAAAAAAGTTTTTTCCTATTTTTTATTATAAAAAATATTTTTTTATTTTTATTCAAAAATATTTTTTATTTTTATAAAAAATTATCTTGAACTCTATTAAAAAAAATAAGATTTATATTATATTTGAAGTAAAAACAAAATAGAGACAATTTGGTCAAACAAAACCAAAAAATTTCTCTTCCCTCCAAAATCTCCCACTTTTGGAGGGGAGGGGAGGCAAAATATTGTCTCCTCTCCCCTCCCCTCCAATTTTTTCATACCAAACAAGGGGGAGAGCTCCCCTCCCCTCCTCTCCAAAACCCTCTAACCAAACACTACCGTAATGTTGAACTCTAGTTGATGCGTTTTAAGGTGGTTTATATTAAACGATCCCAAAACATTGTATAAAGAAAAGAAGAAGAAAAAGAAGAATTATTACTCTTGTCACACTTGAAAATGCAATTACGCGGCGCCAAATCGAAATCAAAATTAAATGTAGTAGAGTCACCACCAAATTTTTATTCTTGAAAAGGCAAAATTTAAAAAAAAAAATCTTTTTAGTTTGGAAAATGGTCTACAAAATAGAAAATGGATCCTAAAATTGATTGTGAGTGGATAAGGTGTTAAGTACCCTACTACACTCATTACTAAGAAAGGTTACCATAAGTTAGTTGTGTAAAATTACCATGGCCTTTAATCTATTTTAATTCTCCTTAACAAATCACATGTAAAATAAGAAGTAAAGAAATTAAATGAAATAAAATTAAGAGTAAAAAAGAAAAAAAAATAAGATTAAGAAAAAGAGGAAAGAAATTAAAAAAAATAAAACTAAAAGAAAATGTTTATTTACAAGGGCAGACTTAACCTAGGATAAGAGCCTAGAATCAACGTACCTTTCGAGAGGAATCAAAGTTTACGTAGTTCGAATGGTATTCGATTGTTTTTTTTTTTTTGTATTTTATTTAGTTTTTTTTTTTTTGGTTTTTGTGGAGAGAAGAGAAAAAACATGGAAATCATTTAGGCTTTCACAATCAAAGCGATTTTAAAATTGATTTGTATATTTTAATTTATGAAAACTGAATTAGTCCCACCTCTTTACTCTTTCTCTCACTTTTGATTTTTTTATTTTATTTTAATTTTTAGTTTTTTGGCTTTTTAATTATTTTTTTGTTTTGGATTTTTTTATTATTTTATTTAAGTTAATAAAGGGTATTTTTTCGTCTCTTCTTCTTTTCGATTTTTAATTTTAGTTTTTGGGGTGACATTTTCTACTTAAGTGTAAAATTTTTAAATCATTTTTTTTTAATGTTTTTGTATCTTTTTTGTTTCTTTGTTTTTATTTTTGTTTTTTTATTTTGCTTTATTGTTATATTTTTGTTGAAATAGGAAAGAAAGTGAAAATCATTTAGACTCTTACAGTCAAAATGATTTTTATATTAGCTTATGTGTTTTAATTTGCAAAACCAGAAATCACTCCCGCTTCTTAACCCTTTCTTCCATTTTTGATCTTTTTTATTTTTATACTTTTTGATTTCTTTTTTCCTTTCTTTTTCTTCTTCTTCTTTTTTTAATATTTTCTTTTGGTTTTGGCAAACTTTTGAAAAAAAAGAAAAGCTGAATTTTAATTTTGAGAACTTTTTATTATTTATAGAGAAAGACTCCTTCTCTTTGTTTCTTGTTATTATTATTATTATTATTTTGTTTTAAAAGATTTGAACTTAATTCATAAATAGATTGATTTTTTATTTTTAATTTCGTTGATTACCCTTTTCAAAGATTTGGAAAAATATTTTGTCGTTTCTCTTTTTTTTCGCAAATCAAAAATTATTTAAATTTCTTTTTTTTTTTGGCTCTCTTTTTTTTGTCAAAAGCCTAAATTTGATTTTTTTTCTCTTCTTCTTTTTTTAATATTCTTTTGAAAACAAAATTACGTGTGAGCCATTGAAACCCAAGACTTATTAAAACATAAATTTAATACCTAATAGATACCAAGGAGACTTATTGCTTCACATGATTCATAGATTCCTATGTGCCTGAGGAGACAGAAAATCTCACACGGCAATTCTAACAAAATAAAATGAAATAAAATAAGGCCCAAAATAGGTACTAGTACACAATAATTTGTGATAGTGTGTGTGTCCTGTGCACAGCCAACAAAACAACACATAATTTCAAGCAATGATTACAAAAATAAAAGGAATAGAAATTTGCAAGAAACCACTTGTTTGCATTTTTGTCTTTCTTCATTTCCCACTTCTCTACGTTTGATCATTGCTGCCTCCCTTTAAGCGTCTCCTGAGTCTTTGCCCTTCCTCAATTCTTCACCATCCTCATACGGGGTTCATGTAAAAGAGACAAAAGGAAGGGAGTTAAATTATAGGCCATTATTTATTTTTTTAAAAAATGATCAAATCAATGGATCACTGTCTGAACATACACCCACATGGGACAAAGGAGTTATGTATAAAACAAATTTAAAGCATAAGTCATTGGCCTGGAATAAGAAGAATTATGTCTAGACTTTTAAAGCAACAACAAGTCAACAGATCCATAACATCAACATTGAACGTGGTGCTTTGAGTATGATTTAGGTACCCTAAGAATCAGAATGCAACACAGTCTCATAAGGCAAACAAGGTATATTTGAAATAATTCAGTAGGACCTCTAACCGTAGCACATCAAATTCATGAAAGTGGGTGAATAAGGTCAATGAGCTCTAAAGTTTCACACATACCTACATCATATAAAAAGAACATGCCCAGATTTTTGGATTAACTTTAAGCCAAATCATACTTAATATCTATATCAATGCAATGCTTCGAGTAGAACTCAAACACATCAAAATCAAATCTTGAGTGCAAGATTTTGATGCCAAATCAATTGCAACATCGTATCATAAAGCAACAAAGAGAATTGGGAAACAAGCAAAAATTTTGTGGTACAGAAGGGTCATCCAATGAAGAATGGTATAGAATTTTTACACACTAAAAGCAATTGTATCCAACAACATTCAACTTCCCCTTTAGCCCGAAATTGAAATGAACCATGTCAGTAAACAAGTTGTAGAGAGTTTGAATCCAATTCTAAACAATAAATCATGTTGTAACTATGCTCAAGATTTGATAAAACAACGAGTGGTGTCCAAACAGAAATTAACCAATGCTAAAATACACAGGACAATTATCAAACACATTGAAATACATATGAACATGCTCATGCATCCTAATTTCATGGATCTCTAAATAAGATCAGAATGTAAATCAAAGAGAGATCCAAAACATGGTAACGAGATATCCCATACAAAAGAAAGTTGGATTCTGACATTGACACAGCATGCTTACAAGATACCCATTGAACAGAATGAATTCAAAATGAGACCACAGTAGCCGGCAAATAAAGCCTTGAACAAAATCAACAAAATATTTCTATGTATTTCTGAGTGAGTTTTAATTTTCTCTTCCTTCTCCTTGGTCGTGCTATCTCCAATTCCTCGGCTACTGCTCTCATATGGACTCCATTAGATTCTCTGAGTTTATTCCACCGAGTCCTCTGTTCTGGTCTCTCTTTCCTTCAAACTCCTTCATGCTCTCCCTCATGCGTTTCTGGTGTACACCCTCTCCATCGGATCTCTTGCTCTCCCTTTCTCTTTTTGATCCTCTTTCGAATCTCCTTTTCTCCATCGATCTCTCGCCTCCTCACTCCCTCGATTTTTCAGTCTCTCTTCTTCAAAATCAACTCTCCCTTTCTGTATTCCCCTCTCTCTATTTCCTAATCTTAGCTCCCTTTTTTTGGGTTTGAATCCCCCCTTCCGTCTCAGGATCGATCCTCCTTGTGCTTTCTCCCTCTCTGCTTCCTCCTCCATCGCTCTAATCCTCTCTGAATCTTGAACCTTACGTCCCTTCTCCATCCCCAAAAAAAACCTTCTTCCTTGATGCGTCTCTTTCTGCCTTTCCTGTCTCCACAGTTGCGTGCCTGTTGCTTTTTTCCTTTTTTCTTTTCAGTGTTCTGTCCCTCTCTCCCCCCGTTCTCCTCTTCGTGTTTTGTTTTCTACCTCAACCTCGTTCTCTACTGATGGTAGGAAACGCAACGATTAGAAGGGGCTGGGTCAAAATGCGAGGTTACTGTGTTTTGGCCCTCTTTTCATTTTTTTTAATTATCATATATTTATTTTTTTTTGTTTTTGCTTTTTTTTCGTTTGGAGCTGATGGACTGAATTTAGGAGAGTTGGGCTGCAGGTTTTTTTTTTTAATTTGAGCTATTATTTTTTTTATTTTTTATTGATTTGAAAGTTTGTTTTTTTTCTTTTATTTATTTATTAATTTTTTTTAAACTTGATTTTCAATTTTTGGTTTTCCTTTTCCTTTTTTTTTGAACTTGGGATTTAGGAATTTAAAAAAAGTCTAATGCTTTTTGAGTAACTTTTCCTCATTTTTTGTTTTTTTTCACCTTTTTTGGTAATTTAATTTTGTTATTATTTTTAAAATTTACCTAGACAAAATACGGTGTTCACAACTCTTGAATAGTAAGTTGCACATTAGACTCAAGAACACTAAAGTTGATTTGCCACACTTTAAAGAACAGAAAGGAAAGTAATAAGAGTCAAAGATTATTTTGCTAGTAAGTTTTGTAAACTTAGATAAAAAGATTCACACAAAAGAGGCAAAGCCAATTTTCACTAAGCAAAAGCTTCCGTTTCTAATACATTTGGCCATATTTAAAGCCAAGAACAAAACCTGTTGGCATAAAAAATTATTTTCTAACAATTCAAGGCCTATTAATGACAATTAGGCCAAAAAAAATAGCAATTTGGAAGACAATTAATTGCAATCAGACTAAAAAACTAGCAAATCACTTAATTTCTCTTATTTTTCATTCAAAATGAAATAAATGCTAATAAAGTCATGCTAGAAAAATGCATTAGATTTAACTCCTTGCCATGCTGAGACTTCAAATTCAAATTTCATCATTAATTGCCTAGCATAGTATTAGATTATACCATGTAAACTTAGGCCCCACTATTGTGAACGTGGTCTTAGGCTTCGAATGAGCTAAGATCTCTTTAAAAATCGTAATAACAATTACTTAATGCTTTTTAGCCATTAAACAAGTGATTGGCTCAAGATTAGTATTGCTAATCTTGATTAGCTTTTTTGTCTCCAGAATACACATTATTTTTCCTAGGTTCAAAATAACTTATCTTTAAATTCAACTCTTCACCATCTTCCAAATAAGGTGTCAAGTCCTTAACGTAGAATATTGCTAAAACATTATTATCACTCAAAAAGTAAATCTTATAACACCATGAACGATCCTTTTTTCTTTAGATAATAGTTTTGACATCCTTTTACTAGCAAACCTTTCCTCTCAAAGATGGATCCAAACTAGTTCTCCGGAGAATAACTAAAATTTCTTCCTTGCTCTATTTGTTGCTCTTTGATAAGTAGCATCCTTCTTTTGTATTTGATGTTTTACTTCATCAAACAGAATTTTGTTCATTCCAACCTTCTTCTTGCCATCCCAGCATAATCCTTCACTAGTTGGAACTGTTGCAATCCCTACTTTGGAGGCATCACATCTACTTCCAAAGTCTTAGAGAAATCTAGAAGAGATAGAATAAGTGTTGAACATAACTTCTCTTTAACGAGTTCAAAGCTCCCTTGACCAGTATTACTCTAATTGAAATTTTCTCCCTTCTTGATACAATATGTATGGAATTAATTTGATGCTTAATTCCTCTATCCAATGGTAACCCCCTTGATAATCTTTCTGGAAACACAAGAAAATTCTTCTATTAGCTTATTGATTTGTGGAGGAAAAAGATATTTCCTCCCTTGGCATTGCCTTCTTCATCATTGGCATTAAGACTAGACTAGATGCACACCCCTTCACTTTTCCTTTAATTGTAAATAAATCCTCTCTTTTCTTCTCATTGGCCATTTGATCTTTTAGCTCTTGTTGAAGACTAAGAGATGCATAGGATCGGATTATACCATATGGACTTAGGCCCCAATATTGTGAATGTGGATTTGGGCTCTAAATGAGCTAAAACCTCTTTAAATTATATAACAAGATTTGCTTAAAGCCTATTGACCATTAGATGACTGATTGGTTCAAGATTAGGTGTTCGTTGATCTTGATAAGCTTCTTTGTCTCCAAGATACACATCACTAATGTGTTGCCTTCTATGCTTTTTCTTTTTCTTTTTTTTACCATTTCATATTACGTTTTTCTCAGGTACGTTGGTCTCCATTAATTCTAGCATCTTCTACTCCAAAAATTTCTCTTTCTGCATCATCTAGCTCTCCAAGCGTGAGAGAAATAGAAGAGAGCAAAAGAGATAGTTTTCCTTCTGGAGTTCCCATATGAAGGATAAAGGATGATTGGGTTTCTCAATCTTTGTTAAGGCTTCATTTTATAAACTTGGTCCGTTAAAAGAGGATATATCGTCATCTTTCATCTATAACATTTAATTTGATGGAGGCATCATTGACCTTTCGTTTGTATCAGATGGGAATGCCGGAGGTGAAGTTTGTTCAACATAGCAATTTATATGATATGAACATCTACAACTAGTACGGTGTTTGAATTGTGGCCAAAAAGAAACCCAAAGAAAACAACAATAGGGTAGCTATGGCCAAGGATTTTCGATCGGGCTGACTTATGCTTTGAATATGAAACTTCAGTTTTTGCTGAATAACTAGGAATCCCCAAAAAAAAAAACATATTGCCTCCAAACTATGGATGATTTCTTCTAGATATATATGAATGAAAAGGAGTGTGGAAACCAGACAATGAAAATGATGAATCGTATGGAAAAAATCATGTCCTATTTACAATAATTGCTTAAAAAAGAGCGCCCAATAACATGACTCTTTAAATTTCATGAACGTGTACTTTTTAGGTAAGGCCAAGAACCAAAAATAAAGAAACTGTAAGACTGTGGATGTAAAAGACGAGGGAGTATTAGTAGAAATGGGGCTGTGTGTGAGGTGGGAATGGAAATGCAGCAACCAGTGCATGTGGTGGACGTACGTGTTGGTATATGGAGAAAGAAAGGAAGTAGAGGTGGCGTAATCCAAATGCACGTTGCACCACCCGAAAGAAGAAAGCCGAGAAGACAAAGGAATAAATATGGGTAAATGGGTGTTTTTATTTTTATGTTCTCTTATGTATGGGTTGTGCGGCAAAATGTGGGTAATGTGGTTATTTATGAAAGTTCATGTGTATTAAGTATTTGCCACTTCGTTTGTCACACTTGCGCTTGATTAACGGTGTTTTAATGGACATTGACCGCAGGAATCTTTTTATGAAGTTTTAAAATTATAAGGATCCATTTAACAAATTAAAGTATAAGGATTAAATAAAAAATTTGATAAAATCATAAGGATTTAGAGTTTAATTTAACTTTTTTTAAATTTTGAAAAAATAACTTTTTACATAACATAAAATTGTGATTTTATTTTTAACATAATAGTAAGAAAAAGGCAACTAATATGATATTAAACTTTAATACGAGATAATAATTTTATTTTTAATATGACATCAAAAATAATTAAATGGTTTTATTTTAATCTAAGACACATATCATGTAATAAATTATTTTTATTAACAAAGTAAATTATAGAATGTCAAGCACAATTTTTAGTCAAACTTCTTTTAAAAAAATTAGTTGTTCATTTTTATATTTTGCAACTATTGTTTACTGTCTCTATTAGTATTTTTCAGTCATGTTAAAATATACTTTTGATTTTTTAATTTTTTTCAGATTTTATTTTTGTCCTCTAACTTTGTTTTGCTTAATTTTACCTCAAATTTCAATTTAGTCTCTTAATTTTACCTTAAAGTTCACTTTTTCCCCTTAATTTTATTTTATTTTAATTTGGTTTCTTAATTTACATTAGTTACCCAATTTTTTTTCTCTCTAATACTACTAAGTTATTTAATAGAAAATTTCTATGGATCCTTAGTAACTTAACTTTGAAATCTTTTTCCGATTTTGATTTTAACTTAATGGCATTAGAGAGAAGGAAATATTTGAACATTTTCTAAAATTTAAAAGACCAAAATTAAAGAAAAAATAAAATTAAGGAATACAATTGATACCTAATGTAAAATTAAAAGATGATCGTAAAATTCAAAAAGTTAAAGAAAGAAAATGAAACTTAAGATAAAATTAAGAAACTAAATTAAAATTAAAAAAAAAAGGCCTAAGAAATGAAAGTAAGACTTTAACTAAAATTAAGATATTAAAAATACATTTTTGCATTGTAGTTATTTAAAAATGGAAAAATTTTAAGATAAAATTACTTTTCAAGTTTTAAACATTAAACTAAATGTATGTTTTTTTGGTGAAGACTAACTTTTTTTTTAGGATTAGACTTATATACTTTTATCTATGTCTTTATCACTAAGTTTTTTAATTAAAATATAATAAATTGTTGTAAAATTATTATAAATATAAAAAGGATAACAAAAGCAAGGGAGAAAGTTGAGAGGAGAACTGAGAAGATAACTTTCATTTATTTGGAGTACCTCATGTTTAGTATATAACATTTATGTATAGATTGTCAACCATAAAAATAGATATATGAGTTAGAGAAAACTAATTTACATAATTGTACAATATAAATTTTTTTAAAGTTATAGGACACATGCTATTAAAAATAAGAGATAATCTTAGAGAGTTATTATGCGAGGGTTATTGTATTCATATAATTATATTATTTACAACATTCCTCTTTAGATATCCATTAATAAATAATATGCCTTGTTAAAATCTTATTAGAAAAAAAACCAATGATATAAAAACCTAGTGAAAGAAAAAGAATATACAATATTTATAATATAAATTGCCTCATTAAAACCCTTACAAGAAAAACTCAATGGAACATAACTTTAGTTAAGAAAAAAAAAAGTACAATGTGTCTTTTACTCTCTTAATGACAATGTTGTTTTATATTTTTGAGTCATTATATCCCAATACCATGCATTGACTTCCTAAATGTGGTAGTTAGTACTATCTTGATGGACAAATCTGTTAAATTATTATATGAATGAATCACTATTCTTCTAAAGATCATGAGTAGAAACAAATTTTGATGAAATATATTTCATTTTATCTTCTTTGATATATTTTTCTTATAGTTAAGCTATATATATGCTACATTATCTTTGTATACTGTTGTTGAAATCTTTTTCTCTAAAAGCAAACTACACATTTCTTGTATATATTAAGTTATCAACTTTAGCTAAATATACTCTCAACTTGCTTCATACACTACAATTATTTTTTGCATAATTTGATGTAGTAGCAATTAAAGTTTGTTTTGTAGAACACCAAAATATAGTTATATTCCCGCATATAAATAAAAAACTAGTTTCAGTTCAAGGTTTATGTAAATCAAATGAGTATCTTATATCTTTATAGTCAATTAATTGTAATCTAGATTCCATTAAATAAAATAGTCTTATATTAATAGTCCTTTGAAAATCTTGCAATAAATGTTTAACTTTATTCTAATATATTTTGTTGGAAGAAAACTAAATTTTATTAACAAATTTATAGAAAATGCAATATTAAGTTGTGTGCTATTAACAAAATACATCAATGCTCCTATAACACTAAACAATGATACTTTAGGATCAAAAAGTTATTCATCATTTGCTTGAACACAATAAGAGTCTTTTAGTATATACAGATTGATGATAAAGAATTCTATTTGTTAAATGTTTGATCTATAAGTTGAGTAAACAAAAATAGATCTCTCGTATTGAATTTCTTCTTCAAATAATCAATTACTTTTTTAAACTTTTTAGGAGTTTTAATAACATTTAAATTATCAACATATATAACAATGTTTTTAAAATTGGATCGGTCATTGAATTGGTGAAGTCACTGGTTTACGGTTCATTGGTTTAACCATGGTTGAACGTGGTCGAATCGGTGATAATTAAATAAATATATATTTATTTTATATATTAAACTTTTAAGATAATAAATAATAACAAATAAATTTTAAAGTATATTATGATTAATTATAATTTATACATAAAAATAAATCAAACCCAACAAAATATTTACTTTATTTAAAATAAATTTACTTAATTTTAATAAAAATATATGAATTTTATTTTAGATTCTTATGTAATATATTATATATTAAAACTTTGCAAGTAAGAGTCAAACAAACAAGATGCTTTAATGGCAAAGATGTGGCTTTGTTATGTAAGTGTCATGGGTTCGAACGATTTTAGTCCGTTTTGCTTTGCTAAATGGCATGGAATTATAATAAATAAATAATGTTGCACTCTATCAATAAATGGATTCACCAGCTCAATGGAAGAGACACTCTTCTGACTCGTGGGAGACGGGGTTCCAGACGTGAAACAAGGCAATTTTGCATAGGGAATATGCAGACCGATTCAACTGCAATTTCAACACTAGTTTTCATCCAAAACTGGCCGGTTCAACCCAATTTTTGACCAAGTTTGACCGGTTTTGAGCTAGACCGGTTCTGAGTCAAATGTGGACCAGACAAGTGGCCAGTTTTTTGGTTGAACCGGCTGGTCCGATCCAATTTTTAAAAGCATGATATATAGCAATTATAACCGACTCTGGTCCATATCTTTTCACGAAAATATGCGTGGACAAGTTGGATTATTTTTATAACCTTATTTCAATAAATATTTGATAAGATGATTAAAATACATACATCCAAATTATTTTAATCCATATAAGGATTTTTGTAAATATATTAAACAATTTTTTTGAGAATCTTTACATGCTTCTAGAAATTTAAATCTTTAAGGATTTTCATATGTAAATTTCACTATATAATAAGTTATATAAATAGGTTATAACATCATCTATTAGACACATATTTAGTTTTTTATATACCACTAGATTAATGATTGCATCTATTACAAGAGAATATGTCTCTTAATAATCAATGTCAATATTTTTGCGAAAGCTCTTTGTGCTATAATCTATGTTTTATATCTAACGAGTTTATTTTTGCAAAAACCCTCCTATTGGCTTTATACCTTCAGGCCTTTAGACTAAAGGTCAAAAAATTTCACATTTTAAAAATGAATTCAATTTTGTTTGAATTACATCTTTTCATTTTAACAAATTATCTCTCTATCTATATTCTTTGATAGATTTAGGTTCAAGATCTTCATTTTGTTTTATTATTTTAATAGTAATATTGTGTGAAAAAGCATGATCAATAATTATATATTTTTTGTTCCAATTTTTTTCTTATAATGACATAATTTATTAACACCTTCTCATTATTTTTAGGTGCCTAAATCTTTTTTAGGATTTTATGTTTAATTATGTCTTAAGTATTTTATGGAGTATCTCTATCCTCAATATGATCATATTAGTTATTTATTCCTTTTTTTTTTGAGAATTTTTATCTTTGAAACCGATTGATCTTATTTTCATTTGCATTAACCAATTATCCTATTAGGATATCAATTCAAATTTGAATATTTTCAGTTGCTATATGATATTTGGTAATTCTCTTTTGGTCAATAATTGTATTTGGTAATTGATTTGTAATATTTTGTAAAAGTATTATTTTTTGAATTTCTAATTCACATTACTTTTGTACGATATTTTATATAAAATAATACATTCTATGTAATTTCTTCTTCTAGTTGCTTATTATTTCCTCTTAATATGGGAAAAATTATTTTATCAAAATAACAATAAGCAATTCATGCTATAAATTAAAAAAAGAACTCATAATCAACATACATTCCCAGCATTCTCCTTTTTTTGGATTGACATACTCATTATAAGCCAAATAGGAAATACACCATAGCGAAAAAGCCAAAAAGCTAAAAAGAAGATGAAGCACTAGAAATTGAAAAAAAAAGAAAAAAAATGTAACAACAAAACATAGACCTAATGCCTAATAACCAATTCCCTCTTTAACTATAAAATCCAAAGCAAAGCTAAAGGAGTTAGAAAGCAACACCAATGCCAAAAGGGATGGAAGTTGAGAAAAACACCATAGGGGGCATATCTCCTTTATGACATTAACTGCAAGCTAATTCGTAACTTTGTTACCTTGGTGAAAAACTAAGGAAGATGAACAACCAAAACATGACTCCCTCAGCCTAAGAACATCATTCAAAATATAAGAGCACAACCATTTATAATCAAAAAAATAAAGTCCATATTTGTGCATTATGGTGGAACAATTGAAACACATACCATACATTCAAAAATTCTAAAATAAAAAATATTTGGTTCTTAAATAAAAGTCAACTGTAATGAGAATAATTTATATTATTTGTTGGCTTGATGCTTATAATTGCTATTGCATGTAAAATCATATATCTCCATGTCAAAATGGAATGTTTTATTTTTATAAGTATCAATCTAACTATTCTACAATAATTGGATGCATTTAATAAATTATTCTACTAAATTGTTTTGTGTATGAATATAAGCAAAAAGTTTTTAACTATTATTATAATAGAAATATAATAGTCACTAAAAGTCTAAGATATAAATTTATTAACATTATCAAGACAAATTATATTGATTACATAATCTATAAATTGTGTTCTTAATTGAATTACTTAAGTAAGTAATATTGCAATCACAGGTTGTGAGTTATAGATGCATCTATCAAAATCATACAATATTTGTATAGTCCACATAATAGATGAATAGGCCTATATATATATCCTTGGATATATTTCAGATATGCAAGGGATTCAATCCCAACTTTAGCTAGTAATGATTTAGTAATTAATTTACTTTAAAAATAAGTAATACATGAGAATTTTTTAAATTAAAAAATCTGTTAGTTTTTCAATGGATGTGTATGTGAATTCTCTATGATATTTCGCATTCTAATTGATCAATGATAGTTTAATTAGTCATGCCAAATAATAAATGTATTTCAATCATTAAATTTTTAATTTTTAATAACATGTTGTTTCAATTGTACTAATGATTATATAGTACAATTTATAAGATAAGATAGGTGATTTTTTCAATACACATTTCTTTCTTAATACAATAAATATCATAACTGGATATTTAATATTTTTCTTATTTACGATTTCAATATGATACCCATTGCTGCATATATCCTTAAAATTTAATAATTCTTTTTTAGGTTTAGAAAAAATAATGTGTCATTGGTAATAAATTTAGTTCCCTTGATATTAAATAATAGCTCTTGAAGAGTTTTCATTAGTTTTGTACTATTTAATATAATATTAATATTGATATCAGATATAATCAAATGACAATAACATTTTTATTTTTAGATATTATTTGTGATACATATGTTTTCACTATAAATCTTGTGTTCAATCATAGATTTGGAAATATTCGTATTAGTTCTTTAAGAACTAAATCATATTTTATTATATATAATTTTTCAAGAACTAACACATATTATATTTTTCATATATATTATGATTATATATTTTTATTACTTATTAACAATATAATATCGATTAATTCAATACTGTTATTGTAGGAGTACATTCAAAGTATGAAATATGAAGTAATTGAGTTTTTTGTGTGCACACTTTCATAATATCTTTCCTTTCGGAAAATCATCATTTATGATGCAAGTATTCTTTCTTTAAATTAATTCAAGTACTGCAGGTCCATTTATAAAATGTTTTCTTTTAGCTTTTCATGAAAATAGCTAGAAATAAAAATAAACACTTTATGAATGTTGTAAGAATTCTTTATTTTCTTCCTTTAAAATATTTTCAATATTGATAACAATAAAATGAATTCAATATAAATACTTATAATAAGTAATTTTCTCAAAAACTAAGTAAAATGAATTTAAGCTTTGTAATTCTTAATATTATACAAGCAATATAAGAAACAAAAAATTTGATTAAAAGACAAATACCAACAACTTAAATAATGAAAATGTGTACATTTTTTTAATTCAAGTGTCACATATATGTAAGATATTTTTTTAATTGATACATATAGAGAATTTAATTATAGGTAAAAAATAAAAATTAAAGTTTAAAATGAATATATTTTGTTTTTGTTTTCCATTATAATAAAGGTTATTAGTTATATATATAATTCTAATTGGCCTTGAAATTTGTAAATAAATTACTATAAGAAACAACATAACCATTTATTATCTTATAACCTTCTACGCTTATGGTTATTTTTTACCTTTTTTATTTTAATAGAATTAATAGCTATTTTTCTATATGATTTTTAGTCATATTATAACTGTTGCTTATAATTTTATTTCAATAATCATGGTTGGTCATTATTAATCTTTAATATCTAATTTGCATATGAGTTGTAAATAGTTATTAACTTACTCATAAATATGTTAAATTTAGAGAATTTTTAATAAAATCCATAAACTATTAGCTTTTTTAAATTATAATAAAAATTCTTTTATAGATACTAACTTATTAAAGTATGTCATCAATTTTTCTATACACATGCACTTTTTATATGGACATTTTAGCTAATTTTTATAAAATAACCAAAATAGAGGGTGATATGGTTGTTGGCCAATTAATCATATTTAGTCTTTTGGTTTTAGAGACATTCGCCAATAAATTGGTAACCATATTATAAGTATAAATAAGTCTTGAATTTATATATAATATAAAGTATTGAATTCATAAATATAAAGTAAGAATACAAAGTTTCTTATATCTTAATGTGATGAGCAAAAAGATTTAAAAATTGATGTCTTGCACTAATTTGTTAAAAGTCAATGTCTTGTAAAACTATTAGAAATATAATAAATATAACAAAAGTAAGAGAAAAAATTGAAAAGAGAAATGAGAAAATAAATTTCATTTATTTGGGATATCACATGTTTAGTATATAGTCTTAACCATAAAAATAAACATATAAATTGTAATAACATAAATAACAAAATTAATCTATATAATTGTACAATATAAATTCTAAAGAATCATTCTTTAAAGATTATAAATATTTATATAATTATATTATTTATATCATAAAAATATGTAATTAAAAAAATTATATATTTGTTTCCAAAAACTTATATATTTGTAATATTATTATTAAAAAATATACTTTTATTATATTTTTAATAAAAAATATAATAAAACACAAATAAGTGTTTTCTTTTTTTAAAAATTATATTTAAAGATTCATATCTTGAAAAATTTATAACAAAAGATTTTAAAAATTAAAATTATTTTTTAAAATTATAATTATCATTATATTTTAAAAAATTTATTATTGATTTTATGATATTTATCATTGAGTAAGTAAAAGTGATAGATCATTTAAATTTAATAATAACTTTTTTAAATTTATTAATAATTATAAATTTCAAATTAATTTTAAATTTTAAATTTTTTTATCATACATTTTTCAAGATATAAGAGCCTAGTTATAATTTTTTTTCCTTGGTAAAAGTGAGCAATGACAAATCAATTAAATCGCTCTTCTCTGCCCCTTTCCCCGTCAATCTATTGGGAAAGCTAAGTGAACCCAAATTCTAAGAAATTAAAGCAGGTTTGATTTTATTTTTATTTTAATATTTTTAAAATAGATATTTTTTAAAATAAATTTTGAGAATAAAAAAATTAAAAAATTTATTTGAATCATTATTCTAAAAAATAATTTTTTTTTATTTTTTTTTGATTTTACAAAACAAAAATTAAGTAACACTAAAAGAATATTTTGATTTTTTTATTTTCAAAAATAAAATTTTATTTTTTTGTTTTACAAAACACTTCATTAAAAATATATTATCAAACAATTTTTTTATTTTTTTTAAAAAATAAAAAATTATTCTAAAAACAGAAATCAAACAGATTCTAAATGCTTTTCCTTGCAAAATGTAAAAAATAAAATATGTTTTCATGTCTCACAAAATTTTTTTTTAAAAATGAATAAACAATATTTGTACAAATATATACGGACAGTACAACACGCATATAGATTACTGGGAGGTAAAAAAAAAAAAAAAAAAAAGGAATCCTTAGCAAGGAAGCTAGACTTGGAGACCATCAAAGTCAATGAAGAAGAAGAGGAGGAAGAGCTCCTTCGTTGTTCTTGCATAGCAAATTTTGTAGCCGTTTCGCCTTTTCTTGTTACTGACTGCGTCTGTCCCGTTCACGTTTCTACATTTTGTGTAACCAAGTATTCTGCTCGCTTCCAAGTTTTGAAGCAAAAGAAATAAAAAATGAATCATAGTAAAACAGGAGCATCATTATCATCGACGACCCGTTTGTCAGCATCGGCCAAACCCTTTGCGGTCAACCGCTGCACCCCCCAACCCAGTTTGAAATTTCCGGTTCATTCTGGCCAGGAACCTGCTCTCTATTCGCCCGATCACTGTAGCTCCGACCCTTTTGGTTCTTTGCTTGATTCATTTCTTAAATTCAACTTGGGTTCTAAAGGTAACTCAGTAGTCCCTTCTCCTTTGGGTGACTGTGGGTTTGCCTATGAGGCAGGTGCTGCTGCTCTTCCTATTGACGCTGCTTCTCAGAATCAAACCCAGGAGCAAACCCTTTTGCAGCATCCTTCGGTGGATTTTCAAGGAAATGGTGACTTTGTTGTGCTTAATGGGTCAGACTTTGATACGATCAAGGAGAATTCATTGCCTGTATACTGTTCAAACATTACTGGTTTAGGCTATGGCACATGTAATGGGAATGAACTGAATTACGGGAAGCAAGGAAAGGATTATCATGAGGGTTTGTTTGGCGCAGGAAAGGATGATGGCTGTTCAGCTGCTGATGGGAACATACGTCAAGAAGGTTCATTATTCTGGCCTACCAAGTTTCTTCCATTTTTTATTTTAGAGCTTCTGCATTTTTTATAATTTTGATAACTTTATTTCATCTTATATATCGTAATAAACTTTTTCTCGTCTTGATTTTGTAGCTCTTCCATTTGATTGCAATACCTCCGATGTAGATACCTTTACTTTGTTTGGCCAAGTTTTTAATTGATTTCTCTGTGATACGGTTTTTGTTCTGGGCCATTAATGCGATATAACTAAGTACATAGTTTTCGGTGGATTTTATTTGTTAGGTGTGATATTCATTGACGCTGCTAACTCTTGAGCAAATTAAGATTTTTATTATTAGTTATTAGGCTCGAGTATTCAGGTCAGGAGTGTGACTCAATTAAAAAAAAAAGGGGGAGTTTCTAGAAGAAATTTTGAAATCCGTCGTAGTGGTGAAAGTTCTTGTTGACACGTCTACAAAAATCCTTCATTACTTCATATCAAACTTTCGTTAGACATATCAATCTTTTGTTGAGAATCCGCAAATTTGCCTTAAAATTATGTCTTTAGTTTATTCTTTTGCATCACTTATACTTCTTTTTTTCATCAACCCCTCCCTAACTGTATAGCCAAACTTGTCTCTATTTTATCGAAATGAAAAACCTTGTCCGTTATTTGCGTGGTTGGAAAGTAATCTCATTAAACATGATCCTTAGCCATGACATCTGGACATTCTTCATGATGGTGTTTCCGAGGAATGGAAGACCTATGTTAGATGTAAACAGGAAGCAGATCCTCTGAAGTTTTGTTCTCTGAAGTTTTCTGAAGTGTCTCGCTAACCAAAACTTCTGTTTATTTAAAAAAGAAAAGAGAAAATATGTTGAAAATAAAAAAGACAAATTTATGAGATACTTCAGAGAACTTCAGGGAGTACCACTTCAGAGGATCCATTCTCATGTAAACATAGAACAAGGGTCAAAAGGCTTAATTCTAGGGATTTGTTATTGTTCCTTCCTTTTATTTTTTTTATTAGTATTTTTCCTTTCTTTTTTTATCACATGCTTATTGTAGCCTTTATAAGGCTTAGGGCTATAGATATGTAGATCAGTTTTTGAGATTGAATAAAGATAGAGTTTCTTCCTTCTCTCTTCCCTTTCTGCCATCTTTTCTCTCTACGTCTTCCCCCTTCCCCTCTGGTTCTACATCACTTCAGCAATGGAATTTCTTGCCTTAAGGCTTCCATTTTTATTTCCTCCAAGTATTAGGCATAACAGAGGCACTGCCCTAGAATGAAACAAATTAGGCTGAGTTACCATTGGAAATTAGAAATTTAATAGAAGCTTAACTCAAGAATACACTATTTATTTGCAGGTCCAGACACTAGACAAGTTAATGATTTGTTCTTTAAAATTTTGTGCATTGTAAACCTTTTGTGCTCAAAAAGATAAGAAAGTAATCTTTTTTTTGACCCTATTCTCTCATGGGCATCTCTGACTTCAAATTAGAGAGACACTCTTGGTTTCATGCATAGGTTTCTTCTTGAAACTGTTTGGAAAGCCAAGTACATTCATGAATATGTCTGTCGTGTTCTGTTACAACTAAAATGAAGAAATGTACTGTTTTCAGTTCTGGTAAACCCACTTTAGGCTCTTAGCTATTGTTAGATCCTTATCTTTGTCATTTCCAATTTCCCATTCCATCCAGTATCATTGGTTATTCATTAAATCACTTGAGTAAGCTCAACTGATTCTGCTGCCAAGGGCATTGAAAGCCTGTTATCATCAAGGGGTGGCCTCTGCTTTCTGCTTGAGTATGATGTAGCTTTTTGACAAGGTTGCAATTGATGCTTCATTTTGAATTTTAAAACAAATTTTGACAACCATGATACATTAGAAGACAAGATAATAATGGAATGACATGTACAGGCAAGCATGCTGTTGATGGTTTGAATCTCTGTCAAGAAGCTTCTGATGGTATTTTCAGTAAAGGCGCTGACTCAATTTTGGTAAAAGACATTTTATCAAATTCTAGAGGCAAAATGAAAGTAGGTGCCATATCAAGCTCAGTTCTGACATCAAATTATGATGATGCCCCGCTCATATTTTCTACGTCAGATGTGTCCGCTGCTGCAAAGTTGAATAACATTCCTCATAGTCAAGGCTGTTTTACACCTTCAGTGGTAACATACAGCAATTTTGTTTCAAGTGGAGCTTCAGATGGGCAATACTTCTCAAAAGTTCCTTCCTCTGTGAGCAATATTGCTTCTGACTCGATAGGAAATCATCAGGCTGAAATACATGGGTCATCAAGTGCTTGCTCAGTTCTTTTGCCTTTTGATTCATCAAGGAATATGGATCTTTTGACAGGTAGTTGGGGAACTATTGATGATAAGGACTGTTCTAGTTCTAGTATGCCTGGCGCAAAGGACTCTTTTGTCTTACTTAATGCTGATGGCAAAGGAAAAGATGATGGTGACATGGAGAAGCAAAAGAAGATTGGCAAGTCTGTCTCTTTTGATGCTGCAGATTACTTGACCAATACCCCAAACGAGGTCATGTCAAAGTCTAATGGTACCAGAGAGGGTGTTTCTATTAAAACTTCTTCCAAAAGTTTGGGTGACAGTGATTCTGATTTGGATTCTCCTTGTTGGAAGGGAACAATGACATTTTCTCAATCTCCTCCAGAAATTCTAGAGTCTGTGCATATGAATTATTTTGAGAAAGAGCTCAGAAAATGTAATACTTTGAATCCTTTGGCACCTCAGTTCTTTCCTAGTAATGCTGAAGGAAGCAATTGTTTTGGCGGTAAAAAGGTTAAAGATGATTTTGTATCTTCCGAATCCAGTGCACCTATGGCTGTTAACTTGTTGCCAGGAGAGGACAGACAAATGAAAACTGTTATGGCAGAAGCACATCCCATAGAATTGAAGGAGGGAGCAGAGCTTCTGCATTCTAATAACATGAATGAAAGTGTAAAGGCATTTAACTTGGTCAATGATCCACAATGCAGCTTTTTACTAAATTCTACTTGCTTGACTCAGCCTGTGTCCATAGAAGATTGCTCAACAATGAAGAAAACAATTGAAACTGCTGTGGATGTTGAAGGCTGTCCGAATGAAACTAAAGATGCCATGGCCAGGGGGTCAATAAGAGGCTCGTTCCCTACAAAGTGTCATTCTCCAACTCCAAGTTCATCTTCATCTCAAGCTGGTGTTGTTACTGATCTTTTCAACACACTTCAGGGTGTATCTAAGTCTTTGATTGATTCTCCAAAACTTGATGTCCAGATCATGGTTAATGCAATGCGTGTTCTTTCAGAATTGGTTGTAGAAACCTGTGCACACAGATTAGATTCATTTAAAGAACATGATCATGATACAATCCAGCATATAATCAACAACCTAAATGTGTTTAGCGCAAGTTACGGTGGCCAAATGATTCCAACACTTCAGTCAACTCATACAGGCAGTCCTTTTTTTCTTGGTAGGTCATCGGATCTTCCCAAGGTATGTCAGATTGCACCCATATATGATTTTTACCTGCTGTGAAATTTATACAATTGTGTTGGTCTAATCATGTTTTCACAACTATTGGTGTTAATTATTACTTAATGATCTAATTGGTTATATCTTGGGGCAACTATACTCCAATGTGTATTGTTCTTGAAACTGAGATGTGTATGTCTATGTTAGCATTCGAGAAAGGAAGTTGAGGTAGCAAGCATCGAGACCTTCGCTGTTCCAAAAAGGCTTCATCATCAGCATGATCATGGGGGGCAAAACAGTGTTTCTAAAGTGATTGCTGAGAGAGGACAATATTCTTTATCATCAAGCAGTGATGTGGGCGCTGAGAAAGGCAATGAAATTGTTCAGGTTATTAGGGGAAATCTTGGAAAAAGTCAGGGTGTTGAGGAGCACTTGCACCCTCAGGCTTTGCTGTATAAAAATTTATGGCTTGATGCTGAAGCAGCAATGTGTTATATGAGACGGAAAATTTATGTTAGGCTTATGGAAACTGGGATGGATGTAAATCACACAGACCTTCTGGTAAACTTTTCGCTCTGCCTAAAAATCTTGGAGAAATATACTTTTTGCTTGACCAGCTAATCATGGAGTTCTATATTTAGCTTTGTAACATGCATACTGATTTCTGTGATGCCTCTGATTATGAATATCCAGGACTTGTGGAGATGACAGTGCCTTGGTTATGACACAATTGGAGGCTGTAACTACACATCAGTGATTTGACGTGCACTCTGTACATATGCATTATACACTATTTCTGGTTTGAGTTGCTGCTACTTGTAAAAAAGCAACTGATTCATGAGGTTGCAAGCAACGGATCTGGAATGTATTTAAAGAGGAAAGATCAGCTTAATGATGCCAACTGACAGCATGCTACGTAAAGATTTCCACAACTCCAATCACCTTTTGTTATTATGTAGACAAACCTGTTGAGGTCTGGTGTTTTGGTTGTAACGCCTAAGGTTAATATTTTTAACTGAGATTTTACTATATAGTTCCATTCAAACCAGAAAAACATTGAATTTAAATTCAGTCATCTCATGTTAGCAAGTAAAAGACTAAAAGGATAAATTTTTGATGAAAATTGAGATCTATTTCATGCTTATTGGGAACGGGAAAATAACACGAGTGTGATTTATAATATAGAAGTTTTTGGCATTTTAAGCCTGGGATTGCTAGAGAGCGTGATTTGACGTTAGAGCAACTTAGAAATATCATATATATCCCCTTTAGCTGAATTCTCTAGCAGGTGATAAGAAGTTATATAAACAAAATATGGCAGCGTAACTCGGAAACAAGAATAAGATGCACGAAACCTCTGGAGAGGGAATGGCCAAGTATTATTATGAGCTGGTGGTTACATTTGATAATGTAATTATCAATAGACTCCTCAATCGAAATTGATATTCATTTCCATATTTGAGTGGGACAATATTGTTTTTTCAGTTTTTAATTTTTCGAAACATTTTGAAAGATGATGCTGAATTATGGATTATATGGATACGATCATATTTTTATAACAAACAAGTTTCATATTTTCAGAAATCAAAACAGAATTTTATCTAAATATAGCAAAATACTCAGCTTTTTCTTCATGCAAAACATTCATATTATGAAGAAAGCCTAGAGGCATCTATTCCATGATTTTATCGTTTGTATTTTTTTTTCTTGAGGAACTAGAATCTTAGAAATTTTTTCAAAATATAATTTGATGTCAAAACGATTCCGTAATCTAAAGATTTTTCGTTCTTTCAACATTGTTATTTATTAGATTATTTGAGGTGAAAATTTAATTTGTTTATTGTTTCTAAGCGTGGTAGATTATAAATAAATTGCCAAACTATGATTGCACATAACTTATATTAATTATTCCTGTGGGAATTGTGTGGTTGCTGGCCAAAGGCGGGTGAGCATATGTGGACTTGTTTAGAAGGGTTGTTAGTTAAAGATGTAGCCCGCCCAACCGAAGCCTTCCTTACACTTCCCGCAAAATTTCAAATCTCTTTCGCCTGATCTCCCCAAGAGACTTTGCTTCTGATCTCTCTCTCTCCCTCTGTCTCTGCTCGTGCTTTTGTGTGCGAATGAAACAATGACATCAACCCTCCAACCTCCGAAAATGAACCTACCTAAAGCCCTTTCTTATAAAATCATCAGACGTGAGATTGAGAAGCAGAGGAACAGGGAGAGAAGTTCTGGGGAGGCTCAGATTTTGGGGTCCTTGAACACCGAAAATGATGGAATCTGGGGTTCCCCTCTGCAACACTTGTGGGGAACAAGTGGGGTCTGATGCCAATGGTGAGGTGTTTGTGGCTTGTCATGAGTGCAGTTTCCCAATTTGCAAAGCTTGTTTTGATTACGAAATCAACGAGGGTCGCAGCGTCTGTTTGAGATGTGGCACTCCCTATCAAGGTAAACCTTTAGTTTGTTTATTGTGTTTTAAAGTTTGTCTTTTATTGTGTGGGTTTGTTATTGGCTTTGTACTCCCTTCAATCTTAATTCTTGACGCTATAGTCCTTTGAAAATTGAGACTGAAAGTTTTGGGACGTTAAATTAAATGTGATATACAATTAATCAATCTAATATTCATTTGTTGAAAGAAGGCAAGGAGAAGTCTTTGACACCGTTTGAATTATCTGCACATTATTTTGAAGGATTTCTTTTCTTCAACAATGCAAAAATCATTAAAAAATATCAGCTTTCCTCCATTTATGCTCGTCTTTTTTAAACGATACTCTGAAAGATCCTTCCATACATTTCTTTTTTTGTGAATTTTATAGGAAAAACAATGGATCATGGTGATACAGAGGTTTTGGGAAATCGATCCACAATGGCTACCCAACTAAGTAATTCTCAGGTATTGACTTGCTTGTAACTCTGCACATTATGGGGCAAGTACTAATAAGACTTGATTTTGGAGAATAAAAAGAATCTTGAGGGGAAAAATGAAATCTCAAGATATGTTCATATCATTTTGGAATATAGTTAAGACTTAAGATGTTTACATTTGCATTTACATCCTCACCTTGAATTCTGCAGGATGTTGGACTCCATGCTAGACATGTCAGTACTGTGTCCACAGTGGATAGTGGTAAAAGAGATAGAATTTAGTACACATTTTTTGGCACAAATTTATCTTGGAAATAATTATTGATCATCATCATAACTTGGCTTTTCTTGTAGACTTAGTTGATGAGTCTGGGAATCCAATTTGGAAGAATAGGGTGGAGAGCTGGAAGGAAAAGGATAAAAAGAAGAAGAAGAAAAAGGAGGCACCTAAGCCTGAACATGGGGCCCCAATTCCACAAGAGCAGGAGATGGAAGAAAAACAGTAAGTTCTATAAGAAATGGAACAATTATACCAAAGTGGCCCATGAATAACTATAATGGATTTTGAATGGAAAAGCAAAATTTCCAGATCTTAACTGGAGATCAAATTAACCTTATGTGCAGAATATGTAATTTTTCCTGTTATTTTATCAATATTAGACTGGTACCAAGAATAGAAAATAGTGGTTGCTAACTGGGTGTAGTATTAATGGTCTACTTTTTCATCATGTTATTACTGGTGAGACCATAAGTCCGATTCCGAAAATTTTTCATATTTTAATGGGCTGTGCTCCTCTAGTTATAAATATGTAATGGTTGATTCTTTATTCAAACTAATTTACTTGCTGATTTATTATGCAGGCCCTCAGATGCTGCTGAGCCACTTTCAGAAGTTATTCCAATCCCAAAATCCAGGCTCTCACCATACAGGACTGTAATTATTATGCGTTTGATAATCCTGGGTCTTTTCTTCCATTATCGAGTTACAAATCCAGTTGATAGTGCTTATGGTCTTTGGATGACATCTGTCATCTGTGAGATCTGGTTTGCATTTTCCTGGGTGTTAGATCAGTTCCCTAAATGGTCTCCCATCAATAGGGAAACTTTTATTGACAGGCTGTCTGCAAGGTAAAAGCACAAAAATGTACTCATATTGTGCTTTATGAGTGAAGGGGGATTTGGACATAAAAATTATTTTGCACTAGAATGAATTAAACCTATGCTATACATGTGAATTTGCTCAAGTTCATTTCCTGGTTTTAATCACACATCGTTGTGTAGAAATCCTTACAGCTTTTCACCCTTTCAGACTTTTCATATAAACCATGCTTCCTAGTTTTTGCACAAATATCAGCATGACAGGATCGATATTGTAATGTTGATTTCAGAAGCAATATAATGTGTTTTACTATCTCTTTTTCTATTGGAAATTGAGACTTGATGTTGAATCTATGCTTGGGAGAGTGATACTTACTTCTATAATTCCATGCCAGGTATGAAAGAGAGGGTGAAGCTTCTGAGCTTGCTGCTGTGGATTTCTTCGTCAGTACAGTTGATCCTCTGAAAGAGCCGCCATTGATCACAGCTAATACAGTGCTTTCTATCCTTGCGGTGGACTACCCTGTAGATAAAGTATCCTGTTATGTATCAGATGATGGTGCTGCGATGCTGACATTTGAATCTCTTGTGGAGACAGCTGACTTTGCAAGGAAATGGGTGCCTTTCTGCAAAAAGTATGCTATTGAGCCGCGAGCACCCGAGTTTTACTTCTCTCAGAAAATTGACTACCTGAAGGACAAAGTGCAACCTTCTTTCGTGAAGGAACGTAGAGCAATGAAAGTAAGCATTTGGAGCTTCCTTATCTATAACTTATAAGAAAGCACTATCTTGATGTTTACAAAATATATGGTCTGCTTCTTAGATCAGCCTCTTCATAATTACTTTTCAATTCTGCCAGAGAGACTATGAAGAGTTTAAAGTGAGGATTAATGCTTTGGTATCAAAGGCTCAAAAGACACCAGAAGAAGGCTGGACTATGGGTGATGGTACACCCTGGCCAGGAAATAATCCACGTGATCACCCTGGCATGATTCAGGTATATCTATTTTTTCTAGATGTAATCAAATCTCAATGCAATTGGCACAATCAGCTGCCTAATCTATGCATGTCAACTTGAAATTTCTAGAAAGAAACAAATATTGCTGATACTTTGATACTAACTTCTATTTGACCAAATTTTCATTTAGTAGTCTGTCCAGTTCATTAATTTTCGCTTTTATGTCAGTTTCTGCAAGATTTCTTATTAGCTTTTCTTATATCAGTATTGATTGATCCATTTAAATCTTCAGATATGCAGTTAAATGTTCTTGTATCCATCTTTCTTGTCCCTGGCAAAGTAAAGAGGACTTCTTGAATGCTTCTTTGTGGATATCTTTTCTGCTTTCTTTCATAAGATTCACTAGTTTTATTGATCAATTATTGGTCAAACTACATGCTAGACCTTTATATGCTTCTCATAGGCTGCCGTGCTCTCAGCAAAAATTGAATTGTTTAGAGAAACTTTCATTCATCGTTTTCAGGTTTTCCTTGGAAGCAGCGGAGCCCTTGACATAGAAGGAAACATACTTCCTAGGCTGGTCTACGTTTCCAGAGAGAAAAGACCAGGCTACCAACACCACAAGAAAGCTGGTGCCGAAAACGCACTGGTACAGTTAGATACTTCAACGTATATAGTATTTCATATGATCACACTAACATTTTATAATGCTTGATGTTTATCTGGATTCAAGCAGGTGAGGGTGTCTGCAGTTCTTACAAACGCTCCCTACATTCTCAACCTTGACTGTGACCATTATGTTAATAATAGCAAGGCTGTTCGTGAAGCAATGTGTCTTCTGATGGATCCACAAGTTGGTCGGGATTTGTGTTATGTCCAGTTCCCCCAGAGATTTGATGGCATTGATCGTAGTGATCGATATGCCAATCGCAACACAGTTTTCTTTGATGTAAGTTTAAAGCTATGATTTTTACCACCTTGACTAATCAGCAACCATGTCAGCTCTTTTTGGTTAGAAACTCAAACTCAATGATATTTGAGGTGTGGTAGAAGTCCACTCATCGAACAACTATTGACAGAATCACTCTGCCTAGTCATGATTCCTTTGCAATTTGCTGAACCTAAAACCAGATTGTTACGTTGTTCATAATAATGGTCTGGTGATGCATTTGTGTAATAGCTTCTTAACAAGCCTGTATGTAAAAATCACGGAGACAACTATTACCTCATTATATTGATGGATCATGAGTCTTGTGAGTTTTAAGAGTCCATTAATTATCCCTTGTAGGTTAACATGAAAGGTCTTGATGGCATTCAAGGACCAGTATATGTGGGAACTGGATGTGTTTTCAATCGGCAAGCACTTTATGGCTATAGCCCACCTTCTATGCCCAACTTACCAAGATCTTCTTCATCCTGCTGTTGCTGCCCCTCCAAGAAGCCCGCCAAAGATATCTCGGAGGTTTATAAAGATGCAAAGAGGGAAGAACTTGATGCTGCCATTTTTAATCTCAGGGAGATTGAGAGTAAGCCCGGTTAATTTTTTCAATGAGATATAATCTTATAGCTGATTCTTTTATGTGTAATATTTGTCTGGCTTCTTTTTTCTTTATTGCAGATTATGATGAGTATGAGAGGTCAATGCTAATTTCACAGATGAGCTTTGAGAAAACATTTGGCCTGTCTTCTGTTTTCATTGAATCTACCCTCATGGAGAATGGAGGAGTGCCTGACACCGTGAACCCCTCCACATTGATCAAGGAGGCCATTCATGTAATTAGCTGTGGCTATGAGGAGAAGACTGAATGGGGAAAAGAGGTTAGGCTTAAATATTCGTTTTTGTGCATAAAGTGCACTGCAAAAGCATAATTAGTAAATCATATTGCGAGTTGATTTCTTTCTTCATTGTGATACTTCCAAGTTCCCATCTTTTACCTTTTACTTAAACTATAAACGTCCTCCTGTTTGGTTAGATTGGTTGGATTTATGGTTCAGTCACTGAGGATATCTTAACGGGCTTCAAAATGCACTGCCGAGGATGGAGGTCAATTTACTGCATGCCTTTGAGGCCTGCATTCAAAGGGTCAGCTCCCATCAACCTGTCTGATCGGTTGCACCAAGTTCTCCGATGGGCACTCGGATCAGTTGAAATTTTCCTCAGTAGACACTGCCCCCTCTGGTATGGTTTCGCAGGCGGCCGTCTCAAATGGCTGCAGAGAATGGCTTACATAAACACAATTGTTTACCCATTCACATCCCTTCCTCTCATTGCCTATTGCTCTTTGCCAGCAATTTGCCTTCTCACAGGAAAATTTATCATCCCAACGGTAATTTCCTTCTCTCTACTAAGCATCATCAACATAGTGTCAATCAAAGAGACAATTTGTAGCTAAAGATTTATTCTTTATGATTCCGTACAGCTTTCCAACCTTGCAAGTGCACTATTTCTTGGACTTTTCCTTTCCATCATAGCAACCAGTGTGCTTGAGCTGCGATGGAGCGGTGTTAGCGTCGAAGAATTGTGGCGAAATGAGCAGTTTTGGGTGATTGGAGGAGTTTCAGCACATCTGTTTGCTGTGTTCCAAGGATTCCTGAAGATGTTAGCTGGTATTGATACCAACTTCACAGTCACTGCCAAGGCAGCTGACGATGCTGAGTTTGGTGAACTTTACATAGTGAAGTGGACCACAGTCTTGATTCCTCCAACGACCCTTATTGTGGTTAACTTGGTTGGTGTAGTTGCTGGGTTCTCTGATGCTCTTAGTGGAGGATATGAATCTTGGGGACCACTCTTTGGGAAAGTGTTCTTCGCCTTCTGGGTTATTTTCCATCTCTACCCATTCCTCAAGGGTCTCATGGGCCGCCAAAATCGGACTCCAACCATTGTTGTTCTTTGGTCAGTGCTTTTGGCCTCTGTCTTCTCTCTTGTATGGGTCAAGATTAACCCATTTGTGAACAAAGTTGACAGTTCAACCATCTCCCAGACCTGCGTTTCTATAGATTGTTGAATTAATACCACAAATGAAGCTTGACAAGCAAAATTTTGAGACCGTCATTTGCTGAACTGTGTGGGCATTTTGAAGCAAGCTTGGAAGAATCTACTAATTTTTTCCCTTCAAGCATTGGACTTATGCTTCTGTGTCATATACCGTATGAAGATCAAGTATTGCGTTAAAGTATATCACTGTGAAAATAGTGTCTTTCTTTCAGTATAGAAGTTGAAATAATAGAAAAAATGATTGACACACATGTTGCTAGCTGTCCCCTTTCTTAAATTCCGTGACTTTGCATCATATTATAGTTCCTCGGACTTGTTTTTGCCAACATATCGTATTATTGCGTATCCTCTGTCAAACATTTTCGGCCGCAGAATAAGTTGAGACATTTTTGTGTGGGCTCCGCCTTTTTAAGTTTTTGAAAAAGTTATATCTATTTTTTTAAAAAAAAATTACTCTTTTTTTTAGAAATGTTTAAATTACACAACTATTTTCTTTGTTTTAAAAAATATATAGTTATTTTTTAAATTATAATGTAATTAAAACATCTTTAAAGATAATTTTTTTATTAAAAATATTTTTCAAATATTATTTTAATATTATTTAGTATGTGACAAGAATCATAAATTTAACTTATTTAAAAAATTTATTAAATTTGTGACAATGCTTATGTTAATTAATATATATTTAATATGAATGTTATTTTTACAATTAAGTCATTGTCTATAAATTATTTATTTAACAAAATTTTATGAATATGATTTTTGTTTCTACTAATTTTTTATCAAATTATTTTATAATTAACATACATAGGAATGTTTTAGTCAAAATAAATATAATTATAACTTATGTCTTATTACAAGGGAGATTAATGCAGTATATTTTTTGATTTTAAGAGAAAAGAATGTATATATTCAAGATAGAAGAAAGAATCATGTAATTTGAGTATCTTTGAGGGAGATATTAATTTTTCATTTTTTTAATTAAAATCTAGTAACAAAATTAGTAAACAAAATTTAAAAGTAACGAAATCTCTTCTTGACTTTAAAATAAAATATAAAAGAAAAATGTTAAATCTCAATTAAAATGGACAAAGGATGGCACAATTTGAGTGTGACGATAAAGTTTGACTTAGCTCAATATTTAAACTTGTAAAGAACTTATTTTTAGTTTAAACGATTAATTGAAATTTGATGTTTTTAATTAATTGAAAATTAAAAATTTGTCAAATTTTAAAGTTCATATATCAATTTAATAACTAAATCTTAGTTTACAAAGTATATTCATAAATCGAACTTATTAAAAAATTATTCAAAATGTTCTCCAATCGTAATCAAAATGTACCATAAGTATTAAAACAAATAGAGAGCACAACTTTTTTTATTTGATCAAACCTAACCCAAATGTTGCATTTCAGCTATAATTCAACTCTATACTTGAGCCTCAATTATGGGATTTCCAACAATTTCTCCCTAAACAATTCCCTGATTAGGAATTGATCTATACCAATTATTGGCTTTATTGATATGTTTATCTGAGTTTTGATGATAGCAAATAATTTAGATAACTTTTTAAAAGATAAATCCAAACTCACCAAAACTTTGTTGATTGTATAATTTTTTGTTTTTTTGGTACATATTACATAGTTATTTGACCAAAGTACCTGAAATACATTGGAAAGGGATAGGAAGTGTTTTTAAATTCCTAAGAAGAAAAAAACCGTTTAAACTTATTGGATAGAGCATAAATGTTTTAAAAATTGGTTTGATGGCTCTTTAAAGTGGATTTTCCAAAATTTTATAAAAGTTTTAAGCTAACTTGACTACAGAGAGCAACAAGTCAACTAATAGACTATAAAATTGAAATTTTTTAATCAAAAGAGCTATAGTTGACTTGTTGAAATTTTATTGTTGCTGCACTTTAAATTGATTTTAATAATCTCTCTACTCCATTTTTGAGTTATATTCGTCTTGGCTTGCGTTAAAATACAAAAAAAAAAAAAACTTTTAATGCAAGTTAAACAAATGGTACAAAACTTACTGTCATAGGCCTTTTAGAATTTTTTTGGGTACTAGAATAGTCGGCTAGTAACTTTCAATACTCAATTAATATGCTAGGTTTTTTTGAAAAAAATTGAATTTCAAAAAAGACAAAAAGCTTCCGGTCAAAACGAGGTCTATTAACTAACTTGAGTCCTGTTAGTTGGTTGGTAGCTCTCTGGTTAAGATTCTGGAAATTTCAAAGACTTATCAACCAACTTGTAGCGCTTGCCAATTGATTAATAGCTCTTTGTTTCTCATTTCTAGTCTATTAGTTAACTTATAGTCCAAGACTTCATGAAATCCCAAAAAAGTTTGCCTACAAGAGCCATCAAGTCAATTTTTAAGACATTTATGTTCCAATTAGCGAGTTCAAAAGAATTTTAGGAGCTCAAAAACACTTATAATCCCTTGACAAAATATTCTAAGCCCTAGGTCAAATAAACATATAATCTCAAAAGTTGTGTTGAGCCCAAACTTAAACTAATCTCCTACAAAGTTATTCAAATTATTTTGTTGTTATCAAAACTCATATCAACACACCAATGGAGTCAACAAAGTACTCCCTCCGTTTTCATACATAAAAGATTTTTTTTGAAATTTGATTTGGTCTTATATATAAGAAACAAACTATCATATTAATTATAGTATTCCAATTATGCCCTTCATTAAATAGATCATTTAAATTATAAGTAGTGGTGGTCATTAATTTCAAAAAGAAAGTACACATATTAAATAGGGGTATTTTTAAAAATTAATTTTTATTTGAGACAAAATTAAAAAGATTAATTGCTTTTAACTAACTTTCTTAATACTCATGAATTAGTTATTTGTTTCTTATATATGAGATCAAATGGAGTATAATGATAGAAATAGAAGCTTTGAAGTTTGAGCGAGCCTTTTATATTAAACTTATTAGGGGTGTTGAAAATCAATCCCTCATAGCTAAATCCAAATCAAAGAAATATCCATTAAAACTAAACAAGTTTTAATTTTAATTAATTTGAGTTTCTCTTATTTTTGGGAATTGGGTTTAATTTTCAATTTGAATAGTAAATTTTATACTAAAATAAATTGAACAGCTATAATCTTAATGGCCTATTTAGTTAATATTTTTTTTCAAAAATTGATAATTAATCATAATACTAATGCGGTATAAGTAATGTAAGATTACTTAGTTTTAAGATATAATCCATATATCTTCATTTATGTGTGCTCGTATACATTATTGTGGGCGTTTATTATTGTATTATAACCTAAATTATGAAAAATATAAAATAAATAAATTAGTCCTAAATTGTCAATATGAAAATAGGCCCACAATTGAGGCTAAATCACTCAAATTGAATTGCTCAATCTTGATACTTTTGGTTTGGTTTCATACCGTTTAAGCAAATTGGTTGGTCTTTCTTTTCATTAAACCAATTTCAGTGATTCGATTTATCAAAATACAAAAAAAAAAAAATTTATCTAACCAAGCGGCCCTTAATTCTCATCATGGACAAATTAGGCCATAGGGGACACCCCCAATATTGAAGTGGATCAAAAGCATTAAACATATAAAAGCCGTAATAATAAAGGATAGCTGAAAACTTTATCGACCGCAAAAGGTGATGAAAATGGTTGACTTTATAGTTATTGAAGGCTCAGCTTGATGACAAGTCATTATGCCTTCACTTATCATTCTCATCGTCAGTAGAGAAGAAGCTAGCTACTTGACCCCCAAAAAAAAAAAAAAAATATATATATATATATAATAATCTTTCTTAAAGTTTGATTAAATTATATTTAATATTTCTTTCATTTTAAAAATTACATTCAATTCTTCTAATATTTTAACATATATTATAAAATTTTTTAATTTATTTTTTTACTAAAGAAGTTAACTTTTCATATAATATGAGATTTTAATTTTATTTTTAATATGACAATGAAAATAATTAAATTAATATTAAACTTTAATATAAGAATAAGATTATGATTTTATTCTTAAATTGATAGAAAATAAATTAAAGACTAGTGTAATGTTCAAAACAAGAAAAATATAAGTATAATTTAACTAAACCTCAATAGATATTAGAGTAATTTAATCTAAAAATTTATTTTCATTGACTATAATATTATGTTAATATTAATGGATATAAAACATCCTCCCCCCCCCCCCCTCCCAAAAAAAATTAGTATATACAAATGCTTCAAGAGTTCAAACAATTCAGCTCACTGGTGGTCTTACCTCTATCTTAAATCAGTAAATTTATAACAGTCCGCAATATAAAATAAAAATATGAGTTGGTGCAATTTTAAAAGCTGATTTAATGATGGTAATAATTTATGCTACGTAAAAGAACTTAGAAATCTTTTTCATAAAGAAGGAAACAAAATAAAAATTACGATGAAATAAAAATTCTTTCATGGCTTTTTTTTTTCAAAACAACTGACAAAGTTTTCACCATGCATTGCTGATGGTCCTGGAGTCCATAAAGTACCCACGTATGCAGAAGATGGAAAGACGTCAATTACAAGGATTTCATATACTATTGGAGTAGTTACAAAGGGTTTCTTAAAATCTAAATTTAATTATTATATGTGCCTTTGTCTTAGGATGAAAAAAAGAAAGAACGAAGCGTGAGAGTAAGGGAACCAGAATGCCATATATATATATATATATATATAATATAAAATAAGAAATAAAAAACATTACATCCATAGCCCATTTGCTTTCTTTATCTAGTTATTCCTATTGTTGTGTGAGTGAAGACACAAGAGCCAAGTGTGGTTATCAATCTGCAGAGAATGATAAACACTACAAAAAAATAGATTTTTAGCGACGATTTTTAGTGGCGACTAAAAATTTGTTGTCGCTAAAACTATATTTTTAGTGGCGACTATGTTAGATTGTCACTAAAAGGAGTCACTAAAAGATCATTCTTCATTTTGGCAAAATTTTTAGTGGCGACACAAAAAAGTCGCCACTAAAACTTTTTTGTGGCGATAATAATGTTGTTACAAAATAACTTTTAGTGGCGACATAAATATGGTTGTTACTAAAAGTGATTTTTTGTGACGATAGTTAGTCGCCCCTAAAAGTGATAAAAAAAAAATTTTTTGATTTAAAAATTTCTATGCCAACACTTTTAGTGGCAATATTAGATTGCGACTAAAATTAACTTTTAGTGACAATTCTTATAGGCCGTCACTAAAAGTCTCTTTTAGTGATAATATTTGATTGCTACTAAAAGTTTTGACAAATTTTTTTATTAAATTTAAAAATTGTTATGCAAAAACTTTAGTGGCGAGCAATGTCGCCACTAAAATCCACTTTTAGTGGTAACCTATATAGGTTGCCACTAAAAGTTTAACAATTTTTTTTAAATTTTTTATTATTGAGATTTGAAATAAAGACCTAAAATAAATTACTTTTTTAATTTATTATTTTTAAGCCTTTTACCCTTTTTTTGGTTTTCTATTTTTAATAATAATGAAATCTTAATATAATTTTAGAAGTTAAGAAGTTCAATATTAAATATTAAATTTTAATCATGGGTAATTTTATTTTTTAGCTAGAAATAACTTCTAAAACATTTTAAAAAGCATGTAATTAGTAATTAAATAGTTAGAATTTATTATTATTTATTTATTTTATTATTATTTAAATATAAATAATTTAAAAAATATATTTAATGATAATCAATTTGACCACAGTTTAACTACAATGAGATTAATGAATGTTGAACTAGTGTTTCTACTAATTTAATAACTAATTTAGTTTTAAAATCTTTGTATATTTAATATTTATTTATTTATAATTTAATATTATATGATATATATATTTCATGTTTTTTAGAAAATAATTTGATAAAAAATATAAAAATAGTTAATTTAATCTTAAATTTTATCTTTCCCCTTTTTTCCAATTGTAAATCATATTTGCATTCTCTTTTTCAGTACTTGCTTACACCAAAACTCCCCTTTTCTCTATTCATTCAGCTCTTTTTCTTCTTTTTCAATATTTAGATTTGCATGTTACAATATCTTTCTTAGAGGGCTTAAGGAAAAATATTATATTTTGTCTAGTAGATATAATGAAGTGGGTAAAAGATCTTAGTAATGTAGTTTTAGGGGTTACTTTTTGATTATTCTTTATCTAGTTTAAGGAACTATCAAATCATTAATTAAAATTACATAATAAACCAAATAGATAATTTTATTATTATTATTATGTAATTTCTAATTTAAAAGATAATTATAAATTTATGAAAAAATGTGTACATCATTGATTAAAGTGTAATAATTATCTTATAAAATAATATTAATGTAATTTAAATAATATCAAAGAATGTATTTATTACTTAAGTAATATCTTTATTTATATATCAATTATCAATTTTTTCCTTTATTTTTATCTAGGTTTATGAGTAATCTAATCATTAATCAATAATGAAAAAATAAAGTAAATAGATAATTTTATTATAATTATTTAATTTATAATTAAAAAATATGACTACAATTATGAATTTATTAAATAAATTTGTACAAGACTTATTAAAATTTTAATAATTAATGCATAAACATTTATATTATTTTATTTTAAATAATCTCAAAATATATATTTATCATATTAACTATTTTTTTGTTCCTAGAATAATTATTAGTAGTTTGTTTTCAATTATGCTTCATAGTTATATATATATACACAGACAAAGTTTTTGCTAAAAATTTGGGAATAAAAACTTAAACATTATAATTTTCATATGATAGCTTTACAAAGGAATTACATAAGTCTAGGATGAGCAACTCTCTAAAGGCCATCATTTAGAAAAGAAATACAACTCTTAGGAGGATTATACAAAACATGAAAACCAAGGGAAAGGGAATTAACAAAATTAGCACTGGTGTTACAGTTTACAACTATCTAAGATAAGGTTGATTGTTGTCATCGAGTTTGCCCGCAAGCTAATCATTAGTAAAAAAAAATGAAAAAAAATACATAATTATATTTAATGTTGTAATTTCTAATTAAAAAAATAATTATTGAAAGATAGATATAATAGAAATTAAATTACAAAATTCAAATTAAGAGTTAAAGAATATTTAGATAAAGATGACAAAATAATTTGACTATCATTAGATAATATTTATCATAAGATATATAATTTTTTCATTTTTTAATTTGTTGTTTATGACTATAAAAAATAACAGCTTTTTATTTTTAATTTTTTATTATCAAATAAAAATTTTAAATTGTACTGTTCAAACATCAAGATTTAAAATTTAAGATTTAAAAACTAAATTAAGAGAATCAAAATATCCAAAATAAGATTAAAGCACAAGTATTGCAATGCACAATCATCTAAAATAAGATTTATTGTTGCTGTCAAGTCTGCTTGCAAACTAATCATTGCCTTTACTATCCATTTTCCATTTTTTTAGCATCTTGTTTGGGTGATTTATTGTCTGATTATTTTTTTTCTCTTTTTTCGATTTATAATTAAAAATATTATCATTGTTATCAAGTTGATTAATTTTAAAATTAAATAATACAACTTATTAAAAAACAAGTAAAAGGCATGCATTGAAGTGCATGTTAATTCTTTTTAATAATTGTAATTTAAGAATAATACAAAAAAAGTAGCAAGTACTTCTTTTACATGTACTTTAATTTATTTTTTATATTATAATTTATATTTATATTTTTGAAAAATTATATTTTATTTTATATTAGTTTGAAATCAAATATACCAAAAATTCCAACAGAAAATCTTCTGTTATAAAATATATTTAACATTTAAGGTGAAATTGAATTTTCTATTTACTTTTTAAAAAATCTTCCAATAAAAACCAAATGAAATTTAGGAATTATAAAGAGGCTAGCATTTTTTTTTTGGGGATAAAACAACAGAATCAAAAAATAAAAATGAAATTATGCTTATACGTGAGTATTTTCTTATTTTTGCCCAAATGATATTTCATTCCAACAAAAGCAATATGGGGTAAGTTACTGTAGACTAACTTAACCAATTCCATATTTATAAACATTTAAATTCTTAGAAAAAATTGATAAAAAAGGGATGAGGGGAAAAAATTTTCATCATTACGAGCACTTTTTTTTCAGTTAAATATTTAGCAAGGCAATTAATAGTTTGATTTAACAGATCTAGATATTAATATAGATAACACCTTCCACAATTTGTAAGCTTTTTTAAATTTAGGCATGTATAATAATAATTAATAAAAGCTATTAATTCTTTACCACAATTATAAAGATTATTTTATATTCTCAAAACTATTTTTTTTACTTTATTTCTTTTTATTTTGTTTAATGTTTTGTTAGGTGAGTTAAATATTTAATTGTTAATTCACAAAATAATTACAAATTTATGAAATACATTTGTTCAATATTTATTAGAATTTTGATAATTATCTCTTAAAAATTAATATTACTTTAGTTTAAATAATCTCAAAGAATAAATTTATCACATAAACTATTTTTTATGTAATATTTATCTGTAGTTTCTTTTTAATTATTGTTTATCCAGTTTTAAGAATTATCTAATCATTAATTTATAATAAAAAAATCAAAGAGATAATTTTATTATAGTTATTCATTTTTTTTCGGTGAATGGAGGTATAGTTATTTAATTATTAATTAACAAGATAATTAACAATTTTTGAAATAAATATGTTCAATATTTATTAAAATTTAAATCATTATCTCAAAAATGACGTTGTATTTGAATGTCAAAAACTTTCATTTCTTAGTCTCACTTTGATCCCTAAAATCCAAGGTTTAAACTCATTTTGATTTTGAAGCATCCAACTTAGACCCCAAATGCCCTGCTCATTGTTGCACTGACGCTCTATATTTTACTTTTTTTAAAAAAAATCTTAATTCATTTTTCTAAGTAGATAATTAAAAAATTATTTTTATTTTTATGTATTTTTTATTTTTAATATTTAAAAAATCAAAAAAATAAAATAAAATTTTAACTGTTTACATTTAATTTTGACAATTTGAAAGCTACGCAACACTTTTTATTCATCACTGCAATCGACAAAGAATCCAGAATAAATCTCTGATGGAATGCTTGATTACGGCAAATTACGCAGTTCAAAGAGTCCAACTCATACTTTGACATGTGATACAATCTTAGATAATATAACGATACGTGAAAACGCATTGATCTCTTTTCATATCCTTAAATGATCCATTTTTCTGAGTTTTTTAGTCAAATTAAAAATATGGCTGATTACAACCAATTTCATATGAATGTGATATGTAAATAAAAGAATTGTTGAGTCCAAAGTCATGCACCATGGGTTAAGATTATTTTACGCAAACAAGATAATTAACACTACAACATTTTAGATTTGTGGCAACAGGTTTTGCTAGGTTTTGCTACAATAATTGCAAAACCATTGTATGAATGGGTAATATTTAGAGTTACAAGTAAAGTGATTTTATACAATAGTTTAAATACAATATCTGTTAACCATTTTCGAAACTCAAATAGGAAATAGATTTTAATGTTAACTATTCTTTTTATTTTACATAACGATTTAAGTATATGGTTTATAAAATTTAATTTTACAATAATAAAAACTATTCCCAATAAGTTCCTACAAAAATTTAGTACCATAAGTCTCTATTCCCTCCATTTTTTTAAAAAATTATTGTGTATACTATATTTTGTCTAAAAAAATAAAATTTTTACTTCATGTTTTTATTTTATTTTTAGGCAATTTTAATTTAATGTTGAGTTAATAAAAATAAAAATTAAGAAAAAAAAGAAAATAAATAAATAATAAGAGGTCCTTAAAAGAAGAAATGAAAAATAATTCACACCCATTAAGTCAAGTTCGACCTAAGATCCAAATAAGTCCATACAAGGGAAAAGAGGAGAGTCAAAACGCATAAAATGAAAAATGGTTCAAATTCATTAAGCCAAGTATGGGCCAAGACCCAAATAAACCCAAACAACAATAGAAAAGCCGAAAAAGATGTATAACAACATTGTCTTATAGAGATGGTGTCATAAAATTTTAGGGATCCCAGACTTTGATTTGGAGGGCTTCGTCTTACTCTCTCTCTTCCAGGGGATTACATCCTGAATCCCCGATTTTTTAGGTTGAGACTCTATTCGATTCTCACGAAGTAGCAATTGCCTTTTGCCATTCGATAATCTGCGATCGGAGGATTGGGTATTTCTTTTTCTGAGTATTTTTTAGGCTACTGAAACGTTTGGGATTTATTTGGGATTTTTTTAGTGTTCTTGGTTTTTTTTCCTCAGAATTGGTCTAAGATGGGCTTGGATTCGGACTCTAAGTGTTTCAGCAAAGTGATGGCTTCGATGCTGGGGTTTCGCTTCCACCCTACGGACGAGGAACTGATCATGTATTATCTAAAGAGGAAGATGTCTAGGAGGAAGCTGAAGCTCGATGTAATTCGGGAGACTGACATCTACAAGTGGGACCTGGAATAATTGCCTGGTATTTACTTAGCTCTTATGGAATCGTATTTTTTCGTTATCCTCTTTTTTCTTCCACTGTTAGGGATTGTTTAAGAGTTGACTTAGTTTCCTTAAATGGATTTTGTGTGTGATTGGGGTGTTTTGATTCAGTACATATGACTCTGGAGCATATATTATGATTTCTTAATTTCTATGAAGTATGATAACAACATTGTCTTATAGATATGGTGTCATAAAATTTTCTTTCATTTGTTTTAAAATTATACTTCATAATGACTTGTGTCCTGTATCAATTCTCTTATCGTTTCTTGGGAAAATTAGAAAGACAAGTGACAAAAATTCACTTGTAATGATTTTATTATGGTTCAAAGTGTTGATGTTCTAATTATATGGAGAAGGAATAGCTTCGCATCTTGATCATATAGTTCTTTTTGACAAATGACAGGAGGTTAATGTCATTTCCTTGCCTTGGCTTCCATATGATTGATGTTACGATTTTAATTGGAGAGTGTTTTTAACTTATCTAACCAGTATATGGGGTCATTGTTATCAATAGATTAAAAATTCCACTTGTGGCCAAAAAACTGAAAAGGACAAGTTGAAGTTTTAGTAGGTTTTAATTAAGAGAAAAATTCTATGCTTGGGGCAGGGATGTTTAAAATTTAAAATAATTTAAAAAAAATAAAAAGGACTATAGCACTGTGTTGTGTGAAACTAGAGCAAAGAATGTAAGTGCATTTTAACTGGGACATAAAAAATTGTAAGTTACATGTTAACATCTAATATGTTTAGTAATGGTTACCTATATTTATTTATGGAAACAAAGAATGATTATATATTTGATTTCTTTATTGTCACTCATGTTAGCTATTTATAATAGAATTTGAGTACTTTTTTTTCGAAGTTCAAAAATTTACAGTCCCATTCTAACAATTAATACTTGGCAGAGCAAGTCAGGAACCATGTTCTATTTCGGTTATTACCATTCTAGATTACCAGCTTTCAACTTCAGTTTGAATTGGAAGGCCATATAATTTTGTTTGTTTATTTGTTTCTCATTCCTTGGCATATAATATGATAATTTGGACTTTCATGTGTAATAATAATAATAATAATAGTTTATTTCCTTTTGAAATTTAATGTTCTATTTTAGTTTCCTTCTCTCTCAATTATTTTTTTTAATGTACAACTCAAAGTTAAATAAAATCTAGCTATATAGTCCTTTTTTTTTATTGCTCAAATCTAGTTTATAGAATCTATTCTTTGAAATCTAAACCACTTGATAGTAGTCTTTCAACCTACTTGATCGCAGTCCTTGAAATCTATTCAACTAGCTAGGAAAATTTCAATTTTCTTATTTCTTACAGAAGAACTTTGCTCTAACTAGTTATTTATGTTTATTCCTTTTATTTGCCATTTAGAGAGTGATTTATTATCCATATGAATTCTGATTACACTCTTGAAAGGGTGAAACTAAAGGGTAAAGACAACTTTTATTACACCTTTAATTAAGGAACTAAAATTAAAGTGAAGCATTATGTCAGTTAGAGATATGATAAAACTTAAAGAACTAAATCTTGGGCTTGACTGAGTTTCTTACACCTATCCTTCTTGGTATCTAAGTAACTTGTTTTGCTCACATCATGCCATTCACGTGGTTATAGGTTGCTTGGACCCACATAATTTCAAGGAGTTTAAACTAGTTAAATGCATATAGCTAAGCCATGATGTTACAAAGTTCACGTTTGAACTTCTAATGCTTACTTCAGTTTTGGGTCTTCCAATTGGCCAACACATAAGTTGCAAGTTCTATTTCTTGATCTTATTGTGTCTTATGCCTTCTCCATGTGGTACAAATTAGCTCAGTTTGTATTTGTTTTGAAGTCATTTACTACACACTAATGTTGATAGAGAACACATTAGAAACGTGTCTGATAAATATGAAGGGAAAACTAAGAAAAATTCCATGTTTTAGTCTCTTTACTAGTGTTTTGTCCTCATATTGTTTATTGAATCAAAAGATTTTTCAAATAGCAAAATGTTTCAAGAAAGGTACATTGCCTAAAGTCTTTGTTGGTTTTTTTTTTAATTATATTTTTTGTTTGATAATAATTATAATTTTATTGAGAAAAAATTGACATCAGTCTGGTATGTCAGCGACTCATCTAACCATGTAAAAATTAACTTTTTTGGTGCATTTACATCACTCATCAGCCACTATATAAATAATTAAATTAAAAATCTTAAAGCTTGTTTAATGTATAAAATATAAAACAAATACCATTTTTGAAGAAATTAAAAAATAATTTTAAAAATAAAATAATTCTTATAATTTTATTTTAAAAAATAATAAAATATTATATGAATTATATAAAAAGAGTTACTTTTATATCAAAATTACTAAACTAGTCATTAGTTTTATATATTATATGATCTTATTTTTATTATTGTTATTATTTAAAAAATGATATTATTATTATCTATCTTTTATCATTGTTCCACTTACATGCACTCTTTCCCAATAGGTTGAATTTGGCTTGTTTTATTTATATGATTTGAATTATGGCATTGTTGTAGTTCTTCAGTAATACTAACATTACTTTACAAAAAGATTTCAATCCAAAATTGATGATATATATATATATATATATAGAAAATAATATGCATAACCAAGTTAGATAAGATGAAAGACTAATTAAAAATTACTATTGAGTGCTAATAGCCAAGTGATAAAACTTGATAAATGGATTTCATAGGACACTTTTCTAGCTTTCATTATTCTACTTATAGCACCATCAGGAGGGTTCCATATTGTTCTAAGATTTTGCCACAAATTTTTGTTAAAAAGAATAGATTTTGCCACAAAACTTTTCTATAAGAAACTATTCTTTGACCACTGTTATCTCTACCTTTATTGTGTTTTGTGCTTCTATGCCTTTCCTTTATGTTTTATCCACAATGTTTATTTTTCCTATACAACTTTGGATATGATAATTAAAAACTTATCATTTTTTTTCATATTGTTTTTTATGGAGTTGAATATTCTTACCAAAGATCTTGTATTACCTAAGCAAGAATACCTCTCCTATTTGTTGTATGTTGGACATTTTTCCCATTTTTAGAAAATTAACTAATGCCTATTGACCAAAGAAAATAAAAAATTAATTAATGCCTTTGCTCAGTGGAACTTTACGTATTCTGGATTAGTGTCTTAGTTTTTAATTCCTTACATGTGCTAATTGGTTTTATTGGTTGTTGATGAACCTCTGATTTGAAGCCCTTTATCTTAGGGATAATGTCCTTGACCTCATTAGCCTCATATTAGACAATAAGTTTGGTGCAACCTATAAGAATGTTAATAGCAAAATGTGAATTAATAAAAGAAAGTGGCCAAAAGATAAATGGTCAAGATGAGATAATATTTGAGAAGCTATTAGAGTTATCTCTAAATCCTCTATCAAGCCTAGCAAGCTTTTATGCAAAGAACTTTGTTTTAAAATTCCCATCTCTGGAACAAGTGATTGTATAGCTCAATACCCCAAGATAAAATTTATATACAAAGAACTCTATTTAAAAATTCACTTGATTAGGAAGAGGTAAATAGTAATTATAAGTACTTGCGTATATATTTTTTTAAAATGTTCTCTCATTTTTGTGACATTCTGTGAGAGTTTTGTTTTCTTATTTGCACTCCACATACAACTTGATATAATAGATAGTTAACATATTGAAATGGTTATAAGATTATTGTTACCTTAACAGGTGAATGAAGGTGAAAATTGACAAAAAAAATAAAAATAAAAATAAGATTTAATTTTTAGGACCAGCTTATTTGTCAAGATATTTGTCGATTTTATAAAATATTAAAATTGGCATTAGAGTTCTTTTATATGTTTATTTTGTTGAGAAAAATTGGCTTGATGTTTGGATAGTTTTAGCTTTGCCTTTTTGCTCATAGATTATACATGATTCAGCATTATTATCATTTTTTTAATGAGTATTATTATTTATTTTTTCTTTTTCTATAGATACTTCAGAAAAGTCAGATAAATTTGTTTTAGTTTAAAATTGATCCAAGTAAATGTAAGTGATCAACATGTTAAATTTTAAAAATCTATTTTAGTTATTGTTTATTCTATACACTATTAATGGAGTGTTTAATAGAAATGGAATAATGAAATTGTTATTCAAAGTTGAAGCTTGTTTGTTATTGTATTACTTTTATGCTTTTATGAGCTAATAACGATATTATTAATTTTGAAACTCTTATGTGATTTGCTTTACCTTGCCTTTTGTTAAAAAAAAAAGTAAAGAAGTGGCTATTCTGATGGATTTTATAGTGTCTTAATTTTGTTTCACCTTAGACTTGTGTGGCAATAGGTAAAACTGATAGTGTTATAGAATTGATTGAGTTTAAATTACTTTTTTTTTCGTTTTTCTTTTAAGTTAAAGCATATATGTTACTTTATTGGATACTTTAATAAATTTATATTTAAATTTGATAGTGTAAACTATGAACTTAGATTAAACTCAATATGAGCAATTAGAAATATGAAATAAATTTTAAAAAAAATTTCAGTGGTGACCATAGTCGCCACTAAAATTTTTTTAAAATTAAAAAACTTTTAGCGGCGACAAAAGTCGCCACTAAAAGTTTTTCATTTTAGTGTCAACCTCATGTGTCGCCACTAAAGAGGTCACTTTTAGTGGCAATTATTGTCGCCACTAAAAGTCTCCTTTAGTGGCGACCCCTAGAACACAAATTGATATAGTTTTAATGACGACAAAAGTTTTAGTAGTGCCATTTGTCGCCACTAAATGATATTTTTTAGCGGCAACAAAAACGTCGCCACTAAAACTCTTTTGTTACAGGGGCATTAGTCTCGACTTAGCGGCGACCAAGTGTCGCCACTAAAACTAATTAGTGGCGCCTTTTTAACTTTTAGTGGCGACAAAAGTCGCCACTAAAAGTCAATTTTTTTGTAGTGAAAAGGAAGATCTGATAGTTTAAAGGGAAGGGCATCGAAAGAAGGAAAAAAGGAAGAGGGGAAGCCCAAATAAGAGCTGGTTGCCACACTAATCCAGCTTTAAAACATTTTTATATTCTTCTATTTGTGTTCCTATTTTCCTCTTATGTATGAAATGAACCTTTTAACCAACAATTTCCCTATCAAAATATTATTAATCTCTGCAGAGGGTGAACATACAATTTTTATTTTTAATACTAAAATTAAATTCTTTGTTATTTAGTATCACATTACAAAAATCTCATAAAATAAACAAACACATAAGGAGAAATCCAAAGGGAGGGAAAATGATACTATGATGTAATAATTATTGAATATAAATTAATCTATTATCTATTTTATTAAATTTATTATTATAATTATATTTATTAATTATGAAAAAATTAAATTGACTTTACTATGAGCTATTAATTATTAAATAAGTCAATATTTTAAAAAAATTAAACATGAGATATTTAATAAAATATTATTTTTATTAATTATTATATCATAGTTAGAATACACAATGTTCTTTAGGTTTATTACATCTTCGCTCTTAAAACAATTTCTTTTAATTTTTTTTTAAAATTAATAATTTAGTCTTTTAAAAAATATTCTTATACCAATTTAATCTTTTAAAAATAAAATTTTTTAATTTTTTTATTAAATTATTTTGCTAAAAAAATGTCTTTTCATTTTGCAAAGCCACATTAATTTAACTAAGAAGCTGAGATGGCATTAACATGTGCTTAGCTAGCCATTATTTAATTAGTACACAATTCTACCAGAATTTAAATGCAAAACAACACAGTCCCTCTAAGCCATTTTAAAAAGACTAAGCTTAGGGGTAATGTCTAGCAAAAATATGACAAGTGTATGTGATGTAGAAAGGGGCGAAAGAAGAAGAAAAGAGGGAGATATAGAAGAAAAAGGGAGGAGATATAGGAAGACATAAAGAAGGATATTGGAAAATATTTTTATTATTATTCAAAATTAGATTCATCCTAATATAATTGGTAATAATTTTATATAAAACCCATAAAATAACTTCTAAAAGACAATATTAAATCCTAATCTTAGTAAAATATACTTATTAAAACCTAACAAACTAGATAATAAAGGTAACTAATAAAATAAAATAATTTAAATATCTATTTTTAATCCTAATAAATTATTTTTTATATTTATCTTTAATATCTAATTTACAAATAATTAATAATATCTTTCTTATTCTTTTCCCATTCTCCATTAATATGTTTTAATTGAAGAGTCATATAATTATTTACAAAGATATATACTTGTTATGTTTTAATCAAAGAATCATATATTTACTATATTTTGATAGGAGAACTTAAGAATAAAAATATAAGAAACTATATATAAATTTTTTCTTTTTGAAAATTTGGCAAAGCTACATCATTTTACACTTATGAGTTCATGTGAGATTACCTGCAAATTAGCTATTAGCCAAGTAAGCACACATTAATGTAATGTTAATTTTTCATTTAACTTGACATAACTTTGCAAGACAAATGTATCACAATTCATCCAAGCACCTAACTAGCATGGGAACAAAGTAATACTTTGACCTTGTAAACTTTAAAATAATAGACACAAAACATCAACATAACATAAAAAAAATTTGTAGACATATTCAAAACATTTAAAAAAAAGAAATTTGGTAGAGTCTCCTAATAAATTAAGCAAATCCTAGATTTTCAGGTTTAAACAGTTAACTAATAATGGTAGCATTGCTCTTAAAATTCAAATGCTTAAAAGCTTTGCTTCCTAGTTAAAATCAAAACACAACAATTCCAACATAAAGGCATGACACAAAATCTTAAATGATTGTAATAATTATCCATATGGATTTCCGGGTTGACCTCCAAGATAAGTTACATGCCTTATAAAAAAGGGTGGCAATTTTAAGAGTTTGGGACAAGATAATTAGGTAAACTTGGAGTTGAAATATAAGAAGATAAAGGGGTGAGTCATACAAACTTAACGAGTGAATGCGTTTAAAGCATCATTAATTATAAATTTAAGAAGTCCACTAGTAACCATGGCATATAGATGAATGGATATGAAACAAGGTATACTTCACATGCATAGAAACAGATGACCGTATACAAAGCATATACATATATGGGATTATGACATGTTTCTTTGAAAAGGACATTCATCCCAATTCATTCATATTTGGAGTTAGGGATTATGTCTCTTCAATAAATATACTTATAAAATAAAAGTTAGGAAATTACTTATCTTGACTAAACAATAATTAAAGAATCATTCATCTTAATTAAAGAGAAATTAAAAAATTGTTCATCCTAACTAAATAGTTAGGAAATCATTTATCCTAACTAAATAGAAGTTAACGAATCATTCATTCTAACTAATATAAAAGTTAGCGAATTTGTTATCTTGACTAATTTAAATAAATTAAGCCAACATCAATAGACTTAACAGAACATGGTTTCATGTTTCAAGGTGCACCAAGTTATTCAACTCCATAAATCATTTATAATCCCAGATATAACATTAACATAAACAAGCTTGAAATAAATATCAAATATTTCTAGCATTATATTATTTTCTTTCACTATATGATTTGCATCTACCTTTCCATTAAGATATAATAGTGAAACCACATAAACTTAAAATTGTGTAATGTATAATCCATAAAAATATATCAAAATAAAGCAATTGATATTCCACAAATAATTACATTAAGAGTTTTATAACCGCATAATATTCACTCATAATAGAGGCAAAATATGAGTAAATTACATTGGTGGCACTCTTGACCACTTTTTTAAGGCTAAATCCCAACTATAAAGGTGTCTTAAGTTACTTATGAATACAATCAACATGATATTAACATTTTGACAACTCAATTGATAATTAATATTCTTATTTTAACTATATTCATCCTCTAATATTGAAAACTCTAATTCTAATTTAAGTTTACCACTCCAATCATAACCCCCATTTTTTTCAATGCACCTTATATTAGTGTTCAAATCAAAGGTTGAACACTTTAAGAAGATGAAAATTGAGACAAAGAGGGAGCACATGTTGAAACTCCCATTTCTTAAAGTAACCCAAGGCCACCAACTTGAAGGAAATTGCAACTGTCACAACAATCACCGAGAAGCAGGAATAAGAAGGAGGAAAATGGGAGAAAGAAGAGAGAAGAATGGAAAGAAAATGAAAAGGTGAAGAGCTCACCTATGCGTTAAACATGTTTTTGGGTTCCTTCACTCCAAGTTTTACACATGATGACGACGTGTTAATGGTGGCAATATGTGGTGGTGGTTGGTGTCTGGACAATGTTGCAAGGTGCAGGGGAAGGAGAGCAAGAGGATAGGAGGATATTGCAAAGTGGAATTAGATTTTGTACACATCTTAGAATGTGCAAGCTGTGTACATTCTTAATATGTGGTCTAGACCGGTCAAATTTTATTCAAACATTTTAAATTTTAAATTTTTTATTTAAATCATTTTTTTAAGTCAAAAGATTATTTTTATTTGCTTCATTTAAAATATCAAAATATTAAAAAATACTCGAATCATCTGACTCTAATTTGAATAATCCAAATTAGATATGCATGCTCTCTACAAAGATGTGCAAGGGATCCAAGTTGGTTGCAAAATGTTAATATTTTTTCTTACAAGTTTAAAATGAGATGCAAAAACAAGTGTTTTGATGTGCGAAAAAGTTGGGGGAAAAAATATCCCATGAAAATATGTTAATTATGATTAACTTACTTTAAAACTTTGAGAAATAGACAGATTTTGTTAAATAAGGTACTCATATCAAAGTGACTCTTAAAGATAATTTTTAAACTTAAAATATTTCTAAAATTAATCAAGTATTATCTTTTATGTAAAGATTTTATTTGGGGTATTATTCAACCTTATTTCTTAATTTTTTTTTTACTAACAACTCATTCAATAAGCATGAAAAGCACAGGGGAAATGGAGAGGAAAAGGAAAGTTTGAAAAAATTTTATTTATACCCTTATAATTATTATTTAATATTTTGATAATAGTTATTCAATTATTAAAAATAAAAATATTCTAAAAAATTTTTATTCACAAAATTACTTTTTTTTTTTCTATCTTTACTTTTGTTCATATCAAATGAGTTCTAAAATCTAAATCAACAAAGATTTATTTTAAGTAAAAAATTTAGATTATTATAAAAGGAATCTTTTTTATTGAGACAAAATGATTTAAAAATTAAATTGAGAGACTCTCTCTAGATATCTTTTTTTCTTAAAAAGGCAAGATTTTACAAATAAAATCACTCTTTTGAAAATTTGAAAAAACTACATCATTTTGCACTTAAGGTCATGTCAACCTTTCAGTTCTTTTGACATTACTTTGCAAAACGAAATAACGTTTTTTATTTGGAGCAAAAGAATTCAAAGATTAAACTGGGAGAACATCTCTAAATATCAAATTTAGAAAATAAAATAAAATTTTACAAATTAAATCATTAATTTTCTACAATTAGTTATTAATCTTTCTATATTATAAACATCATGGTCATGAAGAGAAATGAACTACTAGGCAAAGTTTTTATTTTTATTTTTAAAACGAATTTCCCCACTGTGTTTATATATGAAAAATAATATCAGCAAAAACGAATGATAATTTTCGTTTTCGTTGGGGTTGTTTTGAAATGAAGAGATGCTATTCTGTAAATATCTCCAAATCAAAGGGAACAAATGTATTCCCACCTGTCACACGCTCCTCTGTATACAATTCCAATCTGATTCGCCTTTCCTTCCCCCTTACCCTCACGGAGAAACTCCCTTCACACTTAACTCGAATACTCTCTGTTTCTGTACCCTGAGCTGAGCTATGAGGTTCCTTCTCATTCTTCTCCTCCCCTTCTTCCCCACCATTACCACCTCTGTCTCTCTACCTCTCTCCCCCACCCCTTCACCCACTTCCTCTCCATCCCCACGTTCTTCTTCTTCATCTTCTTCACCTTCCACTCTTGACCCTAAGCAACTCAGAGCCCTCCAATCTCTCAACATCCCTACCTCCAAAGACCCCTGTTCTCTACCTTCCTTCCACAATGCCACTCTTTGTGACTCCTCCAAACCCTTTCGCCACATCGTCTCCCTCCGTCTCTCTAACTGCTCTAGCTATGTCGCTCTTTCCTACACCGCTCTCAAATCCCTCTCCACCCTTCGTTCTCTCCAGCTCCTCAACTGCCCCATCGCTCCCATTCACTTACCTCCTGAACTTGTTGCCTCTCTTCGCTCTTTCACTTGCGTCAATAGCCTCCGCAAGGTCTCGGGCATTTGGCTCTCTCGCCTTGAGAACCTCACCGATCTCACCGTCTCCAATGTTGAAGTCAAAGCTTCTGGTCCTTTTGTTATACTTGGACACATGAACAAGCTCAAGTCTCTTACCATTTCCCGCGCCAATCTCACTGGTTCCCTTCCAAAAAACATCCATTCAAATCTTACCCACATCGATCTTTCTGGTAATCAGCTGAAAGGAAGCATACCCACATCGATTACGCTGCTGGATAGTCTGGAATTCTTGAATCTTTCGTCCAATGCGCTCCATGGTGAGATACCCGCTTCGGTAGGAGACTTGATTTCGCTCAAAAACCTCTCTCTGGCTTCGAATTCGTTCTCAGGATCTGTACCAGATTCAATATCGGCCATACCAGGTTTGGTTCACCTGGATCTGAGCTCAAACGAGCTCAATGGGACGATTCCCAAGTTCATTTCGCAAATGAAGAATCTCAAGTACTTGAATCTGGCTAACAATAATCTTCATGGGGTTGTACCTTTCAACTCGACTTTTATAAAGAGATTGACAGTGCTCAAGGTGGGTGGAAACAGTAATCTGTGCTATAACCATACGGTTCTGTCTTCGAAATTGAAACTTGGTATTGCTCCTTGTGATAAGTATGGAATGCCGATGTCTCCTCCACCAGCAAAGGATTCCTCTGCAGATGACAGCAGTGATTACGATGACAGTGATGAGGATGATAATAAGCACAAGAAAGAGCATCATCATGGGCCAAATAAGGTCGTTCTCGGTGTGGCAATTGCGCTTTCTTCCATTGTTTTCCTGATTATTTTCTTAATCCTTTGCGCAAAATGCTGTCGGTGAAGAATTATTTGGTTTCTCGTTTTATAGTTTAGATTAGGACAATCGATAATTTAAATGGAGCTTTGTTTGATATATTTATTATACACTGGCGAGTATGTCCTGAGGGGAGAATTTAAGAGGAAAGATGAGAGGTGATTATCAAAACAAAGAAGAAAAAAAATGAGATTGATTATTTTTTTGGGGGGATATCAATGGTGTCCAATAGAAAACGAAGGGGAAAAATGAGAGGATAATCATTAAGTTTGTTTTCTATTTTTACCTGCTGAAATCAACTGCTTGTGCATTGCAATGAATTTACTTGGAATGCTAGGCTTTGTCACTGTATCATTAACTGTTTTGGTAAAAGAGGGAGGTGGTGCGTGTAATATCTTGAAAGATGTATTTTACTTGTGCTATATGAGCATTGATTTCTCATACTTTTGACTTTCAGTTTGTGTTTTGTTTATTGCACTACTGCATTAATCTTTTTCTTCATTTTTTTTTTTTGGTGGTATACTTAGCTTTGCTAGGATAATATTGTGTTTATTTGTTTTCTACAATAGCTCAAGTATAAGAGTAAGCCATATAAGAAACCTATATCTGGTATGTTCTAGTGTTATGGGTCTCAAATTTCGTGTTTACTTATACTAGATGAAAAGTGTGTGCTGCCATCCGTTTCATGTGCAGCTTTTCTCATTAGACTTTGTCTATGTAACATTCAAAATAAAAATTTAAGAATCGTTTTCATTTGTATCTCCATTACGTATTTCCCTTAAAACAATAGTTTTTATTTTCGTTTCTTTGACGTAATCCTTGTGTTCATTTGGGGCAAAATAGCTGTGCATTCAACGACATGTATTTTGGGTTCCATATGTGGTAGAGCAGTGCTGCACTAATTTGTGGACACGACTAGGAAATGTTGTTTAGCTTAACTAGTAGAGAGGGACGTCAGCCAAGTTAATCATAGTTGATGATTTGATTTGCTGAGTGAAGAACCATAATGAATGTTTGTGGTTATGGATGTCTGGTTCAATAAAATGGTTCATGCTATGTTAGATAATTGCACATGAACTGTCTCTCCTACACTTATTAAGCACCTAAATTAGCTTTCATTCAATTCTCTTTTCCAAATTAGATTGGAAATGCTCAAATGAACTGCTACATCTATGAACCATCATCATATGCCAACTATCACGATCTTGTCCAAAGTGAGCTATGCTGCTTACAAAATATTTGTTCAAAATTGGCCATACGGTATCTGGTGGTGTTCTAATTCCTGTTCTTTTTGCTGTTTGTTGTCCTTTTCAATGGCCAAAATGAAGAGGTTACAATTATCCATAATTAAATAATGTCACAGTTTGAAGGAAAAAAAAGAAGAGAAATTTGCAAAATTTTATGTATTCGAATAGGAATACTTATCTATGTAATGGGGCTGATGTGACTTATGTGTTTGTTAAACATTCGTATTAAATACAATATGATACTACACGATCATATGTAAACATTTTAAATTTTACTTACGTGTTTATGTTAGTATCCATTATTTCTAACTCAATTCATAATATGCCAGTTTAAGCTATTTGTCCACGTCAATTTTAAGACTTCTCGTTATCTCTCCCTTTCTTTTAACAGATTTCACATTAATATCATCAGCATATATAGTGACATCATATCTAACGTCTTACAATGACCTTTTTTTTTTCCTTTTTTTTCCATATTTTGGAGGTTGTTTCCTAAACCAGTTATCTGTTCCTAATTTTTCGACCAGTACAAACGCTGCATGTGCTTCAGAAATTTGCAAAACTATATTGGTTGATTTACGAGTTTAAAAGGAAACAAGTTTAGGTGGGGGCTATTATTCGGACAGTTGTGTAGATTTCTCAAAATTCGCAAACATTAGAGCTGTCCAACTAATATTGCTATATCCATTCAATTTCCTTTGTTCTCATCTATTGTTTTGCATTGGAGGACCTGTGATGAACGTGGTTGTCATCATCCACCGTCCTAATCAACTGTCCGTCCTAACTTATTATATTAACCATAGTCCAAGGACGAAAACGTCTCCTGGCAATTGGCATGAGTTTACCAGGACACTGATCTTTTTAGGATATGTTCGCAAATTGAGAGAGAAAAAGAAATGAATAAAGTGATATAAGAAAAATCGGCAGGATGCAAGTGAAGAAGTGAGATGGGGAATTGAGCTTGGTCCCTCAAGAATCAAAGTTCTTAGTTATTGCTTTCACATGATAACTCAGAACTTGTAGATGAAGATTTCTCTAGTTAAGACGTGCTGGAGGTAGAGGGTGGATGGATGGGGTGGATTACTCATTGCATGTGCAAGGCACGTGACTACAGGAAGCTCTGTTTGCACTTTGAAGTTTCCTATAACTCTCTGCATCCCACATGCATTTATTAGCTCACAACATATATAGTGCAAGAAATTATTGGAGAAAAGCACTAAAATGGAAACGCTTATACTGTCCAAGAACTTATGGAGGGAAAGGAGTGGCGATTACAGCCTTATGATGATATAAGGGGGGAAAAAAGGAATTTGTCATGTTAAAGGACAAGATTTGAGACAATTCCACTTGTTGACCGGGTCGGTTTTATGGTTGATTAATTGTCAATAATCTACTTATATTATAGAAGTGTAGAAAGTTGGTACTGTTTAATAATCTTCGAATAAGATTGGCTCCATTTGCATTAGGTTTCGTGTCTTTTTTTTTTGGGTTTCTATATAAATTTTTTTAGAATTGTCATGGGATCCACTGTACAGAAGCACAGGATTCAATACTAGTTATTATGTCAAATACAAAACAAATTAACGAATATAACAAGTGCAAAAATAGACATCATTGATATTGTTTTGGCTGTTGCGGCAAAGGAAAAAAAAGATATTGTTTTGGCTGGTTAATTAACATCAATGAATTAATATTATTTATTTATGAATGAATCGTCCAAGTTCAAAGTGATGCAAATTTACTCTAAATTACAGGGCTTTAACATTTGTGACTTCCGAGTAACCAATTCATATGTCCTATTGAAAAATGAAAGTGAATGTGTAAGTCTTTACAATGGATAACTTTTTGCATTTAAGATGCACTTGAAATACCCAAAAGCACGTCACCCATTCAGTGAATCTCTTGCGTGGCTTCCGCATGCTAGGATAACCCTGCTTCATAATCAAGACGCGGTACTGAAAATTTCAACTTCCCAGCGTTGCAATAGCACTTTTACCATTTTTAATCCGTTTCCCCTATAAAGGCCGATGAAGATAGTCACGAATCAGAGATGGAGATTAGAATCTCAAGGCAAAATAAGACTTCCTATAAATTATAACACCCCACCACTATGAATCCGCGGCAGAGGCTTTTTCCAGTAGAAGTTAGATGGGTCATCCGTGATTGACAGAACATACTATATTCCTAAACGAGGATAAGACATGTAACATGCCTCTGATTCTGCACATGTATGACCATCCTTATCTCAGTCAAAGAAACATAAAATGATAACACTTCCTCTCAATTGAATTTCTCCAATGATTTACCAGAAACCTCTGCAAGAACAGATACCTTCTTTAAAATGGTGAAACCGATTAGAATCTCTCAAGACAATCTCCCTCTTGGTTGTCTTGGACATGAACTTGGCCATCTCATGGCAGTCACCACACACTCGTAGATTCTTAGTGACCCTGATTGTCCTTCCAGGTGGTAAATTTAATATACCAAATGCCATGGCCAACTTCTCACTGTGCCCACATAGAGCTACTTCCTTCTCCATATCATTGGCATTTATCAAGGCATACCTCATCTTTGGAGAGTAGCCTTCATTATTCATTTTTATTCTCAGTTTTCTCAACAATGAGTCTATCCTCTTGGCTTGAGGGTGTGAAGCATCCCCAGCAACAAAGATATTAAATTTGCCCTTGACCTCTATCCAACTACACCCTGGACTCTTTTTTAGTCCCTTCTTACCAATCCTCGCCCTTAACTTTTTCACTTCTTCCCATTTTTCTGCCTCTGCATAGATGTTGGCTAGAAGAACATAATATCCCGTGTTCTCTGGCTCTAGCTCAAAAACACGCTCTGCTGCTTTTTCTGCTAGATCCACATCATGATGGATCCTGCACCCACAAAGCAGGGCACCCCATATTGTAGCATCTGGTTTAATTGGCATTTTCTCAATGAACCTGTATGCCTTGGATAGATTTCCAGTACGAGCGAGGAGATCCACCATGCAGGCATAGTGTTCTAATTTGGGCTCAATATTGCACTCGCTTTTCATGGAATAAAAAAATTTCCATCCTTCATTTAGTAATCCAGAATGACTACAAGCATAAAGTATGGAAGTGAGGGATATCTCATCAGGCTCAATGCCTGAACTCCTCATCTCTTTAAAGGTGGCAATTGCTTCATTTCCAAACCCATGCATGCCATAGCCAGCAATCATAACAGTCCACGAGATCAGATCCTTTTTAGGAATCTTATCAAAGAGTGACTGTGCAAGAACTAGTGACCCACACTTTACGTACATATCAACAAGTGCATTGGCAACATGGAGATCCGAAGGATATCCATTTCTAAAGATGTGCCCGTGTATCTCTTTGCCTCTCTCCAGAGCTGCAATGCTTCCACAAGCTGGAAGGACACAAGCCATTGTAATGCCATCAGGTTTCGATTCTTTTTGCATCTCAGCAAAAAGTCTAAGAGCTTCATTGGGAAGACAATTTTTGGAATAACCTCCAATCATGGTATTCCATGAAACAGTGTCCTTAACTGGAATTTCAGAAAAAACTAAATGAGCTTCCTCCATGCTCCCACATTTTGCATACATATCCATTAGAGCATTAGAGACGGACAGGCTCAAGCCTGTGTTCTTTCTGATGTAATTGTGTACTTCCCTACCTTTATCTAACGAGCTGCTACAAGCACAAACATGAAGAATGCTTGTCAAAGTATAAATATCTGGCTCAACATGTTTGCTTTCCATTTCATCGTATAACCGGATTGCATCATCATATAGACCTCCTCGCACATAAGCAGCTATCATTGAAGTCCAAGAGACAACAGTTGTCTGACCCATCTTTTTGAAAACTTGAACTGCATCATCTAAATCACCACATTTTGAATACATGTCAAGCAAACTATTGTTAAACATGATTTCCCTGTCAAAAGATGATTTTACACCGTAACCATGAAGTGCTCTACCCAATGAAAGTTTACCAATATTTGCACAAGCTACAAGAACGCTAACCAATGTAGCCAAATCCACATCAATCCTCAAAATTAGCATCTGAATGAAAAGCTCAAGTCCTTTTTCGGATAAACCATTCTGAACATATCCACTTATCATAGAATTCCATGAGATAACATCTCGATCACCCAATTCATCAAACAACTTGTGTGCACTCTCAACTACCCCGCATTTAAAGTAAGCCGCAATTAGAGAGTTAGCCACCGTATTATGAGAACCAAAACCCAGTTTATAAACATAGCCATGCGCCGTTTCACAGTCTCCTACCTGTCCCAAGGCAGCAAAACACTTTATAATACAGGAAAATGTATAGGAATTCCCTTCAATGCCCAAGCTAAGCATTTTCTTGAACAGATAGATACTCTCCCGATGTTTACCAATCTTTGCATATTCATACATCATAAAGTTCCAGAGAAAAACCTTATCATTCAGGATCTGATCGAAGATCTGCCTCCCTTCTCTTAAATCTCCGCAACTCACATACATGAACACCAGTTTTGCACCTAAAACCCCTTCAATTACAATGTCATTGGAATTGATAATCGAATGAACCCTTTTACCATCTTGCAAAGACTTTCGCTCAGCACAGAGCTGCAAGATAGAGCAATAAGTCTCCAACTCAAGCTCGGACTTCTCTGACCTGCTGAGTAAATCTATGGCATTTTTGAGATTACCCACTTCACAGAATTTGCAAATTTTGGCATTTACATCCACGTTCATGTCGTCAGCGGTCTTCGCAAGCAAGGCAGAGGCACCAACACTTGTACAAGAAACATCGAAATTTGAATGGAACAGACATGGTCTTGAAGATTGTCTGAAGATGATGAAATAATTCGGAGGTTCCCCACAGCTTAGCTTATTTTTATGGTTTTGATAAGATTGGGAAGTGCCAAAGTTTGGCAAGCTTTTCGTCATGGTCAACATTGCTCTGTTCCTAGGTCTGGTGCGAGGAGAGGGAGGGAAAATTACACTGCAAATTACAAACGATAAACGAACAACATGAAGCAGCGGACTATTATTTCATTTTTACTATTTTAATATTGTGACTGCAGATTTAGCGCGTGCTTTCACGCGACACTAGAAATTGTGGACCAGCAATTTTGAGAATAAATTAGAAAACAAATCATGAAAAATATAAGAAATGGAACGATGATCTGTGATTCTAATTCATTTGTATGCAAAGGATAAGAGAATCTGAAAATTTCCTGGCAAACATGGATGCAGGTGTTTTCCATTCTCACTCTGTCCTTCGCTTTCCCACGTGTGCCCTTTTAAGCAAGCAGTGGTATTTAGGAAAATCATATCCATCACTGAAAGGTATCGTTGAGCTTCCTTTCCAATTTTCTTGATTCTTTTATCTTTTTTCCGTTTTTGTTACAACTCTGAAAGATATTGTAGTTTTCTAAATTAAGAACGATAGTGATTTGAGGGATGACCAGAAATAAATGTATTTTGCATTTTGTCGCTTGGTTGCTATTCTCATTCCTTATCCTGTTTGTGTCATTTTTTGGTAATACCTAATTTTCTTATAAGATTAATCACCATATAGTTTGGCACGATTCCTAGTATTAGGTTAATAGTATGTTGACGCTGGGTGGCCCTAAGACGGTGTGGACTAGAGACTGAGAGGATCATTCTTTGATGCAGCTTGTTGAATTTGACAGAGGTTGCAGTTGGACTTTCGCCCTTTGTGCCCCAGAAGGGTTTTAATCAGTTTACCATCTCAAACATGAGATGTGATGGAGACAAAAGGGGTCAAGGCCATGAGAGAAAGCCTGTCTCTAGAAGAACTGAAAAGGGAGGTGAAAACAAGAGACCTCGGACATTTGATGGTAAGAAATCCAAGTCATCTGACCAGGAAGAGATAATTGCTCTGCTCAGACGGATACAGTTGTCAATATCAAAGGGGGAGTCGCAAGGCACTGAAAAGAGAAGTTCTCATCCACGCAAGGATAAGCCCTCAGCTGAATCAATTCTAGATGTTCTTCGTGTATCAGGAAAACAAGTGAAAGGTAATTTCATGGTGTTTGAATCCATGGAAATTATTAGTATGTGATTTCTTTTTATTCTTAAAGCTGAGTTTATTATATAGGTTTAACTTCAGATTATGTTTGAAGGGGGCAGTAGAATTCCTGATGAAATCAGGGGTTTAACCTGCACTATATCTCAAGACAAAAGTATTAAAGAATCTTAAATCTATGAAGTCTACCACCTTATAAGCATATATACACATTTTACGCATCATATTTTTGTGGAAAGCATGAGGTTGCGTCAATGTAGCTGGTAAAAATTTCATTCTCTAATTATGGCAGGCAAAGCTTCAAACGAGTCAAGAGAAAATAAGGCTTTGACAAAGACAAAAGGTGTGTCCAGGACACAGCAAGAGGTACCGGAGCATCCCCAAGAATCAAACTTCAGGTTGACAAGGCTGCCATCAAACTTTGTAAGGAAATCACCTATTCCATCTCTATCAGCACCAAGAGGAAAAGTTATTGAGCTGAACGATGAAACATCCCCAGCCAATAGTGCGGGAGACAAGCACGGAGAATCAGAGAGAAGACTGGAGAAAATGAAACTTTCAGAATTGAAAGAATTAGCAAAGTCCAGAAAAATTAAAGGTTACACTAAACTTAAGAAAGGCGAACTTATCGACATACTTGGGTCTTAGATAGTAGTCCCCCTGACTGCAAACGTATTAAAAATCCAGATTTGGTGATTTAAGAAAAAGATTGATTTCTGATTTATTGATTCCATATATATTTGCGGCTGAAAAAGTAGTTTTAGAAGAGAAATCGGTCATAGCAGGTCTCAAAATCATCCATAAGTCTCATCTCTGCACTGGAAGGGAAGCAACAAGATGGTTTATTTTATTTTATTTTATCTTTTTCTATTTTTTGAGAATATGCGGAGAGGCTAAAGCCCAAATACTAACGCACAGTCATGCGAGGGATGGCGATTCCCTGGGCATCAGCTAAGATACAGGTCACACAACCAGGAGAAGGGTACATAAAGCAATGATAATCAAAGGGAAGGGAATGAGCATAGTGAGCAAGTCAATCTGCACTGGTGTTCGCTTCACGATAGACATGAATAAGGACGACCTCCCAATGCGGCTTGATAGATTCCCTGATCTCAGGGACCAGATTGTAACAGGCATGATGCAGACCACATCCGTTCCTAACCAGCGTAATAGCAGCAAGGGAATCTGCTTGAAGGACAATCTTACTGAACTTTGAAATCCCACGCAAGTTGCAGACCCCGTATTAGACCCCTTAAGCTTCGCTATAGTAATTCAGCACCCACCCAGATTGCACCCAAAGCCCCCTAGCCATCGTCCAGACGCGTCACGGATCAAGCCCCCGCATGAAGCCGAGCCAGACGAATAGACTGAGCCTATCAACGTTCAGAGAGACCCAACCCACGTCGGGTTCTATCCAGCTGATCAAACTCTCCTTTCGGGCGCTTTCCATCACTCGTTCATTAAGCAAGCTCAGGTCCTCCCTAGCTCTTCTGACACAAAGCTGATTGATGCTGTTGCCAGTGGAGTGATTATTGACAAGAACAACGCGGCATCTTGACACCCAAATAAACCAAACGGCGTAACCAAATAACGTGACCCAAAGCAGCCCGCCAGAGGAAGAGTTACCCGCCTTGTTGCTGTGGTTCCATCGCAGCCACTCCTGCAAATTCATATTGAAGAACACCCTCCAATGCTTCTCATTAACAAGCCTTTTCCACACAGCTGTAGCAGTTTCACAGTCCCTAAGGCAATGAAGGACCGTTTTTGATTCACTGCAACTGAAATAGCATGAGTCTGTGGCGGCTAAGCCTCTATCAAATCTCAGCTTATTCGTGAGGATACGGCCCTTCGCCACAAGCCATAAGAAGGCTCTAAGCTTTTCCGGAACAGGCCATCTCCATAAGATCTTCCAAAGATCATCGACGTTGGTGACATCCTCTTCAGCAAGGTTGTCATAAGCCATGCTCACCGAAAACACCCCGTCGTGGCTCCTCCTCCAGCATATAAAATCATCTCTGTTACGGACCGTATGGCGAAGAACATTGAAGATGGAGCCTCCTCGTGAAGCAGATGAGTAACATAGTCACTGAACCCAACTCCAGAGGGGTTCATACAGTCCTTGATTGAAGTCATCAAACTTTCCTCCCGTCTATCCTGCAAAACGTATCCGCACAAGGGAGGAGGGAGCGGGAACCATAGATCGTGCCAAAAGCGAACCTTCGGGCCATCGCCCGCAATCAACCCACGCTTTTTAGAAACTTCTCCCACCCTCTAGTGATCCCTTTCCAGGCATTCGGAACGTTGGACATTTTAGTCACCATCGGAAGCGTACCCGTCCCACAACCATATTTTCCGAATCCAAATGGTTTCAAGTTTACTAACCATGGTCCAGCATAATGCCATGGGGAAAGCCTCGTTTTGAATGTGTAGCCTTTCAAGCCCAAGTTCCTGCCTTCCATATATTTTTCAGCCTCTCCCTAGGGCGTAACATTTTCTTCATTTGATTGTCGGTTCCCCACAACAAACACCCCCCCCAGGGGCCGCCCTTTTTTCTTTCTCTATGTATTTTCATCTTTTCATTTTTGGAACCGTTAGATCGTTTGTGAATTGAAATACAAAACCCGTTGGAGCTTTCTGAATTTTATCAGGACAATATCCAAAAACAATCAATCACCCCTCCCCCATCCCAACCTTCGGTGCTTCACTAGTAATTTGACAAGGAAAATACCTTAAAAACACAAGTGTACCTTCACGTTCCAATCTCGCTACATAGATTTTTTCAGAAAATCAAAACCAAAAAATAATGATCACGTTAAAAGAAACATTATATTGAAGAAAGAAAGACAAAACCACAACAACCAGAAAGGTGTCTAGGATTAACAAAATCCCTTCGAAAGGCATAAACCTCCTCATTTGCTAAAATTTGGTAACCCTCCAAAACTCCTAACGTTATAATCACTGTTCTCTACGATATGATTTGTTGGGCCTTGTTAAGAATGACACCTTCATATTTAACTTGGAACCACTTCATCGCATCCTCTTTAGTCACCCTATGCTGAATTCCAACCCGAGACTTGCATCTTCGGCGCCGACCAACACGGTATCCAGGGCGTTCTAAAACAATATAGAAATCCATACCATAGATACCAGTTGAAGGATCATACCTGAAACACAAGGAAATACAATATTAAGTCCAAAAATGACATATCCAACAACATAAACGAGTGTTCAATTTTAAAAGCTATTAGTATAAGCAGAAATTACACTTTAGAAGTGTGACAATAACAAATCTATCTTATCTCGTGATGTTACTTACAAGCAAAAACACATTGTAAAGTGAAGCAGTAACAGAAGATAACTTGGAAAAATAAATCTGTTAGCACGCCACTTCAGGTTTATAGGGCATTTGGATTCCCGCTCATCCTAGGGATGAGCTCTAGACCATCTAAATCTGATTTAGATGGTCTAGATTTTAAATTTTTTGTTTTTAATCTAAATCTTTTTTAAAAAAATTTACAGATGAAAGACTGTTTTTATCCTGCATTATATTCCTTTCTAAATTAAACATATATATATATATCAAAATTTTTTTTAAAAAAAATGAACTATTTAGATCTGATTTGAAAGTCTAGATCAGGATAAGCACCTCCTCTCATCCTTTAGGATGTGCAGAGGATCCATTTTCATTTACAGGTGCTACACTCATAGGCCCAAGCGTAGGCTGTCACATAAAAAAGTCAAAGAATAATCTTTGACAGCTTCTCGTGTTAGGTGTTTCCTATTCAGTTGTATTTTCAGTTATTTAGAGTTTATGCAGTAGTGGTTCCTGTTTTTCAGGAAGGTGTTCCTCCACTTTCAGTTTCTGTTTCCTTTATGTAAAAGGGGCAATGATCCCTCCCTCCATCTGTACTTAAACATCAGAAAACCAAACAAGAGGTACACTCAATATGTCAGAAAGTTTCTCAGTACTTAGGCCTTGTTTGATACACTAATTTTCTTCACTAGAAATAAAAAGGAAATATTAGATGAAATAAAACTAAATCAATTGTGTTTAGTATAACCACAAAAAGAAGAGGAATACCTTTCATATGTCTGTTTAGCAAGATGGAAATAGTGATAGAATGAAAAATAAGTTATGAAAAATGACCAAAATACCTTTAAAAAAAAATAATGTACGAATGAAAAGATAGGAGAGAATAACAAAACTGTTTTATTTTTTTCTTTGCTGAAGAAGTAGATACACTATTTTAAATTTTAAATTATATAATTTAATTACTTTTAATTATTTTTTTCCCTGTGTGTAAACAAGTGCCCTTACATCTTATCTTGCTATAGAAAATATCATTTACCAATTTTTTTCTTTCCTCCTTTTTTTTTCCTTTTCCTTTTTCTTTTCTCCTTTTCTTTTTTTTCCCCCTCTCTTTTTTTTCTTTCTTTTCTTCTCCCTTGGCACTGTGCATTGACTCTTTCTCATCCCTGCATTCCCCATCTCCCTCGCATGCTTCCGCATTCAGCAATCAAAATCAAAGCCTCTCCAATGTTTTGAATCCCCCATATCTGGGAGCGAAAAAGGGATAATCAAAAATCAAAGGAGGATGAAAATTACCCAATCTGCTCTTATCATCCTCCATCAAGGGCAGTGACAGGATCAGTTCACTCAAATAGGTCAAAGATGCCATCACTAATGATGAGGTTGGCAAGAAGTTCTTGGTGGCATAGGCGATCTCCTCCTTGGAGATTTGAACATAGGGGTCAAAGGACCAACTAGCGTCAACGGCGATGGAAGATAGCTCCGATTGGATCTGATTGTGGGTGCGGGCAGGGGGTTGGCACTAACATGGATTGGTTTTTGGTGATGCTTTTGCAAGCTAGGATTATGGTTTCATCCATGGATTGAATGAAGAGGATTATAGTTTATGGTTTCATTAACAGTGGAAGAAGATGAATAAGGAGTTCATAGTCAAAGTCAACATTTTGCCCGTTTGCTCCAAACCATCCAAGAAATGCAGAGCACAGTGGGTAAAAAGGACTTTCCTAGAAGCTTTCCATTTCACTCCCATTTTCTCTGTATCAAACATGAAACCCCGTTGGATTCCATTTCCTTTTCAATTTTCATAGCCTTACCAAACAGGGCCATAATCTTAATATGTTATCAAATTCCCTTTCCAAAGCCTGAATCTTCTACAACCATATGTCGAAAGAAGAAAAACTTTTCCATTTCTTCTCCTACACAACCCATAACTAGATCCAGACTAAGGGACCACAACAAAATCTACCATGAAGGTGATACAAGAAAAGGTCAATGTAATAAAATATAAGACCCATTTGTCTCAAACAAGACAAAATACGTTATACAGATCTTAGCCTGCAAACTATTATGAATCCAAGCCCAAAACTTGTTATCTTTACAGAAGTTCAATTGAATAATTAGATAGACTTTATTAAAGCTCAACAATAGATTTCATATTATGTAATAATATAAATTTAAAAGATCAGCTACCATGAGGTACCAGGCTAAGTGAGGCCATAACAAATTGCAAGTCATATTGTTCCATGTATAAATATGTTGTTCTAAAATAGTTAACAAAACATTGAAAAAAATTGGGGGTCAAAGAACATGGACAAAGCCCTAAAGATGGGGCATTAATACATATATGGAACCCAGAAAACTAGTTTCATACCAGACATATGCAGACACATGAAATGGAAACTAAAATCTAATATGTCCAAGAATCAAGTGGGACAAAAAACAACAGTCCTTCCTTCAGCTATCCAAATATCCAATGATACACATCCTTTTCTTTGGGGTTCCATAAGAAAGGATGGGGACTAAATAGTGATCTCCGACCTAAATGCCTATATTTCTTTGTATGCATCACACATCCATATTTAAAAACATACTCTGAAAACTATCTCTCATTTATGAAGTTGCTTAACACCTTCACTCAATTTAAATTAAAAAAAAAAAAGAGCACAAAAAGATCCCTGATGACTGTAAAACCCTCTCTGAGAACAAGCTCCATAGAAGTATGATTTTATTTTTGGGATAATATAATATTATGGTTGTGAAGCAAGCTTATAAGCAATTTCTTAATAATTTCATGCAAGTCCTACCTTAAGAAAAGTAAAGACACTTTTTCTGTTACCATTGTTACTAAAAAGATTGGGCATCCCAATTTTAACCGAGATGGACAACAGAAGAATCATTAAACTTCTGACTGAAAATTTGGGCCAGACACATGTTCCAGGCATTCAACTGAAAACAAAACTCAATGAAACACCTCAAAAACTTATTATCTTTCTGAGATGAGGCTTGAAAATAATATATATGCAGATATATTCCAGTTACCAATTACAACCTAAGTTTTTAACATAAAGGGAAGGAATCCAGTTTCTGAATTACAACATGACATATGTCATATAATTAACGTCGCATTCTATGATAACAAAGTATGATGCATCTAACTTACTTGATTCCAAGATCAATGTGCTCCTGAATACCAAATCCAAAACAGCCAGTATCACTGAAGTTTCTCCTCAACAACTCATACTCCTTCACCTTTAATCCACTCTCAAGAAGTTGCATCGCCTTGTCACCCCTCACAGTGACATAGCAAGCTATCTTTTCATTACGCCTGATTCCAAATGACCTAACAGTGTACCTAGCTGTTTGAATACGCAAAACAATAAATCAAAAAAATAATAATAATATAACACTTTCTTTCCACAACACACGCGCACGCACACGCACACGCACAAAGAGCCTAAAAAATCCTACCCTTAGAGAAGACTGGAGTCTGGCCACTCAATTGTTCCAACACCTAAGCATAACATTAAAAATTTGAATGAGAATACGATAGGCAATTAAATTTATATAAAAGCGCGAGAAATACTGTTTTCTAATTTTCTTTCAAAATGCCCATACTGCTTTATGCTTGTATACTGACAGAAAATAAAAATCTAACGCCTTATCCATTTCAACCAGCTGAGATTAGAATGTCATCAAAAGTTTTTCATTGTTTTCCAGACATTCACTGACAAGCAGCTAAAAGCAAACGAATTTACCATTCTAACACTTTAGCAAATTCATCCAGCTGAACTTAGATTTTCAAACCCAAAAAAAAAATTGTTTCGCTTGTATCCCAGGAGGAGATAACTCCATTTCTGCATTTAGTTTTCTCCCAAACAATACAGATATATATAAGTGGAGAAAAGAAGGAACCTTAGCGGCTCTGGTGAGACGATCACCACTTTCACCAACGGATATGTTGAGAACGAGCTTCTGGACTTTGATTTCCCTCATTGGGTTGGCAAGCTTCTTTTCTGAAGCCTGTTGAAATAAGCATGCATATCGAACACTCAGAAATTGCAAATGAATATTAACCACACACATAGACCCCCCCCCCCCCCCCCCCCCCCCAAAAAAAAAACACAAAGACGCACGCATGCGGAAACACAGAGAGAGAGAGACCATGGCTATGCAGCCGACGGAGGCAGCAGGGGCTGAGTCGAGGGAAGGTTAGTGTCGTGAGTGACAAATTTTAGGGTTAGCGGCCAACAAGAATATTATTACGCTTGCCAGGGCTTTTGTGTGTGGAGATTAACCAAAAAGACAATAATGCCCCTCTTGATGACAAAGGGGGGCAAAAAATTTCCGTTGCCGGGATTCGAACCCGGGTCTCTCGGGTGAGAGCCGAGTATCCTAACCAACTAGACTACAACGGATTGGTGATTTACATGGTATTGATTAATTTTCTCTTACAAAGAGAAATCCATTAGCCAGAGCAAATGGGATACTCAATTTCGACGGAAGAATGAAGGATCAATTGATAGATATTTAGGTAAACACGATTACCATGTTTAACTTTTATGAATTTTAAGATTTTGTTTTACATAAAATGTTAAATAAGATGAGAATGTTGACAATTAGAGGTGTTGTTTGATTTGATTTTATTCAGTTTATATTATTTTTTTTTCTGTGATTTGATTTTTTATCCAAATATTTTTTCAAATAAATAAATATATATATATGCATTTGTATTGGTAACTAAATATAAAATCGCTTAATTAATGGTATACATTTGAAATTTGAACTTAATTGTTAAATAATTAGTTCATGCAAAACAAAAGAATATTACTACTACATGTTACTTATTTTCTTTCTCCTACATTTTTTTTTCTTTTCTCTACTCAGCTTATTTTGCTAGATTTGTTACGAATTACGATGAAAGTTGTAAAAGCCCTTACTTCTTAATAAAAACACTTAAAAATTGTTTTTGTATCAAATATATATGCTTAAACTTAATCAAAACTATTAGTTCGGTAATTGACCTAAATTAAACCAAACAAAAAATTGAACTGATTAATTTAGTTTTGATATGTAAAAAATTGATATATATATATATATATATGTTTTATTTAGCTTTGATTAATTTCATTTAATTTGATTATAAATACAGAATAATAATTGTAACAACAGTTACGGTGGAGCTTTTAGAAAAAATCACATATTAATGAAGGTACATAAGTTTCTGCACGTCATAGGAAATCAAATCTTTTAAAAATTCTTGGGATCCCTAAAATAACTGTATTTTAAATCCTATTATCTACACGTGATGTTCCCATTTTTCATATCTAATTACTTTGCACAGAAGACCCATACATTCAAAGCTTGTAAATTCATTTTTCATCAAAACGAAGTCCAGTGGCATTTATAACGGTTGAAGAAATTTCAAATCTAATAATAAAATACAAGTGTCTATAATTTTCTTATTCTACTAAATTACATATGAAAGCTCTATTTTTTCAGCCTTGAATCAAACTGCGTCACCATTCTCAATTCCACACTAAAACGATTATATCTAATGACTTTACATACCCATCAAATTCCACAATAAAAAAAAAAAAAAATCCTAGCCTTCATGATTGATAAAGCACCAAAAGGCTAAATTTATAAGCATTTCTTTTTTACTATAAGATTTTTTTTATTGAAATAATAGTTCAAAAATAATACGATACTTGTATAGTTTAATTAAAGAATTATAAAATTATTTATAAAATCATATATTTATCATATTATTATTGAAAAACCTTACTTTTATTATATGTTGATTAGAAAACCTAATGATTTTATATATCTCTCTAGTAATTGCATATAAATTTTTTTCGATGTGCCAAAACCTCCAGCTAATATTCGAAGGACTAAATTCCACAATGGAATCATAAAAACCTTTCATATTTGCCACTAAGTCGGAAAAAAAAAAAAAGGAAGAAACTTTTAAATCTATCATAAACAACAAAACCAACAATTAGATAAAAGTATATATATATATATATATATGTATGTATGATTATATAAAAGCAAACAAAACAAACATATAGATAGATATTTATAAAATTTATCAAGAATAATAAAATATAAGAATATGTAATCACAAAAACACCAAAAAGAAAAGGAAGGATGAAAGAGGAGAGAAGAAAAACGCAGGACAAGGAACGAGCGAAGAGAATGGGCTAACGTTAAGTCTGCTCCCTATGATTATTGGCGACAGCTTCCCCAAAAATTTACCTGCCTGCCGAGGCGGAGCCAAGGGAGTGAATGGGTTATGTTCACACTGAACTTACTTATGGAAAGTTGTGGTCAACATCTCCATTTCATAGTGACAACAGTTGCAGAAAGCTTTTGGGTTACTGGAAGATATACCGTGACATTCTGTTGACGAGTTTTCTTCATTTGTAAATCATTTTCCTTACTGAAAATCTGGTTTGAAATCTCTTATAAAACCTAACAATCATAGATTCTAATGATCAAATTCTTAAAAAAAAAATCCTTCAAAAACTTGTGCACCAAACATCCTTTCTAGAAATCTCTTCCAAATCCTAAGAATTATAAATTGATTCCTAGCTTTGCCAATTACTCATGAAAAGCTGAGTTCGGTATCTCTCATTTCCCTAGAATTTGCTTAAAAAGAACAAAATTAGAAAGAATTTTCTAAACTCTTCCAGTATTAGTTAACTTTGAATATATCTTTTCAATTTTCCTCCTACCAATAAAAATCTTGAGTTATAGTACAATATTCACAGGGAAACTACAAACGGTGTGTGTTGCAGATTTGGTGAATTTCAGATATCACAAGAAGAAATTAACATCTTTAATAAGCACCACATGACAACGGAAACTTTCGAATTGTGAAGCCAAGTAAATGCTAAACTGTCAAGAATGAAAAGCAAGCAAAACAAATGAACAAGAGAAAAAGGAACAATGAGGATAGGCTCCTTTTGATGGCTTTGCAGCCTCTTGTTTTCCTATTCTAACAAATAAAAGCTATTACCTATGCCACCATAAGTATAATACCTATTTTTTTTTTTTTTTCTTTTTAAGGAACAGATACTTTCCTCGTATCAACACACCCAGAACACCACCCACAATCCAAGAATGCAATAAGGAAACAATCTGGCGACAACTTGTCAAGGTGGTAACTTCTTTAAACCGAAGCTTCACATCTTTAGAGCTGAGACACTGAGAAATATCAACTTAGACGTGGTTAAGCATTAACATCCCACATAGTATGCCAGGAATCAACCATACACCCACTGCATACGCAGACTTGAAGAATTGATGAAGGGAAGTATAGAGTGACTTCCCTGTCAGAACATATTCACACGGAAAAACCATGGCAGAACAAAAGCTATTACCAGGCATGCCATCAAGAAGTTACAAAATGGCTGTCCCCGCCAGCATCCACCACACATGCCAGATGAGGTACTACGGCTGTCAATAAATGTTCTTTCATTCCACTCTTCCATAAATCCATGATCAGTAACACCCGAAACATTTTTGGCAGTCTCACCACATATTTCACATAATCTGTGATTATGGAAGGTAGTTCAGTTATTCATCTGATAATGGATTGTAAGACATATAATTAAGAATGCACTATCCTAGCATGGGACCGATTTAAAAAAATTTTTAAGTTTGGCAACAGAACTAAAGTCACTAACAGAGAAATAAAGAAGTCTAGGTTTATTGAACCTAATAATAACTTTACATACAATGTGGGAATTAGGCTTGACAATGATTGGCGATATGCTTCTTTATTTATCCAAGTGACTAAACATTGCAAAAGGGCAAAATATACGTTATATTGCATAGCAAACATAAGTTCCTCAACCCCCTTTTCTCCCAATTCAATAAGCAATAAAGATTTGTAAATTACAAAGAAAAATAAAATATAAGCAGCATAAATAGGAGCTTACAAATATTGAGTGCCACATGAACTAGTGAGCATTATCTTTAAATAAACTGCTTCATTCCTCTTTCAGGACATAATGATAACTACAAAGAAAAATGTCGTTTTTTTCATTTTTTAAAAAAAAACTTCAGATCATTACTTCACTAGGAACTGCAAAATTTTGAGGAAAAAATAAGCTGCACAAAGAGTGGACATGTTATGCAAGAAATCTCTCAACTGTCTTTATATAATAAAATGAAACAAATCCCAAAACAGTAATTAAGACACTGACGAAGTTCTAGACTGAAAGCTAACCTAAATAACTTCTCAAAATATCCATTCAAGTAAAGGTGAGGATGCCCTTCGATATATGGCAAAGGATGGAATGCATAAAGCTGGAAAACTAACTCAAAGCTATCATTCAAAATTTTGCTCTGGTGGAAGTCGCATTAGTGCTACACCAGCAGAGATTCTTCTTAACCCACCAGAAACACAAGAAGTTTTAATAGTGAAATATACCTATGTTCAGAATTACCTCAAAACTGACTCTCAACATATCACAGTTGGAAAGAAATCTTGCTTGCAATTATTTCTCATGTCTTTTTATTTGGTGGCTTCACAAAATGTTTTTTCCCCCGTTTTTTTATAAAGAAGTATATACTTAATTGTCCATGGCCCATAGATAATCTGAATAAGTATTTATGAACAAAGAAACAGTAAATGGCTCTAGCAGAGTAGTGACTTCTGCACTAAACCAATTAACAGTTAATTTGATATTTTTAGATTTGGATTTCACAATGCATTAATTGTTAAACTGACCGAATTTTCCTATCACTCTAGCGCACAACAGAATGGTGCACTATGTGTAAGAATAAATCTCTCCCTTGAAGGGCACTTTTTCACACAACATGGACAAACAATATGACACGCAGCTAAATGCAATTGTTTGTCAATTACCAAAGTAAAACTTGATGCCATCAAATTAATCCCAATCAACCTCAGCTTACAAACGCTGTTTAATGCAAACTCCTCCATCTTAAAGAAGAAAGAAAACCCAGAGGGTGTCTGGTGCATTTGTCCAACTCATCCCGCAGACACTGCATTAGCTATGGGAACTTCACATATTCTGATGGCCAGTGCTATGCAAGCTACACCACTGTTAAGGTGCAATTATGATAATAGTGGTTCTCTAACTAGAGGGACAGAAGTAGAAAGCAAAATAGCTATGAGCTACACTATCTGGTTCACAAGTGATGAGTAATTTAAGTTATTCCCAAAAGCATAGCCTCAGATTTTAGGCCCTATCAAGGTAAAATTTAGGCAGAAGCAATAGCAACATATTTGGATTTTAAGGAAAGATAAATAATATTGTAATTTTAGGAATTCCTAAATCATGCTCACAATCAAATGTCACATCTGCAGAATTTCAATGATTCTACAAGACTAGTCATGGAGTGATAACAAAATGAAATATATCTACTATTATTGTTGAAAATCTTAAATCTTCCAACATATTTTGAGCCTTCATCTTTGGTAAAGGTATAATAAAGATATAGTTGAAATCCCAAGTGCCAAAATCCTCATGAAAAAGATAAAATGGAAAAAGCTAGAGAGTCTTTGATTCCAGAAATTGTGCCAAAATGGTTAATTGAGCAATGACTAATGAGGAGAAGATATCACTAAACCGTAATAAGAAAACAACACCAGGAGCATGGTCAATGCTGCAAATTTCAACGTAAAACCTCAAAATCAAATTACTGTTAAACTACAATTAAACTGATATTTAGAAAGAATCGGTTACCTGTTTCCTTTTAGCCTGAACCATGCCTCAGCGCAATGACTATGCGCAATACCTAGCTCATCTTTACACGCACAACCAAGCTGAATTAAATCCCCACTAGTAGCACTGTTTGTAGGGCTAGCAGCAGTTGCATCTGATGGTTGCCCAGAAGCCAGATGGCAAATCCTACAAATCCTTTCACCCTCCAAATTCTCGCTAAACTCTGTGCAGCTACCAGACTTTATATTAATCACGCATGAATTTTTATCCGCTTCAGACGGCCCTTTTGATGCTTTCATGGATACCTTGCTCAACCCTGATTCGTTCACCTTTGCTTCCAACTTCCTATTATCTCCATTCACATACTCTGTCTCAGCAGAATCTATTACAACCACGGTCTCAACTACAGCCCCATTAAGCAAATTTCTTGAATTATAACTTGTTCCTTGATCAACTCCGTGGAATGCGTCACTGGTATTTTGCTGATCACGCATGTCCTGATCCATAGCTTCTGCAGGCCCCTCCTGCAGTTCCTTATTCAATCCCGGATCTTTACTCATCTCTTCTGAAGTCACATCTCCACTTACAATAGCTCCATCACCCAAGCTGCCCCCAGCAACTGCATCAATTGCAACCCCTTCAACCGAATGCCTTAATTTCTTACCTATCCCTTCATCACCAAGATCCAATACCTGATCACTTTCTTGCTTTCTTGCCTGATCCATCCGGCCAATAACGATCTGTTCGACTGAAAAATTTTTCAAACCTAAAAAAGGACTCTTAGCAGCACATATATCGGCAAGTATTAAACTCAAGTACTTATCTCTTTAAATAATATCAAATGAACAATGTGATAGAATGAAAGGTGCAAATCCATTGCTTTCTACAACCCACTTGAAGCTTTCAAACATTGTCACAAACCCTCAATTTTTTAAATACGAAAGTTTGGATTCCCATCGATAGGAAGGATCACCTCAATCTCACGGAAACGAGCCCCAATCAACCGCTAAGAGATGCGTTTACTACGAATATTAAATTCTGAAAGTAATAGAACATGAGGGGGTTGAGGGGGTTTTTCAATCCGGCCCAACCACGTTAAACCACTGTACCATCCGAGTGTTTGTGGAAGAAGGAATATTTTATATACAGGAAAATAGCAGGGTTAGGTGAAGAAAGGAACTGAGAGAATGGTAAGAAAAGAGGATTGAGTGCAACTGAATCATTTGGAGTGAAATGGGTTAAAGAATAGTGAGCAAAGCAAGCAAGGGATAAGAAATTGAGGGTTTGTCTTTATTGGACTGTAATGCCAAAAAAATCCTTCTAACGTACGCAAAAGTATAGGTTTCAGATGCAAAGTGCAAAACTGAATATTTACTTGCTGAAATTTAATTATCACATTCATGTATCAAGATCTGCACATGAAAAAAACTATGAAAATCTTGATTTGATTCTTGTTGGTGCCGTTCCGGCCGTAACAAGTAGGATTGAGCTGCCAAGCAGGAGGAGGATCCTTGAATTAGGCTAATAGTGAGGAGTCACCACTGGCCACTAATTTGTCACCCTATCAAATTATTAAAAAAGATATTAATTGCCATTAATATTTTCAGTATTTCTGTTATAAATGAAATTATATGATTATTTAATTATAATAATGACAATTCAAATAGGCATGATTTGAGTATAAATTATGTATACTTGCTCTTTATGGTAACTTTTTATATTGAAATGGATATGATTGTTTGCTAAATTCACACATTTATGACTCAATCACAATTTTACAAAGTGATCATTTCAATTTTATGATAAAATGGAATTAAACTAAGATATAACCAACATTTGCGTATCTTTTATAGATTTGACGATGTAAGATTTAAAGCAATTCATTGTATGGGATATTATATAATGAAAAAATTAGATGACATTATATGAGTTTATTTTTGGTAATTTTGTAATACTCAACAAGCAGTATTATTATCAATTATTGGATTTTCTTATTAAAGTAATGTTATTTAGTTTTAAATTATATGATAAGTTAAATCTTAAATTTTAAATAAAAATAATATTCAATTCTTCAATATTACAAAATATAATAAATATTTCTCACACTATATTTATTGATGTGTTGTGTTATTTATTAAAAATATATAATTTGTCCCCATTTAAAAAAAAAAATTGTTTAGAACACCATATCAAGCAATTTGATTATGGAAATGGAAAAGAGTGATGGGCCTTTATGTCTTTTAATGTCATCGCTTGGCTATTAATATATATAATTAAAAATTGAGCAATTAATGTATTATAAATGGAACGATGAAACTAGATCAATACATTTAATACGATATAGTAATAATCTCATGAGATAACGGCAAGCAGTTATTCCTCCACATAAACCTTATCACTCTCTGTCACTTTCATACTTCTATGTATTTTTCCTGTGTTGAGCGTAAACTAAGTAGGAAAGTGTCTATCAAAAACAAGTCAAATTGGAATTTGTCATATAAAAAGCCGGAATTTGTCAATGTATGGGTCAAAGTAAGATAAGCACGATATATAAATGAGAAAGTCCACCAACAAAAACAAAGAAGTATTCAAAAGAAGAAGTAAATAAAGATATTTGCAATATTTTTCAGAAAATTTACTAAGTCTGCATTCTCTCATATTTAAAAAAAAAAAATTATGTGAAAGAAAAAGTAACATAATAAATATAAGCTTAGTTTCTAAGAATCTCTTAAATATAAGAAAAGCTAAACTACACATTTACTATTTGTCATAAAAATTTTAAAAAGTAAGTTATCTGACAATGTTTTGTCCAAATCGAACCTACGTTTTGCATAAATAATTTCTTGAGCTTAGCAAGCCACGTGACAATGATTAAGTAATCAATAATAGACAAAAATAAAAATAGTAGAATAAAAAATTGAACGAAATTTGAAAAAAAAAAAAAAGACTCCTGTGGCCAGCGTTTTTCTTTTAACATGAAAATTTCCAATTGTGATTAATTAGGGTTAGAGTGAAAACGAAGATCACAAGCTACATAATAAGAATGAGAATAACCAGACAAGAACAAATTTTTGTTTCTTGTAAATAGAAGTGAAGAATCAAATGCTAAGAAATCCGTCCAAGCAAAACAAACTAAATTAAGTATATTTGTTTTGCAAAATATACCTTAACCAAGTTGTTAAAATTAAGAATCTTTAACAGAAAAAGGCACTACTTATAATACACACGCACAGAGATATACAAACAGAACTATTTCATATTTTAATTTTACTTGCACTTTCTTAAATACTTAAACCTAGCTGTTTTGGTGGTATAAGGCAGTTGACCTGTTTAACAACTTTTGTTAACCATTACAAGAATGTAAAGACAAAAGTTGGTTTTCCTTCAGGTGAGATAACATAATTTTTTTTTAAATCAACCTTTCATAAGAAGACATTTAAGGATGATATAGGATTAAATTATTGGAGGCAAAAATTTTTTTAAAAAAAAGTTAACATGCTTATTTATTAAAAATAAATAAATTGAAATAATATATGTATAATAATTTTTTTTGTAATTTATAAAAACTAAGTATAATATTCTTTCGTATCATAAAATTCATCAATAATTGACTTTATGTTAAATTTTTTAATAATCTCTCTTTTAATGTAAGTAACCATTTAGTTTATGAAATATGTTTTTTATGATATTCATAATTAAAAATAACATTTCACTTATTGTTATTAAAACTAAAAGAGTCAATAATATAAGTGAAACAAATGATCAATTAAATAATAAATATAAGATTTTTTTTTTTGTATTTTTCAATTCTTATTAAGATATTGTTGACATGTTTCCTGGATCAAGATGTTAGGAAATATTAACCCATAATGTTGGATTTGTATTTTGAGATAAACTACTTTTGTTTAGTGAAATTAGTAGAATAAAAATCTTGCTGTTATGTTATAAATATGATCAACATAAAATAACTCGTAACATATAACCATTGTATTTAAAATAAAATATTTTTTTTGTATTTAAGATTTATGAAATAAATTAATAAAAATTTATTACAATAAATATCTTAGTAAATTTAACTACATAAAATAATTATTTTAATGATTTTTAATTACATTCATACCCTTGTAAAAATTTTAACTTTATGACAATTTATAATATTCCTTACAATTTTCAATGGTGGACAGACAAGCACTCCCTTTGCCTTCCTGTGCATTTGCCCTAAAGACATCTCCGGTTACTAATAAAGATCCATAAAGCTTCAGTTGGATTTATTTATTTTTCAATATGATTAATTAGATTTTGAAGTAAGCACATGGTGCTGTTGATTGATGGTCAGCGGCAATAATTTAAAAGTAATATTTTGCATACAATTATCAATGTAAATTATACATAACCATCATTTGCATATTGACTATAGCTTCCCTCTCAGATTTCGACTTCAATGAGTGGACAAAGAGATAATTCAACACGCATGTATCAAAATGAAAGGGCCCACATTAAGCTGATTAGTATTGATAAAGCTAACAAGTTTCGTCGTTTCCAAATGTAAATGAGACCCAAAAACCATTGGACAGAGATTCAAAGTTGCAGTGGCATGAGCTGGCTGACTAAAATGCCCGCAGCCACAAGCTTCTTGCTGTTTTTGCAATTGCATTAATCACATATTGACATCTTCAGACAAAGGGAATTGCTGATTTCTTTCTCTATAGATGGTTTGACGTGAATAGAAATCACTCATTGACTATTCATAAGGGATAAGACAATTTATGGAGGCCGACTTGGGTTTGTGGCCATATTAGTAAACCCCCTTTTTTTTTTATCACTAAAGTCTCCTTGAACCACAGAAATAAGTCTATGCCACCTTTCCAACAATGGAACCTGTCATTCTCGTACCAAGTACAAAAATTGTTTGTTTCCAAACGTTTAAGATTACCCAGACACTTCACATGATCATGTTAAGGGGGAGGTACAGTTGGTACTTTATATACAAATTACCTGTTTGGTAATGTTGGTGTTTGAAAGGGGGTAAAAGCAGTGTCAAGTATTTATGTTTGTTTGGCACAGAATAGAAATGATTTTGGAAATACATTTGGACTCGAAGAATTTGGTGTCATCTTCAACTGAATCTTGTAAGGACAAAACTTAGATGTAATTTAACGATACATAAGGCAGGGAAATGGGGACAGCGGAAATAAATCAAAGGAATTCCTATATGCATATTATGTAATATTGTAAAAGGCGCCAATGCAGGTTGGCTTGGTTGGAGGGATAGGGACTCTGTGTTTGCATTCCCATGTGTAAAGATTCGAACGCCCCCTTTGAGTGGTACTCCCATTTCATCGCCAACCCTTCTCAAAGAGATCCCATAACGCATAGACATGCTATTGATGCCCTGATCAATAGTCTTTATGCATGATTCGTTTACAGTTGGGAGCTGACAAAGGAACAAACCACACTCTCCTTGTCACCGAGGTCCAGAAAGCTCAATGGCTTCAACAATAAATGAAGGTTCTTCATGCACATCACTATAATTTCTGGAGAAACTGCAAGTCCTTTCATCATAAAGGTTACCTCCAACTTGTGACTCCTCTTCTGGCTGCCCCTGCCCAACTAGGCCTTCCAAGATTTTCAAGACTTCCGACATCTTTGGCCGGAGGGTGGGATGCGATTGAGTACACCGTAAAGACAACTCCACTGCTTTTTCCAACTCTATTGGATCAAAACGTCCCTTCAGATCCCTATCAACTAGCACTTCCAGCCGCTTCTCCTCAAATAAGGTTTTAACCTGCAGAAGTTCAAGTAGTTGCTCAGAAACTAGCCAATGCAATAAAAGCATTAGGATAGAATGCAATAAATTACATGAGGTTGGGAAAACAGATAAAATTCACTTTTAGTAAACATGCTTCAAGGGATTCTTATCTATATACTTATAACCTGAATGTCAGGCAACAAATCTACACCCATGACTGAGAAGCAGGATAGGAATTAAAATTCAGCATTTCTAGCCAAAACAAAATTAGAAAACAACCAGAAGTATGAAATTCTATTGATTGATCAATTGATCAGCCAAACTCCATGCAATAAGCTATCCAGTCCCAACAGAAAAAATTATCACCTCACATTTCTGTTGCAAACTCAAGTTGCATGCATTTGCTATAACGGATTAGGCCAGAACAATGCTTTTTCAACTAGCAGTTTGATACAGAATAAAATTACTCCATGTACAGAAATATAAGAATATGAAAAAAAAAGGGGGATCACGTCTGTGATCTTGTCAGAAGAGGAAGTTTAAATTTTTTATGATCATCATATAGAAAATGCAAAGAGCAATAAGAGATGACATTAAAAATTAGCTTACAAATAAAATTGAAAAGCTAATTACCCAATCAAGAATCATTCCCTTCTGGATCTGGCCATTTCCAGCATCCAACGCCTTCTGCCCTGTAATAAGCTCCAAAAGTAATATGCCAAATCCAAAAACATCAGTTTTTTCAGAAGACTGTCCAGTGGAGAGATACTCTGGAGCAATGTGCCCTACAGTTCCTCGCACTGCAGTAGTGACATGTGAATCTGTTTGATCCAGGAGCTTAGCAAGACCAAAATCCCCCACCACAGCTTCAAAACTTTCATCTAGCAAAATGTTGGCAGCCTTAACATCTCTATGGATAATTTTTGGGTTACACTGCTCATGTAAATATAGAAGCCCACGAGCAGCCCCAAGAGCAATACACATTCGCCTGTTCCAGTCCAATGATGGCTTTTCGCGGCCAGTATCTGCAAATTAGGTTGAAATCGAAAAAGAAAAAAAGAAAAAAGAGCAAAACTGTCAAAATCCAGAGAAATTTTAATTTCATATATAAAGATTATAATAAGGTGTGTTCAATAGAGAATCTGCATGAATTCTGGAGGTATAAAAAGGATGAGTTTTTATATATAGATTCCCAGATAAACGATTTAACAATTATCTCAGATCATATCATATCACCACTTAAATGTTGGGAATATACAATTTTTGCCTCTAATTACCAACTTCTTTAACAAAATACACAGGAAAGTCTCTGTCTCCTGACTTCGCCATGAGATCAAATCAATTAAATGCCATTGGTCTGAAGACAAAGCTCTCTTATTCTACTTTGTCAGTTAATTTTTATATAACCATGTAGAGACATGGATCAACATGAAACAAACCTTTCAAGCGATCAGCAACACTGCCATTAGGCATGTAAGGGTAAACAAGTAGCCTCTCATGGGATGTCATACAAAATCCATAGAGACGTAAGAGATTCCGATGCACTGCCAAGCCAATCATCTCAACTTCAGTTTGAAACTGCACTTCTCCAGTGTAATTGGGATCTTTCAGCCTCTTCACTGCCACCATCATTTTATTTGGAAGACATCCTTTGTAGACAACACCAAATCCACCTTGTCCCAGGATATTTCTTGGACTGAAATTGCCAGTAGCAGATTGCAATTCACGGAAGGAAAACCTCCTCAAATGACCAATATCAAATTCATAATCTTGCTCTGCTGCATATTCCAGTCATTACATTTGGTCAAAATATATGCGAGTTTAGAGGAAAAAAATCATGTTAGTTTATTTCAGGAAGTACCATAAGATGTATAGAGGATACGTGATCTGTACCAACGCACCCAGTAGATAAGCAGCATTATTGAAATTACAAATGTGCAACTAATGCCAATAGCAACAGAAAGCACCCAATGGCGACGACTACCAACTTCCAGTGATGAACCTGTTTCTGCAATTAAATTGCCATTGATTTTTATTTCACTCAACAGATTATTTGAATTTTATTTGACACAGGTTAAATATATATTACCATTTAATGGTTTTGAAGCACCTACACAAATTTGTGCTGATGAAGATGCCCAGAGGAAGTTGTTTCCTGAAATACTATGTTTAAAAAAATATAACATCAAATAATGTAAGAAATAAGTCTGGTGCATGTAACAGAAGGTAAAAAATATTAATCTATGATTTAGTTTCACATGAAAAAAAATATTAATCCTCTCAAGGCTCTATTTTTTTTCCCAATGGAACTCAAGGCTCTATTGTTGATCTTAGTCTTAAGCTTTAATATATTAGCAAGTTACTGGCTTAAAGTTGTACAACTAATTAGTAGTTAACATCTTCTACAAGTTTCTGGGTTTCCTTTACAAGGGATGTCGTAGTCATTAGTCTTTAGTCTTTTGCCATGGGCTTAAGGAGGTTGCATATTTTATTAGTCTGCTTTACTGGTTCCAATTCGGTTTAGTACTTCCAATCTCAGGTCCTGCTAACAACATAAGGTAATCAATTTCCAAAAGCATTAACAGAAGTCCAGCTAAATATAACTAATTCATGCAAAGTAATTGTGATGCGTGAGTCTGATAAGATATGAGTAATCAATTTGATTCCATTAAAGAGAAAAAGAACAAAAAGAGAAACATAAAATTTTCTCACCTGTAATCTTTTGCTAAAATTTTTGGAATGGGACCACTGAGATTATTGAATGACAAGTCCCTAGAAAGTATAATTCTCTTATCAAACTTACTGAGAGAATTGAAGAGGGAAAATACAATACAACTTTAGTAGAGCACATACAAGAATGAAAGGCCTATGAGATTTGCAATGAGTTGAGGAATCTGCCCAGATAGTTTATTTCTACTGAGCCGCCTGAAAAACTTAGCATGAATAGATTAGGAAGCACACAGTTAGAGTAAGAATAATGAATGAAGTAAATAGATAATAAAAATATTATTGTCCTATCTATATGTCAAGCAACACTCACAAGTAACTTAGATGAGTCAAAAAGCCCAGAGAACTAGGGATTTCACCAACAAACTGGTTACCAGAAAGGTCAAGAGTCTGAAGGTCCAAAAGCTTTCCTATCTCAGCGGGCATGGGACCAGATAACTGATTGTTCTGCAATAACCTAAAACAAAAAATGGGGGAGCTGAATTAGTGACTAATGAATGGCTTATTGCTCTTCTTTAGTATTCTTCTCTTCCTCCATTATAAGGTGGCTGACGCAAATGAAGGTCAACAAGACAATCTTAGGAAGAAATAAACTAAGGAAACAACAAGAGGCAGAGTCCGCAATGAAATTTAAAGATGCGTGGTAGTAAATAAGCACCTAAACTGAACTTCTTCAATATATAGTATTCCAAACTTATTTCAGTGTCTAATAGCCCCAAAAGATATAAGGAGGGAGAGCAAGCAAACTGTAATTCCGGAAAAGCAGACAAGAGGCGTCTTGTTTACCCATGCAGATGTTGTACATAGCTCAACTTAAGAAAACACCAAATCTAACCTATTGATCATCTAGTAAACTAGTCATACCCATGCCCAAGTACTGAAGGCTAAGCCACTAGGCTACCACTACCAGTCTACTAGCTCAGTAGCATTACTGCCTCAAAATGCACTTATCTTGTGAAGATTCTAAGCAGCCATGACTTGTGTCTATCAGCCACTGTCATTAGATGACATGAAAAACATGAATTTGAAATAAATAACATTCGAAACCCCTCCCGCAGAAAATAAGAAGTGACAATTGTCCTTGAAGTCCCATGGTTAACTGAAAGCTTGAAATTGATCAATGGAGTAATCAAATAACACATTTTCCAACCTATACCAATCATTCATGAACAGCCTAATCAAAACAACCACATGGTTTTTCACGTCTGAAAACAATAAGTATAGACCATTTCTGTTGCAATCCGGTAAAAAAAGAAAGGCAAGAAAATGCACTCACAATGTTCGGAGGTGGCTCAAATTTCCAATTCCAGGGGAAAGCGTTCCAGATAAACCCATACTGGCCATGTCCCTGCCAAAGTGGCAAATCACCGCGAGTAAAACGTCAGAAAAATATCAATTTATGTTGAAGAAGAGATGCCAGTAATTAACAAATCAAATATCGAAAGTGATATTAGCAAGGAAACATAAAAATAAAACTCTACTCATACTAGTCCTACCCCTGTCAGCTTGCTCTAAAAGTAATTGAAAAGATTGAGATAAAACTTATGACTGTTTCCTCTAACATGAAATGTAAAATTTTGGTAGCTGCCAAGAGGAAATTAACATTAAGGAATAGAAACTCGGAAACACTTACAGGGAGATAACATAGCCCTCAGCAGAGCAACCGACCATGTTCCAAGTACAAGGATCAACCGAATTAATATCCCAGCCATCCATAACACGCAGTTCGTCTTTCATTTTATTCTTCATCGACATCAAAGCAGCCACTAAACAATGCAAAGTTGGACCAAGTTACAAATAAACTAATATCTCTCTAAAGCAATATCTGCCATCAAACTATACAGATAATAATAAGACGTGTGGTAAAGAAAGAAAGAAAAGCAAGAAATAGGTTAGTTATTTGAAATGCCAGACCTTCATAGTTCACGCCCTTTGGAGAAAGAAGACTGTTAGTGTCACCAGCAGTTGTCAACCAATTCCACAGAAAGAAGATGAGCCAAACAACCCTTTTCACATCTTCCATGAAACAAGAAATCAAATCAAACAGAGGACCGAAAAGTTTGAAACTTTTTACTGGGATCTTCACTGCTGAGCTTCTAGTTACTTTGCTTTGCTTCGCCTCAAAACACAAGCAACCCCATTTGGAAATGTCTCGTGCTGCCTCGAGAGAAATGACGTTGAAAAGAACTAAGAAAATTGTAAAAGTCGAATTTAAGATCGTAGAACCAGGAAGACAGCTCAGGATTTGAGAACATGGCAGACACTGTCGCTTGGTGTCTGGGTTAAACAACAGCGTTAACGTCGGTGGCCATGATTCTGTGTGGTTGGTTATATGTTTTCTGGTCTAGAGTGGGAGTGGTTGAATCCGTTAGAACCGTCTACTGCTTGTGTCTAATCATAATTGTTAACTGACGGTGGAGATTCAGTGGCAGTTAGCAGGTGTAGGTAGCGTTGGACTTTTGCGAAAGTTAACGATTAATGGAGATTTTAGTCTGCGTATGGGAATACTCGCTTCTGGCGCGAAAATTCGAGTTACTGGCACTTGGACGCCTCGGAGCCCAAGAAGGCGGCCTTGGAACGACATCGTCTATTTGACTCAGCGGCAAGTTTTGGAAATCTGTTTATGCAGTTTTTATTTAAATATAATAATACTTAAAATGATATGAGATTTTAAGATTTTTAGGTATCTCAATAACTTATATTTAGTTCAGGAGAGTTTGTTGTCTACACTTTTTGGAAAAGAGAGAGCGATGCAGGCGTAACAGCTTGCCTTTTGAAAAAAAAAAAAATTACTACATATGTGGATCCATGTTCTCACTTTCTGATTATTCAGGGGCCGAATAGTTGTCGTCACTTTTATGCTTTAAAATTCCACGAACAACAAAGAAACTTTCGTAGTCAGAACAACCGGAGTTCATGGCATCCTATATTGAAATAGGGTAGATTTCTGATAGCTTGTGATGCAATTATAAGCCGAGGAGATTCAAGATCACTTTTGACGTTAACAAATGGTTTGACAGGGTAACAGGGTGCATGCGTGCAGAAGAATGTAAAGTTGAAAATAGTTTGCTAACTCAAACGGAGAGAGGGGGGGGGGGGGCGTGGGGAGAAATGAATAAAACAATTCCTTCGCATAGCCAGAAGAATAGTTGGCATTGGCCGTAATGAAAGGTGAGAAAATAAAGATGCAGCATTGAAGAAAAACAGATAACATTACATTTCACAAGGAACGTATTTGCGTCATTGCAAGTCAGCCACATACTAACATTAGAACCATTAAGTTCCTTTACATCTGGGACCCTCCTTCCAGCTAAGGGTTTAAATTTCCCCAGACACAAGCTATTTGACCAATTCAGCGCCAACCGACCATTCTATGAGACGTAGACGTATACAAGAAACAGGAAAGGAAGGGAAAGGAGAGGCTATACGCCTGAGGAAATACAGATCCACCCCAAGCAATAGGAATTCGAAAGGTATATGTAGACTGATGGATCAACTGCAGCCATCCAGCAACCAAGTCTTGGTCCGGCACGAAATTACATTGGTCAAGCAGGCCGCGGAATATGGTAATTTAGACAAAAAGATGGTACTCCTTTGTTGACTTTATCAACTAGCTTACACTCTGCCCAAAACTTATCATCATGTTCCTGTCAGATGGACAAATTGCAGCCCTATTTGCCGCTTCACATGGTCTGGTATTAACTTATTAACGAGTTCTGGAGATGCTCCAGATAACTGTAAACAGGAAACATAAACGTGTAATTGTAAAAGATCCACTCCGTATCACAGGGAAGTAAGGAACTGAACTAGTTATCAAAAGTGTAACTTTATATAGTTATTCCATTTTGTCAGAGTAGGATGTTTGATCATAAACGGTATGACATGCATAGAGATGTCCTAGCTAACATTGCATTACCGGATGTTCCCTAACGTTTCCGAGATGGTGAAAGATAAATGCAACAACAGTATAGGCAAACACAGACGGAAAGAAAGACAGACAGTAAATGCTCAAAACCAAGTGAGCCTTTTGTAGACAGACACATGAAATGCGAGAGCAAAAAATCAGAGAATAGCAGTACTGTGGAATGGACAGAAGTCAGACCACCAGACAACTCCAGAAACAAAATGTTAGGCCTGTTTAATGAATCTTCGTTCAGACTCATTAATTGCAAGGATTTCTTATCCTTCCTTTTTTTTTTTAAGTGAAATAACTAATGTCTTGCATTGCTTTTATTCATGGTCTTGAAACTATTTGGGCCAATATTTTACTAGATATATAATGAGACAAATAAAAATATAAGACTTACTTCCTGTTTGAAGTTGAATAGAGCTGGAAATGGACGACCATTTGGAAGGCGTGCATTGGGTTCTCTAAGTTCATCAAAGAAAGGATGCGCACATGCTTCTAGCTGCAAAATAAAAGTAGATACTTCAGACTGTTATGCTGTGCTTTTAAAGAATGAAGGCATTAGTTGATCAGATTGATGGGAAATAATAGGCTGGAGCACAAAGAATAGAACTAAAATGATATATCACAACAGGCGTGATCACACACCGCGGTGCACCGAAGACTTGGGGAGTATTGCAGAAGCCGGGAAGCAAGATCAATGGCTTCTGGAGGCATCCTTTTGTGGAATATCTACACACGATATGAAGCGTTAGAATATCTAGGAATCTTCTCTATCTACTTAACTTTGATTTTAAAATGCAAACCTTATGCCATGGGTGTGCTTTTATCTGGGGAAACCTAAAGTCATTGTAATTAGGATTCATACAACGGACTTCCTCGCGAGTAGGTGTGCCAAGAACCTGCAATACAATATAGAATTGAACAGAGCTCACTTATTGCAACAAAAATGGCATGATATTAGAAAGCTAATATGTTCTAGCATTAATTTCACCTTTATAATCTCCACAAGCTGGTCCACTGCATTTTCTCCAGGAAACAATGGCTACAAAAATTCCACTTTGAGTAAGATAATATGTAGGGACAAATACTAATCAACAATTTGCATCAATTTTGCAGTACCTTTACTTAATTATTATAATTATAATCAAAAGAAAACAATGAAACAAACCTGGCCTAAAAGAAGTTCAGCTAGGACACAGCCAGCTGACCAAATGTCAATTGAAGTAGTATACTCTGTGGCACCAAATATAAGTTCCGGAGCTCGATAGAAGCGTGAACATATGTATGATATATTAGCTTCACCTTTGACCTGATCAGAAAAGAGTCCAAGGTAACTAGAGGAACATCTTAATGAAAAAATGAAGAGAAATAAATCTTACTAAGGGAAATAATAATCCAAAATATTTTAAAATGAACAGTAGTCTCACTAAAACACAAGTTAAATGCATACAGAGCCAGATAGAAAACTCCAAAAAAGCTAAAGTAACTTGGTTTCCCATACCATTGCAATGTGATATGACCAAATGTTGACAAATTAAAAAACAGAAAAATGCACAGTTTGCAGTTGAGTAATAAGATGTAACCAGAGTCTAACTTTAATTTCTAACTCTAAATTAACAAAGCAGACATCACACAAGAAAGGCACAAGATACATCTATAATCTATTCACATTAACTCCTAATTTGCAAAAGCAAGCTAGACTCATTGCCATCAGGGTAGTTCATTCTATTTAAGCAAAAAGATGCGACCGACCTAATGCAAGGGCTTGAAGGGTGAGCTTGCCCGCTTGGTTGGTGTGAAAAATGTGAAGGTAGAAGATAGAGTAAGGAAGATGAGGGATGCAACTAAACATATATTACGTAAAAAGACTCCATATACTTTGGCAGATTAAATGTAGAATGAGAAGATCAACATACTAGCACTTTTGCACTTCCAAAATCACACAGCTTAACCTGATGTGTAAGAGGATCAACCTGCAGATTACACAAAATGACATTAGAGCCAGAAGAAAAACTAATTTCAATGTTTATTCAGCAAGCATATTTAAGCAAACCAGTATATTTTGAGGTTTCAAATCTCTGTGGCAAACTCCTGGAACAGTGTGGATATAAGCTAAACCCCTGAAAATCTGTATGCCCGCAGCAGATTTTTATCAGGATGTGAAGATGAGAACCAGTGAAGTTTTCCAATCATCAGAAGATTCAAGGCATACCTGGTACATATACAGTTTTACATAAATGAGTGGCATTCTCTGATTAGCATTGCTATAATGCATTATGACCCGGTACATGCTCTCTGGAACATATTCCATCACCAAATTAAGAAATAGCTCGTTTGTAATTGTAGTGGAAAAGAAACAATGCTTCAGGGAGATCACATTTGGATGGTCCATCACACGCATTAACTGTAGTTCACGATTTTTATATCTTCTGTCTTGTAAAACCTTCTTAATGGCCACTGCCTCACCAGTTTCTAAGCATTTTGCCTAAGAGGAAAAATATCAGCATGAGGCAAAGTCGGTAGGGACTGCAACTGCTATGAATTATAGTAATAGCATACCTGAAAAACAATGCCAAATGATCCAGTTCCCACAACACGTTCTGCCATGTAACTAATAGTCTACAAGAATCACCACAGCAAAACCATTAAACTTTCAATCCAAGACTCAGCAAGGGTCAAAAGTACAATCATCTAGAACCAAAAGAATATGTCAACATATATGTTGCATTTCCAACAAGTTGTTACTAACAGCTCAGAAAATATCCAAAATAAATTAGATTATAAAGAATGGAATTCACAAGAAAAATACCTGTTTGGGCTCCCCATTTTTGCCTCCAATTGTTGTAGATATGATGTGACCAGTAAGTGATTCGTTCCCATTGACAACAGAGGCAGACATTTCCTGCCAACAGTGTCACATTTAGAACACGCCGTGAGGAATACTAGGAAAAAACTCGTAGAAAGTTGATGATAATATAAAACTACTATGGTGAAAATAAGCTGGTAAAAAGTTGAAAACGAGAACTATAGTGGCACAACCTTCGTATAACAATCTTAGACCAAAAATATAGAGAGCAAGAACAGAAGGAAACACAACGCATTTAAGTTGAGAACAAATCTTAACAGATGCAACAACTATCAGCGAAGTATAATTAACTGAAGACAATAAAGTGATGGGCTACATTAAAAGCAAGCACGATCCGGTAAAAGCTATCAAAAGTTTATAACAAATTGAATCCAAATCATTTAACAACGCCGAATGTATTAGATACAATTTGACATCAGTACAATAACCATGATTTAATAGAAGCGTCAGCATTAAACAAGAAACAGAACAGAACCCAGTTCACAGCTTCTGTCAGGGGAAAAAGTAGACGTAAAAATTTCAAAACATCATGCAAAACCACAGATCAACGCGAAACTGGGCTTATTCATCACAGCCCTTGTTCCTTTAAGCTCAAAAACTAAATTTGTCCACCCACCCCCCCCCCCCCCAAAAAAAAACCTTTATGTCTCCTTCGCCCTGCTGAGCGAAGAAAACGAAGAAACAAAGAATAAACACAAAAATTCTAATTTTGTACATATTCTAGGTTCATCGTCCTAAACAGTCAAAATACAAGACTTCCCTCTTCGTTTTCTCCCGGTCACTCAAGCTTTCTCAGCAAACAAATGAACAATCAGCATTCGAACAAGCTGAGAAAAATCAGGAAAAGTACCTTATCGTCGGCCATGGCGGAAGGAAGAGTGAAAAAGGAATCTAATGAAGGATGAAGAAGAAGATGATCATGGTGTGAAAAAGGACCGGGAAATGGAGGCCCCAGCAAGAGAAGACAAGTCCATGTGATTCCAGCTCCCCCTTTCCTTTTCGTTTCGTTTTTTTTTTTTTAATTTTTCTTTCCTTTCACCACTTTTGAGTTTCGGTCTTCCGAATCAAGTCTGGGCGATTTCTTTACTATTTACATTCTCCGAAAGGCCCTCTACTGTTGCTCACAATTTCGCCAATACCTTGAACCGCTGGGTTGGAATGTAGCCTTGGAATCGCTTACCGAGAGATAGGCGTAATGTAATTAAGGGTAAATTATATAAATTATTTTTAGATTTTATTAAAATTATATAGATTTTTTATTTTTAAAATATATTCTAAAATATCTTCTATTAACTTAAACATATACTTTTTTTAACTAAAATATCTTTTTATATTTTTTATGGAGGGTATTTTAATAAAAATTGAAAAGTAAATTAAGATTTATATTTTAAAAATGAAGATGAAGAAAAAGTCTATATAATTTAATTTTCATTTAAATAAATATACAAAATATAATTTTTAGTTTTAACATAAAAATAATAAATAATGAATCATTCTTTTTAAGAATTATAACTCCAAATTACTTGTTTTATAATTTTAAAATGTCATTTAAAAATAATTAAATGAAAATAAATTAATACTTCACAATTTATAAATAAAAATAAGTAATAAATAAATAGCAATCCAATTAGTTTAGGAGGTACTTGGTTTATGAAATTTTACATTCTAAAAAGTAATTACATACGTGAGAATGTGATTCCCAAAATTATATTTTTAAAGAATATGACATTTTCACGTTTGGTTTATTATAAATATTTTTTAGAATATTTTGCTATATCTTTTATAATTTAACATTTTCATTGAGAATCATTGATAATTTTTCAAAAATACCTCTATCAATGTTTTAGATATTTATATTACTTTTAGATGTTGGTATTATTATTATTATTATTATTATTATTATTATTATTACTATTATTATTATTATTATTATTATTATTATTATTTCAGTATTATTTTTTATTTTTTCTTTATTTGTTATTATTTATACCTTGTTTATTTTATTTCATTTTAATTTATTTTATTTCTTCTTTTATATTTATATTTACATTTATATTTATATATTTGTGTCTTGGAATGTATTAAAATAAAGATAGGCAAATTAATCTTTTAATATTTTTTAAGAACATTTTTATCTCATGGAAAATCTAACATTCCCACCTCCTTATGAAAATGAAAATAAGATGTTTTGTGAAAATGTTGGACTCTTATAAGATTGCATTTAGTATGCTGGCAAGAAAATTAAAGAAATAAAAAAAAAATAAGTAAGCAAGATAGAAAATGATACTTGTATTTTTATTTTTATTTTTAAAAATAATAGATAAATATTATTGAATAACAATGATAATAATATAATCAACACTTTTTTATTTTTTTTTAATAATGTCATTCCCATCAATTTTTTTTTTTTGGATACCAAACTTATGATAAATGTAACATTTTCAGTAATTCTTTCTTAAAACGTGAACCAAACAGTGGAATATATTATTTTTATGTAACATTTACAAAAATCCTAAAAATAATCTGCAAACCAAATGCCCCCTTAGTGTCTCAACTTTTCAGTTAGCATTACCTGTTAAGACCTATCCGTTAAAGTTTAATTTAGAGGAAATATAGTTATTGGTGCTGGATTTATACCTGCTTTAAAAATATAAAAGATTTAGTCACTAAAATTTGTTTTATTTGATATTCATTGGTCACTATAGTCTTTAAAATGTGTACATTTATTTCGCTTTGGCTTTTTTCTTTCATTGACAAAGAATTAATGAGTAGTGAATTAAGAACATTCAAGGAGTGAATAGGGTATTTTTGAGATTCAAAAATTAAATAATTAATATATATATCTTTTAAAGATTAAAAAGGTATGCTTCTTTATATTTTTGGATAAGATTTGGGATGAATTTTAATTTATTTTAGGTCTTATTAAAATATGAATATCATTGTTAATTAAGCAAAAACTTATTTGGTGCAAAAGACTCAATTTTATCCCTGGCAAGATCCGTGTTTTCTTCACACCGGTAGATTCTTTGCATTTATCTCCTAAACTATAGAGGATAAATTTAATGAGAGATAGAGAGAGAGAAAAAAAAAAGAAAGAAATGATCAGAACATTAGGATTCTTCTTACACACAATTTTTTTTTTCTAATTCTGCAAATGAATCATTCAACGTGAAAAATTAAATATTGGCTCTGTTGTTTGGGCCAAATTTGACGCAAACTGAAGGCCCAGACTTTCTAGTGTGCCATCTTTTTCGCGGAAAAAAAATAATATTTGTCTAACTACCATTACTCTTAAAAGAAAATAATAATAAGGCTAACGGTTTTTGTAGGCAACATATTATATTCTGTTGAGCAAAAACCCGCCAAATCGAATTAAGAAAAGAATTGTTGAATATTTCTTCCTGTTGTGACCCTTTGATTTCAAATATGGAAACCCAGGAAATTGTACCCCAGTGTCTGTTCTGTTTGGTGGGAAGTTGTTGTTCCAGATGTGAACCTTCTTCTATAAGGCTAGTTCGCAATGCATGGTTGAGTTTTCATCTTTCGCTTCGATTTCACTCATCCCCATCACCTACTCCTTCGCTTCACTTGGAATTCATAGGAGAAAGCTCTGTTTTCGTTTCATTTTCTTGGCCACCAAACTTGAAGAATTCTTTTCCCAGTCTTATGGATTGGTGGGTCGGCTTTACAACAAGTAAGAGACACAGAGACCAGAACTAGACTTTTTCAGTAAGATGAAGCTAGAATGAATTATTAAACAGGATATTGTTGCTGTAGTTACCTGAAGCTTCATTGATATAGATAATGGTACAATGGGTAAACAAGGATCTCCCAGAAGTCCACGTCCAGAGTTTCAGAATGGTAAATTAGCCTCAGGAATGAAGGATTACCAGATTAGATGTTCAGAAAATTGGAGAAGGATGACAGGGGGTGATTACCGTTGGAATTCAAAAACGTTGTTGCTTCATGGGTTGAGAAGTGATTCTTCAAAGTACAGTTCTTGTCGGGGATTGTATGTTGGAAAAAAACATTTGTGGCTCCAAAAGCACATAAGAACCATTCTTGTCATGTTTGGATTCATGAGTTGCCTTTTCCTGCTTGATTCTCTTACGGTCTCCCTTTTCGATTTTGCAAATCTTCAACATGGTACAGCCAATAACAATTCAAGTGGCTTTCAGGTACAACATTCTCAGATTAGCTATTTACATTAGTATTTATTCTTTTAACCATGTTTATGACAGAACATAGTGTTATAACTGAGTTAGCCTTAGACTATGTTAGTATTTAATCTCTTCACCTTGTTTATGTAAGAAATAGTGATTTTACCTGATTTAACCTTGTCATAATATATGATAACTGATGCATTTGTTGCTATGATCAGGATGGAAGTTCACACATGGACAAAAAACAATCACCCGTACAGATGTATGATCGGCTTCTAAACTTGGCTTCCAGTGCCCTTGCAGAGGTTTGCATCAAAATATTCTATTTTATGCATGTCAGCAAAGTTATACTTCTTTTTCCAGGTCATTTCCACCTAGCGAGTCTAATTACTGAAACTTCTACTACTATAGAGGGAGATCAAGCAAGAGTCATCCAATTTGTGGGTGGAACCATATAGGCATGCATCTTCGTGGGAACCCTGTGCAGACAGAAAAGTTCTGGCCAATGAAGGTATATGAACCCTTTTTGCTCGTTTTCTGAAACATTAAAACATTTTCTTCAGATATTTACAATATGTAGTCATCTCTATACTGCTATACGTAGAAATATTATGTTTGAATTGTAACTTATTATCGATTTCCCTTTATTATATTATCCATGATGAGTTATTATTCTGAAACAGGGAAATCTGTGAAAAATAATGGCTACATCTTAGTCAGTGCAAATGGAGGTCTTAATCAACAACGAGTTGCTGTAAGTATTGAAAGTTATGGCATGTTTGGTAGGTTGGAAGAGAAAGGTGAGGGAGGGGAGAGGGAGATGGAAGGCGAGGAAATATTGTTTGGTATGTTAGAGATGGAAAGATTGATGGATTCTAAATGTTTACACACACCATTCATTCCATCGAAATTTTAAAGGAAATAGAAGGAAAAAAATATATTATTTTGCTCTAAATGATAATGATATTTTATATTGAAAAATCTTAAATTTTGAAATTACTTTAAAAAATTCAAGAACAAAAAATTTTAATTACATAAGAAAATTACAAGTTCTGAATCTCAAGTTAAAATCTTTTGTTTTTAGATCATTTAGAATAATTTTAAAATTTAAAATCTTTCAATGTAAAATTATAAATATTTTAACTTACAATCCTCAACTATAATTTTTTTTTATCTTGTTTTTATGTTAATTAACAAACATTAGTTATTCACCAAAAAAAATAGTTTTTTGATATTTTTTTTGCTCCAAAAATATTTTGGTTATTTGCTCACTTTTTATTTCTATTCTTATATTATTTCCACTTTACCCAACACAACCTTAGTATACATTAATTTTCATATTCAGAAATAAACTCAGCACATTACTGAAGATTACAAATACAAATAAAGCTACCATTCTTAATCAGGCTTAACACTAATCAAACTGAACATTTGACAAGAAATTTAATTGCTTAGTGTATATTATAGCCATAAACTGAACTACACAAATTGAGGCATTGTCAACTTAATTTCAAGAGGAAAAATCCTCTTAACTTTGCTGGATATAATAGTTCTTTACTATGGACTCCTATCCAATGAAGTTCGGATTCTAAACTACATAGGATCTTTGAAGACACTAATGTTGTGGTTCTAGATATTATGCGTGTGGTTCTTTCTTGTAAAGATGATCCTATATGTGCTTTTAGCCTTTTCGTTGTGGCATATTTTCAGTATCTCCAGTAATGGAAGTGACTTGACTGCCAAAGTAATTACAGATTTGCAATGCTGTAGCTGTGGCATCTCTCCTCAATGCAACCCTAGTTATTCCAAAGTTTCTTTACAGCAATGTATGGAATGATCCTAGGTATAAATATCATGCTTAGCATCAATATAAGTTAGATCCAAAAAGATAATAAATAGACTATAGTTGATGTGACACATTTTTTTTTTCAAAAATTTCCCTCCCTTTTTTTGGCCCCCCATGGCCACCCCAAGTTATATTAAAAACTGAAAAGGCATTCTTCATAGCTTATTTTATTTTCCTGTTAATCCTTCCCGTGAGTAACTCAATCGTTGATTGAAAAGTATTTTTATTTTTCTAGCAATGCTGCCTTTCAATTGAGAAATATTTAGTTTCATGTGACTCATTCAATTGTTGATTCACACGTTTAACGCACAAAATGCAGCCAGTTTGGTGACATATACCAGGAGGATTATTTCATGAATATGATGAAGGATGAAATCAATATTGTGAAGGAACTCCCACCTCATTTGAAATTTTTGGATATAGAAGCAATTGGCAGCCAGGTTCTTCATCTTATATATTATTGAATGTCAAGACAAGTTGCACTTGTTTTATAACAAAGTATATATACTTGGCAATTTAGATTACAGATTCAGATCTTGTGAAGGAGGCAACAGCCAGTGACTACATCAAAATTGTGCTTCCTCTTCTGCAAAGAAATGGAGTTGTTCACTTCCTTGGATATGGAAATCGACTCGGTTTTGATCCATTTCCTTCTGATATTCAGGTCATAAAGTTTCCTTCTTTGTCTAGTTTTCCATACTGTAACTTGTTTACTGGAAGCCTGCCTGCTACTGAATTCAAGTGCTTTGAAAATACAACATTTCTAGTTACAATCAAATATCTCATTAATACCTTAAGGAATCTCTTTCTGCTTGTGAACGAAATAATTGCAGAGGTTAAGGTGCAAATGCAACTTCCATGCTCTGAAGTTTGTGCCGAAAATTCAAAAAGTTGGTTCGCTGTTGGTCAGAAGGATTAGAAAATATAATGTTGCAAGAAGTATGTTAGATACACAGTTGCTGGGGAAGTTCATCCAGAACAGGGAAGATCATGATGCTGCTAGAGGCTCAACCAAATACCTTGCCTTGCACTTAAGATTTGAAGTTGACATGGTGGCCTATTCCCTATGTGACTTTGGAGGTGGGGAAGATGAGAGAAGGGAACTTAGAGCCTACAGAGAAACACATTTCCCTCTGCTTCTTGACCGATTGAAGAAATCGACGTATGTTTTGTGCTCATTTTCTTCATTATATTTTTCATAACATTATGTTTTGATCAATGTACTTGTAATATGTACATAGTATTTATGTTCTAGCTTGTAATATTGATCTTTGTAGCCCTATATCTCCAATGGATTTGAGAAAGTTGGGGAGATGCCCATTGACACCAGAAGAAGCAGCACTTGTTCTAGCTGGTCTTGGTTTCAAACGTAGAACTTACATATACTTGGCCGGTTCTCATATATATGGAGGAGACTCGAGGATGCATCCCTTTACTAGATTCTATCCCAACTTAGTCACGAAGGAAAATCTGCTCACACCCAGTGAACTAGCACCTTTCAGGAATTTTTCCTCCCAGGTAAGTAGGTATTCTATTTATTTTAGTTGCAACAATGGCCCTCATTCAATTAAAAATTTGTCAATTCTCATTCATATCTTACTCAAGTGTTCAACAATTGTAATGTCAATATTTGGCTAGTTTTGAATGAAGAAAGGGTTCAATCTAATACACTATCATTTTCATTTATATATTTTAAATGTTAGTAAGCATCTAGAATACCAGAAAGCATAAGATAATATTATTTTATATGATTTAAAATCTATAGGGATTTCACATCTTTAGAGTTCTAGCTTTGTTAGCTTTATAAAATACTAATTATATTATTTCTATCACAACTTGGATTAAATATGAAAATCTTAGAGGTCGCAATATCTTATATATTGGTATCCCATTGTATCTAAAATACTAAGAAATGTAAGATAACAATATTCCAATGGCCCTACAGGTTTTTCATCTAATATGAAGCTACTTCAGATCCTAGATTCATTTGAACTGTAGTTACTCAGTTAAAAAAATATTTGATGTGAATGGATATGCAGCTGGCCGCTCTGGATTTTATAGCCTGTGCAACTGCTGATATATTTGCCATGACTGACTCTGGAAGCCAACTTTCATCAATGGTATCTGGATTTAGGACCTACTATGGTGGTGGTCATGCTCCTAACTTGAGGCCAAACAAGAAGAGGCTGGCGGCGATTTTGTCGGATAATGGAACCGTAGGATGGAATACTTGTGAAGACAGAATAAAGAAGATGATCCAGGAAGGTCAGAAGGCTGGCATGAGGAAATATGGTCGAAGCATTTATCGACAGCCAAGGTGCCCAGAGTGCATGTGCAAACACCAGTAGCCCTTGGCAATTTTGAAACCTTGTAATATATTGAGTCTTCGCAGATTGAATTTCATTACCTCTGATATTTTCTGGGCATTTTGAAATCTTTACCCAAACAGAAATTGGAATTGAATTTGTTTCAGTGATGGCATTCAATTGATTTTTAGTTTATGGTTGGTTAAAAGGGGTAACAACTTTATGAGAGATTAAATACAAAAGGATTGAAAACGACAGAAAATTGAAAATGTCTGGAACAAATAAATTCTCTATTTATATGAAAAAAAATACCCAATTCAGCTTTATAAAATATATGAAAAATTGTAGAGAAAGCAGAGGGTACCATTCCTCTGCAACCTGAGAATACACAAACATTTCTCTCATTCTTCTTCACTCTCACACAGATCATTATCACATTAAAAATCCTATCTGGAAATGATGCTTTTCCTTCAACATCTTTCTTCATGGTAAAAACAGTTTTAGGATGGAGGGAAGAACCGGTTGAGGTTGAAAGGTAGGGTGTAGAACTCTTCATTCCTGCCATCTCCTTTAAATGTTCTAAATTTAGCCCACCATGGCATTCCCCTGTCTTTCGCGCTGTCCTTGTACTCAAGGGTGTTGTCTAAGAACACAGCAACAAGCAATGCAACGGTTGGAGACGAGAAGAAGATAGTATTAAGGAAATCATTGAACTGCAAAAGACAAATAGCAAGAAAGGTTAATTTGAGTTTGCCCTTTAAGAGTATTAAAAAAAATACATTACCATATAGATGATGAAACATCAAACTCACCCATCCAGCCCTGGTATGAGCAGGACCGTGAAGGGCCTTGGCTGTGTACTCTCTGAAATATTCGGGAACCGACAAACCTAAGAAGAGGGCAACACCAGTAATAAAAAGATTCCTCATTGAGTTCATGTTAGTAAATTGCAAAAATGATAGCCCCACAGAAGCTGAAAGAAGCACAAAAAGTATCTGTTAGTATGAAGAAAGAAGAAGCAAAGAGATGCTCAAATAAAATTAAGGGTAGAAATGGTAGTGGTACTCACACACAAGACCGAACAAAACACAATAAACAGCAGCAAAAATAGAGAAGGGTATTGATGCAAACAAAGCTCCAAATTTTCCTGCAGAAACAAGCAAATTATGTTTGTGTGAAAATTATTATAAACCCTAAATCAATGTACTTCCTAGTTTGGAACAAACCAAGCATTGAGAAGAATATCATAAAGCCAGCTGAAATTTGAATGACCCTGCGGCTTCCAACACGAGTGCTTCCTAGAAGCCCCACATTCTCCCTGTCATGGGCCTTAAAAGATTAGTTTTATGTCCCATGAGAAGTGAAAACTAAGAACATGAAGAAATAGCGCTTACACAGAGACTGTTGAACCAGTCAGTGTTCCAAAAAGCCCATTTAGCAAGATTCCAATTCCCTGCCAACCGATACCACGACTCAGAACATGAGCAGGAGGTGGTGTGGGCACTTGCTAGACGCGATGCAGCTTTATATGCCCCAGTTGACTGTTAGAGAAAAGATTACTTTTCTTCATCACTGACCAACAAAAGATTTCAATACAGAACAGATTCATTTTGTAAATACCTCTATTAATGAGACTAAAACAGCAGCCATCATTCCAAAAGCATGGCCAGCATCAAATGTAGGAGCACCCCATTCAAGAGGGTATGGGATTTTTATCCTGGCCACAATAAAAAGTGATTGCCATAGCTGAAAAAATGGATCTAATCTTTCTGAGAGTATAAACTTTTTCTGTGCTGTCAAAACAAAATTGTTACAATCTATTTATTATGTATCTTCTAGAGAAACTTGTTATGTTAAGTCCCATTTCTGGTTGTAGAATTTTGGTTACAATCTATTCAAGTATATGCAATTGTTAAAACTTAAAAGATGCTGTTGTTACTAACCACGGAGCGGAAGAAATAAGGTTTGCTCTGTCAGTTCTGCAGTTTATTTGAGTTAATCCTGGGCGGTGTTTGTATGCTCCACTTGCTGTTAGGAGGTGTGCATACGCCCATATCACTGTGGTTGATATGAGCAGAGCAAATCGCTCTAGTATTGGTAGTTGTCTTATCTGAAAATTTTTCAAGTACTGCAGACAACAAATATCATATCACAATTAGAAAGCCTGCATGTCCTACTTACTTATTTTCTTTATATTATAGGACAATGCTTGATTCAACATAAGTATTAAACTTTAAGATGAGTAAAATTGAGATTGCCAGAGCTATTATCACAAGTCACAACTCTCAGAAAATTAGAACTTCTCCATTTTTTCATTTGACCCACAAAGAAGTTTGAGAATGACAGTGAATTCATACCTGGGAGAAGGCTACAAACAGGATAAGCATGGGGATTCCAATTTCAACGCAACGTCCAACCTGAAAGAAATTTCAAAGCAGTATATTGAATGGTACGAACATTTGAAGAAAGACTTTCAAACTCATTCATTTGGAAATTCTGAGAATTGGAATTAGTGACATGTGGATTGTTGTTATACCACAGGGAACCCTCTATCAAATAATCCAAAACCAACTAATGCGATTACTGGAACCATTCCAAGTGGGCTGAAAAACCTGCACAGAAAGTGAAATGGATTAATTATTTGGCTTGTAGAATTTGATATTCGAAGTTTCATTCTTCCACTTACAAAGAAGCATACCTGGAACAGATAGCCCACATTTGACTATACCCCAAAATAATTTGTATGCTTGATGCTACTATCAGAGCACCTTGCACTGCTCTCATGGTGTTGAGAAATCTCTGCAGAAGTATATAAAAGCATTAGTTTTTGCTCCAGAGATAACACTTCCACATTCTCTAATTGGCAAGTGAAGAAAGCAACTTCATGATAATGTGTATGCCTCATATGCAAAATGGTGGTGAAGTTCTTTTTCAAGCTAAGATCATACAGAACAATTTGGTTGCAACGAAGTGTTTTTACAAGCAAGGATCATTAACTATGATTTCGTTTACAAACATGTTTAGCTTGAAGAATTGTAGTAATTACCAAATGTGGGTCCTCGATCCTTTGCAGTGACGAATCATGTATTATTGATATAATGGGGACCATGAATGCATAAGACCCTCCTACCACTGTCGGTAACCGGGTTCCAAACAGAGTTTGCAGAAGTGTATTAATTCCTTCCACGAAAAGTAGAGTCTGTACCACTCTCACTTTATCATCCTGAGACATCAAATGCAAAAGTAAACAAACCAAAGAGACGAATTTATTTTTAGAATCTCCAATTTCCTCTTTCGCGGGACCCACCCAGCTCATTTGAGCATATGATAAAACCAAAGCAAATACTCGAAAATGAAGGTTTTGTTATGTCATATTCTATCAGATTGGTATCTGAATATGAAAAGAAGGAAAAAGAATCGAACTGGGGAATGGCTTACTTACATCGCTTCCACCCATCAAAGGAACAAGGAATGAAGGAATCATCACCGCAGTTCCTAAGGCCAAAATGTAATGCTGGAAACCCAGAGCTATCGTCTCCCCTGTGAACAGAGGGAACAGTGAATCACTCGTACGGAGAAAAAGAAGGAGACAAAAAAAAAGTGAAAATGCAGTAGAGAGAAGATTCAAACTTGGCATACCCCAAGATGGGTTTGAGTCTATACAGTACTCTAAGCCTTGAAGTTGGTCCATTGGTGGGTGGCTTATCTCTTCTGGCTTCGGAGCTGCCATTATAATCTCTGCTTGCTGTGCTACTCTTTTTCTTTACCTCCAAATCCTGCGGTTTATGAAGCATAAGAAACAAAAACAGCTCGAGAGGAAAAGGGAAGAAGGACGATTCCTGGATACTCTGAGGTAGATTCTGAAGATATTAGATGATTTAGTGACAGAGGAAGGAAGAAGGCCACAAAACCTGACTGAGAAAGGAAGAAAGAAGGTGCAGAGAGTCAATATATGACGTTGAAAAAGCAGAAATTAGAGAGAGAAACAGAGTTGAATTGAAAGGAGGAGTAGGAGTGGCAAATGGGAATGAGAGAGAACAGATCACTTGGAACCCACTCGTGAGCAGCGAGAAATCTCCACGTTGGTCTGTAGTCGATCTCTATCACTCTCTTATGCTTTTTGATTTATAAAAAGGTTCCGTTAACTTTTCTATAATCCCAAAATTACCCCTTAAGGAACTTCCAAAATTCTGAACTGGATGTTACCGTTGCCTTGCCTCTGACACTGATCCCATTAATTTTTACTACTTTTGTTTAGAATCGTGGTAAAAATAATGTTGGTGCAAAATTTTAATATTTTGCTTCTTGTCAAATATAATTTTGATAAAAAATAACGCATTTCTAAACATGTTATCAATAGCTGGAAAAGAAGTAAGTTTGCATTTGCAAGGGTATTGATCTTAAAAATATTAATAAATATATGGGCAAACAACTAAAATTGAAAAGCTTCTTCAATCAGCTTTCATCTTGGGTATAATCGTTTATTACCAAAAAGCGAAATTGTGGCATTTAAGATTCTGTCATTTTATATAGATTTAACTTTTTTACCAAATGAGGGTAGAAAGACAAGGAAAGAAAATTATGGGAATTTTTGCAATCATTTCTAATGTAGATTTATGCAAAAAAAAAATTAAAATTTTTAACGTATAAGTAGTTGAATATATAGCAATCACATTTTTCTTACCTTCACTATTAATTAAGCATATTTTATTGTATTTTAAAATATATGAAAAATAAGATTAATATTTTAAAAAATTGAAATTTCGAAAGGTCCTCAATAGACAATTGTCTCAAATGTTTATATGTTTCAAATAAAAATATTAAAAAAATTATACTTTTAATTCTTATAATTTAAAAATTTAGTCTTTATAGTTTAAAAAAAATTATAATTAAGTTTTTACAGTTTACAAATTCTTTAATTTAGTTCTTATTGTTAAAAGTTTGTCATTTTATTAAATTTTATTAATATAACTAATTATATATTATTTTGACACTTTAAGTATATATGATTTATACTAACAAAATAAATAAAAATAAAAATAACCAAGTAAGATTAACTTACGTGTATGACAAAATGTTAACAAAAATATAATAATAGGAATTAAATTAAAAATTATTTAAATTATAAAAAATTAGTCATAAATTTTTAAAATATAAGGATCAAATTAAAAATTAAGTAATGCTATAAGACCAAAAATAAATATTAATGTATTTCTTGAGAAAGGAAATTATAACTCATTCACCTATAAGAACAAGTCTTATTTAAGGGGCGCATCTAGTAGCCAAAGAAATATAGCTTTTTATTTTAAATATTTGGAGTTCAAGCCTTCAAGTCTAGTATATATATATATTATATATATATATATAAAGAGTGCATTCTTAAATCATTAAAAAATTAGACATAATTAATATTTAATCTAACCTAAAAATATTTTTATCGTATATATTTATATATATAAAGAAGTGATCTAATGCTCATGTGGCATGTATACAAAAAGAAAACCTTCATATTTAAAATTTCAAAACTGAAAATATTTTTAAGATTGGTAACTCCCCTTCCGCCACCCCAAAAAAATTTTAGCCTCATAAAACATTGTTGTAGAATATACAGATTGGGTTGGTGCAATTTCAAATGATAATAACTAAGAGGATGTACTAAGCATATATAAATGTGATTAGGCAATTATGTTTTTTTTTTCAATCTTCGTCAAGTGCTTTATCTTGATATCTTTGTCAAGATTTTATAATGATATATATCCCAAAAGTTAAACAACATTATACTTAATTATGTTTAAAAAAGATGACTGGACCTTGAATCAAAATAAAACGTAATTTACGATTTAATAGTGAATTGATGTGGAATCATATATATATATATATATATTTAAATTAATACATATATTATAAAATAATATTTTATATATAATATTTTATATTTAAATTAATACATATATTATAAAATAATATTAAAAAATATATAAATATTTTAAATATAAAAAATAGCTAAAAAATTTTATATACAACAATAAATTTATATAAAATAAATGGATTAAAATTTATAAATATCATAAATTTTTATGACAGATATTGAAACTCTATTTAAAATGACAAATAAATAATTGATTTTCAATGGAATTGGACTCGTTTTTATTAGTTTTTAATTGATTTGATCATTTTTAATTAATTTTAAAAGTCAAATAAACTGATTTTAATAATTGATTTACTAATTCAATCTGATTTTTGTGAATACTGTTTAAAAAAGAATAATACCGTTTAAAAGAGAAGTTATGTCAACCTAAAGCTACCCTTGTCATCAAATATTTTATGCCATGCTAGAACTTTTTTTTTCCATTTTTTAATTTTCGTTTATTTTCATTCTCTTTTATTTATGTGCGTGTTTTCTCCCTTTAGTAAGGTCAAGAGTTAGGGGTCTGGTTGAGTAAAATAAAGAGGGATCTGAGTAAGTTCCAACGTGTGAAGGAACAGAGTACGAATCTCCAACGTCTCTCTAATCAGCTGCCATGACAGGTCACATTGATATTAGAGCCCTCCTTATGTCACTCCATTTCGTTACCTTTTTCTTCCTCTGCCATCGCCTTTCGTCTCATCTTTTTCTACACAGAACTGCTAAACTAACTTTCAAAATCTGAGAATTAATATCATCATTTTTTCACTGAAAACATGGATGATAGTTATACACTAATACATTAATAAAATATATCTTCTTTTTATATCCGTAATTTTTGTTGTTGGGTGTGTTAGTGCGAGAATTAAGGATACAGAATATTGGACTGGCTTGTACAATGACCGATAATAGGTAATTTATTAGACTTCTCCTACAACATTAGAGATCAGGAGTTTATTTATTCCAGTCTTTTTGTTTTAATTTTAAAGCTAATCAATATAACATTATATTACATTGACTATATTATTGATAAGATACTTTTTGTAAATTATTTATCAATATATATATAATTAATTGTTTTGTGTAAACTTGAACTCATATGGATTTTTTTCATCAGCAGTTATTAAATATTCCTTCAAATATTTTACTTGAGTGTTGTTTGAATCCAAATTATAATATGATGCTGTGCAGTTTTAACTTCGAGTACTATAAATTATTCCAACAATGGAATAGTTTATTGATGATATTTTCAAGACAAACAAAACCCATAAAATCTGAGACATGCTTGTATTATGCTTATCATGAATGGCAACTTAAAAGAACCAAAATTATCATCACTTTCACTTTGTGAACCCCATTAAGTAGAGAACTTTAATTCTTTTGTTCTTCTTTAATATGCAAAAAAACCATTTACTCCATATACTAATTGCAGATTCTGAATTACAAATGTTTTATCGATCGTCATACTTTAAAACTTAGAAGCAAAGCCTTTGCCTCTCTATCTACAAAAGTTATAAGCTTGTCATCTCATAGTCCAAGCCTCAAACTTTCTGTTTCGTTTGTCTTCTAAGACAATTAAATAACTAAAGCCAGTAAAGTTCTTTGGCTGAAAGAAAAAAGAAACTTTTATTAATGAACTTCCCATGAGAATATTCAAAGCAGTTTAATAATCTATGATTAAAATATACTAATCATGAGAAGTAAATCTGTGTTCACATGCATTTTTAAAAAATATTGATTACGAAGACAGAACAAAATTTGATCAAAACACATTAAAGAAGAGACATTATCCCTTAGCTAGCAATTATAATGCGATCCCATCCCACATGATGATAAAGTAGCCGGAAAAAAGTACAGTCAGCCTTCTTTTTGAGACTAAAAGATGCAAAATGATGCTTCGAAGTTATCTCCAAAGGCACAAATCCTACGTATATCCGATTAAGGCCCAAGAATTTATTAGTGAGCCAGCCATTAAAGTAAGGGTCATAGTGCTAGCTTCGTGCAATATATCTCTAAGATTACAACGAAAAGACCTCATCTTTACTTTTCTATGGGCATAAACCGAGAAAGCAAGAAGGGAATTATGATGATATTGTGGAGATGCTATGGATGCTGAGGGAAGTATATGATGGCTAATATGAATGGAACATCCAAGCATGCCTGAATCCTGATACTCATAAAAGAATGGTAATACAAAGTTAACGGATAGGCATGGAGATGACAAGGTGGGGTCTTTGCTTCCTTCTTATATATTTTAGTCCTTTCGTCTAGGACCTGTAAAAGATGAAAATACTGTACGAAGGGTAAAGCAAATATTTATTTTGACTTGAACCACCAAACAAAACCAAGACAAGCTGGGCAAGGACCTATTGTTTCCTTTATAGGTCCCAGCTTCCCCACTTCACCTCTTCACTTTTCTGACTATATGATCTGGGACACTCCAAGCAACTTAATGTTTCTAACTGGTTAATGAATCTGATGGTCATATTCCATCAAACTTGGACTTGGCTACAGGATGAGAATGGCAGAAATGTATAGAAGTTCACAGTGACTTTTATTTGGTCTTTTGAAAGTTTACTGCATCTTTTCTGTGTGATTGGTGTATATATTGAAGCAAAAGTAAGAAATTAAGTAGTCACTTGAAGATTTGAGATGTAAATAATTTTTAAGTCACCTAGTACAAGAAAAATAAGAAATAATTATAAAAGAAATGGGTGTTTAATCGAAACTTTTTCATATACACATTAACTGTCAAACTCACTGGATCAGCAAAAAGCTAGACGTGGCGAGGATTGGGAGGAACGATGACAATGATAATAATGTTAATCAGAAAGGATGGCTTTGTGGTACCCAATTGTTATTTGACTAGTGTGAGTAAAGTGACAAAGACAAACAAGCGCATGGTTTAGCGCTTGGGATTTATTGAGGAGCAGGATATATATAGAAATTGGGACATATATGAATAGCTGGAAAGCAGCAACTTGGTGCCACTTTTTCAACACGCCTATACTGCAATGTGTCATTTTCCACAATTTATAGGACATCATCCTTGTACCTACTTCAGATTTCACCATTTAATTTGTTTTGGATTAACCTCGTTTTGTGTAAAATGCCTTTTTCCTATTTCTTTGCCTCACATTCCTGCTGAATAACTGCAATTAGCGGCTCTTAAAAAGTTATGGCTAGTATCGACATTTTAATTGTAATTGAGCAAGGGCGGGAAAGGGAAAGAAATAGGGAGCAGTTTGATCAAGATGGCTTTTTTAGCATTTCAAATTGTTTAGGTGTAGCTCCGTACATACCCATACCGTGAATATAATGGAGTATGCACCAATACCCAAGAAAATAAGCATTTGGGCTCACACTTTACCCATCCTTGTCCCTCATCAGTTCCTAGGACCTCTATTATATATATAAACTAATTTAACTTTTTATCATTCCAAGGTCTTCTGCGGATAATTTTTTTTTTCAATATTTTTACATTAACATGCCTTATTTAACTAAATGTTTATCTTCACATACTTTGCCAACACATGAATCAATCCCCTTTCATTAACTTTCTCCCCTGTATGGTGCAACTGATATAAATGACGATGCAGAATACAGGTAAATGTCTAATGTAAAGTGCATCACTTTTCATAAACTAACAGAAAGAGTAGTTACTAATCCAATAAAAATAATAAGAGATTATGCACAAAGGACCCGACCAATCTTATTACTAACAAGTATAGTAGCGGGGTCTAAAACAATAGCTCCAGCAGTCACACAGGGTTAATAATGCTATAATTAAGACACTATTAAAATAAGAACTTATATTTTTATTTTTTAAGTTGATAATATACAGCATATATGATCATTGCATAAGTTACTACACTAACAAAATAATATCTTAGCAGATGAGTCTTGTAAATGGTATCAGTTACTACAAACTAAAATGAATGCTCAAGATCTGCTCTCCAGTTTCCTTTCACTGGATCTTTTCTCCTCTGCCTCTCGCCGTTTTTGCTGCCTGTACAACAAAAGAACAGTTTTCGCTGTATTAAACATAAATCATCCTATTACTTGAATATCAGCTGTCAGAAAATAATCTTGTGCATAGGATATTCCAGCAATTTGACTGTCAAATTTGTACAGTAATATTTGAACTTAGAAAAGCTAACAGGTTTTGTACATTTTTCACCCAAATGGGATTGAGTTTAACAGCTTAAATTCCTTCTAAACAGCAGACAGACATTGGTGACATTATGCTTGTGCAGCTAAACCGCTAGAAGAAGAAAGCGTTTAACCCATCTAAAATTATCAACAATTATTGCAAGCATAACTACTACTTCAATGTGCCTGATGTCAAACCAGTCTTGAGACCTGGTATATAATTACAAGCTGCCTCAGATATACCATGGTACTAATAAGGGCCCCCCTAATCACTTAAAACTACATGCCCTGACTAATACAGCAATTGGTAGGACAATAAATTAACAATTTAATAGTCCACAGTCAATCACGTGACAGCTCTAACATAGCTGAAAACTGCGAAAGCAGAAAAAGAAATAGTCAATTACATTTTTTATATGTAGAGATGCAAGTAAAAGAAACACACCAGGGGACCAAACCAATTACAGAAGAAGAAATAGTGAACGATTTGGCAAAAGGGGTAAAGGAAGGGAATAAAAACCAATATTAGGTCTCCACGTGCCGCACTCATACTTAATTTTAGATTTTAGGTTTCTTCTAATAGATGAGATGTGATGTAAAATTAACATATCTACATAATTTAGAAAACTTGCCATGTCAGAATCAAAACGTAGAGTGGAATGCATAAACAAAAAAGACTTACGCAAATAGCATGTATCCACCACCAGCATTAGCAGCAGACAAAATTGCTGCATGGGCCCCAAGAGTAGATACTGAATCCTGCCCCACAGAGGGCAGAGGATTTTTTTGATCACAATCCACCTGAAACACAGTAATTCACTAAAATCTTGTAAGCATAATGAAGTATGTCATAGAAGCTGGAAATGTATTTGCTTAGATGAATACCTTATCCCACTTTGATTTTTTATTCTGCCTACCATCACGATTGATAGCATCACCTGTAGGGGGTACCAAATGTGAAGCACTAGCAGTCCCAGCAGACGAAGCTGTGGAAAAAAGTCAATATAACACCACCATAAGAAAACATCATACATCTAATAAAAAATGGATACAAAAAAAACAGCTTCACCACAGCATTAGTGAAGCAGTGAATTAAGTGGTTTCTGAACCTGCAACAAGTCGGTTGATCCTGGGAGCAATAGCTACAATTCCAGGCTGTGTTCCACCAGAAATAAATTCAACCTTCTGCGCTTTTTTCTTCTCCAGCTCTTTCCTATCACTTTCATGCCTCATATCGGCCTCTGTTTTGTAGAAGACAAAAGACATCCAAAATAAACTAATATTAGGGGAAAAAATGTTGAAAAGTGTTCCAAAATCAGCGATAACTTCAAGGAAGAGTAACAAATGCAGTCCCACACATTTGTTGATAAGTTAGTCGTGCATTTTTGCCAAAATGATAACACTGTTAAAATTTTTGAAGGGAATAAAGCACAATCCTATAATAAACAATCAATGTAACATTGGAATCTAGAGAAGAGAGGAAGTCTGCAATATCACATGCGTTAAATCCACTGTCACTGTGTTGTACATAAACAGTCTACAATAACCTAGTTACAGAACATGACAAAATAAATTCCAACATATGCACATAAATATAGACAAAAAAAGCCACTATAGCAACATATTTGACAAAATTAGCAGAATATATGAGCAAAAATGAATGAGAATGGGGAACCACAAGAAGATAGATGCAGAGAAAAAACAGTTAAGGACCTATTTCATCATAGAAGTCGCTTGGGTCATATCCGTGAGGGTCAAATACATCTTTACTGAAGCAAGTCCCAATTTGATCAATACCCTGATACCTCATTGCATGCAACAAGAAGTCAGGGTTCCGATAGTCCTTCCTGTTGCGAACTTCTGCATTAAAACTTTTTCCAGCCTTCTTATAATGAAGAAATCTTTTTATTCTCTTCTGCGATAACATAAAATGAGAGTCAAGTGGCAGGAGAAAACATGCACAATGGCTAAAAGCATGTTATTTTTACTTCCCAACAGCTAGGAACACAATCAGCGTTGGATTTAAATTGTCACAACTCGCAACAAATTACTAGCCACCAAGGAGAAGGCTAAAAACATCATAAGGTTTAACATCTCATTATGGTGTTAAGTGTTAACCCATTCTAAAAGACAGCAGTCGTGGTCTCTTTTCTTCTCTCTCTCTTCATTTTGTTAATTTCATATCTATACCTCATTCATAACATGCTGCGTAGGCTTAACTGTGCTTATACTATTGCCATATTACAGGAAATCAGTCACTGTCATTCCCTTTTCACAGCTCATACCATAGCCACCCACATTCTTAGCAGATTTATTTCAGATGGTCAAAATTAACAAAATAATGAAGCCAAAAAGGCAACTCGATGTACGTATAGCAGTTTAAAATTCTGCAAGCAAGATACTGATATGCTTATACTACAGTTTAAGCCAAGGAAAGATACCAACAATAAAAACCACATTAATGTCAAATTTAATACTGATTAATGACTCAGTTGTTCAACATTCAAATCCAATGTACGTGTTTCTTTTTTTTTGGGGGGGGGGGGGGGGGGGAAGGGAGGACAGGAGGGGAGAAAATAACTTAGAATTACTTGTGTTCAGGTAATTCTGATTATGAAAAACAATTACTAAAAATTTAAAAGGATGCTCTGGAGCAAACCAAAGGAGAAAAAGAAAATTGGACAAGCACACAAAAACAGGAGAAAAAGAACAAAACACAACAGTTTAATTCAATAAATGCCCAATCCTTTACAAAGTACTGGAAGAGAATTCAATAAACGCTATCTTGTTAAATATAAAAAATTGAAAAACCATAGTAACAGAACTTACTTGTAGCTCCTCTGCGCATTTAACTTTTGAGGGTGGAGGGAGAAATTTATGCAATGGATCGACAAATTTTTGCTCTTCTTGAACTGCTCCTCCATGTTCTGAACCATCTGATCCAACCATAGCATCATGGTCCATGGTATCAGATTTCAATGGCTCAGAAAATTGAGGGCTGATAGCATCATTGTTAGATGTCAAAACTTGGACCATTCCTGATGGTGTTCTACCAAGCGAATCACCTATGAGAAGACATTCTATAGAGTAAGAAGCAAAAATACAATGTATCTACAGCTAGAGCAAAACAATAGAATAAAGAATGCAAATACAAAAACAATAGCAATGGCTTAATATAAGGCTATTTTCTTCCCCTTCCAGTTTACACTGCCATTTTTTAGCATGGTAAATTGAGAACATGAATTATCCTGTTTCACTTCCTCTGGTCCCTTCTCAAGACCCAAGTAAGGGCCAGGGACAATAGTGCATTTCTTAAATAAATGTACATAGATGAATTACCATGCATTCTACTAACTCAGACCTTAAACTCATGGATCACAGGCAAAAAGTTTGCATGCATACATGAACGTGACCTTTGCTTATGATTGAAAAATATATCATAGAGAATTTAATAGATTTTAGTCGTTTACATAATCATTATTACAATTACTCAGTAGCTTAAAACATTATTTAAGATTCACTTATTACCTAATATATGACTGAAAAGAACAATAGACTATTCAACATCTTACGTCCCACTGTTCCATAGGGAATCATTCTCATTATGAAATTCTAAATTCAAGGTATTATCTTTGAACAACGTGAGCTTAATCAGGGGTAATATGAGATGATGCTCAACAAATGAGTGGAATGAAGTAAGTGGGACGAACATTAACCAAAAGTTGCCACGAAATAACTCCATGATCAGCACAAATCCAACTTACCATTTGCTGTTTGAAGGTTGTCCCCGAACATAACTTGGCCACTACCATCAAACCCTCCTTCCTGTGATGAAACCAACTAAAATTATTATTCGAAATAAAACAGCAATACCAAGTTACCCAGTGCAAGATAGCTCACCCTTTACCCTTGAACCGACCTCTCTGAGAAGCAGAGGTATGAGTTAGCTACAATGCCTACTGAAGTCTAAGGTCATGCGAATATTCATCAAATGGTTGATCAATTTTCCAGGTTCATCAAAGCATCATCTATCACTTTCGCTTAAATAAAAGAAAGACAGATATGATATGAAGAACTCCATCATTATCATTTTCTTTATGTCTTCCGTTAAGTTATTAGTGAAAATTTAATGGAAAAAAAAAATCCAGCCTAGAGATCGGAAAAAGTTTAAGTTGGACACAAGAACAGGTGAGGAGCACCTCGGGCTCAGGTGACATCGCCACTTCATCATGACCATAGTCCACAATCGTAATCGTGTCTCTCCTACTCCATCTGGAATCCGAAGACACCGCCCGTTGCTCCTGCGGCGAAACCAACACATTAACAAGAGGCTGTTGCGGCGTTGAAGTACGAAATTTAGTCTTCTCCGGGGTCAGGCCATCATTGGTAAGCGGCGGAGTATCCTGGGTAGCAGAATCAGAGACCACCATTCTATCAGTATCGGCCACTAAATCATCCTCTGCAATTCGAGCATGTCTACCATCATCTTGTTGTTCTCCCTCCTGTCCCGCATTTTGATCTTCCTCCACGTCCTCCATTTCGTCGTCTTCCTCGTCGTTGTACATGGATAACAAAGCAATCCCTTCGGATTGCTTTTTCTTGGATGCCATTGAAGCTAGGGTTCCTGTGATCAATCTGAAGGTCTGCAAATGCAGTTTGCAGAATAAAAGCGAAGAAAGGTTAGAGTATTGAAGGATTAAAATTGAGTGTTGAAGCTAAAAATGAAAAATATTAGAAAGCCAAGTTTGGAGAAGATGGAATAGGATTTTGGGAGGGAACGAGAGGAGTCGGAAAACCGAACCAGATGAAGCAAGACGAGAGAAGGATTGATGAATGGGCCAAATATTAGACTTGTCGTTTTGGTTCCCATCATACGGATTTTAAGGACGAAAAGCCCAAAACGACTAAACACCGTAGACATGGCCCTATAACAAATTAGGCCGTGTTTGGTTTCCAAAACATGACATGAAAAATAAAAATTTTATGTAATGTTGATTATGAATTTATAATTATTACTTAATAGTATTTTTTAATAATTTTTTTTAAAATAAAGATATAAAAATTATTTTTTATTTAAAAATTATTTTTTTTATTTATATTTTCATTCTTAACTTTTTTGTGTATAAAAAAAACCTCCATTGGATATTTGTTTGTTGCAATTAAATTTGTATACTAACAAGTTGTAAGTAATTTTTTATAGAATAAGAACCTGGTAAATTTTATTAAATATTTTTTTATTAAGTACTCAATTAAAATATGAGATGTGAAAAAAATATTTTTTAAAAAACTTCATTATGTAGTGTCAAAATTGTGTAAAATCTCTACTTATTATATTTTTATTAAAAAAACTTGACAAATGAGTAATTAAAATACATATCTATTTTTTTTCTTGCTATATATATATATATATAATTACCGAGAGTAACAAAATTTTAATAATAGTAGTCAGTATATAAGATGTATTGTTATTTACTTCAAAAACGATTCAAATCTAATTTAAGTGATTGGCTAAAACATAAGTCTAACTTGAGTGAAAATTTAGTGTCAAGACAATATTTTGTTACCATAATATTAAGAGAAAATTATACTTATTCATCTTAATTTTTAAAAATTACGATCAATCTTATAATCTATTAGATTCGTTGCCAAAAAAAAATCCCTAGCTTTCTAACTGCAGAAATTTTAATTGCCTAAAATGATCAAAACATTGATCTTTCTATTGTTTAATATTTCTTTTGTCCTTATTATCTCCATTTTTCTCAACCATAGCCATCAAATTCAATTTTTAGTGTTATGAAAGGGCAATAAAAATCAAACACAATTAATTTCGAAAACCACAAATTTGAGAGCTTAAGTTTATGTATGAATCAACTGTCCTTAATTTGAAGCCTATGTTTTCAAGTGGTATAAGAAAGAGGAGGATTTCCTGAGATAAGGTCAACCTTTGGTAGGGTGAAAATTTTTTCTAAAAGAATAGAATCAGAAATTGAAATTAAAATAGAATAAAATCATGGAGATTCAAATTATGTGTAGTACAAATGAATAATAATAATTTTTTATTTATATGTTTGATAGAGTAAAAATAATATAAGAATAAAAAAAATTGAACAAATAATCAAAATACTCCTAGCATAAAAAAATATTAAAAATTCATTTTTTGTATAAAATAATAATATACTCATTTTTTAATTAAAAGAAATGTTTTTCCACCAATAGTAGAAAAAATTAATAAAAAAATATTTTTAAAATTTTTGACATGGATATGGCCATAATAACAAGAGTGGTGATTATGGCATCACGTAGAGGAGAGTGTTAACGTTGCACTGAAGTTTTATTATACCACCGTACACACACACACACACACATTCTATTTATTACTATTTTGTCATTATTTTCAGTTAAGAAAGGGAAAATATATATATAGTAGAAGAGGAAGATGTGTTAAAAAAACAAGAAGTCCAAATTTGGTGCTCTATTTCATTTTTGTTTATAATCTTAATTGTCATTTTTTTTAAGTTGACAATTTGAATATTATTTTTATTTTATTTCAATATTAACAATTTTAAAATTTTAAATAGTTCAAATTTCATATAGACAGTCAAAAAGCAATGAACATGGTGTACTTATCACTTATACCGTGTATCAAATCCAGATTTAAACATATATCATGGAAGATGGAATGAACGGTCGTGGAATTAATAATGATGAGAGCAAGTTTCACATTCCATAAATCATTCCCATCAAAAAGTCCTCATTCCATCACCTAAGTGAAGGAAACCTCTCTTATGAAATGTTGTAATCCTTTTTTCGCTCAGGAAGCTTATGCATGGCTACCAAACATGTTTGATCTGGTTTCCTCTTCCTTTCTCTTTCCTTATTCTCTTTTTTCCTTGTACCAATGGGGTTGTAAGTCCCATATTGGTGAACCCTGTAACCTTCGACCTTGTTTTGATTGTTGGCAATCCCTTGACACACGAAGGGGACATTGTTTAGCGATACCTTGACATATAAAGCGGACATTTTTCATGCTCCTCCTTCTTTCCCTTGCTTCTCTTCTTTTTCTCTCTCCAGTAATTCTTGGTCTCCCTCCTCTTTTATCTATCTTGCTCATTCTCTTCTACAATTTAGATTCATCAACCGTTTGAAATTTAAACCACCATCTCCATATATATATATATATATATATATCACAAGAAGAAAATTGGTGTTTTTTTGTAGTATTTTTTCATTAAAAAATCCATGAGAAAAAGGCATTCTCGTAGAGATTCTTACATACTTTAGGTCATGAAAAAAATAGTCATAGGAATTCAAAATTCTCATAAAAAATTTTTGTGAAAAAATCTTCTCTCAAAATAATTTCTTAAGAAAAATTTGTGAAAAAAATTATTCAAAAGTTGTGGTTTTTTCTTGTCATTTCTTGTAAAATAATTCTACAAGAAAAGTTGGCGAAATTTTTCTTGCAATATAAATTTGTAAAAAAACTCTGCCTATACTGAACTTTGATATAAATTATTTTTTATAACTAGTCTCAAACTCAGAATAAAGAGGAAGATTGTGTTAGATAGTTAACAATTAATGTAAAACTTTATCTAATTTTTATGATATAGATGATTGATATATTAGAAATAATGTTGAATCATTACTTGAAAGTAATGTGTTGTATAGCTCAAGTACAATGTTAAAAGAGTAAGAGCTACTGCATCGATGCTTAAGTGCAGTGAAAAATAAGTAAAGATTCCTACATTTTCATAAACAAATATAGGTAAAGAAATTAGTTCATGGGGAGTAAGATTCGTTTTAGAACTTTGAATATAAATATACTTACGGGGTAAATCAATGAAAATAGTAAATGCTATGATTAGAAAGAGAATTAATTTTATGTGTTTACAAAAAACCAAATGAGTAGGAGAAAAAATAAAAGAATTAGACATCTCAAAATTTAAACTCTAGTATATTAGTAAAGCTAAATCTAAAAATGGGATAAATATAATTGTGGATAAATTTTAAAAAAATATTGCGATGGATGTAAAGAAATTAGAAAATAGAATCATTACATTAAAGTTTGTAGTAGAAAAAGAAACATCTAATATTATCAATGCTTACGCACTACAAGTAGGATTAGAAGAATATCACAAGATAAAATTTTGAGAAGATTTAGAATGTTTAGTTCAGAAAATATTATTAGGAGAAAAGACTTGCTCAGTTGTAACATAGTACTTGGACATTGGAGGAAGTGGAAGATCTATTCGAAGAAGCCTAGATCCGAACACTGCAAACTAAGAGAACAAAAGGAGGAAACAATCGCAGGTCTCTATAAAAAAAGTTTCAAGTTTATGATATACTGTCATAATTTTTCACGAAACTTTCTCATGGAAATTTCCATGAGAAAGTTGAAATTTTTATTTAAAATGCTACAACTATTTTCATAGAATAATATCATGAAAAGACATTGCAAGCAAAATTTCTCACAAAAATTTTTGTTAGAAATTTTTTTAATAAAATTTTCTCCTTTTTCTATTTTCTACAACAAGAGCTGCTGCATCGATGCCTATGAGTAGTGAAAATAAGTAAGAATTTTTATATTTTCGTAAATAAATGCGGGTCAAAAAATTAGTTCACAAGAGTATGATTTGTTTTGGAACTTAAAATATAGATATACTTATAGGATAAGTTAATGAAAATAGTAAATACTATGATTAGGAGGAGAATTAATTTTATATGTTTACAATAAACCAAATAAGCATGAAAAAAAGCAAAAGAATTAGATACTTCAAATTTTAAACTCTGAAATACTAGTAAGGCTAAATCTAAAAATAGGGTAAGTATAATTGTGGATAAATAAAAAAAATGATGTGGTGGATGTAAAAAAATTGAAAAATAGAATCATTATATTAAAAGTTTGTAGTAAAAAGAGAAATATATAATGTTATCAGTGCTTACGCATTACAAGTAGAGTTAAAAGAATATCACAAAGTAGAATTTTGAGAAGATTTAGAATGTTTAATTCAGAAAATACCATTAGAAGAAAAGACTTGCTGAGTTGTAGTATAGTACTTAGACATTGGAGGAAGTGGAAGATCTACTAAAAAAAGCTCATATTTGAACACTGCAAACCAAGAGAACAGCAGGAGGAAACAATCGCAAGTCTCTATAAAAAGAGTCTTAGGTTTTTGATCTGCTGTCATAATTTTTCACGGAACTTTTTCATGGAATTTTTCATGAGAAAGTTGAGATTTTTATTTAAAATGCTACAACTCTTCTCACTAAATAACATTGTGAGGAAATTTTCTTACAAAAATTTTTGTTAGAAGTTTTTTTAATAAAAATTTCCCCTTTTTTCTATTTTTTGATAGAATAAAATCATTAAAAAATTAAAATTTTATTTTTCTCCAATGATAATTTTTTATGAGAAAAATTAAATTTAGCATTTAAAAAAAAATTGCACAAAAAAGGTGTAACAATGACTATTATTTTTCATCTAGAAGTTTGTAAGCTTTTTTAAAAATTTCTCACAAATTTTCTCCCTCAACTATATTGTGAAAATTAAAAAAATTACAATTTTTTTATTCTCTTAATAATTTATCGTGATAATATAATATTCCATCTTCTCATGGTAAAAAACTATGAGAATTCTCATGAAAAAATTATATGAGAAAAATTTCAAGGCTTATTTCTTTTTTTTTTATGAATATTTTTTGTTAAAAATGTAAATATATTTTTAATCTTTGTTTCTCGTGGAAAAATGCTGTGACAATATATTCTTGCCATACCACAGCACCTTTGTCACGGTATTTGTTACCAAATTATCTCAAAAAATTCTCATAGAATTTTTTTCCATGAGAATATTATAAATATTGTACACCATGACAAATTTAGTGAGAATCTCTCACAAAAATTCTCACAAAAAATTTTGCACAAGAATTTGTTGTGAAAGAATCCCTGATTCCTTATATTGTGTGTGTGTGTGTGTCTATATATATATATATATATATATATATATATATAGCGAAACTTAGATGATCCAAAACTAAAGCTTCCTTGAATACTAATGGCTCCATCTGCAATTTAAAGAAATTTCAATCTGAAAACATCGAAGGTCGAATTAAACTTAAGCAAACCCATGAATGAGTTCTTGAAGCATATAATTTGCCTCATTTTACACAAAATAACTTACTGTTGGCTCCAATGTTTAATTATAATTTTAAATAATTTTGATTTTAATAATAACAAATTTTTTAAATTTAATTTATAAAAGTATTAAGTTACCAATAAGTAAATATTACTTATTACCTTATTGCATTAAAATTCATTAAATTTATTTTTGATTAAGCAATAACAATTATTTATGTGGAGCAAAAAAGTTGCTGAAATTGATTTGGGCTTTGAAAAATCTTTTATTAGACTTGGTTAGTTAATTTTTATATAGGCTAAATTATCAAAGTCTTTCTTGGATAACATACACCTTGTAACATTTGTTTTGACCCTAAAAAAATGATGATAATATGAAGTAAAATTTATTATAAATCTTAATATAACATAATAAATTGTCAAATATAAAATAATATTTTACCAATATCAGTAAACTTATTACTATAATCATACTTACAAATACGTATTTGTAGAAATGATTTGAATTTTATGTAGTTCATAAGTTTGAATAAAATGAACAAGCTATATTATTTTGTATATAGCAATTATTATATCATAATTAAAATTTATAAAAGATTAGAGTTCATAATATTATCATTCAAAGAAAAAACATTTGTCAAATATTCCAGAATTTAGTGTAACAATAATATCGGAACCACAATTGCAGTTAATTTAAAACCTTGATAATTAAGATGTAATCAAGTTGTAAGCAAAGACTAAATGTATATAGATAGTCATTCATCATGAAATTTAAGAGGACTTAAAATATTCGTAGATCATGATGTTAACTTTGAGCTCTCATTCGTCTATAGGAGACCATAGTAATGAGTACAGATTGCTAGGTTCGATATATTCATGAGACTTGGGCAACGGAGCTGCCAGAGGCTGTAAAGCCACCTGGATGGTGAGGAAAGGTGGGGAAGGTGAGAGAAGGAGAAGGAGATGAAAAAGGAAAATTGTTGTCTAATACATTAGAATGGAAAAATTGATGAATTTTGTTCCCTTCTTTTTAGTTTGCTGTTCATTTCGTTTAAAACGTTGAGGAAAGTTATATACTTTTATATATGGAAAGAGAAAAAAAAATTATTTTGTCCCAAACAACACTAATGTTTTATATTAAAAGATCTTAAATTTTAAAATTATTATGAAAAGTTGAAAGATTACAAATTTTAGAGTAAATTATATATACTTCCTTTGAATTTTGCTAAAATTATATAGATTTTTTTTTATTTTTAAAATATAGATAAATTTTCCCTAAAAATAGAGAGGAAGACTATGTAATTTCATAAAAATTTAAAAAAGATTTATGTAATTTTAAAAAAATTTATGTAATTTACTCAAAATTTTAACTTGAGGTCCTGATTTACAATTTTATTACATAATTGAAATTTTTATCTTTAAATCATTTAAAATAATTTCGAATTTTAAAATCTTTTAGTATAAAATTATAAATACCTTCAATAGAGATCTTTTACTATAATTTTTTTCTTTTATTTCATGTTAATTAATAGAAATTATTATTATAGTGGTGTGTTGGTCATTTATTTATCCTTTATTTTCATCCTTATACTATTTTCATCTTACCAAATATTAAAATAAAAAGGAATTCTTATTCTTTTTTATATCATACCAAGTGTGATTTTAAATTAAAAAAAATCTTTTTATTTTACCAAATATAACATAAGTACTTGTATTTTTCATATCGCATGCCTTCTCCAACTTATATAATCATATAATTTCCATTTTTCTTAAAAAAAAAAAGAGTTACTGGGTTAAGCTCAAAAGCAAATCTGCGTCAAAAAGATAATGATTAACTTTACAAAAAATAGTGAAGTGATAAGTATGAGTCAGATTTGTAGCAAATTTGGAAACATGCATAAAGCAAAAGGCAAAAGGACTCTAAATATCTGTTATCCCCAACCGACGTCGGCTTCTACTGTCATTTCTTCTTTTCAAGGTACATGTTTTGTGAATTTGATTTCTTTAAAGATTTTGTTATACACCATTTCCGTCATTATTTTAAATTGTGATTTTTTTTTTCTCCAAGTGTTCATGTTATGGACAATTGGGCATGGGCATGGATTTGAAAACTTTCCCAACTTCCGTTTTTCATATTTATTAGTTTCTAGAAACGGGTAAGATATATTATCAAAATTAGATAAAAATGTATTTTTAATTCTTTAATTTTATTTTTATCTCTTAATTTTATTTTATTCTAATTTAATCCATTTCAAGAACCACTAAAATGTATCTTTCTTCTTATACTATCAAGATGCTAAACATAAATTTCTATATAGTTAAAGTTTGATAATCTTTTATCTTAATCTACAAATATGAATATAGTAACTTTGATCTCTTCCAAAACAATATTCTCAAAAAAAAAAAAATGAAAACATTAGTTAAATTTAAAAAGTTGTTAAAGTTAAACCACTAAAAAGTCATATAATTTTTTTCTTGTTAGACATGATGATGTTAAAATGAGGAAAAAAATGTTTGAGTGACTTTTGTAAGTGAATTGATTAAATTAGATCAAAACGAAAGTAAAATATAAAGCAAAGTTTAAAAATTAAATTAAATTAAAAAATAAAAATAAAATCTTAAATAACTGTACTGAATTAAATTAAATTATAATAAATTAAAAAAATAAAAAAATTGAATGAGAGTTAAAAGGACTTACAAATATGTTTTTACCTCAAAATTATTATAAAATAGAAAGATCTGACTGAAAAATATTAACGTGACGTGAGGGTGGAACAAGAATTTTTTATGAGCAGTAGGCGTCAGGGTCCACTTTATATTTAGAGAATCTCATAGTGGCTCAACCATGGAAAAGAGAATTAAAGAAACCAGGAAGCTAATTTGGCCCCCAAAAAAAAAAAACAAAAGGAAAATCAAGCTAAGAAAAAAAGAAAGTGGTACTAAAAAGATGAGAGAGGAGAAGTACTGAGTTACAATATCAGAATTAAACTGTGAGCCTCGAGGATTTTCATGGGACATTTGATGGCACTGAAACCTAGTTGCTTGGGAGGCCACTAACTTAGAAGAAGATGAACCCAAGTGGATAATGACGTCCAAAATGCTTAATGAGTATTTCCTGATCACATACAAAAGTTTAAAAGCACTACACGGCCATGTCACATCAGAAAAAAAAAGGAAAACAAAGACGAAACAAAGAATATCATGCTTGTTTTTCTTTTTTGGATTCAAAACCCCTTTTTTTTTTTTATAGTCAGTATCCGATGTTCCAATCATTAGAACTTGCTTGAGTCGATTATCCCATGTCTTACAAGAAATTCTACTAAAATGAAGTCAATACCTACTTTCAAAGGCCAATGTTTCAGATGAAATCCTCCCACCATGTGTTTTGTAATTCTAATCTAATTTTTTAACTATTAAAATAAGAATGTTAAAGTACACTTCATAATAAAAACCTTGACATCTAGATAAATAAAACTCTCTCCACTCAGAGTATATCTAATAATAATAAAACTTTAATTTCTTTAAAAATAGAATTTTTCAAAAGATTATCCTCCTCATCTTTTAAAGTTTTATTTATTTTATTTTAAACGAGATTTATGTCTTCCACTTTTACTTTTTCTCCTAACACTCAACCTAGAAAAACTCCAAGAATCAACCTTTGGATATATATTCTTTACTTAAGATTGTGTTTAGATGAAGTAATTTATGGAATAATGTAATTTTTAGGAAGTACTTTACTTGCTTTTTTTTTTTTAGTTTAGATTAAATAGGATGAGATTTTTAAGTTTTTGAAATAATTCAATCAAATAAATTTAAAATTTTTTAAAATTTCACTCAAATAGGTAAAATTGCAAAATTTTTTCACCTGTCATTTTTCAAGTGTAATTTTTTTTACATTATATATATATATATATATATACAAATAATATTACAAACCTACGCATGTATACAAACTTCTCACATCTAGATAAATGCATAAACATGTATGCAATTGCATATATATATATATATATTCATGGGCATACATATACACAAGCATGTATATATACTTGGGCATATGCATGTTTAAAAAACCATGTGTGCACACATCCACAAACATAGACATAGATATATACACGTGCATACATAAACAACCTCACGCACACATGCTCATATGCCTAGTCACATACATACACGTGAACATATACATATATAGAGACATGCGTATATCATATACTCGGCCATATATATCATTCACACATGTACAAAATATATACATTCATGTATCATACATATAAATACACAAAATTTTTTTGATTACTGTAGTTATCCAAACAAAGAATTTAAATTGTTAAAAATTTGAATTGCAACAATTCAAATTCTCAACATTTTAAATTTCATAGAATTTAAAATACTATGTTTCAAAAGCAACCTAACCATGTGTTTGGATAGGATGAAAACTAAGGGGGAGAGAAAAGGTGAGAAGAAAATAAGAGAGAAAAATGATTTTGCCTTGTTTGGATGGGAGAAAAAAACTAGAGAGAGAGGAAAAGAGAGGCGAAAAGTAACATGGATCCCAAGGGGTTTTTTTTTTCTCCCCACAAATGGAGAGATTTTGAGAGGAAAACAGTAAGCAACGACACATTCGGACTATATTATAATTGGAAGAATATTTTTCAACTAAATTTTGACTAAAATAGCATAAACCCAAAAGGATTAATTAAAAATATTTTTTTAAAATTTTAATTGATTAATTAATATTATAATTATTCAATAAATATTTTATTATAAGATTAATTAAAAAAATATATTTTTTATAAAACGATAATATATTTTTTAAAATTAAAATTAATACATTATATTTTTATTAAAAAAAAATCAACCGACTACAATGCGGTTGATTGCAACCAAAATACACTCCAAGCATTCATTTGATTGCATTTCAGTTGCAAAGAAAAAAAATTAATTTTAATTAATTAATATAATAATTAATTATTTAAAAATGTATTATAAAATTAATTAATAATAAATATATTTTATAAAAAATTAATATTAAAATTATTAAATTAATTTGTTATAAAAAAATAAAAAAAAATCAAATGACTGTAATAGTTGCGACCATACAAGAGTCAAACATAATATTCGACTCCTGTTCTTGGGATGAATACCATCCTATCCTTATACACACACATATATATATATATACATATTATATTTTTAATATATATATATATATTAATATATATTAGATTAAAAAATATTTATTATATTATATTTAATTAATATATTATATTTAAATTAAAAATATTTATTTTATATATTATTTTTAAATATTGATATATATATATGTGTGTAACTATAAAATAATTAATATAATTTTTTTAAAATATCTCATTTAATAATAAAATTATGAATATTATATAATAAAAAAATATTTCAAAAATTAATATATTTTTTCTATATTTTCTTTCTCTCCATATCTAAACGGAAGAAGAAAAAATATTTCCACTTCTTTCCCTACTTTTTTCCTCCCTCGTCCAAACAACGTAAGAGATAAGAATGCCACTTTAACCTATATAGAAAATGAATAGGTGCCAGAGTTTTGACATAGCGTGACGAAATACTCCTAGACCCGAGCAATACGTACTGATTCAACACATATAGGATCGGATTGCTTACTACAAATACCACTTTGATACAAAAGGTGCACCTGAAATGATTATATAATCCAAATTTTACAGAATTTTCCACGTCTGGAGACGGATTGTTCAAATCTTTCACATTTTCCATCCAAAAAATTCAAAGCTAGCTTATTCATTATGCTGAACAACTAGGCCACAATTGCATATATATATATATATATATATATTTATGTTTGACTCATTAACAAATAGAAAATTAGCCTACAATATTGACAAATCAGAATGGAGAAGAATACTTTGCTCAGAAAGAAACGAAACCCGCGATATGAACACACGGCATATAAATGGTCCCTTTGAGTCAATAAAACAAGCACATAACCTGCAAATATGACCAAGCTCATTAGGTGTATCTATCCTCTCTGCCCATCTTTGTTTCTTTATGTGACTAAAGCCAAGTATATTCCCTTCCCAAAGAAAAATAAACTAACAAACAACACAATAAAGCATAAAGACAAAGGGAAAGAAAGAGCAACACAAATTAAATAGTGAAGCAAGCCCCTCTCAGAAAAGACAAGTGAGAAAAAAAAGAAAGTGGGATCACCTGTCTTGTGCTCACCCAAAAAATGCTGCACAGCTCTCTTCTCGTCATTGTTTTATGATAATCAATCATCTTTTCCCCTTTTTCACTTTTTCTTTTTGTTTAAAAATTTGTTATAATACAAAGTACAGATATATAATATGAAAGAGAGAGAAACCAGAATGATCCAAAACTCCACGCGAACTCGTTTCGCGTGAAAACAGCCTCCCGCGCAACGAGATCGAGGAACCAAACGGTTCCAAACGAAAAAAAGGAAAACGAGTCGGGGAGCGAGTCAACTCGGGTCGAGTCCGTCATGGGGATGAATGTCTTTGAGCAAACCCAGGACCTGCTGCATAGTAGGTCTTTTCCCAGGTGACTCAGCCGTACACAAGTACGCGACTCGGAGGCTCTCCACCATCTCGCTTTCCGAGTCACAACTCAGTTTCAGGCTCTCCTCCAACGCGCGCACCCCGTGCCCCTCCCTCACGGCCTTCCTCACCCAAACCACTGTCTCCGCCGTGCCGGGCTTTCCCGTCAACAGTTCCATCAGGACGACCCCGAAGCAGTAAACGTCCGTCTCGGTGGTGCAATTCGGGTTCTGTTCCTTCCCGATGTTTCGGAACCCGAAATCGGCAATTCGAGGTTCAAAGTCATCGGCGAGTAAGATGTTTGAAGTCACTAGGTGGCCATGGACGACGGGCTTTGACCCTGCGTGGTGAAGATACGCTAGCCCCCGCGCTATCCCAACGGAAATACGGTGTCGTGTTAGCCAATTCATCTTCTCCGGGGAGGAGGCTTGGGATCCGACGCCGTTTTGAATCTCCCACGTGTCACCGGTCCAATCCTCTACGTTAGTCTCCCCCGTTGGTAGCTCATGTAGCCACCTACCCAAATCGCCGTTTGACATAAACTCGTACAAAATCAGCTTCTCCTTACCTAAAATTGAATGAAAAAAATATAAAAATTAGTAATATATTTCTATTCAATTTTTGTTGAGAAATTTGTTAGATTAACCATTTGACATTTAATAAAAACTAACATAACTAAGGCAATGCAAAGCCAATGGCAATTTATATTGTGTTTTTTGGCCTTATTACCATTATTTCTAAAATAAATCAAGACTACTTATGCAATAGACTGTGTATAAGTTGTACCTAAATTTAGGTTTTTAATTTAATTTTGATGGTGATTTTTTATTATGCTCAATTTAGGACATTCGCACGAATATCTATACGTAATCACAGCCAATGCAATCTTTGCACAATGGGTTACTGAGTATGACGTTAGGAAATTAAAACTCGAGAAGGCCATCTAATGTTAGAAAGTTAAAAAAAATTCAAAGGACTCTGCTGCGGAAAATAACAAATTTGAAACTTCTGAAAATTCGGTACGGTACGGCACCTGCAATGCAGTAACCGGAGAGTGGCAATAAATTGGGGTGTTTGAACTTGGAGAGATCAACGAACAGTGCTATGGCGTCATTGCGATCGACGTCTCTTGCATTTTCCAGGACCTTGATTGCCAAGTGGATATTGCCGGGGATGACGGCTCTGTAGACGGGCCCACACCTGCCCTCCGCCAGCAGCGACTCCTTACCGAAGTGTGACGTGGCAGCTATCAAGTCCTTGAAGCTCAGGTTCATCAACGGCTTCTCGAACACCACCACCGGTGCCGACGATGGCTCCTTCAAGTCCGCCACCCACGAGTTCCCTGACTCTGTCTCGAATGCGAACGGTCCAGATTTTTCCACTTTTATGTCCAGTGGGACCGGCTTCGAGATTGTCCATCTGTTCTTCTTCACCAATAGCCTCCTTCTGTAAATGCAAAACACCCAAATACTCAATAGAACCAAAACAAATGCTGAAGCAGAGGACACTGCCAGAACCAGAGTTTTGTGTTTGGGTTTTTCTTTTTTGGGGTGAAACGTTGGGGCTCGTATAGGATGAGGTGGAGGTGGAGCAAGATTGAGTGTTTCGGATGCATTGAAAGTGAAGTTTTTACCCGCGTCAATGAAAGCCGATTTGCCAAATTTCTTATACCTGCCTAAGGGAACTAGTGCTATGAAATTGTTGTGAGAAATATTGAAAAAATTGAGGCTTTCCAGAGGAGGAAAATCGGAAGGGAAACTACCATTGAAAGCGTTGTTTGACAAGTCCAAGTAGTTCAGGGAGCGTAGAACAGAAATGGGTTTTACGTTTGCTTTGATATTGCAGCTTGAGAGGTCGAGGTGGTGTAGCCGGGTGAGGTTTTGGAACCCAGAGGGGAGAGTCTTCAAATTGTTATGAGAGAGGTCGAGAATTTTGAGGTTTGAAAACCCAGAGAGGTGAACCAAATTGGTGAACCTGTTGTGAGAGATATTGAGCCTTTGAACCGATGAAAACGAAGCGTTTCCTGAGGTGGATTTGAATCCAATGCTCCCTCCAAACTTATTATTGGAAAGACTGACTTCCAATAAATTCGGACATGCCCAAAACCAGCGTGGTACATGGCCTTGGAGAGAATTCCCAGAGAGATCAAGAACCTGCAAGTTGGACATGTTCCTGAGAAATACCCATGAGATAACCCCTCTTAGATTCTTGGAAGAAAGTTGTATTCTGGTAATCTGATAAGCTTTAGAACAGTTTGAACCTTGTGTTTGGAACCAGGAAACACTGAACCCAGAGACTGATTGAAAGGCCTTTGAGACCATCTCCCGGTCGGTACTGTTGCATGAAGATTCGACAAGAGCAAACAACGCAAGAAGAATCCAGAGTCTGGAAAAGAAGGGGTTTATTTTCTTAGCTCCCATGAGCCCTGTTTCTGAGAGAAAGAGAGAAAAGAAACAGAGGTTGGTCTATTAGTCTTTGGCGGTTACAGTGGAAGTGGGAAGCAACGGCGCCATGTTGGAGGGAGAAGAGAAGGGCAAAAGAGAGAAGGTAAAATGAAAGAGAGTTTAATGGAAGTTGTACTCCAGAGAAGGGTGTTGACTGCGGAACCTAATAACATACTACTACCGACGGCTCTGACTTATTACAGTGGGAGTTTAATATCACCGCGCTGGCTGATGCGGTGATTGCGATTTCCCTATTTCTTCTTTATGACGTTATTGCCAATGGTTAATTCTTGAAATCAAATATGCCAAAACTATGAGTATAGTTTTGTATTTAGATTTATATTTGATGTCTTATTGACTTCTGCAACAAAGCAGAGAGAGCATAGAGATAGAAATTAAAAGGAAAAAAAAAATAAAGATATCACATATTTGATGGCTAGGTATACAAAAAAAAAGTCAATTAACTTAAGCAAATATCAATTCAGAGTGACACATTCTATTCAAGGAACTCAGCCTTTTGGATTTATTTAAAATGTTTTTAAAATGTATAAATTTATTTAAAATTAAAAAATTTAAATCAATATAAAATACACATGAAAATGTTCATACCCATATTTAAATGAATAAATTTATAATTTATAAATGCTTATAAGATAGGAGTATTTTGCCCATCCTAAAGAATGATCTTTGCTTTTGTTCTGGGTGGATAGATTCTTTGCGAAAGCTTTTCTTTTTTTAAATCAGAAAAGGAAATTCATTACTGGCGAATGAAGTTCAAGTACACGTTTGATTCACTTTAATAAAGTTTTATTAATTTATTATATAAACAGTTTACATATTTTATTTTTTGACAAGACTTAAATATAATTATTTTATATTTTTATAATTAAAATTTTCAGCAAAAACATAACATATATAAAAAATTTAATAGACCTAATTATATAATGCTGTAAAAACTATACAGATATATTTAAAAATTATTAACTTATCATATTTTTCATATGAGAATTTGATAGTAGTAATATATAAATTGTAGGTAAATTTGTTTAAAATTTGTTATCTAAATATTAGAGTAAATAAAGTTATTTTAAAGGTACCAAATAAATTATTGTTATGTAGATTTGAAGGTGACTTCAAGTGCTTATTACCCATGAGGGATTCCATAGATGATGGAATGCAGAGCCCCCAGTATGGCATTAATAGTTCAAACTGGAGTTGACGTCAATTTCCTTGGGCCTATATGAGCAAAACCAGAAACAAGATTCAAGGGAGAAGAAGAGCAACTTTACCTAATTGTATCTGTACTTGTGTTTGTTTCAAGTAAACTCTTAGCTTTTTCCATGAACTTCCAGAAAGTCGCCGAGTTCAGATTGGATGTGCTAATGTCAAAGAAAATGGGCAATATATTTCCTCAGTTCACACCATTTTTTTTAATGCTCGAGGTTCAATAATTTAATTTTCTGACTATGGCTCTTTCTCTGCAACTCAGTAGACAAATTAGAATAAAATAATTAGAAACAAATGATTCCAACAACACGAGCATCTTTGCCTTCCAAAAAGCTGGGCTTTTTTCCATACTAAGCCTGGAGCATTCAATCCCTCATAATTAACGAAGAAAGGGCTGATTTTGGAATTTTGACAAAGCAAGTGAGCTTTACGGGTAAAACTATGCCTCGTTGATTGATTGGGATTGCTATGAGAAAAAACAAATAGGAAATTGATTGATTGGTGTTTCTCGGGAAACAGTACAAAATAAGAAAGGTGAGTGTGTAGAAGGGTCAAGCACAAATTGGGACATTCCCTTGTATCATTTAATTCCTTTGATGCAAACAAATCATGTGCCAAACACAACGACCTTGACTCAATAATTTTCAGTCTTCCACTTCACTTTTAGTCAGGATTGGCTTGTTCGTAAACCTTTCTTTTAATGATCTTTTACTTCACATAAATCAGCCAAACACATCCCCTGTTTCACGCAATGACAAATCACACGCCAAATTAATGTAACGTGAATTCCAAATTTATAAGACAAACTAGAAAAGAATAGACACAGAGGCAAAGTGGTTCAAGACTACACATTGGGATGACGGATTTGGAGGTTGGCGAGCAGATTGCTCCACTAATTCCAAATGCTAGTGGCTATCTCTCTTCTTGTTACGTGTTGGTTTTGTGTCTATAAAATATATATGTTTGGAATGGTTTTGGAGGGTAAGTTAAGCGGATGGTATCAACTAATCCACTAACATCCAAACCCAAAATTCCATTTCCATGACACCTCGAATTTGGCATTGCTATATCAAACTCACAGACTGAGATTTGGGATTTATTATTATATATTTGTCACAAACCCACGCTCCTACCTTCCTTATGGCCCTTACCAGTGATTGAATCTACCAGAGTATGACTGTCACGATAAATAAATAATTATTTTTCAAAATTTAAAAATCCACTCATCTCTTTTTAAAATTAAATTACATAATATAATATATAAACAAAACTAACATTTATTTTTTAATATTACGAGAGTACTGAAAATGAAATCGTGGTCGTAAAGCATTAGAGGAATTAAATTAACTGAGGAAGTAATAATACCAAGCGAAAATTTAGATAGGAAAAAGAAAAATGTTCCATATAGCACTTACTAAAGCCTGTACGCCATCTTACAGTTGCTGAAACGCAAATTTGAATTCAAATGCTACCATTGGTGCTTGTAGAAAACTGAGAAGAAGAAACCAATTCCATCAAATCCATCTCTCTTTTTCCTTCTGAACAGTCTTGATACCCCAGTTGCAAATCCACTTTCAGGTTTTGATCTCCATAACCAGAGCAAAGTGATGAATTGGGTGTCCCATTGAGCAAGTGAGAGATATAGAGATCAAATGGAGGGTGTTTGATGTCAGTGGTAGCCTCCTTAGCGAGGAGACTCTCATAAAAGTTTGTTTGGTTATCTGGGTTTGGATTGGAATGCACAAATCCAGGTTCAGTAGTAATATCAGTGATGAGATGCTGCTCATCATCAGTTTGACAGAAGTCCAACAAGTAGTAGGAAGTTGAAGAATTCTCAGAGTGCTGAGCATCAACAAGAGATTGTTTCTGATCCTGATTGTCAGCGAAAAAATGCTGCAAGAAGAGCAATTCGTCATCATATGGTTCAGATAGGGATTTGTCATTAACAACAGATTCAGAGGATGGTTCAGATTGGTTTTCTGGGATGCTCTGGATAGGGTTGATGGAGGTGTTACTAATTAGGGTCTTGCTTCTGATGTAGTCTTCAAGTATAGAGGAGTGTGGCTTTCTATTTGAGCTGTGCGTGGTTTTCTTCTTTCTCTTCGAATTCTGCCTTCTTTTAGTGGCATTCCAGTGGTTCTTTATTGCATTCTCTGTTCTTCCTGGAATGCTCTTTGCTATTTCTGCCCAACGATTCCCGACCTTGGCATGTGTTTCTACCAATATCCTCTCTTCTTCTTCACTCCAACCGTCTTTCTGAAACCAGGTGAACAGTGAAAAAGATAGTTGATTTGTATGTTATACTATTGGGAAAAATTTATAAAATATTCAAAAATTCACATGATATTAACGACCTGATCATTGATGTTACATTTTTCGTGTTTAGAAATTCAGAAATTTATTTAAAAACGAAGCAAGCCTCTTACAAAAATAGTCACAAAATTTAGACATGGCCCGACCCTGTATTCTCTGCGTTTTTTGGGCTCGACCCATTTTTATAAAATAATGAATAAAAAATTTAAAAAAATATTGTTCTTCATGAGATCATAGATAAAATTAGCATTTTATTGGTCTTGTGAACCCCTGTTAAATTCTACCACTAACGAACTGCTGTAATATTCTTCAAATTTCGAACTCTAAATATTTTTATATGCACTAGGGTATACTGTGTAAACATAAACATTCTTTTCTTGTAAATAGATAAAAGTGGTTTATCATAAACAAGTAAATAAATTATTGAATTTAGTAACTTGGTGGTTTTGTTATTTATTAAATCAATATGTGGCTAGGGAGACTGTCCAAAAATTAGTTAGAGGCACCACATAAACTTTAGAATTTTATGTAACTAAGTAGTAAACTTCAGAATTTTATGTAAGCCTTTGCATGTGCAAGGGTTTAAACATTTGGGCATTTGGAGTAGGATAAAGTGAAAGGGATAAAATATATATATATATATATATATTAGTGATTAGTAACATAAAAGAATTCATTATAATATGGGACAGACTTAGATTCGAGGTGGGTTTAAAAAAAATGTTAAACTCAATTTAGTTTATCTTTGTAATATTTAAAAATGAATTTTATTTTTTATTGAATTTTTTTTCCATATTTATATCTATTTTTTTGGTTGGGCTTATCATATCAGACAAATTTTTCGATCTACGATTAAGTCATGCAACAAATCAACACTGAAGGCAATAGGCGCCAATGACTGTACTCACTTATAAAACACTACCTAAGAATAATATTATACAGAACGAAATCATGTCTGGTAGCCAGGTTACTTATTGATTGAATACAACAAAGTGTTTGAAGTATAAATAATCTGAATTATATTGACAGATGATTTGAGGAAGAAATTAGATCAGAAATTCTGAGAGGAAGCAAGATCTAATCAGCAAAACAAGAAAAACTATAAACGGATGATTAATCAACCCAGTATTCTTTTACTTCTTAATTTTAGTTTTCATCAACAATTAATTAGAAAATTTTTTGGGAAGATTCGTAGATTATACGAAATTAAGATGAATCCTTGGTATCTATATCTAGATACTCCGTAGCTAAGAAAAGGTCAAATATTTGTTGGCCCCAAATGAAACAAATAAGGCAATCTTGGAAATCTCTGCTTAACTCTTGATTAAAGTTATGCGCATAATAAATATACCCATGGTGAAACTTGTAGAAATTAAGATCCAAATTGATCATGCAACACCCAGAGACCCCAAAAAGATTAAAGGATATAGCATTAAAAATTGATCCAAACATATAAAGATTGAGTGAGAAAGGACCTTAATATCAGGGCGCAAATGATTATGCCATCTCTCTCGACACTGCTTGCCAGCTCTTCCATCCAAATTCTCAGCTATTTCAGCCCATTTTCTTACACCATATTGCTTCACCAACCTTACCAATTTCCTTTTTACCAATCAAAAAACATCTCAATAGTTTGCAGAAATCAATGTATAAGAAAATCAATGTTATATATACTGTCCTCTCTTTGAAGTTGCACGTACCTGTCTTCTTCATCAGTCCACTGTCCTTTGATCAGAGACACAGAAGACCCTTTCTTACTTCTCCTTCTCACAATATTATCATTAGGTTTCCTGCAGCACAATGCGGGGATTTGAGTACTGTGTGCCCAATTCAAAGCCTCCTCATTTGCTAACAATAACCCATCAATAAAACTTGATCCTTCGGTGTCAGGCCACTGATTAATATTGTTATTTGGCCTACCAGAACTGCACAGATGGTTGTTGTGTCCAACATTCTGTGCCTGCTGGCTCCATAAGAACCTGTCTATGGCTGTCAATGGTGGGCCTGATGGATACATGGAAGGAGATGGCGATGTCAAAAAGAGAAGGGACTATGTTTATATGGACAAAACCCCCCATAATAAAAAGGTGGACAATGAAGCTTATTCCAAGCCCCGTAATGAGCCACATGGATTAATACCCATTTATTTGTGGCATATCCTAACGGCTAGGAATTAATAATCACGTAACTCCTGAGCTTCCTCCCTCACAAAAATGTAGGGACTGGGGAGGAATTAGTGGATTGGTATAAAATCCATGTTTACTACTCATTTTGATTTTCAAAATTATAATGTCTCTCTCTCTCTCTATATACGAAATAAAAAGCATATCAGCTGAATTTTGTTAAAACATGTTCTTTATTAATAAAGTTGAAACACTTTAATTTTTATATTATCATAAAAAAACCAGTTGCTAGAGTTTTTTTTTATATATAAATATTGCATATGTCAGTGATGAAAATTAAAAAAAATACAATTTACTTATGCCATTACTATACTCTAATTAATGGCATTGATATGTAATGAATGTTTTTAATTATATATAATCATTATAGTTTTTTAAATTTATTAGAAGACTTAAGCTTCTAGCATCTCTTACACTTCGTTCTGGGTAATGCTAGTATCAAACCTATATCTAAGAGTAATTTTTTTTATTAAATTATATATACTCTTCTTAAATTTTATTAAAATTGCATAGATTTTGCTTCTATTTTTAAAATATATATTTTAATCTGATTTAAAATTTTTGACTAAAATACTCTTTATAAAAAATTATGTAATAGAGTATTTTAATTTAAAAAATATATGTAATTAAGTTAATGAAAAATATTTTAGTAAAATAATTTAAATTATAATATAATATAATATTTTATTTTATTTTAATACAAGTTTATGCGTATATGTGTGTGTGTGTGTGTGTATTGTCATGCGAGACTTGTTTGCGGCCAATGCATATACATTTTTCTAAAAGAGGGGGACGGGGCACATCTTGAATTTTATTGCCTTTATTATTGGTGTTTTCATTCTGAAGCTTCTCCTAATAACGAAGTCATTTTTTATTCTAATTTCTCCAATTTAATTGAATTCAAATTACAGAATAGCTTCAACCCCAAAGGGATTAGGGGTACAAATTTGCAAACCTTATAATGGTTGGATTCCATCTTACTTGTAACATGAAGGTCATGTCTCTCTGGCATTATTTTAAGATTAAATTAAACTAATTTCTTCTAAAAGTTAGTTAAATTATGTTTGATAATTTTTAATTTAAAAAAAAATTATTCAATTCATTTGATATTTAATATGAATTGCACAAACCTCCCTCATTATTTATTTTCTGACTTTAATATTTTACAGAACTTAATACTTTCATTTTATTCTTAACTCGAAAGGGAAAGTGGTTAAGTTAATTTTAAACTCTCATATAATATTGTAATTTTATTTTTAATATAACAACAAATGAAGCTTAATAATTTTAATTTTGGAAGCAACACATATTATGCTGAAAATTAATTTTATCAACAAAAAAATTAAGAGAAATATTTGTGAAAATCATTTCAAATATTGAGGATTCTAATAATATTTTTAAAATTTAAAAATATATAATTTAGTCAAATCTTAAAGAATCATGATGTAATTTACTTGAATCACGATTTTCTAGTGCTGTGGTGCTTTCCTTTAGTTAATATTTTGGACCCTCCAGATTTTAATTTGGACTATTTAGGTTTTATTTTATTTTATTAATTCTCTTGGCAAAATGCTATCATTTTCCCTTTTGTTTTTTCAATAAAAAATGTCAAAATATTAAAAAATAAAATTTAAGATTTCAACCATCTAAATTAAACTTAAACCATCCAAATACTGGAAAAGCACAGAATCGCCACGCAATTTATTTTTGATTCATTAGCCAAAATTGACAAATATTTCGCAAAACTACTTCATGCGGAAAAAGGAGAGATTCCACATTTTGAGAGGGTCGCATCACATGTAGGCCCAAGCATCCTTGGAGATATCCAAATTTAGGCCCAACTAAGCAAGCAAAATTACACACTTTCCCTTTCCAATCTGTTGGGTTGATTTGGAGGTTTTAAGAATTCAATTTCCCCTACATTTTGGGAACTGAAATTCAATAGACAACAAGTGTGTCCCTCACCCATACAAGATGTGAAATTCTATAGAATTTGTTAAAAATATTTATGCGTAGAACCCAAAATGTGTTTTTTTTTTTTTTTCCAACCGAAGCTTGGCCTATACTTATGGTCTCACTGTTTTTCTTAATATTTTCACAAATCAACTTTTTACCATTATATCAACTTCTACCTTACCTCCCATTGGAATACCAACCTAACTTTTTTCAAGTCATTGGCCATATGTCGCATCCATCACTTACGAAAATTTTGTTTTTTTTTTACTACCGTCCGCTGGTATAGAAAACTTTTTAAATATTTTTGTTACTAAATTTTTTTACTAAAATATTATAAATATATAATTTTTAAATAATAACGTATGTATAGTTTTTGTAGAAAAATATATAATTTTTTAATTAAATCATATATTTATTATATTATCATTAAAAACTACACTTATTCCCTACTAACCTAAAATCTGCTGAGCTTACATCTAACAATCATGATAAAACCTCTTCACTCTCTCTCTCATCTAACCCACCTAAGTTCTTTGCCGCCTTTTTACATAGACACAATTAAAAGTGTTCCCTTCTTTCCACGTCTTTTTTAAAAAAAGCAAAACATCCAATCTTAGCTTTTGTATTTTTTTAACAGTAAAATTACACTTATTCCTCTTCAACCTTTTTTTTTGGGTTAATAAAATTTCTTTTGGCCATATTTGTTAATAACGTTAACTGTTTATACAATATATATTCCTTTCAAAAGTAAAATTATTTAATTATTTTTATTATTATATTTGAATTTAAAATTATAATCTTATGTTATATAAAAAATTAATTTTTTAACACAAATAAATTAAATGAGAAATTTCTGTAATATATATCAAAATATTAAAAAAGTTGAGTATAATTTTTAAAATACAATAAATATGTATAATTTAGTTAAAATTAAAAAAAGATTAATATAATTTACTCTTACTTTTATGATGAAAAGACTATTTTAATCCAATAAATTTTTTTTTGGCGACAAAAGTTCAAAGTATTCAACACCCATACACTTTCATCTGTAGAAGCTCCTGGTCCCTTTCTTTGTCTCTCCCAGAGGGCAGTTCTAAGTCTCCTATTTTTGTGAAGGTTTGTCTCCTGCGTGTCTATTGATTCGTCTTCGTATCTCTGTAATTTTCGTTAGACACTGATAATCATGGATATGGAAATAGAGGGTGACAGAGGGGACAGTTCGAAGAGGGAGGAAATTTCGCTTTCTCTGGATTGGGGTGAGAAGAAGGAAAGTAATTTTGGAAGAAGAACTCTGGTGGGAAGGTTTATGTCAGAGAAGCCTTTGAATAAAAAGCATTGTGATCTCCATGATTAAGAAACGGTGGAACCTTCAGGATGGACTGGATACCTTGGAGGTTGAAGAGAATGCCTATATTTTTATGTTTGATAAGGAAGAGGAGTGTGGGAGAATTTTGAAAGAAAGGCCTTTTACAGCATTTGTTGAATATACAGGAATGGTCAGAATACAAGGTCCTTCAGCAGTTTGATTTTGGTTTTATGTTTGTTTTGAATCCATTTACATATAATATTTCTTGGAAGGGATGTGCGGTTGTAATGCAATGAAGCTGGGGTCTGCCATTAGGGGAGTGTTGATGATTGAAAATCCAAGGTTGAATGCACTTTAGCATTAGGATTTGGATTCATTGAAGTTCTAGATCCTGGGAAATTGGTGAACTAAGAAAGTGATAAAGAAAGAAAAAAAAAAGTGTAAGAAAATAAATAAAGTGAACCGTATAAATACTTAAATTTTTAATATTACTTTCTTTTTGCATTAAAGATATTTTACATTTTAAATGATCTAAATTTTTAATATTATCTTGTGTATCGCATGGTCTACAACTTCACTAGACAAATAGTGAAGAGATTTTTCTTTACGTAACAGAGAGAGGATATGCATATAAAAGTTGATGATAGCATGCTAAAATGGAGATATGTTCATATTTGTCAGTTACTTGAGCCCAAGATTCTGATATCAAAATAATGTATGCAGATCAAAGTGAAAAAATTTATTAAAACAAGAAACCTAAACTACAAAACCATGTTAGGTCGACAAGGTAAACCTAAATATGGCCTATTTTATTATCTCCTCCATGCAAATATAATAGTGCCATCCTCCAAGTTTTGCGGAGATTGGCCCTTCAATATTTTTGCTTTATTAATTATAATATTTACCATAATATTACCGAACAAGGATATATACGGGTCAGTATTGTCTTGTACATATATACACAAAAAACAAGAGGAAATGACAAAATAAATAAATCGTTAGAAAGAAGGACAAAAAAAAAGGAAGGCAACAAGAGAGATTCTGAATGTGATCTCTCTCACTCTTTGTTTATGTTTTGTTTTGTTTTTGGTAATTAGAGATACCAATAAATTTATGTTCAATCATTGATACCTTAGAAATAAATAATGTCCTTGGGTAAGGACTTCCAACTCAGAAGTCAACTGAGCCACAAGGGGCTTTTGGTTAACTCAAAACATAAAAGCTCGGTTATTGCAACAACCATCAAAAGGCAATGATTTTTAGGGGGAAAAAAATTTAAGTGTTGTTTATCAAAATTTTTAGTTGAATTGCGACAAATGAATTTTTTTAAGGATTTAATTATGTTAGAAAATAAATTTATGTATTTCATGTTATTTAAAAACTTAATAACATTTTAGAAATTTTACTGAAATATTATTTAATAATTTATTGTAAATAATCTAACTTGCCTATGTGAATCACATTTTAATGCTTATGTTGGCATTCAAGTAAGTTCGAAATATAGGATAATTTTTTTTTGGTATAGTTCAATTTTTTGAATAGTGAAAATTTTATCCTTGTTTAGGTGATCAATTTATTCTTTAAATTTTAATTATCTCATTTCAATCTATTAAGAAGTATTTTAACTTTATTATTATTGGGTTAAGTCTATTAATATATAGTTTAATGATATAGCATATATAATGTGAAACTTAATTAATTAAAGTGTATAATTTATAAAAGAATCAAATTGATTTTTGGTTAAAATGCATATAATTATGAATTTTAGATTGTGTATAAAGAATTTTTTTTAAGTTTCAAAAAATGATATTAGATCTCTTTAAACTTTTATTATTTTGCAAAGAACTTCCTTTCCATAGTGATTTCATTAAATCACTAGTGAAAATTACCACATCAAATTCAATTTATACATATTGCCAATGATATGGATTGAAGGTCATCTTAGTCATTTTGAAAGCTCATAAACGCACAGCATTAATCCCTTCTTCCCAAAACCCATGGCTTAATCCCTCTGTATCTCGTTCGTTCTCTTTAGCTATTTCTCCATTGCCAAAGTACCAGCAATCTCCTTCATCTCCATAGCTGATCTCGCTTCATAGAAAGGGGGAAACGATCTCTCAGTCTGGCGAAATCCTTTCGCACTCAACTACGCCCTCTGGCGTATCCCTGGTGTTGAGTTCATGGATTCGCATTTTTGAGACTTCATTGAATTTCTGAATTTGAACAATGGACATTGAATATGTTTGTGAAATTGACGCAATCATCATTTGGGGATCGGACACAAGAATTTCAGAGGATTGCAGAGAGGCCAAAGAAGTCATTAATTTCAAGATCAAGGCCAAATGGGCCAAGCAATAGTTAGAGATCGGATGAACAGCAATCTAATGGTGCAATTTAGTCAGAGATCAACAGGAGGGCATCCAAGATTAGATATGGACGATGTAGTTTTAAAAAAATAATTATTTAAATTTAAAAGATAAAAAACAAAAATCTAAAATCTAAACGATGTAGCCATACGTCTCAAAAACTTGCTAAGATGGCCAAGTGTAAGTGTACATTGAATTTGCAAAGTATGTTTATCGTAACCTGAGTACACCTTCCTGCATTCCCTCCTGCCGCTATTCACACGAGCGCATTGGACGGGGGTCTCCTAATCAATTAATCACGAGTTAAGCAGGTTGAATTGTTTTTAAAAACTTTAAACAATGTATTTCGAGACCTGATTATTAACTTCCTTCTGCTAAGATCTCCACTTCTTGATATAATAAATTAAAGAAGAGAAAGGGAAATTGGGCTTTTCTTGAATTGGTAGTGAATGATGCTATTTGTGAAGCTTTTCCAATGATATCGCGTAGAAGATGACAGATTGTCACTGGCCATGTGTATAAATTGAATTTGATATGATAATTTTTGTTAGTGGTTGAACATAATCACTAATAAAAAATGTTTTTTTATATGATATTAAAAGTTTATGAAAATTTAATGCCATTTTTGAAACTCACAAAGTTTTTTTTTTCATATGGTTCAAAATTTAAAAAAATTATATACATTTTACCTAAAGTCTTTTATAAAATTATAAAATGTAAAGTTTTTTTTAATAAAAACTCAATCATATGATACTAAACTATAAAAATTATTTAATTATTTTTAAAAATAATATATTTATCATATTTTGTTAAATAGTTATATATTTATCATATTTTAATTAAAAAATGTAATAACAAGTATATAAAAATCAAGTATAAATTTTTCCTTTATAAAAAAGTATTTGGAAACTGGTCCATCATGAATTTACCAAATCAGTAAACTCACATTCATTTAGGATTATTTAATACATAAAATATTAAATATAAAAATAAATATAAAAAATAAAAATAATAGAATATTTAAACAATGATCATGCTATTTTTATTTTATAAAATAATAAAATATTATTAACAAAATAATAAATATTATATATGGGTCGTTAAAGTGCATTCATTCAACAAATATTATATACATCTAACCCTTGTTATACCACGTTTTTTTTTTTCCCTCTTTCTAGTCAATAACATTTAAAATTAATGCATGTGATCGGATCATCGCCGACCATCAAGTTGACTTCGTCATTGCGTTGCACCGTCTGATCGCCTTCTCGTTCCCAGTTCCCACGGGGCCTTAACAACCGAACCGAGTTAGTACCTTCTATTAAACAGCATTTCCCGCCATAAACGCGGCAAGTACAGCTTCGAAAGCCGTGCGATCATACTATAATATTACATCATGTAAGCGTCAACGGTGGTGATGCAGCCAGACAATTTGTGGAGTGACGTGTGATTTTAAACATTCATACCGACCTCCGGTACTGTTACACGTCAGCAGAGTGAGGTACACGTGGACGTCATATAGAGGTGTTGAGTGTTTGGGTGTAAGCGAAGTGCATCACAACTCCTACGTTCGGAGGCTTCCAGCCACTTCTCTCGTCCTCTTAACGAGGAAATAGCCGTTTTTTTGAACTCTCCTGTCCAAGTCAATTTTTTAACAATTTTCATTATGCAAGCAAGAATCTTATTAAAAGTCTCCGTTTGGTATTTGAAACTTTTTTTAAAATAATATTTATTATAATTTTGATTTAATTTTTAATTTTTAAAAATAAATATACAATAATAATTTTCATTCATTTTTTAATTTTTATTTTCATATTTAATTTTTTGCATATCAAATTCTAATTTTTTAGTATTTCGAGAAAGCCTCTAGATGTTTAAAAAATTAATACTTCAAAACAAAATACCTGTAATTCAATTTTTTTTTAATTGTGAAGAGATCTCATTTGTAGCAACAGGCAGAAAATTCTGGATTATAAAAGTGATCATATTTGGTCATGATTAATTTGGATTAATAAAATATTCAATTTGAGACAAGTTGATGAATAACTTAGAATGGGAGAATCTTAAAATGCAAGGGAATTTAATTTATTTGAGGCAAGTTATTTTTCCCATCCACGGTAGCTAGAAAGTTGAATGGTTGCATCTTTACGTGGCATTGAGTTAATAATGAAGAATGATGGGTAGCAATAATAAATGTTGAAGACAATCAAATGGGGGCATATTCTTTCTCTCATAAAAGCATCTCTTCCTCTCTCTGGGCCAAATGTTTCTTCATTTATTAACACGAGAGAAAGCCCTCAACAAATAAAAACCACACACACCTTCCCAACCCGCGTCGCAGCTTCAATGGTGGGGGCCTATCACTAGAAAACACCTCCATTTCTTTCTCTTTTCGTCAATAAAGATTCAAACTTTGAACTCCATATCCTTCTCCATCCATGGCCGACGTCGTTTCCACCAAGCCCTCCACCAGCGGCAACAACAAGAAAGTGGGCGGGAATAGTCTGTTATTGGGTCGCTTTGAAATCGGGAAGCTCCTCGGTCATGGAACTTTCGCCAAGGTCTATCATGCCCGCAACATCAAAACCGGTGAAGGGGTCGCCATCAAGGTCATAGACAAGGAGAAAATTCTGAAGGGTGGCCTCGTCGCTCACATCAAGCGCGAGATTTCCATCCTCCGACGCGTGCGTCACCCCAACATCGTCCAACTGTTCGAGGTAATGGCTACAAAGACCAAGATCTATTTTGTGATGGAATATGTTCGTGGGGGTGAGCTATTCAATAAGGTCGCCAAAGGGCGATTGAAAGAGGAAACTGCGAGGAAATACTTTCAGCAATTGATTTCCGCTGTTGGGTTCTGCCACGCGAGGGGGGTATTTCATAGGGATCTCAAGCCTGAAAACTTGTTACTCGACGAAAATGGTGATCTCAAAGTGTCTGATTTTGGATTGAGTGCTGTATCCGATCAAATTAGGCAAGATGGGTTGTTCCATACATTTTGTGGGACTCCTGCTTATGTTGCCCCTGAGGTGTTGGGTAGGAAAGGGTATGATGGGGCAAAGGTTGATCTTTGGTCTTGTGGGGTTATTTTGTTTGTTTTGATGGCAGGGTACTTGCCTTTCCATGACCAGAATATCATGGCAATGTATAAGAAGATTTATAGGGGTGAGTTCAGATGTCCCAAGTGGTTTTCACCTGAGCTCTCTCGGCTTCTCACTCGCCTTCTTGATACCAACCCACAAACACGAATTTCCATTCCGGAGATTATGGAGAACAGGTGGTTCAAGAAAGGGTTCAAACAGATAAAGTTCTATATGGAGGATGATAGACTTTGTAACGTTGATGATAAGCTGGATAAGGAAGATGACGGAGAATCAATTTCGGACTACTCAGTATCAGAATCTGACTCCGAGTTAGAGATTAGACGGAGAAATGCTTCACTGCCAAGACCTGCGAGCTTGAATGCGTTTGACATAATATCATTTTCTCCAGGTTTTGATCTTTCTGGGTTGTTTGAGGAGAAGGGGGATGAGGCGAGGTTTGTGTCTGGTGCACCAGTGTCAAAGATCATATCAAAATTGGAGGAAATTGCTAGATTGGTCAGCTTCACTGTGAGGAAGAAAGATTGCAGAGTGAGCTTGGAGGGTTCAAGAGAAGGCGTGAAGGGGCCATTGACAATTGCTGCAGAGATCTTTGAATTAACACCTTCTTTGGTGGTGGTGGAGGTCAAGAAAAAAGGAGGGGATAAAGTAGAGTATGAGCAATTTTGTAACACTGAACTGAAACCTGGGTTGCAGAATTTGATGACAGAGGAATCTGCTACTTCTTCCCACATACCTACAGGTACTGAACCGTCGCAATTACCTCTGGATATTGAACCTCCAGATCACATACCTTCAGATACCGAATAGGTTGTAAAGAGTGGTAGAGCAGAAGAGAAAGCGGTATCTTTTTTTTTTTTTTTGGCCCTTTGTTCTTGGTAGATTGTGCATGGTAATTTCTTTTCCCTCAAGGTTTTTTTTTTCTTTTAGGCTTGTTCCTGAACTGGAGCATTCGATGCTACTGTATTTGTATGCCTCATAATTGTACGAAGAAAAGCCAATTTATTATAGTGCATGGGTTACATTTCCAAATGTCTTGGCATATTGCTCTATTGCTACATTTATAATTTATTTTCATTACTTATTCCATGTAATGAGGAAATAACAAGATCTTTGCTGCTGATCCATGAAGTTTAGCAAAGGTTTGACTTGAATGCTTCATATAATCTTACTATTCATCGTCTTAATTTGAAATTGAAGACTGCAGAACAAACACCATTGTTAGAGGAAATAAGACATCAATATCCATGGATGCTCCCCTGGTAAAATTCCCTATTTAATTTCTACACGAAGCTGCGAATGTGTGAAGTAAAGCTTTCATCTTCGTTTCTGTCTATAGCCGGTGAGACAAAGGACATTTGAACCTGATTGGGTAATTTGCTAAGCCTATAGGATAGCTATCTTAAAGATCAACTTAAATGGTAGGGGTATGAGTATGTTAAGCTGGAGGACTCCACGTGTTAATGAAACTCGTTAGCGATGCAGTGGAGGTCACACTCGCTTGTCGCTTGTCATTTGGTGATCCATTCAAATTACCACCGAACTGCTTTAGGAACAGAACATGCTAAGGATGGTATTTGGCCTAGTCTGAGAATTCCACCCGAGAATAAACTACATTTCTAAAACAATGAATTTCGAATTTTGTAGCCTCACTCTTCAATCTGATATATATGAGGCAGAAGAGTTGGATCATAGTTTCAATCTATGAAAAGGATATTCAAACTTTACAGCTAGATCAAGGGCATCTTTGAAACTTCATGATGGTAACAAGTGCAGGTGATTCAACCCAATAAGTTTAACAACGAGGGAAGATTATAAAAGTCAATAGAAGATTCATGCACTCAGAACATGCCTAATTTTGTAGTTTTCACCTTTAAAGAAGTGAATAAGGATACAAAGATGACAAGGACAGTAGAGCTCAAGGTTCTGATTATGGTAAAATTAAGTAAGCCTTGTTTTGTTTTAGGTCCTTCTGATAAACTCGAGTCTCACAAGATTAAAAAACCTCAAAATGTGGTGATCCTTGTATATGTGTTGGAGCGGTTGTAGCTTAGATGGGAAGGAGACTCGTGAACGCCACGAATTCAAGAGTGGTCCTTGGAGCCAAACGGTTCATGCTAATATATGGCCAAACAGATATTACTCATTGTTTGGTTTGAGGGGCCCTCTCCTTCCTTTGTTTGGTATGCATTTTTAGAGGAGAGGGGAAGAAAAATTTTATTAAACTTTCTTTCCCCTCCCTCTCTCCCCCTCCCCTTCAATTTGGGGGGATTAAGAGGGAAAGTTACTTTAATGAAATTTTTAGACTAAAATACTCTTATATTTATTTATTTAATTATTTAGTTAGTTTTATTTATTTATAACTTTTTTTAAATAATTATAATTATAAAAAAATTTTAATATTTGTTTAATTTGGTGATAAAAATATTAAATTTTTAAAAATAAAAAAATAATTAATTGTATTATCATTACTTTTAAAACATACAAGAATAAAATAGTTTATATATTATTATTTTCCCTCTCTTTCTCTTTTGAACCAAACAATGTATCATTAAAATTCCTCTCCTCCTCCATTAAAATCTCTCCCTCCTTTCCTTTCCTCTCCCCTCGGTTGAACCAAACATAGTCTTAGAGTTGAAGTGAGGGCCATTTATGTTATGGCTTATCTGTGGAACTGGCAAACTTGCAGGATATTGTCCAAGTCTTAGGATGAGATCACTGAGATTACATTGCAGATGAGAGTGCAGTGGCATTGGTAGAGGTTGTACAGGTGTGCATTAGGGAGACTTTGATTCGTTATTTGAACAAACTTTTTCTTTTTCAATCTTTTAAATTAATAAAATTAAAAATACAAAAGATAAAGTACTTTTGAAAAGTTAAGAATTTTTCATATTTTCAATCTTTCAAATTAATAAAATTAAAAATATAAAAAATAAAGTACTTTTAAAAAGTTAAGAATTTTTTTTATACTTTCTCCTAATGTTTTTAAAAGGATAGGTCGTTAAACTAATAAAAATACTAATTTATAATTTATTAGTTTAATTGTGGATGAATAATGATTGGATTGATAATAATTAAATATATATTTTTAAAATTTTATATATTAAAATTTAAATATAACAAATAAATATTAATAAAATTTAAATATTTGATTACTAACTCAATATTTCTTAAGATATTTGAAAATTTATTTTTTAATTTAAAAACACAAACTAATCATAATTAAAAGTTAAGAGTATTTAATATTGAACTTTTGGCTTTGCTAAATTAAGTTAATATTTTATTTATTATTAGAAAAATAAAATAAAAAAATAAAATTTTGGCCAAACACCTTAATATTTAAGAAAAACATTACTAGAAAATAAAACATAATTAAAAGAAAATATTAAAAATAATCAAATATACACATTTTATTTCTCTGATTCTCTTTTTTTTAAAACTTTTTTATATTTCATTGTCTTCTTTTTTTTAAATATTTTTTATTTTTTAAATTTATTCAAAATGAAATATTCTATTTTATAAAAAAAATTTAAAAAGAATTTCAATAATTGGTTCAATTATTATTTTTTATCGATTCAGTTTTGATTAATTCAATTAATTTTTGATTGATTTGATTAATTTTTTAACTAATCAACTTCTTAAATTACCTAAATCACATCAAAGATTGATTCTCGATATAACAAGTTGAATTAATCAATTCAATCTAAGAAAGTATTCTCTCCTTTCCCTTTTATCTCCATCATATCATTGAAACGTGATATTGTAGTTGAATTGGGTTGGAAGAGCGTGGAGGAGCATGAACAGGTGGGGGCCAAAGTTGTGTGCCAGCACTAATCTGAAATCTGTGAAATGAGGGTGCATTTAACACGTTATTAATGGTGATGTAACTTGGGGTCGAACCAGATTAAGCGGTCGTATACATGTCGTTTTACTCTTTGGCATTTTTTCCTCTTCGCCGTTTGACTCCTACGGTCCACAACCCTATGCATGTTGTAGTTTAGATACTCCTTATTCAGTGTACCCCTCACTCGATATATCATGCAATTAAATAGGTGATAGAGAAGAAATGATATAGAGAAGCGGAAGTATATATAAAATTTACTCTTTTTAATCTATTTTTTAATAAAATAATATTTTACTCGTGCCAGAGAATTTGGACTTATGCATATTCTTTTACTTCCAATTTACTTTCAAATTATTGAACTCTTGGACCCTGCCACCAAATGGATTTATGAACTTTCTGGTTGTGTTTGAATTTGAAAAGAGATAATAGAAAAGAAGAGAATCTTTTCATTGCTTGGGAATTTTCACGAGGAAAATGAAGAGAAAGAATTTTTCACTGACCTTGTAGAATTTCTTAAATTTTAACTTATCCTTCCTTATCTTTTGAAATTTTCTCAATTTGAAAAATTAGTTATTTATAGAGTAAATTATACAGATTTTTGATGAATTTTGTTGAAATTATACAAATCTCTTTTAAAATAAAAAATTATCTTATACTTTAGTTAAATTTTAAATTTTTTTAACCAAAATACTTTTTATTTAAATTTTTTTAGCTTAAAAAATATACACTTAGGTTAATGGAAAGTATTTTAACTAAAAAAATATAAAATTAAATTAGAGTATAAGATATCATTTGATTCAAGAAAAACTTATTTATATTTTGAAAACAGAAGGGAGATAGGTGTAATTTTAACAAAATTTAAAGACAATCTATATAATTTAGTCTTATTTATATGATATCTATTATATATTTTAATTTTAATTTTAAAAGTTAAGTTATTATAATCTTTTATTTCTTTTTTAAATTTAATTTCAAACATCTAAAAAAATAACAAGAAAAATAGTTATTTAATCTTTTCTTCTCTTTTCCTTTGTTAATTTATTTTTAAAAAAAATTTTCCCTTGTTTTTCTTTCTACAATTTCAAACATAGTTTAATCTAAAATACTAAAATATCATTTAAAAGTATTGGTTTAAATGATGCTTCTTCGTAACTCGAGTGTAAGCGAGTCCCAATACGCATAGGTTCAATTTCTATCATATTTCTTATTTTATTTTCTATTACGAAAATCTTGTGCCTCTTCTTATTAATAAAGGAGTAAAAGCACACACACACACAAACACAATGATATATCGAATCTTGAAAGATGTATTCCCAATGGCTCCACGATGACAAATCATAAAGGGTGGAAGGATCCTTTGAAATTTATCTCTGTAAATTAAAAAAAAACACAAAAATAAGAGTATATATAAAATTTACTTTTTCTTTTTCATTCTCTTCATCTTTTTTTATTTCAAAATTTACAAAAAATTCAAAATAAGTTTTAAAAATTCAAACTCTCATAAAAGTGTTTACATTTTAAATTTTTTTATTTTTTATTTTTTCTTTTAGAATGATTGCGCAATCACATCTTTTATCATGCGAAACCAAGCTAAAAATATTAGTACTTTTTAGTGAAATATATTCTTAAAATACTTAACGTAATTATTTACAATTAACTTAATTGTAGATTAAATCTACTTAATTTTTATTGAAACATAATCCACTCAATTTTTTTTTCTGCATTCATTTTATATATCGGCATGCATGTAAGGTTGCGTAACTGAAGAGGAGGCATCGGACAAGAAAGTAAAGTTTGATGGTCACGGCCTATAGGTGAATAAGCATCCAACATTTAATTAACCATTACCATAATGCTTTCTTATTTAAATAATTTTCTTTAGATGTTGAACTAATTTTTTTTTTCTTTAATAAAAGGGACATAATACTTCAAGAGTAGGAAGTGAAAAAAAAAGGCATAAAATAGGAATCAAACCTATGAATGTCAAAGTTCCTAATTTTTATATTGCAGAAAGACATCACTAAAAGCTTTTAAAGCTAAATTTCAAATTCTTGATTTCTCGTACTAGACCCACGCCTTGTACAATGAGAAATATTAGTGAATCCTTCTGCATTGAATAATAGGAGAAACTTTCAAACTCATCTACTACGGTGATGTTTGAATAAAATAGAGGGCAAAATATCTATTGGATTAACAAGCTAAGGGACAATGTGTAGTTTGCTATCAGAAAGGACAAATCAAAGTTGACTAATAAACAAGGAGATAAATTATCTGATAACAAACCTGTCCTCTCAGGATTTGCTGATTAAAGATAAATAAATGGTCATTTTCTGTCATTTTGCATATTTTCAATGTCATAAGCGAAAATGTCGTCACTAAGCACAGTCACTTTACGGCAAAGCCAATCTCTGTTCTTATGTTTGCCCTCTGGTTTTTCTGCTTGATTAACAAAGCAGTAGCTAAATGACGGAGATTGCGGGTACTAGTATACATCATTATGTGACACATGAAAGAGCAGTGTTAAGAGTCAAGGCAAAAGTATACACCAAAAATCCTAAAGAAACGAGCTTTTAACATCAACTCAATCACTTCTGTTGAACCCTAAGGATAGGATAAAGGTTGGAAAGGACAAATTTGATTTTGTTAGATAATATCTTTCCTTAATTTGATTAGATTAATTGACTTGAGCCTATTAGTGTATGCCAAACAAGGCAGTGCCCGATGAAATCTCCATCTTGGAGATTTAACAACCATCACTATCCAATCCCACCGCCCAAAATTGCGCCCACCAACAAAAAAGAAAAAAAGAAAAAAGGAACAGATCCATCTAGATAGCCCTAGGAGAGACAAACCAGTGTGATTGTTAAGAAACAAGCTTAGAAATGAAGGGTAAGTTATGCTTGTAAGAACCAGATCAGTGTTGGCTTTGAGTCAGCTAGTTCACCAAATGATCTGTAACTGTAACGCCTTACATTTTCTCCATGTATTCCTAATGCTTTGGCACGATTATGAATCACAAGATTAGGTACCTTGATAAAGACTCTTACGTCCATTCATTAACTTCTGCAACTTTTTTCTTGGTTGAGAGACCGTATAAAGATATCCTAGTCCATCAAAAGATAATTGGAGATGCAGTTTTCAAATGAAATGATATTAAAAGAAAAGTAGAATATTAATTTCCTCAGATTTAGGTAGAATGTCACATCTAGAAGCTGAAGTTTTAAAGCAAGATGAGTTACTAATAGATAGCAGATAGGTGATGGGTCGGAGTTGTATAATGCAGACATTAGGAATTCATTTCATTTCTCCTTTCTAGACCTATCTTATCTTCACCAATGAACTTAATTAATTAGAGCTATTTTTTAAAGATCAACCAAGAAAAGAGTAAGGACCCTATATATCCAAATCAGAGACTTTTCTCTTGATGATACCTTCATGCAAGACTTAAGTTCATGTTTATCCAAATTCACTTGTTCTAATGAGCATAATTCAACTAAGCAATGTAGAATTCTCAATGTGGCCTTGGGGATCTATCGTTTTCTCAACTGCTTGGTCAAACGAGAGATTTGAATGGTAGGTTAATCATTAAAGTAATATGGGATTTATTATTTGTTATAAACTCTTAATCATAATCTCATCAGCAAACATTTTTAACGTGGAAAAGACTTATGGATATAAATTTGCATGTGTATAACTTAATGGTATCATGTTTGCAATTTCTTCATAGAATTTTTGTAGTTCTTTTGACTTTAAGTTTAATATTTTTGCCGACATAACAAAAGCAACACAAGCAAGAGCATCAACTGAAGCAATATAACGAACCTTTTAAGTCAGATCGACGAACAATTGCATGTGTCTTGTTTGTTGTTGGAATGATCGAAAGATAATAATTCTCAATTCTAAAGTCAACAATAAAACTAGGAATTATAGATAAATTATGCAACTGACTAATCCTACTCCTGAATACTCAACAATGTTAAATTCTCACATTCAACCACCATTAGCACGTGCACTCAGATCACATAATATCTGTTCAAAATCTTGTATTCGATGCTTGGAAAGATTTTCCTATGAAAAACATTTTTTCCTATGCTTGTAGAACCGTTTTGCTTGAAAGGAACAACCATATCTTTAGTCATGTGCTTTAACTCTAGGGTAACTTCTAATAAATTAAGGCTAAAGCAGCAGAATTCACCTTCCTTATTAGTCTTATTAGTCTCAACAAACTATCCAAACCCACATCGTTCTCAATTTTTATTGCAATACCGCCTTGTCTCTTAGTTCAAGCTAAACCTTGATGGTTACAGCTACAAAAGTCACATCAATGCAGGTGGTATCATCATAATCACTTTGCAAACTAGGTAGTTAGCTTGCCAAATCTCCAGGAACATGAGAAAATTTTCGTCCACTTTGCAAACATGATGCTTGGAGTATAACATCGTGTGCTATACCCCTCAAATAGGGGTTGTCTTATTTTGTTTTTTTACCTTATTTTTTTTAAACGTTACCTGCTACTTAGCGCATATGCTGCATAAGTAGAGGATTTATTTTCAACTTTAAGCCATTCCATTTGAAGTGAAACTTACAATCTCTCTTACTATCAAGAAGTTGAGAATTTAATTGGACTCTTCTCTAACTGTCCTCATGATCGGCAAACAAGACTCTTTCCTTCACCACTTATTTCAAAATATAGTAAACTAACTGCAAACATCTAAGTACTTTTGAAGATTGGTGATTCAAGCTCATCTTCAAAGAGACAAATGCCTGTGCCGATCTCTTTGCAAAGCACCTAAGAGTTAAAGCTCTCCTTACTCTCCCAAGCTTTCTTTCTTGACATGTTAGGAATCTATATCCTTCTATCTCCCCCATTTCAAAATTTGCTGTTCTGATTGTTTGTTTTTAGTTTATCTTGTATTCCACAAAAAAGTAAAAAAAAAAAAAAAGGAATGATTTCCTTTTGTAGTTTGGGAGATTTTCAGAGACAATAGAGACAACACTGCTCCAATTTTGTTAAAAGAAAGATTAAATTGTTTTGGTGAACAAAGTAAGGGGTAAAATGGTAATGAGGCCTAACTTTTATATCCAGAGGATGTACAAAAATTAAGACAAAAATAAAATACAAAAAGAGGATATAAAACAGAGAACGTTAACAAAACAACTTTGCAGCAAGTTAAAAGACATGCATTTAGATAGAAGAATGAGGGAAGCAGCTTCTATTCAGGAAAAAAAGAAACCCTAATAATTAGAGGTTGTAGATGCAAAAGATTCCTGCTGCTCACTTCCTTGCCATTCCCACACTATATCCTTTAGAGAAGGTTTTAAGTTATGGTCCCTAAATTCCATATACTCCAATGTATCTCCCGCTGTTTTCTTCACCTCCACAATATGAAAAGATGACGTGACTTCAAAAATCTCTGCATCTATACCAAGCTGCCCCTTTCTCCCTGACTTGCTACCCTGCAATGTCACAGTACCATTTTTCTTCAAAACCTTGAATTTGCTATCCACCTGAGCTATCTCCTCCAGTTTTGACACAATCGTGGAGGCTTCTTTTGTGGTGGTGAATCTAGCCTTCTGTCTTGCAATCTTGTCGTTCTCAAACAGAGGAGAAAGATCAAATCCTGAAGACAGAGATATGATGTCAAATGCATTGAAACAGGATGGTTTCATGGAGCTTTCTGCTTCGTTGTTTAGCACTGAGCCATCATCTGAAGTTGATGAATCAAAGGCAGGTTCAACATGGCTACCATATGCAATGGATAGTGGCAACTGGGGTGCTTCAAGCTCGTTATATCCCTTTCTAAACCATTGTCTTTCCTTTATCTTGGAAATAGTTACTCTTGTCCTAGGGTTTGGATCAAGGATTCTGGAGAGAAGCTTTCTTGCCTCAGGTGGGAACCATTGTGGGCACTTGAACTCAGCTTTGCTAATCTTTCTATACATTGCGATTAAATTCCTGTCTTGGAAAGGAAGAAACCCTGCCAGAAGAACAAACAGAATCACCCCACATGACCAAATATCTGCCTTGGCTCCATCGTAGCCTTTCTTGTTGATCACTTCGGGGGCAACGTAAGCTGGAGTTCCACACATGGTGTGAAGAAGCCCATCGGTCTTTCTGGATTCCCACAACGCACTTAGTCCAAAGTCCGAAACTTTAAGATCCCCATTTTCGTCTAGCAGAAGATTCTCCGGTTTCAGGTCACGGTGATACACCCCTCTGCTATGGCAGAAATCCACAGCCCCAATGAGCTGCTGAAAGTATTTTCTAGCCAAGTCTTCCTTCAGCTTCCCTTTGCATACTTTAGCGAAAAGCTCTCCACCTTTCACGTACTCCATAGCGAAATAAATCTTGGTCTTGCTTGCCATCACTTCATAGAGCTGCACAATGTTGGGGTGCTTCACTATGCTCATCACGGAGATTTCTCGCTTGATTTGGTCTATCAAACCAACCTTCACAATTTTCTCTTTATCGATGACCTTCATAGCAACATGCTGGCCAGAGTTCAAGTTTCTGGCATGGTAAACCTTAGCGAATGTGCCTTGGCCTAGCAAACGGCCAAGCTCATATTTTTGCATCAAAATTTTGCCTTGGTTCTCCATTGTTCCTCCGTCCATATATAAAAGCTAAGCAAGAACAGTAAATGGGTTTTCTAGCTTTAAAGAAAAAACTTAGCCAAGTTCCCCTGCTCTGCATTTCCTTCCTGGGTATGTTGTAGCAGAAGAAGCGAATTGTAGGGGAAATCTCAAGGCCTCGGAAGCTACATTATGGAACAACATACCCATTGGGAGGGGTTATTCCATTCCTTGTGCCATGGAAGATTAAAGCATTGGCTGACTCTATTTCTAGCTTGGGATACAACTTCCTTCATAGCAACATGTCAATGTCCGATAAAATTCCCAAATATAGTAAAGACAAAATTAATAATTTGCTCTATGTACAAGAGAGCTTCACGTGTATGGGAAATTTTAAGTAGGTTCAGAAATTCTTCTAATTATGGTAAATAATAGGAGGCTATTATAGTTTTGGGATTGATTTCTTCTGTAATTTAGGGATATTCCGGAATTTGCTAAAATTCTTGTGGGATGATTTGTAGACGAGAAAGAAGTGGAGAAGAGAAGTTGAGCAACTTCATCAGGAGTAAAGTATAGAGATTAAAATTAACATTATTCTTGCATCTAATAAAATGACTTAAATTTGGATTTTGTCTCAAGCACATTGTGGTTACGGTGGTTGTTATAATATCAATCTGAGGCCTTTAAATTAGAATATCAATTTGCTCATCTTTGAGTTGGCCTTATTCCCAATAATTCTGACCCTAACTAATGAGCTCCCATACATTAATCCCTCCTGTAATATGGTTGTTACGTATTTGAATCTAGTTGTTTGCCATGTCAAGTTGTATTTAAGTAAATTAATTGCAGGGTTGAAGTAGAATTGGGTCATTCAGATTAGAGTTTCTTTTTCATCATTCATCTGTTTCCATTGAAATTTGAATATAGTACTTTTAAATTGAAGTAAATAATAAGTAGATAAAGTTTATCTAATAATTAGCTTTTAATAATGATTGGACCCCCAGTAATTCTTAAGGAATCAAACTGCCTCTTCATTTGGCAAATTTTCAACCTGAAAATGACAGATGTGCAGATTGATCTGGTTGGCAAGCTGCTATACCATCTAACTAAATTTGCATTTGTATTCTTCTACAAATTAATAAGAAGTTGAGAAATAAATAATCAAATCTAGCAAAATAAATTGCAATTGCACAACAAAGGAATTGCCAATTTTACAAAATTCTGTTAGTTTCAGATAAATGACCAAATAAGTAGGGCTTGTGAATACATTGGAAACAGAGTGTCCACCAATGGTGTGAAGACAGCAGGTTATTAATTGGCCATGTGGATCCCATGTGGGCTAGAGAACAACCCGCATGGCAGGTCATGGTCGCAATCTGCATTATGCAGAGAACAAAACAAATGAAACGCCAAGTCTGTTTGAATTGACAGGAAGTTGTATTTGGTTATCATAAGAAGTTCTTCAGAAACCTAATTGTGATTACTTCACATTGGATTTTCTTCTTTTGTTTTGCCGTGATTGCTTATGGTTTGTGATCTGAATTTTGGGAATTGAGTTTCTGACATTAGGTTAGATTATTATGGTTGGAGGTATTTATCTTTGCACTAGTTCGCCATAGAATCTCATTTTATGATATATATGAGATTATTGCATGCTTAGTTTATAAAGAACTTATCTCTGAAAATTAAAAATTGACTTGCACGTGGAATTATAGTGATTTGTATACCTTTCTCACTGTTCATATTTATGTATTACTACAAAATTTTATTATGAATATAATGAAAATTTTACATTGTTTGTATGATAGCTATACTATTTGAATTATTGAATTGATCCATATATTGGCATAAAAGATGATTTATTATTGTTTCAAAATCATTATATGCTATTATAAGTGTGTATTAAAAAATAGCTTTTGAAAATACTTGAAAGGTTCTGTTTCAGTTTTTGAAAAATCTGGAATTTTTTTAATGGAATTTCCCCATTTTGACACCATACGTAGATTTATCTCATTTTTTTAAATCAATTTTAACTTTTGAAACTTCCAAAAAAAAATTTTGGAATAGGAGAAATAGTTAAGTTTCAAGTTCAAATTAAGTTGGAACCGGATTAAATTAAAACAACTATGTTGCGAAAATAAAAAATAAAAAATAAAAAAACAACTAGGTTGCGTTTCCCCTCTCTTTTTAAATTAACCTCTTTAAGAGAAAAGTTAAAAAAAAAAAAGATTGAAGGCATATCAATGGCTATTGGGCCATTTGATCAGAAAAAAGAAAGGCATTACTTTGACAAGCAATAATGTGTTTTAAATGCAAATAACCAATTCGGGCCTAATTTTGTCTAACTTTTAATTTTTGAGTGAAAAATGCTTGAGGGCCATTTTTGAACTTTTTGGAAGAATTTTTTAACAAAAGTTTGCTGTGGACTTCTGGACAAAATTAGGTTTTAGTCACTGTGGATCATTTATAAATCTGTTTTTGGATATTTTGATAACCCAAATTAAGATTTTTTATTCCAAAAATTTTTTGGAAATAAATTTAAGTGTCATTTAAATTTTGTCTAATTTGAAAAGTTCTTTTAGATAAATTTGGCACATTTTTAATTTTGTAAAAATTATTTTGGTACTATTTAATTTTGTCTAAATTATAAAAAATTATTTCTTGGATCCATTTTGGCACATTTTAGAATGAAAATTAAATTTTTGGTGCTATTTATTTTCTTCCTATTATTGGGAAAATGATGTTTTGGCATATTTGGAATTATGTGAAAATTATTTTGGTGCCATTTTTTTTCTATTGTTGGGAAATTATTTTTTGACACATATCGGATTATGTGAAAATTATTTTAGTGACATTTGATTTTGTCTAAATTATGAAAAATTATTTTAAGCAATTGTGGCACATTTGAGATTACCTGTAAATTATTTTGTGCCATTTAATTTTGTTTAAATTATGAAAAATTATTATTTTGGATAATTTTGACACATTTGGGAATAAAAATGAATTTAAGTGCCAATTAAATTTTGTCTTATTTTGTCCAAAAAAAAAGGCAATATTGGTATATTTGAAATTTTGTGAAAATTATTTTGGATAAATTTGACACGTGGCATAAAACTAAATTTTTGTCCAAAACCCAAATTAGAAAAGATATCTATAGAGTACCTTCTTAATTAATTAAGAAAATGAACCTAATATGGGTTTTTTTCAAGTTTTAAGGTTTATAAACAGTTGACCTAGCTAGCGATTTCTTGGCATGAAATATTTAGTAACACGAGATTTATCTATAGCTATCAAAAACTCATGGTCATATAATCTATACCTAATGGTTTCATCCCCCCCTTCAACTCAACATTTTTAGCCTTTGTATATAGACTCTGTCATTGATTTGGTTCAGATGAATGTACATGAGTTAGCATCGAAGGCTCCCTCAAACTTGGGGAAGAATCTAGTTTTATGATTAATCAGGATAAAGCTTAAACTCTGGTTCCAAAGACTTTATGAAGAAATTTGTCAATTAAATAGATTCTCTCCTTAGCCCTACTCAGCCCTCATCCGGCGGGATTTCAATTAGATAATTGGATACAAATTGGCTTTTATAAGTTGAATTTATAATTATCATTTGACAGTGAGAGATTTAAATAATTTGTAGAATATTAATATTATTTATGTGAAGTATGATAATAATAATTTTGATATCAAAAAATTTTAAAATGAAATAACAAAATTCTAATCTGCTTAATTTGATAACTTTAATCTTAATCTTTAAAATTAAAATAAAAATGATGTTTTGAGGTGAATTCTCTAGCTGCTCTCCTTCAAGTCAGGAACCCTGACACAGCCCAGCCTCATGTTCCACGTTGAATCTAAATTTACTCCCCAAGAGACACGTCTCAGCCAAACACTAAAAAACCCAATCACAATTTAGGTGAAAGGTGCTAGCACTTAGCATCCCATAGCAATCTGGATTCTGGCTCAACCCCAAGTTTGCAATTGGGTGTCCAACGCAAAAGCTGCTGTGTGTAATTTTTATTTAAAGGAAAATAATAGTGCAAATAGCATGCTTTAGCACTATTGATTAAGATGTCAGCATGTTCAGAATTCTATTTTATTACCACACTTGCACCAGTTAATCCCGTTGCACCTGTGTTTTACACTTCTAGTACAGAGATCAATGTGGGAAAGGGGAAGGAGGAGGATAAAATCTACCAATTAGCTGATAGAAGCTCATTCAGAAATTGTGTCAAGAGATCTCTTTACAAAGGGAAGACCATCAATACAAACTTTTGGGCCTAAAAAGATTCCAATTTGCATAACATCGATTAATGACTACCAGAATTCTGTCATTTTTTCTTTTTTCCACTTTAAACCAATTTGTATTGACAATGTTGCTGTACCTGTATTCTTATCACTTTTCTCCCTTTTACAAATACCTCTTGTTTGTCCACTAATAAAAAGGGCTCAATTGATAAAATTAACCTACATCCACTGAAAATTTTTCAAGTTTTGCTATTAATTAATAATTTAATAAACATCTGCATGAGTCTTAAAATTGGATGTATTCGTCTTCTTGTTGGTTTGTAAGTCAGTAGTAGGCAATTGCTGCGCGTAATCCATGCACCAATTACCCAGCCACACCCATTCCTACCGTGGCCTCTCCGCCTCTCTCCATCTGGTCACTATCCTTCGTCACCTCCCGCTCCTTCCAACTCTAGCTCTAAATAAACACACACACACACACACACTAGCTACTCGGCCAAATCTCTTGTTAAAATCACCTTAAACACACACAATATTTGTGAGAATGAAAACGCAGGTGGAGCATAGATTCTCTGAGTTCTACCATAACTGGGTTCGGAAACTTGAAGACATTCTTCATCAGCTAAAGGAGATGGAGGTGGAGGTGGAGGTGTCGAAACAAAGAAACGAGGTGGAGAACGATCAAGACCAGCAAGCTTTGGTCTCCAAAGTCACAACCCATCTCAAGGAGTACTACACTGTGAAATGGGCTTACGCCCACGAAGACGTTCTCCCCTTCTTCTCCCCTGCGTGGGTCACCCCCTTAGAGAATGCTTACTCCTCATGGCTCACCAGATGGAAGCCCTCCGCCTCCTTCTTCCTCCTCGTCTCTCTGGTCAGGAAGCCCACCGCCTTTGGCGCCATGACCGAGGAGCAGCGGAGGAAGATAGAGGAGCTGAGGATGAAGATAAGAGTGGAGGAAGAGAAGGTGGAGAGAGAGATGGAGAGGCTGCAGGTGATCATGGCCGACCGCAAAATGGTGGAGCTGGCAAAGCTGTCCAGCTGCCGCCACGAGGGCGTGGTGGATGGGCTGGTGGAAGTTGCGTTGAAGGGGGTTATGGGTGGGTTAGAGAAGGTGATGAAGGCGGCGGATTGCGTGAGGCTCAAGACACTTCAGGGGACGCTGGATGTGCTGACCCCGTTGCAATGTGTGCAGTTCTTGGCTGCAACTCTTACTCTGCACCTTCGCCTCAGGAGATGGGGGATCAACACTGACATGGCCGCACACAAACTGAATAGTGAGGACAAGTAATCATTATATAATCAATTGTAAATTTTTTAGGCTTAACTTGTTTTAGCTAATTAATTTTGCCCTAGTTTTACTGGTTTTTTATTTTTTATTTTTATTTTTTCAGTTAGCCATATAATAAAAGTAGGAGGAATAGAAGAAGCTACAGAGTACAGACTGCAGAGTAATAGGTTTTAGCAAAAAGCTAGGAATATCGTACTTTCTGGGGACAGTCGGTCCCAATTAAATTTTCAATGAAATTTAAACTTGACACACCTAAATAATAGTTGGTGATTGGCTTAATGTACACAATTTCCGTAAACTAGAAAAAAAAAAATCTCCATGCTTTGCTCCATATCAAATACTGGCTCAGTGTGCAGAGTCATTACGTAATTAAAAAGAAGCAGGTATGTTGTATAGTGACCAGCGTGAAAGTCTCTATCAAGCTGGCGCATGATAGGATTCAAAACCAAGTGACGTTTAAAAGGATTTCCCCCAAAAAAATGACGCTTCCATGCATGTTGACGTCACTGAGACATGATGTCGTTATACTTTCATCCATGTAAGATTAGTACACGTAAGAAAATAGATTTTAAATTCTCATTTTTTGGGACAATTTCATTTCTATGGGGGCTGAAACATTCAATAATTCTCATACATGCACAAGCGTAGAATGCATTGTTCTCTGGAAGTAATATAATTCACTATCAAGATGCTAGTTTTGACCAAATAATCTAATTCTGTAACCAAACAAATTATGCAATCCTTCCAGGATTTTCATTACCTTTATTCTTTCGGTCTTTTTCTGCGTGCGTTTTGGGGATGCGAGCAACTAGCTTAATAATCATAAAGCAAGTAGCAGTTTCATTAACAGACCTATATAAATTTTTCTTATGAACTTTTTACATTTCAAACTTAAATAACAAAAAATACATTTTACACCACCCTGCTTTCAAAACAACATAACACACTTTTCATTAGGACATGAATAGCTATGTTATGAACCATAAGGACTCACAAAAGAACAAAGACAAATTAATTTTGGTCGCATATATATTGATATACCACTAACGGAAAGATGGATTGGACTCTGGGTACTTGTCTTACTAGTTACTACACAGAGAAGAGAGTGAGATAGAAATTAAGTTGCCCCCTCTGACAAGATCTCCAGTTCAGCCCACCAGAGTGGAGAAAGTCTTGGGACTGCTTGTTCAGGTGATATACCAACAATATCCCTCAATTTAGAAGTTATGTCCTTCATTGTGGGTCTCAAACTTGGACTAGGTTGGGTGCATTCTTGGATCACCTCACAGATCACATCAAGTTCCTTGTCTTTGAAGGATTGAAGGGAGGGATCGATCATATAGCTGATGCTTCTCTTACCATTTGAAAATTCACCAGCCTAGGAAGTTAATGAGAACAAATTTATTATATAGAGACAATGATAAATGTAGGTTCGGATTTAACTAGAAAGCAGATCTAAAAATGAGAGAGGGAAAAAATGGGAAGCAGAAGAAAAGGATCATTTGATGTATTTGAAGCCTACCAATTTCTCAAGTTGGCCTTGTTCTTCAGAGTCAGGTAGTTTCCCAGAAATGATTTCAAATAACAATTTTCCGAAGCAATAGACATTTGTTTCAGGATCAGCATTGGGTGGCAATTCAGAATTCTTTGAATTTGTTTTATCTTCAGATGATGAGCCAAAAACGACCTCTGTAATCTGAGAGAACAAGTTAATGGAAAATACACAATTACTTGGGGTCCAAGATATAATGAAAGTGATCTAAAAAGAGAAAAAAAGAAGAAGATAATTACTCTCCCTTTCCTTAAGAGATGTGTACACATTCCTCTTCTTTGTTTTCCAATATACACTCATTCTTTGAAATTAAAATATGACTAAAATACCTTCTAAAACAATTTTATAATTTACTAAATTTAAAACATTGACTATTTTATATTAGTCAAATATATATTTAATGTTTGTTATATTATATAAATAATAGATATAAAGGTATTTTGATCAAAATAAGTGTAATTATACAATGGAGATAAGTGTAACGCACCTTTTAATTTCAACGAGGAAAGTATATATTTTTAAAATAAAGAAAAAACTATATAATTAAAACCTCGTAAGGGAAGGAAGAGTAATTTACCCCAAAAAGAAAAAGAGGGAGAGTATAAACGGGTATACCTTTGCAGCAAAATCATCAGTTAATAAGACTGAATGTGAGTCGAGGTTGGAATGAGCTACTGGTGGATTCAGATCATGGTGCATGTACTGAAGACAATAAGCCACGCCCATAATAACCCTCACCCTCGCATTCCAATCAAGATGCTCAAGTCCCTCAACTGAAATTTTTTTTTTTTTTCAAATAGTCCACAGAACTTTAGCCATTCAGTAATAAGAACAAAAATATAAACTCAGACTTGCTCTATGCAAGGTAATGACTAAAAGAAATAATATTACCATGCAAGTGCTCAAATAGGGATCCATTTGGAGCATACTCAGTCACCAACATCCTAGTAAATGGCTCTTCTTCCTCACAGAAGCCAATAAGATTGAGAAAGTTCTTATGGTTTATACGAGACAAAGTATCAATCTGCAGCGTATAAGGGAGAAAATTAGCAGTAAAGGAGTTTGAGAATTGAGATTCATGTTCTCAATTATATTAGGACTCGTAATTGAATCTTCCTTTCCACTGACTTTAGAAGCAACAAACCTTTTTCCGATAGGCCATCTCCATGTTCTTTGACCAGTCTTGGGCAGAAGTAACAAGAGTTGATATAACAGCAATCTCAACTCCACTGGACAGAGTTCCCTTGTATATGGTGCAATGAGGAAAGCTTGTAATGATATTGCTGAAATCCTCACAGGCTACCTCCAGCTCTGCTCGATTTAGCTTAGGGACCCCTGGATTTCATATATAAAAAAAGACAGAGTTGTCACTTGTCACCATAATAAGTTAACAGTGATTTCTAACATGAGGTAACGTACACATTAAAATAATCGAAACCCATTGACTCAGGTAATAACTCAATAGGATCTCAGATATGATAACATATGGGTAAAAACTCCAGATAGCATAATGCAGAGGGCCAAATTCCATTTGTTGTGTTTGACTGACCTTAAAAGATGAAAGCCAGTACTAAATATGCTGCTATTCAAATCAGCAAAAAGATCGTTGCACAATTTGTGCGGGTAAAACTGTATACCTATAACAGGTTCTGCAGACATAACGCTTTTGCAATAGGTTGTCATTACAAATCAAGGAGGTCAATAGGAGTAGGTTAAAAATTGAAGCACATAATGCGAAGATGTTTTGTTTTCTTATCAATATTAATTAATTAGTTTATTTCAGTCAAGTTTTTATGATATGTAAATTCCCATGATGAGACACCCATAATTATTTTTTATTGAAGATTCCCTGTCTACCCTCAAACAAGTTCAAAAAATGGGGTGAAACCAAGAACTAACATGCTGGGCACCTAGTTGCAAAATGAAATTATCATTTGGTTTTGATAGTTGAGTGAACAATTGCACCAGGTTATAAGCTCAAAAAATAAGACGCAAGCATTCAATTGCAAGTTCAACTTAACTACATGTTGTCTGCAGCTCAATGTAATAAATTGTAATATTTATTCACTCTTAAGAAAATTACCTGTTATAAAAGCTTTCTGTAACTGTCCACTTAATCCTGTCTTCCATGGCCCAATTGCTTTTACTGCTCGTTTATTCCACAGGCAAAATATGGCAACAACAACAATGACCAACACAAGCACACCTAATATAATAATTATATACTTCCAAGCATTTCCAGAAGCCTCAACTTCAGCTGAAGGTTGTTGATTTGTTTCGTTTCCAGAAGAAGCAGGTGAAGGCAGTGGTGCAGGTGACTGATTTTGATTCTTATTGGCATTTGACACAGCTGGGAAAGCTCCACTACTTAGGGTAGTCGGGAGACTAATCATCTGTTTGGTAGACCCACCACTTATAGGTGCAGCTGGGAGGTTACTGGACTGATCAAGTAATTTACGACGTTCAAAATTGACAAGTAGATTCTGAGCAATCACTGACTCATCTGAACATACATGATGCAAGGCATATTTGTACTGTCAATAAGAATAATAAATTTCAGTTACTCAATATACTGAAGTTCAGATAAGAATATCCCACTCACTAGGCAGATTGTCAAAGCAGTTCTCTTCATAGCCATGGTCGTTCTGTAGCTTGAACCTTGAAAGTAGAGCAGACAATTTTAGTAAGTAGAGCACAATGAAAGAACAAAATATATGCATACTAATTGAGATTAAGATGGGGCCAAAGTTATCTACACACAGTGGGAGCATCAAGGCATTGAGATATCTCGTAATTGCTCCCTTAATTGGAATGACAAGCGACTCTCCCACGTTCCATTGTTTGAAATTGCTCTGCCACAAACTGCCAAAGCATGCATCATAAGCTCAGATATTATGGAAATTCAAAACCATATGTAAACTTGGATAACCATATAGGGAGAAACAAAGTAGGTGTAAGCATATATTCCAGTGGATGAAACTCCAAAAAAAATCTAATACTGCTCAAAATTTTATTTTCATGGCTCAATATAGCCAATGGATGAAACTCTGAAAAAATTGAATACTCCTCATATAAGAATAAATCAAATTATTACCACAGTTGAGGCTGTTATTCTGCAAAGGAAATGGCAACACCTTATGCCTATATTTTTCCGAGTTTAGATGGCTCAAGGGCACCTTGAACTTTCAGTAGCCATTGTGATTCAAGCAATAGTTTGGATTTTATTAAATTATTAACTCATTAAATATTAATCAACATTTTTATTTTCCATCAAACATTGCCAACTGAATTTTGTTCTCTAAAGCATACTTGCAAGAGAAGTTTCAATGGAATTAAAGCCAATATCTATCGGGAATGTTAGAGAAGTAAATTATGATGATATGTGAACTCAAACTGATTATATCCACATCTGAACCCAAGATCTTTCCTCTTTTAGTTGAACCCACCCCTGTGACTTACAGATCTTTCCTTCATAGGCACAAAGTGAACAGGATCTGTGAGAAGAGAGTTCCTATCTCTCAATGACTTGCTTCTTCAAGTAAGAAAAAGGGGGAGGACAAGACAAACAGTAAACCTATGAAGGTCACTACGTCAGTTAATCAGAAAAATAAAAATGAAGATACGCCTACCAGTGTCCAAACTTTCTATTCATGCAGCCAATTTCAGCAGTCAGATGAGATGTACGATTGTCAACAAATTGTGATTTAGAGAGAATTTCGAGCTTCCCAAGATCTCGAGGAACAATGGCTTCAATGTTGTTGCCAAACAGAAACCTAGGGTAACATATAATTTTATTGAAGATACAAATGATTTTAAAGATATACAGTCATGCAGATTAAAAAAAGAGATAGCTTACAAGTCTTTTAGGAACAACATCCTGCCAATTTCTTCTGGAATACTTCCAGTCAAGCTATTGTCCCTCAAATCCAACAACTCCAGCTGAGGTAGGTCTCCCAGCTCTTTTGGAATGGTACCAGAAAAATTATTCTTGCATAATACACTTTCAGAGAAACAGAGGAAGCTAATCAAAATCAGAAAAAAGTAAAAAAAGAAGTGGAGAGAAAATATTAATTTTTAATCATCTCTTCTGTTGGCAACTGAAATATCATTAGCAAATTCCTTTAATTTAGTCTTTAACTGAAGACATCAATCACCAAATGAGGTAATATGTTGTTAAGGTATAAAGAAAATTGAACTAATCAAATAGAGGGATTACATATTTTCATGTCCAACAAAATGAGTAACCTGATGGACTTCAGAAGTTTTCATATTCCACATCCTTCTAACACTAACAAAATTAATAAGCTAATGCAAACTAACTTATTTCTTTCATTCAAAAATAGTAATTGCATCTTTGCATGCTTGGAGGAAAGAAGCTGCCATAATGCAAGCTTAAAAAGTTAGATTACAGAGAAGATGGGAGAAGAAAGGCAAATTAGCAAAACGCCAGGATAAAAGAAAACGAAAGAAGTTTATTGGGACCAATCTGTGGGAAGCCAATATGAAAAACTACAGCATAACAGAAACTTAAAGTCTCATTCTGGATAAAAGGAAATGCCGGATAATCATGATTAGTGACGTGGAAAATGTAAGAAATGTTATGACATACTTTCAACTATCAAAACTTCAGAAACAAAGGCACGGGAATATTGTGTAGAATCCTTACAGAGATTTTAAGTGAGTTAGTCTTCCAAGCTCTGGAGCCAGTGTGCCTTCCAAAGATAGCCCACTTAGGTTCCTACAATAATAAACAGAAAGGCGCAAACTTAGTGCCACGAAAAACTCAGCACTGAATTTTGTTGGAGAACAATCAAAGGGCAGCTTTCTTAAAACCACAAGCACAGTTACAAGTACTTCTGTTCCCTCAAAAAATAATACTGCCTTGCTCGAAATCTAAGGGAAAACAAAAGGAACTTACAGCATTTGCACTTTGCCGTCGACACATTGAACACCCAACCACTCACAAGGGTCACGATCATTTGGTTTCCAGTTAACCAGAGCACCATGAGGATCAGAAGCTATTCTAGCTCGGAACTCCAATAAAGCCATTACTGCATTTTCATTCCAGGTAAAACGAAAATTATAGATCAAGATATAATTAATACATTACATGCTTCTCGGAAAAAGGAAGATAAAAGGGCTATCTCTAAAAATCACCTTCGTCATTGAGCGACCAACCCACACGAATACCCCACAGACAAATTAAAGCAGCATAAATTCTGCTCCAAAGCCCATATGAGTTACATCTAAACCCCATTGCTTTGTAAAGCCAAAATCTATATCCGTATATAGCCAGGACACTAGACGACAAAACATACAAAATCGCGAGGTTTTTCCCGCACAAATAACCCCTTCAATCTACTCGTAGTTCCCAACCAGCAGAATAATTCACTAACTACGCAAAACTATTTTACAAAAGAAAGCAGAGAAATGTGGGCAACTGGGTCCGAAGATCATATTTGGGTCCCTCATAATTTTATTTATTTTCTTCGTCTACAACTTCTCGTTTAACAAAGGCATAACCCGGCTCAAAATCTTCCTTTCAATGGCCCTCCGCAATATGGTTGGAGCTGAAATTTCACCCACAAAAAGAAGTTAACCAAATGGAATGAATTTCCACCAAAGAAAAAAGAGGGGGGGGGGGGGGGGGGGGAGAAAAAACTTAAAAGAGTCAGGAACCAAGCAATACCATAACAAAGAAGAATGAAGGAATAACCTGATTACCAAGCAAACTTTCAGGTTATCAGCGTAAGAAAAGGAAAAAAGGGGAAAAGGTGGGTATGGTAGGAAACCATTGATAGAGAAAGTGAAATTACCATTCAGAAGCGACAAAAGAAAGGCGCAGGAAAGTGACTCCTTGTGTTGCAATTGATGCTGGGCGTTAACAATGGACGATGGAGATGAAGAAACAGAAGAAGATAATGCAATGCAGGCAGGCTGGGGGTGATTGAGAGTCAACAAAAAGGCAGCAAAAGTTCAAAAAAAAAATTTTTTCTTTTAAATTGCTGCCTTTTTCAGGATGATCTGAGAGGACCCCTCTCTTAGACCATCTTCTGGGCCTTTTCTCTCCCTGGGTTTTTGAGCTTCTGTCTCTCTCTCTCTCTCTTTCCCCCTTTCGCTTCTCTCTCATCACCCCCACCAGCCACCCTACAAGATGTGTTCAATTTTCCATCTCATTTCCCTTTTTTTTTTTAAATTGTTAGAATTTTCTTTTATGATTGGGTCCCAAAGAATTAACTTGGGGAGGAGTGATAGAGTAAGGCGGGGCACACAGGAAGACTTTGATCAGCGGTCATTGAAAAGGTTACCGGCGGCGAGGAGGGAACGATCGAAAGAATAGTGGTGGAGATGGCCCACTTCCGAAGAAGTCGGAGAGTCGGACGCGCTTTTGTTGTGCGTGAAACCGTTGACCGGGGCCCACATTTCTCGCGCGCGCGTACTTATCTCTGTGCTTGCGTGCGTCCCTCTTTGGCTTCGCTGCCAACACAGAAGCCACGTTGGTCGTTGGGAGTTGACCGTTAGTTGAGTGCCAACATGTACAATGTCAACTTATAGCACTCGTAAAAGGATTAATTTAATTTCACCGCTTCACAATTATTTTTTAATTAGAATTAAGTACATTTTCTTATATTTTTGTTGTTAAATTTTTTAATTAAAATATTAAAAATATTTGAATATATAATAATACTATAATAAATATATAATTTAATAAAAAAATTATATAATTATTTATAAAAATTATATATTTATTATGATGTTATTAGAAATTTATATATTCTATTTTAATTAAAAAATATAATAATAAAAAAATATATAATTGTATATAATTTTTTTAAAGGATAAAAAGATGTTTATCCCACTTTTTGATTGATGGGGCCAATTTTTGGCCACTCACGTATATGCACGAGTAGCCCCTTTTAGTTTATGTAATTATCCATTTTATAATTGAGGTAATATGGTACATTATCTTATATTTTTTGAGAGATTAAAAGTATATTGTCTTCTTTTTTATTTTAAAAATCTTAAAATAAAAAAATAATTCAAATATCCCAAAAAATAATGCTAAATCTTTTATAAAAATATAATTCATTAAAAAATTTATTTCTTAAATATTTATTTTAAATTTATAGCAATGGTTATATTTACTAATATATATTTTAAAAAAAATGTTATTGTAGAAATTAAATTATCATCTTTAAATTGGTTAATCTTAAAAAATTATTTTGTGAATGTTATTGGTTTTAATTATTTTTTTATCAAATGGTTTTATAATTTGTAATATTTAGAAAAGTGACTAATTTATATTAGTCAAATATATATTTAATATTCATTATATAATATAAGTAATAGAATAACAATATTTTGGTTAAAATTAGTATAGTTATATCTTATCTTTTATTACATAAGAGGTAAGAATAATGCATTTTTTTATTTTTAGGGGAGATGGGTGTAATTTTTTGAAATAAAAAAAAAAGAGTTATATAATTCAGCCTCTCTCAAAAGAATTAAAAAATAATAATTATCCAGATAATAATATCACTTAATTGTTTTGTGATATTGAAACAAAATACAAAAGCATTGAATGACATGTTTTTAATCATATAGTAATATGTTAATTCTTTTAAAAATCATACAAATGTAACCTAAAATATACCATAGAATGCTATATTATCTATATTGTTATATATGATTTTTGGAAACTTTGCTATCTTTTTTTTATATTTTAATTAGTGAAATATGAATATTATACCAAATGCAAACACACATGAACAAAACATAAATAAGAAAACGTTACAACGAATTTTGCAAAGCACATAGTGTTGGATCAAGTACTTATTACTAGGTTAAAAATTGTAGCTATTAGTTAATATGCAGCTCTTTCTATTTAACCAAACATAACCCAAACACCACATTTGACTCAACCCTATATTTAAGCCTTCACTATAATACAGATATTGTCACACCTTTGCCAACATGTAAAACACAAACGATGCTAACCAAAAAACAAACATAGACAAATACTAATTAAAAACAGGTTGAGAAAATTGAATCAAAGGCTATTAAGTGCTTTAATTATGTCAAACATTTTCATGTAATTGACTTTTGAACAAATAAATTTAATTTGATTGAAATTATAAATTCCATATTATTTTAGGCCTAATGTGTTTTGATGGATTATTTTATAGAGGCTATAAATGTGTTTAATATTATTTATGAAAATCTTATTGCATAATACGGTATTTTGGTTTTAATTATTTTAGTTGGGCTAGAAAATGTTGTTTTAGGCCAAACTGGTAGTATTCGGTCTTATTCATTTACTTTGGCCCTAAGAAATAGTTAATGAAATATATCATTTTCAAATTAAGGGATTTACAAGGAAAGATTTTCAAGGATCATAACATGGAAAGTTTTCAAATAAGGAATTTATTTGAATAAGAAAAGCATTAATGAAATTATTTTTTTTAAAAGTTAATTATGCTAATTTATTCTGTATTTGATATGATCCCTGCATTTATAATGTGCTATTAATACTTAGAGGATGAAAAAGAAAAGTCCAAAAATTCAAGAAGTTGAAAAGGAAAATAGTTATTTAAAGGAAGCAAAAATGAAAACAAAATGATAGACAATCATTCAAGTTTGCTACCTCCTAGATGTGTACAATAATGGAGTTAAAGTTTATCAAATTAGAGTAAGCTTAATGTGGCAAACAGACGTAGATGACATCATGATGTGGTTTAAAGCATTTAAAACAGATTCCTAACTGTTGAAGATATTATGCATATTAAAGAAGGAAGCTTTTGTCCAACGGTCATATGAATTCAAGTCACACTATTTAAAAAAATACCTTTTGAAGATAAAGATATAACATTGAACTGCCGAAGTGTTACTTTAAGAATTACTATGTTTAATTTTACTGTTTTGCTTTGAGTGAGTTAGCCTTATATTGAGAAAACTTTTAGTAAAACTTATGTACTAAACCTTCACCATATTTCGGTCCTAAGTTTCTTAGAGCCTGTTTGGTTTCCTGTTTTCAGAATAATTTTTTGTTTTTAAGAACAAAAAAAAACTTATTTAATAATGTATTTTTAATGAAGTGTTTTGTAAAACAAAAAAATAGAATTTTGTTTTCAGAAACAGAAAAATCAAAACATTTTTTTGGTATTTCGTAACTTTTGTTCTGCAGAGTCAGGAAAAAAACAAAAAATAATTTTTTTTCAGAATAATGATTCAAACAGATTTTTTTATTTTTTTGTTCTCAAAATTTGTTTTAAAAAATATCTGTTTTGAAAATATTAAAATAAAAATAGAATCAAACATGCCCTTAGTATCTCATAAAGAAAACATAGGGATTGAGAGGTTGTAAAAACAAATATGTTTAGCCTATAAGGTTGCTTAGGGTATTAAGCTATCAGAGCTTGTGAGCTAAACATGATGAAAGTTGCCTTATATTTAAAGTTTTTAAGGAGTTTGTAAAAAACCTAAAGGAGTGTGAAATAATGTAAAAGCATTAATGTTGATCCTTTTTGGGTTACCTCTCTTGTAAAAAGTAGAAGCTAGGAAGCTACACATTGCTTAAAGGTTGTCTTGTAACTTTGGTGATTTCCTATATTAAATAAAATTTCTTTACTTTGAGTTTGGAGAGTGGACATAGAACATCATTAGTCTAAACCATTATAAATTTTGTGTGTGTTCTCTTTTATCCTTACTCTCTTTATTTTCTATTTAAGGCAAATTTTCAAAGCGTTATAATTTAAGAAAAGTTGTTTTCTAGAATTGAATCAAGGACCCAAAGTTTTAATAGAAAATAGAAATTTTCAAAAAGAAAAAAATTATTTTTGAAATCCAATTTGACTCCTTTCTTAGATTACTTCTAAGCTAACAAAGATATTGCAACATCTTGGAATAATAGTTGTGCTAACAAAGATAGGGTACGATAACTAAAAAGGCATACCATCCTTGCAACAATACAGGCTACCCATTTGATAGCCAAATTAATAGGTTTCCTAATCCTAGAGAAAGAACGTTAAACAAATGATAAAGTGAAGGCTTTAATATCTTTAACCATAAATTGTTTCAATTAATGAGTTCTAATGAAGTAGTCATAGATTGAATGAGATCACTGCTGTCTAACTTCATATAAATATATGAGACTTAAACTTTTAGCCGTCTCGAGTCCTTCTTTCATTGCCAAAGTCTTAGTATAAAAAATTTAAACAATAAGTATAGTAGTTGCAATCCCATTATTAAGTTGTTCCTCCTTATCATAAACAATAACTTCTATTATATCAATGGGCATTTTTTGCATAAAAGGAACCATCATAATTTTTTTTGTTGAAAACATATTATGATTTAACATATGGTGGAAGCTTTTAGCTTTGATATATCTAGATTAGTATTACCATTAGTTGATCGAAATCCTCTAGTATTGTTAAGATAGGCCAGGCTAGCCCACAACAAGCCAATCATAAATGGGCAGGTCTAAATTTTAACATGGTTAATAACTAAGTCCAGGCCCATTCAAGTTAGTCTATAGGCTAAAAAGGCTAGCCTATGAAAAAAAGAAAAAGAAAAAAGAAAAGAAAAGAAACTGCCATAGCCAAAAATCCTTACAATAACTAGTATATAAATTAAGTTAACCTTAATGCCAACTTGGTCTAATAAGCCTAATTAATTCATTAAATATGAACAACCTAGTAGGATGCACCTAAAAACCATAATTAGGGGCTGCTAAAAATCTAACAAATTTTCTCTTAAAAACTAAACATCTCCTCGAATTTATTAACCACTATTATTATTTACAATATTACAAAACCATTATATTGTTCACAAAGTATAAGGCCATCATAAGGCTTGCAAAAATTACAAAACAACACTATATATCTTAACTAACGCATAGAGCTACAAATGTCAAAAAGTCTAAATAAACATATTAACCCCCTAGAAGAAAAAGGGCCTACCAAAACATTTCTAGGATTAAATAAAGCCCTAGAACCTATTACAGAAGAACTTGCTAATTTGAAATACATTAACAACATAAGAAAGGGTAAGCCACATGAACATAATGGAGGCATAATAAACAAGGTGGACAAGATAAGAAATGTTGGATCAAAGAAACTTTATGTTTTAATTGTATCAAACATCTTATTACAAGAATTATAGTATGAAATTATTTTTTGAAAAATTAGAATCATTTTGGCCTAGAATTATCTTTAAACATAAAGATGTCATTTTGGACATTCATGAGCAAAATCATTTCAGGCCAACATACTATCATATGGGTCAAAACATCCCCTTTAAAATTGTTCCATGCTTCTTTGTGTTATAGCCTAAAATATTGAAAAGAAATTGGAATTAAAATTCTAGGCCTTTAAACACTTAAGCTCAAGTCAAAACTTAGCCATATTGGTAGTTTGAAAGTAATGAATATGTATTTTAGGCCTATAAACTCAACAAGATTCAAAATAGCATTTAGACCCATGAAGACTTTATAAGTAACTTCCAATTTTTTAAATGCAAATTTTTATTACACAAGATCCTTGACCAAAGTACGACATAACCTCTAAGTCAGAGCAAGTAAGAAGCAAGACAAATTGAAATGTCAAATTATCTTTTTACTTAATAGATATCAACAAGTACAAGTTGGTAGAGATATAACATAAAAGAAAGAAGAGTAACAAAAAGGAAATCATGTTTCTCAATGACTTGACCCTTTGCCTTTTATTGCTTTATTTTTTAAATGAAATATACTCTAAAAGAAGGAGAAAGAATCTTCTAGATATTCTTCACTCTTTTCCTTTTGCTTTTATTTGCCTCAAGCTTGGTTTATGAATAGAGAGAAGCTAAAGCCATGCTTCTTATATTTTTTGAAGTTGAGTTGAGCATTGAAAGGAGTTGCATTACTTTATGCATTCAATAAAAGGATTTTTTTAGCTATTGGAGATTATTTGCACAAGAAGGGAGAGGATGCAAATAAGTAACAATCATCTTCTCATCATTGGTATTTAAAGAGATTGGACTGTGAAAATTTTCACCTTGACCTCTAGTATATGTTGATTGAGCTTGTGTGGATTTATTTAGTAAGGTTTAAGCAATTCATCTAAGGATGAGACTAGTTTCTACATTGTGTGATTTATATTATACTTTAAGATATGAGTTTTTAAGAAACTTGTTAAAATCCTAGGTTCTTATGAGGATAAAAGAGCTTGTAAGATAACCTAAAATCATTAGTTTACCTTTTGTTAAGGTTGAAAAGAACATGTGCTGAGCCCTTAAGGTTACCTTGTTGTTTAGATGTAAAAGGTAAGAAGTTGAACCTTTGTATAAGGGTTGCCTTGTTGTAATTATGAATTTATTAGTGTAAAAAAAGAAAATTCCATTGTTGTGTGTTTGAAAAGTGGATGTAGGAACATATTCATCTGAACTACTATAAATTTTCTTATGTGATTCTCTCTCAACTCTAATCTTTTAACTTCCTAAATCAACGCTATAAAAATTGCATTTTTTTTAAGCTTCCTAGTTCAACTATTTTTCATAAGTAAATCTATTTTGTCAACTGCTTGATTTTTAGTAAGAATTAGTAGGAACTTAAACCTCTTATGTCAATGTTCCTTAAAAAGTGAATGTGCATTTAGAAATCTAAGCTCCCTGAATTTACGAAGAAATTTGAAAATTATTTTTTAAAAAAAAAACCTAATTCAACCTATGTTCGTGGGTTATTTTAAACTAACAAGAAACAAGAATGTGCATGAATATTCATTCAAATAATACCTTCAAAAAGGAAATAAAACATTGAAATCAAGAAGTATCATTGCAAAGTAAGATTTAAAAAATATAGTACCAAAACATTTTAATTTCTCACCTTTGAAAATCATTTAGTTAATAAAAAATTAGTAAAATATAAAATCTTTTCATAGTGGGGTCTCACATAAGAGAACCATAATTCATCCATATCATCTTTTTTTAGGAGGTGTCTATACTTTGTTAGCAGCTTCTTGCCTTGTTATAGGTGGCTGCATGTAACAAATAACTCCTTCTCCACCTAATATAATCATATCAAATCTTTGGATGAGAATGCACCTCATGGTAGCTCCTTGCCTTTTTATAGGTAGCTACATCTAATAGGTAGCTCTTTCTTTTAGTGCCATCATATCCACAATCTCAACATTTTAGGTGCACCTAAGCTATTACTCCCACTAATAACTAAGAAGTTTCAACATAGATTCCAAAAACAATAACTTTAGTCAAGGCTACAATCTTAAAAAACATTTTTTCAACATGGGCATCTTGGTGAACCTAATACTATATATCATATCCTCAATCTCAATATTCTAGATGTATCAAAACCATTATCCCCACTAACAACTAAAAAGTTTTAATATAGATTCCCAAAACAATAACTTCAATAAGACCACAATTTTAAAACACATTTTTCCATATTGGCATCCTGTAACATCATAAGAAATAGCATCACATATATTCATAATCATAGTGCTTAAATATATCTCATCATATAATGAAAATCATGTTCATGAAGTATCTCAACATGGAAATTATTATTTCTTCAAAAAATCAACATTATCAATGACTTTCAAGATGCCACACATTCTCAACCAAGATTGAAGATCTTGTTTCCCCAAGGACAAATTTAAGTAAGAAAATTATTTATGAATATAGTTAAATGATAAATGATGAAATAAGGAAACAATGGCATTAATTGTCAAATCTAATTTAAAACCTTATATGACCATTTTATATGGATAAGTTCAAAAATTCATGTATGTATAAAGAAAAGTGTAGTGAGAGCAATATTTAAAATGATAAAAAGTTGTCACAATTCTTATTATCCACTGACAAGTCAATGCTTTGTTATGACATAAGGTTGATTTGCTCCAAACACTCAAGTGGATGGAGTGGAGGTGTTCCCATCAAATCTACCATAAAAATTTCATTTCATTTCATCAAAATATATTCAAAACTAGTAAATAAGAATGAGCAACCACTATGGAGAGTGTAACAACAGATTAATCTTATGTCAAAACTTTGTAAAAGGATGATATTTTCTCAAGAAGTACCAAAACTATCATGCTTGCTTAAATCTAAAGTTTCTACTACTTATAATAAATTATCCCCAACTCATAGATCAAAATAATCCTTCACAATTTTATATAACAATATGGGGTCTTTTCCAAAATTATAGAGTTAATATACTATACCTAGCACCACCCAAGAACCATATATATAAGTTAGAATAATTAACTAAAAACATGTTTTTATTCATAAAATCAATATAAAATAGCCTAATTAAAACCCTTAAAACATAGAGATTTTTGAATTTAAGGTTATGGTTTCTATCAAAATTCTCAAAACTAAAAGGAATGAAGTTGATTCAAGCTTACTCAACCATAAAAGATATAAGTAAAACAAGCTCCTTTTTGCTCCAATTTCACACCCAAGCTGAAGGAAAAGAGTTTTCCCTTTCAGGTTTTGTTCATGGCTTCCCAACAAGAGGAAAAATGGTGGAAAGAGAGTTTGGAAGGTTGAATGTGAAGGAAACTTCAAGGTTTCCCTGATTTTGGTTAGTTTTGCATTACAAGTTAACATTTTTCAATTTATAGATCTGATAGAATTTTGACTAATGGGATATTTTTTTTTTTACTTTTACATAATTTTTTACCAAAATTTCAATTAGACGTTGAACAGTAAAAAAATATACAATTTTGAAAAAAAAAAGAAGATAAAAAACTACATAAAACTAACAAAAGCTAAATAATAGTACACTTTATGTAACATCCGGTTCTCTGAAAATGTGAAAAACGTAACGTACGATTTCTCTATCAACAAACGAAATTCACCAGATATAAAAGGAAGTCCCCTGAAATTATTTAGTTAAGGTTCCAAAAAATTTGAGAAGTATTCTAGACTCCTAAAAATGAGAATCCTAGGCTTAGATGGAAAGAAAAATAGAACTAGAAAAAATAAATAATTTCTTACGAAAAACTTATGAAAAGATAATGGTATTTTCGTAATTTTGAGTAATTTTTAGAATTATCATAAGAGGGCTTTTTAAATGAAATTTTTGAATTTCTCAAGGTTCTCAGAGACCCTGAAAATCATAGGAAGGCCCGGGATATTTAAAGCCCTTTCGGTGGATATTTTTTAATGTTGGTGCACTTGGACTTTGACGGATTCATTCGGGAAAGTTTTAGCTTCGACTTGAATGATTCCAAAGATATTTTACTAAATTGGGAACCTAAATTCCATAATAAAAAAGATAGTTTTAAAAAAAGAACTAAAATGAATTAGAAACAAAAATACCAAAAACGAAGGGCAAAACAGAAATTTTTGAAAAGTTCTTTTTCCCCCTTACTATATATAAGTGGCGCCCCACTCTCACCCTCATGTAGCTTCATATGTTTCTACCCTAAGCCAGAGAAAGAAGCCTTAAGATGAGGCACACCAAGAGGAGGATGAAGGAAGGAAGAAAACAAGGTAGAAATGTATGAATTTTCATGATTTTTCATGCTTCTCCTTTCTAAATCTCTCCTTCTCCATTCCCCTTTCTTTCTTGTGATTATATTGAAGTATATGAATCTATTTTAAGGGAGAAATTAAGGGAAAATTTTGGATTTGAAGAGAGGAGCTTAAAGAAGACGAGATTCAAGTGAGAAAAGCCACGAAAATAAGGTAATTTCTTATTTTATGGTTATTACCCCTTGCTCCTCTTCTCTACCCATTTCGCCCCACTCAAGAAGTCCTAGGAGGACTTAGTTTTTAGGCAGAACCAAGGGTGATTCTTGGGAAAAAGGGTGTGGAGATTAAGAATATGCAAAGAGAATTAACAAATAATCATGAAAATTCAAGATGCAAAGTTTAGGGTTTCATATGTTCCTTGCAAAATCTGATTTGACACCTTGATTCCTATGTCTAAATGAGAGTTTAAATGAGCTCTTAAGATCCCTAAAAGTCTCCCTATGTGCTTCCTTTATCAAGAAAACAAAGCAAAGTCCATGAAGGCCAAATTCCTCCATAGGTTCGCCCAAGAGAGGTTTATATACCTAGAGAGAGTTTTAACTTTTTCTAAACCCATTTTTGATTCATATATGATGAATGAATATGAAGGAAAGCCTTGAAAAAAATTTAGGAAGCCTAGAGAATGAGTTGGCCTTATATGTTTCATAATATGACCTAAAGAAACAACATGTATTTAGGCCCTTTATTTTAATTGTGTGATGACTCCAAGAGGCTTAAAAAGAGTCAAAAATCATATTTGAAAGGAAAGAATAGAGTCTAAAATTTATTTGATGGGTGTTGCTTCATTAGGTGCATTCTTAGAACCATAAAAGGGTTTATAGGTCAAATTAGTATCTAAGCAAATTGTATGACCTTAAAATTAATTTCATGAACCTAATTGTCTTTCATAAATTATGTTTATGCCAAGAGAAATCATTCCCATACCTTTGTGTGTGTGAAACTGAAAAAGGGAAAGGAAATTCAAGAGAAAAAGTGTGTACTTACTTCTAAGGTAGCTCTCTCCACCTTCTCTTATGCATAAAAAGTGTGCCTACATTGTCTTAAATGTGTGTATGTGTGTTTTGAGCCATGAAAAGTATTCTAATATGATTTTATATGCCATGGTACCATGATGATACATTATGTTTCTAAATGATGTCTATGATACTTGCTTTGGTTTGCTTGAGTATAGTGAAGCCAAGAACCTTTTAGCCATGATGAGAATGAGCCAAGAACTCTTAAAATTGGTTGAGACGAAGTAAAAAGTCTCTCAAAAGTGAGATTAACTCCTAAGAGCAAGGTTGAGTCTAAAAAGAATGGGTGAGGCAAGTCTAAAATCCATAAGTGAATGGGTGAAACTAATCCACTTGCTTGGTAAGCCTTTATATGTTATGTATGATTTGTTCAAATGTTGAAAATGCTTCTTGAATATTTGCATATGTTAACATGCTTTATGTATGATTGAATGAGAGATGAACTATTAGGGTTATTTGAATCTCATCCCCTCCTCTTTAATGATCTAACATGCTAGGTGGGTTAAGAGACCAAAGGAATGGAAGCCAATCACATGGGAGATGAGAGCTTAACATCAAAATAGATAGATTTTGTTACTTTAAAGCCTTATGGATAGCAATTGATGTAATCCACAGTTGTATATGCCCTATAATGATATAAACATATGTAATTATGATAATATGTCATGCATAAATGAGAGATTATGTTATGTGACCATTAAAATGTAAAATGAGTATGTTATGGCAAACTAGTTTCTTGAATGGCATTATGCAATTGTATACAAATGGAAGTGGAATGGTCAAATTGAGATGCATGAAATTTAGGACCATTTGGGCAGTTCATACAAGTCTTATTTATGTTTTTAGACTTGCCTAAAAGATGTCAAACCCCAAGAAAAGCCATTTGGATATTTTGATATCTTGTATGGACTAAGAATTGACTATTTTAGAACCTTATACCATTTTTTATTTAAATGAGTTCTTCTTGATCTAAGATTTGGTATGAATTTAGAACTTATTGAGAGTTTTTTGGAAAGCTAAAAAATAAAATTTTTGGAGACCTAAAGAATATTTGATGAATTTTCATAGTTGGTAAAAATTCTGATTTTGGTATGATGTACTGTTCACTTGGTCCAAAAATGATTTCAATCACATAGGGCTCAAATGATGTCTAATTACCAAAAAATTTTATATAAAGAAACTAGACATTTCTAGTGACTTGTGACAACTAAAAGCACCTCATTTGGAGGTCTAGAGAGAGAGAGATATGAATTTTTAAAGATTCTGCTTAATATCAGGTGCTCAAGCTTATCTCAGGTACTATTTGATTAAGTTTCAAGGTTTAGGCATATCTGAACTGGTCTAGAGTTATTTTTTTCCTCTAACTAACATCTGTAACTTTTCATATTGGTATCATTTGCATATATTAGATTTTTGTGGAATTAATTAAATATTTTTGAAATTTGCTACAGAAACCTATGACAGTACCAATAAACAGCCAGACCTCTTGACCTTTTTGAATGTCAAACATCTTCTGTGTAATAATTCATGGTCTGGACATATTTTTAGCATAAAGTAGACATGTGTAGATTTCTAGAATAGCTAAGAATGTATAATTTTAATTTTTTTAGAATTAGTTATGATTTTTCAAAGTTTGTAACAGAAATGAGAAAATTCTGGCCGAAAATACATATATGTGTTTTATGCTTCCCTTTAGTTTTCACGAGTTGTAGGCTACTTTTAGTGATGGAAATGAATTGTATCCATATAATTAAATATGAGAATATGATATATGAGCTCACATGGTCTATGTGATACTGAATGAAATTTTTATATGCGATGTAACGCTAAAATAATCAATATTTTAATGTTATTTTCTTGTCTCTCATATTAATTATTTGATATGAGGTATAAAGATAGCATAAAATGAACTAAAAAATTATGGTATTATACTTTAGCCATCTATATTTCTATCAACCAAGAGGTCAACTGACTTACAGTTACCAACCCTTAAATCCCAAAGTTAACCATAATTTTAATTTTTTTTATTAATTTGCTTTAATTTTAAAATGTAAATTTTTTTTTAAATTTTAATATAGTTAGCCTTTAACTTTTTTTTTTTCAAGTTAGTAGTTGACACTTTTTTTTTTGACAAGTTATGTGTTAACTTTCTTTTTTTAACAAGTTATCCATTTTTTAACGTTAGAAACTATTTGTTTTTATTTAAATTAATTGTTCAGAAAAACTAACTATAGAAAAATCATAATTATATAAACATTTTTTGTAGTTTATTTTCTATTCACTTTTTCTCTCTATTTTCCCCCTATATTCATTGTTCTCTTCGAGATTTATGAGTTCTTTTATTTGTTTGATTTTATTGCATTTATTCATTTGAAACTTTCTTTGGATCTTTGTTTCATTGGAGTTTCAGTTCCTATTTCTTTTCTTTAAGATTTGTTTCATTGGAGTTTCATTCTTCTTTCTTGAAAAGTTCTTTAAGAGGTATGTTGTATAAATAATTGATAAATAATGTTTATATCAAATATTATTTGGTATTTAATCTTATTATTTGTTTATTATTTATTGATTGCAAATAAATTGCTTGGATAGTTTTGATAGATTAATGATCAGACATATGTTTGACTGCACTTCTGTTGGAAGGCTTTCCAACAAACACATTGTTGGACACATGTTCAACTACAAGGCTATCGAAAAGCTTTTTAGACTAATCAAATTTTGTGTTAAAAAATTATAATTTTTTTGAAATAAATAAATTAAAATTATTTTTTTTTATTTTTGAAAATTTTTACTAATTATGTATATTAATTAAATTAATTATCATCAATTTTTATTAATATTATTTGATAATAAATTTTTATTAACGTTATATTTATATTAAAAAATTTTTTATTGATAATGATAAATTAAAAAGCTACAATCATTGAAATGATGTGAGAAGTTTTAGAGGGCTTTATAATGAAAAAGAGCGATATCGTTAGGTGACTATAAGTTTGTTAGAATAAAATATTGATAATGAAAAAGTGAAAGAATATCTAAATGAAATATCAAGAAAAAAAATATGATTTTTAAACTAAATTTATATTTTTTAAACTAAAATTTTAGTAAAAAAGATCTTTATTTTTGTAATAGTGTTAGTTAAAAAGTGAAAGAAAATTGGGAAGAAAAGAGAAAATAAGAGGTCGTCCTTGTGTGAAAGGAAAAATGCAAAAAAAAAAAAAGAGAAGTTTCATTGGTTTTGCAAATTGGCCCTAAATTTTTGAAAATTATAGTTTTACCTACCTGAACATTTATCTTTGCAAATAAGCCCCTAAAACATTTCAAAAAGGCCTCTCCAAAGGAAAAATAATCTATAAATTTGATAAAAATGAATACTTGAAAGAGTGGGATTACAAAACAATATTTTCATAACTAAAATATATTTTTTCTTGTTTAACAATTTAAATAGTATATAAATCTACTAAACTTATAAACTTACTAGATGATAAGAGAAGTTTAACCTAACAAATTTTGGAAAAGCATACAAGACTTCCAACCATTATTTGACTCTAATTTCATACTTTAGAAGCTCTCTCCAAACATAATGATCCATAAAAATGTTAAGAATGTTTTGAAAAATTTTCCATTGATTTTTCTTTCTTTCGTGCATGCTTAATATTTCCTTTGTATAGAATTTAATGGTCGCATCTTCTAAACATATAGATAGTGGAAGTTTTCCCACAATGACATTGCCTAAAAGGTGTATCCAAAAGATTAAATGGGGCCCTGCCCCTTGTCCCCTCCCCCGAAAAAAAGAAAAAGATTAATAGGAGCCTTACTTGCATTTTGTTTATGTGAGGTTAATAGCTTTGTTCTTTTCTTTTTCTTTCTCTACGACAAGGCAAAATCTACATGAAAATGATCAGGTCTCATTAATTTTTTTTTAAATTAATAGTATTTAAGGAAAGCTGTTACATAATTTCAAACGAAAAAAAAATCGAAACCATGTTTCTAATTTTATAAAATAAAAATTTCAACATCTTCTGGAAATCTCATTTGGTTAAATAAAAAAATTGTGCAAAACTTTTCCCACTGTGTATTATCTCCTGTGCAGGGGGAAAATCGATGAATTTCAATTGAGTTGAGTCCAATTTAGCCCGTTCTTATGCTCGCGAGCTCACCTCCTTCCTTAACTCTTTTATTAACCTAATAACACATCTTAACATATATACATTTACAACTTTCTTATTTTGATCAATGTAGGATTTATCTTTATTGAAATACTTTGTTGTTCTATTCCTACACTCAACAATATCAATATTAACCATTGAACATATCCTAAATGTCTCTCTCTGTATTTATGTTGATTTTTTTTCCTTATTTATATTGTAAACTTTAATTTTTAGAATCTCTAGTCTTAGAGAATACACAATCAATTTTTGAGTTTCAAACACTTTAAGAATTTGATTTCATGTAAAAATTTGATTCTTTGTGATACTTGAATTAATACTTAAATTACTGATAATGAACACATTGTAAATTCTAATTCAGTGTACAGATTCTTAAGGCTTCTTCATTAGTTTTGATAAGCAACATCTAGACTTTAATAGATCCTTGAGAATTTTTCATTATCCTTTCATAAGAAAAGGATACCACAACTTACAAAATTTCATGTAATTAGTATTTATTGATTGTATTATTTTTGCTAACCCATTCCTTTATATGGAATCCATCAACAATGTGTGTGAGGAAATAGATTATGAGTTTTTGAATAATAATAGACATGGGAGAATGTTATTAGTGTTATACTTGAAGAAAAGAGATTTGTAAGTTATGCATGTATATATTTTAAGTTAATGGTCAATTATGTATTTTCTCTTTTACATTGTTAGTATCTTTCAATTGTTGGAGATTTATTGGTCAGATATTCTTTCTTAAAGTCATTAATCTTTGCAGCATTTGTAAATGGAAGGTATTTTATTTTTTAAATAAATTTTATTCACAATTACCAGTGGTCAAAACCATTGCTTCATATATATATTTTTGGTTTGCAAAATAAATTTAGAGATAGATTAGGGATAAAAATTTTGTCCATCTCTAGTTTAGAGACAATTTTTTTATCACCAATGAAATTTCCATCTTTAATCAAGAATTTCTTTCTTTTATTTAAGACAAGATTTTTGTCTCTAATAAAAAATGAAAATGTTTTCTTTTTGTCTCAAAATTTAGAGTCATTTTTAGAGACAAAATTTTTTCTATTTGTAATTTTGTTTTTAATATTTTAAAAGCAAAATGACAACATTTTATGAAATCATAAATGAAATTTTCTGTTTTTGATTTCTATTTCTTGTACGTTTTGGTCATATGCATTCATTACACTTCAAAAAAATTACTTGTAGCAATGACTTAAAAGTAAAAAAGTCGCCACTAAATACATTTTAGTGGTGATAGCAGGGTTGCTGTTGGGTTATGACTAATACTAATATAACAAAAGGTTTTTAGTAACGAAAAAATGGTAGCCACTAAAAAGAACTATTCAGTGGCAGCCAATGTTGCCACTAAATATGATTTAGCACTAAATAGTATTTAGTGGTGGCAAAGGTCGCTGCTAAACAATATAAACAAACATCAATTTATTTGGAATGAAGGGCAATTGTTATAAAGTTGTCATTAGTAGTGATGAAATCATCATTAATAAGTAGTTTTTAGTGGCAACGATGATGGGTCATCATTAAAAAGTCATTATTTTTACCAAAAATATTTTTTAGTGGTAACTAACACTTGTTGTTACTAAAAAATTCATCTAAATATGTACAATTAGTGGTGACAACCATTTGTTGCCACTAATTATACATATTTAGTGGTAGCTTATGTTACCACTAAAGGTTCCACCTTTAGTGGTGACTATACTTTGTTATCACTAAAACATCTTTTTTTTAGTGATGATTAATGTTGTAACTAAAAATGATTAAATTTTTTTAATATCTTTTGAATAATTTAGCAATATTTACTTATGAAATAGCATAAAATTAAATAATACTAAAATCAATTTCAAAAAAAAGAGAAAAAAATAGACAGTAACATAATTACAACAACCAAATTGAATCACATTAAAAGAGAATAAAATTTTCACTAAAATTAATTTCACATTCATAAATTATACATAATTGGAAAACCAATTGTAGACTTTATAAATTCATATTCATATACATAATTAACAGTTAGAAAACCAATTATATAAACTCTACATTCATTATGAATAATTATTCAACTATTTAAAGACGTAACTAGTAAGGTTCCATAGACTTAATATGCTTTTTCATCTTGTAAAACTCCTTTACCCTTTAAAAAAGAAAAAAAACATTCCATGTTAGTCGATTTATTTCAATAATCACCTTAAACTAAAACAAAAAAAGGACCAATTCAAATAATGCTAAAAATCAAACAGCATTTGAGTTGAAATTTAAACTTGAAACCAATCTTAAATTAAGGTTCAAAGTAGTAAGAAATAAGCAGTACTTTATAAATGTATCGCCATTCATCTAAGTTCATTAAGCTTGTTTGCCTAAAGTTCCACTTCCTGGAGGCATGTCCTATTAGAAAGAAAAACAACTCTAAGTAATTTTCATTACTAGAAAAGGGAAAGAAATTGTGTTATATACTTGCTGTTGCAATGGACAACAAGGTGGTTACTTGTGTGTGATTTCCATCTTACACCTATTGGGCCATCTAGCCTCGCTCTTACTGTAGCTTCTGTTCAAATTTTCCTTACATCTTTTTTTTTTCTATTTCTTTATGCTCTTGTGACCATATAGGCATGATAATCCTCCCATTTTTGTTCCATTTCTTCTCGAACTTGCTCTATTATAAATGACACACTGTAGTTCACATATACTTGGTTAATAGGTTTCATTTTTTTGGGATTCCTTTTCATACCCCTTGCCACTAATAAATCTCGATTCTGTATCTAGTATAGTAGGTAAAATCTTGTCTCTAGTCATACGAGATTTGACTTTTAATGATTGTTATTGAACAATAACCTCATGTAAATTACCTTACAGTTAAGGTACCAAATTAAAACCATAGAAAATAAACTATAGTTAAAAAAATTTAAAAATTGAGAGATGTCTAAAGGTTACTTGAATCTCTTGTGATTTAGGGTTGGCTCACTCTACTTCCCCATCCTTTGTCTGATGAGTGTGCTATGCCTTCCACACCATATCGACTCCTGTCGGTTCTTTAATAATAGGATCCTTTTAAAATATTTTTTGAATAGTGTTATTTTCCCTTATAACTATAGAGAAAACAAAATGGGTATATAGATATATATTGTAAATAAAAAAAGATGTTTTTACCAGGTTATGCTTTACCTTTGCAAAGGACCATATGCCATATGTATGCTTAGTCACTTGCCTTCTACTATTTAGTTTATTTTTGTCACTTACTATTGGTAATTAGGCAAAAACCTTTGTTATCCTTCAACAATAGTTATGACAATTGCATGTAATTAAGCATGTTTATACCGCACTATATAGCAAGAGTACACTACCTTGAAATCTTCAAAAGCCCAGTGCTAGTGCAGCCATTTCCAGTCTATAAGGTGCACTTTAACGAGTTGTGTTGCTTGCTTATCTTCTTTTGTATCTAATAGTTTGACTAGATCATGCAACTTCGTCTTCCAATTCCTGAACAATTTTTGCAAAGTGCTCATAATAAAGCATTTCATCGATAACTCAGATTAACCTTGCATGGTTCAAATTTGTCATATGAACCATAATCATAAATAGTTATAATTGTTTATGTAAAGATTTAGTTTGCAAAAAAAATTAAATATCATTTATCTTGTATAATCAAGGGATGTAAAGACTTATTACCTTAACTTTTAACCACATGACTTTCCTATATTTTGCCACAAGAGCAGGCTATTTGCTATCTTTAAATAGTACAGTGGTTCATATCACTCAACTATAATAACTGGAGACCTTTTGAGCCCTATCTCTAATAGTCCACTCGATGTCTTCAAGGATGTCAATAATAATCTTTCCATTATATTTTGTCTCCATATCAACTAACACACACTTATACCTCCCTTTCCTCTTCTTGATATAGTTGCAAGAAGCTGAATAAAGCATATAGGTCATAAAAAATAATTACACATCAATATGTGTGTGTGTGGATAGGTTAAAAAGTTAAATTGTAAATAGAGAAAATGCAAAGGTATTTATACCTACACTACTCTGGTTTAGCGATGGCTACATGGGAAGAGAATTCTCATGTTTTTATTATGTCACTAGCCATGCCAGTATAGGTGGAGTAAACTCCTTGCGCTTAGATGCATTCCCTATTGATTGTCCTTATGGTGATATCACATTACTTATGTTGTCACATTTCAACTAACTACTGCTACATCTATTTCTCTTCTGGCTCTTCCTTCTTCCCTCTCACATCTACCACCTGATATTTCTTGCAAAATTGCAAATGAAGTGTGAGATACATTAGTTTGCAAATACAGTGAATTTTAATAATTTAAATGTAATTACATTACCATAAATATAGTTAATCTTAGTTATCGTTAGTGTTATCAATATTGTTTGCATTATCCCCATCGAGTATGCCTTCCCCATCTTTTTTTTCATCAATGGACACATCCTCATCATTGTTATCAGTAAATTCATCCATTGCATTAATTGCATTTAACCCACTTGGCCGGGGGCATTTGCTTGAATGACTTATTATTTTTGGTTGAAGTCATCCTTATAAAGACAAATCATTAGGTCAATGCCCACCTCATCATTAATAGCCATATTTATTTTGACTTCAATATGTTGATAAGTCTCATCACTAAATAGTTCCTCATTGTCACCACCTACGTCATTATTAGTCACCTTGGGCATATTAAAGAGGTTAAGAGAATTTGTCTTTATAATAACAAGCTATTATAGGCCATAAATGTCCTTCAGGTAGAACACTTATTCTACTTGAAATGCCAAGACAAATGTCTCATTTAAGTTCAATAAGTATTGAGTGTTCACACTCATGATTACTTGTCAACCATGTATCCTTTTCCTAAGTGACCCATATCCCACTAATGATATTTGAAGAGATACACTTTCTTATTCCTAACATACAATGTAACACCATAATTTTTAGCTCACATCCATTATCATTTACATGCTCATATGATATATAGTAAGAAGGAAGTGAGAAATTTCATTGAAAATAATAAACTTTCTTGCGTCGCGTCATGACTAAAAATTTCATTCAATATCACGTGGACCATGTGAGCTTATTCTATACATCCTCATATTTAATTACATCATTACAACTCATTTGTATCACAAAAACATGCCTACAACTCATGAAAACCGAATTGGAAGGTGGAAAAGGAGGTTTCATTCTCGGCCAGAATTGGCCTTCTTTCTGGACAAATTTTGAAAAATCATAACTAAATCTAAAAAAATTGCAATCATGTAATCTTGATCATTCTGGAAAGATTAGGATGTCTAATTTATGATAAAAATATGTACAAGTCATAACATCCCACACACAGAGCATTTGACATGCAAAATAGTTTAGAGGTCGGACTAGGTCCTGATGCTATCACAGTTTACTGATATGAACTTAAAAAATGTCCAATTAATTCCACAAAAATCCAATCCATTCAAATGATACCAATTTGGAAAGTTATGGATGTTAACTAGAGAGGAAAAAATATCTCTAAATCAGTTCATCAAGCTTAGACCTCAGAATTCGATGGAACAGTACTTCTGGTCGGGCAAGGTTACTAATACTGGATAGAAATTTCAAAAATTCATATCTTCCTCTCTAGACTCCAAATGAGGTTCTTTTAGTTGGCACAAGTAATTGTGATTTCCTAGTTTCTTTGTATAAAATTTCATGACAATTGGACATCATTTGAGTCTCATGTAACAGAAAATAATTTTGGACTATCGTACCAGTGCATCAGACCATTTCCATGAATTTTTTCAACTTTAAAAAATCATCAAATATTCTGTAAACCTCCAAAAATTATGATCTTTAGCTTCCCAGAAATCTCCCAATGATACCTAATTGCATACCAAATCTCAAATCAAGACTAACTCATTTATCTAAAAAATGATATAGGGTTCCATAATGGTCAATTTTGGCTCCTTATAGAGTGCCAAAGTTGCCAAATCGATTTCCCTTGGTCTTGGCACTTTTTGGGCAAGTATAAAAGTACATTTGAGACTTAAGTGAGCTGCCCAAATGATCCCAAATCTCATGCATCTCATTTTGGCCATTCAACCCACACTTATGCACATTTACTTCATACTTCCATATGGCATATTTGGACATTAGATACTCAAATTGTATTTTATAACTCATACATCATATCCATAGCTATAAACATCACATAATAGCATCTTTATACATGTCTCAAGGTTCACAATACATATACAATATCATATACATTATGAACCATCATTATGGTTTTAAAATAGACAAAACAAGACATAAGCTTGTCAATCTTTGCTCTTCATGGTTGTTGGCTCTAGAGGGGTTCATCGGCCCGATTGGTCCTAGGGGCTCGCCCTAACCCGGTCTAATCGAACAGGGCCGGGTCGGGCTAAAAATAAAAATATAAATGGACATAACTTTAAACAAAACTATTTCGGGCTGGGCCGGGCCACGGGCGAATCTATGTTCTGCCTAACTCACCTTAATAGTTACTTTTTTTTTAGTTATTAATATCTTGTCATCTTATATATTTTTTTAATTTTTATTTCATTTAATTATCTCTGCATACTACAATTTTTATTACCTATGCAAATATTCTTTACTTCTTAATTATTTTTATCATTGATATGAATGCTTACTGACATTTCTTTTGTTGAATAATGAAAAAATATATATTTACATAAGACTAATTATATTAGTATATCTTATATTTTACTTAATAATATTAGACTATTTTTTTATTACTGATACAAATATAAGAGCTCTAAAAGTTCATTGTTTTGAAATATATGCTTATAAGTTTGTAAAAAAATATTTTTATATTACAAGTATCAATTCATAAAAAAAAATTAGTTTGGGCAGCCCTAACCCGACCTATCCCAACATAAATCGGACTTATTAGGGCCGGGTAAGGCCACGGGTATAAAAACAAGCTCGATGTCTTAATCGAGTTAGGCATCAGATATATTAAATGTTCGGTTTGGCTTTACCCATGTACAACCCTACTTATTAGGACCGCCCTGACCCGCCCTAACCGGCCGTAAAATCGGGCTTCTCCGGGTAGGGTCGGGCCACGGACATAAAAATACACCCAAGACCCTAATCGGGTCGGGCTTCAGCCAAGCATCGTCCTGACCCGGCCCTGCCCATATACACCCCTAGTTGGCTCCCTTCACTATAATTACTTAGTCCACCTAGCATATTAGATCATTGGAGAGAAATGGATGAGATTCAAAGAATCCCAATAACTCATCTCCCATTCAATCATATATAATATGTGCAAAGCAAGTGCTTGGATTGGCCTCACACTTCTCCTCATGAATTTTGGATTTACCTCATCCATTCTTTGAGCACTTTGGACTCAACTATACTCTTGGGAGCCCACTTTGCTTTTGTGAGACTCTTTACTTTGTCTCAACCAAGCTCAAGGGTTCTTGGCTCATCCTTACTATAGTGAAGAGTTCTTGACCTCTCCACACTCAAGCAAACTCAAGAAACATCATACATTCACTTGAAAATATAACATGACATCATGAAATCATGGCAAACAAGATCATGCTAGCATACTTTTCATGGCTTGAAAATACACATACACACATTTTAAAACAAGCTAAATACACATCTATATATGAGAGAAGGTGGAGAGAGCTACCTTGCTTGCATTCACATACTTTTTCCTTAAGCCTTAACTCCTCTCCCTTGATCTCTCCCTTGATCTCACACACCCAAGAAGGTGGAGACCATTTCTCTTGGCTTAGACACACCAAAAGAAATATGAATTACTCATGGGAACAAGCCTTGACATTATACACACTTTACATGATGCTACTTTGGTTTATGGCTCCATTATGCTTCTATAAGGCACTTAATGAAGCAACTTCAAGAATTCATAATCTTGGCTCCCTTTTCTCCTTTAATCTATGATTTTTGACTCCATTTAGACTCTTTGGAGTCATTACACAATTATTTTAAAGAGTCTAGCCAGGAGTTGTTTCATTATGCTATATTATAGAGCCTACACTTCCATCTCACTATCTATGGCTTCTAAAATTTTTTCAAGGCTTCCTCTCATCCTCTTCTATCTTACATGACTCAAAAATAAGCTTGAAACAAATTAAAACTTCCCCTTGGTACTCTTTCTAGCCTATGCCGGCATTATGGAAGCATTTAGGGTTCAAGGGGTTTCCAATTTTTTCTTGATGGGAGAGTCACTTGGGAGGCTTCCTAGAGGTCTTAGAAGCTCAATAAAACACTTACATAGCCTAGGAAATTCATGAATCAAAACAGATTTTACAAACTCTTCAAGAACCTTACACTTTGCTAACTTAAAATTCAATGGCTTTTACTTGGTTTCCTTTGCATATTCTAAATTCCAACACCCTAATTCATATGATTCATTCTTGGTTTGGCCAGAAATTTAATCCCTCATGGTTGGTCTTACATGGGGAGAAATTGAAGAGAAGAGGAGCAAGGAGACCTAAGTTTAGGAAGGAGCAAAATACCTTGGATTCTTGGTTTTCTTGGTTTGTTCTTCACTTGGCTAGCCTCCCCTCACCAAATCCAAAAATTCCACTTCTGTTCTGCCTTCAAAATAGCACCAAATTAAATGCCAAAAATATGAGAAGGAAAAGAAAGAAGAGGGGAAGAAGTTTAACAAGGCAAGGAGTAGGAAAAAGTGGCTAAAACTTACACTTTTCAAAGCTTCTTCTTCCTTCCTTGGCCTCCCCTCTTGTGTGCCACTCTCAGCCCTTCTTAATTCTATTTTAATGTGTGGGAGAGTCGGTAAGGAGATTTGACTAGAGGTGGGACATTTTTATAAGCCTAGGGATTCATTTAAGCAACTTTCAAAATTTATAATTTAGTCCTTCTTCGTAGTTTTATTTGTTTGGGCTCATTTCAACTCTTTTTTGAAATCCATCTTTTCCATCATATTATTTAGGCTCTTAATCATAAGAATTGCCTTTGGAATCACTCAAAAAGAATCTAAAACCATTTCAAACCGTTCGGTCAAAATTTCAGTCAACTGACGGCCAAAATCGCTTACCGGAGGGTTTCAACTGTTTTAGGCGTTCCCAGGTATGCAGGGCCTCTGAGAATCCCGGAAAGCTCAAATTTTTTATTTAAAAATTCCTCCTATGAGTTTTTCAAATTTTTCAAAAATTACAAAAATGCCCCTACTTTCTTCGGCAAAATTTTTAAGCTCTTCTGGCTCTAATTTTTGGGCATCTTAAATCTCAAATCCTCATTTTCTAATATTTAAAATTTTATCATAATTTTAGTTGGTCCCAATTCTTTCTATCTTGAGGACTTCTTTTTATATTTGGCCCATTTCTAATGTTTATGGAGAAACTGAACATTGTGTTTCTCTCGTTTATGGAGGGACCGGATGTTACATACAACACATATATATATTTATTCCAAGACACCATAATACTCTTTTTCCTTGTCTGAGTTATCATCCTTCATAAGAACTTTATTATTTTGTGTTCTCTTACTGGAGACTTAATCTATAATATGAAATCTAAATTTGTTTATTGTAAAATATAGAATAACAATGGACCATATTAAGCAATCCAACTCCAAGACTCATGAGGTCATCACTTACGTCACCCCATACACTTTACTCTAAAACCTATAAATGGAAACATGAGCCAATATAGTAACTTATAAATTGACCAACAGAAACATGAGGTCAAAGCATACCTATGCATGAAACCATTCTAGGAACTCCTCAACCACTGAAGCTTATGTTTCAATCTTTGTTTTGTGCTCCCTACAATGTATAACCTAATTAATTAAGACATGATAATAGAATTTTTTTTTTGGAAGTCGTAGCCAAGTCCTATGAACTTACTCAATGGATGGCCAAATGTCTTTATAGTTTTAAAGTACATACATATAAGCTCGATTGAACTCCACATTTAATAAAAATATTGATTTATAATGTCCTTTTTATTGCCCACTTAGATTGAAGAAGTATGTCTTATCATGTTCAACATGTCCATTGTCATTTTTGTAAGGTTTATTGAACTTGGTGGGGATACATTTTAGCTAACGAGAGCAAAAGATAAAACATTCATTCACTAAATAACCATATGTAATTAAACCTTTAGGCGACCTTTGTTGCGAGTATATTTTTTCAGTGTCCACAAGTACCTACATACATAAGTTAATTTGAGTAAAGTATTTTGTAAGTAATATTAATGACATCAATTAATTAGTTTACCTTACCTCTCGATAGGGCATATCCATTGATATTGTACAGGTCTACTAAGCTTAGCCTCTTTGCCATCTTAATAAGCAAGTAGACTATGATATCAAAAAAGATAAGTGGAAACACCATTTTAAATTTGCACAATGTAATTGTAATTTGTGTTTTTAAGAGATCAAGATCTTCAATTCTCAAATACTTAGAACACAAGTTCTAAAAAGTTTTCCCACCTCTATTATAGGTTTCAACATTTCCTCAGGCAACAAGCCATATACTACAAAAGGGAATATGTCTTGCAATAATACATGGTGGTCGTGATGCTTCAACCAAAGGATTATTGGCTTATAGATATTGACACACCTCAAAATGTTTGAGAAAAAGGCATTAGTTACCTTCAAATTAGTTAAGAAGTTATAAACTTTTAACTTTGTTCCCATCTTTTATTGGATGCAATTATTGCTTGATCATTAAATTAACCAAGTCGTATCAACTCTTCAATGTATCTTTGGTCTTTTTCCTATACCCATCAATGTCAACACTATGTTATTAAACACATTTCTTTCTATATGTATAACATCAAGGTTGTGTTAGAGCATAAGGATTTTCTAGTAGGGCAATTTGAAAAAAAAAAACTCTTCTTTCTCTAATTAAAAGCATCATTAACATGGTTACACTTTTCCTTTTGACATTTTCTAAAAGTTACATTACCTAGTGCCTAAAACAACATAAGTGCTTCATCACTGGTTAGAGGAGAGGGTGCAATCGAATGTTCAACTTTCCCATCAAATACCCTTTTGTTTTGGTGCCATGGATAATTGGTTGGAAGGAAACAACGATGCCCTATGTAGCATAACTTGTTTCGTAAAGAAGTAAAATGTGTGTCTTTGTAGCAATAGGGACATGCAAGCTTCCTCTTGGTAGACCACCCTAAAAGGTTCTCATATGCTAAAAAGTCATTAATTGTTTAGATGATAGTTGCATGCATCTTAAAATTGGACTATGGGTGGGAATCGTATGTGTCAACCCCATCATTTTATAATTCTTGCAACTTTTTAATCATTAGTTGCAAGTACATACATATGTCATCACCAAGATACTTAAGACTTAGAATAAGAAATGTCATCATAGAGTACACGTGCTTCATGCATGCCTATGGCAGCAAATTATATAGAACTAGCATAATGGGCCAAAAGCAATAGTTTGCACTCATATTTCCATAAGGCTAGAATCTATTACTAACTAGACCCAATCATACATTTCTATAATCATGAGAGATGTTGAGATGTTAGCCATCAGATGATTTCTGGGCAATGGAGTTAGATGGATGCCACAACACATAAGTGTTGACGCATTCTTCCATGTGTCACCTCATATCTTTAGTTATATATTGAGCCATGTATAGCTATTGCAACATAAGCTTTAAAAGAAATATTGCAATACTTTACATGGCACTTTCTTGCCTCTATGACCATCTGACTTCCATCTAGACATGTTGCACTTAAGATATGATTTCACATTAGTGTGCTTTCACTAATATAAGTTGCAATCATTTTTGCATGCATTAATCTTGGTGTAATCCAATCCAAGCTTCTTAACAACCTTCTTTGCTTTATAGGATGAGTTAGGTATTAGTGCCCTTTTAGGTCGAACATCCTTGAATAAACTCAGTAAGCATCCATAGATTCATTGCTCCAATGGTTGAAGCATTTCAAGTGAAGGAGTTCAACTATGAAAGACAACTTTGACACCTTTTTACAACTTGGATAAAGTTCAGTTTGAACATCTTCCAATAGCTTAAAGTATTAGCTAGCCTACAAATTAGGCAATTCCTCTGAAGCTACATCACCAAATGCATCATGTAATATCTCAATGATGTTATCATTCTCATCATTATTCTCATGTACTTCATCATTTACATGCTGAAGAGGACTGTGGACCCTAGGTCAAACTTCTTCATGTGAGTCTCACACAATGTAACTCTCATTGGAACCCTTCTTAAACAAACTTACCCTTACTTCACTTCTTAACTTCTATGATGTATTATTGCACCCTTTGTATAAACATCGAATCATATCACTCACCCTAAGCTAAATGAATGCCCATTGTAAAAATTTATCAATGCCTCGTCTATATGCCATATTAGCTCTATTCCTTATGCACTTCCAACTTTTATCCATCATAAGTCTTACATTAATGTATTTAAGGTGAGTTTTTATAACTTATTTATAGTTATATAGTAATATATCCTTTAGAACACAAATATTTGGTTTATCAAATATCCAGATCAAGTGATAGCAGAAGGGGTAACATACTTAAACTTGGAATTCAAACATGAAGATAGGTGCATAGAATCATATCAATAGTAAATGGAAACATAAAGAAAGTACATTCACATTGACAATAATCCTTCCCAACATGAATAAGTTTATTTGTTTCACCAAAGTTATAGATGCAATAAAATCTCATACACATACACTTTTTAATGTTAATCTCTATGAATTCAATTCAATAAAGAATTCCTACCAATAAAAACAATTTTTTCCAAATTAATTATTGTAAATAATTAAATAGTGAAGCATTCCTATACATGTTACGAATATGGTTTAAAGGAATTTCGACATACGATATGTAGGCATTTCTCAAAATTGAAAACTTTATCATGGTAGAGCTTATTCCAAAATAATTATTGCAAAGACATAGAGTGGCTAAAATATGGCATAGAAATAAAAGACATGAGATGGAAAATAATTCCAAAGCAATATAAAATATTATATTTATGTCATATGGCATAATGTCTAATAACAAAAGCATTTAGGTGGTTGAAAATCTTATAAAGAAAAAAAATAGAAATCTTAGGAGTACATATCAAGGAAAAATAGAATAAATCAAGACTTGAAACTTGTGTATACATAGAAAAGGAAGGAAGGGGAGAGAGTCAAATAGTGAATTCTAACACCAAAACACAAGTAAACTAGAATCAATAAAATTTACCAATGGAAGAAAAGGTTTCTTAAAAGTATAGATTGCCTTACTTCACGGCAACAAGAGTGGACCTTAACACATGAAAAAGTGCTAATTAATATTAATCAATTTGAAATCAATCATTAAAAATGAAGATACCTCCGTAGAAATGCAATTTGTATTCTGCCTAAACCCATTTAATCTAATAATTTGACAATAATATCTTGTAGAAAAGGTAAAGTATAAGGAAAACATAATTATAATACTCCCACAACAAAAGAAGTGCAATTAGTGGAAAACATAAAACCACTTAAGATAAAGTATGAGGCCAAAGTCTAACTACCCAAGAAAGAAATGATGATACTCATTTGGAAGGTAATTTTCTCCTTTAAATTCTAGGGGAAAAAGCAATATGGGCATTTTATGTGCATTTCTTTTATATGGGTCCATACAATTTCTTACTTAGGATTGGAAAAGTCAAGCTTTGTCACATATCTCATGAAATGGATTAAGAGTTCAATTTTTTTCCTAGTCAAACAAGACTCAAAGGACCTCCAAAAGAAAAGAAGAAATGAGTAGCTATAGTAATACAAATAAAAATATTAGAAACACTATATGTAATTATATTTTTATTTATAGTCTTAATCTATTAATAATTATTACATATTTTAATCTTAATCATTTATTAAATGTTCTTTAATTTAACTATTTTATTTTTATTTTTAATCTTACTATATTAATTACTTATTAAATTATAAATTTATTATTTTATTCAATCATATTTTATTTTTAATATTAATCTATTAATTATTATTAAATATTATAATCTTAATTAATTAATAAAATTTCATACCAATATCAAATGATGCATTTTATACTTAGTATCAATTACAATGTACACTAATGCAAAAATAGAAGGTAAAGTAATACAATTAGAAATATTAGAAACAATTTCATATTGGTGTTAAATGCATACCAAATACTATGGTTCATAAGTCATGTTTCTCACCATGCTAGTCAATTGACAATTGATGATTAGGCATTGCACTATATAACATTCCTTGCTTTATTGTTTTTAAATTTTAAAATCAAAATTAAAATAGCAAAACATCACAATTAATAGGTGTGAATCATGCATTCACCCACCAACTTTCTTATTCAACCTATCAACCTTAAAACCTCATTCATGTAATTTGAAAGTTTCAATATGTAACACCTTCATTTCTAGCTCATACCCATCATGCCTTACATACTCATATACATATGGGAAGCATAAAAGGGAGATCATTTTCATTGGGTTCATATTCTTTCTCACATGGCATCATGCATGGGTAGACATTCATTTTAGTGTCACATGGACCGGGTGAACTCTTTCTATGCATCCTCATATTTAATTGCACTATTAAGACTCATTTCAATCCCAAAAACATGCTTTAAACCCATGGAAAGCAAAAAGGGATATGAGACATGCGACTTCGTTTTCGGCAGATTTGGCCTCATTTCTAGGCAAAGTTTGGAAATTCATAACTAAATACAGAAAAATTGAAAACATGATCTCTTGGTCACTCTAGAAATCTTAGACTGTCTACTTCATGGGAAAAATATATACAACTCATAAAATCCCACACATAACACGTTTGACACGCGAAATCATCTGAAAGTCGGATGGGGCTCTGTTACTGTCACAGTTTATTGATATGAACTTCAAAAATATCTAACTAATTCTAAAAAAATCCAATGCTTGAAAACGATATCACTATGGAAATATGTGGATGTTAACTAGAGAGGAAAAATGTCTCCAGATCAATTCATCAAACCAAACTCCCGGAAACCGATGAAACAATACCTCGGGTCTGGTAGGATGACTGATGCTGGGCAGGAACTTCAAAAATGCATATCTTCCTCTCTAGACCTCAAAATGAGGTGCTTCCAGTTGCTACAAGTCACTGTGACTGTCTAGTTTCTACCTATAAAATTTCGTAATCATTGGATCACGTTTGCCCCTCGGATGACACAATTCCATAACTGACCAAATGAACAGTATTTATGAAAATCTGAAATTCTGATGCTAACTTTGAAAAATCATAGAAAATGATATAGACCTCAAAATGACTTGATCTTTAGCTTCCCAAAAATATCTAGACAAGATCTAGTCACATGACAAATTTCAAGGCAAGAGGATGTTATTTGGTCAGATTTTGCTATCATGGGCAAAATAACCCAATTCATGTGTCAAATGAGGGCTATTGGGATCCAACTTGGCTTTTCCTACCTCTAAGGCTCTACGAGCATATGGAAAAGCATTAATATATGCTATTAAACATAGCTCAAGTGTCTAATGACCCAGAGTTACAAAACTCACTTTCCCACATCCACTTATACACCCATGTGTCCAATGCTAAAATCATGCTTCTCATACAAGCTTGCTACATCATTCAAAATGGTATTCATTATCATTCATATATGGTAAATACATTCATTTACAAGGATTCATAGATGCTACATCATGTACATCATTAGTTTACACTTCTTGACTTAACTACAAAATAAATACAAGAGGCTCTTTTACAATTCTTCGTTAATCTCCCTAGCTTCAAGCTTGGTGGCTCCCATCTCTTGCCTCACTTGGTCCACCTAGCATGTTGGGATGGTGGAGAGGAGGAGTGAGATTCAAAGAATCTCAATAGCTCATCTCTCATTCAATCATACACACAAAGCATGCAAACAAGTCTCACAATGTATGCATGGGCATGTTAGCATATGAAATCATAAGGAAAGCATTTGCAACATCTGAGTTGGCCATACATAAAAAATATTTTCAACATGTGAGTAGGTCATACATAACATATAAAAGCTTGCCAAGTAAATAGATTAGCCTCACCCCACTTACTTGTGGATTTTGGACTTGCCTCACCCATTCTCTAAGAGGTTCTTAGACTCAACCCTTACTCTTTAGGAGTCAACCTCACTTTTGGGAGACTCTTTACTTTGTCTCAACCAACTTGAGGGTTTTTGGCTCATTCTCACTATGGCTAGAGGGTTATTGGCTTTTCCATACTCAAGCAAACTCAAGAAATTACATAAAACATCATTGAAATATATGAGGCATCATCATCCTAACATACTTTTCATAGTTCAAAACATACATACACACAAGCAAAACAATGTAAGCACACATCTTATGCATGAAAGAAGGTGGAGAGAGCTACCTTATTAGCTATTCACAACTTTCCCTTTCAATTTGTCTCCTCCCTTGTTGGTTTCACAATCACCTTTAGATGGGAGTACTTCTCTTGAGCCTAACCACATAAGAAACATGGAATTATTCTCTTAACACTTGATTCATAAAGCTAGGGATTTCTTTCTAGCAACCCTACTAAGCATGTAAGAGCTAGGGGTTCTTTCTCTCACTAGAAACTCATCAACTCTCCTTCCTTTCTCAAGCTCTCAAGAAGGAAGCAAGGGAGAAGTAAGGATATGTGAGTCTTGGTCTTCTTCAAGAGGGGTTTTCTACTCTTCCTCCTCTGAATCAAGCTCAAAACATGGCTACTTTAACTACTAAAATCGTGGGAAGAGAGGATAAGGGGAGAAGAACAACATGCTAAGAGAAAAGCCATGGAAATCCTTACCTTTCTTGTTCTTCCTTCCTCCTCTAGGCTTCTCTCTCTCTTCTCCGCCCTTTTCTCTATCTTAGAGTGAGCTCAAGTCGGTTATAGAGTGAAAGAAAGAATTGGAACGCTTTAAAAAGTCAAATTCTCTTTTTTCACGCTTTTCTAGACTAACCCTTGCTATAGCGAGCCATAACCCTCGCTACGGCGAGCTCGTATCAGTCCTAGGCCTTCGCTACAGTGCGCGCTACGGCGAGCAACGCCCTGGTTTTCATATGGGGTGCCCGAACTCGTTATAGCTAAAAGCATTTTCGCTATAGCGAGAAGGCACTATCGCTATAGCTAGACCATTTCTCGCTATAGCGAATAGGTACATTCGCTATAGCTAGGCTGTAATTAGCATACTTAAAAAATTTTCAGCCCTTCAAAAATTTTCAGCTTTTCTTTTCTTTTTCTTTTTCCTTTCTTTCTTTCTTCTCTCTTTTTCCTAGTTGTTACACACTACATATAATTGTTATTAGCCTTGATATATGACAGCTTTATGTAGCCACAAACATGCATTTATTGAAAGCTAGATTAGTCATCTAGAAAGATAAAAGAAAAAATGAAAATTTCCATTGCCTACAAAACTACTATAGGAGTATAAGCAACTATGTTCATATGGCCAATTACACTATCTTTATAGTAAAGAAACCAAAATAATATTTTTCTGCTATATTGCCTTGCTAGAATTAGATTCCATGTCTCACTTTTGGCAATATAATGTAAATTATCATTTTAAAAGAATGTGCTTAATTCATATACTGTAATCAAAACTAACAAGATGACTTTGAGAAGAATGTGCCTAATTACTTTGAAAGATTCTATATTATTGGTAATTTAGGAATTGATTGGCTTACTACTCATCCATATGGTTTAGCAAATAGGCTAGAATTGAAGTTTAGTGGGGTCACTATGACCATATGATAGATCTTTTAAGATTTTACATCCTAAGCAAGTTTAAATTAATAAATTAAAGTGAGTAATAGTGATATGAGGTCAAATGGAGTTGAATTGCAAAATTTGGATGTGCAAATCCTAAGATGAAGGTCACTTTAGAAGCTAGTCTTTATTAAAGTGTTAAATTGAAGTTTGAGATGGTCACATTTTGATTAAAGCCTTTTGGTTAGAATTTTTATGTTCAAACAACCTCTTTTAAACATTTAAAAGTTGCGCCAATAGGTTTGAAACAGGGGAATGAAAAATTGGTATGTCACTTAGGAGTTGCAAGTTGCAAAAGTTTATTGGTTTTTCTTTAAGTTGCTATCACTATTTTGCTTTTTATCTCAAAGGACTGTTTTATACTCTAGTCACATTTTTCTCCCTAGGTTTGTAGATGCTTATCTTGAAACATATTCCATTTAATGGTTAAGACTTGTTGGAAGAAGATTTAGGAGTTATGGTTGTGTAAAATGATAATTTGAGCAACCTATATCTCCCTTGAAATGGCAATTGCTAGTGCTGTCATTACATTTTAGGCATGTCCTAGTTGGATTTTCATGTGATTCAAGTGATCTAAATGTGCATTTAAGGATATAAGATAGTAGAAAAAAATTCATAGCCTGAACTATGATTAATTAGTGACATTTAAGTTCAATTTGGAGGCTTTAAAGTATGCAATTTTTTCTACTTTACTATCTTTTAGGTATGTAGGCTATTGTAGGTTGAAGCTTATGTTCGTAAGGGATTTTAGAACATGTTATGAAGTGTTGAAGCAATGTAAGGGAATTTAGGATGATTAGTTTAGTAAATTGCCCTTAGTTATTTTCTTATGGCTTGTAACAAGTTAAGCTAAATTACTAGGAACCTTCTTAGTTAGTCTTATTTGTTATTCCCAAAGGATTAATGGTTTCTTTAATTTACCTCCATACCTATCCTTAGTCATTTCCAAATAGTGCTATAATTATTATTTGGAAGCATTTTTTAAAGAATATTAACCAAGTTTCATAACCTTACACCAACAACTAGAAACTTGGATTTATATGTTGTAGACTAAGATAAGTGTGAAATGGCTACTTCTATTTCATCTATTTTTTTGGAGGTTTAGGTGTTTAGGCAAGCTTAATTATGCATTTCAATCTTGGTAAAAGTGGTTAAAAGGATTCAGGCAGTATAAACTAAACTTTAGGTTGCTACTTTGTTGACAAAATGTGTAATTTGTATTTTAGTGTAGAATTTTGTAAATTTTATTTTGCTATGCTTTAAAGATTGCCATAGCTAGTTCTTGGGGAAGTTTTAATAGTTAAATGTGCCACTAGGTGTTAGAAGAAAAAGGGGAAATTTTAGGGCTCTAACCTTACGAGTTAGGGAGGTTAACGTCTTAAATTTAAGAACTAAAAATGAAAAAATTCTATTATAGAAAAATTCTGCTATAGACTAAGTCTTGAATTTTAGGCCTTTGAAATCAAGAATGCAATATTAATACAAGATAATGGAAATTTCACAAATACATTAAGCCCAAAACCATGACTAATAAGGGCGATCTCCAAATTTATTGGAGAAAGTGAATCATCAAAGTCTTTTGTTGATTGAGGGCGAATGATTTGTTATATTTAGTTATACTCCTTCAAGTCTACCTCTTTTCCATTCTACTTTTGCATGCTCTTATAGAACATCTTCAACTAGCAAAGAATATGTACACACCTAAAATATACCAAGCATATTGCAATAGATAAAAGACAAATATGGGATGGTAGCCTCACTTCCGGATCCATTGTTCTTATATAAGTAAGTTCACTAATCAATGTGAAACGAGGTAAATAAACCAATCACCAAAGGTCTCTTAAAGATCTAAAATTACCACTAATCTTGAAAAAGATTCTAGCTACAAAATTAATGATGGCAAAAATGTCCCATGTAAGGGTGTAAAGTAGATCAAGATATATTATAAGGACTTCTTGTTAGATGATGGCAAAAATGTCTTATGCAAGTAAGTCTTCCTTGACACATGGTGCTAAAGATTTTAAATTGATACCATCGAAATGATGTGGAATCATTTATTTTAATTCAAATGATTTATGATATACATTGACAAACAACAACATGAATACAATTTTGGTTATGTTTTTGAACATCATAAAGAAATTGTAAATAATATATGGCATATATAGGTGGTTGGTTCTCTTGCTTACAAGGTTATATGTAAACTTACTAATATTATGATGGCTTTTAAGAATTGGAATGATTCACAGATAGGCAATATCTCTCATGAGATTAATATGCTTAAAGTGACTTTGAAGGATGTGTAGCAAAATATTTCCATGTCAGATAATGAATAAGTAGAAAGGGTTTAAGAATAGACTAAAATATTTTCATGTCAGATAATGAGCAAAGTAGAAAGCTAGACAAACTTGAACTAAGTTGAGGAGTTGTCTTAGCTATCTTGTCTTCCTGTGGATCTTGAGGTAAACTTATCTGCAATATTTAATGTACCTTGAAATTTGGTTTCTATTTACAATTTTAGATTAGAGAGAATGACGAGAGAGGTGAATGGGGTAAAACTTCCTATCCAACTACTATTCTTTCAAATTTGCAAGTTGGAGCAAATTATATACAAAACAAACTTAAGGGTGTAATTGTGTACTTTAGTAGTATAAGAGTTACTCCACTAAGGTCTTTATTCAACTATAGTCTTGTATAAATCAAAGAATATAAAGTGCTTACATTGTTAGGGTTCTTACTAAGCTGTATTTAAAGAATTGATTTAAACAAGTGTATTAGATCAAACAATATAATGCAAATGAAGACAAGTCATAATTCTTAATCTCCTTAATGTAGTTTTTTTTTTGTCAGTAAAATATTGCATATTATTGATTAACTGGCACATAGGCTTGAAGGTAGAAAAGCTTTTATGGAACATTATCTAAGATTTAACCTAACATGGCAAGGTTATCCCTTTAAAGGATAAATACAGATTAGATAAAAAAAAAGAATAAGAGGCAACATACATCTTATCTAATCGTTTAACTTTAACATTTGGCTTTGCTAAGAAAATTAAACTGCAAATTTTGAGATTGATATTAGAAGTTGTTAATTGCACCTTATCTACATGTTTATTGGTCTCTGAATGTCTTAAATTGATGCATTTGATTTACCTAGTAAAAGTTTGCCACTATATCTGAACCTCATGTACTTGCTTTAGTATTGATTCTTTAATACATTATTGGACCAATGTTAGTCAAGGAACATAGCTTGGTATAGTCATCCTAAATACAAAAGGTAAAAGCCATGTTAAATTTCTTTTCAATATATTAATTGTTCTTTGAAATACTATATATACTTTAATGCACTTGATATTATTGGGTAGCTAGAGTAGGGTTTTTAACGATATATTTCTATTTCAAGGCCACTATTCTTCAAAGTGGAAACTATCATCTTAAAGTCACATTCTTGCATTCCTAAAAAGATGTGTAAAAATATGATAGTTAAAATTTTTTTTTCATAATAACATTTAGCTTTAACATATTTACATATTTTGTTATATTTAACTTGAATTATTTGCATTTTATGGATTAAGTCTCCCTTAAAGTCTTTCAAAATGTATCTCATATATATATATATATATATATAATTCAAAGCCTACATTTCATTTAAGGAAAGATTATTAGTTTAATACATCCAACAAGGTTTCAAATATTATGTATAGACTAATTATTTATTAGTATTGTGTATTCTAGATACTTATTATCATAGTAAACAATGGCACCCCAAGTTTAGTACAGTGCAATGAAAAGGAAATGAAAAAGCAAATGAAATAAATAGATAATTACACTCAAGAAATATTTTAGATGTATCAAGAAATTCAATTTCAGGTCAAATGCCAGAATTCATTGTAAGCTTAAGCTTGAAGGTACTAAATATAAAAGGCAACAATATATCATGTTAAATCCCTGTTTTGATCTCAAATTTGATTGAACTTAAGAGATTGGACATGTTAAGGAGCCACATTTTAGGAACCATCCCTTTAAGTTTAGGTATGTTGCCAAAGTTGCAATGGCTTAACTTGATTATAAATGGACTCATAAGACAAATTTCAAGTACTTTGTTACAGCTTGTTGGTTTAAGGCATGCAAGCTTCAAGGCAAATAGAATATGTGGAGAAATGCCACAGACTAGACCATTCAACATCTTCCTTGTAATTGCCTATGCTCATATTCTTTGTTTATGTGGTAAACCCTTACCACCATGTAAGGGAAAGAAGGATGGGAAGATAGGTCAATGAGGTTCTAACTCAATAAACCTCGTAGAATGTTCATGCCTTGTGACCATTGTTATATGAGCATTAGGGTCCATGTCATATCTTAACCCCAAAAAACTCATATCATAGCATTCAAGCAATAAACACCCATACTTGCACACAAAGCGTAGCATATGGACCGAAATCACATAAACAAACCTACACGGTTCAATCCCATTTTGGTTTAATTAATTTTATCTATATAATATCCATACAACATTCATTCAAAGAAAGGATATCATTCCATAAACTCTTGAGGTCCATTTTGCACTACTTGAACTTTTCACACAATTTACTTACACATACAACACATAACAATGGGAAGCACACAATTAAGAACCTCTAGCTCAGCATTAAATCACTTCCAAAGCCCATGAATTGATCCTTAACTCCTCTTACACCATAACATATTAAAACATATAAGATTCATATCCATTTAGGTTAAGAAACTCGGGTTTGAAGGTTTGGAACACATATCAGAATTTTTGCCACGAGTTCCAATTTTCAATTTTCTAGGGCAGAATTTGAAAAATCATAATTAATTTAAAAAAAATTGAAATGAGGCAAATGATAGCTTTACAAAAATCTTTGGATGTCTACTATAAGGTAAAAATAATTCCAGACCCATCTAGACTATGTTTGATAATCGAAAAGTATGAAAGGTCTGGCTGCCCTAGAGTTCTGCTATAGTTTACTGATATAGATTTCAAAAATTCATAACTAATTTCACAAAAATTTAAATCAGTAAACTATACCAATATGAAAAGCTACAGATATCTACTTTAATGAAAAAATAGCTCTAGACCTAAAAAATGGCATTAAACTAGTGAAACTCAATGGAATAGTACTGAGGGTCCTGCTACATTATTGACAATGAGTTCTAACTTCAAAAATTCATTTTTCTCTCTCTAAACCTCCAAATGAGATTCTTCTAGTTGTTATAGCTCACTATGCATGTCTAGTTTCTCTATGTAAAATTTTAGGACCATTGAACCTCATTTGGCCCTTATATGACACAAAAACATTTTTGACCAAATGAACAGTAACTGATGCCAAATTTGCTGAATTTCAAAAAATCATAATAAATTTTATAGACCTCTAATTAATGAGATTCTTGGACCAGCAAAAATCTCTCTATGAGATCTATAGGTGTGTGAAATCGTAGCCTCAAATTCGTTCATTTTATCACTTTGTGACATATGGTTGTAAAATAGCACTTTTAAGCACCAAAATGGGTTAAAATGTGTCCAAATGCTTTCCTACCCTAACCATGACTTCTTGAGCACGTGGGAAAGCATTAAAACAAACCTCCAAACATGTCTAAAGGGTCTGAAAACCCAGATCTCACAAATTCACTACCCCACTTGTGATATACATAAGAGCACACATATGCATTCTTGCCATACAATGTCAAAAATATTCATTCTCATTCATATACCTTTAGTTTCCATACATACATAACATATACATGTATCTACATATGCCTAAGGGGTTATACATCATTTAAATCATTGCATGACATCACTTGACCTCCATATGACTATAATACAAGCATTTTATAACTTCCTTACCAAACTTAATGTCTTCAAGCGGGGTGGCTCCCAAATTCCTTGCTATTTAACTCCACCTAGACATGTTAGGTAATGAGGAGGGAGAGAGATTCAAATAATTCCAATAGCTCATCTCCTTTTCAAACACACATACTTGATGCAACTTCCAAGTCTAAAATGCATGTATGTCAAATATGGAATTCCCAATCATACATAAAGCATTTTCTTCATTTATAAGGGCATAAGTAACATACATAAGCTTGCCAAAGAATTAGTTTAGCCTTACCCTCTCTTTTTGAGACTTTTAGACTTGCCTCACCCATTTTCAAGAAACTTTTGATTAAGTCTCATTCTTGTTAGAGACTTTTGGCTTTATCTCACCTAACCTTAGAGAATTTTAGTTCATCCTCACCCTAACTAAGAGACTTTTAGCTTCACTAAGTTAAAGCAAACCAAAGGCATTCATCAAAGCATCATTTCAATACATAAGTAAAGCATTAAGATACCATGGCATGTGAATGCTTGCTAGAAACATATTTCATGGCTTTAAACATACACACACATACATTCAAAATAAGAAAACACTTAAGCATGTATGAAAGAAGGAGGAGAGAGCTACCTTGCATACAAAAGCACACTTTAACCTTTGAAAATTCTTCCCCTCCCTCGGCCAAACATCCATAAAGAGGTGGAGTTTGATTCTTTTGGCCTAAACATATGGAATGGGATCCAATTATACTCTTGGAACATTCACTAAAGTTACACACACACTAAAAGAGCTTGGTTGCTCATATGGTTCAATTATGGTTCCATAAAACACCTAATGAAGCAACACTAAGAATTCATGATCTTGGCTCCTTTCTTTCTTCCATTCTATGGTTCTTGACTCCATTTAAATTCCTTGGAGCTATCACATAATCAAATTAAGGACTTTAACTATAGGATGCTTTATTGTGCTACAATATGGAGCCTATACTTTCATCACACTTTTTAGGCTTTCTAAATTTTTCTAAAGCTTCCTTTCATACTCTTCCATCATATATGATACAAATCTAAGCTTGGAAAAAATTAAAACACCACTTAGTGCTTCTTTCCTCCTTGGCCGAATGTAATATTTGGTTCTCCAAAAATGTGAGAAATATAACGTACGGTTTCTCCGTAAACGAACAAAATTCATCGGATATAAAAGCAAGTCCCCCGAAATGACTTAGTTAAAGTCCCAAAAAATTTGAGAAGCATTCTAGATTCCTAAAAATGAGAATCCCAGGCTCAGATAGAAAGAAAAAAGAAACTAGAATGAAGAAAAGAATTTGAACTAAAGGTTGACGAAAGTAAGGGCATTTTCGTCATAAAGAGTAAATTTTGAAATTCTCACTGGAGGGCTTTTTAAATGAAAATTTTGAGTTTCCCAGGGTTTTTAGAGACCCTAAAAATCATGGGAAGGCCCGGGACAACTAAAGCCCCTCTGGTGGACATTTTCTAATGTCAATGCACTCGAACTTTGACGGATTTGTTCGGGAAGGCTTTAACTCTGATTCGAATGATTTCAAAGGAATTTTACTAAATTGGGAACCTAAATTCCATAATGAAAAAAATGATTCTAAAAAAGGAATTAAAATGAATTAGAAACAAAAATACCAAGAACAAAGGGCAAAATGAAAATTTTTAAAAAGTCTTTCTTCCTTCCACATATATATAAGTGGCGCCCCACCTCCTCATTCATTTAGCCCATGATGTTTCTACCCTAGACCAGAGGAAAACCCTAAGGGATGAGGCACACCAAGAAGAGGATGAATGAAGGAGAAAGACAAGATAAAAAGTATGAAATTTTGGTAGTTTTTTATGTTCTTTCTCTTGCAAATCTCTTATCCTCCATTTTCCTTTCTTTTCTATGATTATATTGAAGTATATGAATCTATTTTAAAGGAGAAATTAAGTGAAAAATTTAAATTTGAAGAAAGGAGGCCAAAGAAGACAAGATTCAAGTGAGAAATCAACAAAAAACAAGATACATCTTCCGTCCTATGGTAGCTACTCCTCTCACCTTCTTCTCCCTATTTCGCCCCATGTACGTAGATAAAAGAGGGTTAGAATTTTAAGGAGAGCCAAGGGTGAATTCCATGAATTTAAGGGAGGAGAGTAAGAATATGCAAAGAAATCCAAGTAAAAACCATGAATTTGCAAGATAGAAAAGTTAGGGTTTTGATTTCACCTTGAACTCTATCATGAACCATAGCTATATTTTATAATGTTTAAGTGTTCATATGAGTTTCTAAGACATCAAGAGAACTTCCTACATGTTTCTCCCATCAAAGGAAGCAAGAAAACTCTATTGGTGCCTTATAGAAGTATAGCTTCGGCCAAGGAGAGTTAATGCACCTAGGGAGTGTTTTAATTTCTTCCAAGCTTAGTTTTGCATTATCTAAGATGGGAGAATATGAGAGGAAGCCTTAGAAAAATTTTAGAAACTATAGATAGTGAGATGGCCGTATATGTTCTATATTATGGTTTAAAGAATCAACACCTAGCTAGACTCCTTAAATGGATTATGTGACGACTCCAAGAGATTTAAATAGAGTTAAGAATCATAAATGAATAGATAGAATGGAGCCAAGATGATGTTTTCTTAAAGTTGCTTCATTAAGTACATTATGGAACCATAAAAAAGCCTTATGAGTCACCTAGTGTTTTGAGTGATTGTGTGGCCTTTGAATGTGATTCAAGAGTATAATTAGCTTTCATATGATACGTCTAGGCCAAGAGAAGTGATCTTCACCCTCTTGGGTATGTGAGGTCAAGGAAGAGGATTCAAGATTCAAGGAAAAAGTGTGTAAATACCAGCAAGGTAGCTCTCTCCATCTTCTCTCATGCATGAATGTATACTTGGCTTGTCCTTGAATGTATGTATGTATGTTTTAAAGCTATGAAATATGTTCTAGTATGAGCTTTTATTCCAGGTACTATGATGATGCATTATGTTTTCAAATAATATGTATTATGTTTGTTTTAGTTTACTTGAGTGTAAAGAAGTCAAAAACCCTCTAGCTATGATAAGAATGAGCCAAGAACCCTTAAAGTTGCTTGAGATAAAATAAAGAGTCTCCTAAAAGTAAAGTTGACTCCCAAGAGTAAGGTTGAGTTTAAAAACTTCATAAAGAATGGGTGAAGTAAGTCCAAAATTCACAAGTAAATGGGTGAGGCTAATCTACTTACTTGTGAAGCCTATGTATGCTATGTATAACTTTTTCAAATGCCAAGAATATTTCTTGAATGATTGCACATGTTAATTTGCCTATGCATGTATTTGTGAGACATGGTTTTGCATACTTTATGTATGGTTGAAATGGGAGATGAGCTATTAGGATTCTTTGAATCCCATCCCTTCTTCTCCAATGTTCTAACATGCTATGTGAATCAAGAGAATAAGGTAATGGGAGCCAACACCTTAGAAGATAAGAGATTGACAACAAAATGTATGAATTTTGCTTCTTTAAGGTCATATGAGTAGCAAGTGTTGTAAATTATTGTTGTATATATTCTATGATATTATAAACATGTTATGTTAATGTATCATGTAAAAATGAGATTTAATATTGTATGAATGGTATAGTGTAATTTAAGTATGGAGGCTAAACTAGCTTATGGAATTGTATGTAATAATGGAAGTGGAAAGGCCAAATTAAGATGCATGAGGTTTGGGATCACTTGGACAATTCATACAAGTCATATTCATGCTTTTAAACTTATCCAAGAGATGCCAAATACCAAGAAAGACTATTTGGGCACACTTGGTATCTAATATGCAGCAAAATTAATCATATTGAAAACCTATATTACTTTTTATCCAAATGAGCTCTTCTTGATTTGAGATTTGGCATGCAATTAGAACTTATTGAGAGATTTTTGGGAAGCTAAAGTATAGAATTTTTGGAGGTTTATAGAATATTTGATGAATTTTCAAAGTTGAAAAAAATTCTGATTTTGGTTCATGGTATTGTTTACACTAGTCCGAAATTAGATTATGTTGCTCAGGGGGCAACTGATGTCCAATTGCCACAAAATTTTATAGAGAGAAACTAAACATTCCTAGTGACTTGTGTCAACTAGAAGCACCCCATTTGGATGTCTAGAGAGGGAGATATGAATTTTTAAAGTTTCTATCCAGTATTAGGCGTCCATACTGACCCAGGTTACTATTTGATTAGTTTTTATACCTGGACGTGCCTAAACTGGTTTTAAGTTATTTTTCTCCTCTATCTAACATCTGTAGCTTTCCAGATTGGTATCATTTTTATCTATTGGATTTTTGTGAAATTAATTAAACATTTTTTAAGTTTGTAGCAAAAAGTTGTGACAATACCAGTAGCCAGCCATACCTCTGCACATTTTCAAATGTCAAACATCTTCTATGTTGTGTTTTATGGTCTAGACATATTTTTAGCATAAAGTAAACATGTGTAGCTTTCCAGAATGGCAAAGAATGCATAATTTATATTTTTCTAGAATTAGTTATAATTTTTCAAAGTTTGTGACAAAGAAAGAGAAATTCTGGTTGAGGCTACCATCATGAATTTTATGTCTTCCCTTGCTTTGCACGAGTTCTAGGCAAATTTTGGTGATGGAAATGAGTTGTATCTATGTAATTAAATATGAGAATATGATAAATGAACTCACATGGTCCACAGAATACCAGAAAAAAAAATTTATATGCGACGCAATGCTAAAATATTCACTTTTTATATGCTATTTTCTTATATTCTTGTGAATTCCATAACATAAGACTTGGAAATAGCATAAGGTAAAGTTAGAAATATATGGTGTTACACCGAACCTTTGCTCCTACTTGGTGCCTATGGAGTTTTGCAATTTTCCTTGATGGGAGGTGCATATGGGGAGCTCTCTAGAGGTCTTAGGAACTCATTTAAACTATCATATAACCTAGAACACCCTTGGACAAAATCAAATTTTAGGTTATGTTCACAAACCCCTAGCTTTTCTATCTTGAATTTTAATGGTTTTCCTTTAGGTTTCATTGCATTTCCTAGCTTCCCATAGTCTAAAACCTCCATTTCTAACTTGCTAAGGCTTGAATTAATTCTCTCTTAATTGGGTCAGGTTCTGAACAAAACACCTCAAGGAAAAATCAAGCAAGAAGAAGTAAGAAAAACTATGCTACCTTACCTTGGTTTCAAGCTTCTTCAAGAATACTTTCTAAGCTTCCCATCAATTTCTCTCCTCTTCTTACTGAATCAGCCCTATTTCAACCTCACTTAATTCAGCAAAATCATGGGAGAAAAAAGGATAAAGGAGAGAACAAGGGTAGGAGAGGAAGCAGCATGAAAAATCCTTGAATTTCTTACCATTTTGCTTAATCCTTTGCCTTATTCTTTCCCTTCATCTTATGCATTAGCTAGGCTCTCTCCCAACTCTGTTTCAGACTAGAAAAGCTTCAATGGAGAGGAAGGAAAAGTGCTGGACATGATTTTAAAAGAAAAGTGTAAAGTTAACATACTTTTTAACTTTTCATTTTAGTCCTTAACCCATGATTTGTTCGTTTGACCTCATTTCAATTCCTTTTTGAAATATGTCTTTTCCATCATAAAATTTGGGTCTTCTAACTTATAAATTGTCTTTGGTTTCACCCAAATTAGATTTAAATTCATTTCAAACTATAGTTTTTAGGGCCTCTAAAAACTCCAAAAAACTTAAAATTTTCATTTAAAAAGCTCTCCTATGAGTTTTTTAAATTATCCAAAAATTACAAAAATACCCCTACTTTCTTTGGTAAATTTTCTGAGCTCTTTTGGCTTTAGTTTTCAGGCATCTTAAACCTCAAATCCTCATTTTTTATTATTTAAAATTTTATCCTAATTTTAGTTGGTGTTAAACCTCTCTATCCAGAGGACTTCCTTTTGAATTCTCACGTTTCTAGTCTTTTTTTGGCAAACCAAGTGTTACACTCCACACTGGGTTAAGGACTATCTATCTAGTTATATTATTTTTAATTTTTTTCCTTTTTAAGTTAACCAAATTAGTAATGTTTCATTTAATAATATAATATTATTTTAATAAAAAAATTCCATACCGTTGTATCATTTTAATTTCTTAATCAAATTAAGATGTTCCATTTTACAGTTACATACTATTTTAATAAAAATGCTCATATTATGCAGTATGCATTTTAGTATATTGATCATATTACAAAGCAAAAATTTGAATTTCAATCGTACAAGTAAATATAATAATGTACTTCCCTAAGGTCTCAATGCATCTTATCCAAATGAGCATGACTCATGTAATGGATGAGAACTAAACAACTTTAACACCAAAGAAAATTAAAACCATGCAATAAAAGCCCAATAATTTGATCTTACTAATGAAGGCAAGTTCCATAAAGAAAGGATTTACCATGAAAACAAAAGAGAAAGCCCTATTAAGAAAAAATAAAATCTATACTAACATTACTTGATATCAAATCTTTTAGATCCAAAAGAAGAAATAGCCCTTAAACACCTATTCAAAAATTTTCTAAAATTCAAACTCTAAAATGTATAACCTAAGTTTCATAATTTTAGCCAAGCAAGAACATAACTACTTAATTCTTATCTTACTACAAGTCTCATTGTAAGAGCTAAATTGAGAAATTCATTTAAAATCTTACTACAAGTCTCATCCTACAAGTCTCACTATAGGTTTCATCTAAAAATTTGAAATTAAAGAGATGTGAATGGAAATTACCTCATTAATTTTCAAGCTTTCATCCACTCCTTCTCACGATGGATCTTAAGATTAAAAGCAACTCCTTTTGAACTTTCAAAACCTCCATTATTTAAGAAGCTATTTGGTTCAAAAGGAATACTAAGATGAAGAGAACAAGTTATGTAAATACTATCTTAAGTTCGACCTTTCACGGCTTCTCTAAATCCCACAATGCTCTCCTTTCTCTCACACTCTTGTTTAGTTTAGGTGCTAAAGTGAAATAGGGAGAAATGATTTAATGAAATCAAATCTTAGAAGAAGGGAAGAATACAAAATTGGCAAGGGAAGAAGATGAAGATTATCACATATCTGGGCAAATTGTGGCAAAAGAAGAAAGTAGGGTTTGAAAAAAAGGATAGCAGCATAGGCAATGATATTTACTAATCTTTAGCAAAAGCTTTATTTACAAAATAATTTTAAATATTTTAATATATATATATATATATATATATTAGTATAAACTAAATTTAATATAAGTTTTCAATATATAAATTGGACTTTTTTCTAATGTATATGTAAATTTTACAATATATTTATAAATATAAATTTTGAAATATATCCACTTCAAAATATTCAAAATTAAAATTTTATATAAATATATATTTTTACTATGTATTTATTTTATTATTTATATTATATATCATTTAATAAATTATTTATTATTGCTTATTAAATTTTTTATTAACTTCAAATAGTATTGTTAATTAGTTAATAATATTATTTATTCTTAAATTTGTTTATAGAGTACTAACGATATTTATTATGTAATTATTATATTTATCTAATTATATTTCATTTTTAAAGTAGAGTTAAACAAATACATATAAGCATGCTTGAGATTTTTTACACACTTCACTGTATCTACCAGACAACTTCATCACACCTTTCATTTCTTGCTCTCCCCTACCACTTCTTGCCCCCACCTCATTTGGATGAGGATTGCATATCTGAATTCGAGAGAAGACGGAAGTAAATCTAAAGCAAAACATATATGAGGTTTCAAATTTGAGAGAAAAAGCAAATAAGTAAATAACAATTCAATGTTTGCTTTGAATAACAGATAGGTGACTTGGGGAAGAAAATGTTGATCTAGAGATTGAAGAAGAGCTAAATGAAAAGAAAGCACGGGAAAATGGGTGTCAACGAGTATTGTAGAAGAGAATGTAGATTTGATTTCTGGCTGCAAGAAAGGGAAACAAAGATATTCGGGATTAAATAATGTATTTCTTTTATATTTTTTATAAAAGTGTTTCAAAAAACTATGACATGTAACAAATAACTATTAATAAATTTTAAATATTTGATTACTAATTCAATATTTTTTAAGATATTTAAGAAGTCACTTTTTAAACATCTTAAGGATTTAGGGGTGACTAAAGAATAATTAAAGCTTACAATATAAGAGGCAAAAGCTCTTGCAATTTATGACTAGGTCATTGGTTCAAGTCACCAAGATGATAGCTTTAAGTTAGAAAAACATGTGAATGTCTTAGTGGTGACCTAAATTTTACATGGGTCTCAAATCTATAGATTGAATTTTGGGCATTTTATTTAATGTGTATATAACTTTTAAAATATATTATATAAATATATTGCATTTTTATATTTATTTATGTTATTATTCATATTATATATCATTCAATAACTTATTTTATTATTACTTATTATATTATTCATTTTCTTATTAACTTGAAATAGTATTATTAATTAGTTAACAATATTATTTATTTTTTTAATTTGTTTACCTAGTATTAATGATATTTATTATATAATTATTATATTTATCTAATTATATTTTACAAAGCATTATCTTTCAATTATAAATTTTGTTTGCAATGTGTTAATTCCTTTAAGAAAGACACTGAGTCTGTTTTATCTGATTGTGTTCATCACACTTTTTATAGCCAATGCCATTTCTTGCTCTCCCTTGCCTTTTCTCACCACCAACTTCATTCGTTAAATGAAAAGAGAGAAGATGAGGCTTGCAGATTTAAAGTAGAACAAAGATAGGGGATAAATTTAAGAGAATAAGCATATTAGTTGACATCAATTTGGAGTTAGCTTCAAATGACATATAGGCAAACTAGAGAAGATAACACAAATTTAAAGATTAAGGAAGAGTTAAATAAAGAGAAAGGAGGGAATGTGGACATGAAGAACTTAAATCACCTGAAGTATAATTCAAGTGAAATGATGAGAGAAAAAGTAAAAGAGATAAGTCAGGTCTAATTTGCCTTATAAGCTAAATAGTGTGAAGTACTTTAAGTGTGCCCAATATCCACAAGTGGGCCCCATTCCCCTCTCTCTCTCTCTCTCTCTCTCTCTCTCTCTCTTTCTTGCTCTCTCTCTATCTACTCACTTTACTTAAAGTACTTAAGATGATCTAATTTTGTGCGTGAATGAGTGAACGAGTATTAAATAAGTATTAAAGAATCAACTAATTGAAGCTGCAATAAGAGTGGCTAAAATGCAACCATTTACAGTAAGGTCGTTGGTTCGAGTCTCCCTCATTCCACTTTTGCAAATGAAAAATTTAATAAATTGTCATAGCATTAAACTTTTTCATGCTTTTAGTTGCCACTAACACTACAAGAAAAACAGAAATTAGCGTTGAAATTTTTCGTTGCTAAATATGAATAATTCCGTCGCTGAATGAAATAGCGACGGAATTAGTGACGAAAAAATTTCGTCGCTAATTTCACTGTCGCTAATTCATTTGCGATAGAATTTGAAATTCCATCGCTAATTAGTGACAGAATGTTCCATAAAAAAAAAAGAATTCTGTCGCTAATTCTAAGGATAGCATATTCTAAATTTGTGATGGATTAGTGACGGAAATGTTCCGTCACAACGGTTTAGCAACGAAATTTTTTGTCACTAATTGCTGACGAATCTGTGACCAAATATTTCGTCGCTAATCACCGACAGATTTGTGATGGAATATTCCGTCACTAATCAGCGATGGATTAGTGACGGAATTTTTCGTCATTGATTACTGATTTTATGATAGAATATTTTGTCACTGATATAATTTTTTATTTTGTAATTTTTTAAAAATTTAACCTCAATATTAATTTGCTGTAATATATAATAAAAGCATAATAAACTAAGGTTAATTGAAAATAATAATATTATTAAATAATAATATTTTGCTTTTGTTTAAGTATTTCTCTCTATCTAATAAAGTATATAAGCACAATAATATTCAATAAAAAAGTAACAAATATATTAAAATAATTCTTAATTAAATGATAACCATTCTAAAATAAATTATAACAATTCTCAACAAAACATGTCTTAAAAGAGGGGAAAATTATCTTTATGGTAGAGGATAATCATCAGGATCTGATGGAGCACGAGATAACCGTGATTCAAGATCTTGTAACCTATTAAATGTTTGCTGATGCTGGTTTAGTAGAGACAAGATTTCTTGATGCTACTTTGTTATACGTTGATTCTGCTCTCTAAACTCTTGATTTTCTTGTCTTAAAGGGGCTGTTTCTGTGACAATCCTCCTACGTAATTCTTCTTCAAAATCTGAATGAAGTCCTAAGTTATGAACAGAAGAAGAAACTTAAAAAATATGAGCAAACTTTATTGAATTTTAAAAGATTAATTAGTTGAAAATATTTTATTATCTTCCCTTTCTTCAAAAGAAAACCCAAATAAAAATAATTTTAAAAAATGTTCTCTTTTACTTTCTTTGCCTTCCATTATCCTTCATTCTAGCCGTATTGAATAGAAGATAAAGAAAGTAAAATAATTTTTTTATTTTTTTAAATTTGAATCTAAATATATATTTCTTATTTTCTTCTAATTCATTCTCTTCAATATTTTATATTGTAAGAAAAATTAGGTTTAAATTTAAATAAAAGAAAATAACAAAATAAAAAAAACCTCCCTTTCTCCATCTAAACATAATCTAAAACAAAACATGTGAAAAATGAAGAGATGGCAAAATAAAAAGTATTATTGTATAGTAGCAGCTGCAAACATTTCCCTTGTCCCTTGAATCATAGAAGAAAGAACTAATTATATCCCAATATTCTAAGCAATACATCACTTTTTTTTAATTGAACTAAGCTTTTTTTTTTTTAACCATCTCTTCAATACCAACAAGACATTATCCACACTAATTAATATTAATATGCCAAAGCATCTTTTGCACATAATACTTATATTGCATATATATGAAATTTCTGATTTGGAAAAACACATCAAATAAAAAAATTCTAATTTGGGAAAATTTTAGTAAAGGCAACATCACATCATCGAAAGTGCCCTCTCAGGGGTAACAAACATGTTTCACTAAAAATTCAACAAAATAAAACACAGAAACGCGCACGCAGAGAGACCAGGAGATTCATATATTCAAAAATTGGAGAAAAAGGATGGGATAAAATTTGAATTACCCCATGAGATTGATGCGTAAATGGATGCTCAGCTTGACGAAGAGCTCGTACATCTGCCCGATATCAGTGTCATTCCCATGAGAGTAAAGAATAGTCGATTTGGCCATGGGATGTTGAACATACATGGCGACGATCTCATTGCCACGACGGGTGGCCAATTTTAGAATTTCAACATTTTCATGATGAGGAAAGGGGTCCAAGAGCAAGAGCCCAGTAGCTTCTTCCTTAACCAGCTTATACCACGGCGAATTCGGCGGAAAGAAAGCCAACTTGGCAACCATGGAAGAAGTAACCCCACCCATCCTCCTTCTCTGTGTGAAAGGAATCCCTTTCTTTCTCTGATTTTTTTCTTTTCTCTCTCTCTCTCTCTCTCTCTCTCTCTTTCTAACAATGGCTAAAATCTCCCGTCGGACTGAAGAAGCCAATGAACATCCCTTACTTCTTCTTCCTCTTCTTCTTCCACTTGTTGTAATCGTTGTTCATAGTTTTTGAGGTGGATTTTTGTTGGTATTAGCACAGTAAAGAAACAGAGTGTGAGAACAGCCTTGGTCTAGGTTGTTTGCTTGCATCCATGCTACCTAGGCATTTGCAACCATAGATGAGCCTCTCACTCCTTCCCATCCATACATTTTTTTTAAGGGCAACCATTTTGAGCCTAGTGATAGGGAGGAGTGGCATTGAGGAAGAGACATGGACTTCAATTCACGATTCGAACTCCAAAACCCTAACTTGCACAAATTTTATTGTTATTTATTGGCAATTTTTTTTAAGAAATAATTTTAAGTCTTTGGGCTGGTCAAAAAGCCTTAATTTACGGAGTTAGATTGGCCTACTTTATAAACAATTTTTTTATTTTAAGCAAGATAAGTTTTAATTGGTTCGTTGAAACCTATATGGGTGTTTGGAGTTACTTTGCAGTATGTAAAAAAGATGCAAATGGTATATAAAGATGCAAACGACAGACCCCCGCTAGACTAACGATTTTTAGCTGAAATCCATTTTTATATATTAAATGGGATATAGAAGTATGCGAAATGGGTCTGCTATCTTTTAATTATGTTATTAAAACTTAATATAGATTATTCTATTATATGAATCAGATATTAATTTTGTAAAATGTATATAATTTAGAATTAGATAATAAAAAAAATGCTAGGACGTTATTCCAACAATTTAGCATAGTTATATATATATATATATTATATAAAATTTGATAAGATAATTTATATAAAAGATTAAATCTAAAAATTAAAAAGCACTGCCTGGTGCTAAATCCACTTGTCTGCGTATAATGTAAAATCGTGGAAATTATTGCGTGAGCAAAAATATTATTAATTCAAATGCACTATCAGATACCGACCAAAATAAAATAAGAATGAATTGATATTAACTTTTATATATGAGCTGAGAACTTCTATGACGAGCTCATAATTAGTATATTATAAGTGGAGACTGTTGAGTCACATATTAAGCAACATATTTATAATACTGTTATATTGACTTATATAACAAATAATAGTAAATTACATAATTTTTTTGAATTTTATTAAAATTATATAGATATTTTTAAAAAAATATATATTCTTCAATCTAATTTTAATTTTTTGTACTAAAATATCATTTATAAAAATATGTTAGAATAATTAATGGAAAAAATTTTAAACAAAAAAAATTAAAATCAAACTAAAATATGACTTAATTTTTTGTTTCAAAAAAATATGTCTAGATTTTAAAAATAAAATAGAGATCTGTATAATTTTAGTAAAATTTAAAATATGTTTTTTAAAAAATTAAAAAATAAAATTATCTTTATAACTGCCTATATTTATAATAAAGCATCACTTATGAATTTAGTATAGTTATATATGTAATATTATTTTGGTAGTTTGAATATATAGGATCTGTAAACATTTTGTCTTCCTTTGTTTTTTTTTTAAAGAAAATTTACTCAACGAAGAAACACTGATGCATGGCCCTGAAAGAAAGACGATGGAGTTAAAAGAAAGCCCAAATTGTGATTAGGGTCCATTACTATATAGTCATTGTAGAATTATTCTATTTTGAAGGAAAAGGTTTTTCAAAGTCTTTTATTTCCTTTTTATAATTGGTTGGTAGTAGATTTGATTGCCCCGTCTTCATTCTTATTTGACCGTCCACATGCAGCCAAGGCCAACCTCTTTTAAAAAAATATAATTAAAATAGTTGATGCTCCATTATTTATTGTATATTATTATTATTATTATTATTATTATTATTATTATTATGTATTTGTTCAATTCTTCACGTGGTCTCCAAAAATATTGTATTTCAAAATAGTCATTTATAAAATGTTTTCTTTCCTTTTGGGTGTCGTGTTCTAGAGTATAGTATAAATTTTAAATAAAAAATGTTTAGCTCAAATTAATGCACTTATCTTTATAAATAAAAATTAAATACATGAATACATTACAAAAATTTCTTATCTATTTTTAAAATATGCACAAATTGCCCTTAAAACAAAGAGTTAACTCTCACTTTAATTTAATTTTAATTTTTTTACCATAATACCTTTTGTTTAATTTTTTAGTTCAAAAAAATATAGTTAGGTTAATTAAAAGTATTTTAAAAAAAATTAAAATTTGACTAAAATATAAGATATTTTTTAATTTAAAAATGACATATATATATATATATATGTTTTGAAAATTAAAAAAATTATATAATTTAAAAAAATAAAATAAATTATATAATTTACTCTAAATACAATAATCAGATTATCATAACTATACTTACACAAAAAGAGACAGCTTTCATTCCCCTTTATTTTTTCTGTGTGAGATGAGAATATTTTACCCTTTACTTTTACCTAATAAAGTAAGACCATCTTTAATTTACATCACACTACTTTGAATAAAGAGGAAATTTTATATCAAATTCAACAACTTCCATATTATCATATATATATATATATATATATGTAAATTAAAAAGCTTACACACTTTAACAAAAATATGAGCTTAACTCCAATTTAAGCAAGATTAAAAAACTTTTAAAGTAGATTGAGAAAATAAAAATTATGAACTTTTCTTCTACTATAGTATATAATTCTAACTCTCACACACACACACACACACAAATATATATTAAAGTACTAAACTTAGGTAAAATTTTATAGATATTTATTTTCAAATCCCTCAATAAATATATAATACAAAATAAAAATTATTTTAAAGTCCAATTATATAATATTGAATTGTTAAAAAAAAATTACTCATACTTAAAGCCAAATCTCAATATAAGTTATTAGGAGAGTAAAAGTTACGACTCATAATTTATATATAAATTTTACATTAACAATATTATATGTAACATACCTTTTTATAATTTAACGACATAAATTACTATGTAGTCTACAAAAAAAAATATTTTTCATATTATTTAATGAATACAACATTATGTTATAGTTAAATTTACTAACACTTATTTTTATTTTTTATAAATTAGGAGTTGGGTAATTAAATAATTTACTTAGCAAGATTTAATAGATTGGTAAACTATAGTTAACATCATATATTATGATAATTTTTATATTAAGAACAATCATCTTGACAAGTTTTTTTCCTTTGTTAGGAGGAGAAAAAGAAGCTTTCTTATCCCTTGAACTCTCATGAGTAGGAAATGAAAAATCATTGCAAATGTAATTGGAAACAAATATGAACCAACAAAAATCAAATCTCAATTGAAAATGAAAGAAAATAAAAAGGATATTAATTATGTTTTTGCATATAGTGTAATTAAAAGAGATTGGGGAAAAAAAAGGAATAGGTGTAAAAAAAAATGGATACATACTCTTTTATATTATTCTTTCTCTCTAACTACATAACTATATAATATGTATTAGATTTTAGATTATATCTCTCATTTCTTTTTTGATTTTGCACCTCTCGGTATTTAGTCTTTGCTACTTTCAAGAAAATTTGAGAGATTTGACATTTAAATGAGAGAAAGACTTAGTTTTCAAACAAAGAAAAACCTTGACACGATCACTTAAAAAAGTGCTGACAGAAATATAGAAACACCACAAAGACTGTGTGAATTTAACTGAAAGTTTACACCATGACAAAGACAGAAAATCGATTAGGAGCACAAAGAGTGAGAGACATGATGTGATTAAAGGATAATGGCTGAGTGGAGTCATTTTTAATATTTATACAATTTTGGAAAATAGACATGTCATAATTTTTTTATATCATTTATCTTTTGAATTTTGTTGAGTGAAATATCTATTTCACTTTTATTTATTTTGTATATTTTTATTTCAATCATTCCTTATACATAGTTGTTTAAATCATGATTTTAAATTTACAAAATTTTTTACTATTTTTAGTTAATTAAATATATTTTATATTTATATTAATTTATGACTTAAAATAAATAAATTATACATTTTTTAATTTTTGAACATGAATGGAGGCCTTTTATTACTCATAGAATAATTAACCACATTACTATTTATCACATTTTACTATTTTGATATTAAAATTATTAAATTATTAATTTAAATTATAATATATAAATTATTAAATTATAATATATATATACACACACAATTAATAATATTTAACTAATTTGCAACGGTTTCATATATACATATATATTTAAGTCATTATATCATATAAATTATTAAAAAAATAATATTTAAATAATTTGCGACGGATTAGCGACATAATATTTTGTGACGGAAATTCCATTGCTAATTCCGTCGCTAAATTAGTGACAGAATCTTCCATCACAAAATTCCATCGCAAAGTTGGAATTGACTATCACCCTTATTAGTAACGAAACTTTTCGTCGCTGAACTCCGTCACTAACTTGATTTGCGACGAAAATTTTTTCATCACAAATTCTGTCGCTAATTTCTGCGACAGAATTAGTGACGAATTTGCGATGAACTTATAATGAAACAAAATTCCGTCACTAAATTTCGTCGCAAATTTGTTATTTTTTTGTAGTGTAAAAGTCACATTTAGCGACAACACCTTAAGTTCACCACAAATTGTCATCATTAGAATATTTTTGTTCCTGGCAAAAATTTTTTAAGATTTTAATGGTTACCGATGTTACTACTAAAAGTTTTATTTAATAGCAACAACTTAGGGTCACTGCTAATTGTCGCCACTCTAAAATTTTTGTTTCTAGCTAAAATTTTTTAGGCCTTTAAAAGTCACATTTAGTGGTAACAACTCAGGGTTACCACTAATGATCTTCACTCCAAAATTTTTGTTCCTAACAAAAACTTTTCAAGCTTTTAGTGGCAACAACTCATAGTCACTATTAATAGTTTTCATTTCAAAACTGTTATTATCGACATAAATACTTTACCACTTTAGTGGCAACTCATGTCACCACTAAAAGTCACATTTAGCGGCAACATGTTGATGTCACCACCAAAAGAGAACTTTAGTAGCAAGTATTTGTTGCCATTAATTGTTTTAGCAAAAACATTTGCAAATGTTTTAGTAACAACCTTAACTTATCGCTACTTAAAATAAATTTTTAGTGATAATTTTTTTTAGTTACCACTAAAAGTGATATTAAAAATCTTTTTTTTTTATAGTGTTAATTCCTTCTCTATCAATGATATAGATTGACAACTTCAATACAGATACATTCCAATGACAACATCTTATGTACGTCCAAAGAGTAGAAATTAAACTAATCGTTTGTGATATGAATAATAATTAACTTATTGAAATCACTCTTTAAAATAATTATTGGTCACTACATATTTTTCTTTAATTTTATCAAAGCATAATGTCAACAACAAACACGAAATGACAAAGGGGATATATGATACCTTGGCACATTTTGATATTAAACCCTCCATTGATGATATTATCAGACATGGTTCTCCTTTAGGGATCAATAAAAAATGGTTACTTAATCTATATTATACATTTTCTATTTATAGATCGCCGAGCTACATAGAATACTAGGCGAACGTCCTCATCCATAAAATACTAGAAAATTAATACGCCTAATTCATTGAAAAATTCTTAAGGTGGGCTTAATATAATTATGAAATGTCAGCTCTTGTGCACATAAGGAGACAAAATTAACCAACCTTGTATTTTGGGGCTATCTATATAATCAATTTCTTAATCTCACTGATAGGCCCCCTTATTTTCCATCTCTTTTCACGTAGTTTTCTCTCTGCCAAGCCCTTAGCTTTAATATTCTCGGGATATACAAATGCATATACAAATGTCACGCAAAATGAGCAAATATGTACTTTGGAGTTTGGTGTGTTTTAGCCAAACCTAATTCGAGAACTGATTCCTTTGCTGTCTCAAAGATCAAATTCAGGACATATTAAAGGAGACATGTTTTTCTTGTTTGGTTTTTTACTAAATTTTCAGCACGGCTTATCCCCCTTCCCCATCTTCTATTAGCAAACTTGTAATAATTAATGTCTGCTTCAGTTTCGGCATTGAACTTAATATATACAACGACTGCTTTATATAACCTGTATCTATCAAATGAACGTAACAGATAGGGATTAACATTCGAAAAAGGGAACCTTTGCACCAAACACCAGCCTAATAGCCTATATTAATTACATGTATAAAAAACTGTATTTGTAATGCCGTTACTTATTGTGTTCAAATGTTAACGTGTCCTTCTTAATTAAACCTAAGCAATATTATAATTTTTTTTAACAAACTAATTAAGCTAACTTGAATAGATATCACTTGTGTTAATAATATCTGAGAATTATGACAAAGACACCGTTAAGTTAAACTACATATGGTGAGCTATTCAACAAATTAAAAAAGTTGGGCACATCAGAAGTCAATAAAGTTGATGAAAATTTCAACTCCTCCCCCTTAACTTTCTCCTTTTGGCTATTGCCTTTGGAAGAAAGTTCAATTGTCAAACAAGTTGGTAATAAAGTCTCCATCCCACAATTCATTCTCTTTACAGGCAGCAATTAACTTTTGAGACTTTTTGGGTTAAAAAGTGAAATATTACCTACGGATAACTGATCCTTGTGCAAAGTTCAGTGATGCTAGATTATTTTGACTACACTATATAATGCTTGGACTCGAACTTATTTTCTTACTTCAATATTTGATGCATGCAACAATTTGCAGAAATCTAAAAAATTATGGATATATATATATATATATAGTTCCTCGCTAAGGCATGGAAATCTACAAGTTTTAGTCAAGATTCCGGTCATATATAGCTCGTGCACTTAAAAAAGTTAATTACAATTTGTCAAATATGCATATGGAGAAATATATATATATATATATATATATATATATATATATAAGCTGCTTTTTGAAAGCCCCCAAAAGCTAAATTATAATGTGCACATCCCACCAAAATTGACTATTTGGATGCAACCCCCCCCCTAGCTCCCCACATTACTCCATTATTAAGGTTGTTCAATCGCTTACATTCTTCAAAACTGACAAAAAAATCAGACGTCACGGTTACACATACATAACGAAGAGGCTGTGGAAACACATTAAAAGAAGAAAAAAAATAAGAAAGGCTACTGGGAAGTTTCACGTTGAGACAAGAAAATAGTGGTTTTGAAATGGAAAGAAAGTCATACTTTAGGTGAGACGAAATTGAAAGATTGATGAAGGGAATGGACCCTACAATATACATACACATCCTATATTGAGATTAATTATAACTAGCTAGCTTGTTGAAATTGACAAAATATATATATCGCAATGACAAAGAGAGAAGTCTCTAGCTAGCTGAGGGTCAAGAGCAATTAAAATAATCACGAGGAAGCAAGAGATTTTTACAACTGTCAATGGAGAGAGAAAGGGTAGGAGTTGTCACATGATCTCCTACCGTACAATAGAGGGACCATGTGCACCTGCATCCATTATGTGAGTTTATTACAATTTAAAGACAACAAGTAGCCTGTCCGAACAGTATTGTTGATTAATTCTCAATTTTTTCTTTTTTTCCATTGGAACCATAAAAGTCTTCCAAATATCCTAAAACTTGATGACTACTCTAGTTCTGCTTCTGTATCATACCAACAAGACATCCCAAAACCAGGTATATATCTAATAATCCCTTCGTTCTCTAGCTCTCTGTCTCCTCCGTTCCTCCTTGTTTTGTAGGCTTAGAGAGACGTGTTGCACATACGTTCAATAGGGTTGGAAGCGAAAGAATAAAGGAGCATCAACATCATAAGTGATTCAAAAGACCATTCGATGCTTTTCGTTATTTGATTTCTTTACTTTTTTGGGCAGCTGCTTATGCGATCAGTTCATGATCCTTAGTGTGTTTCCGGGTTTCTTCCCACCTCCCTTTTAGGGTGTGTTTCCAATTAGGTTCGAGAACTTTCTTTTCTTTTAGTTTCTTTTGATTCTAGATGGTTCTTCCAGCACTTACCGAATACTGAAAACTAAAACCCCGTTCTCTAGTGAAATTAATTATCTGGCTATAGCCACTTGATATTTTTTATTCACAGACAACCACTTCCTGGAAATTTCTTATTCAAGTCCCATATATCTTTCCTTACAAAGTAAACTTTTTCGTCTGATTTTCTTTCTGGCCTGGATTGCATTTCTTACCTTAATATAAAGAAGTTTTGAGACTGTGCGCGTGAATAGATGATTTATATATAGATATATCTTTTCTTAAGGTTACCTAGTAATTTTATGTATTTGTCCACTAAAGAACACTGAATAAAATCGGTGACCGTCGATCCCTTTCCTTCTCTATTTGATTGTTTTTGTCTATATAATTCACTTTTTTCTTCACATTGTATAAAAAGGTAGTGCATATATAAAAGATCTTTAAAAGAAATGAATTATCATTTGTTGATGGATGACAATATCTCTCTTCTGGCTACTTAATTATAGCCTTTTCTTCCAATTATGCATCATTATATGCCCGTGTTCATGAGTTGTATATTGCAAATCATATAAAATTGAGTCCTTTTTCTGTTTAGGATTGTTCTTCTCAAGAGTGGTTTAAAGAAAATCTATATTTTATGGAATCTCGTTAAAATTTCCTAAGGAGGGAGAGATGAAATTACCCAACACATTGCTTCTTCTATATACAATTCCTTTTTTTTTTTTGTAGCTTTAAAATCTCTTTCTAATCTCTTCTCAGCTTCTTTTCTTTTCCCCTTTCCACATATATTTCGATCAATCTATAATTCCACCTGGAACTTTATCAGAAATATACTTATATGGTCAACAAACCATATATATATATATATGAACCTGCCTTATATTGCACCCCAAAATTTACGCAACAGCTTCTAGGGTAGAGAAGTTGGTTGCATTCTTTATCCTAAAATTCTTTACCCTTGAATGACTCAACTACTGCTTTCTATACGTTAAATAAAATAATTATACATGTATATGTAATACAGATATTCAATAAATGTCTAATATCTCCTTATAGCATTTCCGTACAGGAATTTTGAATGCACTTAAAAAGTATTAAAATTTACAATTGTAATAGGTACGATACTATTAAGAAGTACTTTATGCTAAACATAAACTACAGTTTGGGCGTGTCTACCTTGTGGTACATTCTGCCAACTTTTAAATGTACATATTTATATAATGTCCTGTTTGTTTCAGTGAAATGCTAACCAAGGAAGCTGAAGCCCCGAGGGAGATCTTGAGCATCGCAGAATAATTCAAATGTCAGAAGGATACGAGATTGAAGACAACAAGAATGGCACGTGTACTGAGGAACAGGTGGCCGAGGACACTTCAGTGGGATCTTCACAGAAATGCTCATCCTTTGACTTGAATGAAGAAGCTACCACTGAAGACAACAATGAAACAGACTGTGAGATCATAGCTGAGGAGAATGATGAGAAAGCAAAGGATGAGGGTACTTCAACTAACATAAGCACATCGAGGGAAGGGAATGATCAAAGAAGAGGAACGGTGAGACAGTATGTTAGATCAAAGATGCCTCGGCTTCGATGGACGCCTGACCTACATCTCTCCTTTGTTCACGCTGTGGAAAGGCTTGGTGGTCAAGAGAGTAAGTATCTCATCAATAATTTTTGAAAAAAAAAATTAGGAAAAGTTTTTATTAAATGTATGCTATCCGCGTCTTCAATCAAATATGTTGAAGAATTTTTGTAAGAGAGTATATATAGTAATGAGATCTAAGCTATAAAAATAGTTAATATATAAAATTTTTACTTAAAAATCTGAAAATAATTAAATATTTAAGGACTTTTAGTTAAATCTTGTCCTTATCTGTGTAGGTGAAAAACAAAAGAAACCCTTTGCTGTAAATGTAATAACAAAATGTTTGCTTAACTGTTTCTGCATAAATTGGTGCAGGAGCTACACCCAAGTTGGTGCTTCAGCTAATGAATGTGAGAGGGCTTAGCATTGCTCATGTCAAGAGTCACTTGCAGGTAACACAAATAAGGGGGCTTAAGATTAATTAAGATAGTGCTCTCTTTGAATTGGCTTTTGCTTTGAAGGTTTTTTATTCCTTTTCACGAGTAATTCTATGGTTATGAAACTTTTATTTCAGATGTACCGAAGCAAGAAACTTGATGAGGCCGGGCAAGGTGAGAATTATCGTAAATCCTTTTCAATTTATTGCTTTTGTTTTATTACAGTTTAACCTAAGAACCCACGCAAAGTTCCTTGCTTATTACTTCCAAATTACCATGTTAACCTACATTAGGCCCATTGATCAGCTTTAATATAGATATATAGAGACACACAACGATATGCACATCCTATTTTATTCTTAAGAAATTAATTAGTTGGTGCAACTAATATCCGTAAGTGGATCTTATGTAAACGCTAAACAATAAAATTTGTTTAACGTTTACAATTACTTTTGAGTTTTGAGTACAAACATCGTCAACATGTGAAAAAGTAAGCTAACATGTGTAAACATGGAATTCCCACATTTAATATCAAGTAAACTTACATATATGTAGGACAAAACTAACTTGTTTGTTTATGTAATTTTAAATTTAAATAGGATTTATCTATGTTGATGTTGAAATTATATGTGTTGCGTGTGAGTGCGTCTACACAAACTCTTTTTTTTAATCTTTTTTAATAAGACAAGGTATCTTCTTAATGAAAAACAAAATTAAACTTGGAATGGAGGTGCCACATAACAGGCATAAAGGATCACTATTTGGCCATAGATCAAGTAACGGGTGGGGATTCAAACCAAAGAAAACAAATGTGTAATTATAACATTAGACAAGTTCCAAAGTCACATTTATCTTTTCTGAAAAAAAAAATTGCCAACAATGTAAAATTTACGGAGAGTCGACATCAACTAATTAAAATTTACAATCTTGAGGCAAGCAGTATATGCACTTTGGAACTTCCATTAGAGAATGTAGTAGATAACTTAAGGAAAGGGAAATTAGAATGGCATGGGGCTAGGGTTATGTAACAAGAAATCATATCCCTCGATTTTGATGAATTTATTGTATTGTGCACTGCAGTACTTGGTCAAACATACAGAGCGACCCCAAAAGACGGTCGTATTTCTCAGATATCGCATCAGTCTCTGAGCCCTCATCAATATTTTAAGATGGGAAATGGTGGAATCATCCTAGCAAGTAATTGCAACGAGAATAGTCTGGTTCAGGGTCTCTTTCAGCCCTCCTTGTCCCTATCACGTTCACATAAAAAGGCTACTGATTCAAGGTACGTAACTGAGTCTACGAAGGCATTCAAATAGTTTTTATAGTCCACCAGGTGTAAACCCTTCCTCTTGTTATCTATGGTTCATGCAAATAGAATTTAAAATAGACCTAAAATAGACCTAAAACTTTTTATATATAGTAAACCCTTGTAAACTCTTTAGATGTGACAGGCAGCAACAATGGCACTTGAATCATCAACCTTTGAGAAGACCATGTTTCACAACAGGCAACGAAGTGATGGATACAAACAGCAAAATAGCACCGATGAGACCTAGCCAATTTCTGGAAGAAAAAAGGTGGCCTCCATTGGAAATTATTAACACTCATCAATGGAAGTTCAAAAGGTTACCTACCAAACCAGATCTACATCAATTAGGAACCACTACTTCATCTGCTGGAGCAGCTGAATGGAGCCTTGGGAGCAACGTGCAACTTCAATCAAACTTCAATGACTACTCTCGCAACCATTCCAATAGTCTTAAGCTAGATTTTGAACCCCCGTTTCGGATTAAGGTAACAAAAGGGTTTCAAAATAGTATAGACAGCATCTATATATTGTTCTTCATCATTTTTTTCCATTAAAATCGGATAGTTATTGATTTTATGATCTATACGCAGTTGAATCAAGCGATGCTGCGGGAAGAAAAGCAATGGTTGCTTGATTTGCAACTGGGGTTGAGTCAGAGAGATGTCAAAGAAACCCAAGAAATTAGCACTAAGCTTTCACTTTCTTAGAATATTTACCTATTTTAATACTTGCAAATACCACAACCATGCAAATCGTAAACTCGGACTCAAACTTCGAAAAAAAAGGGTACACCTGTTGCTACAAGCCCATAGTATGGGCTGGGTAGTTTATAGAACTTTTTTTTTTTAATTATTGTTATTAAGAAGGATTTTGACTGTAAAATGAAGCGTATCAAGATTGAGAGTGACTTCCCATGAGCGCTTGTGCAATTTTTTTAAAAATAATTGTTGTTGTTATTATTTTGATTTTTTATTACTATTTATATCAATTTTGAATAAAGGAGGGTAAGTTACTAATTGTGGTGTTATTGTCAAGCGTGTGGATATTTGCAAGAAATTTTAAACTCTTCCTACGAAATATCATGCAAATATGTCAAGAAACCTAGCGTTTACGAGCGAGCACTCGTCTCGCAGTGGTCATGAAGTGAGGATTGAGGAAGGTGGATCGATCTTTTAGGTGATTTATAAAACATGAAATTTTAATTGTTACATATTCAAAAATATATTTATAAAATATTTAAATATAATATGTATAAAAAATTAATATTTATGTATTGTATATATAGTAAACATAATATAGTGATAATATTTTATAAATAAATTTTAAAAAATTAGGACACCCGCTGGTAAAAAACTTCTTATTTCTTTGTAGTTGCTCTCATTGTGGAGCAGTTCTCCTTTCCTTCTTTCTAGTAGCTTCCTCTTCCTAGTAAGAGTTTTAGCTTTTGAAGGCCTTCGACTCAAATTACATGTTTCATAATTATGTGAAAAATGATATCTCAGATAGAGAGGAACGATCGAGAAGTGTGTTCTTTGGTACATCTTTTATATGTGTTTTTCAATCCTTGTGAGTAATTTATACACTAATATTTTTGAGATTTAGTTAAATTATATTTAATATTTTTTTGTTAATAAAATTAATTTTTTAGACAATTAATATATATCTTTTCAAAACCAAAATTACTTTATCGTTTTTATTATTATATTAAGAATAAAATTAATGTTTTATATTGTACATAAAATTAAAATTTTTTAGCATAATTAAATTGTTAGTGGAGCTAATTGTAATTTTTGAAATAAAAAAGTATTAAATATAATTTAATCAAACTTCAAGAGAGATTAGTATAATTCACTCTCTTTGGCCAAAATATAAAGAACTCCCCTAAACTTAATTAAGGAGTTATACAATTTTAATTCTCTTAACTTTAAACATTGATAATATACCTTTTAAACATTTATTTTATACAACAGAACCCTCTTATTAATAATTTCATCCAAAAACTCTACTTGTACATGCATGTAGGCTGAAAAGGTAAAGTTAGCCCCAAAAAGAAAAAAAAAACATTTAAATGTCATTCCAACTAACAAACAAAGACTTCTTGACTTTTTGTTGCAAAAGTTGTGGAAAGGAAATGACAAGAAAAACCCTTGTTTGTCCCATTTTGATGCCAGGTCTTTTCTTTTCTTTTCTTTTTTAAGCCTACATAAACATGTGATATTTAGATTTTGAAAAAAAAAATCGATGGTGGAGTTATTGTGTACAAAATTAAAATTCTAAAAAACTTTATGGTCAAATTTTAAAATTGAGGAGATAAAATACACAATTTTTATACGGAGAAAGGTTCTTTATTTTTTTCTTTTTTAAGTTTTGAAATTTGTTAGAGAATTCTTGCTTGATTTCAAAATGGATGTGGGTTACTCGTATATTTATTTTCCTCAAAAGAATGGATTTGTATTTAAATTAGATCTACTGACCAATTTAATTTTTTTATATCTAATTACCTAATAAAATTTTATTGATAAAAAAATTGCATGTCAACATATGTTTTGTCTTTGTACGTAGATGCCAAAATTCCCCACTCTTTCCGTTTGAGAACAAGACAAGTCAGAATGAGGCTGAACCACACGTTCCCTTGATAGATTGCAATTCCATATATAGATTAATGTGTCCAAAACAAAAAATGCATAGATTTGTCCTTTGTCGGCAGCTTCTGACACACTTTGGCTTTGGCTTTGGCAGGGACGTGATCCCCGGGCTGAACAATTATGCCTGTGCATGGTGAATATATGTTTCATGTATATTTATGTTTCATCTCTCTGCACAATTCCCTTCAATCCTATCCCCTTCCTTTGTTCATTAATATCGGCGTACCCTCACTACTGGGGCATTTCGCAGTCCCTTATCTGCACCAACATAAATTATACTTAAGAAAACACTGATTTTTTTTATTGTTATCACAGTCACCATCACCTTACCAGTTATCACTGCCATTGCTACCGCTTCATTGTTGCTTCCCTGCTGCTTTCGCCCCTCGAGTCTCTGTCAGCATGTCACCTTATTAATTGTTACCCAATTATAATGTCATAAACATTTTGCTACCAAGAGTTCCATTTCAGAATCCACGAGTCCAATAATTTAAAATATATATTTTTTATACTAATTTTTTAAAAAATTAACAATAAAAAATTCAATTTTTTTAAAAGTCAAACACTTCATAGTATTTCTTCAGTGATAAATTTCTTGAAGTTCAATTTGTATAGACACAACTAAACTCATGTTGAAATTTAGAAAGGTTGGATCTTTTTTTTTCTTTTTTTTTCTAAGAATACTTTTAATCCAATAAAATTGTAGAATTTTTTATGAGTGATGAGTAGGTTTGCTCATTGGCCAGGCCTGTTAAAATATGGGTTGAGCTTGTAAAAAAGTAATATATACGACTAGCTTGAGCTCACGTTTGACCTGAAAAGGGGAAATTAAGCAAATTTAACCCGACCTGAACCCTTTGATTTTTTTTTTTCCCTTAAACTTTTTAATAGTTAACTATTTTCTCTCCAAAAATAAATTTTAAAAAAGGCATCTTTTAAAAATTCAAAAGTAAAAAGATTAAATTAATTTGTAAAGTAATAATTGATATTGATCCTCACTTTTACATTTACCAAACTCATTTATCAAAAAATAATATAATATATATTAATTTTATTATTTAAGAATATTTTTTTTGCTAGAAGTACATAATAATTATCCACCATTTATCGATGCAATTGATCTTTTTTTAATATTTTCTACTTTAATGACAAAACTATATTATTTTCATATTTAACATATATAATTTATTATCTAAATTTTAATCATAATGATACTAACACTAAAATTTGTATTTTTACTTCAAATTGTATTAATAATTGATTCTTAAATCCATTCATAAAAAAAAGATAAAGTAAAAGGAAGAAAAATTAAAAAGAATCGGGATAGAATTTAAAAATATTATAATAATATAATAAAAAAATATTGTTCAAGTCAAGTTTAAAAAAGGGTCCTAGTTTGACTTATTTTATATTCAATTTTTTTTAAACTATCCCCTTTTTTGGATTTTTTTTTTAGATTTATATATATTTTTTCCAATTAGGCTTATCAAATTGAGTAAACCCTCTGTCCCATAATCAGTCCAGTAATAAATAACAAATTAACTTTAAACTCGTGAATGGGCGACTATGAGGATGATTCATAGCAGCCAAAAAAGATAATCAAAGAGCATTTAATCAGAGAGCATTTATCCAAGTTACGGATATAAAATGGTTTGCCCAGTTGCTGTGCTACTGAATAACATAAGAAACACCCAAAATATATGAAACTAATATTCTTTTTTTGGACTTCTTTTTGAACCCATATCTGTTTTTCTCACATTAAGCTCATTAGGTTAGACAAATTTTTTATAATTAGGTCTAGTACAAATAGGTGACTACGAAGATGGTTCATTGCAGCCAAAAGAACATGATCAAAGAGCATTTATAAAATGGCTTGCCCTGTTGCTTTGCTACTGAATACCATAAGAAACACCCAAAATATATGAAACTAATGAATTATCTCTACTGAAAAATAATCTTATTTACACAGCTGGACATAAATTTCAAAAATTGGAAAAGAAAGACTCACGCCAAAAAGCTTATAAGAATTTTTGTTTAGAGAAAAATGGAAATAAGCAATGAAGCATGAATATCGGCAATCACTTGTGTATCTGACATACAAATTTCTTATACCTGCAGATTCAGCACAAGATAAGGGAACACTAAAGGTTCATTCCTCTGAGTAAGCAGTAAGAAAAAGAGAAGACATTACAAACACAAGAGAGTACAGAAGCTAATTTGCACTTGTCAATTGGCAGCTTAGGAAAATCTTGAATCCACCAGATATACGGCAAGTCCAAGAGAGCTTTGCTTTTATTGATCACCAAAGGATTTTGACTGCTCTCTATGCCATACAAACATCAAGATTATCAAAAACAGATGGAAAGAAAGTCCAATTTTTATAGAAAGTAAGAATCAATTCACTCGAACAGATGTACTCACCTATAATATCATGTTGAATAATTGACATAAGCTAGCACCAAAACATAATGGACAAGCCACAGAGTTCCATCTTAAGATTTTAAACGCTGAGATATGTGAGTGGTTATTAGTTCCTGTACAGAAAATCACATGTGAGCTTTCATCTTTCTCACTACCTAAATACCAAGGAAGACACAAACATGGACAAAAGGACTAAATGAGGTTACATAACCTGAGAATAGCGCACATGATCATCATGCAAATTCGAAGTTTTTACTATTGTTTGCCACTTGGTATCATTGCTGGATGTTGTAGAAGAGTCCTGGCTTTTAAATTGGGAATAATTGCTTAAATTTGAATAGTGCAGTGGGTTCCTTACTGAAACTAAGGGCAGAGCACGCCAGAGCCATGACTCAGAAGGCGATTTCGGTAATGGTGGGGGAAGAGGACACAGAACGGATCCACCAATACCATTTCCAGAATCATCATCAGCTACTACAATTTCCTTGGTGTTGGTATTTGAATCCAACATGTTCCTTTCTTCCAAAGCTTGCAGTTGTTTCCCATCTTGAGAAGATTCTAGAGAACATGAATGTGAAGAAGATGATAGTTTTACTGTACTAGCAGAATCTATATACAATGTCTTCTCAACTGCTGAATTATTTTCCTGAATGTTTCCATGGCTTCTACTCTGGAAATTCAATCCGTTAGCTTGACTAATATTCTCAGCTTCTCTAGAATCACAAAGCAACTTTGCTCCACGAAGGGGATATTGAGGTCTACTTCGACAGGGAGATACACCAGCAGCAGCAGCTCTTGAACGCCGGAATGGAGATAACCTATCTTGTTGCTGCGATTCACCCGAGTTATAAGTAAACCTACATGATTGACTTATCCACTTCTTCCTCACCTCCCTTATATCCAGCGATGCAGCTTCAGAGCTTGATTTGTTCTTATAAATAGCATCAATGGCCTGCAGGAATCATGCATCATTGTGGGTAAAATGTATTGAAACACAGGAACTTGGAGGCAAAAAAAAAAAACATGTCTGGGTACCAGATACTTGTTTCAGACACAAGACAACACTTTAAATTACACATGAATGTTTCAAATTTTGTGTGTGTTGTTACCTTTTTTACCGCAGGAGCTGGGCTATAGGATCGAACATGAGAGCCTCTGTTTGGTTTCCCAGCCTCATAGGCAGAAGAAGACATGGGAACTAGGTTCCTCATTTTCATGCCAGGCATAGGATTTAGCAAGCACAGCGAATTCTTAATGCGTAATTGGGGAAACAGCCCACAACCTTTTGCTGAAACATTTGCAGAGTCATGGTCATCATCACCTTCATCTTCACTTTCTTCTTCAGCTTGACAATGGCTAGAATTTTGTATAATGTCAGAGATATGTTTCTTAAGCAGAAGCTTCTTTTCCTCACGAATCGATCTGTTAACTTCTCTAGGCTGTTCTACCGCCACAGATTGATTTCTTGAAGCATATTGAGGAGTCTGTAAAGTCATTGCTTTCGCTGCCGGTAAGAATCGGTTCATCATGAAGTCTCTAATTTTTTGGTCCGTGTTAAAGGTTCCAGACTTGTTTGCATTCAAGTTATCTAATTCTAACCCACTTATACCGCTTACACTACAGTTCATTAAGAGGGATTCTGAGGGCGACATTATATCAAGGGCATCAGAATAAACATCACCGTCGTCCCCATTGGACCCTCTTTTCTCATCTTTTGTTTCTTTGTTAAGCGTTGGAGTTGGGGTAATAAGAGGCTCCTTGCCTTTGGATCTTCCAGGGATATGCTCCCAATTGAAGGGAACGGTAATAGGTTCTGTTAATTGATGCATAGTCAAGTCTGATTTAGGATATAGAAGAGTGTGCCTTTTCTCCAATGTTTTCTGCGATGTAGCAGAACGTCTCACAGACAGAAGAGGGGCTTCAATATTCAATCTTCTTTCATCCATCTTGTTTAACAATTGAAGTATATCATGCAGCCCCTCACAATTCAGTACAAGGTCATACACAGGATCAGCAGCGAGGCAGAAAATATCAGGTGAGAATCACTGGTCCTACCATGAAAATCTGGATGGAGAAAAAGAAGGGAGAATCAGATTACTAACAACCCAAAACCTCCCGGCTATAGGTACACTATACAGTGTAAGCAACAGGTTCTATATTGGAAGGATGGAAAAATAGATCCGAAGATGCAAATATTGAACAGACTTTACACCACATGACACAATGAGCAGAGAGGGAAAGAATAATGTCATAATTCTATATTAGAAGGCCGGATAAAGAGCCTTGATTTCCCATTTGTACAGAAAGTCAAAAACAATTGCATATGGTAACATCTTATATCTCTCAGTATTACATTGAACAGAGGAAAAAACACTTTTTTTATCACAGGTTTAATCTTAAGACCACCTAAGCATTAACACCAATGGAATAAAAGAAAGAAAAAATAGCATATTCTAACGAAGGAAAAACCAAAACCATCTCAATAACAATATGAAAGGGCGCGCACGGCCACAGAAGCAAAAGGTTTTTGGTTCCTAGACTAAACTATTTCACATGGTTATAAATTAACAAACTTACCGAGGGAAACCCAGAAAAGTTCAGCAAATGAAAAACCGAGTAATGGAGAGAGTCATCAAATTAGTAGTAAATAAAACAAGAGGAAGTGAACATTACCTGAGAAGATAAGATAAGATTCCCATGAAGAGATCAGAAGAGAATGGTAGGTTGTTAAACGATGCAGGAGAGAATGAGGGATGAGAGAATGAGTGAGAGCAAAGAAAAGCAGAGGGGGAGAGATGGAGACAGAAGCTTTAGCATGCTTCTTTTGCTTTTAATGTATTTTCACAGTTCGCCTTAGCTATGTGGAAATAGAAAGTGGAGTTAGTGAACACGGTACAATCTCAACCCCGAAACGTCCTTGTATATCCCCACGACAATGGCCCGGGTTAATTGGACTTTCCTTACTTTTTATAATTATTTATTTATCTATATTTCATGTACAAATTAATTATTACTTAAATTACTATATTTTACATTAGAATTTTATTTTTAGCCTTTGTATTTTTTAAAATTTTATTCTTTTTAAATGTATAATTATGGGTGAATTGGACGTTATTCACCTTTTTAGTCAATCGGTAAACTAAGCCGACCAGAGTTTTTTCTTTGTGTGAGTTGAAATGAACTAGTTAAGCACTTATGGGTTGAGTTTAGCTGGATTTTGTGAAGTTTAAAATATTATTTTTTGAGATTTAAAATATTTGAACAAATTTATATTATTAATTAATGATTATATAGTTTTTATTTTTCAAATATATCTAATTTATTAAATTATTGTAATTTTATTTAATAAAAAAGTTATTCTAAATTAATTGATGAAAATGTTTATGAATTAATTAGAATATTTTATTATTAAAAATAGCGATAATTAATTATGAAGTAAATTAGATAAATACACGGGGTGAATCACGTGGTGTGAATGGTCACGAAGAGACAAGGTGGAGGATGGGATAATTAAAGATTCAAGTTGAAGAAATTTATTTCGATCACTTTAAAATTTAAAATTATTTTAAAAAATTTAAATATAAAAAATATAAATTATATAGAAATTATATTTTATAATTTTAAATTAATTTTTATAATTTTAAAATTTAAAATTTTTAAAATTAATATATTCGATTCCTATAATTATTTTACAAAATTGGGGAAGAGAAAGTACAAAGTGGACGCCACAGTTGAGTTGACTCCTCCCCCATCTCCATGCGTCCCTAAACCGTATCATTATCAATCATTTCAACTCCAGACAAACCCAAATTATTATCTCAACTCTCAAGGCAGAAAGGCAACGTGCCCAAAGAGAGACAGGCCAAAAAGTGAAATCCCAAAATGGTTGAATGGAATAATTGAACATCAATCTCTTTTTTCAGAAAAATATGCTCTTATTACGAAGCAAATTAAAAAGTCCACTAATTGATTCTGGACGTATTTCAATTTACCAATATCCACATTTAATGTGTTCACTTAAGTTTTTTAACAATGGGGTCAGAATAGGCCATTGGAATACATTTTTTTGCATTTTTATTTATTATTATAACATTGTTTAAAATAAACACAACAAATGAAAAAATAACTAGTACACTTCGCCCGCAGTGAGAAATAGGAAGGAAAAAAGGAAGGAAGAATAAAAATTTTTAATTTTATTTCTATAATTATTATTTAATATTTTTAATAATTATTATTCAATTATTAAAAATAAAAATATTATAAATATTTTTATTTATAAAATTATTTTTTTATTTTTTTTCTCTTTCCAACTTTTTGCGTGTGATACGGGCTTTAGCTATTTGTTCATCGCTGGGTTGGGCTGTAAATTAAGGAATGTGTGCTTTCCAACTCGGGTGGCGTTCTCCCTTTATTGGGTGAAGGATGGACTCTTGTTGCCTAACCGTCTAGCCACATTTGAAGATTTGCTAAATCCAACTAGCTTGTCCCTTTTCTCTTATCTAATTTAATCTTGAAAAAAAGGAGAAAAAAACTTTGATAGGATATGCTTTTTCTACACTTCAAATTCAAAAATTTATAAAAATTATTCTTATGTGTATGATTTGTTAAGAGTTCATCAAGGCAAAGTTATGACCCTAACAATGTCACAGTTGCGAAAGAAGAAGGTGTGGACTGAACGTGATTGCCCTATAAAGTCAATCCGGGAGAAATCTATTAATGAGTCATATTCTCCATGTTTTGCCATAAAAAATGATGAAACAAAATGAAAATGCAAATCACCCAGGAATTTCAGATTTCCCATGAATATGAAGATGGGGTTCCTGCAAAGTTTAAGCCTTTAATAAGGCATTTGATGTCGAAAATAGCACATAGTTGGACTATGAATACTTTACATAAGACAAACAAGAGCTCCAATTCAAGGGTTGGGAATATAGGAGACGCCATCAGATTCAACAACCAAATAACTGACATTCCAGTTTAAATGGAGGATAGTATGACATGGATGGATGATACAGGATCTGAAGAAAACAAAGCCTCGTCTTTTCACCTTTATGTGTTTCTGATTTGCCTTGCAACGCCTGTTCAAAAGCCATTAATACATAAATGGAAGCAGCACAAGTGATGCCGCTTCTAGAGAAAAATGAACTACTACTAAAAAGGAGTGACATCAGCCTTCATATTCAACGCATTGCTGCAGCATATGGGTTTCTCTTCAACTCAAGGGGACGGTATGTCTTTCCTGCTCCTTCGATTTTAGTCCATGGAAACTTGTGCTTTGCCATCTTCCTCTTCTTTGCAGCCACCCCCATCACATCTTCCGAGTTCTACATCACAAATTATCGGAGTTTATCAATTTGAAATGGATCAAACAAATATCATATTTGATATTGTCACAACACACAGACAACCTGTTTTCACCATAATAAAATATAAATAGAGTATCTCTTACTTGGAGACACAGTCCATCCTCAATATCACAAACGGGGTAATCACTGGGGCAGCAATACTCTGTTCCGGTGCAGCAAACGGCATTCTCATATTCACAGCAACCATAGATTAGGCAAAAATCGAAGTACTCAAAAAGGCAACAACATGTCTCATCTGCAGGACAATAGGAGAAGTCTCCACATTCACTTGGTGAAGGAGAAGGAGGAGGAGGCGGTGTTGCCGGTGGCGGTGGCGGCGGCGGAGGACTAGTAGGTGATGGTGGTGGAGGAGGACTCGTTGGGGATGGTGCAGAAGACTCTTTGGTTGGATATGAAGCCATGTAATTGATTGCACACACTCCATAATTCAGATTAGTATTCCTTTTAATTAAAAAATAGCCTTCTATTCCCCAGTCTGTTCCCCAGGAATTCTTCACAATCCAGTAATCTTCACCATTCCCTGACCCATACCCCACAATCAGAACCGCATGATCAATATCATCTGGATCACTTGAGCAATCTCCATCATAAATTCCCTGCTCAAACAATAACAAAATAAATTCTAGTTCATCAAACTCATTTTCATACTCTGCTTTTTGTTTATTGATTCATAGCAGAGTAACTAGTTTAACTTACCCCAGTGTATAGTTGGAAATCCAATGCAGAGCCATCCATACCCACACTGATGGGCTGCTTCGTAGTTGCACACAGAAGAGCACTATCTGTTTGTGTCACATCTGTGTATCCATCAATACTAACCACTTTGGTTTCCTCCTGATTCACCAAAAGCTCTATAAATTAGACCCAAAAAAAAAAAACGTATCTATCCACCACCTCTCTAGCAGAACCTAGTAGTAGTAAGAATTGAAGAAAGATCATACCTTGGTGATGTTGCAGGTGCCATCAACAGCAGTATACGGATAATCAGTTTCTGTGTCGATCCCACCATTGTTTATTACCCATTCAAAAGCATAATCCATGTATCCTCCTTCACATCCTTCATTAGTGCTATCACAATCCATAAGCTCTTGTTCTGAGAGGCTAATGAGGTGACCTGTGACTATTGCATTTATTCCTTCTATGGCTCCGGTGGAAGAGAATGCCCAGCAACTTCCTAAGAAAGTGAATCAGAGGTATATTAAGGATACAAGAAACCAGAGTACAAATAATGGCATTATTCTCTAAAACATATTTTAAGAATGATAAATTCATGAGTACCACTCAAAATTAATTGAAAAAAATTGAATTTTATTTTTTCTGATTTAATGAAATTTAGCTATTACTTTATCTATTCATGTTTAATTGTTAATTTAATAATTAAAGAAACCATATTACCTCAATTAACACTAAAAGAACTAACTTGTTCTAATAAATAAATACAAGGGGCAATATTAAAACTTGCAAATGCAAAATTATTTCAGTAAACAAATAAAAGGAACCAGATTCAATACAATGTGCTAATAGTATTCTATAATGTCCTAACACTTTTCTTTTTTTCCTTTTCGTCAATACAATGTGCTAATAGTAGTGACGCATAAGAAGAAACAAGGTTAGGCCATTTCTATGAATCCTAGCTAAATGGTAAATCTCCACATAGTTATGAAAATTTAATGTAGACCCAGAACCACATGTGAACGCTCTGGAGCAGTGTCCCAACAATTATTGCTTTAAAGTCTTAGATGCACTAGAAAGTACTTTCTAACTGTATTAGGTGAAGTTGTTATTTGAAATTTTGCTGAACAGAAAAGTAATGATGCATTATGTCAGAGTCAGTAGGAGTGAAAGTGATTAGATAGAAGTTATTAATGTAAAAATAGAAGCTTACCACACTGTTGTTGGTCCTTAACACCAGTGACAACCTCCTTCTTCCTCCAATCTAAGGAGGAAGGTGCATCTTCACAGGACTCATCCTTTACACGCAAGCCTGCGTTCATGACGCTATTACTTCTCTTAGTTGGCTTCTTCATCTTTGACATATATGTTCTCCTGAACTCTTCATTGCTCATATCAGCAAATCTGTTCAACCCCAAACGGTGCGCTTTGGGAGAACTCCTCATTGCATTCTTCTCTACGATATATTTCAGATTCCTCTTGAAGTTCTCCAACCTCATGGTTGCTTCTTCTGGGTGTTTGTAAAACCTTCTGTGCTCCTCCTTCCAATGTTGAAACAGCTCAAGCACTCGTTCCTCCGAAGGATACTTGTCAAGTTCAAGGCCTAATATGGAGTACTTACTTGGGACACCATAAGAGAGGCAAGCCAATGAACCCCATATGAAGAAAAGGAGAGCCACCTGAATTCTATGGGAACCCATTTTCTCTACTGGGTTACTAGTAAGTGCTGCTTAATCTAACCACCATCTTCGTATTGCATTATAAAGGGAGCAATTGGATACATGAGTCATGACCAAGCCTACCAGTCAGCTGAGGGGTAATAAGCACTTCGGTCTCTTTTGCCCTTTGTGCTTAAAACTTTTCTAACGTAAATGGAATTTCAAAGAGACATAACTGACATGGAAAATATTCACATATCATTGACCAAAGGGCTAACTTTGTAGCTAAGAATAATTAAAGTGATCGTTTATTTTTTATGCCAAATTGTGTAGGTGTTTCTCTGCTAGCCTGTTATTCGGAACAACTTCACTTTCTGAATACAACAGAGCGAAGGATCTTCTAATCTGACGGTCAATCTGTGTTTTGAATGGAGGTTGGACTAGTTGTTCAAGCTCAGATTTACGGATGCCGCACCCATATATTTGGGCCAAGCTTCTTTTTTTTTTTTTTTAACGGTTTGTTCTCTTCTTTACAATCAAAGGCACCTAACTCCGTACGTATCTCTTATTTTTTTGGTGATACCTAACTTCGTACCTTTAGCCCGCAACAACAAATGCCCAAAAGGCAATGCTATACAAAAATTCCCTTTCATAGTTTGGTATTTACAGAATTTAAGCACATAGTTAATAATACAATGTTCATTGACAATAGAATACAAGAACTTTCAGCTTTGAGAGTTGAAGTTCAAAGAAAAGCGTTTAGAAATCAATTATGGAGTGAAGATAGTGTCTTGGATGTGTTATAGTGATGAATTTATCTTGGGCTTGAAAGTCTATCGGATTGGCCTGCCAACCAACCTGACTCGGCTATAGGCTAAAATAAATATGGTTTACACTGCAAGCCCAAGTTAGATGGGGTAATACTAGAGAGTAACGAAAGGTGCCTATACAACAAGAAGATTTCGTCCACACACAAAAATAAGAGCGCACACACACACACACACGAGAAAAAAGAAGTTGCCAGATTTGGTTGTTTTATCTTATGTCTTTCTCACATTTTGTTGCTAGATTGGATTCCTAAAACTTGTTGAAGGCAAACATTAACTAAGAGATTTGGTGTATCCCAACCTTTTTTTGATTAAATTAAAAAGTAATTACCTACAAAGTGTAGGATAAGCGTAGGGAGGTATAAACTTTTAAACAGTTTTACATAAATTTACCAAATTTGAACTTATGACACTGACCGCCCACTCATACAGACCTTGCAAAACTCAAGGAATGTCCTTTTTTTTTTTCAATACCACATAAAGCCAAGACAACCCAAAAAAACGAAGACATTAAAAAAAAATTATAACCATATCATGAACAAAACTACCTGTTCCCTTTTTTTTTATTTTGGGTCAGCATTACCTGTTATTCAAACATTGCTAAAGTAGACTTTCTCTCTTAGGAGATGCCAGAACAAAGATTTGATGAGCCCTAGATGTAACACCATAATATATTAACCCCAATTAGTTTCTCCTTAGGCTTGATTCTATATGATTTTCAAAAAAAAAAGAACAAACCGTAGTATTTTCCTACTATATATCAGGATTTAAATGCTCATAATTTATCTTATGGGTTTCATGAACCCATCAATCACATACTCTACTAAAATTTCATTTATATAACTCATACATAGCATAAAACAACCCATTAACCACGATTATGAAGCCAAAAATCAGAAAATATAATTTCTCAAAATGGGCCCAAAAGTCAGATTTTTTACTCTAACTTTGAAAAATCATAATTAATTCTAGAAAAATGAAAATCAAGCAAACCATATCTTTTTGAAAATCTATAGGTGTTAAATTTACACTAAAAATCATTTCCAAGCACAATCTCAACGTTTGGACAATGTTTGACACCGAAAAAGAGACAGAGGTCCAGCTGTCTCTGGTATTAATGCAGCTTACTGTCATGAAATTCAAAAATTCATAACTAATTTCACAAAAATATAATTTGCACAAAATATACCAATTTGGAAAGCTAAAGATTTTAACTAAAGAAAAAAAATAAGTTCAGATCATTTCAGTAGCCTTTGGACCTCAAAAACTGATAGAATAGTAACAAAGGTCAGATGGCTTCCCTGATACTGTCACAGAAATTTAGAAAGTTATTTCTCCCTCTACAGACCTCCAATTGAGGTGTTTCTAATTGGTATATGTCATTATGGATGTCTAGTTTATACCCATAAAATTTCATGACAATTGGACACCGTTTGGTTTATGAATGACACAGATTTATTTTCGGACCTATGGTAACAGTGCACTAACCAAAACCATCAAAATTTTCTAACTTCAACAATTTGCCAAATATTCCCTAGACCTCTAAATATTACCCACTTTAGCTTTCCAAGAAGCTCTTAAAAATATCTAGATGCATGCCAAATTTCATATTAAGAAGAGCTCATTTGGTCATACTTTGACAAAGCTCACAAATTTGACAGTTTTGATATCATAAATAGTTCAAAATGAGGGTAAATGGTGCCCTACATGCTCTAGCACCTCTTGGGCAAGTTTTAAAGTATAAATATAGTATATATGAAATGCCCAAGTGGTCCAAATTATCATACATTTCAAACTCACTATGCTACGGGCAAAAATACACTACTACATACAAGCCACTAAAAGGCCAAATCTCATTTTTCTATTGCTCTGACTCTATACATGATTTACACATCATTTATACATACATTTATACTTTCTCAAATATTTACATTTCAAAAATAATAAGTACATATTCATTTTGGCACCTCTTTATATCAAAAGAACTAAAACAAACTATACAATTGCCTAAACATGTTCAACTAGGCTCTTTGGTTTGCACTTTGATCTCCTTGAGCTCCACCTAACATATTAAGATGGGAGAGGGAAAGGGGTGAGATTATAAAATCTCACCCCTTATACACTCATTCAAAAAGCAATCAAGGCATATAAATACGTCAAAGTATGCAAGTAGGCATCTAACCACTCACAATCATATAACATATGATTTACATTCCATGAATATCATATCAATGCCAAGAATAAGTTCTAGGGACTTTTAGTCTAATCTCACCCGAATTTTGAGACTTTTGGATTGAATTCACCCTTGGTTTATAGACTTTTGACTTGGTCTCACTTAGTTATGAGACTTTTAGCCTTGTCTCACCCATTTCTAGGGACTTTTGGCTCCACCTCACCCATCTCAAAGGACTTTTGGCACTACCTCACTCAAGCAATTTTCACAACCCAAAATATAAGCATATTGGTACCAATGCATTAAGACAATATCAAATGGCATGTCTCATAATATAAACATATACACAAGCATACAATGACTATTACACATCCAAGAATGCAACAAGAAATAATAGAGAGCTACCTTACAAGCCAACACAAGCTTTCCCTTTTGATTTCTCTTTATCTTTCTCGGTCTCAACACCACAACTAGATGGAGCCGATTCTCTTGAATCTAGATACAACAAAGAGCATAGACTTACTCTCTTATAACTCAAATAAACATTCATAAGGCTAAGGAATTAAATCCCTAGTTTTTTCCTTTTAAATTTTACTAGCCCTTCTCCTAATTCTTTTGTATTTCTCAACTTCTCACACTCTAATTCAAAGATTTTTTGTTTACTTTAGGTCAGACTTCCTTCCTTTCTCAAGCTCTCAAGTTGGTAGAACCAATATACTCAAGAAAAACAAAGAAGAAGAAGTAAAGATACATAAGTTTTAGCCTTCTTTAAGAGTGGTTTTCCACTTTTCCTCTTCTAAACCAAGCTCAAAACCAAACCAATTCAACAACCAAAACCATAGAAAAAGAGGGGAAAGAGAGAAGAACAAAATTTTAAAAAGAAAAGCTATGAAGATCTCAAACTTGCTTACCTTTTCCTTGTTTTTCTTTTCTTTTCTTGGTCTCTCTCTCTCTCTAACCCTTTTCTCTATTTTGGAAGAAGCTTAGGTCGGGTAGAAGAAAAGGAAAGGTTCTTGACTCTTTAAGAAGTAAAATTCTTTTTTTTCATGCTTTTCCGGACTAACCATCGCTATAAACCCTTGCTATGACGAACACGTATCAGTCTCAAATCTCTGTTCTCGCTATGGCGTACGTTATTGCCAAAAACTCCCCTGGTTTTTGTATGAGATACCCAAACTCGCTATAGTTAAAAGCATTCTTGTTATAGTGAATAGGCACATTCGCTATAGCTAAACAATTTCTTGTTATAACGAACAGGTATATTCACTATAGTCAGGCCATTTCTCGCTATAGCCAACAAACTTAGAAAAATTTCAAGATTTCATAAATTTTAGCAATTTTTATTGTTACATTTCTACCCCCTTAAAAGAAATTTTGTCCTCGAAATTTAAATACATACCTCAAGGGAATAACTCTGGATATTTTTGCCTTATTTCATCCTCTAATTTTCAGGTTGCTTCCTCATATGTCAGACCTTTTCAGATCACTTTCACTAGAGGAATGTTCTCACTTCTCAGTTGTTTCAGCTTAACATCCACAATTCTCTCCGGTTTCACTACATAGGAAAGATCTTCCTGCAATTGCACATGCTCATATTCTATGATATGTGAGGGGTCTGGTAAGTGCTTTTTTAACTGGGAGACATGAAAAACACTGTGGATTTGGGCTAGGTTAGGAGGTAAGGCTATCTGATAAGCCATGAGTCCAATTTTCTCAATGATTTCAAATGGATCAATATACCTAGGACTGAGCTTCTTTACCCTTATTGACCGACCCATCCCCGTTACTGGAAACACTCAGATGAACACGTGGTCTCTAATCTCAAACTCTAACGGCCTTCTTCTCTTATCGACATAACTTTTTTGCCTACTTTGGGCCGTAAGGAGTCTTTTTCTAATTAATTATATCTGTCGAGTGGTCTAATCCACAATCTCAGATCTTATCATACTCCCCTCACCTAGCTTAACCCAGCACAGAGGGGATCTGCACTTTTTCTCATATAAAACCTCATAATGAGTCATCTGAATAGTGAAATGGTAACTATTATTATACGTAAACTCTATTAGCGGTAAATACGCATCTCAGTTACCCCTCATTTCTAACACACATGCCCTCAACATGTCCTTTAAGGTCTGGATGGTCCTTTCAATCTGATCATCTGTTTGGGGGTGATATGCAATACTAAACCGCAACCTGGTCCCTAAGACATGCTACAATAACCTCTAAAAGTTCGAATTGAACCCAAGGTCTCTATCCGAAACTATGCTACTGGGTGCTCCGTAAAGTCGCACTATCTTTCTAATATATAATTAGGTTAATCTATCCAGTATATGAGTAGCTCTGATAGTTAAAAAGTGTACAGACTTTATCAGTTTATCCACAACTAGGGGTGTTCATAGGTTCGGTTTGGTTCGGTTTTAGACTAAAACCAAACCGAACTAACCTTGTCGGTTCAACAAATTTTTGGACCTTTTCGGTTTTAAATTTTAATCGGTTTAGTTCAGTTTTTGTTCGGTTTGGTTCGATTTGGTCCGGTTTGGTTCATATTTTTTTGGCCAAAAATATTTTTTTAGGATTTTATTCTTTGCAATATATATAATTTAATTTCTAATATTATGCATCTTATTAAACTTTAACCAATAATAATGTATTTATAATTTATTATTTTTATTTTTATTTTTAGTCTAGAAAACACCCATAAATTGACAAAAAATTTTGAAAAGTAAATAAAATAAAATAAAATAAGAGTAATATTTTATAATAAAATAATATATGCAACTTGTCGGTTTGGTTCGGTTAAACCGAACCAAACATGCCATGAACCGACAACCGAACCGAATTAATTGGTTTTAGATTTAGAAAAACCAAACCAAACCAAACCATTTGTTAATCGGTTTTTTTTGGTTTGGTTCGGTTTGGTTCGGTTTAAATGGTTTGGTTCGGTTTTGTTCACCCCTATCCACAACTACTCAAATAGTATCGTGTCTATAGGATGTCCTGGGTAACCCCATAACAAAATCTATGGCTATACTATCCCACTTCCACTAATAGATATCTAGAGGTTGCAACAACCCAACCAATCTTTAATGTTCTATTTTTACCCTTTGACATACTAGACATCTAGCCACATAATCCGTCATATCATTCTTTATCCTTGGCCACTAGAAAATCTGTTTCAAATCTTGATACATCTTGGTGGTACCTGGGTGGATAGTATACTTATTCTTGTGTATCTCTTCTAAAATGCTTTCTCTTAATTTATTTCGATTAGGTACATACATTCTATCTCGGTATACTATCATACCATCCTCAGACACCCTGAAATCTGAGGTCTTACCTTGAAAAATCTCATTCCTAATCCGTCTCAAGAACTCATCCTCTCTATAGGTATCTAAAATTTGGGTTCTCAATACATTCTCAATTCAGGTTTCACTCATATGCAATTTACCCGATACCACCTGACATGAGAGGTTCAAGTTTTTTAACTTCTCTAGGAACTCTGATCCCTAATTATCATATGGGCTATATGGATGGATTTCCTACTCAGGGCATCTGCCACCATATAAATTGGCTTTGCCATGATGGTATTTCAACACATAATCATAGCCTTTTAGGAACTCCATCCATCTTCTTTATCTCATATTAAATTCCTTTTGGTTAAACAGGTATTTCAGACTCTTGTGGTCACTGTAAATCTCTATGGTAGAACCATACAGATAGTGCCTCTAAATTTTAAGAGCAAATACTACGACAGCTAACTCCAAGTCGTGTATGGGATAGTTCTCCTCATGAAGCATCAATTGCCTAAAGGCATATGCCACTACTTTACCCTTTACATCAACACATATCCTAACCATTTACCCGAGGCATCACAATAAACAACAAATGGTTCATTAGGGTCAAGGATAATCAGTACAGGGACAGTGGTTAAACAGAGTTTCAACTCCTGAAAACTCCTCTTACATCTATCATCTCACACGAAAGGTGTCTCTTTCCTAGTTAACCTCATCAATGCTAAGGCCATCTGAGAAAAGCCCTGAATAAACCGTCGATAGTACCCTGCCAAACCTAGAAAACTCCTAATCTCGGTGATCTTTCTAGGTCTATCCCACTGTAACACAGCCTCAACTTTATAGGGATCAACCGCGACCCCGTCTCGTGAGATTACATGACCTAAGAATCTCACCTCAGTCAGCCAAAACTCACATTTACTAAATTTGGCACACAACTTTTCTCTCTCAAGGTCCCTAAGACTAATCTCAAATGCCTCTCGTGCTCTTCAAAGGATCTGGAGTACATTAGAATATCATTAATGAAGACCATCACAAGTTGATCTAGATACAGTCTGAATACCCTATTCATGTAATCCATGAACACAACGGGCGCATTCGTCAGCCCGAATGACATCACCAGGAACTTGTAATGCCCATATCTTATTCTGAATGCTGTCTTGGAGACGTCTTCAGTTTTCACTCTCAACTGGTGGTACCTAGATTTAAGATATATCTTGGAAAACACAGATGCCCCAACCAATTGATCTAATAAATCATCAATTCTAGGGAGAGGATATTTATTCTTGATGGTAACTTTATTCAATTCTCTATAATCGATACATAATCATAAGTTACCATCATTCTTTCTCATAAATAACATTGGAGCTCTCCAAGGTGAAATACTAGGGCGGATAAAACCCTTTCTTTAACAATTCCTCTATCTGTTTTTTCAACTCAACAAGCTCGGCGGGAGCCATCCTATAAGGAGCCTTGGACACTGGTCTAACCCCAGACATTATGTCTATAAGGAATTCTAGTTCTCTCTCAGGGGATAAACCACTAAAGTCAAACTCTTTAGAAAAAAATTTTAAAAATTTTTTGACAACTGGGATCTCCTCTATTCCTTCCTCTATCTCAGCCTGAATAGAGAAAAAGACTAGAAACTCTTGACATCTACACTCTAAATGTCTCTCAATCTGGGCAATAGTCACAAAAGATAACTCAACTCCTACCCTAGGTATGATTCCACAAGTAGGTAAGGAAATGGTTCGGTGTTCACAATCAAGTACCGCATTATTCACGGCTAACCAGTTCATACCAATAATCAAATTAATATCATAAAAGGGCATACAGATCAAATCAATAATGGTATGACAATGATTGAACTGAAAAGTGACATTTAGGCAAGTATGAGAAGTAATCACATGATCTTCAGTGGGTGTAGTGACAAACAAGTCAAATGGCAAGACACTAACAGCCAGATCCAATTGCCTCACACAATCATAGAATATAAACGAGTGACTAGCACCCGAATCAAACATAGCAACTACAGGAAAGTCATTCACTATCAGCGTACCTCGAATCAAACTGGGGGACGTACTGACTTCTTGCTGAGTGAGGCAAACACTCAGCCCTGGGTCTGCAACCTAGGAGGAGGCGCTGTGTCCACTTGGGGACAATTCCTAGCAATGTGCCCCTACTTCCCATACTTAAAACATGTCATCAGAGACTATTGTAAGGATGACTGGCTCCGAGGAGGTGGCATCGGCTTGCCCCGCTGTGGCCTTCGATTCCATGGTGCCTTGTCTCTCCTCTTGGTGCTAGGTGTTACGTTAGAACCCTCCTCTGGTCTCGGTCTTTTTAATTCCAAGGCCCCCTTCTGACTAGCTGTAGCTGCAGCAGGTATAATAGCTCGCAGATTATTCTTAATCACCCTACTGATCTCCACAAGGGTATTAAACTTTCTGATCCGCTGTGGAGTAACTCTGTCGCTAATCAGGGGCTTCAACCCAGTCTCAAACTACTCATATCTCTAGGGTTCATCATCATAACTCTGAAGGTAAGAGGAGTACCGAGACAACTCAATAAATTTAGCCACATACTGATCCATAGTTATCTCATCTATCTGTCTCAAACCCATAAATTCCATCTCTTTCTTCTTTCTCACCAAACTAGGGAAATATTTCTCATAAAATTTCACCAAGAAGCTTTCCCAAGTGATCAGTACGTTATTGGCCTCCATCAGGGGTTTTATGCTACGCCACCACCTATTGACTTCCTTCTGTAGCATAAAAGTGGCGAGTTAAGCTTTCTGCTCGGTGGTACAATCCATCACCGAGAATATTTTCTCTACCTCCATAACCCAAGCCTCCGCCTTTTTCGCATCCAACTCCCTGTCAAACGAAGGTGGACTATTCTGTCTAAATTGCTTCAACAGTTTCTAGATAGGCGTCTGGGTCTGAGCAGCAACAGGCTCCTGGGGAGGTGCAGGTGGAACGCCAAATATGGATGGCTGAAGTACAAGGGCTTCTTTTATGGCTTCTTTTTGCTTGGCCAAGATATTTTGCAAATGCATGATCATATCATGCTATTGCTGGGCAATGTACCTCTGTTATTCCAGCATCTCCTGATGGTGGCCCATCATAGCCTTATACCGATCAAATCTCTCTATGATGGTCCGCAGAGGATCCTCAGACCTTAACAATAGGAAGCAAAATTTCTGACAGGGAAATGAGATTTGGACTAGGAGCACTCTACAGCTGCCGCATCTTGTGCACTTTCGAGAGGTAGCTTTAAGCCCTGTTTGATAAACTGTTTTTAGAACAATTTTCTGTTTTTAAGAACAAAAAAATAAAATAAAAATTATTTGATAATGTGTTTTTAATGAAATGTTTTGTAAAACAAAAAAAAATTTTATTTTCGAAAACAGAAAAATCAAAATATATTTTAGATGTTTTGTAACCTTTATTCTGTAGAATAAAAATAAATAAAAAACAGTTACTTTTTAAAATAATAATTCAAACAAATTTTTTAATTTTTTTATTCTTAAAATTTGTTTTAAAAAATATCTGTTTTAAAAATAATAAAATAAAAACAGAATCAAACAAGCGCTTAACCTCAACAATTTCCACTTAGTAAAATCACTTGAGTATGGGTAGACCATTTTCAAAATCTTTCACAAGATTAACCTACAAAACCCTCATCAGAGAGGAAGATGAAGCCTGATGAATCCATTTAATAGACTTGACCTATGAATGTAAAAGCTTTCCCTGAATACACAGCCTTTGTTCCATGCTTTATTTTCATTCTTATTGGCGGAATTCACCGGTGTGCCCGCGGGTAGCCTTCCGTCCACATATTCCATTAGATTGGTGCATAATGGGGCCAACGAAAAACAAAATACCAATTAAGGGAAGAAATGACGAAGGGCCCATTGGGCCTTGTACCTGACTAATTTTCAAAAGGGCCCAAGCCCCATATGGGATGGAAATTGTTTAGTGGCCCAGCTTGCGCGGGTAACCGTAGAATAACCCTCAGAGTTTGAAGAATTGAGAGAGATGGGCTCAATATCATGTTAATTGTGGAGAAATTCCATTTGGCATGTGTGCTTGTTTGAACGCGGCTGGAAAATCCTCGCCAGCTGTATAAGCAATTCTTCTGTGTGAGTTGGAAAGGAAAGAAAAAAAATAGAGTTGTTACTTTACCACGTAGCCTCTTCTCGTGATTTCAATTATGGTTAACATCATCACTGGGGACCATGCGTTCATGAATAAATACCCGCATGAAACTCATGCCAATTACATATCTATGTCGTACTTCAATTATTCTTTGATTCTATTTTTCTTATTCAATTCCGTTCACACGTTTAAAGATTTGGTTCCTAAATATCCAAAAAAAAATGGCCCACGATATTTTGAACTCCGCCTAGGAATATCATACGTATGTAACATAATTTTTATCTTTGGATTTATAGTTAGTAAGTTCATATAACAAACAACTATTAATATAATTCTAACTCATATAATGCTATTTGAATGATTTTTTTTTACTTTTTATATATATAGACACACATTATGGGCATGAAATGAAATGAAGTGTCATACTCAAAATTTTATGAAAATTTTTATGCCCAAACTTAAATAAATAAATTTTACGTGTACTTATAAGATATATATATATATATACATATATATTTTAATCATCCTAACTCAAGTACACCATAATCTTTAGTTATGATGCAAAATAATTATTAAATATAGAATGATATTTTATTACATGTTTTATGTTCAATTTTGTAAAATATTAATTCATTTAATAATAAATAGATTTTAATAAAATTAATTTTATTGTTGTGTATTTAATAAATATAATTATAATAAAAATATAATAAAATAAACAAACCATTATTTTATATTTTATAATTATTATATTATAACTAAAATTTATAATATTTTTAAATTTATAATATCATCACTTAAAAATTCTCTCTCCCTCCGGGAGAGATTCAACCTTGAGCTCATGGCGGATACACCAGCCAGAGGGGTGTGTACTATGAGATTTCTTCAATATACATATCTTTTAAAAGATATATAAAAATCTAATAGGTTTTAATGCTAAATATTTAAATTTTCAAATGAATATTGATATTATATTTAATTATATAATACGTGGGTGTAGAAAATGCGTAGCTATACATAATTGATACGTCTCTACAAGGATGCTAGATCAAATAATTTAAGTGAATAACAAGTTTCCTGATGACTAAGCTATTCCTTCTTCGCTTCATCTATCCTTCACTCAAACGTCTCCCTTCTGCTACTCCTACTGAATTCTCCATATTGAGCCATCGCGGCCTTGAAAAGTTCACTTCAGAGGAACAAGTCTTCAAACTGTTTCATCTATGGCAGAAGAAGCACGGACTGGTCTGCCCAAACCCTTAATAGGAGTCGAAGATTCCAGATTTTCCAAAGTAAGTTGAAGTTCAAATCTCAAAAGAACCTTTAAACTTCATACCAAAGAAAAAATTGTTAAAGCTTACCTAGGACGAACATAGATTAAAAACAAAAAAAAAAAGGTACAACAAATTAATCAGGCCCAAATAGATCAAGTAGAAACTGTTGATTGTCATTTTACTATCTAACTGCTTCTCTTGCCAACAAACTGAGGATAGGACAAAGGAAAGGTTCAATCCGGCCCAAATATACTCTGTTTAAGTACTTAAATCTTTCAACAAACTAAATATAAGACATTAATTACTTATACGTCACTTTAAACTAGACCTAATTAAATTATGAATGATAAATACCAACTTAGACAAATCAAGCTCAACAAGTTGAAGAAGTCTCACAACTGTATCAATGAAATCCAAATCCCACTCAATAATAACTAGTCATGTTCTAAAAATAAATCACTTAAAATACTTCAAATAATAAAATAAAAAAAATAAAAAGAAGTCATGTGAGTCTTACACCTTATCTTTTATTTTATTTTTTATTTTTTTCGAAATATTTTAAATATCTAAATTATCATATTCTAAGAAATCTTACGTACTTGTATAATAGGCGTTGCGTCACCCAGAAAGCAGTGTGGAGGGGACCACATACCAGTCATGCAAATCACGGGGTGTACCACCACAAGGCAATCATCACCCCTAATGTTCATTTCATCGTCATTTAAACTATATTTAGTATAATATAATGCTATATATATAAAAAAAGAATGAATGAAAGAAATAAAAAATAACTCTCATACATATCTTTATTTTTTAAAAAAATAATAAAAAATATAAAACAAGTATTATTAAATAATCATTACAAGAACATGATATAAAAAACATATTACATTATAAATTATATTATATTCTGGTAACCAAATATAACTTTAGTAAGAATACTTCTCACGTTAAATATAATTTTATTAAAAGTTTTAACATTTTATATTATAATAATTAAAATATAAAAAATTTGTTAAATAATTTGTAAAATCTTTTTTTAACCTCTTTTAATTTAATGGTAAAACACCCGAAGTAAAACTTATAACAATAATATATTTGTTTTATTTTTTAGTGTTACTCATTTTTAATTTTTATTCAACTAGTCTTGGATTTTGTGTAAATATGCAAATCTTTTTAAATAAAAAATATTTTTAAAAAATAATGACACGTAGTTGAAGACTACCAACTACACTGTTAATAACTTATAAATAATGCAGCTGATAGTAAAAATATATAATATATTGATTCTATTTAAAGATTGGTTTTTTGGTCCCAAATGCTAGATCACGGTATATAAGGGAGATATCTATACAAGGATGTTAGAATCATAAGATATAACTTCATTTTGAGTAAATGACGGTGAGTTCCCTGATGACTAACTTGTTCCTTCTTTGCTTCATCTGTGCTTCACTCATATGTCTCTCTTCTGCTATCACTAATGACTTCTCCATATTGAGCCACCGTGACAACCTTCAAAAGTTCACTTCAGAGGAGCAAGTCTACGGACTGTTCCAACTATGGCAGAGGCAGCACCGACGGGCCTACCCAAATCCACAAGAAGAGGCAAAGAGATTCCAGATTTTCCAGAGCAACTTGAAGTATATCAATGAGATCAATGCAAGGAGAAAATCTCCCTCGGAGTCTCGTCTTGGTTTGAACAAGTTTGCAGATTTAAGTCCTGAGGAGTTTAGGAAAATCTACTTGCACAACATAAACATGCCCACCAATATTTCCAAGTTCAAGAACGACGACTCTTGCGATGTGCCTGATTCTTTAGATTGGAGAGAAAAGAATGCTGTCACTGAAGTTAAAAACCAAGGCAATTGTGGTATGATTCTATCATATATATTTTCTTTGGTGAATTAAATATGCAAGGATCGATATAAGATGCACGTAGAAATTTTTTCTTTTTCAAATTTCGAAGAAATGGTCTGACTTTAATGGTGAGAGCTCTTATTATTTTGCAATGCTACATAATTTCTTGATCACTGATTTACTATGTCATATCATAATTTTAGAAAGCCATTGGGCATTCTCCGTGGTGGGAGCCATAGAAGGGATAAATGCAATAAACACAGGGAAGCTGATCGAACTTTCAGCTCAAGAACTGGTGGACTGTGACCCAGCAAGCAATGGTTGTGAGGGAGGGTATTACTTCAATGCATTTGGTTGGGTTATAAAGAATGGTGGAATAGATACAGCAGCTAATTATCCTTATACAGCAACAACGGGTACTTGCAAGGTCTGATTTTTTTTCTTCTACTACTAGCCTTGTTAATAAAAAAGTTCACTGTGTCTCTAGCTAAATTCTGGGTTCTTTCTTTTTCTTTCAAGCGCAGAATGGAATCAAAGCTGTTAGTATCAGTAACCTATACGTTGTAGATGGCACAGAAAATGGAGTCTTGTGCACTGTTGCTCAACAGCCTGTTACTACGAGTGTGAATGCTGTCGATTTCCATTTATACACCGGTGTAAGTGATCTTATATCCACATTCTTATGCAATAACACGAAGCTTGGGACTTGGGAAGAGTATTGATTTTTTTTTTTTTCCTTTTCCCCATTTAAACAGGGAATCTATGGGGGTGACAACTGCGAAAAGAATTCAACAAAAACTACTCTGGTTGTTGTAATCGTGGGTTATGGATCAGAGAATGGTGAAGATTATTGGATAGTGAAGAACACATGGGGAAAAGACTGGGGAGAGAATGGGTACGTAAGGATAAAAAGGAACGCTGGGTGGCCATATGGGGTATGTGGAATTAATTTTGCTGTTGGTTACCCAACACAAGATACTTCATCTCCACTATCATTTTCATCCACTCCTCATCACGTCTTTGAGGCCTGAATTAAGCTACTCGTTATTCTGTATCCTGTAACCGACGCTTCTGTGTGTTGCTGTATCAGTGTTTGACATATCATGTGTCTTCTCTCCCAATAATAATGTATCAGCGACATCATCTGTTTGTATGTATTTGCGCACTACATTTCTTGTGGTGCTTTAAGTGAATATTTGAATAATTGATGCCACTGCTTCTACAAGATAGTGCTATCACAAAATTGCCTGGTAAATAACTTATTATTTGTATTGTTTCAAAGCAAATATATATGAAACAAGAAAAACTCAGTAAAATTTCAAGCAACTGAATTATCGTTGTATTAGCTAATAGAAATGAAATTGTATAAAATGGCTCAAATTATAAGTAAAAACTCTATTTTTGTCCTAAAATTATATTTAATGCTTTATATTTATCTTATAAATATTTTTTTCAAATAAATTTATATAAAGCTTTTCAAATAAGCTTTCAAATAAATTTCAGAATACTTTTTTACCCATGACTCATTAAGTCAAATACTTAGGACTCATGGTTGTTTTTGAGAGAAAAAGGTTCTTTTAAAATTTATATATAATTTTTATTATATTTTTATAATTATTGAATTATTTGATTTTTATTATTTTTTTTAAAAATAAAAACACAAAAAATATTTTTATCTTATTTATTTTTTGTGTTATCTTTCTCTTTGTCATCAAACCATGGGTTTTGATTTTGAAAAAATTACAATAAAGGAGTCATATCATTAAATATTTATAATAAAAGATTTTAAAAATTAAAATTATCAATAAAGATTATCATTATTATCAGATTTTAAGAAATTTTATTATTAATTTTAAAAAATTTATTACTAAGTATAGTAAACAGCAAATTTTCTATACTTAATAATAAATCACTTGAAATTAATTATAAAATGTTTTAAAATTTAATGGTACTGATAGGCTTTATACATAATTTTAATTTTTAAAATCTTTTGTTCTAAATATTTGATGATATAAACTACTTGTTATAATTTTTTCTTTATTTTTTGTGGCTTCTGCGTCATTTTCCTCCCTGAGCTCTTTCTCTCGTCTCTCTCCTCTCCGTGAAAACCCAAGCAAGCTTCAAGCGCAAAATACCCAGAAAATTGAATAATCTTCCTCCCTATTTCCCCTCATGCGAAACTCTTAAGAATTAAATGATCTAAAAATTTTACTGAGAATCGAGCGATGCAACTCTAACGTTTCGCTAAGAATTGAACTGAAATTTTGAACATCCTGCTGAGTTTTTCGGCAACCTTGCGCGCAAGAAATGGGGCAAGGGCATGAACATTGGAATTTTACTTCGAATCGGTTTCAAATAAGAACTAAAATCACTCAGAAATTTTACCCCAAACCTATTTTGAATCAGACACATAATTTTGATGTTGATTAGATCAAACTTAGGACTTAATTTCAATTTGTTGATTTCGATATAATCCTTATTTTAAGGCCCTCCTACATATTCCCAAACCTGAAAAACGTTACTAATGTGGGTCCAATATGCCTTAAGCTGTGTGTATTCTCCAAGTCCAAACCCAAATATATTGAAAATGTCTCCAAAACATTTTGCTAGTGTGGTTAAAATATATATTTATTTTTTTCCGCGTGCCTATTCAAAAATTATTGAGGATAATCGACATGTTTGGTATGTCAAAACAAAATGAAAGGGAAAGTAAAAGTTGGTTGAAATTTTATTTTTATTTTTATAATTATTATTTAATATTATTTAATTATTAAAAATAAAGATATTATAAATATGTTTTATTTATAAAATTATTTTTATATCTAACACTGTGTATTAAATAAGTTAAAGATAAAGTATAAATATCTTTTTAAAAATTATTTCATTCTTTAAATCAATTTCAATAATTAATGTCAAGATGAGTTGTTACTTTTCCTCTTTGGCTTTAAGCCAACACTACCACTGTTGTACTTGGTGGGATATTTTGAGCAATATAATCAACCACATGCTGATCTAAGTTTGTGGGTTAGATGAGGGGGGGGGGGGGGGGGGGAGAGAAAAAAAAAGTGGAAGTAAAAGAATCATTATCTAAAATAATGATTTGATGAGGACAGAAAATTATTTTTTTAAAAAAGTCATATCATCGTGCCACATAATTTTTAATGAAAACAAACCAACAGTGCCAGTCTTAGAAATTTAATTAAAATATTTGTAAAAATCATGAATTTATTTAAAATAAAAAATATTTATGAAATTAATATTAAATATTAAATACACTATTAAAATCAAAATGAGATTTTAACCTAAATTATCATTGTATTCGGTCATACGAATTTTAACTAACAGAAAGATAAGATTTTTACCAAGTCCAAAGACTAATAATCCAAAAAAATTAAAAAAATCAAAGATTAGTAAGAAAGGATTATTTAATTCTATTCTGATTTTAATATTTTTAAAATAGATATTTTTTAAAAAAAATTAAAAAATTAAAAAATTAAAAAATTTGTTGAATCATTATTCTGAAAAATTATTATTTTTATTTTTTTAATTCTACAAAATAAAATTTATAAAACATCTGAAAAATATTTTGATTTTTTTATTTCTAAAAACATAATTTTATTTTTTGTTCTACAAAACACTTTATTAAAAATAAATTATTAAACAATTTTTTTTTATTTTTCTGTTTTTAAAAATAAAAAATTATTTTAAAAACAAAAAATCAAACAAGCCTGAGAAAATCCGAGAAAATTAGTTGAAGATCTCGGGCGATTGCATTGCATTTTGTCTGAGAATATTTTGCTTGTTTTTTCTACTTTATTCAAAATAATCAAAGACAGTGAAACAGTAAGGTACCCTGTGAAAATCAGTTGACAATCTGAGAATATTTTGCTTTTGGCTGTTCTCCTTTATTGCCTTATCGTCGTGTGCCATCAATTGTACTTGATCACGATTAAACTGTAGTCGGCAGGCAAGATACCCTAAGCCAACATTAAGACGTCTGAACTTTTTTTGCTCCAAGAGAAATATTAAAGAGTACACCATTTTAACCCTTCAAGTAAAGGACCGTAGGATTTTATACTTTTTTTTTTTTAAATAGAATTCTAAAAATCTATTTTAAACATTAAGGACTCCTTTTGGGCTTTATTTATTTACCGAAGGAGCCGGCACTACCATTGTCTTTATAAAAATTAATTAAAATCTAATAAGGGATAAATATTTTAAGTTTATTCATATAAATCTCGTTAACTAAAAAAATATGAGATATATATATATAATTAATTTGTTTATATTTTACAATTTGAATCTAACCCATACATGAACTTTCATTGCTTAATTAGTTAGGGTTACGTAAGTTGTAATGAATTAGACACGGCAGGCACTTATTTTTTGGGATTATAAATGGGTAACTAACTAGCACCACCTTAATAAATACAAGCATATGAATTTTGACTATCTAAATTATTTGAAAAGCAAATAAGTTATATTTAAAAAAATTAAAATTTTTAAATAATTCAAACAGTTAGAATTTATTCAAAATAATTCATTTTCTCTTTATAAATTAAATCAATCCAAACTCTTAATTCTCCCGTCAAGCTTGCATGTTTTGACAATGAAATATTAGGGCTACTTTTGGTGCTTTCTTCCTTCCAACTCCAAAATAAAGTTCCATAGAAAAGCCCCCACATGGCCTAATCAGAAAGTCTTTTTAGTGTCATGAGATACATTATATTGATTGGGTAATAAATTATTAAAATTGATAAGAGATTCAACAAATTTATTTATATTTTAACTCCTAATATATTTATTTTTAATTTTAATTTATAAATCCAAATCTTTTAATTTATAAAATTCTGAACTTATCCCTTTTGAATACTATAGGGTTTAAGGCATCATTGGGTATAGAATTCTCTTTGATGAAAATAAAAAGCCAATGATAAATGAAATGTAACAGAATAAATTATATTTAGTATGATCAAAAAAATGAAAGGGAATATATTTGCCTATCATTATTTGGTTGGATGACATATGGATAGAATGGAAAGTAATTGAAGGTGAAAGATCAAAATATCCTTTAGAATAAAATAAAATTATAAAACCACCAAACAATTAATATACTTTTGTGGTTCAGCAGTATAGCCATATTTATTTCCTAAACCAAAACACACGAATGCTAATATATCATTGCTTTTTTGTGGTCACGCATACAGACGCTGCATAGGTTTCACTTTCAATCTTCTGTGCTTAAGGTTCGGTTGTTTAGCAGGCGAGGTCCTATTTATGCAAATTAGAGGTAGGTAAGTAGATTTCTTGCTTGGGTTTAAGACCTTTGACCAATATTCAATCATATCTAAGTTGGGTTTTCATTTTTTCATGTTTTGACAACCATGATTTTTTTAGTTCGTCATAAATCATTTATGTTTCAATTGATATAAATAAAAAAAAAACTTTAATGTGGCATTTCTGCAAAAATGGTACAACTAGAAAGCAAATGTTATCATATACTTCCTTGCTATAGTAGAAAACTGTAAAAGAGTATATGGTTCTAGGAGTTTTTTTTTTTCTTATGGACCATCTAGATTTTTAATTTATATTGCAAAAGTGTATATGATTATTTTTTTCTATTATTGTTTTATCACAATGTGTACATGTGACAATAATAAGTTTGGGGCTAAGATATTTGTTTATTGGCCAAGTTTTAGACTAAAAAATATTAACCAAATGTTAAATACATACATATCTATATAATTTTTACTAATATATATATATATATATATAATTTTTACTCATGTTGATTAAAGAAAAGGTTATATTTGGATTGAAATTCACTTCATTGCATTATAAAGATATATTATACATTATTTCACACTTTATCTATATGATCTATTTCATCTGCTAAGTTTAAGTTATTGTTTTTTTTCTTTACACTTGTGCTCCAATAACATGGAGTAGCTCAAATGAGCACATGGGATGTAGACCAAGATTACAAAAGTTTTAATCAATTTTTGAGTCTTATAAAAAATTATATAATCATATATAATCATGTAAATATATATATATGGGTGATTATATAATTATATAAGTATACATAATTATAGTTATATAATTATACATATAAACATAGAAATATATATAATCATATAATTATATATGATTACATAATTAGATAATTATCTATAATTATATTTATTTTTATAATTAAATATTTGGAAAAAAGAAAAAATCCTTTAGCTTCATGTGAAGTGAAAGGCTTTTTTCACTTCACATGAAAAAAAAAAGCATATGGCATGCCTTCACCAAGTAAGAATGAAAGATGCATGAAAAGGCATGTTGAAACATGCAGGTTTGGCATGTCTTTCACTTCATGTGAAGATGTAAGTGTGAAGAGGCAACCTTTTATATAGATATGGCATATCACATGAAGCTAAAAAAAAGACTAATATTTATATATTTCTCATTTTCTTTTTTGTTTTCATCCGCTTTCTTTGATAGGTTAATTTGTTCAGTGTACTTCAATTTAATTGAGCTAAAAGTAAAAACTTTCATATTTTGTATTATTTATAATTGTATTATATTAAGAATGTATATGTTTCAATTTTTTCCATCTTCTTCTCATCTTATTTTCTTTAATTATTTAGTTGGATAAAAAAATTATGAATAATTTCTATATTCCAAAATTCATAAAAGAGTTAATTTGGAAAAACAAGTGTCCATAATTACTAATGTTACTTCAATATAATTGTTTTTAATATAGTTTTATTGTGTTTACTAACCAAGTTCATGCCAAACAATGATGTAGTTATTGAGTACATTGTTGCTATTATAAAATATAATTATAATGGTATTTATAATTGTTGAGGAAAAAAAGTTCTTAAAGAAGTCAAACAATTATAGTTTCAAGAATTTCAAACATATTGTAATCTTTATGTGTTAGAAAATTATAATTTTTTATATGGTAAGTTATTAATATTTAGAAATGTTTTATAATTTGATAGATAGAAATATTACACTTGGACATTCAAAGATCATTTTCAAATTTATAAGAATTTCAAAGATCGAGTAAGGAATTGACTAAAAAATTTGATCTGCTATACACGAGATAAAAGAAAAAGGCCATTATAAATTAAAGGGCATATTTGGATTGACTTATGTGATAGTTGGAATCACGGATTAAAAAATCAGACCGGACCGGCCGGTTCAACTGGGAACTGGTTCCTGATCCGATCCGGTTGGCTCAAAAAATTGACCCACTAAAAAATCAGTCAAAAATCGGTTGAACTGGTCAAACCGAACCACCTAAAAACCAGTTTGAACTGGTCAGCCCAAATTTTTTTTCTTTTGAATTTTTCTTATATAATAGGATAGTTTATTTTGAATAAATTTGATAAATTAAAAATAAAAAATATTAGAAGAAAGAGGGGATTGAAATATAAAAAAAATTAAAAAAGATAATACAAAATAAATAAAAAGCACATATTTGGTTATTTTTTGTGTTTCTTCCTTATTATGTCTTGTCTCGTGGTAATATTTCTTTTAAATATAAAAATACTTGACTAAAATTACCATTATTTAATGATAAATGGAAGTTTAATACAATTTAAGAAGTTCAAAATTTTAATATTAAATACTTTTAACTTTTAATTATAAGTAGTTTTTTTTATTTAAAAAATAATTTTTCAAACATTTTAAGAAATATTGAGTTAATAATCAAATATTTAAAATTTACTAATATTTATTTGTTATATTAAAATTTTAATATATAAAATTTAAAAAAATATATTTAATTATTATCGGTTTGATCACAATTCAATCATAATTCGACCAATGAACCATGAATCAGTACTTCTACTAGTTCAATGACCAGTTTGATTTTAAAAACATTGGTTGGAATAATACAAATTCCAACAAAAAATGAATGGGTGAAGAAAAATAAACCTCCAACTTTGGTTATGGCCCATCTCTTCACACCGGTGGCTTTTCTCCATTTGTAGAGCATGTTTCAACTTTAGTCAAAGAATTAGACATACCTATAACACCAGTTAAGCTTCATGTTTGAACCTATTAAGAATCAACATCCAATAATTGAAGCCACATTTGTAAGTGCGATATTTTTTTATTTAGTTTATTATGTCTTTCAATATACAATAGATTCACAACATTTCTTTTTTTTTTTCCTTATACAAAATGATTATATAAGACTTAAAAATACAATTGCAAGCACTTATACATAAAATTTTTCACTCTTAAACGAAGTAGATTTATGGATAATGACAACTATAGGAGGAAAAAAAGGTGGCTCGATATATGGTATGTGAAGTGTTTTACACCAAATAGAAGAAGATTTGATCTCTAGATATAACTACAGTAATAAGATTAATTGGTGTTCATATCTAAGTGTCATGGATGTTCTATACCAAGAAGGCAGATTACATAAACATGTTGATCATATAATAAAGCCTTATCAAATGCAATTACAAGCAAATGAAAGTTTAATATTGGATATGCAACACCAAAATTTATGAATATCATTATAAGAATATTGGTTGAAGTAATTAAAAAAATATTGGTTCAACTAATTGAGAAGGCCATGAAAACAAATTGTAATTTTCTATATTTTTTAATACTTGTTTTTCAATTTATGTAAGTTAATCATTATTGACATGAAAAGTACATTTCTGTGTTTTTTAATACTTTTTTCATAATTTTTCTAACATTAAAATGTAAAGCATTGAATGACCTCTTATATGCACATTTTTTAGCATCTTTCTTTTACAAAAACAATGACAAATGCATGGTACAATGAAGTAATTGACAATTTATTTATTTTTATTATCTCTTGTCTTTATATATATATATATATATCCCTTTATTAGCCTTCTTCTTTCTACATTCAACTCTTATATTATTCTCTTCCTTTAAGATTTCTTCTTTTTAGGCCTTATTAGCTTTCTTCACTCTCCATTTTTTATGGCTTAGCCTTCTTCATTTTCCATTCATTCATCACTCATTTCACGGCTTTCAAAAGGTAAAAATGTTTAAATGCAAGCATATTACCACTAATTTTATTTACAATTATTTAATATTATTTTATTGACTAACTTTGTTCAATTATATGTTAAATTACTTTAACATTTCACTTAGATATTGTGATGCAGTATGTCATCTAAGAGAGGCTAAGCAATACCTCAAAATATCCCTAATCAAGATTCACCTAAAGAATAGTCTAATGTTTAAGAAGAGTTGATGATGCCAAAAATAATCACTAAAGAACTTATTGATTCAAATGGCATAGGGTTTGCAATTTAATTTTGATTATATATAATATACTTGACTTTTTTTTTACAAACTACTAGTGGAAAAATGAAAGGCTCAATATATGGATTGGGCAATATCTCGTATAATATAATTGAAAATTCGAATACAGGATACATATACACTGAAGGAAGACCCTTCAATCAAGTGCTAGCAAACCTTCATTCCTATAAGACATGATACAAATGAATTTATTAACTTTTCAACACAAACTTATAATACTTAATTCTAAGAATAGCAAACACAAATAAAAGCCTAAGGTCACACATAAATGATTCACTCATTATTCTCATCAACAATCTCAATCTTAGGTTGGACCAAGTTCATCACAAGTAGATCCAACTCCACATAGGCCAAACATGTCTCGTATTAAAGATGAAGTGAAAGACAATGCAAATTAAAAAGATGATGATAATGACAAGTAGGTCCAACTATTTATTTTCATATATAGTAGTTTTCTACAAATAATCCTAATTGTTGATTATATGTTAATATTTTAAATTTTCTTGTTATATATAAATGTTTATATATGTAAATCTTTATTATAAGTTTTCTTATTTTAATATATTATATATATTAAGGCAGCATTAAATGTAATTAAAAAAATCGAGAACTAAGAAAAAAAAAGTTATAGAAAAAAAGTAACAAATAGTAAATATTTATAAAACATAATATAATATTTGTAAACTATTAATTAATTACCATACATCGTACTTTGTAACATAGGAAATTAATTAATAGTACTTATATGAAAAATAATAAGGAAAGATAACAAAAAGTAATAAGGAAAGAACAATTCATTTCAAAAATCTTATCTTAAAAAAAACACATATTAATTAATAGTACTTATAGGAAAAATAATAAGATAACAAAAATTCATTTCAGAACTATAATCTACTAAAATACATGCATCATCCCAATTAAGGTTCTAAACTATATATTCCCATAATATAGTAGCAGACATTAACCCAAAAATAGATCCATTGTCTGTTTAACCACACAAATACATACTCTATCAAAATAGATACAACATTTTACACATATAAACTAACATTGATACATCATTTTATCCTATTAACTTTCTAATGCACTTAGCCTTCAACACATTTGGTATTATGGGAAAGCACAAAAGTAGCCTATTATCAAGAGATATTTAAATATAAGCCAAGCATACTTCATCTATACTTAGACCTTTCACCGTCAGCAAATCTGCCAATGGATCAACTACTTTCTCATGAAGGTTTATATTGCATCTCTAATGTCATTAGTGACTAGGGCATTCTGTGCCCTAGTCCTATCATTTGCCAGACAATGTATAAATCCTTGAAGTATGAGAATGGCTTGCATCTAAGTGGTGCATCACTCTTATGAACCTACAAAACATATGACAGATTATAAATATATAAATTTGTTCTGGGGTCAGCATTGAGATTATACTGTCATAATGATATTATTTAGAATCTATGTAATAGCTATGAAGTACATGTGCCCTTAAGGTAATAAGCCATTACCTATTCACAAACAAAAGTTGTAAAGCACACAACTTACCTTTACATAGTCATCCTAAACACCTTTATCAGCTGTGATGCATTTGGATATTGGCTCTAACTTAAAATTAGAAGTGTTTGAACCATATACCACGTCCTAAAATTTGGATCATGATTACTTAAGCATCTTCAACTGAAATCGAATGTGGGGAACTCTCTTAAAGCCACAATCTGAGCTTCTATTGTCCACCATCCATTCCAACTACTTTAAATGGTCTAGCCTAAAGTTATTGTCCACCATATATTTTTGGTTCATCTATAACTCCATGAGACATTCAACAAAGACCACATCCTTAGATGGAGCCCACTAATAGTTTTTAGGGTGAGAGTTAAAACCTAAAGGGTGATCCATGCAAGGAAGCTACATCACAAAGAAGGATTAAATACGTAGAGGAAAAAACAATAGTTATTATTTGTAAATAAATAATCACATACCATAGGTAACAATTAGATAAAAGGTTTTAAAATGCATAATGTCATATGAAATACAGCACAATCTAGTAGCCTCATCTAAGAGAACATTTGTCAACAACAATAAAAGTCAACAAGCATAAATGTCATATTATCATTACAAATTAATAATGTGAACAATCATATCATTTCTAAATTAGAAACAAGAACGTTATCTGCATACTCAATATGCACTAAACCTTTGAAACATGTCATGTGCTAATCACTCTCGAAAGCTGCTTCAAGCCTCAGATCTCTCCACTGTGGCCATGTAGTCTAGGCCACTGATGCCATCATTTTGTACCATGTGGTCTAGACCACCTACATTATCATTTTGTACCATGTGGTCTAGGCCACCTATACCATCCATGGGTACTTTATCATTATCTTCCCAACTAATGAAATTATGCAACAAGCAGCAAGCAAATATGATTTCATTATGTATCCTCACTGGGTAGCTAAAGAAACTTTTAAATATTGCCTGTTGTTCTGTCAAGATCCCAAATACCTTTTCAATCATATTATGGGTCGATGCATATATTATGTTAGAACACTCATGCAAGGTCGACGAGCAGCGACCCTATTACTACTCACTCAAATGATACATTTGTCCTCTATACAATGCAAAAAATCCATCACAATGGGTATAACCTGCATCAACCAAATAGTATTCACTTAAGTCATGAAAATTATTTAAACATGAAACAAGTACACCAATGGTAACCAAACATAAGTAAATAATGATACAATTAGGAACCTATGATGTCAAAAGAAATAATGATTGATATGCTTACCATGGAGGACTTTCAATCCATGTCACTTACTAAGTACATCCTACAAAACCCAACCATCGACTATAAATTCTTCTTAGTTATGCAATACATAAATGAATTGCATATCTTAGGAGTATACACCAAGGACATTAGTGGTCATCAACCTTTTTCAATTATCATACCGAGGCTTGTTTGTTGCATGAACTTGAATTAGAATGTGTGTTCCATTAAGTGCACTAAAACAATTCTAAAAGTGAGGGGAGTCAATTGGAAGTAAAACAAAAATACTCCATAATTAATGTCATTTAGCATATGATTTACGTTAAACCATTTCCATTTTTCATTAGTCGAGTTTTTGGCCATAGCTTAAGTTTTTTTTAATAGCTTTCTATCCAGACATATCATTACATTTAGCACTAATTTAAAGTGTTTACTAACAGTTTCCCTTGATCTTTTAAAGTATACCTTCAATTGTCTATTCTTAACATGTTTAGAATGGACAAAAATATTGCTAGTTGCTTGTCAATTAACATATTTTTTGTTATGTTTTAGGCCCTTGATTTGGTCAAGCACGGTGCATTGTCAATGAAATGTTGCCCTGTATATTTTAAGTTAGTCATAACATGTAGTATCATTGTTATAGACCAACCTCCTAAGGTAGGTTTGCTTTATGTCAAAATCAATGATGTATGGCTTATACACAAAGCAACAATAATTCAAAGTTATAATCACTTACAAGTTTATCAACCATTGATGCCTACATTATACAACAAGTAAAAACCAAACCAACACATAAAGAATGACATCATAGCTAATCTCATCCATATCCAAATGGTGCACAATAATCGTGCATGATGTTATCTATATAGTTGAAATAATGAAGTACAGTTCTTGCCCTTTAGTGGTCAAAATGATTACAAATAGGACAAGACACACAACTCAACAAGTTAACATCAGTTTGTATCAGATAATGGTTCTAAATAGTTATAATACTAGCAATCATTTATAGTTAGATTTAAATTTTAATTTCACATAAAGAAATATTTAGAATTTTTCATAAAATAATAAATTGAGATGGTTAATTAGAAAGCACGATATAACTTAGAACAATTATATGTCTTTCATTAATTTATTAAAAGTTATCATTTTAAGTTTGTGTAAAAGTCCATGACCAATGTGTGTGTGTGTGTGTGTGTATTACACCCAAAACCACTTTGCAACCCCATTATGTACATATAACTAAACTCAATGGTTGCTGCAAGAAGCCACAAAATTTGATGAGCTAACTTGGGCAATTTATTAAACAAAGGAATTACATTGCAATAAAATCAACAACACAATAGATTTGTAAGCCGTGGAAGACCAAAAATTAGAGAGAAACACATATTGTAACACCATAATATATTAGCCCCAACTAGTCTTTATTTAGGTTTGATTTCATATGATTTTCAAAGAAAAAGAGCAAAGCATGGTATTTTCCTGCCATGCATCAGGGTTTAAACACTCATACTTTGCCCCCTGGATCCCCTGAACCCATCAATCACATACTCTACTCAAAATTCATTTATAAAACTCATATATAGCATAAAATAACTAATGAATCACGAATATGAAGTAAAAAACCCCAAAATGTAATTTCTCAAAATGGGCCTAAAAGTAATATTTTTGGCTTTAACTTTAAAAAATCATAACTAATTCTAAAAAAATGGGAATCAAGCAACCATAGCTTTCTAGAAAGCTCTAAGTGTTAAATTTATACTAAAAATAATTTTCAACCATAATCTCAGCGTTTGGACCATGTTTGACATCAAACAAGAGACAGAGGTCTGGCTATCCCTGGTACTAATACAGCTTGCTATCATGAATTTCAAAAATTCATAACTAATTCCACAAAAATCTAATCTGGACAAACTATACCAATTTGAAAAGATACATATGTTAACTAGAGAAAAAAAATAAGTCCAAATCATTTTAGTAGCTTTTGGACCTTGAAAACTGATGGAACAGTAACAAAGGTTAGATGACTTCCTTGATGCTAACACAAAACTTTAGACAGTTATTTCTTCCTCTATAGATCTCCAATTGAGGTGCTTCTAGTTGTTATAGGTCATTGTGTATGTCTAGTTTATATCTATAAAATTTCATAATAATTGGACATTGTTTGGTTCATGAATGACACAGATTCATTTTCGGACTAGTTGCACAATATAATAACCAAAACCAGAAAATTCTCCAACTTCAACAATTCGCCAAATATTCCCTAGACCTTCAAATATTACCCATTTTATCTTTCTAAGAATCTCTCAACAAGTTCTAGAGACATACTAAATTTTACATCAAGAAGAGCTCATTTGGTCATACTTTGACGGAGCTCACAAATTTGGCGGTTTTGACACCTTAAATGGTTCAATATGAGGGTAAATGGTCTCCTACATACTCTAGCACCTCTTGGGCAGATTTTAAAGCATAAATATAGCATATATGAAATACTCAAGTGGTCTAAATCATCATACATCTCAAACTCACTTTGCTACGAGTAAAAATACACTACTATATACAATCCACAAAAGGGTCAAATCTCATACTTTTATTACTTTGGTTCCATACATGGATCATACATCATTGATACATATTTTTACACTTACTTAAGCATTTACATCTCAAAAAGAATATGTATACATGTGTACTTTGGCTTTTCTATACATCAAACTATGCAAAAGCATCAAAAAAGGTCATCTATGCCTCATGGCCTCCATTCTTAGGCTCTTGAGCTCCACCTGGACTATATGAGATAGGAGAGGGAAGGGGGTGAGATTCATGGAATATTAATAGCTCATACACTCATTCAAGGAAGAAATCAAGGCATATAAATAAGTCAAAGCATGCAAGTAGGCATCTAACCATTCATAATCATACAACACATGATTTACATACCATGAATATCATATCTATGCCAAGAATAAGCTCTAAGGACTTTTGGTCTAATCTCACATAATTTTAGGGACTTTTGGATGGCCTCCTTCTTGGTTTAAGGACTTTTGACTTAGCCTCACTTATTCATAAAACTTTTAGCTTTGTCTCACCCATTTCTAGAGACTTTTGGCTGTACCTCACCCATTACAAGGGACTTTTGGCACTACCTCATCTGAGCAATTTTCACAACCCCAAACATAAATATATTAGTACCAATGCATTAAGGCAACATCAAATAGCATGTTTCACAATACAAGCACATACACAAGCATACAATGACTATTATACATCCAAGAATGCAACAAGAAAGAGTGGAGAGTTACCTTATAAGCCAACACAAGTCTTCCCTTTTGATTTCTCTTTGTCTTTCTTGGTTTCAACACCACAACTAGATAGAGCCGATTCTCTTGAGCCTAGACATAACAAATAGCATGTAATTACTCTCTTATAACTCAAATAAACACTCACAAGGTTAAGAGGTTCTTTATCAAGGCAAACCCTACAAAGTGTGTAAGAAACTAGGGGTTTTTCCTCTAGAATATTTACGAACTCTTCTTTTACTTTCTTTACATTTTTCAACTTATCACACTTTAATTCAAGGGTTTCTTGCTCATTTTAGGTCAAAATAGAGCTATCTTACTTAACCACCCATGGAAAGGAAACTTAGAAGGAGAAGAATGAAGGCAAGAGGAAGAAACATGAAGATCTTTAAAAGTTCTTACCTTTCTTCCTTGATTTCTTTCTCTTTCTCTTAGCTTCTCTTGGTTTCTCTCTCTCTCTCTTAAGCATTTTTCTCTATTTTGACGAAGCTTAGGTCGGTTAGAAGAAAATGAGAGGATCTAAACGCTTTAAAAAGCAAAATTCTCCTTTTTCATGCTTTTCTGGACTAACTTTAGCTATAGTGAACAATAACCCTCGCTACAACAAGCACGTATCAGTCCCAGACCCCTGTTCTCGTTACGGCACGCGCTATATCGAGAAACCCTCTAATTTTTGTATAAGATGCCTGAACTCGCTATAGCTAGAAGTATTCTGGCTATAGCGAACAGGCACATTCGCTATAGCCGGGCTGTAGCCAGCAGACTTAGAAAAATTTCAGAACTTAAAAAATTTCAGCAATTTGTTTTTTGGTTATTACATATATTAAGGTTCACATAGCAGTTCAAGTTATCATAAAAGGACAGAAAAAAGAATTAATACATTTCTTTTTAGATAATGCAAAGTGAATTATTGGTTGGGAATGGGTTAACTATTTGATGAAATTTAAAACTGAAAATATACCAATTTAGGTGAAAGACAACAAATTGACATCTTCAATGATGGGTGGCTAAAAGAGCTATGAGGATGTCTAACAGTTAAGGTAATGGTGCTGAAGAAGAATAGGGCACACAATACTAAGGACTACACACTGAGAGGAAGATAAGACAAACTTTAACTGATGTTAAATAAATGGATAGGCTAGCTTGTACGATGAGAGAGGCAAAATAATCATTATGTTATTTTTCTCCAAAATGTTACTTCAAACTCAAGCCAAAAATGAGGGAAAATGTATAGCGGCATTAGTTTTCAGTTCCTCTCCTAAATATAGCAAGCAAATGCATCAATTGCTAGAATCACTTTAACTTTCATTTTCTTATATGTTACAAAATAGGACCAAAAAGAAAGATTATTAGTTATATTTGCATTTTAACCCTACTAACTTTATCCATTAAATCAAAGCTCTTTTCTCTTATAATTTGTAAATACTCTATAAAGATCATGAATATTTGCAAAATTTGTAAACTCCTCCCCTTAGCTTCAAATCTTAGGTGTAATACGATTTTTCTCCCATTCGATCTTAGAGCCTCACCCAAATCCCTTTCCAATTCAAAATTCTATTCCATCTTTCATCTTCTACAACTTAGATTTTTTAAAAAAGAATAACTAGTTATAACATAGAAGCTTTTAGTAGGTTCTTAAGCAAACAGTTGGTAGAGATAGGGGAATGTAACTTAGATGGCATCAGCCCCCATTCTTTAGATTAACATAGGTCTAATCTCTATGGCAATAAAAGGATAATCATTAATAATTTCCTGAATCAAGGCAAATTCTTCCTCAAGATTATCATTCCATACCTCGTGAATATGGATTTAGTTATTTTTTGTCAAAAGTGGCGTTCCTTGAAAGCAAAATCAAATGAGAAATTTGATAAAATGTTCTTATAAGGTTACCAAACAAACTATATAGGAATAGCAAGAGCTTTAGATCTATTACGATCAAACCAATAGATCTTTTGCTTTTTGTTATCATTGGCGATGACAAACTTTCCAACTTTAGATTAGCTTTGTTGACCACCATCTGCACATCTTTTGAGCCTACGTTTAATTGCCCTATTGATCTCTTAGATGAGCTCATCAGCTTCCCTAACTTCCCCTATTTCTACATATCAGTTAAGCCTTCACAAATTGCTTGAAGCTTAGCATCAACAAAGGAATGAAAAGGCTTGTACTTCCCAAATTTGATGTCGACATAAGAGCCTTAGTGTTAGAGGTTAAGGAAGTTGGGATTGGCAAAGTCACCTCTAAGCTTGTAAATAGCCTTATCATAGGTGGATAGGGATTGAATGGAAAGAAAATTAGAGATTTGGTGTTGGGTTTGGGGCTTTTGTAAAAATTTGTAATTTTATATAAGATCTTGTAAATTAAAAAAGAAAAAGGCTTTCATTTAATGAACAAAATTAGTGGGGTAAAAATACAAATATAACAAGTTAATTTTAACTTTATTAAGCAAATTTTTTTAATTTTTTAAACTACTATGTGACAATGAAGTAGTATTTTTTTATTGGGCCACTTCTTCCATGCAATCCCATTTGGAAGTTGCATAGAAGAATTTACTTTAATTTTTGTTGGTGTGTGTAACCATCTACATAAGCAGCAATACAATAATAAAGATAAGAACAAGATACAATAACTTGATTAAATTAAGGTTGTGAAGAGGCATAGAGAGTGAAACCTAACATAATGATACCCTTTATTGTGTTTAGATTATACCCTATGAGGAAGACATTCATTACCTTTCCCATGCCTAGAATATCAACTATCTAAAGCATCAACAATGTCCATCATGCCACGTGTTTAGAAAATAAGGAAAATATATTATTTTACTTAGGGAAACAGTGCATTTTGGAAAGAGAAAATTGATGCATATAAAAGGTGCAAAACTATGCATTATGAAGGAGAAATTTTGCTAAAATGAAGGTGGGTTTCATTTGTAGGTAACCGTTTCATCAACCAAAACCCAATCAAATGACACGTCACTTGAAAGATATAAGGTTGAAAGTGAAACATTGACTTGGTTGGGAGTGAGGCCTGAGGAGAATCCAAACCCATCAACATTGTTGCTCCTTCCAATCATTAGGGCCATGTTTGTTGCCATAATTATAATGCCAACTAGCATATTTCACTACCGAAAACAATTATCTCTCTCTCTATACATATATATACTATTTTTTAGTTGTCTCAATGCCTACTAGCCATAACTAATTGGGTCTTATAATGCATAGAAAACTTAAGGTTGAGTTGTTTAGTTGTCCAACGAAAGCTAATGAGGCACTACAAAGATAAAACCCACCTTCAACCCTCATTTTCAATTTTCTCTGACGTAATGCTTTTGACAGAACAATATTATCAACATAAAGCCAATTCGATGAAACCCACCTTTATTTCAACAAAATTTCTCCATTAAAACACACTATTTTGTGCCTTCCATATGGATTAGTATTCTCCTTCCAAAATGCACCATGTCATTAAGTAAAATAATCTGTTTTGCTTCTTTTCCAAATAGGTGGCAAGATGGGCCCTATTGATGCTTCTAATGACTGAGATTCTAGGCACAGGAAAGGCAATAGACGTCTTCCTCATAGGAGACGATTTGAACACCCTTTTTATTGTTTCCATCATAATATAGTGATAGGTTTGTCAACTTATTTATCACCACACCCTACATTTGCTCGATAATATACATGCTAGACATGTACATAAATCTCTTTTTAAAAAAAGTTCTAATTTTTTGAAATTGTCAAGTTGCAACCATATATCATATTAATTTTGTAATATCCTATATTTTAGCAATTAAAATAATCCCTAAAGAGTGGAATGAAGACCAAGAATGACTCGAAACTAGAGCCAAAACAACTAAACAGAATGAATCAAAATCTAGTGGCAAAATCATAATTTCAGATAAAATTTTAGAAACTTAAAAACAAAAAAAGAGTTTTAAATAGTAAAATTGAGATTACTAAGATTTTTAGATGTCCTAAAAACTATAGGATCTATCACAATAATTAAAATCCATTCGATATGTGATTAGGTCATCAATTGACTTGAACTTTAATTGGATTTTTTAAGGTTGTTTTGAATCTCTTAAAGTTGAAATTAAGTGTTTTTAATAAATTAGAAAGTCTCTATTTTATGATGGAAAAGATAATTCTAAAAAGGAATTTAAAATGAACTCAAACGAAGGAAATGGAATTGAGGGACATAACAAAAATTTTGAAATTATTATAAACTACCCTTATTCCCTTTATATATGTTCAGCCATGTCCTTGGACACCTATAACTGACTTTCCTTGGCTCCAAAATAGAATTAAGAGGCATGAAGAAGAACCAAGGAAGAAGGGAAAAAGAAGTCATCCAAAGGTAAATAAATATGGAGATTTTGCCTATCTAACTCTTGTAAAAGTTATTTTATTCTCTCTTTTCTTTCTTTCTATGATTTTAGTTCTTTAAAAGAGAAAGTTTTGTGACTGAATCCATGAAGGAAGAAGGTCTTTAAGGAAAACTAATTACACCATAATAATCTTTATTTAGAGCACCTTCAAATGGCATATAACATAGTATAAGGAGTTTGCTCCATCTTTGCTTCTTATGCTCTCTATAGTTCGGCCAACTAGAAGGAACCATGAAGGAAATTAGTTTTTGGCTAAAACTTAATAGGAATGGGGGTTTAAGAGTGTGGAGATTAATATAGAACAAAGAGAATCCATTGAAAGGCTATAGAATGCAAGATATAGTAATTAGGATTTTGGTTATACATCGTGAAGTTTATAACTTTAAAAAGGTATTTCAAGCCATGGAAGAATATAACTAAACTAGAGAGAAGCTAAGGAACCTCTACATGTGCCAAATCCCCAAAAGAAATGGCAAAACTCTCAAGGCTTTCTATTGAAGCATAGGTTCGACCAAGGGATTGAAGTGGTATCTAGGAAGAGTTTTCAATAATTTCAAAGTTATAAATAGTCTAAATATGAATTAAGAATGCAAATAAAACTATTGGTTTGAATTTATAAGCCTTACTTTGAAAGGTGAATTTTTAGGGTTCAATTAGGTCTAAAAAAGAAACTTGATGCTAGGCTCGTCAAATCATATATATATGATCACTCTAATGAATTCTATTAAAGTCATATGGTTCATATCAAGTGAGGTTTTGGAGTCAAGAGCTTGAATTACAAGAGTTATTTCTTAAAATATATAAGTATGGCCATAAGTACACCTAAAACCCTAACTTGTGCATGCAAGGCTAGTATGAGTATAAATATGGTTCCATTGATTACTTTATGTTCTATTTGATATGTTTAAGCTAAACAAGTGAGAGCATATCAAAGTGTATTTATAGAGCCATGAAACTAAGAGAAAGGTACTAAAGGGGAATCGATTGGATTATTGTGTAACAATGTAGCTTTTCCTTCATTCTCATATGTATAATTGGTTTACTTAAATTTCTTGGTTGCTTAAATGTGTTGTTTGCCATTTATGTGATTTGTTGATTGATTAAACATATTAGGCAATGGCATAGCATTTATTTGCATTTGAGTTTGGATTGGCTCTTGGAACAGTGAGGTTATGCTAAAAATCCTTGAGATGGGTAAGGTGAAGCCAAAAGTCCTTAAAAGTTGATGAGACTCGACCAAAAGTTCAAATTATAGGTGAAACTAGGTCAAAAGTCTTTAAAAGTAAGTGAGACTAAATCAAAAGACCCTAAATTTTTAGTGAGACTAGGCCAAACATTGTTAGAGCTTGGTTTTGCTCTTGAATGAGCCATGAGATCCCTAAAGCATAAAATATGTTTTTGCTATAGTTGTAAGATATGCATACTTGCTTTCACATACTTGAGTGAACTATATATATGTGTTTGAATGTTAGACTAGCTACTAAGATTCTTGAAATCTTATTTTTTTTAATTGTTTCTTTTAACCATGGCTAGGTGGCTCTCAAGGGGACAAAAATGATGAACAAAAGGCTTAGATAAAGCAACCTTGACAATGGAGTGTAGTTTAAATAGTGTTGTTGCATATATGAATATGTATTGGTATATTTTGGCGTATAATTATGCCAACACATTTAAAAATATGAGAATATGATGTAAAAATCATTTATGAATCGCAATATATGATATATTGTAATTTGGCACTTTGAGTTCCTAAGTAAATGTGTGTGTATTTGTAAGTGGAAATGTGATTTTGAGTTGCCTGATGTTTGGAACATGTTAAACCACCCATACATGATGTATTTGTCATTTGAAACATTCCCAAAAGGAGAAAAGACATATTATGACTCATTTGATATACTTTTGGACTAAAACTTCTTACTTTTGAGTCATAATATGCTTATGCACCCTTGATAGCCTAAATGAATGAGTTTTAGGCTGAAATTTAGCAAGCATTTAGAGGGCATCAAGAGGTTTCTATATAGTCAAATACCATAATTTTTGAAACTCTATATAATACTTTATAAATTTTTGAATTTGGCTAAATTATGAAGAATTTTGTAGTACATTGTTCACATAGTGCAGTTCCAGATTTCTAGGTTTTTGAGAGACCAAATGAACTCATTTTGATCTAAAATTTCTACAGTAAATAATTCTTATCATAAGCTTTCCATGGACATCTAATTTGCATAAATCAGAGTTATGTAACCTAAATTATGCATTTTTAAAATTTGGCCCATATTATGTCAAAAAGGGCCTAAAAATGGCTATATGACACTTTCATGCAAATAGACCCTATTTTATGTTCAAGTGAGTTAAATCAAATGTGTTTTAAGGGGTTTAGGAATTGAAGTGGAAGAAAATTTTAGTTTTGACCCCTATAGTTCCACTTCACATATGGAAAGCTTGTGAAACCATTACTAAACATTGGATATGTTAGGTTGTATTTTGATGTTTTTGAAGGTAAATGACATGAGAAGGACTATATAGAATAAGTTATCCTTTTACTAAAGCTAGAAATATGATGTTGTTAATAAGGTAAACCATATTGTTGATAAGGTGTAAAATGCTATTAACAAAATTAAAGATCTTGCCAATATGATCTTGGATTTAATAAAGAAAAATTTAGGACCTTATCGACATGATCTTTTACCTCATGACAAGATATTCTTTAAATGAGAAAACTTGGAGAAACCCAAGATTTAGGCAACTCCACCTGGATCTTATTAACAAAGTCTCAATCATAAAAAGGTAAAATACATAATATATGATGGTATGATGACAAATTCTCCATCAACCATACAAGTTGGATCATTGTCGTTAGCTAGTTTATAAATAAAATAAATTCTAGTACAAGAAAAAAATTAACCTTCATAGATGATAGGTTATGCCTTAATTATGTTTTAGGCTCATAGGTGTTTTTTGTAAGAAGTACATTAACCCAAAAAAAAAATCATTGAAATTTGGTTTAGGGTTTAAGATGAATTCTATATATGTATATGAAGGATGAGTTATTTGTGTGTGTACACACACACACACACACACACACACACACACACACACACACATATATATATATATATATATATTAAAATTTTAAATAATTTTTATTAAAAAAAAATGAACATTCTTCTTACCTATAATTTATGCATGTGCAATATTTACTTATACAATTTTTGGAAAAAAATGGTGCATTTAATAAAGAAAGATAAATCATTCATTATGTGTAATGGAACTATAAATGTTAAAGCTGTCTAGTACATTAAATGAAGCTTTCTATTCATTGCAAAGATCTAAAAGTGAAAATATAAAATGTTGCAGAATAACAATTGTTTCTACTCCATGACTAATATTTAAAGGGAATTATTAATAAAGATAGATACAAAGCTTAAACATGCATTTATCGAAGTTGTTCCTTGTTCACCTACTTCTATGTGCATACTAATATTACACTGTCATATCCCTTTTAGTAAGGTTTGTTAGCAAGTTCTTGGAAGTGCTTTAAGTAAGCTTGGCTTCTACATTGTGAAGTCTATTTGAGTGTGCTTACCAAATTACCTTTCAAATCATCTTATGCCATGCGTACCTATTCTTGGCTATTATTCATCCATTTTTGTGAGGTCAAGTGACATTATGCTATTAGTAAGCTATTGAATTGTGCTCTTAGTGAGCTATTGAATTTTGATCTTAATGAATTATTGAATTATGCTCTTAGTGAGTTGTTGAATTGTGCTCTTAATAAACTATGATGTTTTCACCAAACCTCATATTATGTATCTAATTAAGTTTCTAGATATCTTATACAAAACTTGGGTAGTTAGTGGATTAAAAGTCTTAGGATTGTGCCTTGATTATTAGGTTTCTTAGGTTACGCATGAAAGCTAACGAGGTTTCCTAATTTGTTATTAGGTTGTAAAAGCACTAGTGTTGATCCTTAAAGGTTAACTTGTAATTAAGTGGTAAAAACTGTGAAAGTTAAGACTCTGGAAAAGGTTGCCTAGTTTGTGGAGGTTTCCTTAAGATTAGGACATAAAAACCAAATAATTGAGCCTCTGTTGTATTATGGTGATTTCCTTGATATAAAATTCTCTTGCTTTGTATTTAGGAAGTGGCTATAGATTTTTCTTGTTCCAAGCCACTATAAACTTATTGGTGTGATCTTTATATTTTCCCTATATCATTTACATTTTTGAATTACATTTAAAACAAGTATTTACTAAAAAAACATTTATTTCTGATTTCAAAGTTTGTCATTGTGTTTTAAAGAACTTGATATCTTTTAGAAACTCGCTTGATTTCTAAAAAGTATATGACACTTATCATACACCTTTTAAGAGGCTAATATTTGAATTGTGGAAATTAATATTTCATCACTTACTTTGCTAAAGAAATTATCTATTGATTAATCAAAAGTTTTATGTTTACAAGAGGTGTTAAAAGATTTGTCAAGATCCTAATTCAACCCCTTTCTTGTGATCTTCTGAACCAACAATGCCCCTTTTAAACTTTGGGTGTGAAAATCTTCCATTCTAAGTTTGTATTGAAAATTACTAAATTGGGAACTTGATAATGCCTATGTAAGTATATCATTAGTCTGTTCTTGTTTAGGATGTGCTATACATCGATAAGCTTATGTTAAGCCTTTTCTCCAACAAAGAAAATGTCAAACTTAAAATGCTTTGTAAGAATGAAATATTAAATTTACAGTAGTCATATGACACTTAAATTGTCACAAAATATAATTGGGTCTTTAGAAATATAGAATTTCAATTCACTAAATAGTGCCTAAACCCATGTCACTTGTGCGACTTGTGCTAATAAACTCTTAAATTTTACTTTTGTAATGAATCTAGAAACCATATTATGCTTCTTGGAAGTCCATTAGATGAGATTGTCCATAAAGAACACACTCATTATTGATGTAAAGTGCCTATTATAAGGGTTTGACCCCTAATTAGCATCATAAAATGCATTAGGTAGCAAATTTTGTGATTTTCTTAGGTGTAGACTAAAGGATAAAGTTCCCTTCAAATACTCTATGATCCTTTTTACAACTTTCTGGTGTTCTTCAATAGGACTATGCATGAATTGACATAGTTGATAAATACACCAAGAGATAAGGGGTGAATTGGTATGTGCCTAATCTGTTGAAAATCCAACTTTATAAAATTATGGTAGGAACTAAACAATGATGCAATAATCAAGATATAGAATGAATTATGTGGAAGCTTTAAGGTCATGAATTAAATAAATAGACCAATATCAATGTACAAGCTAAAACTCAATTTCTCTTATTTTATATGTAATGTAGCAGCAAAAAGATATAATGCAAAATTTACAGAGTTAAAGGAAATAGAAAGCAAACATAAAATTAATATTATTGGCTAAGTCTAATGATGACCTATATTCAATTTCCTTGCTACACAAGAAAATTTTCAATCATAAACAAGTTATTTTACATTCGCTCACAAGTAACAGTTATAAGAAGGTTGTCAAAATTTACTTACAACACTAAAATTTTCCCCCACTCACCTAAAACATATTACAAATTGGTTTTCACTCACCCACCAACAATAACAACAAAGTTTTTCCCTACTTACCTTAAATGGATAAGAAGATTTTTATATGCTTACCAACTACAGACTCCTTTTATACTTTCTATCACCTTAAAAAGCTATACAGTAAAATAAAATAAGATTAAACACTTTTTAACACTAAGGAATTGCAAATAAATCACTCTTAAGCACTTTTATAATGTATATCAACTTAGATATTTAAGATAAAAAAATTTTCAACAAATTATTAAGTTAATAATGAAAAAGAACGTAATCACTTGAAGCTTGGTTCTATCTCTATTCAAATTTTACACCTTATATAAGTTTTGGATAGCAACTAGCTATTAGTCTTTGATCAAATAGCCATTTAGAGCATATTGATTCATTTGGAAAAGAATCATTTGATTTACAACAACAATGAAGCTTCCTTTTTTGGTGTAGAGAGCTTAACTTCAGCTAAAGTTGTCAAAGTGAACCAACTTAGTTTATATCGATTATAGGTTAAATGGGTTGAATTGTATTGACCCATTTATTTAAATGGGCCAAAAAGTTCAATTGAGCCAACTAGGTGGATTAAACGAGTAAATTAGTTTAATTTAATAAAAAAAGAAAATATTATTTATTTCAATAATAAGTATTTTTTTAAATTCAAATAATTATATCAAACAATTAAACCTCAACGTCAAACACTTAAACAGTTCTTTAAAGTTTCAACAATCAAACAAAAATGACAATTTAACTAGTTTAAATTTCATTAAACAACTGAAATAAAATAAGTAATTAAATTCTTTAAATTTATTTATAAAAAATATTTGAATCTTATTTTGAAGAGTCAATTCTTACAATAAGAGTTAATATATCATCTAAATTCTTTAAATTATTAGAATTATTGAAAAGCATGTTATTGCCAAAGTTAATTTATGCTTTACCTATTGGTAGGTATGGCACAGACATGGAGGCTTAGCTTTGTTCTATTTATTATTAATTATGGCTAAGCTACCTGTATTTGAGCTCTTTAATTTTTAAAAATTATATATATATATATATAGTATTAATTTTTACTATTATACTTTCTCACTTTCTAAATTTTTGATTTCACTAGAGATAAACACATACATGATTGGATTATATAATTTTAAAAAGCATTATTTGATATTTTAATCTAAACCCAATAAACCTATATATATATATATATATTATAATTTTCAAAAAACATAACCTTTATTATTATTTTTCTTTTTATTCCAAAATATCCTTTTTTACTCACACAAATAACTATCTCTTTCTTCTCCATCCCTTTTTCCCTCCCCCCCCCCTTTTCTTTCCTTATATTTTTCTTCTATGTAACTACATATGTTAACATAAAATTAAATTTTCTATTCAATCTTTTATATAATGTTTAAGTTTTACTAAATTACAAAGTATTTCTCAAAATTAAGGAGACTTTTTGGTTAAAATATATAGAGACAAATGATAAACAATTAGACACTATACATCTTTATTAAATTATTAAGATTTTATTTTGTATTTAATTAATTTATTTTTTAATGTTGCACTATTTAATATTAATGGTACAAATTTTAATTTATTCTTTATATTGCATTTGTTTAATGTCTAATTATAAATTTGTGATACTCTTAATTATTTTTAATTGTAATCCATGTTATATCAAAACATGATTTATGATAAGTAGGTTTATAATTTTGTTTAAGAGTTTGAATAGGAAATAAAAAATTGTCTAAAGAGAAAATTATCATCAGAATAACAATCTTCATTTAGAGTTCATGGATTTAATATCCAACAATAACAAGTTAAAATTGATTTAAATTTTTTTTCATTAAATCCATGAAATAAATTAAAATTTTGGCTTGTCATTCTAATAACTAATATAAGATACAAAGAATATATTTACAAAGAGGATTGCCCCTCTGACCTAAACTCTTGGCTCTCCCAATAATAACTATCATAAGAACTTTGGATTATTACCAAATATATTCAAAATAAAAATATAAAGGGATAGCGAGAGATTAAGACAAATGTTATTTATGAATTTTGTTGTGAAAAACTCAACCTTTAAGAGGTCAAGATTTTTTATAAATAAATTATTTAAAATTTTTGTATATAATAATAATAATAATAAACTATTTTACACAAATTTGAAAATATTTCTAAGAGTGGTACTCTACTTCATAAAATGACTATCGGTTATAATACAGTGTAATGACTAATGATTTGCATGCTGAATGATTATGATAGTATTGTACAATGCTATTTTTGGCTCTTGTAAACTGTAATATTATGATTTTTCAAGTTTAATATTTTAATCATTAGATTTATTTTGATATTTTAATTTTAATTTTTTAATAAGAAGGGTGATAAATATCAAATTAGATTTAATGATAAGAATGATCAATAGAGTTTTAGTAACTGATTTGCAAAAGCAATGAGCAATTCTTACATAGATTTATTATAGTCAAGCCTCTAATGAGGATTTATCAAAGTAAATGTTTGGGGTAATGGTACTAAGATTTTTGAAAGCAACTATGGTTGCATGTGCGTCACTTTGTTTCCAAAAAAAAAAAAATTCTTGTTATTTATTAACTGATAATTTTTTATGATCATTTTCCAAATACTTTACTGTAATTGCAACGGGTGGCCCAAAAAAACCGTGAACCACCAATACTTATTCTTGGGGTTGCTAAAAGTAGGATTGTTGGCCCGTTTGATGCTAATGGGCCTACGGTTGTGTCCATTTTATATCGTCTACCCCAATGCTTTATAACTACTTCTATACTAGATTATAGATTAAAAAGCTTTTTCGGTCCAATAAGCCCACCTCAAAAAATCAAATATCAAGTCTAGAACTAAAACTTGATAAAACAAGTTCGTTTAAAATAATCCAAATATATAACGAAACAGGCTTGGTTTTTTGTTTTTTAAATTAAACTTGATCCAAGTCTGAGCCTGGTATGAATAACATTTTAATTTTATGATTCAAAAATAACCACCAACATTTGGTAAAATGGTACCATTTCCAAGTATTCCACCTTCTCCCACTCCAACTGCAATATCATTACGGTCCCTCATGTAAAGTATGTTACATGCTTGATTCACTGCGTGCCCAGCATTAGTCCAAGCATTTGGTTCATAATCTTGATTCACTGCGTGCCCTCCACATACAGCTAAAATACTATAAAACAGATAATTTTGAACTCTTGAAAACAATGATGGTGCAAGTTGGTTCATAATCTTGTTGTGCCAGGGTCAAAGCAAATCATGTCCATGCCAACAACAGAAAATGTAGTTGAAGGAGGACGAAGTACTGTTTACAACTTTTAAATTATACCTTTTTTATTAAAAAGAAGAAGTACCTCCTTTCCTTTTACTGTGTAAGTTGTTTGATTAGCCCAACAGAAACAGTGGATTCTAATGAGTAAGATTTGGTTGGAAAAACAAGTATTTTTGAATTTTGATTGAGAAACAGAGGATGATTTCAATTTTCAAATACCCAGTTCAGAAAATTACTGCTTACCTCCGTTTCTAATTCTGATCTTATAAGGTTGAGAGGCAGAGTAGGGCAAAGAAATCATTAGTTCCAACAGCTAAGGTGTGTTTGAAAAAAAAAAAGAGATAACGAGGAAAACATATCTAGACTTTTTCTTGGGCCGGTCCAAGCCCAAAAATTGAATTAAAAAATGTGTTTGAGCCCAACTTTTGTGTAATTTCTTATGATTCTAAACCGTTTTTTAACAAACACAATATATGATTAAGTCTAATTACATTCAACTCATAAACCACTTAATCCAGTTGAAGTTGAGTTTATCTTATGTTATTTTTGACAAAGACAATTTTGACTTAAAATAATAATGACCAAGGGTAATAACACATGTGGCATGTTTGGTAGTTAGAAACAAAAAGAAAAAGGAAAGAGATATTTTACATTATGTCTGTTACACTTATTACTCAAAAATATCTATCTCATTTTACAAGTTTTTCAAAATAAAGATAAGCAAATTATTTTTTATTCTCAAAATTATTTTGTTACTTTCTGTTTTTATTTTTATTTTTAACTTTCTTTTTGTACTAAACGAGTTTAAATTTGTAATAAACCATTTACTTTCTCATTACATGAGTCGTGTAAATTAAATATAACTGAGTTTTAAATTTTTATTCAAACAATTAAATAGTTGTGTTGTGGGTGGCAATATTTACGAGAGAGCATTATATTCCCAAAAGCATCATGCCTCCAGTTCATAAAGAATCCAAAATCCATGACATCACAAACTTGTAAGGTGACATCGAGATCACAACTTGTAGAGTGACATCGAGGTTCCTTAGCCTTTTGCTTTTACAATCTTATCATTTCATAAAAATGTCATCATCTGCGGTTGTGCCTTTTTTATTTATTTATCCAAGATTATATACTTAATATTTTAGTCCCTAGCCATTCGACTGTTATAAACCTCATACAAACAACCTAGTCACTGGATTATTCCTGTTATAATTTGATATCCAAATATCGTTAATAAAAACGACAGAGGAATTAAAAACCGTGTTATGTTTGAAACATTTTATAGAATCTTGCTGGAATTACAAATTCTATAAAACGAAAAGAACATACGATTACGGTGCACTACAAGCAAATACAATAATTCTACGTAGGAATTCACAAGACATAAATTAGTTTACACACAGAGTATAATGGACCCCAAAAAAAAAAAAAACACAAGGTAATCTAAAGCAAACTAAAACCTCAGTTAGTTTTACAAAACATCTGCTCTGCAATTCTAGCCAACGACCTTAGATTGCAACCTACGATGGTATTGGCAAAAGAGCAAGTATCTTCCCCACTATTCCCTGCCGGAACATCCACTATGTATGATTCTATCACCACCGTCTTCCCTTCATATCCTTCACCATCCTCCTCATGCAAAGTGATAGTAGATCTGTAGTTCAGAAGGCGGTGATCCCCACCGATGATGCTAAACTTCATCAAATACAGATCATCATCAAGCTTGTCCAACCTCTCCAAGCTAACTCCAGCCGGCATGCCGGACGTAACCACAACCTCACGTACACTCCCAACCCCGCCATCCCCAACCAGTATGTTGCAGCTCTTTATAAACTGCTTGTAGCTCTGTGGGTGATCAAATCTTCTGATCAGGGACCAAACCAGAGGCAGTGGTGCGTCTATGATCTGGACCTGACTCGAGCCACACTGGTTCGATGAGAGATTGGGGGTGTGATGGCGGCTCAGCATCGCTAGCATTTTTGGAGACCCTCTGGCCACAAAGCATCCAGTTTTCGGAGTCCTCTGGTTTAGTCTATTTCACTTGATTTTTTTGGGCATCTCGAAGACCTTTAGGATATGTTTATTTATGTGGGGGTTCTACAGGGTGACATAACAGAGAGAGAGGTTGTAAGGTAAATGATTCATCAAAAGGAGCAAGTGGAGTTAGAGGGTTGGCTAGTTTTGCGGTGGGGTCGTTGTGGCTGCCTTTTAGTACTTTGGAGTCTTTCTGGGTGAGACCATTAGATGTTTTGATGATAGTTATCCTCTCTTGTCCCTGTCGGTTATGGTTATGAAGTAAGGCTATGATTGCCATTCTGTCCAACTTCAAAGAGTAAATTATTGCAGCATCTCTTTAACTATGCTAAAATTCATAGATACCAAATACCATTCCTGAAGATTAAAGATACCTTCCTTGAGACTTTAGTCAACATGAAATATCTGCCAACTAGTTGGCACAGCTGATACAATATGCTAAAAAAAAGCAACCCTTGAAGTGACCATTTTAAATGATTTTGATTTTTTTTATGAATTTTTTTGTTTTTGTTTTTGTGGGGTGTGGTTAAGAGAAAAAGATGGGCTTGATAGTTACTCAAACCTAAATTTGTAAACTGAACTTTTGTCATTTTCAATATCCTTTTTAATTTTCACCGAAGTCATACAAGAGTCATTTCTCATCAAGAAAATGAAAGAATCCTTTTTTATGCACAAATAATAAGTCTTAACACCCCTAATAAAAATGCCTATTAAAAACTAGTTTAGTATCTTTTATTTTATGCAATATTTATTATATATTTATAATTATTTTTTAATAAATTTTATCTCTTTTTGTTAATTTTTTAAAGTAAGAATATGGGGATCATTTTTTTATCTATTCCACTCACTTTTTTTTTTTAATTTCATTTTTATTTCTATATTTAATAGGTTGTATAGCAAATGGCTCCTAAAACTCTTGAGTACCAAATAATTTTTCTTCGTTGAGGTACTTGAAGTAAGTGTGGGCTTGCACATCTTTTATATCCCTTCTCAAGTTATTTTAAGATGATTAAGGATAAGAATATGGTTCCAACTATAATGTTACCAAATTCCTTAGGCTTCAATACAAAATTTCCCAATATAATGAATAAAAAAGGAAAAGTAAGAATGAAACAAGAGTATAGAATATCCTCTCTTTTAAAAGTAAGTACACAAGAAAGAAAAAAGACATTAATACAAGAATGTCTTCCTATTACATAGCACATCCTATTAGAAAAGTGTTTCCAATTAATTAGCACTATAAATCCAATTTGGATCCTCTACATTCATAAATTGAATACATATAGTACATTTAGAGAGATAGAGAGGGAAAAAAAAAAGAGAATGAGTGTAAAAAGAAAAAGTTAGCCCTATACATATTCCCACTTTTCTGTGTTACTCTTTTTCCAAATGTATGAATGCAAGAATCTAGAGGATCTAATTTACTATAAATCCTTAGAAGTTCATCCCATTTTAGTTCAACTCTAGTATACAACCATCTTATAATATATTTTGCAGTGTTGATTGGCCAAAATCATTGTTTACTCACTATAGAGCTAGTTAGGTAATGTGAGCTCAATCTAAGAAAAAAGAGAAGACAGTTTAGGTATTACCCCTAGAATCATGACCTAGAGAAAAGCTATGCCACGTAGTAATTTTCTAGCAAATAATAGCCTCTAACTTTGAATACTATTCCAATGATCTAAATGCATATTAGTTGTCTATCCTTTGTATATCGAACTTGGCCCAATGTTAAAGATATTAGCCTAGAAGATTTAAATTTAGCACTATAATTTCTAAAGAATAAAGCTAATTAACTTAATAACAAGTGCACACCAATCATCTTTAGATGGGTGGCATGCTATAATCAGGGTCCAACTCTACAGTTATCTTGAAAAGTATGTCCCTTTACACATGTTTTTTAAGTTTTGAATTGTAGTTAACTTCCCTAATTTATTTCCACGTATTTCGTAAATTAAGAGATATTATTTTTCATTTACTATGATTGCTACTTTTATGGTATTAGATAGATTCTATTTGTAACCATCTCCACTATTTATATATTTGAATGTTCATTGTCAAAAAATGAATTTAGAAGGTCAAAAGCTTTAATTTTTTTTCACATTGTATCAAAGCCTAAAATGGCTCCCATTATTCAATCTAGGCAAGCAATGGCATTAAATGCCAAGAAAGGTGAATCTGTCATCAAAATTGTCCCAACCCATTACTTTAGATCCAACATTGGTCTATTCATCTTTATTGGATCACGTCTAAGAAAGAGTTTTAAGATGAAACCCATTCTCTCCTTAAAAAATGTGGACATGCATCCTTTCATCACACTTAGAAGGCAAAGATTGGCTAAAACCCATAATCTAGCAATTGTTCGCCTCTTCATGCACTACGATAACTTATTGTTCCTCATCCCATGCACCGACATATGGGCTACTATATTCTACCGTAGTTCATACAAAATTGCTCAACTTTATGCCCTCTAGATGCTTACCAACAAGATGGTCCAAAGTTCAAGTTTGTAGTGAATGGTTTAGCTCTGTATAGGAATGAAAGAAATATATGCTTCTATTGAGTCCTTCCTCTCACTGTTTTTATGCAACACTACAAGTGAGGTATGATTAGTTTACAAGTTATTCTTCCACTGGATTCATTCCCCAACTAGGTAACACATTATGGCCTTAAATACTAATAGCTTGTTTGGTACGTAGAAAGTTAAAGATGGAAATGAAAATGGAAAATAAAAAGGTGATTTTGTAGATGAAAAATACCTATAATACTTTTATTTTTAATGATTGGATAATGATTGGTAGATAGTATTAAATAATAATTGAATAATAATTATAAGGGTAAAATTCTAATTTTACCAAATGTTCACGTTCCTTTTCCCTTTCCACCACCCAACCAAACATGCCGTAAAAGTCAAAATGTTAATACATGGGTTATAGATTCAAGTGCTATTTGACTATATGACAAGAGATGTTATAATTCTTAATGATTTCATCTCATGCCATGAAAGAATGGTTGTCAGGATTGCATACAGATCCTTGTTTGAAGTTAAGGGCACTAATTTGGTTAAACTTTGTGATAAATTAATTTTAAAGAATGTGCTTTTAGTCTCAAAACTTGTTTGTAATTTACTATCGTTAGCAAACTTGCAAAAAATATCAATTGCATGACTAAGTTCTATGCTGATGAATGTCAATTTTAGGATTTAAAGTCGAAGAAGACAATTGGCAGTGTTAGAGAGTGTACAGGCCTATACTACCTCAAAGGTCTTTAAGAGAAGACAAAAATAGTCTTGTCCATAAGTCTTGTTCCTGATGAAGTTATAATGTGGTATTATCATTTAGGTCACCTAAACATTTGCTATTTCAAATACATGTATCCCTATTTGATTACCAAAGATATCTCTCAATTTCAATGTGAAATTTGTATAATGTCTAAACATGTTAAAAGTTCTTACCCTCAAATTTACAAACCAATTCAACCTTTTACACTTCTCTATAGTGATATATGAAGTCCTTCCAAGATAAAAAAACATTAATAGGACTAGATGATTTGTTACTTTTATAAATGATCACATTTGTTTGACATGGTGTATCTTCTAAAAGAGAAGTTTGAAGTTGCCACCATATTCCAAAACTTCCACATCCTCATTCAAAACCAATTTTAGATCAAACTCAAAGTTTTAACATCTGACAACACTAAGCTACTTTAATTCAGTCTTTGGAAACTACCTTACCAATCATGAGATCATTCATCAAAGTTCTTGTGTCAACACCCCTTAATAAAAAGGGATATCCAAAAGAAAAAATAGATATATCTTAGAAGTAGTCAGATCCTTCATGATCACATCAAATGTACTTTTTTTTAAAAGAGGAAGCCATTCTCATTGCCACATACCTTATAAACATAATGTTATCCAAAACCTTGAATTTCCAAACACCTTATCAAAATCCTTGAGACTTATCCCAATACACCTATCATGTCCACCTCACCCTTAAAAGTCTTTGGCTATATCTCTTTTGTTCATATTGATAATGGGACTAAACTTAATCCTCGAGCCTTTAAGTGTATTTTCTTAGGATACTCTCTAACTAAAAAAAGTATAAATGTTACTCACCAATTATAAAAAAAATACAACACCATTATGGATGTTACTTTCTTTAAATCCCAACCTTTTTATCCCAAAACACTTATTCTAGAGGAGGGTGGACTCAATATCTTAACACTCAAGAATGGTTGTTTTAGGACAATATTGAACCTTTTCATCAACCTGAACCTGAGACCAAAATACATATTGTCCCATCTTACTTTTAACTTTTGTCCATCCATGACCATGTCCTTAAGAAGCAATCATCTACTATAAATTAACCTAAGACTTGTCTTAATGACATTGAGCAAAAGGAATTATTGGTTTACTTCAAGAGATAAAAAGAACAACAATGCTAAAAAAGGCGACAATGCACACCTCTTGAGCAAGGCGACTTATCTCCCTCAATTTCAAGTCCTAAACCAGAGGAAGACTTGGTAGATTTAGACATTCTTATTTTGCTAAGGAAGGGGGCAAGATCATGTGCCAAATACCTTATACATAACTATATTTGTTGTGATGGATTATCCCTTACTTTGCAAACCTTTGTGACAAATGTTACAGCTGAGAAATTACCAAAGAATGCTTATGAAGCTGTAAACATTCCATAATGGAAAGTTGCCACACAAGAAGATATGAGTGCATTGAAGAAAAATGGGATACCTAAAGGAAAAATCACAATGGGCTGTAAGTGGATTTTTATGATTAAGTACAACATAGATAGAAGTATCAACCAGTATATAGGAAGGCTTGTTGCAAAAGGGTTTACACAAATGTATGATATTGACTTTTAAGAGACATTTGCCTCAGTAGCCAAATTTAATACCATTAAGATACTACTATTTCTTACTTCTAATCTTGATTGGCCTCTTCATCAACTTAATGTGAAGAATGCCTTATTGAATGGAGACTTGGAAGAAGAGATTTATATGAAAATACTCCCTAGTTTTGAATCGAGTAGTAACCATAATAAAGCATACAAACTTCATAAGTCATTATATGGCTTAAAACAAGTACCTCAAGCATGATTTGAAAGATTTACAAAGGTCATCGAGGGCTATGGATATAATCAATGCCAAACTAATCATACCTTGTTCACTAAGTTTCTTTCTCATGGAAAATGTGCAATACTAATTGTTTATGTTGATGATATAGTTATTATAAGGAACTACTTGAATGAAATAAAAAAGTTGAAGAAGTCTTTTGCAGTTGAATTTGAAATGAAGAACCTTGGCAACCCAAGATATTTCTTAGGCAAGAAAGTTGCAAGATCTAAAAAAGGCATAACTATATTTCAAAGAAAATATACCTTGGATTTACTGGAAGAAACCAATATATTGGGGTGCAAACCAACTAACACCCTTATGGAAGTTAACTACAAACTTTGCCTAAAGTAAGATTATGCTCCAATGGATACTAGGATGTTTCAAAAACTTCTGAGAAAGTTGATTTATCTATCTCACACAAGACTTGATATCAGCTTTCCTATGAATGTAGTGAGTCAAATCATGACTAAATCTAATGAGAAGCATTTAGAAGCTGCCTATAGAATTTTAAAGTACTTAAAGTTGACACTAAAAAAAGGCTTATTCTAAAAAAGGAAGCACAGAGGAGTAGAAGTTTACAAATATACTGATTAGGTTGGGTCTATGATAGATATAAAGTCAACTACAAGATACTATATGTTTGTATGGGGTAATTTGGTCACCTGAAGAAATAAGAAACAACATATTGTAGCCAGAAACACTGCTAAGGTAGAGTTTCACGCTTTTGCACTTAAAATATGTGGGCACTTGGAATATGTGAAGGTATTTGGCTTAATAGGCTTCTTAAAGAACTTAAAGTGTGCATTGAAGGCCCTATAAAAATCCTATATGATAATATGGCTACTATTAGCATAGTTAAAAATCCCATACATCATAATAAGACAAAAATTATTGAGATTGATTGTCATTTCATTAAAAAAAAAGATTGATTCTAAAATAATGGAGTTAATCTACAATTCAACTAATGTTCAATGGCTAACTTACTTACTAAGGTTGTTGCAAGAATAAAGTTTGAAGAAATGAGTTTTAAATTGGGTATGATAAACATTTATTGTGCAACTTAAAGGAAAGTGTTGAAGAGCACGTTTTTCTACACTGTTTTTTACGTTTTGAATTGTAGAATACTTTCTTGATTTATTTCCATGTATTTCACAGATTAGGAGATATTATTTTTCACTTATTTTGATTGCTACTTTTGTAAGATTAGATGGATTTTATTTGTAACCATCCCCACCCACTATTTATGTACTTGAATGTTCAATTGTGAGATAATAAATTCAAAGGATAGAAAACACTGACCTTTTACAAGTACCTTAATAATCATATCACCAATTAAATTCCAGCAGTAAAAGTCTTTGGATAATAATGCCCCTCAACATCACAATCATTACATTACAGATGGGTTTTCAACAGCATTGGCAAATTCTTCATATAGAATATCTAGTACCCAAAAGAGCCCAGAGAGCTTTTACTCACGTAACTGTTCCAAGCTATATCAATTTAATATTGGTAATAACACTAAAAGGAACTGATACAAATCAGAAAATATGTAAATCCTATAACAAAATTAGAATGTTCATAGTTTCTCCGCTCTGCAGCACTACAAATTATATAACTCAAATATACTGCAAGTACAAAATAAAGCAACCAAAGATTCAAGATTAGAAATGATCAATTACAAATTTGTAGGCCTAACAAGTTTCTCCTCCTAATTCTTGCGACGTGTTTTTGGAGTTCAGAACAAAAATCTTACATTGTGAGGTTGCACCGAAAATTAGGAATTGGCTTTTTGGCGACTTTAAGAAGTGAGTTCGTCTAGCCTCTTGAATATTGTTCTTGTTCACCCATATATTTTATAGGTTTTGGTTCAAGGAAGGACTAAGGAAGCGTGAAGTGTCCTCTCATTGCAGAGTTCTGATGGTGGCCATGGTTGAAACAAAATGCTAGGGTGATTTATCAGAAATTTCTTCTCTCACATCATATCTATTATGGCAGAGTTGTTTTTCTGGCTTCTCTGGCCCATAGTCTGTTTTAGGGGTTTACTAATAAGGATTATCTGTTTTAGGGGTTTACTAATAAGGATTCACAAAGGGACTAGATCAGAGAGCCTGAGCTAATGATTTCTTATGATCTTATCTTACTTCTATGTACTTTTTTTTTCTTTTCCTTTATAAAGTCTCCTTTCTTCAAGGAAAAGAAATCAAGCAATATAATCTGCATACCAATAACACAGGCAAATTTTACTTCCTAAAGAATGCTATCTAACTCACTAGATGCCAACCAATCTCAAGGAATCCATGTTAGATGAGACTCTGGTGTTAGCATTTCCTTCTAAAAAATTATGAAATGGTAAATATAGACACTAAAAAAGAAATTCATACGAACAAGGACCATGTAATGTCACATTATTCACAAACCATTCCCATTCAAATCCATAAGCAACGAATATAATAACGAATAGTTATTGTCAGAGGGAATCTATTCCTAATAAAGGGCCACCCCACAACCACCGCCACCCTTTGGAGAAAATGATTTAGGCTGAGAAACAGACTCTCTACTCGAAGCCTTGTTCACAGACGATATCATTGCCCCCACGCCCCTCCATCTTCCATTGGTTTAGTTATCTAAATAGCCTTTTTGTTTTATCATTTTGTTATTTTCTTGGATTAGATACTTGTTCAACAAATACTAAAAATCTGAATTAGTTATAGTATGTCCAGACTCGTTTCAAGATTAAAGGTTAACTACTCAGATAGAATGCAGCAAAATTGAAAATTTTATGCATCAACTTGATAGCTTAAAGATACTTAATTTAATCCGAGAACCAAATTGTCAAATTGATAGTGGTTTCAGCATTTGCAAACTTCAGCAAGCAAGAAAAGCATCTTCTTCTTTTTTTTAATTCCATTTAACAGAGAGCAAGGGACCCTTCCCTTTCTGGCTAAGATTTTTGGAGAGACAGGTGAAAATGAAGACAGAGAGTTCAGAGGAATGACCAAGTTATACAGATATTCTTTCACTGAATGGATGCATAAAAACCTACTTAAGTTATCATTGTTTTACTCATTATCAAATGCGCTACTTAACCGTACCAAGATTCATTACGGGAATATTCATGAATCAAGAAGCATCACACAGAATAATCATTTGGTTTCTCAAAAATTGATATAGAAGGCATTACTAGATAAATTGTTCCTCATAACCAGCGAAAGGGATGTACATATTTTCCTCATTAGTATAGATACAACAAGAGAAACCCTCGGATACCAGAACAAGTATGGAATCTTCATTGCCTATCATACTGTAAAAGCTCACCATGAACTATGACAAGATAATTAAAAGAAAATCCATAGAAAAGAAACTGAATGAAACGAAAGAAAGCTTCCCCCTAAGGTGCTTTTGGGTCTGTTCCATGCTGCCACACATACACAAGCTCGTCCCATCCTGTACTCGCCGTAAGCCCCTCAACAAGCACGCGCATATCCACTCCCATCGCAAACTCAGAATGACGATCATATCTACTCACAAGTGCATCCTCCACCATGAAGTCCCACATGCAAACAGTCATATCATAAGAACAAGAAACCATCAAATTCCTCATATGCGGCGAGAACTTTAGCTTCCTCACTGCATATCCGTGCCCATTTAGAACCGTGATAGGAACCCTGTAGTTCCTAACATCCCACACCTTAATTGACTTATCCACCGAAGCCGTTGCAATAATACAATCGTCGTACTTATTCCAATCGCAGGCCAGTATCTCGAATTCGTGCGCCGGAAGCATCATCGTAGACCCAGGCTCCCGCACATCCCAGATTCGCAGCGTGCAATCCCCAGAAGCCGAAGCGAGAACGTCACCATGTCGTGGGTTCCAAATGGAAGAGTAGACGCAGTAAACGTGCTCTTTGAAGGTTCTTACGCTAGTGGGTCGATCCATAGTCCAAAGCTTCACAGTGTCGTCCCAAGAAGAGGTCAAGAAAGAATCGCGGCGAACAGGGTTGTAGTCGGCAGAGTGGACTTCTCGAGTATGCTCGTGAAAAGAGCGAATAGGGTTGGATATAGGTGGGAGAGCAAGGTCATAGAGCTTGACGGAACCGTCGACGATGGCGGCGACGAGCAGAGAGTCGTGTGATTCCAACCAAGCGACGTTTTATGCGTCGTCAGCTGTGTCGTAGGCCACCGGCTCGGAGATAGGTTGAGCGGGGTCCGGGGAGAGGTTGAGGACGTGAACGCGGCCATTGCCAAGGATGCCGAAGTTCTGAGCAGTGGCAACGGCTAGGCCGTTCTCGTAGAAGGGACTGAACTTGACGGAGTAACCATTGGAGGGAGTTTTGAATACGGGCATTGTTGATTGTTCTTCTGCCAAGGGAATTCAAAAGAGAAGGATTCAATTTGCGCAAAAGTAATTGTTGGTTCGGTTTGTCATATGTAATTCGCTGACCATTTCTCTGTCAATTTCTGCGGTTGACTCATTGGGTTGACAGTGGTCAGAGCTCACGTCATGGGAATGGCTAGAATGAAATGGAAGGTAACAAAGGAAGGGACTTTCTTTTTTGAAAATTTAAAAATAAAAGAAATGAATAGAATTGGAGGGCAAGTGTTTTTTCTTTTTCTTTTCAAAATATTCTTTTTTTAAAACTATTTATAAATTTATTTTTTTATCCTTTAATTTCTATGACCTAATTTGTTATTATTTTTTATTCTAAATTCATATTTTTGCTCTAAATTTACTTTTTAAATAAGTAACTTTCATTCTACTCATCCTCACAAATATAATTATGAATATAAAATTATCATCTTCATTTTTAAATTTTCATAAGAAATTCTTTTTATTTTCTAATTTTGTAACTCTTTGATTTTTATTTGATATTAATAGCTTCATTTAACAATTACAAAAGATTTGCCTAATTAGTCAATTCCTTTGTGCAATTTCTATCAAATTTAGAAGGAAGTGAACGTCTTACCCAATTTCTATAAAATTTTTTACGATTATAATTACAATTTTAGGTAATTTCCATTTCATCAGAAAAAGTAAGATGATGAAATATATTGTTCCAAGCTACCCAACAAACAATTAGGTTATAGATTTATAAGCATGGTACATTACTTTGAATATTGCTTTAGAAGCAAGGAACCTTTAGAAAGCCTTTAGAATTATTGTTGGTTTTTTTTTTCTTTTGGAATTTGTGACATTGTTGTTATAAAATTATTGTATTATTGTTTTGAAAGTACCAAACTTGAGTTATTATGGATATTATAAATTTTGAGTTGCAAATTGATTTATTTGCATTGAAATTGATACTGAAATGCGAATATTGTGATGGCAAATGAAGTTTTATTTTATTTCAAATATATATATATATATATATAAGAATTTGGTATAATACTTATGCTACCATTGAAACGTTTAAATAAAGGGAAAAGAAGTTTCGTGCATTTTTATATTAAGCTTTTAAATTGAAAAAATTGTTACAATTCATTATTTATGAAACTTTTGACCTCATTGTCTTAGACTGTAGATGACATTTGAATTTATTAGGTTTGGATGTGATTTTTCATATTTTTTATTAAAATTTTTAATTAAAATACTATAAATATATAGTTCTATGTATAATTTAATATAAAAATTATACCGTTATCATTGTATTCATCAAATTTTAATTAAAAAACTTGATAACAAAAAAGACTGCATAAAAAATTGTTCCTTTCTTAGTTTTCTTTGATAAAATCATTCCTGTCTAACAAAATAGCCACATTTTATTGGCAAAAAAAATGAAAAACCCAAAATAGCCCCATTGTATCCAAGAATTTGGGCCATAACCTGATCCGCTGTCATGTCTGAAATTTAAAGAGTCCAATTCTAAACTCTCAACACTAAGGATGTGTTTGGTTGGGGGATTTTGGAGGGGAGAGGATGGGAGGAGAATGGGATAAGATGTTTGGTTGAAAAAAATTGGAGGAAATGGGAGGGGAGAGAAATTTTTTAATTTATAATTTATTTTTTTGTCCTTTAATTTTTTAATATTTTAATATATTAACATTTAATAAAAATTAAGATAAATTTTTTTTATCAAGAATTAAAAATAAAAAAAATTGAAATTCATAATTTTTTTTAAAAATTGATATAAATAACTTTTTTATTAAATAAAATTAAAATAATATAAATGTAAATTTATCCAAATATAATTACTTCCCCTCCCCTCTTGAACCAAACAATAATTTCTCCTCCCTTCCCTTCCAACCAAATAGAACTCATTAGATCCCCTCCCATCTCTTTCATTAACCTCCCCTCCCTTCCGTTGAACCAAATAGACCCTAACGGAGAGGCCCAAATCAAGAACCGCCATGAACATCTCAAGTTCATCGATAATTTTGACAAATAAAAAAATTATATTTTGATATTTAATTGTCTATGAATTATTTTTTAATTTAATTTCTCAAAAATTTAAATGTTTGAAATACTGTCATTCTATTTTACTTTCATTCAAAATTTAACAATTGTTGGCTTGATGTTATTCATTTATTTATATTAAATATTAGATTATTTATGATGAGTTGACTTGTAATTCAATCCAATAACTCAATTATGTTAGGTTAATTAATTAATTAATAATTAATTAATATTTTTATTTTGAATTTTAAATTCAAATGGATTATTTTATTTTAAAAATAGGTGGATTATTATTATTTGTTGACAAAAGAGATGAAAAGAAAAAACTAATCATAAGTTTCTATTGAGGTCTTCTTTCCATTTTCAGACAACACTTTACACAGAACATAGAATATAACAGAAAGAAAGAGCGAGTCTTTCAATAAAATTACCGTCCTACAATCTTCTCTTGAGACTATGATGCATTTGTGGTAAACATGTGACCGTAATTCTTTTGGTGATCACATTTTAAATCGTATAGAATAAAAAATTTGTTTCTACGCAAATAAATACCTTGAATCACTTTGACTTGATACCATCAGCTCAAGTGGCATTTAACTCAATCAACATTTATGTTAGATTTGGATGAAGATGGAAAGGAAAAATAACATTAAAAGCATTTTAATGATTGAGAAATTAAATAAAAATAATATATTTATAACAAAATAAAAAAAATCACCTATATATTATAGGCCAAAATAGGATTTTCCTTTAAAAAAAATCAGTGCTAAACGGTGCCACACGTCCCCACTTGTAGGTGTGTCCTCTCTACCAGTGGGGGTTTAAAAAAAAAAAAAGCTTGTTCTCTTTATTGTGGTTCTGCCTGCTAAGATCGGGTCAGCCGCATTGTGTTGGATTAGGTATTGTCAGCCTCTTTGTATTGGATTGGGTCATCAGCTAAAATGCAGTGGGATTTACAAACTTACCAAAAAAAAGAAAAGAAAATCTCCAACACATGAAAGAAAAGATAAGAATGGAAAAGAAGACACAAGGGGCGACACAATTAATATATATATATATATATATGAAAAAGGTAAGAATAAATAGGAGAGAAGTTTAAATGGAGAAGAGACAGGGGACACAAATGCCAACCAATAAAGTTCATTCTATACTGCGAGTATCATAGAGTTGCTTATGGTAATGTTGGTAACATATGAATAAAATTGAACCCCTTTATCACCTTGTGTCCACAAGTTGTTCTCCATATTATAAATTATCAACACATTGTGTATCCAATTATATATATATATATATATATATGTATGTATGTATGGTATGTGTAAATTGTGGACCACATGCTTCTCTCATCAATTGGACCTTTTTGACTCCCTATCATTTCACCCACACCATGCTCCCTTCTGGTTAGTGTTAGCTCAGCAGTCTGTGTTCTTGTTTAAATGATGGGTGACCTTCACTCCTCACATTGCCAGACACACTTTGATATTAAACAAACAAGCACAAACATCAGTCCCTACCAAAATGACTAAATGAAAGGCTGGGAGAAGATCAATCCATATGCATGAGTATATTAAATTAAGGTCATATTCTCCCAATTTAATGGCTACGCCTTCAACGACAATGTCTATCCAACTCAGTAATTAATTCATTAATGTTGCATTAATGCCAAACCACCTGAAAGCAAATCTCACAATTTCTTCTTCTTCTTCTTCTTCTTTTCTAATGTTTTCTCAATATTAAAAACTGCGTTACCACCAACACTAATAAGATCTCCTGATGTTTAAGGACTAATTAAGTAATCTCTTTAAAAGATAAAAAAAGTTACTGGAGGTAATCATTTGAGTTAGGCTTCTACTTGCCCTTCTAAGATTTTAAGCATGTTATTGGTATTTTGACGGAAGATCTTAGAATAATCTATCTTTATTACTATTTAAAAAGAAAAAAAAAACTATTTTGCCAATCTATTGTTCTAAAAATACTAGCTAGAAGTAAAGAAACAATTTAACTGGCATCAAGAACTACTTGTTGATGAAAAAAAAATGTCTTAATAACAATAATCGTAAAAGTTTTTGCCACTTGGTAGATACATAGAATTGTAAGAATTTTATGCCATTAATTATATTTGTTTATTTTAACAAAAACGTGTTGTTAGTTATATGATTCATAGACCATGACATTGGATCAAATTATATTAGTAATTAATATTGTTAAGTAGTACAATATAAGTTTTTATTATGATGGATTAACTTTTAGAGTTATAGTAACAAAATAATTAAGTCTTTTTTCTCCTTGAAAGAACATAATTTTAGTTTAACCCATTGAATAGTCGCATTTTATTAAAAAAAAAAAAACCAAAGGATTTGGTTAAAAATATTTGCATAAGTACCTACTATATGAATTTCATCATGATAAATACAAATAAGTTTCCAATTAATTTTATTAGGATGTTTATATAGATAGAGTTGTTTGAGAGTAACTGTTAATGGATATGCACATCTGTCAAAGTATGTTTGGGTTGTAATTCTTGTCCTCTTTAGTGATTTGTTGTTTTGTCTTTGGAGCTGTTAAAGCGTACATGCATATCACTACATCCTAGAGCTTGATAATTAATGGGAATACGAAAGCAGCTCGCCATAAAGCAAATGGAGTTTGTCAGCAAATGCTTTGTGGGGCAGCGATGTTGAGCACAAGCCCTTTATTTCCGAAACAGTTTTGGCTGCCCTAATTTGAAGCCTTTCCAAACACCCTCCAAATTACTAAAATCTACAGCTTAACATGCCCTTTTGTCTACTTGAATTAATAATATAACCCATACTTCAACTATGGTTGACAAGCGCATATATATATATATGTGTGTGTGTGTGTGTGTGTATTGTCCTTCTCAATTTTCATTTACTACTTCTTCATACAAAACTTTGCTATAGAGATGATAGAGAACTATTTTCACCTTCCATTATTTATTTATTTATTTTTTCTATCCGAGACATAATATATTATGATATTTATATTTGTTGTAAAAAAAAAAAAGAATTTATGAGAAAGAAAACCATGCGAATTAACCCCAAGCTATTAAATTGTGTCTTGAGAAATTTTATGTCTTTATATAAGATCAAATGAGCTATTGCCTAATGTCTTTTTTTTCTTTTGATAACTGTACAGCTCAACGTCTTCCATCATTGAAGGAAAAAGAAATAATAAAATAACGTAATTATATTTGAGTTGTTTGATGTAAAAACTAGTATTTTAATTGTTATTTTGAATATCATGATATATAATATATAACAATATTATATTTAAAATTTAAAATTTTTATATTTGATATGATTTTGAAAAATTGTCAACAAAATAATATATACTTAATTTATTAAAGTTAATAATGCTTATAATTTGAAGATGCAACTTGCAAGGTTCCTATGAGTTTTAAGTGATATGAGATATGACATCTAAATTATGACTAAATTATATTAATATTTTGTTCAGGTTTAATTAAATTGTACATAATATTTATCTTATTTTAAAAATTACATCTAATTTTTTTTAACATTTAGATATATATTTCAGAAACTTTCCCTCTATTTTTTACTATTAAAGAAGGTTAACTTTTTTTACAACATGTTATTGTAACTTTATTCTTAATTTAACAGTAATTAAAAACAATTAAATCAAAATTAAATTATAACATGAAATTATAATTTTATTTTTATAGGATATTAAAGACAATTGAATAATTTTATTTTTGAAAGAAATACATATTATGTTAGAAATTAAATTTATTGAGAGAAAGTAAATAATTAAAGAAGAGCCGGCATAACTTTTGAAACAAAAAAATTTATCGTATATAATTTAATTAAACCTCATAAAAGAATTAGTGTAATCAATATTTTGCTTTTGATATTTTAATTTTATCAACCATGTATAAATAATAATATATTAAATACAAATCTTTTGAATATTTTTCCACATTTAAGATATTAAAAGGTAATGATAAACCAAACAGTTCATCAAAATATTCAAAACGGTCATATCATAAGTAAAATGAAAGGTCAACTACAATTTTCCCCTTACTTTGTTGTTGTATTGGTGAAGTTGGAATTTTCTCCATCTTAATTTCAAATCAAATACATTGTCAAGCTTTCCAAAGGGAAAATCAAAACACATTGTTTTGAGACATAGTGTGTAAACTTGATGTGCCATCTAATAGTAAAAATACAGTGAAGTAAGTCAAATAAAATCCGACAATTTAAAGACCAATAATATATATAATAGCACACATTATTGCTAACAAAAGCAATGGAATTAAACAGGTTTGTTCAAACCTAAATACTTCACCAAACCCCAAATCTAAATACCTCAAGAAAAGAGCTTTTATATTACTCTAACTCCTTTATGATTGAGTTGTGGAGACACTTAAATTTCAGAGATTTTAAAATATTATTAACTTAATAAATTGTAAATAAATCAATACAATTATAAATAATATGTAAACAAATTAGAAGTTCTAAAAAATATATTTAAGGTGTTTATTTATTAATAATTGATTTAGTTTATTCCTCATCTTTTGCATATCAAAGATTTACTTAAAAATTCTCAATTAAATTGTCTGTCAGAATTTGGCAAATTAAGCTGATCCATTAGAGTATTCAAATAAAAACATAAAAAATTAAATGAATGAGCATAATAAAAGACTAACTTAGCATTTAAAAGATTGTATCATGAATAGAAATAAAATAAGAAGAAAGCTCAGCCACGGACCCTCCTGGATCTCCATAATTCACATGATTCCCACTAACATCTGCGTCTGAAGTCAGTACCCATTGAATGAGCGGGCCATATTAACGATGGGACATAACTAACTGGGTAACTTAAAAATGTGATTCCTTGGGTTATGCCATTGTGCAATATCATTATATTTTATATTAGTTAACTTTTTGGTTGTTTATTCACGTTATGACAATTCATGTATCATACTATATAATTAATTTAATGCATAAACTTTTACTTTTGAACTTTCTCATAAAACATAATCAGATTAAAAAAAAAAAAGAAGTTCTTTCTATATGACACTACCATTAGGGGTGATGATCCAATGCAATGGCCGCCGATCATATCGAGCTGAGTTAGACCATGTCCAGAAAAGAAAAATTTAATCAAGTTAGTTATGTCAAATAGTTTGGCTTAACTTCATATGATCTTATTAATTTTTTTGAAAAAAATAGTTTATAAATATTTATATAAAAATTTTATTTTTTTAAGGATTATTTTATAATTTTTATGAAAAATTTTTAAAAATAAAATAAAAAATGACTAACCAAGCAAGGAGTTAAAAAAAAGAAAGTTCAACGCAAAACCAAGTTGAATACTGTATTAGACCACTGTCTGACGCGTGTTTTATGCAACTCTAACTACTTTATTGAGTTTTTTTTAGTTATAAAGCTATAAAAATATTTTTTATTGGAGAATATATTAAAATTCAAAATATTTTTTATTGTGAGGATTGTTTCACCTAAAAATCAATTAAAATTTATGGGGAAAAAAGTAAAATATTTTTCAAATTAGTGTTTTACTTCAAAATAATATTACTTTTTCAAACATTATATTTACGATACCGTCAAAGAAAAAATGCTTCAGAACAATTTAAGTACGTGTCTTTTTATGCCAAATCTGTATATTAGATATTGAATTTATGGGTCCACATTTACCTATTATAATGTATACAAACAAATCAGATCAATCACCCAAAGCACAGTTGGTCGATGAGATTAGCACAAGCATTTTCCTTGATGTAATGATCTCACTTTTGATTTTTACTTTTTTTTTAATTAAAAACTAACCTAGTGAGATAGCTTTTGAAGTCCCACTCAACCCGTAAAAGAGGGGGGAAAAAACAACAAAAACTACTTTTAAAGTCTCAATTTGGTAATTACCAAATAAAAGTGTTTGTCTTTGTAGACAATATTTAATGATATTATAATGGGTATTCGTGAACGCACACGTTAACTAATTAAAGTCTCTTTACAACAAACTTAAGAATATAAAATCAGAATTTTATCTCGTGAAAAGTCTCATCCTTACAATGTATAATGAATATTGTATAAGGATAGCTAATTGGTACTACTGAATTGAATTCTGTATGTATTATGTATGTGCCTGAACGATGACCAAAAGGCTAAATTTTATGTATGAAAAGGACAAAGGAGCAGACAAATACCTTGGCCTTAGTCAAAGCACTTCACAAACCTGAAAAGCCATTAGAGATAAAAGTGTGCAGTCCTTCACACTTGGCTTTCCAATGACACCCACAAACCCACATGATCTTGCTTGGGGTTATTGAAATATCACAATCCTCCCAAGATCTCTTCTCCTTTCTAGTTTCTATTCCCATTCCCACTTTCCTCCTCTCATTCCTTTCCATGGTCGTAGACCCTACATCACTAACCAAATTAGTGTATGCTCATTCAATTTTTGGCCGACAAGTGTCAAACTTCTGATTGCTACAAACACATCAACTGATCACCCCGTTCTATTGGTTCTTAGTTTTTGCTTGCTAGGCAGTCCCAATCATCCACTGTACATTGTGTAACCTTTGAACCCTCCAACCTCATATTATTGCACTCATCACTGTAGGTGTAGGATAGAGAGAGAGAGAGAGAGTGTGCGTGTGTGTGTGTGTTCGTGTGAGGTCAGGGACTGAGCTGAGGGCCCCTAAATAATGGCCCAAAAGCCCAAGTACAGAGTGTGGTGCAATTATTCATACCATAAATTTCATTCCGAGCTAGCTTGATAATAGTATTCCCCCAATCCTTTCAAAAAGCTGAAAAATAAAGAAGGAACTAAAAGCTTTGCAATAAAAACATGCATCATTTGGTACAAAGTCCCTTGTGTAGCTTATCCCCTCTCCCAAATGAAGATTAGCCAAAACAGAAAAAAGGAGTAGCGTTCAATCTCTCCATATAAATTATAATTCAATCTTTCTGTTCTCTCTTTCCTTTGTGAGAATTTACATAAAACAAAGGAAGGAGGGAAGAAAAGGCATGAAGAACACCATAAGGTGTTGCATCTCTTGCATTCTTCCATGCGGGGCACTGGATGTAATCCGCATAGTCCACTCCAATGGCCGCGTCGAAGAAATCAGCGGCTCCGTCAAAGCCAGCGACGTCATGAAGGCACACCCAAAGCACGTGCTCAAAAAACCGTCATCGCCGTCGTCAGCCGATGACGAGGGCGTCGTTCAGAAGATCGTGATCGTCCCTCCCGATGCAGAGCTCCAACGCGGCAAGATTTACTTCCTGACGCCGGCGGAGAAGAGCCGGCCAAAATCGTCGGCGCCGAAGAATAAGAGGAGGAAGGAGCAGAGCGAGAGAACATTAACAAACAGAGATAGCAATAGCAGCAACGCCGCCATTTCCGTGGCTAATTTGCAGATTCTCTCCTCCGATCGGTACTTGACGGATATACTGTCAGAGAAGCTCTCGACGCAGAGAGATAGAAGAAGAGGGCGCGTCGCCGTGTGGAGACCTCACCTAGAGAGCATTTCAGAGTCTCCGAGTGATCTGTAAACGGTGGTTCTTAATTTGTTCGAAAATCTTTTGATTTTAACGGAGCCGCATCCTTTAATCCATATATTATAGGGTTTGAGATATTTTCAACCCATTTTTTGAACTTTAAAAGAAAAATAAACTTCTTTTTCCTTTGCTTCTTCTTCCTCCGCCGCTGCTTCTTTTCTCTGTACATAGGCTTATAGATAGAGGAACGTTGTAGAAAATGTAATAATGAATATGTTATGGATTTTGAAATTGGGTTGCTAAAGAGCAAGAGGTAGATAATCCTGGAATCAAATTAGGCCGTGAATGGGTCAGTTTGGATTGCAGAAATAATTTTGATATTTTGAATGTGTTCACTGTTCACTTAGTGGGGCATATATTATAGATCAAAGGGTGCTATAAATTTGTAATTTTGATGAAGATATAAAGCAAGATCTTTATATTGGTTTTGATTTATTGCTGCTTTTTATTGTTCGTGAAGCTTGATTGAGTAGTGCATGCATGGATAAAAGATCCCACTGCTGCTGTGTCAGTAATTATCTGGGCATTTGTAATTCTGTATTGAATCATAACGAAAGATAATCGCACATGATCCTTTTGCTATTGCTAGCTAGCGATGGAGTAATATTCTAACCTTTGTTCTGAGATAAATTATTAGTCATTAATTTAAATATATTAAATTATTTATGTAGAGAACAAAATTTAAAGAAATCCTAACACTTGAGAGAATCTCTTATTGCCATTGCCATATAGCATTGTTTGCCGGTGTCAGTCATTCTTTAACGCTAGAGGCTGACCTAATGCTTCCATCCCTTTCCTTATAACCGTAATTAATTCAGATCTTATCATAATATACACAATTAAGTTCAAGTAGACTTTTTCTTTCCATTTTTTTATTTTGGCCCTCCAAATAGTGGGGAGCCTGGACCGATTTATTCACTTCAAAGCTACGGCGTACTTACCCACAAATGAAGGGGAAATAAAATATGGGGGCTGGATCAAGAAAGTACCAGAGTAAGGTAGAAGGAACTGAAAAATCCCCACAATGATCGATAATGCAATGCTAGCTTTGCACTAGATCAGAGTGGGATACGTATTACGTATGGCATCTTGTAAAGGTTGCTATACACTATAGAGTTTGAACTGATTTGGGTAGATGGGAGATCAAATATGAGCCCTGGGCAAAGCTCATGCTGTTTTGTGGATCTGATATTCTGATTTGTGATTCTACTGCATACATGGGGTTTTTACTTGAAAGCCCCCACCACCAGCTGTGGTCAACAAAAAGTTGACAGACTAGTTCGTGCATGAAAGAATCATTCAAATTAATGTGATCTAATCTATAACCCAGTTCATCTCATAGCATGTCAGGCCTATTAGTGGGTCAGGCATCAGGTGAACTCATTAATCTTCTTGTCTCATTCTTTTATTTTTTTCTCTCCCTGTCTTCCGTAACTTCATCCCTGGACACTTTACAGAAAAATAATAAACTTTTTTCTTGTCTCATAATTGGAGAGTGTATTAATGTTGTATTATGCTATATTTGTGAGGGCTGTTACTGTGCTTTTGAGCTAATATATCGGGGCATTTTGAAAGTGAAAATACTTGAGAGCTGATTAGGAGCACGGTTTGGGAGTGGGTGGGTTAAGATTAAAGTATGGGCATCTTAATTATTAATTGGGTATTTAAAAATTAGTGGGATGGAATGGATTAATCCCGCACCCCAATTTTGCTTTGGTCAAATATGAAATTTAAATTAATAAAGGAAAAGCTTTGGCCAAAATAAATAAATAGATAAAGGAAAAGCACATGAGATTGGCAGTCTCTGTTGGAAAGTCCAAAAACAAGTACACCGAAACGGCAGAAAAATAAATCACTAAAGTAAAAAGAAACAACATAAAACATGATCAAAATAACAGAGATCCACAAATGAAAAACAGCGAGCACGAACTTCTGATATTGTAGAAGTCTTTCAACCACTAAGCTCAAGTGTGATCGACCGGTTAAGTCACTCTTTGTGGGAGAAGTCAGCAAGTCCGAGCTTATAGGTTTTCAATTTTCCTCTGCCGGGGACTAAGCCAATTTGGAATCAGTACTATGAAGAAAAGAGCCAATCTTCTAGTATGAAAAGAAGCTCTGACGTGACAATAGACTTCAAGGTGATACCGTAGGTAAGAAGACTTTTAATAAAAAAAAAAGTAGCCTTTTGCTCTTGGGGGTGACAAATATCTAGACTTCATCTTCGATGTTTTTTTAGACCACGTGGAAGGAGTCAATATAATAGATGACACCTGGGAAGATGATACTTTTTGCTCACGGTAGGTGATGAAGTTCTAAACCTCAACATAAGTTCTACTCAGAAGAATGATAAATTTTAGATTTGGTTGGAAACGAGAAGAAAGTGAGAAGCTAGATTTTAGTTTTGAAAGATGGGGAAGGGGATTGGCGATGGTGAGGGAACTAACTATTCGAAGAAAGACAAGGATCACGGAGCCTTGTACGTTGGGTTCACAAAAAGCTTTGAAGTTAAAAACTCAGCCGTGTTTGTGGAAAGAGGTTTTTGGGAAGAGAGAGAAAAAAAGGTTTGTTATCCTTTTTGAAAATTAAAAGTAGTGAGCACACCTTAATTTTTGAATCACTCTCATGTTTGGCAGCAGAAAAAGTGGATAATATTTTTATAATAATATTATATATTTAATAATATTTATTTTTTTATTTTTTAAAATAAAGATACGAAAGTGATCTTTTATCATTCTATATACATCTTTATTTTTATTTTATTTTATATTTAATAATTTTATGTACTAAAAAGCCTGTAAATTAAGTAGTTTGAGATGATTTGATATCTTAAAGTTTTTATTTTTTGTAATTCTTTAGATTTGCTTTTTTTTTTAAACAGATGACATTATTGAGATAATATTAAAAAAAATTTATCTTTTAAATTTACTTTATCTCATTAATTATATTATAACATACCATCAATAAAAATAAAATATTATTTAATTTTTATTAAACTTTCAATTAATAGAGTGAGTTAATTCTAAAGTTTTAAAAACGGTACTAGCCATTGAATTAGAGAAAAGAATAATTCATAGTTAGTTGAACCAAAATTGAATTATTTATATATATATATATATAATATTTTATAATTAAATAGATATATATTATAAAATAATATTTAAAAATATAAAAATTAAATACAATATTTACATATAACAACAAATCTATATACAATAGGTTGAGTAGAATTCAATAAATATTACAAATCTTTACTGTAAAATATTAAAATTTTGATTTAAATTAAAAAAAAAACAAGAATTAGTTTTTGACTGGTTGAATGTCAAACCATTAAGTCTTTATTAGCTTTTTTGGCCAATTTTTGGCCCATTCAATTTTCAAGGTTAACAAGACTGAAACTATGGCCAATTTATTGATTTTTTGGTCCACCCTGACAATGTAATCTTGTTTTTTCAACCATGGTTAACTCGCCTATCCCACTCCACCAAAAGTTATTATTTTTAAAAACTCCCCATGGAACTTTTAGTTTTGTTTAAAGACTAAGGTCATGCTTGGTCAGAATGAAATGGTTGCAAAAGGAGATTGAACGGGCGAATGAAAGCTTAAAATTTTTGTTTGTTACACTTGAATTAGAATCCTGAATGGGAGTAACTTCCTCTGCACCTTGCTGCTAGATATTGTTCAAATCAGAAAGATCAGAAAAGGACCAATTTCCCCTAGATGATATTATTTTTCTGCCCATGTCTCTAGTCGGTGATGCTATTGTGCTTCCCCATGGCAGGTGTTTCTAGTCAAACCCTAGCGCGTCGATGGCTTTCACCTAGTCATCTACCATGACACAGTGAGGCAGAGCGGAACTTGACAATGTGAACATGGTAAAGTTAGCTTATGATGATGATCTCACGCTTGATGTTGGAGATGAGGCTGGAGCTGATAATCTTCTTTTTACTGATGATTTTGATGGCCATGCTTTAGGAGATTTCAAGGTTGCGGTCATGTTACACTTCAGTGAAGGCTCCACTACTCAGAAGCCTTCCGAGTTCATATTTCCCAAATAAAGCATTACATTTTATGACAAATTATTTTTAAAACAATTGATAAATTATGATTTTCCAATAATAAATATTATGATTTTTAAAACAATTGACAAATTATGATTTTATAAAAGTAAGGAAAAAATTAATTTGCTAATATTTTTTTAATATCAAGGATATTTTGCTTATTTACTTATATTTTATTTTTATTTTTATATTATTTCTATTCTACCAAACATTTAAATAAAAAATATTCTCATATTATTTCGTGTCATATTAAACATGATTTTAAATTATAAGATTTTATTTTATTTTATTTTTATTATATCAAACATAAGGATGTATTTGATAGGATAAAAATTAAAAAGACAGAAAAAAAGAGGCAAGGAGAAACAAAAAAATGACCGTTTGGTACAGATGCATTGGTCCAAGGAAAGAGTATTCCATTACTCTGATTGAAAGTTATTTCCTCCAATGTGGTGATAAAAAGTCCAATTTTTTAATGGAAAGTGAAAGTGAAGGTCAATGACTAAATTGCTTCAACAGCATTTATCTATCACGGTGGTCTGTAAATATTTTAATATTTTTTGAATTAAAATTTTAAAATAAATAGTTTAATATTTTATATTATAAATAATTCAAAAAATATTTTTTGAATTAAAAAATATTGTTTTATTTTTCCTATATTGGTAAATGAAATAATACTTTTAATTAAAAAATAAATATTTTATTATTTTATACCAAAAAATAAAATATTTTAATATTTTTACACTAAAGTATTCTGATCATTTGCACATATTTTTTTTCTATTCTTAAATTATTTTCACTTTATCAAATATATAAATAGAAAGGTATTATTATTCTTTTTTATATCATAGAGATATAATTTAAGACTATATATTTCACCTCATTCTTATTTCAATTTTTATTTTTATTTAAAAAAAAAACTGTCACTCTATCAAAAGCATGTTAATAAATCGGTTTCTGAATTTCTAAAGTTAAAAAGAGATAAGTACTACCTTTTCCTTTTCACAATTCGATTGCCAAGTTGACAATGCAGAAAGTATTCCAGAATAACGGAAGGAAGGAGCTTTTTAACAAAACTGCGCAATTTTCATTGAAGGCGACCCTCTATCTGTATGCAAATCCCTTTTTTATTTTTCAAAAAAAAAAAGGAAAATATACTTTCTTTTAAAAAAATCAATAATCTCTAGAGAAATACTAATTTGTACTTTTAGGTCCTGTGCGATAATATTTTAGCTAGCACTCTTAAAAATAAGTAATTAGTATGGCCCACAATGATTATTTTTTTTAAAAAGTATAATTAAATATTATAAATTTAAAATATTTATATTAAAATATTTTAAATCTTAAAATTATTCTAAAGTTATAAGATAAAAATTTTTAAGTGCATAAAAAATTATATTTAATAACCCTAAGTTAAAATTGTTAGTCTTAGAGTTTTTTTTAAATAATTTTAAAATTTAAGGTATTTCAACATAAATATTTTAATTTGAGATTTTTAATTATAATTTTTTGATTCTTTTTCTATCATGTCGGCATTTTTATTCGATTCGATTTCAGTACATAGTTTTCTGTCATATCATCAATCTAACAAATTTTGTAGCCATTATATTTACATTCTTACTCTTAAACATAAAGTATTAGTAATTTGACTCATATATACAACTACAAAAAAAACTTAAATAGATAGCTATCAACATTATTTTTTGATACATATAACTTTTCTTTTAATAGAACATGGAAGAACTTCCTCTACATTTTGACAATTTTTATTTTTTAAAAAAATTGTTGAACATGTTTTGCCCATATATATATATATATATATATATTAAAAGGGCTGAATGCAGAAAGAGCCATTTCATGCTCAGCCCAATATAATTTTTTAAAAAAGTATTTACATAATAAATGTAATTTTAAAAAATTATTTAATAATTTAAAAGTAAAAATATATATAAAACTTGAAATACGTAAAGGGAAAAAAGAAAAGTATGATCATTAATTATTCATAATAGCTCTCAATCCTACATTAAAACTTTTTATTGATTTGTTGTGGTTGATGTAGTATTAGTTGTTGTTGCTCTTTTTTTTTTCTTCTTCCTCCTCGTCCTACTCTTTTCATTTTCTTCCTTGTTATCTACTTCTTCTTCTTTAATCGATTCACTTTCATTTTTATTATAAATCAATTAAGAATTTAAGTTCCGATAAAGAGACTAAACATGAGAGATCAATTGATTTAAAGTGAAAAACCCCTAATATTTTTAGTATGACAATCTTTAATATCTAAAAGATGTATTGACATGTTTAACATTGAATGTAAAAGGATTTGTGAATAATGATGTGAGTGGTACCTCATTAGATTAAATTGATTGTGTTATCAGTGTGAAGAAAAATGACTTCATGTTGAGAGATAGATGCATAAATAGTATATAATAAAAGGATGGAAAGGAATAAGAATCAATATCTCTAATGTTTGTGAATGATGAAAAAAAAGAAGGACTAGCACCTCCGACTTTTATGAGTGGTGGAAAGGAAAAAGAATTAGCACATCTAAAATCTTCTTGCATCGAGGTTATGGTGTAGGATGACGATAGCACACCTATAATAGCACCACCAATGTTGTCATTAAACATTGGGTTTCAAGATAAAATGAACCTGTGATCTCTTCTTTTTTGGCCTAGCCTATAGCTTTAAAAGTCTAAGTAGATTAAGTGTAAGTGGAATAGGTTGAGAAACCAACATATCTTGATATTTTCCCAAGGCATATAGCATGGTTTGAATATCATCACCTACCTTCTGCTTTAATTTGCCATAACCATGTGTTGGAGGGTCAGTGACAACAAATTCATACAAAGTCTTCTAATATATCAGCTTGTGAAATAAAAAATCAACGGTTAAATGTTTATTAGCAAACTGCATGCCAATATACATTTCTTGGTTGTCATTCAAATCAACAACTCTTTCCATATTGCGCATTTTGAATTCATTCACATGATCCATGTTAATCTTTGATAGGAAGGTAAATGCTTGTTCAAAGTGTTTCTTTAATAGAATTACCAAATCCCCATTAGCTTGGCATCATCATTTACATACTCATTGGCATTAGTGGAAACATCATATTCATCCCCGGCCTCATACTTGCCCATTATATCCTCTAACTTATCTAAAAGACTTGGGAGATAGTATTACATATCAATAGTTTGGATAAAATGGATTAAGATACTTGGTCAATCAAAAAGGTGAGATATTATTGGGTATTGAAAAGTTGGGTCTCAAACGGTTGCACACCACCTAAGCAGGAGTTGAATAGTGAGACTTGTTGATCAATTTCATAAATTTGATGTGTGGACAAAATTATAAACAATTCACATACATCATTATTTGCCATACTTGGGACCACATCATTGGTTAAGATGTACACATACAATTTCTTGCACCCCCATATGGTTTGGGAAATACTGATTTGCTTATCATATCAATTGGACATTTGAGTCATCCCCCAAAGTATATGTTAAGTACCATATTGGATTACACAAACACAGACATCAATATTCTAATTTGAACACAAATTATCTTAACTTATATCATAGCTTTTTTTTAACTATGTCTTTCAACCATTCAATGGTGATGTTATGATTGACTTTTAATAGTTTTGGTTTAGCACATTCAAACATTGTCCCCTTATTGTTATTATAAATTCTTTATATTTGCATATATGCGTGTAATTTTTTTTCTTCAACTCATTATAATTCTTATTTGAACTTCTGTGTATAGACATGTATAGAACTCCTTTATATTTACCATATAAATATGTAATAATTATAATTTTTATTATACAAAACGTAGAAATATTTCATAAAGTATGATTTTTTTAGGCAAAAATTTAACCTATAAATATTACATTTAACAAGGTAATATAAATATTTGATAATATGTTTTTTTCTAAAAAAATTTTAAATGCACAATGACATAATAATTTTTGTAGGCATTCATCTAAAATTATTTGTCTTATTTTTTATTATTTCTAAGGTTTAAATATACTAAATTGTTTTAAATGGTTGAATCTAATAACACTTAAAATTTATCCAAAATATGAAAAAAAATTGAATTTTGTAAGAAATAAACAAAACAAAACAAAATCACACAATCTTTGTAAGCAATAATTAAATGAAAATAATCTATTAAAATAAAATTTGCTGGATTAAAAATAAAAAAGTATGGTTTGAGACCACAGCCATACTTTAAACTTATCCAAGGTGTGAACAGGCAGAGCTTTGCTGAAGAGAGAGAAAGAGAAAAAAACAAAAAAAAGAGAGGAGACGAGAGCGAATGGAAACAGATGGTGCTTCCGGGGGCAAGGCTGAACAAATGACGGAGCCAAAGAGGAATTCAGTTTAAAACTAAGGAGCGAGGGTGCATTTGTAATTTTAATTTTAAATAAAAAAATTTACTTCATCTGATTTGGCTTAATTGTCCCTTGCCACGCCACTTAAGTACTTTTAGTTTCAAATTTGGAGATGCCACATGGCAAATAAGGTCAGGAGCTGGCTAATCAAACTCGAAACATGAAAGGGTTGCCTTCGTGTTTTAGTCCCACACCACTGAAACGCGGAGAGGTTTCCTTCGCATTTCAATGGCTTGTCACATCTCAGGGATTTTTTTTTAAATAAAAATTTTAATTAAACATGAAGATCTTTCCCTTACTCTCAATTAATTTTTCCTTTAAATTTAATTGAACACAGAAGGAGGCTACCCACATTCAATTAAATTAAGAAAAAGATTAATTAAATTGGACGCGGATGGGCTACCCCCAGATTCGTCCATTTTTTTTTAAGAAAAAAATTTGACAGAATGCAAAGGAAGTCCCTCCAGGCTCTAATTAGAAACAATAATTATATAAAACAATAATTTATATATATATTAGAAAATCATTTTAGTGGTTATTTCTTTAATTTCTTTTGTTTTTTTAGTTGTACACATGAGCTAAATTGCCATAAACGACTGCTTGTTTACTTTTACATATATTTGAATTGAAAAAATAATATTAAGTAAATTTTAATATTAATAATTTTTATCAAAATATAAATATAATTTTTAAAAATGTATGAGAATTAACAAATAAATGAAGAAAAAACATTTAGAAAATATGGAAAATTAAATTTTTATTTTTAATTTTATTATCTTCAATCTAATCATGTGTTTATTTAAATTTTGGACTAAAAAATTATCTTATTTAAACAAAAATTATAAAAAAATGGCGTATTAAAAACAGTTATAGAGATGAAAAGTCTGAGAGTGCAGGGTACTATATGGCAGTGCTTTGCCGATTTTTCACCGAGAAGATGCAGAAGCCAAGTGTTGACTGTTGACCACCTTTCTCAGCATTACGAGGAAAATGTAGGAGACGTTTAATTTTAATGATTTTTTTTTTCTGCTTTAACAATGATTTTAAATAGTGAATAATTTTTAAAATATTATATTTTTATTAAAAATTTATAAAAATTGACATTATTTTATAATAGAAACGAAGCATTAATAATAATTTATATCATTCCAAGGTTTTTTCGTGTCTTTGAAACTTATATTTATAAAATTAGCAAGTTAATACAACAACAACATCTACTATTACTATTATTTTTTCATTAAGTGAGGTTGGATAAATAAATCAATCAATGTTATAAAATCTTATCGTAAATTATAATTTTAGATAAATTATTTAAATTTAAATTATTTTTAATAATTTCTCTTATAGTTTTTTTTAGTATTTTTCTACCTCTGATTATTGGAATGTTTTTCATCTTATCTATCCTCTTAATTGAGACTTTTATAGGTCTCTTTCACATATGTTCAAATCATCTCAGTTGCGATTCTACATTCTTTTCTACAATAGGGGCAATTTTCATTTTCTCTCTAATGCATTCATTGTTAATTTTATCTTGTCTAGTGTGTTCACTCATCCAACGTGACATTCTCATTTTTATAATATTGATCTTATTTTCTTATTGATTTTTTATTACTTAACATTCAATTCCAAATAACATTACAAGTTTTATAATTGTGTAGTAAATTTTATCCTTAAATTTGAGTAGTACTCTTTTATCACAAATAACGCCCGAAACACTTCTTCATTTCATCCATCCCGCTTGAATCCTGCATTTTACATCTTCTTTTATTTATCTATCATATTGTATGATGGACCGAAGATATTTAAATTGTGTGACTTGTGATATGATATATTTTTTAATTTTTACTTATACGCTAGAGCTAATGCATCTCTTATTAAACTTATATTTCATATACTTTGCTTTAATGCTACTTAAGCGAAATTCATGTACTTCTAAAACTAGTCTCCACATCTCTAACTTCCAATTTATTTCCTCTATCGATTCTCCAATTAATATTATATTATCTGCAAAAAGCATACATTATGATACTAGCTCTTGTATTTGTTTAATAAACATATCCAAGACTAAAGTAAAAAAATAAGAATTCAAAGTTAACCCTTAATGTAAATTAATAGTTATCGAGAAATTTTCTGTAGGTTCACTTTTTATTATTATATTAGTTGTAACCCCATTATATATATTTTGGATTATTCGAATATAAAAACTATACAAACTCATTTTTTTTAGAGCTTTTTTTTAAAACCTCTCTTGACACTCTATCATATACTTTCTTCAAATTGATAAATATCATATGTAAAGTTTTTTTATTTTTTCAATATCTCCATCAAATTTCGCAACAAGTATATAACTTCCATAATCGACATTTTTAGTATAAAATTAAATTGATTTTCCATAACTTAAATTTTTTGCCTTAATTTTTGATTAATTACTTTCTCTCATAACTTCATAATGTGGCTCATGAGTCTAATTTCTCTATAATTTGTACAATTGTGTATGTCTCATTTGTTTTTATAAATAAAGACTAAAGTATTTCTTATCTACTTGTCCAATATTCTCTTAAACCTTATAATTTCATTAAATTAGCAAGTTAATGACAACAAATAATTATTTAAGAATCAAGATGTTAATAAATTGAAATTATGAAAAATAAAATAGTAAAATGAATTGACAACGCAAAACTTATGTTAAGTGCTAATTTACATTATTAATATCCTTTATAATTTTTTTATAATTTTAACTTTTTTTTCACCAAAATATGAAAAAATTACAATTCACAAACATTTGTAAATACTCAATTTAATGAGTTACATATGTGTGTGTGTCTATACATATATAAGAGAGTCATAATTTTTATCCATGTTTTTTAGAACGGATAATAATGTAGTCTTTGAAGCAAACTTTTGTCTACAAGTGCAATGCCAGTGGGATCAGCAAAATAATCCTATAATGCAACCATCTCCCTCTTCCTTGCAATCTTCAAATTCAAAACCACTCTCCACATTATTATATTATATATAATGCATATTTTTGTTCCTCAAAACAAAACAATTTCGTTTTACCTTGATAATTTCGTAAAAACATGTAGCGGTCAAGCCGAGCCGATTCCATGACGCCAGCCACTCACCCACAGTCCGTCTCAGTGGGTTCCCCTCAACGTCACGCGCCCTTCCCCGGCGACTCAACGGCTCTACCGTACCGTATTACCTTACTCTTTCCCATCTCTCATGCGTCCGCCACTCTACTCTCTCTCTCTCTCTCCTTCTCCCCACCTTAACGCAATTCGCCCGTTCTTCGTCCTCCACCTCTCGGGGTAATCGCCGTTCGTTCCTTCTCCGATGGGGGACTTGCGCGATTCTCTCACTCCGCCGGTGAACCATGCGCGTCCGACGCCCGTCCGTGAAGATTGTTGGAGCGAGGAAGCTACCTCCACGCTCATCGACGCTTGGGGCCACCGTTACATAGAGCTCAACCGCGGCAACCTCCGTCAGAAGGACTGGCAGGACGTGGCCGACGCTGTCAACGCTCTCCATGGTCATACCAAGAAGACGCATCGGACAGATGTTCAGTGTAAGAACCGCATCGATACCATTAAGAAGAAGTATAAGGTTGAGAAGAATAGGGTTTCATCCCCAAACGGGGCTCCTTCCACTTGGCCCTTCTTCGATCGCTTAGACATTTTGATTGGGCCCACTTTGAATGCAAAAAAGGCGTCGCCGTCGCCTCCGGTGGCACTTCCTTTGCCTTATCGTAAAACCCCCTCCCCCGCATCTGCGGTGCCGGCGGCGGCTGTGGCGCTGCCGCAGAAGCGGTCTGCGGCAACGGTATTAGAGGATGGATACTTTAGGAGGAATTATTCGGCGATGGCAGCTGCGGCGGCTGCAGCAGAAGCTGATGAGGATGAGGAGGAGGAGGAGGAGGAGGAGGAGGAGGAAGATGAAGATGAAGAGAGGGGAAGCGAGGTTGAGGAAGGAGAGAGGGAGAAGGAAGGGATGAGGAGGTTGGCAAAGGCAATAGAGAGGTTTGGGGAAGTGTACGAGAGAATGGAGAGAGAAAAATTAAGGCAGATGGTGGATTTGGAGAAACAGAGGATGCAGTTTACTAAAGATCTGGAAGTACAAAGGATGCAGATGTTTATGGACACGCAGGTTCAGCTGGAGAGGATCAAACGCGGGAAGCGATCTGGGTCTAATGGTGAGTTCGAACTTTCTCTGTTTCTACTCAAGTATTGGGTTGATGGCATAGCATAAACTCCAGTCATCTGTTTGGGTGTTATGTATTAAGTAGCTTAAATCGAGGTTATTGGGTCGAAAGGGGATTCCCCGGTTGATTGTTTGTTGGTAGGAGAAATAGTTTTTTGGTGTAGATTTTGGATATAGAAAAGCAATCATTTTGTGTGATATTTATTTCGTTCTACAATTAAATAAGCTAGACGTGCTCGTGCGCTTTTTTGCATTGTTATGGAGAGTTCTTCATAGTTTATTACATTTGTCTATGAATTGAATATATATTAAAAAAAAGAGCTGCTTCCTTCAAGCTTTTTGTGTTTCTTCACATGGTCTATATGCTGGTATGGCGTTTGTTGGCATTTGGTGACCGCAAAGTGAAGGGCATTAATTTATGTTAACAGTGAAGTTTATAAGTAAATTATTGCATTTTTTTTCCCTAAAAAGTACTAGCAGCTTGGTTTCTGAGGCACCTTTTCATTGCTTCCTGTTTTGGGTGTAATTGCTTGTGTGTGAATGTTAAGCGTCGGGTTGAGGCAGCAGGCTCCAAAACCCGTAACTCTGGTGCAACAAGGCAGGGTGGTCGTATCATTGAAGTGAGACAACCAATTTAAAAAGGTCAGAAAACTGATTTATGTAACTAAAATTTATAAAAAGAAAACTAAACCTTAATGCAAATTAAGTCATGAGAAACTATCAACATAATAAAAGTAATACGAAGTCATATGAAAAGAATAAAAACATAATTGCGCACTCAACCAAATACAAATTAAGTCATAAAAGACTAAGTATTGAGACCTAAGAAGCATGGACATGAACGCTGCCATATGACCAAATATGAATTGTCTAAGTGTAATTTGAAGTGTTTTGTTGAATTTAATATGAGTGTTGGAATCAGACACAGGATATGGACATGGCTTCATTTTCGAAGTGTTTGTGCTTCATAGATTAATACATATTACTAGGCTTAAAATCCTGATTGAGAATCTAACATAAAGAGGTTACTGTCACAGTAAATCAAGTATGTGTAAACTATAGACCAGACTGGAGATGGAGGGGAGCTGAAATGATGAATTAAGAATATAAAATGAGTTAAAAAAGGGGAGAGAAATATTTGAGTATGCTTTGCTTGAAGTGTTGAACAGGTGAGAAAATGGAGGAGCAGAGTGATTTGGTTCGGCTCAATGGGAGGAAAAGAAAAGGGAGACATGCTGCAAGACTAACTTATGTCACAGCTTATACGTTTGCCTAGAAGTAAATCTCAGCTTCTATCTGTTACAAGAAGTATACAGCAGATTCTTTAGGTCTTAAACAGTGTACAGCTTTGCAAGCAGAACCAAGGGTATGATTGAAGGGTGTTTTCCTTAGGATTATGTGCTTCAAACTTCCATATTTGACTCTAATTCCCCTTTATTTTAGATACCCTTTGGCTTTTGAGTGTTTAAAGCGAAGACGAAGATGTAATCTTGCCTAAAATTCAAGATACATCTTATAAACTGCATCACAGGAAAAGCAGCACATCACCACTGCATCATGCAACCTGGTCCACCTCAGGCTGCCAGATGTGGCAGCCTTGAATCCTGCTTCGCCTCAATACTGATGCAGCTGCATTGACTTACACTGTTAAGTGTGTGTGTACAGATATTTTTAATTTTGACTGAAATATGAAGTGACATCTTGTATATTTTATCAAAGGCTTCTTGATTTACAATGTGGTTGTGACTTTTGAGAAGGTTGGATTGATGTTTGGATGTATAAAATGATGGTGTTCAATTGAGTAAATTATATGGAGATGCAAAATGATTTTTTTTTTTAACATGTAATTGGATCAGCAAGTCTGGGCACTGGGCAGTCAGCAGTGATTAGGCTTTTTTAATATATGAAGTTTGAAATTTTATAAAGAACAATAATTTGTTAAGAAATTGCGGCAGTCCCTGTCTTTTTGGTGATATCCTCCAAGACAGTATGGGGGTACTTCATCTGAATTTGGACGTTGGCCCCTTGGTGTGTACTTGCAGCATGTTCAGTTGATGTCACTACTGTAGGTTTTTTACTAGGTATTTATTAGGAGTCTAGGACTGTAAATTAATTTGCTTTTGCTTTATGATGTTGATATGGTTGAACTACTTTACTTTTTTGAGGCCTGAATGATGTTATATTTCTATTATTTCAAATTTTGTGTGCTCATGTCCTTATTTGTTCTGCCTATATTTGATGACAAACAGTTGGTAATGGTATTAAAATGAAGTTGCATTGTTTGAGATACTGTTTTGTGTCCACCCATGGTGGATGGTGTGTATCGAAATTCTCTTGATCTTGGGGCTTTGCCTTTAGGGTCTTGATACAGTTTACTTTCTGTTTGTTCGTTTGTTCTTACTTTCTAAAAGGCGATGCATTTTTCTGAGTTGTTGTTATGTAAGGTTTGAGGAAAAATTAGTGATGATTTTGCTCTTGGGATAAATAATAACTACTCAGATAGTTATGAACATATAGAAAAATATTTTCATTTTTATCCCTATAATAACAAGGAAACCCTTAAGCCTGTTAGCTAGGAGCTTGTATAGTAATATTGTAATGAAAGGAAGAGTGAATTGTGCGTGTCTGTGTGATAGAGATCGAGAATAGATTATCTCTGCATTATTACTTGAGGTTGAATTTATCACGGTATGCTTGTGTCTTTTTGATAAATCTTTATTGTGGAAGACCTACTGGGGATATTGTAAATTCTTGATTCTGTTGAATAGAACTATTTCATGGATTCTGCAAATCTGATAGACATAATTATAACTGGCCCCTAAAGATGTATAGGACGAAGCTTTTTGAAGTCTTTTATTTACGAGCTAAAGCTAGGGAAGAACAATATTAATAGGACAAGCAAGTGTTCCCATGTGCACAAAATCTCTAGTGTAATATTACTATTCAACGTATGCGAAGTTATAGATAACTTGGCAATAGGCTATTATTTTTCTCTTCAACTGTAGGTCTCAAATAAAAGAAGACTGTGTGATACACTTGTACAGGGATGGATAGCTCGTTGCATCATTTACTGAGCAAAACGGTGACCTCAATTTGCATGTCTGTCGAAGTTTATTGTTTTGGTTATGACTTGCTATAGAATATTTACATATATCAAGGGAGATTTTTCATTTTGTAAAATGAGATACCATGTATTTAGGAGAACCGGCTAAAGATCCTCCCAATTGGGTCTCTATTCCATTCAAAGTTAACAAGTATAAATATATTTGGCACAAGTATCCTTATTTGACTACTCTGCTCCTCGTACTCTTGGAATAAGTGCTCTAGACAAGTATGCTTACTTTAAGGCATTTTAGTTTTTTGGTTGCAGTTGATTGCATGTTTATCCTATTATCCAGCTATTCAAGATAAGGTGGTGTTATTTTTAGAATATATTTGGTCAGCTTTTATAATTTTAGATGCTACTGCTTGTTTTATTGTCCTAATTGAGTTTTAAATTACCATTTTTATTTCGTGGCGAAAATATCAATTGGAAGCTTGACTGCAGTCTAAATGTTTCTTTTGACTTGAAACATGCTATTATAATGTGAACATTGTAGCAATGAACGGTTTACGCAGTTATTCATTCAGAAATAATAGGTTGTAATTAAAATTGGGGCATGCAGTGGTTTAAATGAATTCTTAAATTAGATTTTGCTGATGAAAACTTCTGTTCCTACTTTATTTAAACGTGCCTCACATTTTCTTTTCTGTTTAATAATAGATTAAACTTGTTCGCTGCTGCAGATATGTATAGCTAGCCAAGTGCGCCAAACTTTGATGATGGTTATTGATTGGAAGGCTATTTGGCATCTTGTTTTTTTAAGTATAACGCTCTGGTGAAGGGTATCTTCAGCTGCTGATCGGGATACCATCATCATGGATTACCAATAGAAATTTGGTTTGGAGTAATTTTGGATTCTTTTAGTTGGACTTTTGTCTGTAGTTATCAGTCCCTTATTAATTAACTGTACTTGTCCTAAGTTGGGCTTCAGATGTACAATCTCACTAATGTAGATCACTTCTGTTTCTAACTAGCTTTTCACCCTCCCATAATGCTGAGATAATTTATAGGGAAAGAGTTTCTTCGAAAAATTGAAGGGAAAGTATAATGGATCTTATTTTCTATTTTTTTTAATGAAAATCTTATTTTCTAATTTAATTATTTAATAAACTTCAAATACATTTATCATTTTAAAACATTGCTGAAAAGTTCCCCTACATTGCTCTACTCGTCAAATTCGCTATAAGGTTTATAGATGAATGACATGAAAAAAATTATTTTCAAGAAATCAATAATATAATATTAAAATGATAAAAATGCTCACGTGTCAAATTTAATAACAACATTCAGCAAACATCACTTAAATCAAGACCACACCCCTGCAATGTCTTAAAAATTTAGTTTGTCTCATAAAAGAAGGCAATGGCAAAATTTCCATTAGTTGGAGAATGGGAAAAGGATTAAAATAAAAAAAAAATTGCCGTTATACAAAGTGAGAATGGGGCAAAATTTTATGCAACATGGATGGAAGGGTGCAAAAAGGATCCCCAATCGTACCCGTTACCAATCCTTGATAATATAATAATATCATATTACCTCATAAGAAGACGAACTAGCGAAATAAATTGAGGGAGAACTATTTTGTTACTTCACAATATGAAGATATTTTTATATATTGTATTTTGCGCAGTTCTCACTCTCCCACACTTCGATTTCACGTCACATTTCCATTCCAGCTCGTCGATTCTACCTTCTCATTCTAACCATCGTTCTAACGACCTCAAAATAAGTCCATACAAACTTGCGCTTCTCTTCCTCATTTATTACTTTCATCCTCAATATAAACACTCAATTTTGTGAATTGGTTAAGGCTAGTTTGAATCTTTTCCTGTGAAGGAAAGAGTCCTATAAGAGAAAGAGTGATTAAGTGACTAAAGTCTAATGAAATTTATCTGTATTAACTTCAATCTTGCCCAATCATTATTTCTCTCTCATAGGACCTCCTCCTGTATGGGAGAGGATCCAAACTTTGGTTGAGGTCCTTAAGGAAGCATACAGAAAGACAAGGAAACAAGCAATATAGCTACGAAAAGTCTGGCTCTCTACTTTATTGTTCTTTTGGAAGTTCGAGTTCTTCTTCGTACCCTTGGTCATTTTTTTCCCCTTAGCTGTTTCAACCATGTAAACTTGAGCTCTCTACCCTACTGCACTTTTCAAATAGTATGTTTGGGTTGCCTTACGGTTCTAGGTATATTGTATCACTCAATGAGCTATATATGAAGCTTGCCCTCATCTTTGTTGATTTCTTTGTGCAGGTTCTAGTTCCTGTTCCATGTACACCTCACAGTACTCTTGGACTTGTAGCTGCATATATGGATTAAAATTGTAAGATTAATGTCGTTTATGTCTTATTCTTTGAGACAATGTTGTGTATTATGTAAAAAGTTTCAAAACTATGGCTATATACACATTATAATATTCCTCTATTCATTACAAATTCAACGAGGGAATAGCAATGGAACGACATTCCCTCGTTATTTCTAGCATGCTAAGTAGTGGGGAAACTTTCCCTTGGTTAGAAAATAGTGAGGGATTTTCCCTAGGCGAAATCCTCATAAAATCTTTTTTGCTTGCTAATTGCTAAGGGATTAGTGAGAGAATTCCCTCACCATTCGCTTAGTAAAAACAAATTCCCTTATTGACTAAAGATGGAAATGTAGATTTAATGGAAGTGTCCTTTACGAACCCTTTGCCATCCCCTTGTTAGTCTCTTAATATTCCTCTTGGTATGCCGTCTTTAAACCCTTGGCATTCCCTTAGTAATCCCTTTCTATTTCATCGCTGTTAACAAAAACTACAATTGTTTAATTTATTTTGTGTCCATTCCCATGTTGAACTTATAGTAAAACAATATTGCAAAAAGCTAGCTAACCAGAACAGAACATTGGAACAAAGTGTTATATATATATATATATATATATATATATATAATACATTTTTACATTAAACAATATATAAGTCCAAAAAAATTTTCATACAAAACTCCTAATTATTGTTATGCAAGTTTTCTTCTTCTTCATGTTCTCCTACGCCCTTATCGTCCAGCATAGGTCGGCTAGATGATCTAATTGCTGATGGAGTTGTGATATGCTATGCTACATATTGTGTAGCAAGGCCTGCGTAAAACCCAAGAAGCCCTGCATACAGCATTAGGAACAAGCTTTGCACAAGAAAGTTGTTCAGTAGCACATTTACTTACACATTCGCTTGCTGGGTCAAGGTCTAAAAGATTGCATCCAATGTATTGTTCACTTGTTATTGTGAAGGGCTGCATGCTAAGAGGGACATGTCTTGAATTGTTAAGGGGCCTATTGTAGGTTTAATCCACCACTAAGACCATAGATGCGTCTTTTCCAATTGTGTCCTGAAGCTTGCTTTCACATGTTTAGGTCAATTTTAGAGCATGTAAAAAAGTCTTCTTGTACTTTTGCGACATTACGGTGTCAATATTCTCTTCAACAAACAAAATAAGAAATAGTTAAAATGGTGATTACTTATGACATACATGATTAGCTACAAGAACAAATTAATATAACTCAAATAGGTCAATAACAACAAATTTCTTGAAGTGGCCAGACACATATTGTTCTATTACCTTTGACTTATGTGTCTTGTTGTACACTTTATAGTACAATATATTTCTCTTAAGGTCATTCTCTCATAAGCCAATGTGAACTTAGTGTTTGCAAAAATGTGTTTGTAAAAATAAAATAAACAAATATGAGACAATAGCTTGAAATGAAACAAAAAGTAATGAATATTACCATTTTTTCTTATGTTTTGCAAAGCTAATGTACCTACCTGTGGGGACAAGTGATCCAAGCTTAGATGATTGATTCCTTTTCATAGTGTCAGAGTTCTTCCTCTAGGTTTCACGAGCCTAGATATTGAGGAAACCATCCCACACATTTGCTTGCATGTTTGCCTTTAGTGTCTTGTATGTTTGTCATGTTGGCAAGTGCTTACATGCTGTATAGCATGTTAGAATATTGCTTTAAATTAAAGTTAAGTATTTAGCACAACCAAGTTAAGTATTTCTATTAAATAAATTATGTACCATGAAATTGGCAAACATATCATCTTATGTCTCTTAGAGATAATCCCTCCATTTAGTATAGGTGTGAGCCATTCACAATAACACTTGTTAAACAACCCATGAAATGATTTTAGGTGGATCAAATCATGTCTTGCAAGCAAATAATATCACAATAAAGATATGAATTAAAGTGTTGTCATGCTCTATGATAATACTTATAGGGGATTTCCAATGCAAATGTGATGAATTGCCTCCTGTCTTTTATTAAAGCTATCATTTGTGTGGTAGAAGATAGCTTGGTCAATGAGATGTTAGAGGCAACTTAATTAGGAATAGAAGGCATTGCAGGTGAATAGGGTGGATGAGTAAACGACGTTATGCTTGTCATGATTACAAAAAATAAATAAATTAAAGATATTTCATTGAATTTGTTGAAATAACACAAAGAAAAAAGGGAATAAAAATAAATGTTGCCTCCTAAATAAGAGGATGACCACCCATAGGTACTGAAGCATCTAGCTACATAATGGATGGTGAATCTGGCCTACGGGTGATAGAAGAGTCATCGTGACTACTTACAACTTCCTTCCTCTTCCCTCAAGAGTCTTTAACTTTCAACATCATGATGTATATTTGCAAAAAGTGATACGTTAACATTAGTAAATCATATAATAATAACACCGTAACATAAATCATGTAATAATATCTTTATAATTTCACATATCAATATAAATATTGAAAACGAATTAATTAAGGACTACTTAAATTTGTATCTCCTAGCTTAGTCTTTTTTATTCTTTGTCCTTGGAGACCACAATATATACGATTAGTGTTTTTTTGTCATCAATGAAGTCATTATCAAATTAAATGTTTGTTTGGTTATGTATTTTGTTTATAGTAACTTGTTCCATCGAAGCATGTTCATCGAACAAAGAAATTACCCATTCATCATCCTTAATGAAGATATGTACATCTCATTACAAAAAAGAAAAATTACTTTAGCTACGATTTTTTTTGGAACCATTACTAACAGTTTAATTGTAGCTTCCAAAATAATAGTTGAACCTTCTATTGAGAGTGGTTTAATTGTAGTTTCCATTAATTGTTAGGACAACTATGGTTTAACTGCGATTTAGAAATCCTAGTTAAATATTGCAAAAGTTTTAGCGATGGTTAAACTTTTTTAATTTTTAATTCCTTGGTTATAAATTTTTCTTCCTCACTCATATTAACATAATATGTTTTTACCAAAAGGCAACCATAAATTTTTTCCCTAACTTATCTTAACATAACCAGCCATTTCATGCATTAAATGATTTTGAACTTTTTGATTTTTAAGTTTTATTAAAATGCCTTTTAACTCCTCTTTCAAATGTATATTTTCCTTTTCTAGAAATTGCAAGCATATGAAAGTTATGCAAGGGCAAATACTACTAAGAAGCATAATAGCATAGTTATATATTTATAACCAATTGAAAATTTAACACAAGAAACATGACAAAACCATGGCTTTAAAGGTCTAACATGAACTAAATATGCAAACAATTTTCATGTCTCTCAACTTATGTAGCCTTTCAACTTCTATAATAAGAAGATCCACTTGGTTTCAAGCTCAAGTGCTTCAACAATCTTTGTATTGACGCTAAAAGTGAACTTATGTACCTAAAAAATTAAGATTTTCATCATATCGAAACTAAAGATAAATATAACTACAAAATGTTGCACAAGAAAATTATAATCACCTTTCCAATATTTTGTTAAGAGGGTGTCACAACTTTGTATCCTACCTAGCAAACATAAAGTAGTCATGATCAACTTCCTTTTAGATGTCATAATTATGCCTTTCATGCAGGTAACTTCTTCCCTTAATGTCAACTTCATTTGTTGTTGTTTGGATTTACCTTTTTTATGTATTATATAAGTTGATATAAATCTAAGAAGAATTGAAATTCACAATTAAAACAAACTTAAATGCCAATCCTTAATTGTATATCTCTAAATAATACATAGGGTATCATCTAGATTCTAAGAACTCAAATGACCCATTGTTTGGATCATAGGCAACATCATAAAGATCTAACTTGAGAAAACTGAACTTAAGCCTAATCAAAAGCTGTTGATAAGCAAATAGACCAACAACATAAATTTTTTATTAGATGATTAAAAGAAAACTTAGCAACATCCAAAATAGAACTAAATACAAAAAGAAATACATAAATATAACACACAGAGACAGAGAGAAAGAGAGAGAGAAAGAGAGAGAGAGGAAACAAATTAGGATTCATAAATAAATAATCAAATGAAAAAGCAAACACATATATAAAGATATATACATGGCTAGGCTAATAGAGAGAGAAAGACCTAGCAAACTTCATTATCTTTTTTAATTTTGCTCACTTTGCCAAGAAGTTTTTGAGAAGTAATTTCTCATTGGTGGTAAGGTTTGTCTCTCCCATTTCTACCTCCATTCATAGGCCATTAAAGTAAAATAAATCAAACAAAAACCTAAAAACAGGAGAAGAATGATTAAACAAGTGAGAGAATGAGAGGTAGAGATATCACCACCACAAAAAAGAGATCACCACCATCATACCTATCTTTCCTTAGCTTTAATTGATTAGGCAAGTGAGAGCAGAAGAAAGAAAGATTTAAAGAGGGAAAAAAATTTCATATCATATAGATGAACGACGTTGGTGTGATGGAAGAATGATGTCAATGGCAACAACTTAAGGCTTTTATCAATAATAAATGATGCTTTCAACAATGGCCACATCTTAGGTGAATGGTGTTAAGATCTCCATTTGTTAGGGCAAACAACTGTTGCTTCATTTCTAAGATAGAGGATTGGATTTGATTTATGAGAGGGTGGGGGTGATCATTAAAGGGACTAACTGTAATTCACAAGAACTATGATTAGGGACTAACTATGGTTAGTCCTTAAAAGGATCAACTATGGTTCCTTTGAATCATGCTAGTAGTTCTTTAAGACTACAATTAGTCCTGGTGTCTAACTATAGCTTTAATGAAATCACAGTTAGGTCATTGTGGCTTAACTTATTGTTTAATTGCGATCAAGCAAATTATAACTCAAGAACTGCAACCAAATACTAGTTTTTTTAGTAATGTTTCTTGGAGATATCTTCTTGGTAGTAATCAATGGCATCTACTTTATCCAAATCTTCACTCTCTTCATTAAATTGCTTCAACCATATAGCAAATTCTAAGTTAAGAAGTGACAACATTTCATCATTAGTGATGTTAGGATTTCATTTTTAAGCGAGTCTTTGAATTTTTTAATCAATGAAATTATTGACAAACATTATGAATTGTGAAAGGTAGATAAGTCATACAGTGAGTTGTGCTATATGCATAACTTACTAGAGGTTAGGGGGTAACTTTGTTGTAATTGACAAGAACATTCATCTTGACAATAGAAAGCTTTAAGTTCGTTAGGAACCTATTGCAAGCTCTCTTGATAGGATGATAAATATATGCAATTATGAATAAGCATTGGCCAAAACTGTCATCCCTACCATCATCATTCTGAGGAACTTAAGTGTGTTTGGTTTGAAGGAGTGGCCTAAAATACATGGAAGAGAAATTAAATATCTTTTGCAGTATATATGCCTCACAAATAAAGCTCTCAACTTTAGCCTTATTTTTCACCTTCCTCTTTAGACACAATGTATACTTTTCAAATAGATACATCCATCCATGTTGTACAAGATGTTCAACCTTGACCTTAAATGGTAGATGCATGACTAGATGTTCCATTACATTAAAGAATGCAAGTGGAAGTATGCTTCCCAACTTACAAACTATTTCAATCATAAAATACTTCACCTTTTCCATATTGAATTCAAGAATCTCAAACACATATTATTTCTTAAATAGAGGCTAAGTTCACTTAACGCTTTCGATATAGGCTTAAAAAACATGCCATGAGATACCAGTGGAATTAACATTTGCATAAACACAAGGCAGTCATAACTTTTCATACTGTACATTTTCCTGTTATCCATATTTATGCAACATTGAAGGTTCGATGCATAGCCATCGAGATTTTAGTTGTTTGATCCATTTGTATATTGTCTTACTCTTGGTGGCATTGAGGACATATGTGATTTTTATGTTTTTACACTTCTCACCCTCAGTAGTCAACTCTAGGGCAAGTCATTTACAAATCATCTTTATATCTTCTCCTACATTTGCATTGTTCTTCATCTTACCTTATATATCCATGACAATGTTGAAAATGTTGTCAACCACATTCTTTTCTATATTCATAACATCAAGGTCATGTTATACTAAATTTATGTGTGTTAATAAGGTAATTCCCAAAATATGCTTTTCTTTACTTAGTTGTAATCCTTTTTAAACCCATATAACCTTTATGGGCCTAATTGTAATGCAAATATAACTTCTTCTACTTGCCACATCTTATTGACAACATCTATCCCACTTTTTTTTTTTTAAAGACTTTTCCAGTTTTGATTTCTTAAATGAATTTTTATCACAATGAAATGAATGTTCAAGAGGTAGATACTAATAGTGGCAATCAAACAAACAACATTTTCAGCTATGCTTCAACATAAAAGACTTGTTGATCTTTATGTATGCTCTAATCAAACATCATCCTATAAGTAGGGAGATCGTTGATAGTCCATAACAATGTTATCTTCATGCTTTTTCACCATATCATGCATGTAGACCCCATTTTCCCACAACATTTTTAAGTCATTAATCAATGGTCTTAGGTATATGTCTAAACTCTTATCTAGTAACTTTAAACTAGGAATTACCAAAGTGAGAAATAAATATTCTCTTCTTTTGCAAATATTGGGTGGAAGGTTATATGGTGTTACAAAAATTGTCTAACATGAATATCATATAATCAAGCCACCAAATAGATTGAATGCATCTATGCAGAGGCCAAGTCAAACATTTCATAGCTCACAGGCAAATGTTGGATAGATAGCATTAAAATGTTTCCAGGCCTTTGCATATGATGAATGAGTGATGTTTGATTCATTTTCATGGGATCTCTTTGAATGCCAACACATCCATTATGTGATGTTCTTGGACATAAACAAATATTAGAGTCTCAGAACAATGGAGAAATATTGCAACATTCAGAGTAGACATCCTTTTGATTCCTTCCATACCCTACTTTTAGTTTGTATCGAGGATGCTAACACACTAAACAAATAGTCTTTCACTTTTTCACCACAGTAGGAAATTATGCAAAATTTTCAACTCAAAACAACATCATAAGGCATAGTTCACATAAGTATGAATCAAGTACTACCAAAATCAAATTCCATCTAGTTTGTTCTAGGTTATGTAATAACCTTAAAGCTTGCCATGGTAGGGGTATGGGATGACAAAGTTGTGTTATTTATTGCAAATTTTGATTTATATACAAATATCACTACTAGTTTTTTCTTTTCTTTTTTTGTTTTTTAAAGCAATGAAGTGCTTTTGTGAACTTTTGGTGCCATTTGTGCCTTTTTTTTGCGTGTGTTTTTTTTTTCTTGAATCAAATTTACATAAATACATAGTATGGGACTTACAATGAGGAATATGCCAATTCTTACATGGAAAGAATATTAGGATTTGATTGTTAAACAATATATTATTTTGTATTCTAGTAAAATATCATTCTTTATCAAGAGTTTGAGAAAATTTTAACATTATGCTAAAGCTACACCAATGATGTAATTATGTTCCTATACACTGAAAGTTGCTTCTAGTCTCTTATTTTAATATAGTTACCATCTTTTATAAATTGGAGCTTTTACATGCTAAGCAATCTAAAACCAATTTTAATTAGACATTAGACACCTTGTTATAAGACTTTTTTGGTTCTCCTCTTGTAGATTATAAATTTTCAAGGTAACTTTTGTCCCATAATCAATTACCAAAACCAAATATATGTTAAACATTCACAGCCAATTCCTAAACCACATATACACTAAAAATTGCCCTTGCTATAGTAAGGGGATATTGCTCTGCTACAACAAGGTGAAATCATCCTTCTAGCAAGGACGAATGGTCAAAGGAGAAGAGTGATCTATCAAAAAAAGGTTAGAGATTTTGACTATATTGTTAAAATTTAGCAAGAAAGTATGAGAGAAATTCCCTTATTATTCCTTCTCTAACATTTTTTAATGTGACTTAACTCAGGAATATTAGGGGCAAATGTCCTGTTAAATGTAAATAAAATTACAACCTTATTAGTGAAAGAAATTTCTCTCACTAAAACTTTGCTAAAACTTTCTCTCGCTGAAGTTTTAGCGAGGAATTATGTCATGAGGGCAATTTTTATTGATATCCCTTACTAATTGATCACAAAATTTTCTCTTTCCAAATTCCAATGAATCAATGGAGATTTATATTTTCTTGCTAATCCTTTCCTAGCTAGCAAGGGATTAACAAGGGATATTTTTCCTTTGCTAAGTTTCATCTCTATCTTCTCTCTCTCTCTCTCTCTCTCTCTCTAATTGTGATTTAAAAAATACACAGTAGCTTTTTTATATTTATATTAGCGCTTAATATTTTTAAAGTTGTACTTCGCAAAATTATTAACCAAGACATAGAAGTCAGTTAAAATGTCATATTCCAATGGTTAAATGTTTAAAATATTCTTAGCAATATTGGGATCTCTACCGAACCGTCTTCAGTTCTAAAAAATATGTACGATTTCACTTCCAATCCTGCATCTCCAAGTTAAAAGACCAGGATTACTAAAGGTTACTTTTTGGTCAATTTATCAGTTCTAATCCGGTTGGCATTTTTGAGAAAACAGACCAAATAATTTCAGTTGTAGAATAGGCAAAAAACCGATCAATCCAACTATATGAAGATCGTCATTCTATTGGCAATTGTGGCGACATATATCAGGCCTCAAAATGAAGCATTGAAGTTTAACTCTTCAATGTATGGTCTTAAATAAATAAATAAAGCATTGAAGCCACTAGATCAGGCTGTCAAATTGTGGTACGCAATTCCAATATTTACTACCGCACTATTACTGTTACATAAGTCTTACATCTGCATCATCAGACATGTAATAATAATTTGTAATGACTGTACTTAATTGTATGTTTTGTCATATTTTTCTAGCCTCCACAATTTAATGTCTAGCACCAAACAAAACATTACGAAAATCATTGAGAAGCTGTTAACTAGCCTCAAGATATGTTAAGCTAACAATATTCATAGCATGGGTACCATATACAATATATATGCATGGGCAGACAGAACTAGTATTAAGATATTGGAGGGTCAAAACGAAATAATTATTGAGGGCTTTCAAGGAAAGCTGGAGTTAAGACGGCAACCATACATCACTAATATATTTAAGATTTGCTGAGAGTAATAAGGTGGCTTTAAAAAGACTATTCTAAAACTTAACGACATATTAATTTTTCTTTCCCCCCCTCTCTTTGTGCGGATTATGTGGTTGAAGCAGCAGAGATGATACTTTCAGCGAATGCTCTTTCTCGATAACCGTTCTGCTAAATCCAGCCACTTGATTCGTATATTCCTGCATGTAAACAACGCTCGGCAAAGTGAGACCATATTGTCCCCACTATGCACATATATAATAAGACTATGAAAGTAAATAATGGACAGAATACTTAAACTGGTCTTGTAAGTTGCAATTTTTATTTATAGCAATAGACTTTGGCCTTAGTGCGGGTATTAGTGAATAACTGAATACGCGTATAATCTGGTAATATATATAGTAGACAACAATGTCTACTGCAACTTGAGGAATGCAAGTGCATTTCCCAATTCCAGAACCTCACTACATACAGTCAATTGAATGCAATAAGGCTCTCTATGAAGAGAAACTGATTTTCCGTTTTCATTATAAAAATAAACACTATTTACTAAATCACACCTAGACTTCCATTCTACTATTATATATATATATATATATACAAGACTGAAACAAGGATCAATTGCCAGGCTCAGTTGCCTCTTAATTAGCACGGTGCTCACTTATATTCTACTATATATGCATCTGTAAATTACCCCAAGCAAGCATAAATCACTTCAAGTTCAGTCTACAATTGCTAATTGGAACGAGTATTTTTTAATTTGGTCCCAAACTAATTAACTATAGTTCGTAATCAAAATGCCTAAAATTCATATTTTATATTACTGTATCCCTTCATGTGTCAACCACTATCTGATTAGAAGAAATGTGACCACTATTTGATTTTGACCCACTTTAGCTGGCATGCCAAGGGTTCTTCTTTTCCCTTCGAGCTCAAGTGGCTCGTATTTTGACTCCTAGCTATTTGTAACGCCTTAAGAAGCTTAAGAGGCCTAGTCATTTAACTTAATTAACCAATATGTTAATATAGTACTATCTGAATTGACAACTCAAAATTGTCTTAGTAATTGTTTCACACTGCGCGTCTAATTGGCCTCACTGCTTCGATACAAAATTTGGAATATTAAAGTTCTAACTTATCAAAACCCATTGCATACAATAGGCAGAAGCAAGAATTTATGCAAGGAGGAGATCAGCGACTACTACTCATTCAATCTAAGCTCCCATGCCATTAGTGAAGAACTAGTTTAAAAGGAAAATAAAAAATACATATATGCTCGTCATTACTTCATATAGCCTAATCGCAATGTACATGCATGAATAAAAATATTTAAGCAAAATTACCTTCTCTTTGTCTTAAAAGTTTAGAAATCAGTTTCAATTTTATCTCAAATATTTATTTTATTTTAATTTTGTCTTACATATTTGTAAAAATTATCGATGTCTTCCTAAATGCTTAGCGGAACCAGCTAACTTTCACACGAGGACTAGATATATAGTCATATTAGATGAGGCCGAAATGAAAATTATACTGCCTACATAAATATTACATTACCTAATACTACCAGCCTAGCCCCTAAATGCCAGCATTTTAATTTTTCTGTCCCTAATGTAACCTAATTGAGACTCACTTCCTAACTGAAAGTGTCCTTTTTTTTAGCATTTTTTTATTAGATTAGTCAGTGCGGATGCATTTGCAAGGTAACGTGTATGGCTTCCGTTAAACAATTGGATATCTTTAGCATTTATGATGGTATTGAAAATTCTTGCAAACACGTAAAATGAAATTGATTCATAATAAATACTTATAACAAGATTAAAACTGACTCCAAACGTTTACAACAGAAGTATACTTTTGCCCAATATTGAATAGTAGCTCGATTAGTTTTTTCCGTGCGCAATGAAAGTCAATGATGAAAAGATGGTTTTTATGTTTCGTAAATGGAGAGAAGAATATATTCATTGAGAGATTTTCGAAGAAAAGCGTCAATAGACAGATGGCAAATTGAATTTTTAGGAGGGTGAGGAGCTAGAAGCTTAAACAGTAACTAGATTTTGTGTATGTATATATATTTTTTGATATTATAGTGGGAGGATTGAATTCTTGACACTACTCATACTCTCATCGTATCCTTATCACTAATCCTAAGTGGCCTCTGTGTGTATCTATTGTTGACAAAGTATATGCTTTTGTGCTAAGATTTTAATTCTAATTATATAAAAAAATGATAATTAATTGAAATGTTGCCAAAGTATAAACTCATCCAAATATATATTATCTATTTTCTAAACCATAACAACAAATACAAAAGGAAAAAAATCAATAATATGTTTTTCATAAAATAATCGTGCCCTTTAATATTGGACGCAGATGTGCATATTTGATATTTGACTTACCTGGCCATTTACATACCCTTCTCTCACGCCTATTGACATAAACATCCTATTCAAGTCTTCACATATTAGACCACCTAGCTAGCTATGCAGGTTATTATTGATCCCTCTATCTAAACATATAATCTATTCACCTTTTATTACATAAAACATTCTCATTAAATCAATCGAAATATTTTATCCATTTTCCTTTTGTTCAATAAGACAGATTTTCATTCAACTTTATTCTCTCCTTCCTTTCTTCTTTCATTAATATTTGTTTTTAGCATTTTGGAGATTTTTTTTTGTCAAGTCATTCTTATAAGAATCCACATAACATGTATATCTAATAAGATTGTAAAGAGGACTCATGCTTTGGACAACAAGAGAGACAATCAAATGAGAAAGTAACCAGACAAACTAAAAAAGACTTGTGGAAGGCCACTTGCTTGCCTGTTCACACCCACTAAATTAGTTCTAAAATGAAGCATTTCAAAAGTATATGGCCAACATTGAACAACTAAACCCAATTTGTAAGGGTTTTTTTTTTCAAAGAACAAAGGTGGGAGGAATATAACAGCAAGTTTTCTGCTCCACCAGGATTCTACTCTTTACATATAAAAGATATCGATCTAGGAGTGATATATATACATTAGTTAATTATAACACAAATTTGTTTCGAATATATATGGGAATTCGAGTGTATTTAAGTTTCTACGTCAATATGTGTATGTAATCACATGCAACGTATGATATAGCAAGGGTCACACAAGACATGGGGAGCACAAATCCAGCAGAATCGGAAAAAGGCCCAAATTTAGTTATAAAGTAAACACCCGAGGAGTATTTAATTAGGAAACTGCAAAAACAGTGATTTGAATGATAGGAGTGAGAAAGTGAGAGTGAGAGAGAGTATTCTTAATTCTTTCTAGTCTAATCATTACTCTTGTAAAATGTTATTTAGGCAAAACTATCTGTCTCTCTATTACTTCCTATGCAAATTTAAATTAGGGTTTTTACCCCTGCTTCTAGGGTTTCGTACACTACAAATGAAATCCGCATATATACTTTCTAGTTCTGGCCTTCAAATTTCCCAAGTATCTGATCTCTATTCATTCTCTATTATTTTGGGTTCCCTTGTAGCGAAATCTTTTGTTTATATATGAAGTAGAATATATATAAAGAAGCTTATAGAAATATATACCTGAAACGAAAGCTAATGCTTAGTTTTATCAAGAAGCCAATTGCTTGAGAGTCTTGGCTGTCTGATCAGGTCCCTTAATTGGGGTTCTCTTCTTTTTCTTCTTCTTATAGAGAATTCCTCTTGCCTTTGCCTGACACTCCTTCACTTCACGCAGATACACTCGAATAGCTCCGCTTCCGAAAGGGTTAGTTTCGGGGGAGCCGCCGTGCTCTTCGAAGGCAGCTCGCAGGCGTCCGATGAGGGCGTCGAGGCTGCCCCAAGCCTGCCTAAGGGGGCAGGTGCATGGGGCGGGCGGGTCGGGTTGGCCGAAAAAGACGCAACCTTGTAAGTGGACCTTGGTCTTCCCGAACTGATCGAGGTAGCGGAGAAATTCCAAGACATGGTTGAAGTTGCAGTGAGAGAGGGAAACAGGGGGTGTCTGGTTCTTCAAGTACTGCCCGAAGGTGTTCCAGTCTCGCCGCTTCTGTGACTCGTACCGGCTCAACGGCGTCTGTTGTTTCTGCTGTTGATCGCCGGCAGCGGCTCGTCTTGTGGAGGAGGAACCTTGAGCGGAATTACTTTGTAATTCGCCGGACATGGTAGCTATGTGCAGACGGAGAGAGAGAGAGAGAGAGAGACGGAAATTGGTATGGATGGAGTTATTAAGTGGGTTTGGGTCGAATAGAAATGACAACTGGGGGAAAAGGGAGGTGAAAGAATGTGTTTAGTGCAGTGAAGAAAGATGAAAATCACGTCTTGTGAGGGAGTCTTTTGAGAGGACATGTCATGGGCCCCTACGAAGGTGCTTTTGTTCCCCTTTTCTTCACCTCTCTCGAATTTGTATTTCCACCTTTTACCTAACCTATTTGCACTAACGTTTATATTTTTTAAAAAGCATTCTTTTTGCTAAGACAAAACTAAATTTTTTTAACCCAATGTTATATTATTGATTCTTCAAGAAAAAGATTTATAACATACAAATGATTTTTTTCCTTATATTATCGGGATGTTTGGCATCATCAATAATACAATCATTATTATTTTCACAATAGGCTTTATGATGGTACGAATAGGAGTCTCTATTCTTGGTTTTTTGTCTCTAATTCGCTGGGAGCCAATTAGATGACTCATTAGTCGGTGCTTTTAGTCCAAGTCTGACTCGATTAGGGGATTTCATTAGAGATCTAGCATTGATAAGCGTACATTGTTCCACTAATGTTCTTAGTTATACATCGTTATCACGGATTGGTGAGTAAACGCACCATGATAGTATCTAATGTACGACTATCAAATCAGAGGTCTTTTACCCTAAATTGGTTTATCTTTTCTTTTAACAAATCATGGCCAACCATTTTTATCACTAGGAGAAAGGATGTAATGGCCCACCCAACCAAATCAATATTTAAGTAGAATGTGATTTATAATCAAATATGTGTTAAATTAATCGCTTGTTATATATTGTTGCTGTTGATAAAAGATTAATTAATGGTAGGCATTATTTTGAGGTTTGCTGTTAGTTGATAGATGGTTTCCCAGTCTTTAATTAAGGATCTTTTCAAAATTTGCTTGAAAAAGTATAAAACGTGTGGAGTAAAAGAGATAAACTTTGAATGCTGTTTGCGAGTTTTAAGCTCTAAATGTCAGGTTTGAGAGTACCCGTCCATGCATGAAAACGACAACTGGGTTATCATCCCTGACCCCAAACATGTAAGCGGTAATCTTTTTAAATCAAAGTGATACTACAATGCCCTTAGCAGGGAAAGTTTAACTTCGCTGAACTGCGCATTCAAAATATATATAAGTAGTTTTCTCGTACGATATTTAACACTTTAAACATACTCGATTAACTAAAAATTGCTTTCTCTCTCTCTCTCTCTCTCTTTGGAGATACGAAAAGTATTATAAATTGAAAATTATTCTTTGAACAAGTAGTTTTCCGCTTGATTACTTACTTTAATATTTGTAGAGTCTTTACAACTTGTTAAGTGGCTTAATTTGTAATTCAATAGTTACCGTTCCTGCTTCCTCATTAGGCGTGCATTCTAATCTGACATCAATACACTCAAGTCTGTTTGGAAAAAAAAAAAAAAGGACCCCCCGGGAATTACACCATGCACCTACTCAGCTTAATTTTTGTCACTAATTGCAATGTCGTTTCGAATTTATAAGATGTTACAAGTGACCCATTGGTTTTTTACTCTCAATTTAATAATCTCCTTTAATATAACTTTAGTCATATAAAATTACTAAAATGTTCTTTTTATTATGTACCATCAATTTTGCCCTTTTCTTCGTCTTCTTCACCCCTCTCTTTCTCTCTCTCTCTCTCCCCCCTCCAGATTCTCCATGCATGGCCATGACAAATGCAAATCAATTAGATGGTATTGTTGCATATGTTATTAAAGAAGACGTTACCCCAAAAATTATTTGCTATATAAGAATAGTAATTGCAGAGACTAGTGGAATGATTTGGACAAATTAAGCTTCATTTTAACGCATATATATTAGTCATGATTGCGAGAAATGCTAACATTGCCCTTTTCCTTTCCTTAGGCAGTTCGGGCGGGAGAGTGGTGCAAGGATAGACGCGCCTGAACTTGAAATTTTAGGTTCATTCCAATGGCAGAGGAATCGTAAATTTTGGATCTAGGTGTATACAACATTGGTGCACTGCCAAGAACATTAAAGATGCTTTGTTCTTTGATGAATTTTATTATTTCAAATGCAAATTATGGATCATGGATGTTTAGTCAGCCATGGAGAATTTGAAGAGAGAGAGCGAGAGAGTCGGTGAAGAAGATGAAAGGAAGGGAAAAATAGATAATAAACAATGGGAATGGTATTCTAGTACTTTTCATGTAGTCAGAATTAGATTTACTGTTCAATTTAGACAATAAGAAGATTATTGCAATGAAGCCAATAGATTAATTAGGGAGGTCAATTGTAACTTTTTATAAATTAAGGAGAACATTATAATTAAAAGGAAGGATCAAGTGCTTAAATACAATTACCCCCAGGAAAACTAACCCAAGATCGAATCAAATTAAAATGTCTACTTTGAAGACAAGTTCATAAATATTATATACTTCTAAATAAACATATTCAAAGAGCTGACACAAATAACTTGTTTACACTTAATAATTCCTATGGTTGCTGTGTGGTGAGGCATACTTTGACCAAGATTCACATGTAATCTTTTGAGTCTTCTAGCTAAGTTGAATCGTCGAAGCAATTTCAGCAAAAAACTACGATGCTTAAGTTAGTGACTCTCAGATACGGAGTAAAGTAATAAGGAAATGAAATGTAACAAACGTGATTGCTCTGAGAGGTACTATTTGTAGTCAAAAATTAGTATTTGCGCTTAATCCACATGTCATAACCTAGTCCAAGATCATGGGGAGCAACCATGAAGTTAGGCTCTAATTGGGAATAGGACAAAATTATGATAAATTGGATAGCTATAGTGTGAAATATGAATAAATAGAACTGATATCGTGATCTTGTGATTGAGTGATATTCTTCTAAGCTAGTGAGATTAAATCATTAATGAAAAGCGCTTAGTGTCCAACCTAAGAGCAAAGAGTTGATTTGTTACACTTATTTATCAGGGTTCTATGGTCGATCCTGGGCCATGGATCAAAACGCCCGTTATTGGTATGAAATTAATAATGGCAAGCATATAAATCAGGCATACTTGCATAACTAAAAAAAAAAAAAAATTGACAGGCATATTCCTGATCATTCTCGTAGCCTCAAACCTATTCTAATTTTTTAAAAAATGATTTATTAAAGAATATTAAATTACACGCATAATATTAATAAAGATAATAGTAAGCGACCTATATATGCCTCGCTAGTAAAATATATGAAAGGAAACCTATAGATACAATGGGATGAAACTTAATTCTCTGAAATTAATTAAATACAAAAATTATTACATTCACTGCAAAGAGAAACACAAGGAGAATGAGGATAATAAAAAGAAAAACCTTCCATTTGTATATATAATCAAGCCGACGATTAAAGGAATACAAGACACTGAAAAATAAAAATGGGTACAAAATACAGAGATATCTTTGTGAGATGGGTCCATGACTACTCCCCCACAGGTGTCCCTAACGCATTATGGTGGTCGTTGAAGTTTGGACACAGCCTTTTACATATTCTTGTCCCCGTTGTTGATATTGGCCTCTTTATGTGCTCATTTATACCTATGGAATAAACGTACTTTCCGATGAACAAAGGGAACCAAAAATAGAAAATTTTTCTGGAATTCATGGAGTAAAGGATCCTGTATTCCTCTCTACATTATCGTTTCACCACATTTTAATTATTACGAGATGTGATATGGGTATACCGGCAGATCTCATGTGCATCCAGCAATATTCTCTGCAAAAGCTAAAGCAAGAACTGAAAAGCGCGCAGCAATTACATATATATTATAAATCACGGTTTCTAAATAAGGTTATGTTTCATTGCTAGAATTAAGAACTCCTGGAATGAACATAAAAATAATTAATTATCATATTTTAACCATAAAATTGTCTGTATATATAACTTCCCATCTTCAAGGTTTTCTGAACAATTTGGGGGATTAGGATGTTGGTCAAAATTGGCTATATGCATCATACATGGAATTTGGGCATGTTTGGTTACCCAAGAAAAAATATAAGAGTAATGGAAAAGGTTAGATAATAAATCTATTATGTTTTTATAATTATTATTCAATGATATTTATTTATTTTTATAATATTTTTAAAGTAAAAATATAAAAATTATTTCTTATTCACAAAATTATATATTTTTTTTCATTTCTATTTCTGTACTTAATTTTTTCTATACCAATCAATCATCCGGTAGAGCTAGAAACAACACTGACTTAAATTGAGTGAGTGTCTAATTATATATGGCACCCTCTGCAAAATATGGGGCAAGATAACCTTCAAGAGGAAGAGTTGCTTGCACAATTTAGTTCATTTTGACCTTGTTTTCGTTAACTAATTAACCCTTGACACTGACAATTACTATTTCCATGCCAAAACTTTCATTGTTTATTAAAATCTTGAATCCATGTAGCAATAATTAGTGGTATGGGTCTTGGTTTTTTATGTCCATATATAATTTCCATGTATGTAGGACACTAATTAGGCAGTGTAGTCTAGTGAAACTGTAAACTACACCATGTAGTTAAAAAAAAAAAATCATATTATAATGCATCTAATAATTACACATTATTTTTACTTTTGTTTGAATTAAATTAATTTTTCATAAATTACTTAAATTTCTCACCAAATTACATTAAATCACAATTATCATTACTAAGCAAGAAGGTCAAGACGTTCAAACATACGAAACTTTAATTAACTTTGTTCCAGACATATAGCACCTAAATAAAAGACCAGATATACGTGCAGCTTTTATTTCCTTTTCCTTTGTTTAATTTCTTTTCTTTGGTAAATAGCTTTCACCCCTTTCAGATGTCATTAATAAGCTTTTCCTTCGTTTAGATTTTCCTTAGGCCTAAAAGATTTATGTGAACTTATAGGTTGCAATATTTTGGGGTTTGTGAATTGGTCTTATAGCTAGCCTCTAGCCCTTACCACATGTAACTAGGTGTATGATGAGGGTCCTTTCCTTTCAAATGATCATTAAAATTAGGTGGGCAATGCTTGTCCGTGAACCTTTTACTACAAATTTAATGTCTTCGTTGTACCAAACAATGAAATAAGTCTTTGCCATTATATTAGCCTTGAGTTCAATCAATCATATTCAAAAGTTAAAACACTCAAACTGTAATATTATATTTGACTATTTCGAAATTAACAGTTGGCCCCGCTTCGCGTCTAATTTAAGCTTTCCGTGTGAGATTGCGGTAGCACCAATGGTCTCTTTGCGATCTATGGAGAAAATAACAGTATTCTGATTCTCTATACTTTTAAGTGGTTGAATAGATTTATTTGAAGCCTAGCTCCATGTTTATTCTTTCAGATTAACAGGTAAATGTGAAGTCACATTCTCAACTTTGAACGATTTGTAAAAACGCTCCCATAATTTTGAATATTGCAATTATACCCCACTATAGTTTATTCAGTATATGATTACAGAATCTGTATCTATAAAATTTAAAATTGAAATGACATTAATATTTTGGGTTCCTTCCTTGCTCTTGTGTAAGACCTAGTTTGCTTAATTAGCAATACAAATATCAAGATTTATATTCTTGAACGCTTTAATCACCTTTTATTTAGCACAACAAAGTCAAATTGACAGAGGGTCTATTCTTTCAAATGGAAAAGCAAAGACAAGCTTATAGGTAATGCACTGAATATCAGTTGCTTTATCAACTAAAATTCTAAAATAAATAAATAACAAGAGTGAGGCTACTCAAAATCCACAACCTTGATTTAGATGCTTTTAAACCCCTCAATACAACAAAAGAATAGCAAATCCACGTGAAATGGCCCCCGCTCTCCTAGATATTGTCTCCAACTAGGATTGTTGGGCCCCGTGCATGGGGCCCGAAGTAATGCAAAAAATAAAAAATTTTAACAAAAATTATTATATCATGAATAGTTTAAAAATAATAAACTTACAATAATTATACAGTAAAAGTAAACTTATATATATATGTAATAGATTCTATAAATAGTTTAGTCTAGACTTTTATTCCTCCTAAATTGGCTAGGCAACTTTCCTGTAACACTCGTGTGTTGAAATCCCCATTTGTGGAATTCTAAGAACAAAGATTTTTTTAAAAAATAATTTTCTCCTTTTCTACTTTAAAAATCTTCAAATTACACATCATTTTTTTAATTTTAAAAATATGCACAAAATTACTTAAAGTTTAACTATTACTAAAATACTCTTAATTTAATTTATTATATTGATTAAAAATATTAATATAAATTTCTTTTTATTAAAAATATAACATATAAAATAAATTTCCTAAAATTTTATTTTAATATTATTTATGTTGTGTTAAAAATCATAAATTTAATCTATTATAAATTAAAAAATTTATATTGATTAAATGCATATTTAATAATTGTTATGTTATATAAATAAAAATATAAGAATATTTTGATAAAAATAGTTTGTAATTGTAACTTATCTTATATGTTGCATAGGAGTTTAGTATATGCATTTTTTAATTCAAGAGAAAAGTGTAATTTTATAGAACATGAGAAGGTCATATAATTTGAATATTTTTTTAAGGGGGAAAGAATAAATTTTTAAAAAAGAATAAGTATTAAGATGACGCTGCCCAAGTGCCCAGGATCTGTAATTTATAACTAGACTTTCTTTTTCCCTTTAATTGAAAATAAAAAAACATAATGGAAACTCAAATTGGCAAAGAGAAAAGCAGGGCTAGAGCTCCATTTGTAAAATTGCAAACATAAGTCTTATTCTCCTATTCGTTTGTAAGCTGATATGAGAAGGGAAAACAGAAAACTCATTGTAATTTAAATCCTACAGTGCCTTGTCTTTCAGAAACATGAATGGTCTGCATCAGAGGAATGTGTCTGTGTCATCATTATATATCATTTCTCAAAATCACAATCTTCACAAAAGTGGGCTTTTCATACATAACTTACAGCTTTTCAAGCACAAGACACAATAACTCAGAAAATGCCCAAGCCCTTGAACCCTTGTAGACCCACTAAGGTCCGCTTGCCTCGTAAGTTTCTGTCCGAAGGGTCCCAATATAAAGCAATTCCTGATACATAAAAAGAACTACATAGTAATCAATGATCAGCGAACGTCCCTGAAATTCAAGTCACTTGACACCATTGAAGAAACAAGTTTTACACCCAGTAAGCCACTCCAAGTTACTTATATTCAAATGTAAAATTATACCGAGTAAAATTGTTAGGTATGGTGTAGTAGTGAAGAGAGCTCTAAGTAATTTATTTATGTATTGATATGACCTAAGTCATGAGAAAACTTTAAAGACTACTAGCTACTAGAATTGGAGTGTTTTAAAACTTAAGTACCATTTTATTCTTTAATTATTACCTAATAACATGGCACATATCACTGCATACACACCTCCAGGACAGGCCAATGGCTCACTTTGGTGGGTCTTTAATCCCTTTAAGTAGCCCTTTCCTAAGTTGCTTCTAATTCCTTGGTTCATCCCTACATGTCAACGACTAACTCTCAAGAAAGCATCAATTGATCATATGACTTGGCCTAATTGGTTCTTAACATTCCATCATGTTTCATAGTCCTAGAGCCCTTGTAGGCTAGATTTACACTAGCTTTGTAGCCTTGAGCTAAGCATCACTATTATGACGTGCAAGTTCACTACACTAGTTTTGTAGCCTTGAGCTAAGTGTCACTATTTATGGTGTGCAAGTTCCCAACATTTTTTTTTTGATGTGCAGGGGGTGCACATATCTAGACGGCCCACATTCTTTAATTTTTTAAAAAAATTTTAAATTTTTTTATTTTAAAAAATACAAAAAATATAATAAAAATAATCTTTCAACTGTAATTTTTTTTAAAATAATGATTTAAATTAAAAAATAAATTTTAAAATTTTAAAATCTAGATTATCCAAATCAAATTTGGATGACCCAAATGGGATGCGCACAATGTGCATATCTCTTGGAGATATAGAGAAAGGGGATCCCTATTTATGCTACACATTTGTAATAGGGCATATGGTAGAAGACATTGATATTTGTTGATATATGAGGCTTAGTTATGAGAAGAACTCGTTTTAAAAATTTAGCCTAATTAAGGGAAGATACCTCAAGACTCAAGTCCTATACAATATTTTAGTTGTTGTTCAATGTAAGACATCATCTTATATTTGAAATTTCATTCTCTCATTATTAAAATAAAGTCTATGCAAACTAATTTAATTAGAAATTATTTGTTAAAGATTATAGAAGAATTATGTTGCAAAAAAAGAAGAAGAAGAAATCAATTTGAATTTGTATTCTTACTTTATTGATTTGAACCATAGTGTACAAGACTTATATATATACAAGAGTGTCACACTTCTAACACTTAGACTATACTACTTAACCATTAGATTACTAACTTCTAATAGTGCTAACTACTCATAATAGAAGCTAACTAGCAAACACAGGTAATATACATTTCTCCAACATTCTTCCTCAATTTCATCCTCCTATCTACAAGTACTATGAAATAAAAAATATTAAATTTGTTAGCTACTTTATACAGCACTTATTCCTTTGTTACTCTTTTGGATGACAAAATCATGTAAATAGTGAACTTGAAGTTGAGCTACCAAATCCTTGAATCTACTTGTTAAGACACCTTAATTAAAACAATTGCAACTTGATCTTTTGAAGAAACATGTTCTACTCTTATGTCTCCTTTAATGGCTTTCTTCCTTACAAAATGCAAATCAAGGTCAAGATTCTTAGCCAGAGCATATGAAATATAAAATTTGTTATCATTAGCATTGCTCTTAGATTATCACAATGAACAATAGCCATTAACATACCTTTTACATTTAGTTCCATGAGTAAAGATTGTATACAAGTCAATTTTGCCACTATAAGAGCCAAGCTTCTGTATTCAATCTCAGGACCTTGATATAACATTCTACTTGTTTGATCCTTAAGATATGAGATTGTCATGTAGAGAAATACAACCCTAATATCCTCTTTCGATCATTTAAAATAAAAGCCTAATCAACATTATACTAATGCCTTGTACTAAAAATCCATCAAATAAGATAGATATAACCCATAATTCAAGTTTCCTTTCAAGTACATTATCATACAATTCACAACCTTCTAATGTGCCTTAAGAGGATTGTACATAAATTGACAAGTCTTATGTACTACAAAGGCTATTTTAGGTCTAGTAATGGTAACATATTCAAGAGAACCTACCATTAACCTATATAAATTTGAATAAGACATAGGCTCATCTCTAAACTTTGACAACTTAAACTAGAAACCATTAGAGCATTGATGCTTTTAACAGCTTGCATATTGCATAAAAAGGTTGTAATATACTTAATCTATGAAAAATGAAATCCTCTTTTCTTTAGCTTACTTATTTGAATTCCCAAAAAGCACACTCAAAATTAAGTTAAGTGATCAAGTAAGTGGTGTCTGAACTTGAACTCCTAGTCATTAGAACATCATCCACATAAAACAAGGACATAGGTAGTCCCATGTGTAATGACTCTAATGAGAAAAGATTAATCACATTTGTTGGATTTAAAGCCATGCTTAACTAAAGTAAAAGCCAACTTGTCAAACCAAATTCTTGGAACTTGTTTAAGTCCATATAATGTAATAATCCAAAAAAATAATAAAAAAATATAATAATCATAATCATAATATATATATATATATATATTAGTAAATAAATAAATTAAGCATCTTTGAAATTATTTTTAGTTGAAAGATAAGGTTTAGCTAATTTTAAGATTTTCTTAAACTTAACAATTATTTCGATGAGCATAAGATGTTAAAGGAAATTTCTTTAATTGTTGCACAATAAAATATTTTTTTTTGCTTCCCATTTTGAACCCAGTAAGAGAAATATTAGCACCTACTTTATTTCTTCCTTTTTTCCTTTTTTATTTTTTTTCCTTTTTTTCCCCTTTTTCTCTTTCTCCTTTTTTCTCCCTTTTCTCTTTTATTCTTCTTTATTCTTTTGCTGCAGCTTGATACCCATTTATCCTTTCATCTTCTTGTGTCTTCCCCCTATGGCCACTATTGTTGTTGTTCCGCTATCATGATGCCATCACCGACGTCAATTTCTTTTCCCTAAAGGCTCTCTTCGTTTTTTCATTGTGCGAGGGTTCATAGAAGTGGCTGAAAGTGTGCCATATCAAAATGCAGTGAGCTTTTACGTCATCATACTCCTATTTTCTTTCATTATTGTTACTAATTTCTTCAATTCTTGCTTTTCTCCTCTCATTTTCAGTTCATTATATCTCTAACAAGATTTGAAAAATGTTGTAGCCCTTCATCTCTCCAAGTTGACTAAAAATGAGCTCTAAGGTTGGGTTTGTTGATGAGAGCCTTCCAATTGTGTTACTCATATGTTAATCTTCACTTTTTGGCTCCTTAAGGCAATCTTTGAGCTCAATTCTTAGATTAGTAACTAGATAGAAAGACCTAACTTCATGATTAATTGTAGGAATAAAAAATGAGGTTATAAAGTGAGACTTTTAGTTAACTAGATATTATTGAGCTAAATAGATATTAAGAATTGCTAGTTAAGCCTACCTAATAATTCAATGAATTATGGGTGTTGTTAGAAAGCCTTGTGAATACTAACATTGAAAGGAGTTAGTCTTGTGAAGAGGAACAAGTGCCACTATAATATTCAGCACCATCTGTGAGTAGATAACATATTACAACATGTTTTATAGGTTCCTACATTACCTATATGCTTATGGTAATAGTAGTTTGGATTTTGATTCAATGAACTTGTACGTAATTTTAGTGGCATAGGCTTTTAGTTGGATGATTTCTATATGCTTGGCTTGATAATATGATAAAATGGGTTGAAGCAATGGTTTATTACTATTTATGAATATAACTATGGTAAGTACTTCCTGATGTTATATGATGTATTATTCTATGAATTAAAGTGACATGGATTAATGACAATAGAAGAAACGAGAATGATTATATAAAAATCATCATGCTAGTAGATTAGAAACAATATTTTGTTGATATATGGATTAAAAGTATGTCTTTATAACTTAAATCTTATACTTATCATATATTCTTTTTAAAATTTAACTAATAGTGGCCATAACCTTTAAAATTGATTTACCCATTTTAAAAATTTAGTATTCCTCATTGTACATATTTTAATGTATTTGAATTGATCATTTAAATAATTAATTCACTATTTATTTATTTACTTACCTGTTTCCACTTAATACTAAATCCTTCATTTAATTACTTTAATAAAAATATGTTAACTTAATTATTACTAGCATACCATATGTAATCTTTTTTATTTTTGGTTACATGTCAGCTACTTCTTATACTAAGATAAGAATCTATGATGGAATCCTATAGCTGTTAGAGGGGATAATGGCCTATGTGCACCTAGATAAGTGAAGGGAAGCTTCGGTGGATGAGAAACTACCCATTAGGTGTAGCTATCCATGAATGGATAAGAAGCTGCCAATGAGGCGTAACCGCCCTCAGGGATACGTGCCATGATATGCTAAAGGCAGGTGGAAAAGGAGCATCCCATTAAGTGTAGCCACTTGTAATAGGATAAGAAGCTACTAGTAAGGTGTAGCTATGACCAACAAGAGTGGAATCTATTCTCTTATATGATTACCATGTTAAAAAATTTTTAAGACTACTTTATGCATATGTTTCTAATGATAAGTAAATTTAGTTATTTAATTATTTTAGTTGACTTCTGTATTACTTTAGTTTTTACCTTGATTATAATTAATTATCATTTTTTTGAAATATTTGTTTTCAAAAAATTAGCTTAATATAATTATCTATCTTCAATTATTGTAACTTGTTATCTGCTCATTGAGTTTTTGACTTATTCCTTAATTTTTAACATTTTATATTGTTGTATTGGATCCTACCCATTTCCTTTATCCTAGGTCCAAAAGTGTTGGAGTGGTGAGCCATGCATTTGAACCACGAGGACGAGGGCATATCTATTTTGTTGTTGTTTGAATTCTAATTATAAAGTATTCTAGATATGGCTTTACTTGACATAGATAGAATTTTTCTTCCTTTTTTTTAGTCATTTTAGTAGTTAATAAGTGAGAGCAAAACTCTCTTTTGATGTTGTCATTAGACTTTGGTTATTTGTAGAAATTTTGAGATGTCTAAATTTTAAAGTATAGTCTGCCAAAATTTTTACAAAAATTAAAAATATTTATATAGATTTATAAATATAATGTGATTAATTTAGATATGATAATGTTAGGTGTTGAACTATTAAAAGACCTTCTTTAGTTATGGATTGTATTGGTAAGGCTTTGGGGTCTAAACTTTACCTTTTCTCCTTACCAGTCACTTCCTATATCTTAGGGTGTGATAAAATTGGTATCAAAACTTAGTTTCCTATGGCTTATGGCATAACTGCTATAACATAAGTGTTGTAACCCTATAGGCTTAAGCTCAAGTTCAACCTACTTAAGTGGTGTAGCCAATACAAAATAAAAGAAAAAATGCTAATGACTTGATATCTTAATTTTACAATCTCTCAATCATGTCCCTTTTCATAAGGACTAAATGAGGTGTATAACATAATAACTATGTAAAGTGAATCTCATACTCAAAGACACTTATGCCTAATACTTGCTTCAGAATAACACCTAGCATCTTTGATGCTTTAGGCAGAAATTTAGCCATCAAAGCTTCTTTGAATTCTTCTCAAGTCATAGGGGGTGATCTAGTTGGTCTTCCCTGGGATGAGTTCTCACACCAGGTATAAGCCACATCTTGCAATGGGTAAGTGCCCAATTCTGAAGCACCATTGCTCCATATAAACTAAGACACAAGTTCAGAGCATAAACTAGCTATTCATATATATATACATACATTGACACACCCTAAGGAATTATATGAAAGGAAGGATCATTAACATCCTATGACTATCTAACTAGCAGTTTACTTCTTATGTTATAACAGTTAATTGTGCAACAAAGATTGAAATGCATGGAATGAAAGAAAATGCTTCCTTTAAAAAATGGAAGAGGGGAGCTGATGGGAAACCATAAGGTGTAGGTTATATGACAGGTGAGTCGAGATTATAAGATCAAGGCCTGGCATTATCCTTAATATTGAAGAAGTCAGTTTAGCCTTTAGGTAGTACAATTAGTCAAAGATTAGATCAAAGTGGCACTGGGCATCGTGTCTAGATGGTTCAATTCAATTTGGACGTGTTTCCCCTTGTTCCCCTTATGGGAAGCTTTACTCAGGGCAATGTTATAAGGCGATAAGTTCATGTTATTTTTATGGGCAAGTTAGATAGTTAAAGAAGAATTGCCCACTCTAATAGCATAGGTTTAGTCATGAATCAGTTTCATCATCTCATCAAATAGTCCTTATGGCAGTTACACTAATTCAGTCAGTTCTTACACAACTAGGTAGAGGTGGTGCTAGGAGAGCATATGAGGTAAAAGGTAAGCCTCTACAAGTAAAGGGCAAGGTTGTGTATTTCCTTTGACTCAGCAAGATGCGCAGGCTTCTAATGCAATGATAACATGTATACTTTTAGTTTGTTCTTATGATGCTCATGTATTGTTTAATTTTAGTTCTATCTATTCATATGTATCTCCACACTTTGCTAGATAAATTGGTAGAGATCTAGTCAAATTAGATGATCCTTTTATTATTGTAACTCTAGTTGGTGAATCATTATTAATGGATTATGAATGTCAGTTGTTTGAAATCTTTATTAGGGTCAGGGAGACCTTAGTAGACTTGATGGTACTTAATATGACTAATTTTAATGCAATTCTGGTATGGATTAGCTAGCTTTATGTCATTTCACATCAGATTGTCATTTGAAGGTAGTAAGTATTAATATTCCTGGTGAGCTATCCTTTTTTATTCAAGGTAACTGTAAAGAAGTACCAATTAATTTGATTTCTTTATTAGGGGCTTAAAGATTGTTAAGAAAAAGGTGTTAGGGGTATTTGGCTTTGATCAAAGATGTTGATACACAAGTGGTGAGTATAGAACAGGTTCTGGTAGTCAGGGAGTTTATTGATGTATTTTCAGAAAAGTTACCTAAGTCACCACCGATTAAAGAGATTGAATTTAGCATTGATATGGTCCCAAGCACTCAACTAATCTCTATTCCTCCTTACCACATGGCACCTTTAAAATCAAAGAAGTTGAAGAATCAGTTACAAGACTTACTTGATAAGGGTTTTATCCATCCAAACGCATCCCTTTACTGTGCTCTTTGTAAAGAAGAAAGATGAGTTTTTAAAGTTGTGTATTGATTATAGAAAACTTAATAAGGTGACAGTGTATAATAAGTATCCATTGCCTTACATTGATGATATTTTTAATTAATTGCAAGGTGCATAGTATTTTTCCAAGATAAACTTACATTTTGGGTATTACCAGTTAAAGATAAAGAAGAAGGATATACCCAAGATGGCTTTTAGAACCCACTACCGTTACTACGAGTTTTTAGTAATATCCTTTAGATTAACCAATGCATTTACAACGTTTATGGATTTGATGAATCGGGTGTTTAGACCATTTTTAGGTAAATTTGTCATAATATTCATTGATCACATCTTACTTTATTCAATAAGCTAAGAAGAGCATGAACAACACTTATGGTTGGTGTTGTAAAGGTTAAGAGAAGAGCAATTATATGCAAAGTTTTCTAAGTATGATTTTTGGTTGAACCAAGTAACATTCCTTGGCCAAGTTGTTTTGAAAGATGGCATTCAAGAAGATCTAAGTAAGGTAGAAGCAATTTAGAAATGACCTAAACTTACTATAGTTACTAAGATCTGTAGCTTTTTAGGTTTAGCTGGATATTATCACTATTTTGTAAAAGATTTCTCAAGAATAGCTACCTCTATTACTAGGCTGACTCAGAAGAATGCCAAGTTTCAGTGGTTGGAGGCTTGTGAAGAATGTTTTAAGAAGTTGAATGAGTGTTTAAATTCCATTTCTGCTTAACTTTACCCTCAGGGGTAGGAGGCTATGTAATGTATTATAATGCTTCAAGAGTTAGGTTATGGTGTGTCCTTATGCGACATGGATGTGTACTTGCTTATGCTTATAAGCAACTTAAGAGACATAAGCAGAGCTATCCTACCCATAACTTGGAAATGGCGGCAATGGTGTTTGCTTGCAAAATTTGATGACATTATATATATGATGGAACTTGTGAGATTTATACTGATCATAAAAGTTTTAAGTATATCTTTTAGCAAAAGATCTTAACCTTAGGCAATGAAAATAGATGGAATTGCTTAAGGATTATAATTGCACTATTCTTTATCATCCTGACAGAGCCAATGTGGTGGCAGATGCTTTAAGTAGAAAGTCAATGGGCAGTATGACTCATATTATAAAAGTTAGAAGACCATTAGTGGGAGAGATTCATGAATTAGAGGAAAGTGGGATAAGGTTTGAAATAGCTAAATCAGGAGCATTTTTGGCTCATGTGTGGGTTTATTTATCCCTTATCAAGAAAGTAATAGCAGCTTAGAATCTAAACCCTAAAGTGAACAAGTTTATAAAGGAATGACGCTTATGGAGGAAGTAAGAAATGGAAAGAGTAGTGAATTCATAGTGAACTTGGATAGAATGCTACGATGTGGGGACTAATTATATGTGCCTAATGTAAAAGACCTAAAACCAGAAATTTTAAAAAAGGCTCATCATTCTACATACACCATTTATCTAAGATTGATGAAAATGTATTATGATCTAAAGTAATCTTATTGATGGGATAGTATGAAATGGGACATAATTAACTTCATTTCTTGTTACTTAGTATGTTAACAAGTGAAGGCTAAACATTAAAAACTAACAAAATTGCACTAACAGTTGGAAATACTAGAGTGGAAGTGTGAAAGGATTAAAATAGATTTCGTTATAGGTCTCCTTCGTACCCAGAAAAGTTATGATTTTATTTGGGTAATTGTGAATAGGTTAACTAAGTTGGTACATTTATACCATAGCCAAATATACACCATTTTAGCTAGATAAAGTTGTGAAATTGCATGGTGTACCAATGTCCAAAATTTCTAATAAGGGTATAAACTTTACTTCTCATTCTTGAAAAGCTTTCCAAAAGGCCTTGAGTACACAAGTGGATCTGAATGCTACTTTTCATCCTCAAACGAATAGGTAGTTTGAAAGAATAATATATATTTTAGAAGACATGCTAAGGGCAAGTGTTTTAGACTTTGGTGGTAGTTAGGAGAATCACTTGCTTCTAGCGAAATTTGCATATAATGACAATTATCAGACTAGCATTCAAATGGTACCATTTGAGGAACTATATGGAAGGAAATGTAGGTCTTCAATTGAATGGTCTGAGGTCCGTGAGGTTATATTGTTAGGCCTAAACTTAGTGTAAGATGCATTGAAAAAAATGTGAATGATTAAAGAGAAGTTATTGGTAGCTTAGAGCAGATATTTCTCTTATGTTGATCATAGACATTGAGACTTGGAATTTGCAGTGGGTGATTTTGTATTTTTGAAGGTGTCACCTATGAAAGGTGTAATGAAGTTTAGAAAGAAAGGGAAGTTATGCCTGATATATATTGGTCCATATGAGGTTTTGGGCAAGGTTGGTCATGTTGCTTATTGTTTGGCTTTGCCACCAAAGCTAGTAGGAGTACATCCAGTATTTCATGTATCTATGTTGAGAAAATACTTGCTTAACCCTTCTCATATTTAAATCTCAAGAGGTTATGTTAGACAAAGGATTGAATTATGAGGAAGAGCTAGTTGCAATCATAAATAGGTAGGTAGGGAAGTTTTGCTCAAGAGAAGTAGCAATGGTTAAGGTGATTTGGTGCAACCATTCATAGGAGAAGGCCATGTATGAGATAAAAAGTGGGATGTATGCCAAATATCTTTACCTGTTTGAATCCCAAGATTAGAAGTTGAATTTTAAATTTGAGGACAAAATTTCATAAAAGGGATAAATGTAATAACCCAAAAATGTAAAATAATAATAATATATGAATTAGTAAATAAATAAATTAAGCACTTTATAAATTATTTTTAGGTGAAAAATAAGGCTTAACTAATTTTAAGATTTTCTTAAGTTTCAAAATTATCTTTAGGAACATAAGATGTTGAAGGAAATTTCTTGAATTGTTGTATGATAAATTTTTTTTTTCACATCCTATTTTAAACTTAGTAAGAGAAATATTAGCACTCACTTTATTTCTTCCTTTTTTCAATTTTTTTTCTTTCTTTTTCTTTCCCTTTCTCTCTTTCTTCCTTTTTTCCCCTTTTTTTTCCTTCTTCTTCCCTATTCTTTCATTGCAGCTTAATACCTCCTTATCCTTTCATTTACATCATCTTCCTCTCTTGTGGCCACTACCATTGCTGTTTCGTCACTATGACACCATCCTTTGATTTTTTTAGTCACTACTATTAATTTGTTTCCCCTAAAGTCTCCCTTTTATTTCTCCGTTGTGCGGGGATTCATAGGAGTGGATGAAAGTGTGCCGTATTGGAATGTAGTGAGCTTTTACGTCATTATGCTCCCATTTTCTTTCATTCTTGTTGCTAATTTCTTCAATTCTTGTCTTTCTCCTCTCATTGTTAGTTCATTCCATCTTTAAAAAAGGTCAAAAAACATTTCAGCCCCTAATCCTTCTAAGTTGGCTGAAAATGAGCTCTGAGGTTAGGGTTTGCTTATGAGAGTTTTCTAATTGTGTTATGCATATGTTAATTTTCAATTTTTAGCTCATTGAAGTAATATTTGAGCTCAATTTTTAGATTAGTAATTAAATAGAAAGACCTAAGTTTATAGTTAATTATAGGAATGAAGAATGAGGTTATAAAGTGAGGCTTTTAGTTAATTATCTATTATTGAGATAGATAGATATTAAGAATTGCAGGTTGAGCTTATGTAATAATTCGATGAATTATGGATGTTGTTAAGAAGATCTACGAATACCGACATTGAAAGAAGTTAGTCTTGTGAAGAGGAACAAGTGCCACTATAGTTGTTTAGCACCATCTATGAGTATATAACAAATTACAATATGTTTTATGAGTCCCTACGTTACCTATAAACTTATGGTAACAATAGTTTGAATTTTAATTCAATCAATTTATGCGTAATCTTAATAGAATAGGCTTTTAGCTACATGCTCTCCATATGCTTGGCTTGATAGTATGATAAAATAAATTGAAGCAATGGTTTGTTATTATGTATTAATGTAATTGTGGTAAGTACTTCTTGATATTATATGATGTATTATTCTACAAATTAAAGTGATATAAATTAATGACGATAGAGGAAACAAGAATGATTATGCAAAAATCATCATGCTAGCATAGTAGAAATAATATTATGTTGATATATGGATTAAAAATATGTATTTATAACTTGAATCTTATAATTATTATACATTCTTTTAAAATTTAACTAGTAATAGCCATAGCCTTTAAAACTAATTTACCTATTTAAAAAATTTAGTATCCTTTGTTGTACATATTTTAATGTATTTGAATTAACCATTTAAATAATTAATTCATTATTTATTTATTAATTCATTTATTTGATTATTTACTTTCTTGTTTCTACTTAACACTAAATCCCTCATTTAATTACTCTAATAAAAGTATATTAACTTAATTATTACTAGCACACCACATGTAATCTTTTTTTTTAGGTTACATGCTACTTAATTCTTATAGTAAGATGGGAATCTATGATATAATCTTTTAGCTATTAACAAGGATAATGGTCTAGGTGCACCTAGATAAATAAGTAGTGGCTTGAGCAAAAAAGAAGCTACCCATTAGGTGTAACCACCTATGATAGGGTAAAGAGTTGCTAATGAGGTGTAGCCGCTACCGACAAGAGTACAATTGGTTCTCTCATATGATTACCATGCTAAAAGTTTAATATTTTAAAAACTACTTCATGTATATGCTTCTAATGATAAATAAATTTAGTTATTTAATTATTTTAGTTAATCGCTGCATTACTTTAGTTTTGCGTTGATTAAAATTAATTATCATTATTATTTCAAAATATTCGTTTAAAAAAATTAGCTTGATATAATTATTTATCTTTAATTATTGTGACTTGTTATTTGCTCATTAAATTTTTAACTCATTCCTTAATTTTTAACATTTTAGATAGTAGTTTTGGATCTAACATGCCTCCTTCATCCTAGGTCCAAAGGCGTTAGAGTAGTGAGCTCTACATTTAAATTGTGAAGGCGTATCTATTTTATTATTGTTTGAATTCTGATTTGTTGTAAAGTATTATAGATATGGCTTTACTTGACATAGGAAGAATTTTTCATGCCTTTTCTTTTTACTCATTTTTAGTAGTTAGTAGTTGAGAACAGAGCTCTCTTTTGATGTTGTTGCTGGACTCTAGCTGTTTGTAAGAATTTTGGGATGCCCAAATTTCAGGCAAATTTCAGGCATTCTAAGTCTAGCCTTTCTTTTCTTTAAATCTTTTTGCTACTAACTTTGCTTTGTATTTTTAAATGAACTTATTAGGATTTTCCTTTACCTTGAACACCTATCTACATCTAATTGTAATTTTCCTTAGAAGGAGCTCAACAAATGACTAGGTCTTGATTTTCTATAAGGTAGTATGCTCTTCAATCATGGAAGTTCTCAATTTTAGGATTTGTGATGCTTTTTGATAAGGTAAGCTACCTTTGGCTGAGAAACACTATTGGCTTAAAAAGTTCGAATCTTTGATCTTATGATCATAAGATGAGAAGAATCCTGTTACTAGGACTATTAAAAAGAATGATGCTAAACTGATTAACCTCTTGTGCATATACATAATCCACTTGATAAGAAGAACTTTCATTTGAAGTGGCTAAGTGAATCGTGTGAGTAGCATTTGATGGTTGCAGGTTTTCAGTTTGATATACTTGCAACATTGTTAGTACTAACAATAGAATATCTATCATCATAATAAGCACTTGACTTAAATAAGGGGTAAGTTTATGTGTATGTATAACTAGAATGATGGTGTGGGGAGATTTTCATAATAAAAGAGAGTAATGTATGGGAATGGAAACTCATCAAATAACACATCCTTAGATACTACCAATAAGAGCCAAGCATCTATACCTTTTATGGCTCTTGTTCCCTACAAAAGAAAATACACTTTATAACGTTATGATTTAGTTTATGTTGGTGGGATGTTTTTGTAAGTGGATAACAAGCACACAACCAAAGGTCTTAAGGAAGGAATAATTAGGTTTCTTGTTGATCAAAACTTCAAGTGGTGATTTAAGACAATGGAAAAGTTGGAAGTCTATTGATCAAGTATGTAGTAGTTTGGAATGCTTCGTCTTATAATTTGAATTGGAGTAAAGCTAAAGGTAGGAGAGTTAGTACAACTTTTGTAATATATCTATATTTTCTTTCAACAAAACTATTTTGATGATAGGCATGTAGGCATGCTTTTTGATGGATGATGCCATGTTTTTTAAGGAAGGATGTGAATGGCATATAGTACTAATCTCCCCAGTCACTATATATTGCCTTTATTTTGGTGTTAAATTGTAATTTTACTCATCTCCCCAGTCACTAAATGTTTTTGACTTGTTTTTAAGCATGTAAGTCCAAATGTGCCTTGAATAAGCATTTATAAAATGGATATAGTAGTTGTAGCCTAATGAGAAGTAAATAATGGCTAGTCCTTACTATTTAGTGTAAATGAGTTGCAATGGGGAATTGTAAATGGAATCAGATGCATATAAGGTAGCTTATGTGCTTTACCAAGTGTAAAGATTTGTAGAAAAAGGAATTCACTTTGTTAATACGACAAACATTACATAGTTGAAGGATAAATTTAATTATTGGAAGAAAGAGTTGGCCTTACCTATTATGTCACAAAGTAAACTTGTAGCTATCGCTTATTGACATTGAGTTATTGACTATAAGACCATGATTGACAAGATTAAATGTACCGAGATTTTTGGCATTATAAAAAGCGTGTTTATCACTATACAAGGATTTAAGCTTGTTTATGTCTAGAATAGCATAAATGTAGATAGTGCTTTTTGAGCTAGTGGAAAGAAAAGAGGCTGGCCTTTTTGAGTTAATAGTAAAACAAGGGGGCAATAAGCTTCTTGAACTTGAAGTTAAATGTTTTTAAAGGAGGAAACTTGTAGAGTCCATTCTCAATTATGCCTTGCAAGAGCACTTTCTTTGTATCCTACTATTTGGCATAACAATAATAACATGACATTAAAATAAGATATAGTTACCTCAAGAAAATTTAGAGACATTCAATAGACCCTTAGTTATTAATGGTACATGCGATAAATCCTCTAAAGTATAGGGTGATAAGTAATCTATAAGAACAAATGAGTACCATATGTGATCAATAGATAAACCTAAGCCATCTCCTATTTAAAACTTGTCACTACCATTATAAGGTGCTTCAATTGTGAGATTCTGTGGATCATAAATGATGTGATTCGTAGCTTTAGAGTTTGGATACCAAGCTTGATCATAAATGGATTCTATAGTGGCAATCGTAGTTGACGGATGTGTTTGAGACTTTATATTATTGCTATTATGGCTTATGTTGAGTGGTGCAAGTTGTGGAACACTTTTGTAATTTGGATCATACTTATAGAAGTAGTATGAAGCCAAATGACCAAACTTCTTACAAACTTGACAATTGACTTTAGATTTGTTGGAGTTAAATTTTCTTTTACATCTTTTGTTTGAACTAGCTGATCTACCTCCTCTAGCATAAATGTTTGAATAGTAGTTTAGTAAAAAGTTTTCTTTTTGATTTGTATTAAAGTTTTTTATAGCTTGATTTAACCTAATATGAGAATGTGCCACAATGATTATGATGATTTTAGACTTATTATACTTGTTTAGTCTTGACTATTGGGCCAATAAGGGTGATTTAATGTCACTTCTGGTATAAGGATCTAATCTGGAGGTGACAAAAGTGATCAATAGATTATACTCTATGGGTAGCCCTTCAAAAGTTGCTTCAATGTAATCATTAATAAAGATCAAATGTCTCATAAAGATCAAAGCATCCACTGCAAACTTAACTTTCAATAAGTACTCATTCACTAGCATGGATCCTCTTTTAGTGTTGTAGATTTGTGTTTTCAGTTGCTTCTCCTATGCTTTCGTTTGAGATACAAAGAATGCAAGGATACATTCCTAAACTTGCAACATTATTTTCTAGACAACCATTTTTGTTAACATGGACTCAAAGGAAAGCAGCCATAACATCAACATTTGTTCCCATTCTAGAAACGCATATATGATTTTATTTGATAATTCATCTTATTCATTAATGTTATATTTTGGTGGAGTAGCACCTTAATCTATCAATAAATTTTGCAACTTGTATCCTCTAATGGTAGAGCATATTTGCTTCTTCCATAGAAGAAAATTGTTCTCATCTAACTTTATAAAGATAGGATGTGTGTTTGAAGTTCACTCTTCATCGGAAGATGCAATGTTGAAGTATTTTGTGTAAATTTTTTCACTTTAGTGCTCTCTCTATAACTTGTATCTTCTAATGGTAGAATGTATCTACTACTTCTATAGAAAAAAATTGTTCTCATCTAGCTTCAGAGACATGGGATGTGTAAATGTTTAAAGCTCATTCTTTGTGGGAATACATAGTGCCAAAAAATTTTGTGTGGATTTCTCCATTTTAGTGCTCTACTTTACCCATTCTACCAGTGTTGTTTGTACAAATTATATATATATATATATTATTTATAACTATATTTTTAACATCTATTAATTTAATTTTTATGAAGAATCTCATTTAATATATTTAAAATATATGTTTAAAATAAATTAGTTTAACTAATTCAACTAAAATTTAATTATAGTCTAACTATTAAATCATAAATCGTTTCTTTCTCCAATTCAACATTCAATTTAGTTTTTAAAACATTTCCTTTTAATACTTAAACAATACTCACTAAAAATAAATCTATAAGATCGAACTAATTTCTAACAAGGCTAACTACTCAACAAAAGCGAGCTAAGCTAACTAACAAGCACAGATAATATACATTTTTCCAACATTATTGAAAATCAAATCATACTAAAATTAACTATTTATGAAGTATCTAGGTGAGAACAACCACACTTGAAAGTGATACATTGCATTAAAACAAAACTTGTCAGAGAATTTTGACCTTAAAAACGCATTGCTCTGTGTATCTAAAATTCGATTATTAGGGTGGAGAATTCATCTGAAAAGCGAGATGATGTAGATGATGAATTATCAGGCAAAAGTATATATTATATAAAAAGATTAATTTTATTAATAAAAAATAAATTAAAAGAGAATCTAGTGTAATTAAAAAAAAGGGCATCAAATATAGTTTAATCAATCTTCCATATATTTTACTCTTTTTGTTATTACTTCTAGGTAATTCTTGTGTCAATTTTGATGATCAAATTAGAGACAGGCACACTTTCCAAATTGAAACTTCAAAACTCAAATTTATTCTTAACTATTTGGACTAAGATTTCATGATATGCTTTAAATTAAGTTTGTAAGGTTTGAGTATAATTCATACAGGAAATATATTCATGTTTAATTAATTAATTATCATTTTAAGCCCAAACATTCGCTAAAATTTTGTGTTAGTGCTATGAAAAAAAAAAACCTTTGACATTGAGTTAGTGTATGTTTGGAAATGCTTTGTCAAATCACGTTTGTATAAAAGCATCAATTCTTTGCTTTTTTTGCAAAACGTGATTTGCTCCTTGTAAAATGTGGTTTGCTTCTTGCAAACGCCTATCCAAACATGTTATTAGAGGTTTGAGAATGAATCCCATTCTTGGATTGGAAAAACTTTTAAAAGAAATTAAGATAAGCTGCCATGTGTTCTAATCTATTAATCTATTACGTAAGTTCATTTTTTATATTCATGTATTATTTATATTTTGTCACATTATTTATTTTGTTTTATTTTATAAAAGTAATATAATTTAATTTTAAATAATAATTGAATTAAAAATTAATTTTTTTAAAAAAATCTCTTACTTATTAAAATATGAGTAAAAATAATATTTAAAGTTTTCAATATTTTCAAATTAATTAAAAAAAATCTTACCCTATTGAAAAAAAGACAAGGAGACAAGCACTAATCAAAGGCCACAAGAAAAGAAAAGAAAAGTAATAGCGCATTCAAGTTCTCCAACCGTTTGAGTCATGCCCAGAGAAAGCGAGAGTTGTCAATGGGTATGTATGTATATGAATATAGAATACAATTCCATTTTTTTCTTTTTGCAGTCAGTAAAACCTTTAGTCATGGCGAATCTTCCTAAATACATAGTAACACCCTGTCTTTTAATATTATAATACTCTTCACTTTCTTACCATAATCTCACTTAAATAAACCACCTAAGTTCAAATAAATAATTGAAAGATATAATGAGTTTGAATATTCTGACACCAGAGCAAAGACAAAGATCTGCAATTCTGTATTGACTGTAGTGACGCAGCAACCTGAACTTTCACAACGCCGCTAACGGTAGCATTGGACTTCGCAGCATAGTGCCGAGGTTGAAGAGGATTTGTACTCCAATCAAGGGATTTTTTAAAAGGTTGAAATGTCCTTTTAATTTTTTTAAGTATTATTCTTCTACTTTTAAAATAATAATTTTGTCTTTGTGTCTTATAATTTATGTAAATTTGATGTCAAATTTAATAATTTCTTTGTTTACTTATTATTTATTTATCTAATATTATTAACTCACACTCAAGTTTAATGTCCAAGTCAGTCATTAAATTTGATATTAAATTTTAGATGAAATATAATGCAAAGAGGCAAAATTAGATTGTTTCAAAAAATAAGATTAAAACATTATTTGATTTTAAATTAAAGGACCAAATTAATATTTTTTTTTATAAAAATGGAGAGACCAAAAATGTATTTAAGTGTTTTTCTAATTTTTGTGATAATAAATTTTTAAATAATAATTTACTCAATATAAGTAATCTAAATTAATAAATAATTTTACAATGATTGTCATATCCAATATATTTACATAATTATTTTTGTTGAGTTAATATATTTATTTATATAATATAATAATTATTATAATAAAAGACGAGTTTACTTGGAAATAAACACGTGTGGTAGTAGTTTCAACAAAGATTGGGTGGGATGAATTGGGGATATAATTTTGTAATGTTATAATAATTTCAGTGACAACATAATTAGAATGTTATATAAGAAGTAGACTTAAAAGTTCATTTAATTTCAAAAAATAAATTTGAGTCAGATAAAATATGAGTTTATTTTTAATAAATTTTTGTGATTCTTTTTTATAGATTCGACCTATTTTTATATGACCTATAGTTATATTTAATGAAAAAAAAAATTAAATGTCTTGGATGAAACGAAGGTAGTTAAACATTCTAGATGACTTATATCCAAGTCAAACCTAATTTAACAGAAGGTTTAATTCCTGGATTTGTTTGTCAAATCTTATTGACTGACCAAAAAATTATGGTTGATCACATGGCTGAACAATGTCTTAATTGGCCTTTCTATTGTTGCACAATAGGTAGGTTCGTTAGTTCATATTAGCCATTTTCTTGAAACTCATTTATGAAAGGCGATGTCTACATTTATTTGTGAAATACACCTTTTTCCCCAAATAGAATAAAACATACTTATATTATCAATGGCTGTACTGATTAAGATTCTTTACATTTATATTTATAGATCTATCAAATCCTTAAAAATGACCATTGAAATTGATATATCAAACATATCTTTCTGTAATTGTCTCTAGAAGCACCTAATTTTCATGATCATAAACATCACTTTCTTTCAATTATCTACACCATTCTTAAGTGTAATGTGTGTGTATATATATACATATATAAATATATATATATATATATATATATTTTTTTTTTTTTTCTTTTTTTTTCTAGTTCATATAGTGTATTTGTTTATTTTATGTCAGTTTACCATTTTGACCAAACCCTCGGGTTTCTAGTGTCCACGTCGCTCACTTCCGCTGGTGCCACCGTCGGGGCCACACAAGGGCCGGGACCCAAATCCGTCATTTCACGCTCAAAGTCGGCCCACCACTTTCCTGACACCTGAGTCATTCTCTCAAAAGGTTGAGCCTATTTTGGTACTTTTGTGGGCGCTGTTGCTCTCACTGTGCAAACTGCGATTTCCGTTCAAGAATGGCTTGCGGAGTTGGCAATCTCCGTCTCCGGTTAGCTGACCGATCCTCACACTGAACCCGTTTCTTACTCTCCATCCTTCTCTTGGTCGGTTGAGCTGCTCCAATCCCCTCCCTCACCTATACCCACTCTCTTAAACCGTGAAAAATTTCCATCTTTCTCTCTCATCGTTCTTCATTTATTGCTTACTCGCATTCATTAACTCATAAGATATTAGCGAAGTTCTCTGTTTCTGTGGGAAGAGTGGAGAGAGAAAAGGGGTGGGAAGGAGAACATGCCGCTAGTGAGGTTGCAGGTGCGGAATGAGTACGGTTTGGGGCGGCCAGAGTTGTACGAAGAGACCAACAGAGAAGATCCTAAGGCTGTGCTAGATGGTGTGGCTGTGGCTGGCCTTGTGGGGATTTTGAGGCAATTGGGTGATCTTGCTGAGTATGCTTTCTTCAATCTTCATTATGAAATTCTCTTTTTGCTCAAATGGGTGCACTGTGTCTGAAATTTGAACTTTTTTGGTAGTTAATTAGTAAATGGGTTCATAAATTTCTGCAGTTTCGAGACTTTATCGAGTTGTAGGTTACGGGTTAATGAGAAAGGTAGTTTAGCTACTAGCAGGTATGACGCAGGTTATATTTGGGGAGGAACTTGAAGTCACTTAAGTCGTTGAAATTGGTATCTGTTTTGGATTGGAGTAAATTTCAATTTATATGATGATAAAATTGTCTAGACAGTTATTTTAGCTGTGTCATTAGAGGGACTTAAGCTTGGTAGACGGCTTATAAGTTCAAATGTCCAATACACCAATACTTTGGTTGCTCTTGGATTAGCACTATCTGTTTCTCGCCTCTAAACAATTTCGGGGGTTCAGTGGGGGCAATGGTCAGTAAGAAGGAATTTGCCTACAGATTCTTTTTGTAATCTAGCTTTGTGAACTGACTTTTTCTTCTTTCGTGTATTACAACTGAATGAAGTTTTAGTTTTATCTTCTTCGTGTAATCTGACTTCGTCAGTACTTTGCTCCACATGAAACTGGAAGCACTATTGAGAGACTCCTATATCTTGAAATCTTCATGGTTCATTATTTATATATGTACCAAAAGCAATATAGCCACACCATTTGTTACTAAAACCACTCTGAGGAATGGTTAGTTCTAAATTATAAGTTCTAAAACTTTCTTCCTTATGCTAAAATATTTTCTCTTGTACTTTTGGGAAACAGTTCATAAGAGAAGTAAAATGGACTTTAATGGCGTTATGGCTTATTCAAAGTTTTTGAGAGTCTTATCTCACATCTTAATTGTCTACAGATACTGCCTTCACCTCTGCTCTGTATTAATTCGTTCCTACTTAGTTTGTTTCTAGAAGGCTGTAGCTTTGTCGTTTATGAGCATCATGTAATAAAAGTTGTCATTTTGTTGCTTGGAAGAGTGGCTTGTATAATCATTAAAAGAAGAATGGAGAAAAAAGTATAATTACACTTTGATTTAGGTGAGAGTAACACTGTGCTGTCTGCTGCAAATGAGAGGACTTAGATAGCACAAAGAACTTGCCCAGAAACAGAGTTCAAAAAAATGGACATGTAAACCACCTGTTAGATTTTTTGTTTTTGTTTTTTTTGGGGGGGGGGGGGGTGGGAACACATCCGGTGATTCCAGTAACATGAATAACCGCCAATCCATTTTGGTTTGTCTTTCTGTGTATATCCTTTGTGCTGCACCGTCTTTCTGGTTGGAGTAGCCCATGAAATTGGACCCCAAAGCAATTTGAAAATATTTGATTCTGAGTTTAATGGAGCAGAACACGTGTGGGATCTTTTACACCAGTTTCTTGACACTTTTCCTTGCAAGATCCTAATTGTACAAGTATTTATCCTGCAGGAAGTCACAGATAGGTAGCTTGTATATTGTTCTAATTTCGTATATAGAGCTTTACCTACAGTCTACTCTCTACTATCAATAAAGCAAATAGAGAAAATTTTCATTATACGAATATTTGTTTGATAAATCATTAAAAGTTAAAAGTTTATGAATGTAGTTAAGAATATTTAGCAGAATAATTGAATTTATTTTGTGTTGGATATTTGCACTCTATTTTCTCACTCCTCATTCCCACTCTTTTCCTTCATCAGTTTCCTCTATCTCTTTTTCAGAATGTTTCAATATGATTATAAACAAACAATTTCTATCTATCATTATGGCTGAGTTATACTGTGCTCCTGGAATCCTTGTCTGCTATTAACATTATGTTGCCAATCTAATCTCATGTAGTTCTAGTGTTCCTTTTGAGAATTTGTGAGGATGTTTAACTAGGAAGCTTCATTTACATGTAGCTTTGCGGCAGAGGTTTTTCATGGTCTGCAGGAGCAAGTACTGACCACAGCTTCTCGGAGCCATAAATTGATGCTTCGTGCTCAAAACATTGAAGCTTCTCTTCCTCCACTAGAAAAGGCCATATTGGCACAAACAAGCCACATACATTTTGCTTACACAGCTGGTATGTATCATATGAGCTATGACTGCATATTGCCTGATTATGATTTGGCATAAGCTTCTCTTTTAGACAATGATCTTATTTCTATTTCATAGTGGATATGTTGGAAACTTTGTACTTGCAGAAGATTGTATTTCCTTTCCAAATGATATTGCTTTGGATAGTTATTGTATTGTTCCTAATATATTTCATTTTTACCCTGATTTCTTCTGTGAATTGAATATAAAGCCCAACTGACTATTTTTCTCTTAAAATATCTTATGAAATAAATTCTGTGATGGATAAAGTGCAATGTTACAAATTATAACGTGCTAACTAATATTATAAAATCCATATTATTAAAATCACTACCTTGCCCCTATTTGGTGGTTAAATTGAGCCATTTAGCACATTAATCAATTTTTTTTTATATGTTTGAAAAGTTCTGATTTGATATGCATATTTTTTGTCCAGATTAGATCAAATATAGTAATTTTCATATGGCTATTCATGTGTTAGTTTTTTAAGTATGTTACAAACTTTTTATTTTATTTCTTTTAATTGAATATTTTGATATACCGGAACCGGTACAGTTGTATTAATGGAACAAGGTAAAGGGCTTCTGTAAATCTGCCGCTCTAGAGTGGATGCTCTAGTATCTAGAGGTATGCCAGATGTTGTCAGAATGCTGTCCAACAAATTATTCTGAGAAACTTCATGTCTGTCGTTGTGCCGTAGTCCGTGTCTAGTTTTGTAATAGCATCCAAGCTTTGAAATTGTAAAAAGACCTGCAACATCTGGAAGAAAATCAGAATTACCATAAATGGTTGAATATATGTGTCTTGTATATGCTAAAGGAGTCACAGTACCATGATGAAAGAGAGGGCTGACCATTGTTCAACACGGCCATGGTTATCTGCAAATATAAAGAAGATGGTGTGGTAGATTATAAATCAACACCTGTTAGTAATTTTTGGTGTGTTATTATGGAAGTCAAAAGGTGTATAACAACTATGTGCAAGAAGCCAAAACTCACAAACTGTGAAGTTTTGCCAGTGAAGCATGCTATATCACTCAGACAGTACTTTTTGAGTCTCTTCAAATTACTATTTGGCTGGTTCAGCACATGCTTGTGCAATCAAGTGGGAGGGGGTAGCTTTACATTGTTTCTGTTGACAAACTTTAGTACAGTTGACCTATTCTAGCTTATGGACCTTTATATTCTTCAATTTTATTCTTTGGATTTTTTTTTGGGGGCCAGGTATATTCTTTGGAAATTCCGTATGCCTTTTAATCAACATTTTAATATCTAGATAATATGGGAGAACTGAATGAGAGCACTTGCCTTTCAGGTTGTGAATGGCATTGTCGCACAAAAACTGAACAAAATCATTTCATTTACAATGACTTGCCACAATTTATCATGGATTCATATGAAGACTGCCGGGATCCTCCATGCCTGCACTTGCTTGATAAGTATGTCACATTTTCTTTTGACTCCTTCCCCTTCTCTCTTTTTTTAGTTTGAGTATAGTAAGTATGGTTTGATACTGCAGCATGAGATAGTTTCGAATTACTAAATTACACTAATTTATTGAGTTTTTTTTTTAACCTAACACTTGTTTCTGTCCCATTTTTCTCCTTTTTCTTTATTATTATTTTTCCCTTCCTGGGTTTGAAAGTGGTAAGTACTGTCAACAGAATCAAGTAATCCAGCTAAAATTAAGTCCAAGTGCTAGTTGATGAACTAATTCCTCTGTATCATTCAGATTTGATACTGGTGGCCCAGGATCTTGTTTAAGAAGATATTCAGACCCAACTTTCTTCAAGAGAGCATCGGCATATTCAGATGAAGCATACACTGAGAAAATTGAAAGAGCTAGGAAAACTAGGAGAAGCAAGGTACTTTACTAATTGAAACATTCCTGTCACACTGCATTCAAGTACTCTATGAGCAGTTTCTTGGTACTTATGAGAAAAATGTTGGGCAGAAGAAAAGGTTGTCACGAATGAATGGAGAAATTCTGCAGGGTGAACGTGTGCATAACAATAGTGGCAGGTACTAGATCCCTTTATGAATTGCAGAGATATATATCTATGTTATGTTATTAATTCTTAGTAACCACTCACATGATGATGTATGATTACACAGAATGCAATTTGCTTCTCATGTCAATGGACAAACTTCTTCCTCACAAACAGCCTCCAAGATAGATGTGATGCTGAAATCAGATCTGGAGGATCATTCTTATTCTTTTGACTCAAGAGCTGATGATGGCTACATTGAATGTGTTTTTCAGCCAAGTAATTCCGTGCAGCTTGATGAGCAGGAATATAAGGAATCACCCTCTTCTAGGTTGACACAGAAGACTGACACTCTTCATTTGGCATCTCTTGCTATAGATTATAATTTTTCACATGATTCATTTGACAAGCAAATTGCCTCTACTTCAACTGGTCTTACGTGGGATGAAAAGGAAGAGATGGTGGCTTCTAAAAGTCAACCATGTGAAAGGGATGAAACTCCTGAGGTCCTTGATGAAACGCAAAACCTACATATGCATGAAAATGAAGCTGTTACTCCAGCAAATACTGATCACAGTGATTTCTTATATGGTGAGGAAAGCAACCTCAAACCAGTCACCAGCAGGGTCCAAATAGATGAAGTTGATAGTGAACTTGATAATTACTTGGATGCTTTTAACACTATTGAATCAGAATCTGAAAATGATCTTGATTGTGAAAGAAAACGTGAAGTAGAGCAGGTCACCTCACATGTCACTTGTGAAATTATGGAAAATGGAGTTGGAGCTACATTTACTGTACTAGACCATGATTTATATGATGTTACTTCTCAGACTCTATCTAGTGTTTCTTTAAACAAAGAAACAGGCTGGGATTTCCCTGAAACCCTGCGAGAAATTCCTTCTCTCATATCAGAGAGACATGTAACTAGTTTAAGATCTCCAGTTCGATCAGACATTTCTGTTAACATAGAAAGGACCAAGATTTTAGCTGATTCTCATGACTCTGGAAGTCCCATCCATGAACTGGTTCCTGACATATGTGGAAATTCTGTTTTGGACTGCTCTGTGGGCACCAATCCTTTGAACGATGCTTGTTCTCTTAATGACATAGTTTCAGCATCCATTGAAACTGTTCCATCAGATGTTCCATTTAACATAGAAAGGACCAAGAATTTTGCTGATTCTTATGCTTCTGAGAGTCCCATCCATGAACAGGAGCCTCACATATGTGGAAATTCTATTTTGGACTGCTCCATAGGCACCAATCCCTTGGGCGACGCTCATACTCTTGACGATGCAGTGTCAGCATCCATTGAGACTGTTCCATCAAATGTTCCAGTTAACAGAGGAGGGACCGAGAATTTAGCTGATTCTCTTGCCTCTGAGAATCACATCGGTGAACAGGTACCTCACATCGGTGGAAATTTTCTTTTGGATTGCTCTGTAGGCACCAATCCCTTGGGCAATGCTCATACTCTTAATGATATGATGTCAGCATCCATTGAGACTGTTCCACCTGATGTTTTTGTTAACTTAGGATGGACCAGGAATTTAGCTGATTCTCTTGTTTCTGAGAGTCCCATCCATGAACAGGAGCCTCACATATGTGGAAATTCTGTTTTGGACTGCTCCATGGGCACCAATCCCTTGGGTGATGCTCATACTCTTCTCGATGCAGTGTCAGCATCCATTGAGACTGATCCATCAAATGTTCCTGTTAACCGAAGAAGGACTGAGAATTTAGCTGATTCTTTTGCCTCTGAGAATCCCATCCGTGAACAGGTGCCTCACATCTGTGAAAGTTCTGTGTTGGACTACTCTGTAGGCTCCGATCCCTTGGGCAATGCTCATACTCTTAACGATACAGTATCAGCGTCCATTGAGACTGTTCCACCGGATTTTTTTGCTAACTTAGGAAGGACTAAGAATTTAGCTGATTCTCATGTTTCTGAAAGTCCTATCCATGAACAGGAGCCTCACATATGTGGAAATTCTGTTTTGGACTGCTCCATGGACACCAATCCATTGGGCGATGCTCATACTCTTGACGATGCACTGTCACCATCCATTGAAACTGTTCCATCAAATGTTCCGGTTAACCCAAGAAGGACTGAAGATTTAGCTGATTCTCTTGCCTCTGAGAATCCCATCCGTGAGCAGGTGCCTCACATCTGTGGAAATTCTGTTTTGGACTGCTCTGTAGGCACCAATCCCTTGGGCAATGTTCATACTCTTAATGATACAGTGACAGCATCCAGTGAGACTGTTCCACCAGATGTTTTTGTTAACTTAGGAAGGACCAAGAATTTAGCTGATTCTCATGCCTCTGAGAGTCACATCTGTGAACAGGTGCCTCACGTATGTGGAAATTCTGTTTTGGAATGCTCCGTAGGCACTAATCCCTTGGGTGATGCTCACACTCTTAATGATTCAGTATCAGCACCCATTGAAACTGTTCCATTAGATGCTCCTGTTAACTCTGAAAGGACCAAGAATTTAGCTGATTCTCATGCTTCTGAGGGTACCAGCCGTGAACAGTTGCCTCGCATATGTGGAAATTCTGTTTTGGACTGTTCGGGAGGCACCAATCCCTTGGGAGATGCTCAAACTCTTAATGATAAAGTGTCAGCATCCAATGAAACTGATATATCATCTGGTTCTAAAAGTTCTGATTTACCAGACAATGAAGCAGATAGTATCAACAGCAATATCTGCAAAAGTAAAGAGATTCCCTCAGAGTCTGCTAGTGATCCCTCTGTTGGGTTGTGGACTAATGGTGGATTATTGGGACTTGAGCCATCAAAACCTCCTGATTTTATTATGTCAAGCTCTTTAAATCAAGGGTCTATGACTTCAATAAATGAGACAGATAGTGTTTTGAATCATAATTCAATGCTAAAGAGCAATGGATATGGAGAGGAACAAGATTTATCAGCAGAGATTGCTGAACTAAATCAAAATGAACCAAGTTCTAGAAGCTTAATATCACACTGTGATGATCAAGCTTGTATCTCTGGGAAGACATCTGACTGTCATCAGCTGAGTAGTGGATGCAATCAAAATGATGAGGAAAGTTTGGATGAAAACAGGGTGCTGGCACCTGGAACTGTCCTCCCAGTTGCCCAGGACGCCAAAACAGCTTATACTGAACCTAATAAGGAAAGTGGGCTAAATTCACCTCTGATGTTTGGACTTAGTCATAAATTACTATTAAATAGCTTTTGCCAGAAAGTTTCTTTCGATGAAAAATCTGGACCTGATAATTCTTGGAAAACTGGCATATTGGAGCAGGGTGGACAAAATGACATTGTACAACAGTTGCTTCCCGAGACAACCTGCAAAGAGCAAGTTAGTTATGGGTATCCCATATGTTCACCACCTCCTTCTCCCCCACTTGAACATATGAAAATATCCTTCCGTCCTATCAATGGGTTTGAGACCTTCAAACTAAAATTGAAATTTCCCGATGGGAGTAACCATCGTGAGAGTACAAGGGATATGTTTCCTTCATTCCGTTTGGTCCCAGAGCCTTCCATTCCTCTGCATGATTCAGGCTCCAACTCAGATGATGATGACACATTTTGTAGATCATCTCCTTTTGTGTCAGATGATTGTCTTAGTCCTCACTCTGACTATAATTCTGATCAGTGGGAGTCTGATGATACTCCTGATATCAGCGACCATGGGGTATACAATTCATCTCAGAGGATCTCATTAACTGAATCAAAGTCAAGTTCCCAAGAGATCATAGGAGTGACCAATGCTGGTATCAATTTGGACAGTGGACTTAGTATGTATACTCAGTATAGTGTGGAGCCTTCTTTATCTGGGCATTTACTTGATTTTCCTAGTTTTGATACTGTGAACCCTGCACTTGAAAAAGAATGTGACAGGCATTCTGATTACAATAATAATCTCAAGTTGCAAGGTCATGTAGAGCCTATACCACCAGCACCGCCTCTTCCTCCAAAGCAGGGGTGGCACTCAAATCTGCAGTTGGATATGATGAATGGAAAGCAAATTTGTATATCAAAAGACACTGAACAAATTAATGATCCAAATATTTCAGAATCTACATTACAACTTAGGCCTGCCCTAGTGGAGCAAAATCTAACTGATCATGAGCATCATGAGTTTTATGACTATTTTTCATGTAAATCGAAGGACAAGGTACTCATCTTACAGATTCTTTTTCTAAAGCTCTATATTTAAGCAACCTTGGTGGATATGGAATTTGGCCAATATTCATCAATTTAGTCTGTTCTGCAGCTAAATCAGCAGAACATGAATGAACAGAAGAAAGAAAATCTGGTGGGAATTGGAAAGGACACGGATGGAAAAGAAGATTTTTTTCATCAAATCGGAACAAAAGTGAGTAGTCATTTTCTATTCTTAATGATTTAAGTAGCCGATGATGATTATTTGCATTTTCTTAATTTTTTTTGTTGTTGTCACAGTCCTTCAACCTAAAGCATACGATAACAGGAATGCCAAATGCTATCACGAGTCCCACTACGATGGACAAAGTTACTGCAATTTTGGAGAAAGCAAATGCTATCCGTCAGGTTTTCATCGGTCATCTTCTCTTTTCTTCTGTCACTCTCCTTTTGTTCTGAGTCTTCTGACTGTACATTATTTGTTTTTCATATCTAGCTGATGATTTATAACTGGGAAACTCTCTAGGTTGTTGCAAGTGATGATGGGGAAGATGATGATAACTGGAGTGACCTTTGATCTGTCTGATAGTCATATTAGTTGGTCAGCAAGAAACAGTCATCATGTGCCTTCTAACCTGAAGTTGCATGAGGCTTTTTTGTACTGTATGTAAGTATGTGTGAATAAACCTTGTTTATCTGTAATTAGTTGTAAGGCAGCTGCTAATTTATCTGATTTTACACTCATTTGCATTGATTCCTTCATTAGTTGACTTTACTTTGAAGGCTTCGAGTCGGCTAATCAGGTTAAGTCTATGTATTCTTAGATTACAGTTCGAGGCAACTATTTATGCAGAATGCAAGAAAATATGATAATTGAGTTATATATTCCATTTTACCATGTTATTAGCTTTGTTTTTCTCCCTCAAGTCTTGGATTTTGCTTCTTTTTTTTTTCCTGCTTTTATTTTCAGACAAGGTTCGTGTTGAATAAGTGGCTGGAAAATTTATTGACTGCATACATCCAATCAAAAAAGAATTGACCAAATCCTTCTGCGAAATAATTTTTAACACACGATATTTGTTTTTGTTTTTTGTTTAGCTAATAAATTTAACATAGTATATGTTTGATCACCTTACAGTATTTTTATGAGGTGTGTCAATAATATTGCTCTTTCACAGACTTTATTTAGCTTCTTAGCATTTAAAAGATGATGACTAAATTTTATTTTGCTCTTATATAGATAGAATATTTTTTAATTTAGTATCTTATAGAATTGTCTTTTTAATTTAATTTTATATATAGGGTATTTCTTAATTTAATTTTTTATAAAACCCTTTTAATTTAGTTTCTCATATAAATATTTTTTAATTTGGTCTCATATAAATGAAACTGTTATCGTTATGTTAATTTATTGTATATGAAATTAATAAATGTAATCATGTATAAAATGTTTTTTTGATAAGTTATCGTTTAGTTATTATTATATAATATGTAGATATTGATTATTAATTCCATTAATAGTAGATTAATAGAATATGTGAATGATTAAATTTAAAAAATACTTATACCTGAGGGAGTAAATTGAAAAGTAAATTTTATGAAGAATCAAATTAAAAAATATTTTATTTATAAAGGATTAAAATAGAGTTTTAATCAAAAGATAATCGTATAAACTTCTTTTTTCTTTAATTAAATTGGGGTTTGAAGATTCATTAGCCGCAAGCCTCCAAAGAGGGACTTGCTCGACCGTTTCTTGTCCTTGCATCACTTGAACATCTGCCACGCGTTGAGACCTATGGGCTGCTTTTGGCAGCTGTTGCCTGTTGTGTATTTGTTGGGGTTGCGCTAGTTTTTTCAAAAAAAAAAAATTATAATTAAATATTCTTAATTAAATATGTCCATATTAAACTATTTTAAAATTTAAAATTATTTTAAAAATTTTAAATTATGGAAAAAATTATAATTTAGGATTTTAAATTAATTTTTTTTAATTTTTAGATCTTTTTAGAATAATTTAAAATTTTAAAAATTTTTAATATAAATATTTTTAATTTAAAATTTTCAACTGTAATTTATTTTATTTATAAAAATGGTGCCTTTAGGAAAGCTATAAAAATAACAACCATATATGTAACTCTATCTATATACAAATTGTTTCCATATATTATTATATTTTATCAAACAATCAAATTCAAACAATTGGAAAGAAAAATTGGTCATAAACAATATAAAACTTCAACAGTAAGATAATTGTAATCTGACAAACATCATTCAGGCAAAAGGAAAAAAAAAAAAAGACATCACGAGTTTACTTTGACCGATTCTCACGATGAAAGGAGATCTGTAAATATATAATAATACAATTTGCGAGGTGATTGTAGTTTTTTTAAAAACAACGAGAGTTCAACCATACTTATCACTATAATTTTTCCTCAATCAGATATATTTATTCCAACTTGAATAGACCAGCTGAGGAACAACTGCACATAAATTGAGAATAAAATAATAAATTAACTATTAAAAAAATCGCAAAGTAAAGAAGATAGAAAAGATACAAGAAAGACTTTTCTTGCTTGATTTATTTATAACAAGTTGATGCACGAAACCCATCACAGCAAGCAACATGCCTTTCTTTCGACTGGATTTAATTGTTTCGTTGAATTAAATATGAATATATGATTTTGGGCACTTCATCCATGCCCAAGTGATATATTTATTTGTTATAATACTATAAAAAAGTTCCATAATATGCTTTTCGTTGAGAAAATTGTAATGAAAATATATTATTTAATAATAATAGCCAAGGTGTCAGTGCTATGTGCAAAAATTCTTTGTCTCCACACCTATGCTGAAACTTGTATACTTAATGTTTGATTAGTGTAAGGATTTACAATTCAACATGGAGACATGTCTACCAAAAAAATAAACATAGAAAGACTGAAAATTTCCATTAAAAAAAAAAAAGAAAAAAAAGGGGCGCCCCCTTAATTATAGAAAAAGATGGTGCCTATGTGGCTAGTTAAGTTCTACAAAGTCTTTGCTTTTTAAAATGAAAGAGAGACTTTCGCAGCACCACGAAGAAAAAGTGCAATCTTTTAGTATAAAAGAAAGCAAATTGATGTTTCATTGTTCACATTATGAAATTGAGGAATGAGTTGGAGATGACCTCACTTTTTAATTAATTAATGTAATGATTCCTTTTGGTAAAGAAAAGGCATATCAACCGATATTTGTTAAATCAAAGTGTTGCGTAGTAAAAGGGAACCAAACCCCACGACCTTAAATATTATTTGATGGAAAAGGAAGCAAAAAGTTAGCAACAAATCCATTGGAACCTGGAAAGTTGGCTTTGGTGCCAAAAGTAAATACCAAATACCATTGCGAGTAGGCAACTTTAAAATCAATATCCACTCAATATTAAGCGCCATCTTATAAATGATTCGTGAGCCACGTACGTGGTTCTATTCCCTTCTTCAGTGGTACAGAAAGTCTTTTCTCTCTCCCTTGTGATCTTGTTCTAATCTCAGCTAAATGGATCGAGGTTAATTATTGGGCACGTGAAAAATCGTTGTAAAGTCTTAAAAGGAGGCTTCGAGTTTTAGAAACAGAAAGTGATGAAGAAAAAAAATAAAAAACAAAGTAGGCCTTAAGTTATTTATGTCAAATTTACCTCAATTTAATCCTATGGTGTTGGCTTTGTAATAAAGAATAAATATGTTTAAAATTTAGCCCAATCAAATCAATCAAAATCAAACAAAAAAAAGCAACTTTTTACATGTTAAAACCAATTTAATTGATTCAGTTTAACTTGATTTGGTTTTATTAATGAATTAATGTAATTAGAAATAGACATGTGACTATTAATTTGTGATGTATCTACTTATCACTTATTATGATTTATAGCTCACATAAATTAGTTATTGGACAATTAAGTCTAAATTATATAAGTGTATTATTAATTAAGTAATTTTGTATTTAGTTGATAATACAAACATGTGTGTGTATATATACACATTTAAAAAACAAATATGTGAAAAATAAAAAAAATCACTTGACAAAAAAAATAGTATGAACCAAACTAAATTGAAACAAGATTGAACCAAATTAACTATAATTTATAATCAAATACATTATCTATTTTACAAAATCAACTTGTTTAATTTGGCTTGATTTTGGTTTAAAATCAAACCAAACCAAACCAAATACCTTAATTAAAAATGTATGCTCCATATAGACTTCATTCTTTTGGGCTTATACTTTGAGATCAACACTTAAGAGAACTATTTATTCTTTTAATGGTCATTGTGAGAGACTCGCTCTTATGATAATATAAAAAACTTAATTTTCATTGATTCATAAGTCAATTAAAAAATACTTTAACGTGCATTAAAATACCTCAAAACATTTAAAGTGATTATAGGTGTAAAGACTCATGTAATAAAGTTAAGTTAGTTGTAGTTGTTAAGATATATAACTAAAATTTGTTATAGAAACTAAAGTCTATTATAGCCTTGTGTGTATATAAGCTAATGTACTCACTCTATGGAATGAAGTGATTCTCCTCTATTCTTTAAACTCTATTTCTCAAAACCTTTATACGGTATCAAAGCCTATCTCTGAACCGCCACTGAAGATCATTTTTTGTTCACTGTAAAATCAAGAGACTGGCATTACAAGTGAATTAGTTGTTGAATAATACAATTACAACACAGGGTTCATGTATCCTGCATCCTTGAAACTTGATGAAATGAACTTTCTCCTATGGGAGCAGCAAGTTCTCACCACAATCAAAGGTTACAAACTTTATGATTTCATCACGAGTCCACATGCAATCCCAGCGAAGTATGCGTTTGAGGATGATAAAAGGAACAATTGGGTATTTGTTGATTTCAATTCTCGGGAGCAACAAGATCAATTGTTGCTTTCTCGGGTTCTTTCATCCATGAATGGCAACATGGTGACACACATGGGTAGGTTATGAGCATGCCTATCAAGTTTAGGAATGAACAAAAGTCTTCTTTGCTTCATACATGAAGTCAAAGGTGAAGCAGTTCAAAACATAATTAAGAAATGCAAAGAAGGGAGACTCTTCAATGAATGAATATTTGTTAAAAGTAAAGAAACTAATTGACAGTCTCTCATCGGTAAGATATGAAATGTCCATTTCAAGTCAAATCAATGCCATGTTTGATACATTGCCAATTGAATATGACAGTCTCAGCACCTCTATATCTACAAGAATGGAGCTGTTTACAACTACAAAGAGAGAAGCCTTACTAATGGCACATGAAGAAAGGTTCAAAAAGCGTAATAAGGAATTAGATGTGGTGACTGCTAATTTGGCAAGTACACAGATCAAGAAAAATAACTCTGAAAAGAGCCAAAGGGTTGGCATTGGTAGAGCCTAGAATAGCAACTTTTAGAATAACTATAAGAAGAGAGGACAAAGAGGTCGAGCCAAAGGGGGAAGATCTCAAAGGAATAGTTCTAATAATAGTGAACTGTGTTGTCAACTATGTGGAAAAATGGGACATGAAGCATGGAAGTGTTATCATAGATTTGATGTAAGCGTTATGGGTGTTTCTCAATCACAGCAAAGTCAAAGTGTGGCAAACCCGAGAAACACTAGAGTTCAACAACACACAGCATATATGGCTACACCTAAGACAATATATGATCCAAAGTAGGATCTAGACTCAAGGACTTCCAATCACATAACCCACTAGTGTGAAAATCTGCAAGTCCTAGTTTGAAGGTGATGAGAAACTGAAAATTGATAATGGCACACATCTTACTATTTCACACATTCGAACTACAAATTTTAATTCACTTACACAATCTAATATTACGCTCAAACTCAATAAACTACTACATGTACCTCATATTACTAAGAACCTTGTTAGTGTATCTAAATTTGCAAAGGATAATCATGCTTACTTTCTATTCTCTGTTAACAAATGTGTTGTTAAATCTCAAGACACTTACCAAACTTTGTTTGAAGAACTGACTTCATAACAAATATGAAGCTTACTAATTTTTTTTTTTCATTTTCAAGCACTAGTTGAACGTCAATTTAATTCCAAAATTAAGGCCCTTCAAACTAACTAGGGGGTGAATTAAAGCCTTTTCTCAGCATCTCCTTTAATATGGTATTCAACATAGAGTGATTTATCCACACACCCATGAACAAAATAGTTTAATGAAAAAGAATATAAAACTATTGTAGAAATGGGATTGACGCTTTTAGCACATGCCCACTTACCACTCAAATATTGGGATGAAGCCTTTCGAACTGCTACATACATTATCAATCATCTACACACTTCTGTATTAGAAAAAAAATCACCTTTTCAAATTCTTTACCAAACATTACCAAATTACAATCACCTTAAAGCTTTTAACTACCTTTGCTACCTATTTACTAGACCTTTTGAAAGACACAAATTCTCCACAAGTTCAAACCATGTCTGTTCTTTGGCTATAGTCCAAACTATAAAAGGTATAAATGCTTTGACCTCACTGATCATAAAAATATCCTTTCAAGACATGTTCACTTTAATGAAACTCAAATTCCTGCAACATCATATTTTAATAATTCAAAGGTACCACATCTATCTAATTCTCTTCCTTCATACTCTCATGTTTCACCTAACCCTCGTGTCCCTAACTCCCAATCTACTTTAGCCTCATCAAATCCCTATATACCTGTTGAATCTATTGATATTGAGCATACTAGTTCATTTTTACCTTCAATCTCTTCTGAATCCAATGATTCTCCTAATGTAGTTCCGTGCGATACTCAAATACCTAACACTAACACTGATTGTGCTACTCATTTTCCTACTTCCACTACTAATGTTAATTCTGAAGTTTTTGATAATGTAGGCCTATCACATGCATTTTATGTTGCTAGCAAGGACAAAGAATGAGCTAACACACATCCAATCATGACTAAAGCTAAGGAAGGTGTTTTTAAAATAAAGATCTGTGTTACTAAAGTTGAATCTACCTCTATCTGTAGTGCTTTGGCAAATCTTAAATGGAAGAATGCTATGCAGAATGAATATGATGCTCTCATTCGAAACCAAACTTGGGATATTGTTCCACTGCCATTGAGTAAATAATCAATTGGTGATAAATGGGTTTTTTAAATAAAGAGAAATCCTAATGGCTCTATTCTCAAATACAAGGCAAGACTTGCTTCAAAAGGTTTTCATCAAAGATATAGCATTGATTTCACTAAGACATTTCTTCCAGTAGTTAAACGCACCACTATTCAAGTTGTTCTAAGTCTTGCACTCTCTAAAGGTTAGCATCTTCATCAATTCGATATAGATAATGCCTTCCTCAATGGTGATCTTCACGAGGAAGTCTATATGTCATCGGCACCAAGATTTGAAGTTGGTAATAAAGGGATGGTTTGCAAGCTAAAGAAAGCACTTTATGGCTTTAAACAAGCACCATGTGCTTGGTTCACTAAGCTTACTTCCATTCTTTATAATTTGGGGTTCCACAGTGCTAAATGTGATAGTTTGTTTCTCAAATTTACTCCCACTTGCATAATGAATGCATTGGTTTATGTTGATGACATTATCATCATAGCTTCATTCATACAAGCCATTCAACAACTAGTTTGCTTACTGTGTAAACAATTTCCATTAAAAGATTTAGGTGATCTAAACTGCTTCTTGGGCATTTAGATTCACAAGACTAATGGCGGTAAGATCATTCTTAATTAGAAAAAGTATATCATGGACCCACTTAATAAGACATCAATGGCAAATGCTAAAAGCATTGCAACTCTAATGATGATTGGATAAAAGCTTCAAGCTACTGGTGGAGAAAAATTTGCTGACCCTTAACATTGGCGATAAGTTGTTAGTGCTTTTCAATATATTACTATCACATGACTAGAATTGGCTTACTCAATATATAAAGTTTGTCAATTTATGCATAGTCCCATGGTGGAGCATTGGCAAGTGGTAAAGCATATTTTGAGATACCTTAAAGGAATACTAGATCATGGTCTTCATATTAGACCAATACATCAACTTACACTAATGGCAATGTATGATTTTGACTGGGTGTCTGACCTTGATGATCGATGGTCAACTTTTGGGTAATGTATGTATTTAGGGCAAAATCTTATATCTCGGGCATCTAAGAAACAACTGACCGTATCTAAATCCAGTGCTTAGGCCAAATACCATAGTTTAACTTTTGTAGTATCAAAGATATTATGACTAAAGTCTCTTCTGTCTAAGCTACATATTATTCACTTAGTCACCTAGAGTGTACTCTGATCATCTTAACACAGTCATGCTTGCAGCAAGTCCAGTTCTTTATACTCATACCAAGCATATCGAATTGGATGTCTATTTCATTCGCGATAAGGTTCAAGCAAAGCAGATTGATGTTGTCCATATTCCAATGGATGAGTAGATAGTTGATATTCTTATTAAGGCAATGTCTCGGTCACAATTTTTGTCTCAACATTCCAAATTTAGAGTTGTGTTAGCCTCACACTGAGTTTGTAGGGGGATGTAAAGACTCATGTAATAAAGTTAAGTTAGTTACATTTGTTAAGATATATAATTGAAGTCTGTTGTAAAAACTGAAATCTATTTTAGTCTTGTGTGTATATAAACTAATGTATTCACTTTATTACGGAGTGAAGTGATTCGTCTTTATTCTCTGAACTCTGTTTCTTTAAACTTTTATAATAGGTAAGATATTAGCTCATAATTAATTTAAATAAGTTATTTTTTATAAAATTTAATTTGGCACCATTTCACATGTGGCGGACGTGTTTACAAAAGTGAATGCACCCGTACGCATTTAGACGTCCAATGTCAAAATTGATATGCTAATTTATACAACTTTTCTAATTGTTAAAAGAAAAAGACGAGAAAGGTATACTTTTTGGCCAGAAATAGCCCTTTAGTCAGCCTACTTTTGATGATAGAATTTCACTACAACAACTAGGTTTTCACCCTTTCCGTCATATGCTCTCGGTTCATACACTCCATTTCTCTATCTTTCTCTTTCGACACACTTTGCAAGACGCCTCCCCGGATTGGGACCCACCTTGTAGACATCTTCACCGCTGATGATGATGACGTAGACTACTGATGTGGACAAAAAGGCTCAACCTTAACATTTGACCCTTTTGCCCTTTTTGCAAGCCATCACTTTATACTCTACCTACGTTTAGTCTTTGGCGTCTATCACATGGAATTTCTTTTTCTTTTTTTGGTTTACGATTGTACCAGCTATTAAGCACTTTTCGCTTTTTTTCTCCTTTTACGCATATATATAAGCACTTCCATCATCATCCTTCATCAACCCCAAACCAAAGACTTCTTCGCTAAGAGTCCTAAAAATCACTTTTTCTTCGTCTAGAATGGCCGAAGTGCAAAACGGCCAAGGCAAACAGGGGATTAAGCTGTTTGGGGCTATGATTACGCTGCATCATGGAAGACAAGTGGTGAAAGACGTGGATCCGAAGGGAGATGAGGATCGGACGGCGGAGAAGAGGCCAGACAAGATCATACCGTGTCCGAGATGCAAGAGCACGGAGACCAAGTTTTGTTACTTCAACAATTACAACGTTAATCAGCCTAGGCATTTCTGTAAGGGGTGCCAGAGGTACTGGACCGCCGGTGGTGCACTCCGGAACGTGCCCGTTGGCGCCGGCCGCCGCAAGGCCAAGCCGCCTTGCCGTGGGGCTGCTGGGTTCTCGGAGGGTTGTGGCTACGGGGAATCCGACGGCGGTCACCGCCAGTTTGCGATGGATGAGGGGTTGAATATTGTGGACGAGTGGCATGTTGCGATGGCTCAGAGTGATTTCCGGCAGCTTTTGCCGGCGAAACGGCGGAGGAACACCTTAGGCGGTCAACCTCTTTAACCTCTTCCTCTCTCTTCCGTTTCTTTCTTGTATATGAGAAAATTAAAAAAGGGAAAAAAAAAGCTCCATACAAATTTGGTGGGGCATCTTATGAGACATCTTCATTTTGAAAAAAATTGAAGTTCAGCTTTTAGGTGGACTATCAGGTTCTTTCATACCATGGTCAGATTTAGCTCAAGTATCTTATATTTTTGTTATTAATTTTTTAATAAATATATATGATCTATATAAATATTTTTTTAAGAAAAATTTGATTATGATGCTTGAAAAATTATATACTTATATATAAAAATTATATATTTATTAAATGACCTGATAATAAATATATAAAAATTATATCTAATTTTTTTCCTTCACAAGAACATAATAAGATGCTTTTTATAGTTTAGCATTACATATGATTAGAGTTTCAAAATTTTCTTTTACATATTATGTGTTTATTGAAGGGCCAATGACAAAACGCGCCTAAAGAATTTTTTCTAAGTATTTATTGTTCTCTTTATTAATTCTATTTCTTATTTTAACTTTCTGAAGATAACTTGAACGTAGGAAAATTCATGATCCTTTCTTAAAATTCAACTCGTTAACGTGTCACTTGTTTGACTAAAAAAATTAAATTTAATCAAATTAATTATTTGAGTTAATGCTTTGAAATTTAGCTAAATTATATATGATACTTCTTTTATTTTATGAATTACGTTCAATTTTTCTCACATTTTGATATATATTACAAAAGTTTTTTTTAATTTATTTTTTATTAAAGAAGTGAACTTTCTGTACAATATGAGATTATAATTTTATTCTTAATATGATAATAAAAATAATTAAATAATTTTATTTTTGAAAGAAATATATATTATATAAAAAAGTTAACTTATTGACATAAATAAATTAGAAAGGAGTTAAACAAAATTTTTAAAACAAAAAAATATCATGTGTAATTTAGTTACTCTATTTATTTGATGAATCCTAAAGTGCCTTATTTTAGATTATATTATAAACTCAACATATAATGCATACCCAAAAGGAAGAAAATATGGCTATATAAATATACATGATAGGGGTGACAAGTAATTTGATCAGCATTTGGGAACAATAATTGTTGTATTTTCTAGATCAAAGCATTTGATGTTCAATTATTGGGTTGCCTCGGCATTTGTTTATATTGTGAAAAGGTCTCAAATAATTAAAAATATCTTGGAAGAAGTATTTGATGTTGCCGCTCAACTTGATGTTTAGTAACGACGATTCCAAACTTTGTTGCCTAATAATAAATTATTTAACTGAAGTCGCCATAAAATGAGGGGAAAAAGTCAATGGATGATGTTTATCACTAATGGTATTTCATAACTATCTATAATTAGACATAATCATGTAAAAGTGTAAACAGCACTCAAGTTTTTTCCCCCAAATTATGTATTTAAACTTGTCTTTAAGAGCGGACCCAATGAAAAAAAGAATGTTTTAAAAGTATACTTTGTTTTGAAAAGTGAAAAATGTAGAACTTTATTATTTGTAATGACTAACGACTTGAATTTTTATTATTTATGATAACTTGATAATAACATATAAATTTGAGAAAAATTAAATCAACTCTTTCATTAAAAATTATTCACTTAAATTATTTTAAAGTATAATATGCTCTTCTGCATTTAGATTCGCGATATTTAGGCAATTTATTAAAAGAATTAAAACATAGTGAAAAATTTTACAATTATATTGGTAGATATTAGTTCACATGCGTTACATACGGAGAAGTTGCCAAAATTAGGAATGATTAAGTACGGATAAATTCTGGGGGTAGTTGGCTGTGACACAGCAGTGGGACCCACAAATATTTATGTGCGCACAAATCTGGAAATGGTCAATGAGATAAAAAGTGAAATTACAAAATTAACACCCAGGGTTTTGACAGCAAATTGTGGTTTAATTATTTTTTTGAAAAAATTATATTCAAAGACTTAAATTTTATAAAATTTATTATAAAAAATTTTTAAATTTAAAATTATTTTTAAGAATTAAAATTATTTCTAAATTTTAAGATACTTCCTATTGGATTTAGAAAAATTATTATTAAATCTTGAGATTCTTAAAATTCAATAGTAATTTTTTAAATTTAATAATGAATTTTTTAAAATTATAATAATAATGTTTTTAAATTTAACAATAAGTCTCTTGAAACATGATAATAATTTTAATTTTTAAAATTAAAATTAATTTTTAATATTTTTTATTATAAATTTTATAAAATTTGAGTCTTTAAATATAATATTTTTTATTTCTCTTTGTCTCTGTTCTGACAATTAAGGCCTCTTGTGGACATCATCGTGATCCTAGAGGCCGGCCAGTTTATTCACACTGCCTATTCAATATACCCAAAGAATTTGGAATTCACTTTTAAAAAACAAAGGATTTCTTCGGCGCGAATTAAATAGAGTAAGAAAGAAAGATTCCAACTTTATTATCATAGTTGGGGTTGAAATTATTGCGTCTTTTTTTTTTTTAAGTGTTTTGAAGATATTCAATAATTTTGCATCCGCGTCTTTTTGAGATGTTTAAATTACATGTCGGTTATATGCTTAATAATATAAACATTAGATAGATATGCCGCTTTTTAAATGATGTGACATGATTAAAGGCATCGTGGATACACACGCAAAAGTTGTACTTTTAGATCCCTAAGTTGTTATGTCCACACTTGTTTTTTCTTTTTTTTTTCTACACCAAAATATACAGATTGGAAATTAAGCAATCTATTTAATTGGTCACGTTATCGACCACAATATGTTTAAGAAAGGAATCATATCAAAATATTCCCCCCAAAATAAATTATATTCATTTACAAATCACAATCCAAAGCAAAGTTGTCAAATGCTAATTAACATGAACAGAATGATACCTTCTTCCTAAAAATATAAAATGAAAGAAGAAGCAATTATGATGATCGCTTGTTTTCTCGTTCAATCCTTTTTCTTGTTGAACAAACCTTTTCTTTTTTAATCGAAATGATACTAATACATGGAATAATCCACGATTAAAGTGAAAAAGAAGCTCATGAGTTATAGTATAGAATAGGGTAACTCATTTTTTGCTAGTAAGAGTTTTACTGATAAACTGACTCTGGAGTCTGGACCGTTAATTTTAACTCTTTATTTTTCGACTGAAAATAGAGAAATAACTAATAAGGAGCAGATTGCACATATATATATATATATATATATATAATTAGATCAGATAAAATAGAATTAAAAATAAATATATTAGAGAAAAAATAAAAGTTGTATTTATTATAAAAAAGATTGTAAAATTATACTTTATATAGTTTGGATATGTGTAAAAAGATTTATTAAAGTTTTAATAAAAAGAGTAAATCAGATTACCAAAAAAAGTCTAATAAGAATTAATAAAAAAGTCATTTAAAAATTTAAATTTAAATAATTTTTTTAAATATATAATTTATGATAAAATTTTAGGATATTAATTGATATATATAATTAATTTTAATTTAATAAAAAAATTTGTTGTTGATATTAACGTGTGCGCGCGTAGGAAATAAGGAACAAATCAATTTGGCAGATTTCCTTTACGACATAAACAGAGACGCGTACTCTGTAGAGTCTACGACTGAGAAATGATAAATGGAATGACGTATTCGTTGCCATGGACTACCAATATTTGAGCTGCTATGTTGAGACCAATTAATGGAAAGATAGCTTTGGAAATATTAATTAACAAAATGAGGGAAATATTGAAATGAAAGAAAGAAAAGCAACGACTCGATAATAAACAAAAACTCTATATGCACTACCTATTGAATTAATGCTTTACTCAACACTCACAAGGTTCTTCCTTAATTTTATGTTTACCTAGTATTATCTATATGTAAATCCTAGAATATTTGGATAATCTTGAAGAATAGCAAGGTGCTTAAACCTAAGAGTATATGTAACTCGCGGATCCATTTTTACTTGACCAAACCAAGAAATAAATAATTTCGGTTGGGTTCACGGGGGTTAATGGGTTTGCACGTTAAATCGAGTTTATTCAGTTTAATCAAGTCTACTGTTTTTAAAGACATATAATATTCTATGCGTAAATAAAATGTGCTCTGTGACATAACTAGTTATAATTAACTTGAACTCAGATTAACAACTCAAACTCAACAAATCCAAGTTGTTCAAATTGCTTAGACTAATGTAATGAGTATTTTTTTATTCCAACCAATTATTATATAGTTGGTCCAGCTAAGTTTTATGTCAAACTTAATCGATACTCACTCCAACTTAAACCATCAAGTATCAACTATATATGGAAGATTTTACAAAATGCTTTAGCATAATTTGTTTTCTTTTAGTTAGTATAATATGGTGACTATGATATGTTCATTAATTAATTGAAGGTTGTTCCTTATAATTAGTTTTCAAGGTTTCTTGTGTTTCCCTTTAAGCTGCTCGTCTCTCGTAATTTACAATCTTATTTCATTGTTTCGTACAAGGTTTAAATACATAAACTCCAAGTGCACCGTCGCACCTATTTCACACAAATTATTTCACTATTGAATTTTTTTGAGATTAATATAAAATAAATTTATTTCACACAGGCTTCCGGGTAATTCAATAATAAAAAGCTCAAGTTTTAGAGAGCACAAGTTGTCGAGGTGATAAACCTTATATCGGAATGGGTTATGTGTACATGTACCTTGGAGGAATTGAATGACCCTGGCGATGAGCTGAGTACTGCAGCAAGTGTCACGGTGAAGGGAACCCTCCACATAGAAGCGATCTTGGCCATAAGCCGAATTGAATTAGAACAGGAAACAAAGGGCACAGGCACCGAGGAACTTGGCCATTGTGAATTATTTTCCGTACCTTGGTTAATTCTTAGGATGAGATTTTGATTTTGAGAGGAGGCCTTAGGAAAATGGAGGAGGGAGCTGTTGAACCCAAGATTTTGATATAATGTTAAATTATTAAAATAATCACAAAACTCTTAAGTCAAATTTATAAAATATATTAAATTAAAAATAATTAAATTTGGTTATTGCTAATTTCATTGATCTATATCCTTAAATTTTTTAATAGGAAATAACAATTATTTTGGAAAGATAAAATACGTTAAAATGAAACCGTGTACTAAAAAGTTCAAAAAAGGCAAATAGGAAGTACAACATTTATTTATAGGAAAGCCTGAAAAGTAGTGTATATGTTTTTGTCACGGCACCTCCATATGATGAAAGCACTAAGATAAAGAAAATTAGTCAAGAAGAATAGCCCAATGAATACTTTATGTGGCAGCCTTTATTTTTAGTTCAAAAATGCTTCCATCTTAATGATATAATAGATTATGTAAACAGCAATGGGAGAGCAAAGGTGCTTGTTTGGTAAAAAAGACAAACATTAAATAAAAATTGAAAAAGTCAAATATGTTGTAAAATTTTTCAAAAAACATTATCATTTAGCTACATAACAAAAAAAGTATTATCTATTAAAGCTTAATGGACTATATAATGTATTATATTGAAATTTTACTTTTACTCATATATAGTGTTTTATGAAGAAAAAATTAGCAAACAAAAAAAGCAACAGGAAAGCATTAAATGGGCCACAAAAGTTGAAAAGAGAATAATTAACTAAATACTAAAGCATATTGAAAGCTTTTTTTTATCAAAAATTAGTATTGCATTTTCTCCTTCTAGAGTTCTCCCTCTTCACCCAAGAGCACACATACAAGATCATAAAGCTTCATCAAAGAAGACCAAAAGTAAAGATGATCAATCATAACTATGACAAACTAGAGAAAGATAAATGAAAGAGTTGGCATATTTAGAGTGAATTTGTAAAAACACTAAATCACTTCTTTAACAATATGTGTGAACTAGATTTGGTTTTCAACTTTCACAAAAGGCAAGAACAAAGAGATATATGCATATATATATATATATATGTGTGTGTGTGTGTGTGTGTGTGTGTGTGTAGGAGCTTATGAAAAAGAGAACTTGTGCAAGAAGAAAAATGGAAGAGATCAAGTTGAGTCAAAGGAGAGGACGAAGAGAGTGAGGAGAAATTGAAGTTCTTAGATGGTCATAGAGCATATCATGTCATAATAGATAAAAGCTTTTGACAACAAGGTAATAATTAATGGGAAAAAAAGAAATACTCAACTATCTCTCTATTACACCTCCTTTGACATTTAATTTTTAATTGATTTTGTGTAAAGCAAAAGAAAGTTTTTCAAAAGTCAAGAAATACATTATTAATGCTATTGTTCCATCTTTACTTTCAATTAAAAACATTTATCCTTAGTATTAAGTGCTATTTATTAAAGATGAGAAGAGATAGACAAAGGGGTTTCTCACTTTACACCTACTAATATAGAATCAAGATAAGAGAGCATATAGCTTTGTAAGTTGGAAAAGTTGTGTTATTGACTCCATAAATGACCTTATTTCTTGATGAGAATTTCCCTCTCTTTCAAATGACTATTTTAAAAGTTGCATCTCCAATGGTTATATTTTGAGGCTTCTATAAAATAGGAAGAAAAAGAAGAACAATACAAAAGAGATACATACAAGAAAAGCAAGAAAAGTTAGAACAATACAAAAGAGATACATACAAGAAAAGCAAGAAAAGTTAAGTTATAGTTCTCTTTGTTCTATTCATCTAAATTGTCTAAGTTTAGTTTTTAGTTATATTTATCTTATGAGAGTTTAATGGTGAGCTCATTGTAATCTTCTTTTTGATAAGGGTTTACATTCTTATATCATTCTATAAATCTTTTTATAAGAAAGGAAAGTGAGTTTAAAATGAATTCAATGAGAAACCTTTAGTGAGAAAAGTTTTGGATAAGTTTGTATAAAATTCAAATGTTGTAAAGTTTAAGGTGAGTTTAAACCTCACATTGATAGTAAGTACATGTAAAACCATCCAATTGTAATTTGTGATTGAATTAAGTTGAGAAAAAATCTCTTAAAATTCAAAGAGACTAAATGTAAGATAAGAAGGTTTGAAACAGGATAATATACAGCGTACTTTGTCTTCTTTCTCTTTATTTTTGTTATTACATTCCAGTAGAATATCATATTAATAAAGTCTTTTAAAATTTACTTGGTTTTCAAAATATACATGGCTTTTATAACATTTTGTCAACAAAATCTTCTTGTGTCTACAAGGATTTTGCACTTGTATACTTTTTTAGATTTTTTTGTATTCATTTTTGTATTAACATCTCACTAATTTAAATTTATTTAATCATACATATTTATACAAAAGCATCTATCTACCCCCGTCTATGTGTATTCTTTAGAAGTTGCAATTTATACCTACAATGGGTTGAGTTAATTTTAGTATTTGTTACTCTTGTATGGTTCCTCATCTCTCCCTTATTTTATCCATGCTAAGTCATCTTCCTTAGTAGAAAAATATTTATTGATAAGTTGATTATGAATAGAAAAATAACTAAAAATAAAGTGAAGATTACATTTATCAACAAAATTACCTGCATGAAATGAGTTACTAAGAAAGATCATATACATAATTATTAAAACCAGACTAAATGTTAAACCAATGAAGACCATCAAGTCATTAATTTAACTTTAGAGTCACTAATTAAATTGGATGAACAAATTATTAAATTAAAAGCTCTCTCTCTCTTTCACACACACACACATACACGCAGACTAAATATTGAACTGACAAAAGGATCCAAGTCACCAAGTCATTAATTCAACTATAGGGTCATTAATTAAACTAGATAAACAAATTATTAAATTAAAAGAGCTCTCTCTCTCTCTCTCTCTCTCTCTCTCTCTCTCTCTCTCATACACACACACACACCCACACTTTTTAAGTTAAATATAGTGTATAATACACTAAAAATTAGAGTAAATTACATTTACTTTCTTTATGTTTTACTAAAATTATATGGATCTTTTGTTTTATTTGTTAATTATACACTTTTCTCTCTTAAAATTGAAAGTTGTATTACATTATAGTCTGATTTTAAAATTTTTGACTAAAATAATATCCATTAATCTAAATATGTATTTTTTAACTAAAATATCCTCTTCTATATTAACAACTTTAGAGAGTAAATTTAGAAATAAGAAAATCTACTACTTAGAGCCAAAATTATTCTTAAAACTAATCATAAAAAAACTAGTTCGTTGATTTATCAAGTTCAAACCAATGCGTTAAAAAGTTATGCAACACTGAAAATTCTAATTCACATCAATTAACTATGAGCTATTTAATTTGCATAAAAGAAAAAAGGAAAAAAACTTTAAAACTATTATTTTTTTTTTCATGTGGAAGCAATATGCCACACTAATTGTTAGTTAATAAATAATAATTAGTCTAAGACTTTGTTAAATTTAATGAAAATAAATTTTTCTTTTTTTATTTGCATATATTTAGATATAATTCGATGAAAAATGTGAAAGGGTACTTAGGTTATCGTATAATATGGCCTCTAATTCTTATGAAAAAAATGTACTCAATATATATTTAAATTAATGAAAGATATTATAGTAAAAAAACTTAAAATTGAATCAAAACATATATTTTAAAATTATAGAGGAAAGGTTAATCTGAGGAAAACTCAAGGAGATAGGAGTGTAATTTATTCTAAAAATTATTATCATAATAGTAATTAAATTAAAGTACTTTTATACATAATTTATTAAGTACTTAAATTAAAATTTTTTTAGTAACTTCTAATATAATTATAAAAACTAATATGGTAAGACAACTCTTCAGCTTGTTTTCTTCAACATGCATAATTTCCCTAGATTCCAATTGGCTAGTTTCTAGTGATAAACCCTCACTTTTGTTTTGCTTGTTATCTTTGATTAACTAGTAGTAACCCCTACAATCTAGGGGTTGTTAAAAAAAAAAGTAGGTCCCACAAGAAAGAAAATAAAAAAAATTCAAAAAAAAAAGAAAAAACATGTATGAACAGTGTATTATAATACATAAACAATATAAAATAATAAATGAGCAGTACCAATGACACGATGTTATAAATAGTATTGTGGACCATGACAAACAAACAGTAAAAAGTCACATGTTTTAATATATAAGAAAGATTTGGTGTAGTCTCTTGATTCCTATGATCAAAGTTATATAATTTATAATATAAGCCTTATCCATTCAAGTAATAGAAAATCTAAAAAAGCAAGATTGAACGTCCTAAACTTTTTGGTCTCTAGGGCTAAAAAATCATTCTCTTGATCATTGATATGTTCCTTTCCTATTTACAAAACCTTAGAAAAGAAGTGAAGGAAATATTACAATCTTGTGTGGAACCTTACCAAAAAGAAAACAAAATGCTGGTGTGTCCATGACTCCCTATTGATAAAATAATTACAAGGGAGATAATAAGATAAGATCAGAATATATCTAGATTAATACTTCAATTCTTACTTTATACAAATTCTTGAGTAAAGAATATCAAAGAAAAGAGAAAGAATTTGTTACAACTTATAATACCCAAAATGTATTAAAGAGTCTACCAAAATATTTTAGGGTATCAAAAAACACACTCTTACTAATATATTAATAACCTAGAAAACCCCCTCAATGGGAGATCTAGTCCAAAAAATAATTCACTAGTAAAAGATCAATGAGTATATTACTTACCCTTTAAACATTCTAAAACTCACCACACTCTAATCATCAAAATATTGAAATCAACAGTTTCACCAAGACATAGAACCCACAAAATTAAAATGAGTATCATAACCCAGCCAATAGAAACAGCAAAATCACTATTGGATCATACAAATAATGGCTTACAATGCTTCGATTAGCATATTAAAATTTCATAAGAATCAAAGCATAAACAACCACTCAATATGTAGGCCAAAGATGTTGGAAAATACTTCTATGCAAAGGTTCTTCAATAAAGAGAGAAAACTCTTTAATATCTCTCTCCATCGTTCTCTACATTGGCTTCCTTTTTATTAAGAGTATGTATAGGTTGAACCGGATTTTATTAGGAAGGACCAAAGCCTTAGCTTGATTTAGTGGTCGAGTTATATTTTGGAATGGGGCCTAATTTGACTAAACCGATCTCATACTAAATTTGAACAAGTTTAAATGGATTGAATTGGGCCAAGTTTTTTTTTTCTTTTCTTTTTGCTCATTGTAGTGGCACAACAATTATGACGTTAAACTTGTTTAACAAGTAGTAATATGTGATAATATTGAAATATAAATAAAAATGTAAAGAGTATGCCAAAGACCTTTGAAATTTAAACATGATAATCATATATGCTGTTGGTCATTCTTCTCTCCGATAATGAAAGTATTGAAAAAATTAAAAAAAATAATAAAACCATCAGGCAAGGCTAAGCAAGGTTAGGAACAAGTCTTGACCAAGAACCTGACCTAGCTAGATTGGGGGCTTAATCTCCCATCTCATTTTTCGCCCTTTTTTTTTTTAGTTCACTGAGTTTACTGACCTGTATTCACCCTTACTTCTTACAGTTTAAAAGCAAACTTTTTCCCTCTCATAAAGTGTGGAGCTTGTCAAGGAAGACCAGTACAAAACTTACTAAGCAAGACTCTTCAAATATCATTTTCTTGCTAAAATTACCATTGACCAAAGTGGTTGGCTACTCGACTCAAGAGAGACCCACAAGAGGGCATTCACAAGTTGAAGAGAATCACGTTCCAAACCCATAGACCAAACTATCTGCAAACCCCCAGAATGCCCCAGAGTTCAGCTATTAAGGAAGAACTATATCCAACGTTCCTGGTGTAACCCTTTAACCAATGTCCCTCCCTGTTCCGTGCAATACCCATCACTGTATTTGAAGTACAATCTCTATTGAGTCTGATCCATGCCTGTTAAGGGATAGTCCATTTACCATCGAGTTTAACAAAATGGCTCACGTTCATTTGCATGTCAACTTTCATCGGTTTAGTCCTTGCATGCTTCTCTTTAATGTATGAATCTTTATTCTATCAGGGCCATGCCTTTTGCATTATATTTGCTTATAGTAAACAAACAAATTCCCAAGAGGTTTAATTTAAGCCCAAAATTAAAATTTAAATGAAATATTAAGCTTAATACTGAAGAAGAAAGGGATCGGCTTTCCTATCATTAATACAAATGAAAAAAAAAATGATCAAGGTTGCCGTGGTCTTTTTTTCTCATGAGTATTCACCGTCTCATTAAATGTTTGTGACTATTCTTTTTCACAAATACTTTCTAGTGTGTTTGGTTCCTTGATATTGTAAAGGTTTTTCGATCATTGGGTTCAAGTGTGCCTTATCACTTAAACTGCTCTTTTATGGATTCCCCTTGTTAGATTGCATATGTGGGAGATAGCAACGTAAGATTCAAATTTTTGCACGGAATCCAATTACAATTGAGCTTGAATCCATCCATTTGATCGATAAGATCTAAGAATCCTCAAAGAAAAGTTGTAAGAGAAAAGAGGAGAGAGAGACTTTCAACTTAACAGCCACCTCACATGAAATTAACCGAGGCTTCATATATCACTATATAATATAACAAAATTTTTAGTGAGGTAACTGACTCAAATACGAGCTATAAGTAGGGGGTCTTTCTACTTTTGTGGATGACTTATCCATAATACGAGAACCAATCCATTTAAAAGTTTCGAATACAAAATCAAAGTATTTAAATTAGTAAACACAATTTGTTAATTAATCTGATAATTAATTAATATTAATCTACAATTTAATATTTCAACACGCCTTCTTCCCTTCGTTCCATTGTTTGGTACAAGATTAATTCAAAGATTGATTTTCTTACTTGTACCTTTTCTGAATTTCATACATAACAAATAAAATTATGAACGAGAATATGTAGGAAAGATCTGGGAACACAGCGACAAGCACAACTAAGAATCGTGCATTATATTATTGGAGGAGAAAGAAAAATTACATAAAGAGCATGAGCCCCCCTCTTGATTGGTTAGTGGAAAAGGGGATATTTAGGTTCTAGGCGAAAGAGCCATCTCCGAGGAGTCCAAGCTCTTCCAAAACGGCACCGCACTCAGGAAGGGCTTCCTTCCGGAGGAAGCCAAGAGGGTTGGCAGTGCGTACAGGTGAAACAATGCCGTTGTTGCGAGTGATGCTGACCTTAGCAGCCTGGTTCAAAAAAGATGATTGATCGACCTCTGAACAATCAGGGTCGCTGCTCTTCACAAGAACCACCTCGCACAACTCGTCTTCATGGTCTCCCTCTACTTCCACACTGTACCCACCTGAAACATCTGTCACTGCTTCTTTGCTCAACGTCACGTTTCCGCTGTCCACCTCCTTGCATACCAAGCGCACCGTCGCACCTGTTTTACATAAATTAAATACCATAAGATTCTATCATCCTATTTAGCTTTAGTGGTTAAAATTAGTAAATGTACGGTTGGTTATAATCATTTGACCAAAAAAATTAATATGGAACAAATTTATTAGTTTTCAAGAATAATTCATGCACTAACAGATGAGCTCACCATTATTGGTTTTACGTAATAGTTGTGAATATATATAGGACAATCTTATAGATAGTTCGAGCTCTCCAAAAGCTCTCCTACTATCAAATTTTTTTGAGATTTATATAAAATAATTTTTATTATTATGTCTACAGAAATTGAGATAATTCAATGATAAAAAAAAAAACTCGAATTTTAAAGAGTTCTAGCTATCAAAGTCATAACCCTATATGAGGATGGGATTTGTGTATATGTACCTTGGAGGAAATGGCTGACCCTGGTGATGAACAGAGTGCGGCAAGTGTCACAGTAAACGGAACCCTCCACATAGAAGCGATCATGGCCATAAGCCGAAGTGAAGAAGGACAGGAAGCAAAGGGCAGAGGCAAGGATGATGGCGGACTTGGCCATTGTGAATTATTCCTTGCCTTATTTCTTGAGATGAGATTTTGATAGAGAGGGAGGGCTGAGGAAAACGGTATAAAGAGCTGTAATTTATACCTGACTGTGTTAAGCTAATCTTGGTGTCTGTTTTTCTTGTGTGGTTCTCATCTTTCCCCCGTTTTACGATTACATATCGGGTCTATTTAAAGATGATTCTTTTTATGTCAATAAAAAAATGACCAGTCTATTTAAACTACTTCACATTACTGATATCATTATTTATATATTAAAAAAAAATTCTTCTTAATCAATAAGCTGATAGTCATATAACACCAATTTCAGTTTTAAAAGTAGGATGAATACGATATTTATAGTTCCATTCCTATCCTTGTTTTCTTTTTCTTTTTTTTTCAATTTTTAGAAGTATTGTGTCTTGTTTGCAATAAAAATAAATGTTTCCTTTTTTATCTGGATGAATTTATCTCATAATAACCATTTTGTACTCAACACTTACCATTGATATTTCCTACATTGAAATTCCATAGCTAGTATCTCACTAGCTAAAGCTATAGCTCTAAGCTTGGTTCTCATAGCATAGTTGGAGAAATAGAACTATTTCAGCCTCGAAAGATATTCCACCGGCACTACTTCAATGCTCTTACTATTTCGATAAACAATGCAAATTATATTTATAAATTTGATATATAATAAGAGCAAGTCGTTACATATTTACACCAAAACAGAGAAGAAAGTTAAATAGAAGCATTACATCAAAACTTTTGAAGACGCTAGGTTTAAATCGCTTCACACAGATTGGTCCGCCCATCGGTGTATCTGTTGAAATTTCAACTGGGAATTCCGTCATAGCTGTGAGGATCTGATAAGCCAACTGATACTTGTGAACAAAGTGTAGTCAACCCTTATATTTTGAGAAAATAAAAATAAATTTTTTTACATAAATGCAACACAAAAAGTATAAGTCAAAATAAAAACATATTCCTGATTATTATTATTATTATTTTAGTTCTTCGAAACATAATTGTAAATAAAACATACTAGCCATCTTGCAGAGAATAAGGCAAAGAACTTTGCAGCGTGCAAATAAGGAGGGATTCTCCGTGAAAATTTCCCTGCAATCAGCATTGCACTTTCTCGACATCTCTTTAGTTCTTCACTTCCTTCAACCCCAACTAGAGGAAGATATGCAGCATAAGGTTGACTAGAAAGATTGTTGTTATGGACTCTGGCAATTTTAATGATGAACATAACCATAATCACTTCCACAATCAATATATAACAAAGCTTAAAGTGGATGCCTCAGGCCATTCCTAACCATTGATCCTTGCCCCTGCGGACCTCTCTATTTTTGTTTGCGCTGCAATTTAGGAGGAATACGTGTGTATATATACGAGGTCGCTAACCTCTTCATTAATATAGTGGGAGTTAATAACCTCTACATTTATGATTTGGACTAAAATATTTTTACATTTTCCCTAAAAGACAACGCATATAAGAGTATACTCATTTTCTTGTAAAAACATAATTAATGTAATAATACTTAGTCATTTCCGTTTGTCCATACAAGTTATTTCTTTGTGTGCACCAGATACATAATTATGAGGAAATGATCTATAAGTCTATATATATATATATATGTATTGTTTTCCAGCCAAAAAAGGAAAACTTAATCCAAAACAAAATTAAAGAAGTTGCTAACCTTCATAACACTAATGACGAGATTAGCAATTCCCGTGTGTGACACACATTTCACTACTAAAATATAACAAAAAGGAAAAACAATGAAAGCATAATGGAAAATTTTCATTGCAGTGGAGAAGTGTTTCATTTTAGTGAATTCCTACTGGTTAAGTCATTGTTTTGGTTAAATTGAGTCGTCGGTATTGGGTGGACCATGAGAGACTTAGATGATTGCAACGGATAATATATATCATTATTTAAATAAGAATTGAACGAGTTTATTGCCTTTTTACAATATCTACTTTGGAAAATAAGAGTTGTAAAAACTCAAGTCTATAGGAAAAGAATGCTAGTTGTGGCTGCAAGGAAGTGAAAAGTTACTTAAGCAGGAAAACGAAGAAGAAAAGAATACCAGAGAGTAACAAAGTAAACAATAAATTATATCTCTTATGGCCTCAACAAATTATATTTGATAAAGTATTTGCCACAAAACTTGAATCTACATATTCAAGGAATACTATAAAAAATATAAAGATAAAAATTTATACGTTCTAAATGGTATTTTCATATATTGCATAGTAGTCAGGTTATAGATGGGTCGCACTAAAAATGAAAATTGTAGTGATATGCCTTGTAGAATGTTTAAACAAAGCTTTAGAGTAAATTATGGGCTAGCTAATTGACCTGATACTTCACAAATTATCTTATTTCACAGGAAATTTCCCGGAATTTTTCAGTAAATCTCACACCAGACACTTGATTTGACTATGTCGGATCTTTGACGCAGAGTTCTCAACGTGTCCTCAAACGCATAAGCCAACCCAGAATGCAGGAATTATAGAAAGAAATTAAGATGTGAACGTGCGGGTTGCTGGTATAACATCTTTAAAACACCCATGATACAAACACATTCATTTCCCACAGCATATTTAAAGTGATAATTTATATGGACTAACTAAAGGAAAAATGACGCATCCATTAAGTTACAGCCAAACTCTATTCAAATCCACGCTATAGTATCAGAAAGATGTGCAGAATGAGAGACTCCTATAGCAACCTTGAAAATGCTTTCCATTTAGTCAATGGAGGAATTAAGCCCTTCGGTTTGCAAATTTCGAGCAACAAACTTCTGGTTCTATCACAATAATGGTAAGCTATAAACTTTCTTCAAAAAGAAAAGAAAGAAAAAGAAAAAACCACCAAGAGTCGGATAGAGACTAGCCTTCTTGTATAGTGTCACCAAACCCTAGCCAATGGCGGCGTCACTTTACTGCAAAAATTATATCTGGTAAGGTAAAAGGTAAACCCAAAGAGAAGATCTTTTTTTTTTTTCCCTTGTGGAACAGTTAACCCAGATAAGATCTGCTAAGTGGGTAAGTAACCTACCTCAGCATCTTCACCTCCCCCAGGCCGGGCAGACTCCAACTTCTGTTCCTCAGCTGTATAGAATGTAAGTACTCGATTCAATTTACGGATAACCCAGAGAAATTACGAATATTAGAATTGAGTCAGTAGGACCACAGAGGTAACTAAAATAAATCTCAACGAACAAAGATCCAAATGTAAAGGAACACCTGAGACAAAAACTGCAACAAAATGGCAGGACTAAATAGTAAACCGTTGCAGGAATAAGTGTAGAAACTAGACAGAAAATTTGCTTGTTTCTATGTTATTGATAGTAATTGGACCTTAGAAAGGAAGTTCAACATAGAATCCTTCACCCTTGTGCAGGAGTTTGACTTTGACAATTAAGTAAACAACTTATATCTCTTCCAAAATGCTTGCATGTATTTACTATAGAAAAGCTCTCCAGTGTACTTAGAGCAAAAGAATAAGTACCCCTTGGTACTGAGGCAAGAGAGTTCTGAACAGAGGATACATACGGTTTTATTGGTAGATGAATGCATATTAACATCTAATATAAACTTGATATAGAATAGAACCAAAAGGGAGAAATTAGGGAGTAAAGAACCCAAATGAGTATGAAAAATATAGAGGACTAAGGAAAATATTACTCACTAGGACACCTATACTAAGAGCATAATGACCCTAAAAAAGGCATCCTCAAATAATCCTAAAACTACTAGTGAGAGAACAGCTAACTCTAAAAGAAGCACTAAATTAAAGAATTAATATAACCCAATTCAGAGTTTCATAGAACCATCAGTGTGTTCTAACGAACGCTAGAAGTTAGACTCCTGATAATCAACTTGAAAATATAGCCATTTAACCTTAGACTAATAGAGTTACATATTTCCCACTAATAATTCTTACTACGAGGAGGAGGAAAGAAAAAATAGAACCTAAAGGAATGAGATTGGAACAGATACATTTATGTTAATTGCTCAAATTACGATAGCAATGAAGAAATCAGGGATCTGGTAAAGGTCATAAATCAGATGAAATTTCTAAATTAGCTTTAATGCTTTCAAACAGCAATCAATAGCTAACAGCTTGATCCGATTTTTTCAGAGCTTATTACTGTCAATGATAACACACACTAGAAGAAAGACCAACCCCAAACTATTGTGTTATCAACAGAGAATTGTACACAATCAAACACAACTGCAAACAAGGCATTGCCAATTATTCATAATATTCTGTATGTCATTATTGCGAGAAAGTAGAGACAAACAATCATACCAACCATAGTCCATGGCGATGTCAAATAATAGTCCATAAATCAAAATAATATACTTGCAAATTAGAATAAAGCATATAATATATTTCAATCACATCATTGCACATGAAACTGGCAAAGTGATTGACAACATTAATTTCCATTTTGTGATTACCTCCATCTTCAGGGATGTCAGAAGTCCACAAGGTGAGGTTGTCCCTCAGAAGCTGCATAATCAAGGTGCTGTCTTTGTAAGACTCCTCACTCAGAGTATCCAACTCTGAGATTGCTTCATCAAAGGCCTGCTTGGCAAGGTGACAGGCTCTGAAATGAAAAGTATGTTGTTCAAGTTTTTCAAATAGCAGCCCATGAATAAAGGGGAAAGAGGGTGTCATAAATTCTGTTAGAAAAATGATAACATTAAGCATACCTTTCAGGAGAATTCAAAATTTCGTAATAAAAGACAGAGAAATTCAAAGCCAAACCCAGTCTGATGGGATGTGTGGGAGGTAACTCAGCCTCTGCTGTAGTGGAAGCTGCCTGCAAATATTTTTATTTATAAATTATTAAGACTAAGCCACTGACATGAACTAGTGGAACAATAATTTGAAAATTCAAAAGCCAACTTGGCTTCCTGTAACACTATCGTTGTCTTCAGTTAAAAATCAAATCACTAACATCAGTACAACCACCCATAGATTTCTCCTATACCCTAATTCTCTCTCATCATTATAAAAAATTTACATATACAAAACCAGATTTATCACCCATAAAGTTGGCATCAAGGATACAAGGAATAGGAAAAAGGAAAAAAAAAAGGGGGGGGGGGGTGTGGAGGAGAACAGAAACAAGAAGAGTTTGAGAAGCGGCATCAATTAACATCTAGGGTGTGCTTGGTAGGAAAGTTAAAGACTAAGAAGGTAGAAAAAAATGTTGAGAAAGCTTAAGGATGAAGAACATTTAGCGACTACTCCTCTCTATTTCCTCTCCTTATCTCACCAAGCAAGCATGACTTCTAGCTCACAAATCATCTAAAAGTTGAGAACTTAACATACTCGGCAAGATTATATAATAGTTATTAACTTATTTCACTCAACTATCCAGAGTTACAAGAAATAAATAGTTACATATTAGCTTGGCCCAAAAAAAAAAATTGCAGAAGCCAATTAATACCTTAATTGCCTCCACTTTTGTTAAAACTCCATTAATACTTTTAGATTGATATTAATTCAATACCTGAATAAGTAACGTTTTGCTATTCTGGCTTCAGATACCAGAGTCATGCCAATTGCCAAGTGAACATATAGCCCAAATATCATGAATTACAAGGTTTTTCTGTGAACCAACTTAAAAATCTTTTAAACTAAACAAAGCATATGATAAATATATATAAGAGGTCTGAATTTAATTGGACCTGATATGCTTTCATCGACTGATCAGCGGCCTCTTTTCTCTCATCGCCAGCCTTAAATTCTGCCAAATACCGATAATAGTCACCTTTCCTACATTACATGAAAAGTCAAAGAATGAAAATTCTAAATTCTCGAGGGAAGAAAAAAGAAAAAGAAAAAACATAATAACAAAATCACACACATTTTGTAGAAAAACACACAGGATTCACCACCCGAGCATGAGGGAATAAGATGCTCATCCATAACACTCATAATGTCGCTGCAGATATTTGATAGCTCCGATTCCACCTTCTGTCTATACTCCTTTATACGTTTCACACTCAGATCGTTTCCTTTTGCTTCCTCTTTCTGCTCAATTGAGGACAGAATCCTCCATGAAGCTCTCCTTGCACCCACTACATTCTTGTACCCAACTGAGAGAAGGTTTCGCTCTTCAACCGTCAATTCAACATTGAGCTTAGCAACCTTCTTCATCGCATCCACCATTTCTACCAAAAAAAAAAAACATTTTTCTCAAACAAAGATTTATAACCCCAGCTCCAATTTTCCTTGTGAAAGACTGTAAGAGAACTCAGAACAAGAGAAAAATAAACTACAAGCGGTTTGTCCCCGGAGAGGGGAAAAAATCAAGATACTGATCTTCGTATAGAGCGTTAAGTTCAGCATAATAGAGACTGAAACGTTATGAGAATATAGTAGGGTCAACCAATAAGTTTGACGGTTTGAGAGAAACATACAGAGAGAAAAAGAAAAGGGAAAGACCTTCGTAGCGCTCAGCTTGCTCAGCAAGCTTGGCGACGTAGACGAAGTTTTCACGTTCCTTAGTGGACGCCATGGTCGATCTGCTACCTTCTCTCTTCTTCTTTGCAGCCTCTTCGGAACTTTCTCGCTCTAGAAATGACGCCCACTGCTTCCTCTCTCTTTCTCTCTCTCTAGCTAAAAGCAGCAAGATGGTCTTGGTTGGTGAATGACGGGTTGCGGCTTCGGAGGCCGTGGGACACTGAGACAGGCCACGACGGCCTGGCCGGTGAGTCCTAGTGATATACCCACTCGCGGTTGGGAGAGTGTTCGATGAGATCTGGCGCCGTGGTCCACGTGTTAGATCAAAGCTATGGATGTCCTTGTCACGCTCTGAAGAAGAGATTGAGATTAAAGGATGAAAAATGATTGTTGTTGAGCTGGCATTGTATCAGAAAATTATTTTTTCTGTTGTTTTAAATTTTGGGTAGCTTAGAGGGCGTCCGTGTGTCATGGTCAGGCCAAACCAAACCAACAATTTCAATTTATAAACAATAAAATAAAATAAAAATAGGATAAGATACAATCTGGCGACCGATTTCAATTTCAAGCCTTGGGTTTGAGAATTTGTAATGAAATAGTTTGTCGTATAAACTGTTATATATATATATATATATATGCTGTGATATCATTTTGTTAACTCTTTAAAAAATGTAATTCTTAAACTTTTAGAATTAAATTAAAAATTGATAAGAAAAGACATTTATAAGGATTTTGTTTGGAATCTTGATTGGGCTAGAAAAATTTTCACTCTTCATTTTATAAAAAATTAAGACTTTTATAAGAAATTTTAGACAAAATTAGATATACAATTAAGGATTTTGTTTTAAGAGCAAAATTCGAAATATTGTGTGGCGTGTATTGAATTTGAGATTTTAATAAGTTAAGAGAAAGATATTTGTCTTTTAAGTGAAATTAGCAATATTGCAAAAAAAAAGAGTATAAATTAGGAATTTCATTCAAAGACAAAAAATTTGGAAATATTGTGTTGTGTGTGTTGAATCTTAGACTCCAATTAGCCATGGGAAAAATTTTAATCTACAATATATAAAAAATTAGGAATTTTAAAAAGAAATTATAAATTATGACAGCTGTAATGGATTTTGTTAAAAAAGTTGACCAAATAATACTATATTGATAAGTTACTTGATCACAAACTTTAAAACTACAGAGTAATAAAATAAAATTGGGCTAAACCATAAATACCAAACTATATGTTATACAATAAAATATGAGTATATGATATACACTAGCTCTTTATTTATTTATTTTTAATATCATGCTTAAATTCTTTAAAATCTAGTGTGTTTGTTAGGCAATTAAATTTGAAAAATGCCTCTCAATATTTGAGGGGATGGTTGTACTATATTAAGCGGCGGGGCAAAATAATAGTATCCTAAAAAATCATGAGTTGAGAACACTGATTATGACATGAGTGAAACACTTTGTCAAGGCATTAATTAAGAGTAACTAGTCAAATGCCTTAGTCGATGAATGAATGCTCGCCAAAAACCATAATAGAAAACATGGATTCTTGCAATGAATGACTTCGATGGACTAATACACGGCACAATCAACGTGGAATGGCTATGACACCAGACATATACACTTACGGCCATATACAAAAAGTTAAGTATAAAAAAAATAAAAAAAAATAATTTTATGAATAAAAAATATTTATAATACTCATACTTTTAATGATTGAATAATGATTAACTAATAATTAATAGATAATATTAAATAATAATTAAATAATAATTAAAAAATAAAATTGACATTTTAACACATTTTTCTTTTTCCTTTCACTTTCCTCCACCCTACCGAATGAGCCGGAAGGAATGGGTAATGGCCAAATGTGAAGTATGCCATATCATCCAAAATGCTACAAAAAAGAGCAAACAATAAAGAAGAACACACATAAAATCTAATACAAATAACTTGACTTATAATTCCTTTTTTATAATTTACAGTATTCGTCAATCCTTTATTTAAGTTGTAATCAAATTTCTTTTAAGGTTTTGTCATTAATCCACTCCATATTCACAATTTCTTTTGCATCTCTTATTTCAATTTCAAAACATTTTTTAAACTTAGTTTTGCTTAAGATCCAAGAGAACCCATCATTTGAGACTTGTATCACATATCCTTCATTTTATCATATAACAAGGATTGTAGGAAGTTGTCAATGACTTTTCTTAGTTAACATCTCTCGACTATAAAATCAATAAGAAATTTAACCCTAATAAAAATATAAAAAATTGTACGTAATCTAATAAATTTCATTTTGAGTTTTTTAAGCTTGGTTTCTAAAAAGAGGGAGGGAGGGAGGGAGGGGGGAAGAGAGAGAGAGAGAGAGAGTTATAACGAAGATCCAAATCACCTAAACATAAATTATTGTCATATATCATGTCATGTTATTTTAAGGAAAGTTAATTAATAATGTTATGCTTTGGAAATTATTTAAAATATTTTTGAAAGTTATGATTTTATTTAAAAAATCAATTAATATAAAAAATTAAAATTAAAATATGAAGCAAACTGAGGTTGAGGGATTGATGGATGGGTCAGTTTGACTTGGTCAAAGGACTGAGGTAGGTACTAATGATGTTGATATAGCCCTAGAAGGATTTTTCTATGAACAAATTTTAGATTTTAATGGAAAAAAAAAGAGTGCACTTTTTTTTTTTGAAAAAATTATACTGAGGGTTACAAATAAAAAATATTTATTATAAAATATTTTAAAATTAATTTAAAAGTATAAAAGACAAAAAAATTTTAATTGTGAAAAATTATTTCGTGAATAATAACAAATATGAAATAGAAAAAAAATTAGATGAAAACTTGTAATATAATTTTTTTATAGTTAAAATTTTTATCTTTATAATTAAAATTTTTTATTTTTGAGTTTTAAAATAATTTTAAATTTTAATATTTTTTACAATAAATATTTTTAATTTATAATTTTGAAATGTGACTTTTTTCCTCTAGTCAGCACAAAATTAAATAAGTGAATAGAAGATAGTAAATGAATTTATTAAGTTCTTTGCACTGTCGATTGGTCACGTTGGGTTGTAGAAGAAAAGGGCAATGGCAAGATTGTAAGAGTTGAAAGGAGAGACCCAATGCTGTATGAAGTCAATGGCGGCTTGGTGCCTGAGCTACACTAATTCACCCACTTCCATTTTATAAGATAATCCATTATCTTAATTAAGGTGGGTGAATCCCGTGTACGGATACGAGAAAATAAAAGTTTAAAAATTTAAAAATACACAAATTATAAAAAATCTGTGAACCAGCAAATAATAATGAATAATAAAACAAAAAAATTGCCACTTCGATAAATAATTTAAAAGCAATAATTTTACAGTTATTTCAAAATCTTCCCTATATTAATAAATAGATACTCAGAAGGAGGCACTGTTCGTCTCTGCTTGCCCTGCATATTTTTTTTAAAAAAAGTGAATTCCCTCCCTAGCATTTTAATAAAAAGAGAGGTGTATTTTGAATGAAGTGTGAGGCCATTCTTTCTTACCTAAAAAGATTAAAAAAAAGGTAATGATGTTAAATTTTATATAAAAAAAATTTGGCCAAATAAAAATTAATTCAATATTATTTTAAGATTAAAAATTTTTTAAATAGTAAAACAATTTTTTTTAAAGTAAATCAATTGATATTGGATCATCTTTTAAAAAAATACATAAATTTAAAGTAATATAATAAATTTTTGACTTAATCAAATAATATTAGATTACTTTTAGATAAACAAATACTCTCCCCTCTTCTCACTTGTATAAAATAACACTTATCAGACCAAAATTTGTATTAGATTATTTACTTCACATCAATTTTTTTTTCTTCTCAAGACTTTAAGTATTAATTATTTTGTTAGTGAATTACTCTCTTCTTCCTTACTCATAAAATACTAGAAGTACTAAACCACAAGATGCATTCTAACAAAATCCATTCAATCCTTTAAAAATTAACTCAATATTAATTGAGAGTAAACAAATAAATTTCCAAGTAGTAAAGTAATAAAAGAATTTGAGCCAATTAATATTAAGTTGTCTTTGGAATATCAAAATAAAATTTTATTTAATTAAGTTTTGATTATTTTTAAAATACAAAAAATATAATTTTAGATTTAGATTAAAACAAGTAGCTTTTAAAATTTTCAAAAAAAGGAAAACTAAATTATTAAGTTTAAAACAAAAATAAATTTGATCAAATAAAGATTCTTCAGAAACTTTTAATGTTGAACAAATTTTAGGTGCAATATCCCGTTTGGATCATGGCATGAGGGAGGGTATATGGAATGGGAATAGGAGAGGTTATCCCATATTTTCATGTTTGCTTGGCAATAATGTAATTCCCTTTTCATTTGCATAGTAATTTATTCCCATAATTGAGGCATTTATATTTCATAACAATTTTGATGGAATGGTAAAGCAATTTTGGGAATGAAATGAGAATTTTCATCACTTCCATTAGCCATTTCGATTTTATTGCACTATTTTAAGTATTTATGTTTGACATTTTTAAAAATGATTAAAAATGTTTCAAAAATATTATTTTAAAATATTTTAACCTTTTTATTAAGATTATTTTTAAATTTTTTTTGAATAGAATAAAATAAATAATTTAATATATTTTTACGCTATGAGTATTATAGCTATTTTTTCATTTCTCCTTTTTATTCTTCAATTGTTTTTATCTAATCAAATACAAACATAAAGCAAAACATCTATTTATTTTCATAACATACTAAATATAATTATTTTATTTCATATGCAGTGTTTGGTAGCAAGAAGAGAAGATTAATAGGAATGAGTTTTTTTTCTTTAAAAAAAAAAGTAAAAATACTTATTATACTCTTATCATTATTTTTCGACCACATATATATACATATATATGTTTTAAAAAAATAAAGATACAGATACTATTCCTCATTTTATTGACTTATTTTTTTTCTTCTTCTATTCTTTCCATTTTCATTTCGTGTACCAAATATAAACTTATTTTCATTCACATTCACATTCTCATTTAAATTCTTATTTTTATAAAAATTATTCTATAAACCAAATGGGATCTAAAGTAATAAAAAAAATTATCTAAGTAGGCTAATTAATATTGAATTACCATTGAAGGACTAAAACGAGATTTTACTCGTTTTAACATTTGAATAGAAATCGATCAATCAATCTATGTACTATCTAAATTTTAGTAACATCATTTTTCTCATTCTTACATTTATTTGCAATACTTATGAAGTAGTGGGATAAACGATAATATATTTAAAATAATAGAACAAATATTAAATCAAAAGATGTATTACAATTAAATATATATTCCTTTTTTTTTTTAATTTCAAACTTTGTATTAGATTATTTCTTTTACATCAATGCTTTTTCTCTTTACTCAATGGTTTATGTTTTAATTTATTTTGTAAAAAAATATTCTCTCTTCTTCTTACTCATATAATCTTTAGGTATATAATATTAGAAGTATTAAACCAACGAAACCATACTTGCCGATATCATAAAGATTGCCTTTGACAAGATTCAATACAAGACTATGGATACTTAGAGCATCACGTATTGTCTCCGGATTGATTCTCTTTTACTCTCACTATATAATATCCAATTTGTACTTGAAAATTAATTATTCTCTACGATGTTTTATAGACAATTTTGGTCACTATTCATGGTCAAATTTCATCGAACAAATTAATATTTGTATTACATCATTTACTTCTCATAACATTTATATTTATAATTTTATCCTTCTTAAATAAATAACATAACGTCCTGGGCATCGCGGGGTGCGACAATAGTCAAATCCAAAATTCGATTTTCACTTTTTTTGGCCATATTAAAAAATTTAGCTTAAATATTCTCCTTTTCTTGCTTATAATATTTTTAATCCCAAACAAAATCAAATAACTTTTACCTCTAATTTTCATATCTGTATTTTCATTCCTATCAAACAAAGTATTAACTATTAATTTGAGACAATTAAGTTGGACTAATGGGACAATTTTGAAAAAACGGCGGGTAATTCCTCCCCTCCCCCTTCCCCACTCCACCCCCCCTTTCTTTGTTCTTTAAATACAAGTCTTGAGTCCGACCATCGATGCTTGCAACGAATGGCTTGTTTGGCATCGGGTCGAAAAGGAAAATAGAAATGAAAATGAAAAATTAGATAAAATACTCATTTTATTTCTATAATTATTTTATAATTATTATTTAATATTATCTACTAATTATTTTTTAATTATTAAAAATAAGGACATTTAAATTATTTTCTTTTTATAAAATCATTTTTTTCCTTTTCATTTTCGTATTTTTCATTTTTATTTCTAACTTTCAGAGATTAAAATAACAACACGCCCCAAGGATCATCATTATGACTACTTCATGCATAGCACTACTCCAGCCAGTGTTAATTGTCATCATCATGACAACTCTTTAACATAAGGACTACAAATCATGCAGTCAACATTTGGTTTGATTTTCTTACTTAAAAATAAACATTAAAAAAAGGATAAAAATTATTAAATAATAATTATAAAGAGATAATAATAATTAGTGTAAAAGAATAAAATTCCCTTTCTTTCATTATACCAAAACGGGTTGTGAAAATGCAAAATCTATTCTTTAAATGACAATCAGGCTTCTTGTCTTCATCAGTCATTTATACTCAGAACTCCTACCAAGTTTGTCCTCCTTTTTGTTAGATATTGTACTGCTTCTCACTAATAAGGTTACATGATTTTTTTTTATTAACTCTTAAGGAAATCCTACTCTATGCTTGCACCGGCAATTATTCTGAGCTCAACTTCATATATATTATTGTAAAGATACTATGAACCTAAGAATGAAAGATTGGTTATTTCCATCTTGTATGGTACAGTTAGTCCCGTCCAAATTGTTGTGGATTTTACATTCACTAGTTACAAGCTAGCGGCCAAAATTGATAATATCCCTGGCTAAAAGCGATGTTTCTTGCTGCATTATGCTGTCAGCAACATGAGCAATTACTCCTATACCAGCGTTGTGAAGCCATTCATTTTTCACCTGAAATCATTGGAGAAATCCAAGTTAAGAACTTTATCAGTAATTGCGTCATAGCTGATATGTAGACTCGGTCCTTTTTTTTTCAAAAAAAAAAAGAGCAAACCAATAAAAAAAACATATGAACACTTGAGAATGAAAATATACTTAAGATGCTAATCTTTTATTATTTATTTAATTTTACTCTTATTTTATAAACCAGTCGAGTGCTAGGTGGGTACACTACATGAATATTGTTATGAGCAAAGAAAGGCCAGAATGATGAGTGAAAGTTGACATCAACTTTTTTCCATCCCAGCCGCTGCAATCCACGTATCATCTCCTCTGTCAAGAGAATAGAAGTCAGCTTTAGTGGTATAGAAATAGTTACTCCACTGGCACTTTTCTGATCTGTAATTTACTTTTGGTAATAGTAATTACCTTCCATAATTTCGTGATATTCAATAGTATTCTGTGCATTTGGTGCATTCTGTGTTGCATCCTTTGCTTTTGCTGCCTCGGGAGGAAAACTGGGGCCATCAGAAGGAACCGGGGGGCAATATTCTACGTCTACAACATGCTCGTATCCATCAATAGATTGGTTAGGAGGCTGCCAATGAAACATACGAGATTAGACATTCTTGGTCCTTAAGTTTCAAGCCATATTCTTTTTCCTGCGTCATCCAATAATTTCTCTTTCTTGTTTGATATACACAATCCCTCTAAACAATTAGGAGTTAGTAACAACACCATCCATGATCTAATAACTTTTTCTAAAGGATTTTTTTCTTTTTTAATCTTTAACAACCCTGGCAATGCATGGATGGATCTACTCTTGCATATACAACCACCATATCATGCAGTTTTTGATAAAGGACTTTATTCTCTGCCAACAGAGCTATGCCTCCGTAGTGGAAGACTCTTCTACTGGGAGCATTCAATGACAAAGAGAGGCTAGAGTATAAGATAGGTTTTTGTCTTTTTGGCCAACGAATAAGATAGGTTACTAATGAACTGAGGCAACATGGTTAAAATTATAAATGCCTCTTGACGATTTAAAATGCCAAGGCCCCTGTAAACAGTTAAACTAGTTAAGTTCTTGAAGTGAAAATAGGAAAGAGCTACTAAGAGAATTGAAAGTGAATGCACTATAGTCATGTGTGGCGGGTCTTCTTTGTTCTGTCAAATGTTGTTGTATTTCTTTATTTTAATAATGCTCCACTTAAAGTATGCTGTGAACGTTCTAAAGTCATGTACTTTACTTCATTTGTCATAATTATGTTTCTCACGTTGATATGAAGTCTACATGGAGTTCAGCACTATGAATCTCCATTTTGGGCTTTCAATGAAACAGGATCTTTCTACTCTATTTTTACGCATTAAAATATATGCTTTAAAGCTACATACAAATTCAGAACTTCGACGGACCAAGAGTCAGAGTTTCACCTCTTGAGGGCAAGAATAACCCTGAGAATCCTACTAGGTGTTTATTTTATTTTAATCTAAATAGTTTATGCGAAATCGCATGTTATAGAAATATCAGAGACCAATAAACCCAAAAAAGAAAAAAGTCCAAAAAAGGAATTGTCTTATTTACCTTACCAAGTTCAGCTTCCCTCCTTATTGAGGATGTGCGCCACCCAACCATATCTATACAAAGTCAAAGAAATAACCAAAATGGAGGGCTAATAAAGATATACGATATTGAGACTCAAGAGGATACGATCATATGATACATTAGCATAAACCACACGGCATCTAAATGCTCCTAGCGCAGATCTACAAAACAGCAAGTCTCATAAGCACTAGATTACTTGACTAAGAGTCTGAGACATAGGAGTCTATAATAAGCACAGAAAGATATATTTTTTACTTACACGAACTTTTCATCTTCACAATCAGAAGCCATTCTCAATAGAAGGGGTGGTTTGTTTGGTTTACCATCGTTGAGGAACAGCTGACTGCCAGTTTGTCCAACCAATAAAGGAGCCAAAGGTGGAGCAAGTTTTTCAAGGATTGAAATGCCCAACAGAAATGGAAGCTGAAAAATATGCAAGGAAACATCAAAATTCTTGTAACGTGTATATTTTCCATATAATAAAAGAAACATGAAGAGCATGCAAAAGCAAGTGTGGGTAAGGATGCGACATCTATATGAAGGGTTGAAGGAAGGATAATCTAGATATTCAACATAATCAGGGTCTTGCTTGATTAAAAGCGTAAGACATTGACATTGTTTTCTAGCTGTCTTTTCCCACAATTGCAAGAATGACCTCCTTCAGTTATGTTTAGGGTTTCTTAGGGGCTGCCAAAAAATAAGTTCCTTTTAGTGCTGGACCTGGAACTGACCACTCTTCCTTCTTTCTATCTCCGAAAATTTTCTACAGATGCATCAATGAAATATTAAAACATAAAAGAAAAAAAAATCTGCATGAACCAACAAAAGAACTAAGAAAAAATTATTTTCAGCAGATTCACAGATTGAGAAATAGAAAAGTTTTGTCACATCTCAGCTCAGAATTGATAAAAGTGAAACCGAAATAAAGAAGGGGAAATTTTTCCGAAGGAAAAACTGAGAGTTAGCCTATTCAGGAAAAAATGGAGCTTGTCGCTGTCTTAAAAATCAATGCATGAATTTGATCAAAACCAGCAGTTGAGAGACTACAGCAATATTAAACCGGAAAAAAAAAAAGAGAATAGTATGAGTACGAACAGAGCAAGAGAAAGAGAGAGAAGGAGAGAGAGAAAGATAGGAACACATATAAAAAAGAATAAAAAATATAAGTTTATACGATATCCATAATCAACGCACTTATCGCAGAGCTTCTACATATAGATAGATAGCACTAAATACTAGTAAGTTAAAATTATAACCCTTCCACAGTCAAAACTATAGTTAGGATTCTACAGTGCCAACCTGAACAGAAAAGGCCACTGCAGCAAAAAGGGGGGCTAAAATGTATTTTTATCCTCAATATAGTAGTGAGAATGTAGAAGATTTAAAGAAAAAAATTTTGAATACCCTTGAAGTATTTGAAGGGAAGACGCATCCTCAAAGCACTAGCAGCATAAAGGTGCTCCTAGGTGACGTAACCCGCCCACCAAAATGTAAGCATTAATTATTATTATTATTATTATTACTTTTACGAAAAACATTAGAACTACAAAAGCAGCGTGTGGTTAATGTAACAGAGCAACATGATGATGAGTATTAAAAAAATGAGAACAAACAAACCAACAGCAGTTCAACAGCATGGTTCATATAGAACTCTTTCATATACTAATAACAACAACACCATAATTTATACTGTCCAGAACAAACCTGCTTTTTCCCCCTCACACCAAGATGTGGAGTTGCTAAGGTTATAAAATTGATTGGCTCCAATCCAACAATCATCCCTCCAGTAGAAAAGCTTGTTCTCTGTGAATTTTCTATTATGCAGTTATCACTAGGTTGGTCACTATTACAGGTATTAGGTGAATAGAGGACAGCAATTGCACTTCTAGCAAACAGGCCGCCTAGAGAATGGGCCAGAAAGGATATCTTTTTTAAGCTCTGTGTCTTGTCTACAATTTGCATGACCTGAAATAATTAAAAAAAAATAACTACACAACAAGTGGTAATGAAAACAAACTTCAGGCTATCAGAACCAAAATTGGAGGTCCTAACTCTAGATATATAAGTTTGTATATATTTCAGGACTCACTTCATCAGCTAATTGCTTTCCAGCTTCATCGATCCCAGCTAATGTCTTAGCGTAAGTGTTACAATAACTTGCTGCAGACATCAAAATAAGTAGAAGGACTTCTGCTTAACCATTTATTTCATATTCATTGATTGAAGCACCCAACAATTTTTCTTTTAAAGAAACATCATTTATACACTGTAGGTCAATTATCATCACTGCTTACATATTATACTAACTACTGTTCAACTGATACACAGAGACTTTTTGGCGCATTATAACAAGAAAAATGATCAACACAAGAGTGAGATTATGGTTTTGCTAGCCAACTCAAACCTGGCAGTGTTCAGCTAAATAAAAGTAGATATAGTTTGACTTGGCTAAAATATCTCAACCTGTGGGCTTCAATCAATTAGAAAACCATTCTCAGACTTTCTCAGTGGTTCCATATTAGGCTTTGACCATCTTTGAGCATGGGATACACACACTTTCCACCACCTTTGAATGAGAGCTTTAGTCATTTTGCAATATAACAAGACTTTCCACAATCAGGCGTCTCTTAAAAGTAACAGTTCAATATAAAGAAACTAAAAATATATGGTTGAAACAAAAGATAATGTATTGAACCACAAGGAAAAAAGATGTGAACACTAGATACCATAAATTAGAAATTTTTTTCCAAGACGCCTTTTCAGCTCTGCTTCTGCATATGTCCAGTCACGAGGGCTGCATCAGTTGAGAAATCAGTCAACTAATTACAAACTAAATCTAAGAGCAACAGCCAAGAGAATGAAAAAAGCATGAAATTGAAAATCTTCATTTTAAACTTCCACCAAAAGAGAAAGGAAAAACTTCAAATGAACGATTATGGAACATTTTTTTATATCCATTGGTCATATTTTCCTTACCAAATGAATATGAACTAATTATAAATATTCCCATTACTAATGAAACAGATTTACAATTGACAGGAAAACTGAAAAGAGTAGTAACTAATCAGAAACTGGTCATCCACCTAACAGAGACCTTGCTTCTAGTATTCAATAATCAATATTAGATTCCAAGACCCTCAACTCTCCTTCACAATAAAGCATTTGGACTGGAAGAATTACATTAGATATCATAACTTTTAAAAAACAAAACCTATGCTTGGCAGCGGTATTGGCAAAATGAAAATCTTAATTCATTTTTAGAATAACTAGATATATCACATGATAATAAAAGCATTAAGCAGATGTACTTTACAACGTACTTCCACTCAAATTTGAACATAGAATTATTCAAGCAACATTTTTTTAAAATTAAATATACCTAGCCATGATACCATGAACAAGAACGAGGAGATGATCAGGGTCATTATCCAAATTCCCAGGGCTTTTAGCTATAGACTTTCCTTGAGTGGTAGTAGTGGTACCCATAGCTTTAGCTCTAAGACCTTGGTATCTCTGTCCACTGTTTGTACCTACAAAAGTTTATCTACCAGCCTTAATTTAAAAATTGGGAAATTTTAGAAAGTAATAATATATTATTTATATCTGAAACCAATATTAATATGTTCTTTTTGCTGCAAAATAATAATTTAGAAAGAAAGAGTTGGGAGAAGAAAGCCAAGGAGGATATATCTAAAATTTTAAACTCGCAGAACTCAAACCAAAGACGCATAATCCACTGTCCTACATGATGCTGAAGTTTATAATCACTGCTATGGGAATGAAAGTAATTTGACACTTTTAGGCAAACAAAATTGCATCTCTTCATCAGTCATAATTAGCTAGAAAATTGTATTGTGACACTAAAATAAGATATTTTGATCGGTAATATCAAGTGACACATCAACAAACTCTTGCCCAATTGTTTTACATCACTGACTTAAGTTACAATTTTTAGAATTGAGCAAAAGCCGCTCCTTATTCCTCTAAATCTAAAATAAGTCAAGAGTTACACTTGAATTCAGATCAACTGCCTTCTTTCTCATTCTTCATTATGCATGTCGCAAATGGAAATCATATTTCTTATCCCCACAAACATCAGATGTCACTCAGACGTTAAAAAACAAAGAATGGTATTCAGTTTGCATCTTGAAGCCTCTGCAATAGTCACCATACCCAAGAGGCCAAAACTGACAACTAGTGATACCAGTAAAAGGTTTCGCATGTATGATTGTAAGCTATTCAAATAACTCGATTAGGATTTCAGTCAACATTTCTGTAAGTTTCATATCCATATACTTATTCTTTCAATTATTTTCTTCTTTCAATCAAATAACTTGATGGTGATTTAGCGAGGGCAGTCAAAAAGTAATATTGATGGAAGCTGAAGATTTTATAGAAGAGTAAATGTAATGAAACCATGGTCCCTGGTAATGATCCTCCGAGAGAAGACCTTGGCAAGAGTACAGATGAAATCGCATATCACTTAGAAGGTCAAAATTACTATGATATGGATGGTGGATCCAGGATTCTGACTGTAAATGGGGAGCAGTAAAGGTGTCAAAGAGGAGTGGCGCGTAAAGGGTGCACGACGAGAATATCTTCAACAAACTGCCATCAACTTAATTTTCTGGAACCAACGAGGAGTCTTAGTTTTAGCTTAACTAGAGATTCTCAAAGAGCAATGGAAACTTTCTGAAGCAGCATGGCAATAATAGCCAATTCAGTAAACCACTTATGAGCTACCCAAGTACCACACCCAAACAATGTACAAAAATAAGAAGAGCACGTCAATTGGACTTCAAGTCACTCTGTGGAACTGCTATCAGAAAAATGGTACATAAAGAACCGCAAAAGGGAATGAGCGAAGCTCCTCAAATTAAAAGAATCCGCAAAAGCCAACGATAAAGATAATGAAAGAGCCTGAGACTAAAAATTAGCCAATTCCGGATTATATAAATGGACAATCTACGCAATGAATAAATACGGTAGAGAAGTAATTAAAGCTTGAGAACAAAGAATCAAATAACAGGGGAAAATTGCTATAAGGAAAACTCAAACCCGAGTTGGAGGTGGAGGATGAAGAACAACGCAGCGAAGACGACGATGATGCATGAGAAGACGCCTCTATTGGACCTTGCGAGACATTCTTGGTACTATCAATTCTCCACGAGTAACCACACCGCGCGTGAACCAAAGGGGCTGTTGGCATATTTATATACAAAGAAATAGTTTTCCTATGTCTACCAACAGCTAACCCAGATTAAACCCCTGTACGCACAGAGAGAACGTTCCAGGGGGAGAGCGAGACAGAGAGAAAATGACCCTAATGCTTATTAGTTATTTCTCTTTGTTTCAGTTTTGAAAGAAAAGTCTGCATAGTAGACGCCACCATTACCTTCTCGATCAAACCACAACTGACTTGAAACCTATCATTCTCCTCTCCCTGCAGTGTGGGTGGCTCAGTACAGTGAGGTGGAATACAATTAATGGCAGATTCTATTCTTTTTGGAAGAAGATTGCAACATCTTGAATTTGACGCAGATGACAATATTTGGAAAATAGAAAAGACTGTGACTCTGAGAAGAAGACGACATACACAGAGACATCGCAGACCCGCTGTGATAGCTTTGGGAGTGGAGGAAAAATAAGGGGCTGGGGCCAATAAACAAAGCTATGGGTCTCTTTGAAGTGTTTGAAGGATTTGTGAGACCGAGAGAGCCAAAAAGTGTGGATTGGGTGAGGGGTGGGTCACCCACCTTCAACTTCTTGAACTCGTTAGCGATCGCCATCGAGATATCCAATATACACGCAAGTCACGAACCGCTCGTGTAACTTTCAGTCGTCATCAAACTCGGAGCCCCATAAAACGAACAGAAATTATTCTTTTTTTTTACATTTATTTACAAGCACGAAAAATGTAGCCCAGAATTTCTCGTTCTCATCCAAACACGAACTTGAGCACACGGAGAACCAGAAATCATGGATGAGCTCAACCCACCTCAGGAACAACTCCAAAATCCCAATGTAACAACAGGCTTGAAGCTCCCAGGAGATTTTGTGGGTAAATTTTCACGAACCAACCTTGACACCAGTTATATGGCAAGCCTTTTTTTGTTTGTTTGGTCAGTAATATATTGCATTTCAGTATATGGACATGTTAACATGCAGATAGACAGATGCAAAAGTTTTTGCGAACGTAATATAAAAAATTTAATATAGTGAGTATGCATTTTTTGAGAACAGAAAAAAGAGTTTGCACGCCTTTATAACACAATCTTCTAATTAAGTAACAGTAAATCAAGACACACATCAACCAAAATAAAACACCCCCCATCTCTCTATCGCCATCTTGTCTCTTAAAATATCTTCTTCTCTGTTAATTTCAAGAGCATTGCCAGAAAATCAAAACCTTTACTTTTCTTTTTGGGGGGGGGGGGGGGAGGGGAGATTTTCCAAGATGAAAGAAAAAGACCCCCGAGAGCAGAAAAATAAGAGAAAATAAGAAGAAGAAAAATAGGGGTTCTCACTTAAAGAGCCATGTATTAGAGCTAAGCCCATCATTTAAGACGAATTAAGGTCCAACCCGACAAGCTTAATTATTTTGATAGCTTTGGGCTCAAAGATAAAATTAAAGTTTGACGCTCTTAAATTAGCATAAATCTAAACAATGTCTCTAGATTTGGATCGAAAGGATTTACGATCCCAAATAATCTTAGCTTCCTAATTGGATATATGGTCACTGGTTCCAACATGTCTTACATGGGAGATTTATTTTAAAGATTCAAACTTGTTTGTTCATGAGTTAAAAAAAAAAAAAGGGCAACTATTAGTTCAGTTTCATATTGGAGATTTATTAAGCTGCTGGAGAGGATCTGTAGAAGAGATAAGATGACTAGGACCATATATTAAATGACGCTATTACTACAGTGATGGTGGGAAACCGCCGTATTAGACTCGCTTATTAAAGCATTTTGAAACATATTAGACGTTGCCAAATATTAAAGTATTATTGACAATGAGCATTTCATGAGATAATCCACCAAGTTATATTTAAAGTTATAGGCTACAAAGTTGCTGGATTAATGCCTGCATGTGCACCCTCTTGATTAATTAAACCAAATCCTTGAAAGTTGGTATGCATAAAATAGACCTTAATACTTTTTTTTTTTGTTCTCGTTCTTCTTTATTTATATATTTATAATCAGGTGAATTTTATTGTGCAAATTTATGTTCCATATACTGGTATAATTGTTGTTGACATGTTTTCAAAATATTAGTAAATTTTTTTTAATGTGGTGGTAATCTGCATGTTGATAATTCTCTCTCTCATTGCTAGTACATTGGAAAGAAGTTATAAGCACTTCAATATGTTGGTAATATAATATTTATCTACTAATATGCCAAAAAAATTTTATCGACAATTATACCAATACACATAAAATATAAATTTACACTGTGGAATCCACATTATAATTATTCAGAATTAACCTTTAATTATATATCCTTTGAAGTCAACTTACCTTAAATTTGGTAGTGCATCTATAATAAATATATCCGCTTCAAAGTCCAAAGGAGTAATTTTTTTTCTTTTTTTCTTTTTTACATAATTTAAAAGTACTTGATATTCAACTATACAAGTGTCCCATTATAAATATCCACACATGCATATATATATATATATATATACTCAGCAAGGAGACAAAATATACATATATCGCCAGTCCATGATTCATCCTAGATAGCCCCATCAAATGGACAAAAATAAACCAAGAGCTCCCACAAAAGTCTAAAGATGCTTGCGTGTTGGGTCACATTATAGAACAAGCATGAGGATTATCATCACTAAACATGGACATGGCTTTGTCATTGACCATGGTTGAACCAATTGGCTGTTGGTAGTAGCCAAAGTCGTCACCATTATTATAGCCGTGATTGTAGTAGTTGTATGAGGAAGGCTTAGTAGATATTGCAGAGTAAGAGGTCACAGAAGAAGATTGGCTCTCATAATTATAATTATTCTCATAGTTGTTGTTGCTGCTGTATTGGCGCATGAAGCCATGGTACTCTGGGTTGTATGGGTATGGCCATAGCTCTGCCCTTTTACCAATCTTCCTCACTGTCTTCAAAATCTTGTTTTGGTCTGCCCAACCCATCACAGTTACCTTTTGCATGCCTATGTCTATATCAACATCATCAACTCCTGATACAATATTACAGTAAAATCAACATGGTTAGGAAGCATAAGTAGACCTTGACCAATATGAAGTCTATCGGATCTATAATTCTTTATTGATTATTGATATATTAATTGACTATCATATCAGGGTTTCCCATTGGTCAATGCCTTCCAAAATATTCCAGTTTCATAATTTTTTTATTTCTGTGTATGAGCTGGAACTTTTATTTTTATTGTCATTTATATGTAGATGTGATAATAATATGATTTCATCTCCTCTTCAAAATTTTGAGTTTTTAAATTAAAAATCAAGAATAAATACTCAAGAAAAAAAATAATATGTACATATTTGCATATTCGTATTAATTGGTATCCAAGGGTTCATAATTTGTTTGAATCGTTTAAAATTTTTAATTGTAAAATTCTTATAAAATTTGAAGAGAAAAGAGAAAATAGGTCTCATACATAATTCTATTTTTTATGTTCTCTTTCTGAATGCTACAAAAACTTTTTAAATATATAGTTTCATTTTGATTATATCAAAATTTTAGTGCATGGCCAGTGGGTAAAAGGATTTACCCTTCATTAATATGCTGACTGGGTTTATATATTATGTTTAAATTCATATTAGTGATATAAAGCCCTGTTCTTTCTCATGATGATTATATGTATTAACATGAAATTGTAATATTATATATTTTATTTTGAAAAGAAGGTTAATTATTTATACCAGGTAACTTTTGAAGAGCTTTCTTGACCTTGGTCTCACAACCTGAACAGTCCATGGGCACGCACATTTCCACTATCTGGAAACCAAAACGAGAAAAAGTTTAGTGTGTGAAAACTAGCTAGATATCAAGCTAGCCTAAGTCGATTATATATATAAGCCACAGATACTGCTAAATGGATATATTTTTCATATACGATAAGCTTTATATTAAGGTAACTGCAACCTTAAATATATATATACAATCGCCAGATAGGTTTTGAGTTAATTCAATCTTTACAGATGGTGAGATAGCCTTGTGCATGAACTTTTTGTCAACTGAACCAAGTAGAAAACATACTAATTTATATCACTAATTACGGATAGAAATAGACTCATATATGATACTTGTTTTGTAAAGAATAAGAAACTACAATGTCTTTGTAGGTAAATAATACGTGGATGCAAGAGGCATATATAATAAAAACTTCATAGAGGTAGAGAGGCTGAAAGAAAGAGCAAAAGAGATTAAGATGGATTTCTAACCGTCATGTTGGAAGTTAAGAAGAAACTCGTAGCCTTTATTCTGTCCCAAGTGCTATGACTATGAGCTTCTACGGATGAAGGAATGAGATTTTGGTCAATTTATAGGTGTTAGAGAAGCCCATTGTTAACCTTGTGGTGGACAGACCATACTAGCATGAAAAAGAAATGAAAGAAAGAACCGTTTAGTACATAAAATGTTAGATATAAAAATGAAAATTAAAAAAAATAGAATAGATAGAAAATAATAATCATTTTTTATTTTAAAAAAGTCATAAAAAGATATCAACGTTGTTGGGTAATTATAATAAAAACATAATAAATATTACACTAAATTTTTTTTTCTTTTTGTTTGGATATTAAACACAGAATATCATATTATGTGTGCATATCCACATAGAATTCTTTTTTTGGGGGGGGGGGGGAATTGCATAGCAAATGCTTAGAACTTGGGAGGAGAGTGTGAAACAACGTAATATCTATGATAAATAAATCCATTCTATATTGTTTATGTAGAAGAATAGTCAAATTTAAAGTGGAGGGAGGCAATTAACTAATAGATATCACCATCATCATCAATTTATTATTCACTTCATTAATATCTCATTATGATTTAATGATAACTACGTTGTATCTATTGAACAGGTCCATGGAATATATCTTCAATTTTGAGAAAGACTTTATTTATCTGTAAATGAATTATAAACGCGGATAGCTGGATCAGTTGTCTACCTTACATCATATTGGTATAACGTTGCTTAGTGACTGAAATTAATAATAAGTAAACATTAGAAAGACGACCAAGTCTAGAAGGTTAAATATATATATATATATATATATATCGAGGGGCCAGGTTTGGTTTGTGAGAACGATGGCAACTCTATTGGAATGGGAAATTTCCTAGCATATGTTATGAAAACTCATTCTCTGACTACGTCTAAACTATTGATTAAAAAGAAAAGAGAGAGAACAAATGGTTAGTTTTTCGTTTGTATCACAAGTTCAAAAAGTCTTAGTCAATTTATAGAACTTATAATATTTGTCAAATAATAATAATAATAATAGTAATAATAATAATGAAAGATGTGCGTATAACAAATGACTACACCCTACTGTTTGGCCGATTAATATATTTTATCCTCGGTTTACAATCATAATAAGTTTTAAAATCAAGTTCAAAAATAATTCAAGTGTGTCTAAGTTAATTATTCTAAGAATTTAGTGGAGTTGCAATTTTAAAATTTCACTATCTTAATTGCTCTGTTCCTAAAATTAAAAGTAAAATGAGATCAATAACAAACTAAAAAATTTAAAAATAAACGTTTATTTATATAATTTAACTAGAATAAAAAACTTGTAATATTACTATTAAAAATCTTTTCATCTTCCACCTCAGTGAGTGGAGTTTGATCTATTCTTTTTGAATCTCTTCACCTTCTAGATTCCTCCACTTAAAAAAAAAAAAATTACAGAAGACATTTGATACATAAGTTATATAAGTTTAACTCAAGAAGATATCATAGTAGAGTATGAAATACTATAAACTCCAAGTCTCCAACAGATAATCAGAGTTCTTGCCATACATACACAAATTAACTTAAGCTGTAAGAAGTGGTCTTTTTCACAAGTAAAATTCATTTACAAGAAAATTTGAAAAGGGGAAGAAATCCTCAATTTTTAGCATTTGACATCAAAAGCACAGTTATATTCCACAGCCCAAAACCTTCTCCACAGACCAAAGACTCATCAATCAAGAGTTAGATGGTTTGATTTTCTAGTTCAAATGTTAGTGATATATTAAATCCATATAAAGGAACATATAAATCCTATTCGCTTCCCAAGCAACTCCAAAAAACTCCCTTTTCTATGTGTATCTGTCTATTCTCAACTTCTCTTACTCATTGCTTCAAAGAAATCTTTCCATAATTAGATGAGTTGGGGATAAGCACATCCCACGATGAGCTGGAAAATACATACCCTTCGTCAAAATTACTGTTCTTTAGTATGTTCTCTACATAATGTATATCCAAGACGGGAACCAAACAACTAGGTAAGAACAAGGTGAAAATTATAACCACAATTGGATTGGGAGTTCAATATTGCTTGGCCTCATATGCCATGTGAAGTTTAATTGACAAGCACTTCTTTTTTCTGTGAATGGTGTTGTAGCTATCTTAGCAATGATCCTAAGAAACAGTGCATCAAATATTGTGTGTTAATGCATGACAATGGAAAATATTTTTTATGCTTGCTAATACTATTATTAACTGCTACCAGTAGAGCTAATTGGGGGAAAAAATCATACGCATATATATAATATAATCAGCAAGCTTTGCTATAATCTTTCTTATATATAAAAATTTAGTTTTTTGTCACTATTCATGTTCATGATTTGATAATTTTTTTTCTTTTCCTCCAAATGTGGGGCCCATTGGCAACCCATGCAAATGCACAAGTAGCCCCTCTAGTTTAATTCAAAATTACAAACATAGAACATGGAATCATTTCCTTTAAAAGCTACAGAAAGGTGATACATGATAGTAATTAAAAATTATAAATAAAATTAAAAAAAGGTTCAAAACCACAAGAACAACACATTGACTAAGTGATTGTAACCAACAGCCCAAAAGATTGCAAAGTCATAAGTTACGCAATTTTTTAACAAGCACACAATATACTACCGCCACTACTGTCTCATATGGTAACCTTTACTTGCAATGATCAAGCACTTAAGATGATTGATTTTGAATTGTGGAAACAAATTCATGAGCTGCAGCACCATATTGAATGAAAAAAAAATGCTTATTTATATATTTATGATTGATTTTGATTGGATGAACCAAGTCCAGTTTTTTTCAATCTCTCTGTTTTATAACTTTTTTCTGGACTAATAATGTTTCGTGGCAGTCGGTTATAAAAATAGGAATATAAAAAATTGCATTTGATTATAGCTTAAACGACATGCTGGTTTAATTAACATGTGATTGATTTGTAGGAGACCAGGAACCCAAAACTAAGAGTCAAAGTCCATGGATGATGGAACATACACTTAAAATATGTTTGTATGTCAGCAACACCAAGTTGATGGGTTTTGACAATTTCAAGCACTGCATCATCTATAATTAGTTTCGATAAGAAAATCATAATATTTTAGTATTTCGTTTTTACTATTGTTATTATTATTATTCGTTGAAAGAACATACGTAAGAAATTCCATAGACAACAACACAGTATATTCTGGGAACCTACCTGGACTAGTTAAACCAGTAAAGGAATAGAAGCTAGCATATGCACTGCATCTCTGATTACTTGACTGTATTTTTTTCATTTCTTATATTGTATGAAGAGTTGATTGGTTCACCTAAACAGGTTAGCCCATGGTTTTAAATTGCGGTTGTGGTTGCGTTGTGGTTACTGCGATTGCGAGTATTGCGGGTGCTATAATACGGGTTGCGGTTACTGTGGCTGTGATTTTTTTTTTAAGCTGCACAAATCATTTTAAAAATATATATAATCATTATAACTCTTATATACATAAATATATCATGCCTAACATCAATATTAATTAAATAAATCCTGATTTTAAACAAACATATCAATATTAATTGAGAAAACTAAAAAGAAAAATTATATAACATAAAAAATATACTTACATACTTATCACAAAGAGAGAATTAGAATCACCACATTGTAGAATGTCGTGGAGGGTCATAGTTTCCACTTTCACTTTCATTATCATTTTGTCTTGATCCCTGTCCAAAAACATAATCAAAAAATCCTCCACCTGTATTCTCCATTTGCTGATAAGGAAAATTTGGTGCATGGTAATAATAAGGCTCTTGATAATTTATTGAAGGTTGATAATTTGGTGGTGCTTGAATTATTGGATAATGACCATGTGACATATAGGGAGGTTGTTAATAAAATGTAGGATAGTAACTTTGACTACTTTGAGACGAGCTACCAATTCCAAAATCACTAAAACTTTGTGAAAAATTAGGGGAAGAACTATCTTCTAGTACACCACTTTGCTGCCTTCCACTTTTTGTAGATTGATAACCACATTTTATATTATCACTAGAGTCTCTATCCTGAAAAGATGTCATATCAACAACAAAACCCAAATCACGCATAGTATATGGAATGTCTTGATATGGATCTTGTTCCCTATCTTCATCTATGCCATGATCACTTTCTACTGCATCACCACCATCACCACCACTATTATTGCTTGGTGGACTCAAACCACCATCATTGCCCTGACTATGACCTTCAAGGGAACTTGAATCATCATCAGCCTTTACCTCTTCATCATCAGTATCCATTCTTGGGAACCATTCTGAATTTTGAAGTTCATCCAATAATGGGCCTTCTCTCTCCTCAATCCATGGAGACAAGGGATCATCTTCTTGGAATATGTAATCAAGATTAATTGGATTAAAACCATTTTCTATTTCTTCTTGACTACGCCTCTTCTTCTCCCTCATTCTTAACTTCATATTGTAAAAGGTAAAGACAAATTTTTGTAATTTTTTATACTTGAGTCTATTTCTTGTCTTTGTATGAATATAATTAAATGTGCTCCAATTCCTTTCACAATTTGAAGCTGAAGTTGTTTGGCTTAAAATTTTTATCGCAATGCTTTGAAATTCAGGAGCACATGAACCATATATCATCCACCATTCAGCTATTTAAACAAACAATACACAAATTTAGTCAACTTTGAATTATAAATATAATCAATCATTTTGATTGAGTTACGTATTCTACCATGTATACTTGTAAATAAAAAATAAATTATATCTTACCAGGATCTATTTGAGACCATGCTCTCTGAGCTTGTAGCGTTCCAAAGTTCTCTCTCTTTTCTCGAAAAAGTATTAACTATACAACATCATATTATGTATAAAAAAAAATACAACATCATATTAAATTTAATGTAAATATATAATAATATATTCTGAATATTCATTATATAAAAAATAACTAACCTGATTTAATGCTCTAATTGTAACATCCATATTTCTTTCTAATTTAGTGATTGCACTTTTAGTTCCATCAAATGTTTCTTTATAAATTGAATGACCATGTTCAACTCCAAATTGAAACTGAGGATTAAGAAAATAACCTAAAAAAAAAACTTAATTAGTCAATACACAAATATTTTTCTTTTTGTGACAACATAATATATATATATATATATAGACTTACCTGCAGAATGTAAATCAGTATATAGAAATTTTCATCTTTTATCTATCATGTCGTTATAAGTTGAGTGATAACAACAATTTTGTTGTATAGATAGCTTGGCTCTATCTATAGTTTCATAGATAAAACTCATGGTTGGTTTTTCATCACCATCGACCAATCTTAACACCTTGACAATTGGCTCAAATACTTTTAGTATTTCATTGGCTTTGATCCAAAAGTCATTATCCAAATTTTTTTTTCTTGTATTATGTGCTGGTCCAGATTTTTCCTTGCCAAATTTAGACTTTTTAAACTTTTCAGAGTTGAACATATTCTTCAAAGCCTGCTTTTGCTTTACAAGAGATTGTAGTTGCAAGAATTGTGTAGCAAAGTAAGTAATGGCTGGACGAATAATTTCTCTACCTCCAATATATTCTTTCATTAAATTTACAATCTAAATATGGTTATATATAAAGGATGCTATCATCTTTGCATCTTCTAACACCTTTTGTACATTGCTCTTTTTTCCAATGTCTTCTAAACACATATCTAAACAATGAGCTGCACAAGGTGACCAATAGAGATGTGGTCTTTTTTCCATCAATTTTTTCCAGCTGCCTTTAAAGCTCCCTCGTTATCTGTAACCACTTGGACTACATAGTCTTCTCCAACTTCTTCTACTACTTGATCAAGTAACTGAAGGTAGTAATCAGTATTTCTACTAGCAACAGAAGAAACATAAATTGATTTTAGAAAAACAGTTCTCCTACTGCAATAGACAAGAAAATTCATTATGTGCATGTGACTGATGCTATTAGTTCAGCCATTACACATTATTGTAACACCTCTTTCCTTCCATGCATCTTTCAACACATTTATCCATTCCCTCATCGATTGGTATTCAGCTTCCAAATACACATATGAAATCTCGTAAGGAGTAGGAAATTTAACCCCTGTTGTACCTATTTCAGCAGCTGCAATAATTAAATTATGCAACCAAGGAGAATTAGATAAATTCATTGGAAGACGCTCATATATAATAAGCTTTGATACTGCTTGTCCTAGTTTTTTCCTCAATGTTTTCATCAAACCACCAGAAATTTTTGGTTCTTTCATGCTTTTGCTCCTCACAAGATCAATATTTGTAGATTTTAAACTAAAGGCAATATATTCTGATCCTCTTGCCCTTGCATGAGAACTTCCACCCTCTTCATACACATTTTGTCCTCCTTTGGTTTGCTGTCTAAATTGTTGTCTATCTTCCCATTCGCGATGTGATCTAATACTTTCTTGTGTCGCACGCCTCATTTGCATTTCCTTATCAACAAATGTTTCAATTTCATCATCTTCATCTCCTCTCAACCTTGTGATAACCTCTCTAAATTCATGCCTTTTCAGCGCATTTTCCTTAAGTTGAGAATGTCTTTTGGTGTATTTTTGTATATAAAATATACTCAAAATAGGAAGATGCGCATTTTTTGATACCTAAGCTTAACTGACTCAATTTTAGTTAAATTATGCAAACTTTGACCTTAGTTTAGGAATATTTTGGTGTATTTATAATTTCATACTTTTTGCAGATATAGTTGGGCTTTAAAGCTAATTGCTGAAGACTAAAGTTGCAATATTCGCCGCGGCCAATTAATTTGTTCGCCGCGGCCAATTGTTGCATAGAGGAAGGAGCAAGCAGAGAGCTCTTCGCTGAGGCCAATTATGTTGTTCGCTGCGGCCAATTTGTTGTTTAGAGAAGCTGTGCGTGCCCGAGAGCATTTCACCACGGCGAATAATATGTTAGCCGCGGTGAACCAATGATTTACTGAAACACTGCGTTTTGAGGCATGAGGGACTCTAGGGTTTGATATATCCACATTTTCGACCAAGAGAGGCATGCTCCAACTTCTGGGCAGCTTGGAGAGCTGGTGTGCTAGGGTTTGGAGTGTGGAAAAGTGGTTAGAGCCAAGGATTGAAGTTTCAAAGAGATTTGAGGCCATTTTCATCGGTTTTTCTGATCTTCTCCTTCTCCTTCTCTTGTATTCTGCTATGGATTCGAACTCTTGTGGTTTTGTAAACTTGTAACTGATTATGAGTAGCTAACACTTGTTCTAGGATTATTTTGAACCCTTGTATGGATTAACATTTGACTCTCTTCCACCTCTATTGATTAATGATATATATGTGCTGATTTTACTCCATTTTTAATGCTTCTGGTTGATTGGCCAACAATCAGCCGTGTGTTTGCTTGAGTGATACTTGAGAGAGCTAGCTTGAGTGTTGAACTTGAGTTAAATCATGCAAGAACTTGAAATTTAGGTATTGAATGGATGGTTTAGTTGGTGAGGTAGAAATACACTCATTAACCTTGTGTAGTCAAACTTGGGTCTGAGCTTAAAATTGGAGTTTCTTTAGTTGTGAGAGAGTTTGAACAACTAATAGAATTAAATACTTGTTTCTGACTTGAGAAAGCTTTTACAAGTAGTATTTGATTCCCAGACTAGTGCATATAGTTGATGATCATTGTTGGTGAGAGGAGATTACTCTTGTGCTATGAGATACAAGGGGGAGAGATAATCCTAGATCCTTTACAGGCTTGGAGTCGAACAGGATCTCTTAACTCCCTTTATAAATTCATTTGCAAAGTTATTTTTTTTACACTCAACTTCACTATACAATTGTTCCGCTCAACCTAGTTTAAGACATAAATTTAATGATCAATTCAATTCAACTTCAATCCTCGTGGGAACGATAATCTTTTTATACTACTTTGTCACGGCCCGTGCACTTGCGGAATAAGCCGTTTGGTGAACACCTTGCTTCAAATTCTTCTTTTCTTTTTTTTGAATCAATTTTTTTTCTTTATTATCTAAAAGGAGTTTTATCATACCCTCTCGAATAGTAGTTGTAACTCTAAGACATCCAGCTACTTGTCCTTTAAAATGAGCAATATGCTGTTTTAATCGAGTAATTTCACTCTTTATTACTTTTCCACAGAGTTTGCAAGTTATATTGTTTCAATTTCTAGTTACAGGTGTTCCAAAATGCCAACCAATATCATCACTAGGAGCACTTTCTAATCTTTCTGTTGGAAATTCCTCTCTTGGCGGCATTGTTTATATTTTATAGTACCGGTGATCAAATGAAATTAGTAATATAATATAATATAGCAAAACTAAAAGCACAATTTAAATTAATTTCACAAATCATGAATATATATATATATATATATATATATGTATCTCATTTTCTAGATTCCCATTTCATGTTCAATTCTCTTTTATTACTATCACTACAATCAATCTATCATTACTTATAAATTTAACAGTGTTGTGTTGGATAAAATTAAAACTTCACATGAAGAGGAATTAGCTATACATTGGATATAAAGAGGTGATTTAAAAGAAATTAATGTATGAATAGGTATTATATGCAAAATCTAATAAACTAAATTCCAATCTAAGAGTTATGCTTTGCTAGTACCATTCTAAACCTTAAGAGTTATTAATGGAAAACATATAATTTCATGTATACAATAATCATTTATATATGAATGGTTTACTTATACAAATGAATATAAATTGATACAAAATAGTCAAAACACTATAAAATTATCTTATATTTCATGTAATATTTTTAATTAATTTTATTATATTTGAAAGATTGATTATCAATTATAAATTTTATCCATGATTAAATCCATATTCAAAGCGTAATAGCCATGAGTTTTAAATCTATTTTATTTTATATATGGTATTAACAACTTACTTTATCTACTCTTCTAAATCAGACTTGTGAACATATTATATTATTTATAGAAAAAACCATAAAATGATTGCAAAATGATTAATTAAGCCAAAATATAATTAATAATTCTCATGAATATATTAGCTTATTAGCTACAATATTTCAAAAATATAATTTATAATTACATAATATATGGTAAAAAAATATATTATCTTGTACCTTAATTTAGCTTATTCCAATCTTTATCTTGTACCTTAATTTATTTAATTAAAAAATACCAAAATAAAAATTTAAAAAAATAATTTAAAATTTAGACTATTCAAAAATATAAATGATTCAAATTTGTTCCATGAAAAATAATAGATAACTCATTTCATGAGAAGTGGTTATTTTGAGGATTTGAATCTTCTAAAGTTTCTTATTATAAGGTTTTTAGAAAGAAAAGAGAGGAAGTAAACCCCATATACATTTTTATTTTTTGTGTTATTTATTTTTCAAAATTTAAAAAAATTTTATAATAACAAAATTTAAAAAAATTTTACATTTATTTTTGTTGATGCTGGTGGCTTATCCTTTTAGTAATATTCATTGATTGGCCAATATGTATTTATTTTATTAGATTGCCATACTACACATAAATATTAAAGAAAATTATAGTTAAAGACTCTAAATTAAAAATATTTATATTAGAGGAGTTTAAATTTTAAAATTGTTCTAAAGAACCCATGAATCAAAGATTTGAATTGTATAAAAAAAATTTACAATTTATGATTTTAAATTAAAATTTTTAGTTTTTATATTTTTTAAAATAATTTTAAAATTTAAAATTATTTAATATAAATATCCTTAATTTAAAATTTTTAATTATAATTTTTCATAAACACTATAAATCATGGTGCGTATCATTAATTCCGAGAGTAAATTTGCAAGAAAACTTGAAAGTTGTCATGTTGGATGTATATGAACCCCATAATATATATATATATATAATATTAGAAAGCAAAGCACGAATGATCTGCAAGACAGCTAGCATTGAGTAGACATATATATGTGTGTATGTTCTTACTTTAATAATCTATTCACTAGGTAGTTTTGAGAGTTATACGTGGATGCATCACAAGCCATCGGAGAAATCCTAGACTCAGACAAGGAACTCACACTTGCTGGTGAAGTAGTCTTCCAACCCATGGGAAGAAAACATACTTTGGGGCCTAAAAAAGGGACTGATGCTGCTGCCTTATGGGAAAGAGAGGTCAATTCCAAGTAAAATCAAGTTACATATAACCAGAATTTATGCATTGTGTGGCAGAACCTAATGATTAATACTAATTTAGGATTACATTATTACAAATAAATCTGGTATCATCTATGCATTGCATGCAGAACCTTTGATTATACATATATATATATATATTATACATATATATTATGCATAGCGTGGCAGAAACATTGATTATACATATATATACATATATATTATGCATAGCATGGCAGAAGCATTGATTATACATATATATTATGCATAGCGTGGTAGAAGCATTGATTATACATATATATATATATATATATATATTATACATATATATTATGCAATGCGTGGATGGATATATATTAGAAAGATCAGAAGGTATTGCGTGGCTGAACCTCTGATTATACATATATATTATGCGGTGTGTGGATCAGAAATATATATACATATATATATTATACATATATGAACCTCTGATTCAACGTATCAGTTTACTCTAACAGTGCAAGAGACCCAAAACCCAAAATAGCAAAGCAGAAGCAGATCAAGAAGAAGATATTCTTCATACCTCTGGGCGCTTCTCTCTTCAGATTCACGCGTGCATCATACCGTTTACTCTGCTTCGCAGCTTCGAGACTTTAGATTCAGATCTTAAATCACTGTGCTTCAATTTAGTCTTCAGGTATGGTTATTGGTTTTAGATCTTAGAACTCTACTCTTCAGATTGAACTTCTCTCAGTCTCTGCTGGTTATCATTACTGCTTCTTTCCTTTTTTCTTTTTCTTTTGTTGTTTGAGAAAGCAAAATGTAGATCTAGGGCCGGCCGCTCTGTTTAGAGCTTGCTTTATATGATGTGCCGCAACGGAACCGCAATACCATTCCGTTGCTGCTGCAACACCGTTCCGTTGCAGCCCATTAGCGTGATGTCTATACTAGTTATAGTTGCAGGCTGATGCGGATGCGGCTTGGTCCGCATTCGCTATATTGCGGCCCACAATTTAGAACATTGGGTTAGCCTAATAAATGAGATACTAGTACCTTTTTTCATTCTTTGCCAACTTAGTTTTGATTCTTTTGATGATCATTTTATCACTAAAATTTTAAATATCAAGTCACCAAACCAGAAAACACTCTTCTCTATTTTCTTAAGATGAGAAACAAAGAAGAGGAAGAGCTTTCGTCACAATCATAACACTAAATTTCAACATAGTCAATGATAATGACGCAAAGAAAGATGTTTAGCAATAAACCTATCTAGAATTAGCTACCTGTAATTAAATGCCTATCAAAGGAAGGGATTACACAAGCCTAAAAAATCACAAGTTCAGAGCAACAACACAGGGGAAGCTTATATATCATTAACCAGTGTACCTCAGCAAATCAAGCATTGAATATAGATAAAAACCGTTGCCTGCATTGCTCAGTATGTAATACTTTTAAGTTTTATGAGACAATTATCTTTATGAATAAACCATAAATGTTCATTTGGTTTTAAACTCAAATGTTTGTTAATCTTACAAAAATGTATATACCATAAACTAGAGATAACAAACTATAATTCAAAATTTTATCACTTTATGTATCTTAATTCAACCAAATATGATCTAAGACCCCTTCGAGGAATATGATCCTTAAACACTTTCTAATGCATCCTTTTAGTTAAAGGATTAGCCAACATTTTTTTAGTCTGAATATACCCTATAATCATATGATCAGTCTTAACTTATTCTCTTAAGGCTAAGTACTTGATGGCAATATGTTTATTTCAATTCTACTTTTGTTATTCTTAGCTTAAAAAATAATAGTTGTATTTATCATAATGCACTTTAATAAGCTTAGAGATTGAGTCTATAATCTTAAACCCAATAATAAAATTTCTCAACTATATATCTTATGAACTTGTCTCCAAACAAGAAACAAACTCAATTTCCATAATAGAAGTAGTTATTAAGGATTATTTTACACTTCTCCATGAGATAACTCCCTTAGCTAGCAAATATATACATATATATATATATAAATGTTGACTTTTTTGTGTTAACACATCTTGCTAAACTTAAGTTTGAATAACCAACAATCTTCGAGTTGTTTGTCCTCCTATAATTAAGGATCTATCCTTTAGTATCCTGAAGGTACCTCTTAAGCTTCCTCTCAATTTTCCAATAGTCAATCATTGGATTATGTTGATATCTTCTTAACATGCATATGACAAAAACTATATTGGGCCTTGTGTAGACTAGTACAAATATAAAGCTTCCAACCATTGAAGCATAGGGAATACTCTCCATTTCTTTTTCTTATCAACTTATTATTGGAATATTGAAACAAATTAAGTTTGTCCTTTTTTACAATAAGAACCACACTAACTGAACAATTTTTTATTATAAATTATTCAAGAATTTTATTTATAAAAGTATCATGTGATAGTCTCAAAATATCTTGAAACCTATTTCTATAACTTCTAATACCAATAACATAGAATACTTTACCCATATCTTTTATTTCGAAGTTTTTGAACGAGAACTATTTTACCTCATATAGCAACCCTAAGTCACTTGAAGTAGGCAATATGTCATCCACATATAAGATCAAGAATATGATATGATCTTGCTCTTATTAACCTTGAGGTATATAAATTGATCTATGATGTCTTAACAAAACTAAAAGATATAATTATATCAAGGAATTTAAAGAAGCGTTATAGATTGTGAGGCTTGCTTGATATAACACCATATATTTCTAACTTGCTTCCTATCATTTCTAAGTCTCACATGATGAATTGCACAAAAGGAAATAGAAAATGACATTAAAATAATGTCTTATTTCGCGTTGCGTTGCGTATGAAAATTTTATTCGGTGTCATGCGGATCATATGAGCTCATATATCACATTATCATATTTAATTATATATATTCAACTCATTTGCATCACCAAAGTTGGCCCACTACTCGTGGAATTCCAAGGGGAAGTATCAAACTCACACTATTATTTTCGGCTAGAATCTCAATTTTTCTATCACAACTTTAGAAATTTATAACTAAATCCAAAAAAAATCGAAACCCAACAAACTTTACCATTCCAAAAAGTTCTAGATGTCTACCCCATGGTAAAAATAATTTTAGCTCATGAATCATTAAGCAGAGAATATTTGACATCTGAAAAGCCACTGAGGTCGCTGCTATCTGGGCTACTGGTTCAGATTACTGATATGAAGTTTCAAAATTCATAACTAAAAATTGAAATCATGCATTCTTAACCATTCTCGAAAGATACATATATCTAATTTATGCCAAAAATATTTCTGGGCCATGAAACATAACACAGAAAGCATTTGACATGAAAAAAGGGGCAAAGGTTCGGACAACTACTAGTACTGATGCAAGTGTCTGCTATGACCTTCGAAAATGTCCAATTAATTATAAAAAAATTAAATCAATGAAAATGATACCAATTTAAAAATATATGAATTTTAAATTTATGATAAAAATAGACTCAGGCCAGAGAAAGCACGTTCAGCTACTGAAATTCAATGGAATAGTGACTCAGGTCATGTTGTGCTATTGTTACTGTTCCAAAACTTCAAAAATTTATATCTCTTATCTCAGACCTCCAAATGAGGTGCTTCTAGTTGCTACAAGTTATTATGAATACCTAGTTTCTTCATATAAAATTTCATAGCCATTGGACCACGTTTGCCCTTCAGATAACACAATTTTACAACTGACCAAATAAACAGTACTAGTGCAAATCTGAAATTCTGATACCAATTTTGAAAAATTATAGAAAATTTCAAAGATTTCCAAATGGCCTGATATTTAGCTTGCCAAAAAGATCTAGGCAAGATCTACATGCATGCAAAATTTCAAGTCAAGAAAAGATCATTTGGTCAGACTTTGCTGTAACTCAAGATTATGGCACTTTTAGTTCCAATAAAAGGGCAAATTTGGTCCAAATGAGTCATCTATTGTTTCACACATATTTGAGCAACTTCAAAAGCATAAATGTAGCATAAATGAGTCTCTTATAAGGTCTGAATCCTCATGCAACTCAAATTTATCATGCCACTCCAATAAACATACATGTACAAGTAAGTTCCCAAGTGGTCAAAATGCACATTTCTATTCATTTAACTCTATTCTTGATTCATACACTAATTTTACATAGTTTTACACTTGTTCAAAGTGTCATGGCTCAAAAATAATATATACATATATTCTTTGACATTACAGTATATCAAAACTAGCAAAATTTGCCAAGAGATGGAGATTTAAGCTCCTTAGCCTCCATCATTTGGATCTTGGATTCCACATAAATCATATGAGATGAGAGAAAGGAGGGGGTGAGATTCATTGAATCTCAATAGCTCATACACCTATCCAAGCACATTTTCAAGGCACGTAACATGTCAAAGGTACAAGTATGCAATCAATCAATTCATGAAGCATTCCACTTTCACATTTTTGTATCACAAACTCATGTCAAGCATAAGAATGAGCTCTAGGAACTTTTGGTTTGGCCTCACCCCATTTCTAGGACTTTTGGATTGCCTCATTCTTAGTTCTTAGGACTTTTGACTTAACCTCAACCATCTAAGAGACTTTTGGCCTTGTCTCATCCATGCCATGAGACTTTTGATATCTCCTCACCCACATTAAGGGACTTTTGGCATTACTTCACCCTTATGAGCCATTTCTACAATTCAAAGACATTCAAGAAAGCATATTGGTACCAAAATAGCAACATAGCATCAAGTGACATGTCTCAAACATATAAATATATACACAAGTACACAATGACACATATGCAACAAGAAAATGTAATAAGAAAAGGTGGAAAGCTACCTTGATACAAATTCAAACCTTACTTTGCTTGTTCCTTCTCCTTTTCGGTTTCCCAAACACAAGGAGGTGGGGTTGGATTTTCTTAGTCTATTCACAATAAACAACACTCAATTATACTCTTGGAACAAGTTATAATATCCAACTCACTTTTAAAACTATACTTTGTTTTATTTGTCATAATATGGTTCCAATTAATGACCTAATGAAGCAACTACCACAAGTAAAATTCTTGGTTTCATTCTTTTGCCATATTTAGACCTCTTAACCTCATTTAAGGTCCTTCAAGTTATCACACACTCACTTTCACAAACCTAGATTCATGTTGCTTCATAAGGTTACATTATGGAAGCCATTGCCTCATCTCCCAACCTAAGGTTTTTAAATTTTTTTCAAGGGTTTCTCCTATTTTCTTTTATCATATAAAGTCTCAAATCAATTTTGGAACCATTTAAAACATCCCCTAGCTATCTCTAAGGGTCTTAACTGATTTATGATTCCATTAAAGACTCATGGAGTTTGAGATTTTTTCTTAATGGATGGGGCACTTGGGAGGCTCCCTAAGAGTCTTAGAAAGTCAAACAAACACTCACATATGATGGGGAAGTCTTGAATCAACCCAAATTTTAAACTATGTTCAAGCACCCTATACTTTTTCAACTTGAGTTTTACTAGCTTTTCATGCATTTCTTTGATGTAATTCATCTTCCCATGGCTTAGTTTGATGGATTCTTTTGGATTATAGAACAGAAACTCTTCCCTCTTCATGGTTCTGTTTGAGGCATCCCACCATGGAAGAGGAGAAGGAGAAAAAGAAGTAACAAGGGAAGAGAAACTACCTTGAAATCAAGTTTTCTTCAAGAGCCCTTCTTCTTCCCTCTTCCTCCTCCTTAAATTTAAAATTTCTCTCCTTTGATCTAGACCTAAATCAACACCAAAAATTGCATTAAAACCATGGAAAGATGAAGCAAGAAGGGGAGGATGAAGTTTCAAGAGGAAGGAGCATGAAAATCTTACACTTTCTCACCTTTTCTTGGGCTTTCTTCCTCCAAAATTTCCTCTCTTTGTGCGCCTAAGACATCAACTCCTTTTTCGATATTTGGGCAGAAGAAAGTTGATTTAGAGAAGGGGAGGCTGAACGTGGATTTAAAAGGAGCATTTAGAAACTTCTTTGTACAATTTGCTTCTATTTTTGCCCTTCCATAATGGCATTTTCAGTTTGGCTTCATTTTAGCTCCTTTTTTAGAACCGTTTTTTCTATAATAAAATTTAGATTCCCAATTTAATAAAATGCCTTTGGAATCACTCACATCGGAGCTAAAACCTTCCCAAACGAATCGGTAAAAATTTAGGTCAACCGACGTCAGAAAGAGTACACCAGAGGGGCTTTAACAGTCCTGGGGCTTCTCATGGTTTTTGGGGCCTCTGAGAACCCTGAGCAACTCAAAATTTGCATTTAAAAATTCCTCCTTGGTGTTTTTCCAAAATTACACTTATTTACGAAAATGCCACTAGCCTTTTGGCAATTTTTTTGAATCACTCCGGCCTCGATTTCTGGGAAACTCAAGGCTCAAATTCTCATTTTTCATTATTTAAAATTTTATCCAAATTTTATTTGGCCTTAAATCACTTATCTCAAGGGATTTACTTTTCAAACTAACCTGTTTCGGTGTTTTTACAACGTACCAGGCATTTCATTTGAGTCCATAAATTGACTTCTTCAACTTGCATACTAAATTCTAATGTTTTAAAAATTAGATTAGTCATTGAACTAATAGAGATATTAATCTACAGTTTATTAGTCTAATTGTGATCAAATTAATAATAATTAAATATTATTTTTTTAATTTTATATATTAAAAATATAACATAATAAGTACTTTTATACACTAAAAAATATATAGATACATAATTATCACTAATAAATATAGGCTTTAATGACTCTTCACTTTTCAATGCTCTTTATTTTTTCTATCTTTATTAAGGATTGACAATTATTGTATATGGTATTTCACTTTTTATTAAATATTAATATTAATATTTGTTTAAAATATCAAAATTGGAAAGCTTATTTGAAATTTGTGCCTTCAAGTTAGTTTGACATTGACTTGACATATGGATAATTTCTTACCATTCAATGCTTTAGAGATGTTACACCTTCTACCTTTCAAAGTTGTCTTTCTAAAAACATTGTCTGGATGTTAGAACATTGAACAACACCATGGATGTTGGAAGGACAACACAATGCACTCGTTTTTAAAGCTTTATGTCTTTTGCCTTTTGAAGCTTTTTCTCTACCTTGTCATTGCTGTTATAAACCACTAGTGCCATTTGAAGTTGATACATTATAGTCTAGCTTTGTCTTCCTCTCCTTTTTCTTCTTTACCTCAAAACCTCCCCTATTGATGGGTTTATAAAATTTTGGAGCTTTGAATTTGGGTTTGTTTAGGTTTTGAAAAATGAGAAGACTAATTTTGTTGCTTAAAACTTCCCCTGCTTCTGATCTATTATTGACTTCATTTATGAAAATCTTTATAAAAAAAATTCAAAACTGTCTAACTTGTTAGACCATCTAGTTTTTACTGATTTTATTGATTTTTTTAATGAATTAGCCAATTTTTAAGTTATTTTTTTATTAACCAATTTTAAGGTTCAATTGGATCGGATTGATTAGTTTTTAACCTATGGCTAGTTCACCAATTTTTTTGTTTGACCTACCAATCCAATCCATTTTTTAACACTACTAAATTCTCGCTGATATTTAAAGTGAACCTCTCAGGCTATTTCATATATACCTCTTTCTTAAGATCATCATTGAAAGAGATGTCTTAACATTCATCTAGTGCAATCTTAAGTCAAAATAGGTTACTAATACCATGATGATATGGAAGTAACCTTTCTTAGTTTCTTTGTAATAAATTTTTTCTTTTTAGGTAAAATATTTAACAACCAATCTAGTCTTATAGCACTCAATGTTGTCTAATGAATTTTTTTTTGTCTTAAAAACCCATTAATAACCAATTGCCTTGACCTTACCAAGCAACTCCACAAGGTTCTAAACATTGTTATTTGTCATTGATTTCATTTTATCAATCATGACATTATGCCACAATTAAAAATTTTCACTATTTATTGCCTGAAAAAAAAATGTTGCTAACTTCCTATTATCTTCTTAAGTTAGCATGTTGCATGGGTTGAGGTGGCTCAATAAGAGCATCCTCTACCATTGGTTGAAGTTAGGGGTGTTCATCGGCTCGGTTGGCCCTAGGGGCCCACCCTAGCCCGGTCTAATCGGGTCGGGTCGGGCCGGGCTAAAAGTATAAATGGGCATAACTTTAAACAAGACTACTTCGGGCCGGGCCGGGCCACGGGCGAAGGGTGTTCCGCCCAACTCGCCCTAATAGTTACTTCTTTTTTTTTAGTTATTAATATATTGTCATCTTATTTTTTTTATTTCATTTAATTATCTCTGCATACTGCAATTTTTATTACTTACTCAAATATTCTTTACTTCTTAATTATTTTTATCATTGATGTGAATCCTTACTGATATTTTTTTGGTTAAATAATGAAAAAATATATATTTACCTAAGACTAATTATGTTAGTATATCTTATATTTTATTTGATAATACTAGACTATTTTTTTATCACTGATACAAATACAAGAGTTCTAAAAGTCCATTGTTTTGAAATATATGCCTATAAGTTTGTGTAAAAATATTTTATATTACAAGTATCAATTCATTAAAAAAAAAATTTGGGTGGCCCTAACCCGCCCTATCCCAATATAAATCAGACTTATTAGAGTTGAGTAAGGCCACAAGTATAAAAACAAGTTTCATGTCTTAATCGGGTCAGGTATCGGACATACTAGATGTTCAATTTGGTCCTGTCTATGTACAACCCTACTTATTCGGGCCGTCCCGGCCTGCCCTAAAATCGGGCTTCTCCGGGTCGGGCAGGGCCACGGGCATAAAAATAAGCCAAAGACTCTAATCGAGCCGGGCTTCGGGCCAAGCATCGCCTTGACCCGGCCCTGCCCATGTACACCCCTAGTTGAAGTGCCTCTTTTACATTATAAGGTACCTTATCATGGATGGTAAGACTTTCAAGATGACGATGCTCCTAATTTTTAGCATGATCAATTAGTATTTCAAGAACTTAATCATATTCTATATTTACTATAACAGGATGCGTGTCATATAAATCTAATGCTCATTTATAACTAATGGAGATAGTTTACTATATATGATCATCTTTAGTTATTGTGTCATGAGGTGAATCACTCTCCCTAATTATGTCATTTTTAAGAAATTTGGTATTTCTAAATTCTACAAATTTTATTCAATGTGAAGGAAGTAAAACTTATATCTCTTAGACTTTTTTACATAGCCAACAAATTATGTAGTAATAGTTTTTAGGTTCAACTTCGTTTCATATAGGTTATACACTCTTACCTTTGCAAGATAGCTCCATAATGTGTATGATTTAAACTAAGTTTCTAACCTTTCCAAATTTTAAAGAGTGTCTTAGATATAGCCTTTGTTGAAGCCCTATTCAAAATGTATATTACTGTTTAAGAGTTGATCTTCATATAGAAATAAAAAGTTTAGAGTTGGTAAGCGTATCCTCACCATATCTGATATGGTCCTATTCTTTCTTTTACCTACACTATTCATATCAAGTAAGTCAAGCATGGTATATTATGTAACTATACCATGCTCATGAAAGAACTCAACAAAAGGACCAGGTGCTTATCCATCACTAGCATACTTGCCTTAGTGTTCATCTCCCCTATCAATTCTCACTACTTTAATTTGTTTTCCAGATTGTACTTTTACATATACTTTATACTCTTTAAAGGAATTTAGTGCCTCACTTTTAATATAAAGTTGGTATATATACATATATAAAGAGAAATCATCAAGAAATGAGATAAAATGCTTATGACAATTAAAACACATATTAAGGTAACATATATCAGTATATATGATTTCAAATAATTTAAAACTTCTTTTGGCCATTTTATGTGACTTGTTGATCTGCCTACCCCTAATGCAGTAGACATGAACTAAAATCTACAAAGTCTAAAAATTGAAGAACCCTTTCTTTTATTAACCTTTTACTTCTATCTATGGAGATATGTCCTAATCTCTTATGCCACAAGTTTGAAAGTTCTCATTCATGCCACATCTTTTAATTCCAGAATTACCATATGTAGTAATACAAGATCTAGAGGCATCATTTATTGTATAGAGCTTAAATAAACCATTAGACAAAGAAATTTTTTCAATAGGAATAGAATCTTTAAATAAAATTAAAAATTATTTTAGAAATTTATGCTCACTAGGATGTGAATTTCTTATGCTAAGAAAACCTTTCCTCTACCATTTAAACCTTTTTTTTGAGTAGTCATTCCTGATGTGCTTCTTCTTCTTACAAAAGAAGCACTTAGCTTTATCATTGTTTGGTACATGTACAGGAGCTATGCCTTTCTTTGGCTCTTTTTTTTAAAGCCACCTACTAGATGAGCCTCATATGGCTCACTACCTCCTTCAATGACTAGCTTGTATTCCTCTTGCATGCACATAGATAGCAATTTATCCATTGTTTACTTCTCCTTATGTGTGTTATTAGGCAATAATGCAAAATAACACTACAAACATATAAACAAAGTACTAAGGATGAACACTAAAGATAAAATAATACCATATTCCTAACAAATATCTTACCCAAATCATTTGCAATGGAGTGAAGGAATTAGCTTAACAATACAGCTATCCATTGGTGACAAATTTAGATAGCCATTATGGTTGCCTCATATTTCTTATAAACTGTCTTACTATAGCATTTCTCTTTCCCTCTAATTGTGCTACTTGTATGTCCGTTTAACATTACACCCTTTTGATTGATAACAATCCTTACTTCTTCATACATAACCTTATCCTCAAGATTCATATTGGCAAACTATTGAGTCTGCTTGTCTAGTTCCTCCCAAGTGGCTTCCTCCATTAGCTGCCCTTTCCATTCAACCAAAACTTATTGAATATCCTAATCAAGTGATCAAAGGCCTATTATAGTTGCAGGTTTAATTCCCATTTTAGTGACAAGAATAGGATTCTCTTAGGATTGATTAGGATCACCTTGGAACTTTTTAGTAATAAAATGTGAAGTATAGGGTGAATCCTACTTCCTTCAAGGAGTTTCAATTTATGTCCTACTACCCCAGTTCTACTCTTAATTTGATAAGGGCCATAGTTCTTTTAGATAGTTTATGGTTTAACCTTTTAGAGACAGACCTGTTGGTATGGAAATAACTTGAGTAGCACCTATTTCTCGATCTGAAATTCCTTTTCTTGTTTATGGGAATTGGCATATTTATTCATTCTTTGTTGAACCTTCTCTAATTGATTCTTGAGGAACTATAGTAGTTGATCTCTTTCAACTGATCCTTTATTGTAGTCATTGTTGCAGAGTTTAAGGTATATCCTGAAAGTGTTAAGAGCCTTTTCCCTTACAATGCTTAATATGGTGACATGTGTATGGAAGAGTGGAATGAGATATTGTACCAAAACTTTGCCTAAAGTAGATACCCACTCTAGTGGTGAGGTGTATTAGAAACAAAGGCTCTTAAGAACTATCCCAAACACTTGTTGAATGCCTATATTTATCCATCTATTTAGGGTGATAAGCAATGCTATATTTAATATTTTTACCATTGTTCTTGAATAATTGTAAGCAAAATTTACTCAATTATTAGAGACAATGGATGAAGGAAATTCATGAAATTTGACTACCATTTCACAAAAGAGCTACACAACTAGTGAAGTAATGAAATTGGTTGGCAGTGATCCAAAATGAACATATTTGGTAAATCAGTCCACCAAGTTTGCTAATTTACCTTGGAAATTGGGCAACCAGATTGTGAAATCCATGGTTACATAAGTCCAAATTGAAGAGAGAATTGGTAGTGGTTGGAGTAACTTGGTTAGTTTAATGGCCAAGTACTTGGTTTGACAAATGGTGCACTTGGTAATAAACTTTCTAACTTCCTTCCTCATGCCATGCCAAAAGAAATTTTATGCAAGTTTCTTGTAGGCTTTTTTCACCCTAGCATGGTCCCATAATGGTGTGGAATAGAACTCAACTAGTAATGAATTTTGTATTAGTGAATTGGCCTCAATGAATAATTTATCATTGAAGGTGATGTAATCTTCAATTTTTGCAAACCCAAGATCTACTGTACCCTGTTGTAGTTGCTAATGAATGGATAACATCTATGCATTAGTCATATTTTCTTCCTTTAGTATGTTAAATAGTTGGCATTAAAGTGTGCTTATATTGTCGTAAATAGCTGTGGGCCCATTATCGTCCTTAAACTGCCTAGATAAAGCATATGCAACCACATTGGTTTTACCATATGTGTAAACAATTTTCATCTCAACAATTTTGATAAGTAATGATTCTATTTTGGAGTTTGAATAGCTTGGTTCATCAGTCTTTCAAGCTCTTATGGTCAGTAAAGATTAATTCTCTACAATAAAGTCCTATATGGTTCACAAAATAATTTTTTAGGAATAAAAATATTAATGAGAATGAAAATGGCATAATTATGTTTGATATGCCATGAAAGAGAATGGGTAATTTGTTTTATTTTTGAATTTGATTGGATGAAAACAATGTATGAATGAAAAAGAAAAATGATCAAATGATCATAATACTCTTAATGCAAAAATATGTTAAAATATTTGCTATTAATTTTTTTAATTTGTAAAAATATTTTTTAAATAACCAATAATAAAATAATAATTTTGTTCAATAAAAAATACTCACTGTTAATTACAAATAATAATAAAATAATAATAAAATAATAATTTATAATTCAAAAAAATAATTGTTGAATTACCAATCATAGAAGAAAATATAAAAATATTTATTTTTTAATTTTTATAATTAAAAAAGATGTTTCTAATTACAATAATAGGGAAGCACATAAAAAATATTTTTAATTTTTTAATTAAAAAATGGTTTTCAAATTACCAATAAAAAATATTAAAATATCTATTTAAATTTTTAAAAAATATTTGCCAGACATTGCCAAATTTATACCAATGGGGGCATTTGTATTTCTTTTTCCTCCAAAATAGGTTTAAAAATTTTGAAGATTATAAAGCTAAAACTAAGATGTAATTTACACCTCATTGACTCTTTCAAAGTATGTAGTTCACACACACACACACACACAATGAGCTAAGAAAGATGTAGAATTGATGAAATCCCAAATTACAATTACATCACAAATTAATACAATAATCATAATTGCTATTCTTTCATATATGGTCTATGTTCTAAACGAACAAAACATAAAACTATGAGCAATGAATTACGTAACACTCCTTCGTTATTTAGCAAATTTTCTATTATTTTAATTTATGTTGTTATTTTTTGATGAAGATCACATAAACCCCAAATACGGAAATCTAGAAATTTTCTTTATATATATTTATGTATTGTGGCGTGATCTTCGTTGTATACTAATTTATAGTGTCAAGATCTAGTCAATTAAATATTGGATTCAGTCGACTGAATTTCGCTTTACTCTTCTTAATTAGTAGGTTGTAGTTAATTGAAATTAGATTTAGTTAACTAAAACTTATCTTTTTTATCTTGGCAATGGTTCGAGTTAACTGGATTCCGTTTCTTGCTTGAATGACATTGAAGATCTAGTTGACTGAATCCAAGATTTAGGTAATTGAATCTTAAAAATTGCAAGACTACAAAGAGAATATGTTAACAACTCTAAATTTCATACATGCCATACGCACATGAAAATTTTATTTAACCAAATAATACTTATAACATAACTGTTACTATTACAATAGTACCGTACGACAGTGTTTTCAATACAAACAAGGGGATACATTCCATCATCCCAAAATCATTAATCCAATTATATAGAGAATGGAGGTTTGGTCCTCTGTCGCTGCCCATAGATATCCCAATGTTATGTATCAGTTGGACTAGACCTTAACAGCAGAACCTTTACCCGCATCCATTCAACTTTCATGGTTATGCGGAGAACCAAAATCACCTAAATTCTTGGCTGAACACGTTATAGAAAAATAATAAAAAATTATATTTCCAATAGAAAATAACAACCATTTTAAAACTCCTATAATGTTTCAACTATATAAACCACAAAAATACTTTTTCTGCTTATTTTTCGTGTATCAGTACAAGGTTATATTTAAATAATAAAAACAGTCATGTAAATACAAACAAGAATATTACAGGTGAAAGTAATAGAGACACAAAGAAGCATCATATAGCCTGACATGTTCTGTTAATGATCATACTTCCACATCTATTAACAGAAATGAAATTTCCTCTAAGCTTGTACTAATATGCATCTATCACATATTCCACTATATATACACAGAGAACAGTGGAATGTATACATACAAGCACTTACTTATCAGCTGTATGACCCTTTAATCCCCATTATATGGAGACGTGTAATAACATAAATTTAGTGGTCTAAAAAATGATACCGCTCTTTGTTCAACAAAAATCTTGAAAGTAATTCAAAGTGTTGCCATCTTTGACTGTGCACATAAAATAACACATTAGTTACTTTCAATATCATGAAACAAGATTTCTCATGACACAATAATTTTTTAATTAGGCCATCCTCTAATTAGATGTCAACTTCCTTTTAAAGATATCCCTTATTTTATAAAGACTTTTTCCCTTTTGAGGATCTCTGCTAATAGAGACCGCCTTTTTTTGAGGATTTTGTCTCGAGATCACTTTAATTTTTTTGGGAGAATCTTTTCTTTTATTGCCTTGCCATTTTTCACATTATTCTTTCTGTCATGACTCATATATAGCATGAACATTGAACTAATAATGACATAATAATTTTTTCTATGTTATTTCCACATATGGTCACAAAATTCATGTCAAAGAAATCTTCTGCCACTATTCGCTTAAGAGTCATAAAAATCATGCCAATGATTTTTGTGCCGTTTTCCATGTTTAGCTTGAAGATTATACCAGAATTTCAATCATAGTATTTCTGCTCAGTACTAATTTTGTCATTGTAGACACACACACATCTATATATATCACGAAAATCATGTCACAATGCTAATGATTTTTCAGTCATACAGATAATAGTTCTTCTGTGACACAAAAATTAGCTATATATACATTTTATCGAAAATCGTATTTTTCTTTCATCCACATAATAATTTTTCTATCAAAACCAACATGAAAATTACCTACCCATGCCACGAAAATCCTGTCATATAAATAATAAATAATGATCATACATGACATAAATGACAAAAATTAGCTATATGTGCATATTGTCTTAAACTAGTAATTTTTCATGGAACCTTACAAAATTACCGTTCTTAAAAAGTTTTAGGTTCTTGTCCATATTGGTCCAAAATCCATTGTTAACGGTCATGGTTCATAAAAAGTCATAATCCATGTAGGGTCATGCTCATGGTCCAAATAAAATCTTGACGCATAGGAGTTTATATGTCCAAGTTGATATTTTAAAGTTAATATTAATTATTTGATCATCCTTATAATTTTGAATATATTGCTTATATTTTTTTCTCATAATTAATTTTATTTTTAAGGTTCCATAAGAAACTACTAAGAAGACAAAATACACACAAACCAATAAATTGTTTTTATGCATGTAATATATATCTATATACATACATATATATATATATATATGTATGTATGTATATGTGTGTATGTATGTATATGAAGCAATTCAATCACATGTATGAAAATACAAATATAGTTTTAATGCAATTACATGTATTAAAATATAACTTCAATATGATCAAATTCCCAACAATCAACATCAACTAAAATTACCCAAACTTCCATGCGTATGGGTACTCATCAAGACAACCAAACTTGCATGTGAATTTTCCTAGGTCATAGACGAAGAAAAGTGTTGTCTATTTTTCATGGAAGCTTCGTAAGATAAGAAGACTAAAACTAGAGTTGTGTTACCAAACTTCAATCAATATTCGTGCACAAGTCAAGAAGTATAAAACTAAGAATATGTTGCCATTTGTCTACTATCTTACATGCACGAGAAAAGAAGAGTAAAAGTATGTTATTTCCAACTTTCAAGATTTTCTAAAGAACTTTGTAGCTTTTCTCCAACACCAATTCTTAATGGGAGGGTGTGTTTGTGTTTTTCCTTTCTTTTTTCATGGTGGGGGCGTTGGTTTTTATAGAAAAGGATGAGAAGACTTAGTCTTTGTTTTCTTTGTCTTCTCTCTTCCTTTTTCCTCTTTGGCGGAAACTCTCTCTCACTTCCTCTCTTGGTGCTTTTCTTCCTTCTTTGCTTCTTCACTAGTGGGGCATGGCATATATAGCCGAAAAGATGAAGCAAGAATTCCTTGTCTCTCTCTCCAGTCATTTTCATGTGTTTTCTCCTATCTTCCTACTTCATGCTTTTTGCCTTGCTTGTGCGTTACTTTTTATTCGTCTTGGGCAACACTTTCTCGGTCACCATTTTCCTACTTGACCCCATCATCCAGTTACTACTTTAAGTTGGCTTTCAATTCGGTTAGTTTAATTTAGGTATGAAGATGTTTCACAACTTCCTTACTCCATCCTTCGTTCAACGTGTAGCAAATTTTTCTTCATGTGGGTCCCCTTTGGTTAGTATTATTTTCTTGATTCTATCTTCAATCTAAATTTTTCCTACCAGAGTACGTGGGTTAGTATCCATAATAGTGTTAAGTTTCCCATTTTTTCAAGGTAGTTTGACTTGCTCCTACGTATTTCTCAAGTTGCTATCTTGAAATTTTCTTCCAACCCTATCTGAATTCATACGCCATTTTCAAGTAGTCTTGGAAAGGTCTTTGGAAAGGATTAGTTTATCACTTTCAAGCTGAATTTTGCTCCAAGTTTTCCCTTCCTACGTTACTTTCTCTAGCATCACGGTTTGTCCTTGTGTTTTAACTAGTTATGCGACTAAGAATTAACCAAGTAGTAAAATTCCTATTAGTAACATTTCTATTTTAAGAATTATACTAAATATTACAATTTCTTGACCATTTCTTTATGCTTCTTCACGCCACTTCTAGGAAAAGTATTTGCTAGTCTTGGTGTGACATTTTTGTCTTAGTATATCTTATTATCCTTTAATTATAGTTGTCACTTAAGTTAATATAAGTATACTTACGTTTTTCTTATTTTTCTACATTTAGTTTATATTTAGATTTAATTAAACTTTGTTTGTTTTTAGTTTCATTTTGAATTCTCTTTTTTTAATTCATGTAATTTTCTTAATTAGAAATTTCTTACATACTAATTCATAATGGTACTCAAATCTTGAAAATGACATATATCATTTTCGATTATTTTCCTACCGTACTTTGTAAGTTTCTATAGTTCATACGGAAGCTTCATTTTCAAGCCTGGTCATATGTTCACAAGTAACTAGAATTTGGCTTCCTTTTTCCCTTCATGTTGAACAACTTTTGCTAATGGAAGTTGCAAATTTTTTCAAAGCTTTGAAGGTGACATTATGTCCTACACCAAAAGTCTTTCGTTTCTAATTTCCACACTACATTGTGTAACTTCTTGTTAAGAATTTAATTAGAATGTGACTAGATTTTAGTTAGGATCCAACCTAGAGTGAAAGGAATCCTATTAGCATCTAATCAAAATATTCTTTGAAATATTTCCAGCAATATCCCTTAAAATATTCTTCCTAGTGTGAACATAATCAAAGAAACTTAAACTTTCTCTTAAATTTTTCCTTAATATCTAACAGTACACAAAAAATTCATAATTTGCAAATATTCAATACATCATTGCCAATTATCCTTAATAAGTTCAAAATTCTAGTATATAATATATATTACACCCATTAATCATCAATCAACACATAATTTGTCTTCATAATAACAAAATATAATTTAATCTATTTTATTTGAAAAAGGATGTTACAAATTACTCCAATAGTCTATCCCTCCATATCACCTAGGAAAAGCTTAAAATCAACAGGTTTAACAAAAAGATAGAAATAACCACTAGCACATGTTACACCAGCAATTATGCCAAGCGGTTCTCCGTCTGAATTAGGCGAGCGCTTCTTTCTCTATAAGATAATCAAATTAATGCAAGGGCTCTCAAGGACCTGCTGCGAGTACAGCAAGCATCATCTTTCTTTGCGATGATGGGTGACAAAAAGGAAGAGGCCTGCACAACGTATAAACCAACCATGAGCATAAGGCACGGTCGACTAGTTTCATCGGAAGCAAACTGTTGTAAGCTCATCAAAACCTAAATACATGCATAATGAAATGTTCCCACTATACCAGTCTGCAAAAGTATATACAATACAATGACTGTATGCCTATATTCGAAGATAGCTGGACTAAAGCTCTCAGCCTTGTCAATAAGGAAAAATAGCAACTGGAAAATGGGCAAATATAACTTAAATATCCTAAACCTCCTCCTTTCCATATAAATAATTAGAAGATGGAGCAGAAATGAAAGTCAGAATTGAACTTACTGATTCAGAATTAGGTAGTGTTTAATAGTGAGTCAGCAGCCATCAAAATTCCAAAGAGTCTAAAAAGCTTTCAGTATAATTAGAACAAACTTGGGTAACAAAAACACAAAGCAAAATGCCATACAGTTAAGGAAATATGATCTGCTTTCTAGAAAAGCAATACCAAGAGAGAGAATGATGACAAATGGTAAGCACACATGGATGCAGGCCATAAGGACGAAGGCAAATTATTAATAATACAATAATGCTCATGGTAGCAGTTGTTGTTTCTTCTTTATGGCCCTTAAATACAACTTTGATGAATTCTTTAACAGATTAGCAACTATAAAATGATTGCACAGCGAAGTTTTTCCTTTATCAACAGTATCGTTATGGTAATCAAATTGTATATCCTCAACATTATCTTAATATTATTGCTCAAACATACAATATGAGAAAAATAAGTACATAACTCTCTGAAGTACCTACATATGCAAACAAACCAATGTTTTCTTCCACAACTATGACTATCAACAGAACACCGTTTTTTCCCCTTTTAACCCCCACGCTTTTTCTAAGAGTAAGAGTGTCCATTTTGGTTCACCCAGGCTCCAGGGACTAGAAAAAATTCTCCCAAAAGCACAACATTAGCATGAGAAGAAGGGGCAAAGCTTACAGTAGATTGAGACTGGGGTTTCCTCCTCAATAATTGTTGAATAACACCTGCTGCCAGCCATCTCAATCTCAGTCCGCACTGCAAATTATTCAAAAGAAAGTACACACATAGATTACAAGTAAGTAAATAAATCCATTTATTCAAGAACTGGAGATAAAGTTAGAGTAATGGAGACTAAGCTAATATGAAATATTGAAGTCTCACGTTAAGTAGTATGAGTTGCTTAATGGACTATTTAAATAGAATGATTTTCTTATCTTAACAGCTAGTTTTTAGGGGAAGATTTTTCACTCTGCTTACATGTCTATTAAAAGATTTCTCACCTTATTTAGATGCCCATTAAATATAAATAAGTATAAGGACAATAACAAAGAAACAATCGTAGATAACACTAGAAATAAATACTTAAAACTGCTCACCAGATCTCATCTGCATTGGAAGATCACAAAAATTAATAATCCCTACCATGAAGATTGCCACAAGAAGTGCTAGGAGATTCATGAATGTTAGGTTATGGATAGAAGATTTAAGAAGCAAAAATTGCTTTCAACATTCATGCATAATTATCGCCAAACAAATATAAAGCAAACAAGGAGGACTACACACCACAGAGCCTGCAATTTTAATCACCAGGATTATATGTTCTTTGAAAATTTAATATCAAGTTATCAACAAACAGAACTTCAAGACAAGAGATGCTGTTAAATAAATGAACATCAAACGTGAGGCAGTCTAAACGGTTAAGAACAACGATAGAAAGAGCAATGGATCCAGAATCCAACAATTAAAAAATTTAAACAAAAGATCATAAAAATGAAGGATCAATTGCTTTTTAAGCATGCATTTCAGAGGGGGAGGGGAGTGGCGATGCGAAATAAGGATAATTCATCTGCCACCAGTATAAAAAATTTGTCATGTAACAAATTGAGGAGGATTGCTGCCTCCCAAGAGCAGTAACTGAAAGGAATAGATCATAATTTTACCATTATGACAAAATTCTGGATATCCAGTAGATGATATTATTCAGCATATTTCCTAAAGCACATACATCCAAACGCAGATTATGCACTCGTCTGTTCAGTAGCTTTCACCTTTTCATGTGAGTCACCTAATGAGGACCTAACACTTATATATTTTCATCAATTTACCTTCAACAATACAGAACATTTTCTTATTCCTGACGGGGGAAAAGGCCAGTAGAAGAATTGTATAGTTCAGAAAAAGACCTACAAATATACACACTCCTAAGTCCTAATAGTATCATTGTTAAACGTTTTAGACAGTTTCTTATGCAAACGACCATACAGATGATCAAGCCCATCTGCCTAACCATATGATGGGCCCACTGTTGAAATGGGCCAAGTCTGTGAGAGGAGACAGAACAAGGCTGTATCGGGCAGAAAATGGAAGAGTTTATGGAAGGAAAAATCAGAAGAATACTAGGATTGAGTAGGCAGGGGATGGGTAGAATAGGAATTTAGATGAGATTGACTGATCTTGTCCTGTTATGCATGGTTGTTGAGCTGTAAAGAGGATAGTTAGGATTTGTATCTCGTTATGTTTGGGATCCTCATGTTGCCTCGTATTCTCTTTAAGGAGAGATTCATTCAAAAAGGAAAATGAAAAAAAAAATTTGTGAGTGACATGAAAAAAAATAAGAGACCCAATCCATTTGTGAGTAGTAACAAACTAACTCGTATGGGAGAAGGGTGGAAAGTTTTGGGAATATTTTTTGGAGAGTACCTAGCCTCTCTAAAGTCAAGAGTTCCCACTTTATCTTTTTCTTTCATTTTTCCTAATTTCAGCTCTATAATAGTGAATCTCCTTTCTTAGAAGTTGTATTCTATTTCTATAAGGGTATGTTTGGTATATCGTATAAAACTTGATAATATAAACTAATACAATACATTATGAATTTATCATTTGTTTGGTACATGTAATATATTGTATAAATTTATACATCATAGCTCTCTTATACATCAAAATGAGGTATAACATAATCATGCGTTGGGGGGTAGGATTAGGTCTGATTAGGTTTTAATGTATAAAACTTTATTAATACTTTTCGATTTTAACCTTTTACTTATAGGGGGGATATTCATTGGCTAAACTGAATTGGGTTTAATTAATATTAATTAGAATCAGGTTAATTGGATTATTTTTAAATTTTTGGTAAAAATTATAAAATGACCATAAAAAATAAAATTTTTATATAAATCCTTATAAAAAATGATAAAAATTATAAAATAACTCTAAAAATAAAATTTTTATATAAGTTCTTATAAAATTACATTTTATCATTAAAATTTTTTTATATAAGTCCCTATAAAATAATTTTTAAAAAAATAATAAGATTAGGATAAATAACGTAAAAACTAATTTATTATCGCACTCAATCTAATTGGTTTAGTATGAGGTTGGGCTAGATTGATTTTTTAAACTAACTAAGCCACTTTTTTATATTTAGTAAAAATTATAAATTGACTCTTAAAAAATAAAAATTTTACATAAGTCTTTAAAAATTATATTTTACCCTTAAAAAAAATAAAATTTTCACTAGGCTAGTTGAAATTGGCTAATATGGCTAACCTAACTTAGTATGCTAAAATTATTTTTTAGTTATTTAGTTCAATGTAACCAGATGATATCAAGTCATCCAGGTTACTAGATCAAGTCACTCATAGCTCTATTCACCCATATTTTTTTTCTAAAAGTTAATATAACATAATAAATTTAGATAAATATAGTATATTTTTTTAGGTAAAGGATATTTTTGTCAAAAGAGTTAATTTTTATCCTATCCAACATTATGTAATGTATTACCAAATAAATGATACTATTATCTTATACGATATATTATCTTATACAGTATTATACTAAACACTATATAGTCTTAAAATTTTATCAGGCCTTATCCTATCAGGTCTTATACTATCAGGCCTTATCCTATACATTATACCAAACGGACCCTAAATAATACTAGAGTTGGAAGTTTCCAACACCTTGTCAATAAATACAATTACTGATTATTTGATTGTAATCCTTATTCTTTTTGTGAAATACATATAAAATAAAATAGTGACTCAAATCCAATCATAGGCACAATATGGTGGATATTCTGCATATATTATTAGAGATAATAATTAGTTTAAAAACTAAGTTATGAATATATGAGTGTGAATGTATTTCTAAATTTTACTTTGGATAGATTTAGAGGCTTTAAAGTATATATAAATGGAAACTCATATTACATGTTAAATTAACAGTTTGGAGAAAAAGTTTAAAGTGCTTAATGTACATTAAATAATATTTATATTTAATATTATATAATAAATATTATTTATTGAGTAATATTTGTCATTTAGTATTATTTACTAAACATTAAATAATATTTATTTTTAGCATTTAACACATGGTGTAAGCATGTGCGTTTGATTAAAATAGATCTGACAACTTTTATATTTTTAATTTGGATATTTTAAATTTAAATTTGCTTGAATTTTAAATTATTTTATTTTACAAAAACACACAACTGATCATAAAATAAAACACAACTTGTTGTTTAAACTTCAAATGGATATATTGTTTCTAAATAAACACAATTCTTCTGAGCAGTTATATTAGTGCAGGATTCTATTATAAATAAAAGGCAAACGAATTAGAAAAACACACGCAAAAAATTAACATCTTTTCCTTCCTCCCAAATTTCTTGCAATGCAACTTTGAATTGTTCTATAAGAGTGAAATTGAAAGATTTTGTTGAAATTGTTCATTTGGAAGCTAATCACAAGTTCTTCTCTCCATTGGAACAATAGGGTCATTATGCTCATTACTAAACTTGTTGAAGAGATAAAATAGAACCAAGGTATATTTTTTTTATCAGAGGTTGAATTGATCATCATAAGAAGAATTAGGCCAAAAATTAGGATACATTCTAGGAAAATAAAACTTCCATCAAAAAGAAGCAAATGAAAAGCTTTTATAAAAATTCTCGTAGAATCGAGAATGAAGTTTTTATTCTGTACATGCCAGATCATGGATTAGTAACTACATTTAATCTCCAAGAGATTTTTGAATTTGTTGTCTGTCAATCCTAGGGTGCTTGGGATAAATCTTAGGGGTGATTTGCTCTATACCCAGCAATAAACATATAAGGGCAAATATCACCTTAATGAGAGTGCGGATTAACAAATGTTTGTGGGCATTTTTTCATTTTCCTCATATATTTTCATCAACAAAAGGTGATATTTGATGAAGATGGAGACTATTTAGGAATTTGCATTCAAAGTTATAAATCAAGATTTCATCAAACTTGATTGGTTTGATGGAACAAACTTCAATCAATGAAAAGATAAGATGATGTTTCTTCTCATTGCCATGAAAATTTCATATCTCCTTGATCCCAATTTAATGCCTCTCATTGATCCTAAGGTGGATGGCTCTGAACAACTCAAGATAGAATGTAAAAAAAGGGCAAAAGATGAAGTACTTTGTTGTGGTTATATTCTAAATATGATGTTCAATTGTTTGTATGATATCTACTCATCCTTTAAATCTCCAAAAGAAATTTGGGATGCTCTTGAAGTCAAGTATAATACAAAGAAGCAAGGAACAAATAAGTTTCTTATTATGCAGTATTTTGATTACAAGTTAATGATTCTTCCCTTATTTTTTATCAAGTTCTTGATCTACAAATTTTGGTTTCTAAATGAAAAGATTTAAAAAGTGACATTCCTCGATTCATACAAGTGGGAGTAATTATTGCAAAATTATCCCCATTTAGCATGATTATAGAAAAAAATTGTTGCATACCACTAAGAGTTTCACTTTAGACCAAATTCTAAAACATTATGCATTAAACAAGAAACTCAAATTTTGCAAAAAAGGCATATAGAATCTATGTCAAAAGTTAATTTTATGGATGCAAGGAATAAAAACTAGAATTATTTTGGGAATAACAAGGGGAAGAACCCAAAGCCTTCTACCACCAATTATGGAAAACCATACAAGACAAACTAAATCTTGCTTTAACTATGGAAAAAGGGGCATCTTAAAAGGATTGTAGATACAATATCTGAATCTAATGAGATTGTTGCCATGGTTTTTGAATTGCATATTAGTATGATTTCTGAGTAAAGCATGGCTACCAATACTAAGTCTTTTGACTAATGGTGTGATTCTAGAGCAATAATTCATATTTGTTATAACAAGAATCAATTCAAAAGTTATAAGGTTGCTAAACAAGGATAAGAAGTTTTTAAGGGTAATGGAAACACAGCAATTGTACTTGGTAGAGGCATCATAGAATTGCAATTTACTTTTGGGAAGAAGTTGATACTACAAAATGTTTTTCATATTCCTAAAATTAGGAAAAATCTTGTATCTACCAATATGTTATGTCAAAAAAGGCTAAAGGCTATTTTAGAGTTTGATAAACTTATAATCTTGAAGAATGGAGTGTTTGTGGGCAAGGGTTACTTTTGTGATAGAATATTTAAGTTAAGCATAAATAATAATAATAATAATAATAATAATAATAATAATTCAGTTTCTGTATATATGCCAAGTAATCTTTTTCTTTGTGGCATAGTAGATTAAGATATGTTAATTGTAAAACATTAAATTATATGTTAAAGAAAGGTCTTATTTCATGTCAAAATAGTAATAATAATAAATGTGAAAATTGTGTTCAAGCTAAGATAATAAGGAAAACATTTTCTTCTGTAGAAAGACATTCTAAAATTTAGGAACTTGTGCATTCTGATATTTATAAATTGAATGGTATATTAATTAAAGTAGGAAATAGATACTTCGTTACTTTTATTGATGATCATTCAAGATTTACACAAGTGTACTTGATGAAATCTAAAAATCAAGCTTTTGACAAAGTTTATATATTATAAATTAGTTGTAGAAAACCAAAAGGAAATGAAGATAAAAATACTTGGAAGTGACAAAGGTGGAGAATATTTCTCTATAAAATTTACAATATTTTGTGAAAACAATGGCATAGTACATCAAACTAGTGCACCTCATACCCCTCAACAAATTGGCACAAAGGAAAAATAAAATAATAATAATAAATAAGACAAATGCCATGATTCTAAGTGCTAAATTGCTTATAAATTTATAGGGAGAAGCATTGTTGGTTGTTAATGATGTACTTAATAGATACCTTCAAGGGCAACTAAATCTTTTCCTTATGAAATATGGAAAAGAAAAAAGCCAAATTTAGATTATTTAAGAGTTTGGGGTGTCTAGCATTTTATAGAGTTCTAGATCCTAAGAGAACTAAATTAGGACTAAGAGCTTTAAAGAGTGTCTTTGTAGGGTATATAGAAAATTCAAAGGTATATAAATTATTGGATGTTGAATCTAATGTAATTGTGAAATCTAGAGATATAGAATTTTTTGAAAATAAATTTATTAATGATTTTATGGAGATAGTTCATGAGCAAGCAATTAGTGGAGGAAATAATAAAACTACTTTTACAAATGCTATGATAGAACCTCAACTTGAAATTGGATCTAGAAGAAGTCAGAGAATCAAAAAAGGAAAGTATTTAGACTTTAATTTTATTTCTTTTCAAGGTATTGTGTTCTTACTCAAAGGTAGTAGGGATGTTATTATGCATCAAATACCTATTTTATTAAATATTAAAGAAGGTTCAAAGACTTATAGTGAAGTTATGGCATTAAGAGATGCTAGTTTTTAAAGGGAAGCTATTAATGATTAAATGGATTCCATATTATCAAACAATACTTAGATATTGGTAGACTTACCTATGGTTCAAGACCTATAAGTTGTAAATGGGTATTTAAATGAAAATATCATATAGATGGTTCAATACAATCTTTTATAGCTAGGTTAGTGGTTAAAAGTTTTAGACAAAAGGAAGGGATAGATTATTTTGATACATATTCACCAGTTGCTAGAATAACTTTTATTAGGGTATTACTAACTTTAGCCTTAATTAACAACCTATTTGTTCATTAAGCAGATGTTAAAACAACATTTTTAAATGGTGAATTAGAAGAAATATATATGGTATAACCTAAAGGTTTCATATTGCCTAAAAATGAAAAGAAAGTTTGTAAATTGGTTAGATCTTTATATGGCTTAAAACAAGTACCAAAACAATGACATGAAAATTTTAATTTAGTTATTTTGTCTCATGATTTTAAGAATAACAATGCCGAAAAGTGTGTTTATTCAGAATTCACGAATAAATACGATGTTATTATTTGCTTACATGTGTATGATATAGTTATTTTTAAGACTAAGATGGTTGCTATGAATGAAACTAAGAAGTATCTATCTTCAAGATTTAAAATAAAAGACCTTGGAGAGGTAGATACAATCTTAGATATTAAAGTGAAGAAGCATAAACTGGATTTTACCTTGAATCAATCTCATTATATTAGAGAAAGTTTTAAACAAATTCCAACACTTGAATATAAAATAGGCAAATACACCCTATGATTTTGTACAAAATTTGAAAAAAAAAACTAATGGATTAGTTACTCAAATTGAGTATGCTAACACCTTTGGTAGTTTAATGTATGTGATGTATTATACAAGACCAAATATTTCTTTTGCTATTTGCAAACTTTCTAGGTATACTAGTAATCTTAGTCATGAACATTGGAAAGGGATTACAAGAGTTCTTAGGTATCTAAAAAATATTAAAAAAAAATCTAGGATTGTTTTATAACAATTTTCTAATAGTATTAAAAGGATACACTGATACTAGTTAGGTAGTAAGTGTGAATGATAATAAGTCAACATCCAATTGGATATTTACTCTTATAAAAGGAGTCGTTTCTTAAGCTTCTAAGAAACAAACTTGTATAAGTCATTTCACAATGGAATCAGAGTTTGTTGCGGTAGTAGCAACATGTAAAGAGAGAGAATAGTTACAGAATTTGTTATTGGAAATAAAGCCATGGCCATAACCGATGCCAGTCATCTCTTTACATTGTGATAATGAAGCAATTATGTCTAGAGCTTTTAATAAAATCTATAACAGTAAATCTAGACATATAAGTCTAAGGCATGATTATGTTAGGCATTTGATGACTTGGCAGATCTTTTTACAAAAAGGTTCACAAAGATTAAGTGATGAAGTCATAAGGAATGAGATTAAAACCCCTCAACTAAAGTCACCAGTAATGGAAACCGTACCTTTAACTAGATGAAATCTAGTTTAAAGGTTCAATGGGTAACAAGAAGTTATTGATAAGTGGTTGTGGTAGAAAATATTTAGCCATTCCAAGTCTAGTGTATACTATAAAAACTTAAGTGTTCAAGGTGAGTAAAATTCTTAATGGATTTAGGAAAGCCTAAAAAGATTAAGGCTGAAAAGAATTTCATCGATGTGAACATATATAAAGAGTGATGCCACTCCTCTAGTAAGAATTTGGGGTTGATTCTTAAAAATGTTTATGACAAGCCTAGGGTGAAACACATGGCCATTTAAGTGCTGAAATTTGTTTTGACAATTTTAAAGTTTTATAAGACTTTGTGTGTAGTATTTTTGGTATTAACACAAGAATTATGATTCAATGCTTTCAAGCAACCATTATTTTGTTAATACTTTGAAGTATTTACACTAATGGTAGGTTACAAGTCGAAAGACATCTATCTTTATGCATAGCCTTATGGATTAGAGAAGATAGTTTTCAAACTAAGTGGGAAATTGTTAAATATAATAATTATTTTAAAAATCAAGTTATGAATATGTGAGTGTGAATATGTTTCCAAGTATTATTTTGCATAAATTTAAAGGTTTTGAAGCCTATATAAATAGAAATTTACATCACATGTTAAATTAACAATTTGTAGAAAAAGCCTAAAGTGCTTAGTGTATATTAAATAATATTTTTATTTAATATTATTTATTAAGTGATATTTATTATTTAATATTGTTTACTAAACATTAAACCATATTTATTTTTAGCATTTAGCACATGCTTAGATTTGACAAGTTTTATATTTCTAATTTGAATATTTTAATTTTAAATTTGTTTGAATTTTAAATTACTTTATTTTACAGAAAAACAAAACAGATCATAAAATAAAATACAACTTGTCTTTTAAACTTTAAATGAATATATATTTTTTGAATAAATATAACTCTTCTGAAGAGTTGTATCAGTGCAAGATTCTTATTATAATTAAGAGTCGAACAGATTAAAAAAACACATGCAAAAAATTAATGTCTTTTCCTTCCTCACAAATTTCTTACTCTGCAACTTTGAATTGTTCTATAGGAGAGATTCTAGAAGTTGTTGTCTGTTATCTTAGGGTGCTTAGGATAAATCCTAAGGGTGCTTTATCATATACCTAGCAACAAATATAATGGGGGCAAATATCACCTTAAAAAGAGTGTGGATTGACTGACATGTATTTTTTGGCACTTGTACATCTTCCTCATGTATTTTCATCAACATATCTTGCTATACATAGAATACAAACAAATACGTGAGAGTGAGAGAAAGAAAGGGTGGAAGGCATACACACTAAATGCAACATAGTCAGATTAATCTCAATCAGTCACACAACCTTCTAATAATATTAGCACAACAGAAACTTTGGATTAAGCCAAAGGATAAAGCCCCAAATAACAATCAATTGATCATAATGAAAGAATCCCCAAATAGAGAACTAGAAGCTGTGGATATCAACCTGTGGAAAATGCATATGCTAATGAATGATAGAAGCTATGGACACTAGGTTTATTAGCGATGGATAGTGGCGTTGCCAGCAAAAGAGGCGCTTCACAAGATTGACTTAATGCAAGTGCGTTAGAGAGAAAGAAAGAAAGATATATATATATATATATAGAATAAAAAGTTCTATTAATAGATTCGACTAATTTATAAAAGAGTGAAATGCAAAGTGTAACTAAGTGTTAACTATGCTATTATTATTAACTCCAAGTATCATTTAGCCCCCCAGCTAAAAAAAATTCCCTATCCTTAAAGATTAAAGGTAGTAGCTCTAATACTAGAATAATGCAGATGCACCGGAGAGGGATAGATAAAATGAAAAAGTTCAATTAATAGAGTCAACGACAACTTGGGACTCATTCTTAAGAGTGAAATGTTAAACCTAACTAAGTGTTAACTATGCTATTGTTACTAACTCCAGATATCATGACTGTACACAAGCTACACTAAGGCAAAGAAAGACGATTAAAAGTGAGATTGTGGTTGGAAGAAGAAGCTGCAATACTATAATCATATGATGGAAGAAGGCTATTTCAGCAATTTAGGGGATGCTTTCTTGAAATGTCAACTTAGTTCATTGTATTTTAGATATAGTTCTCATTTCAAATCCAATTTTTATTTTTATATTTACTGTAAAAATGCATCAAGCACAAATAATGCCTCTATTTACTTGTTGCTTGAGTAACTGCATATAAATCCCACACATAAGTTGAAGAATTGATCATTTGTCACTCATCTTTCTGTAAAAGTAAGAAATGGGGCACTCCTCCTATGACAAAAGAGTACTATGCTTGTACCAAAAACATCAGTCTCTACACAAAACAACTTTGAAAAATCTAATAAAGGGAGGATTGGTGCTATAGTCATTACTTGTTCAAGAGCCACAAATGTTAGTTGTGCTTAGGAATTCCAATCAAAGGAATTTTTCTTAAGTAACTAGGTGAGAGGACCTACTAATTAGGCATCATCCTTTGATGAATTTTCTGTAATAATCTATGAGGCTAAGGAAACTTCTTAGTTGCTTGATTGTGTTTGGTGTGGGCCATTGTTATATAGATTCAATTTTATTTGGATCTGGTTTGACACTATCAACCATAACTATATGACTTAGGTATTCTATAGTGTTAGAAGAATTTGCATTTAGATAATTTGTCAAATAAAGAGTTGGATTAGATGTAGGCCAAGACTTATTGCAAATGAAACTTAAGAATGTCTATGAAAAGGCTATATACTAATATATTATCAAAGAAAAACCCACACGTTTTGTAGTAAATGGACTAAAAACTAGTTTAAAAGGTAATAGGTGCATTATTTAGGCCAAAAGACACGATAAAAAATTTATAATGACCAAGTGGAATCATGAAAACTATTTTATATATGTCATGAGCTGCCATTCTTATTTGGTGATAACCAAACTTAAGGTCTAATTTAAAAAAACAATGGCCCCATGAATCTCATCCAAGATTTCACTAATGATGGAATAAAGAATTTATCTTTGATTATAATGGTGTTAGAGGCTCTGCTGGTGATAAGAATGCACTTCTGCACTTTCTAATAATGCCATGAGCTATCATTTCCTATACCATTCATTCCATTTCTTTATAAGGGTACACTTATGGTTTAACATTGACAGGGGTTGCATCAGGGTATAAATGAATTTGATGGTCCGTTCACCTAAAAGGTGGTAGAGTTTTAGGCTCTTCAAACACTATGTAATAGGTTAATAGTGATTTTTGGAATTCAATTTTGAGTTTTGAATGGTTATTTGGTGGAAGGGTATCTAATGGGCTTAAATGGTAACAACAAGAGATTGAATTGGTCATAATTAAGGCTTGCATTTTTGTAATTGGCCTTGAAGAATGATGGGTTTTAGATTGTAACGGAAAGACATAAGTCAAGTCCTAAAAGTTAGTGAATCAAGTGGCAATTGGCCTTGAAGAGTAATGGGTTTTGGGTTGTAAGTGAAAGACATGGATTGGATCTTAAAAGTTGGTGACTATAGGGCCAAGGTAATCAAGCATTGGACACCAAAAATGTTAGCTCCTTGAGTGTCTAGTACATGGAAGTCAAAGTAAAAGTGGTGACCTTGTATGGTTAAAGGACCTTAGAGAGCTTTATGAGTGCATTCAAGGAAAGCTCCACTCCCATAATTACTCGAGATGGTTTGATAGGCAGAAGAGACAATTTCAAAGCAATAGCTAGAGAAGGTTTAATGAAATTATTTGTGAAGCCTGTATCAACCAAAATATGCCTTGCAAATGGATAGTATTTGTTTTAAATTGGCCTATAAAGCCATTATATTGACTTTTGGAGGAGGTTCATCAATGTCAGCTGCAAATGCCCCATTTATATCCATGGATAATATCTTAATCATCTCATCTTGACCAAAGAGAAGGTAAAATGAAATCTGGAATTTATAGTTATAAGTGTATTTGCTACCACAATAATAAAGCCTTTTTTCATGTTTCTGTTTTATTTCAATAGTCGACAACCTCTTAAAAGTGATTTTGGCAAGGCTTGGACATAGGTTGGGTGGTTTTTGTAGGGGTGGTAATCTTGGGGTTAAAAGATGATGCAATGTTGGTTGATGGCTTAAAATTCAATGAAACATGTGTTTTTAGAGAAGGTAGTAGTGTAAAGGGATTCTAGGAGTTGGATTTGCTTCTTCTTGTGAAGCTTAGGTAAAGAAACAACAGTAAAATAAGTTTAGGGCTGAGCTAATAGCAACTTACATCATGAATACTCTTTTAAGATAGAGAAACTCACCGCCCAAGATTCAGAGAAGCTATGTACCTTGGTGGAAGTTCTTTAAACTTGGCTTGATAATCTTCCACAAAACGTTCTTGCTTAAATCCTTTAAGGGTAGCTCTTAGGTCATCATATAAGGTAGAGCCAAAATGTAGAAATAAGGCATTGAGGAAGGCTTCCCATGTAAAAGCAAGGTCCTCTTTCATGATCCGCTTATACCAAGCATAAAGTGGTCCACTCATGTGGAAGAAGCAATCTTGATTTGATGATTAGGTGGTGTATTATAAGTGTCAAAGAACTCTTGTATTTTAAATGCCCAATCTTAAATATATGTGCCATTAAAGCATTTTAATCCTCATGCCTTTGGCCAGTGAAAAATCAAAATGGAACAATAAGGCTCCTTGAAGTTTAGCAAGTGGAGGAGGATCTTATGGTGGTACTGATAATGATGAAGCAATGCTGTTGCAATGGTTTAGCAATTGACAAAGCATATCATTAGTTTGTTGTAGGGTTGTTTCCATGTTACTAATTCAGGTTTTTAATTCTTTGCAAGTTTCATCAAAATGTGAAAGTCGCATACTTTTCGCCATGGCTATACATGAAATGGAAGCACAAAAAATGTTAAGACTCTTAGAAGGGAAAGTTCAACAAAATAGAATTTCTCTCATTTGAGTGAAGAGAAGTCACTCCAAATTTCATTCAAACATTCATTACCTTCCTTTACATCAAGCATTCATTACCCTTTTCTCACAAATTCATATTCACGAATGTTCAAATCTAAACCACAATTTTGATCTTAACAATCATGATTCAATTTCATTTTTTGAACTTTAACTATTCCCTTTGTGATTTTTAATCCAAAGACTCTTTTTCTCGCAATTTTCATTTGCAATTTCGAAGCTAGCCATATTTTAACTCACGCAAGCACGATTTCAATTTCAAATCTTGAGCTACACATAGATAGGAATGGAAATAGAAATTAAAAAAGGATAATTATTTAGATAAAAAATGACTTTGATATTCATGCTTCTAGAAAGTAATAAAAAAGAATAAATATTATTGAATAAATATTACAAAAGCATAATAGATATTACCTCAAGATTTTGATTCCCTTTTCTCTTTTGTTGTTAAATTAAAACATATTCCATTTGCGATTTTTGGTTGGTTAGGCTTAAGTGAGAAAATTTGTTTTTTTAAATTTACGTGCAATATTTGTTATATCATTATAATTATTACTTAACAACATCTATTTTTTTATTATTTTTTAAAGATAAATATAAAAATTATTTTTTCTCCACAAAATCACTTTTTTCTTTCGATTTTCTTTTTCATTCTATATAGGTGTTTGACATCTTTTTTTTTTGTAAATTTCTATTAATTATCTAATATGAGGTGGATGGAAGGGAGCACTCCTAAGTTTATTTTAGGTTCTTACAAATTTAAGTATTTTTAATTTAGTAATTACCATTAAACTTTTTTCATTATGTCACTATGTTTTGTTGATATGTCTAATCATATGTGATAATTGTTTATAATTAAGTGAAATGAACTCATACACATAACATGTGATTCTATTTATATTAACTAATTTGGATGAATTAGTGTAAATTAAATATATTTATAATGCTAAAAATATAAGAACTAGATTCTAAATTTTTAAAATAATAAATATATAGTTATAAATTTTTAAATTATAAAACTACATTAAAAATTAAATAAATTTATAAAAGACAAAAGAATAATTCAAGTTATGTTTATAGGTGTAATCGGAGTCCGCAAGTAATTAATGTAGGAAGAGGGAGAACTCATTATTATTATAATATTGATGTTGAGTAGTGCTTTTTATTTTTACACATTTAGAACAAATGAAAAAATAGGAGGGATCAAATCTTGTATAGAAATTCATGGTTAATTATAAAATAGGATCATGTGAGTTTAATATAAGCTGGAATTATTAAACTCATGAAAATATACTTAATTTATGCAGTTTTGAAGTCACAAATACAAAAATTTTAGCTGGCATTAATTATACAAATGGGTTGATGTGAGTTTGATATGGGGGTATCCAACTCATGAAGACATACTTTATTTATCCAGTTTTGAAGTCAAAAATGCAAAAATTGTAGCTGGCATTAACCCTTTCACACCAAGCCACATCCAAAATTTTTATTAGGAAATATATATATATATATATATATTGCAATGTTTAGAATATTTATTAACTTTATGGTCCCATATAATTTCAAAAATACAGTTACGAACTCATCGGATGAGAAGATGACTAACCGACCAGCATTCCCCCCCCCCCCCCAAATATGCCACCGATGTTGCAGGAACCTCGTCCGTTTGGAATTATTGTAAATTTTTACTTCTTTTGAATTCTTTTTTCTTTAAATAGAGCTTCATAAAAAGTACTATAAGAAGAAACAATTTCTGCTTGACAAAATCAACTCGATAAATATTTTTATCAATATCCTTATGTTTGACAAATCTTTTAAAATAAGTGCTTTTGTAGATAACAAAAGTGATAAATAATTATAATAATTAATGATTTTAAATCAGGGTACTGTTGCCTTCAAGAAATATTTTTTTTTGTTTTTGCTTCTACTTCTAAAAGTTTTTAATTTTTTTGCTTCCTTCATACCTAAAAAGAAAAATTGCTTTTATTACCACTTAGAAGCATCTTATTATTTTACAAAAACTTGGTCACACACCTAATTTTCTCGAAATAAGTTTTTTTTTTCTTTGGGGAAAAATAAACAATTTCTATTCTTCCGGAGAATTGGCCAAACAGGTTGCTTTATGTGCCTTAAATGGAATGTTTTCATTCATTGTTAACTATTAATACCACCTCAACATTTTTTTTTCCCTTCTTCCTTCTAATCCTCCAGAGCTCCATTTATCAGAACGAAATTAACCAGCTGCAATATAGATATACAAATAAAGGTAAGTGCCGGCCGAATGTGGAAGGCATATAACCAGGAAATGTTTGATGGCTAACACGACGTTGCTCATCTTGGTTTCTCCATTCTCTTTGTCACATACAGGTAGGCATTCAATATACAACAGGCAATTGAATCAGTGAATTGCCACAAAGCATCTCAAACAAAAGATAATTCCTTTGAAATTTGGAAATCGATGTACCTAAAATGGCAGAGAAAGAAGGGGCACTCGTGGCAAAGGGCCATGAAGAAGGCATAAAAATGGCAATCTCTCTCTCTTTGAAGAATTTGAACTTCCTCTGGGGCTTCTTCCTATTGCCAATGTGATAGAAGTTGGCTTTGTCAGAAGCACTGGTTACATGTGGCTCATGCAAAAGAAGGTTAAACACAACTTTAAATTGATTAGCAAGCTGGTGAGTTATGACACCAAAATCAATGGTTATGTGCGAAAGAAGAGAATCAAGAAGCTTAAGGGCATGAAGGCCAGGGAGCTTATGCTTTGGCCTCCTGTTAGTGAAATAACAGTTGATAGTCCACCCACCGGAAAGATTCAGTTCAAGAGTCTAGCTGGAATCACCAAAACCTTTCCAGTTGAGGCTTGTGCTTCAGGCTAGTAATAGATGCAACTATCAAATATAAACAACAGCATGCAAGAGCCAAATGCAGTTACTGAATATTTACAATTTGAAATCTAAGCAATAAACCTGTCAACTTCCCTTTTTGTTTTTTTTAACCTTCTATCCCTGTCTTCCTGATCCCAATATCCTGATCTACGACAAAAGTTACATGTTCAGAGGAAATAAAGAAGCAGGGTAATTTGTTATGAATATTATGTTAAACTACAATGATTTTACAGGTATAAATATGCATGATGATATCAAAGGACAACGCACAATAAGGGTTTCGTACAGTTACCCATACATAACGTCACCACTTGATCCTCTTACAGAAATGACAGTTCACAAGTAGAAGATAAGGAAAATATGAAAATTTCTAATCAACAACTAAAAGAAATACATCACAGAGATATTATGGAAGCTGTCTTTCACTCTAAAGTCGAAGACCCACCAAATTCATGGTGATGCAGTAAGTTCGGTAACTAACGATGCTATGGTAAGGTCCACACCATTTCCATGGTACAAAACTTTTACCATTATCATGACATACAATAGCATACAACTTGTTCTAAGTCCTGACAATCCACTTAAGCTTAAGATGCATACGTAGATTTGTAATACAAAATGATACTATTATAATTTATAATGGATAATTCAAGAAGGAAAGAAAAAAAACTAGAGGAAAAGGAGAATAATAATGCAGATTAATATGAGAAGAACCAACTGCCGCATGTTCCCTTCAGTCCTAGCATTCAATCTAAATTTAGCTTGAAGATGTAACGTGGTCTGGTACATGGAACAATAACATGCTAAACTACTATTAGCATGTTTGGATTTCCATTTCAACCTCCCCAAACCACGTTTCAGAAGAAGCAAGAACCAGGAGCTTTTACGTAAACGTAGTTTTACAATTGGAATCCAAACACGCACTATTTATCCAAACCGAACCCCTTTTCTGGGAAAGCCCCGATGGATGAGCTGTGGGTAATTGATTATATATAGCACTCATCTAATCGGCTTTTATGAAGCTGAAATGCTGGATTAACCCAGGCTCCACAGCTGCACTGCGTACCTGCCCAGTTGAAGTAACCCAAACGAGCATTGCAGCCCATACAGAGAAGTTTTTCCTCCACATTACCGTCTTGTACTGCCAAATTCGATCAATATCCATAGAGTTAGCATGAAGAGTAATCTTGTGGAACAAAATGATATATGATGGAAATGTACAAAGACCTGCTTGCATCCACTTCATGGGCTCAACAAATAAAGAGGTGCAGTCAATTGGTTGCTTTTCCTTTTCACATGGGTTGCCACTCCTCTTTTTCCACTTGAAGCTTGAGTCACCTTTTCCATGCTGATGGGATACTATATTCTCCTCTGAAGCAACAATTCTTCGGCATATCTTACACCGGTATATGACATGAGATTTTTTTGTGGTTTCCAACTCTGAGTTACCAGGTTCAGTCATTTGGATTTTCTTATGAAATGACCTTTATCCTTGATGCACTGCTAATTAAAAAGCAAATGAGAAAAGGACTGGCTCATATAAATTTTTGTTTTGTTATGCACAATGCAAAGCAATTCCACTAATGACTGCTGTATCTTAAGGCAACTATGTAAACAGAATTGGATGAAGAATGATGATATACCAAGCTGTAGAGCCATTGGATGTGCATGGAAGCAACGAAAAGGAAACAAATAATGCAAGGAAAATAATTCAAAGTTCCAAGCATTTATTAGCTGGAAATAGTGCTGAAGTACATGAAAGGTTTGATGTATGTTTGTAGGTATGAATCCATACATAAAGTCCTCGAAGACTTCTAGACACTATCCAAATAGCAGAAGCACTCTCATCCCAGCAGCTTGCTAATTGCAAACACACACACATACACACAAAACACAAGAAAATTACTGCAAGATTACGCAGATTTTTAGAATGATCACTATTTTAAGAGGTATAATAGCAAATACTTCTATGCAATTGCCATTACTGCATAACCATAATGAAGATAATCTTCCATAGGAAAAAAGACTAGTGACAGACAAAAGGGATTAGGACTCATAACCCTACCTGCTTTCTGTAACATTTAATAATTTATTTTTGAGTATTAAACAAGAAATCCATCTGGAAGCAAATATTTCATACACAGTCATTGTTAGGCTAAAACATGAGCAATGAAAACAAGAAACCTGCTAACTCTAAAGATACCAGATGAAGTAAACCAGACCATAGTTTTTCTGAATTTGCAGAGCCGTATGGCTCAATTGTATCTTATTTTACTTTTATCCACAAAACCCGACCAGCAACAGCAATTAAAGTCTTAGTCAGCAGCCTATGAAAATATAGAACAAAAACAATGCCAAAGAAATTATTTTAGGGAGTCAGGAGGTGCATTATTAAGTAGTTACTCTCTGGTGAGCGTTCTATTCCGTATGCTTAATTTTATGACTGGAAATTAGCCCTTTATATTTACATAAACATAGAAAAAGAATCGCCTAATTTGAGGCCTGAAACTAACCAAAGATAAATTAGTTGAAAACCCGATAATGGCCATGATCAGGAATCTTTCCCCGCCCCTCAAAATACTTTCTTTTTTTTTCCCTTTTGATTCTCTTTTGCTTTAAGAACCCCAAATTCGCTCTTGGGAGAAGCTATAGCAGGCGAGTCCGAATCCCTGGTTATAGTTACCACAAAGCATCGGTAGAAAAACAATGAAGAACTGAACTTGATTATTAAAATATACAGCTGCCAAAGAAATATGAGATTCAGAGAGAAAATTGCCTTGGCAAAGTGAAAGCTTCGTCCGTAAAGAGTAAACAACTACGTCGCCAATACCATACACAATCCTTTTGTGGGGTTTGCGATTGGATTCTCACAGCGCGCAGCCACTGAATCCTGCCCAAAAATTGTTTTTTTCAATCTCAGTTGTTTTTTTTTTTTTTTTCTAATTTTGATTGTCCTTTCTTTATTTTAAAAAGGTAAAATATATAATAAAAACGTCTTTTCACTTCTATCATATAAACCAAAAAAGAGAATATTTCAAATTAAAATAATAAAAATACAACCTAATATTTATCTAATAAAAATTGAAAATTTATTTTTATTTTGTTTTTTAAAAAAGATTAAGATTTGAAAACAACGACAATTACCCAAAAAAAAGCAGGTCACAAGCAAGGAATCAAAATTCTGTACAGGTTCTAGTTTCTAAGTATTAAAACTTTATTTTGATGTTTTATAAATATAATTTCTTTAATTTAATTTCTCATAAAATTATTTTTTAATATAATTTTTTATAAATAAAATATCTATCAATTTACTCCTTCAAAAAATAATCTTTTCAAATTTGATCTTTATATATAAATATTTTTTAATGTAGTCCATGACAAATTAATGATTTCTCATTTACAGATATTTCTCAATCTAATAAAAGAATATTATTAATAATGGTTTTATTTATAAAGGATTAAATTGAAAAATATTTATTCATAAACAACTAAATTAAAAAATAATTTGATGAGAAATTAAATTAAAAAATATATTGTTTATGAAGAATTAAATTAAAAAATTAATTCTATAAAAAATTAAATTAATAAATATGTCATCTGACTTACTCAATTTAAATTTTAATTTCTTGTGAAAAAGAAGAAGCAAAGCAAAAAGTTTTGGCCAATACAACGAAAAAGAATAGAATAAAATGAAATTAAAAAATTAGATAGAATGGATGAGAATTGAATATTCATATTTTTATTTTTTAAGAAATAATAAAAAAGGCTGAATTAAATAATAATAATAATAACAAGTATATAATGAACATTTTTTTAATATTTTAAAAAGACTTTTTCATTCCTTTAAATGCATTACATGGGTAGGGTAAATACCTCTATGTCCTTTAATATGACTAATGGAGATGAATTCTATTTTTATAATTATATATAATATTTATTATATTTTTATAATTATTATTTAATAATATCTATATTTTTATTACCTTTTTAAAATAAAAATATCAAAATTATTTTTTATTTTTATTTTTATTTCTAATAATTCTGCCTATCTGTCAAACGACTCAGTTTTAACAACCAACGTACGTAGAAAGGAAAAAAAAAAGTGTCCTCATCCTTAATGTCGCAACTTATGAGCTCTATACTCTCTAAAAAGCATATTATAATTTAAAAAAGAGTTCAGTGTTTATCAAAAATATGCTTTATTTTTTCATAATAAAACAATTTTTTATAGTATTTAAAATTTTTTTATGCTGAAAAAACAAACGCACAAAATTTAAATTGTTTTTATATTTAAAAAAAGTTTTTTCCCTACCGCACCAAAATAAAATAAAATAATAATTTTAGGGTTCTGAGCTTCATTAGAAACGAAGTGGGGGGTTCTTAGGCCATATTTAAGACGCCCCGATAAGAGGAAATAGACAATCCCGCCATGGTCCACGCTTTGTTTCACTGCACGTTTGACTTTATTTGATCTGTTTAGATAAGTTGCTTGTTTTCCATTTCTTTCTGATGTCCTCTGCATTAACCGCCTTAATTACTTCAGCCTATCATTTGTACTTCTATGGTCAAACTCAAGCCTGCTTGAATGGCGAATCCTTTCGGAAACGGAAAACCCCACTTGATATTTGCAGGCTTTCAATTTGAGATTTTATTTTTACTTTCGTTACTAGTGTCATAGCAGCAAAATTAGTAAGACACGATCTGTTTGATTTTGATACTTTCCATTACAATAGTGAAAATTAATGTCAATTTACTTGTGAATTTAACTTTCCCTTTCAATCGTGAAGAGAATAATTTTTCATTTCTTTCCCCTGATTGATATGGCAAACTCTTATTTATTTGTAATGCTAACAAGTAAATTATAAAGATATTTGAGGTAGCAAATGAGATAATATAAACAAAATAATATATTTCTGGAATTTAAAATTTTGGGAAGTTATCTATAAATAATTCAAAATTTAAGGGGTTTTTAGTAATTTTTCCTTGTATTTATATACATATATGAAGACCTTTAAGAAGCCTTGACGTCCCAATGAGTAGAAGTGGTTGGATGCCGAGTTGGAGCCGGTGGGTTCGGACTTCGTTGTACGAAAGAGCTCTAGAGGGTTCAGTACACTTTGAGCCGTATCCAAAATAGTGCAAGGATGCTCTTGACCCTTGATGATGAGAACCCTCAACAAAATTTTGAAGGTTTGACTCTTCTACAAAGGATATCCCGATATGAGCTTTTAGATAAATGGTCTATGTGGGATTTCATATTCTCGAAAGATCAAACTTGTTAAGTCAAAATAGGGACCGTTTTATCCTTTATGATGATAGACTAACCTTGAGACTTTGTGCACTGATAGATAAAGCTTAATAGCCACTTGGTTGGCTAGAGCATTACTTCATCTAAATTAGACATCCCAACTTAGGGTTCATCCAAAAATAGGATAAGGGAGAGCTTATTCTTTCTTAAGCATCATGTTGAAATTTTTGGGAAGAGAGCATTTTTCTCCACTTCTTTTCTTTTTTTAATATCTTGTTTTTTTTCTATTAATTTACGAAGATAACAAGTTGTTAGATATCTCTTAAAAAAGTTTTAACATAAAGGTCGATGGCACAAAAAGAAAGCACAAATCAAAACCTCACATGGTTGGGAATTGATTGGGAGAATGGTTTAATGAGAGGAGTAGTTTGAACATCTTAACCATTGCTTAGATATTTAAAGTTAAAGAAGTAAGATGTGTTAAGATGGTTTGGAACCTATTATAATCCATTTAAATTCCAATATTTAAATCACTTCAAATTAGATGATTTAAGGTAGTTTTAATTAATTATTTATTTATTTTAATTATCTCCACTTGCTGATTATTTTAAAAGGATTAATATCATAAAGATATTATTGAAAATCTCATCCCTCAAATTTATCCTATTCCATTAATAACATTGTAATATTCAATTTGTGAAAAGTGAGAGACGGCCTATTTTTTCATTAATCTATCAATCAATCCCATGAATTGTTTCTCTCACACCACTCCACCCTACTCCATTAATGCCACTCCATACTCTTTCAAAACTCCATTATAAAGGAAAAGGAATCATAGTTATTGAGCCGGTCAAAAAACTTTTTTTTTTCTTTGTTTTCGCTTTTCCAAGTATTTTTTTCCTTAATTTTGCTTTTTAACACTTCTATATATTTTTTTCTACAAGTTATAGAAGCTACATATAATTAATTCATTAAAGTTCCAACCATATATATATATATATACATTTGTTTTTTTTTTTTTTGCTTAATACTATATATTGCAATTCTTTTCTAAATTTAGACAAGTTAAAATGCTCTTAAAATTTATATATAATTGAGTTCTTTTTTCTTTTCTATTGTAACACATTTTAGCATGGTTTTCTTTTCCTTTTCTTCGCCAAAAAGTTGTACATTTCATTAAAAATTTTGTTCCACTTCCGTTATAAAATTAATGCCTTTAACGAATAAGGTTCCAACCACATATATATATATATATATATATATATGTATATATATGTTGTTTTGCTTAATACAATATTACAATTTTTTTTAAATTTAAACAAGTTACAATGCCCTTAAAATTTCTATATAATTGAGTTCTTTTTTTTTCTTTTGTAACAAATTTCTACATGGTTTTCTTTCTCTTTTCTTCTCTACAAAGTTGTACAATTTTGTTCCGCTCCTGTTTGGTCCATTAGAACATGTTTATGTTTGTGCATACAGTAGTTATATGAAGTAACCCTTAATGCATAACCCATTACCTTGTGAATCGTTACTATCAATGTTTAAAGGAATCTATAAAATATTTCATGTTAGGGTCTAGATGTAGAAGTAGACAATATAGGTTAAATTGATGAACTATACACACTACAATTATATATATATAAATAGCATACAATATTATAAGCATATAAACATAATACAATATTAAAAAATATTAACTTAATATATATACATTTATTTACTATAAGAAACTTTGATAGAAAAATAACTCAGCCTACTCCTCCTCACTATCATCCCCCATGGCATCGTTATCTCCTTCATGCGACACACCTGATTTTGGTTGAGATGAGTTGTGTCCCCCCTCTGACTATGCATTGTTCACATGTTAACTCTTATAATTGTGCTCGCAGCTCTTCAATCTATCATTGTTGATCTTAAAATTGAGTTTGATATGATTATGTTAAAATATTGATGAATTCATTTTGAATCATATTTTGAATATAGTTTGAATGGGGGTACGGTTACAATTGACTTGAGGATGCTTCTTTATTGTATGTGTATCCCGTCTTAAAGTCTCATAAAATCTTACAAGATATATTTCTAAGTCTATAAACTGCGTCTCTCTTTTTGCCACCAACAACTTTAATAAATAAATTCAAGTTGGACATATTATTGCTTGAACTTGAACTTTTTGTACTTTCTTTTTGCCTCAAATATTCCTCCTACCAATATGATTGATTAATATAAAAATAAATGTATTTATATATATGTATATATATATCAAAATAAATGTATATATATATATGCACGTACCCAAATAGCTTTTAATTTTTCATCTGCCCAAGAGTTAGTAGATTTATGTTTGTGTGTTTTTAAATAAATCTCTAAAAATAAATGATCTCTTCCCAACTCCCGAGCCTATGTAACAAAATAAGGAATGATTGGATAGAATAATATGTGAAAAGTTTGAAATAAATGTATAACTCCATACCAAATTTTGAGCATGTTCTTTTATAGATGTAAAGCCTTCTATGTGCAAAGAAGCACCAATACGATTTTTCTTTTTTTGTTTACTATTGGAACACAAATCGTTAGTATTCCAATGGTCACATAATTCTTCCCAAATTGATGGTTTAATCTAGTAGGGTTGTTTTCGGTGTGTTATGGACATGTGCAATTATATCCTTTAGATGGGTCTTTACTCGATCTATCCAATTTTGTCAAATTTCATGATGATGCCCCAGGTCCCAATAATAGTATTTCTTTCAATATATTTAACACAGCACAAATCAAACAGTAGATGTTCAAGTTAAAGTTAACTAATTAGTTTTTTCAATCTTAGCAAAAAGGAGAAAAGTACCTCAAATTCATGAAACCATGATTGTTGATATTCTGGTGGAATCTCAGTCCAACAATTCCATGCTCCATCATATTTATCTTTAAATATTATAACAATGGAAGTGCAAACAAATTTATTATTTGGTTTGAACTTATAGGCATAAGGATTGAAAATAAAAAATTGCGACTCATTTTAAATGTAAAGATAGTAGCATTAGGACATAGTGAAAATAAAATTATAAACCCTATGCCATCAGGCTTAATCAATGTTGAAAAAGATTCATTTTGGTCACTCGAGTGTTCATCGTGCATATAATGTGATTCCTATTGAACGTTAGGTGGGCTTGGCTGTGTGTCTTGTTGAGCAACAAATGATTCTAGTTGAGAAAAATTTCTTTGTATCTTTCTTCCTTGTCTAAAAGACATCGTGTAATTAAATGTAACTCATGTTGATGGTAAAGATAAATTGTATAAAATTGGATTGCAAGTACATCAACATAGATCATAAAGTAATTATATCTCACATGTATGGTTATAAATATCAAATGATAATCTTTTCTTTTTATCTTGGCAACTTTGTGAATGTCGAGTTGAAAAGAAGATTATAGGGAAAAGAGAGATATGGAAGGATATTAACTATACAAAAATATATATACCCACTTATACATGTGTGTGTGTGTGTGTGTGTGTGTGTGATTGTACATGGAGAGTAACATATGAGTCCAACTTACATAATGATAACAATATAGAGACAGACTAAAACTATTCTTAGATTTTGTCGTCCAAGTAAAAGTATATATGTGAGAAAAGGTAAGCAAAGATTTTTTGAGTTGTAATAAAACGTATTATCTAATATGCAATAATAAAACTTATTATCTCATATGCAATGACTATGTAGTTCATGCATAATGTCATGACTATCTAAATATGATAAAACATGCATAAGTAAGGGAATCTCAATGGAAGTGAAATGAATAAGGTAAAAATAATAATAAGTGTTGCATTTTATATTAGCCAAATTATAGTATACTTACATAAAACTTGTATCAAATAAGTGCACATCATTACATAAATTTTTTTAAAGAAAATTTCATTCATTTCTCATCAACTTTTCCACTAATTCTTTTTATTGAATTTTTTTGAACTTGAAACTTTATTATTCCGATGATATTCAAAAAGTTGACATTGCATCTCAAATACTGAAATCTCATTAGCCTGCATTTGCGTCTGAAATTCCTTTAACTTTTGATTAATATCAGGATGTAAGTGACTCCTTGGATACATGGCCTCTGCCTCACTTGGATAAGAGAATAGGTTATAATTTTTTTCATAATTATAGCCATATTTTAGATCGTCTTCTATATCATGTGCAACACTTCCCAAAGCTATATATAAAGCCTTCACTTTTTTTCCTCTAGTAGCTATTATTTATAGAGCAACTTCATTTACCAATAAAAAATTTTGTGCACTAGCCGCATTTGCTATTCTAGTTTTAAATCTTACATATTCGTTCTGAAACAAAACGAATAATGGAGGATGTTACACAGTTGTGATATATATGTAAGAACATTTAACAAAAGTTTCAAAAATAGGATACTTACAAAGTATTTTCAGATTTTTTGTAAACCTATTTTCCAGACATTGGTTTTTTATGAGTTTGAACTTGAAATTCTACTAGAGCCATAGGCCTACCCAATTCTTTAGCTAAAGTTGTAGTGTGATCTATGAACGGAATATTTCTACCAGTATGGAGAGATGGCCTGTGGATGGAGTTTGAAGCACTATTCTTCTTGGCATGTTCACTTTTCTCTTTAAATTCTACCTTGTTCCAACCAACACATAATTCATTCCAAATATCTTCATTAATCAAAGTAGGACACTTTTCTTTAGCTGAAATATAACAGATCAAATCTAATCTTTTAGGCGATTTCTTGCTTGATCTTTAAGGTTTTTATGGATTTGAAGATGATCCTCTATTGTCCATACACAATATTTCTATCCATTACACCCAAAAATTTCTATAAATCCATGCATTCGAATATGGTGGGTATAACAAATTTGATATTGGTCATGAAATTGGAATTTACCTGGAATGCTACAAACTATAATTGGCGAACTGATTCAGGAATTTCTTTCCATGAATTATAAGGCCCTGAGTAATTATGTTTTATCACTAATATTATATATTCAACCACGTCATTTCCATCAGATCCAAACCTGAGAAATACATATAACAAAATTATGATTAAACTAAATATTTTTTAATATTGCAATGAAAATCTCTATCTTATTTCTCTGATTGGGTAAATAAGTTATTTTCCTATATCAACTCCTTCTCGAATTTGGAAATATAAAACTGCTCCGTAAGTTCTTTTATTCATCTACACAAAAAATAAGATTAGATGAAGATAAAAGAAGCATGCCAACATACATCTTTCATATTAAATAAGAATAGCAAATATATTACCCCCAAGATTTACAATAACAACAGCGATCCTCGTAAGAAAATAACACTCCTATATGATGCATCAGCTGAATGGAAAATTACATAAAGATATGTAGCTCAAATGCATCATATTATTTTATCTTCAACTTCACGTCACTTGTTAGACTATAGCACCTCCACTGCAACTACTGCTTGACCTAAGTCCTCTTCTCATTCACCCCTATGTATCCTGAGGCACATGGTCAAGCTTTTTTATCACCAACAAATCACTGTAGGCTAAGTCACTCCATGTATAAGGACAAAGTGTTCAAGTAATCATACAATGTTCTTAATCATACAATATTCTTCATGTGAAGCTTCAAAGCGTGGCAAGGATAAGGACGAAATAACTTTAAATGCAAGGACAAACCAAGAGAAAAAGCTAAGTTAGCTACATGAAATCACAACATTTTGTTTGTTTGCACAAATATAGCAATCTTTGGTGTGGTAAATAATTATTGATGTATATATATATATATATATATTATATTCACATATAATTTATAAATTATTATCCCAAATAGTTGTTATTTAACTAAGTAGTACATACATATAAAAATATAATGATATATTTAAACATTGATTTGGACTTTAATTATTTGTAAAGGAAACTTAAGTATAATAATTAGTGATATAAAATAATTTTTTAAATGTGGGTGAAGGTGAAATTAATATAGAATTAGTTATTCAATTAATTGATTTGAAATTAATATGAGCCATTAAAATATATATTTTTTGTTACTTAATAAAAATGTTAGTTATGTTTGTTATTTTTAAATCTCAGTTTAACATTAATTTCATAAAAATTTTATCCCTCAATTAATTGCTTCTAAACTAAAATATATATCTAAAGTAATAAACATATATAAAATATATTATATACGTATATCCCATATATAAATCTAAAATAATTAATTTATATGTATAACATAACAATTTTTTTTTCAATACACTTTCAATAACTTTTGACATCACTTGATCCAACAAATAAGGGCAAAATTATCCAAACAGAATTAATAAACTATTCTTTTTTATATTCTCTTTCACCGCATCTAAATACGGGAGGGGATATATTTTTTTCTCCACTTTTCACCTCCTTTCATTTTCTCCCAATTTTTCTTTCTTTTCCCTTTTCTCTCCCCCTGTCCAAACATAGTGTAAGAGATGAGTGTTGCAGGACTTTGAGAGAAAATGTAGGAATATATTGGACTTGCTATGCGTATGTAAACCACCCCCCTCCCCACAACAAAAAAAAAAAACACAAAACAAGGAGATGTCCTCACTGTGCTAGGACTATATTTGGGGCTTTTCCTTGAGTCATTTTGACAGGAACCCGCTGCTAAAAAATAGACAAACAGCACAGAGAGCACAAAAAGGTTCTGTCATGGCAGTAGGCACTCAGTGACTTCATTAAACAAGGAAAATATTTGTACTATAATTCATATAATACAACCCACTAACTAATACACACGACACACAATACCACAATGGATAGGATTCCTCTTCTGAAATACACTAATAACATAGATGTTGCAAATAACACTGATAGGGACGAAGATACTGGATTGCAGTTTCGGACAAGAGGCACACCACCTCAACCCACACACTCCATACAAACTTACCACCAATAAGCTCCTCACAGATCACAGGAGTTTAACACAACACAATTGAACATAATGTATACACAAACACAAGAGCAACGAACAAGTATTGGCTTTCGAGAGGACAACTCTCTCCCAGGACTTTCTTTCCCAAAGTTCTTCCGTTTCCTTTATTAAGGTTGGTCCTCACTCGAGTACCCTTCCAACCACCTCCAACCACTACCTCCTACTCTGGCAGGATGAAATCCTCCTTCTGTCTCCCTTTTCCACTGAGCTGCTCCTCAGCCTCACTCTTCCGAATGAAATAGCTGGCCAGTTAATGTGTCCAAATCAAACCTAACACGATTGTCTCAAGTATCCCATAATAGTCAAATTATTAATGTCCATGAATGCCTCACACATTTATAAAATGGCCATAAAATAATTCCAAGCGTACAATATAGGCGTAATAAATATGTCTATACTGGCAATGAACATGACTGTTTTGCTAACAACCAAAGCATGAAAATCCTTTTTCTTTTCATGACGGAGCCAAAGCTTGAATCTAACACATTCTATTAATTGCTCACACCTGTCACTGCTAGACCATACATCTTGTTACTCCTACATCATGCGATTCTAATTTCGAAATTACTCACTGAAAATGGTATTGAGGAAATGGGTTTTTATTTTTATTTTTATTTTTATTTTTATTTTTATTTTTTTGAGGTCCAAGCATAACTTGAATTTTCCACTGCAAAGTCTCTTCCTATCTTGTGAACTGTTGGGCGTGGGGATCTGTTGAGTTTCGTACTCAGTGGAGCTTCTTACCAATTCAAGCATGAAGCAGCCATGCTTGACTTCTGAATGCTGTTATGTTGTTTTTTTATTACAATACTCACATGTCTGACATTTAACTATCTGTGCTTTGATGAACTCTAAGCTACTTCAGAATGTCAGGTTGTCCTGATTAATTTGTGAGTTGCAAGTTGCATTCTGCTTAATAAATTTGCCAACTGCCATGAGCGCTGTGGGGATAAATTCACTTAGTAGAGGGGACTCACTCTGGAAGTCAAAAATATATTTAAATAAATAAGGGATGGTATTTCAAATGTAAAGTTAATGTGACGTATTAAACTGTTACCACTTCAAAAAGATGTTAGCTAGGTCCTTTGCCACAAAATAAGAATCTTCTATAAAAAGTCGAATGAATGAGACACAAAAGCTCAACAGATGAAGCTATTAACAAGAAATGCATGTTTGTTTCCTAGCTACAAACGTGGGAAAAATCACAACTATATATTTTATCCAATAAGGAACTCTGCTACAGTTTATTGTATTCTTGAAGTACCCTTGATAGCTTAATTGCATTCTTGAAGTACCCTTGATAGCTTAAAATTTGAAGTGGGGAAAAAATTGAACAATCTCAAGAGCCTCACCAAAAAGGGGAAAAAAAACGTGAAGTCATGGTTGTGATAGCAATGCTATATAGATTATCATTAGTCAATAAAATGCCATGCGTGCAAGTCCAAATCAAGAAATCAGCAAGTTCTGTTTACAGTGAATTTATTTATTTTTTACCCATTATTATTTCAAATAATCGAAACCTCTTACTAACTTTAGGCCTTTTGACGTATGCTGTAGGCCCACATGAGTTGGTCTTAATTCAATAATTGAAATAGTTAGATTAGAATATAAACCAAAACAGAAATGTCAAATGCTAACAATTTGGTGAGACGTCCAAATCAGTCTGTGTTGTAATTTTGGTTAAAGAAATTATTTGTATTGCTAAAATCTCAACGAAAAGTTCAAGACATATATATAATAACGGGCAAACTTACCCTTCCAAGTTCCAAATTTCAACAATAAATTGTACTTTATTGGTCTTGGAAAATAACATCTACAAAAAGTCAAAATTGCTTAAAATTATCTTATAAAATTTAAGGTAGAAAACATAGCATGTTTGTTTAGGTTGCACCCTTCAAAATACAACTCAATATACTTGGCAACCAGAAATTTCAGCAATAATTTCTGGAAAATGAACCCCTTCAATTTACTTGTCTCGAAAATTCACCTCTTCAAATTTATTATAAATTGAAGGGATTCATTTTTTAGTTTCCGTCCCTTGTTAAAAGGAAAAAAAAAAAAAACACCCTGTTTGGAAAATCTGCAGCATATAGTTTGGAAAGAAAACATCCATCAGGGAGTGGAAGATTGCTATAAAAATCATAAAATGCTAACATTCAGCAACCATTAATTAAAACCTATACTGAACTTTCTCGTCCGCGTTCTGGGATAATGTATAATATAATATTACATCACTTCCCAAGTGCAAATAATTAAAATATAAGAAAGTAAAAAAACCAGGAAAAAAAGAGAAAGAAGTCCAAGATTGCGGCTGGAGGCTGCAATTATCCAATGACAATTTCTTTTCAATCAATAATTTAATAGCTTAATCCTTAATTTGTTTTTCTTTTTCCCTTTTTTTTTAATTCATTCCCAGCAATCAAATTGATAACTTCAGCCTTGCACGCCTTAAACACCAATATAGAAAAGAAGGTAGAAAAGGGCCTTATGATGGTCCTTCGCGAGGTTACCTGTGCATAGACGGAAGAATAAGCTCTATAAATATAGTCAAATATTACGCCATTATTGCTGGTCCATATCAGCTCAAGAACAGCGGTGAGTGATATAATCTCCTTTCAGTCTTGCTTCTTTCGAAAAGCTCTTTGTGAATTCCATTAGCACCATCAGGGCTTCCCCAAAAGATCTTGCCCTTTTCCCACATATCAATGATGTCGTTCAAGGACATCAAAAAGAAAATGTGGATGTTTTATTACTGATCTTCCCCTTCCAATCCCTCAACCTTTTTCTCTCTTTCGTAATGGAAGTTATGACAAACACCATCAACGAAAAACAAAGCAACAAAGCAGGTTTCCAAATTTTCACTCTCCAAAAGTTCTCGTTTTGGTTCGCTCCAACTACTCGTCCCCCCGGTTTTCGTCTTCTGTTCCTTTTGTAGGATCAACAGGAGATCTGAGACAATGGTTTACTGCTCTTATAACTCGAATTCTTCACCTGGGCCTGATATTTCGGGGCTGTTAAATCCAACTTCGCTTAAAATTGTTGATTATAATGGGGTTTCGCAAAGCGAATTGGCATCACCGCATGCGTTGGTCCTGAATAGTGAGAAGGGGGAGCTAATGAAGTCCCCTATGAAGGTAGGAAAGAAAGGAGTGTCTGAGGCAAAAGCTTTAGCGGCTATGAAGAGCCATAGTGAAGCAGAGAGGAGGAGGAGGGAGAGAATAAATGGTCATCTTGATACACTTCGTGGTCTTGTGCCCTGCAATGTGAAGGTTAGGTCTGCTTTTCCCTCAACTAGAAAAGTTATTCGTTTGTTTATAAGAGCATTGGACCCTGGCTATGGTTAGATGATTGGTTAGGATTCTCTTGAAAATATGATTTTGATACAATTGTTCTTACTTAAAGATTATAGCCAAAATGAATTTACTGAAATAATATTTCTAATTATTTATAACTATTAAGTTCTTGCACGTTTACCATGTTGATAATTCTTTAAAACGCATATTATAAGCTGCTAATAAAATGGAAAAATCGATTCAATTCAAATTCAAACAGAGTGAAAAACAAACATGATTTGATTTCTGCCATAACCAAATTGTAGTATAAGTTGTTAAGATCAAGTGCCTACCACTGCACCAAAATTCGAGTTGTTAGTAAGGGTGCAGCTTTAATTTTTTATAGCTTCTCAGAGCTGCATCTGACATGAGGGGCTGTACCCATTATAGACATCATAGGCAAGAATGTTAAGCCTAAAAATCCTTAGGGCGATGCTGGCCCAATAAAACCAACATAAGGGAGCATTACAAGGCAAGCTGTGAGGTTGATCTGAGAATGAAAAATTTTTGGCTTGCTGTTGGAATTAAAAGAGAACATATACTGAGTTTCATCCAATGACCAATGCTACTTGCTTATTAGTGGGAAGAATGGATGACAAATTAACCTATCAGATTTTGATTTCTGATACATTTTTCCAACTTCCTGTACAACTTTTCAATTGAATTCCTACCGACCCCAACGGTTGTATTTTTTAGTACCCTAACAATTACGTCAGCTCATGGCTATGGAACCTTCTGGCCCTTTAATGAAACATGATGTTTTAGTTTCCGTTGCTTTAAAAGAAAAATGAAGCTGTATCTGTAGTCTGTACTATGCTGCAAGCACCACAACAGGCTGAAATTTGAGGCACATTATTGTAATTAAACAAAGGTTTTAATTGCATCACTGTTGTCCTTGATTGGTCAACAGAGTTTTCTAGTTGGCAAATCGACTTCGAGGTGCATCATTTTACCATATAATGTAGAATCATTTATTATGTATGACATACAACTTACTATCTATGGGTTATAGTCAATATGTTATACAAAAGTAAATCAAATATTTTTTCCCACATCACTAGCTGAAATGGATTAATATTTCTTGTGGTGTGTTATTCAAATGTGCAGGCTAGCCAAATGGTTAATGATTTTGTTTATTTATTAATTGATGAGAGGTTACTGGTTTCAAGATTAGATTGTTTTATAGGAAATACTTGTACAAGAACAATAAAAGAAACAGACTATGTGCTTGATTATGCACCAGAGTATAGAATGATTCTTTTTCTTGATCAAGTCAAATGAACCTAATTATAAAGCATTAATTCTGTTTAAAGTCAATTTTGGGGGTATTAATCTGATGGTCTCTATAGTCATTAAAAAATGGAGAATCTTTTCCACTATGAATCAGTTAATATTTGCTATCAGGTCTTTCTGTTGATGCAGACCATAGGTTCTGGCATGTAGTTACAACTGATGGAAGACTTGACTTAATATTAGGGCATAGTGCCAGCTTTTCTTCTGGGTGCTATGACAGAACCAATTAAGTATATTATACGATAGTATGTGGCTTGCATGTTTAGCCTTGTTATGTTTAATCAGACGTTTTCTATTTGTTTTCTAACTAATAAGGGTGATGCACTAGAAGGAAAACCTTTATGTAAACCCCTATGTAACTAAGCTTCCAGCATTTGATATTCAAAATCTGTTAGACATTACTATCTGTTCCTTGTATTTTCTTCCTTATTATATAGTATTCCTATAGAATAACCAACTACGTCAAAAGCTTAGAATCAACTGCTAGATTGAGTCTTCGCTGTCATGGAGTTATTCTCTAAGCATCAATCAGCTGAAGAATGTGGAATTAAGTGGAACACAATTAATTAATTCATGAAGCCATCATCTTTTTTGAGAATGCACATCACTGTATTCTGAGTAGATTTATTTAAATAATTCTCCCTATTCTTTTGGAAAACATTTATTTCAAAAGTTTTGGCTTTGATTTGTTGGGTTAATTGTTACTTGCAGATGGATAAAGCAACATTGTTGGCTGAAGTTATCAGCCAAGTGAAGGAACTGAAGAAGAATGCAATGCAAGCAAGCAGAGGTTTTCTTATTCCAATGGATGATGATGAAGTGAAAGTTGAACCATACAATGATGAAGGAAGAGAAGGATCGATGTTTTACATGGCATCTGTCTGCTGTGATTACCGACCTGAGCTTCTATCTGACCTAAGACAGGTTCTCGATGGCCTTCAACTACAATTGATGAGGGCAGAAATATCCACTTTGGGAGGAAGGGTGAAGAATGTATTTTTCTTTACATGCTGCAAAAAAGAACATATTAATATTGAAGCATGCCAACTTCTTCCAAGGACCGTCCACCAGGCACTAAGTTCTGTACTGGAGAAGGCTTCTAGCTCACTGGAATACTCACTAGGAATGTCACTTCGAAGCAAGCGTCAAAGACTCTGCTTCATTGAAACATCAACTTCCTCGTGAAATCATGAATTTGCTCCGCTATATCATGATACTTGTTTCTCTGCTTTTACTTGACTATGTGTGAAGCTGGATCTTTTTTCATTTTATTTTATTTTATTTTTGGGGCTCTGCAGGAAAATATATAATGTTACCGAACAACAGAAGCGAATCACGTTGAATGTGGTGCTGCTGCTGATGGTACCATCTGTTCGTTTGATCTCTGGCAGTAAAAATATATGTGTGGTCTCTGCACTTGAGGTCTTAGTTTCTTGGAAATTTAACGGATCCTAGTCCAGTTATTGTAAAGGCATAAATAACTATCGGGATATTTTTTGTAAGCTATTTGTGTGAGAAACATAAATGAATGTATTTGGACACGACTTGCGGTTTAAAGTTTGATGAAATTGAATTTTGCAGGCCCTTAAGCCTCTCAACGTTCTTTTCCTTATTAGGGATACTAATCGTAGGCATCAAAATTATAGTTTATATCCTCTCTTACTTAGTATATTATTCTATTTAAAAGAGGTGGAGAGAATGATACAAAGAAATGAAAAAATATATGAAATTCACCTTCTATTCACTCTTTCTTTTCTTTCTCTCTCTCTCTCTCTCTCTCTCTAGTAAGATGGTATTTTTCTCCCACTGAGTAATAACAAGTCCAAACTCATCAAAATTATGTCCAAATTTGAGCTCACCACACTGTAGTCCTTCTTAAACGGCATCTCAATTTCTCACGTTATCATGGGTTGTGGATTACTCCTGGAGTCTTAATATATTGCTGCTAACATTGAATGCTTCATTAGACGTACCCCCTGGCTCTCTACTAAAAGTCCCAGACTGATTCAGCCTTACAGAGAGCATCAAGTTGGCCCCACTATTTTCTTTTTTCTGTTAGTTTTTGGGGAATTGTTCACGATATAACATGAAATGGATAAGTTGACAAATTAGCTAGTGTTATCCTAGGCTTTTTAGATGGTTACGCCGCATTTAAAATTTTATTTAGGTTTTAATCTTAGTAACACTTCTGAGAACCAATCTTTATATGAAGTCATGTTTTTTAGGTGTAATAACATTTAGCTTTTGCAACAAATGTTATGCAATTTAATAACATTTTATTTTACCCCTTAATAATATAAAAAATTATATATAATTCTTTACATCTTTATTATCAAGTTCTTTAATTAAAACATAATATGTATATACTTTTTCAATAATATGACAAATATATAATTTTTATAGATAAGTGTGTGGTTCTCCAATTAAATTATACATTTATCATATTTTAATTAAAAAATTATACTTCTTATATTTGAATTTAAAAAATTTGATAATAAAGATATAACAAATTATATCTAAGTATAATCATAATAAGTTTCCATAACGAGGAGTAAAATACAAAGATTATATGTACCAATTATTGATTTATTATAAAGCAGAGATCCTGTGACCGTAGGAGAAGAATGTTGTTTTATTTTTATTGTTATTGGTGTGTATCAAGGGAACATTCATCATAAGTTAATAAATAAAACCATCGGTCACTAGGCACCACTGGTCTAGTGGTAGAATAGTACCCTGCCACGGTACAGACCCGGGTTCGATTCCCGGCTGGTGCAATGACCTGACCATCCTTTTAAGTTAGTCTTTTTTGAGATTTAAATTTCTCGCTGTTTTCTAAACGAAGGGGGGAGGAGGACACTTTCTTAATTTCTTCAATGAGACGCTGATGGTTCAATTACTGCATCAACCATCTATGCAATTTGTAGAAGCAGCAAGGAGGGAAGCTTCTTGAATTGAGCTTACTTTATAAATATGTATATTGATACCACAAAAAGGATACGTACACGCATCAGCGCCTTAGTGGGTATTGTGCACTTTTCGTGTTTGTTAGTCTCAAGAGCCATCACTATACCAAATTGCGACTAAGTCCAACATACGTCACCACCCTATCAACTTGTTTATCACTCTAGTGGCTGTGCAGTTAGTGTTGATTGTGGGTTTTGAGCTTTCTGTTACCATAACTCGACACTTTTTACTCAGTGGAATGCCTATTCTGATTTCCACAGCTTCGTTATCCCATGTGTCTCAAACAAATCACTATTCAGGGTTTGCCAGGAAATGGATAATGCCCATATGGCACTACAATAGTTAGAGCGCATTAATAGCCATAAAGAATGTATAGTGCATCAGCATTCTGTTTTTCTTCAAACTTACCTGATTTTGGGATTTAGATACAGTGCTCCAGTTAGGGATATCAGCTGCTGGGAACTCTACAATCATTTTTCTTATTATCAAAGATGTATTGTGTACTTCATTAGTCGTGTTTAACAGTAAGAGAATTAAGTAGTCGAAAGATTTTCAATAGGAATCTACAAATTTGCATAAACTAGTTTATGGATTTAAGTACTTTCAAAGTGCATAAAACGCAAGCAACTCCTCCGGACATGTCCTTTCAGTTAGCTCACTTATTACCTTTTAGCTTCACACTAGTAATTCTTAGGCATCACTTTTCAATTTGTCATCTGCTTAGAGCAATGTGTATTAGGATAGGCAATGTCTGCTAAGAGTGGTAAACATCATATGCCAAAACCTTTTTTTTTGGGGGGGGAAGCAATTGAGGTGCCTCCTTGGCTCCTTCCTGCGGTGTGGGAATATTCTGTGCCTGCAACTTTAACTTTGAAAAATGGAAAGAATATTTTGTAGTGGACTCCTACATGCAACTGCCAAAGCTGTCTCTGTCTCAATAGAAGTCCACGGAAAGTTGTACCCAAGTTCTATTTCTATTTTAGCTTGCTTGACTCTTCTTGGGTCGAAATTGGTCACAAATTTGCTTCTCATTGTTGCACTAAGTCTACATTAACGCTTATTGAGCCACCAGTATGGCTCATAATTTCAATGCTGTTAGTGCATTTACATACAGAAACCAAATGCCTTTGTTAACTATCTGGCTTCTTCAGTTCTAAATTTCCTGTGATATTTCACCACACTCACATTTTCTTTTTGGGATCTCCCAGCTCAAATCTCAATGATACATCTATAGATTAACACATAACAGATTGAGGGCTTACATTAAACTTCTTTCTTCAAAAGCATAATCATAAAGAAATCACTAAAATAACTGGGGCTCTGCTTCAATCTGCTTGTGGGGAAAACTTGACAGGAGCAGTCAGTCGGGCATGTGAGAATATCACAGCCACTCATTCAAATATGATTTTGAAGCCAGTTAAGAATTTGAAAAATATCAAATAAGTGTGCCAAATGCTTGACACGTGTGCCCTGTCCAAAATATATGATTTCTTGGGGGAATAAGTAGAGCGGGCCTCCTTGATTCCCACATGCAACATGCAATAGATCATAGATTTGTGCAAATAATTAACAAATTTTTTTCAAACAAAATATTTGTAAATCTCTAATTTATTGTTACAAACAATTACTATGAAAATAAACACCATAATTTATGTTAGCACAAATTATATAAATAGTGATAGTAATTCTCCATTGCTAGTCCGCTTGTGGATCAGCCAAGAAGCTTCTCAAACTGAATTGCTAAAAATGGAAGAGTAGGTCCCACTTATATCAACCCACTAATAATTTATAGACAAATGATACCGGAATTGTGTTACACAGGCAAAGAGATAGACTAGTGATATTAAGCCAAATGGTATTTTTGTTATAAATAAATAAATGAATAATAAGATTAAATAATAGTGGGACAATAAATACATCATTTGAGATCTTGTGTCTTAGATATCTGCTAGAGCTATGAGAATAAACTGGGTGCTGTTCCTCTGCATGTGCTCTGTTCTTCCCCTGTTTTTTACAGAGTCCTCTCATGCTCTCTTTGATTCTCTCTCTCTCTGTGTGACTCACATAAGACAGAAACAGAAACAAAATTATATTTGAAAAAAAACAAAACAAAACAAAACAGTTTTCAATATCTCTTAGTGTGTGTCTCCCTCTGACGAGCCAAACATGTCGTCTAGTCCTTCTTCATCTTCTTGTAATCGGGTGTTGTCTTCCATAAGGCATCAATTCTTTGCCTGCATCAAACGGCTTCTCAAACCCAAAGCGACCCGAATAAGCTCCGACCCATCTGATCAACTCGACATATCAATTACCAAAGCCGACAGCAACATCGACAAGGTTGAGAATTGTGAAACAGTGACGCAAGTTATGGAGAAACAGAGTAGTGAGGTGGAGTCTCTAATAGCGTTGAAGAGGTGTGTGAAGAAGCTTCACTTCGGGAGTTGGGAAGAGAAGGAGGCGACGGCAAAAGAGATTGAAAGCTTAGCCAAAGAAGATGTCGGGGTAAGAAAGCTGATAACGGAGCTCGGAGTAGTGCCGGAGTTGGTGTTTATGGCGGCGTCGGAGGTGGCTGGCCGGCGGCTAGCAGGGCTGAAGGCGTTGATCCAGCTCGCTCATGGAAGTTACACGTAAGTTTTATAATTTCTATTCTCTTCTCTAGAAAGAATTTCTGCTCTGTTTTGAGATTTGGATAGTCCAAAGAGTAAAGACTTTGATCTTCACACCAAAAATAAGTAAGCTTGATAGGAAATTGGTAAATTTAATTGATTCTTTAGAGATTCTTAGATGTTTTTGGTTGGATTGATTCTTATAGGATGTGTTTGGTTCAAACAAGGAAAGGGGAAGAGGAGGGGAGTCATTTTAAAGATACGTTGTTTGGTAGATATGAAGAGGAGGGAGTGAGTGATTTTAATGAAATCTTGTTTGATCAAGAGAGGAAGGGAGAAAAGATAAAATTAAATGAATAATTATACTTTTATGATATTAGAATTAGTTTTTTTGTTTTAAAAATATTTTTATTAAAAAAAAAATTTTACTTTTTATTATAAAAAATAATTTTTTTTATTTTTATTCAAAAATATTTTTTATTTTTATAAGAAATTATCTTAAATCTTATTTAAAAAAATAAGATCTATATTATGTATTAAGTGAAAGTAAAGTGAGGGTAATTTAGTTAAATATAATCAAAAAATTTCTTTCCCCTCTAACTACTCCGACTTTTGAAGGGGAGGGGATTCCAAAATCTTCGAGCCAAACCAGGCCCTAGAGATAAGTTATAAAGTGAGTCTAAAATTTTAGGCATGGCCAATGCATTCACAAAGTCAGAAAACATATTCTTTAGTGTCATTAACATGATTCATATAGAACAAAGGAACCAAAAAAGCTGTTAATTTCTCAAAGCATTTTCTTCTCAAATTTGTTGGGGTAAAGCTCTACTAAAAACTGATTCTTGAAATCATGCAGAAGGTGCATGAATCCAGGGACCAAGGCTTTTCTTCTCAAATTTGACTATAATTGTATTTTCCAATTTGTTTGATAAGACAAAATAAGGATGAATATACTCCTTCTGGTCTCATATATAAAAAAATTTTTAAAAATTTGATTTGGTCTTATATATAAGAAATAAACTATCATATTAATTACAATATTCCAATTATATCCTTTACATTTAAATTAAGAATAGTAATGATTATTAATTTCAAGGAGAAAGTGCACATATTAAATAGGAATATTTTTAAGAAATAATTTTTATTTGAGACAAAATTAATTACTTTTAACTGACATTCTTAATACGTGTGAATTAGTTATTTATTTTTTATATATAAGACCAGAAGGAGTATAATACAAGAACTGGGGGAGAGTGGAGCCCTCGTGGAGAGCAAGGACAACATCGTACAAGACTGCCGGTTGGCCTTGGCGGGCATGGTTTAAATGAGATAATTTTGTCTTTTTATAATTTTTATGAAAAATATAATATTATATAAGAAAATGTAAATTGTTCACAACTTCCCATATTTAAAAAAAAAAGGGAAAAAAATGGTTACTTGCAATTAGTTCGGACGTCTCACTACAGGCTGTAAATTTATAAGAGTTATCAAATTAATTAAAGCTTGCATTAATGGCGTTAAATCTAAGAATAAAAATGTAGCCAATGTTTTCGGATCACCATGCTAAAATGTGCATATTCATTAAAATAACGTAACTAGAATTATATCTCCAATTTGTGCTCTGCTGTCCACCAAGTTACTGGGTCGTAGGATGAACTACGAGGGGACAGAATAGTTATTGAAGCAACATTTTTGTCTTCAAAATGTATAAACTACAGATTATTAAACTATAGGTTAGTTGGTCAGATTCCTTAATGATCTTCGGACAAATTTTAGAAGTCTTATGTTGACCTGCACTTTCCAACACAAATATTGATTTCAGATTCTCATTGACTTCACTATGCAAGAATTTTTATATTCTTTCAGGTTAGTTTGGCCTTCTTATTTGTCTATATGCAAATTAAATCACTCCCATTAAAAAAGAGAGGATGATTGCAGAAGATGGGACAGTAGTGGGGAGTTGATCACTTGACTTCTTATGCTGACTTAATACAAATTATTTAGTTCATGCTTTTAGCCTAACTTTGACCAAGTTGAAGTATGCCTTGCTTCTTTTCCTAATTTGTTTGTTCTTTCTTCAGAAACAAGGCTTTGATAGTGGAGGCAGGAATATTGCCCAAGCTGCCAAAGAGAATTGACCTTGTAGATGAATCAACAAGAAGTGAAGGTGCAAGGTTGCTATTATCATTGTCATCTCTAGCAAACAGCCAAGTCACTCTTGCTTCATCAGACTTCCTCCCATTCATTAAAGACATTCTTGAATCGGACTCAAGTTTTGAAAGCAAGCAATCATGCTTGGGTGCCCTATGCAACCTCTCAACTGTGTTAGAGAATGCAGGGCCTTTGGTTTCCACTGGGATTGTGCCTATGCTCTTAGAACTGTCCTCAATTAAGGAAAATTCAGAGAAAGCACTTGCCACTCTGGCGAACTTAGTGGGGACTTTGATGGGGAAAAAAGCAATAGAAAATAGCTTAATGCTGCCAGAGAGCTTGATAGAGATTTTGACATGGGAGGATAAACCAAAATGCCAAGAGTTGTCAGCTTATATTTTGATGATTCTAGCTCATCAAAGCTCATTACAAAGAGAAAAAATGGCACAAGCAGGGATTGTTCCTGTGCTTCTCGAAGTGGCTCTATTGGGGAGCCCTTTAGCTCAGAAGAGAGCACTAAAACTACTGCAATGGTTCAAGGATGAAAGGCAAGCAAGGATGGGACCACATTCTGGGCCACAAACACCAAGAATAGCAATGGGTTCACCCGTAACTCAAATGCAGGCAAAAGAGGGAGAGAGAATGATGAAGAACTTGGTGAAACAAAGTTTGCAAAGGAATATGGAAATTATTACTCAGAGAGCCAATGCAGCTGGGGATCCTATTAAGCTCAAGTCATTGGTTATCAGCACAAGTTCCAAGAGTTTGTCTTAGTAAAGGGGTTTTCTTTTTTTCACTTTTTTATTTTATTTTATTTTTTGGGCTTTTTTTCCCCGGGGGGGGGGGGGGGGGAGTGGACTCAATTTTTCCTATTTAGACTTCCTGATATATGCTGGGACATCAAAAGCAGCCATGGATGGGAAGAAAATGATAGAATGTGAAAAATGACATCTAAAAAAAATCACATTTCTTGTTACAGTATTTGTATCTTCACCTAGAGTCCAGAGCTTAAGGAAAAATGATGATAGGTCATCCTAAAATTTAGATACAAACATAAGCAACATGTTAGAACAAACATGGCTATCTAGTAATGGTTTCAAGTTCCAAGGGCATGAGTCGCATGACCCACGCCCATCACCCACACCCCATGACCAAGTTTTTAGGTGTATCATCCTTGAGATACTTCATAAGAAGACTTGATTCTAGTTTGCTCAATGAGTTGGTATTAAGTTGTAGGAGCATTTGTTCCACCTCCAACTGGTTAGAACAATTTGATTTAATCACTGATATCGACCAGAAGTTTCACGATAATACTCCTCATTTTTTACCACAGAATAAGCATGCAGAGATCATTGCACTCCTCATTTGATTAATTGTTCTTTATGCACAAATTCAAACACTTTAAAAAACCAAAAAAAGGGGGGGGGGGGGGGGGGAGAGGAGTCAACTTGATGTGCGAAGTGTAACCTTGTACAAAATCATGCGCAACATATCTTTGCAGACCATTTTTCAAGTTAAGCATTCCTATTTCACTATAAAATCATTACAACGTAATAGTCTCACTTTAGAGAATAATACAATAAATGGCCTCTCTACTAGACTAAGCAACTGAAGGCCATAATGGCATTGTGAGTCCAAATCCCGAAAGACCACATGAGTTTGATGTAGGTTGAATCACATCAGATCAAAACGGGACGAGGAAACCACCTCAAAAATCATTAGTAACAGCAGCAGTTAAGGCCATCCGTGAGGTTTAATACAGACATAAAAGTTCAAGAAAATATAAGCACCATTAAACATACATTCCCCAAAATCAAACTTCAGAGCAGCAATAGCTGCTATGTTCATAGATCAGTAATTTTCACACTGGGCAGTTTTAAGCATGAAAGAACATGACAGCACAAAATGTGAAGGTATTTTCAAGGAAGTTAGGGGAGGAATTCAACATATTTAGAATCTATTGTTACAGAACAGCCTCCCCATCAGTGAGAAGAAAAATTCGGCACTAGCTAAATTAAAATCTTCACTCAAAATGTTTGATAGCCATGCTCATTTCAATCTAAAGTTTTACTCTATCTTAGAAGTACCAGAAGCTTAGACTTGTCCTAAACTACAAAACAGAATCTAATCAACTTGAAATGCACTTAATTTCAGTAGTTAAAGGACAAGAGTATATCTACAGAAAAGGCATGCACACTTTAACTTGGACAAAGATTGAAACAAAGTATAAAAACAATGTCCATAAACAGAAATACGTAGTCACATTTGTTGCTGAAGACTTGTTGAGGCATTGATATATAGAAGCACCCTAAACAACCAGTCGGCTCAAAAGGAAGATTGATGCAAAATAAATAAATAGACAAACAAGAAGCATCCAGATATACAAAAACAAGTTGTTTATTCCCTTAAAAACATTGTTATCCAGGACCCAAACAAATGATACCACATAGCAAAGAGCATTGCAATGCAAGAAAAAGAAAACAACTAACATATCTTTGATAATTTATAGGTTTATCCAAAAATATTTTTTTTTTTAAAATTTATATCCTACTTTTAGCACATCTGTTATTCCCTAACACTTTTCCTGATGAAATAGAATGATACAATGCAGAGCTGTTAAATCAAATACATGTGAATTGCTCTGAAAGATATAGTAACAAATCGACAAATAGCCTAAAAAACATAATGTAAAAGATGTACATATCCATCACATGAAGGTGATACTCAAATAGTAAATTTTAACCAAGTTTATTGATATCACTTATGGCACTTACCATGATATTAATAATTTTGAAGCTTGCTGTAAATTCTTACATAAGCAATAAATAAGCTCCTAATCAAAGATTCACTAGTAACTCGGAGGGAGCTCTCTTAGAAACGCACGCACACACAGACAGGGACACAGGCAAGACCTGTTTCATATTAAAAGGCACCCTGGATGAATGGTGTTAAAAATTGACTTTCAATCCCAAATGGCTTTCGTATACCCAGAAACTTTCTGTCAACCACCCCCCCCCCAAAAAAAAAGCAAAAAGAGAACAAGCAGAACGTAAGTTATCTCACTTGGTAGAGCGGATTGGAATGAGATTTAAATTGACTCAACTGAGGAAACAGCAGCTCAAGAGCATGTTCATGTACCAAAAAGTAAAGCGGTTCAATCAGAAATGGGTAAACCTAAATACTTCTGATGATACAGTATGTAATTCCTATAACCAGCAATCTGTGTGGTCGCAGGGAAGAATGAAACCAAACCGTGCAATGCATATTGTGTATCATTTGATACTAACATCATCTATAAGGAAAAAAAAAATAGCATTTATTGTCAAGACGCACATGCTCATTCTTTCCTTTGCCCTATTTTGCTTTCATTTCTTTTTTTTTTAAAAAAAGAGCAAGGGGGTGAGCTTAATATTTTAAGTGTACCAAATGCAATGCAGTTTTACTTTTCAATTCATGAACAATCAAGATATTATTTATTAGTTACATAAACAGCTTGTGAACAGCCCCTTGATGTCAGCTTGACTAAGCTTTACTTGCATATTAAACAAGCTGAATCCAACTTATTAGACTCACAAGCTGTTGGAGACCAAAAGCAGTCCCTTTAAATTTTTTAGAATTCTAAAAAGGCATCCTACACTCACCATTCTTAATTTTACATAAATATAATTTTTATTTTTATGGTTAGAAAATGCCATCCCAGATTGCAAAAATGTATTTCTGTAGTATTTGTTTTGTTGCAAATGAATTAAGCTTTACACAATAATCAGTTCGGCATAGGCATTGCCAGATTAAGTTTAAGCTTTGAATCCTCCATCAAACAAGAACAAGCAAGCTCAAGGTTGGTGATTTTCAAACAAGCTTCAGTTTGAGCGCCAAATTAATACCTGGTCTAATCTATACAATAATATGCGTAGTCTCAAAAGGCTTGCCTCAACTGATTTACTCTCTCAAGACTTGAGAATTTAAAGATAAATGACAAGGATATTTCAAGAAACATTCAAATAGAACACAAACCCCACTGTGTGAAACAAATGCTCGACAGCAATGGGAAGTTAAATAGAAAAATGAATGAACACCTTTAATAAGTTAAGGCTAGGACAACTGTCATATAATGACCATATATGCACAAAGTAACATGGGCAGCAGCTAAAGATATATCAAAATTTAATGTAAACACCTTGGCATCTACTGAATAACTTAAAAGCCTATTTAGAGAAAAATCATCAAACATAAAAGTTCTACAGAATCTTCATATAAATACTACATTCAAATACTAAGCAAACTTATGTAAGCTTTCACTAACACCTATCACAAATGGAACCACAACACATAGAAGCAGAGGTAGTGAAGCAGCAACAAATTCACAGCAGTCCATGTAATCAAAACCAAAGATTTCATTGTCTGCATTCACGAAATCAGCACAACCATTTAAAGCATTAGCGCCCAAGAAGCCATCACAAACCTGAATCAAACACCCATTCAAAACTCAAACCAGTAACCAACATTTTAAAAACCAAGAATGAGCCGTCAAAAATAATAATTATTACTCAGAAGCATTAAACAGAATCAACAAATAAATGAACATAACATGTCACTTTAACGACTCCACTTGAAGTCTGAATAGACTAGACTATATAACTAAATAATTTCCATAGAGTATATTAAACAACCAAGTCATTCCACGAAGTATATATATGTGCATACATTTTCTAAAATACCAGATAGAAGAGAAAGAGAGAAGAATTGATTCGGCTGATAAATAAATCCACAACATAAATTCACTTGTTTGAAAACTAAATGAAAGAAAGACCTAAAGTTTAGTGCAAAGAAAAAAAAATATTCACATTCATAATATGATTGGTTTCATCCAGAAAGATATATATATATATATATATATATGTTCTGCAGGGGGGAGGGGGTTGCAGAACCTTCCCTTTCCTTCCAAACCTCCATCAAGTCTCTAACATTCCTTTTAAATCCGTCAAACAATATATATTAAAAAAAATAGTAGATTAGGAAAGCAGATAAATTGACAAGAGGTTGCAAATAAAGTCATGGCCACAAGATATGAAAGAACCAGAACCAAAGTCATAATCAAAATTATTTTAAACATACATTGACAATAATTAGTATACGTATTTTTCTTCTAGGCATCACATTTTATACACATTGATGCAATTTCATACTCACAGATGGCTAGGTGATATTAATTCTATAATTGTTATAATTCATCAGGTAGACAATCCACAGACAGCACCACAAATGTATTCGTAAATTAAATAGTGCCAGTAGCATTAACAAATGAAGAGTAATGACCCTAGAAGACTCAAATATTTTTATGCAAACCAATAGAAATAACAAAAACAATATGCTTTTATTTTTTTGGGTGCAAAACGATGAGCAAAATTTGCAAGTTGTCAAGATTAGGGAAGAATACAAAAGGAAGTTTAAAATGAAATTATGATGAAAAGCGGAATGCTTAAGACCTATAAAAGAAAATATAAAAAGGAAACACATATCAAGGAAAGGAACAGCAGCTGCATAACCCCCAAAAAAAAAATCATTTCAAACCACACCAAGGAAACAAATTAGACCAATAAACCACAGCAATTGAAAATCAAATACAATAAGTACCTCAGTAGTAGGGCGGCATGCCTTGGTACATTCCTCCAGGAGCCAGTCTTGGCATTTGCATGGGCTGTTGGTGCTGCGAGGGAACTGCAGATGAGGGTAAATTATAATGCGAACCATCTGGATATCCTCCGGAAGGCATTCCGGCAGAACTTGGAGGCAACCTAGCGCCATAATCACTAGAAGTTGGCCCACTGAACTGAGAACCCCCATACGCCCCTCCAATTCCAGGACCGTACCCGCCACCACTATTAGGAGTTAAGGTAGATGGAACCTGAGTACCAAATGACGGCAATGAAGACTGCAACCCATAATTATTACTAGGCACTGTCATGGGGCCCTGATGCGCGCCACCAAATCCTCCATATGATGATAAAGAGCCATGACCCCCATAATTTGATCCCATCATAGGACCAGGCAAAGATGGTTGCGGTTGCTGTGCTGCCATGCCATTACCTGGCAACCTAGGGGGACCCTGATTAGGGGCTCCTCCTGGCTTTCCCTTCTTGTTATCCATGGCCAGTTTACAAAGCACTTGATGTCCATCAATTGTTTTGACGGGCTCAACTAGAGAAGCCCTTGCACCCTCCTCCGTTTTGTATACAAAGAATGCGAAACCTTTGGACTTTCCATTACCTTTGTCAAACCCAAGAGGCCCTTCTTCGATTTCCCCATACGTCAAGAAGTAACTCAACAGGCTCTCCGACGAGATATCAAAAGGCACATTACCCACAAAAATTTTTCTGGTAGAAACATCACTTGTAGCTGCGGCGGCCGCATTAGTCCCTTGACTGCCCGATAATCCAGCAGCTGCAAGCTGGGTCACCGTCATTCTCCCATCAATTTTCTTGCTAGGCTCCTTCAAAGCCAATACAGCACCATCAACGTGCTTGAACGTCACGAAGCCGTAACCTTTGGACTTCCCCGTCGTTTTGTCGTAGATAACGATCGCCTCATCAAGCTCCCCAAAGGAGGAGAAAACACTGCTGAGTGTCTCCGTGGTGGTTTCCCCGGCAAGCCCCCGAACAAACAGTTTACGAAGGGTGGGGTCGCGGTCGGCAACGGAACGTATAGCCTCAAGAACGTCAGGGTGATGAAGAGCTGCTGATTGAAGCAGCTCGAGTAGCTGTTCTTGGGTGAAGGGTTGGAGGATCTTGCGGATGTCGTCTGCGCTAAGGGTGGTTGTGGGGACGATAGGTGGCACAGAATCGTTGTTTCCATTCTCCTCGGTTTTGCGCTTCTTGGAGAAATCCATCGCAAAGGAACTTCGGACAGGGTTTGGAAATTAGGGATTGCTGTTGGCGAGGAAATAATCGAGGGCAGAGGGCTTTGGAGCGAGGGATATATAAAGCCTAATCGCTGGTTATGATTCGGGTCAGCCCGGATATACATTCCCTTTGTTAAATAACGGGCAGATCTGCACGTGCATAAACTTGAAAAAGGCAAGGGTTTGATACCTTTTACTATGAAAAGTTTACTCTCTGTACCTTCGTCCCTTGAAGAAAAGAAGCTCCATCCATTCTTTGAAAAACAACTCGCTCATCCGTTGCTAATTCACCCACGACGATGTTCATCATGCATCCATCCCTCATCGTCGCATTTGTCGAGAGAGGTAAGAGTCTGATACCTTCAACCCATAAAAACTAAAGTTTGATTTGATTCTGTAAAATAATTTTTTTTTTAAATAAAAAAATTTGTTTGATAATTTATTTTTAATGAAATATTTTATAAAATAAAAAAATAAAATTTTATTTTTAAAAATAAAAAACTCATAATACTTTTTAAGTATTTTGTAATTTTTATTTTACAAAATCAGATAAAAAATAAAAAATAATTACTTTTTAAAATAATGATTCAAATAAATTTTTTTATTTTTTTATTTTTAAAAACTTGTTCTTAAAAACATATGTTTTGAAAACATTAAAACAAAAATAATTTTAAACAATCATTAACTCTCTATTCTCTAATTCGATGTTTCCCTTCTTTCTCTATTTGGTTTCTTGTTAGATCATTCTTCAATTATAAATCTTCAATTTTGTTTCTTACTGGGGCCTGTTGAGACGTATGCTAGTATTTTTGTTAGATTTAATCATTCTTCAATTATAAATGTTCAATTAAGTTTGCATTGAACCAAACATATCTGTCATGCATGGTAGTAATACAAGCAGTACCAATAGATAAATAAGCCAATTGATCCACCATAAATAAAAGACCAATTGAAAATAATTGGCAGTAAGCTTTACACGATTCAAAGCAAGAAATGCTTGAAAATAATTATATAAAAGTACAGAAGGAAAAAGTGTTTTGGCATTAAGTAAAATTTTGACAATTCTACAAAACTATTATTGATAAAGAATGCAGTGGTTGGCCCATTGAAACAATTAGAAGTATGTGTTCTTGTTCAGGAGTCTAAATAGATCTAGACCAGGAGAAGTCCTACTTGTCGATGCTCCAAAAGAAAATTAAAAAGGGAAATTGAAAAAAAAAAAAAAAGCTTTGGTCAAAACCAAATATTCAGTGGTCATAGAATTCATGATTCCAATTCAATTTACAGAAGTCAAAGTGCAAATATATAAGACATAAATATTTACAACTTTATGTAAGTAGCAATCGTAAAAGTAACTCATCAGTACTTTCAGAGCTTTCAAACCTCTACAGAATACCAATAGATACACATTACTAAAAGTATGGCACAGAGCAATAGACGCATAGTAAGAGCTTAATATTATTACAGCACCCTACAAATTTCTTACTCTAGAATTATTTTATCCTTTGTTGTTGCCTATATGGCAAATAACAGACTCTTAGAATTGGGTAAGATATCTCGTTCATTTTATAAAAGTGGGCCAAGTAGAGGAAAGGTTAATCTCTATCATTTTTATCACCTTAATAGGTAGAAATTAACGATTTTGGACATTTAATAAAGAACTTAATACTTGTCCATGACTAAAAGCGAAAGCTATGATATTGATCAGGATAAGTGTGCTTTGTCTCTATCTGCAAAGTTCTCCCAGAAATGACCCATAGGCAACAATTTTTCTTACAGACAAAGTCTCTATAACAATGATAATAAAAGTTGTTTACATGTTGATATAAAAGTGAAAGTTGTTTACAACTTCCTTTTTCAATTCTTTGGTCTATACATAGACATCATAGAATTAATGCAAATTATAAGGGAGATGCTAAGGCGAATACCAAGAATTTTCTTCTCTTTGATATGGTGAAAATTAGGTAATTTATTGAACGAGGAAGACATTCTAAAACTTAAAAATATTGAAAGGAAACATAAATAGTAATAATTATTATAATTCTAAGCAAAAAGGGAAAATTTAGAATGTAAGTAATGTACTTAAATATGTGTTTTCTAGAAATAAAATGGAGAATGTGAAAATGACAAAGGTATATATTTGGACCAAACACAAGTTTAATACATTCTTATATCGCTATATTTGTACGTTAGCCTATGTTTTCAATATAAAAATAAGAAAAACCATGGGAATGCAGATAATATTGTATGAATGCGTTTATTATTCTTCATTCTTATTTTCTTCCATCCTAGCTTTGTTTCCTAAACATAATATTAATTACTTTTTTTAGTTGATATGAAAATGGAGTGAAAAGCATGAAAGTTATCTACAACTAGGCATCCTAGATATGTTAAAAAAATTTTAATTTCATCCATTATCTTTATATTGCTCCTCGTACTCTTAATGTTATTAACCTGAGAATACTCATGAAGTTATGAAAATTTTGAAAATACCAGTGAGTCTCATTTAATTTGAGCCCCACCACCTTTCTCTCCTATTGAGAGAACTTAAATCATAACGTAAATGCCATAAATACGAAACCATTAATTTTGAAAATTAGAGAAACAGTGAGAACACAATTCCATAATGACAATCTTAAAGTATTTGATTTATATATAAGTTTGTGATTTATATATTAGTTGTCTATTGTCAGTATAGATCATAAATAATTTTGTATAAATATTTTAATTGTACCAACCTTGTCTTTCGCTTTATGGTTTAATTGTACTGCATTCTTGTTAATTATGATCAAAGTAAAATATTAATCTTATTATAAAGCTCCATACGATTGTTTTAGTGATATGAGTGAGCTCTTTAATGGCGTGTCAACGTATTTGATGATAGAACAAACTTTTTTAGAAATGATAATTGTAAGTATCACATCATTCTTACATGTGATTCAAGTGACTCAAAGATATCATGAGAGATTATCTTTAAGATGATGGGTGATACCAAGGGTAAGAGAAGAATCAAGGGTAGAGTTCATTTACAAAGTTTGTTGATTAATTATATTAAGCTTTTTTTGTATTCATTTAAAAATGGGTAGCAGTTTGAATGTGATGTGCAATTTTTACATTATGTCTAAATTATGATATTATTTTTGTTTAACTAAATCAATGAGCTAGTGATATTGTTTATATTATGTGTTAATATATTTGATAGCTATGACATCTCAAATTATTCAACAAATTGGAAAAGTCAAAGTAGAACATTTAAGATTAAAGTGATAAAGAGTTTGAGGCATTATTAAGTTTCTTAGAAAGGGCCGTTGCTCTCAACAAAAAGGGCCAATGGTAGACAATTTAAAAATGGTACTTTTAAATTGTTAAAACAAAAGTTAGAGGCCAAGTTTCCTAAAATAGGCATAAAGGTGAAACACACGTTGAGTTAATCATAAAGAGGCCTAAAACAAAGCATAGTAATATATATGATATGCTGAATACAAGTGTCTTTGGATAGGATGATATCAATAAAAAAATTTTAGTTAGTAGTGATGACATGTGGAATATCTACATCCAAGCTCATAAGGTTCTCTAATTTCTCAATTTGTTATATTATGTGTTATTTACCATTACTATAATTAATTATTGAAACTATGAAGTTTGTTTCATATGTATGCAGGACGCAAACTTGAAGAACTATAAGGGTAAAACATTTCCTTATTATGATCAATTACTAATCATCTTTGGAAAAGATCGTGCTATTAGAAAAGGTGCTAAAGATCCTAGTGATGTAGTTAAGGACTTAAACAACAAAGAAGAAAACAATCATGGAAACAATGTTACTATAGAAATTGTAGAGGAAGCTATTGGGTTTAACGATGATGACATTTAAGACATTACTCAATCAATGTCTATGAACCACAACAAGAATAAGGCAAAAACTACTTATTCTGAAGGTTGACGCATAAGAAAGAAGTCAAGAGAAGAAGATCTCTTAGCTACTAATGTGGACAAGTTTGCCGATAAGCTTGTAGAGGTTGTTGGAAATCTACTTACAGGATAAGTGTCATAACTGAAGGTGTGAAAGTTATGAAAAACTTTTATGATGATTCAAAAGGTATAGCTAATGAATTGATGAAATTGGAGGACCTTACACTTAGAGAATGCAACAAGGCTGGTCATTTACTTATGTAGAACTTATCGTTAATACATTTATTTTGGGAGTTTCAAAGTGAACATAGTATTCAGTTTATAAAAGATTTGCTTGAAAATAACTAAGTATGCTAGTGTTTAAAAATTAGAATTAAACTTTACTATTTAACAAATTTTATATATGAAATTATGTATAGACTTGAGATGTTTCATTTTTTCCTTTGCCAAATAAGCCTACGATATTTTGCATGCTATGTGAAAAATTTTTATATCAAATTTCAAAAGTTTCTCTTTTATGTCTTTGTATGCCAACATTTCAAAACAATTTTTGTTTACAAATTAAAAAAATTAAATATAAATTTATTAAATTTTTAATTAAGATTACTTAAAATTAATTAAAATTAATTAAATGTATTTAAAAGATAAAAGTAAGAATATTTAAAAGAACATTTATTTACAAATTACAAAAATAAAAACATTAATTTTATTAGCACTAGAGAATTTTATTTTTCCAAAAGTTAGTATAGCAAAACAAATTTATATGAATATAAAACATTTTCAAATAAGGGGTATTTTTGTTAAAAAATTAATTTTTATTTTATCCAATATTATACAATACATTACTAAACACATGATAATATTATCTTATATAATACAATATCTTATACATTATTACACCAAATATCGTATAATATTAAAATCTTATTAAGCCAAGGCCTTATATAATCATAATTTATCCTATATAGTGTATCAAATAGGCCTTAAAGCAAACTTTCTTCATGTGGTCTTTTCAAAATTAAAATTAATTAGCTTTTTTTTTATGTTCCTACATGTATTTTGATTTTTTTTATATTTATAAGTATAATTTGTAGTATCACTAAAAGATTTTGAAGCATATATATATATATATATATATTAAATTGAATTAATTATTGAATCTATAAAAATATCAATTTAAAGTTTACTTATTTGATTATAGTTAAATAGATAATAATTTAATATAAATTTTTACTTAATATATTAAAATTTTAATATAGTAAAAATAACCAAATTTTTATGAAGATAAGATAAAACAATACTTTTGTTTTAAATATATTAAATTAAAAACATATTATTGTAGAGAGTAGGAGTGAAGTTATAGTTTTTTAATTATATGAAAAAGGTGCTAAACATCATCAAGAGTATTAAATTGAATTGTTTTTAACCATTGGGGTAAAATTTATTATTATATATTGAATTGCTTTTAATATACAAGTCAAAAAAGACCCATTTCCTTTATTTAGTCCAATTGCATCATTCAATCATGCCACTTATTAGAACTGAAATGAAGGAGGAGAGGAATTTGAAGACAACAAAGACGAATTGCAACTCCATCTAAAGGAATTCATCTATATATTCCTTATATGCACAACTTTCTAGTGGAGCAAAATTGGAATTGAAAACAATATCATCTATGCCTCATTGAACGTGTCTAATGCTCTCTTATTGAGATTTTTCTTCTTCTATTTTCAGGTCATCAATTTTTTATCTACTGGTACCATAAAAAATCACGTCGACGAGAGCCACCCCAAGCAAGGCCATGATCTGAAACAATGAGTGTGTAGGAAGCGTTTCTCAATTGGCTCCAAAGGTTTGCTCCTTGCCTTGACTATCAAAGTCCCAAATCAACTAGATGTTGTGCTCCTTGAACAAGTTTATCTTCCTAGTTTATATTTAATTTGTATTGTCTGTTATCTTTATAATACAAATGATAGGCATAACACAGTTACTATACTGAACATATATTGTTTTGCAACGATATGGGGATTGATGGTGCAATGCTATATTTAGACAGAATAACAACAAAAGGAATCCTCATGATAATTAAATTTCATTATAAATTGAGAAGACACAATTCTTATAAATCATTATAGAATAACAAACAAGAAACCATATGTATTTAAATTTCAAACATCCGAACAATCTTTCAGAATCCATAATATGATGCTAATGTTAGAGGTGAAACATTATATAATAGATTTTGTTATCAATAAATGGTGACTCAATCATCTTTAACAAAAAAAATACATAAGACATATGATATCCATAAAACAAACAAAGTTACGAAATTCAAAACACCATGGAGTGCTTAAAACAGTGTTCATTGTGAACACAGATAATTATTAAAAAAACAAAAAGTCTTGAAAGTACATTGTAGAATAAAACTTCGGTACACAAAGAGATCACAAATGCATAAGACGGAGTTTCAAATTCAACTATATATGTCTATGGCCAGATGAAATCCTGAAAAATTTATCTTCATCTTCAAAAGATTTCACAATTTTCAACTGATTTAAATATTAAAAAAATTAAATATCATAACTTTTTTAAAAATATATTAAAGTAGATCATCTCGGGTTATAGGTTAAATAAATCAACTCTTTTAACTCACATATTTTAAATAACCTCTAAATTTTAATCCGACCCATAGGTAGATTAGACGAGCATGTCTTCTAAAATAAAAAAATAAAAAAATAATATTTATTACAATAATAAATATCATTTAAAATCTAAACAACTATCTTAAATAATTAAATTTAAATTTAAAACATTTAAACAACACTTTCAATTTTTTAACAATTAAATAAAAATAACTATTTAATTAATTTAAATTTTTATCAAACAATAAAATTAAGTAATAAAAGTAATAAAAGTTTTCAAATTTTTTTTATCAAAAGTATTTAAATATTGTCTTGAATAATTAATTATTTTAGTAATAATTGAAATATATTCACAATTCTTAAAATTAAGATCAGTAAAAAGCAAAAAATTAAAAAGAGCCAAGTTAAAGAGAATGTCCCACCTAACTTGTGGGTTGACCCACATAATTAGTGGATTAAATGGACTAGGCTAACATAATTTTCAAATTATACATGTTGATAAAATATCAAATTAACCTATCAAAATGGCAAATTAAACAAACCGACACTTTTGGGTGGAAGTTGGATTTTCTATTTTGTATTCAAACAACATTTTACACGTAATTGATCATTTTTTATCTCTTTACACCATTAAGATGGAAAAGCCATTATGTTTAGTATTATCATTTGTGATACTGTATGTTCTTTTTATCAATGTTTTGCCTTGACTTAATGTTCATGAAGTATATTAGCTAAGTACAGATCCAATGTAACTTTAGTTTGTTGCAAAAATAGAAAGATCCATGAATTCTATTTGATAAGACTAACTACATTCGCGAATTTGATGTGATTAAACAAATTAATTAGCTATTCATTGAATGTAAACTTGTTTGTTGCAAAAAAGGATAGAGCCATAAATTCTATTTAATAAAAAAATTAGATTTAGATATGGTTATTTATATTTTTATTTTCAATCTTTTCAATAAAATATAATAAATATATGATTTATCAATTAAAACATAATAAATATATACTTTAATTAAAAAACTTTACACATATTACAAAAAATTATATATTTATTATATTATTATTGTTATTAGATATTATATACTTGTATGTTGTGATTGAGAAATTTGATAATAAAGATATAAAAAAATTGTATATAATTTTTTTTTAATCGAACTGATTACATTCATAAACTTGTTTTGTTTAAACAAATATATAGTATAATGATAATACGTAATTTGCTATTTAGGTGATATTCATATAATCACAATATAAAATATTGTGCATTGATAAAGTTCAATGTTTTGGAAAAAAAATTAAAAAAACACTTTGAAAAATAAATTTTTTATTAATGCATAAATTAACAAATTATTAATTTATATATTAAATAATATATTGATTAATTAATAATTATTTATGTTCCCAAAGATATTAATTTATTGATGTTCAAATCACTACTTAACCAAACTCACATAAATAATAAAGAAACTTGTAGGAAATGCCCTGTTAAAATATGTGTTAATTAGTTATTACAATGTACTATAAACAAATGAAAAATGACATTCATAAGAATGAATTATTATTTCTGAACTACTATTATTTTTTTGTACAATCTAGAAGTATTAATCTATGACTTTTGAATTTAGTTATTATTTTTGTCACTTAACTTATTTATTGTCAAAATCTAATCCTATAAATTTTAATTAGTGTCATTTTAATTTATTTTTCCTAATACATTAAGGATCATTTTAAAGAAAGTTAAAGGACGTTTTTAGAATATAACAAAGGAATCATTTTGAAATATTAAAATAAAGTTTAAAGAGGAATATGAAAAAAAAAATTGAAAGTTAAAAGATTAAAGTTAAATAAACAAATAAGTTAAGAAAAATAGTTAAACTTAACTTTCACAATAAATATACACATCTTTTATAATATCTGTTGAAATTATATAAATTTTCTATCTATTTTTAAAATATACATAATTTTTTTTAAAAAAAAGTATAAATTATATAAACTTTTTATGAATTTTACTGAAATTACATAGATCTCTTATTTATTTTTAAAATATATGCAAACTTTCCCTAAAAAATAAAAGGAATGTCTATGTAATTTTAAAAAACTCAAAAGAGATTTGTGTAATTTATATATTTTTTAAGGGAGACTTATATATTTTTTAAAAATAAAGGAGAGATATATATAATTTCAAAAAAAACTCAATAAATATCTATATAATTTACTCTTTATTTTAAAAGAGAGAGAGAGATATATATATATATATGTGTGTGTGTGTGTGTGTGTGTAAAAATAGAAGAGATGTCTAATTTTAGCAAAACTTAATAAATATTTTATGTAATTGACTCCAACTTTTATTTAGAAAAATTTCATAAATTTATGAATAAATTATTTTATCATTTTATCTTCCCTATTCGATACTTAAATTATGCAACATTTACTTCTATTATGGAAAAAATATATAAACCCTCTTAAAATTAAAATATAACTAAAATATTCTAAAAATAATATTAATTTTGTTTATAAAAAGTATATTTTTAAAGCTTTATTTCAATTTTATTTCTTTTGTATTGGCAACTACTATTTTAATTTATTTTAAATTTTAAAATTGAATATTTTTATATTAGCCAAATATATATTTAATAGTTATTATATTATATAAACAATAAATACAAAAATATTTTAATCAATATAGGTCATCTTTTGTTGGAAGCAAAAAGAATATAATGCATTTTTTAATTCTAGAAGAAAGGAATAAATTTTTAAAATAAAAAAAATTGTATGATTTTTAATACCTCTTAAAACACTATAATTTATTTTAAACTTTTTTAAACAAAAAATCTTGGTGAAGATGAATCAAAAAAATAAGATACTAGATCCAAAAATTATATAAAACCCATTCAAATAATTCTCATTTTTCTCATTGGACCTTATCTCTCTCCCTCATCTTTCTTTTTTTTCAATAAATTATTTATATTTTTGTTATAAATTTTTTAATTAAAATATAATAAATATATAATTCTTCAATAATAAAGTAATAAATATATAATGTTTATAAATAATTATGTATTTTTTAATTAAATTATATGCTAATTATATAACTGTTTATATATTTTATTATATTTTAATTAACACATTTAATAATAAAATATAAAAATACATAAATTAAGGATGATTAAAAATAAACATAGACATAAAGACACTAGTGTAGTCCAAAATATGGGGGTAGGATGGAAAAAAGGTAGCACATAGTCAAGAATCGATCTTTTGAAGTCAAAAGAGGTGAAATGCCTCTAAAGTTGCGACAATCTTGGCTATTGATGGATTAGACAAAGTAGATTAAGCCACATTTTCCCCTAATGTTGAAAGCATTGAAACACAATTTTAAAGGGTAGCTTATCCAATTACTTAAAAATTAAAATTTCACCTACATCATCTCTCTCACATGCCGTTGACCTTCATGCCGATAATAAATAGCAGAAGCTAAAGTAAATTGTAACTGTGTTTTGAAGCCCTAGCATTTGTGCATCTTTAATTCATCATCTCCCTCACTTGACTTTCTTTTTTGACCATGAATCAGAACCTGCACAAGTAGTGCCATTGCTTAATTTGCAGTTAGTAGATCTAGAAATTATCCTTTCCACCTTCTTGTAACAACAATGCAACTTGATTTCCTTTTCTTTAATCACTTCTCAATGATGCTCAAAGTAGATTATAGCAAACTCAAAGGTAATAATTTTTCTAATTCCTACTTCCTCTTTTAATTTCTATTTCAGCTTGCATGAATTGGGATTGATCTAGTTTTCTCTGATATTCATTTTGTTTTTTAATTGGAGCTAGGTAATTATTTCTGGAGTTGGGTAATTATTATTATGGATATTATTTTCTTTCTAAATTAGAAATGTGCAAATAGAAAGCGTAAATTAGAGTTGGGTAATTCTCTTGAATTAGAAATGTGGGTAATTATATGTAAGATGTGATGCTTTATGTAAGCTCATATGCTACATTGATACCTATTGGTATTCTTTTTTATTTATTGTTACTCATTCTTTTTAGCTTACGTGAAGTTATCATGCCATAAATCTGATATCAACCCAACAATTATTGATATAGGCTTGGAAGGCTTTATGGCATGCTAGGCACTCTCATAGAGAAATAGTGATTTTACCAAAGCTTCAAGCCCTTAGGATGTTATAATATTTTAAAAAAAATCCATTTGCTTTGTTGCTTCTTTTTCTCATTTTAACTGTTGATATGTTATATTGATTCATTTATCTCATCCTTCAATTCCTTCTAATAGCACTAAAACACTAGATACAATGGGTTGTGTGCAATCTTGTGTTAGAAACACACTTTATATTTATCCTTGTCACCATTGCATTGCCATTTCTTGTTCCTTCTTTCATTGTTTGTATATGTATTTAACATTTGTAGCTTGCAAAATTAAATATATCTATGACTTTTGGTAGGAAACCTAAAGTAATTAATGTAGTCAACTAATATCTAATATTGTAAAAAAGGGGAGTTGAGTTGCTATCTGAGACCTCAGCTGCTTTTCTAGTATCTTATGTGACTAATGGCAAAATTGAAGACCAAGTTCAATAATTATTTGAGATTAGGTTCTGGTCATAATTCAAGACAACCATATGACAAGTTCAAGAATTATTTGGTTGCTCATAAAGTCATGACAAGTCTACAGCATCAAATCATACATAGCTATGCTGCACTACATATAAAACCCAGTAGATTTTGCTAATGTTGCATATATTGTAATGATGTATTGAACTAGTATAGTGAAATATAGAATACGAATCATAATGTATAGTACCATATTGAAATTGCAATAAAGTTGTAAAATTTAAAATTTAAATTTTTCTATAAAATCAAGTTGTATATTACATATTTAACAAAAGTTGTCTATTTGTCTCTAAAAAATGGTGTATATTTCTTTTCTATAATTTGGATAAATACAAAGATATCTTGAACACACCAAAACACATTACAAAATACAAAAGTGTATCAAGTGTAACTTTATAAAACCTATATTTGTATAATAAGTGCTTCATATTATTCAATATTCTTGAGTGCTAAAATGTGTAACCTCAACCTTCTCAAGTGACTTGATAAGATGGTCATGTTATGCCTATATTCTAAAGGACAAAAATTAGAACATCTAAAGTATATACTTGGCAAAATATTAGTATTTATTAAAAATTACTATCAATAAATTAGTATAACTAGTACAAAGATAGCCTGAAGCTTGAGGGAAGGCATTGATCATTGGAGTTGTTGAATGAAATGGTCCAAATAAAACTTGGCTTAGAGTAGCTTCATTATGCTGCTAAATCAATAAAAAATTTTGATTTATTTAATAAAAACAAAGAAGTTGATTAAATAAATAGTGACAAGTATAATCTTATGCACCATGAATATTTGTGAGTAGATACTGATTACTATGGCTATTAAATTAGATGGTCTAAATAGAACTAAGCCCATAGTAGCTTTATTATCCTGCCAAGTGAACGAAAAATGCTTATTTAGTTAATGAAAGTAAAGAAGTTAATTAAATAAATGGTGACAAGTATGGTTTTACATACCAAGGACGGTTGATTTTGATGCATATCAACACATTGAGGTTTTTTTAATCTCTTTATTAGATTTTTCCTTTAATTTTTTTAGCACTTCTTTCACTTTCTTCCCTCTTTCTCCTTAAAACCTTTTACTTATGCCACTTTCCCATTATCACTTGCATTAATTGTGGTGTCCTTTGAGCCATTATCTAAACTTCTTTGGTGACTAAAAATATCAAATACTTGTTTGCTCAACTCACCGATAGCTTTACGTACAAACAAGAATACTTTTTAACTATTAGATGCTTTAGTCACTAGTTTTACAAGTTCGAGACAAAATTATCTATAGCACTGTGTAATGGCTAACCTAGCATTTCCTTCAATCTCATCACCATTGACATAATGAATAATACTGCTTCTACCTTGTTTAATAAGCTTATTTAAAATATACCAATCAAGTATTAACTTAATATCTATGACTTTAAGCACCTTCAAAGCACGAAAACATAGTATATTATAGGTATTAAAAATTTTATAGCTACAATAAATAAAAATTGTCATACCAATCAAATGAAACTATCTACTCTCTTTTCTTAACAACTAATGTAATAATATATTTAAACAATGGTAGAATTTCATTCCTATGCTTGATACATGTAGCTACATATTTGTCCCACTCTTCTTTGAGTAAGTCAAACATTGGATAAGTGTAAATTTGTACAAGATGGTGCAACATGGGTAAATGTTGACTTTTGAACCTGAGCAATTTTTAATACAAATCAAATTCACACTTCAATTTATTATATCTCTTGTCATGCACTACCCTTTCAAAGTGTCTAAAAAATTGAATGATATTCAAGTTCAATTTCATCCAATTCTTTATGTTTAAATTTAAACTTTTATTGAATTTTGTACTTCATATGTTGAGTGTCAATGCTTTCTTTATATAAAAATTAGCCTATTTTTCCTTTATGCTATAAACCCGTGTCAATCATATGTTATCATGCACCTCATATGTAGAAAGCAACTACTTCAAACTGCTTTAAACTTTTCTTCATCTTCATAACTATACATGAAAGCTTTGAAGTTTCTTAAAAAGTGAAAGCCTTCTTTCTTTCATCAAGTTGCCTGAGTATTTGATGCCATTATGTATTAGATGTCATTTACATAATCCATGGCACGTGCAAGGCATCACTTTATGTATTGCCTTAGCCATTGATTAATCCTAATTGGTAAATATTTTTTGCAACCTCTTTTGATAATAGACATTGAAGAAAATTTCAAACAACTATTTGAATGACTTAATTGTCTCCTCATACAATGATGCCACCCTAAAGATTACTACTCTTTTATAATGATTGAATCTAATGAACAAAGTAAGTAGTTTATGTTGATAGTTATATAATATGTTGTGTCAAGGCAAATGATATCATCGAAGTAGACATAATCGATATGCATCATTGCATTAGTCTAAAATACATTAGTTATTTGTTCATTCATATCCATTTGGTATGTATGATAAAATGATAGATTTTCTAATAGCTGCCATTAATAGCATTAAAAAAAAACCTGCTTCCCTATACATTAAATACTTTTGTCTCTTAGAGTAAAGATAATTCTTATGATCCAAGTGAGTACAAACTAAAGTAGCTCGTTCTTTAACTTGTTTACTCATCAACTCAAATGATGATATTTGGTAGAACCCATATTCATCTACCAACTCAATTTGATAAGCTTGAATATTAAATACTTTATGTTAAAGTGTTAGCATGTGGGTGGTTTTTAGGAGATGAAGTTTATGATTATGTTATTCCATAAAGTCATAAATTATAAAATTTTTACCTATATATATGACTCCTATCCTTACTAAGCAATTAGTTCTAATATCTGGTTGAGAATTGATAGTTAGATGATATCTCTTGTCTTTGCATCGAACTCTGTGACATATAAATCTGCATAGTTATATAATGATTCTTGTTCTTGTTAGTGTATAGCTTTCTAACTCCAAATCCAATTTTCCTAACATAATCAACCTAGAATTTCCAAGCTACTTCTAATCCCATTTTAGGCATCAAGTTCAATTCGAACTTAGTATTTTCAAATGACAAATAGCTTGTTGCACTTAATTCCCTAAAAATCAAATTCTATAATTAGTTTAAAACATGCTAAACATGTTTATATAAAAAATGTCTGACACTTACATGATAGAAGAAACTTGGTAAAGTCACTGATGGCCCTTAGATTCCTTCCAAAATATCTCAATTAGTCTTTGAAAAAAAAGCTAATTCAAAATAAATTAATCAATTTATTTTTCTCTTAATCCATACTAAATAGAGCCTAATAACTTAATGTATTGGATGACAAAATAAATGAAACATAGCAACTTCTTACAAGCCTTTTGATAATGCTCATGACTTAAAATTAAAATATTGCTTCAGAAAAAAAAAATTGCAAAGTTTACTTTATACAATGTTTTTAATCATACTCAGGAATTAAATTAAAATCAATTTTCTATTGCTCTTTGAACAAAGTAATTTAAAAAAGTGTATTTTTATACATAACCTTTTATAGTCAAAATATTCTTCATGATGCAAGAAAAAATGATTTTTTTTTTACAACAGGGAGGGATTAATTGGAGGGAACAATTGCAAAAATAGAATAAGAAAGGAAAAAGTTAGATTTTTCATTCAAAATGTATGGAAAAAGGTTTTCCATACATGAGCTTTTGCATTCAAAATATTCTTTATCATAAAAGAAGAAAAAAGCAAGCCTTTTTTTAACCCCAGATAGATATCTAAACTCAAAGAAAATTTGTGATAAAGGAAAAATCTTTTTGAATATAATATTTCCTTCTAATTGATGATGTCAGACTTGGCACCAAAATGGTGAAGAGAAGAAGAAGGAATGCTTGTTACAATTGAAGATGAAGATGAATGTCGAACTTAGCACCAAAAGGATGATCATGGCAGTTCATTTCATCAATGGTGAAGCTTGAATATAAGTTTATGTGCCACGTGGCTCAACCTATGTCATCTAATTGTTCAACGACGACGATTAAAATGCATATGAGATGTTATTGCAAAACACACTATTTTCATTAAAATAGTCCATTTTTAGTTTAAATATAGATGTTCATTATGCTTCCATGTAGTGAATTTTAGATCGTTGGATCTTGAAAGTTCAAAGGCAAGTTGCTGTAAAATGCACCATTTGTGTTTTGGTGGATATCTGTCTGTGTTTCCACATGATGAATTTGAGATATTGGATCTCGAAAACTTTATAGGCATTTTACCTTTTTCCACTTTAAATGATCCATTTCCACACACGGTCACACTTTGGTATCATTTGGTAGAAGGGAGACGGGATTTGATGGAATGAGAGAGAGAGTAGGAGTGTTGAGGAACTATGTTTGGTATGTAAGGTGGTTGAAGCCACAAGAGAGTAAAATCCATTATTTGTAGAAGAGGAAAAACCTTCAATCCATAGATAGAATGTGCTTTGATTTGAGGGAGAGAAAATTTTGAGACCATATTGCCCTTACTTACTCAAGTGTCGATCCACAACCATTAATGGAGAATCATTCTCCTTTGTTAGTGTCTTATGCTACAGCCTCCTCCTTTGGTCACTAGCTACTAGATCCAATGTGAGAGAGGTGAAGTAGATCGCATTTCATTTTGGCTTTCTTCTCCATCGAGCTACCATTTTTGTTTTTGAGTTTGGTTGTTCTATCATTTTCATTTTGGATTTTTTCACTTTAGATTTGCCGTTTTTGTTTAAGGGTTTTGTTGTTCCACCATTTTCATTTTGGTTATTTTCTTTTGTAGATTTGTCATTTATGCTTTTGCTTTTTAATGGCTTTGAGTAGGTATGCCATTTTCATTTTTATTTTTGATTTGTCATTCTTGGATTAATTGAGACTTTTGTATTTCAAACGTCGCATTCAAATGCTTTGATTTTTTTGGTTTTTGTATTTTTAGTTTCTCATTTTGCATTTCTAGATTTTTAGTTTCTTGCTTTTTCATTGTTTTTGGGTTAATCCTTTTTTAGTTTATTTTATTTAAATGTAAAAAATATTTTACAACTTTTTTTATTAAGAGTAATGTTGGATATTTTTTCTTTTTTCTTTTTCATTCTTATTTTATTTCAATCTCGCCAAATCTTAAAAGGTAATTACATTCATATTCCCTCTTCTACCGAATCAACTATCAAGCATGCTTGCAAGGTTCCTTTTTATTCTTGTTCTATTTTTCATCCTCATTTCATGAAAGAACTCTCCTTTATGCCAATCGAGACCAAAAATTGGTGTCGCCGAAAGCGGGAATGGCCGAGACTTGGTTGGGTCCCACATTGTGGAAGACCCTCCCTTCCACATCTTCTCCATCTTCTTCTCCTTCCTACTCCTCCTCCATGGCTTCATTTCCTTCACAGCGTCACCAGTGTCGTTGTTCCTCAGACGCTAACCCTAGTCACCCGCAGCCCGCATTGCTCGTCTTTTCAGGTATCTGATAACTTCATTCACTCGCGGCTGTCTAATTTACAGTTTTCTATTTTTCTTGTTGTGTTGTGTTGATGTTGAAATCTAAGCGCTTTTTGGTGTTCGATGTGTAGGAGGGACGGCGTTCAATGGCGTGGCGGAAGAGCTTAAGAACTTTACTACTCGTGTTGCTCATGTTCTCCCCGTTTCTGATGATGGTGGAAGTACAGCTGAAATTGTCCGCGTCCTTGGTATCTATTTTTACTTCCCACAAGATCCTTTTGTAATCAATATTTGAGAAAATTTGATATTATCTTCTCTGGGGATCTCAAGTAAATATTTGGGGATGAGGAAATTTGTTACTTTTAAGCTTATTGGAAATTTGATTCATTGATGGGATAATTTACAGGTGGTCCTGCAGTTGGAGACATACGTTCTAGGTGTCTAAGATTAGCTAATCATAGTACGGCGGAGGCTCTTGCAGTTCGCAGATTGCTTGGTCATCGTCTACCCCTTGATCCACATCAAGCTAAATCAGAATGGTACCACTTTATTGTTGCCGTGAAAAGCTTTATTCTTTGGCACCGGGCTGTTGTTCAGAGACTAATACTTCTGCCAATCTCTTCAACCTCCCCTTTCCTCTCACTTATGTGATTAAGCTTGGTTTTGTATTTCTACACTCCTTAAGCTATGTTTATTTATATATGGACGTTTGGATATAATTTATTAGTTTATAGTTTTACATCTTTTATCTCGAGGCTTGAGGATTTTTAATACAATAGGGAATTTGAAATTTTCAGCAAATAGTTGACTCAAAAGAACAACCCTCATGGATGCCATCGATCCATGCAATGCCCTGCTTCTCCCTTTGCTGTCTTTATTGGGACTCCAGAACAATAAAGACACCTTAGAGCCTTTATGCAATAGATTTTCTGTCCTATAAATAACTATGTCGGTAAGAGAGAAGATATAGAAATTAAAAGTTCGGAAAATAGGGGCGACTAACTATACTGGCAGGCAATGCATATTATTATATTTAGTGTAATTAATACTAAAATGTTCTCAAGATCATCTGAAGGCTGGATTAGTCCTTTATTGTTGAACTTAATTAAAGGGGGGGGGGACTCATGATCAATCTTGAATGGGCAGTAATTTTTTTTTTTAAAATCCTGATAGAGAATATATTCACAAGTGTAGTCTCAATTGAATTGCTTCTCATCATATTGAGTGAAGAATGAAGATGCTTTTCTTTCGAAGTTTACATCTTGGTCCTTATCTTAAACTACTTACATGGGCTGCTACCTCTCATCTTATGAAGTTGATCGAGCAGCAGTCTTGTATACTCTACTTGATTTCAATCATTTAGGGCTTATGATAATTGACAAATAGGAATCAATACCTGCAATAAATTTAATGGTGGTGGTCCAAACTCTTCTTTGGGAGATTAAAATCAGATGGATGGTTTCTTACCTTTCTGTTCCTCTCCCCTCCTCTTTTTGTGTTTTCTTACCCTATCTGTTACGTTACATCTCTTCTATTTCTGTGTTCACTATGTTCCATAAACCATTGGAGTTGTCATTCAGATTGACTGCAGTTCGGATTACACATTCACTGGGCCAAGAAATGAGATAAAAATGTGACTACTTAGTGGTGCATCATATTTGCTAAACTGCTAATAGTTGACTTGGAATATAAATCCTGATCTCTGCTGAAATATGTTTCAGAACTCAAGTTAAAAATAAAAGCTGGAAGAGTTATATATGTATTGCTCAAGGCTTTATAACTTTTGCTTTAGGAGGATGATAATCCTCGTCTAATTCCTCCTATAGTCAACAAGTCTCTGACTTTTTCTAACACCTGTCTCCCCCTCCGCTTTTGCTACAATTATATAATCTCTTAGTTTATCATATCCTTACTGAATTATTTGTGTTTATTTGTGTGAGTTATTGAATTAGTGCTGTCTGTCTTTTCTCTAGTTTTGATGGAACTGTAACTACTAACTTATGCTTTCCATATACGAGGTGTGACCCCTGGTGCCAATTGGTCATCTGTCTTAATCTAATTGAAAAAATTTGTTTTGAATATCATCTTCACTCCTCACATGACTTGCTAAATGTTACTGTTGAGTAATACTGTAGGTTTAGCAGTAAGCTGAGTTGCCATATTGTAGGTACTCTATCGTAGAGGGTGATCACTCTCTATGGCAAGGTGTATCAAAACCCTACAGGGAGACTATTCGAGCCTTTCTGGCTTATTTCCAGAATCAGGTGACCTCTTTGCGAACTAATGCTTTTTGTGATTGGATTTCTTGTTCTGTCTATAAATAACCTATTTTTTCATGCTTCTTATTTTTTTTTTTCTCTTTTTAATCCTGGACTCAAATATCATTTGAATTAGATAAATGATGCTTATATATATATATTTAATTGCTGTTTAGACGGTGGATTCTTGATTCAAATTGATAATTTCATTTGCTATTTCTTCATAATTTTTATTGGCAAGCAAGGGGCTACTGTTTCTTGGAGTTTATTTCTTTTTTCTAAACCGCATATCATGCCAATTTTGTAAATTTAAAATACCTGGTCTTTGCTTTAATTTAAAAAAACTGGTTTTTAAAATTATTTATCATTCCATATATGTCTTTTTATTAATATCATTATCTTTCTAATATTTTCCCCTTTAGTATGTCATTGTTTTTATCATCATCATTATCATCATTATTGTTGTTGTTGTTGCTGTTGTTATAAATATCGCTACTATTCTTCCTGTTATTATTTTGTCAGTTGTTGTAAATGCTTCCAAGTTGCTTATATCTTTTATGCTCTTTCAATATTTTGGCATAATATATGGGCTTTCTTTGTCTTTGTACAGATTATTCGGCGATCTGATGAATCATTTTCTTTCAGCAATGGCAGGTCCTTTATTTGTAATTTTATCTTGATGTTACTTTAGTTGTGAGAGTTTGAAGGTCTAAATGTTTAAATGTAGCCCCAGCCTGACTGTAACATGAATGCTACGAGTTCATATTTTAGGCAGTGGCAGGATTCAAGATATTATATTTATGGTGACTTCTTTGGAAAAATTTTAGGTTCATTTTATGGCAGCAGGAAAAGTACTTTTTGGTGAAAAGAAGGATAGATATGATCTCTTTGACTCTACTTGTTCTAGGGTCTGGATATTCAGTAAGATACCAAAGTGATTGATTAAAGGCGCAATAATTAATAAAAGCTACTTACAAATAGATTGATATATATAGGCTACAAGAGCAGCCCACCATCTTACCATGTGAAGTAACCCTGACTTTCTGAATTGAAATAAATAATATGCCAGGGACTTGATAAACTATTATGGTAACTTTTTTCACCAGTTTGTCCACTTTGTTTTGGTGTTGTTAACTGTCTAATTGATCACTTTAGTTGCAGGCCTTGAGAGAGGATTATTATTTTCTGAAAATATGGCATTGATCTTCTTGAAAATTTTGAACTAGGGAAGGAATTAGCTACTTTGCAATAATTGTTAGAAAAAATGAAACACAAAGTTGGCTAAGGATTCAAGAACTGTCATTCAACCTCTTGCCTTCCAAGTAGTGAAGACAGTTATCAGTAATGGGATTGCTTTTTTCTTATTTTCCTTTACAAATTGTAACCTACTGGGCATGCAACTTGTATTTTATTTTGTTGATTAGTTGCAATGAGCTAGGCTGCTTGCTTGTCCAATGTAAATGTAAGATTAGTCCTACTAGTGGTAATATACTTAATTCATGATTACTTTTTGTGTAGTACCACACTACAACTTTGCTGACATCTTATAAACTTTCCAGCATTGGGAATTTCTTTTTTGCAGGAGCACGTATATTTTTTCAGTCCTTGGATGCTGCAATATTTTTGTTTTCACGTGTTTCAGAAATTCCCTCTGATAGCCTGGTCTTACCAGTGATTTCAACCAATGACAGGCTTACTTTAGGATGTGAATTATGGGTATAGTTGATGGTTCTATATATGATTAACCATGTAACCATAGTATGGTTCCATAGAGTTATTATTCTGGGGGTAAATTTATTTTTCCTGGTAAAAGCAATTGATCTAAAATTTCTCAAAGATGAGTTCCCCTCCTTTTTTTAAATCACTCTTACATTATCTCACAATTTGCTTCAATCATATTTTAGGATGGAACTATAATACGGGGACAAAATGAAATTTCTCATCCAACCAGTGGATCCATGGAGCCTATTAAAAAGGTGTGCTAGTATGTTATCTGTGATAAAATGCCTACTCTTATAGCATTTTGCTTGAACTTCTCCTGGTACAAAAGGAGCTTTCCTGAAATAAGTTATATATACTATCAAGCCGTTGATTGACTATCTAGCTTGGCCTGAAGAGCACTTGTTAGGTTACAGATTTATTTAAAGGAGATCCATTCCATCTCATTTCCATTGTCAAGTGTTAACACTTAAGTCTCATCTTAAGCCAAGGACTCCTCCATGTTGAACCTTGTTACTTAGTGATGGACCCAATGTCAGTGGGGGAATACAAGAGAGGGGGGAAAAATGGAAAAAAAGAATGAGGCCCTTGAATCTGGTGAGGTGGCCGAAGAAGGGCAGAAGGGGAAATTACATAGGAATAACCAACTTTGACCATGTGTGAGTGAGGAGAGAGAATCTGGTAGGGTATGTGTGTGAAGGGTTTATTATCAAGGGAGGTAGCAGAAGGTAGCTAAGAAAATTTTAGTGAGGATTGGGAGAGTTCTCTGGACTCCTGAATGCTAGAGGGGTTTTGGTAGTTTTCATTGCATTTGTTTTCTTTCCCTTTCTTTATTTTCCCTTTCTGTTGTAAGCTCTCTTTTGTGGTTCATCCTTCCATTTTACTCTGTTTTTGGAAGGAGAATTACTGTTTCATACATAAATAATATGGGCTATTCAGAAGTTTCCATCATTTTGATATTAGAGCAGTGACAATCCAGGAAAATTTGAGACTATGGGAATTTTTAGTGAAGAAAGTGAAAAAAGTGTTTGCCAGATGGAAGAAGGAGATATAGGAAAAGAGAGACGGGAGAAATGAGGAAAACAACTGAACAAGTGTTAGCCAGATGGAAGAGGGAGATACAGGAGGAAAAGAGGCGAAGGGTAATGGCCAAGTGAAAAATGGAAAAGCAAACGATAGAATGCAAAAAAGAGAAGATAGAGTTTAGAAAAGAAAAAGAGGAGAAGCTTACTCGAGGCCCATCAACTAAGTTGAAAGTAAGGGAAGAGCTGCAACCAAAAGTGAAGAACATTAGAGAATGAGAGAAGAAGGTAGTGCTGTTGATGCACAGGTCTGTGAGAACAAACCAGAAGAAGAGGTGAAGTTGACCACCATTAATATCCTTAAGCCTATGAAGACTCTAGCAGCTGAAAGTTCATCATCGACTAAGGAAGTTTGATGAGTGAGTGAAGAAGAACCAGCCTCTATTACAATTTTAGCACCAAATAAATGCACAGAATATCAGCTACTATGTGATGTTGAACCAACCAAGAAAAGGGAGCTGAAGAATGGCTGCATTGGAAAGAAAATGGGGCAAGATGCTGGAGTGGAAATTGACAACGAATCTCTTTGTCAATGATAGAAGGAGAAGTTTGAGATGGCAAAGAGAAGAAGGGAAAGCTACGTCATGAATCGGGTTAGAGAAGTTAGATGGGCTAGGATCCCAAAATGTTTCTGGGAAGGAAAATTTGTTGGGCCTTATCACTATCGGGTTACCCAACTATGTAATTTGGTAGAACCCACCTAAAATGTGGATCTTATTGAGTATGTTGAAACATATTGTTATGCAATGGAAATGGAAGCTTGATTCTCATTTAAAACGTTGAACAGCCAGTGGAGTGTTCTCAATAGCGAGAAGAGGAGAGAGGAGGGTGGTTTTCAGTCATATTGAAATGCTTGGGGAAGACCAGGAGGAGGTGTAATGTGTATCATTGCTGTTGAAGGAAGCTTTTAAGGATTTGTTGAATGTAGCAATTCAGAAGAGGTTTAGGAAAGGTGTTTAGGCTGATATAAGGAGATTGAAGATCCATGAGGCTAAAGGAAGCAGTGCAGAAGTAGTGAACACACCTGAGGTCAAGTTTGGAAAGGAATACTGAAGTAGTTCTGGCCCAACTTGCAATGGGCCTAGGACCCAGTTGTTGTAGGTCGTTTGGATACTTGACCTGACCCAAAATATTACCCACGGATCAAGCAAAAGTCATTATGCAATCAGAGGAGGCAGATCTAAGGCCCTAAACAGCAACAACATATCTCCTTCATTGATGAAAGACTCTAGGAATTTTCTAACACCCACAAGAGCAAGAGAGCCTAAATCCTTCTTCGGTCATGCTGAAACTTAGGGAATGTCCTATCAGAACTAGCGTCAACTTATTCACTTGTTATTTATGGCAGAACAACTTGATGGAGAGCACAAAGAGACTGAGAACATTGAACAAGGAAGAATAGCTAAGGACAATAGTGAATCTAAGAGTGATGAAGAGATAGTCGCTGAAGATGCTTTGGAATTGCTTGCTTTGAGGCATGTACTGGGAACTCAACTCCAAGCGGCCTTTATGAACCTACACTCTATGGGAAGTTAATTGCTGGTTTTTCATTGTCTCTTGATGATTCTACTCTAGTGCTTGAGTTCGGAAACATAGAGAGTTGGGAGAAGACATTTTATGGAGTTCGTCGTTGAGCACACAACCTTTACCTATTCTTTATCCATTTTGGAAGAAAGCTTTATTTGCTAAGTACATTGAATATTTCTATGGTGAGGAGACTGTATTAACCAGACAAAAGGAGTGATCCCCCTGATTCAAGAAACTTAGCAAGGGGATATTTCTCAATTACACTTGCTTGAGATAATGGTGAAGAAACTAGAACAGTTGTTGGAGGAAAATGGATTGGTTGAAGCATTTTTTTAGTTTTTGCATTTGACAATACATATAGGAAATGGAGTTCAAGGTGTACTATGGATTTCAGACTTTGATAACCATAGAGAAGAATTCATGGGACAGAATCACCTCTTAGAGAATCTTGCTAAGTATCTAGCTGTTCAACTCTTGATAGATGGTTTACATGAGGTGAAGATTTCTAATTCTTGCTTAAAGAGTGCTGAAGTTCTTTTAAAAGCTAGAGGATACATGAGTTTTGATAAATCGTCAAGTTTTTCTACTAAAATAGGGAACTACACTATCCTAAAGATTTACTTACATATGTTGATGATCCAAAGTTGCCTCTGCTTCTCACTGCTATATTGGTTTTGTTACACTATGTGCACCCTGCATTAGTGAATCGGGTCGGATATTTTGGGAATGCGCCCAAACCTATTGCTATTATTGCCTTGAAGGGAAGGCATAACACAATGGCATCACCAAGCGAGGTGAATAATGCCATGAATCAAGAATGTGTGCTTCTTATTTGTTGGTGTGTCATGCATCAATTTGTAGCCAACACCATAAGTGTTAAAACCTTGGTGACAATAAGTGTGGGAACACTTCAGACCACCATTGAAGCTGGCATTGTTATGGTAATAATTCCACACAAGTACTTGGAAGTCATTTAGGGTTTTCACTTGCGATCAAGAGCAATATCAGTCCAATGGAGTGCAACAATGGTATTGTGAAGAGAATTTTGCTTGTACAATTCACTATGGGTCTATTTGGGAATCCTCTAATTGACCTTAGTGTAGTCAATGGGCTTCGGAGTCGGGAACAATAGGACATATCAAGGGAAGCTAGTGGTAATGAGGACATGAGTGGAACAATTGTTCTTAGTGCAAAATTGGAAGTTGATCCAAGAACAGAATTTGCAAACTTGATGATGCTTGCTCAATGGAAAAACATACTAGAATTTGGGAATGCTTTGAAAAACTTTCAAGTTATTAAAGTACAATTCCCTAATTCCTACCTTGAGGACAAGATGAAACTTGGTGGGGAGGGTAATGATGGACCCAATGTCAATGAGATGCGTGAGTGAGGAGAGAGAACCTGGTAGGGTGTGTGTTTGTGAGGGGTTTATTATCAGGGGAGGTAGCAGAAGGTAGATGAGGAAGTTTTAGTGAGGATTGGGAGAGTTCTCTGGCCTTTTGAATGACAGAGGAATTTTTTAGCTTTCGTTGCATTGTTTTCTTTCCTTTTCTTTGTTTTCTTTTTCTGCTGTAAGTTTTCTTTTGTGGTTCATCTTTCCATTTTACTCTGTTTTTGGAAGGAGGATAACTATTTTATACATAAATAATATGAGCTATTTAGAGGTTTCCATCACTTAATGATGGAAACTTAAGTGATGAAAACTTCCAACTCTAGTATTATTTAGAGAAACAGAATGCAACTTCCCCTCCTTTGACTAAGAAAGAAGGAAGGAATTCACCATTACAGCACTGAAAATGGAAGAAAAAAGATAACAAAAGGGACTTTTCACTTTTGAGAGGCTAGGTTCTCTCCATGAAAATTTGCCAAGACTTTCCACCCTCTTCCCATAATGTGACAAAGTGAGTTACTTTTATCTAATTTCCTATTCTACCCATCCCCTGCCACCTCACCACCAGTGTTCTTGATTTTTCCTTTCATAAACTCTCCCCCATTTTCTACCCGATACACCCTTGTTTTGTCTCCTCTCGTAGACTTGGCCCATTTCAACAGTGGACCCATCATTTCCCTCCCTAGCAAGTCTCACCTTGTCCTCATGGTGGAAAAAGGGAAATTGTGTTCTAATAATCTCAGCATCCTCCCATGTACTCTCACATTCAGGCAAGCCTTCCCATTTTATGAGAATTTGTTGCTGCCCATCTGTCTTTTTTTTTTCCTTTGGTTTTCTTCACATACTCAAGTTGAACTTGTAGTTCCAACTCCTCAAAAAGTGAGATGTGTACAGATTGTGTAGGAATAGCCGGGCGGAGGACTTTTTGAGTTGTGAAATGTGGAACACAAGGTGTATTCTTGCTGTACTAGGCAATTCCAACTTGTAAGCCCCTTTGCCATCCTCTCCATTACTTTACAAGACCCATTAAACCTTCAAGCTAACTTTTCATTCCTCTTCTTGGCTAACATTTGCAGCTTGTAAGGCTTAAGCCGTATATATACCATATTTGCAATCTCAAATTCCACCTCTCTACACTTCTTGTTAGCCTATTCTTTCATGCTCATTAGTGCCTGCTCCAAGTGAGCCTTCAAATCTACCAAGATCAGATTCCTTTCCTTCAACTGTTCATTCACTTCTTCTACCTTGGGTAGGTCATCTTGCCCCTTAAATATAGTAGGTGGGTCTGTTCCATATAGGCCTTGTAGGGAGTCATCCCCATGGACTGCCTAAAGGTAATGTTGAGCCAAAATTCAGCCCAAGGTAACAGCTAACCCATTATTTAGGCTTGTCACCCGTAAAACACCGTAAATAGGTCTCTAAACTCCTAATTATCACCTTCGTTTGCCCATCAGTCTTAGGATGATATCACGAGCTATATTTTAGAGTAGTATCAGCCATATTAAACATTTCTCTTCAAAATTGACTAATAAAAATTCTGTCCTTATTAGAAACTATGGTTTTTGGAAACCCATGTAGATTAACCACTTCTTTTATGAAGATTTCAGCCACTTACTTAGCTGTGAAAGGATGGGACAAGGATATAAAATGGTTGTACTTGGTAAATCTATCTACTACCTCTATAATGGTGTCAAATATGTTGGTCTTGGAAAGTCTCATCACAAAATCCATGCTAATATCGTCCTATACCCGTTGAGGAATGGTAAAGGTTGTAGCAAACCAACTAGATATAATGATTCATATTTGTCTCGTTGGCACCTTACATCTTGCCACTAACATCCCTCTTCATCCCTTCCCAATACACCACCTTAGCCAAACATCTATAAGTTCTTAAGTAACTTGAATGCCCTCCCTTCTTTGGTCTTAGGAGAGTATGTGACAGCACCAACTTTTTTTCATATATGAGACAGCTACTTTTGAGGCTGTACCTATTTGGGGCCTTTGACCCCAATAGGATTTGCTACATCATGGTCTTTAACATGTCATCTCTATTAATCTCAGCTTCAAACTCCCCTATGCCCTCATATTGCCACAATGAATATGCCTTCATTTCGATTTCAATAACCTCCCTTATAGACAAAACATCCGCGGCCCTGTTCTTAGCTCTTGGCTTGTATTGTATTTGGCATTTATAGCTCATCAATTTTGAGACCCATTTCCTCTGGTCAGGGTCTATTACCTGTTGCTCCAATAGAAATTTCAAAGCCTTTTGGTCAGTGCGAATTATAAAAGGCTGGCTAGACAAATAATGCTGCTACTTTTTCACTGCAAACACTATTGCCGTAAGTTCCCTTCCATAAACAAATCCTTGTGTTGCCCTCTTGGATAATTGCTGGTTGAACTAAGCAATAGGTTTTCCTTTTTTTATTAGGACAGCCCTTACCCCACTTCCTAATGCATTAGCCTTTACTTCAAAAGCCAAGCTGAAATCAAGTAGCCAAAACCAGTACAGTCACCTTGGCTATCTTGAGTTGATCAAAAGCTGTTTGGGCCTTTTAATCCTATTTGAAAGAGTCCTTCTTTAATAACTCAATGATTGGGGTTGCTACCTTCCTATAACTCTTGACAAATTTCCTATAGTAGCTTGTCAAATCCAAAAACCCTATCAATGCCTGTAAATTTCTTGGAGTGGGCCATTTTACCATGGCTTCAATCTTAAAAAGGTCAACTTACACTCCTTCTAAAGAACTAATGTGCTTCAAGTATTCAAACCTCTTTTGCCCAAACACACACTTCTTGAGGTTGATGAATAATTGATGCCTTTGTAGCAGTTCTAAAGCAATCCTTAAAGGCCAGTTTGGTTTGCTAAATTATGAGATATATAATGGGAAAAAGGAATACGAAGTGGAAGGCAATTACTTCAGATGTGTTTGGTGTGACATCAAATGGAATGAGGAATTTTTTGCATTTGTATGTTTGGTTGAATAAAAAAGTGGAGGAATGGGAAGCATGGTTGATAAAATATTGAGCACCCCCCCCCCCCCCCAAAAAAAAAATGAAGATTCATACATTTTTTTTTGTTTTGAGTTGTTTGTAGCCTCCCAAGGTTGATGTTGTCTTCTTTCACTTTGCATGGCATCTTCCTCCTGGGTAGGCCAAATCCAGCCACTTAGGTCTAGCTATCATTGGTGGTTTCAATCAAATTCCTAGTACCCAAATTTAGGAACTACCACTTACATGTATAGATTTTATCTAAATTCATATAAATTGAGAGTTATAGAATAGGAATTTATCAAACTAAAAGTCAATAGTCAAGCCTAGCTACTGAGACATTCAATGGTGTAACAAATTGGTCTTCTGTAGCTCTATCCTTGCCATGCATGTCCTAAACGCCGTTGCCTATAATGGGTTTACCATTCATGGAAAAGGGACAAATTCTCAGTTCCTAGATGGACTAATTAGGTGATTTAAAAAAAAAAGGAGAAAAGTTAGTTCTTTATCATTGAAGTTGCATGTGCATGGGAATGAGACCAGGACATGGATCCCATTGGTACCCTTCTTTTCCTTAATTTTATAGTGATTATTTAAGAATGTCAATTGAAACCAATAATGAAGAAACAAAAATTTCCTCATTTATTGATTTACAGGGGAATATGAGTACATCGATGTGATCGTTGAAGGGGAGAGATTGATAATCAACATCAATTTTTGATTAGAGTTTGAAGAAAGGGATGCAATGAAACAACCGCCATTGCCCTCTTCGATCCAATCCAACGTTGTTTTGGAATCCCAAACCTTAAAGAAAGGGAACGTGAACGATGGTAATTATGACTCTGCGACAATGAAGGATGATTGTGGTGAGTTGAAACTTGTTTTCGAGAAGCACTTGGAGCCAGAGGTTGATTCGGGTGAAGAGATGAATGAACTAGTGGTGTGCGTGGTTGTGGCGGCTAATCCTATAAAATCCATCGCAACTCCAAGGACCTTGTTGAAACAAACACTTGCGGGGGGCAAGATGAAGGGCAAAAATGGAAACTGGTCTTAGGCCTCCAGATTTTTTGTCATGCATTAGCCATAGTGACGCTGATGCAATTACTTATTGCTTTTGCGATGCAATTTGAAACCACAGAGCAAACAAGATTTGTATTTGGAGTCCTTTTCACGTTGCTTCTACCTAACTAAATGAGGCCTAAATGATCCAAGTGTAAGCCCATATCCTTGCTATATATGAGAATGTCATCAAAGAACACCAATATGAATTTTCTTAAGTACTATTGGGTTCATGAGAGATTGGAAAGTAAAGGCATATTGGTTAGCCCAAAGGACATAATCAAAAACTCAAAGCGACCATCATGAGTTTTAAAGGCTGTCTTGGGCTCACCTCTCAGCTTAGCCCATATTTGGTGATACCTAAACTTGAGATCCAAACTAAAAAATAGGGTAGCCCCTTCTAATTGATCTAGGAGCCCATCAATGGTTGGTATTGGGTACTTGTCAAGGATGATGATCTTGTTTAGTGCACAATAGTTCACACAAAATCTCAACTACTATCTTTCTTCCTAACTAGCAAAACCAGGCTTGAATATGGACTAACACTAGGCCTTATTATCCTTGCTTCCAACATCTCCTTGACTAACTTCTCTAGTTCTGTTTTCTATATATGTGCGTACCTATAAGGTTTGACAATAGGTGGCTACTCACCAGGCCTTATCATAATGGAGTGGTCTTTTGAACTATCAGGAGGCTGGTTCACACACTTTCACAAATTTCCCAAGTAATTTATGAATTTCTTTAGTAACAATAAGCTATCCCTTTTCTTTTTCAATGGTAGTTGCACCATATTCTAGTAAAAATCCTTCCCCTTTTCCCTTCATGGCCTTAATTATTGACTTGAAGGAAGCCTTGGCCTGGGTTTGAGCTGGATCCCCCTTGAAATAGAGCCACTTTTGGTTTGTTTTCACCTTCATATATAATTGACACTAGTTCATCCATAATTCGGCCAAAGGTTTTAGCCACTCAATGCCTAATACCAAATCAACAATTCCCAAATTGAAAGGGTAAAATGTCTGAATGATTTGAACACCTTGTAGCTCCACTTCAATGTCCTTACACTCTCCTTGTGTGAAAATTTTTCTCCTATCTGCCACTATTATAGAATAGCATGGAGTGTCATGCACTAGTATGCCCAACATTTCTACCAACCTTGTTGACATGAAATTGTGGATGGCCCTACTGTTAATCAGTACCACACCTTCTCACCTTGGGTTTTCCCATTAATTTTAGTGTTTTGCTTCTCGTGATCCCTGCTAATGAAGTCAACGATAACACCATGGAGGCGATCACCTTCTCTGGTGTCTCAACTCCTTGGCCCTTTAACTCCCCTGTTTCCTCCCCTTCATCTTCTTCCTCCTCTGTGAGAATTGTCATTTGGAGCAGCCTAGTCTTGCACTTATGGTTAGGACTGAACTTCTTTTCACTTTTGAAGCAAAGTCCCATCTCCCTCCTACAATTTATCTTAGCTTTGGATAGTTTCTTTCTCCCATTGTTATTGTTGCTGCTACCACTTGCAGTAGTAGTGATTGGGATATTAATTTTGCTGCTCACATTTTTAGAATCATCTCCCCTTTTACTTTTAGGGTTCTTGCTCACCACACTATTATGCTTTGGGGTACCTCTGTTGTACTTGGGAATTTTGGGAAGTTGGGCTTGAACCTAGTTCATCATGGGCCCAGATTAGGTTTTGCTCCTTTTGCCTTCCTTTCTTCCTTTGCTTTCTACAACACCATGTTATTACCTTCTACTTGAAATGCATAGTCCATAATCTATTTCAGGGTCTTGGGCTACATCATTCTAACTTCAGCTCTTATCTCCTTGATCAACCCATTTTAAAACACCTCCATCAAAACCTCATTAGAGACACCATCCAAAGCTGCTAAGAGAAACTCAAATCTCTCTTTGAATTCTTGCACTGTACCATCTTGTTTCAATGCCATTAGTCTCTTGTTGCCATACCTTAGCTAGTGATAGTGAAAACAATCAAGTACCTCCATCTTGAACTCCATCCATTGAAACCAATTCAGGGCTCTCCTTGCAAGGCTAATAGCTATAGCCTCTAGGTTCTCACTTTTTGATATTTCGTTACTGGAAAAATAATGCTTCACCTTAAATAACCATCCAATCGAATCCCGTCTACAAAAAATAAGGAGCTCTAGGCGTCGAAACTTACTCCCATCTCTTCCCCCCACTAGTTGGATTTCATCTATCCCATTTTGCACGCTGCAACGTGGTACCCTTTATGTCTCCAACTGTTTTAGTCTCCTATGTCCCATTCACAGCCTCCTTTGATCCCATTAGAGCCTTTTATCTCTCGTTGGCCATAGGTCCCTTGTCATTACCCAAGCTATGTGAAACACAAGGCTTACCCAATTGGTCTTAAAGGTCCATTCACGTGAGTTGCATTGTCAACAACGTTTCCTTCATTTCCCCATAGCTCTTTTGCAACTCCCCCACAACCTGCATTGAATCTATTTGAGTCTCCATTCCAGTGCCAACCATACCTTAAATCAATGCTGCTCTAATACCAAAGTGAGGGAAACTTCCAACTCCAGTATTATTTATAGAAACAAAATACAACTTGCCCTTGTTTAGCTAAGGAAGAAGGAGGGAATTCACCATTATAGAGCCAAAAATGGAAGAAAAAGATAACAAAAGGGACTCTCCATGAAGATTCCCCAAAACTTTCCACCACCCTTCCGCACGAGCCAACCTTCTATAACCAACGTCCCCACAGCTTAACAATCATGCATAACATGACAAAGTTACTCTCATCTAATTTCCTATACTGCCCATCCCTTGCCACCTCAGCACTTTTATTCTTCTGATTTTTCCTTTCATAAAGTCTCCCCCATTTTCTACCTAATACACCCTTGTTTGGTCTCCTCTTATAGACTTGGCCCATTTCAACAGTGGGCCCATCACTTAGCCTGAAAAGCCAGTGAAGAAATTCTAAGGAGGAAAATGATTTTGCGTTCTTATTCTGGGACAGAAAAGGAATTAGGATTTAGTAGGCTGAATATTAGGTTTTTAGTGACTTAAGGCAGGAAGATGGTTAATTTAAGGTCTATTTTATGCTTGTCAAGGAAAAGCAATTTTCAGGCTCATAGGGGCCAATTCATAGCTGTTTGTGTGTTGTGATTTGTGATCTTAACAGTACCTGCGAGAATAAGGTTATAGGTCTGATGGGTTCTAGGGCAGTGTCAGGCAAGGAACAATGAGGTTGATGGAAAGGATTATTAACATTGTCTGTCAAAGAATATTAGGTCTGGGCAGGTTAGAAAATTGAAGATAGATCATAGAAGTTTCTAAAACAAATTAAGATAGAAGTTGAAGAAGAATATTAACCATGCTTTACCCCCGAGGTTCCTTAGTTGTCACATATAGGGTTTTATTGGATCACACAACCAAGAAGATAGCAGTTTGTTGAATAAATCATAAAAATGAACATTGAACTGAAAGAAAGCATTACAACTGTTTCAACAGACTACCTTTACCTTTTCTTACAAAGACAGAGAATAAAATCTTATTCCTTTAAGTATTAACATTTTCTTCAACTTATAGATCCATTAGTAAAACATTGGACATAAAAAGATCTAGTAACACCTTAATAACACACCCATACCAAATTCAAGTAATTAGCTAATAACCAAGAACTGCAAAGATGGCTAATTTTTCGGATTTAATGTATTAATAAAGTATCAGCTCACAAATCCTGGTAACCGATAATAATTATGATAAATTAAGATCTACAGAGTATTATAACGAGCTCCATGAGCAATAGTAAATCATTGAGACAATTTGATCTTTATATTTTGGCGTTTGTTTCATGCCAATGCGTCAATGGCATGGTGTGAAGTGTATGCTGATGTTGTATGCATGGTGGTATGTTAGTATCACTGGTGGGTTTTAGTTCAGACTTCAGATTGATATGGCCAAGAATACCTGTTAATTTAAATTTCAGAAAATAGATTTTTTGGGTTAGCTAAGTCCTTTGATAGCCCTTTCTTATATTAAATCGAGTGATGTGAAGTAACTTAGCTTAATATCCAAGCCAATGATAATTTTTGGTTTTTAATTTGAATAATTACAAAATTGACTTATTTTATCCACCGTCACTAATTTCATATAGTTCTTTGAAATGTGATTTGGTTATGTTTATTATGCCATTGATTGTTTAGTTTTTGATTTATGGTTTGGGAAGATTCCCTGTCCTCTTTTGTTGCATTATTTTCTCTCCTAATCAATAATTTCTTTTTTCTATAAAAAAAATTATTGAGTTCGTGTATTGTGCTACTGGTTCTTGACATTTGTATTATGTGCTTCTGATCTATTGAAGTTTTATACATACATGGGCAGGAAGGCTCTTCAGCTCCAGCACTTCCTTCAAGAATAAAGCGGGTGTTCTACATGTCAAGTGAGGGAAAAAATTTACTTCATGAGGTTAATGGCTTATCTTGTGCCTAATTGTTTGCCATGTCATATAAGAGTTTTCCCCTAAATGATTCTTTCATCTTTTTTATGCATTGCTATATAGAATGGGCAAAGAAAAAAAAACCCGTAAAAGGATTAGATAGATGATGCAATCATAGAAACATCTATCTAATGTTTTGCATGGATAGGTATTATATCTTTCTGGCTTGCATATCATATAAGAAATATTAGATAAAATATTTCTTTTCTCTTGGCTGATGGAAGAAGAAATTCATAGAAGAGAAATTAATTAGCATACTCTTTAACTGAAAAGAAACAGTTGAAATAAAAAAGAAGTATCATAGAGCCCTTCAATCTCATTGACATCAAATATCTGAAGAAACCCCCCAAAAGAGCTGTACACAGAATTCTTAAAAGGATGTCAAATGAACTATTTATCCGAAGTAGTTGTTGTCTTGGACTGATGCTTTAAAATTCTGGTGTTAACCTTCTATATTTTCAATTTATGGTCTAATTTTATAGAAATATGGAATCTTGGGTTTCTAATTGTTGCAATATGATGCAATCCATGATTATTCCACGAGTGTAATGTGCTGACCAACTGCAAAATTTTTAATCTCTGCAAAGTTTTGCCCCTTTTTGTACTCCCGGTAGATCTGGAATAAATTTAGGAGTACGTTACCTATAATAGATTGGCAAGCCAACTTTTGCCAGTTGCGATGGATAGCTAAAAAATTATATCACATGCTTCAAGTCAATGAACTAATTTATTATTATGTAATTGAAACAGATTTAGTTGACAGCTTTTTAATAGATTAATGTTTAGTCTGGAAGCAGCTCAAGCATTTGTAAAAGGAAGTGTTTCTCATACAACTGCTGGAGTCACAACTGTGTACTACTGCACACGTGGCTCCTTCTGAGTTTAACAAGAAAAGAATTAAGTGGGGCTTCGTAAAGTCATGAAGCGATGAGTGCAGCTGTATACAATTGTGACCGGAACAGTTATGAAAGTAACATTACTCTTTTCGAATTAATTAATGTGGAATTGTAAATGGAAAAGAAAGTAAGTAATTATCTTTCGGTTTAGTCTATTGGGCAGTGCTCGTACATACTCAATCATTCATAACATTTCATGTAGTCATGCATATGTGGAATTTGATAGTTAAAATAAAAGTTATTTTGGTTGCCCTTATTTGTTCTATACTACTCAGTATTTAGGATTTAAGTATAGAAGGGCTAGAAATAAAATATGATCTCAAGTACAGCTAATGTTGCAAGATAGTTAGCAACTTGGCTTATTTTGAACTCTGTGGGGATGCTTTGTTATGAGGTTCTTGTTGTGTGAAAGTATTAGTACCACACATCTTGTAATTTCATTTTTCATACCATACAAATCTATATATAGATTTACTATGGAATTCTTGATACATTGGTGGTTCATAACTGTTACTTCTTTTACTCTTCTGTTTAAATAGGTCTTTCCTGCTGCTAATCCTGCTGTACTGGAGCAGTTGAATAATGTGGATTGCATTGTCTATGCTATGGCTTCCCTTTTTACTTCAATCTGTCCTTCATTGGTAAGATTCTTGCTATTAGTATATATGTTATGTAGTTATATGGTATTTCTTTTCAATGAAGTGATGTAATTAAATAATCACTCATTTTATTTGAGATGGTGTTGATTTTGAGTCCTCTTGTTTTAACATAATATTTTTGTATTATTTTGATATATTGCGAAATTAATTGATGATCTCCGTGACCATTAGATCTTGATATCAGTGATTGGTCTGATGCTTATCTACTGAATAGATCAATATTTTATTTGCTACTGGCAGCCTTAATATTTATGAGCATCAAGGCACCGTAGTTGTATCTGGAGAATTCTAGTGAGATGGTTTAAACTGTTGAAGGGTAGGGTTTCAGATGATAATGGACTTAAATCACGAGACAGTGGAATCACATTTTAAAAGCACAAGGAGGAAAAGTGATTATGGACAAAACCATATGGATTTTCCCCCCTATATGGAGGGGCTTGGGTGACTACAAACTTAAGTACAAGCTGGTAGAATGATACTTTTCAAACCATGGGATGGTGCTGCCAAGTGATAATGACTGAACCAATATTCCCCCCCCCCCCCCCCCCAAAAACCAAAAAAAAAAAGAGAAAAACAACAAGCCTTTTTCTACTGGGTGGGGCCGATTACATAGATCAAATGACGTTATAAAGTCTTAAATCATATTTTTAGACAAACTATTTAAATCTAAATCCTTCTCGCCTAAACCCTCTCCCCCCCTCCCAAAAAACAGAAAAAAAAAATCTCTCTATTTTGAAACTTGAGTTGCTAAGTGATAATGATTGAGACCAATTTTTTTGCCCTAAATATTTCTCCCTCTTGCAAAGCTTGATATGCCAAATCCTAAACCATTGGATGTGTTTGGATATTTTACTGACTGTATTTAGCTGCTAGCATATTATTTAAGTTTATAAAGTAAAAGAAAAGGTGACAATATGCTGAAGCAGGCAAGAGTGCAATTCTTGTTTTCCCTTATGTTTGATAATTATAGAACTAGGTTTCATATGTATCAGTAACTGTGGATCTTTACATACATTAGCAAAGAGAAAATAATTAACCTATTGCATTGAGCCATATTGGCTTCTGTTGGAAGATCTCGGCATTATCTAAGCATTTATTTTTATTTTATACCATTATCATTCTGTTTTAATTCGGTTTGACCATCCCGACTTTTTAGGGATTAGTTTAGATTAGTTTCTTTTTATTTTTGGATCTGTTTTTGATCCTATGGAGCTTATATACTTTGGAAACCTACTCTATTCAATTAATTAAATTCTTGGGTACCGATTATCTTCATGGTATCAGAGCACCACACTCAATGCCGCGGGTACCCTTGAATTTTGGCACGATGGAGGTTTTTCATGGTGAGCTGGAACACATCAGTTCTGGGTTGCACGGGAAGGCTTCACAAGAATTGGCCAAAACCAATTCTCTGCAACCATTGAGCGGCAACACCAATTCGTTCCTGCCTGTCGTTGCTTATAAGCTCAATGGGGACAACTATTTGCAGTGGTCCCAGAGTATCCGAATGTTTATCAGAGGAAAAGGCAAGGAGAAGTATATTACTGGAGAGGCAACATAATCGTCCAGTGATGATTCAAAATATGAGGCTTGGTTTGCAAAGAACCACACGGTTATGACTTGGCTAGTTGGGTCTATGAATCTCGACATTGGTGAGGGTTATTTACTGGCCAGCACCGCGAAGGAGATTTGGGATTCGGCCAAGCAGACCTATTCAGCTATGGAAAATGTTACAGCAATGTTCCAACTAAAGGGAATGATTAGAGAGCTGATACAAGGGGACATAGGTATGGTTCAATACTACATTGCCTTTGTAAAAATTTGGCAGCAAATTGATTTATATGATGCACCCGATTGGTCATGTTTAGAGGACACCAGAAAATACAGAAAATTGGTGGACAGGGACTAGACCTATGACTTTTTGCTGGGATTAAATCCAAAGTTTGAGAAGGTTCATGGTAGAATAATGGGAACCAAGCTGCTGCCAACACTGAGAGACGCCTTCAACATGGTAAAATGGGAAGAAAGCCGGAAGAATCTAACTCAAAGTGTAGAAGTGATCACAGAGTCATTGGCTATGGCTGCAAAAGGACTTAATGGAGAGCAGAAAAATAAGAAGCAGGGCAAGAGTTGGTGTGACCATTCACACAGGAGAGAATTGTTGGAAAATTCATGGAAAGCCACCCAATGTTTGAAGCAAGAGAGATGGTAGAACTGAAAGTAGAGGCTTCCATGTTGAATAGGAGGAGAAGGCCGAGACTGATCAAGAAAGCTTGAGCACAGCAGAACTCGAGTTGCTAAAAAAAATTCTAGAAAAACATGGTTCCAACACTGTGCAACCAGAAAAACAAATAAGTAAAGGTTATGTGGCCAGAACAGGTAATGCTATTCTTGCACTTAAAGGTGAGAAACAGAAAACTAATAAGTGGCTAGCTGACTCGGGTGCCACTGATCATATGTCAAATAATGCATCTCTGTTTAAGGACCTGAAATTGTGAGGATGGAATAACAATAAAAGTGGCTGATGGTACTTTTGTCAAAGTTGTTAGGATTGAAACTGTTCCAATATCTGCTGATTTGGTCCTGTTAAATGTTCTCTATGCACCTGATCTTAAGTGCAATTTATTTTCAATAAGTAAAACTACTAGACACCAGAATTGTAGTGTTAATTTTGTTGCTATTGGTTGTGTTTTCCAGGATTTGGTCATGGGGAGGATGATTGGTAGTGCTAAGGAGTTTGAGGGGCTCTACTATGTTGCTGGTGAAGTCTATAGAGGAAAGGAAGCAATGACAGCTAGTATTACCAATAAAGATTTATTGTTATGGCACTATAGGTTAGGCCACCCTAGTTTCCATTATATGAAAAAGTTGTTTTCGAATTATATCAATAAAAATGACTTTTTTCTTTGTGATACTTGCCAACTCGCCAAACACACTCGTAATACTTATCCCTCTCACGATTATTAGTCTACTCACCCTTTTACTCTTATACATAGTGACATATGGGGACCCATAAAATTTTGCACTCATTCTAATGCAAGATGGTTTGTTACATTTATTGATAATCATACAAGAGTCATGTGGGTATTTCTCATGAATGAAAAATCTGACCTGTTTGAGATTTTCAAAAATTACCACTCCATGATTACTACTAAGTTTGAAACACCCATCAAAATCCTTAGGAGTGATAATGGGAGAGAATACCTGAGTGCATCCTTAAATCAGTACTTAAAAGATCATGGGATTGTGCATCAAACCTCTTGTGCATATACTCCTCAACAAAATGGAGTAACAGAACGTAAGAACAGACAATTGCTTGAAACTGCGAGATCCTTTATGATTATCCATAAGGTACCAAAAATTTTTTGGGGTGAGGTTGTCCTAACAGCAGCTTTTCTAATAAATTGCCTGCCCTCTAAACCATTGTGCTTCAAAACCCCACTTCAAAAACTCATTGAACACTATCCCACAACTCACCTCATTTCAAACCTTCCAAAAAGGTGTTTGGGTGTGTGGCCTTTGTTCATAATGAGCATGGAGACAAGTTAGACCATCGGGCTATCAAATGCATCTTTCTTGGATACTCACCCACTAAAAAAGGGTATAGATGTTATTCTCCAGCTTTGAGAAAGTATTTTACCACTTTAAATGTTACTTTTATGGATAATCAGTCCTATTATCCTAAAAATCCCACTCAGGGGGAGAGTAACAGTAGTGAATGGGATTTTTTGAGCTTTGATTTAGACAACCCTACACCAATACCTGAACCTATCTCTCCTGTAAACCCAAAAAATTACCAAGAAATCCCAATCAGACCTGCACTCGACCCTAATTCCACCAATTCTGGAACAACAGATGACGAAGTCATGGAAACTGGGGTGGTTACTGAACGTAACAGGGATATGGCTGTTTACTCAAGAAGACCGAGGAACAAGAAACCAGAAACGGAGTGAGTAACAGAGAAAGAGCCTCTCAATACTTCAGAGCATGGCCAAGAATCTGAACTGTTATCAAATCTTGCAGATTTGCAGTTGCCAATTGCATTGAGAAAAGGGGTAAGGTCTTGTACTCAGCATCCTATAAATAAGTTTGTTGCTTATGGTCGCTTGCAAAACTTTGTTGCTAGCTTATCTAGTGAAAAAATTCCAGCTACCTATAATGAAGCAGTGAGTGATTCAAAGTGGTTGGAAGCTGTAAATGAAGAACTGAATACTCTCTAGAAAAATCAGACATGGAGCGTAGTTGAACTTCCTAAAGGAAAATCAGTTGTTGGGTGTAAATGGGTTTTCACCCTAAAATACAATCTAGATGGGAGTATTAGTCGACATAAAGCAAGACTTGTGGCTCGTGGTTTCACTCAGACTCAAAGAAGAGACTATCACGAGATCTTCGCCCCAGTAGCAAAGTTGAACACAATCAAGATTCTACTCTCTATTGCTGCTAACTTAGACTGGCCACTCTACCAGTTTGATGTGAAGAATGCCTTCTTGAATGGTGATTTGGAGGAGGAGGTGTATAGGGAAGTGCCACAAGGATTGGATGACTATGGGAGACCCAACAAGGTATGTAAGCTCAACAAATCATTGTATGGGTTAAAGCAATCCCTTAAAGTTTGGTTTGAGCGATTCACCAAGGTATTAAAAGACTTGGGATACACTTAATGTCAAACTGATCACACTCTGTTTGTAAAACATGTAGGTGATAAGATCTTTATCCTTATTGTTTATGTTAATGACATTATTTTTACAAGGGATGATTATGAGGGAATTGAAAAGTTAAAACAATCTTTGGCTTTAGAATTTGATGTTAAAGATTTGGGGAGTCTCAGATATTTCTTGGGAATGGAGGTAGCAAGATCCAAGAATGGTATCTCTGTGTCTTAGAGAAAGTATACACTGGATCTGCTACAGGAGACAGGAATGTTGGGCTCCAAACCAGTTGAAAATCCGATGGATACATCAACAAAATTGTGTCAGAAAGAAGATGGAACTCCAGTAGATACTGTGAGATATCAAAAGCTAGTTGGGGAACTGATCTATTTATCTCATACTAAGTCTGATATCAGCTATCCGGTGAGTGTTGTAAGTCAATTCCTAAGCAAGCCTTAGGAAGAACACATGGGAGTTATGTATAAGATCTTAAAATATCTGAAAATGACACCAGGAAAAGGGCTCTTCTTTGGCAAAAGGGAGTCACAATCAGTTGAGATTTACACTGATGCAGATTGGGCAGGTTCTTTAGTAGACAGGAGATCTACCTCTGGGTACAGTTCTTATGTGTGGGGTAATCTGGTTACTTGGAGAAACAAGAAGCAATCGGTTGTTGCAAGGAGCAGCGCTGAAGCTGAATATAGGGCTTTGACCCACGGGATATGTGAAAGTATATGGATATTCAGGCTCCTGAGTGAACTAAAGTTGGAAACTCACATTCCTATGACTGTATGGTGTGATAACAAGGCCACTATTGAGATAGTAAAGAATCCAGTTTATCATGATAGAACAAAGCATGTTGAACTTGATAGGAATTTCATAAAAGAGAAGATTGAAGCTGGCATTGTAAACTTAACTTACATATCTACTCATGCTCAAGTGGCGGACATCTTTACTAAAGCTTTCTCACGAGTGAAGTTTGAACAACTGTGTAGCAAGTTGGGAATGATAAATATCTATTCACCAGCTTGAGGGGGAGTGTTGGAAGATCTTGGCATTTTCTCAGCATTTATTTTTATTTTATACCATTATCATTCTGTTTTAATTCGGCTTGACCATTCCGACTTTTCAGGGATTAGTTTAGATTAGTTTTCTTTTATTTTCGGATCTGTTTTTTATCCTTTGGAGCTTATATACTTTGGAAACCTACTCTATTCAATTAATTAAATTCTTGGGTACCGATTATCTTCAGCTTCTTACTTAGCTAAGAGCATAATTACTTTGTAGACAGAAGAGAAAGTACTAGAGCTGTCTTTATATCAAATGATGGGGAGTTTTTTCTACTATTTTGTAAGAGTTGGAGGCACTTTCTTTGATAAACCATATATGTGCTTTATTTAGTGTAGCCAAAGGAGTCTAAGGAGTTGGTTGTCATATCCAATTTGATTTCACTCAGATTAACTTGCTTGCCAGCTCTCTAGGAATTTCATTTTGATGTAATTTTGTCAGGGTTAATTTGTAATTTTATATAAACAACATACCGGTTTTATTCTTTAAGGCAATTTATTTGTACCATTAGATGTGTACTGACTGACAAATTCTTCTAGGTATTGCTGGGAATTGGAGAGATCATATCTTCAAGGTCCTGTCTTAAGGTATTTTTTTATCATGTTATTATGAACATTTGCTTAGCTCATTCGTAAAAGTAGTGATGATGTTATTACCTTGTGATATTAGAGGGGTCTAGATAAGATGCCTTTTTCAACTTTTTATTGAAAGACAACCACCAGGGTTGTACCTATTCAAAGTGGGCCAACCTTGGCATAATCTGCTGCCTGATTGAGGGCAAAATGGGCATGGGCTGATTTCCTTTGATATGGGTGTAAGTCCCAACTCCAATAATATTTAGCTTTTCAATGTAATGAGACCTAAAATTTTAAATTTCTGTCCATCATATGGCATGAGTGTGCTGCTACAACTAAGCCCCGTGCCTTTACAGTCCAAGTTAAGCACATGTCTCTAGATAGATGATGCTCTATTTTATTCAAAAGAAAGAAATATATATATATATATACACTTGTTTACTTGCATGGTATTATCCAAGCTCTTCCCTGCAAGAAATTGGATTGCACTATACCTTGTTTTGGCTATTTAATGTTGGATTAGATTTGTGTCTCACTCATTGAAACTTGTGTGACTTCTTTGCTGTATAGTTAATAATAATTTGAGGGGAACAAAAATTGACAGGTACTTATGTTAAATGGCACACATGACCGAGAGACAAGTGGTTTTTCAGCTTCATGCTTTGTTACTGCCATTACGGATGCTCTCAATCGAACGTATGGAGATCCTTTTAATCGTTTACAGAACCTTGTAAGTTTGGAAATTCATCACTACCAAATTACCTGAGCCAAGTACAATAAGAGCATTTGATTCATATTTGACTGTCAAAAGAGAGCCAGTATTAACTTATCTGGACTATTTTAAAACTAAAAAAATCCCATGAAACAAGAATTCATCCGTTATAGTTGATTTGATTGTCTTTTGCTGCTCTACAGATGCACGTCCTTAGGGCTGAAGCTGAAAGGGAATCATATTTTTCTATATTTTTAAACACCAAGTACTACTGTCAAAATGAAATTGTTGTAAGAAGTGGAGCATAATTTTCTTTCTTCTTTTGTTTTTGTTTTGTTTTTTTCCCCTATTGTCTTCACATAAAAATTTAGTTGTAGGAATGCCGTTAGGTTTTCCACTTTAAATAATTTGTTTTAGCATTTGTCCCTTTACTTAATTCTTGTGACATCTTCTACATGATATGCCTAAAATGCCTTAATATAATCAATAAATACTCTCCTAGTTCAATTATTGTTTTCAAGTGTTTCTCTTCCTTCTGATAAAGGATGAAATATTCAGTGTATGGATAATGTATGGACTGGAATAATGCAATATGAAAGAGAAGAAAACTATAAAGCTGTAATGCATAATGAATGGTGGATGAATGTCATCAATGTGCCTTTTTAGTTTTTTGGTTTTTTCTGGTTTGAGCATTTTTTATCCTTCAAAGTTTTGTACTTCTCCTTTTGATACAACTTTTTCTTTCATTTAAAAAAAAAATTGTGCAGCCGAGACAGTATATCAATACTCTATTGGTGCCAAGAGATGGCGAAATTCCAGTTGATAGAGAATGTTTGGCTTCCCAAGGAATACATGAAGTGGTATGTTGGTTTATAATGCAAAGTAGTTGTGACTGAGCAAAAATTATCCTCTTTGCCATGATTAGAATATATACCAAGTGTTTTTAAACTTCAAACGGACAATTTCACAGACAGAGCTTGCATATTTTTAGGTTGTTGTATTTGACATGTTGAGCTGTTGAAATGACAGTGGGAGAATTATGACAGGGACTTGCTGAGCGACATTTTTACACTGGAGGACCATATAAGCACCAAATATGGTTATCCAGTTCAAATGTTAACCTGAATAACTACACTGGTTATTTGGTCCTTAAGTGTAAAAAACTTAAATGGTGGTCCTTATTTACAACTTTTTCCTTGTGAAATTGGCTTTCTCCAAGGTTTGATTTTGAGGCGTTTGACCAGAGTTTTGTAATTGTAATAATTGATGTATGTGAAAATTGTAATTCTGACTTTATAATAATTGTAAATTTTTCCTTGATAACGTTGCAGATGGGCAATGTTGGGTCATATTTATGGTGGATCCTTTTTTTTTTGTGTGTGGGAAGATATTTATGTTGGATCTAAATATACTTATTTTGGTGCAGGATCTATGTATACTTTATGATGCAGGATCATTGATTATGATCATCTTACATTTGTTATTTTTGCAGATAGTTGTTGACTCGATCCGTGATCCTAAAGTGGGTGTAATATATGACCCCAAATCATTGATACAGGCTCTTGCTGATTTAATAAACAGACACATGGAGTCACAGGTTACTTTGGCGCTAGCGAAATCTTTTGCACGTGACTGACGAGTCCTTTTGTGGTCCATTCTTCCCAAGGTATAAGCTATGGCAAATTTCTTATTAACAGCAAATTTTCCATGGCGCTCCTATCTTCCTTCTGATATGAAATTAGGACAATCTTGATTTCAGGTAATTCATCCTATTACTATTATTGATTTATCTGTGATTTTCAGTTCAAATATACCTCTGATTATGTGGAATCTTACATTGGTACTAATTTTTTTCCCCCTTGATCAAGTACCAGGTGATTCTTCTCTATTCCCAATTCAGAGGCTGCTGATAACTCTTAAAAAATGTTAACTCTGAATGATATAAAATTTTTTGGCATTAATGTCTTGTAACATTGTGATTTTATTATTAACTTCTGGAAAGATATCTATATTACTCTGTACATATCTTGTACATCAACATTGATGTTCCATGATCGTAATTCTTTAACCGGTGTGTTTTAGCATTCATCTTTCTTTTGCATTTCTTGCTGCTTATGTTATTTGTTTCCATCTTCCCACTTCCTCTTATTCGGTGAGAAATAATGAATTGAATTCTGGTTCATTGGCTTACAAACAGGAGTCATTCGCCAAATACTTTGCTGTTACAAATTGATCACTTTATGATTCGAAGAATGAATTGGCTGCATTTGCATTTGGAAATTCACTTGTAGTTTCTCACTCAGCTTCCTCGAAGGAGTCTGAAGTTGGAGTATTGCATCTAAATATCATATAGCACATTGAATATATATCAAACTAGAGTTATTCTTATGTCACAATAGATTGTCACATTACATACTTAGGGGAATGCTCCCCTCGTACATGCATTTGCATTTCCATTTTCTACTCTTACTTCATTCTATATCTCATCGTTTTCATAACATCTTACTGCATTCTGTGGTGTGCGTTTTCTTGTTAATAAAATGTTTTCTGGTTATAAGGAGCGGGATATAGAAACTATGTTTGAATCTATTGTTTATTGATTGGTGGTATTCGTTAATTTGACGAATAAATGTCTTAGAAACAATCTAGCGCGGAAACAGGAATGAATCTAGAGTTTGTATTTGCTTTATGTACGAGGAATTCCTCCCTTGCCTCTTCTAGCATTAAAACATTATAATTTATCATTCATATTTTAATAAATAAGTAATTCTCATTTAAAATTTAACTCAATTATAACTAAATTAAATTACATATTTTAACCCCAAAAAAATTAACTTACGTGACAACAAATCAATGACAGTAGTATTGAGCGCGTAGTATTACGGGAGTACACAAAATGAACTCCTATGACAATAGCCGCCCATTTAAGGCGACTTATTGATTTAAATTTTTTGAATTGTGACTACATAACTTTCAACAAATCCTATGCACTATGTCTGCTGCTTTCTATACTAACCAGGATCTCATATTTCCATAAGCATGTTTCTACAATGTACAAACTTGATTACTCGACTTTATCTTATTCCATTTTCCAAGGCAATATAGCTCTGTTTTAAATCATAAGTAGCTATTCTGTGATTCTTAGAGGAGATTAATTGGGAAATAAATGTTGTGAAACGTGGCCATTTGGAATTCAAATTTGCATTTGATGAACATTAATCCTTCATTTAAAGACAAGAATAGGAGTGAAATACGCTATTAACCTCAAAGATATGCATGCAATTTCCGGAATAATGAGTTCCTCAGGAAAGAAACTTGACTCAGTAGCATGCTGGTGAAGAATTGAATTGTTAACCATGTATAACGAGATTCTCGTCAGAGAGAATTTTGAGAAATCTGAATAAATACCTGAAGCCTCTGCTTTCTTCCTCACAGCTAAACAATCAGTAAAAGCCATCGTTATATATAGAGCAACCTCTGTGTCAATTATCTGCAAAAGATGGAAATGTGAAGCATCTCATTACTGTTTCCAGTATTATATTCTGGACAATTGCATATCCAGCCATGTCTCGCAGTCTCCATGAAGCATCTCTTGCTGCTACCACTCGCCACCAGCAATGGATGGTACAGTACGGACGCTCTTATGCAAATGATGCTGAGAAGGAGAAACGTTTGGGGATATTCATGGAAAATTTGTAATACATAGAGAAATTCGATAGTGCTGGGGATAAGAGTTACAAGTTGGGCTTAAATCAGTTTGCCGATTTGACTAAAGAAGAGTTTATTGCTTCCCAAACAGGGCTCAGGACTTCAAGCCTACCAAAAACATTGAAGACGGCGTCATACAAGACCCTCAACCTCTCTCAAGTGCCAACTAGCATGGACTGGAGAGACAAAAGAGCTGTCACCCCAATTAAGAACCAAGGCCTATGTGGTAATGTAGTTTGCTTTATCCATCCTCATCAATGCTCAATGTCACTGCAAGCACAATATTCACATGAAAATTTTTAAATATTTATTATCAAGTTTTAGAATAGAATAATAAGTAAACATTATTTTTAAGTTAATTAGTAACTCATCATTGATTCGATTAAAAATGTTTTTCTACTTATATACATACATACATATATATATATATGTATATATTGGAGGAGAATAATTGCATTTCACTGTTTATTACTGTTTAAATTGTATTATTTACTATTCGTTTTTTTAATCATCTTTTCTTCTCTGACAGGACTCACAAAAAACAAGCAGAGACAGCTTTCTAGTTATACTTTAAATGTTATACTTTAAATGAATAACTTAATCACAAACATGTACATGCTAAAAAAAAGAATCCACTTAAGTTTGTTCTTATATGTGGTTTTAGGTATTCATTTTAACAACTTAAAGCCTTTTACATAGAATGATTTGTTAGCACTAATTATATCATGATTGATTTGAATTAATTAATGCAGGAAGCTGCTGGGCATTTTCAGCAGTTGCAGCAGTAGAAGGAATAGTCCAAATCAAAACGGGCAAGCTGATTTCATTGTCTGAGCAGCAACTAATGGACTGTGCTAGCAATGAGGTAAACCATGGCTGTGGTGGGGGTCTCATAGACAATGCTTTCCAGTACATTATCCAGAACCAAGGTCTGGCAAGTGAAGACACTTACCCATATCGGGGAATTGGCGAAACCTGCTTAAGTCCACAGGTATCTTCCACTGTAGCCCAGATCAGTGGTTATGAAGACGTAGTTGCCAACAACGAGGAGCAACTGCTACAAGCTGTGGTCAACCAACCTGTCTCAGTTGCCATCTCTGTGAGTCAAGACTTCCAATTATACAAGGAGGGTGTGTTCACGGGACCTTGTGGAACTTTCCTCAATCATGGAGTTACTGCGATTGGTTATGGTATAGCTGAAGATGGCACTAAGTATTGGTTAATTAAGAACTCATGGGGCGAGATTTGGGGTGAGGGTGGCTTCATGAGGTTGCAGAGGGATAGTGGTCAGCCTGAAGGTCTTTGTGGCCTCGCCATGGAAGCTTCTTATCCAACTGTTTAAGTGCATGTCTGGTTCAGCATTGCAGAAAGAAAAAACCATGTTTGCAACCCACAAAATGCAAAAACAAACCAAATCACTTTTTGAGGAAAAAAAAAGCTCAACCAAATATGCATTAAGTGACTCAAAAAGCACTTTTATTAGTTTTAGATCCGTGTTTGAGCTCCTCCACAACTAGGCAGTATTTTTTTTTCCCATCTCTATGTAGACATAGTTCCATTTCCTATGTTTTCGAATTGATTGTGTGTGCTTTTCTGGATCTAGCCAGGGGTGATTTTTATTTTGATGCTTGCATTCCAATTAAAGCTATCAATAAATAACCACTATTAATAAATCGATTCTCAGTGTATGCCTAAAAAATTGCATTAAGATCTCTATTTTAACTATGGCGTCTAAATGGAATGTTTACTTTCATTTAGATGCCGAAAGAGTTAGTATAACATAGGTTTAATGTTTCTAAGAGCACTTTGGATAAATAACATATGTGGGAGAATATGCATTTAAGATTATTTGAGGAGAGAATAATCCAGATCAAATCTGAGGATACCTTGATAGTAATAACAAAAAATTTGCAAAGTCATCAGTAACAACATGGTAATTACCGAGTATTGAATCATTTTATGGAGAAAATATGGATATCAACAAAATGCAAAAGCAAAAAGGGTCCTTGTCAGGATTTAAAATGTATAATCACGTGTATTTAAAATAAACTAATTACACTACAAGGACTGAGGAATTTTAGATAGAGACTATTTCCCTCACTAGTCCCTTGCCATCCAACAAGGAAATCGCGAGGCTTTATCTATCCGTCACTGATTCCCTCAATTTAATGGTGAGGACTTCGCTGATTTATCCATTTTAGCTTTGCATTAGTGAGGGATTAATAAGAAAATTTTCTTTCTAAAAGTCCTATTCCTTCCCAAGTCCCAACCTCTAACCGAGGGATTCATCCCCATTGATTCCATCATTTAATTTATAAACATTTGACTTGGGCTTCTCAAAAGATTTTTTGTTCCCTAATACCTTCGCTAAATATTTTTAAAATATTGGTAAGGGAATGGTAAGGGATAATTCTTCACTAGATTTTCAGTACTCCCTAACCTCCCCTTGAAGTTTTCCCCTCTCCATCCCTCCCTCTTCCCCCCCCCCCCCCTCCTCTTCTCTCCATATTGTTGCTTATCGACAAAACTCATCAACACGCTACCGCCATTGATGTTGCTAGTGACACACGCTCTCAATTCCAAATGAATTTCATTTTTTATTTGAAATTGGAATTGATTATGGGACTTTTTACAAATTTGATTTTTAGTGGTTTGATTTGATTATGGGAATTAATTTACGCAAATGTTTTGACTACGAGACTTTATGCAAGTGCGTTGGTTGCTTTGTTTTGATTTCCGGACTTTATACAAGTGCTTTGATTTTGTGGACTTCATGCAAATGCTTTATAAATTATTGGTTATGGGATATCCGTTACTGAATAAACTAAACATGTTTTGACTTGTCCATTTGTAGGTTTTAACATCCTTTGCTACAAGTTAGTTAGAGAAGCAAATACTTGACGTCTTAGACACCTGTCATTGGCGTGTTGGAAAATTTCCATCTTAATGAGTTGTTATTATTATTATTATTATTATTATGGACATGTGAATGAATTGAATTATCTTGATTGTTGGATACGGTTGGGGTTGAGGGCTTTCTAGCTAGCTTCTCGAGTGAAGCTTCGTTCCTGTCTCTTTTGGACTCTCCCTACTGCCTTTCTAGCCTACAATTGTGCTTCACTCCTTGCCCACGTTAATCTTTCCCGTTGGTCGTTGTTATTGCTTTGTATTAAAACTTCTTGTATGCTTTTATCCGTATCTAATTTTCTTCCGTTTCGTCTCAGATCTTCTTGGTTGTAAGAAATTGCTTTGTCCCTTGAACACCTTCTTTTTAATCTGCTGGTGATAGTTAATACCTCGCAATATTTATTTTTCTGTCATGCTCAAATCTACATCTAATATTCCTCCGTTTTGTCTCAAATCTTCTTCATTCTTTCCTATCCTTCTTGGCATTCTAACCCATGCGTTTTGAAGTGATTGGTCATTTCTCTAAAATATCCAGTAATCGCGTCTAAATTTGGTGCTTTGAGTTTTTTGATAGGGTGCATTTAATTTTCAGCTCCATGGCGTGTCTTTCTTCTCTCTCAGTCATGTAGTGTGCTCTCCTTAGAATGACTGAACATTTTTGTTTCTGCATTATACCTCTTGTTCTCACTTTATTCTTATCTTGTTGCCTCTACTGGTGTTTTTCTGGGTTATATTTCATCTGTTCTAAGTCATTTGATCCGCTGTCCATTGGTATGGCTAACCAATTCTCCCTGGCTCGTGGCTATCACTGGTCTGACAGCAGCTCTGAGGGGTCTTATTCTTCCCCGGACGAGTCCCCTAATCATTCGTGGTTTGATCCTCGTAGAGTAGCTCCCAACTTTGAGATCAGTAGTGAGATACTGCAACCTACTCGAGAGTTCTGGAGTACTTGCCTTATAGAAACCTTTATAGATTGGAAGGATTTCCCCTTGCATCGTCTCCAAATCTTTTCTTAAGCGTGCATGGAAGCTTCATGCATGGTTTTGGGTGTTAGGAAAAGACGAAGGATTTTACATGATACAATTCGAAAGTGAGGAGGACCAAAATTTCATTCTCGAAAATGGCCCTTATGCGGTTCAAAATTCCCTAATGATAGTGGAAGCTCGGAAATCGAATCTTGTTCTCAGACAGCTGAAAGTAGAATGCTTCCCCATTTGGGTCCAGTTCTGGGGACTTCCACTGGAGTATCATAACAGGAAAGTGGCGACTATCTTAGGTAACCATGTCGGAGATGCAATGCTGATAGATGGAGTGACTAGATTTATCAGGTATCTGCGCTTTATGAGAGTTCAAACTCTCATTTGTTTAGAGGTCCCTCTACTCATGGGTGTAGAAATAATATTAGACAATGGAAAAACTACATGGATATAGTGTAGATATGAACGCATCGTTCGGAGATGCAGGCAATGTGGTAGAATCGGCTACGTAGATGGGGATTGTGATTGGGGACCAAGGAGGGTTGCTGAAGGATTTCATTTTAGACCTCAACTTTTGATTGATAAAACTCATGAAACTGCCAAGAATTTGCCAAAATTGTTGCTCTTCTTCATAAAATAAAACAAAAAGTCAAAGAAGTTGTTAGGATAAGAACATTTTATTTGTTAGGATATGAATATTTTATTTTGCTACTTTTTCTACACTTATCTCATATTTGATTCTTTGAATATGTAACAGATTTTTTTACAAATTAGTTTCCTTTATGTTGTATAAATAATTGCTCTATCACGCAATAGAAGATGTCTTCTCATGCAATCTCTATCTGTACACTTTACTTTTCAAAATAACCAATAGTGTGGTATCAGAGCACTTATCTTGTGGGACCTATGAGATTGAATAAGCCAAAACATAAATTAAAAACACCTATTACCTATCTCTACACAAACTCAAAAAAACTATAACTTATTTAAAATGAATTCAAAAGCCTCGTTTACTACAATTGCACCTCCAGTGTTTGATAGAACAAATTATCAAGTGTGAGCTATTAGAATGGAAGCCTATCTTGATGCTAATGATTTATAAGAAGCTGTTGAAGAAGAATATGAAGTTACACCATTGCCAAACAATCCAACTCTTGCACAAATAAAAAACTAGAAGGATCAAAAGGAAGCAAAGAAAATAAAAAGTAAGAGCAAGCTTGTTTGCAACAATTTCACCACTATTTTTACCAGAATAATGGCATTGAAAATAGCCAAGGAGATTTGGGATTTTTTTAATTCTTAGATATGTTAAGGGCACAGTTGATTATGGAACATGGTTCAGTCAAGCTAAAAATTTTAGTTTCCATGGTTATTTTGATAGTGATTGGGTTAGATATGTGGATAATATGAGAAATATCTCAAGTTACTATTTTAGTTTTGGTTTTAGAATTTTTTCTAGCATTAAAAAAACAACAAGTTATAGTTCAATCTACAACAGAAGAAGAATATATAACTGCTGCTGTTATTGTAAATCAAGCTCTTTGTATTATGAAGCTCATGACAGCTCTACATATGAAGCAAGAAGAAAACACATAAATACTTGTGGACAACCAAGCTACAATTTTAATTGCTAATAATCCAATGTTCCATGGCAAGACCAAAATTTCAAGATAAAATTTTATTTTCTAAGAGAGGTAAAAAATGAAGGAAAAGTACAATTAATCCATTACAAAACGGAGAACCAAATTGCTGACATCATAACAAAAGCACTACCTAAAACTAGATCTGAATTCTTGATAAATTTGAATTCTTGAGGCATAAGTTTGGTGTAGGCAACTCCAAAGCCAAGGAGGAGTGTTGATTGACATGACTCATGAAGTTGCGGAGACTTTGCCAAAATTGTTACTATTCTTCATGAAATAAAATAAAAAGTCAAAGAAGTTGTCAAGACAAGAACATTTTGTTTGATAGAATATGAATATTTTATTTTGCTACTTTTTTGACTCCTATCTCATTTGATTCTTTGAATATGTAGCAGATTTTTTTGCAAATAATTTTCTTTTATATTGTATAAATAATTGCTCTATCATGCAATAAAAGATGTCTTCTCTTGCAATATTTATCTATACACTTTAAATTTCAAAATAACCAACAAACTTTTCTTATATTTCGAAAGAGTTGGCAACCTTTTTGGAAAAGACCTAGCAAGAGAACCACTAACATAAGATGGTTTAATACTATTTGGGGAGGGAGAGACTATGTGCATGAACTCAAACTTGATGCATTAAAAATCGTGGCACCACAAGAGGATGATCCTACTAACTTCATTTATGTTTCTGATGACATATTCTTTTTTGATGAATTCGATCACTTCTCTGGTAATAATATGCAGGTGGATTTACATAAAGAAGGGGAACATATTAATCGTGAGACTTGTGAAGAAGGCTAGCAAGACACAAATATTACGGAAGAGCATCTTCATATTAATGATAACCAATTTCTTGGGTATATGCATGCAACAAATATCATTATTCAAAACTTATCTAATAAGTTTATGCTTAGAAATAATGAGTTCTTTGAAGTTGATCAACAAACATTTGAGATTGAGTTGGATCCTTTAGAGGAGTCACTTGATGCGGTTCTTAATAATGACTATGTAATGGAGGAATATTTAGTCCCTAATGATTCTTCCACTTTGGATGATACTAGGCTGTGATTTCTCCATTAGCACTTGGTATGGACCTTGATGATACTGTCTCAAATCTAAACAAGGTTTCAAGTACCTAACGTTAGGATCTAAACATTTCTTTAAAGTTGGGTTCGATGAGGATATTGCCTGATCTTGACAACGACTAGTTATAAAATGCTTGGGAACATTCTCAACCAAACATATTTGTTATTGTTTAATTCTGCCTGCTCAACTTTATGACTAGGTGGTTCCCTTGCTAGCCCAACCTTTAGATTTGGTGATTTATTATGAGATTGTGGTTGCTTCGTTGACTTATCACATAGAATCTAGCACTCTTCTTGAGACTCCTTTTATGGCTCCTATTGAGCTCAAAAATAATCTAAGGGATCCTGTTCAAGAGGAAAATATTATGATAAGAGAATAACTTTCATATGATATTAACCTTTTTATTAGCAGAATACTCATTCCAAATTTCTTTATTGATCCATATGATAGCTTGGGTTTTTACTTCACTTTCCATGCAAATGATTTCTTGAATTATGGGAAGTTCCAATTGAAGACAGAATAATACAAAATGACTTTTTTTAAAACATTTCTTTGTTGGATTCTAACAAGAATATAGTGATATAAGAACCATCGTGTGACAAATTTCCTTTTAGCAATTACTTAATGGCTATGGACTTTAACATAAAATATTCATTCAACTTGACTCACTCTTTCTCTCTTACTAATTACTACTTAGCTCACGTTAGAAAACAACCTTTTTCTATCTCTAAAAAATTTAAATATAATCATGGTGGGCTCAAAATGGCTTTATTTTCTATTAGATGTGATGTGGTAATAAAGGCTTCCAAGGCCAACAACTCTCTGTCCTTCAAAACCATAGCCCTATCTTCTATTCTGATTTAAGAAACTATTGAAAAAGGTTTGTATATGGCTGTTGCTACATAGGTAGATGTCATAACTTCAAATCCTAACATTGCATCCAAAAGAGGAAGTGTTCTTTTCTTTCAGCATGTTAAGCTCTGAAATATTAAAGCTAGTACTACCTCATACTAAAAAACCTTAACAACAAAATGAATCCACCATCTCTCTTTTCTATTGGGTTTGGGAAGCTACCCAGGGAAAGCTTACTCTAGCGCCATGATAGTCAATAGTTGAAACTGTCAAAAGACCCTAAAAACTTCGATAGTTCAATGAATTAGGACTATAAGGGACCACTATTGTCCTAATTTTTTTTATTTCTTATGGAAATTAAGACTTCTGTCTTATAATGTGGAGTTTAAATTACGTTCTTTAGGTTTTAACCATTTTTGTGGTTCTAATGGAAAGGGAAAAAGTGGTAGTACAATCCTTGCTTGAAAAAATAATTATGATATATCTATTGTTGATGTTTCCCCCAGTTAGATCCATGTCAAAATTTTGAATACTTATCTTGATTGTTTTGAAATTTCTTTTGTATATGGACATCCTAATCTTAATAAATGAACCATCACTTGTAATTGGATATAAGAATATATCTTCCATTGTTGACTTAACTTGGCTTATAATAGGAGACCTTAACTAATGCCTTTGTACTAAAGATAAAATGAGTGCAAATCTTCACTTTCTATGGGCTTTGTTGCTTAAAAATTTAATTGATACCCCTGAATTAATTGAATTATTTTCTAAAGGAGTTTAATACCCTTGGACTAATAATAGGATAGGTCTAGATAAAGTTTAGGCTCGATTAAACAAATTGTTCTACACCAAAGAATGGTTTTCTTTGTTCTTATCAACTAATCTTGTTGCCCTATCAATTGCTACTTCTAACCATGCTCCCCTAGTGTTCTTTACTATTTAGCTTAGTAGCAAAAAGAAAAGACTAGCTGGATTTAAGAACTTTTGGCTTTGTTTTGAGCAATGTTTCAAAATTGTCTCTTCTTCTTAGAATCAAAATATTATGGGCTCCAATGCTTCTAAAGTTATGGTTAAATTTTCCTTTGTGATGAACGCTATTTTGTAGTGGAACAAGACATATATTGGTAATTTAGGGACAAAGACTAAGAATATTGAATGAGTTAAATATCATCCACCCTAATTTGTCTAATCAAAAGTTTCATTTGAATGAAGAGATTGTCTTTAAAGAAAAGTTGCTTAGGAAAGAACTCAAATTCTTTTATGATTGTAAAGAAATGTTTTAGCCCTATAAAGCTAAACAAACCTAGTTGGTTAAAGGAGACCAAAATATCAAATACTTTTCACATATTGGTGAAAGCTAACTGATTCAAACACCTTATTTAGAGGATTAAAGATGACTGAAATAACTAAGGGATTGTCATAAGATTGAATCTTTGGCTTTGGATTATTTCTACAATATCTTTTCTAATCAAGACAATACTATTACGAAAGAAATTATGGCAGTACTAAATGGTTTTGAAATTCCTCATCTAAGTGAAGATCATTAAAATTTTCACCTAAAAGAATTCTCTACCTTTAAAATTTAGAAAGCTATTTTTTAAATCAAAGTTGATAGTGCTTTTAGTTTGGATGGTTTTCATGGTTTTTTTTACTACTTCTAGAACATTATAAATGTTGATATCATTAATCTATTGAAAGCTTTTTAAAATAAGGTTTACATACTTAGAAGTTTGAACAAAACTTTCATAGCACTCATTCCAAAAGATGACAACTTCTGACTTAGAAGGATTTTAGACTAATTAGCTTTTGTAATGTGATCTATAAGATTATTTCAAAGGTTTTACACAATAGATCAAAAGGGTGTTAAGTTCTTATATTTCCCTTAATCAAAGTTCTTTTATTAAGGGGAGACTTATTTCATACAATATCATTTGAACCTCAAAGATCATGCATTCGATTCATAAAACAAAGAAATCAAAGAAAAAATGGTGTGCTATTAAAATCAACATTTCAAAGGCAATGACACTCTCTCTTGGAATTTTATTCAAATAGCCCTCACTAAGATGAAGTTCCTTGACAACAAGGTCAACGTGATTCTTCAATGTTTTTCCATAGTTTCTTACAAAGTCCTACATAATTGCCAAAAAAGAGGTAGGAAAAGATGGCAAGGCACTAAAATTAGTAGAAACTCATAACCTATCTTGCATTTGATGTAAATAGATGACATTATCCTTTTCTTCCAAGGTGAAACTTAGAAATGCAATCTAGTTAATCCAATGATTGAATTGTATAGCAAAGTTTTTGGCCAATGCATGAATAAATCCAAGTTTATGTTGGTTTTCAATCCCAATGTTCCACATAAAATCAAAAAGCTCATTGTCAGTGTTTTAAAAATCAAGTATGCTTCAAAACTAGGAAAATGTTTGATAACTTAAGTGTGTTCAAGGAGGAATAAGAATCTTATTTATTAAGAGATGTTAGAAAAGGTCAACTCGAAACTTTAAGCTTGAAAAGCAAAATTATTATCCTAAGCTACTAGACTCACTTTAATTAGGTCTATCCTTAATTTAGTTTTAATTTATCAACTCTCCTATTTCAATATTCCAAAAAGTATTTGTGCTAACTAGATAGTCATCTAGCTAGTTTTTTTGGAGGACCTAATGAATGCAAGGGAAATATTCTTCTACTCAATTAGAACACTCCAATTAAATGAGGCCTGGGCATTGGGCCTTTTTATTTATTTAATTATGTGTTATTGGCCAAACAAACTTGGAAGATCAGTAATGTAAAATAGAACTCTATACTCACTAAAACCTTAAAGCCTAAATATTATTTTAAAAAAATCCCTTAAAGGTCTTTTCTACAATCACTTTAACATGCGATGGGTTTGGAAGAGCATCTACAAATCTAGTCCCTTGTTACTTCCAAGATTTATTGGCAGATTGGTTCTGGCAATTCTATTCCAAATAACCATTATTTATGGTAGCCTATGTAGCCAAATCATGACACTTCTCTTTAGTATATCTCTAATATTATTCTGTATGATAAGTTTGATTAGAACTTTAATCTAATCAACTAGATTTATCCTTTGAATGACAACAACAAGATCAGCCTTCTTAGTTTTAGTTGTTGACAAAGATGACAAGCTTTTGTGGATAGGTGAAAAAAAGGAGTTATACTACTAAAGCAAGCTACTAAGTCCTCAAAAAAGGGTTGGTTTAGGATTTCACTAATATTTTCACCTATTGGAATAAACTTAAGAAAATTAACCTCTTTTTAAAAATGATCCTTTCTATTCAGAAACTTCTTCACAGGGTCATTCCAATTAATGAGGTGTTTCAAAAGTGTCATATTATTGTTTCTTATGATTGTCACTTTTGTTTTAATTCCCCAGAGACTATTAACCATGTCTTTGTCAACTATGATTTTCCTAGAGTTATTTGGCTTGCGTCCCCTTTAGGCCTCAGGGTTGATTCAATGCAAGGACAAGAAATTTTCAAATGGTTGTCCTTTTGGTTTCATAATTTGAACGATGATCCTTGTAAAACCTTCACCGTACATAGGCCATTATGTACTAAAAATAATACCTTGTACTCTGGCCAGAGACCTTGTCGACAAGGTCTTAAATTTCTTCATGTAAATTATAAGATCTTGTAGACAGGATCTTGGATCTAGTCTATAAGATATGGTTCTAGCCTTAAAAATCCTTTGAATTACTGCCAAATCAATTGTAATATATATATTTATTCATAAAAATTACCAAATGAGGCATGAAACACTTTTTATCAAGGACTAGCATGCCTTTAATGGGGAAACAAGCTATTCTCAAGGGCCAATATTAGGGGATTTTGCTCATATGGTTCATTTAAATCAACCTCAAGTCATTTCTATCTACAACACATCATACCAACTCAGATTCATCAAAAAATTTATGGGGAAGCACGAATTTCAACTATTTTTCCCAGTTTTTCTACAACCAGTATCGGGTTTCCAGGCTAAGTTTCTATCATCAATTTTGAAAAATCATAACTAATTCTAGAAAAATCAAAATCATGCATTCTTTGCTATCATAGAAAGCTACGCATGTCTACTTTATAATAAAAATATGTTTAGGCCATGAGATACAACACAAAAGACGTTTGACATTTGAAAAGGTATAGAGGTCTGGTAGGTCACTGGTACTGTCATAGCTTTCTATTACAAATGTAAAAAATGTCTAATTAATTTCACAAAAATCCAATCAATGCAAATGATACTAATCTGAAAAGCTACAGATGTTAGCTAGAGAAGAAAAATAACTTTAGACCAGTTTAGGCATGCTTAGACCTCGAAACCTAATTAAATAATACCTGAGATCAGTTTAAGGCCTGATACTGGGTAGAATTTTAAAAATTCATATCTCCCTGTCTAGACATCCAAATGGGGTGCTTCTAGTTAGCCAAGTCATTGGGAGTGTCTAGTTTCTTCCTATAAAATTTCGTGGGGACATCATTTGACCACTGGGTGATAGATTTCATTTTTGGATTAATATGAACAATAATATAATCAAAATTAGAATTTTTTCCAACTTTAAAAATTCATCAAATATTCTCTAGACCTCCAAAAATTATTTTTTTTAGCTTCCAAAAAATCTCTCAACAAGCTCTAAATGTATGTCAAATATCAGATCAAGAAGAGCTCATTTAGACAAAAAGTGGTATAGGTTTCTAAAATAGTCAACTCTTACTCCATATAAGATACCAAAATGTTTAAATGACTTCCCTTGGTGTTTGACACCTCTTGAGCAAGTTTAAAAGCATGATTATGATTTGTATTAACTGCCCAAATAGTTCCAAATCTCATATATCTCAATTTGGCCATTCTACTTCTATTTATACACAATTGCATAAGCTATTCAAGAAGCTAGTTTGCCATAACATACTCAATTTACATTCTAGTGGTTATATAACATAATCTCTTATTTATACATAACATATTATCATAATTATATATGCTCATAATATCTTAGGACATATACAACCATGAGTTGCATTATTGCCATTCATATGACTTTAAAGTAACAAAATCTATACACTTTAGTGTCATACTCTTATTTCTCATGTGGTTGGCTTCCATTCCCTTACTCTTTTGGTCTATCTAGCATGTTAAAACATTGGAGAGGAGAGAATGAGATTCAAAGAATTTTAATAGCTTAACTCCCTTTTAATCATATATAATATATGCAAAATAAGTCTTGAAAATGCATGCATGATCATAATGGATGATATGAACATTTAAGAAGCAAACTCAATATATGAGTAAATCATACAAGACATCTATAGGCTTGCCAAGTGAATGGATTAGCCTCACCCTTTCACTTATGGATATTGGACTTGCCTCACATTTCTTTAAGAGGTTTTTTACTCAACCTTGCTCTTGGGAGTCAACCTCACTCTTGGGAGACTCTTCACTTTGTCTCAACCAATCTTAAGGGTTTTTGGCTCATCCTCACTATGGTTAAGAGTTATTGGCTTCACCACACTCAAGCAAATCAAAGCAAACATCATAAATATCATTTGAAAATATAATGTATCATCATGATACCATGGAGTAAGAGCTCATGCTAGAACATTTTTTATGGTTTAAAATACACATACACACATTCAAAGACAAGTAAAACAAATAATCATGCATGAGAGAAGGAGAAGTAAGCTATCTTGGAAGCAATCACACACTTTTCTCTTTGAACTTGCTCTCCTTCCTAGGCCTCACACACACAAAGGAGTGGAAATGATTTCTTTTGGCCTAAACACAATTTATGAAAGTCAATTAGGTGCATGAAATTAATTTTAAGGCCATACATCTTTCTCACATACTAACTTGGTCTAAAAATTCTTTTATGGTTCCAAGAATGCACCTAATGAAGCAACACCCATCAAACAAATTTTAAGTTTCATTTTTTTCTTTCATATATGATTCTTGACTCTTTTTAAACCTCTTGGAGTCATCACTCAATTAAAATAAAGAATCTAACTACATGTTGCTTTTTTAAGTCATTTTATGAAACATACATAGCCAACTTACTTTCTATAGTTTCAACATTTTTTTCAAGGGTTTCTCCAACCTTTTACCATTATACAAAGTCCCAAACCAAGGTTAGAACAAATTAAAATACTTCCTAACCTATTTAACTAGCCTAGGCTGAGACATAAGGGTGAGGAAGGGTTCATAGACTTCTTGATTTTTTCTTGATGAGAGACACACTTGGGAGGCTTCCTAAAGGTCTTAGAAGCTCAAATAAACACTCACACATGCAAAGAAGTTTATATACTAAATCATTTTTTTCATCCCATTCAAGAGCTTTACACTTTTCATTCTTGCATTTCATTAATTTCTCTTCCAATTACTTTACATATTCTACTTTCCTATAGCCTAGTTTATATGTTTCATACTTGCTCTAAGTTAAAAACCTCCCCCTCTCTTGGTGGCTAAGGAAAAAAAAGCAACATTTTATAAGAAAATTACCTTGAATCAAGTTCTTTCAAGAATGTCCTTCCTTTGTTTAACTTGCTCTCTCTAATTTTAAAATTTTTCTCTCTGTTCTGCCCTCAAAATAGCACCAAACTTCCCATTAAAACCATAGAAAAGAAACTTAAGAGGAGAGGAACAAGTTTCAAGAAGGAGGGACATAGAAATTCTTAAGATATCTTACCTTTCTTGCCTTGATTTTCTCCTTCTTCCTCTTTTATCTTGTGCGCCTAAGCCTCTTGAGTTTCCTCTAGTTTTTGGACAGAGCAAGTCAGTCTAAGAGAGAAGAAGAAATGGAATGTGCTTCTTAAAGAAGTTTCAAGAGCTAACAATTACAAAAATTTTCATTTTGTCCCTTCTATTGTGGAATTTTTGTTTTAGCTTTGTTTTAGTTCCTTTTTTAGAATAATATTTTTTTATTATAAAATTTAGGTTTCTAATTTTGTAAAATACCTTTGAAATTACTCAAATCGGAGCTAAAACCTTCTCGAACGATTCGATCAAAATTCGGGTCAATCAACGTTGAAAAACATACACCGAAGAGGTTTTAATTATTTTGAGGCTTCCCATAATTTTTAGAGCTTCTGAGAACCTCGAAGAACTCAAAACTTTTATATAAAAAGCCCTCTCTATGTGTTTTTCCAAAATTACACTTATTTATGGAAATGTCACTAGCTTTTCGGTAATTTTGTTTTGAATCACTGTAGCCCCAGTTTCTAAGCAACTCAGGGTTCAAATCCTCATGTTCTATTATTTAAAATTTTATTCTAATTTTTGTTGGTCTTAAATAACTCATCTCAAAGGGCTTGCTTTAAAAATGCATCCGTTTCTGTTGTTTAACGAAATCCCGACATTACAATCCCCACAAGAACTTTCTTACTAGATTTATTATTATAACACTTTATTACATTTGGTACATTAGAAATGAAATCATTCACCAAGGTGTAACTCCTTATGGGATTAAAGCTTTTCACCAGATTATTAATAGTGTTAAGAAGAACGATTTTGCTTGAATAATAAAGAGCTTCATCCTTCATCAAATAGACTGACATCCAATTCAAAGAAGTTAGTTGTAAGACAGACTAATGAAATTGGGGATGGTCCTTAGTCATTGGTTTTATTGGTAGTGGGAATCATAGAAAGAGAGCTCATATAATTTGCATCTTGATTTTCTTTAGGAGTAATTATGTAAGAGCTTGGGACATGTAGAATAAGAAAGGTTTGGTTAAAGTAATCTCCATTATATGGGGCATCAGAAGTTTTATTATGGAGCAAGAATAATGACTTCATTAATTCCCTTTTCTTTTATCATCTTCAACTTTGTTTTTGGATTCCAAATCTTTTCATCTTTTTACTAGGGAGGAAAAAATTGTAGAAAACAACAATGTTCAACAACATATAATGAAGTTAGCAAATTTTTTCTATTTTTTTTACTGTGCCTGGGTTCTAAAGATAGAGGATGGTTTTCGAGATTGTAGTTGAGGAATCTTGACCTCTTTCTCAACTAATATGTTTTTCCTTTGTCTCTTAATTTAAAAAAAAAAGTATAGTTAAGGTTTCTAGATAATATCATTCTTATTAATTATTGTATGTTGGATATGATTAAGGTTTTTAAAAGGAGTAATTCTTTTTTTCCCTACTATAAATACAAAGAATGAAACAAAGAGAAAGGAGTTAGTTATAAGGATGAATAAAAGTTTGTCTTATAAGCTTGGCTTTCCAAAAAGCTTTCCTTTTGTCAAAGACATAGCATGGGAGAAAAGATTTGAAAGAGGCTATGAAGTTAAGGATTTCCTTTTTGATTATCATGTTCTTGACCAAGATATTGTTGTTTCCATAAGTCCTTAATGCATTTTGTTGTGCACAAACATGATGTGGAGGTGATCACTCAGTGGAGGTGGGGACAAAGTAAATCTTTGAGATCCAAGACATAATTCTTTTGATGACCTACAAGGTGAGGGTTCACATAGGCAGCTCCTTTTGATTAACCATGTTCTATCTTCTTATAAATTGGCCTTGAAAGAAAATAAGATTGCAAATTTTGAAGCATTTCCAACCTTTCTTTAACTTGTAGTGTCCACATACTAATGGCCATCCAATACTTTGGTGATCATGATGTATCTATAAGGATTGGGAGAGTAATACATAATCTTGGAATTGTGGTAGTTTTTCCCATTATCTCAAGCAAAAGCATTGTTCTTAAAACTAGTAAGGATTTGTACCAATGCATTACTGGGGTTAGCCATAATGCCCTTTTGAAGGTGTAATGTGGTAGCAAGTTTTAGAAAATATGATGATAATAAGTGAAATGCTCTTCTAGATATTCTATTAAATTCAACATCTAGAACAAATCATTCATACAATGAGTTAATCCTGAATGCAATAATCAACTTATTATCACTTATGATTAATACAAAAGAACAAAGGTCTAGAAGGATGTGAGACAAAAAGGAAATCAAAGAGGAAGTTTGTTACATAATTCTCCTACACCCTTCCTCCTCTTGTGCCCCCCAAATATTCTCCTCACCTTCCAAGACGATTTCCTTATTCTGTTACTTTGCCTTGCTGAAACTATCATGTGTTCTTGGTTTACCCTGTTCTTCACATCACTAGCCATCTATTCCCTTTTAATAACAAACTCACTTGATGTTTAAGTAGGTAATGATTGGCTAATCATAACATTACCTTCGCCATCAAGGTGGACCTTGTCCTCAGGGTCAAAATTTGAGTACAAAGTTTGAAAAGCCTATAAGTAGACACACAATATATTCTATCCCATCGAATTAGAACTTGTGGAACCTAAGAATTTCTTGCCTAATCTATTATGCATCTAGAACAATAGCAGGTTAAACCACAGGGCCTTCAATAGAAGTTAGCAAGGGCAAAGGCACATATTGTTTGGAATGATCACCCTCACATTTCTTTAAAAGAGAAATGTGAAAAACTGGATGAATCTTGACTTCAGAAGGAATTAGCAATTTATATGCCAAGGGTTTAATGCATTCAATCACTAGAAATGGTCCAAAATATCATAGTCCTAATTTTTGGTTCTGCTAAAGAGCTACCAAATATTGGCAATAAGGTTGTAGCTTAACAAACACCATATCGCCCACGTTAAATTCATGGTCTCTAAGATAAGCATCAGCAAGTCATTTCATTTGAGCTTGAGCCTTGAGCAAATTATTTTTAAATTGCAATAACAAGGAGTCATAAAACTTTAATTGATCTTGGACAGAGAGATTGTCATTCTTTGATGGTGTGTGCTTGACTAACATTGGTGGATCCCAACTATAAATAATCTTAAAGGGTGTCATACCAATAATACTATGGAATGATGTATTATACCAATATTCCCAACAGCAAGGATCTCAACAACAAGGATACATTTCAAGGCATTTATTCACAGCTTCAAATTAACCATTAGTTTGTGGATAGTATAAATAACTCATTTGGAGCATAGTCCCTTAAAGCTTAAAAAGATATTGTCAAAAGGTGCTAGTGAATACCTTATCAAGGTCAGAGATAGTGGATTTCAATAAAACATGTAATTTAATAATGGTGGTAAAATTTTTTTAGCAACTTGTATGCTAGTGTAATTCATCTTTAGGGTTGCAAAGTGTGAGTAGTTAGATAGTCAGTCAATGACTACTAAAATGATAGTATAGTTATATGAAGGTGGAAGTTTGGCAACAAAGTCCATTGCAATGTCTTCCCATATTTGTTGTAGAGTTAAGAGAGGATGAAACAACCCAACAGGATGCAATTAAGAAGCCTTAGCTTGTTGGCACACTAGACATCATCAAACAAAGCTTTTGATGTTAGTTTTCATTCCTAGCCAGTAAAACTGAGCTACAATATGAGGAGGAGTACATAAAATTCTAACACCATGGGAGAAGAATGAAATTCTTAAAGAATACAATCCTTAAGATTTTGAGCCTTAAGGGATGACAAGTCTCTTGCTCTAAAAAAGTAACCCATTCTAAGCAAAATACAAGGGTAAGGACATAACTCAATCAATGATTTTAAGTCAGAACTTGCATTGACTTCTCATTGCATCTCCTTCAATAACAAAGAAGAAGGCATGGGTAGCCATACAAGAATAACATGAAAATGTATCTAGTACTGTATTAAAAATACCAAGTTTGTATTCAATGGTAAAAAGATAACCCATTAGTTTAGGAAGCTATTCTTATTGCCCTATGGTTTGAATCACTTGGTCGATAAGGTGCTTAAGAATTTTTTTATCAGTTTGTATAATAAAGAAATGGCTAATGAGGTAAAGTCTAAATTTAGCTACAGTTTTAGTCATAGCATGCATTTCACGAACATAGGTAAACTTGGCCTACATATGGGAAGATTTTTTTTTTTGGGAAAAAATACAAATGGGTGACCAACTTGACTCAATATTGTTCCTATGCCTATACTAAAAGCATCCATCTCAACAATAAAAGGCTGGGAAAAATGCAGTATAGCTAGGACTGAGGCATAAGTAATGGCCTCTTTTAAATGGTCAAAGGCTTGTTAAACTAGAGGAGACCAGTGAAAGGCGTCTTTTTATAGTAGTTAAGTCAAAGGTATTGCTACTTGAGCATAATGGTGAATAAAATGCCTATAGTATCCTGTAAGCCCTAAGCCCTAGGAAACCATAAAGCTCTTTAAGAGATCTTGGATAGGACTAGTCTAAAATAGCCGGCACCTTGGTACTATCCATTTCCACTTTATTAGCTAACACAACATGGCCTAAATATACAATCTTATGTTGACCAAATGAACTTTCAAATAACTTGGCAAACAATTTATGATGGAGAAGCAGCTTAAGTATTGTACTAAGATGTCCCAAATGTAAAAAATAGGTAGCACTATAAACAAAATGTCATTAAAAAAGAGAGCATAAACTTACAAAGAAAAGGCTGAAGGATAGTGTTTATGAGGGTTTGGAAAGTAGCAAGGGCATTAGTGAGGTCAAATGGCATGACTAGCTATTCATAATGTCCATGATGAGTTCAGAAAGTTATCCTGTAATGATCCTCTAGCACAAGGAGTTGATAATGCCCCGACAATAAATCAATCTTGGAAAAATGTGTGGCCCCAAACAATTCATCCATAGTTGGAATAGGAAAACTATCCTTTATGGTGATAGTGTTTAAATCTCTATAATCAATATAAAAGTCCCATCTTTCTTTCAGACTAGAAGAACAGGTGCTGAAAAGGGACTAGTGCTTGGTTGAATTATACCCTCATCCAACATTTGTCGAATCATGTGCTCAATTTGGGATTTTTGACCAAAAAGGTATCTATAAGATTTGACCTTAACTACAGCAATATCCTTCTTCAAAGGAATGGCATGGTCATAGGTCTTATGGATGGTAGCCCATGCAAAATATCAAATACTACTTGATATTTAGTTAAGATGGCTGCTAAATCTAAAGGAATCTTATCAGGAAGAGATAAGGGCTCTTCTACTAGTACATGAGGCTGAAATTGCAAGGTATACATTTCAGAGATAGAATGAATGCACTACATATGTTTTAAATGGTGAAAGTGAGCTTCAGTAGGGAATTGACTCTTTTCACCATGTAAAGTAATAAACTATCCATTCAAATAGAATTTAATAGTCACTTCTTTTTAATCAACAATATGGGGACCTAGAGTAGCTAACCATGTTGCACCTAAAACCACATCTATACCTATTACCATTAAAACATAAACTGGAAGAGTGAGCAAGTGGCCTTGAATGGACAATTTCAATTATTTAATTTGGCCTTCCCTAACGAAATGATGGCTATTACTCACGATTACTTTGCAAGTGGGAATAGGCACTATTAGAAGCTTAAGGAATCTAGCAACTTGAGGATGAATAAAATTGTCAAAACTACTACCATTTAATAGTACTTGTACTTCCACTCTAGAAATGCATCCCTTAAATCAAATAGTGTTGAAGTCAGCAGTACCCTTAAAAGTAAGGACTAAAAGGTAATGATAATGAAGTTCACTAAGGATTGGTAGGGAATCAATAGAAGACAATGGAGAAGAATTAGAAGGATCGTCATTGGGAATGACTTCTTCGTCCATTTGCAAGACCATATAATGCTTATTAGAACATCAATGATTTCAAGAGGATTTCTCATTGCACATATAACATAATCCCTTCTCCCTTCTTAATTGTATTTCAACAGTCATCAATTTTTTTATGAGGGCACAAGGCTTGGTTGCCAGGCTAGGTAACAAAGGAGGTAGCTAAAATTTTGGAGGTGGAATTGTTACTTGTGATGGGATGATAGGTTGAGGCTTAGAGGTAAATGGAGTGAAGGAAGGACAATAGGTTTGGATTGAATGGAAGAGATAGTAGCTTGATATTTTTCATTGAAAAGACATACGAGTGACATAGCTCGTAGTAAGTAAGTGGGAGTGTAAGCTAGCACATCCCTTTTTAAGTTTGGTTTTAAAACACTAATAAAGTAATCTAATAGTGCATCACTAGTTATTCCCTTAACACGATTTGTGAGAAGCATAAAGTCCAGATAATAAGAGGCTAGTGATTCTACTTGCACTAACTTAAAAAGCTTAGCTCAATGATAATCAAAATGAGATAGTCCAAATTGAAGCTTGATTGCTTCAGCTAAAGTATACCACATTAGATGCAAGTTAGCCTTTTGCATCATCTGAAACCAAGGAATAATAAACCCTTCCATGTGGACAGCCATGAATGTCAAAAGTTGAGCATTGGAAGTTCATAATACATAAAGAATTGTTCAGCACGAAATAACCAATTTAAAGATTCAAAACCATCCAATATGAGAAAATCCAGTTTAATGTTATGCATTTAGAATGCCTAATATGTGGACTGAGATGACGACGCTACCACAAATGTAAAGTTCAAAGCATTGATAGTAGATTGGTGACTAAATCTATCCATGCTACAAGTCAAGGAATCTAAAGCCTTGTTAACCACATCAACAAATGCCTTTAAGCAATCCAAACGAGATTCACGTTGTTCCATTATGTCAAATAAGTGCTTCACCTTAGCTAACAAGTCCTTGAGGTGAGTGTTCTACCATCATAAAGCAATAAAAGCACCAATTGTAATGTGGTAACAAGTTTCAGAAAAGATGATGATAATAAGTGAAAAGTTCTTCTGGATATTCCATTAAATTCAACGTCTAGAACAAATCATTCGTACAATGAGTTAATCTTGAATGTAATAGTCAACTCATTAGTGATTATGATTAATACAAAAGAACAAAGGTCTAAAAGGATGTAAGATGAAAAGGAAATTAGAGTCTATTACATAATTCTCCTACACCTCTTCCTCTCGTGCCCCTCAAATATTCTCCTTGACCTTTTGAGATGGTTTCCTTATTCTATTACTTTGCCTTACCAAAATTGCCACGTGTTCTTGGTTTACCTTGTTCTTTACATCACTAGCTTTTATCCCCTTTTAGTAACTAATTCAGTTGATGTTTGAGTAGGTAATGGTTGGTTGATCATAACAAAAAGGTCTCACTTCTTGTATACCAAGTGCTATATAAAGCTACAATGATGAATTTCATGCAAAATTCCATTTGCTCATCCTCAACTATGGTAAGTAAGCCATGTAAACAACCTCTGAATGATATCTTGATCTTGGAAAGCATCAACCCATAAACTAAGAGGAGAGGCAAAGCATATAGCTCTAACAAAATCAAGCTGAAGAAAAAAGCGATTAATGAACTCCAAGGCATTACTACAAAAGGGATAGTCCCATGCTAAAGTTAGATGATGTTCTTGCAACACTTCACTAATGGGTATGGCCCTTTGAAAGAGTTTCCAAGTGAATAACAAAATTATGAGCAAAGCTTAATTTTTCAAATCTTTTTCCAATGAAAGAGTATTTCTCATTATGTATAGTTTCATATTGTAGTTGAACTTGCTTGTTGGATACACTTGGGTTTCCTAGAAGGGATAATTCTCATTAATTATTTATAATTTCGTATATTTTGTTAATTGTTTAGAAATGGTTTGAAGTTCTTGAAAGGAGTAATTCCTGAAAATGTGTCCCGATGATGAAGATTATTGCATCTTCGAAAATGTGTCCCGATGAAAAAAGCTACCGTAAACAAAATACATAACCCATCAAATATTTTGTTTGTCGATAACTTTCATTCATGACAACAAGGAAATTGATGGTATTAAAATTATTGAGAATGAGAAAGAAAAGATCTAATAATAAAGTAAGTTCTTCATCAATTTCAGTGTTCATATTAACTATCATTTCGCAAGAAAAGTGCAAGAAAACCTCGGAGGCTGCAAAGAAGAATCAAGCATCCTTGCTTGGAGGACTCTTTCCCCACAAAAGGCTCCATTAGTAAATATAATAGGTAAAAAAAATTTTTAAGTATATGACAAATCATTGACTGATTAAAAAAATAACTAATTAAATTTCACATATTTTAATTTAACTAGAAAAACTTGATAACAAACCAAAAAGACATAAAAAATTTACTTAAATTTGTTAACACTAAATAAATAGTGATTTGTTAACATTAATTACATCATATATGACTTGAATGCAACTGCTGGGCATTTTCAACCGTTGCAGTTGGCAACTCACACTCATCGTCTGAACAATATAAAAGCCATAAAACCTAGAGTATAAAAAAATTCAATAACTCATAGAAGAACTTGCCCAAAGAAATAAGACGCATCTGATATGAAACCCACTCAAGCCATCCATTTGTGATCTGGAGATACTTGAAAGTACCTCGGTTGAATCCATATCCCTCTAAGGCAACGACTTTCACTTTCTTCAATAGCCTGAATGGTCTCACCCTTAATCAAAGTGTCACAGTCAAACCCAAACGTAGTGCGTGGAACTATCGCCGAACATATAAAGATTGTGACATTATTCTCCAATCTCAGTTTGCATTTTACATCCAGTCTCTGGAAACGGCTCGAGTGAGTAGCATAACTTAACATATTATTGCTAGAACTTGTCGAAGGCGGTACCAAAACGAACCGTTTCCATTCGTTTCTCTCATCACTATATGTAACTAACCCACAAGAATGATCTAGAACGTGAAAAGTCCCTTCTTGAAACAAAGCTCCCGTAAGCCTATTGAATACAGTCTCGGCTCGATACTTATGCTCAGTCCATTTGGTGCTCCCCTTGCTAAGCAAAAACAGCTGTAATTCAAAACTGGTGACGCTTTTGACGACGGCCACTATGCAATCTGGAGAAGTAGGAGGAGATGAAAATGCTGCGTGGTGGCCTGATAGATGTGGGAAAGGAGACGAAGGGAGGTCGATTTTAGATCTGGAAAAGGGGCAGAAGAAGAAGAGAGATTTTTTACGGAAGAGAAGGAGCCATCCAGCGTTAGAGGCGAGGCAAGTTGAGTTGTCCATTTCCGGGATGGTAAGTGTAAACGTTCTGCCATAGTAACTTAATAGGGTACACTCAGAACCTTTGTCACCATACATGAGAAACCAAGGTTCGTTTTTGAGTTCTAAGTGAGCGGAAGCATTTGAGGAAGCCGAGTACCAATCTTTGCACACGCCACGAAAACTCAAAAGGCTGATGAGTTCCAAGCTATCTGCAATTTTTGATAAGAGATCAAGAGGTAGATCACACCATTCTTTCTTCATTTTGCCTTTGCTATAGGATCTGGTCAATTTTCATAAATAGCATGCAAACAGGAGAATCAGTAAAATAAGCAAATCAACATGGAAGAAAACTTACTGATATGAAAGACAAGAAAACTTACTGATATGAAAGACAATACAACAACAACAACAACAACAACAACAACAACATTTTTTTCCACTAAGTGGGGGTCGGCTATGATATGAAAGACAATATTTAACCAAAATGTATTAGAGATCATATTTAACTAAATCATGAAATTGGATATAACGTAATTTTGTGATTAGACATTTCAAGGAAACTCAGGTTTTTCTTATTGAACGATACTAAAATTAAAGAAATAATGAAGACAATCACAGCCTGAAATTAAATTTTCTAGAGTTTGACCACTCAGATAGAAGCGAACAAATGCCCTTTCTGTGGACATTAGCTAGTGGCTAGGAACCTGGATTCTGCACAAAAGTCATCATCATCGCCCTACACTGCATTTGGAAAGCTAGGAACCGAACCATCCATGAAGGTGCGAACCAATTCCCTGCACTTTTTTGGAAGCGGAGGGAGATGCACTTTTGATCTGGACTGTACAGATCAAATCTGAATAGTTTAAATTTATTTTTAATTTTTTAAAAGTTTAAATATTTTTATTATTTTAAAAGATATAAGATGTCATATAGAATTAATTTTTTAATTATATAATTTTTAAAAAAGTGATATTTTAAATTAAAAAATAAAAATAAAAAAATTAAGATATGAGATTTGTACGGTTGAGATTACTCCTCAAAAATAATTTTTAAATTATTTTTTTAATATTTATTACTCAAAAATAATTTTTAATAAGTATTTTTAAACAATTTATCAACAAAAAATAATTTCTTTTTATTGCTTTACAGCATGTGAGACAAATAAGTTTGTAAATTGCAGGTCATAAGTTATATTAGATTCCAATACTCTCCAACCCACTATCTTTTCATCCCCTGCTTTCTCCGTCCCTCAATAAGTTGGTGGTGGATGGGCCGTGCTTGTATTCCTATTGCAGGATCCGTCACGAAGGCATACAAGCAAACCCACTCGTCATAATCCAAAAAACGAGAACCACGCCATATGGAATGCGATCCCCCAAAGCAAGTTCTCCACCCACACAAATGTGACTAACCAAACCCCCTAAGAGATGAACTCAACAATGAAGGATGCGTCCTCACCGTATCATCCTCTTCCAACTCAGGCCCAGTCAGGCGGGTCACAGAGGACCTCACCCACAAAACTTCCTGGAAGGTGGCGTTTCTCCTCCTAATCCGAGACCTGCTCCAGTGGACAACTATAGAGACATTATCTCCAACCCACTCGACATCACATACAACTTCTTCTTTCAACCACACAGCTCATGCCATGCTTATGAAACCTCCTACAGGTGATATCTCATTGACGGCTCCTCGAGAGGACATCCAAATCCTCATAATCCTCCTTCAAATCCTTCGGCCATGGATTGCTAAAGGAAGACTTACAATGAAGCTGGCTGCGATATATGCTAACCCTCGTCCTCACCATTCCTAGTTGTCCAATTATCCCAAAGAAAGAAAAAGGCCGGGTAACCTTCACAATGTTGAAGAAAGACGAAGGTAAAGTTTCCCATGATCACGTACGAAGCAATAACTAAGACGGCCTTATGATTCAAAGAATTGCTGGGGTTTGAATATAATCCCATGATTATATAGACTGTTGAATCTATAAACATATTTAATAAGAAACAATGTCAAAAGAATTACAGCCACTTGTGGTCTTACACAGAACTGTTGAGGGTTAACTTGAATGATTTAAAACAGAAGAGAAAAAACAAAATAGCCTTGCATTGTACCTGGGCCGGCTAACCATTAACTATGATGAACTTGAAGAACTGCACCAGTATTCATTCAGGGCACTTTGTGTGAGAATTTCTTCTGCTTTACTCATCTTTTATCTTTAGAACTATGAACGATAATATCTCGCTTAAATTTCTCACGATAAACCTATGATTAGATAGAAGAAGATTATGTTGTTATCGATTTGTATATCATGAATCAAAAACCAATTAATTGTTTATTTGAGTAAATATTCCTACTTAAAACAAATTATTATTATTAAACTTAAATAAAAGTCCTTTTTAGTTTTTGAAAATTTAATATAATATCTTAATTTAAATTAAAGCGATATCATTTTTTTTATTTTCTATAAAATTTAATTTTATTCTTCTCTCTGGTCTAGCCAGGCAAGTGACGTTAGGAAAATCAGGTACAAAGCACGTGACCCCCACCCCATCATTCCTCATCCCCAAGCATTTCCCCCAAATTCGAACCGCATGAGTTACGATTCAAAAACACTCATTCACTTCCCTGCATCTCTTAGAAGCCTCTGGTTGTTCCTTCATATTATCCTTACAAATTTGTTCAAATTTTGAAGGGAAATTACCATTTTTTTTCTTCAAAAGATATTTAAATTATGCAGTTTTTCTTTGGTTATAAAAATAGACATAAATTTTTTGGTAAACCTGAAGTATAATCAAAATGCTTTCAATCATAATATTTATTTTTTTAATTAAAGATATAATTTATTAATTTTTTTCAAAATTTGATTTTAATATTATTTATTTTATGATAAAAACTATAAATTTAATTTATTTTAAACTTAAAAAATTGACTATTTCTATATTGGTGTGTGTCTATATATATATATATATAATACTTTTTATATTATATAAATAATAAATATAAAAGCATTTTGAATAAAATAAATATAATTATAACTATCTTTTTTTATAAAGAGATTAATGTAATGTATCTTTTGATTGTATGAGACAGAATGTAAATTTTTAAAATAAAGAGAAAGAAATGTAATTTACACAAAATTTTATAGTATCAAATAGCCTGACAAAATTTAAAACCATTAGATTGTTTAATTTATCTTTAATGGATGGGATATTGTCACTTAATTGTGGTATTAATTCTACCAGTGGCACCATAAAATTTGGAACTGATCAATCTCCTAAATTACTCCAACAGGTTCAATAAGAGAGAGGAAAAGAGAGTACGTGGCCGACTCAATTGATCCTGATAAAATCAATTATTAGAATTATTCTTTTTAATTTTCAAATAACTGTTAGTATATTAGAAGTTAATTAATTGTATTTTATTATTGACTCATCAGTCATCACACGCCTGATATTGATATCTTGATATCAACGATGTTTTTTAGTAAGTACTAATATTTATCAAAATAAACACAAGACACGTAATCAATTTTATAATTTATTAATAAATTTTATCTTAAATAATTAATCACTTTAAAATTTAAAAATGCAATTACACAATTAATTAATTATTAATATTAACGCGAGGTAAATTTTTGGGAGTATATTGTTTATTAAAAGATATCCCTATTATTCGTTAATCATTTCATTAAATTTAGATGTATATTAAGAATTGTTATTAGATAAGTAACATTAATTTTCTAAATTTATTAATTCAAAAAAATTAAAATTTATAAGTAAATAAAATAATGAAATGTATAAGAGGTGTGTTACTATGTTATTTGTTGAGCTGATTTTTGAACATATTAATGCCACTCCCTATAGAAAAGTTAGAGTTTTTAGTCAAATCAAGGACAAGGGAGGCATTAGCTATAGCTTTGTTTTACCTTTTGTAATAAAATTTTCGATCGCAAGTTTTTATGTACCATAATCTTATTACTCTCTATTTTTAAAAACATAACTTGTCAACTATAAATAATTTTTATAAAACAAGAGTTGAAAACTCAAAACTCAAACTGACATGTAACAAATTTAGATTTTATTTTATTTTTTTGATTGTTTCTTTATAAGAAGGGTTGATGATACAAAATTCTCTACCGCGCAGTAAAACAAAATATATAGTTCTAAACACTTTTGTTTTCCTGATTTGGAAAGTACAACTACGTTTATATACATATGAGTATAATTCTATTTTAAACTAAATAATTTCCCCCAAAAAAAAAACAATCCTTCATTTGTCTGAATTCTTATAACAAACTTGGAAAAAAAAATCATTTCTGTTATGGAATCCAATATTCATCCTCATCCAAAATGCAATATATCATCGCAGAACAAAAAATACAAACCGTGTTGACCATATATAGAGTTATAAGTCAAAATGTTTATTGTTAAGGTCGAGTTTAGATCACCTGAAATACTTCATGTGAAATGAGAAGAGAGATAGAAATAAAAAAAAATGAAACCCACATGTAAGATTCACATGGCAGAAGTGGATCTTACCTTTCTCGGTCTATTTCTCTCCTCACAGGGGATCCAAATCTTGTTAAGGCTCACACTCCACGAAAAGCCGTATTCTAAACTATCATAGGTTTCCTCTCCCTACCATACACTGAATCTAATCATTTAAGTCAATCAAAGAGGGCAATATGCATACCCAAATTGACTTTGATATGATGATTGAGATACTTGACAAAAAGAGATGCAATTATATATGTTTGCTTCCATTATTCCACGTGGAGATGAAGGCAAAGAGGATAAAGCTGATATGTGTTAGAAAGCTTTCAAATTGGGTCTTCAGAACCATCATTCCTGCTGCTCACAATAATTGGTCCATTGTAGCCCACCAAATATCTCTTTTTAATTATTACTGACATTTCATTTGGCTATAATATTGAGAGAGTTTCACTCATTAAGTTTAGTGTATCAAATTGGTGATAAATATATAATTAAATAGGTTACATATATTTTTTATATTAATTCTTATGCCAAGAGAATGTTTAGACATAAGTGTGTTGAAAGTAACAAGTGTAAGTTTAAAGATAAGAAAAAAAAATTGAACATATTATTTACATTTGAAAAATATAATTGGAGTAGTAATCTTATCTGTACTATTATTTTATTTTAAAAAATAATAGGAAATTCGAATTTGAATTTGAATAAATATTTCCTTCCTCATTCCTTAGTGTCTATATATTTTACAAAATTGATGATATCACTCAAGGTCCACTTCCGACTACTGTTTAGCACAAAAAAGTAAAACAAGAAGATTAATCAATCGCTATTAATTACTCAACATTTTTAGAACCTAATTTCCCAAATCTAGCAAGTTGCAGCAGTCCCCTCTTGCTCTCAGAAAATAAAGTTGTCGGTTTGATCTTTAGATTGTCGTGTTACATTTCCTTTCTCATGGCTCCCACCACCCCAATCATTCTGTTTTCTCTTTTAACGTTCATGCCCATTTAAGTCATTCTCAATCATCATTTTAAATTTTAATGGTCAGCAATGTATTTGTACTTTGGATTTGGAATTAACACGTTTATCCAAAAAAAGGTGGAGAGGGATATTTTTTTTGTTGGGGGTGGTTTTGTATTTGTGAGGTTACCTGTTATGTGGCATATTGGCCATGGAATTTTACTAAAGTGCAAATTGCATCTTAAGTTAAAATAAATAAATGAATAGTCATTAATTTAAAATCAATAGAGTTTTTTTTACGCAAATTCATAAATTCTTATGGAATTTTTCTTTTTTACAAAATTTTATAAAATGTTAATTTGATTTTTTTTGGGAATAAATTACATAAGTTTTTCGAAAATTACATGTACTTATTTCTATTTTTAAAATATATACTTTTATTTAATTTTTATTTTTTTACTAAAATATCTTCTATTAACTTGAAAACATATTGGGTATTTTTTTGTGCAAAAATCAGATACCATGCTATTTGATAACCTAAATATCCTTACTTTTATTGTTATTTTTTATTAAATTATATCTAAATATACATAAATAAAAATAAAAATAATAAGTTTTCTTTTTATTAAATTTAACAAAGCCTTCAATTGATTATCATTTATTAACTATATATCTTTTATGTAGAAAGATGATAGTTTTACATTTTTTTTTTCAATTCAAGTTAACTAGCTCATAATTAATTGTTGTGAATAAGAATTTTCAATTTTGTATAATTTTTTTATGTACTTATTCAGATTTGATTTACCAATGAACCAATTCCACAAAATTAATTTTGAGTATAATTTTGGCTCTCCAAGCAGAATTATAATTGGAAGCGTAATTATGTATTATAATGCGTAATATTTTTAAGAGAAAAATGTAATAATTATTACGTACAATACATATATATTATATTAAAGAGATCTTATTTATACTTATCGTGATATAAATATACAAAATAATATAGCCATTATTGTAATACAAAGTGCTATATAATTTGACTTATCTTACTAATTTATTCATTTAAGTACACGTCTATTTTAAAATATGTCCCATGTATTGTATGGGACCTGTATTGAATGATAACACCCGCACCAATTGTGTCTGCTACTATTCCATTGTGCACAAACTGTGCAATCATCCTCTTCTTATGTTTGTCTTCAATTAATTTCATTATAATTTTGTTGTTACTCTAAATATTTTCTTTTTTTTTATTCACGTATCAATGATGTTCATTAAAATTAGGTTCATTACTCATCTTTATCGTTCATTTACACACGGGCTTTTTTTTTTTTTTCCTTTCAACTTATCATGATAATGTAATGCAATCAGTTTTTAAACGATTTCTTACCCACATACACGTGCATCATACGGGGTCCATGCTAATATTGTATTAAAATGAGTGATATATTTGATGTGCAATGTTGTGATTATTTGAACAATGCTACAATGCACAACAAGAAAGGAGACATAGTTTCTAAATAGATATCATTTCATGTTATCGTATGCTTGCATGCATTTCATTGGCTAACTTTTTGTGATTCATGAGACTAATTTCAAAACTCTAAGGGTTGGCCTAGTGATCTATTGGATGTTATTTGTACCTTGAATACTTGAATTCAAATTTTGGATCAACACCTAAGAGAATTTATTTTTCTAAATACACAACCTCGATATAGAAGGTGTGTCCTTAAGATTATCAGAAAAAGATTTAATATTGATTGATGCGCAAATTGGCCCCATAATACTTTTAGAGATTGTAAAGCTTTAGAAATAGGACAAATTTAAAAGGTATGTTGAAATGTTTAAACAAAAAGAGAGAAAATTTGCATTAATCAAAATTAAAAAAATTAAACATCAAATAAATGGAAGATTGAGAAAAAAAAAAACAACAAATTTAGAGATAGCAATAGATTGAGTAATCTTCACTCTTTTTCGTTTTACCTTACCAACATGAAAGTGGAAAAAGTCTAATATGAAAAGCATATGTAAACTACTTATTTGTTTTTGGGGAGCCATATGCAAATTATACTATTTTAAGAGGGATCATTAAAAACAATTCTTTACGTAAAATAGAATTTTTCAAAATTTAGGGAAGCCGTAGCTCTTCCTAGTCTCTTTAAATCTATCCTTGATTTTTATGTAAACTGATTTACTTAGTGACAACTTTCTGCCATTCTCTAGCCCAAAGCATCATTAGAGGGTCATTCATGGCCCAAAAAGAAAACAAAAAAAAGAGGTTCATTATCATATAAATGAGAAACGATATTTTTTTTTTCACTTTAAACTAAGATTTAATTATAAACTTAATATAGAAAATTTAATATGGAACACAACACTTAATGATTTTTTGAACCAAAATAAAAATATTAAATTATAATTAAAGTTAACAACAAAAATCCATATAATGTTGACTCTAATAATAATATTTGGCTTAGTTCAAGATTGAACTTGTGAGATATTTTTTTAAAAATTTTAAAAACTAAATAAAAGGTGATATTTTCTTTCGAATTCAAGGTACAAAGAAATAATTTGTTATATTTTAAAATTCATATATCAAATTTATAATTAAACTTTAGTTCACAAAGACAAAATACAATTCTTCATTTACAATTTAAATGGTTATAAACTTTGAGGATGAAAATTGAAGCTTAACACCGTACCAGCAGCCATATTATGGTAAGTAATTTAACACAGAAATAGAGCAACAAGAGGGTTGGAAAATCAATCCTACCTCGAAAGTTTGATTTTTACTTATTAAAAAATCTCAACCTGAAATCCTCTTACTAGGAAATAACCCAGACGCCTTTCTTGCAAAGGGGTTTCAATGCTTCCAATACCCACTTTTAGACCTCCAAACAAACACTTTATTTTATTTCACATAAGAAAAAATTAATATTATACCCAAGGATCATAAGTTAATAAAAATAATATTAAAGAATCTTAAAAACTAATTTTTTTTAAATGATCAAAATTATAATTAATACTACTCAAAATTACTATTTGTGTTTTCTAAGATTATTACTAAAAATAAACCTTTTATAACATTAGAAAGATTAGGTTCTAATTTTTCAAAATATAAATGATACTTTTTTAAAAATTTTAATAATAACTTTTCTTTTCAATCCTTCAAATTTTTAAAATTTTTCAATAAAATTTTTATCAAATTAGAGTTCTTAGGGGGAATTTTCCCTTCCACATATGTCCACCTATATATTTTATTAGCTTATCGGTGCTGGTACTCATGGAGGATGCCGTACCCACCATGTCATCCCCTAATTACTATGAAAGCAATATTTGAAACAAGAACGTATTGGAGAGAATTCATACATCAGCAAATTCCCCGTTTTGCGGATGAAAAGTAAAAGTTAAGTAGAATCGTTAAATTTGGAGTGTAAAATATACGGATTTCTTATAAACTTTATTGAAATTATATATATATATATTATTTTTAAAATATATTCTATAATTTGCTTTTCTATTAAAATACTCATTATCAACCTAAATATGTATTTTTTGATTAAATATAATGAGAATAAAATTTATTTTTTATTTTTATTTATGCATATTTTTAAAAAAATATTTTTCTTTATTTTTGTTTGTGTATATTTGAATATTTAAGTTAATGAAAGGTATTTTAGTAAAAAAAATTTTTAAATTGAACTAAGATATAATATAAGTTTTAATTTTATGTGAAATTTATACAATTTTAATAAAGTTCAAGAGAGATTCGAGTAATTAAGAAAAAATATGAGATAGGACCCCGCTGCTTTTCTAATATGTTATATATCAGCAACAAAATAATAGCAATTAAGAAGAATTAAAGTGGAGTGGGGATAGCGCGAAAAAAATAAAATTGAAGTCAAAATAAATAATTGGGTCAATTAATTCTCCTTCTTGATATTTAAATTACACAACTTTTTTTTATTTTAAAATATTATATTCCTTTCTCAAAACTAAAAGATAGGCTAAATTTATCTTTTTTGGAACAAAGAATATGCTATAATTATATTTATTTTGATCAACACATTTTTATATAATTTCTTATACAATATAATATAATAGTTATGAAATATGTATTTAATTAATATAAAACAATCACTTTTAAAATTTAAAAAATTATAAAATTATTTAATAAAAAATTATTAAAATTTTAAAAACAAGATTTAATTTCAACAATAACATCATATTAAATATATATCAATAATTATAAACATTATCATAAATTTAATAATAGAATAAGTTAAAGTTATTATTTTTAACATAAAATAAATAATATTAAAATAAAAATTTCAGAAAAGACATTTCCAAAACGTGCATGGCTTTTAAAAGACATTAAAATGGTTCAATGGCATTCATTCTATCCTCCAACGACAGGGTATACTGGGGTTTTTCTGAAGCCTATATATATATATATATATATATATACACACCAGCTTTGATATGGGCTTAGAGACACACAAAATGGTATGAGATAGTGGCTAGAAAATATATGAAAAATATATTATTGTATATTGCTTTGGGTGAAAAAAAAAGTGAGGAAAGAGAGTTATGTCTACACTAAGTGATATAATAAAATCAACCATGAAAGACGTAAATTACCTAAAAATAATGTGATATCCAGTGCAGCACCAACCGTATTATTATTTTTATTGATAACAAAATTTTCCACCAACAAAACTTATGTAAATTGAACTTTAAAAAGAAAATGTCTCCATCGAATTTGAAGGATATCTAAATTTTCCAACTGTTTTAAGCACTTAAAGATAATTAAACAAGAAGAGCCGACATTACCCTCAATTGCAAGTGTTGCATCATACGGGAATAAGATTTGCACAAAGGTAAGAAGCAGATGACGATGAAGAAGACAATGGCAAGAGGGCTCGAGTGGGTCCATTAGGCTTGTGCTAGTGGCCTGCGTAGTGGGTTTGTTGAGTACTGAACCAGAAAAATGTGCTTCAACTTTTGGGTTTGGTGGGTGGCTATGCCATTAGTGCTTTGTTACTTTGCTCACAAATGGCACGACCGACACCGAACCGCCCGTGGGGTGGCTCACCAGAGGTAGTGGACAAAGGCTAAACTCGCAGGCCAGTGGTCACTATAGTGGTGGAACCCCATTTTTGTGGTCACTAGCATAGTTTTTGGTTTTCCTCTGCCATGATTATCTCTGGTCTTTAATTGATGTTTTTGGTGCGTTTTCATGTTTTTTCTAATTAAAATTATACTTTGAAATTCCTCAAAACTTAAAAATGAAAAAAAAAAAAAAAGAAATAACACACAGGCAGAATAGAGTCATATGAGCTTGTGTTGTTCTAGTGTATAATTAATTGATGAATAACTTATTATTATTATTATTGTAATAGATATTTAAATTATTCAGATTTCTCTTCTATTTTAAAAATATACCAAAAGATTTGTTATATTTTGCTTTCTTACAACAAAAATAAACTGTAATTACACTTATTGTTAGCAAAATATATTTCTATCCATTACTTATATAATATAGTTAGTATTATCTATATATAACCAATATAAAATAGTCAATATTTTAAATTTAACAGATTGTAAAATTATTTAATAAAAAATTGAAAACAAAGAATATATTCATAAAATAATTTTTTAAATTTAACTAATTTATAGATAATAATTTAATTTTAAGAACAATATTTGCATTAAATATATAAACAATATGCGTAAATTTAATTGCTTTAAATTATGGTTCTCAAATAAATAATATTGAAAATACATGCGCTATATTTTGGTTTCAAGGGTTAAGTATATATTTTTAAAATAAAGGACAATATTTTATAACTGAGTTTTTTTTTTTGGAAAAGAGAGAATAATTTACTTTTAATTAATTTATAATAATTATTGTTATTATTAAGTAAAGTGAACAATTTTCAAAGAAAGGAAACTTCGTGGCAAAATGATAAGCTAATAATATAAAAGAAAACTAAACCATTATGCTACTTCAATTCAGTGTGCGGTGCCTGAGCAGATAATGTTTCTTAAAGACATAAATCATGCATGCTGATAACAACTCATGCCAGTGAAGCCAGGAAGGAAGCAAGTGCAATTTCTATTATTTTTTCATTTTCTTTATGATAAACGGCGCAAAAATTCGAATATAGTTGTCAAATTTGAACATATTAAGCAATGCATAATTAAGCAGTTCTGTTATTGTCATATCAATTACAGTGACATTACTAAGAGAGTTACACTTTTTGACCTGATAAGTTCTTTTGATTCAGAATAATTCATGAAGTCATCCTAGCTAAAGATGACTATGCTCGGTTTGTGGGTTTTAATTTTATAAATTTTTTAATAAATTCAAGTTTAAAAATTTTAAAAAACTTTAGTTAAGAAAAATATAACTTAAAATCCTTCACACGATCAGATCTAATGCTATCTGTGTTTATGCAGAGTCCTGATTTCTTTATCATATAATGCAGGCAATTGTGCAGATAAATATAATATCTTGTAAAATGGTAAATAATTCTAATTTTGACTTGCAGACAAGAATCAAGCATATGAGACATATCACAAAGAACAATTTTGCCCCGTGACTTGGAAACCAATAGAAAGCCAAAGATCTAATCGTTTTTTCAAGAGAAAATTACACTGAATAACTTCAACTTAAAAATATATATTAAAAATTTTTTAAATTTCAAATTATTTTAAAAGATTCAATAACAAAAAATTTAAATTGTATAAAAATTATAATTCTGAATTGTAAATTAAAATTTTTGAAATTTTAATCTTTAAATAATTTTAAAATTTTAATTTAAAATTCTTAATTATATATTTTTTTCAATTCTCCTATATTGCTGTAACATCTACAGGCCTTTTCATTCACTGTAAAATAAATGTAATATATTTATATAATATTTATTATATTTTATAATAATTATTTTATTTATTAAATTATTATTTTAATAAAATTATCTTTTAAAAAATAAGAATACAAAAATTATTTTTTATCTCACTTATTTATTATATATATATTTTAAACATTATTATTTCCCATAAAACAAGCCATTCAGTCTCAACCCCGACAGGCTAATACTACACATAGCACTAGCGAATGCATCCAAGAAGGCAAGAGGCCCTAGGACACACGTCAGAAAATAAAAATCAGTGTCCTCTGCCACCCACCATGTGAACCCACCAAGTACTACAACTTCTCCTACACTGCCTGCTTCCTCTACCTATATATGACCCAAAAACATACAAGCTTTATTCACAAGCCTTCTAATCTCCTTGCTCTTATATCCCAAATTTCCAAATGGGTTTCAGTTTCAGGGTCCATTCTCTGCTTCTACTCACTCTTTTCTTCCAAGCTCTGCTTGTGACTCTTCACCAAGCGAAAGCAGCGAAGTTCTGCAATGCGAGTAGCTTATTGAGAGTGAGAAAGCAAGCAAGTGGGTGTAACTTGTTTATAGGTAGCTGGGTAATTGACCCTTCATATCCTCTCTACGACTCTTCAAGCTGCCCCTTCATAGATGCTGAGTTTGATTGCCAGAAGTATGGGAGACCTGACAATCAGTATCTCAAATACTCTTGGAAGCCTGATTCATGTGCCATGCCCCGGTAGGCTCGGTTTCTGAACCCATTTATGGGTCAAAATTTTCTACCAAATTCTATTTGTTCCCAGATTACATGTTTGAGAAATAGTTTCTCTAGCAAATGTTGAATCAGAGCTTTGGTTTTCCTCTTTTCTGGTTACCTCCAAAAGAACTGTGTAGTAAATGGAAAGACTAATTAAAATAGTTTTGAAACTGTTTGATAAAATGGGTAATATTATCAATTCTTCAAAACTTGTTCCGAAGTTGTTTGAAAAGTGAGTTCTCTTAATGAGGCTGCATTTTTTTTTCTATGGCGTTAGGTTCGATGGGATGGATTTCCTGAACAGGTGGAGGGGGAAGAAGATAATGTTTGTGGGTGACTCCCTAAGTCTGAACATGTGGGAATCATTGGCCTGTATGATTCACGCGTCGGTGCCGAATGCCAAGGCCAGCTTTTTGAGGAAAGAATCACTGTCTACTGTGACCTTCCAGGTTTGCTTTTTGCTCTGCTATTCTTATTTTCTTTGTCTGCTTTAGTGCACAATCACCAATGTGTATAAGGCTCCCAGGCCTGTCTTCAAGTTTTCATCTACTTTTTCGTTTCTCTCTATTGTGCCTTTTTCATTTATGGTTCATGACCCTTATTGGTGCTTTCCAGTTTCCACTGTTCATTTCCTCACTTTTCTCCTACCCCATTTATTAAAATTGATAGATAAAAATTCAAGGGTAGAAGCTAATGGATGTGGCAGGAGCACTTGATTGGGGATGGAGTAAATTTTAATAAAAGAATACCTTTATCTTTCCAAATAATTTAGACCTTTGAATAGTTCACTGTGTAGGATCAGATTCCTCTTGCTGGGCCAGTGGCAATCAAAGGAGAAACAGTATAAATACTTAATCATCTACTAAAAGAGGGAAGAAACAGAAAAGACCTCATACTAATTTGATTTGTATGTAAAAAACAAAACCAGAATTAAAGAAGAAATCTGGGGTTTTAATGTTGAGTTGCATAACTGCTTGCTTTTAGATCTTCAAAAATGGTGAATTATGGCTGCCACTTGACAGGCTGGGGGGTAAACCTGTCAACCTGTGATTACAAGTTGGAGGCTCACTGCAATTATTTGCTTCATCATGTTTAATCAACATGAACCACAGAACATGGCTTTCTGGTTCGTATCTTATTTAAGTACTATTTATGGCATTTGAAACCGCAATATGCATTTTATTATACAAACCCAGATAAAATTTAGACCTAAATCATTTGAAGATCCTAAATTTGACATGAGGTGAGACCCAGAAAACCTCCACACCCACTCTTTGAGCAGAGCAATTAATAACAATCCTGCCTGCAACTTCCATTCAGACAATCGTTCGCGAGATTCCTCAGAAAGCGACAAAATTTATAGTTTGATTGATCGTAATTTTCCGATAACCATTCCAATATCGTTTGGATTTAAATATGTGTAGATCCGAAGGTTCCATTAACTTCAAACCTTCCACCAATTAATTTAAGCTTTTTCTCTGTATGAAATGTTGAAATACAATATTATCAGCTGTTAGTTAATTGGGGGGAAAAAAATTCAACAATAGTCGGGGGATGTTCTTTTTTAAGAGTGACTATGACAGAGCATGTTTGTAGGTTGATTACTATTTTCCACGTGAGTCGTTTTTATATATACGCCGTTTCTGCTTTTGTAATAAATCACTCTCGTGATTGCTAGTTGTTTTTCTCCTTTTTTTTTGCATTTATTGTCTTTTCTTTTTGGCGTTATTGATCTCAACCATCCAAAATGGACGGTGCTGTTGATGGTAGTTGGTGAACTTGTCCAGGACTACGGAGTAACTTTACACCTATACCGGACACCATATTTGGTGGACATAGTGCGAGAAAACGTAGGGCGAGTGCTTACCTTAGACTCCATAGAAGCTGGAAATGCATGGAAAGAGATGGACATGTTGATCTTCAACTCCTGGCATTGGTGGACCCACACTGGACAATCTCAAGGGTAAGTTTTTCGTAATGGGTAAAGCTTGAGATTTAACCAAAATAAAATAAAAGAATTAAGTCTCTACATGTCAATGAAAGGGCATTCTATGTTTAACTTAGACCCGTTTATTAGTATTTATCTACATGATTTACACTGGCTCAGTTATATTAAAGTTATCATCTTTTACTGTTAACTCTTACTTATTCATGAGTGAAATCTAACAGTGGCCTAATAGGCTGAATCTAACCAAGAAAAATTCGTCATTAGTATGTGAGTTTTTGTGATTAAATTGCTGTATTAACTGTATTCTTTTTGTATTAGCTCATTCATTTGTTGTCTTTTATGTTTTTGAGTCCAACCTGATATAGTTTGTTGATGTTTGGTACACTCAGATGGGATTACATAAGAGATGGTCCCAAACTGGTCAAGGATATGGATCGTTTAGCAGCATTTTACAAGGGACTAACCACCTGGGCTAATTGGGTTGATCTTAATGTTGATCCCACCAAGACCAAAGTCTTCTTTCAGGGCATTTCTCCTACGCATTATCAGTAAGTAAATCTCATGCGTATGAAAAAGGTCAAATTTCCCTTTGTAGGTTATGAGTTTGCTTATATTGAGATGGGAACATCTGAGACATATTTTTGAGATTTACAGAGGCAAGGAGTGGAATCAACCAAAGAGGAGCTGTAGTGGAGAACTAGAACCGTTATCTGGGTCATCCTATCCGGCAGGTCTACCTCCAGCAGCTACTATAGTGAACAATGTGTTGAAGAAGATGAAGAATCCAGTTTATCTACTTGACATAACACTCCTCTCACAACTAAGAAAAGATGCACATCCTTCTCTCTATAGTGGGGATCACGCAGGTAATGACTGCAGCCATTGGTGTCTACCTGGACTACCTGATACTTGGAATCAACTCCTCTATGCAGCTCTCACTATGTGAAGTTCATCACGAATTGATTCTTCCTTCATCATCCCTTGGTTCTATATATATTCACTTGCTCAGTGATTTTGTGAAGGTAGAGAAGGTTTCTTCATTATTTGGTGGGTAGATAAGGGGTGAAATACATTGTAGAATTATAGGCTTCTTGAACCAGAGTAATGGATGGTTCAAAAAAACAAAATAAACAAGTCATGAAGACCAAACTATTTCCTATTAAAAAAAAATACTTTATAAAGGAGTACACTAAACTAATGTTTATTGAATTACAGAATGATATTCAGCTTCATTATTAATTGATGACAGTCCATTTGAAGTATTGCAATTTGTAACAGTTCAGTTAAATGAAGTATGCAATAATTTCAAAGATGTTTGTAGTGCCCTCAATATTGTGTATATTAATGTTGCTCGGCCTAGTTTCTTTCTTCTGCTATATGATCATTTTCTTGATTCTGCTTTTAGATTCTTCCCCGCAGTTTCCAACTATAATACAATTATTCATAACCCCAGTTTCTAAGTTAGAAATAATTCTTAGAACTGTTATAACAAAGTCGTGAGGAATTCAATTTTCGTTGTCCCCATTCTTTTTAATTCAATGAAATTTTTATTTTAGCATAAAATAAGGTGGTCATGTTCATGGATAATTCGAAGTGGCTCTTGCAAGATTTTCAATGAAATAAGGTTAATCCTACCAAGGAAACTGCTATCTTGCACTTTTCAACAGTTTTCAACTCCCAAAGCAGTAGAAATTGGGTAAATAAGATTTGAAGATGTACATCGAGAGTGTTGGTATTATTTTGCTGTCATTATCACAAATCAGAAATAACAAAAGTACACATTATATTTACTACAGAAACAACAAGGGGAAGACAGCCAATTCGGTACAAAAATACGAAATTTGCCAAGCTACCAAATAGAGCGGGGAAAATATACTTCTCATAATAGCTTTACTGAAGCACTAACAGACAGGACTGCCATAGAAGGATTCCTGCAAATAAGGGTAAGTAATACCAGATTTAAAAATTGCATCAAACTCACATACAGGCCTAAACATCTTTTTTGTGCTCTTGGATAGTAACTTATACATGGTAAAGTAATACCAGATTCATTTCCATTCTGATAAGCATGGCAGCAACTCTGTTTATAACAGTGAGCAAAATAGACTTTTTATAGTTGAAATTATATATAATCTTCGACTATAACTTAATTAAAATTTTATTATATGAATTTTAAAATGTAGCACTGTATCTTTTTAAACTATTAAAAAAGATAAAAACATTGTATATCAGTTAAACAAACCATGTAATTATTACGTTTATGTTGTAACAATAAAAGAAGAGATATATGTAGTTTCCCCTTAAAAATAAAACAATTATTTGCCTGCCTAATTCCGTAAAAGGTAGATTCCCTTCCCGCTAACCACTGTGTCAAGTCAACTGCAAAAATATACCATTCAGTGAATTAACCATTAATTCTCAATCCGACTTCTCTATCAAGCACATACTTTTACTTCATGAGTAATGCAACCAACACAACAGGAAAAGTTTTAGTGGAACCACTTTTCACTTTTGCACTCAGATGCGACCGTCTATGAATTTGTGGACAGTTGTGCATTTAAATGATGTGCAATTAGCTACCTTTTCTCCTATATACATTTAGGTTTATTTAACCAGTACCGTTGACTACAACTGTAAATACAAGAATTGTGAAAGAATCAATTATTTATAAGAAAAATTCTTACATGCACCAGGAGCGTCACGTCATTCATACACTCAATGGTTAAGATTTACTCTGCACGTGAACCCCAACTGTACTACACATGAACCCACTTGTACAAATTAAATCCTGGTCATTCATTTCACTCGGTGCACCATGCACCAAGTGCACCCAAAAAATTTTCTATTTATAGATCATACTGCTCAAACAGCCAAAAGCAATTAAAAAAAGAAAAAAGCGCACACATACCATCAGATCACCGTGTAGAGGCAGATAGAAAGTCTAGAGGCCAACATACACAGCAGCGTTCACTATGTAACAATCATCGTTCTTGTCAGTCATTTCTTCAGTTGAGCATTCAAGTCCACCATCCACAACCTCAGCTCACAATTTTCCCATTGCAATGATTTTTCAAAAGTGGGGGAATATGGCGTTGGAAATAAAACGTTTAGTCACATGCTAATTATTACTCAGACAAGGGAAAAAATAACAAAGGAAAGGTGAGTTTACTCACTATGGAAACACGGACTTGATTTTCTCCTTATCCAAGTGTTGTTGGAGAGGAAGGGGAACCCCCAGTTTGACATGTAGCTTCATGTGATCAGATGTAATGCCAGGGATGCTACCTATTCCAAATTCACCTAATTCTCAGGGTTGTTTCAACTTCGACAACCTCGTTCGGATGAATAGAAAAGAAAATAATCATATGAATAGAAAAACCACTTTTTTTTTTTTTGAGGTATTTTATCCGAAGTCCAAACAAAAGAATGACTATTGTGGAAATGTGATCCTTTTCTTTCCTTTCCATACCTTCAAACGAGAACAACAACATTTGAGAATATCCATTCTTACGACAAAGGACAGGATAGAGTTTGTTCTGCTCATTCAATATACACCCAGAACAGAGTTTCCAGTGTGTTCATCTAACGTTCACCCCAAAAGAAGCAAATATAGGATACCCAACAAAAAAGGTATATGATTCTAAGAAACGGTGAAAACCCAATAAGAAGTAGCTCTTCGGAAGGCTGGAATTGAATTGGAAGCAATAGCATCTCTGCAAGCTAGCATGGCAGCAGCAGTTATGTCCTGCCTGTTATCTCAACATTTATAAGTCGAGCAATACTAAGAGCTCATCTTTGAAAGATAAAAAAAAATGAAGTTATCAAGTGGGTAAAGAGGCAAAAGGGCGTGGAGTACAATACCCATGAAGGTCGTATCCAACACCCATCTCTACGAACAGAAGCTTCATCCCTGGAATTGATCCACCTCTTTGTCCAACTTCCATTTTGAGCTGATATAGCTTCGACCACCTTCAATTTGTGAGTGTGAGAGTGGTTTTTGTAGAGTAAAAAAAATCACAGAATAAAATTGAAACCCCTTGTTTCCTCGCTTGTGTGCAGAGTCAGCAATGAAGTGACACGTTACGATGATCTGGCAAAATACTGTGTGACCACGAGTGTCTTTTTTCCAGTGAGCATTGTCTTGTCCTTAATACAGAGGTCAGCTTTAGTCCAGCATATAGAGATCAAGGTTTGTGATAAACGGCTCTTGTATTTGCTCAGTTTACAAAAAAAGTTAGGGGATCGAGCTTCAAGATTGATTTTATGTACAAGGCAGTCAAAAGTACTTCGAAAATTTCTTGTGAAATTGTAGTGTACACATATTAGGTTAAATTATTCTCTTTCGATGTTTGAATTATTCCGTTTTTTTAATAGAGGCTAGGTAATATTATAAATTTTTATTGTATAATACTAAAATTTTAATTTGGACAAAAACACAAACTAGTTTTAGCTAGTTAAGTGCCAAAATCGTTTAGTTTATACTAATTTTTACAATTTTTTATTTATTTTTTTCCAACCAATATTTAAGGTCAATCGAATCTGAACGATAACTAATTTATTAGTTTTTTTTAAATTTGACCAATTAGTTTCATCTGATTTTCTTAATTATGATTTGAATATCTTTCAAGAGACATAAGAATAATTTATCCTATATGCAATGATGTAAAACCCCAAGGGAATAATTTAGTGCTCAAAAAGGTGACTTCGAATACTTAAGTTTTAAATATTAAAAAAAAAGTTTAAGTTCAATGTGAGGAGTTGTGTAGAAAGGGATTTAGTCTTAATTGAAACATAAGTTGAGTGTAACCTTTTGTGTCTAGATGTGAATGCATGTAATGCAGGGATTGATCAAATATTTCATACTCCTAAGTTGGAACTGTTTCACTCAACCGTATACGAATTCAAGAATCTGGATTTACTCTACAACCAAGAGCCGTGTTTTCTTTATTATTCTATTTCCTCCGCTGTCTTTAGGACGATATGAATTAAGAATAGCCATGAATAATTATGAAATTATGTTTAATATTTCCATTTAAAATGGCGGATAAAATTAACAAAACAAAACTACTGTCAACCGCTAAAAATAAGACCACCATTATTGTAGGGTAAGAACCTAATAGAATTTTTGGTACATTACCTTGAAAACTAATTCGTCAGATTGAAGAACTTAAGATTGACATAAATCCAACATTAAAATTTTATTTTTTTAATACAAGACTTAAGTGACATACCTTGCATTTATTCGGATAAAAAATATACTCTAGAAAATTTGTTTGTAACAGAAACTACACAAAAAGGAAAAAAAAGAAGAAGAGAATATCATACATCCATCATTAACCGTACCCCTCTCTTTTTGTACTTGTTCAGCCAAAACAAAGAACTATATTTGGCACTGGAATAATCAAAATGGCAGAGTTCTATTTTTATCATAATATCATATATCCATTATCACAAGAAGCGCATTGACATGCGATGTATGAGTTGACCAACGAGAAAAAATGTAACAGTGATCGTAAAAGAACATAATAAAACGAAAGCTTATACTAGACTGAAACTTCACTTTCCTGCTGAATAGGTCAATACAGACACTGCTCTCTCCCGTGGTGCTTTGGTGAAGACCCACTTGGTCCTCCAAGAAGATCCCAGAGCTGTTAGCCTGTTATATTAAAAAAGGATAAGCAGACTAAAACTGATTAGAAAAATAGAAAGTCCATTATTTAGATTTTAGATATTATGTTTATGGAGGATCAAAATACGCATAATGCGGGGACTGCACGGAAGAGAAAACTAACCGAACAAAGTTGTTCAGAAGCCAAAAATCAATAGCCGACATATACAGCAGCATTCACTATGTAACAATCATCGTTCTTGTCACCCATTTCTTCCACATGCACCCCACTTGAGCATATCAAACCACCATCCACAACTTCAAAATTCACAATTTTTCCACTGCATTTTTTGTTTTGGTGAAGAGGACGAGCAAGAAAGTTCAGATGGATGATTATAAATAATTGGATACACACGGTGTTGTTACATTGTAAACTACAAACAATCACATATGAACTGAAAAACCGAAAAATTATTAAGACCCAATCCAAACCAATTATGGATTGGCATGTAATCATTGCAAGCATAAGAATCTCTCCTAAAAGAAGAAGCATACTAGATTCATAACTATCAGAAGATATGTGTAAAGGCACAAAAAGGGTACCTGTTTCTTTGCATCTCAGAACACCAAAATATATTTATTGGTTCAAGCAAAACTTTTCAAGAGTAAGCCTTAAAATTCTGTGCCGAATGTAAGCAAGGAGGAGAAAAATAATTTTTTTTTCCTTATAAATCTGAAGATTTAACCACACAAAAACATGAAATAAAAGATGCCGTAACTTAAGTTTCAATCAAAATCATGTCTCAAAAATATAAAGAAGATTTCTTACTCATAACACGAGCATCATATCCAGAAGCCACTAGTAAGAAATCAAGCACCAGTTTCCACAAGTGTGGGTACTCACTAGGGAAATACAGACTTGACTTTCTCAATATCCAAAGATTGCTGGAGATTATGAGGAACCCCTAACTTGATCTGTAGTTTCATCTGATCAAAGGTGACACCAGGAATGGAACCTAAATCATATTCAACTTATTAGAATTGAAGAAACAATTTCGAAAATCAAAGCCCCAAAGATATTTTGAGTTCTAAACAACACTGAGCAATCATTCAAATTGTGTTACAATATTAGGTAAATATTGATGGACTAGCCAAAATACAACTGGAAGGTTTAGCTCCATAATTATGTGTTACCCTAACTAGTTAAGAACATAACTTTTCTATACTCTTTGCAAAAAATAAATAAATAAGTAAAGGGTTAATAAACCTAACAGTCTTCATGACCAAATGAGAAATGGTATAAAATGACACTAAATTTTACAATAAGTATTTCTTTTTCGTTTTTCTTTCTTTTTTTTTTTTCTTGGGAGAGATTCATTGGAGGCTACTCATAGATCCTACCATACCCACTCTTAACGTGATGAACCTGGAACTCAAACATTAAATTACCCAATGCTCAACCATTTAGCTGTCCCCACTGGAACTACAAGAAGGAATTTAAACCTGCTTCCTGTTTTTTTCAGGAAAGATCTTGCACAGCATAGTCCACACAACAGTTTTCCCACAACAGTCAAAGAAAAGTGAAGGGATGAATACTGGATTACCAAAAACTTATCACATACTTTTAGCATTATCTTTCTAATTTTATAATCCAGGATGCCAGTTCAAATAGTCAAGTCAGCTATAAAAACCTTGTACTGGGAAAAAAGAAATATATAACACTTTCAAGTTCCTCTTATCTAGGATTTCCTGCTAATTCCAACATAAAATGTTTGTATCAGAATGGCGTCTAGAGCAGGCTTATCAGGCAAGTTTGAATTGTGAGTCAATAGGGCATAACTCCAAGTCTATCAAGTTATGAGCTAAGTTTCCGCAGCAGAAGCAGTCACAGGCTATGTCTTCTCATCTAAAACTCCCTCATTTTGTAATTAGCACCATAGATGAAGTCTCAACAACATTATTACAGGTTTTTTTGTTTTTGGACAATACATTATTACAAGTTTGTTTTAAGAACAAGACTTAGGTAAAGTTTCTAAGGTGCTTGCTAATGAAGTTTTCCAATAAAGCATAGCAGGTGGTATTTTTACCAATTAATCATCATATTATTAGTAGCTTCAAAAAGAATTCCTTCACATGTCATAATTTCATTGAAGAATCTCATGAAGAACTCTAAAAACAGCACCAAAGTTTTTTCCTTGTTTGAATTGGACCTTTGAACTTGGTGACTGGATAATATAATTCTGAGTTTCAATGTTTGGTTTCCTTGCAATTGTATTGAGGGCAAGTTCCTATATCAAATTAAGTAGGCTTGGGACCATAACCAATAAATTCAACTGCCTATCTAATACCACAAAATTCAACTGCCTCTATAGTTAACTAATCAATCAGCTAAGGACCGACGCACCAGCCCCAAGCCCTCAACCATCAACTAATAATTCACAATATCCTATCAGCAATCCAAATTCTAAACCAGAACAATTGGGTGTAACTATTTTACAACTCTCACATTCAAAAACAAAGCTTCTTATGCTTATTCGCAGACATCAGAATATTCTCATCATACACCAAAGAAATAGTAATTAACGAAAACGCAACAAGATATACCTCTTCGGAAAGCTGGGATTGAATTGGAAGAAATGGCATCCCTGCACGCCCTCATTGCTGCAGCTGTTATGTCCTGCCTGTGTGTCCACGCAAAGAGATCATCATTTCTACCCACTTACACAGGACCCACAAAAAAGGGCGAGAAAAACAAAGGAAGATAAAAAAGGAATAGAATACAACACCCATGTTGATCATAGCCGACACCCATCTCCACGAATAAAAGCTTCATGGGTGGAGACGACCCACTGTTTGCCGCAGAACCTTCAGTTCGTTCAACTTCCATAGGCGCAGATGCGGCTTGAGTTCGACGAGAAATTCGAGAAGGTCGGAACTTGGACTGGTTTGGGAAAGAAACAGACGAGTGGAAATGCTGTAGAGAATTGATTCTATAGCAATGACAGATGGGAAAACCACGTTTGCTATAGGAAGGAACTTGCAGATTTAGAGCTAGGCAGTCGATCATTTCTTCGCAGGTTGTCTTCGAAAGTCCAGCCTAGGTGGAATCAAGATGGACTTGGAAGTCCGGTTACTCGGAATGACCCGATTTTTTTGTTTTTTAGTGTCGGGAAAAATATCCTTTTAGTTCTTAATTTTAACCCCTCTTTCAAATTGGTCCTTTATTTTTCTCTGAGTACGGATTCCCTGCCGTTAAAATTCAAAAAGGTAATTTATTCTGGTAGTTTATTCTCATAATTACATTTTTTATTTTTCTATCTCTAATTTTTAATCCCTAAAAATAGGTGCAAATTATCTTGTTGCACAAGATCTTTTACCGCAGCGGATCTATGCCATATTTTTCTCGTCTCTTAAAATTAAAAAATGTTTCAATTTGTTCCTTTTTATATACCACATCAGTTTCTTAGACGAAAATTTTGCGGACTAAAATGAAACATGACTGATGACTGATTTAAGCTTCAAATCTTTTTCTTATTAAGACAAAACAAAGCTGCTGAGTCATATATACCAAAATCTCAAAAAATAAAAATTCTTAATTGAATTCCTCACAATGCAAGTTTTACAGAAATGAGACCACGCTAATTTATTACTGAGCCATCTTGAGTCAGTAATAAAATTGGGAACAGCATGCTCAATTACTTTGTGGTGATTACCTTGAATAGTAATTTAGACTCTTTACATAGATTTGAATGATTTGAACTTTAATTTTGTTTTTATTCTAACTTTCCTTTTTTATTTTATTTTTTTTAATTTTGAATGAAGTAAAATACAAGATGAAAATACTTTTTTAACTTTTATTAGATAAATAATTTTATCTAATAAAAGTTAAAAAATTATTTTTATCTTGTATTTTTTAAAATAAAATAAAATAATCTAAATAAAGAATAGATAATTCAAATTAAAAAAATGTATTAAAATCTAAATCGTATAAATCTATATCAATGATCTGCTTAAGCTAAACAGCATATCAATAAAGAATTCATATGCATAGAATTGAACGCATATATTGGGAGTAGTGGTATATTATTTTAAATATGGCCCAGCACCCGAACTTCTTTTGCGTTTCACTCCGACGGTGCAGATGGGTGCTTTCCCCTGACTATTACTATTTTTCCTTTCCTTAGTTTCTTTGCCACCGTGAATAGAGGGCGCTATTAATGACTCCGGAGGTAGTAAAAATGACAATAAATTAAAAAAAAAAAGGAATTTATATTAAATAAAAGAGGAAGTAGATCTTTTAAAATTCATATAGGGAGAGAAAGAGAAAGAAGAAGAGATAAGCTTCCCCTTTGGTATGTGAGTCTCTTATCAGATGAGACTCACTTCTTTTTTTTTTTTTTTTTTATTCACTTCACCTACCCCTTGTTTGGTTTGAGAGTAGAGGAGGGGAGAAAAGGAATTCTCCTCTCCTCCTCTTGTTTGGTTTGTATTTTTAGAGGGGAGGAAAAAAAAATTTTCATTAAACTTTCTTTCTCTTCCCCCTCTCTCTTTACCTTCCAATTTGGGGGGATTAAAAGAGAAAGTTGCTTTAATGATATTTTTGGACTAAAATGTCCTCATATTTATTTGTTTAATTATTTAGTTAGTTTTATTTATTCATAAATTTTTTTAAAATAATTATAATTATAGATAATTTTTAATATTTGTTTAATTTGGTGATAAAAATATTAAATTTTAAAAATAAAAAAATAATTAATTATATTATCATTACTTTTAAAATATACAAAAGTAAAATAGTCTATATATTATTATTTTTCCTTCCTTTCCCTCATAAATTAAACAATGTATTATTAAAATCCCTCCCCTCCCCTCCCCTCCCCTCCCCTCCATTAAAATCTCTCTCTTCCTTCCCCTCCCTTCCATTAAAATCCCTCCCCTCTCCTCCATTAAAATCTCTCCCTCTCTTCCTCCTCCATTAAAATCTCTCCCTCTCTTCCTCGTCATTGAACCAAACACACCCTTAGAGAATTCCATCCCAAAAAAAGAGTGATTTTCTTATTTGCCGCAACTTCTGTGCCTTTAATACAATAGAGGATTTGACCTCTCTGTTAACGAGATATAAATGTTAAATTTGGCAATAACTCAAGTGTTCACGTATCATGGAATGCTTCAGACATCACTATCTCTTATAAAGGTGGAAAAGTAATTGTCACAGGGTCTTTGTAGAATATAGACTATGATTATGTAGTAGCGTAGTAGGTTTGAGAATCTATTTTGGATACTTATGAAGTTTGTGTTCATCTAATATATGTTAAGTACTCAATGTCAATTCCTCCTTACACTTTCTTGGATTTATTATTAATTTTGAACTCCCTTGGCGAAACGTTTTATACCAAATTTGAATTGTTTTGCGCTTTTGCCACAGACTCCTAAGTTATGAATGGCTCCGGCGAAGAATAATTTAAGTGAAGCAATAAGAAGGCCAAATCCTCTTAAATTATTTATGATGATTATAAATGACTGTTACAGAAGAGCATTTATTTTAGTTTTAATTATTTCATATTAGTCTATTAGTTATTTAATTTGTTTCACATTCATCCTTTTACTTGTCCTTTTGTTTTCCAGGAACTATCTTCAGACAGTACAGTGATTCTGGAACTTGAGATAAGGCCACAAAGAAATAAAAAGAAAAAAATTACAGTTAAAAGATTTAAAATTACATATATAAATTTAATACTTTGTAATATACTATAATAGATACAATAGGATATTTTCTCACTTTTGGTTTTAGTTTTTGCCAATTATTTTTGGTTTTTAAGGTATTATTGTCTTTTTGGTCTATTTTATTTTGATTTAAATAAGAAATTTGTCTTCTATAAATAATGACAACAAATTTATATAGATTTTTTAATATCCCGTTACATCGCACGGGTGATCGTCTAGTTCTTCACAAATATTAGTGCCCTCCTTGCATGAACTACATATGTTATTGACCTCATAGAATTCTTCTCTCGTTTTATAAATCGCGCCAGAAATTTCACTTTTATGCTGTCATTCTTTTTAGTGGCTTGTGTTTCGGGTACTCTGTCTGACCAAAATAGAAACTTTCATATTTGCTCTCCTTTGTGTTTGTTTACGTCCCTTATAAGATTTTTTTTTTTAAAAAAAAAATCTTTCATTATTAGAGACAACATGAATAATAATATGACAAGATCCTAAATAAAGGGATCTATATACCTTGACTTAGTACGTACATTATTACCATTGTCATCGTAATTGGTTAAAATGTCATTCGAGCCCTAATTTAAATCCAATTGGCTTTGTTTTTTTAATAAAATTATAATTGATGAAATTAAATTATAAATATTTATATTGAAATATCTAAAATTTTAAAATTATTTTACAATATTTAAGGGTCAAAAATTCAAATAAGCAGATAAATTATAATTCATAGTTTTAAATTAAAATTTTTCATCTTTAAATTTTGTAGAATGATTTTAAAATTTTAAACCTATTAATATAAACTAACATTAACCCCTGTAAATTCAAAAGTTCAAAAAAAAAAAAGATGGTTCCTATAATATAAAAGAAAAACATGGGTCTCACAAAAAAACAAAAAAAAATGAATAAATAGTGTAAAACAGTATTCAAACAATAACAAATAATATATATATATATATATATATATAATACTGTAATGATGTGACGTTATAAATAGTATAAATAAATTATAAAATTCACGGATTATATATAAATATATATATATGAAATAGATATTTTTAATTTTAAATCTTTTAACTGTAATTTTTCCTTTTTATTTCTTTGTGGCCTTATCTCAAGTTCCAGAATCACTGTACTGTCTGAAGATAGTTCCTGGAAAACAAAAGGACAAGTAAAAGGATGAATGTGAAACAAATTAAATAACTAATAGACCAATATGAAATAATTAAAACTAAAATAAATCCTCTTCTGTAACAGTCATTTATAATCATCATAAATACAGGACTTCACTAAATTTACGCTTTGTTAGATTCCAAATGATACATGGAAAATACTTAGGTCTGCTAATGCTTGGTCAAGCTGAAGCTCAAATTAAAAATGTAGAGAGTGAAAATTTGAGAAACAAATACACTTGTTTGATAAAGGAATGAGGGACAGCTGAAAACGAGATAATACACGTGTGTTTGGCTGTGCGTTAAAGAAAGGCAAAACCATGTTTATAAACCCCTTTTATGGAGAAGCAACAATTTGATGCTTCTGTTAAAATTGCGTTTCCATCCTCTCCAACGTGCAAACAAACACACACTCCATCGACTTTCAATTTTCACTCTTTCTACTGTCTATCAAGAATGGAAAAATTAAAATCAGTTCGTTTCATTTTTCACTCCTCTTGTTTGGTCTTCTATCTGAATATATCACAAGAAGGTTGGGTTATTACTTGAAACTTTCTTTCACATGGACTGCTTTTCTGCATAATAACAAACACAACCCTAAGCTATAAAGTCATTTATAATAGTATATTGGAAGTCACATATCGCTTTCCTTTCCCCTAAGTTCATAAAAGATAATTTGTACCCTTAGCACTCCAAGTAATGCATTACCTTCTTTTGGGACTAAGCTTGTTTGTCTTTATTTTGCTATATCTTCAACACTAACACATGTGATCTTGGAATATATAAGCAATTTATAAATTAAAAAAATGTTCTATTAAATTAATCTAAAATTATAAATAAAAAATAATTGAAATGTGGTTTGTCATTACCTTTCATGTCAGAATCTATGCGGCATAATATATGTAAAAGGTTAATCAAATTAAGTGACTTAAAAAATTTATTTATCATAATTTTAATGTAATTTTATTCTTTTATATATAATAAAAGTTGAAGCACGCATAATTTTCTTCACTATATACATTTCTTTTATAATTAAAATTACTTAATTATTTTTAATATCATATTAAAAATAAAAAAGTCTCATGTTAAAGTATAACATTAACTTAGTTATTTTTATTGAAATTAAAAATAAAATTAGTTTAATGTTGTATAAAAAATTATCTTTTTTAACAAAAAAGAAAATAAAGTAGATATTGCTGCAAATAAAAAAATAAAAAAATATATATATATCATATAACTTGAGTGTAATTTTTAAAATTAAAAAAAACAAATATAATTTCATTAGCCTTATTGTAATTTTTTTGTAGATACAATGATGTCTCCGTTGTACGTGTTATTTTCGTATTTTCGCTTACTTCTATTTATTGGAACTAACAATAACGATCCAGGGATTAAAAAAAAAAAAGTGAGTCTCATAAAAATAAAAAATAAAAAAAAATTTTAAAAATGGATAAGCAGTGAAGTATAGTATAATAAAACGATATATCACAGTAGATGAACGGATTTGGATCATCTCATGTTAAAAATACTCATGTTTCCTCGTGTCCTCTTTAATGAGGGGATCCATTTTCTCCAAAAGGAAAAAATAAAAAATAAAAAAAAATTTAAATTTGTAAAAGACACGGGCAATATGAAAAATCCCCGGAGATCCATTTCTGTAAATAAACAGGCTAGCCATGAGATATTGTGAACAATAATTTAAGAACAGGATCAAATATAAACAGTGACAAATCACGACTTTTAATATATAAAAACGATTTGAAATATAAAATTGAATTATATCGTCCTTGACCATATCTGCCGTCGAAAGTAACCTTTTCTTGCGGCACCTCTACTTATAATTTTTTTTAATGCACTATTTTGCTAACTACGATTGACTCCAATCAAATCAAGAAAATAATGCGTCTAATAAATGTTATCTGTAGTGCAAATAAATTACTGATTCTTAATCTGGTTCAGAGTCTTTGACTCATTTAAAACTTCTTCTGAACGCTCGATGAACACAACAGCACGAATGGAAAACTTCAGCAGAGTAGATTGAGGGAAATCATCGCAACAGATGCACGACACACAGAAAAAGCAGACTGGAGTTGGGTCGTAGACGAATCGTGACCGTGCATAAGGGGTTTTAGACGTTTTTCTTTTAGAATTTAATTAGATATTTAAATATTATAATTAAAAGGACAAAAATTTAATACTATAAGAAAAAAAATTACACTTTAAAACTTCATTTCTTACAGTATTAAATTTTTATCTTTCTCAGTATAACTTTTAGATATTTAATTAAATCCTAAACATTAAAAAAATATTAAAAAAGGTTACTGCACCCTACAGTAGGATCCCCAAATCCAAGGATCCAAGCTCGAGTTGTGTCTGGTTTCCAAGTAATTAACGAATGGATGAATTAAATATTATGAATAGCGTTGTGCAATATCAAGGATGGCTACTACAGCCATTTGAATTCACAGGCATGATGGTCATGGTCCTTATCTTCACAACAAAAAGAAGGGGGGCTGGCTGAAGCTGAGTTTGCTCCAAGCAAAAGGATCAGCAAGTAGCAGACCTGCAAAAGAATTTATGTTGGTGGCTGTGACATTGTACATGGCATGAGCTCGCTTTATCTCTCAATTCCTGGAACGCTCTCATGGTCTCCACATCAAATCCCCCAGCGAACTGCCAACACATGAGCCAAACTCAGATTATGGTCACTCTACAATACATTGGGACTATGGTCCCTTTGGTTTTTTTTTCTCTTTCTCTGTACATTTTATTTATGGCACCACCACTTTCTCTGTACATTTAATTATTATTTACCTGATGTACACGGAATGCAAACCTAACGCCTTGCACTATAAGCTCTTCTTCTTCAGGACCACCACCACCCGTTTCTAGCTCTGCAGATACCCTCTTCATGTACTTCATCGCCAATTTTACGGATGCCAGCTTTATCTGGCCACAACACAACACAACACATCACATCATTGCACGTATAATAAAAATAATTACCAAACCACTTGCTATATCATGCATAAATATTATTTAAAGAATTGAGCAGATGTGTACATTTTGTATTTATTTTTTAAGCATTGGTTCCTGAGTTTTTTTTCTAATTTAATCTACTATTCAGGTATATATTGTAGTTTCCACTCAGCAGCTTGTTTAGTTTGGCATTGGAAAAGAGAAGAGAAGAAAATAAATTTTGAAAATGCTTTATAATTATTTCTTAATAGTATCTCTTTTTTTTATTATTTTTTAGAAATAAAAGTACAAGAATACTTTTTCATTCATAAAATTATTTTTTTCATTTTTTATTTTGATTCTTAATTTTTTATGTACTACATGACCGTTACTGTATGGAAGCAAACGGTAAAAAACAGATGGCATGAGATTCCCTTCTTCAAATTAGAAAATTGGTGCACAAAGACAGACAGATGCATTTAGATATATCTGGGAGTTCACAACATGTGCGCATGCAGGCCCGCACAGATACACAGGTAAGAGTCCAAACTTTACCTTGTCATTTTGCTGCCAGCATACCAGTAAAATCGTAATCCTTGCTAAGACAAATGTTTTTAAATTCCTATAAAATATAATAGTTGTGTGCCATTCCTAGACTATTGAGAGAATCCAATGAAGAACGTTAAATAATAATCAAAGCATTGCCCATGAATAAGATCCATAATTAATCGAGAGGAAACGTCTATTTGTGGATCTAATAAGATCCATTCCCTTTATTCAATGAAATTGAACATCATAAAAATCAAGCTAAAATGAGTTTTTAGACAGGAGATATTTCAGGTAGATTACATTTATTTTTTAAAAAATTAAAATAATTATTGACTAAAAATATCCAATGAAAAACGTTAAATAATAATTAATGCGCTGCCAATAAATAAGACCCAACTAAGACAGTTCTTTATTAATCTATAAAAAAAGTAAACGAGGGGAAATGCCTATTTATGGATCTTCTTAAAATTATACCGAAACTAAACATTATAAAAATCAAGCTAATATGAGTTTCCAGACATTTTCAGGTAGATTACATTTATTAGAAAAATAAATTAATTAAAATAATTATTGAATAAAAACATGGATATACCATAAAAAATGTGACTGACATACTATGCATGGTGAAAAAATACCTGGTTCACATATCCACTATCAAGCATCCAATCTACAGGTATTTGGAAGATCTTATATCTATTTGTTGCAGACTCTCTCATCCTTGAGATATTGTAAACCCCATGCTCTAACCTGCCAAATGCCACAATATCCAGTAAGTAGGAACAGATAGTTTAGTTAGATAGAAAAAGAAAAATAGAAAAGAAAAAAGATTTTAAAAAATGAAAAAGTTCATACTTCTCCAGCAGAGCCTGCATCTTCTTGAGAGCAGGACCACATGGCTGCCGAGGATCATCGCAGAAGGAGGAAGCCTCGGATTCTAACTTCTTCAGATCACAATACCCAAACGCAGCCTCCCGCAAAGCATCTGCTTTTTGCTCTGGCCATTCGAAGTGTTTCAGCACCGCTCTTTCATCCACCTAAATTATTTAACTAATTAATCATCACATTATCAAAATATATTATTATTTCAATCAATTAATTAAAGTTGAATTACCAAATAAGAGAGCTCGTCGTCAAGCCATTTAACAAAAGGCACAACATCTTCAATGTTTGTAAATGCAGCACTCTCTACTTCTTTGATTAAGAACCTTATGAAGTCTCCTTGTGTTTCCACATCTGTCTTTATCTGTAAACAAATAGAGATTAATCTCCATTTTCCAGCTAAACCCAACAAAATTGGTTATGAATGATTAGAAGTCAACTAATTTCGTTGACTTAACTGATTACTAATGAATCAGTTTGACTTCAAATGGTAACCCCGTTAATCTCATGCATATTTACGGTTTTAGGCTGAGATCTCAAATGCCGATTTTGAACCACAAAATTGTCTTATCTAGGAAGTAACTTTAGACAATTCAAATTAAAGCAGTAAAAGAGTGACTGATCCGCTGACATTGACACAACAACCAGTGGCAAAGTTGCAATTATGCCAAAACCTTAATACTGTTTTACTTACTGCGTGCAAGTGAGCTGAACGGTTCTCGATCTCACCGATCATGTCTCGGGCATTCGCCGTTGTCGGAACCTCCGTCACGCCGGAACCTGAGTCCCGCCGCGATTGCGAGTCCCTCCGCATTAACGAGTGGTAAAACTCGACCACCTCTGGCACTCGCCTCACCTTCGCTGGTACCGGCTTGTTCTCCTTCAGCGGGGGCGGAGGCGGTGGTGGAACAGCCTTGGATACAGACGCACGCGGAGGAGGTGGCGGTGGCGGCGGCGGCGGTTTCGAAGCTACTTGCTCTGTTTCACCGTTGCCATCTGAGGCATCAGAGGTCGTGCCAGACGATGATGGCGGCGACGAAGAAGATGGCCTCGGTGGTGGTTTGGGAACTCTAGGCGTGCGGGATCTGACATTGGGCATAACTGGCTCGGTAGGCTCAGCAAGTTCCTCCGAGTTACTCCTAGAATGTCTCGGTTTCTCGATTTCGATTTCTACTGGCTCTCTTTTTAGATCAACGCTACTTTCAAGCTGCTTATGATTATTGCTATCTTGGTTTGATGAACTATCTGCACACTTAACCCCTTTCTTCAAATTCTTGATCAGATTTGGCTTCACCAAAATCTCTGCAGGTCCTTGAAACCTTTGCGAAGAAGAAATATCATTACCATCCAATGCATCTCCTCTGTTTTCATCATGAACCAACCCAGTTTTCTTCAACTCTTCTATCTTGTCTTCCAACGCCTTCGTCTTCATCTCACTCTCTCTCCTTTCTTCTTCAACCCGACGCTCCAATTTCTCTAATTCATTTCTCAACCTCAAATTCTCTGCCTCCAATTCCTCCATTCGCTTGGCGTTCCTCTCGATCTCTGTTTCCTTAGCACTGATCTCGTTCTCTAGAACAGGCACAATTGCGACAGATTCCTTCAGGAGCTTCTGCTCGAGAAGCTCCGTCTTCAACCGCGACTCTCTTTCGCGCAGCTCCTCCACGAGACGGAGGAGCTCCGGCACGTCTGGCGGGCGGGGCTGGACTTGAGCGGAGGAGCGCGGGAAGTAGGCACCGAAAGAGCGCGAGAACGCAGACTTGTGTGAACCTTTATTGCTTGAGCTGGTTGTAGACGACGGAGGCTGTTGCTTCGTAGGCGGCGGCGGCGTCGGAGTGTCGGCTTTGGAAATGTGCGCCGGTGACTTCTGGAGCCCCATTGCTACCCTTACCTTGCCAGCTACCATAGTTGTTGATTTGGGACTTCCGGGTAGTATTTTTGGGATACGTAAGAGTTTGTTTTAGGGTCCTCTTGTTGTCAATCTCATAGGGGTGAAACCTAACAAAAATGTCCCTGTCTGTGTGTCTGTCAGCTAGCAATTAGAAAGAGAGAGAGATGAGTCTGAAACTAGAGAGAGAAGAATGGTTGAGGAGAAGGGAAAAGGGGCACAAATAACGAGGAACGGTCGTGTTCTGTTCTGCCCTTGGATGCAATTTCAGGGAAAATAAATTCAAAGGGAGAGAGTAGGGCAAAATAACTGGTAAGGGACGGAGCTAAACGAATGCAAATTGATTTAGAAAGAGAGGGAAATTTAAGGAACACTAACTCGGAAGTACCTTTTTCTATCCTGGTTCCAACGGTTCTTTTGGTTTCAACAATTTTATTTTAAATATTTTATCTGTTTCGTCTTGAATTTTTTCCCTTTCTGACTTAACATAATTAAGTTAACGGCTTCATCTCAATTCTCAGAGTCAGAGAAGGTCAAATGTTGAATTTGCTGCGAGTGGGTATTGGCAGATCTAATAATTTATTTACATTGTAATGCAACTACCCAAAGTTCAATGATCAACGAAGATTAGCACGTCCATTGATGAACAATCTTTCAAATTTACGTGAATGTATGATGATTCACAACAAATGAAAATGAATAAAAAATGGAGATACAACTTTGTTTTGGACGAAAGAGGGAGTTTTTGGGGTTTTAAGACTGATTTCTTAAAATTGGAATTGTTAGGAAGGTGTGAAGTCTTGAAAACATGGATTGGGAATTGGGGGGAAGATAATTTGAGTTAAATAAAAAAAGAGGAAACTGACTTTAATAAAAAAAAGAAAAAGAAGAGTTTGAAAAAGGAAAACATTTAATAAGAATGAATAGGACAAAAATATTATCCTTCAGAAGAAAGCAACTGGACCTTCATTTAACACTCCAAATATCCTTTTTCAAAAGCAGATGTTTGAGTAGACTAAATAAAAGAGGGATAAATAATATCTACAATATAATTTTCATACCGATACCCCAACATGATGATTCAAACTTTGAAGGACCTGTTAAGTCATCCCTAAGTTTAATCTGGGCTCTCAAATTTTATTTTACATAAAAATTTATTAATGGTTTAAGATTCAAGTCTTTCAAAATTTGAGAATAGTTTTGCTATTTAATAAGAAAGAGGAACAGAGAAACAGAGAAAGAATTGTCTGATATATAGTAGCTCAAACTTCGGTGGAGATTTGCCAAATGGAGCAATTCTTTATGGTTAGAGAATTTCTTCATGTTTCTATAGAAACACACTTGAAATGGGCCACAAGAATGGTAGAGTCAGAAACAATGGTAATTTTGGGTTGCTTTCAACCACCAATTAGGTGAGGCAATTCGTGAAAATTTGTCTCTCTGAGTTTTGCGAGGCCATTGCTTTGGAATCACACTGTATTACATCATTCTCACTCTGCATGCACATTTCAACAATGACAACTACCAAAATGACTTCATGTGTTTGCCCGCATGCTAATCTCGTGGGATCAGGATCTGATGCTTATATTTTACTTGAAAATATGTTTTCAAGTTTGTACCAAGCATCAAAACAAAAAAAGGGTGAACCCATCTCGTGAAAGAGGCCAAGTTTCATAATTCATATATGCGGATAAATTCCCTGGAGTATCGCTCCTGTACAGTAATAGTGGAAAAGATTGAAAAAGCTACTTTCAACGTAAAAGTTATTTGTTTAAATTATTAATCTTATATTTTGTGTCTATCTCTTTTTAATTATATTATGTAAATTTATGTCCAAAATACAGAAGATCCATATTATTCATAAAAATGAAAGGAAATTTAATGCGATGCCTGAAGAGGAGCGGTGCTAGGGAAGGCATTGAAAGGAATGTATGAAGGGGGAGGGGCTGTAAATGAGGGATCGCAAAATGTGGTCCTTCAACGCCTCTCTTATTTATAGATGGCAAGGCCAACGAAGCATAAGTTAATGCACATTTCTCCATATAGGAGCTCCAATCTAATCTGATTTGGTGCTAAAACTATTGCAATTGATTGGGGGCCATGTCTTCACATGTTAGGATCAAGGAAAGAATTTATTGCTTGAAGCAACGTATCATCAGGTAGATTTAATGTATAAGTATTTCAAGCTTATGAAAAAGAGATACATCGTCTGTTGTTTAAGTAGTGAAAGTGATTACCTCATAACAAAAGTTAAGATGTTAAACCAAGTCGTCATATAACGTGATACTTGAGTTGGTGTAGTAAAAGGAAAAATTATATTATGACTACCAATTATAACTTTTAATTTCATGGCAAGTACTTAATCCATTGATTAGTATTAGAATTGAGGATACGTGCTTAATTTTTAGGGTGTTCGGATTTCTTGCTTTTTGCTCCCTTGCATAGCACTTGCTTCTCAACAAAACTACGTCATTTGCTGCTTCAATCTTGCATGTTCATGGCATCAATGCTCTAAGATGCGACACATGGCCTCAGTAATGGAAACGGTATCGTTTCAATCAGTTGTTTCTGTGAACACCGTATTTTATCCCGACGTACTCCAAAATAATAATAAAATTAAACTAGTAAAAATAAAAAATGAAAAAAAATCAAATAGGTTCTTTTAGTTTAATAAGCTAAAAAAAAATATATCAAAGGAGAAAGAACTTAAAAATAAAATTAAAAAAAAAAGAAACCAAAAAAATAAATAAAAGCCTATTAATCTAAAATTAAAACAAAAGAAAAAAAGGGAGTAACAAAAATTCAAAATAAATGGAATAAAAAAAATCAAAAAGAGACTAAAAATAAAAAAAGGAAAAAATGAATTAAAAAAAAGAGAGGGGCTAAAACCAAATTTAAAAAAAAAAGATTAAGATTAAAACTTAATTCAGGAGAGCCCAAATCAAAAAAAAAAGGAAGAATCCAAAGAAAAATAAATTAATTAATTAAAAAAAAAACCAAAGAGCAAATCCCATCTAGATCTAACCAAGTCCTACCCACTCAAAACAAAAACAAAAATTGGAGCTTAATTCAGTAGAATCAAAAAAAGCCCAACTTTCAGAACTTAAACAAAAAGAGACTTTGTGGAAGCCCAACCCGATTCCAAACAAACTCTTACCTGATACCCAACCCGATCCAAATGCAACCCTACCCGCTGCCCCATGGTCCCCCTTCCCTTCTGTCCTTTCCTCTGGCAGAAAGACAGAAAAGACAATACGCACAGACGGAGAGGCAGCGGGACAGACGTGTGAGAGGGGGACGAAGAGGCACACAAAAAGGACACAGAGAGAGACGCCCACAGGGGGGAGGAGACAGAGGGAGACGGGAGAAAAAACGCAGAAAGAGAAGGGAAGGGGGGTTTTGAGATAATCGGAAGGAAGCAGAGAAACAGGAGGGTATGCGAGAGGAGAGGGAAGAAGAGAGATGGTAATCGAGAGAGAACGAAGGGGGTCAGAAGCCACGAATCCGAAAGGAAGAAGAGGCCGAGAGGACAACACAAGGATGAAGAATTCAGGACCAGAGAGAGACATCGTGCTTTCCGGGCTTTTGCATTCACACCCATACAGAGGCAAACTCTTGATTTGACCTAGAGAGGTGAGTTCCTCGGACACTTTTTTTTTTTTTTTTTTGTTCAAAGATTCACCCCGTTCCCTTCCTTTTAATCAATGGAATATGTTGGCAGATTATTGATTTATCATGAATGAAATGGGTTTAGATTGTAAGGATATGGTATTTTGAGTCGTCTTAGTAGAAGCTTGCCTATTCTCTGGATCATTTTAGGCTCTTAAGTTTCATAAGTATATTTGATAAATTCCCAATGCTTAGTTTCTGCCTGGGATGCTCACTGTTGCTTCCATGAAGATTTTGAGATGGTGTTCTGAAAGTTTAATGTGTTGGTTTGAATGTTGAAGGTTGCATATCTGGGTTAATGTGTACTGGTTTTGATTCCCATTTTTAGTGTGATGCCTTACCCAGTCTTGATCTCGGTGGGATTTCACCTCCTGAGTAACTACGTCTTATCTCAACCTTGGCAAGAAGATTTTTAGTCGATTAATTTAAATTCTAGCTTTGAGTCATATTGTTTTGTTCTTGTTGTCATGGCCCCTGTTTTGTGTAGTCGATTCTGTCCAATGGGTTCTGCATTAAAACTACCACAAGCTTGCATTCTGTTTTGGGTTGAAAACTGCTGCATATGGTCAAGTTTTTCTAAAAAGAAACCCTGCATTGAAAGTCTGCACGACTTGGAGCTCTATTATGGGTTACTTGGTTTTTTAATTTCTGCATTTTCTTATCGTCCCTGTTCTTGTTTAATTGGTATGGGAACGGTGTTTCTGATTGGTCGGGGTTTAGATTTTAGTTAATGATGTTGGGGATTGGTTATTTTCTCAGTATTGGATTTAAGTGTGGTTGTTCTGATTTTGTACTTTAGAAGCGTGGTCTGGATGGATTATTGAACCCTGATTAAGTGATTCGTTGCTGAGGCCTTTAAATGTTGAACACGTTACTGAACTGTGCTTTGCATTTCTGTTTGGTAAAATCTTTGAATTCAGAGATTTGGGTAGCCTGCGTTAAGCTGGAAATATATAAGAATTTTAGTTTTGAATGATGATTTATCTTTGCCATTTTCCCTGACAAACTTTGAAGCTCTGATATGTATTTAGATCTTGTGCATGATAATACTTTTGGGTTTTTGAATTTTGGATTGGTTTTGACCTCAAAATTGTTTCATTGCATCTGTATATGGCTGCGTGAGTTGGTGGAGACCAAGTTGAATCGGTGGAAAGATTATTTGGGAGCTCTTCCGCTGCTGCAGACAAGGAGAGCTGAGAACAGGGAAGAATAGGTTCTTTGATTCTCTATGTAGCTTCTTTTCTCGTTTCTTTCTTGTAATGAAGTTGTGTAAAAAATAAAAGAAAAACATATGAATCATGAATGTACACGAATCACACACATTCACAAGTTAGTGTTTTGTAAATATTTTTTTTTCTTTTTCTTCTTTTCTTTCTCATTTTTGTTTTATCACGTCATTTCTTAAATTAGCCGTGTGGGATTCTTTGTCCCCTCAAGCACATAGGAGCGAGTCTAAGGATCATGTGAAGCAATAAGCTTCCTTGGCGTCCGTTAAGATAAATTTACACATTTAAACTTCAGAGGCCTATATCAAATGTTTCTTTTTAAAGGAAAATAAAAATAAAAATAAAAAAGAACAAAATAAAAACCAAATACTAGAATAAAATAAAAGAAAAAAAATCAAACCGAGCAACAACAAAAAATAGAAAAACAAAAAGTTGAAAGTGTGAGAAAAGTGAAATTAAATTTATCTTTAACAAACTAAAACATATTAACTAATTTTAAAGCCTGTTTTATTTGTTAAAGGAAAAATTAATTTTGGTTTTCTTTATCTTTTCACCAAAAAAAAGAGAATGCAAAAAAGGGGGAAAATAGATCAAAAAATCAAGAAAACAAATAAAAAAACAAAGAAAAACAAAAACAAAGATCGAATGGAAAAATAATAAGGAAAAGAGAGAAAAGTAGAAAAAACAAGAAAAGTGACATTAAATTTTTCTTTGGCAAATTAAAACTCACCAACCAATTTGAAAACTTGTTTTATTTGTAAAAAGGAGAAGATAATTCATTTTTTTTGTCTTTTAAAAAAAAAAGGGGAAAAGGGAAGAACAACATAAAAAAATAAATAAATAAAGTTTTCAAAAATACAAAAAGTAAAAAGGAAAAATCTTTTTTAACTTCAATCATTAAACAAAAAAAAGTGAAAATAAAATAAAATAAAACGAAACGATAATAAAAAACAAAACCAAAAGGGGTAATAATAAAAAAGGAACAAACAAAAAAAATGAAATGGAAATGATAGAAAAACAAAAAAAATGATAAGTAAAGGAAAAATTGAAAATGCAAAGAAAATTAAATTAAACATCTTTTTAACAAATTAAAACACATTAATCAATTTCAAAACTTGTTTTATTTGTTAAAGGAAAAATTAATTTATTTTCTTGGTTTTCTCACAAAAAAATAATAATAATAATATCCAAACAACAAAATTAAATATAAGGAAAAAATAAAGAACATGCAAAAAGAGAAAAATGACAAAAACAAGGATAAAAGACAAAAAAAGAGAAGACAAACCAAAAAAAGAAGGGAAAGAAAAAAGAAGAAGGGAGAGTAAAATTAGTCTAGTCTTTTTGCAAATAAAAACACATTAGCCAACTTCAAATTCGTCTTATTTGCAAAAGTCTAAATAATTTATACTTTTTTTTTCTTGTAAAAAAAATTAAATTAAATTAAAAAAAATCAAAAACTAAAAAAAACCACAACAAAAAAAAAACAACAACAAAAATTAAGGACAAAAAAAAATATAAAAAAAATAATGAATAACTAAAATTAAAGAAAAAAGAGAATACAAAACACAAGAAAAATAGATGAAACATTAACAAAAGACAAAACAATTAAAAACAAAAAAACAAAAGAAAATAATAACAACAAAAAGCAAAAATCAAACAAAAACAACAAAAAATCAAAAAATGATAACAACAAAAACAAAAAAACAAAAATAAAAACAAAACAAAACAAAACATCAACCAAATACAATTTTTCGTCGAACTACGTGGACTTTGATCCCTCCTAAAGGGTACGTAGGCCCTAGGCTTTCATCCTAGGTCAAGTCCGCCCTTGTAAATAAAATATTTTTTCTTTAAATTTCTTTTCTTTCCTTTTTATTTCAATTATTAAATTTCTTTGCGTTTTATTTTAACATTGATTTCCTTTTCTGCTTTCAACTTTAGTTCCCTTTCTTTCTTTATTCCTATTTTACACGTGATTTGTTAGGGAGAATTGAAATAAAATTTAGGCCATTTTTATTTTTGCACAACTGAATTAGGGTAACCGTTCTTAGTAACGGGTGTAGTGGGGTGCCTAACACCTTCCCCACTCACAATCGATTCCCGAATCCATATTCTGGTTCGTAGACCATTTTCCAAAATAAAAAGGCTTTTTCAAAGTTTTGCCTTTTAAAAATTAAAATTTTGGTGGCGACTCCTGAACCCTATTTATTATACTTATTGCAATTTAAATTTCGTTTTTCAATTTCATTCGAAATTCGAATTTTTCGAGTTTCTTTGAGAAAAAAAAAAAGGGCGCCACGCGGTCGCATTTTCGGGTGTGACAGTTTACAATGCAATCTCAGACATCCATTCCCATGCAATCTTGACCATTGGTTTGTTATCCAACAAAATCTCTTCTTTGTCGATCTCCCACCCTCATCATCTCTAGCTGTTGGTTCATTAACTAACAAAATCTTTTCTTCGACAGTCTCCCATCTTCATTGTCTCCAATGGTGTGCAGCAAGAAAATCTTTTAGTTCGTCACAATCTCCCATCTTTTTCATTTTGTCCATCATGATACTAACGCTAGATCTGGCAGCTTCACCATTCTTTGAGTCCACCTTCTTGTTTGTTTTTTGTTTGTGGTTAATTAGATTGCCAATTGGTTTAATGGAATTTTTTTTTCCTAAAAGTATAACTTCTATTAGCTCTAACATGTAGGGCTACACATTTGTTATAGAGTCTTTTATGGTATACTTCATTAATCATAATAAAGTAATCTTGATGATGGTAGAGGCTATGTTAAGTGTCAATGTTAAAACTTAACATACTATAACTGTTTCTGCAATTAGCTTCTTCTTTGCCTTATAGTTTATCCTTGTCGTAGATGATAAACAGCATGAGTCCTTATCATCAATGAAATTGGATTTAGAGCTGAATCACAATATCTTACGACAAAACAACAAAATACATTTTTATCTGCCAACATTTTTCCTAGACATCTTCATGTGAAAATTTCTAAATGGGATTTTATTATGTTTTTAAAATAATGCCTATAGTTGTAAAGTTCTAATATCCAATAATTATATGCCACAAGATTATATTATACATGGTTTAACATTCTTGTCCTTTTAGAATTCTGGCGATTGTATTGGCAATCATAGTTATAAATTCAAAGTTCAAACAAACAACATACCTAATGATTTCCATAAGATATCATCATCTTTCCCCAATATAAGAAGGTACTTTTAATTTTTTAATTTTTTTTGGTCTCTTGTTCTACCTTTGCATACATGACAATATTTTGAAAAATGAGTGGTAGGCATTATAGAAACCTGTGGCTGTTTTAATTTCATTAATTGCATAAAAGGTATGGGATGCCATATTTCTAAAATGATTTCTCTCATTAAAATGATCCGCATTTGAAGAACTAATATTCTTGTGGCAAATTGTGGGTACAGATGGATATACCAAATTAGCTTACACAATTTTTGCAAATTATTAAGTAAAGTAACTTATATTTTTAAAAAGAGGAAAGTCAAGGAAGAAATACTTAACATAGCCAAGACTTATCTAAATAGCATTTTGAACTAATACTTGAGATGAATTTGTACAATTGACAATAATAAATTTTCATGCTGAGAGAAGATGAGTTAATACCAATGTACTGAAATGTATTACTTTGGTTTTATCACTAGAAGTACATTCATCTTAACTTCTTAAGTTGATACAGTGAACTAAACAAAAACATAAATTTAGATATATCATAATATAGTTTTATTTTTTTTAATGTTCTTTAGCTTTCACTAGAATGTCAATTACTTATGAAGCCTAGACTTGGAAGTGGATATGAATAAACCACTAATATAAATTTTAAGTTTGTTACTAGTATTACTTAATGTCTTATTTAGCCCATCCTTTTCTGACATTTGATATACAATAATTAATTGGTGTTTGATAGTTTTTCACATTTGTACATTATTGCTGATGTAGATGTCTATCTTTTAGGAACAATTATGCTAGTCTTTGGAATGGGTCTCTATAAGCTCTTTGTCAATAATCTTGGTAGTGTAAGCTCTTTGCCAAATCAAGAGGATACTTAGAGATCCAATCTCTTTGGTGACTTCATAATATGTACACCATAGAAAATTTCTATTGTCCATTAGTTTTTGGCATCTTCTAATGTCAAATAAGTCAACCTATCTATTTTTTAGGTACCCAATAGTAGTTTGTTTTTGTGTGGATGTTTTATTACTCGAATAATCTAAAACAACTTTTTTTTCAAGATTCAACTCCTTTTTGTGTAAGATTAGATGTCATTGATCAATCTGTTTGAACAAATCAAAGGAAGATGTAGCAATATGATTCAACTATATTATGCTATATAATTTATTGCTTGAAGAGGATATAGTGCTACACAATTTGAGTTGCATGAATCATGAAGCAAGTTACAAGAAAAGCATCTTGCAAAAACCAAGATTAAGCAAAAGAAAAAGAGATAAGTATCAACAAAGCATGAATGAAATAGGGACTTGTACACTTAACAAAGCCATGACTTACAATCGCATCATCTTTCAACAAAGCATCAACTGCTTCATAAAGGCTTGTCATGTGATTGAATATATCCTAGGAAAATAGGCAAGAAATACAACTTGGTGCTAATGAAAAGGGACTTGTACACTAAACAACTAAGGATTTGAACTATAGTTTCAATGTAAAGAATATGCATTTTTGCTCAATTTAAGTTGTACCAAAAAGCCCATTGTATATAAACATATTGATTTCAATAAAAATATCATATTTCATCATCATTCTTTGAAATTATTTATGGCAAATTCAGTTGTGTTTACTTAGCTGTGGTACATGTGAAATATCCTGACTAAACTCCAGGAAATCAAATGATGACATAGGAGTACTTGGTGGCACTTATATTACAAAACAATATTAGTCACACTGTAATTATGTAGTAACAAGAATTAAGCTATAAGTGTTAAAGAATCCACTTCTCTTACTAGTAACATCAATGAAAGTAAGATCACTTTTAGTTGATTGGGATGCAAATGGTGGTTGACGTGCAAATGGTGGTGCACATGGTAATTAAGGTGCAGTGCTGGAGGTGATACCTTGCATTTGATTATCCTAAAAGAGACAATATTAATTAAGATTTTATGAACAGTAATAACAAATTAGGAACGTGCATAATTTCATATTGAAGATTGGTTGCTTTGTGAATCTCGATTTGGTGATGTAGTTCATCTTCTTTTCTTAATTAAATGCTCCACCTAATTTGTGGGTCGTTTGCTCTTCCTTATGCCATCCCTCTTTTTGAATCCCTTTGCCTTTGGTGGTTCTGTGCTTGCACCACCATTAGTGATTGGACTCTTTTGACTCAAACAAATTTCGATCACTTGCTTGCTCAGTTATAAAATCCTTCTATGTACAAATGAGAATGCTTCTGGATAATCAAGTAGCTCAGTTGCTAATCTTATCATCATAGGACAAAGTTGCCTATATTGTTGTCTACTTTCTTATCTAAAATTTGTTTGAACCTCATTTCCTTTAATATCATATATGTCATTACTTCTTGCATCTTTTGTCTACCTCTTGCTGATATATTGCTCTAAGAGTTTTTTCATATCCCTTACATTATATACTTTCAAAGCATGATAACATAGTATTCCATAAGTTTCAAATTTTTGATAATTGCATGAAATTGACCTTTCACGTACATCAAATCAAACTTTCCATTTTCCCTCTTCATCAACCATAGTAATACTATAGTTAGGTAATAGATCTCTTTCATTCCTATGTTTGATACAAGTAGCTATATATAAATCCGATTATTCCTGAAGCAATTCAAAGATAGGGGTCGTGTAAACTTGAGAAAGTTGTCTTGGTATAATGGAACTCTGCATAATTAATCAGGTTTTTTTCCTATGATGCAAATTCAAGCTTCAACTCGTTATACCTTTTTCCCTTTACAATCCATTCAAAGTGTTTGAAACATTGATCGATACCTAAGTCCAGTCTTATCATGCTCTTGATGTCTGTATTCAAACTTTCACTTAACTATGCTCTTCACATAGCAAGTGTGAAAGTATTTTTCATATAATACCATGCCTATTTTTCTTTTATTTTGTAAACTGAGGTCAGCCAAATATTTTCATGTATATCGTAAGTGGAGAGCAATTGAATCCATGCTTCCTTAAATTAACTCTCCTTTTCATATTGAAACATGCACTTCTTAAAATCACTAAAAAAGTTTGATCCCTCTTATCAAATTTCCTAGATGCTTCATGTCATTTTATATCAAATGCCATGTGCATAATCTATACTTTGTCTTTGGAAGTACTTCATGCAATGCTAATGTCATTACTTAATTTTGATCAGTAAAAATTATAAAAGGTTTTTTTTATTTGTAAGCCTCTAAGAAAGTCTCCAATAACCACTTGAATGATTTTGTTGTTTCATCATATAGCAATGTTGACTAAAAAATGACCACTTCTTTATAGTAATTAAAACATGAAAGTATAACTAGTGGTCTATGATCATGATTTATATTATATGTAATGTCCATTGACACCACTTTATCAAAAGAGGTATAACTAAGTAATATTCTAATATTAGCTCAAAAGATATTTGTAATATGCTTTTCCATATTCATCTGATAGGCATGAAAAAAATGATGGACTTTCTACTAACTAGTCTTGGAAGTAGCATAACAAACATCTAGCTTTTCCATACACTATGCTTCTTAAACTCTTGGTCTTCAAGTAATTTTTGACATCCAACTAGGTGTAGCCGAAATTAGCTCTTCCTCTGGCATGTATAGTCATAAGCTCAAAAGATGATTTCTGTTGAAGCCCAGAATCCTCAACCAAATTGATATTGTCGATTTAGGCTTTTGTTAATCTGTGATGGGATGCCAACATGTGGATTGTTTCTGGAAGATGAAATAGGTGATTATACTTTTCAACAAACGCATGATTATATATTTTCCATCAACTCATGTGACATACATTCTTGCTTTGTAATTGGTCCTAGTCTTTGGATGGTGCCTCTTAAACTTCTTTTTGTCTTGTTTTCGCACACCATCTTTAAAAGAGATATATTTGTATGTTATTATTTTCCCATCTTTCTTACTCTTAGTGAAAGTATGTTTTCTTATTTCAAATCTGCTTTGGCTCACATAAGTAACCCAAGACTTCTATAATTCTTTTAGGTTGTCAAATTCTAAACCTAATTTATAAATCAAATTATCCTCTATATAATGATCCCTGAGAAAGAAAGGTTGATGAAGTTACTTGAGAAGTATCAATGTAGTAAAATAAATACTATTTTAATAAAAAGACAATAGTTAAAGAAATATACTTGAGAAAGTAAATAAATAATTAAGGTACAAAAATAAAGATAATTTAGTTAAAGATAGTGATAATTAATTATTATATCAAGAATGAAAATAAGAATAAGTATTAAAATAAGATATGTAAAGTGTGGCATTCATTTTTTATATGTATTTATTATTTTATCAATTTTGGGACTATACTGATATGATATTTAGTTTGTTGCTTCCATCTATTCACTATATCTATGGGTGTGCAAAGGGCGAGATGAGTTGGGAATTGCCTTAGCTCGAGTCCTAACCCAATTTTAAATTCAGGATAAAAATTTTGTTTCAAGTTTAGCTCGGCCCAAACCTGACTTGGCTTATTATCGAGTCAGGGATGGGCTAATCAGACCAAATGTCTTTTTAATTTTTTTTTTAAAACTTTGAAAATTCATATATTTATATTCGCTCAATTATTTTGAGCACATGACCATTCTTTTTTATATATTTTTTCAAAACCTATACAATGGACATGAAAAAGTATAGATTCAAAGGAGAAAATAAAAAGAAAACGCAAATATAATAGCTAAAATTAAAAAAAATTATTTTATTTTTTCTTATTTGAATGTGATAATCATACTTAGGAGAACCTTAACATTAACCTTGACTTCTCTAATTATTTATAATTTATAAAATATGCTTAAAAATTTATCTAAAATTATAAAAAAATCTCTAATTTTTTTTTTACAATTTAGTCTCTATCTTTTTATATATAAATATATAAATATATATACACACACCTCGGGTTGGGTTAGACTTGTTAGGGTTAGAAGGTTGGTTTGAAGTCTGATTCGACTTGAGGTGTTATCTTGACCCAACCTTGTTCAAAATTTTTTTAAAAAAAATTCCTCACCAATCCCAACCTAATGTTGGTCTGGTTGAGACATGCCAACCAGCCCACTCGGGTCTTACACAGCCTTAACTACATAAAAAATGGATGAACTATTGTTTTTAATTTTTGTATATCACAAAAGCCTTAAACTTTACAAAACAAAAATTTTGCATTTATTTATTGTTGCTTTTCTACATCATTTAGATATAAATAATATTAACTTTACAAAATACAAGCTTTCCTAATAAAATGCTTTAAAAATTACAAAATACATACATATACATACATACATATATATGTATAGATACAATATCATTTCATACGATTGTGAATAGTATTTCAACTTTGCAAGATATGGAGTTGCAAAAGCAAGTAATAAATAGGAGAAAATGTTCAAGAGAAAATGCTAGAGAAGATGAAGCTTCCACTTATTCAAGTGTTTAGATTCCCGTCTTAATGGAATAGGAGAAAATGTTGAAGAAGATAGTGTTTCCCACGGATGTAGCAACATTCTCTGAGCCTCTAGTCCTTTTTAGTAGGATATAATGAACCAATGGTTATGATTGCACAGGGATGGATGTTTAAGATCGCACTAGAAGCAACTAATAAAAAATGGTGCCATTTCCATTAATGAGGGAGAAATAGCCAAACGACATCATTTCACAGAGGAGCTGGCACTTGGCAAGGAACTGAGGAGTAGAAGATTCAAACACATTTTTAGGAGATTAATTTTGAATAAACAAAAAGGAAAAATTTGTTGCTCAGGTTATGGTAGCGTTAACCACGATAGAGCCATAACTTTTGTATTTTTTTTAAGTGCAATTTATACCTAAATATTTGTATTTTTTCCTAATAAAGAGAGTTGCAAATGCTGATCATGTGAGATAGTGTAAATAGCCAGCCTCATGCATAGTTTAGCATTTTTGTCTGAAAATCTGAAGTACTAATGAGGGACAAGGACTTGCATAAATTTGGATCTCTACGTTTGCTTATTAAATGCACATAGAGAAACAAATTTGAAAAAAGAAAAATAGAAAAAGAGAGAAAGTGTGGAAAAAATGTATAAAGTTCACCCAATAAATTTACTCACTTTCTCCTTTTAAATTTATTTAATATATTTACTAAGTAATTACCAAAAAGAAATCCAAGATAGCAATTGCATTATTTTGATAAAATTTAGATTGTGATTTCTAAAAGAGAAAATTATATTTAAGAATTCAAAATTTATAATAAAAAATTTTAAAAATTAAAATTATTTTGAAGAATCAAAATTACTACTACTTATGGTTTTAAAAAAGTTATTATCATATTTTAAAAAAATTATTATAAAATTTACTTAAATTATAATTTTTTAAAATTTTTTCTAAAATTTAATAGTAATTTTTTAAATTTAGTAATAAATTTTTATAATAATTTTTATTTTACAAATAATTTTTTTTAAAATTTTTTTATTATAAATTTTTTAAAATTTAAATAATTTTTCCTTTCCAAAGCATGGATTTCAATTTTCAAAGTCTAGTCATCATTAATGATACGAGCATTTTGTTTTACCACTTTTAGCAGTGAGTTACTAAGTCTATTAATTTTTCCTTTTAAGGACGCTAACACCTGCACCTGCCTATTCAAGTGTATCCGCCTATCCGGGTTTTAATACAGCGATTGGAATTGACGATGGCATGGGCCATCAATTTATTTATTTTAAAAATCTATATCTATTATATATATATATATATATATAAATTGTGGTGTAGTTATACTGTGTAGTTATACTGTATCTAACCAGTTGTAGAACTGCATGTTGATACTATTTATACATCGTATATGTCTGTATAAATATTATTTATTCACTTTTTTTTTTTGCTTTTTTCTATGGAGTCCATAAAAATATTTTTTGAATACCTGCATTTTGCAGGGGAAAGCATCTAATTTTAATGAATTTATATTTAAAAGAAATAATTTTTTATTAAAATATTAAATAACTCTGCAACCAGGTGGTCTATTAGTTAAGTATTGAGGTGATATTTCATATATGAAAATTTTATTTTTTTAAGTAGTTAAATATTTATTCATAAAATATGAGTATAAAAAATATTAAAAACAATGAATTATATTTGTCTCAAATAACATAAAAATGCTGATATGTTATAAAAAAATGGATCTGAGTAACTATTAATACTGGAATGCTCGAAAAAAATGTAATGACTTATTTTTTCAATTACTATATGATATGAAACTCAAGTCTGACATTTTAAGAGTCACGGAGACTTGCATGTCCGTAAAGATTCTAATAGCATGTTTGGTTTAATTTTTTTTTTTTCACTCAAACTATGGTTTTAGCCAAAAGCTATAACTTGTTGCTTTGGCCAAAACTATAATTTGAATAAAAAAAAAAGCTAAACCAAACACACTATAACCTTTGAAAGGAATTGTATAACGCTTTATCTATAGAATCAACCATTTGGACCCTTTGCTCCGTTCACTTTTGCCTTGGTATGACGCAAACGTTAATGTATTTTTTAATATAATTATGTAATATTTATTTTAATTTTATAATTATTATTTTATTTATTAAATTATTATTTTAAATATTAAATTATTGTTTTAAAATAAAAAATAAAATTAATCTTTTATCTTACTTACTTCCACCTACTGATTTTTATATTTCCTCTTTCTTTATATCATTATACTAAATATATTCTTAACAAATGTTTGGTTGGCTAAAAAAAATAAAAAATAAAATATTTGATTTATATAATATTTATTAAATTATTATTATTATTATTTAATAAAGTCTATTTTTTAATTACTTTTTTTGTAAAGGTACAAAAATAATTTCTATTTATATCATTATTTTTTTAATTTTTCATATCTAATAATTTTATATATAAAATATTCTCTTAACACAAAAATTCTCAACTTTGTCCAAATGTATAAAGATTTTTTACATTTATTTTTTTTATAAAATTTAGAATATATATATATATATATAATGTCACTTTCTTTACTTTTACTTATTTCTTGTTTCCTTAATTTTTTTTAAGTTTCTTGTCCAAACATCGTAAATTACTCTTTGGTTAAAAAAAAAAGGTAAATTACTCCCACGATGATTAATATTGTACACGAAAGGCATGTGGACATGGGACCGCCCTAGGGATAGCGATGAATAATGAAGTGGGGAAATGCGGAGGTGGCAGTGGACGAGAGAAAAGGGTAAGCTACTTTTATGTGTAAAATCCTCGAACAAAAGGGAAAAGGTCGCGCATGTGTGCGTCGTCTGGGAACTGTGGAGAACATGTACTGTGGTGGCCACTAGTGGTGTGTTTGGTTCTCCGTTTGAAAGACTCAAAACCACGTTTGTAAGAAAGTAACAATTTGATACTTCTATACAAACGTAATTTTGAAACGGGATTTCAAACACGCACTAGGAAGTCTCAAAGAGACAAACGCAAACTACATACTATCTTTTGAGGTCACACCTATGAGCCACAGAAAGATAGGGCCTACGACAAGTGTGCTGTACCACCCCAAATAAAAGAAAAAGGCATTCATGTGAACCCAACAGGAATGAGGTGATTTTTATGTACTAAAAAACTTGAAATTAATTGTTTTCAACATATCTCATATTCATTGCATAAATTGCTTAGGAAAGGAGTTTGCGTTCTGAAATCCTCCTTATCACACACATCTTCTTGTTTCTCAACCTTTCTAGTTGGTTGCTCTGTTTACCAAGATTTTAATGGTGCTTTCTATCAAGGATATGACAAGGCACGTGTTAATAATACATGAATGAGAGTAAATATGATAATAATAAAATAAAATTATAAAAACATTTATATCGTTTTAGTCAATATTATAAAATCAAAGCTTGGAAATGATAACATTTAATTAATAAACTTTTGCCTTGGCTGCTGATAAAAGGTTTGAAAAATGTAGCTTTTTTTTTTCACAAGAAAAATGTAAAAGTTAATCTAAACTTTTAAAATATTTGGTAATTTGGCATTGGGCCAGTTATGATATAAAACACCAAAATATAAGATGTTAAGGTATTTAAGATAAAGCTAGACTTAGTAAAATTCATTTAATGCTTGCAATTAGATTTTTTTAATAAACTAGTATGTTGCTGAGCAGTTTTTACATTCAATTAGTCATTATATATTTTATTAAATAAGATAATAGTAAAAGCTTAAAAGTTACACTCGAGTTTTGTCTTTCCATACATGTATTTGGCACCATAAATTGTAGTACCGAAGCCCATATTTAATTGTCATACATATACATATTAATCATTATTATTATCTTCTTGGATTTTTAACTCTAGTCTTTAAACAACAGTACAATTGATAATCTATATAAAAAAAATTGTATCACTTATCTTAAAATGTAAAATATCAACAATTTTTTTTAAACAAAAAGTCATTAAGTGGTGGTCAGTAAAGAGTATAAAAAAAAGAGTAAATTACACAAATCTCTTATGAATTTTGTTAAAATTATACTATTTTTTATTTTTAAAATAAATACAAATCTTTTATGAAATTTACTAAAGTTACACTAATATTTCCTTTATTAAACAAACCTTTTCTAAAATAAAGAGTAAATTATATAAATTTTTATTGAGTTTTATTAAAATTAGACATATCACCCCTCTTATTTTATGAAAGATTTATGTATATTTTAAAAATAAAGGAGATGTCTATGTAATTTTAGTAAACTTTAAAAAAAAAATTTATGTAATTTTCTTTTTATTTTAAGAAAGATTTGTGTATATTATAAAAATAAAGAAAACGTCGGTTTAATTTCAATAAAAATTAAAAGAGATTTGTATTAATTTTACAAATAGATGAGAGACTTATATAATTTTAATAAAATTTAAAAAAGATCTATATAATTTATTCAAACAATTTTTTTTTTAAATTCAAAACTTTGCTTCTTCGATCGTGTATGTATCAAAAGAAAAAAGTAGCCATACAAACATTTTTGCTGAGATATGATACTGAAGAGTATATTTGAAATGGCATCACGTGAAGAGATATTAAGAAATGTGAGATGCATGAAAACCAAAATACCAATAAATTAGGCAAGGGATCTCTGCCTGCCTTGCTCTAAAGGCTCATGAACAGAAGCGTGGTGGATGAGGTTGAGGGGTCTGTGGAGGTGGATTTGTCTCATGAGCTCACGGGTGTAATTTGCACCACAGCGCAGAGGTCACGCTCTCTGAAGAGTCATCAAGCCTCTTCTGATCCTGCCATGGGAATTCTCTGTTGTTCGCTGTTCAAGAGCAATCTAGATCATATTTTGAGAGTGTAAAAACTAGTTTTTTTAAATTATTTTTCAATTCAAATAATTTATTTATTTTATTTTAAAAATAATAAAATATAAGATAAAGACAATCTAATTTCTAATACAAATTTAAACGGTTTAGATTTCAATTTTTTTAATAACGTCAACCATTTTTTATTTTGATATATATATATTTTAATTTTGAAAGATGAAAAATATTAAATAAAGACAATCTTTCAACTTCTATTAAATAGATAATTTTATTTACTGGATGTTGGAAGATTATATTTATTTTACATTTTTCTTCCTTTAAAATAAAAAAAAATTGTTGGAATTAAAAAAATAAATGAAAGAAATAAAATCTTTGGCGTCTCAATTTGAAGTTGGATAGTCTAGATTTCTTTAGTTGAACTAGCACGCAATCCCTATCTCTGATCATGAGATTTAAAATTATTAGTTTAAATTCTTTCATATTTAAAAAACTCTCTCATGAGAGAGCGGGTGATACAATGACCAGTAGATTCCACACTCGTTGTATCACTTTCTTGCTCACATAGAAAGCTTTAAATAAGCCTTCATCTCCCGTGAGTTTGAGTCACACCCTCACCCTTTGCACTTGCTTTCCTTGTTTATAACAAACATATTCTATGCCTTCGCAACCCAAAATGTTAGTTTAGTTCATAAAAAGATAAGAGTATTTCTTTTTTGAATAATCTGAGTTTGAGTTTTTTTTTCTAAGAATAATTTAAAATTAAAATTTTAAATACCAAACTGACGTGTGGTCAAAGGAGAGGGAAAGAAAATAATTCGGGCAAAGTTTGAAAATACCCTTATTGTATTAGCTAAAAAAATTATTCTACCACATATGAATTGGAGTCTTTTTTTTTATTTGGTCGGAATGTAAAAAGGGCAAGACAGATTAGATTAGGCAGTCAGTCAAGGACAGGATCTTTGGGCCAAGCCCATATTGGAATTGTATGGTTATAATGCCATATGGGCTTAGTTGAGTGTGTAATATTTCATGGTTGTACAAATCCAAAACTGGAACTGGACTCCCTTGAGAAAAAGCATAGAGAATTTAACCAAATATTTTGTTGGAAGTAAAAAAAAAGGAAAAGGAAAAGGTAACAAAAATTTGGATTAATACTCAGAATCCGACCCAGAATGAATTAGTCATTTGAAAAATGAGTCACACGATGTGCTAGCAAGTAAAGAGGACTACTTTGTTTTTGCATATATAGTTTTATTACATAAGATTTCAATAACATTCTTAAATTACTTTAGATGAAACCTTTTAAGAATATATTCTTGAATTCAACTTTGTGCTAAGAAATTTCTTCCTTTCCTTCTTTCTCTCCTTTTCTGAATTACCTTTTTGTCTTTTTGTTTTATTGACATGTCTGGGAAAGCAAATTTAACCAATAAGTTGAAAATACCTGTCTTCCCCAACTTGCAAGCATATATCTCATACTCTCATATTGTGTCATGGTTTTGTGACTTGAAGGCTAAGGTTGTCCATCTTGGGCTACAACTGGCAAGATAAAGGTAACACTTACAAGCTTTTGCCATTCGTAGAAGGATTTTCATATTAACCAAAGAATAAAGTGACAAAGACACAAAACACCTAACCTGACTTAACAGCCATCTCTTCCCTTTGAAAGGGACATTGGAACCATTGCTTACTGAATTAAAATTGCCAAAATATATATACTTCCTATATTTCTATTTTTGAGACGTACAAGTCTTTAATTTACCTACTCACATGATTTGTGGAAATTTTAGTCTTGATAAATGCGGCAAGATATAATGTCATCCCAATCTCACATTACAACGTAGCACCACATAATAGGGAAAATACATTTAAAAAAAAAATTTAGAATCACTTATACATAAATAACTTTAAACTTTCAAAATCGAAAATTAATTCTTAATTTTCACGCATTATTTTTTTATCTATTTTCTTTTTAATGATGTGCACTTAAATACTAATATATGTCTATTATAAAAAAAATTGATGTGATGTTTAGCTTTAAATCGTAAAAAAAATTTATTTCCTGAAGTATAAAAATTTAAAAACCTAAATTTAATTTAAAAAAATTCAGAAAACTATTTGTTAACGGCCCGAGAGCGCTTTGTTATATATAAACAAGTTTGGCCCGCAATTTTGGATGATACGCGTGACAGGTGCTCCTAGGTGGAAGAACTAAACAACAAATACGAAAGCTCTTTTTTCAATATTGTGGTCAGAACGAGTTACAAGAATATTACTTGTGACCTATAACACATCTTGAACTATATATATATATACATACTAGTTTTTCTGTTTTAGTCGATTAGACCAAAAGGAAATCAAGGCTGGTAGTCAAATCCAAAGAAACTAAAGAGAGAAAGAAGGGATAAGGCAATACTCAACATCATAAATCATCATGAAGAGAGAGACCTCTCTGGGTGCATATATAAAGCATGCATTAGCAGGGACGATCCTAAGGTGTCTCGGAATGAAGACGGAGAAGATGGGCATCATAGACAAAAGATGGAGACAACTGAGCGGCCAAACCGATTGGAAAGACCTCCTAGACCCTCTCGACATGGACCTACGCAAATACATCATCCACTACGGAGAAATGGCACAAGCCGCATACGACACTTTCAACACAGAAAAAAGGTCCAAGTTTGCCGGAAGCAGCCGATACACCAAAAGGGACTTCTTCTCGAAAGTGGGTTTGGAAAAGGGCAATCCCTTCAAGTACTGCGTGACCAAGTTTCTGTACGCGACGTCGGAAATCGATGTGCCGGAGGCGTTTATGGTGAAGTCGTGGTCGAGAGAGGCTTGGAGCAAGGAGTCGAACTGGATAGGGTATGTGGGTGTGGCTACGGATGAAGGGAAGGGTGTGTTGGGAAGGAGGGATATTGTGGTTGCTTGGAGAGGGACGGTGCAGACGTTGGAGTGGGTTGATGATTTTGAGTTTGAATTGGTGTCTGCTCCCAAAGTGTTTGGGAATAATAGAGGGGATGATCCCTGTGTGCACCAAGGTTGGTACTCTATTTACACTTCGGAAGACCCTCGTTCTCCCTTCAATAAGACCAGTGCCAGAGACCAGGTATCTATGTATATTTCTTTCTGGGAAATTTAAGTGACAATATACATGATCGAACTTGCTTGCCTTGTTAATCCTAGTGAATTCTTTCCCTTCCATAAGCCGACGACTTCGTGTGTGTATTATGAGTTTAGTAAATGTGAACGTGAGACTTAAAAAAGAATTCTGAACATGTCAACAATGCTCAATTTTGAATTTTTTAAACTAAAATAACTTCTATTAATCTAAATATATATATATATGCATATGTATTATGAGTTTAGTAAATGTGAACGTGAGACTTAAAAAAGAATTCCGAACATGTCAACAATGCTCAATTTTGATTTTTTTAAACTAAAATAACTTCTATTAATCTGAATATATATATATATATATATATGCATATGTATTATGAGTTTAGTAAAACGTGAGACTTAAAAAAGAATTCCGAACATGTCAACACTACTCAATTTTGATTTTTTGAAACTAAAATAACTTCTATTAATCTCATACTAAAAAAAATTTAAATAAACGGCATTTTGATAAAAAAAAATAAACTGAATTAGGCCCTATTTGATATCACTGCAAAAAATGAAAGAGAAGTAAAAATTTTTTTTTGTAATATTTATTATACTATTGTGATTATTATTCAATAGAATTTATTTATTTTTATTACTTTTTTAAAATAAAGTTATAAAAATTATTTTTTATCTATAAAATTTATTTATTTTTTTTATTTTTATTCTTAATTTTTGTGTACCAATTAATTTGTTAAGATGCAAGTAATATTTTACTTGAGGAGAAATTTATATATTTTTTAAAAATAAAAAAAATTATATAATTTTAAGAATACTCAAAGAAAATATGTGTAACTTACTCTAATATTTCTCAATGTTGATAATTACACATTCAGGTTCTTAGCGAGATCAGAAGACTTGTGAAGTTATACAAGGACGAAGAAATAAGCATAACTGTAACTGGGCACAGCTTAGGAGCAGCACTTGCGACCCTCAATGCGGTGGATATAGTTGCAAATGGGTACAACAAACCCAGAGATCAACCTTTCAAATCATGTCCAGTCACAGTCGTTGCCTTTGCCAGCCCTCGTGTGGGAGACTCAAACTTCCAGAAGCTTTTCTCTGGGTACAAAGATCTGCAAGCCCTACGTATTCGAAATGAAGTAGACATCGTTCCAAACTATCCCCTTATAGGGTATTCGGATGTGGGGAAAGAGTTGAAGATCGATACTCGAAAATCCAAGTACTTGAAGAGCCCTGGGAATGCATCGAGTTGGCATAACTTGGAAGCTTACTTGCATGGAGTAGCGGGAGCGCAAGGGAGCAAAGGAGGGTTCATATTGGAAGTGAATCGTGATATTGCACTTGTGAACAAGACTTTGGATGGTTTGAAAGATGAATTTCTTGTTCCCACGTCCTGGAGAATTGAGAAGAATAAGGGTATGGTGCAACAGCCAGATGGATCTTGGAAGTTGATGGATCATGAGGATGATGGCTTTTGAATTTGAGCCTCGAATGCGTGTTGGAGAGTGATTTCACTATTTCAAGGTTGCCATTAATTGCTCTTTGTTCTTTGTTTTTCTATAATATATCTATGTACAGGAGATCTGATTCTTTTTTTACTATGAAAGACTTTTCCTTTATTCTGTTGAGCTTGATTGTTTCAGAAAATTATGGAATATTTATTTATATACATTGGAATTGATTGTTATAAAAATATTGTGACCAGAAATTTTTTTTTTTGAGGCGTGAATAATCACTTTTTTTAAAAGGGGGTTGTCGGGAAAATTATAAATAATACTCTTTTAAAATGTAACAAAACCTACTACAATATTTGAATTTTTCTTAACAGTTTTGCTATGGAAAAATTAAGGAATATAAATTGGCTCTGAACAATCACTTTTAATAGATATCTATTGATTTAATTTTAAATTAAAAATTAAAAATAATTTAAATTTAAATTTAAAATTAAATAAGTTGCCAAAATAAAGTACTTTGAATTTGTCAAGTACACACACATAACAACTGTTACACACACACCTCTTTATAAACTATATAACAATTTCTACACACACACACACACGCCTCTTTTTAAACTATATAACAATTTTTTTATTAGTTTGTAATATTTCTTCATAATATTAAGCATACAAAAAAGTATCTTATTACAATTTGAATATTTCATTAGTGTAAATTTTTTAAAGTTTTAATGAAGTTATTGGTATTCTAATATTTGAACGACAATTCCTTATATCAAAACTAGAAGTATTACATACATGATATAATTAAGTTATTAACAAGTTTGGCATTTTGCTTTAGCAATTTTTGTGGCTATGTACTAATCTTAGTCTCATGAATATTTACAAAATTAACCCTTAAATCTTGACCGAAGCGATATAAGATTAACTCTTAAATTTTGACCAAAGTGGCAACACTTCAATATTCGTATAGCTAGGTGAAGTTTGTTATCATGTCTTTGTTATTCTAGACATCTAATGCCTCCATTAAGACCTTGTCAACCTTACTTTTTGTTATATGCACTATAGGGTTATGTCCTTGTTACTACAAACCCTTATAAACTCTATAAGCTTCTTTTGTAATAGTTTGTAGCATATATTTTAAAATGACACTTTAAATGTGGAGTTTAATGTTTAATCAACGTAAATTGACTTGTTATTACCTATTGAACTTATATTATTAGAGTGTATATTAACTTAAAATTGATTTCTTATTACTGTGTCTTGGTTAAAAGGTTTTAACCCCATTTCCTAGCAAGTACGTTGTACTCTTGACAAATTTCTTGTTAGAGGATTAGTCAAATTCTTACTTGATTGTACATAAACTCTCATCATAGTTACACCAGTGATTAATTCTCTTATATAAGTATGCCTTAGTATATGTCTTGATTTCTTATTGTAGGCTACAGGCATTGTAGCCTCATTATCACAAAATACAAAAATGGTTGGTATGGGTTGTGGCCATAACTTTATATCCAATAATATGTTCCATAGTCATTTTGCTTCTTTTCTAGTAGCTGCTAATCCATTAAGTTTAGACTCCTTTGTAGAATGGGAAATACAAGTTAATTTCTTAGAAGCCCAACTAATTGTAGCACCACCTAAAGTGAATATCCACCTTTATGTGGACTTGTTATTAATGTTGTTATTAACACTTCCAACTTGTATCAGAATAACCTTTTAACATAGCAGGAAACCTGTTATAATGAAGTCCTAAGTGTTTTCTTCTTTATAGATATCTAAGCACTCTGGTAATTACTCTTAGACGATCATTGCTTAGATTACTTGTAAACCTTGAGAGTTTACAACCAACAAATACTATATCTAGTCTAATACAATGTATTGCATATATCATACTACCAATTGTAGTGGCATACTCCCATTGTACTATCGCTCTCTTAGAATTTTCAATTAACTTGTGACAAGAATCATGGGGAGTATTAAATTTTTTTGATCCCAAATGTTTGAATTTGTCTAACACTTTTTCTATGTAATGTGACTACGTCAAAGTTACTCCTTTGTAGTCTCTTCTAACCTTAATACTTAAGATAGTATTTTCATTCAAGTCTTTCATCTTCAAAATTGAATTAGATATTTCTTAGTTTTAGAGATACCAAACATACTTGTGCCAAAAATTAACATATGATCAACAAGTAGACAAACTTTGACTCTATATTTCTTTGTGAATTTGGAGTAAATACATTTGTCAATATAGTTATGCACATACCCATTAGACAATATGGCATTATCAAATTTCTCGTGCCATTATTTTGGTACTTGTTTTAAACCATAGAGAAACTTTAATAGTTTGCATACTTTTTTTTTTCATTTTTAAGGAAAACAAAATCTTTAGGTTGTTGCATATAGATTTTTTCACTTAGATCTTCATTTAAAAAAGTCGTTTTAACATCCATTTAATGTACATATAAACCATATATAAAAGCTAAAGATAAAAGTACTCTAATGAATGTTGTTCTTGTTACAGGTGCACATGTATCAAAATAATCAACATATTCTTTTTGTGTGAAATCTTTTGCCATTAATCTTATTTTGGAGGTTTGAATACATTTATGTTATTTTTACATCTAAATACCCATTTACAACTTATGGGTTTTGAACTAGGAGTTAAATCCTCTAAAACTCATATATTGTTTGATTTGATTAAATCAATCTCATTATTTATAGCCCCTCTCCAAAAAGTTGTATCTCTAGAAGACATGACTTTTTGAAATGTCTTTGGATCACTTTTAACATTCAATAATATAGGTATTTTGTTATAGATATTTGTTCTACTTCCTTCAATAAAGAAACATTATTAACTGTGAAGAGATAAATTTTGAATCAAGATGTTTTTCTTTCTTAACTTTTTGACTCCTTCTAATTTCTAATTAGGTATTATCATTATTCCTTTTGTTGGTAGCAACATTAGAATAAAACATTCTATATAAATCAACATTGTTTTGATTTTGTTCAAATCATTATTGATCATCAATAGAATCATGTATAAAATTGTTTTCAATAAATTCAACATATATAGATTCTACAATTATAGTAGACTGTCAATCTAAAAGTTTATATACTTTTGAATTCTGTGCATATCCTATAAAGACATTTTTGATGTCTCTAGGTCCTAGCATGTTTTCTTTGGTAATCAAGTATTTTATAATATGAAATACACCTCCACACTTTGAAGTAATCTAAGTTTGCTTTTCTATTATCCTAAAGTTTATAAGGTGAAATATTTATACTTTTTGAAAGTACTCCTTCAATATATGGCATACAGTTAATAAAACCTTACCCTATAAATTATGTGATAAGTGTGCATTCAACAACATAACATTGACTATATCAACTAAAATCTTATTTTTTCTTTCAACTAATCAATTATATTGTGGTATATAAGGGCAATTTTTTGATGAATTAAATCATGTTCTTCACAGAACTTATCAAATTCAATAGGAAAATATTCTTCATCTTTATCATTGCATGGAATTTTTATTTTTATTTTTATTTTTATTTTTATTTTCCACAATTGATTTGTATTTTCTAAATTTTTGAAATGCTTCATATTTTGTTTTAAGTAAATAGACTAAAGTGAATATAGACTAGTCATTAATAAAGTTAATAAAATATCTTTTACCACCTCTTATTAATTTTCTATTTAATTTACATATATTAGACTGTACTAAATATAATAATTATGTATTTATTTCAAATTTAAGAAAAGGCTTTGTGCTCATTTTTTCTTGTTTATAGATTTCACACTTTTCTACAATTTGATGTTTGCAAGCAATGTAACTATTTTTTGACATATACTATAATGAACTAAAATTTAAATGTCTTAATCTAATACGTCATAAAGTATAATTGGACTTAACAATATAAGCCAAAAAAAATATTTATTGCATTAATACTAAGTTTGAACATTCCATCACAGTTGTAACCTTTTCTTATAAATACGCCGTTCTTAAAGACTTTTACATGATTAGATTCTATCATAATATAAAATCCTTCTTAGACAATAAACTGGTAGACACCAAATTCTTTAGAACTTTTAGCACATGGAACACAATCAGCAAGGTCAATTTTTATTTAGACATGAAATTAATCTCCACATATCCTTTTCCAAGTACTTCAGTTGAGACATGATTTTTTATTAGAACCTTTTCGAGTTCCTTCATTTACTATAAGTTTTGAAGAAAATTTTGTTATTACATATATGAACAGTGGCTCTAGAATCAAGCCACTAATCTTGATCTTTGGTTATTGTATTAGCAATGTTTAATTACGTGATCATCTTAATTTGAAGTGCAAATATCATGGCCACCATATCCTAGGCTATATTCTCCACCATGTTTACTTTCTTAGAATTTCTAGTTTTGAAATTAATTTCTACATTTCTAAATTGACATTCTCGAATTACATCTCCTTGCTTCCACAATCGTAATTGTGTAAATGATTTATCTTCTTTTTAAAAGATTTTTTGTTTATTTTAAGACCATTGTTTCCATTGTTAGAACATTTTCTAGACTTCTTCTCACTAACATAATTAACCATATAATTTGAGATCAGAGATTGTGCATCACGCTCATAAGTTTTAGTTTCAATTTGAAGATGAGTCTGAAATTATTCCAGGGTTAATTTGTGAATAGAATGTAAAACTTTCTTTCCATAATTGCTCCATGAGGAAGGCAATTTAAAAAGTGTTGCGCCTATTTGTAATGCATCAGGAACCTTCACATCAGGATCTCTTAGTCTTAAAACTAAGATTTGTGATTTATGAATTTGATCCATAATAGGCTTAAAATTAAATATTTTGAATTCAAAATATTGTAGTGCTAGGGATTTCTTAGCACCTCATTTTTCAGTCTAATAAGCACTCTCCAAGGTAGTCTAAATTTCCTTTGGTGACTTCAAATTGGAGTACAAATCATAAGTGACCAGTTAGAGTATTTAGAATATGCCCACGATAGATTAGTTCATCTTCATCATGCTTCCTTCTCTGTGTTTTGATTTTGTCACTATCCTTATCAACACGGTCTGGCAATGGTTGCAATTGAGGATCCAAAACATAGTAAATCTTCAATGTAATGAATAAGAACACCATTTGGTCCTTCTAGCTAGTAAAGTTAGTGTCATCAAACCGATCAACTTTCATGAAATCCTTAGGATTTTTCATAGAAATTACTCTTTAAAATTGTTATAAAAATATTGCAAACAAAAAAGTAGAAAAGGCTTTGAAACATGAATAATTACTTTATTTAAAGAGTGATTGCCTATATAACTTTGAATCTATCCAAGTCCAAGTCATTTGTGTGTGTATATATATATATATTCTGCCACCCATATATTTATTATATATATATATATTATAAATTCATTTTGTACATATTAAATGGCTTTCCTTATATACCTTTAACTAACTTGTTACTAATTCAATGTGGGACTTCAAGTCACACATTGTATATATTATAAACTATATAACATTAATTACCAAAGCTTCGACCAAAATAGTTTCACATAAATGTTTCTGCATAAATTTCACCCACAAGAGATCAGTAGTAATTAATCCCCTCCCCCCCCCCCCCCCCCCAAAAAAAAACTGCAATTTGGAAGCTATCAAATCTCTTGGTGTGGTTGTTGATTTTATTGAATAAACTTCACCCACATATATATGCAGAAAAATGTGGTTCTTTTCAATATTTTAGAAATTATAGGCTAGTAACACTTCATTAATTCATCATAGTCCAAGATTCTTGTGAAATGATGTGAAATAATGAAGAAGTCATTGTCCCAAGCAATGATTCAACAAAGAAGAGATCAACTTCTCATGTAATATGTACAGTCCATAGAGAAATGGTGATTCTTACATATGCCCATGACAGAAGTTAATACTTTTTTGTCTTGAAATCATCCTGAATTTTTTTTTTCTCTTGGTTCTTTGAAAGAACCAATTTAATGTACCAATTTCAGGTTATGTGAATCAGACTTCAAAGAAATTCACTTCTTCAATTTTATTTTGTCAAATTAACATATGAATCAGTGTCTGTCCTCTGCCCATGTCTGTGCGTCTTAAATTATAGGCTACATCTTGAAGAGAGGGTTTTTGAGGAATGAACTTAACAAAGGGCCTTCAATTAGACCCTTGGCCACGAGCCAATAAGCTGCTCCTGTATAGTGCGTTCTATCCCAGTTTATATATTTGGAAGGATCTGGGCATATCTTTATGCCATTTCTACCACATTGTATGGTCCACCTGCTCCACAGCATGCATTCAAAATAGTCTCACCGTGCCCTGCATTATCAATATCTATATATATAATATCTTATGAGATGTAGAATTAAAAAGAAAATAGCTTAGCTGCATAGAGAGAATACCCTGCGTGCAAGTAGTCTAATTCTACACTGATGGAATTTAAAAAAAAAAAGTTAGGTGCAAATTTTAGGTGTTTATTATGTTCATTAATAGAATTATAACATGCAAAGAAAATTTATATTTTTTTTAGTAGTCAATAATGTAGTGACAAGTTGTATAAAGGTCCACGTGTTAGATTTTATTAATCGATGAAACTGATAGCAAACACCTCCACAACTTTACGTAAACAAAACTGACCAAGTTGTTGGGGATTACCAAAGAGAGCTGCACCATAGTAGTCAACATAGATGATCCTAGCTTGATTGCGTCTCATGGCTTTAAGGCAAATTTGAGCTGGGTGTTATATTGCTTTGAAAAAAAAAAAAAGACATTCTAATGTTTCAAACACCAAAGTTCATCATAGTTTTTTTCTCGTCACTAAATATTAGTCAAAATGCCAGAATTGCATCAATTTGGCAAGTTTCCTGATACCACCAGATACAAATGAATCATATATATATAAATCAAAGTAATGTAATTAATGTGTCATTGACATACAATAGTGGCGTTGGATATTGCTTGAACAACCGCAAGAACCAGTTCCTCAATAAGCCGTATTTGAATACTTTGCAATGATTTGGTTGAAGTCATTTCCCACCTATTTCTCCATGAAGAAGAGCGATTTTTTCAAGAGTCTATGACGTTTTGTGAGATACAATGGTAAAAAAAGCTCACTACTCAGAAATATATATATATATATATATATTTACTAAGCTCACGGGTGGTCTTTAAACTTGCCCTTAAGAGAAGTTAGAGTATCAAGTTCAGGTTGAAAAAACAGAGATATTATTATTTTTTTAACCATCTAAGTTTACCCCTTTAAGTAACAAATACCGATGGAGTTTTAGATATATATATATATATATATATGCTAGTTAGTTAGAGTCAGTATGTCACCTTTTTTGCTTGCGCAGAGAGATACGTTTGAGAGTCTTATAATTTTCAAGTTGAGCCTTTGCTGTAGATCCAGCAAACGCAAAGTTCACCTCCTTGATGAACATTTTGGCCTTTGATTAAGTTCAAATTGTGGCAAATAGGACAACCCATATGCTCAGTTACAATTAAAAATGATCAACTTAGTATACTTCATTGAAAAATTTATAAATAAACTTGGTTCATAAAAAAAATTAAATAAACCAAGTAAAGTAAAGAGAGACACGTAAGTATGTTGGAGATGAGTCACATCCAAAAAAAAAAAACTTGACATTTTTATATCCTTCATAATAAATTTAGTTTACTAGTTTAACGTATTTATGATGAGTCGAATTGTAGAAAATGGCCACTTGGATGTTTGTAGTAGAAAACTTTCGTCATAAGTGGAAGTTTTGGATAATGAAGACCTTGTCCGGACGGTAAATGGTGAAAGAGATTACCGGTGTCACCAACGTTTGAAAATTGCTTCATATGGGCGACGGGTGGAAATTGGAACATCATTTTCAGGGACACCAAAAGTGAAGTTGAAATCTACTTCAAAGGTCGGAATTGAAACAACATTTTCAGTCTTGAAGCACAACTTTGATACATTTTAGCATGTAAAATATGCAAATTTCTATCACATGGTATTGATAGAAAAGTAGAAATTTACACTAAACAGGTCACGAAATATCATTCAGACATCATCATATGTTATATTAACATGTAGAGCATGAATTTATAAAATTTTCAAGACGAAAACCACCAAAATTGGCTTTCCCATGCACCCCAAGAAGCTCTCTGCCATACAATATGCTAAAATTTTTTTAAAAAAAAAAGAAAATTAAATGTCACTTGCTTGGGATGATGCGTGGGGCTACCTAACATTTTATGACGACAATGGAGACGCCATTGGTCTTCTCTTAACTTGCTCATTCTATCAGAGCACTCAAGTGGCCAATAAAAGGCTAGGGTGTGCCTCAGACACCACTTTCGTGTATGGCGGTTGCAGGCTCTAGTTCATCTTAAAATATTTTAAAATTTCTAGTTTCAATCCTCCAATTTTAAATGATTTTATCTCTCTTGTTTGTCATCCAAATTTGATAAATTAGATACCGTTGAAAAGCTTACAATAAGAGCTTCCCAATGGTATATGATTTGCACACTGAATCACTACACACAAAGAATACCAAGCCTTAAAAAATGGCTCCTTGAATTATAAATTACATAACCCAGGGTTTGTAGAACTCACTAATGGCTGAACCATTTTAGCCCGAATTTAAGCCACATACTACTCATAATATAACACTCACAATCTAAGGAAAACCATGGCCTAAGAAAGTCTATATACAGAGTTGCCATTAAAAGGTTCCAAGATTTACACTAAATTTACACTTAAGCATATTTGGTGTGTATTTATGAAACACAGAGAACACAGTAATGAGAAGGAAAATGAACTTTTAAACTAGGCTCTTATATCAATGAAGAAATAAACGTACAATTTATTTTAACCCCTTTTCCATTAATTAATTCAAATAAATGATTCTGTGTGTTTGGAATTTGAATTAATTAGTTAGTTATTAATAAATAAATAAATTATTAATTAATTAATTATTCTAGGTCCAGTCATGGATATTAGGTTATCCCATCATAGGCGATCCACTATTCTAACAAGAAGGAATGCTTTGAAGATGAAAATATCATTTAACATACAACTATTTTATTTCCCTGCATAGTTATTGAAATCTCCAGCGATCACATATTCTGTAATACACGATGTACTAAGCAGCCCAGGAATAGTGTATGTTCCATCTAATAAACCTTTCGTAATCCATCTATATGCAGTCTCGGTCAAATGCAAACCATCCTAGCTAACATACTGTGAAGGATCATCAGAAGAAACCACTCCTGAGTAGCTGCATAGTGCCGATGCATTATAATTGTAGGGACCTCCACCTCCACAGCAAACTTTCAGAACATTTTTGCCAAATCCTGTAATAGCAGGAAGCAAATCAGTGGTCAATCTTCCACCAAACTTAGTATTTGTTCACTCAGACCCAGAAAACTATCATGAGATACATAAGAAATTGAGAGGAAAGGAATACCAAATTGTTCTGGAGAATGGTAAAAACTGAAATGCAGCATTGAAATAATCGGCATAAATGATTTTTAGTGTGAGGATACAACGCTTGAAGTCCATTAAGTTCAGTTTGAAGCAACTTATTGTGGTAATCAAAAAACGTGTTTTAACCATTTTAGGCAGCCAGCTTGGTCATACTCCTCTTCATCTATAACTGCATACTCTGTTAAATAGGCTGGATTGCATCCCAGCGGTAGATTTCCAGGAACCATTAGTGTTACAGCCCCTATATTAATCAAGTCCTGCAATGATAAATAACACAACCAATTGTTAGCAAATGACTTGAATCGGCATAGAGAATAGAAAAAAAGTGGTCTACTGTAAGTAACTTGGACATACAAGAGCTTTGTTCAATGTAAAACCACTATCGAAGAGGCAAAAACCTGTTAGCAAGTCATAACACAGAGAGAGAGAGAGAGAGAGAGAGAGAGAGAGGGAGAGTTCATTTTAGAAATGTGTTAAACATTATGTTTTTTTATGGTCACAGTTTCTCTCCAAGAAGTAAGGAAACAAGAAAAAGTTTTGTTTACTGGCAGCTTCCCAAAAACTTGAAGCATTATTATTGGTACCAAAAATCACATTTATAACCTCCCCCCCCCCCCCCCCTTTTTATTTTTTTTTCCATATATTGAAATCTTCACTACATAATGAGGGTAGATCATCTCCCTCCCATAATCGCCATTCCATCATCTGAATGGAATTTAAACTTGAGACTATACTGGAATAGCCACTATGTAAGAAAGAATCCTTACACTGATTGCTGAAGTGATTGCAGCGATTACTTGGGGTACATAAGTTTTAAGCTCTTCCAAGCTCCTCGGTTGAGACAAGGGATAACCATAATCATTGCCTCCAATCTCTCCCACAACAAATAAGGTGTTACGAAGAACCTTTTTGCAGCCTGCAAAACTAAAATCTCATATACTACTTGAAATAGAAATACGAACTAAATTACCTCCAGTTAGAAAAAAGAAAAAGCGAAAAAAAGAAAACCTCCTAACTTGCAGAAAATGTAACTACTACCTCAACATGCCGTACACCTCCTTTATTTTTAATAATATGTACAAAGTCAACAATTAAGACTCCATAAGCGTTTTTTTTTTGGTAGAACAGGATGGCCAAAGCACAAAAAAACAAAAGAGAAAAACTAGCAAGACACCATTCTTGGAGAGTTAGCTCCAATAGTATCACCATACATCGACCAGACCAAATCCTTGTGCCGGCGATCCATCATTTGAAAGCCATGCTCTTAAACTACACTATAATGAGCCATCCAATCAGCACAATTATTTGCTTCTCTGCAAGCATTAGTCTTTTAATTTTGGTCAGCAGATTTGCACATTAGTTAGCTCTTTAAATTTAGGGGTTGAATTAGGATGTCAAACCCCAGACACTAAAGCCACAGACAAACCTTCTTTCAAAACCCAAAATTCAGCAATAGTAATGGAACCAAAGGACCGAACCCAATTTTTTCTTTTTCTCGTTCTTCTTCTGGCTTAATTCAGCTACAAACATGGTCTCTAATCAAATTACTAATTCCAATAATCCCGGGTTACAATGGGCCGAAACAATTATGTTTATCTGAACCACCCTTCAAAAGGTGGCGTCAATTAAGTGAAGATAGTCTAATGAATAAAAACTCCATTCTTGGTTTTGGTTGGTTCATTGGGTCGGACATATAATTCAAAACTAAAGACAACTAATTAATCAACAGTAAAAACGACCTCATAAAATATTCAGGGATGCAGGGAAGGGAAGGATGGGAAATTTACATGACGAAGAATTGCAGAGAGGAAGGCAGAAGTTCCTTGAACCAATCTAATTGAACCCTCAAAGAATAGTTGGCAACTACTTTGACATCAAAACCCTTTTCTTCAAAGAACACACCGTCCAATGCAGTGGCTCCGGGCAACCGCAAAATTCATCCCCTGTTGTATATTCCAATCCTTCACTTGCCCATTTTTGATACCCAGATACGGTTTCACCAGTGGCAGATGCAGGGACTCAGCTGCCCAAACCCATAACCAGGAACAGTGACATTAGCGACAATATTAGAGAAAGATAAGTAGAGACACTTTATCATACATCGAGTTCATTGTTTGGTACCAATGAAATCGAGGATTAAGCGGCCATCGGAGCATCGTCCAGTGGGGCGATGAAAATGGGTTGATCCATAGGGAGGACGCAAGCAATCAGGGCGCTGTGATGAGGAAATGAATTGTAAGTTTCCAGTATCAGTGAGGGAATCGCCGAAGCTGAAGATTGATGTGTAGCATCCTAGTATAGCGCTGGGGATAGCAAATGATAGGGCTACAAGCAGTGGTAGCCACTGTGGTTGCAGTGACCAAACCTGAGAAGATGGAGCAGTAGCCATTGGCTCTGGATGCCGCTTCTCTCAATTTGTGCCAACATCACATGTAGTCAGTTTATTTTGTCATTTTTAACTTTTTTTGTTTTTTTTAACTAAAAGAATATAAAAATCTCCAAAAACGGCGTGGTGCAATTTTTTAACTAAAAAATATAAAAATCTCCAAACAGCGTGGTGCAATTTTTTAATTAAAAAAGTATAAAAATTTTCTAACGGCTTGACTGCACCAGGATTGCCCTCCGCCAAGACTACAGAGAAGCCTTTCGATGTCTCGTGCTCTGTAGACTGTTCTCTCCACCTCAAGCCAACAAGCTCCCACGGGACTTGCTGTCTAGATTAGGTAATTTCCTAGTATGATGGGACAACAGCAAAATCAACAGTTTTATGTATAAAAATAACTACTTTAATGAGAAAAAAGTGTATTTTGTTTGTCTCTTGATATTTTTCAATCTTGCAAATAAACAAATTTTATATTTGATACTGATTTTATTAGAAATACTTAGGAAATAATTTATTGGATACACAGCTAAACAGAGATTTCAACATAAAATTTCTTTCTAACAAGTCAAACTTCTCGGACTACATTTAGGCATTAGGGGAACAAGAAGGAGGTCTCTGAAATAACAAGCAATCTTTTCATCTTATTTCTCAACTCCTCAGGTAGATTTCTCCTATACAGGGTCTCCGGTGGGAAATCATTGCAGCACAATACAGATTAATCTATATGAAATTCTATTGAGGAGTTGGAGGACCGCTGTTAGCAGCGGCAAAGCGGGATCCCCCATTCCAGCAACTCTTTGCTGGTGTCATCCTCGTGACAAATATAAAACAGAGTGTTCAAATGAAATTAATTTACATCTTTTCGTATTTACATATTTGGTTAAATAAAATTAATGAAAGAATAAAATGTAAGATTGTTCAAATGATAAAAATATCTTTGATTTTAAAAAATAAAGTTAATTTACACTAAAAATATTTTTTTTTCTCTAATTTCACCGTTTCAAATAATCATCGTCAACCACAAGGGCAAGGGCAAGGGCAAGGGTAGATTAATTTCATCGAAGTCTGAAGCCTCCTCTGTCCATCTCCGCCAATCCCTGCCCCGTGTCTCCCGGCGCATGTAAGGGAAGATGGACTGGATTGATTAAGGCCTTCATTACTGGTTCGCTAATTTCTTCTGTATTTATTTTTCCTTTCCGAAAACCAAACAATGTTTTTTTGTGTTCACTGAATTTCTTTTAATGGGTCTTTGCTGTTTTTGTTGTTGCAGATGTTGAAAAGTTCATGCGATTCTGGCGGGTAACTTCAGTATCTCTATCCTTTTTCTTCATCAGGACCCCCAATCAGAAGCATCAGCCCCCTATTTTTGGTGTTTTTGCAGTCAATGTTGATTTTGGTTTGCTGCTGGTGCTCGAATCCGCGACTAGGGCAGACCATGAGGCTGGTGAAGCATGGGTGTTGGAGCATGAGGGAGTTGCGGATGCATAGCCAGCCGGCATCGCCTCGACATTGTTTGGGTTCAAATCGTTGAGTCCATCGTTGGAAATGCAAGTCGAAGGATAGAGAAACTAGTTTGAATTAGACAATAGACCTCACAGAGAAAATACATTAGGGGAAAGAAAGAACAGAGCGATCCTAATCATTTTCATAATTGCCTAAGATCCAAGATTCTAATAATACTGGGAGTTGAAAGCTGAAGAACAGCGGAAGATGCCAAGAACAAGCAATTTGGGTTCGACATCGCTGTAGCCATCGTTGCAAGTTTGGGTTCGAAAATCAAAAGAGGAGCAAAAATGACATTCCATACATTTTGGCTCCAAACCCCCTGCAATGCTCCTCCCGGCGTGTTTGTAGTGCACTGTTTTCATCCCAAAGCAATGTAACCTCCATCAGCGAACCAAACGTTGATTGTCAACGTACTACGTTTACATCTGCGTTACAGGGGCAGAACCAAACGGGGCGTTTGTTACCATGCCAAAGATTAATTTAATTCAAAAGCTTAAATAGTTGAGAAAAGATCTATGACAAATTTTATTATATTCTCTAACATAATCTATGCTGTGCGCATGAATTTGCAGTTTTAAAATCTGCATTCACCTGAAATAGGGATTTAAATGGGCTCTAGCTTTCCTTATGCAAGCTTGTAATTTTTTACCAGAAACTTCAGCTTGGATCATTTTGATCAGGGACCACCTACAATATATGGGTGCTCTTTTCCTTTCAAAATTGGTCTTCCATTTGGCTAGTGGCTAGAGCATGAATATCTTCACTAACCAAGCAGAGCCTGGACATGTGATAATTAATATAAACAACTACACATAATAATTAACATCATATGGTTGAATTAAGGAAATTACATCAGTATTAGAAAAGATTACTTTTAATTGAGTCAATTTTTAAATCAAAGCTAGTTTTAAAAAAAATCCAACAGAAAGTTCTCTAGATTAATAAGTTTTTATTTGAATGCAAAATTTCCATATTTCTATCCATGGTTAATCTGAAATTTCAACAAAACTATTCACAAAGATTTAACAAACAATATTGATATTAAACTAGTTCAAAATCAAATTTTAGACAAACTAAGCATAGTTTGAAACCAGTTAGAATTTATGAAAATTTATGAAACTAGTTTTAACTTAATCCTTGATACGTGTTAGTTGATATTTTTATTATTGTTGTCATTGCTTTTCTATTACTGTGATGAGCTGTCAATAGCAAGTAGTATTTTCTGTTAGTGATATTGTTCCATTGTTGTTTAATATGTTGTCATAATAATTAACATCATATGTAGCCTAATTGGGCTAGGCTACACTCTTTTGCATTATAAATGAGTGGTGAGAGACATAGAATGACTTTTGACTCTTGAATGAATTACTTCTAATATTGAGAAATAAAAATGACATGGATTAACGACATATTAGAGTTCATGCTAGGTCGTTATTCGGAAACAACGCGTTGTATAATTTGAGTATAGTATCAAATGAGCAAGAGCCACTACATTAACACCTAGGTGTATTGAAAACTAAGCAAATGTTCCCACATTTTCGTAAATAAATATGAGTAAAGAAACTAATTCACAAGATTATGATTTATTTTGGAACTTGAAATATAAATAGACTTACAGGTAAATCAATAAAAATAGTAGATACTATGATTATAAAGATGATTAATTTTATGTGTTTACAAAAAATTAAATAGGTAGAAGAAAAAGCAAAGGAATTGAACACATCAAGTTTTAAACTCTAGTACGCTCATGAGACTGAATTATAACATGGATAAGTATTAGAAAAATGATGTGGTGGATAAAAAAGGTTACAGGATAGGATTATAGCGTTAACATTTGTAGTAGAATTTTTTTTAAATATTATTAATGCTTATGTACTACATGTAGAGTTAAAAGAATACTATAAGATAAATTTTGGAATGATTTAGAAGGTCAAGTTTAGGGAATACTTTTAAGAGAAAAGATTTTCATATGAAAGGATCTTAATGGTCATGTGGAGAATGCATATAGAAGTTACGAAAGTTTGCATGAGGGATATAATTTAGAAGAAACAAATGCAAAAAGTGCAACTATTCTAGACTTTTCATTAGCGTTCGATTTTACTATAACTAACATTTGTTTTAGAAAGCGTGAGGAACATCTTATCATGTACAAAAGTGAGAGGACATGCTCTTAAATTAATTTCTTTCTAATAAGGAAAGTGAACAGAAATGTTTGTATAGATTGCAAGGTTATACTTAGAGAGAGTTTGACTATTTTGAATAAGCTCTTTGTGATAGATGTTCAAATTAAGAAAAGAGTAAAAAGAAAAGACCAAAATGGGATGTGTAAGGATAAAGTGGTAGTAATTAAAATGTGATTAAAAAAAAAAGAGGTTGCAGAGAAAAATTTTAGAGAAAGGATCGTGGGAGGTATAAGAAGGTGCTAATAATGTGTGAGGTGAAATCGCTAAAGAGATTAAAAAGATTGCAAAAGAGATATTTAGTGAATTTAGAGGTTATGGACCTAGGGATAAAGAATTTTGGTAGTGGAATGCAAATATACAAGATAAGGTTAAAATTAAAAGAAAGTGTTACAAAGCGTGATCTTTGTATAAAAGTAAGCAAATTTAGGAATATGTAGAGTAGTTAAGAAACACACTAACAAGGCAATAAACAAAGCAGGGGTTAGGACATTTGATGGTTTATATCAATTTTAGGTTTGTATCAATCTTTAAGCACTAAAATTAGGGAAAGAAGTATTTATAAGTTTGCTAAAAGTAGAGAAAGAAAGATAAGAGACATGAATCAAATAAAATGTATTAAGAATGAAAAAAAAAAAGGAGTCCTGGTCATGAAACAAAATATTAAGGAAATGTGAAAGTATTATTTTCATAGACTATTTAATAAAGGACATGAGATCTCATTACACAAAGATAAACTAGGCACTATAAAAAATGATCAAAAGTATATATTTTATCATAAGATTCGAGAGTCAGAGGTAAAAAGAACTTTAAAGAAGATAAAGAATAGTAAAGCAATAAGACCAGATAATATATCTATTGAGGTATGGAAAGGGTTAAGACCAGATAATATACCTATTGGACATATAAAATTGTACAAATTATAAAAGAATTAAACTCATGAGTTAGACTATGAAATTATATAAAAGAGTTATTGAGTGGAGATTAAGGCAAGATACTCAAATTACAGATAATCAGTTTGGTTTTATGTTCACCAATCGGCTTATATAGCAAGTGCACGACCTGTGATAAAGTAGTATAAAAAGATTATCGTTCCCTCGAGAATTGGAGTTGGAATTAGTTAATTATTAAACGCATGTTTTAAACTAGGTTGAGCAAATCGATTGATTATCAAAGTTGAAGGTAAAAGGAAAAAAATTACTTAGTGAGTTGAGTAAATTCGTAAAGCAGCTAAAAAATCTTTCGACTTCAAATATAAAAAGAGACCTAGGATTATTTTTCCCCCTTGTACTTCATAATACAAGAACAACATCTTCTTACAACCATGACTAACAACCATATGTATCAGCCTAAGGAGCAAATAGTATTTGAAAAAGATTTTTCAAGTCAAGAACAAGTGTTTAATTCCATTAATTGCTTGATCTCTCTTACCATCAATAAAATCTCAATTTTAAGTTCAGACCTTAACGTGACTATGTAAAGTTCGTGAGTGTATCTCTACCTCACCAACAAAACTATCCGTTCAATTCATAAATTTCAAGTTCTTGCACAATTAAACTCAAGTTCAATATTCAAGCTAACTTTTTTAAATATCACTCAAGTAAACAAACAACTAATTAGTGGCCAATCAATTAGAAGCAGTAAGAATGGAGTGAAATCAACACATATGTGTGGTAATGTGTTCAAATAGAAAAGATGTTGATTACTTAGCACACGATTGAGATAGAATAAATGCATTTTAAAGTTTTAGAGATAGGTGTGGTGCAAGTTGTTACAAGTATAACTTTAAGTGTAATAACCGAAGCAAGTTAGTTGATTTCCGTGCAAATTCCCTCACTTATGACACTAATGCCACTAGTACTACTGATGCCATTAGAACCACCAATCTCACCTATGCCACCCATGCCACCTATGCCTTGAAGCCAGTATTTGACATTAGTACCACCAATCTTACCTATGCTACCCATGCCTCGAAGTCAGGGCTTGTCTAACTAAAGTAGATAGTAGACTATTAAAGTAAACAGCAGACTAGCTAATGTAGACATTATGAATTTTTTCTTTTGACATGTATATATTAACTTTGTGATTGATTTAAATAATGTTTTGACCATATATGTACTCTTAAACACTTAGCACTACATGATGGGCTAGTAAGACCTACAATTAGAACTACTTTTGGAATTTTTCTTAGGTGCACTTGGTGCACCATGCTCCAAATGCAACTAATGGCTAAGATTTAATTTGTACAGGTGGGATCCATATGTAGTACAGGTGAGGTCCACGTACAAAGTAAAAATTATTGAGTATATAAATGACGTGACGCTCCCGATATATGTAAGAATTGCTCATACTTTTGAAGATGTAATACTAGTTTTTTTTTCTTTTTTTAAATATGTGTTAGGGTGTAAATCTTTTTTTATCAGAGTTTAAATTTTTACTTAGTTCCGTTTATGCCAAGTAGTTAATCAAAAAGTCAATATCATACAATATTAAATAAAATTAAAATAATAAAAAGATAAAAGGGGGGTTACATCATTCACTTATAATCTATTCTATTCCTGTCCTATACTCTCATGAGGCTTTTTATTGTTTCTCTATACTTGAAGTCCATTGGGATTTAGGTGGAATAAGATAGAACAATTAAGTGAATGATTTTGCTTCTAGATGAACGATTATACAATATTATATTAAATTTAAATAAAGTTAAATAATTAACCTACAATAAATACTTAAACCTTTTGACAATACACATACATACATATATGTGCAGTATATGACTAAGATCTTTAAACCTAAATATTTGTATTCACGTTTTCTCCAAATTTGTTTTAATATGCGATCAATAGTTGAGTTATCTAAAATAAGTGGGGATGAGTCTGACTAGGGTGGGATGGGATGAAATTGCCATCCCTAAATTTAAGCAAGTTTTTAATTTTTTATTTAATTAAAAGTATAAAAAATGAAATCACAATAAATAAATATTTTAATCAAAATAAATTCATATAATTTATAAAACTGAAATAAATATATCAAAATACATAAAAATAAGTATTTAAGGTAAAAGAAGAAACAATAGAGGAAAAGAAATAGTATAGTAATTAATGCTTTTGAATAAGGATATTTTTATCCTAAAAAAACAATTTTGTGTATCTGTAAATAAGAACAAATTTTTATTTCTTTTCCATAGTAAAATAGTTGCCATTCCTACTACTTAAAAGGAGATATGAAAAGTTGCAAAATACTACAAAAAATTATAAAATAATTTGTTAAAAATAAGCTGCTTATTTATAAAAAAAAATGGCAAAAGGGCTGGACAAGACCTTAATATGCAATACTAGATCACTTTTTTTTGGTTGAAAAGGTACTAGAAACTAGTTTACCTAGGTTCAACAATTCAATTTTCATATTTGGGTCCAAAAAATTTCCACTTCAATGAACCCTGCTTGGGCGGTATTAGAATGGAAACCTAAGTGGGCTCAGCTTTTTCTTGGGCCCAGACTTGGGTTCAACTTCATGTAGCAGGGGATGGTGAATAGTAGCGGGGCCACCAGTGCTTAAATTGCAAACCATTATTTCTTGGGATTGGATCCACTGCATTGAAAATTTCATGCATTTCCCCTGCAGTGAGATTTTGTGAGAACACGGAAAACTTAAAAAACAAAAGATAAAAAAAGAATAGTTGTGAGATACTGCAGGGAAATGCATAGAGGATCCCAATCCTCACTTCTTTCGTTTTTGCTTTTTCGTAATTAAACGGGGAACTGCAAAGAGATTTGTTGCACCGGTGGTTATCCATATCTGCTGATTCGCCGTTTTCTCGTGAAGGCGGTGGTCAGCGGTATCCATGTTTATGGCTTTTTTTAATTACTTCTGGAATATCAATATTAGTAAAACAGAAACACAAAAAGTATTTATTTTAATATAAACAAATTTCTAAATATTACAAAATTTTTAGACATCGAAAAGCCACCAGACCCCACTTAAATATATTCATTTTTTTGGCTAGCTCATCATATAATACTCGCTCTAAAAAGCTTTCATATATGATTTTTTTAAAATTAAATAACTCAATAACAATTATATGAGGGTCAAAATTCTATTTTTATCTTAAAAATATATCTAATGTTTTTGTATTGGTTATAAGAATATTTTTTGTTTCAAATAAATTCATAAGTTTTAAAAGCATTCTAAATAAATTTTAGAGGGCTAACGTCGTTAGCTGACTTGCTTTAAATATGACATAGTGTGCCTTATGTGGCAATTGACACGATATTTTCATATTTATGTGTCATTTATTTTGCCAACTTAGCATCCTAGCTACTCCTAAAAGTATTTTTTTTATAGATTATTTAATACTCTAAATGTATGTGAGAATTGATCTTTAATTCTCTAAATGCCTGTGTGATCGAAACATTATGTGACTAATTTGCCAAGCCCAATATGCAGCTCGTAATCATATAGGAATTCAGCTTGCAATGATTCTGTGGTATTAATGAAGAAGCACAAGTGTGATCTCCACCACCATATCATGTGATTTGTCATATATTGTGTGTTCCCTTCAGGCATGTTCCCCCCTTTCAACTACAACCATTTCCAAGGTTAGGGACACTTGGCCTCGATTTATTTTGTTTCTGACATCTCTATTTTATAGATTTGGTGCCTCTTGATAGAGTACATCTTCAATGTGGACATTAATGAATCTTTGTATGGAAAATGTCTAAATTCTCATTCTAAGTGCTCGCTTGTACTAATTAACCCTGATATTTCAAGCTATACATAGATATATATATATATATATATATGTTAGGTAAGAAGTCAATGAGGCATTATACGACATAGATGAGGTAGGGTTGTCATTGCCATCATCACCTCGGATTCTGATTCATATCCCACATCGATCACCGACTACATCTTCGACATTGTCTACATATATGTATCATCTACTATATATGTCTTAAGGAGATGGACATGAAAAATCAATGTCCGCATGCACCATAATGGGATGCATATCAACACTATGTTGGTTAGGAACGTTAAAGTATGAATTATCCGAAGGTACAAATAAATTACACTGTGATATCTCATTCCAACATTCATTGACTTCAGCCTGGTGATAAGTGGCATGAGTCTCCTGTGCTTGTGAGAATTCGATGTCAGTGGGATTTAAGGTAAAAGTTATAGAATGTCCACAACTGTTCAAACCCTCTATGGAGGCTAGAATCCCATTGAATTTTGGATGACATTTAACCATCAACGATACATCGTTACCCTTACGCAATTTGAGCGTACTAAATATTAAAGGATTGACACATGCAAGAATCCTATATATAGCTATGACACCACTTGAGTCAGTTGTAGTTTTAGTTTGCAATGGATCAACTGCTTCAATTCATCTAAAACGTATTCCACTTAATTCTTACAAGTATATGGGCGTTGCATTCAAAGGTAAAGCCGTTTGGCCCTTAAGATACATTGCCCTTTGGACATAAACGAAAAATGTTCTGCTCATGTTTGACTCTCACAAATACACGTAAATATATATCAACTTCTAAATAAAAAATTTTCACTTTTCCATATATATATATTTGAATATTATTAATAGTTCAAAATTATTCAGAAATTTTTAGTGACATTAGAAAACTAAATAAAAAATAAGATATATAATAATTTCTAATCGAGGTAATGATTATAGTTATTGTTATAATTTCTGTTTTATATTAATTTTTCTAAAAATTTGTAACAATTCCTACAAAACACAAAAGGAAATGCCAAGGCAGAAATTAACTTGACCAATTTTACAGGGAGTTTTTCATCGGTTGAATTTTTCAACAGTAACATTTTAGGTGCTTTCTTTTTTTGGGGTTGTATGGAAGAATCCTCATGTATCCTTTTTTCTTTTCTTTTTGGGAACACATGACACTGGCATAGCAACTGTTTTATTATATTAACATTTTAGCTCAAACAACTTTATACGTTATGTTTGTTAATTCATTGTTCTTAATTTTTGAAAATCTTAACCAACCCCTTCAACTTTATTTATTTTCTCAAATACCCTCGAATTATAAACAAAATAGAGGGGCATAATTTGAGAGGTTTTTGAGAAAATAAAGAAAGTTGAGAGAGTTAGTTAAAATTTTTAAAAATTAAAGACAATGGGTTAGCAAACATAATTTATAAAATAATTAGTGATAAATATTAATATAATAAAATAATTTTTTTTATTGCTTAGAGCTTTTTTGTAATTTTCATCTTAGCATCTAATCATCCTACTTTTCCCTATCATGCCATGTGTCTCAGTAAAAAAGAGATATAAATGCAAAAAAAAAAAAGGAGGCATTATAAAACATGGGGCATTTGTCGCGTTCCAAGAAAATTGCATTGTGTGTCTTCTTCTTGTACGACGAAACATAATAGCCAGTTTTTTTCCTTAAAACAATTACATCTTGATGTGTTGTCGATCAAGACGGTCACACACATTGAAAAAAAAAAATTATGTCATGATCTTGGAAGGCGACAATACAAAGAAAAAAATTAAAAAAAGAAATTCCTGCAGTTGACAAATTTGGTACTTACAAGTATATAAGTTTTTTAAAAAAACTTATAATAAAAAATAAAAAAGCGATATATATGAATTAAAGTCTCTCATCCAAAACCATAGAAGATACTAAGAGCCCGTTTGTTTAAGTTTTTTTTTAAAAAAAATTATTTTTTTAAAAAATACTTTTATAAAACTTTAAGATGTTTGTCTAAAATTTTAAAAATAATCAGAATTTTAAAAAAATCAGATTTCTGATTATTTAAAAAAATTACTGTAATTAGCTTCTAAAAATTAAAAGTCACTTTTTAAGTAAAAAACACTCTTTACGGTTGTAACCAAACATTAATAATTTCTGTTTTTTATAAAAATCTCTAAATGATAAATTACTTTTTTAATTAAACTAAAATTCACTTTTTTTTAAGTTTAAACAAACGGGCCCTAAATAAGGATGAATGCTCTGCTGTCCTCAAAAGCTTTTGGCCTTTTTAAGGGGATTTAAAGAAATCCCAAATCTTCGTTTAATTAATTAGAATTTAGAAAAGGAAATCCATTCCAAAGAGCTTTAATGTGTGTGAGCTTTAATATGTCATTGGCACCCTTGATCTACATCGTGTTATGGCATTAATTTGAAATTATAAAACTTCGTCGCCTTCTGGCCCACCAATCTAGTCCCCCATTGTTTCTTTACTTGATGGTCGTCTACTTGGACATTGCTTATGGCTTACAGCTTATAAGCTTAGGAAAATGTCCAATGCTCAATTAGAAAGCAATGAGCGGCAGGCACTTTATGGTCATGTATACGACAAAGGAAAGAATGAATGCATATGAGGCCAAATATAATTTATGTGCAATGTAAATGCGTGCATTAGTTCTTCTTGTTATTAGTGAACTTTTTATTTGATGGGGGCAAAGTGGTTTTCCACTGATCATCACTTTCATTCAGGATTTCAAAACCTGGTTAAAATAGTGGTCTTGGACAAAACGTTTTGGCGTCCAACAGATCGATATTCGTCTTGCTTTACATGCGTCATATTGTGCATCTCTTGGAAAGCCAGAATGGTAATTGATTCGTGGCTATAATAGAATATTAGAAATGAGTAATTAGTTTGTGGTTAAGACATTGAGTAATTATACATATAGATCAGAAGACATGGCCAAGTGCATGCGACGGCTGGTCGGCAACGCGTGCATTCTAGTAATTAATTGAATCAAAGCTCAACTTTTATGATTTGCTAATTCCTAATCCTGTCTGCATGTCAACTACTTTGTCATCTTCGAATTTGTGTTTATCCGAAACCCCACCACTATAATATGTCCAAGTCCTACCTTTGACCGCATTATATTATGGGAAACGGAAAAATGCAACAAATACCTACCTTTTATTACTTTTGAGTTATTTATAATAAACACTCTCTTAACTTTTAAAATCACAAAATACACTCCCATATGAGCCATCGCCTTATAGGATTAGAGCTTTCTGTTCAATTTTGTGTCAATATTATTGGTTGAAATGCTATTTTAGACTCTTTTAATTATCTCATAACATGTTTCTATCAGTTTTGATGCAACTTGAGTATCATCTATTGAATGTTGTTTTTAAGTCTTTTACATCACAAAGAGAATATTGATTGAACAGTTTTTCAATATAGTTAGAGTATGAAGAAAAAATTTATGCACAATTTCTTATATATATTTTTTTCTATCAACCTCTCTAATCAAAATATGATAAATGTATACTTTTTTAATAATAATATAATAAGGGTACAATTTTTGCAAATAAAGTGATGTCTCACTTAACAATATTAATAAGAATTGGACATGTCATGATCCAAATCTTAGATCGTGACTGGCACATAAACTAAGTCAACTCAAAGCTAGCTTAGCCTAATAAGTCTAAAGAAACCCCTTTACTTGACTATGATAAAACTAAGAAAATCTCAAAATTTATATTGGACTTTCAAAATACATAATTTATTTGACAAAGTCACTTAGGCATGCCTATAATCTAACAAACCTCTCCTGTAGTATGAATATTTTATAATCCGTGTAAACAATCTCAATCTAGTAATTAAAAATTTTTTAAATATAAAGAATGAAAATAAAGAAAGAAAAATAAAGCAAATAACATGAATAAACTACAATTCTCATACTATACCATCTACCATCTGACCCAATAGCTAGTAGCTATGACATCACAGAGTCTTATTTTACTATCATGTAATAAGGGATCTACCTAACTTGTCTAAAAAGGTATATTGGTTTAGAGCACTTTACTTGACTCTCTGCTAGTTTTTATATATATATAAAGAGTAGGATGAGTCTACCATTAATTCAGTAAGTACATAAATAATAAAGTAGGTGAAAAAAAAACAAGTGCACTTGAGTTTTTCGTAATCGAGTAGTATTAATAAAATAAGAATAAAATATTAATTAAGAATATTAAAATAAATAAATAAAGACTTCCATTCAAGTAGTAACTAATTTTAGAAAATATCAAATGTTTTTTAAAAGATAAATAAATAAAAACTTATTAGATGGATATGATGTGAGAGGCATATCATGTTATTTTTTACAGTGTCATTGCATTTTACTTATTTATCATTTAAGTATCATTGCACTTTCCATGTATGAGTGTCATTGCATTTTTTTTTCATTTCACATTTTAGTGCCATTGCACTGCTCACATGTTCGTACCATTATTTATTATTCTACATTTTAGCGCCACCATACTTTAGTTATTTCACATACTAGTGCTACTACACTTTACTTATTTTACATCTCAATGCTTCCACACTTTATTTATTTCACATCTCATTACCACAACACTCTATTTCACAAATTTCTTTCTCAATGTTATTGTACTTTTCTTGTTGTATAATCTTAAAGCCCTATCACGTTATTTGTCACATCTCATATTTGTTGGGAATTATAGGAGGCACACAGTGGAAACATTTAAAATTTTTATTCCAATTCCCACCAAGGATCCGTCAAAATCGCTTAAATCGAATAGGTTCAGAGAATTACCTCTTCTGTCGATTGAGTTTGTTGTTTACTTTTGTTTGAATTACAGGAATTGATCGCAGATCAGCTCCCTTTACTGGTATCCACACGAATGAAGTTCAGCAACGCAAATGGTGTGCTAGCAGCATGTCCGTACAATCCCGTACAGTCCGTACGGCATTTTCGTACATTTCCGTACGATGTCCCTCTCTAAGGATTTTGGAGGCAGTTCTAACTATTCTTTTCTGATATGGAAACCCCTATTTATATACTAGAGTTTCAGATATATTTAATTAATCAAAATTAATTAAATATATCTTTTAGTTTAAATTCAAATCTATCTTATAGTTTAAATTTAAACTAATAATATCTAGAGCTTAATTTAAATTATCTGATTAGTTTAAATTTAAATCTATTTGATAGAATCAAATTTAAATTATCTGATTAATTTAAATTTAAATCTATCTGATAAAATCAAATTTAAATTATCTGATTAGTTTAAATTTAAATCTATCTAATAGAATTAAATTTAAATTATCTGATTAATTTAAATTTAAATCTATCTAATAGAATCAAATTTAAATTAATTCATATATATATATATAAAATATATTTCACATTTAATTATTTATATATATATAAATAATTCCTCCATCCTAAATATTCATTGAATCTAGACACATTTCTGATTCAATGAATGTGTACATTTTAGCCCGAGTTAGTCCGTTCTTGTGTGCGACCCTGCAGGCCCATATGATGTTAGTAGTGGACTAACTGCACTGTTTGACCCACAAATCACAAACGGCCTCTAACAAGACGGTGTGACTACCCAAATCATATGGAATCGGTGATCCGATGCAACCTATCTTATAACTCTATTATATCCCTTTTGTCACATGATATCTAGATCGAGTATGAGGCATGGAAATGTTATCCTCAACTTGCTTGATCATAACTTTCTCGATCTTCGAGCAGACTGATATAAGATGGAACTCTTTCCATCTGAGCATGGCCATGCATTTCTCAGTCACACTCATCGAGGGGCTCAGAAATATCTCTCTATTAATTAGAGAGACAAATTCCATCTTGACCACTCATCTTCCTCTGCATGGATTCCATTATACCTGATCATAGTCTTTATAATCACCCGGTCAAAGGTGATATTAGACTATGCCAAAGTACAGTGTCCTTCATGTAGGAATCTATGGTGATCTCAAGTCCAAGGGATCAATGACATGGTTATATATGAGATAAACTTATGACCTAATCCATGTAGCTTATCTCATGATGGGTCTATCTAGCGTCCTGTTCTCTAACACACGCCTATGATTTTGATTCATATCATCATACATGATTAACACTTAATTAATTAAAATCATACTAATCTTAATTCATCGTTATTCCCACAAGGATGATTGATTAGGGATATTTTGGATAATTCAAAAAATGATTTATCCATGGATATTATTATATATAAACATGCAAATAATATAATAATGTAATAAAAAAAAACTCTTATTTTGTAATAAAAAGAATGTTCGCAATATAATGATTGGCCTAGGGCACAATTTCCAACAATATTGTCTTTACACCTTTTATCGCATTTCAATTTAGTTTAGTACATTTAGGCTGTTATCTTTGCTAATGGTTATAGGGTTTACACTATATGTCATCCATTAAAATTTTAAATATATAGTATATATTAATAATATGACTCAAGGAGCCATAGATAATCTATCATTAAAAGTACTATAAAAAAAAATTCATAAGTGCCACATCCAACATCCTATACTACTTGATACAAGACTTAGGTTTTCAAAGTTCACAAGTAACATATTAAGCATCTTATACTACTTAATGTGAGATTTAGGTTTTCATAGTACAATCAAGAAAAAAGAAATGCTCTCCTTAAGTGCTGCACCAATGATAAATAATTTAAAAAAATTATTACATAAATCAAAATTTAATTAAAGATGTGATTTAAAAATAATTGAACAAAAAAATATTAGTTTAATGTGTATAAATAAATTTTATCATAGATATAACTTTGGTAAAAATATAAGATAGCAAAATAATTATTTGTCATTCTCATCACTTTACTCATAAAAACACTATTACTTTTTAAAATAATGTAAATAAATATCATATCTTAAATAAATAAATAATATAAAGATATATATATATATATATATTATAATTATCAATTAATTAAAAATAAATCAATTTTAAGAAAATTATATAAGAAAAATTAGAATAAGATAAATAATATATATATAATTAATTACCAGTTAATTGAGAATAAATCAAATATAAGGAAAATTGTATACAGAAAATTAGAATAGAAAAAGTATTATATAAAATAACTAAAGGAGACAATTTAAATAAAATTTTAAAATAAAAAAAAAACATATCAAGAGTTTTACTAGCATGTATACTTTGCACCTATGTGAACATTCTCATATCATTGAATATTCATAGATTTTTCCCTTAATTATTTATCATATACTTTGAAACTAAAGATTTAAAAAAAAATCAATTTTTTTTTCTCATAACAATAGAATAAGAATTAGTTAAAGCAATATTTGAGCCAAAAAAAAATATAATCAAAGTGTAAAGGAAAGGTACCACCTTGCTATTTATGTACTCACCATTAGGGACTAATGATAGAGGTCCCTTCAAGACACACTCTTAGTTCATAAGATATTTTCAACAATGCCTAAAATCATATTAAGCATAAATTTATCAATAACTATCCTATTAATATTTTATACTATTAATTTAAATAAATGTAAATTATAATAACTAAATTCTCCAATTTAATTTAAAATCCTTGTCATCATTACTAATCTTAGATCTAGATTTTTTTTTTATTAAAACTTAAATTTGAGTTTAAGAATTATCTCATGGAGATTGTTAGATAAAAACTTGAGGGTGAATTTGTGCTTTGAAGAATTAAACTCAGAAGTTCCAAGTTAAAAGTTTTAACAATGGTGGAAGTTATGACCTTTTTGTGAATAGCCGCCATATGAGAATTGTGGACAGAACATGGCAACAATGGCCGGAGCAAGTGGTGTGGCAAGTGGTGTGGTGGCTACACAAGGGATTTGTTAATGGAGAGAGAAAGAAGATGATGATTGGTTCTAGAGGTGGGGGCTGCGCCTGTGGAAGTGAGAGGAGAGAGAAGAGGAAAAGAAGAGCAAAGAGAGAAAAAAAAAGGGAAAAAGAAAAGGATATAGAAATTCCTATTATTAGGATTAGAATAAGATAACAATAAATTTATTTTGAAATTCAATAATTAAGATAAAGTCTTATAAGTATTTGAATCTGATAAAGATAATCTAATCTATTTGAAGATTTTGAAATATAAAAGAATCCTATTAAATATGAAATAGATATCTAGATAATTTCATAACATAATTTTTTAAAGTTTCAAAATTTATTAAAACTTATTGATTATTGCTTTTTATCTTAAGCTAATTTATTTAGTGTTAATAATATTTTTAATTTTATTATTATTATTATTATTATTATTGTTGGGTTATTACAAGACAAAAAGACATAAATCCTAAATAATGATAGTTAAGGGGTATTTTTTTAATTCGAAAGTGGAGAGATGTTTGCAAATGATGACTTCAAATTAAAGAGAAATATTTGTATTTTTCCCTATGAGAAAATCGTATACCACCTTTATTTTGTTCTTAATTAAAATTTTTTTCTACCAATTAATTTTTGTAATTAACTTCTTTGATTTATTTTTGTCCTCTTGTTACATCTTTTGCCGTTTGTAGGTTATACGTTATATCTCTAAATGAATTAGCACCACGTTGGTATCACGTGGGGGGAAATTTCAATTATTGACCATGATCTTCATGAATTGCAATTTATCTCCCTAATTGATTAATTGCAATATGGAATAAATAAATGAGTTAGTGAATTACAAAATTTAATCCATTAGAAGAAAAATTGCAATTGGAGGTGAAAATAAATGTAAATGCAAATTTCTCTTCATAATGTTAAGTCCATTAGGAATGAGTCGAATTATGTTTGACATGTTGTAATATGACAAATGAATTAAGGGTCAATTACAAAAATTGATTGAGAGAAAAATTATAATTAAAACAAAGATGATAGTAAATAAGTACAATTTATCCTTATATTTTCTTTCCGCAACTTACACAAATCAATCAATTATGCCATACTTAATAATAATTAAAAAAAAACACCGATATTCCAAGGAGATAAAAAAAAGGAGAGAATGTATGAGCGGTGGGAGTTCTTCACCGCCACTTGCTGAGGCAGCAATGGTGCACAGTCGTAAGAAAGGGAGGATGAGGGAGGGGGAGTTCTCTCCTGACCAAGCCTTGGTCCCAAGGGTGGAAGATTGGATGGGAAATGAGGAGATGGCCGCTGATATGGGTAACGATAAAGGTATTAATGCAGATACGAGAAGCAAGCATCTGATGTATAAACAGGCCTGTTCTAAGGATGATGAGTCAAGTGGAGATGAGGAGGATGAGGAGGTCGATTGGTAGAGTGATGGGCGTTAGGAGGAGAGGATTAAAGTTGAAAAAACAGAGAAGGGCCCCAACGTGATTATTCCGGTCAACAAGAAGAAGCGACTCGCTACACGTTGGCGTAGAATGCTTAATGGAAAGCTGCTAGGGCGAATGATCAACCACAATTATCTCTCCCAAAAACTCCTAACTCTGGGGTTTTAATGGGAATGTGGAGATGATCGATATAGGCTCAGGTTTCTGTTTGGCTATGTTCCAACAAAAATCCAATTATGAGCGAGCACTTACGGGAGGTCCTTGGTTGATTTTTGATCATTACCTCGTGGTGCAGTCGTGGAAGGAAGATTTTGAGCATGAGGAGGAAGAGATAACCTTTATTGCTGCTTGGGTAAGAATACCTGAACTCCCAATGGACTACTATGATAAAGGAATCTCATATGTATTGGGAAGTCATATTGGAAAAGTGTTAAAAGTGGATATGACCACCCTACGCAGATCAAAAGGCTGCTTTGCTAGACTCTGCGTAGAAATAGACCTTAAGGCTCCTCTATGCCCATCCATTTGCATTAACGGAAAGGAGAAAAAAATTGAGTATGAAGGGATCCATATGATTTGTTTCTCTTGTAGGAAGTACGGCCATGATGCCGATCATTGTCCTGAGAAAGGTGTGACAAATATTGGGCCCAGTCATAAGGAGGTGGTAGTTCAGGATTGTACGGTGGTAGAGCAACATCTGAGTCATCTCCCCCCCGGCCATCGAAAAACATTGCCTATGGGTCATGGATGGTACAACAACAAAAGCAGAATCGACGTCAATTGGGCTTGCAATCTCGAGATACGGTTAATCCACGAGATATTCGAAGGGAAGGGGATCATGAGCTGCGAGGTTCTCGGTTTATCGTTTTAGAAGAGGATGGTGAGGTGGTAAATGAGGAAGCCCACGTGGAGACCTCAATGACCCCTTTTGTTGATATATCCAATTATGGAGTTTTCCCCAGAAAAGGTCCCAAGAAATCGGTGCAAGATAATCTCATTAAGAAGCCCAAGTTGAATAGTAAAGGAAAAAAAGTGGGCCCTATGGATGACTATTTAAAGATGAAGCAACATGTTGAACTTACTGGGCCAAGTAATATGGAGCTATACAAGGGGCCAAATTCAGGAAACATTATGGAAATTGATTTGGACCCGAAAGCCGGTAATGACATCACTAGTAGTGGAACCCACATTGAGCGTACGTCAGATGAGCATATGATGGGGGAGTCACGTAATGATGACAATCCATTGGATCCAGGTGCGAAGGGGGTGGGAATGGAATCTCACAGTTAGCCATAGCAACTTGATCCATGTGCAAATGGGGCCTTGACAGACGGGCCTGTTTGTAACATAGTGATAATTACTGATTGCTCTATCTTCTGCCCTCTTATTATTATATGTATTCTAATGGATATGAAGTGTTTAGCGTGGAATGTACGAGGTACTGGTTGTCGTTATTTTGCTCGTCTTTTATGCGACTTGCGTAATAAATTTCAATTGAATTTTATAGCATTACTTGAGCCCAGACAGAAAGGAGATAAAGCCGTAAGACTTGCTCGGCGTCTAGGGTGGAGGAATTTGCATGTTGTAGAAGCTAATGGTTATAGTGGGGGAATTTGGTGTTTTTGGGAAGACTCTGTTAATTTCATAGTAAAAAATACTAGTTCCCAATTGTTACATGGGGTGGTGACCGAAGGTACTAGAAGCGAATGGCCCCTCTCCATTGTGTATGGGCATCCTATGCCTCTTCGTCGTCGAGCTTTGTGGGATGATCTGAGGGTAGTGGGGGATATTATTCAATGTGGCTGGTGCGTTTTGGGGGACTTTAATGCTGTTCTAAAGGAGAATGAAAGGGTTTCAGTTGCAAGAAATGGCACTCTAATTAATAGACACTTTCAACGTTGGGTTGAAGATGGTAATATAGTGGATTTGGGGTTTTACGGACCCCCTTATACGTGGCAAAATGGTCATAGTACAAGTCGTTTAGATAGAGTGGTGGTTAATGCGAACTGATATAAGAGTTTTCCTCATGCTACTGTGACCCACCTTCCAAAGTATAAATCTGATGACCGACTGCTCCTACTTAAATTACAGCATGACATTCACTGTGGCCCCAAGAAACACCCATTTTGATTCTTTGCTCCATGGGTTTTATATGAGGATTTTCCTGAAGTAGTCAAGCAGTCTTGGAAAACAGAAAAAGGGTGGACTGAGAATGTGAGAGAGTTTAAGACAAAAGTGAAAAAGTGGAATAGAGACGTGTTTGGCAATATTTTAACAAAGAAGCAAAATACTATGAGACAACTAGAAGCGGTTGAGCAGAGCTTAGCTGCCAATCCTCGTTCCTCTTATTTGCATAAACATCAGGAGGAACGATAGCTAGAATTGGAGGGGTTCCTCCTTTAAGAAGAAATTATATGGGTGCAAAATTCAAGGTGCAATTGGTATTCCTATGGAGACAAAAACACAAGGTTTTTTCATTCTATGGCAAATAGTAGAAAACGCAGAAATAAAATTGATACTCTCAAGAAAGTAGATGGAGAATGGGTGTATGATGCTAGCACTATTATGAGCATAGGTACTGAATTCTTCCAAACCTTGTATATAGAAGATAGGGATGCTTCTAACAGTTTGAGATTCCAAAATACCTTCTCACCCCTTGAAGATGCCCATCTTAGCTGTTTAGGCCGAGAGGTTGGGTCCGACGAAATCAAGCAGGCTTTGTTTGACATGGGCCCTTTGAAGGCACCGGGTCCAGATGGTCTTAATCCTCTCTTCTTTCAGATTCAGTGGGATGTAGTAGGGCCATCGGTGATTCAGACTGTAAAATTGATTTTTGATAAGCCAGAACAGGTGAAGATGGTCAATGGTACATTTATTGTTCTGATTCATAAGGTGGAAGCTCCAATGCACGGATACGTGCTTCAGGCAACCGTACCCATACCGAATACGTATATGGTATGGATACGCATACCGTACGGGTACAAAATGTACCCAGACGTTTCGTTTTGCCTCCGTACGTTTCGAAACATTTTTGTCGGTACCAAACGTTTCGAAACGGCTCAAAAACGGCTTTGAAACGGCGGGCGAAACGTCTTGGCTCGAACGACTGTGTTTTACGTCGGTTTTAACCCTCCTCCGTCGACTTGAAGCTCCAGGCTTCTCCTTCGAAGGCGACGTCGCGCTTTGCTCCCTTTTCCCTCGACCGTCGCCATTTTTCGTTGCTTCTCGTCGTGTGTCGCTTGCTTCCTCATTTTCTTCGGCGACCTGTGCTTTGTTCCTTCGTCCATCTGTCGTCTTCTCTGGTGTTGGCTTCTCTGGTGGCAGCTTCTCACTTCTCACGTTCAGATTTGTTTTTTTGGGGTCTCTGTGATTTTTTCTTTCGGCGCTCTGTGATTTTTTTCTTCTGGTATCTTTCACTACAAGAAAACAGGTAATTTCTCGCGGTATTTTTCTGTGAGAAAAAATAATAATTTCCATGATAAAGGATTTTGTCACGGAAATTCTCACTCAAAGCTAACCGTGAAAAAACTAGCCGTAGGAAATACAATTTCTCACAGAAATTGTTCGTGATAAACTTTTCTTGCAAACAAATTTCTGTGAGAAAAATGAGAGAGAAAGTTGATGTCAAGTCCGTGAATTTTCTCACGGATTTTCTCGCGGTAAAAATCCGTGAGAAAATGCTTCTCGCTGAAAAATTCTGCGAGAAAACAAGAAGTTTTCTCACGGAACAAGGTAGTGAGAAAAAAAAGGAATTCTGCTATGATTTCTGACAGACAAATTCCGCAAGAAAATTAGTGAGAAAATTTGTCACAAAATATACCGTGAGAATTATGAAAATATTATGTGTTTCTACCATCTTAGTTGAAAAATCCGTGAAAAATACCGTGAGAAACAAAGTTTTTTCCGTGAGAAAAATTAAGATTTCATTCGTGCAGCTTTCTCAAGAAAAAATTCCGTGAGAAACTGGAAAAAATTGGTCATCCACACTTCTTTTATAGTTTTACCTCTGCTTGAATAGTTACAACTTATTCAAACAGTCAAAAAGCAAAGTGCTTATGTTCAGCTAACAAATAACAAAACCACAAATTTGTAATTTGTGTTAGAAATATCCGAAAATACATTAAACTTAAGACATCAATGTATTTAGCATTACAAGTTTGCATATCATAATTTCATAATGTGACATAAATAAGAATGCTGGGATCACTGTTCATCAACATCATCATCATCACCACCACCACCACCACCACCATTGTCACCATCATCATCATGGGTTGGTTTATCATACGAAGTACCACCTCTTTCAGCTCCTATACTCATGTGAGTCATAATTTGTTTCATGAAAGCTTCCATCTTGTCTTCGTGCGCCTTTTGCATCTTGGCAAGACTTGTCTCATAAATTTGGGCTTGTTTTGATAATTTCTCTTCTAATTTCTTCTCAAATGAGGCCTCTAAGTGCGCTCTCATTTGTGAAAGCTCACCAGGGCCATATCCAAAGTGTTGTGTGCCATCAAAAGTAAGAAGACCAGCCTCTGACCCAAACCCATAAGCACGACCTCTTTTGTTCTTTCCACCGACAACTTTGAGCCATATAGAAGAATCAGTATCATCTGATCCTGACTCTTGAGTTTGCTTTATCTGCTCATACTGGCTCTGTAACAACAAAGAACAAATGAATATTAGATACATAAACAAATTATAGTAACAATCTTATTAACAAACAAGTTAAATGACTTACATAAGTGTCAGAGGCTTTTTTACCAATCCAACCTCCCTTTTTCTCATTGTGTTGGATCCTCTTGAATACTTCTGGGATCTGAACCTCTCTACCCAACTCTATTTCCTACAACACTTAGTTAAAATACATAAGAATTATAATATTTGCAAGGAAATATTTTAAAAGAAACAATAATTCAAAAAAACCATCGCATATAAAGAATATTTACCATTCTTCTCTTATGCTCTGAAAATGGAACACGCCCTCCCCTATGTAGGCATCCTCCAGTATCTGTAGCCCTATTTACCTTATTACGTGTAGACTTGGTTTTGAATTCATCACTTTGCCAATACTCATCTAACTCAGCTCGAGCTGTTAGAGATAACCAATCACCTTTGGTTTTTCCAGTACGAATGTCTCTAAAAGATGCACGCATAATAGTGCTACATTTCTTCCTCCATATCTTGTAAATTCGTCGCTTAGTAGATGGATCCCAAGCACACAATCTCTATATTAAAAATAAGCAAAGCTAATATTATAAATAATCAGAGTAACACATCAACTATATGTATTATAACTTATAAGGTTATAAAATTTGCTTACTTTAAACTCTGCAAACCATAAATTCTTCACAATATCAGGTACTTTAGTAAATGTTGGCCAACCATGCTCAAACTTACTATGAATAATCTGAGACAATATGGTGACGGGTGGGATATGTGGATAAAACCTGTAAATGAAAAAAAATGATGCAATAAAAGTAAAAATAGTGAAATAACTACAATACAAAAAAGGTTGCGTTTAAAGAATTCTTACTCATAAACCCCATGTTGTCTGATAACTAGTCGTCCATCACTCAACCTCGTCCCTGGCTCATATCTAATGGGATGAGAAGATGAGCCAGCTGCATCTGTACTCAAAATATGTGTAGAAGGTATCTCTGAACCAATGAAGGTTGAGGAATCAGGTGGTGTTTGGATGTGTGGAGACGGAAAAGAAGATGATGCAGATGCTGATCCAGGAGGGGTCTCAGTATGGGGAGATAAGTGGGGAGATGATGACTGTACAGCAGGTAATGGTATGTGAATCGGCTCAGACTGTCGTACAAACTTTCTTTTTCCTTTTTTGGGTGCAGCTGATCCTCCACCCTTATTACGACCTCTATCTGACATCTAAAAAAAAAAAAGCAAAACATTATCATTACCAATGTTAGAAAATAAATTAAGTAAGTTAAATAAATGTTAAATAACAATAACAAGTTAGTACTGAACACTATCAATCACTTGTTAAAGAATAATCAGTAAGAGGATCCTCTTGAGTATCAGATGAGTCGGTATCTAATAGTTCCTCTTCTAAAACTTCATCATTTTCTTCTTCAATTTCATCAGTTGCATCAATAAAGGAGTCAACATGCACACCATCCACTTCTTCGCTTTGACCATTATTGTCTCTTAGATCTTGCTCATTAATGTCAGTATCAACTAACTGAGGTGAACCGTTGCTTTCGTCTTGAAATGGTGCATCTACATTATCATCAGCAGGGGCTTCAATCCTATTTCTTGCTTTTGTTCTAATCACAACAAGCCAACCATTTTTGTTGGATATCGATTTTGGATATGGTGTAAAGTATACTTGATCAGCTTGTTGGGCAAGGATAAAAGGGTCATTACCCTTGTATGTTCCTTTAGCCTTGACTTCTATAATACCATATTTAGAGCAAACTCGAGTTCCTTGGTTGGTAGGATCATACCAATCACAGTTGAAGACTGTTAATCGCTTAGTTGGTAGGCCAGTAAATTCTAACTGTATAACCTCCTTCAACACACCATGATATGAAAATTCAATTTCACCATGACTATTCCCTTTTACACATACCCCACTATTGTTTGTCTTCCTTCCTTTTGCCCAAGAGGCTGTATGAAACTTATACCCATTAACAGACCATTGATCCCATGTATGTACAAGTCTCAAAGGACCCCAAGCCAATGAAACCAATAAAGCATCTTGTATTCCATTTGTAGGATTCAAAACCTAATCAAAGAATAGATATTATGAAAATATAATATAAGAAGTTTAGTTCCATAACTATATAACCAATTATTCATAAATTGAATTATATACTTACATGAGTTTTGAACCAATCATGAAATTCAGATGAAATATACTTATCAATTGCCTCATTGGATAAGGTAGAATTCTTGGAAAGTAATGTCTCAACATACAAACTACAATATACCACAAAAAAATTAATCCTGGATAGTGAAAATATTATGACAAAAAGTTAATCCTATATATGCACATAAGTTATGAAAGAATCTTACCTTAAAAAAGGTTTAACCTCTGGACAATTGAGAAGAACATACAATGTTATAGCATTAGCCTCATTATCAGTAAGATAACGAGTGTTACCAGTAGATCTTCCATGAGGCTGACCAGGATAGTTGAAAATTGAAATGGGAGGATGATCATTGCACTCCCCACCATCATCATTTCGAGGAGCTCTCCTAGTTCTTGAGTGAACATGTGACTCAAAGTAATAAGAACAAAAAGTTGAAGTTTCTTCAAGTATATATGCTTCACAAATAGACCCTTCAACATGTGCCTTATTTTTAACCTTTCTCTTTAGTGTATGCAGAAATCTCTCAAATGGATACATCCACCTATATTGTACAGGTCCACCCACTGTTGCTTCGTACACCAAGTGAATAGGTAAGTGTTCCATGGCATCAAAGAAACCAGGAGGAAAAATCTTCTCAAGTTTACATAAAATGACAGGAATATTTTGCTCCATCACATTAAGGTTATTTAGTTGTAAACTAGGAGCACAGAGATCTCGAAAGAAATGACTCAACTCTGTTAAAGTATTGGAAATCGAGGTTGGTAACCCATTGGATACGATTGGTAATAGCCTCTCCATGAACACATGGCAATCATGACTTTTCATCCCTATTAAAGTGCAACTCTTCACATCAACACAACGTCCCAAGTTAGATGCATAACCATCTGGAAGCTTCAAAGATTTAATCCATTCACATATTGCCCTTTTATGGTCCATATTAAATGTGTACGCTGCCTTTGGCTTTGTCATTTTACCATTCCCTTTATCCTCCATGTGTAAAGTAGGCCGTTTACAGTACACAGCCAAATCTAACATTGCTTTCACATTATCTTTTGTCTTACCTTTCACATCCATTATTGTGTTAAACACATTATGGAAAATATTACTTTCTGTATGCATTACATCTATATTATGTGGATTCAACAAATCACGCCAATAGGGTAGGTCCCAAAAGATACTATGTTTAGTCCAATTATGATCTTGCCCGTATCCTTCTAAAGATAGGGTCGAAAATTCAGTTATTTTAGGAAATCTTCGAACTTGCTCATACACTTCTTCTCCTGAATACCTCAATGGTGGTGGTGAAGTCTCTGTGGTGTTCTTTAGGAAGTTTTGTTTATTTCGACGAAATGGATGATTCATTGGTAAAAACTGATGATGACAATCAAAATAACACGTTTTTCCTCCATGCTTCAATCGGAATGCCTTTGAATAACCCATGCAAATGGGACAACCCAATCTTCCTGCAGTTTGCCAACCACTCAACATGCCATAAGCTGGAAAATCATTAATAGTCCACATAAGGGCAGCTCTTAACTTGAAATTTTGTTTCATAGAAATGTCATATGTTTGCACACCCTCTCCCCAAAGCAACTTCAAATCTACAATTAAAGGTTGTAAGAAAACATCAATTTTACTTTTTGGATTATGAGGCCTAGGTATTATGATTGTCAAGAACATATATTCTCGTCGCATACACATACCGGGTGGAAGATTATATGGGGTAACAATTACAGGCCAACAAGAGTAAGGCTTAGAACTCAAACTAAATGGAGTGAACACATCAGTACAAAGACCCAATCTGACATTTCTTGGCTCTAATGCAAATTCTGGATGAATTTGATTAAAATGCTTTCAAGCATTTCCATCCGATGGATGTGATAACACACCTTCATCACGATGATTTTCATGATGCCATCTCATGTACTTAGCTGAGGCATTAGATGCAAACAATCTCTGCAATCTTGGAATAATCGGTAAATACCACATTTGTTTATTGGGAACCTCCTTAAACCTTCCTTTTCCAACTCTTGCCTCCTTAAATCTAGCTTCATCGCAAAATTGACATGCCCTATCATTAGCTGCATCACCATAGTACAACATACACCCGTTGCTACAACAGTCAATCTTTTGATAACCACAGCCAAGTTTCGAAACTAATTTTTTGGTTTGGTACAAGTTAGCAGGCATTCGGTGATTAGAAGGTAAAATTTCAGACATCAATGTGATAATCTCATCAGTACATGCCTCTGGAATGTTATAATCAGATTTGATACTCAACAATCTTACAGCCACTGACAACACTGTATGATTTTGACACCCATCCCACAATGGAGCCTGTGCAGCTCTTAGCATGTCATAAAATATCGCAGCACTTGGATTTGGGTCTTCAGGCATATCATATCTCTCGAATGATGCATCAGCCACATCCCTAACCATTTGTTCATATGGATTAAAATCCATATGAATGCTAGTCTCAATTGGAGCTGATGGTGGGTATTCTTCTCCATGATTATGCCAATAATAATAATTAGGCATAAATCCTTTTTTATACAAGTGCATCCTAATTTCATCTGGCGTATGATACCTCATACATTTGCATTTCACGCAAGGACATCTAAACCTCCCTTCTTGTTTAAATATATCTAACTGACTTGCAAATTGAATAAACTCCTCTACACCTGCAAAGAACTCATGTGTAATCCTTTGACGATTACCCTCTGTTCTATTATACATCCAACGTCGATGTTCAGGAAGATCCATGAGACTTAAATGAAACCAAAAAACAAAAACACAAAAATTGACATCATAAATTAGAACAATGATAGTGACTAGTGGTATATTGTCTAAGAATTTAAATACTACCTTAGTAATCTAAGGATGACAACAAAACTTCATCAATTCTTATTCTTTCTTCAAATAACTCATTTTTAGAAATAGTATATTCTTATATTCTTGCTTTTTGTTTTTTCCAATTAAATGTTAATTAAAATACTTAAAAAATAATTTTTTTAAAACTAAATTATGTAGGCATATTTTATAAATTGAATTATGTACAATTTTTAAATAAATTAAATTGAAATTAAATATTTAAATATAGAAAATAAAAGTTCAGTTCATAAACCCAAAAAAAAAAAGAATAAAGCTTACTCAATCTCCATAGACATAATCACCCCAAAAATAATTGTATATACAAAAGTAACATAATAATTATCTAAAAATTATCACATCAGTCCATATCTCAAAAAGTAATAGTTACCAAACTTTAATTTAAAGATATTTATGATAAAAAATTTTAAATTTTTTAAAGTAATTCAAAACTTAACAATTTAAATTGTATAAAAAATTATAACTTACAAGTTTAGAGTAAAAATTTTAATAGTTACACCTTTTGAAATAATTTTACAATTTAAAATAATTTAATATAAATATTTTTAACTTATCACCATCAAATATGATTTCTCCACACATAAAATTTATTTTAAAATACTAAATTTTTTGTTCTCTAAAATAATTATAAAATATAAAATTATTTAAAATAAATATTTTTAATTGATGATCCTAAAATATAATTTTTCCAAATTAATAAAATTTGCTTCCCCATTTGATAATCCTTACGACAAGTCAGAATGGTCATGTGCCTATATGTAATGTGTTATCCCCACCTTCATTTTACTACATGTTCCACTACTTTTCATGTATGTGAATAATAGTGAATTCAAATTGTAGTCTTTTAAATAATACAATATTTTGTTGTACTTTAATTATTTAAAATTTTAATATTCTATTTTAATTTCCTAATTTTTTTTATAAAATTTTATCTTTATATAAGTCTTGGTAACAAATAATTAAGAAAATGAATAATATAACTTAACATAAAGTTCATATAAAATTAACTTAAGCGATGAGCTTCTCAATTTTATAGGACAAACCCATGTGGCTACTTTCTTTAACATTGGTTTTTATAATCTCCATTCAATCAATGTGGCCACTTTCTAAAGTTGGGGGGTTTTAATAAACCTGACTCTATCATCTTTAACTTTGTATTGCATTGTATTGTATTATTAAGCTGTTTATATCACTATCTTTTTTAGCTAAAAATGAATTTTAGTACTCTGACACATGAAAATTTGTTGGACTTATCCAAATTTTAATAGTATGATATTATATACAATAAACAAAATAAAAACAAAAAAAATGCAGCAGAAAGCAACAAACAGACCAGTAATATATTCAGAAAAAAAATATAACTATTATCATACTTATATATAAAAAAATTAAAAAAAAACAAGACAATGAAACATGATACTTGCATGTAACAGATAAAAAAAAGCTCAAGAAAATGACACTTACTTTAGAATGATAGGAAAAATTGAGGCAACAATCAAATTTTCTCCATCTCCTTCAAAATTTTTCCCACGGAGCAGCAACCAGCCTTAAATCGACGTATGCATACGGAGCAATTGATTTTCCGTCAGAAATTTCTGTTCGCATATGGAGCAGCAGCCAAAGCCCAGCAAAAATGAAGCAAGATCTGTGCGACAATGGAGGTAATCCAGCTTATTTGAAATGAATCAAAGCAAGGTTTTGCAATAAAGTACCTCTTCTCCCCTAGATCTGTGTAAAGGGTTTAGAAATATAGCACCTTTTCTCCCCAAGCTCCCTTGCAGCGTCGCCTGAACGAAACCCAACAGAAGAAGCGCCGTTTGCCCAGCTGAAACAAAATGAATCGAAGCACAGGTTAGGGGAAAATAGCGTCTTTTCTCACGGAATTTTCTCACGGAAAATTCCGTGAGAAATAAGTGGCAAGGGTTCGCAGAATTTTTGAAATTCTCACGGAAAATTCTGTGGGAAATCAGTGGCATCAGAATTTTTGAAATTCTCACGGAATTTTCTCACGGAAAATTCCACGAGAAACAGGTGCCCGAGGCTTCGCAGAATTTTTTTGAAATTCTCACGGAATTTTTTCGCGAGAATTTTCTCGCGGAAAAATTCCGTGAGAAAAAATTCTCACGGAATATTCCGAGAGAAAATTCTCCCAAAATTAAAAAAAAAAGCCAATCGAATTTCTGTCAATTTTTCTCACGGAAAATTACCGTGAGAAATTTTTCCCGCCTTTTCGCGCCACCATTCTGACAGTATTTCTCACGGAATTATATCTATTTCCTCTCTCGCATATTTTTCCGTGAGAAAAGTCCGTGAAAAGGGTTTCTCCGTGATAAAATTGGTGATAATTTCCGTGAGAAGCTGTGACGGAAATTTTTCCGCGAGAATATTCCGTGACAAATTCGTTGCTTTCTTGTAGTGTTTGCAATGCTTATTAGATAATGGTTATGCAAATTTTTCTAGATAATGGTTGATTGATGCAAATTTTTTTGGTGTTGGCTTATTGGAATATTGATGCAAATTTTTTTGGACTCTTGATTTTGATCTTTTTGTTCCCCTGAAAAGCAAATGTGAACAAAAATAGCTTTCTATTGAATGGAATGGCTCAGTTTATTTGTCCTCCATATTGCTTCATGAATTGAAGAGGTGGTTCGTTAAATTAAGCAGCCTTAATTACCTTTCGAAACCTGAATTACACGTTGAACAGGAAGAACAAATTAATGTAGAAGGAAGATGGCCGAATAGTGTATGAGCATTGTATAAATGGGGCCTACAATACATTTATGAGTGGGTAGTGATGATGAAATATTCTTCAGATGATATTTTAAATGTGTTTTAATTTTGTCAAATAATGTATTTTGTGGATTGGAAAAATGATGTCTTTACAAAAGTGTTTTTGGGAAATAATGTATGAGTATTGTTCTATATGCACTAATAGTCTAATACACATTAGTCTCATTATTGCCCCTCCATTATAGGGATCATGGCAAATGGAAGTTCTAGTTTTGCTAGTAATCCTAGGCCTACTTCTTCTGCTGAATATTGTTCTAGTAATATTCTCCAAAAAGAGGGAGCTCCTTTGTGGGCTTATGTAACTTTGATTGTTAGAAGTAGAAGAGAAGAAACTGCTAATTCTGGTGGAAACAAGCATTGGAAGTGTAATTATTGTAACCGTGAATTTCAAGGGTCTTATTCTAGAGTTAAGTGGCATTTGCTGAGGGTATCTAGTAAAGGAATTTTTATGTGTCCCAAAGTTGATGCTCATTGTTTAGTAGAGATGAAAAATTTGCAAGAGGAGGCTGAGAATAGATCAAAACCAAAAGAAGTGCCATTACCACCACCAGCTAGAGGCTTATCTCCTTTAGGTGTTCAAAGTGAGTACAATCAAGGCAAAAAGAGGGCGGTAGGTGCTTTGGAAAAAGCCTTCAACCAAACAGTTAGAGAAAATTTGTGTGCAGAAATTGTTAGGATGTTCTATTCAGGTGGTTTATCTTTTAACTTGGCACGCAATCCATATTACATTAGCTCTTATCAATATGCTGCAAATAATATGATTTCTGGTTTTAAACCTCCTGGTTATAATGCACTGAGAGGTCCTTTGTTGCAACAAGAAATGGCAAATGTTGAAAGGTTGCTTGAGCCAATAAAAGGGACTTGGAGTGAGAAGGGAGTGAGTATTGTAACAGATGGCTGGACTGATGTACAACGAAGGCCATTAATTAATTTTATGGCTGTATTTGATGGGGGTCCTATTTTTTTGAAGGCAATTGATGGGACTAAAGAATACAAGGATAAATTCTACATAGCTGAGTTGATGAAGTAGGTAATTGAAGAGGTAAAACCTCAAAATGTGGTTCAAATTATTACTGACAATGCCCCTGTTTGTAAAGCTGCTGACAAGATTATTGAAGGTGAATATCCTCACATTTTTTGGACACCATGTGTTGTCCACACACTCAACCTCGCGTTGAAAAATATATGTGCAGCTAAAAACACTGATGCAAATGAATTGGTATATGAAGAATGTCATTGGATCACTCAAATCAAGGATGATGTAATTTTTCTCAGAACTTTCATTATGAATCATTCTATGAGGTTGGCCATTTTCAATGAATTTGTACCTTTGAAATTACTTGCCATTGCTGAGACTAGGTTTCCTTCAACCATTGTGATGCTAAAGAGGCTCAGACTCATAAAAATGTCTCTTTGCACAATGGTAATTAGTGATGAATGGAATACATATAAAGAGGATGATATTGGAAAGACTAATACTATTAAAGAGTTAGTTCTTGATGACTCTTAGTGGGATAAGATTAATTACATTCTTTCTTTCACAAAGCCTATTTATGACATACTTAGATTTTGTGATACGGATAAGCCTTCACTTCACTTGATTTATGATATGTGGGATTCAATGATAGAACAAGTGAAAATATCAATATACAAGTATGAGAAAAAGGAACTTTCTGAGCATTCAAGATTTTATGAAGTTGTGTATGGAATTATAATTGATCGTTGAACAAAAAGCTGTACACCACTTCATTGCCTTACTCATTCATTGAATCCAAGGTAAGTTCTACTAATATTCCATACTTATATTGTTGATATTCTTCCCACATTTAATTTTGTACTAAACAAGTCTAATTCTCATTGTTTTTATTGTATACTATATAGGTATTACACTCCTCAATGGCTTGATGTGGCACCAACTAGAGTTCTTCCTCATTTAGATGCTGAAATTTCAACCGAGAGGGCCAAATGCTTTAATATGTATTTTAAGGATCCTAAGGAGAGAAAATTAGTCCTTCAAGAGTTTTCAATGTTTTGTGGAGCTTCAGATGCATATTCATTATTTGATTTGTTACAAGATAGGTGGAATTTGGAGTCTAAAGATTGGTGGTTAAATTATGGTTCTTTAACCCCAATGCTCCAACGGCTTGCATTAAAGCTTCTTCGTCAACCATGTTCATCATCTTGTTGTGAACGAAATTGGAGCACCTACTCTTTCATTCACTCACTGAAAAGGAACAAATTGAATCCAAAAAGAGCTGAAGACTTGGTTTATGTTCATACCAATCTTCGTCTTCTATCAAGAAAGAGTGAAAAGTATTCTAGTGGAGTGACTAGGATGTGGGATGTTAATAGAGATCATTGGGAGCCATTTGATGGGGCAGGAGGTCTTGAGGTTGCAAATTTATCTTTAGATGAACCAAATTTAGAACAAGAGCTCATAGGAAATGTTACTAATGTGCATGTAGATGAAGATGAAGATGAAGATTAACTTGGATTAGAAATTTTAATATTAATACTTGTATGGAATATAACTTATTATGAACATCTTATTTATGCTTGTAATTTGTGATATTATTTATGCTATTGTAGCTTATTTATAATTTAATTTAATTTTTAGTGGCTTAGATTATTGAATAAATATATATATATGTTCCTGTACCCGTATCTTAAAATTTTAGAAATTGCCGTATCCCACGTATCGTATCATGTCGTACCCGATACGCGTACCCGTATCGGTGCTTCTTAGGGTGGAAGCCCCTGAGACTTTCAAGGACTTTCGTCCAATTAGTTTGTGCAATGTTATTTACAAGATTGTTACGAAAATTATTTCTAATAAAATGCGAAGTTTATGCCATTGATCATTGCCCCCAATCAGTATAGTTTTGTGCCGGGCTAACAAAGTGTAGATAATATAATATTAGACTAGGAGATTATTCATTCCATGAGAACCATGAATGGTAGAAAGGGTTTTATGGCCATTAAAATTGATCTTGAAAAAGCATATGATAGAATTAGATGGAGCTTTCTCTTTAAGTGCCCAGAGGAGTTACAATTTCCGCCTTCTATAGTAAATATCATTAGGGAATGTGTGTCATCGGCCAGCATGCAACTTCTTTGGAATGGGGATAAAGCACAAGAATTCATCCCTTCTAGAGGCATTAGACAAGGGGACCCTATTTCTCCTTACTTGTTTGTTTTGGCTATTGAGAGACTTGGCCACTTAATTCAGAGCAAGGTAATAAATGGTAATTGGCTATCATTTAAAATCAAGAGGAATGGTACTGCTATTTTCTACTTATTCTTTGTAGATGACATGGTTTTATTTGCAAAAGCTAGTATGGAGCAAGCAACTGTAATTAAAGCTTGTATGGATGACTTTTGCAAAGCGTCAGGGGAGAAAGTAAATGCAGCTAAGTCAAGAGTTTTCTTCTCTAAAAATGTAAATCACATAAGAGTAAGTGAAATTAGTGAATTTCTTGGCTTCACGCCTACCGGTAACCTTGGGAAATATCTGGGAGCTTTTCTTCATCATGAAAGAGTCTCGAAGGCTACATATCAACAGGTTCTAGACAAAATGGATGGGCGGTTGTCCAGTTGGAAGGCCAATACTTTGTCCCTAATGCCAGGCACACGTTAGTTTCTTCAGTGGTATCTTCTACCCCTTTGTACAGTATGCAGACAGCCTCTCTTCCTGTTAGCGTTTGTTAGGAGATTGATAAGAAGTGCTGTAACTTCTTGTGGGGTAGTAGTGGAGCCAATAAAAAGGTTCACTTGGTAGCTTGGGAAGATGTTTGTTGTAAAAAAGAGGATAGAGGTTTAGGGTTAAGACAAGCAAAACTACAGAATGAGGCTTTTATGTCTAAATTAGGTTGGGACCTTATAAAGCAAAAGGATGCCCACTGGGTGAGATTTTTAAGGGAAAAATATAAATATGGCAATGATGTCATACCTAAAATAAATGAGCGCAAGTCTGGATTTAGAGCTTGGGTTAGTATTAGAGATAGTTGGAGGAATACTTTGAATGGGTTAGCTTGGACGGTGAATGATGGTAAGTCTGTACATTTTTGGAAGGATAGGTGGCTGCCACATATGGACACCTTAGAGTAGTATGCAGCTCAGAGTTTACTTGAGGATATGACCAAGGTTTACATAGCCGAGTATGTTTCTCCTTTTGGTAGTTAGAACTGGCACAAGTTCGATTCTTTTTTGCCTGAGCATGTCCTAAAAAGGATATCCCGAATCCAAGTAGGCGGTGTGGTGCCAGATGAGTCGTACTGGCGTTAGGCTTCTAATGGCAAATTTATGGTAAAATCAGCCTATCAAAGGCTTTGTCCAAATACAAACTCAGGGCAGCGAAGCTTGTGGCGGAAGATTTGGAAGCTTTCAGTATCGCAGAGATGCAAAATGTTCCTATGGTTATGCATTCGAGATCGCTTGCTAACTAATGCGTCACGTGTTGCTAGAGGAATACTAGTTAACGATAGGTGTAATATTTGTTAGCTATGGCCTGAAGATACCTTGCATGCAATCAGGGATTATGAAAATGCTACACCACTTTGGCGCACACTAATTACTCAAGATATGCAGAGCGAGTTCTTCCGGTTGCCAAATGTGATGTCTTGGGTCAAATGGAATTTGAACTAGAGGAAGCTAGTTGAGGGAGTGAAGTGGGAGGTGTCATTCACAGTAGCTTGTCACAGCATATGGTTGGCTAAGAACGAGTGAGTCTTCAATGACGCTACTGTTACTCCACGAGTTTTCCTGGGTAACCTACGTGCTTGTGTGCAGTGGACAGGTAAAACATTGATGAGATAGGATAGTACTTCATGTACGGATAGAAACTGGCATCCCCCCGCGTTTGGTGTCATTAAGATAAATGTGGATGGGGCTGTTAACTGTCAAGGGGTAGCTGCTTGTGGAGGCTTGGCTTGTAACCATATGGGTGAAGTTATAAGGGGTTTCATGTTTCATATAGGCCCTGGGAGTAGCTTTCATGTTGAAGCTTGGGGAGTGTTGTGGGGTTTGAAAATGGCTTGGGATCTTGAATTTCGCGATGTTCTTGTGGAGTGTGACTGCTTGGAGTTGATCAAAGCGTTGGAGGAAGAAAACTTTGATGATCTCCCAGAAAGAGAGCTGCTGAAGGAAATTCATGAGATGCTCTCTCGAGAGTAGACCGCCTCCGTTTGCTGGTGCCATCAAGACGCAAATATGGAAGCAGACTTGATCGCAAAGCAGGCGATAAGTGGTGCATCAGGTGTCTCTTTCTTTTCCTCTATTTCTAATATCCCTTGTTTGGATCTGCTCATGGTAGGTTCTGTTAGGTTTGTTGTGTAGTTTTCTTTGTGTTGTTTTCTGTCTATCAAAAAAATAATAATAAATAAATTTATTTATTGAATAAGCATTTATATTCTTATGTATGTTGTATTAGGGTAAAACACAAACATAAACAAACACACACACCAAGACGAGGTGAATTGGTATTTGGTGTATGCCAATTTTTAATGCAATATAAATAAACAGAACTATACAACAACTTGATAGTAGCAGGATGAAAAACTAATTGATTCGATTTTAATAGAAGAACAAATTTGTAAACCAGTATCGAACTCAATAGGCAGCGAGTATGTTACTTAACAGTAAAAAATTAGGCACTAGAACAGCGTTCTATTCCTTAGCTTAAATATGCAATGCAGTAAACAATGCAATGGAAACAGATTTTTTTAAAAAAATTGAAAATAGGAGTCTAGGGAAGATAAAGCAAACACAAGAAATTAGCCAGGTTCACTCCAATGAGGACCTACATCTAATTCCTTCGTTACATAAAGGATTTTTACTCAATCAATAAGTTGTTTTACACTCGTTCACAACTAATGGCTATAAAAAGGTTTTCAATGCTCATTCACAGTGCTAAGATTTTCTCCTGCTCATAAAAAAGGAATTACAAGTTAGTTTTAATTTTCTTACCAGCAACGATGGGTTTTCATCCGCTCGCCTAAAACGAATTATAATGAGGTTTTTCTCTCCCTAACTCACATCGAATTCTAATTACACTTTCTTTAAAGCTAGGAGAATATAAGAATGAAAGATAATGTGGTGGACACTTTTATCACTAAGGGAATACAATATGCTTACAATTTCAACGCTCTCACAAAGTAGATAACCCAGGCACAATGCTCAGAATACTCTCATCAGCAAATTAACAAGTTGAGCAGGAGAGGATGAAAAAGAATATAGTCACTTGAAGCCTTGGTAGTCTTTTAGTTCGAATTCTGCCCTATATATATTCTGGTAGGATAGATATATAGTTGTTAGAAAGGATTTGCTAGCCTTGATTTCGTGTCTAATTAATTTCTCAAGTGGACGCTCTAGCAGCTACCAGTGATTGATCTTCAAGATACTCCTTTTCTGCTTGTGCAAGTTTTAATTCTGGATTCTCTCCATATTGATTTCTAAATGTGTAATAATGTGATTTTGACCAGGTTTGATTTAGCATTCTTTCTCTTGCTCTTAAATGCTTGCTTGAATAATTTCCTTAGTTGGCTGCCAACTGACCATTTGACATAATTGCTTCCAGATGGTATCTTGAAATTATTCTTTCGATGTAAGCTTCTCATTCGAAAGTCAGCACCGTTGTACCTTGATTTGCTTTGATTTCTCCTCATATTGGTTATGGTCAGTGGATTTTTATTTGCCTTATGCTTCCATTCCATGTTTTCATGTTTCTTTCCTTTTTCAAGAGTATTCTGACCATCGGGAAGAATGAAGGACTTGAAGTTCTTCCCTGATTCTTGCTTAATGTTTCTTACCATAACTGATTCCATGAAGCCATACCTTAATAAGCTGATTGCTTCGGTTATGTTCCAATAAAGTTGTCTAAGATAAATTTCTAAATCAGTAGTGGTTGAACTGGTTTTAAAAGAGAAATTTTAATATGTTTATAAAAGAACAGATCAATTACAATCAGATTTTAGTTCAATACTTCTACAAATATACTTGTTCAATAGTTTTATTGGTAAACAATGATTTGTGATCATCAAAGAATTAGAACCTAAAAACCATTTCAGAAACTTTAGATTTAACAATAACAACAACACTAATTTTTTGTGAAAATGATAATATTTTATTTGATCTTATAAGGCGCATTAATTAAGTGATTAGTTTAAACAAACAATTGATTTTTTTTTTCAGTGAGTCAAATTAAGGAAATAAATCTTTAGCCATAAAATTCATGTGGATACATGAGATCAATGTAAAGGGTATGGCTAAATAATAGCCAATCTTGGTGGTATCCGAGTGTCGGATATTGTATCTGTAAGCCAGTAAAAGGAATACATATATAGCCTAAAAGTTTAATAACACGCGGTAGCCTCGCATAATGTTGTTCTTGTGTTAGAATTCTGCTTCTTCGCTCTATCAAATGTGTACACCTCATCATCTCACAACATTTTCAATGCATCGATCAAAGGTTTCAAATAAACATCTAAACTCTTACCGGTATATAACTCTAATTATTTAGAAACCTTATATTTTATTTTTTGTAAAAATTGAAAAATAAGTATCTTGAATGAAATTAAGTATTTTTGTCATTATTCTAAGATGATGAAGTATAGCAAAAATTTTTAGTTTAAATTTGATTAGTAAATTCTAGGGATATAAGAAAAACTATCATTTTGAAAAACTTCGAGAGACCAAATTGCAAAAATAAAAGATGTGACTGGTTTACAAAAACGTTAGGGCAAATAAAATTTTAGCTAAATTATTATCAATATTAGCACATAAGGCACGAACTCCTGCCAATTTTTTTGCATCATTCTTTGCCATTTTCATTTTGCTCTTCCTCTTCTTTTCTTCATTAAGATATCAAGGGTAAGTCAATTTTACATAGTTCTTGAAAGATTTACATTATTTCTTTTTATTGGCATCTTTTATCATTCATAGAATTTTTTTCCCCTTAAGCTATGAACTATTTATTCTAAATCTTCACCCACTCACTTCTAGAGATACCCAAACATGATTAGGACTTTGATTTAGCATCTACAATTTCGTTCTCACTTTCTTAGGTTTTGAAATAATAACTTGGTTACATGAGATATGATATCTTAAAGCGAGATTTGTACCTGGGGAGTTGTTATGGGAGGATAATATATGTTAACGGTAATATTTTAGAAAAAAATTTGGAGTTAAATTATTATAGTAGAGACTTTCAAATTCAGAGATATGCGGGCTTAGAAGCGATGTTCTTATGATAATATATTAAATATCTATCTTTCTGTTATGGTTTTAAGAACCTCAAAAATCTTGCGTTGGTTTTCGTATGAGCTCTGGCAATGAGTTGGACTCTGTGTATTCTGCCTTTTATTGTGAGTGGATTTTATACGTTTATATACTTGTTATTGTAATATTTTTGTGAAATATTGAATGCTTTATATATATATATATATATATATATAATGATTCATGAATGGCTCAAAACTATATTTATTTATTTTTGGGTCAAAATTTATGTGTTTTCGTTCAATATAATGTATATGATGAAAGAAATTATTAAATTTTCTAGATTCAACTTATATGACTATATATGTGTTGAAAGATTTGTGTTTTTTAACCATGTTCCTTCATAATGGAAAGTAATTTGAGATTACAATTTGAAAGACTAGCTATGGACAATTTTGATTTTGAAAGTCACGATTCAGGTTTAATTAGAAAGTTACAATATTTGTTTAGTATATTAAGGGAAACGATGTTAAATACATCTAGTACTAATTCCAAGCATATTCTATATATGATAACGTTATTTTTTTGGATCATAAATGATTTATAGTGTAAAACACCTTGGTGTACCTTGGAAATAAGATATTAAGTTCAATTGAACTCTTGACAAGAGAATTACACAAAATATATTCATTAGTCAATCTATTATTGATAATTCCCTTGACTCTAGTTAATTCATTTGATTATTTAGGTTACGAGTGTATCTTTGACTCCAATCTATTATGATTAACTAGTCAAGACGAATGCTTCTCCAACATCTATTTAGTTAGAATGAATAATTCCTTCACTTCTATTTAGTTAGATTGAATGGTTCTCAAACTCCATTTTAATGAGCATGATTTGTGAGAAGATAGAACATCTAGCTTCTTCAGATATGATTTAGTGGCAGAGTTGTTCCCGCAATAAACATGCCATGATCCCGTTTGCATATATGTATTTATATGTATTTCGAAAGATTGAAATTTGATTAAATCTTTACGGCAAAGATTTGGTGAATGTTCGAAGGCATATTGAGTCTACTTGTTTAGGAAAGTGCAAATATATATATATATATATATATATATATTTGTTATGATTTGCCTTCTTGAACTTTGTAATTAATTATGTTTTATTAGTATTTACTCATTGAGTCTCAATGACTCACCCTTGTCATCCTTATCTTATTTTGCTGCTTCAAGATAATCAGTCTCCAGTAGACCCTTGGGCTTGCGTCTATATCAATGAGGCATGCAATTTTCATGGAAGCAAGTTTGATAATGGATGGGCTAAATTTGTAGTCACATATATAGGATGTCTTGTGGTCTTTTGTTTCAATGGAATTACATTTCTATCCTTTTTTGGTAAAGGAGTATGTTTCTGATGTCTAATGGAGGAATTGAGCTCCAGTATTCTGTAAATGTACAATCTTCATTTTTTGATTATTTTGAACAGATTGCAAATTTGATAAATTATTTAGTATATGAGGAGAGACCATGTCAAAAATTTTAATAATTAAAGATTTGACTATCATTTTAAAGATTTTGTTTTGAGTTGGGTTTGTGTTTTTTTTTGTTTAGCCTAACACTTTTGGCGTCAAGGCGTTGCTTTGGCCCGTGGTAGTCACATGCGCGATTTGGGTCTTGACACTTAATTAAAATAAAAAATCACGAAAGCAAAAAATATGCATTTCCTCCTCATGCATATGCTGAGTAGAAGATTGTACGGCGTTACGAAAATCAGTCAACCTGAGTATGATATATATATCGAGGCACCAGATGGATAGATTCTGTCCATGCATAAGCTGAGTCAAACATTTTGCTGCTCTTGAACAATGTCGTATGGGAGTCATTAAATTTTTTCCAAACCTTTGCATTTGATGGATGAATGATCACAAATTCATCTTTACAAACTTCATCCACAGGCTAACAAATGTAAGCACATGTACTGTGCAACGTTCTTGAAAAGAAAGTTACAGATATGTATGGGGACACAAGGTCATGCATTAAGCATTTCATTTTACTAATCCGAAACTGATCATCAACCTAAGCTTACTCAGAATCTACAGAATATTAAGATTAAATTAATAATTTATATATATTGCATTTAGGTCAAATCCAATAAATTAATATAATCTTCATGGAAGTTCATCTTCTATAGCCATCACGATAGAGAACTCGTGGCCACGCCCTTATCTCCGGCTAAAAACAAACGTAAGCCATCACTAACGGATAACTACCAAATGACTTTATTATATCATCCTCCTCATCATTCATCATAGCCCCAAGTGCATATCGAAGTTAATTTGAACAAATAAGGTCTCATTTTCAACTAGAAGATAAAATGATGACTACCGAAGCCGAGTCTAATATGTTTATATTAAAGTAAGGACCCATACAGCTGACTCTACAGGAGCTTTAGCTATATAGCAGTGTGATTAGTTGTTAATATTTCTTCGATTGGAAAGTGGATATGACACATCGACCAGAAAATTTATTGGTTGAGCTGTCTTTCACTTCCAAATTGCAGCCATTTCACTGGGTACACGGGGAAAAATAATTGATGATCCTCGATAGATTGATGATGAATTCAGATCAGCTCAAAGATACAGCTCAACTCCACTATATCTACTTTAAATATTTTATATATTCTGTGAAGTTTTAAATACCCTGCGCAGCTCCAAGTTTTCTATACTCTACCCAGATTCAAAAACAGTATATATACTGTTTTAGGATATCAGATCCTACAAGTGCGGATTGGAAGGATAATCTTTTGCACTGAGTGAGGAAGTAGGGTGGGAATTACAAAAGAAAACAGAGAAGGCATGATCATTAGGATAAACACAGGGAGGTGGATAAGGAGGTTGTTGGGGTGCATTATGTTGGTGTTATTTCTTAGTGTAGGAAGTGAGACACGACCATTGAATCCGACAATGGTGGGCGACATGGTCCGAGGCTCACATGCAACTGCCGCGGAAGGCGGACAGTATGATGGGTTGCATAGATTGAGTCCAGGAGGACCTGACCCTCATCATCACTGATCGATCATTGTACCTCATAAAATCTTAGAATATTAGTACTACGTATTTCACCTTCCTCCCCTCCCCCCGCCACTTTTTTTTCCCCCTCCTTTTCTTTTCGTAGGAAAAATTCTAGTATTCCCTGTATAGTTTGTACTTCAATTTACTTCTGGTTTTGAACTCTATGTATCTTATATCTTAAATGATGCCTACTCCAGAACCCATCGTTTAGATATTTTTATGATTTATTTTTTTTAGCCTTCTTTTTTTTCCAACTATATTCATCGCATGTTATGATGGTATTTAAACCTTCTAAATTTTTTATATAATAAAAAAAGAATAAACTTAAGTCTCATATCTCCTACATGAAAGAAAATAATAATAATAAATGCATGTCCAACGATGAAATTTATAGCTGAGTAAGGCAGAGAAGTTTTCCATAACTCAACTACAAAACACGATGATTATGTATGTAACAAAACAAGCAAAATTAAAGCTGAGCAAATTATATTTCATTCTTACCCACTATGATGAATAGTGCATAGCTTATATAGAGAGAGGGCACTTGTCAATACTAAAAGAGGCACTACAAAGTCTAGAATATTCTATAGGAAAAATGCAAAGGGAAAATGTAGAAAATACCCATGTAATGCCTTCACTACAAAAAAAACAATGAATTTATGACGGAATTTAGTGATGTCACAAATCTGCGACGAAGTTGTCACAAATTCCGTCGCAAAAATTTGCGACGGATTTTTTGACGAGAAATTTCCATCAAAAAAATTTTCGTCGCAAAACTGTCGCGAAAATAATTAGTGACAAAATTCAGTGACAAAAATTTTTGTCGCTAAAAGGGGGATAACCTAGTAGCATGTTGTGATGGAATTTTGTGACAGTAAAATCCCTCGATAAATTAGCGACAATATTAGTGACGGAATTTTTGCATCACTAAATATTTCATCGCTAATCCGTCACAAATCGGATTTTGTTATGATTTATATGATATAATAATTGAAATATATACATATACATACATCCATATATATCTATTGGAAGTTATTTAAATATTATTAATTTTATAGAAAAATGTAATAATTCATATAATATCAATTAAATTATATATTATTAATTTAATAAAAAATGAGATAAATAGTAATGTGGATAATTATTCTATGGTCAATAAGAGTTCTTGGTTTTTATTTAAAATGTAGTAATTTGTAATTTATTTATTTCAAATCATATATTAAAATAAATATAAAAGATAGTTAATTAATTAGAAATAGAAATTACGAATTTAAAATCATGATTTAAATAAATGTATGTAAGGAATGATTTTACTGAAAAGATAAGAAAGTAAAAAATAAGTAATAAATAAAAGGTAAAAAAATTTAACTCAAAAGAACAAGAAGAAAATGAATCATATACAAAATAATAATAATAATAATATGTTTCTTTCTTAATTTCTTACAAATATTAAAAATTATTTCACTCGTCCTAATTAATTATAATCAATTAGATTAGGGATTGTAAGCCAATTACTTTTACTATAGTTGGCGGGTTTGAGAACCGTAAGTAAAATTTTGGCGCCATTGTTAGAGAGCTAAGTAATCATAATCAATTAGATTAGGAAGTTTATTGTTTTCAATAGCAATTTAGCTTTCTTACATTGGTTCTGTGGCCAATTCCAGAGCTTGCAAATTTGATATGTTGAGGTAATTTTGCACAATATTGATTCCAAGGGTGACTAATTTCGATTTTTGGTAAATTTGATATGTCAGTTTTAGGTGTTGTGATGACTAATAGTCATAAAAGTAATTATATTTAAATTTGATAGTATTAGATTAAGGGTTGAAAAAGAATAAAGTGATATTAGCATCGATTTTTCTATTGTACGATTGAGCCAAAAATTAGAAGATTTTGTTTGCCAATTAAAGCAAAAGCAAAATAGAATTTTTGTTTTCAAAAAGTTATATTCACTCAAAATGATTAAGTTGGTACTTTTTTTTAATATTTTTTCTTATGGTTTTGAATATATGCCCTTTTAAGTGCAATTTAATATTTTTGAGAAATATGCAAAACACATAAAAAAAATTTTATCAAATGATTTGGTTAAACAAATGAGCTTTTTTAATTGTGCTTTATGAAATGTCTTTGAGAGAAAATTTTAGAGTAGGCAAAATTTCACAACAATCTCAAACATGTTTTTAACTCAACTATTAAAATCATTAGACTATGATTGTAATAATCATTTTTTACTTTGGTAAAGTTTTCACTTTGTTTTGTAAATATGTATATATATTGAGAAATTCAAATATAGAAGGCTACATATGTAATGCATTGTAGGAAAAAATTTGTGAAATTATGTTAGAGGCTACTTAAATACTCTTAGTAATAAAAATATTAGGCCAATTATATATATTCTAGATTATTATACAATTCTATAAAAGTATAGGGCTAAAAATTCATTTTTTTAAGGTGCTATATTAACTAGGTTAACATATTAATTAACAAAAAAAAAAAGAATCAACATGAAGGAAGAAGACCAAAAACTCCCAATAGTGTCGCCCAGAACTTTCATCCCATCAATCTAAAACCCTAAACCATCTTGAATTTTGGTACCCACAACCAAATCAATCACAGCATCTTTGATTTTTCCTGCTTCCATTTAGAATCCTGCCCAAACATATTGATCAGTCTCATACTCTGATTTAAAGTTATAAGCTGTTCAAAAAGAAACTTAAAGCTGTATAAAGATTGTATAGTAAAAATACTATTTAGTAATCAAAATTTTTTTTAATTGAAATCACATATTCTAATGTTAAATTAGGATTGAATTACATTTTACATTTTAAATAAGAAGCATTTATTAATCAAAACATAGAAAAGGTCAATATCTACAACTATGCATTAGTGAAAATGTGTTTATATACTACAAGTTGAAAAAGTTGGACATATATAATTCATTAGAATTAATTCTCAATTGGATTGTAGGTTGTTTTATTCCATAAAAAGTGGTTTGAGTCGTAACAAAAAAATCATCGATTATACCTTCAGCAATATAGAAATTTCCTTGCATTTTTAAGGAATATTACACGTAGTATAATGGGGTAGATCCCATATAAGTTGTTCATACACAGCCATATTAGCCAAGTTGGAAGCATATATGGTTAGTGAAAATTGAAAATTTTAATGATCTATAGAGAGGACATAAAAGTTTGATAGAAAAAAAAACAACCCTCTTAGCATTTGATGTGTTATTTTCTCGTATTTTCATCTTCGAACTCATATTGGGTAATTCATATTGAATGAATAAAACTTGAATTCCTTTTCTTTTGTATTGCATCATTAACTCTTTAAACCTAACTTATTCGGCTAAAAAATTTAAAAGGAATTATTAGTTCTCAAACTGAAACTTAGATTTGTATAAAATTCTAATAACAATTTATATGTCTTAAATATCAAAATTTAGAGAATTTTATGTAAATGATATATTTTAATAATATGTATTATGAATTTAAAACTAAATAAGGCTGAAATGAAATATATTTAGTACTTGTGTTGTTATTTGTAATTATTTTCAATCATTGGTTTCATTTTTTATTTAGTACTTATCTAGTTATCCACAAAAAAAAATAGTTTGTTAATCGAAGAAAATTATACCTAAAGTTAGGTTGAATCAAATTTAACAATTTATAATTAATTAGAAACTAATCTTTAATTGAATAAGTAATGTTTTGGGTTGGTTAATAACAACATTTGAAATTTGAATATAATTTAAAAAATAAGAAAGGCTGGTAGTTATTCTCAACAGATGCTTCGAGTAAATGATTTAGCATGATTATGATAAATACACTAGTTGAAAATGTACTAGATCATACATTCACTTTCAATTGCAAATACATTTTTATTGAAATTAGGATTGTGAATAAAATAACATGCCTTTTTGTAAATATTATAATTAAATTGATAATAAATATATATTTTAAGAACCGAATAATAATTTAGGTGGTAAATAAGGAAACCAATACCTAACAAATTTAAATTCTTAATTGGAAAATGGTGAAAAGAAAAATCAATATGCTATATTTCAGATTAATATTGGAAAAAAATTCTCAACTTTAATTAAATTTTCTATGCAATATTTCAAATCTTTAACTCTTTTCTTCCGTCAAATTATACATTTTCTCAATTTTTATTATTTATGTTTATTAGTTTAAATTATTCAATCAACAAATTTTCTATTGGGAGAGAGTTAAAAAAACATTAAGTTACACTTTTACTAATATATTTTTTAATGAAGTTAATTTTTTTACATAATATATATATTTCTAAATAAAAAGTATAAAAAACTAAAAAATTTGGAGAAGCTAAAAAAAGGGAGAGAATCAGAAAAGGGTTTATAATTGAAATAAAAGCAAGCCTTATTTAGCTTCAGATGATGACAAAAAAAGGGAGGAATAAAATTAGTAAAGGTTAATGTTAAAATATTTCACAAACATATGATGTCCGAAAATGAAGGTGAGAAATATTTACAATATGATATGATTCATGGCCTAGTAATACTATCAAAATTCTCGATTATTCCCATTTCCTAATGAAAATGCAAAACGGGACCAGCTCATTGATGATTTTGAGTTATCTATAAGTTTGTGCTTAAGATCAGGCTTACTTATTTATAAAATTATAAACTTTAAGATTTGATAATTATTTATGTAGAATAAATATTAAAATTTTATTTTATTCATTCAAGGATAATTTTAGTCTTGATTGGCTCATGCATAAATAAATATTATTTTAATAATTAAAATCTTAATACTTTTGACCTCAGGTAATATTTTATTATAAAATTTTGTTAAATACTACTTGAAAATATTCATGCCTAGTCTTGTAGGGCCATGCAATATAACTACAAAAATTAGACATAATAAGATTCGAATTTGGGTTGTGTTATGTAAATGGCTTTATTTGACTATCACTTTTTTAAACATGCGTTTTTGTTATATTAAAATAATCTATTATATATAAAATATATAAATAATAATACATAATGTAAATATATTTTTAACATTTATTAATATATATTTTATAAAGAATGTATTTAATATATTTAAAAAACATATTTATGTATAAATTTTTAACTATCCACTTTAATGTAATTATGATAACATTAATAATAACCTTATTTGTGTCTTTGTAAAAAAATTAGATAATTTAAATAAATATATAATAATTAATTGTAAAATATTAAAAAATTATATTAACTTTATTAAAATGAAATAATTAAATTTTAAAATATATTTTACATATACTGCATATTGTACTTGATAATATAAATTAATATATTAGATAAGTTTATATATCAAAATAATATATAATTTTTAAAGAGTAAGATCAAGATGGACGAACAGCGTACACAAGCGCACCTTCAATTTCCCTTTCCAACCTTAATCTCCAAAAATGTCATCGCTCGTCGCTTGAAGGAAAGCTCGCTCATCCACCCATCGTCGCTCGTCGCTTGAAGGAAAGCTCACTCATCCACCCACCATCGCATCGTTGTCGCTCGGCCCACGTTGATTTCACTAAGGTAGAACCTTCGATTTTGAATGACAGAGGTAAGAGTTCGATATCCCTCCCTTGTTGGCAAAACTTTACTCTCCTTTCCCAGTTCAATAATCAATGGAAGATATCATTTGATTGTTGGTTTCAAGCATGAGTTTTCTGCTTGAATCTTGGTGCTTCTAGTGTATGCCAGTGTTGGTGCTTCTAGTGTCTGAAGTGTTGCGAAGGTCATCGTTGGAGTTGTAGTTAACGAATCCTTCTTCGCTTGTAGCTAAGGTTTCTCTTTGTCTGTCCCTTTCTCCATCGTGTTGCTGAGTAAAACTGTTTTGAGGACAAAAAATCAATTTATATGCTTTTTGTCTTCTCCCTCGCAAAATTATTTGTTATTGCCATTGTTGTGTGATTCGTTGCTTCTTTGATTTGCATTGAATGTTTTTTCTAGTGAATTTGTTATGAAAAAATTTTGGTCATATTTCCTTCTTATATTCTAGCAATAGGTATTTTTTGAAAACTTGGTAAAGTAATGGTTTAATAAGAAAAGTGTGCTTTTGCTTTGAAGTAGGGCCTTATATATAACCTCTAGGGTGTCGAAGGAGATATAGTTATGCTTGAATTTGGAATGAAAAAAGTTAATTTTATTTTGTATTTTCACTTTATTGAAATGTATAATCTGGCATTTAGGAAGTAAACTACGATTGCTTTTTTTAATTTTTTTTTTTTGCGTTTCCATTTCCTTACAAAGAGAAACAAATTTATTTTGCTGCTTCTGAATAGAGTAAGTAAAAGAAGACTGCCTTATTTGGAATATCATATATAGATATATGTAGTTCTTAATATTGTATTACTGCTTACTAATAGATGCAAAGGTATAATGTTACAACTAGGTATACTAGAAAATCAGAACAATTAAAGATAAAAATTGGTTGACATCTATGAAGGATATGGGGAGATTTAGTTTAGGAAATAAAAAAGAGAGCACAGATATGGGAAGGAAAGAAGGTGAGAAATAAAGATGAAATGTAAATTTGAGGATTATAGAGAGGAGTAGGCAATAGGAGTGGGAGAGGTTGAAAGGAGGTCTGAGTTGTTTCTAATGTACAAAAATGAAAGGGATCTTTCTTAGAAGATAGCCCAGAGATTTTGTTGTCACAACCTTCTTAATCCATTTATTTCCCTACTTTTCTTCTCTTTTTTGCTATTTGAACTTAGTTACTACTTCTATTTGCTTCTCTAGTTTGCATAGTGTTGCTTAAGGAAGAAATAAATGTAAAAGGAAATTTTAATTATATTTAGTTGTAATTATAAATTAATACAAGAAATCTAAACACCGATATAATCTATCTGAATTGCTATTTTAGTGATTATTATTGCTGTTGATATATGGTGCATGAAGGCCTGATAAGTAATCTAGAATGTCCCTTTGAGCATTAAAGGAAATAAAAATACAAACAAAAAAGGTTGCTATACAAGTTATTGCGAATGGATTGTCTTCTTGAGTGGTTATGGGACAATTTGATTTAATTTGATGTTACGCTTGAATTAGTTATCCATCATTGATCGTCGTATTGATGAAATAAACACAATTTTTTTTTTATAAAAATTCATTATACAAAAAAATTTTAATAGTTGGAATTAATTTGGTTGTTGTTGTTTAATGTTTAATGGTTTTATGTAGGTTAAGCAATTTAATAAAGGCCACTTGTTCGGTAAAGATGCCACACAACTAAAATGAATACTTGTATGCTTCTGTGAGTACCAACAAGATATGTAGAGCGTACTGGTATTGGTTCTCCTAATTTTTTCCTTGTATCTTGCTATCAATTAATTATTCTTCTTTGATATATCAATTTAGAGGTGCAAGATTATTTATTTCTCCAGTAACATGCTAATTGTAGACATGTGCATGAACATTTGTCCATCTTGTAATTCATTGAGCCATGTATTGTGGGAAAATTTTAGTAACTGTTGATGTGCAATTATCAATTTGTATATATATAAGCTTACAAACTATTTGTCTCAGGCTAATAGAGAAAAAGGTCATATTTCACATATAGCAGAAATATCGGATGGTCACGTAATGAGAAAATCTTGTATTTTTTGGACTTTCAATTGAAAGAAATTTATCTATCCTAAACCCCTCTTTTTCATTGCATTGATTTCTGAAAAAACTTGGTCACACTTGTTTTCTCAGTTTGATAGCATTTAATAATAAAGGCCACATTTATAATACAATATAAGTTGATAATAATATGGTTATAATTATATGGCATTGCATTGATGTCTAAACCTTATTCTTTTATGTATGATAAGAGCTACTGTGTGTTAATTTATGATGCTAGTTGGAGTTGAATTGTTGTTCTATAATGGAGTTTAGGAAGCTTCAAGAGTTTTTGAATGCTTAGCTTTGCAACTAGAGGAAAATCGTGTTAGAGGCTATTTTGTTTTGCTTGCTGTTTCGTGTTAGAGGCATCAAAGGAGTTGAAGAAAAATTCAGTGTCCTAACTCACTTTGTCTTACTCGCGCTTGTCAGTAAGTGTCATTTTCTGCCTTTATTTCAATATTCTTCTTTTTCCACTTGTTATTATATATAGATATCCTGCTATTTTGTCTGGAATGTTGTATTTGTTACTTTATTTGTTCCATATACAGATCATATCTGTTATATACATTTGCCTATGTTGTTATTTTTCACTTGCATTTTTTTGTTTAACTTTTTTCTATTTTACATAAGTGTGCTACTTCTTGTAACTATTTTATTGGTTCGTATATATTTTCCTGCAACAAAATTATTGTTTTTTTGTCTATTATATGTAAATTTCATTACTTGTTCGCATAATTGTTACTTAGTTTCCTATATAATATTTATAACAAGCAACGGTTGTAGTTCATAAATGAAAATTAATAAAAATAGTTGATCTGAGTAAAATTGACTATAACTAAACCACTATAAAAACAAAAAGTAGGTTATTTGAATGTGGGTGGTATTCTAAAGTGATCATTGGAGAGGCAAAGAGGGATCAACTTGTTGTCCCTATTAACAATTCCTTTAGCTCATAAAGTTACCTTCCACGAAGATTTATATTTGTCAGATTCTATAGTAATTTTCAACAAAATCTATGTTTGTTATCTATATCTTTAATAAAATTATGATATGCTAATATTTGCGAAAATTCAAAATTATATTAGTAAATCAAAAAAATGATTTTACCATTAATACATAAAAAAATATATTTGGGTTTTTGTTAGTAAATATTATGTAATTGTCCCGAATGGCGTACACATAGTCCACAACACCTGATAACCAACATGAAATTCTTTCAATGTTTGGTAATCCTATTTATATCAACCCCATTTCCCATTCATTTTTATTTAATTCAAAATCTCATACAAATTGTAAGATTTTGTTTCAAGCATGCCGAATGACTTTAATTTTTTTTTTTAATATTGACTAGACATTTATTTGTTATCGGTTTGAACAATCCCTTTTGAAGGGCCAATTTTTTGGACTTTCTCAAGTATACCCAACATTTTTTTGGATTCTCTCAAGTATACCCAATATATATATATATATATAGGTAGTAATTAAAGAAATAAAAAATGTAATAGATGTATAATTTGGTATATGGTAGAAAACTGGAAAGCATGAATAGATATATATTTTGTGCAAACAAGACATATCAGGAGGCTTAATTAAATGAAGCTTATAAAAAAATAGTATTGAGAAAGAGTTGGGGGGGATGTTAGATGGGATTAGATGGGCTGGTGGATGTGTTTGACTATCGACATGCTGAATAGAAAATTTAGGACCTCGAAATTATGAGAATTAAGAGGAGAAAAATTAAGTTACACGCCGCTCACATTCATATTTTTTAATAATCATCTTCATACAAAATAAGGAGTTCATCACTCCCCTCTTACACAATACTTTTCCAAATCACAAGGTAGAAGAAACTAAAAGTTTGTATAATATATGTCAAGTCAATAGCTAAATACAAATATGCATAAGGCTTTTAGCTTTGTAGACTACCTCATATCCTAGATGCCTCCTTTGAGTAAGCCTGAAGCTTGGTCTCAATCTACACAAATCTTCTCACTTGTTTAATATTTTTTTATTTAGCTGGGACTAGTGCTAAAGGGACTTTCTAATAAGTTTGCATTGGATAATTTAATTTAAATATCCATACTTTAAATCTCATTTGGAAATGGGCTACTCTTGATCTGTTCCCAAGTTTCCAATTAATCCAACAAAATGGGCTACTATTGGAGGGAATACTCATCACGCTTATTCCTCTGACAAACATATCATTGGGAAGAAAGAAATATAATCTGAATCTTCTAAAAATATTTTTATTATAAATTTGTCATAAATTTTGAAAAAAATAAGGAAAATAAGAGACATTTGGTGGAACATTTAGTTGAACTTGTATATATAAAGTTGTTTCGTTGTACTAATACAATAATATTTATTATATTACAAAGACTCATAAGTGTCTCTTATTAATGTATGGATTTAGTAAAGAAATCTCAAAAGGAAAGTAGAGACTAAATGTAAGTTTGGATTAAAGTTAAATCAGAATAAATATTAGAGTTTGTCTTCTCTTTCTTTACACTCTTTACATTTTAAATTACTTGATTGATGCTCTACTTTTATTTTAATTTTTTTATGAAGTATTGATTAGCTCTTGGTAGACATATTCTCTTACATATATTTTAAGTAAACCAATTGTCATAAAGACTATAAGATTGTTCTATTTTCTTAAAAAACAAACTTTTGTTTTAAGTGTAATTATATAGTATTAAATGTTCTATTTTTAAAAATAAAAATTGTACTCTTCATACTCCAAGTATTAAAATAATTTTTTTTGAATTGATATAATTATTGTTTTGCTCTATACTCTTGAAAAGAAAAACTTAACAGCCAGTATTTTGAATTTTTTTTTGAAAATAACCAAAGTTTCATAACACCTAATTTGCTCCCATCTTGAGTGTTGATTGGCCTATTTAATAAAGTATTTATTTTTTTCATAACACAAAAACTGCCTTTGCTACAACCATGTTTGAAATGTCCCTAAATACTACAAAACTTGTAATAAAGACATTTTTGAAAAAATAATAATCTGCTCATTTTGTGAAAAGAGCAGCGTCGGACAAGCACTCACAATATGATTTTTATGGTGATTAAATCAATGGGATTTGAGTCAAAATCACATTCTTATGTGCTAAAATGATTTAAACAATTATAGTAAATAGAGAATGGTATTATCTTTGAAGTATCAGAATAGGATTTTTGTTAAATAATATAATGTTTTTTATAATTGGTGATTATTATGAGAGATAAGAGTAGCATATTTTTATAATTAATATTTTTTTATTAATGTTGTCAAGTAAAAAAATAATGTAATGAAACATTTAATAAGTTTCATAAATTTGTAAAATAGAGATGAAGATAGTAATTCTATGACGAAATTCTAAACTATCCGTTGTTTATATCAATCAAATAAGAGATACTAATTGCTAATAAAGTGTATGTTAGTTTTTTAATTAATTTTTAAATATTTTTAATAAATTTAAATTATCATACTTTCTTATATTCTAAAAATCATAAAAAAATAGTGGGAACTTCTTCACTCTTCCTCATAATTTTAACTTCTATCTTTTGTATAATAATTTATACCTATGCTTTGTAAAATACTATGCTATTTATTGAGTTAATTTGAGACCAAATAAAAAAAAAACCCAAAGAGCCAAAAGCCATATTAACATATATACTCCATTATTTAAATATTTTATACAGTATCGCTGCTAAATTTTTTTATGGTAAAAAATTCATATCAATAATAAATGGGAAAATTTTATGTACTCTTATGTTTTGACTCTTCTACAACTAGTCACCATGTATTTTGAAACTTGAATAATAAACCCCTTTACTATAATACACTTAGAAGCAGCTCCTCCCTTCCCTCTCTCATTAAAGATTTAACAGTGACCTCTGCTTGCACACATGTGTAAAAAGACTTGTCAATTTTTAAGTATCTAATAAAACAATGTATAATAAAATAATTATAATGAAACAATTAAAAACAAAAAAAATATTTATAATAAATAGATTAAAGAATTAGCCATAACACAAAGTAAAAAATAAAAAAAGATGAAAGAATACCCTCAAATAACCCAAAGTAAGAAAACTCATTTCCTTTCTCCTTTATTTTCTTTTGGTTTCTTTGTAATTGAAGGTTTTTTTTTTCTCCTTTTCTCCCTTACAATAGGTATGTCATGAAAACTTTTAGTAGAACATTCCAAAAAATAAGAGACATGGACTTTATGGAATTATATTATTGCTTCCACTTTACTATGTCTAAATATGATTTCCACTTTGCTATATCTAAATATGATAAACTGCCTTCAAGCCCCAAACTGTAATGAGGAAAAAAATATTCACATGGGGTCTGTACCCTAATAAGCTATACAAAGTAGCTAAGTCGTGCTTGCTAGGCCAATAGTCAACTTTGTTATCTTAGTTAAAAAAATACGATCAATGTGCCATGCTTAATTTTTATATTCCTATCTCACAAGGCACAAGTTATTTTGCACTCTAGTGTCAAAAAAATCCTTGTTGCAATGAGGTATGTCACATCATGTTATAGAGTCCATGAACTTATACTGATAAGTAATAGGACCACACTTGGAATGAAAGATGCAAATATAAAGAAATATGGTAGTAGTTGGCTATTCACTTGTCCTTTGTGTTCTTAGATCAAGGTAGAACTTACATTTGCTTTTTTAACTTTTGTATCATGTACAATGGAAAGGGAAAAAGTAACTGTCTGAATATGGAAATGGAAAATTCAAGATAGATATTTAACCAAGCTTTTAGTAAGTATATTGTCATATAGAAGTGCTCCAAATAATCCTTCAAAATTATAGAACCAGATAAGTAGTCATTATGTGAAATGTTTTTGTTAAGAGCCTAATAGACTTCTTCCTTCACTCTGTCTTATTTTCTACCGCTGTAAAATAATATTCATATCCGCATTTAAAAATTTTAGATGTGATCATGTCCTATGTCTCATACTATGTTTAATATTACAAGAACCACATGAGGAATACCAATGGTCATTCACATCATAATTAGTGGAATACTGTTGACAAACACAAATTCCACAAGTTAAAGGAAAAACTTAAACAATAGGCAAACAAACAACATAGACGTTATGTGGCTTGTCAAAATGCTTATTCAAATGGTAATAGGCCGGTTGTTCTATTCCTACTGGATAAGGAGGTCTAAATCTCTTTTGCCATAAACTGTCATTTATATCTTATACATAATTCTAAATACTCCAACTCCAAAGGAGACCCCATAGGCATAAAAATCAACCAAGAACCAATTCAATTATATATAAACCATTAGGACCATGTATTCACTATTTGTGTCTTTGTCATACAATTAGCTTCTTAACAGAAGATATGTGGTCTCCCTCCCATCATTAGAATTAGAATAAGAGCAATGTTCATAGGTCCACTCAAATAGCAAGGGGCCACTGCATAGATACAATTTAACACTTTAATAGTCTAAACATTATTATACAACCCACAAGAATTGCTTCATTTAGTGAGACTTATTAGCAGATGTAGAAAAAAGAAGCAAAACATGATTGGCGCAAAGAAAGCGAGAAACCTGCTATATCATAAATTTTACTGCTCCTAATTTTCATTCTTATACTTAACTCCCTTATGCGACCATGAGCTGAAATTCTTTACACCAGGCAATGTTCATTGTATGCATTAATTTGTGTGTCTCTTTTTTTCCACTCTAAGATTAGAAGTAAAAGTTTTTTTGTTTGATTCTACTAATTTTTCTTATATATCTTGTTGTAATTTAGGCTAACAATCTCCCAATCGTGCATTTATATGTCTTGTTGCAAATGACTTAAACTTAGGTAAATTCATTTCCTTAAGCCTTTGTTGTGTAATTGCTATAACTATGTAGCCTTACTTATGTGCCGAAAGATAAACTCTAAGAGTTGAGATAATGGTCTAGCTGAATCATAAGGAAGCCCTATGGGCTTATCTTTTTATGGCTCATGTTTATAAAAATTGAGAGATATTAATCACAGTTTATTTTTTGGTTTTTTTGATTAGGAGATAGAATGGAGGTGCCAAAAAATTGAAGATGGATGTATAATAAAGTAGATTCGAGTCGTCGACATTTTACAACAGAGTTTGAACAAGGTGTCGAGGAGTTTCTTGCCCATGCATGCCAATTGCCTTCTTTTTTGCATTCGGAGAAGATTAGGTGTCCATGTGCCTGGTGTAAATGCAAGAATCATCTAAGTCTTGATGAGGTAAAAGTGCATATTTATAAAAATGGATTTAAGCCGAACTACTATATATAGACCAGTCATGGTGAAACGTCTTCCTTGCATCATTCACCCATGTGTTCAGTGCCAGGAGTCGAACATGTCTCCCATGGGGAGCTTACGCAGTAATTGACACAGTATGAGACCATAGTGATGGATGCAGCTAGGCCAAGTTTTGAGGGAGAATTACAATGAAAGTATTGAAGAGCTGCCAAATCCAGATGCAAGGGCATTTTATAACATGTTGCAAGCTGCACAATAACCCTTGTGGGAAGGTTGTAAAGAGGAATCTGAACTTTCAGCAACTGTGCAGTTACTAAGCATTAAGGCAAAGACCAATATGTCACAACAAGGTTACAATTTAGTTTCATGCCTTATGCGGAGGACACAACCCAAAGATACATACATGCCTATAGACCTGTATCAAACAAAAAAATTAGTGTTAAAATTAGGGCTTGGTTATATGAAGATCGATTGCTGTGTCATTAGATGTATGTTGTATTATAAAGATGATGTGAATGCAACCTATTGTAAGTTTTGTGGCAAAGCACGGTATGCTGCAAGGAAGTGTCATGGAAGAAAGAAGAAAATTACAACTAAGCAATTATGGTACCTACCACTGATTCCCAGACTTAAAGAGATTATTTACTTTTAAAAAAATAGCAAAGGAAATGAGGTGGCATTATGAGAATCGTTGAGATTTTGGTATTCTTACTCACCCATCTGATGGAGAAGCATGGAAAGTGTTTGACAACACCTACCCTGACTTTCCATATGCTCCACGGAATGTTCGGCTTGGGTTGTGTGCTGATGGTTTTACGCCATTTAGACAATATGGGAGAAAGTATTCTTGTTAGCCAGTTATCGTCACTCCATACAATTTACCACCAACAATGTACATGAGACAAGAGTATATGTTCTTGACACTGATTATCCCTGGTCCTAGCAATCCCAAAGGCAAAATCGATGTTTATCTTCAACCATTAATAGATGAACTAAAATCATTATGGACTGAGAGTGTACTAACATATGATGCGTCATTGAGATAGAACTTTAAAATGCGTGATGCACTATTATGGACAATCAATGACTTCCCAACATATGACATGTTGTCTGGTTGGATGACAGCAGGGAGATTGTCATGCCCTATATGTATGGAGAACTCAAAGTCATTTTAACTGAAGCATGGAAGGAAAATGTCTTTCTTTGATTGTCATCGACGATTTCTTCTACTAGATCATGTATACAGGAGAAATAAAAGCTCTTTTTACGAGAATAGAGTTGAGCAATCTATGTCTCCGCCACGGTTAGATGGAGAGGAAGTTTGGCAAAGAGTGTGCAATCTGTCCAAAGTGACTGAGATGGAAGAACTTGTACCAATTGAAGGATATGGGGACATCCACCATTTCTCACCTCTAAGCTCAAAATTAGCCAAGGTAATAGTTATATAACTTAATCCTCTCATCTTTTTCTTCATTTTGGTCTAATTAGTTTTTCATTTAAAGTATTTTCACCATACCTAAAATCTGAAATGTGGGAATTTAGGGATTTTCTTGATGAAATTCGTAGGTTGAGGCTAGGGCTATCATTAGATAGGTATGAACTCTTCTTTTTGAGGTAATTCTACTGATTTGAGACTCTAATGACTTGATTATAATATGAGTATTAATTTTGTACGAATTTGATTAGGATTTTGGATGAAATATTGACATTTTCTGGTAGAGGACACTCCAATCTGAATTTGGGACTTGTAGTGGCTAGGTAAGTGATTCTTAGGTAGTCATTAGCATTTTAAATTCTTTGGGTACTGATTGCAACTGTTAATGATGAATTAGAATAGTAATTCTATGATGCTATGGTTATAGGGAGATTTCTGCACCATTGGTGACTGTTGCAATTGTCTACAAGTGAGGTAACCGAGTTTATATTAATTCCATGCATATATCTATTTTAATTTCATATTTCATTGTACATGAATGATTTGAAATGTTGAATGAATTGGTTGGCTATCATTATATTATGTTGGATCTTGTGAGTCTATGGTGGAACTGTGGTACGGCTGCCACCCGTGCATGTATTTTGATCGGGCACCGGGTTATGATTAAACCCCAGATGCACTGAGCCCTGGTTGTGCTCAATGGGGTGTAGGTGCCGTGGACGAGCCTCTCCCGGTGTTAATGGCCTTTAACATATGAGAATATGATTGCTAGTATGAGATAGTGATCATGATAGCCTAATTGTTTCATTTACCGATATGATTGGTATTTTTCTGATGCTTATGTGAAATTATGCATGTATGCTAATTAAACTGAAATATATGATGGAATTGTCTTGGTTACTGAGATTTGTATCTCACCCTGTTTCATAAGATTAACATTTCAGGTGAAGGTTCTTTGAGTAAGGATAAGGGGAAGCAAGTAGATGAAAATCCATGAGTTCTGGCATATTGGGAGAAGGCTACACTTAGGCTGACTTATTTAGTGTAGATGCTAGATTTTGTATTCCTTATGGTATAGCATCATCATGTATTCATGTTGCCAAGTGTAAGCGTTTATATTTTGCTTGGTGAAAATGTAACCGTTAAGGAGTTAAGTCTTATTACAATTAGATATTGATGTATGAACTTGTAGCATCATATATATAGCTTTGTTGAAATTGTGATATTTTACCATATGGGAATTGTAGTCATGTGATGCATTGGATGTGGACATAAACTATTGATGAATGAAATCTTTATGGAATGTACATAGGATGTTAATTGTTGCTAATGCATGTGTTCTTGTTGTCATTAATATATGAATTTGTTGATATGAGATAGTTGGGCAATTAGGATATAGTACTTACGTTTTGAATTGGAAATTGAGAGTTAGATGAGTAAATAGGGTAGGAAACTACCATTAGAGTCATATAAAATGAGAGAAAGTAGTCCTAGAGTGTTCCTAAGATGAGAGCTAGAGTGTGTGGGACGAAATTTGGGTAATGTAGTCACAAGAGGGAGTCATGTCGTGGCTAAGAAGGCTTCGTCGCGGCCAAATGAGTGACAGAGTCGAGGGGCGCTGTGGCATAACGCATCTCACTGTGGTGCAAGAGAAGAAAATTGGTTTGGAGAATGACAGTGGCGAGGAGCGCCGCGGCTTGAGAAATCTTGCCGCGACGTAAAGAGAAAAAAATTGCCCAAGAGGGTAACAAAACTGAAACTCACCGCAGCGCAGTATGTCTTGTCGCGGCATGAGTTGTGGAAATTAATAAAGGGTTGTATAGTAGCAAAACTTGCCATGGCGTAAACGTATTGCGCCGAGGCAAGAATCGTGGGGTTGAGAACAGTAGCTCCAGGAGGCATTTCTGCCATGGCACCACGTAGGTTGGCCGCGGCGAGGGTTGTGAAATTTGCCCAGAAATTTCAGAGAGCAACTTAGCCGTGGCGCAAGTTCCCAAATTCATACCTTTAGCCTAGAAATCCCCTTTTCTTCAATGGTAATGTTAAGAAATGATATAAGAATACTTGTGGGAGGTTATCGAGTGTTGAAACTGATGGATGGATGAATCATAAACCCCTCATGGTAGTATGATGTCTTTTATACATTTTTGTTTTGTTTGTGGTTGTATAGTGATGACCCTAATATCAAGGTTCAAATTTTTCCATATTTTCATAATTTGATAAATTGTAACGACTCCAAACCTTGATCATTAATTATTAATTGTATATTTAACTATAATTACAATGATTAGAAGATAGGGTTGTCACATACATCACTTCACATGGTGACTTATAAGATAGAATGGGACTAGGAATGTTGTTAATTAAGAAAATAGCTATTGAAAAAGCATAATCCCAATAACATTGAGGGACAGAAGCATGAGCCATGAGTGCTAATCCAATTTCAATAATATGGTGATACTTTCATTCAATTATACCATTTTGAAAGTAAGCATAAGGACAGTTGAGTTGATGAACAATGCCAAAATATTGTAATTTAGTATTTAAGGATTTGAATTCACCTTCCTAATTAGTTTATATTTACTCAATTTTTTGATTAAAAATATTTCAACATAAGATTGAAAATTAAGAAAAATAGGAAGAACATCAGATTTGCTTTTAAGAGGGAATAATCACACACACACACACACACACACACACACACATATATATATATATATGGAAAAATCATCTACAAAGGACACATGATAACAATAACCATACCTAGACCCTCTAGGGGAAGGACCCTATACATCACTAAAAAGTAATTCAAGAGAGTAGAAGATTTTTTTTTAAAACAATAGGATGATGTTAAAAATGACTTTTTGCTGCACGACAATCTGGACAAATTGGAGTTGATGGTAAAGCAAACATAAGAAGAAAGTGATTAAAGAACACAATAAACAATACGATAAGTTGGATGACCAAGTCTTTGGTGCCATTTGAGGAAAAGAGCTCTTTTGTTAACAAGGCATGAGAAGTGAAAAAGGATGGTATTGTGTAGAGTCGCTATTTAAATGGTTTATGAAGAAGAGGAGCCTTCGTGACTTTTTCTTTCACAATAAAAAAGGAATCATGAAATTCAAAGAAGATATTGTTATCTTTACAAAACTGAGAAACAAATAATAGATTTTTATCAATATTTGGAACATGAAGCAAGTTATTAAGAAGAAAATTGCCATGATTGGTAAAGAGTATTCTAGATCCATGATGTGAAATGGGTAATGGCGTTCCATCTCCAATGTAAACTTGATCAACACCAGTGTATGGTTTAGTAAATAGATTAAGATGTGAAAAATCATAGGTTATGTGGTTTGTAGCTCTAGAGTTAGGATGCCACTTTGAATTATCCGATGGGCCAAGAGTAAAGTAGTTAGTTGATAGAGAAGTAAGAAAAGATGCTTGATAGGATTGATTGAACATGTGATAATAGGTTAAGGCACTATGACATGATTTTTCACAAACTTGACAAATGACTCAAGATTGAGGATTAAAGCTAAAGTTGCATCCACCAAGTCCATTATGTCCTCCTCCTTGAAATATGTTATGACCTCTACGTCCTCTAGAAGATAATGAAGTTCACCCACCATAGATGGTTAAAGTTGAGCTCTTAATGGCAACATTAGTAGTAATTTCACTAGCATTTGTGAGTGGCAAAGGAGTATTGTATGTTAACTAAGCTTTGCATACCAGTAAATAGCTTAATAGTTCATCAGGACTAGGAGTTGTAGTTCTAGTGGTTAAAGATGTCACTATAGGGTTAAACGTAGTACCAAGACTAACAAGAATATGAGTAATAAATTGAGCATCTAGTAAAAGTTATCCAATGGCAGCAAGGGAATTAGCTAGTTGAGTTTATTGAAATATTCTGCAATTGAGTCTCCAACTTTTTCAAGTGTGACAAGCTCACAGTGGATTTGAACATATTTCGCTTGAGTCTTGTTGGCAAACAATGTTTCAATAGTTGGCCTGACATTATGAGATGTTTTGTGTTTTTGGACCTATGTAATCAATTTATTAGACAATGAAGTGATGATTAAAGATAAAATAAGTTGATCTTGTTGAAGACAGTGATGATATTCTGGGTTAGATGTTTGATTGGGCAAAAACTTTGGAGGCTCAAAAATAGAGCCATCAATATAACTAAAAAGATGTTGACCATAAAGATAGTAGTGATTTGTGCTTTCCATATGAGATAGTTATCATAGGTTAATTTGACAGTGACATAATGAGGTAAAGATGTTACAAAAGATGTAGGTGATTGGACTAGAAAAGAAGGTGATGAAGATGAGATGTTGTTGCTTTCTTTTTGAAAGCATATACGCAAGTTATGTATCGCAACAGTAATAAAGTGATGAATAGAGTATCGTTTCCATGAGGATTTGTCGCTAAGTTAATTAATAAGTACTAAAATTGTGCACCTTAATTTAAATCAAGCCAACAATACAAGGTGATGTAAAATCAAACTAAACTAAAAATATAGAAAAAAAATGAGAGACATCATTCTAGATGAAATTGGAAAGCAAAATTATTTGAGATTATGACTTCCCCTAGCATTTCATATGAACTAATTACCTCTCCGTATCTTGCTCTTGATGTCATTAATAGCCTATGACTCTAATTTACTTATAAGCATTTTTCGAATTATATATAGGCATTCCCTTAACCAATCTATAATTCCTTATACAATTAATTTAGAGGCTTAATAAAAAATATGTCCTAATATAGCTATGTGAGGCCAGTAGGTATATTCCTATCCTACAAGTGAATCAATTTACTCAACATTGAAAATTTCATGAACCCATACTACACAATCCATGGTCAAGTCCTAAAATCCCTTTTCTAAGTTCATTTAGGTTACCCAAATTATCTAATGGTTTCTACACACTTAGAAGCATGAAGCATAAGGATTGAGTAATTAAATCATACATTAATTACAAATAAAGAGAGTAAATACAACATATTACAAACTAGAGTTCATCACAATCCCAAATCAACAAGTTTAGCTCATAACTATAGAAAATAACAACATTAAGAACAGAGCATAAATCAAATGGACAAAGAAATACAAGAAAAAGCAAGAGAAGAAGAGAAAAACTAAATTAATCGGTGAATCTTCCTCAAACCCAAGCTTCTTGCATGGCATTTGAAACTCAAAACCCTTCTTTCTCTTCCCCAAAAGTTTCAGAATGGCGGCCTCCCTCCAAGAAGTATTGAAAACCCTTTAAAACCCTAAAAAAAACGGCTAAAAAACGGTGCGTTTAGCATTTCTTATGAATTACACCGCGGCAAAGTCAACTTTTGTTTCTCCATGAGCCGCGGCGCTGCATTTTTTTTAGCAGTGGTTTTGAGCGCTATCTTTTGCTCTTTTGTCTTTTCTTCTTTGTTTCTTCCTTTTTCTTTTTCTTTCTCTCTTTGATCCTTTTTCAACAAATCTTAATAATTGTTGCTTTGCATTTCAAAACTTCTAAACTTATTTCTTTATAATTGTAACCCTACAAAAATATAAAATTTATCTAATTAATATTTATAATCTACTAACCAAGTTAAACAATTTAACAACCTAAAAATCTAGATAAAAATATAAAATACTATGTATAACCAAATTTACTAAATATTAACTTGGTTAAAATTTATTAATTATATATATAATATAAAATAAGTTCAATATTCATGTGATAAGTCTCTTAAAATATTAAGAAAATCATGATAATTTAAAAACTTATCAGATGTGCATAGTAGGAGGATGTGATGATTGTGACTAAGTGGAGGAATTGTTTGCCATTCTTGACATTGATATGTTAAGATGGCTCTGATACTATAATAGAACAAGATGAAAATAAAGTTGAGCAAATTGTATTTCATTCCTACCCACTATGACGAATAATGTATAACTTATATAGAGAAAATGTAATAGAATAGAGGACATGTGTCAACACTAAAAGAGGCACTACAAAGTGTAGAATATTCTATAGAAAAAATGCAAAGGGAAAATATAGAAAATATCTATATAATGCCTTGTTGACTATTCAACTCTGATGTGGCCTTAGTTGGTAAGATAGGTAATAACTTTTATGGTTTGACAGTATGTATCCCAAGTCACGATGGGTGTAATTATACAGTGGGTTCGATCAAGCCATAAAATCCACACTCTCACATTTGGTATTGGAGAATGGAAAGGAATAAAATAAAAATAAAATGATAAAATAGATAGAATAAATGAAAAATGATATTTGTATCTTTAATTTAAAAAATAAAAAATAAGTACTATTAAATAATAATGATATAAGTTTAGGAGCTCAAATGGACATTGCGAATAAGATTCCCTCTCCTTCTCCCGAGAGGTGGTCCTACCAAACGTGGCCTCGTTGTGCGGAGTTCAATGGAAGGCAGAACGACGGGATTGCGGGAACGATTTCATGCAATGTGATGGAACTCAAAGCCTGTATCTTAGGCTACACGGAACTCGTCTATAAAGTCCTCGTTAAGTCTGAGCGGTCGAGTGAATTTATGAACGGGCTATAGACAGAACTTGGTGAGGGTCTTCGTAACTTGTATGGTCCATAACCGTGAAGTTCAGTCTACGGAACGTAGGCATTTTTCTTAGCAAAACATGTCTCTATTCTGATATTCCCTTTGGTTTTAAGGCAAAACTCAGTAATGCGAGTCCACCCGAAAGTTCTGTATCTCCTTCGTTCTGTGGCCGTGCTTTCTTCTCGATCCCAGTCAGCTTCTGTTCGTAGGAGGCACAGCAGCTATAGCATTCGAATTTAGCTTCACCTTTGCTCAGTTTCTGGTTTGTTCTTCTCCCTCTCACTCCCGTTATTTTCCAACCTTTTCTTCCTTTATTGTTTTGGTCTTCAAACCTCATCTTACTGTGGTGATTTCATGCTGTTCTTGTCTCTATTTCATTAAAAAAAAAAAAAAGGAGCACGTGCAAGAGCTCTCCTTGCTCTGGAATTTTAAAAAAAAAAAATCCCCTTGTCTTGTCATTAAACTTAGGTAAGTTTGCCTTCTTTCTTGTTTAGCTTTTCTCTCACTTAAAGATCAAAATAAACTAATCTTGTTGTAAATTAAAATGGTGCATAAATTAAAATAAGTAAGTTATTGCCCTCGCTTGGTGAACTTAACCGAGCAATTTTTGGGTGTGTGGAAAGTTGTCTAAATTGATCTTTAGGGGATGTCATAGGGGAAACTTGCAATTTAATTATGCAAGGTATGAAATATTTTCAAATGGAAGATTTTGGAAAGTTGAATAACAAACCAAGAGAGGGCTTGTGTTGGAAATAAGGGTCAATTAGGTAATAGAGTAGTCAAAGTAATTAAATAAGTAGTAGAATAATTTAAGTACAGTACAGTACTAATTTAGGACAAGACCTAAAGTAGGAACTAATTAGGTAGAATTTAAACAATTTAAGTAGAGTAATTAATAAACCAAATTGCAGTTAGTATAGGAGTAGGAATTAAATTAGGATAAGTTAGCTTGTTAATTAAAGCGGAAGAGAAAACTGTAAATTTTAGTCTTTGAAATTAAAAGGATTGCTGTGAATATGTTATAAGAAACATTTCAGACTTTTTAGTAATATAATATATGTTAAATATATGATCTATTTTTAAGATATTCATTTTGATTTAAATATTAATATATATATATATATATATGTATGTTAATTTAATTTAGTATAATTAAAATGCATTATGTGTTTATGTTAGTTTAATTTAAAATTTTTATTTATATTTTAGTGTCCGATTGCTACATAGTCAAAGAGCTTTTTTTTTTTTTTCAAATTATATATATATATATATATATATAGAATTTTCACTTAGTTGGACACCATTTTTTTTTTTAATTTTTACTCAAGAAAGAGCAGTGTAACGCCATACTTTTTTACTTCTAATTTTATTTCATTATCCAACTGCAAAGCAGTGGGATACCCTTTTTTTTTAATTTTCATTGCATATTTTTATTTTTTATATTTATTTGGTTATTTTTATTTTTTAAATTAAAATTTTTTTCATTTTTTATTTTTATTTTGTTTTTAATTTTTATTTAATATTAATACATACATACAATTTTATATTTTAGGTACAAACAAATATTATATATATTTTTTCATGCCGCTGTGAAAGCAGATAGAAGTTTAATTTTTATTAAAATCTATTCTATATATAAAAACTCAGTGTTAGGCATTGTTTTTAAACTATTTATAATGTAATGTTGTTTCTTTTGCCTTCTTTTATTTTAAAACAAATCTCCATCCCACCTTAAAAATTTAAGCTTTTCAATTACGTTCCAAATAGTTAGTAATTTTGGGATAAAAATAAAAATAATTTTTATTAATATTAATTAAATTATTTTGCGTTATTAAATAAAGACTAAAAATTTTTAGATTAACTATAAAGGTTATAGAATTTTCTAGAGACTTCTAAATATCTTAAGGATCTAATAAAAGCACACCAAATTTTTTTAGGACAAAGAGCAATTTAACTTGGGCAAAAAATGTAATTTTAGCCCAAAAAAATATAAAGAAAATCCACTCATTCTCTTTCCTGCTTTTTCATTTTTTTTTCTCAGGAGAATTATAATAAAGGACCCAAAAATAAGGAAAATTATTCTTAAAGACCTGTTACCACTTATTTTAGGATGATTACCACTGAGTTTAGCAACAAATTATTGAATCTAGTGATAAAGGTCTTTAAGAATAATTTTCTTCATCTTTTGGTCCTTAAACATAATTTTTCCTTTTTTCTCTGCCTTCCCGTCCATATTCATTAAGTTTCATCCTCCAGTATTGTGCTGCTTCTTTTTCCTCTTTGCTTCAACATTTTGCTCTGTCACCTAACATGATAGTTCTGTTTGGCAATTAGCTCCGCCATTCTCCACCTCTCACCGTTGTAACTTATAATTTCTCCCTTTCCGGTGAGCTACATTTCTGTTATTGTTTTTCTTCTTTCTGTTTTAGCTGTTCATTCGTATGTAATGGGGAGTTTTAATGGAAGTTGGCTTCTCCCTTGTTCCCTCACCTTCCCTCCATTTTTATTCTTTTTGTCATTATTTAAGGCTTGATAATTGTTGCAGCTCTTCTCCTCTAGTGTTTAGCTATGGGTAGCTTCCAATTTTGAGGCTTCTTGATTGTGAACCTTCAAATGTGAAATTCTCACTTCTCTTTTCATCTTTATAAAGTAAGTTTTAAACTCAATTGGAATCATAAAAGCTTAGATTGAAAAACCAAGATCTAGGGTTTGTGACAAAGGAAGGTGAGTTAGGCACAAAAAAAAGGGATTTAGGTATTAAATAATATATTGGGTTATTTTGACAATTATATATCCTAATTAATTAGCTGAAACAATAATTTTTTTTTCAAATATAATTTTATGTGACATTGAGAATACTTTTTCATCAAGGACCTAGTCCTAAGCAATAAAAGAAGGAATTTCTACTATTGGTTCCTATCAATAAAGGTATAAATAGAAAAGTGACACTTTCATTTCATTTCATGTTATATTTTTTTAGCCCAACCTTTTATTTTTATGATTCATACACTTTGTGTGTTGGGGGAGACAAATATGTGTTTTCAAAACTTTAATTGTGTGCTATGATGCAAGTGTGTGTCTTTGTAAACACATAAAAAAATATTTGAAATGTAGTGAAAATATGCTAAATAATATCATGAGTTGCATAAAGTGTTGTAAAGAGATGTTGTATGGGCTACAAGTAAAGTAAAAATTATGCATTTGTGAGAAGCAAATGAAGTAACTTGTGAAGTTAAAGTGGTTATGTATATATACATATATTTGTATGAGAAGTGATAGGAGTGATGAATTATTTAAATTAGTGTTTTACATCCTTTTTATTAATCCTTATTTTATTGTGACTTTCTTATTTGATCATCTTTTTTATTGTTTGTTGATTTATTATTTTATTTTTAATTATCTAAATTGCTATTTTTATTTGATTTTATTATTTATTTCCATTTTAAGTAAAATAATGGATGGAGATTTAGTTAGGACTCTGTAGCTGTTAGCAAAGAAAACGACTTAGGTGCACCTAGTATGAGCTAGGATATTATGATAGTATTAAGATGTGGTGTATCTAATGCAGTGATAAAAGATATGATATTATAGCATGATAGTGCATAAGTACTTGGTGGTTTGATTTCTTTCTATGAGACTTATTACATAATACTTGCTAATTCTTCAAAAATTGAGTTTTATTTAAGAACTTTTTGTTTACTAACTCGTTGCTCTTTACTTCAATCATAAAATAAAATATTGCTTAAATTATTTATTAAACTACTCGATTTCTAAAAACTCGAAAGAGTGCTTATTTTCTCTTTCACACATTTTGTTATTTATGCATTTACTAAGATAGTGGCAGATTTATTCATTTTTTCTATCATTTTGTAGACCAACAAGTAAGAGAGTGAGGTGATATAGAGCTCACATGCTTCTAGGCCAATTGAGTATGTTCTTAGTCTTTTGTAGCTAGTGTCAAACTTCATGACATGGTGACTCATGGGTGTTAGAGTATTTTGAAAAGTTTGTGTTATATCATTTTGTGGGCTGGTTATGACCACTTTTGTACATATTGCTTATAATCTTTTGATGAAGTGTTTTGTTGATTGTAACTTGATGTTATATGTATTGGTACTGGATTGGACTGTTGTACAGGTTGGGATGCCCAACTTTTAGAGAGATGCTATCAACTTTTTGGTAACCTTAAATGGTTTTATAAAAAAAATTATGTAATTAAAAGTGTGTTGTATGTATACTCATAGTCAATTGTGGGTGTGAGTTAGGCTTGCAAGAGGGGACAAACCTAGGTTGGTTTAGTTTATATGTCAATCACGACTTTAGGTTTTGGGTTGTGACATTGTTGTTGTAATTTTTTTTCTTCCTATCTTCTTGGGTCTTTGTTGGCATAGGTTCCTATCTAGTATATATATAAATGGGAGAATTACAATGAAGGACCTAGATGCTATAAAATTTTCAACAAAGGACTTTAAAAATTGAAATTATTTTTAAGGACCATCATTACCATCAGATTTTATGAAAATTTATTACCAGTTTTATGGAATTTATTATTGGAGCTAGGAAAGTGTTAAATTTTCTTATATCTAATAGTAATGATGGTCCTTAATGGTAATTTTAATTTTTAAGGTCTTTCATTACAAATTTTATAACATATGGGTCTTTGGTTGTAATTTTTCCTATATATATTATAGTAAAAGGCCACAAGTTAGAGCCTTTTAGAAAAATCATATAAAAAGTTCTCCATTAGATTTGCAGTAAAAAACGGAATGCATTTTTTTATACTAAATAGTTTTTAATTTATAAACTTTATATCATAAAAAGACTGATCCATTAGGAAAAAGTTATAGCCTTCCCATGAAAATAATATATATTTCCATCTGGAAGTGTCGGTAAGTCAATTGAAAATTGATTTTTTAGAAAAAACACAAGCAATAAGAAATCAATCCAAACTTCTATCATTGTTGTAGTGAATGCTTTTAGGAAGGTAGGATGTCTTGTATCTTTGTATATGTTTTTAGTTTTTTTCTTTTTGTTGGCCAAAGTTTATGTTTTCAGTTTGCAATGGAATATAAGAGAAATTATTCTTTCCCATAAGTTTTGCTATTTTTCTTTCATTTTTCCCCTCTGCTTCCTACATCAACACCACCTTCTGCAACAATTCCATGTAAGCTTTGGACCATGTTGCTCACCATTGTCGAATTCAATGGTCTCACTTCCTACACATAACCAAGAAATAACATCAACACAATGCACACCAACAACCTCCTCCACCTCCCCATATGTTCCTCGTGATCATGCCTTCTCAATTTTCTTTTCTAATTGTTACCCTTCTTAGCTCACTGCAAAAGTTTATCCTCACTTACGCTTTTGTAGAATTTTATAACCTAGAATAGTATACGGTTTTTGAATTTAGGATGTCTAAAATATAGAAAAATTAGAGTTGTGCATGCCTGCATTGTATTTAAAGTTCACAGAGTATATAAAATATTTAAAGTAGATATAGTGGAAATTTGTATAAGCTAATTAATTGTAAAATTTGAAGTCATCATCATTCTAAAAGGATGAGCTACCAGTTCTCCCTGTGTACCCAGTGAAATGCCTATAATTTGGAAGTGAAAGAGAGCTCAAACCAATAAATTATCTCGTCGATGTATCATACCCATTTTCCCAGTCATAGAAGTAGTAGCAAATTAATCACACTGCTACATACATAGCTAAAGCTCCTGTAGAGTCAGCTACATCATAACTTTAATGTGAAAATATGCATTACCCTCGGCCTCAGTAGTTATCATTTTATCTTCTAGTTGAAAATGAGACCTTATTATTTCAAATTAACTTCGATATCCACTTTGGACTAATGATGAATGATGTATAGTCATTTGGCAGTTATCCGTTATTGATGGCTTACGTTTGTTTCCCTGAGATAAGGGCATGGCCACTATGTAACGTCCAGTACATTGTATAATCATTGGAACGTGCCGATTTGAAAAGTAAGTCCCTTGAGATGAGTGATTCAAGGCCAAATAAAATTTGAATAAAAGTTTAAATAATAGAAAATGAGGATTTGAGCCTTGACTTGCTTAAAAATTGAGGTCGGAGTGATTCAAAAAATTTGCCGAAAGGCCAGTGGTATTTTCGTAAATAAGTGCAATTTTGGAAAAACACCTAGGAGGGCTTTTTAAATGGAAATTTTGAGTTGCCCAGGGTTCTCAGAGGCCCCAAAAACTATGGGAAGCCCCAGGATCGATAAAGCCCCTTCGGTGTACTTTTTTCAATGTTGGTTGACTCGAACTTTGACCGATTCGTTTGGGAAGGTTTTAGCTCCGATTTGAGTGATTCCAAAGGCATTTTATTAAATTGGGAACCTAAATTTTATGATGGAAAAGACGGTTCTAAAAAAGGAGCGAAAACGAAGCTGAAACAAAATTGCCATTACGAAAGAGAAAAATTGAAATTTATGGTTTCTTAAATGTTCTAAAGAGTTCCACACTTTTCTCCCTTCTTCTCCTCTTTAATGAGCACGACCTATTCTGCCCAAAATACAGAAAATCTTCATCTCTCTTAGGCACACCAAAGGGAGGAGAAAAAGAGGAAGAAAGCCAAGGAGAAACTAGGTAATTTCATGAAATTTCTTACTTCATCTTGCTCCAATCTTATTCTCCTCTCTTCCTCCTTTCTTTCCATGGATTTTTTGAATGATTTGGTTCTATTTTTAACCCAGACCTAAGGGGAGAATTTCAAATTTGCTAAGGAGAAGAGAATGAAGGAGAAAGACACTTGAAAGCTCACTTGAACCCTAGGTAATCTTTGCTTTTTGTTGCATCTTTTCTTCCCCCTCCCTTTATGTGTATTTCAGCCAAGAATAGAACCAAAGGAGGGGAGGATGTTTTGTCCAAATACAAGGAAGGAACAAGGGTTTTAGGCCATGGGGAGATGAAATATGGCAAGAAATTTCAAGAAAAACTAATAGAAAACAAGTTAGAAAAGTGTAGTGTTTTCTAGGGTTTTGCAAAATCTGATTTTGTGTGAATGTTTCCTTGGCTATTTGAATATTTCCTTAAGCTCCTAAGACCTTTAGAAAGCCTCCCAAGTGGCTTTCCCATCAAGAAAAAAATCACAAAGTCCATAAACCTCCATTATGGTGCATATTTCGACCAAACTAGGTTCATTAGGCTAGGGGATGTTTTAATTTATTCTAGCCTTGGTTTGGAACTTTATATGATGTTAGAAGATGGGAGAAACTATTGAAAAAAATTTAAGAGCCATAGGTTGGGAGATGGGACGATGGTGTCCATAATGGTGCCTTATAAAGTAACTTGCTCTTTCAATGGTGCAATTGAATATATGATGGCTCCGAGGACCTTAAATGAGTGCAAGAAGTTTAGAAATAACAAGAGAATGGAGCCTAGAACTTGGATGATATGAGTTGCTTCAATGGACCATTTATGGAACTAATATGCCCATTATGGAACTAAGTGTGTGTTTAAGAGTGAACCTTGTGTCTTGGCTTGCTTCAAGTATGTAATTGTATGATGTTTGTGATATCTAGGTCAAGAGAATCCTATTCCACCTAAGTGCTTTTGTGAAACCAAGGAGGGGAAGGAAATTGCAAAGTGAGCTTGCATAAATAAGAAGGTAGCTCTCCACCTCATTCTCTTTGCATTCTTGTGTGCATATGTATGTCTTAGTGTGCTTGCATGCATTCTTGATACTTGATAACATGCCACTTAATCCTTGTTGTGCATTGGTACCAATGTATTGTCTTGAATGACTATGGTTGTGGAAAGAACTCATAAGGGTGAGGTGATGCCAAAATTCCCTTGATGAAGGTGAGGAGATGCCAAAAATCTCATGGCATGGGTGAGACAAGGCCAAAAATCCCTTAAATAGGTGAGGCAAAGTCAAAAGTCCCTAGATCAAGAGTGTGGCAAATCCAAAAGTCTTAGAAATGGGGTGAGGCTAAACCAAAAGTTCCTAGAGTATGAAAGTAATCTTGACATATGAATGTGGCATGGAATGAAATTTATTGCACACTTTATGCTTGTATAGTTATGTATTTGGTATATGTATACCTTGAATGTGGTGTAAATGGGTGTGTGAGCTATTGAAATTCTTAGAATCTCACTCCCCTTTCCCTCTCATCCTTAAATTGTCTAGGTGGTGTTCCAAGTCAAGGAGATGCAAGCCAAGGATATTGAACATCTTTGTTTTGGTGTATTATGTACTTTAAATGGTGGTTAAATGTCAAAGTGATGATGTATGTAATGATTTGTGATGTAAGACTATGGACAACTGTAATATGATGTATGAATATGATATAAACTTTATATGACACTAAATCAATAGCATTGTGCAAATTGGCTCTTGGATGGCTTGATGTAACTATGCATAAATAGATGTTGAGAGACCAAAATGAGATGCATGAGGTTTGGGATCACTTAGGCAGTCTCCACAAGTCATATTTGTGCTTTGAAACTTGCTCAAGGGGTGCCAAACTTAAGAAGAGGCCATTTGGTACAAAGTGACTCTTGGTAGGAAGCAAAAATGACCATTTCATGAGGATACGTCACTTTTTGTCCAAATGAACTCTTCTTGATATGAATTTGGCATGCATCTAGATCTTATTGAGATCTTTTTGAGAAGTTAAAGTTGGTAATTTTTGGAGGTCTGTGAAATATTTAGCAAATTGTTGAAATTGGAAATCTTTCTGATTTTGGTCATTGGTACTGTAGCACTGGTCCAAAATTAAATTCTGTCACTCATGGGGAAAATGATGTTCAATTGCCATGAAATTTTATATAGACAAATTAGACATTCATAGTGACTTGTGCCAACTGGAAGCACCTCATTTGGAGTCTAGAGAGGGAGATATGAATTTTTGAACATTCTATCCAGTATCAGGACCCTTACCCGACCTGAGTTATTGTTCTATTGAATTTTGAGATTTGGGCTACCTAAACTGGTCTGAAAGTATTTTTCCCCTCTAAATAACATCCACATATTTTCATATTGGTATCATTTGCATGGATTGGATTTTTTTGGAATTAATTGGATATTTTCAAAGTTTGCTACAGAATCTATGACAGCATCAAGAGGCAGCTTGACCTCTGGAATTTTTTGGATGTCAAAAGCTCTCTGTATAAGTGTTATGGTCTGTTCATATTTTTATTATGAATTAGACATCAGTAGCTTTCCAGAATGGCCAAGAATGTATGATTTTGATTTTTCTAGAATTAGTTATGATTTTTTGAATTTGGGCTAAAAAAGGGGCCAAATCTGGCAGAAAATAAACCTCCATATTCTAGGTTTCATTTCTGTTTCCATGAGTTGTGGGCATGATTTTATGATGCAAATGAGTTGTATACATGTAATTAAATATAGGAAAGTATAGAATGGGGTCACTTGGCTCACATGATACGGAACGAAATTTTTATATGCGACACGACGCAAAAATAATTAGTATTTTAATGCCATTTTCTTGTTTCTTATATGTATTGATTGATATAAGGTATAAAGATAGCATGGAATGAGCTAAGAAATTATGGTATTACATTTTATGGTATCAGAACAAAGGTTCAAGCACTTTTGCTCGACATTTGATTCTTAGATGGTATATTTGGCTTGTTTTCGGGTGGAATATCTATGTATGTGTGTTAAAAATTATGTTGTGGGTTAAAGGCTGTGGTTTTTCTTTTCAATAAAGATGGTTGAGACTCGGAGAGGCAGAGGAAGACCACCTTGAGAACCTGAGGTTGAGTCTGAGGATTCAGTGCGGGCTATCAAGGAGCGGATTGACCAGTTTGAGAACGTCATAGCCCAGCAACACTATATGATCCAGCAACAGCATGAGATGATTATGCAGCTGCAGGGAGCCCTGGCTAGGCAAGAAGAAGCCAGGAGAGAGGCCCCTCCATTACCTCAGCCTTAGCCATCCACCTCCGGTGTACCTCGGCCATCCACCTTCGGTGCACCCCAGCCTTCCACTTTCGGTGCTCCACCCCCATCTCCCCAGGAACCAGTTCAGGCTCTGCCGTCTATCTAAAAATAATTGAATCAATTCAGAAAGAACAACTCGCCTGTGTTTAACGAAGAGCTAGATGCAGACAAGGCGGAGGCTTGGGTGAAGGAGATAGAGAAAATCTTCACAGTGATGGATTGCACCTCAGAACAAAAAGTTCAATTAGCTACTCTTATGTTACGAAAAGAAGTTGATAATTGGTGGCTCAATGCAAGGCCCTTAATGGAGGCTAGGAATTTACAGATGACTTAGGAAAACTTCTTAGTACAATTTTATGAGAAGTATTTCCCCAGTTCTGTGAGGAAACAAAAAGAGGTGCAATTTATGGGATTGAAGCAGATAGATGACATGACTGTAGACCAATACGTTGCAAGATTTATAGAATTGTCTCGGTATTCTTCTTACCTTCAGAGGTATGATGATGAGCCCTAGAGGTGCAAACAGTTTGAGCTCGGGTTGAAACCCCAGATTAGAGATAGAGTGACTCAACATAGAATTCGAAACTTCAATGCTATCGTGGAGATCAACAGGGTAATTGAGAATAATTTGAGAGAGATTATGCCAACTGTCATGGCATCTGGCCAGAGGGGAACCCTGGAGTTGAAGAGACCAAGACCAGAGGAAGGAGCCAATTCCACACCTTTTAGCAAAAAGAAAAGCAAGTGCCGTGGAATAGAAGGCCACCGAAAGGAAAGAAGGTACAGCCTCAGAGGACTCAGGCATCCACACAACAATCCCTGGTGACGTGTTACAAGTGTGGGAAGTTGGGGCACATTGCTAAAAATTGTCCCCAGGTGGATGCAGTGCCTCCATTTAGACTCCCTCCTCCCAAGCCACAAACCCAGGGTAGGGTGTTTTCCCTTTCTCAGCAAGAGGCTAGTGCATCTCCCAGTCTTATTCGAGGTATGCTCATAGTAAATGATTTTCCTGTGATTGCAATATTTGATTCGGGTACTAGTCACTCGTTTATATCTTATGACTATGTAAGACGTTTGGTCTGGCCATTAGTACTCTACTATTTGATTTATCTGTCACCACACCCACTGGAGGCTAAGTTCTTACTTTCCATGCTTGTTTAAATGTCACTGTCCAGTTTAATCATTGTCACACTACTATCGACTTGATTTGTATGCCATTCCATGACATTGATTTGATTGTTGGTATGAAATGGATGACTGCCAATAATACTGTCCTTGATTGTGAACATCGCATTGTATCTGTACCTTCTTGTGGGACCATACCTAGGATAAGAGCCAAGCTATCTTTCATGACTACTGCCTAGGCTGAGAGATACTTAGAGCAGGGGTGTCAAGGGTTTCTAGTCTTTTTCTCTATATGGATCGAGGTAGAAGAAGGGATAGAAGAAATCCCGATCGTTAGGGAATTCCCGGAGGTTTTTTCTAAAGATTTTGATTTTAGTGGCCTACCTCCTGAGAGAGAGATATAGTTCCCTATAGAGATAGTACTTGGGGCTGGACCGGTGTCTAAGGCTCCATACAGAATGGCTCCCACCGAGCTTGCTAAGTTAAAAAAGCAGATAGAGGAGCTACTAGAAAAAGGGTTTATACGCCCTAGTGTGTCACCTTGGGGAGCTCTAGTGCTGCTCGTAAAAAAGAAAGATGGTAGCTTGAGATTGTGTATAGATTATAGAGAATTGAATAAGGTTACCATCAAGAATAAGTATCCCTCCCTAGGATAGATGACTTATTAGATCAGTTAGCTGGGGCATCTGTCTTTTCTAAGATAGACCTTAGATCTGGATATCACCAGCTAAGGGTGAGAGCTGAAGACATCCCAAAGACGGCTTTCAAGACTAGATATGGGCATTATGAGTTCCTCGTGATGCCATTCGGGCTGACGAATGCGCCCGCGGTATTCATGGACTACATGAATAGGGTTTTAGACCATATCTAAATAAATTTATTGTGGTCTTTATTGATGATATCTTAATGTACTCTAGATCTTTTAGGGAGCATGAGAGGTATCTAAGATTAGCCCTAGAGACTCTGAAAGAGAAGAAATTATATGCCAAACTGAGTAAATATGAGTTTTGGCTAACCGAGGTGAAATTTTTAAGTCATGTGATCTCACGAGACGGGGTCACAATAGATCCCCATAAAGTCGAAGCTGTGTTACAGTGGGGTAGACCTAGGACCATCACCGAGGTTAAGAGTTTCCTTGGTTTGGCAGGATATTACCAACGATTCATTCAGGGCTTTTCTCAGATGGCCTTGTAACTTACGAGGCTGACTCAGAAGGATACACCTTTCGTGTGGGATGAGAGATGTGAGAGGAGTTTCCAGGAGTTGAAACTCCGATTAACCACTACCTTGTGCTAGTCATTCCTAACCCTAGTTTACCGTTTATGGTATATAGTGATGCCTTAATGAGAGGGTTATGATGTGTATTGATGCAGCAGGGTAGGGTAGTGGTATATGCCTCTAGGCAGCTGAGGCCTCATGAGGAGAATTATCCCACACATGACCTAGAGGTAGCCGCAGTAGTGTTTGCTCTTAAGATTTAGAGGTACTATTTGTATAGTGTGACTATAGAGATCTATAGTGATCACAAAAGTCTAAAATACTTGTTCGATAAGAAGGAACTCAATATGAGACAAAGGAGATGGATGGAGTTCCTGAAAGATTATGATTATATATTGAAATATCATTTGGGGAAGGCTAATGTGATGGCCGATGCCCTGAGTAGGAAGTCCATCCACACTGCCCATATGATGATAAGGGAGCAGGAGCTCCTAGAGAAAATTAGAAATCTGAATCTCTCTTGCCAGCTGGTATCGGGTAGATTGTTCCTGAGTGAGACCCAAATTGAGAATGAATTAAGAGTCCAGATCTTAGATGCCCAGAGAGAAGATGAATTCTTAAAATAGATTAGGAGTGAAATCTCCTAAGGTAGGACCTCAGATTTCGGGATATGCATGGATTGGATTTTTGTGGAATTAATTGGACATTTTCAAATTTGCTGCAGAATCTGTGACAGCATCAGGAGGCAGTTTGACCTCTAAACCTTTTCGGATGTCAAACGCCCTCTGTGATGAGTGTTATGGTCTGTGCATATTTGTATTATGAAGTAGACATTCGTAGCTTTCTAGAATGGCCAAGAATGCGTGATTTTGATTTTTTTAGAATTAGTTATGATTTTTTGAAGTTGGGCCAGAGAGGGGCCAAATCTGGCCGAAAATAAACCTCCATATTCTAGGTTCCATTTCGGTTTCCATGAGTTGTGGGCATGATTTTATGATGCAAATGAGTTGTATACATGTAATTAAATATGGGAAAGTATAGTATGGGGTCACTTGGCTCACATGGCATGGAACGGAATTTTTATACGCGACGCAACGCAAAAATAATCAATATTTTAATGCCATTTTCTTGCCTCTTATATGTATTGATTGATATAAGGTATAAAGATAGCATGGAATGAGTTAAGAAATTATGGTATTACATACTAGTTCTCTATTGTGATGACTATAGAAGATGAACTTCCATAAAGATTATATTAGTTTATTGGATTTGACATAAATGCAATATACATAAATTATTAGTTTAATCTTAATAATTTGTGTATTTCGAGTAAGCTTGGCTAGGTTGATTAGTTTTGGACTATGAAAATGAAATGCTTAATGAATTACTTGTTTCCCATAAATATTTGGAACTTTCTCCTCAAGAGCATGCGTTGGCATGTGGACAAGGTCTGTAAAGACGAATGTTTATCATTCATCCATCAGATGTAGAGGCTTGAAAATAATTTGATGCCGCCCATATGACACTTGCTCAAGATCTACAAAATGTTTGACTTTGTCTCTGCATAAATGAATTCAATCCATTTGGTGCTTTGATTACAACGTATTCATGTTGGTCATTTTTTGTAACACCACACAATTTTTTACCTAGTATTTATATGAGGAGGAAATGCATTTTTTTTATTTTGATTCTTGGTCCTAAGTGTCACAAACTGGGCATGTGACTGATATGGGGGCAAAGCAATGCTTTGACCTTGTAAGCCTTAGACCAAACAATAGAAAACACTAGTATAACTCAAAAAATCTTTAAACAATATTTAAATCATTAATTACTAAAAATTTTGACATTGTCTTCGTATAAATTGGATAATTTTCAGATTTACAATCTATTCGAAATAACCCGACAATGAGATCTCACTTATCCATTTATAGAGTACTAGAGCTCAGTTCCTTAAATAAACATCATAAACATCATTACTTCAAAATAAAAGACCTCAAGACATCGTATGTGATTGCAAATTTAGCCCACTGTTACCAAGTTTGCTTCAATGATAATTGTGTGCCATATTGATAAGGAGGGAAGCATAAGGGATTGGAAGAATGATTACCCTAAAGATGCAAGATAAGACAAGAATGAAAGGGCTAAGTCATTGTTGCGCTCCAACATATATATACAAATGTATTGCACAAATAATATAGTGAAGAGTAGAATATTGTTCCCATGATGGTTTATTACTAAAATAATTATTAAGTATTAACTTTGTGTCCTTTAATCTAAATCAAACTAACAATAAAGAGAATTGGAAATAAACTAAATTAAAGGCACAAAAATAACAAAATAAAGAGATAGACACCATTCTAGACTAAATTTGGAAGTAAACAATTTGAGATTATAATTTCCTCAAACAATTCATAGGAAACCAAATAACCTCTCTTTATATTACTTTTAACGATAATCTTTGCTAATCTAAGATTTTAATTTATCTATAAGCATCTTTTAAATTATCTATAGGCATTCTTCTAACCGGTTCATAGATCTTGATGCAATTTATCAAGAGACATAATTAAGAAAATGTCTTAAAGCGGCTATATAAGGTCAATAAATATATTTCTATTCTACAAGCAAATCAATTTTCTCAAAACTGCAAGTTTCATGAGCCACACTACCAAATCCATAGTTTAGTCATAAAATCCTTTTTTCCAAATTCATTTAGATTGCTTTCATCATCTAATAGTAATTTTCACACACTTCGAAGTATGAAGAATAAGGATTGAATAAGCAAATCATGCCATAAATTGTAAGTAAAGAAAGTTATTACAACATACTATATGCTAGGGCTCATCATAATCTCAATTCAACAAATTCAACTCATTAATACAGGCACAAACAACATTAAAAATAGAACATACATCAAATAGGTTTAGAAAAGCAAGGAATAACAAGGGAAGAATATAAAAATGGAATGAATTGGTGAATCTCCTCCAAAACAAGCTTCTCCCATGATTTGGAGCTCTCCTTAAACTTCCTTTTGCTCCCATAATTTTCAGAATGGTGGCCTCCTAGTTGAAATGGCAAGGTCTTCCTTTAGAACCTTAAAATAAATGTAGCAAAAAAAAGTTGCGTTTCACATTTTTTGCAATAGGTGTTGCAGCGGTGGTTTTGAGCACTATGGTGCCACTGAATTTTTTTTTTTTTTGCTCTGGTTAGCAAAGCGGTGGTGCTGAATCTTTTTATGCTGTTGCTTGTTTTTTTTGTGAAGAATTTTTTTATGCAACGCTGAATTTTTTATAGCATAGCTTTTGGGTGACATCTTTTTCTTTTTTTAATCCCTTTTTCAACAAACCTTCTTAGCTTTTGTTGTTTTGCATCCTAAACCTTTTAAACTTGTTTCTTTGTATTTAAATAAAAATATAAAATTTATCTAATTACTATAATCTATTAACAAGGATTAAACAATTTAATGACCAAAAAAATTAAATAAAAATATATAACACAACTTATACTCAACTAAAATAATAATTAACTCAAAACTAATGACATAAAACCAAAACTTACTGAGTACTAACTGTGAATACCGTATTTTGTCTGGGCATTCTCTAAAAATAATAATAAAATTAAATCAACAAAAAAATCATTAATCTGAAGCATATTTAATTTTCAAGTTCTAAAAAATAATAATAAAAAATAGGGAGCAAAAGCTACCTAAAAAAATTTAAAAATAACAATAATAATAAAATAAAATAAATCAAAAAATCAAAGTTCAATAAAAAATGAGGAAGCTCTTGAATCCCATAACAAGTCTTTCTAGTCCACATAGCCCAACACTTAAATAGCCTAATACAATTAAAAAAAAAAAGTAAAACATCAAAGCCAAATTGAAACAAGAAAAGGAAAACAAAAAAAAGAGAAAAAAGAACCAAAAGAAAAAAGAAAAAGGCCCAAACAGAGAAAGCCCAATAACCCAAGACCATCAGGGCCTCAATCTTTTTCATCCAACTTGTATAAATAAAAAAAAACAAGGAAAAAAGAAGGAAACTATTTAAATAAAAATATCATCTTTTAAGAAAATAAAAAATTAAAAAGTAATAATAAAAAATAATAATAATGACCCTTAAATAGCCCAATACAATTAAAAAAAATCAAAGCCAAATTGAAACCAAAAAAAAAGAAAAAAAAAAGAGAAGAAAAATTGTAAAAAAAATTTTAAAAAATTTCAGAATATTCATCTTTAAAAAAAAAGGCCCGTGAAACTTTAAGCCTACATAATGTAAATAGTTCAAACGAGTCCAATAATGTAATCAGTTCAGATAAGTCCAATACAAAAAAAAAAGAAAAAAATAATCAGAATCCAATAAAAAAGAGGAAAAATTAAATTAAAAAAAAAAAAGAAAAGGGAGATTTAGGGTTTAGTGAGAGGGTCGTGTGGGAGGACGCTTTCCCGCATAAGAAACCTCTTGGTGGCCACTATCCCCTTGTTTGGTTGGAGGGGTTTGGGGGGAAGGGGAGCCCTTCCCCTTGTTTGGTATGGAAAAATTGGAGGGGAAAGGAAGCAATATTTTGCCTCCCCTTCCTTCCCCTCTCCTCCAAACCCTCCCCTCTAAAAGTGGGGGGTTTTGAAAGGGAGAGAAATATTTTGGGTATATTTGACCAAATTGCCCTTGAATTGTTTTTACTTTAAATATAATATAAATCTTATTTTTTTAATAGGATTTAAAATATTTTTTATAAAAATAAAAAATATTTTTGAATAAAAAAAATATTTTTTATAATAAAAAGTAAAAAAAGCTTTTTTTTATAAAAATATCTTAAAAATAAAAAAAAATTAATTAAGGGTATAATTATCCATTAATTCCTTCCCTCCCCTCCTCAACCAAACAACATATCATTAAAACCCCTTCCCTCCCCTCCCCTCCCCTTCATTGAACCAAACACTCCCTTAGGGTTTAGTGAGAGGATCGTGTGGGAGGACGCTTTCTCGCATAAGAAACCTCTTGGTGGCCATTACACACACCTGCAACAATAAAGGGGAATCGCAGAAAGTAGGGAGGGGGACACACAGGCACAATAAAAAAAAGACACACGTAGAGACCCACTGAGAGCACGCGAGGGATTCGAGAGGAGGAGCTTCTGATATAGAACAGGGCAAAGAAGAGAGACGGGGGATCAAGGGTGAAAGGAGATTGGGGATTTTTGGAAAAAAGGGTGAGAGTGAAGCAGAGAGGGACAACAACTTTCTGGTGTGAGAGATTGAGGGGATGCAAGGCTGAGAGGAAGGATTCAAAAGGAGGAAGCGTCAAAGGGGAAGAGAGGATTCATTGAGATGAAATAAGAGAAGGAGAACAGAAAGATTGAGGGAGAGGGTTCGAGAGAAAAAAGACAAAGGGCTTCCTGGCGTGACATTCGGTCAAGCAGAGAAGAAAATCCAGTGAGAGTCGTGAGGAATAGCGAACGAAGGACCTGGGGTAGAAGTTCTTGGTTTCAGTTAGGAAAGGGCAATGATAGTGAAGCATGATAACAGGACTAAGAAGGAAAAGGCTGAGCACGAGTAAAGCTGGGGGCGATAGAATAAGGAGGAAGCAAGTCTGCATTAAAACTGATTCAAATTTACAGAGGTATTTCGTTGATTTCTACTTAAAATCCAAAATTTTGTTGGTTGCTAGAGATTGCATCCTGAGGTCCTTCAATTCATTAGACATTTTGATTCTTTATAAGTATGCTACATTAATCCCAGGATTTAATCCCTTTTTTGTATATTGGATGGTTGGCTACCATGTTCTGAGCTCTTTTTAATAGAAATCTATATTAGGATGTAAAAGTGCATGTATGTCTCTGTGAAATTCACACATGTCCACTGGTTGCTGTCCTTTATATTTCAACACTGTTTTTCAACTCCACATTACCTTGAATGCTAAATTGGAATGGTCTGAGTTTATTTCATTTTTATTGTTTTATTTTTCGATGAAATATGAACCTCTGTTGCTCTGGATATGGTCTGATTCATTTGCTTCGGGATTGAAATTTGAGTTCCTTTAAGTCATGGGATTTATAATGGATCTAATTCTAAGGCTTGATTAAGGCGAAGACTCATGCCATTATCCTTGGTCTGTTATATGTTTGCCTGATTTGAATGTATCTAGCCCTGATAGATTTTGCAGACTGATTTTAGATTCTATGTTCAGTGAGTATGATGATAGTTAAAATAGATCTGATTCATTGGCCTGTTTTTATATTTGTGTTTTGATGTTTATTGCTATGATACTCTAATTCTCGAAACTCGAAACTGGAATAGGGACTTTGTTCAGTTTGGCATTTTTGTTTTGATTAGGTTGATGTTTCTTGTTGCACTGTTTGATTGCTAATATGAGATATGAACTAAGATCAAGCTAATTCTCACCCACTGTGAGTTGCTTCTATGGCATTTTGATGAAATTTTATTTGCCCAGATTTAGGCTCATACCTGCTCTTGTTATATTGGTAGTAGGAACATTTCAATCTAATCCTTATTGCCATTCTCTTCGAGGTCCCATCTTTAGTGTTGTCTTACAATTCATGAATATTTTCTTGTCTCCTAACTGTTTTCCTTTGGCACAAGAGAATTCTGGGAATAATTAGTACATGGGATAACTCATGAACATTTTCTTATCTGTTGACTGTCATATGTGGGTGTATATTGATGTATTGTTTTGATTATTCTTGGAAAGCAAATTGTTACGTAGAATTTAACTCCCCTTTGCATTTCTGTTGCATATGAGCTCCATTTGAGGAGTGTGGGGAAAATGAGGATGCTCATCAAAAGCGTAAAGATTCGAAGAGAAGATTAAAGAGGAAGCTTTAGTGGGACAGTGGGAGGATATGGCCTGGCAAACATCAAAATGTGAGGCTGCACCAGCAAAACTAGGAAGGGGAATAGGAAATGGAGAAAAGCAAAGTGACAACACCTACAGAGTTCATCCTCAATCCAACCAAAAGAATAAGAGTCAATTGAGTCTCAACTATATAATTTCTCCTTTTACCCATGTATTTTTAATTCTTTTTGCTTTTTATTTTATTTATTTATTTTATATTTCTGTTATTTATTTTATTTTAGAATAGCCATGTGGAATTTCATGTCCTCTCAGGAACATGGGGGTTAACTAGAGTATTATGTGTGACAATAAAGTCTCTTTGATATTTATTGGTATTATATATATATTTGCAAGTTTTGTGTTCCAATCGCCTTATAAAATTAATTTTCTTTTCAAAAATTCTAAGAAAAATTGTGCTTAAAAAAGGGATTTTAAATTATTAAAATATGATTCAAAAAAAAAAGAAGGTTCAGAAAACCAAATAAAATTCTTTGGAAAAAATATATACATAGTTTTCTTTTAGACAAAATAAAGTATGTTTTTAAAATAAAAAAAAGAAACCAAAAAAACCTTTTTTGGAAATAAATTGCTAATTTTGGAAAAAAATTTCCTTTCTTTTCTTAAAGGATCTTCTCAAAAAAATAAAAGAATTAGTATTTTAAAAGAAAAATTCAAAATTAATTATTCCTCTTTGGAGTATGTCTTTAAAAAAAAGGATAAAAAGTAAAAAACAAAACAAAACAAAAGCTAAAAATCAATAAAAAAAATCAATTATAAGGATCAAAAATCAAAATCTAATCAAAGTCAAGAAAAAATGAAAAAGAGAGAAAGGAAAAATCAAACATCAATTCTAAAGAAAAATGAATAAAAAAAACTGAAAGGATGAAAAATAATTAAAAAAAAAGAGAGAAAGAAGATACTAAAAAATCCTTATACTTAAATGCAAATGTTATTTGAAAATTAAACAAATAAAAAAAAGAGAGAAGTCTTTTACTTAAACAAAAATAAATGAATGAAAAAAACTCAAAAAATAAGGAAAAAAATAAAATAAAATAAATAATCAAAAAATGAAAAAGAAAAATAAAGAAAGAAAGTAAAAAAATAAAAAATAAATCAAAACCAAAAGCAAAAACAAAATACAAGAAAAATTAAGAAAATAAAAAATTAAAATCAAATCAAATCAAATAAAAATTTTTTAAAATGCAAAAAGAAAAAAGAAAAGAGAGAAATCCTTTTTTAATTCCATCAAAAATCATTAAAGTCATAAGAAAACACAAAACAACAAAAAAAAACAAAAAATAAATTAAAAAAAAGACATAAAAAAGAAAAATGAAAAAACAACAAAAATGATAAAAAAAAGAAAAATTAAATTTACTTTTAACAAATCAAAACACATCAATCGATTTCAAAAATCGTTTTATTTATTAAAGAAAAAAGTAATTATTATTATTTTTTGTCTTTTGCCAAAAAAAAAACAACAAAAACCAAAAAAACCAAAGACAAGAAACAAAAACAACAACAAAAAGAGAACCCAAAAATAAAAGAGTAAAAAATGGATCATTTCTACTTAAATAAAAAATTAGTTAAAAAAAAGAAAAAGAAGTCAAACAAATCACAAGTAAAAATAAAAGGAAATCAAAAATCAAAAATTTAAAAAAAGAAATTAAAACAAAAAGCTTAACAAAACAAAAAATAATAGTAAAGAAATTTAAAAAAAATCCAAAAGTAAAAAAAATCAAAAAATTAAACGAAGAATGAGAAACAAAAGCTAAAAAATAGAATAATAAATAAAACATAAAATAATTTAAAATAATCCTTAAAAAATGTCATTTCAAAAATAAAAAATCTAAAAAAATATAACAAAAAATAGAAATAAAAATAATATAAGAAAAAAAATCAAAAAATAAAAAATTCAATCATAACAAAAAAAATAAATAAAAAAAGAGAGAAGATGGTAAAGAAAATGAGATTATTTCAATTTTCACAAATTAAAACATACAAATCAATCTCAAACCTTTTTTTTTGTAAAAGTCTAAAATGATTTTCATTTTTTTCTCTCTTCTTAAAAATAAAAAATAAAAATAAAACTAAAACTAAAAACAAAAACAAAAACAAAACAAAATAAAACAAAAGGACAACAAAAGAAAAACAAACAAACAAAAAACCTAAAAAACAAACAAATATAGTCTCTGTTCAAACTATGTAGATTTTGATCTTACTGAAGGGTATGTAGGCTCTAGACTCTTATCTTAAGTCAAATTCGTCTTTGTAAATAAATATTTTTAATTTCTTTCTTTCCTATTTTTTCATTTTCTTTCTTTCTTATTTTACTTTTATTTCCTTAAATTCCTTCTCTTTTATCTTTTGTGTGTGAATGTTAGGGAGAATCAAAATAAATTAAAAGCCATGTCAATTTTTCACAATTGACTTAAAGTAACCATTCTTAGGAACGGGGGCAGTGAGATACCTAACAATTTCTCCACTCACAATCGACTCTCGAATTCAAATCTGATTCACATACTATTTTTCTTATAAAAGGTCTTTTCAAAGTTATACCATTTCAAAAATTAAAATTTTGGTGGCGACTCCTACTCCTACTACTTCTAATTTTGATTTCGATTTTTGTTTTTTATGAAAATTGAAATCTCTTTCAAATTTTGTTTTTTCAAAGCGCCACACGGTCACATTTTCGAGTGTGACACTAACTTAATTAAAATTTGTTAATTTTATATACCAAAAGCATAAGATAAATTCAATATTCATATAATAGGTTTCTTAAGATAACATAAAAAACATGACACTTTTAAGGATTTATTATATCCTCAAACTTGCCTTTTTACTTGTCCTAAGTAAAGCCATATTAAACAACAAATTTCTACATACTCAAGTATTCATATCTAGTAATGATAGATGGATATTTTCAACAATTGTATTAAAAACTATAATTAACAAGAAAAGAAAGCAACGTATACAAGTTTTAGAGTTTAAGAATTAATGACAAATATTCCAAATCCATGAAGTGTGTGTGAAGAACCATGCTAAAGTCTAATTGCAAGTTTTAAAATAATTTATGTAAATCAAACTACACAAGAAACCTCTTGCTTAGAAGCTTCATAAGCTTTCTCTTTTACCCTTTTTCTACTAATATAGGTCATTACATAACCCATCAATATCAATAGGTCTTTTAAGAATTTAAAGGGCTTATGGGTATGGCTATTAAAAGAAAAAGAGTATATGAAAAATTGTGCATAAGATTCAATAGAATAACTACCAAACACAACAATAAAAGATAGAATTCTCCCTCTTTCTCTTATTTTCCTTGCCCTTTTATATCCCCTTCATTTTCTTTTCTTCTTTTCTCTTGTTTCACTTTTACACCCCCAATCTTAGTTTCATTTTGATCTTTCAATCTTTTTTTTTTGGGATTAATTCTTTGTCCACTTTTTCTTCTTTTTAGTTCCTCTCTCTCATCATCATATTTTTCACATTTGTCAAGAAACAAAGAACTATACAATTATTGTTTCCATACTTCTAATTTGCATGTCTCTCATAAGAAGGCAACAACTATTCACATCAAACCCACATTATATCTCATTTCAGCCTAAAGCTTCCTTTTCATACAACATTAAATGTTAATTATCCTCTTCAAAAGGGTAATTGAGAACCTTGTTTTTTAGGCTAAAGATCATTAATGTGGTTTAAAAGAAGAAATTTCATGTAATTATATGTATATTTCACTTAAAGTTTAAAGAGATACTAATGATATATTTAGGAAAAATTAGGCTTGAAAGCTCAAACATTTTTAATCAATGCCTAAATCACTTTAATAGATTATACAAAGCCTAATATTTTGCCTCAAGGGACCATAAAGTAAGTTCTAAAGTCCTAGATTTAAGATCTATCATGTAATCTACCTTACATACATTGCTTAAAACTAACAAATATTTTAAACATAGTGTATGTGCACAAAGAAAAAAAAATTCAATATGAGGAAAACATCATCATTAACAATCACTCTCATCTACAAATTTTTTAATAAACATTTCTTATCATTTATTCAAAAAATTGGGAGAAGGTTGTATATGGAATTAAATGAGTAATTAATAATAAAAATTTAGTTATATTCATTTGAGAGTGGACGATCCCCCCTCTTCCCTTAGATTTGTAAATGAGATATGTATTGAATATAAGATCATGTCCTCACTCCTTTTCTAATTTTTTACCTGTTGGTATTTAGTCTTTACTTCTTTTAAGGAAATTTAAGAGATTTCAAATTTAAATGACAAAAAGATTTAGTCTTCGAAAAAGAAAAATTCTTGATACAATCACTTAGAAAAGTACATAAAGAAATAGAAAGACAAGGGGAAAAGGTGTAAATTTAACTTAGAGTTTACAACATAATACAGAGGGAAAATTGATTGGCAAAATAGAAAGGCAAGAGACATGTGATGTGTACAGTGAACGAGATGAGTCATTTTTAATATTTGTAGAAAGAAACATATTGTCATTTTTTTATATCATTTATCTTTTTTATTTTTTTGAGAGAAATATTTATTTCACTTTTATTTATTTTTTATTTTATTTATTTTGATATTTTTAATAAAATCATTCCTTATATACATTTGTTTAAATTATAATTTTGAATTTGTGAAAATTTTTTCTATTTTAATTAATTAAATATATTCTATATTAATATTGATATATGATTTAAAACATATAAATTATAAATTTGTTAAATTTTGAATATAAATAGAGACCTTTTTATCGACCATAAAATAATTAAGGACATTAGTATTTATCATATTTTACTATTTTGTTATTGAAATTATTAAATTATTAATTATTAATTTAAATTATAATATATATATATATTTAATAATATTTAAATAATTTATAATGCTTATATATATATAAATATTTAAGTCATTATATCATATAAATCATTAAAAATTTTAAATTATATCATATAAATTATTTAATAATTTGTAATGAATTTAGCGATTATAAAGTTTGTGACGTGTAATTTGTCACTAATTTAACGATGGAATTTGTATATTAGCGACAAAAAAAATTCCATCCCAAATTTACTATTTTTTTTATAATGCATCTTTAACACACACATACACACGAACGATCAAGCAGATCACGTGTCCCTCTAGAAAATTTGAGTTAATTAAACAGTGTATCTTATAAGCATTGATATAAATTTTCTAATCTTTTGCGAAAAGGATTTATGTAGGACATGAGTGAAAGTGGTTTTAGTTGCTCTCACTCCCATGTTAGAGCTAACAAAGTTAGGTCCCAAAAATTGAAATTAATTTTGTATTTTAATGTTATTCTATGTAATGCACTGAAGATTTTACATAATTAATTGAGGTCATGATATTTTTAGTTGGAATAGTAGTTGTGTTTGATATCTTGCCGCTGGTTATATAATTTGCATTTTCTCTTCATAATTCTTTCTAGTTTCTTGTACTTTTGTGTTTGTTCATTGATATTTATTTTTAAAAGTGTGGGTTTGGTGGTCGAAAGGTAAGAAAATATAAAAGACAGAGATGCAAGTTAGCATATTAATATTGTATTTTTATGGTTGTCTTGAAAATATAGGACAACTATTACCTTTCATAATGTATGCATACATTTAATACATTTATTATGCAGGTTATCCATTCATTATGCATGCACGTATACATATATAAAAGCAATCAAACGAGCTAATTTTTAATACCAACATATGACTTTCAGTTCCAAATTTATAACTAAAATTAAAAAAAATCAACTAATAACTAATTGTACATATACAATGGTTTGCAGGGTTGTAGTAGATATGGTGTTGGGGGAAATGATTTTGGTGTAGATCATTCTCTACCTTTTTCTAGTCAAGGAGAATATTAGTAGATTTAAAACTTACCAAGTGATTTGTAAAAATTTTTATTAAATGATATTGTAACTACATCTAAGACTTACCCAGCTAGTGACTTGTCAGACCTTTTTTTTACGTGATATTATTATTGCATGTACTATACTTGAATTTTAATTTTAATGATAATTGAATTTTTCATATGATTATAATTTAAAATTTAGGTTGTTGTGATTATTATGTACAAGTTTTTTTTCGGCCATCCTTATTAACAGGTTCAAATGTCATAATTAATTTTTTTAAAAAAATTTAGCAGTGGCTACAAGCACTACTATAAATAACCGTAAAATAGCCTAAATATCGAAAGAATTTAACTATGGTTACTACACTACTGTCGTTGAGTTCTTTACATCTGAAGCGGTAGAAACAACTATTGCTATGTACTTATTGTGATGGCTGTTCCTACAGTTGATGACTACCATTGTAATGCAGCTCATGATAGATGTTTTAGGAGTAAATCCTGCAACCCCTGCTAAACTTTCTAGCAGACCGCTACTATGTTGTTGCAAAAAACAATGTTTCTTGTTGTGTAGTTTCATTGGTGATTTTAAACGAGCATTTGACATTTTCAAGGAGTTAAGAAGAATAAAGTTATTTATTACCTAGTGAATAATAACTGGTTATAGGTTCAGGAGTCGTGAGCTACTATGTTTGTAGTGGAGGTCTACGTGTAGCCTCTCATAACATCGAAATTAAAATGCACATGTGCTTGCCTTACCATCTCGACCTTCAACTTGAGCACTGTCTGTAATTTAACGGTGGATCTTAATAGTGATTGATAGTTATGTAGCAAAAGAAAGAGAAACGGAGAGAAAAAGTAATATATAACATACATTGGACCTACAACTTATAGTTTTGCTGTGATCCCTTCAACTTAGTAAGCCTTCTTAATGATAGTATTTGTAGTGCGCATGGCCAAAGTAAATAATAGAAAGACAATTTATATACAATTTTCTAAATCTTTGCTGTTCTTCATTAAGTAATGGCATGTGATTTTTTTTTTAAGAAGTCAAGAAAGTGGTTTATAAGAAACTTGAGAACAAATATTTACAAAATTGTATGTAAATTTTGTCATAAGCAAAATTCTTGTACGTCTTTAGTTATTTATTGACCATCAGTTCATGATTATTATCATAATTAATCTTTATGGAAATGCATGGAACTCAAAAATAAAAATGAGGACAAAGATAAATACATATAAGGTCTCTCTATAGCACACAAATTTCCACGATATAATTTGCAGTGAAGAGTAATGACAAAGGCAGAGAAGTGCGAAAATATAGGAAACCAAGCTTTGTCTGCATCTTCTGTTTTGTGCTTTAAGTGGTTTGTTTCCTTTATTGGAGCAACTCTTTACTATAAAAGAGGTTAAAACTCCCAACGTTGATACTAAATACTTTTAGTGATGACATATGGGTTGCTAGGTCATAGCAGGAACTCTCAAAATTGATTCCCTTTAATGTTGACAAATAAGTCACTATTAAAAATAGTATTTAGTGGCAACTGAAATCATCAGTAAAGTCAGATAGTGGTGACAGCCCGTTAATTCAATTTGTAAGGAGGGTTGCTGCTAAATGGGAAATTTAGTGGCAACAATATCACCACTAATAGGTAGATTTAGTAGTGACATAAGAATTATTGCCGTTAAATATAGGCATTTACTGGCAATTGATTCGGTACTTAAGAGGCATCTTTAGTGGCGACATCATATTTGTTACCACTCAATATCAATATTTAGCAACAACACAAGTCGGTACTAAATCTCAATTAATTAATACACATTTACTTTGAGTGAGAATCTATAAACAGCTCTTAGTATTCATCTTGAGTTTATTAGGTTGCTGTAAAAAATATAATGGGTAGAAAAAAAATATATAAGCATGATATAACAATGTTTAGGGGGGAAAAATGAACTACCACCACCTGATTACCACACATTTACAAGTGGGAAGTAGCAATCCTTTGGGAAAAATCATGATGAAGATTTAAAAAACACAAACAGAATTTCTCTCGCATAAAGAATAAGCAAAGTAACATTGAGCATTCTTTACTAGCGTGAAAAGCACAGATGATGATGGCGACATCGGTTTAGAGATTATGGTATATGGTGGCAGAAAAAATTTTTTAGGAGGGAGGGGATATGTAATTTTTTAGGGACTTCATGTGAAAACTTTATCATTCTTTAAGGCCATATGTAATTTTATAGAGACTTGTATATATAAACTTTACTTTTTTGGAGTCATATGTAATTTTATGGGGATTAATTTACAAATTATTTTTTGGGCCAAAATATAATTTTACGGGAATTTATATGAAAACTTTATTTTTGGGGCCATATGTAATTTTATGTAAGTTTATATGCATACTTTATTATTTTTTGAGGCCACACCAAAATATTACTAGAATGGCAACGGAGCCCAAGGCCTCTGCCTCATAGTGTCAGCATCAAGTATGGTAAGCAGGTGGTATATGATATCAACCTCAATTTTTAGTTGTGGAATTGTATTAGAATTGTTTTTCACTAATTATTTTCTAATTCTGTGAAATTGCTGTATGGAATTGGAAATGTAATTCTTAAAAATAAATCAAACCAAAAAGATATACAATTACTATATCAAATTCCAATTCCATACCTCAATTCCAGCTGGTCCAGTTCTAGACGCTAAACGGGGCTCAAGTGGAATTGCTTCCTGTTTTTGAGGATTCGACTACTTGTACTGGTGATTTCTTATAAGCTTACAAAAATTATCTTTGTGCTTGAGAAGAAGATATAGAATCAAGTTAATCTAAAACTTTATAAATCATTGTGTTCTGTTTTTCCTCCTCCCTACATCTTTCGAAGCACTTCAAGTTTAGTTTTACTTAATTATTTGAAAAACATCCAAAAAGATATACCTCTATGTTTTTATCCAAGTTTCGAACTATAATTCGTTAAGTGTGATACTCTATTTGAAGAAATTGTTTAACAAACTAGTTAAGACAAGCCTTATCCTGGTGAAGTTCTTCTGCCACGACTTATTACGAAAAAGAAGCTAAGATTTAAATTAGGTTGGTGCTTTTAAATTTGCATAATCTAATTAAACCCATCTTGAGTGCTTTCTGAACTAACAACTGTAAAAAAGGACAGCCCAGTGCACGAGACTCCCACTAAGTGGGGTTTGGGGAGGGTAGATGTACACAGCTTTATCCCTATTTTTTGCAAAGAGATTGTTTTCAATTCGAACTCGTGACCTCCAGGTCACTCAGCAACAACCTTACCGTTGCGCCAAGGCTCGCCCTCTAACAACTGTAATTTAAGTATTTTCTGCAATGACTAGAAATACCGGAAAGCAATTAATTAACTAATCAGAGTGCGGATTTTATGGCAATTGATTGAACTCGATCACTATATATACTATTACACTCATGACTCGTGATACACATGATCAATAGATCATATCATATTTTATAGTTGAGTCATTAAAAACTTCTCTGCCTAACTGAACTATAAATTAGTTGGCAAAATCTTTATGGACTTGCATTTTATTTCATGTAGGAGATGCGAGATGTTGATTTTGTTCCTGTTTTTTATTCTCCCTTTTTTAATAAAAAACGTAAAAGATTCAATTATCGTCATGATACGAATACTGTAGACAATCCTTTGAGATAAAGTTAGAGAATTAGAAGGGAATACTAGAGTTTTTCCTATTTCCAGGTGGCAGGTATTGTCCTAAACAGAAAAAGAATAGGTAAAAAGAGAAGTAGGCACGTAGTGTCAATTAATATATACTAATTAAGATTTTGTATATGGAGTACATTATTACAATGATCAGTGGTGATGAGGGTCAGGTCCTCCTGGACTCAATCTCTGCGCCTTGTCATACTGTCCACCTTCTGCAGCAATATTAGCTTGTAATTTTATGGGTACCTTATTTGAGCTTTGGACCATGTTTCTCACTATTGTGGGATTCAAGGGTCGCGTCTCACTCCCTACAATTAGGAGGAACACCACAATGCACACCAACAACTTCCTCATTATGCTTCTCAATTAATCTGGGGATGTTCTGGTACAAAACTTGGAGCTGCACATGGTATTTATAGTGAACAGAATATTTATAAAATATTGAAAGTATATGTAGTGGAGAGTGTACACGTATGAGCAAAATCTGCAGTGATTCTTTTAATTTCCTGGTGTACCCAGTGAAATGGCGGCAATTTGGAAGCAAAAAGAGCTTAAACCAATAAATTTTCTTGTTGATGTGTCGTATATATCCAATTTCCAGTCACTGAAATAGAAAGTAATTAATAATCAATGCTATAGCTAACTAACTGAAAGATTCTTTAGAGTCATTAGCTATATATGTGTCCTCACCTTATTTATGTAAACGGATTGCCCTCAACCTTAGTCATCATTATTTTATCTTCTAGCTAGTTGAAAATGAATCCTTATTTTAGTTCAATTTAACCTCAATATTGGGCTAATGATGATGAACGGATGATGATAATGTGAAGTCATTTGGTAGTTATCCGTTATCGATGGCTTACGTTTCTTTGCCCGGGATAAGGTCGACGTTGCCACGAGTTCTCTATTGTGATGACTATACTATATGAACATCCATAGATTTGACATAAATGGAGTACAGGTAAATGATTAGTTTAATCTATAGCATATTCTGTGGATTCCAAGTAAGCTTTGGATTAGGCAAATGTTATGCTCACGACCATCCGATTCTTTCCTTTTTTCTCAGCTGTAGTTTTATTTATTGATTAAGACAAGGTAAAATTAGTTAGAAAAAAACTAAATTTTATTCTTCTAAATTAACTAAGATCTAATTATAAAATTGATAGAGAAATTTTAAAACGTAATATATATATTTATATATCTTCCTGAACCTTAATGAAAATATTTAAGCTCAAATTAAAATTACCTGCTAGAGATCTCACGTGACGGTCTCGTATATTTATGTTTTTATCCGAACCAATGGCAGTCCATGAAGAATTAAATAATTTAGGAGAATAAAAATGGCCTTGTGCAGTTAATTTCAATTGAGATTTAATATTTTATTCTAATTAATCCAAAGTTCAGAGAGATGCTCTGTTACATTATAAAATTGCTATATCATTTTTGTAATTAGCCTTATAATTTGGAAAGATAACTTCCAAAAATAAGAAAAGAATAGAATTGAAACACATTGTCTTCCCCTTTCTTTGGCGTCTTATTGCACTTCGTATCTATCATGCTTTTTTTTTTTTCTCGGTAACTATGGAATGTGATTGAAAACGAAAAGAATAGATGGCTCCCCATTTGGGAGCTAGTCACAACAAGAAAAATGTATTATAGTGAGAAAAATCAGTGAGGGATAATTTTTCTTGCTAATATTTCGCTAATCAGTGACAAAATACAAGCTCATAAAAATCCCTCACTAATTCCTGAGATTTGAAAAATGAAAAAGCACAAATGCTTGTGCCAAAATTCTATGACATGTTAGCGAGAGAATAGTAAGGGAAAATTGCCCAACTAGAGCCCTGTGCTAATTAGTCAAGAATTTTCTCTCACTAAAAGGGCTGAAACTTTTTTAAAATATTTAGTGAGGTTTGCCAATGGAAAATCTCACACTAATATTTGAATTGGCAAGGGAATAGTGAGGGAATTTTGTTCGCTAGTCGGCTTACACCGCAAGTGCACAAACCGTGACAAAATAATATAAAAAGATTATCATTTTCACGAGAATTGGAGTTGGAATTAGTCATTAAACTCATGCTTTAAACTAGGTTGAGTAGAATAATCGATTATCAAAATTGAATGTAAAAGGTAAAAACTACTTTGTAAGTTAATTTGTAACATTAGCTAAAAGATCCTTTTGACTTCAAGTATACAAAGGGATCTAGGATTATTTCTCCCCCTTGTACTTCATAACATAAGGATAACCTCCCCTCACAATAATAACCAACAACTATATGTACCAGCTTATGGATCAGATAGTACTTGAAAAAACTTTCTCAAGTCAAAATAAGTGTGTAATTTTATTAATTGCTTGATCTCTCTTACAATTAATAAAATCCCAATTTTAAGTTCAAACCCTAATGTGACTATGCAAGGTTAATGAGTGTATCTCTACCTCACCAACAAAACCATTCATTCAATTCATAAATTTCAAGTTCTCACATGATTAAACTCAAGTTCTATACTCAAATTAGCTGTCTCAAGCATCACTCAAGTGAACAAACAATTAATTGGTGGCAAATCAACTAGAAGCATTAAGAATGGAGTGAAATCAACACATATATGTCATTAATCATAAAAGTGGGGAGAATCAAGTGTCAATCTATACAAGGATTCAAAATAATCCTAGAAAAGTGTCTAGCTACTCATAATTAGTCATAAACTAACAAAATACAAAGAAGTTGAAGCCATGGCAGAATACAAGAGAAGGAGAAGAAAAGGATCAAGAAAATCGATGGAAAAAGCTTCAAATCTTTCCAAAAACTTTAATCCTTAGCTCAAATCACTTCCCAACTCTCCAAACCCTAGCACACAAGCTCCCATAGCAGCCTAGAAGACGGCGGATCCTCCTTTTTGTCGAAAATGTAGGATATTCAAAGCCTTAGTGTCTGTCAAGCCTCAAAATGCAATGTTTCAGTAAACTGGAGTTCGTCGTGACTAACATGTGCATTGCCACGGCTAAATAGCCTCGGGTTCTCTCCAACTTCTTGTCCAAGTATTGGTCACAGCTACCATCTCAATTGCCCATGGCGAAACGTTCTCTGAATTGTTTTGTTTCCTCCATGAAAGAATTGGCCATGGCTAACATATTTATTTGGCCACGGTGAATTATCTTCTTCCAGACAAAGCTTCCAACAAGCATCTTAACCTTTAGTGGCTTATCCAATGTCATCTACAAAAGTATAAAACTATGAACATATCAAAAATATCCTAAAATAGGATTAAAATTTCATAATTAATCTAAAAGTGAGACAATTAAACTTAGCTATCAAAAAGGCACATTTTCCTATTTTGAGTATGATTTATATACAAAAGTACACCAAAAGGTATGTATAACTTAAGGCAAATGTGCTGGAAAGGCATAAATTTAGAGAGGTTATCAAATTCCCTTGCTAAATTACATTATAGAAGGTCAAAATGTCTAACCCTAGATCACTCTGTGCCACTCATTTTCTCTTTTCATGTTGTTTCTCCCCTAAGTCTTCTACCTAACTCAAGCTTGTTGTCACGAATCACTCACCTACTATCACTTTGTTGTACCATCAAACAATATGCACACATTTTATATCACATTCCTCTTATAGTATCAATTTCTCAATTTAAAGGCCTTTAGCAGCGGATATTGCCAATATTAAAGGTCCAAAATTCCCAAATGTGCATAATTATATAACTTCATCATACAAATCCTCAAATTCATGCCAATCAAGTTTGTTAAGCTTGGAATATCACATAAAGAATTACAAATTTTGGATTTCATTGCATAGGTCTCGAGGCACCACTATTTCACATTTGCACATATTGAATGTCAACTTTTAAAATTTATATCTTGGGATAGAAAATTATGATTCAAACAAATTAGGTGTCTATGGAAAGCTTAGGATGCGAACTACATATTATAAAAATTTCAAGTAAAAATAAGTTCATTAAGCCATGAAATTTCAATGAAATAGTAACTGATACAGTAACCAAGCATAAACCAGAGCTAAAACTTTATAAATGCATATCTTTGGCTACATGGCTTCGATTTATGGAAACTCAATGGCCATGGAAATTTTATAAGATTAAATATATCCTTATAAAATTTCATAAGCATTGGAGTTCATTTGGCCCTCCAAATATATGAAAATAGCAAACTGAACTATATGAACATTGCACAAGATTTTTTCTACAATTTTTAGCCAAATTTAAGAATTCATAATAAATTTTATAGAGCTTCAAAAATTATACTCTTTAACTCTATGGAAACATCTAAATGATCTCTAAATGCCTACCAAATTTTATCTAGAAATTTATCCATTTGCTTAGTTTTTGGTTCAAGTGAAAAATGTGACAAAAATGGACCAAAATTGGTTCCAATTGGTTTGAAATGGACTAATTTAGTTCAAGTGACCACTTGGGCACATTTCAAATGTAAAACACAGCATATATGACTAGTTTATCATGTCCCAAGTATCATGCAACTCAAATTCACTCTTCTACTTGCCATTACATACATGCATTTCATGGCACCGACATAGTCAATTTACATAATACTTCATATCTACCTTTAAAAATGATATTTATAACATAGTCTCATGTTTTTTTAACATTTGTGGGAATGATTACATTACAAAATATACATGTATATGTTTATACGTGTAACAAAATACATAAAAATTTAAACTATTGCCAAAGTATGGCATTTTATACTCTTTGGTTTCCATCTTTGCCTCCTTGATGATTCTCTAAACATGGTTAGGAATAATATAGAGACAAATGATATTCTAAGAATCTTAATAACTTATTCATCCTTCAAGCACACTTGGCACACTTAATGTCAAAGAAAGCAAGCATGCATATTTAACACTCAAATATCAAACATAATCATACATAAAAATTCATATGGCTTTATCAAAGTAAAAACAAACTCTAGGGACTTTTAAGTTGGCTTCACCCACTCTTAGAGACTTTTGACTTAGCCTCACTCATGTTTGAGATTTTCGGCCTTGTCTTATCCATATTTAGGGAATTTGGATATAACCTTACCCATTAAGAGTCATCACCATTTCAAATACATTCTAATGTCATGCAATTGCATAAAGTCATCAAGCAAACAACAACATGCATAATTTCCAATCCATACACCCCTAAGTAATCAATGGCATTCAAGCAATCAAAATAAGAATACAAGAATAGATAAATAGTTACCTTGATGTGAGAAATCAATTCAATTCCCTCTTGCTCTTGGTTTGTCTTCTTGGCCTCACACCTACACTTGAGGGAGATTTCACTTTCACTTACTTGGCCTAGCCTTATCAAATGAGGCATAAAATCATCAATGAAACTATATTTGGACTCATGTAAGCCTTACACAAACTAATTAAGACTTGAGATTCTCATATGGCTTTATTAAGTGGCATAATGAAGCAAGCCTTGTAAATCAATATCTTAGCTCCAAAATTTCACCTAATATAAGTTATATGACTCCATTTAAACTCATTAGAGCTATCATAAATTCAATTCAAGGAGCCTAATACTAAATTGCTTCTTTATGTATAATGGAATCCTAAATTTTTACCTTTCAAAATAAGGCTTCTAAATTCAAACTAATAGTTCACGTGTAAACTATTTCTAACCTTAGAATCAAATAAAACTCTCCTTAGGTACCACTTCTAGTTCTAGGTTGAGACAAATTTCCCATTAGGCTTCCATGGAGTTTTGTTCATTTCTCTTGGTAAATGGGCATCTATGAAGTTTCATTGGCCTCCTCTTAACTCAATTATACTCTTACATAGATTAAAATATCATTTTAAAGTCTCATACTTTCTATGGTGCAATGTAAACCCTAGCTTTCAATTTTTACAATCTATAACTTTCTATTTGATTCTTTTGGTTCCATATTAAGCTCTATGCTTTAAAACCCTATTTCCTATCAAGTTTAAGCCAAAACTAAACTCCCTTTACTCTATTCTTGGTCTGGCCAAATCAAGAAAAGTATGGAAGAACAAAAGAAAGCAAGTTTCACATGTGAAATCATACCTTAATCAATTCCTTGTCAATTGGTGATTCTTGTGCTACTAAAGATTTCTCCAAATTCTTTTCTCTTAGTACTAGTCTAGCCACAAAATTCTACCTTTTAGAAAATTAAAACCATGGGAAAAAAGAGGAGAAGGAGTAAAAAAGCTTTTCCAAGAATAAGATAAGCTAAAACTCTATGTTTACTTACCTTTATAGAGCTTCTTTCCTTCCTCATCCTTGGTCCCTTCTCCACGTCCTTGGTTTTATCCAAAGCTAAAGAAAGTTGGTTATGGGGCTGGTGAAGATGTGTTGGTCTAATATAAAGAGGAAAAGGGTGTTTTATAACATTTTTCAAAATTTTCATTATGACCCTTCACTTTAATTCCTTCGTTTGAGTTCATTTTAACTCTTTTTTTAGAACTGTATTTTCCATTATGAAATTTATGTCCTCTAGTTTATTAAAAATATTTTGTTTCAAATTTATGAGATTTAAAACCTTATCGAACAATCTAGTCAAAATTTTAATCAACTGATGACCTAAATTATACACCAAAAGAGTTTTAACTATTTTGATGGTTCCCATAGTTCTATGGGCTTCTAAAAACCCTAATAAGCTCAATTTTACCATTTACAACCTCTTCCTGTAAGTTTCACAATTTTTTTTTGAAATTATGATTTTGTCACTAGGTTTTTGGTTTCTCTGTTTAACCATTTTAACTCTAGTTTTGGGCTATGTTTAGTTTCTCAACCTTATTTCTAGGTTTTTTATTTAGTATTTGAGCTTTATTTTGCCTCAATTCATTTTATTCTAGCATCTTCTATCATCAATCATACAATTCAATTTTTGATTTCTCTGAATTCATATTACCTTTCTCTAGGCTTATGACCTCGCTTAAATAATTGTTTTTTCTACTCATTAGAAATTATTTTGAATCTCTAAATCATAAAATATTATATTTCACCCCCTAAAATAAATTTTATCCTCAAAATTTAAGACATGCCTAAATTGTAAATGTTGTTTCTCATATCATCCACTAGTTCACAGGTTATCTTATCAAAATGTAGCCCTTTTTCAATCATTTTTTCCAGAGAAACGTTCTTATTTTTTCAACTATTTGATCATGGTATCAACTAATTCTCTGGCATTATAACCATACGAAGATTATCCTATAACTAAAGGGATTTACAATTGAATATAGGAGACTTAAAATACAACATCATTTTGGGCTAGGTCAAGAGAGAAGATAAGCTAATACAATAAATAACTAATCTAATTCTCTAGTATTTCAAATGGATCATATAATTAGGATAGAGCCCTTTCTCATCTGACAGACCAACCCATTCTTGTAATTGGATACACATAGTTTCCAATCTTAGATCATACTTTAACGACTCTATGCTTTTATTCCCATAACTCTATGTTTATTTGGGGCTATAAAGAGTTTCTCTCTCTAATTGACTTTTATCTATCTAGTGGTCTTGCCTATCATTCTTAGAGCCTATCCATCTTCTTTCATTTAGCTTAACCCTACACAAGGTGATTCATATTTTCTCTAATATAGGACTCTATATATAAAATCATCTAAATACTAGAATGATAACCGTTATTTATACCATTACAGTTACAGGTAAACATACATTCTAGTTTCTTTTCATTTTCTAGTACATATCCTTTCAACATATGATTTAAAGTCTAAATGATCCATTTTATCCGACCATTTATCTGGGGGTGATAATCAATGGCAGTACTGAGATTCAATTTAATCTTTACCTGGGGTCTTTGTTAGTTACAACATTGTTCAGTACCCCATGAGATCACACTAATTCTTTGGTATGCGATAGGGCAATTCATTTAGTGCATACATCACTCTAATTAGTAAAATGCATAGACCCTGTTAACACATTCTTTGTTACCCATATATACGATATTTAAATGATATCCTGGATAACTCTATAATACGATCCACATTTATATCATTTCTTTTCCACTTAAGGATATCTAGGGATTTCAATAACTTAACTCATCCCTAATGTTCAATTATAACTTTCTGTCATATCAAATATCTAGCCATATACTGGCTAAATTTGTCATCATTTCTAGTCACCAACTAATCTTTTCAAATTCTAGCACATTTTGGCATCCTCTAAACACATTGCATATTTGTTATTATGTCCTTTCTCTAAAACTTTCCTCTTAATTCAACTGTATTTAGCACCTAGACTTTATCATTATGCATTACCATACCATCCTCAGACACTCTAAATTTTGAGGTTTTACCTTAGGGAATTTCACTCCTGATATGGTTCAAAAAGTCATCCTCTCTTTCTTTAGATATCTACTATCTGGGCTTTCAATCATTTTCCATTCTAGTTTCACTCAATACAATTTGCTGGAAGCATACAATAGGACATATTCATATTCTTGCATTTCTCTGAGTCCCTATTCATAGATCATTATATAGGCTATTTATATATGGACGTTCCACCCAAAGCTTCGACCATCCCAATGGCCTTACCTAAATGGTAATTCTTTAAGAATTCCATCTATTTTTTTTATTTCACATTCAACTTTCTTTAATCAGATAGGTATTTCATACTTTTATGGTCATTGTATATTCCACTACATCATTATACAAGTAATATCTCTAGGTTTTAAAAGTAAAAACCACTACAGCTAACCCTAAAGTATGTGTGGGATATTTCTTTGTATGTGGCCTCAACTATACAGAGGCATCTGCCACCACTCTAACCCTTGTTTTATCAATACACATCCCTTTCCACAATAATCACTGTAAACCACACGGTTTACTTTGGTTAAGTGCATTGGCACAATCAACATAAGGGTAATGGTCAAATGGAGTTTCAATTCTTGGAAACTCCTTTCATATCTATCATCCCACACAACGGAATCTCTTTCCTAGTTAGTCTTATTAGTGGTATAGTTATATAAGAAAAGTCCTGTATAACATCTTATAATACCCTACCAAATTTAGAAAATTTCTAACCTTAGTAATGGTTTAGGCTTATACTATAACATAGTCTCAACTTAATAAGAATTAACCATAAACCCTACCGGTGACATAACATGATCTAAGAACCTTACTTTGGTTAGGCAAAACTCACATTCACTAAGTTTAGCATATCAGCCAATGTTTTTCAAGATCTTAAAGACTAACCTCAAATACCTCTCATATCCCTCAAGTGTCCTGAAGTATACCAGAATATCATCAATAAGGACCATTATAAAAATTTACTCAAACATAGTTTGAATACCTTATTCATATTGTTCATAGAACAACCAAGGTATTTATCAAGCCAAAGACATCACCAGGAGCTCATAATGTCCATATCAATTCTGAAGCCCATTTTTAAGACATTTTTAGTTCTCATTCTTAATTAATAATGTCCAAATCTAAAATCTATTTTAGAAAATATTAATGCCTTTAACTGCTTCAAAAATTATAAATTCCAAAGAGAATGCATATTTTTAATGGTAACCTTGCTGAATTCTCTATAATCTATATATAATCTTAGGTTACCATTTCCCTAGGTGACATACTAGGGTGTATGAACCCTTTCTCTAACCATTTTCTCAATTCACTTTTTCAGTTCTATTAGATCTCGATGAGAGCCAACCTATAAGGAGCTTTAGGCACCAGCCTAAACCTAGGCATGATATCATTAAGGAACTTTATCTCTGCTTATGTAGAAAGAAAAACTAGAAGCCTTATATATCCATGCTCTCAATATCTCTCAGCTAAGACAATGAACAAAGAAAATAATTTAGCTCCAACATCTGTTCCACACTAGGTATGGTCCCATATTCAGGTAAGTTGATGGTTTGTATGTTCACATTCAAACACGATTTTATTAATAGCCATCCAATGCATGCTAATAATCAATCAATAACATGGAAGGGCATGCAACATAAGTCAAAAGTAAAGAAACAAGAGTCAAATTACAAAGTGATATTTAGTATATGTGGGAAGTACTCATATGGCCTTTAGTGAGAACAATTATAGACAAACCATTAGGTATAGTATCAATACCTAGACTTTATTTTTCATACAATAATCTTGGGATAATACCTAAATCGATCACAACAATAAGAGGAAAATTGCCAACTCTAATCATACCTCTAATTAAACTCAGAGACTCTAGTTTCATGCTCCCATACCTCTAATCAAACTAGGAGGCACACTAGCCTCTTATGCTATGAGCAACCACTATGCCCTGGGTCTGAAGTCTAAATGGAGGCACCATTAATGTTATAGAAGTCAATGCTAGCTATAATGTTCTAACCTCCCACATCTATAACATGTCACCTAGGATGGCTATCCCTTAATAGATTGATCTTATTCCTTCTCAGGACTTTTTTATCCTAACATACCTTACCTTTCTTCCTATAGCTAGCAAAGACATTCACATCATCCTTTTACTTTGACCTTCTTTCAATTTTAGGGTCTCTTTATGTCTAGCTCTTTACCTACATCATATCTTGCAGGTTAATTCTAGTCACTCTACCAATTTTCTAGCAAAACAACTTTATCTCTAATGGGGCTTTCATTTCTTTCTCAATTACTTGCACTTCCCTTCCTCATCATCATATTCTTACAATTAAGAGAAATGCTAAGATAATTTTGAATACATGTAACAACATACCAACCACTGTCAATTCTTTTCTTTTAGGGGTGCTAATAAACTATCAGGAATTAGTTACAATGATTTTAGGTCATTTATTTTATCATTATCTCTCTTTTTCTAGGGCAGTCTATAGCTGTAGTACCATTTCCCACTGTTGCTGCACAAACCATTTTTACTATTTCATCATAACCTAATATTACACCAGGCAACCCACAATAACATGAGACTCTCAAGTTCTACCCTAGTAGGTCAGCCCCATCTAATAATCATTAAATTCACAAAAGAACCATAGCCTTAACATGTATACACAGTAGTTATAGCACAATGAAAAATTCAAAACATTCCTGACAATCATATCATATATCATATGCACAAGTAATCTGAGCACACCCTAATTTACACCTTCCAAAACTCATACATACAGCTAGGTTGCCTAAACCATTGGTCTAATACCAACAAATGTCATACCATCAAAGAATATGCCCACATTTTATATCATATTCTTCTTATAGTATCAATTTCTCAATCTAAAGACTTTTAGTAGTAGATATTGCCATTATTGAAGGCTTAAAATCCCTAAATGTGCATAATTATACAAATTCATGCCATACAAGTTTGTTAAGCTTGGAATATCACATAAACAATCAAAAATTTTGGATTTCATTGCATAGGTCTCAAATTACCACTTTTTCACATTTGCACATATTGAATGTCAACTTTTAAAATTCATATATAGGGCAAGAAAATTTTGATTTGCACAAACTAGGTGTTTATAGAAAGCTTAAAATGTGAGCTACATACTATAAAAATTTTAAGTGAAAGTCAATTCATTTAGGCCATGAAATTCTAATGGAACAATAATGGATGCAATAATCAAGCATAAACTAGAGCTAAACTTTTAGAGATGTATATTTTTGGCTACACAACTCCGATTTATACAAACTCAGTTGCTATGAAAAGCTTATAATGCCAACTATATACTTGTAAAACTTCATAAGCATTGGAGTTCATTTGGTCCTTCAAATACACAAGCAACATGAACTATATGAATAGTGCATAAAATTTTTTTACAATTTTCAGCCAATTTTAGAAATTCATAATAAATTTTACAAAGCTCCAAAAGTTGTGTTCCCTAACTTTATGAAAAGCTCTAAATGAGCTCTAAATCCTACCAAATTTTTTTCAAAAATGCGTCTGTTTGCTTAGTTTTGGGTTCTAGTGCAAAATGTCACTCAAAATGGACTAAAATTGGTTCTGATTGGTTCAAAATGGACCACTTTAGTTCATGTGACCACTTGGGCAACTTTCAAATGTAAAATATAGCATATATAATTTTCATGTCCCAAGCATCATGCAATTCAAATTCACTCTCCCACTTGCCATTACATACATGCATTTCATGGCACTCACTTAGTCAATTTACATAATACTTCATATCTATCTTTAAAAATGATATTTACATCATAGTCCCATGTTTTTATATTTGTGGGAATGGTTGCATCACCAAATACACATGTATATCTTTATATGTGCAACAAAATACATAAAAACTTAAACTATTGCCAAAGTATGGCATCTAATGCTCTTTGGTCTCTATCTTTGCCTCTTTGATGATTCCCTAGACATGGTTAGGAATAATATAGAAAAGAATGAGATTCTAAGAATCCCAAAAATTCATTCATCCTTCAAGCACACTTATATGGCACACTTAATGTCAAAGAAAGTAAGCATGCATATTTAACACTCAACTATCAAACATAATCATACATAAAAATTCAAATGGCTCCATTAATGAACAAGCTCTAAGGACTTTTGGTTTGGCTTCACCTACTCTTAGGGTTTTTTAACTTAGCCTCACTCATGTTAGAGACTTATGGCCTTGTCTTACCCACATTCAAGAAGTCTAACACCAAGTTACTTTTTCATGCATAATGGAATCCTAAATTTTTACCTTTCAAACTAAGGCTTTTAAAATTAAACCAATAGTTCCTTTGATGTTAATTGTTCACATTTAGACTATTTCTAACCTTAGAATCGAAGAAAATTCTCCCTAGGTATCACTTCTAACTCTAGGCTGAGACAAGCTTCCTATTAGGCTTCCATGGAATTTTATTCATTTCTCTTGGTAAATGGGCATCTATGAAGCTTTCTTGACCTCTTCTTAGCATAATTATACTCTTACATAGATTAAAATATCATTCTAAAGTATCATATTCCCTATGATGCAATGCAAACCCTAAGTTCCAATTATTGCATCCTATAAATTTTTATTTGATTCTTTTAGTTCCATTTTAATCTCCATGATTCAAAACCCCATTTCTATCAAGTTTAAGCCAAAACCAAACTCCCTTTACTTTACCCTTGGTCTAGCTGAATCAAGAAGAGCATAAAAAAACAAAGGAAAGCTAGTTTCACATGTGAAATCATACCTTAATCAATTCCTTATCAATTGGTGATTCTTGCGCTACCAAAGATTTCTCCAAATTCTCTTCTCTTCCTACTAGTTCAACCACAAAATTTCACCTTTTAGAAAACTAAAACCATGGGAAGAAAGAAGAAAATGAGTAGAAAAGCTTTTCCAAAAGCAAAAGAAGCTAATACTCCATGTTTACTTACCTTTATAGAGCTTCTTTCCTTCCTCTTCCATGGTCTTTTCTCCATATCCTTGTTTCTATTCAAAGCTAAAGGTCAGTTATCAAGCTAGTGAGGATGTGCTGGTCTAATATAAGGAGGAAAATGGTGTTTTATAACAATTTTCAAAAATTTTATTATGCCTCTTCACTGCAATGCTTTCATTTGAGTTCATCTTAACTCTCTTTTTAGAACAGTCTTTTCTATCATGAAATTTAAGTCCTTTAGTTTATTAAAAATATTTTGCTTTAAATTTATAGAATTTAAAACCTTATTAAACTGTCCAATCAAAATTTTAGTCAACTAATGACCTAAATTATATACTATAAGAGTTTTAAACCATTCTAATAGTTCTTGCAGTTTTTTAGGCCTTTGAAAACTCTAATGAGCTCAATTTTACCATTTAAAAGCTCTTCCTCTAAGTTTCTCAAAAGTTTTCTAAAATTATGATTTTGCTGCTAGGTTCTTGGTTCCTCTATTTAGCCATTTTAGCTCTAGTTTTAGCCTATTCTTAATTTCCTAACCTCATTTCTAAGTGCTATATTTAGCATTTGAGCTTTACGTTGTCTCAATTTATTTTATTCCAAGGCCTTCTCTCATCAGCCATACGATTCAATTTTTGATTTTTCGTAATTCATACTTCCTTTTTCTAGTCTTATAACCCTACTTAAATAATTTATTCTACTATTTAGAAATTATTTTGAATTTCTAAATCATAAAATATTACACACTTGCTTTCTTACATCCCTCTTGCTCTCTCATTCCCTCCCCTCTCTCTTTTTCTCTCACACACACACTTATTTGCCCTTGTTGTAAAGGTAAGCTATCTATGTAATTTCTTTTCCTAGTTATATTGTTGAATTTGCAAAGTTGGGTACTTTTAAAGTTGAATTTACTAACCTTTTGTGTGTGTGCATGCATGTGTTGTGTGCGCGTTCTTTTTTTTGGTGGTTTTGTTGTTGAATTTGCAAAATTTGTGTATTTCTTGCAACTTTGTTCAAGCAATTTTAAGTATAATTAACCCTGTTCTAAAGCACATTTATAGAGAAATGTATAAAACGACACATTATAGTTGGAATAATTCATTAAAGCAATATAAACTGCAAGTTTGTCGCTTGAAATAACTTTATAAATGTCAAAATTTTCAAAGTTACAATTGTTTGTACTATAAAAAAATTGCCATGCATCTCTAACAATCATTGAAATTTAGTTAGAACAAAATGAAACTAAATGATAACCTTGAAAATCATTTGATACTACTAGATATATGGCGATATGGTGAGACAGCCACACAAGTCATCATTAGTTAAAATAATTAACATATCATTAAGTATTTTGACATATGATGTAATGAATGGAAGTTCATGAGAAAAGAAATTAGACTTTGGTTACTTTGGTTTGCTAACTATGTTTATGTTCACTTTCATTTTCTTGATAGCAAGATTTATTTTAGACATGAATATCTTAATTGTCTATCCCTAGTATACACCATACCACTAAATGCTAAAGCTAACTAAGAAAAGGGGATGCAATCTCTAGGAACTTGTGGTGATTCTACCATCCATAGTTTAATTAAATCCATCAACTTATACGTAGCTAGATGCTATAGTAGTTTAGGTGGGAGGTTATCTTATCCATCTTTAGACACTGCTAGTAGCTCTGCTTCTATACCATCATTTGCTTCACAAAGCATGATTACAATAAAGGATAGGAGAGAACTAATTTGATTAGCCCCTGACACTCCCCCATAAGTATTATAATGAGGTATGAAATTATTTTAATTTACAATTGAAATATTACATTAATTATTTGCTTTCATTGCAAAACACGATTTGATCCCACTAGCATCACTACCTAGATTGTTCAATAGGTGATGGTTTAGATGTTGTACTCACGTGCTAGATGGAAGGATTATTTGCAAGAGACAAAGGATGCCATGCTTGTTGATTACATGTTATGTAATGTTATTTAGTAACAAACACTTAAATTGGTGGTGATGAGTACTTACTTTAATTTGTTAGATGCAATCCATATATCGCTTAGTCATGAAGTACTTACTTTAATGTATTAGACTACTCAAAGTAATTTGTTATAAGTTATCACATTTGAATTATGTTTGTCACCTTATTTTTGTTTTTATAGCTAATCGTTTTCTAATTTTGTGTGTACTTCAAGAGAATCTTGACACTATAATGTTGGAAAAATATAAGGAAGATGCTTTGGTGTATCCTTATCGACCCAAACTTATAGAGTCAAACTAAAGAACAAAACAGAAAAAGACACATCCGTGGTCTAGATGAAAGCCTTTGCTTGGAAGAGTCTTGATTAAAATCTCTAACTAGTCCCTTCTAAGAAAATGTAAATGATTGATAGATTCACTTTAGTGCTATTGCCTTGGACTAGCAATTACACTATAACTTGATAGAAATTATGCCATAGGCCTATCAATTTACTATGAACATTGTCTTGATTTAATAAAAAGTTTTTAATTATCATTATTATATTGTTTGCATATTTTCCATATAATAAGATCCTTGCGTAATTATAGTTATCTTAAATGTCCCTAGTTGATCATCATTATGAGAACAATAATAAATTAAGACTAGTATAATTTTGATTGATAATCATGAGATGATCATATATGCAGATACAAATCAAAATCATAGGCACTTGTTAGGGACCAAGGTTCTAGACTGACCCATCATGAGATAGTTGCATGAACTAAGTCATAAGTTTATCTCATCTATAGCCATGTCATTAAGTCCTTAGACCTAAGATCACTATAGATTCCTATATGAGGAACTTTGTACTTTGACATAATCAAAAGTCACCTTTAATTGGGTAATTATAAAGGTTATGATTAGATACAATAGGATACATGTAGAGGAAGATGAGTGGTTAAGATGGGATTTGCTCCTCTCATAGAGAGAGAGATATCTTTAGGCCCTTCAATAAGTAAGACTAATAAATGCATAGGTGTGCTCAAATGAAAAAAAATTTGTTTGTTTTGATAATCTACTTAGAGATTGAGGAAGTGTGGTCAAGTGATACAAGGATGACGTCTCCATGCTTTTTGTTTGACCTAGATATCGTGTGACAAAAGGAACTTGACATGGGCTATAAAATAGGTTGCATCAGATCATCGATCCTTATATAATTTAGGTAGTCATAATATCTTGCTAGAGACCACTTATGACTTATAAGCAAAAAAGAAGTTTGAGCCTATTGCCAACATTATATAGGCCTACAAGGTTGTCCACAAGAATGGGCTAACATGAGTTAGAATATCCAAATTCATTGAACTTAGAAGGCATCTAGATTCAATGAATGTAGTATCCACATTCAGTATATTTACTCTCTATATAGTTTCCTATTTTGAATAGGAGATTATCCTATTTATAATAGGATATTGTATTCTTTTTTAGAATGAGGTTGACAAAATTAATATATATATATATATATTAATTTTAAAATTTTGTAATGCTCTCTTATAAAAGGGGATGTTAGGATTTCCTATGCATTATATTTTTAAGTAGAGAGCCACAACAGTACACCACCTGAGAGAGAGAGAGAGAGAAAGGCAAATTCTATCACACACTTAAGAAGATGTGTGGTTTTGGTGGACACGTTTAGAGAGGGACATTCGTGTAATGTAGTGCTAGCATACCATTCATGTTGGAGATCTCGTTTGTGTGGATACTAGTAGAGGGCATTGGTTTATGAAAAGCAACATCTAGAGATCCAAACCTGATTAATCAGAAGGAGAGACAAGGTTTTTGTACACTAAAGGTATATTTCTTCTATTTTACTTTGGTTTAAGTAAAGATGATGGATCCATGGGAGGGATTTTGCTTGTTTCATATTTTTTTCATTCTATGTGTACATATAAATCCCAACAAAACTTGTAAGTGAACTAATAGCTAAACCACTTTTTGGTCTAAAGCTCATTTCTAGCCTTACCTATAAGCCTTCTTCACTTTTAAGCAGATCTTGTTATGGGATATGTAGCATGATAAAATTGAACACCATCCCTAATAGCAAAGATAGGGAGAGGATGAAGAGGAGGATTTAGATAAGGATAGCTAGGTTTCTACTAATTAGTCATTTATGATTATTTAGCAAATGTATACATAACAAGTGGTAATAAATATATATATATATATAACTTTATGTAAAAAATATGCCTTATTAAGGTAGCTATTTTGGATGTTTATGTGTTGAATTGTAATGTTTTCTTTTAGATTATCAATATAAAGAAAAACAACAAAAAGAAAAGTAAAAGAAATATTGTTGTAATAAAATTTTTCGCATGCCAATAAGGGAGATAATAGAGAGGGAATTTAATTTCTAGTTTGTTACTAATAAGGGCATAAGGGATTTGTAAGGGAATTTTCCTCTAAATTCTTTCACAAAATGCCAATAGATAAAGAGGAAACCAATTTTAGTGGTTTATTGTTTGAAAGGTCGGAAGGCTTGAAGGAAGAGTAGATTTTTTTTAATCGAGTTGCTTTACTAATTGGAAAGTTATTAGGTTCATGAAAGAATCATGAAAGAATCATGAAAGAAGGCAAGTTTATAAAATGGTCCAAGAGTGGAGCCAAGAGCTGTTGCTAAGGATGGCTTTGAGGAGATTTAGCCAAATGAGTATGTCATTCTTGAGCTTTAAGATGGGTAGTTTTGGTAGATGTTGAAAAGGTGTTGCTTCCTTGAAGTGTACACGCAAGTATACGTATTGTGAAGGTAATATAGTGATAAGAAAAGATCATTTTCTCGAAGATTTGTTGTCAAAATAATGTCAAATACTAAAATTCACACTCTAGCTTAAATCAAGCGAATCAATTTTTAATAGTTGGTGTTAGAAAGGGATGATTATGGATTAAAAGCTTTACAGAGCTTAAGGTTAGTATTTGGATGTTCCTGGTGAATAGTAACATCTAGGATTATTATTCCCTCCTATATTTCATAATGATTTATTCAACACTCAGTACCTTTGCTCTCAATGATAATACATGTTAGTCTAGGGTTCACTTATTCCTATAAGTATTCTTCCAAATCTCATATAGGGTTATCTAATCAATTTCATAATTCCTTATAAAACCAACAAGGATCAAATTGCTAGCATAATACCTAATTGGACCATGTGAGGCTAATAAGTATATTCTTATCTCATTAACTTAACCATCCACTTATCCTAGCAAGTCTCAAGTATTCACACCACTTAACTCTTGATCTCACCTCCCTTTCCCTTTCTCAAGTTCAAGTAAGGTATCAAATCACCCGAAATGTTGCCCAATCAATTAAAGAACATAAAGCATAGAGTTGAATACATAGATATTAACCATTGATTACAGAGTTAGAGTGAGGAACAATTAGTAATCCATACAAGAGTTCCTAATAATCTTAGATTAGAGAGTTTAGTTATACATGATCATGAAAACTAGAGGCAAGATTGAAGTGAAAGTTAAATACATCAGAAATAATTAAAGTAACAAAAGAAAAGAAGAGAAAACTCATAAATGGAGCTTTTTTTAGCTTCATTCTTCAATCCCTAGCTTTCCTCTTCTCCAAGATGCCTTCTTAGCTCTCTTTCTAGCCTCCACACACTTAGAACAAAGCAAATACAACCCAAAATGACAACTCTTTTCCATTCCCTTGGCATATGAAGCCATAAACCCTTAAAAACTCTGTAAAGAAAATGATGTGTTTAGTTAATCTGTTTTGCACTGTGGCTCAGCATTTCGCGTCGCAGCCAGGCTGAGTTCTAGATGAATATATGTTGCAGTGAGATTGGCTTCTAGATGGCATGCACGCTCCTCGCCTCGGCGCATAGTATTTCCACCGCTATGAGTTTGGCTTCTGTATGACTTTGTGCCGAGGCTTAACATGTCCTCGCCGTGGATTTAGCTTCACTCGACCAGTGCCGCAGTTCAACACATCTTCATCGCGATGTCATCAACTTCTAAGTAGAGTTTCACCACAGTGATAATAGGAAGTGTTGTGGCGCAGGTTGCCTAGCACGTAACTCTTTGATTTCTTCCCTTTCAGCGACAACGAGCTTTCAAAAATAATGCAGAAACCAGCTCTAAAGCCTTTTTCACCTGAAAATGCTTAATCCTTTCTGAAACATGCATCATATAATAAGAACAAAGTGTGATTAGTTATCAATATAGTCAAAGTTAAGACAAAAAGTATCATTTTCTAAGTAAGAATTGAGTATAGAGCTATTCATCCTAAGTATGTTTTATCTATAAAAGTATTATTTACCTTATAATTAGATGTTAACATCATCTTTACTAAGAGAAAATATGTACAATAACATGAATAATTAGGAATTATCACACCCCTAAATTTGAACTTTTACTTGTACTAGAGTAAAACATACTAAGAACACTATTAGAGTGACCATTGGTCTGGGGAACATTAATGACTACTATAGTCCTCACTTGTTGCTTCAAAGAGTGCATTCAATAGGAAAAATAAGCAATATATGCTAGAAGCAAAATTCACATGATAAAGCTAAGACTTCCAACCATTTCGAAGTGCGTGTGTGAATTTGGCCAAACACTCATCTTAAACAAGTGTTAGAATTAATTTTCTGCACTCCAACAATTAGGAACTTCATAAGCTCACCTTTTTCCCTCTCTCTACTAAATTAGGTATCATAAAACCACTAGATCAAAAGGACTTTTAGGCTTATAATGGGGCTAGGGCTGTGGCTATAAATGATAGGCAAAGTTAGTGCAAAAGATCTTGAGAAAGTCTATATGATAGTATACATAAACTAGAGGTTCTTTCAATGCACCTTCAGCAATGATTTCCATGAGATCCCCATTTCTAAATTCTTTTTTTTTTCTTTAGAATGTAGTTGAATTAACTATAATGCTTGTTTCCTCATGAGCACACTATTATTTTTTTCTCAAGAAAAGGGCAAGATTATAGATTTTTATAAGGCAAATCAGGTTAGGTACTCATGTTGGTAACAGAATAAAATGCAATCTCCTATGATTTTTTTTTTGAATGGGCTCAAATAAGGTTCAAGCGTTAATGTAATTACAACAGGGTTTGGCTTGAAAGGCACAATCTCAACCAAGGACTGCCTAAATCATCTCTAAGGGTTATGTCATACCTATTGATTCACCTTAAGAAGGTAAAAGACAAGTTCTAAAGCCCTGGATTTGAGACTAGCCATACAAATTAGATTTCAAAGAATTTTCTCCTAAAACTTGCAATTGATTTATGGATTGGCCAAATGGTGCATATCATGGTTTTCAAAAATGGAAGAAATCCCAATTTATGCATTTGAACTAAGATCAAAACACTATTATCATAGAATTTCTACCAAATGTCTCTTGACACAGAATACTATTATTGGAAGCTGGCAAAAACAAAACCAACAAGCCAATAAACAAACTAATTCGATAAGAATTTCAAAAATTTTCTTGTCAAGTAAAAGTTCAAGTATAAAATTTCATGTTATTCCCATCAATTATGCTTGTCCAAACTATCTTACCCTCAAACTTAAAATCAACATGGTCCCTAATGTTGAGGAACAAAGAAAGCCTAAGAAAATTAAGGGGGATAGTTATGTACATAAGGATCTAACCTAAGCTGCTTCAAAATTATTTTTTTTGAATTAACAGATATTAAAAAGAAGAAATGGGAAATAAAATATAAAGGCAATAACATTAAAAGAAAATAACAAAGAAAACATCAAGTCTACCCCTACTGATAACAAAATATAACATTCAAAGTTCATAATGCAAATAGCTAAATAGATGTAATTGACAGAGGGATAAGGGAATCAGAAAAGGGTGTCAGATGACAAGGTCCTATAGTGGCTCCTGAGATGACTCTAGAGGTGGATCCTGAGATGGCTCTGAAGGTGGCTCCTGAGGTGGTGATCCAGCGGGACTAAATACAAAATTAGGAGGAGGTGGAAGCTTAGACGAGTCCCACTGGAGATGGCTGGCTAAGTGTCTCGAACATTGGTATTGCCAGTGGTCCATAGCTTGAGTATGAAGGGATAGATCTTGAATCATCGTGAATAGAGCATCCAAGGAAGGTGTCTACGCCGAAGATGGTGGTAGATCCTGAACTGGCGAATGGGGTGGCTAACTGGGATAATAGGGAACTCCACCGGCTCCTCAACAGGCTGCTCCATCGGCTCATTAACAAGCTCCTCTACTGGCTCATCCCCCTTAGCCTCTAGATCACTAATCATCAAAATAGAAAAAGGTTTCCTCAATGGGAAGAGCTCCTCATGTAGTTCAAATGGAACCTCTGCGGGTGTGCACAACTCTGTGATCAAATGAGGATGTGCTAGGCCAGATATGGTAGACTAAGAATTTTTCTTAATGTTCTCAAAAATAATGTAATCGTCATCTATCGGTCTCCCAGTCATAATCAGATAAATCAGGATCGCCCTGTCAATAGTCACATTGCTCAGATGACTGCTCGGAAGCAGGTTAGTGCAAATGAAGTGAGTCCAATATTGTGCCACTCGGTTCAAATTACTCCGCAGAATACCCTTTGGTACTCCACGTGACATCTTCCAAATGTTTCACCTTGGAAAAATCAATTCTGTAGCAATATCATCTAAATTGGGGGTTTCCCTACTCATCCTGTACATGCAGAACTCACAGTCAGGCACCAAAGAAAGGTGATACCTATCTTGAATCACTTGCTCATTAATAGTGACTGTGCATCCTCAGACTTTATACAAGTGTTCATGACAAAATAAGGCATTGGCGTAGAACTTGCAAACTATGGGCATCACGGTAGCTGCCAGCTCAAAATAGAATATTCCCCATCTTCTGGCAGAGATTAGATCCGCCACTTCCTGACGCTCTGTAGGACCGGTACTAAATTTTCTCCATGAAATTACAACTCTGTGGAATGTAACTTCATTGTACCACTCTTGAGCCGCCAAGGAGACGAAGCCAGAGTGATCAAATGATGTAGAAGATGAAGATAAGGCTTCTGTAACACCATCATTTCTAACTCATATCCATCATCCCTTACATGCTCATGTGAGATATAGTAAAAATAAAGTGAGAAATTCCATTGAATTAATACACTTTCTTACGTTGCCTCATAGTTAAAAAATTCATTTTGGTATCACATGGACCGTGTGAGCTCATGCTATGCATTCTCATATTTAATTCCATCATTACAACTCATGTGCCTTATAAAAACATGCTTTCAATCCATGGAAACTGAAAAGAGACATGGGACATGAATATTCATTCTCAGCCAGGCTTGGCCTCATTTCTGGGAAAACTTTGAAAAATCATAACTAAATATAGAAAAATAAAAAATATGTAATCTTGGGATGTCTACTTCATGCTAAAAATATGTACAATTCATAACATCTCACACACAGGGTGTTTGACAGGCGAAATGGTCTGGACGTCGGACTGGGTTCTGATGCTGTCACAGTTTACTGATATAAATTTCAAAAATATTCAATTAATTTCACAAAAATCCAATCTATGTAAATAATACCAATCTGGAAAGCTGTGGATGTTAACTAGAGAGGAAAAATATCTCTAGGTCAGTTTATCAAGCTCAACTTTCAGAAATCGATGGAACAGTACTTCTGGTCAGGCAAGATGGTTGATACTAGACAAAAACTTCAAAAATTCGTATTTCTCTCTCTAGACCTTCAAATGAGATGCTTCTAGTTGGCACAAGTCACTGTGATTTTGTAGTTTCTCTGTATGAAATATCATAGCCATTGGACATCATTTAAGGCTCGAGTGATAGAAAACATTTTCAGACCATTGTAACAGTACATCAGACCATTTCCATAAATTTTGCCAACTTTGAAAAATCATCAAATATTCTGTAGACCTTTAAAAATTATAAACTTTAGCTTCCAAAAAAGCTCTCAATGAGACCTAAGGCATGTAAAATTTCAGATTAAGTGATATAGGGTTCCATAATGGTCAAATTTGGCTCCATATGAGGTACCAAACTTGCCAAATGGTCTTCCCTTGGTGTTGGCACCTTTTGGGCAAGTCTAAAAGCATATTTAAGACTTGTGTGAGCTGCCCAAATGGTCCCAAACCTCATGCATCTCATTTTGGTCATTCAACCCTCACTTATACATATATTCATCAAACTTTAAATTCTCATTTTATAGCCTCACATACTCAAAACATGGGCTAGTGGTCATATATCATAATCATACATCTAAATATCACATAATAGTGTATTTACACATGTCTCAATGTTATACATATACAACCTCATTTACATGATGAACCATCATTATGGTTCCAAAATTAAGAAAACAAGACACAAGGTTATCCATCTCTCTTCCTCATCGTTGTTGGCTCCCTTCACTATAATTGCTTAGTCCACCTAGCATGTTAAATCATTGGAGAGGAAGGGATGAGATTCAAAGAATCCCAATAGCTCATCTCCCATTCAATCACACATAATATGTGCAAAGCAAACTTTTCAAATGCATGTATGGAAAAATGGAAGTCATGGACATTTTTAAAGCAACCTTGGCATGTGAATCAATCAACAAGACATTCAAGAGTTCCCTAAGTGTTTGAATTGGCCTCACACTTCTCCTCATAGATTTTGGACTTGCCTCACCCATTCTTTAAGATCTTTGGACTCAACCATACTTTGGGAAGCCTACTTTGCTTTTGGGAGACTCTTTGCTATATCTCAACCAAGCTCAAGGGTTCTTGGCTTATCTTCACCAAAGGGAAGAGTTCTTGGCCTCTTCTCACTCAAGCAAACTCATACAAATATCATAGATTCATTTAAAACATAACATGGCATCAAGGATCATGGAATATAAAGGCATGTTAGCATACTTTTCATAGCTTGAAAATGTACAAACACACATTTTAAAACAAGTTAAACACATATCCATGCATGAGAGAAAGTGGAAAGAGCTACCTTGTACCATTTCACACACTTTTTTCTTAGCTTTCAAGCCTCCTCTTTCGGCCGCACACCCACAATTTGGTGGAGATAGTTTCTCTTGGCCGAAATACAATTTATGGGAGCCAATTAAGTCCATGAAACATATTCTAAGGCTACATCACTTGATAAAATACTAGATTGCTCTATAGGCTCTATTATGGTCCATATTGGCACTTAATGAAGCAACACTCCTCAAATAATTTCTAGGCCTTATTCTTTCCTTTCAAATATGATTCTTAACTCCTTTTAAGCCTCTTGGAGTCATCAAACCATTAAAACCAAAGGCCTAGCATCATGTTGCTTTTTTAAGTCACATTATAGAACCTAAGGCACCAAATCAATTCTTATGAGTTATAAATTTTTTCCAAGGCCTCCCTTCATCTTTATTCATCAAATATGACTCAAGAATGGCCTTAGAAAAATTAAAAAATCCTCCCACCTACATAAACTAGCCTAGGCTGAGACTATGACATCCTTTGGCCTCTATGAAAATTTCTTTGCTTCCTTGAAGGAGAAAGCTTGTGGGAAGTATCTAAGGTGTCTCAAGAACTCATTTACACTCTTACTTAGACCTAGGAAGCATCATACAAATTCAGAAATTGGAAGGTGCACTTAAAACCCTAGGTTTTACATCTTAATTTCTAATGCCTATTTCTTGGTTTCCATTGCATATTCTTATTCCTCTCCATCACATACCTAAGAATCATCCTTGGTTTGGTTAAAAATCTGACTCCTTAGGGAAGAACACATGTGGGTCGAAATGGAGAAGAAGGGCCATGGAAGATATCAACCATAGGATGCATTTTTACCTTATTTCATTGGTTAGTTTGGCTTAAATCTTGATTTCTCCAAGCTCCTCTCTTCAAATCCGAACTTTCCCCTCTGTTCTTCCTTCAAAATAGCCCTCAAAACTTCAGAAAAATCATGGAGAAGAAGAAGAAAAAAGAGGAGAAGAGAGTGGTGGAGAAAAAGTATGAAAAACATACATAAAAACCTACCTTTAGCTTGGAATTTCTTCTCCTTCTTCCTCCTCCCTTGTGCGCCCAAAGGTTCTGGTCTTCTTTCTATTTTTTGTTCAAAAGAAAGTCCATGAAGAGGGAGGGCAGATGGGGACATTTTTATAAGGGGCTTCAAGAACCAAACAATTACAAAAATTCCCATTTTGCCCTTTCATCTTGGCATTTTTATTTTAGCTTTGTTTTAGCTCCTTTTTTAGAACCATCTTTTTCATCATAACAAAAAGGTTCCCAATTTAATAAAATGCCTTTGGAATCACTTAAATCGGAGCTAAAACCTTTCCGAACGAATTAATCAAAGTTTAGGTCAACCGACATAAAAAATAGTACATCGGAGGGGCTTTATCGGTCTCGGGGCTTCCCATGGTTTTTGGGGCCTTTGAGAGCCCTAAGAAACTCAAAATTTCCATTTAAAAAGTCCTCCTAGGTATTTTTCCAAAATTGCACTTATTTACGAAAATGCTACTAGCCTTTCGGCAATTTTTTTGAATCACGCCAACCCCCGTTTCTGGGCAACTCAAGGCTCAAATCCTCATCTTCTATTATTTAAAATATTTTCCAAATTTTATTTGGCCTTGAATCACTCATCTCAGGGAACTTGCTTTGAAAACTGACTCATTTCGGTATTTTACGAAAAATCGAACGTTACAACTTCACCCTGTGCTTTCTTCTTTGGAACCATTAGAAAGAAGCCTACAAAAAGAAATTAAAGACAATTAACATAGGCAACTGAGCAATAGATATGAAGCAAAACCCTAGTCTTATGTAATTCTAGTCACTACTAATCAATTATGAGCCCCCTCTAAACTTAGTACAAGGTGACCACCACAGTTGACATCTGTGATGCACGAAGTGATCCAACTAGCATGCAAAAATCATAACTCAATGAGATAACAAGCATATGAATTAACCACTCTCACAAGCATACGAATTAACAAACATATGAGTAAAACTCTTATCCAAATAATTCTGACTAGAGGAAACACAAGAGAAATTCATAGTTACACACAAACAAAAGCTAATCAAGGAGTAACTTTGCTTCAAGCATTACGACAAATAGTTAGTGTGCATAGTTGTAATTTCCAAATTTGAAAAATCTAGAGATCCCTAAAGCATCATCCATTAGCTATGTACAAATATAGAGGAAGTAGATTGACAAAACAAAGGCAAATACTAGACACAAAACCGACAATTTCATTCAGGCATTTTATCAAACAATTGGTGTGCATATGCCAATTCCACATTTGAAAAAGAAATTTAACACTAACAAAGCAACCTAGAGGTAATTTTTGTCAATCATCTAGTACAACACAGGAAATAGACAGCAGAAATAGTATCAATTCAAGCAAACAGCCAAATTATATTGTTCAATTTGCAAAAGAAGTCAACAATTTGAACGAACATATGATCAACTTCAAACTTAGGGAGAAAACAAGAGAGATCACTTCATAGAGGCAAAAAGAAAGGGAGGTGAGTGCTCAATAAAAGAGTAGGACAAAAGAAAGCTATTCAAGCTAAAGCTAATACAGATTCGCACCTAAAAAAGAAATGGTCGTCATTCAAACATTTCAACAAACACTTGGTGGGAAAATACCTTTTATACCATAGAAAAGAACCCATTGAATCAACATGCACACTAAAATATTCAACATATAGTTCTAAGGTGGTCACGGAAAAGAAACAAAATTAACATAACAAAGCCTAATGTAATGGAAGATGCATACCTTTAAAGTTGCAAGATGGAGGATGGGAGAAGATAATGGAAGAATAGCGAAAGACAGCAGCATGAGGGGACAGATGAAGAGGGAAGGAAGTTTCAGAAATTGAATAGTGGAGGGGAGAATGGGGAGGAAGCAGACTGTGGCAGAGGAAGTGGGGGAATGGCATTGGTAGAGTCAAGAGGAGAAGAGAACTACCGAAAAAACTAAACCTTCCCTTTTTGTTTTGCTACATTTTATTATATATATATATATATTGAAAAATAAATAGCTTATGCTACAGCCTGATACATCACGCTGCTGCTACAAGCACCCAATGAATGTGTAAATATGATACCTGCTGTGCCTAAGTTTCAGGGCCATGACAAAGATTGCTATTGCCTCTCAAGGGAGCCACGAAAATGTTTGTTACGTAGCGGCAACGTTCGCCACTACCTTCATGTGAAAAATACCCTTATATGATTTATGTTGCAACCTAAGTTTTAGAGTCATGATGAATTTTGCTACTGCCCCTCATGGACACCGCAATGATGCTTGTTATGCCACAGCAAAATTCCCACTGACTTCGAGAATGCCACGGCACAGTATCATTGAGTGGCGATGCAATATTCCCCTGATGCATCCATCTAAAAATTCTTTCTATTCTTAAAGATTTAACATTATTTTCTTACTTTGAACACACAAGTTTTTGAAATTTAAGGCACAAAATAGGCAATAAATCAATATCATAAAGTTAAAAATACTCTCTCTTCTTCTTTTTGGCTTTTGTGTTTTTTACCTCAATGTTGCATAAATTGCTTGGAACTCTTCCAATGGCTATACATGATTAGCATCCTTCTCTAGATTCTTCTAAAACCAAAAATATGCAATCAAAAATTACTAACATGAAATTCTCACACTCTTTAATATCAAAAGTAAAATTAAAAAGACAAAAACTTAGGTTGCTTCTCAAGAAGTGCTAAATTTATAGTCCTCAGCCTGACTTTTAGTAGCTTCAAGTGCAATCCTCTAGTGTGATGGTGGACTTTTAATGATTCACCTTTCCTCCTTGATAGTGTTTGAGTCTCTAACCACTAACTTTGAATTTTCTATTTGACTCTTTTTCCATGATCTCCACAGCATTAAATGGAGAGACATCCACTATTTCAAAGGGTCCTAACCACTATGACTTGAGCTTCCCAAGAAAGAGTTTAAGCCTTGAATTATACAACAACACTAGTTGACCATGCTTAAACTTCCTTTGTAAAATTTTCCTAACATGCTATTACATTGTCCTTTCTTTGTAAAGCTTGGATTTTTCATAAGCATGAAGTCTAAATTTATCAAGCTCGTTGAGTTGCAGCAGTCTTTTCCCACCAGCTCTTCTCAAGCCAAAATTCAATTTTTTCATAGCTCAAAAGGCATTATGTTCGAGTTCGACTGGTAGGTGACAGGATTTGCCAAAGATAAGCTTGTAGGGAGACATACCAATTGGAGTTTTATATGGTATACGATAGGCCCACAAGGCATTATCTAACTTCTCAGCCCAATCCTTTCTTGATGGACCTATTATTTTCTCCAGATTCCTCTTTATCTTTCAATTAGAAACCTTACATTGACCATTAGTCTGAGGATGATACACCAATGCCATCTTGTGTTGCAATCCATATTTTTTTAGGAATGCTTTGAGTTGGCAATTGTTAAAATATGTCCCGTCATCACTAATGATTGCTCAAGGGGTACCAAATCTGGTAAAAAAATTTTTTTTTTAGAAATCTCACCACTACCCTAGCATCATTAGTATGACAAGCCACTGCTTTAACCCATTTCATCATATAGTCAATAGCAACAAGAATATACTACTGTTTTGAGAAGAGGTAAAAGGTCCCATGAAGTCTATCCCCCAAACATCGAATGCTTCCACTTCTAAAATATTATTTAAGGGCATTTCATATCGTTTAAATATGTTAGCAGCTCTTTAACATTTGTCACATCTCCCTACAAAAGTATGAGCATCCTTGAACAATAATAAAAGCCCAATTGAAGGATTTTGGTTGCAGTTCTTTGCCCATTGAAGTGTCTTTTATATTCAGTTGCATGACATCTTAGCAGGATAGATTCTTACTCCTCATTTGGGATACACCTCTACAATATCTGATCTGCACACATTCTAAATAGGAATGGTTCATCCCAAACATACAATTTTACATCATGTAGGAGCCTCTTCTTCTGGGGTGAGCTCAAATCTGGGGGCAACACATGGCACACCAAATAGCTCACATAATCTGCATACCATGGCACTTTGTTTTGCTCTACAAAAATAAACTCTCATCTGGAAAGGTTTCATTAATGTATTTCTCTTTTTCATCCTGAGCTTTAGTATTCAGTCTAGACAAATGATCTGCAACATGGTTTTCACTACCTTTTTTATCAACAATCTCCAAATCAAATTCTTGTAGAAGAAGAACCTATCGAATAAGCCTTGATTTGGAGTCCTTCTTCTCAATCAAATACTTAATGGCTAAATGGTATGTGAAAACCATAACCTTGACGTCTACCAAATAAGATATGAACTTCTAAAATGCATACACTACTGCCAACAACTCTTTTTCAGTGGTGGTATAATTCAATTGAGCATCAGATAGAGTTTTACTGACATAGTATATCGGATGAAAGAGCTTCCCTTTTCTTTGCCCTAATACAGCCTCCACAGCATAGTCACTGGCATCACACATCACTTTAAAGGCTTGGTCCAGTTAGGGGCCATAGTAATAGGGGCAGATACTAATTTCTTCTTTAACTCTTTAAAAGCTACATGGCATTGATGGTCAAAATTGAATGGAGTGTCTTTCTCAAGCAATTGACAGAGGGGCTTGGCAATTTTTGAAAAGCCATTAATAAATCTTCTGTAAAAGCTTGCATAACCCAAGAAACTCCAAACTTCTTTTACACTGGTCGAAGGTGGAAGTTACTCAATTAAGGAGATTTTAGTTTTGTCCATCTCAAGGCCTTTACTTGAGACTCGATGACTAAGGACTATACCTTCTTGCACTATGAAATAACACTTTTCCTAATTCAGGACTAAATGAGTTTCTTTGCACCTCTTCAGAACTTGCTCTAAATTAGCAAAACATTCTTCAAATGAGTCCCTAAAAATTGAGAAATCATCCATAAAGATCTCCATAGTTTACTCAATCATATCAGAGAAAATAGACATCATGCATTTCTGAAATGTAGCTGGTGCATTACATTGTCTAAATGGCATCCTTTTGAAAGCAAATGTGCCATAAGAACATATGAAGGTTGTCTTCTCCTAGTCTTTTGGGGTAATAGCAATCTAGTTATATCCTGAATACCCATCCAAGAAGTAGAAGTAAGCCATCCTAGCTAATCTATCTAGCATTTGGTTAATGAAGGGCAATGAAAAATGATCCTTCCTGGTGGTAGTATTTAGTTTCTGATAGTCCATGTATACCCGCCACCCCCTCACTATCCTAGTGGGAATCAGCTCATTGTGGGTGTTAGCCACTACAGTCATGCCTCCTTTTTTTGGGACACATTAGATTGGGTTCACTCATGAGCTATCTGAAATTAGATAAATAATTCTAGCATCAAGCCATTTCAAAATTTTTTTCTTAATTATCTCCTTCATTATTAGGTTAAGTTTCCTTTGATGCTCAATAGATTTCTTGTGGTTGTCCTCCAATAGTATCTTATGCATACAAATGGAAGGACTTATCCTTTTGATGTTTACTATTGACCATCCAATGGCCCTCTTGAAACTTTTAAGCACTCGAAGAAGCTCCTTTTCCTGTTGCTTAGAAAGAGCAGTAGAGATTATTACTGGTAAAGTGTATTCTTCTCCTAGGTAAGCATATTTTAAATGAGATGACAATGGCTTCAACTCTAGAGATAGAGGTTTTTCCACTGATGATTTTAATACAGATTTAACTCTAGATGTTACATCGAGTGGTTCAAACTGTTGAGAAGCTTTAGAATGCTTTTGAGTAGCTTCCAATAGCTTAATGCATTCTTTCACTCCATTATGCTCCTATCTGGACATCCTAACTAATTATATTTCTAAAAGATCTTTAAGGGTTGATTCAATGAACTCATCATGTACTGCATGGGTGATTAGATGCACAAAACAACATTCTTCTGGTTCATTCGAGCTCTTCATTGCCTTGTACATGTTGAATGTCATATTCTAGTCATTCACTTTCATAGTTAGCTCTCCTTTTTGCACATCAATCAAAGTTCTTCTTGTGGCCAAAAAGGGTCTACCTAAAATGATAGGGATATCCTTATCTTCTTTATAATCCAATACTATAAAATCTACTAAAAAAATTAGCTTATCAACTTTCACCAAGACATCTTCAATAACCCTATTAGGATAAGCTAAGGATCAATCAGCTAGTTGCAAAGTAACAGTTGTTGGTCTTGCCTCTCATAACTCAAGCTTCTTGAAAGTTTATAGTGGCATTAGGTTCACACTTGCCCCCAGATCATACAAAACATTCTAGTGAAATGTTTCCCAATGTTACAAGGAATGGTAAAACTGTTCAAATCTTTCATCTTAGGTGGTAATTTTTTATGCAGAATAGCACTGCATTCTTGAGTTAGAGCCACTGTCTCAAATTCTCCAAACCGCCTCTTGTTGGACAATACATCCTTCATAAATTTAGCATAACTTAGCATTTGTTCCAAAGCTTCTGCAAATGGAATATTAATGTGGAGCTACTTGAAGATTTCTAAAAAAATTTGATATTGCTTGTCCAGATTTTTCTTCTTGAAGCGTTGAGGGAATAGTAGTGGAGGGGTGATTCTCTCTTGACTTTTCTCTTGACTATTCTTCTCAGCACTATCTTTCCTCTTCTCCACCACTTTACTCTTATCTTTTATAGGTCTCTCTTTCTCAAGCTTCTCTTCCACCTTACCTTGATCTCGGCTAAACTTATTGTCTTGCTTTAATGGTGACACTTCTGGCAACTCTTTGCAGTTTCTCAATGTAATAGTGATAAATTTTTAAATTATCATGATTTTCTTAATAATTTAAGGGACTTTTCACATGAATATTGAACTTATTTTATATTTTTTATATATAAAATTAATAAATTTTAACCAAGTTAATATTTAGTAAGTTTTTGTTTTATTTCATTAAGTTTGAGTTAATTTTTTTGAATTAGTTAAGTATAAATAGTATTTTATGTTTCTATCTAAATTTTTAGGTTGTTAAATTGTTTAACTTTTATTACTAGATTATAAATATTAATTAGATGAATTTTATGTCTTTGTAGGGTAACAATTATAAAGAAACAAGTTTAGAAGTGTTGGCATGCAAAGCAACAAGTATCAAGAAGATTTGTTGGAAAAGGATCAAAAAGAAAAGACCAAAAAGTAAAAGATGGTGCTCAAAACTGCTGCTAAAGAAAATGTAGCACCGCGGTGACAAATTTAAGTGTCGTGGCGTAAAATTTTACGCCGCGACACTTTTCACCGCTGCTGTAAAAAAATTGTCTACACCACGGCACGTTTGACTGCTGCCGCGGTGTAATTCGTAAAAAATGCAAACTGCACCATTTTGTAGCTGTGTTTTTTAGGGTTTTAAAGAGTTTTCAGCACTTTTTCGAGGAAACCACCATTCTGAAGCTTTTGAAGAAGAGAAAGAAGGGTTTAGAGCTTCAAATGCCATGGAAGAAGCTTGGATTTGAGGAAAATTTATTGGTTAATTTAGTTTTTCTCTTCTTCTCTTGCTTTTCCTTGTATTTCTTTGTCCATTTGATTTATGCTCTATTCTTAATATTGTTGTTTCTTATAGTTATGAGCTAAACTTGTTGATTTGGAATTGTGATGAACTTTAATTTGTAATATGTTGTATTTACTCTCTTTATTTGCAATTAATGTATGATTTAATTACTCAATCCTTATGCTTCATGTTTCTAAGTGTGTGAAAACCATTAGATGATTTGGGTAGCCTAAATGAACTTGGAAAAGGGATTTTAGGACTTGACCATAGATTGTGCAATGTGAGTTCATGAAATGTGCAATGTTGAGTGGATTTATTTGCTTGTATGATAGGAATATACCTACTGGCCTCATATAGTCATATGAGGACATATTCTTGATTAAGCTTATAAATTAATTACACAAGAAATTATGGATTAGTAAGGGGAATACCTATATGTAATTCGGAAGATGCTTATAGGCAAATTAGAGTCCTAGGCTATTAATGGCATTAAGAGCAAGATAAGGAGAGGTAATTAGTTCATATGAAATGCTAAGGGAAGTCATAATCTCAAATCATTTTGCTTTCCAATTTCATTTAGAATGGTGTCTCTTTTTTTTTTTTTGATTTTATATTTTTAGTTTAGTTTAATTTTACATCACCTTGTATTATTAGCTTAATTTAGATTAAGGTACACAATTTTAGTACTTAGTAATTAACTTAGCGACAAATTCTCATGGGAACAATACTCTATTCATCACTATATTACTATTGCGATATGTATACTTGCGTATACACTTTCAAAAAGAAAGCAACAAATAGCCTTACATTCCTCTTTGCCTTTTCTTCTAGGGTTAAGAATAGTGTCACTTGGTAGCACCCCGAGCTGTCTTGAATTTATAGAAGAGGCTGATTGGCCAATTTGCACTTCTATATTCCTTATTGTCATCTCATGTTTTGCCATTATCGCCTCATATCGGGCTAGGATGGCATCTTACTTAGCCATATACTGCATGAGCATTTCCTCCATGTTTAGCTTTTTTTCCTGCATTGATGGTCATATTTGAGCAGAAAATCCAACGGGATGAGAAGGTCCCATTCCAGAAGAAGATGACTGGGCCTGATTTTGTCCCTAACTCTATGAGAAATTTGGATGATTCCTTCATCCTAGGTTGTAGGTATTAGAATATAGATTGTTTTGGTTTTTCCCATAATTGCCAATGTAGTTAACTACTTTTACCAAGGAAGGGCATTGATCACTATGGTGTTCTTCCCCATAGTGCTCACAAGTGATGACTGGAGCTTGACTAGCATTAACTCCCATTGGTGTACTAAAGCATGTTTCAAGACTGTTAAACCTCTTGTTTATTGTAGCTATTTGAGTAAGAGTGTGGTTAAGGCATCAATTTTGTAGACCCCAGCCACCTTTTTCATATAAGGTCGGGATGCAAACCATTGGAGGGAGTTAGCTACCATATTCTCTAGCAAATTATATGCCACATCAACATTCAGGTTGCCTGTGATACTTCCATTGGAAGCTGAATCAAGGATGGCTTTTGTTTTGGGTAACAGTTTATTGTAGAAAGTTTGTACCTGTACCCATTTAGAAAATCCATTATTAGAGCACTTTTTCAACAATTCCTTGAATTTTTTTCAGGCTTCATATAATGGCTCATCATCTTGTTGCATGAAAGAGGTGATGTCATTTCTTAACTCTACTGATCTAACTGGTAGAAAAAATATGGCTCTAAATCTTATAACTAGATCATCCCAAGTAGTTATAGACTCATCCGGCAATGAGTTGAGCCATACGTTGGCCTTGTCCCTTAATTAAAATGGAAAGAGCCTCAGTTGAATTGCATAATCTAATACTCTATTCTACTTAAAGGAATCACACACCTCTAAGAAGTTAGAGAGGTGAGTGTTCGGGTCTTCAAAAGGGGAGCCGCTGAATTACCCAACCATTTGAAGCATCTACAGCACCACTTGCTTTATTTCAAAATTTTTGGCTTGAATGACTGGTCTTCTTATACTAGAGTGGTATCCTTATATATTCAAAGTGGCAAAATCATTTACTGTGCGGACACGATTTTCATCCTCATGCGCTATGTTTGTGGTTAAGTCAGAAGTTTCACTATTATCTCTTTGGGTTTGATTAGATGCTTCTTCATATTCTTCTTGAAACAAAACCACTTTTAGACTTTCAATTTCTTGCATATGAGGTTGTGCTCTCACAAAAGGTAGCCACTACAAAATAGAGCAGAAAAGGAATTGAAAATAGCTAAAATAAAACTATGCACAGTGCATAAGTTCAAACTAAGTGTGCTAGTATCAATATTGACAAGAAAATATTTTGGCACATAAATCCTCGGCAATGGCGCCAAAAACTTGTTCCTTCCTTAAAGCGTACACGCAAGTATACGTATCACGAAAGCAATATAGTGATAAAAAAATATTGTTCCCTCGAGGATTTGTTATCAAAATAATGTCAAGTACTAAAATTCACACCTTAGCTTAAATCAAGCGAATCAATTTTTAATAGTTGGTTTTAGAAAGAGATGATTATGGATTAAAAGCTTTACAGAGTTCAAGGGTAGTATTTGGATGTTCTCAGTGAATAGTAGCATCTAGATTATTATTATTATTCCCTCTTGTATTTTATAATGATTTGCTCAACACTCAATACCTTTGCTCTCAATGATGATATATGTTGGCCTAGGGTTCACTTATTCCTATAAGTATTCTTCTAAATCTCATATAGAGTTATCCAATTAATTTCATAATTCTTTATAAAACCAACAAGGATTAAATTGCTAGCATAATACCTAATTGGACTGTGTGAGGCTAATGAGTATATTCCTATCTCATTAACTTAACCATCCACTTACCCTAACAAGTTTCAAGTACTCACACCACTTAACTCTTGATTTCGCCTCCCTTTCCCTTTCCTAAGTGCAAGCAAGGTATCAAATCACCCTAAGTGTTGGCTAGAGAGCATGAAGCATGGAATTGAATGAACATATATTAACTATTGATTGCAAAGTTAGAGTGAGAAACAATCATTAATTCATGCAAGGGTTCTTAATAATCCTAGATTAGAGAGTTTAGCTATACATGATCATGAAAACTAAAGGCAAGATTGAAGTGAAAGTTAAATACATAAGAAATAATTAAAAGAAAAAAAAGAGGAAACTCATAAATGGAGCTTGTTTCAGCTTCACCCTGCAATCCTTAGCTTCCCTTTTCTCCAAGATGCCTTCTTCGCTCTCTCTAGCCTACACACACTTGGAACAAAGCAAATACAACCCAGAGTGACGGCTCTTTTCCATTCCCCTCACATATGAAGCCAGAAACCCTCAAAAACTCTGTAAAGAAAATGTTGCGTTTAGTTAATCTATTTTACACCACGGCCTAGCATTTTGCATCACAGCTAGGTTGAGTTTTAGGTGAATATATGTCATGGCCTGATGAGGATGTGTCGTGGTGAGATTGGCTTCTAAATGGCATACACACTCCTCGCCTCGATGCACAGTATTTCTGCCACAGTGAGTTTGGCTTCTATGTGACTTTGTGCCATGGCTTAACACATCCTCACCATGGATTTAGCTTTACTCAACCAACGCTGCGACTTAGCACTTCCTTGCCGCGACGTTGTCAGCTTCTGAGTAGAGTTTCGCCACAACGCGATTGCCCAACACATAGCTATTTGATTTCTTCCCTTTCTGTCGTGGCGTGATGAAATCATAGCCACAGCGGGCTTTCAAAAGTAATGCAGAAACCAACTCTGAAGCCTCTTTCACTTGAGAATGCTTAATCCTCTCTGAAACATACATCCTATAACAAGAATAAAGTGTGATTAGTTATCAATATACTCAAAGTTAAGACCAAAAGTATCATTTTCCAAGTAAGAATTGAGTATAGAGCTATTCATCCTAAATATGTTTATTTTATCTATAAAAGTATTATTTTACCCTATAATTGGAGGCTAACATCATCTTTATTGAGAGAAAATATGTACAATAACATGAATAATTAGAAATTATCAAAAGGCTCAAATGGTGATATTCTCCAAGGTTGTTATTGGGAGAAGGGAAGCCTTTTATGTCCCTTAGATAAGGCAAAGTCTATTTGATGGGGAATATCATGGCTAATAGGTTTGGAGAAGTTAGGAAGGTCAAAGATGATTTTAGAGATGGCATGGTTTGAGAGTAGTTTTAGCAAACTTAGGAAAGCATTATAGGTATATTTAGCTTCTGGTGGAGGTGCTTTGAGTGATTTGAGGTTATGTCTCAGAGTTTAGGGTAGAAGGATTATTTATAATTGAATTTAGAAGGGTTTTTAATTCACACACAATGGGAATTTCTATTTGTCAGGATGGAGAGAAAAGATTTTAAGGCTCAAGATACTAAAGTGATTTAAACCAGGAGAGTAAGTTGTGTGTTAAGTCTCAAAGAGAAGGTAAGAGCTTTTGGGGAGTGTTGGCCTTCATAAAAGGATGAAGATAAGCTTGTTTAAGTTTCGCTAAGAAAGGAGAGGGGGTTTTATGGGGAGTATAAAGGAGGTACAACCAATGTAAGAGGAAAATTTAGTAGTTTTAATGATTTCTAAGGAAGAGGGGTAAGAAGGAATAAGATGTAGTTTAATTTATTTGTTTTTAATTATTTGAGAAAATAGAGAATTTCACTTAGGAGGGATGGAGAAAAGAAAAAGAGAAGTTAATCATTTTTATTCTCAAAGGAGGACGTACTAAGATTAAGGAAAAGACTTTTTTTTTTCATTTACGCAAGCAAAAAAAAAAAGTTTTGTTTGAAAGAGTTTTTAGTTGATACGTAATAAGACTTAAAATTTTTCTCAAATTGAAAGTTATGATTGTTTAAGGTTAAGGTACTTGTTTATCAATGACGAGCCTTTCTTTTGAGCTTTTAATGGTCAATCAACTTCATAAGGTCATCTGCTAGACATTATACCTCTTAGAGGTTCATCACCAATAAACCAAGGAATAGAGGTTAGAATCTTGACTTTATCCTCACTGATAAGGTTGTGAATGAGGAAAAAATCAAAACCAAGGTTAAGAATGTCCAAACTACCTTTCAGTTTCTAAAGAGTTTGCAATCTAGTGTGAAGATTAGAGAGTGTCAAAGGATGAACCAATTATGCTAATAATGACATCTAAATCCATTTAGAGGGAGAGAGGTGTTTTGGGATAGAAAGATGTAAAGAGAAAAATTAATTGGCAATAGTGAGGAATTTAGGGGGATTTTGCGTGAAAGTTAAATCTCAAGGGAGATTAACAGGGAGGAGGAAAAAAGAGTTTAAGTTAGCCTCTATCACTACAAAAAGGACTACATTTAATAATTATCATTTTTTGACAATTTTTTAAAATCATTAGAAATTGTGAGTTTACTGGAGGTCAATTCGGCAATCATAGAACTGTTAGTAATTGCATTCAATTACTAGCAATTGTATTGCATTTACTAATCATTCTTTAACCACCACTAAATGCAATACATATCCCATTCATCTTGCTCTCCCAATTTCTCTCTCACTGGCCTCTCCTTTTCTCAGTTTTTCATTTTTGGTAGTTCCCCACCTCTTAAACACTTCCCTCCATCTCTCTTCTAGAAATGTGATCGATTGAAGAAGATGCTTTTAGCTGTACAACTATATGCCATCGCAAGAAGAAGTATAACCACATGTTATTTCATTGATGTGAGGGCTTCTAGTTTCCTTTATGATTTTTCTTATTCTTTTAGTTTGAACATTAAAATGGATCTTCCTTAAAGATATTGATCTTTATCTTAAAGAATCCATCGCAGGCTCCTTGGGACTTCCTATTTTGTTGCAAACTTCAAAATCAAAGCTTCAAGCCTCCAAAGAGTTGCAATAGCTACCATGCCAATAGCACCTTTCCTTACTCTCCAAATTAAATGAGAAAGATCAAATGATTGACCGTGCTCATGGTTTTAAATTGCAGTTACAATTACGGGTGTTATAGATAGTATAAGAAGGATTCCGGGCGTTGTAATTGATTGATGCGAATGCGGCCCATGCCGCAACAGCAATATTGCATGCGAACTGCAATTTAAAACAATGACTGTGCTAAAGTCTACTTTTTTATTTTTCTCTCAATTGTTTTTAGTTTATGCAATTATTGGTCCTCAAAATCAATTGATAGATTTTTTTTTGTTCTTTTAATTTTTCATTTTGAATAGTTTAAAACAACTATGAACGCACTCTAAAGAAGTTTGTTAAGGAGAATTAGAAATTGGCTTCCAAGTGTGCAAATCTCTTAAGTCAATGTCATAGTATTTATAAGAAGAAGGTTCTGAATGCATATCCCTACCTTTGGCTTACTTCCACTCTGTCACTTGAATGTGGGTCTCTTATGATGGTCTCTTAGTCCATGAGGATATTTTAGGTGCCTAAGACTAATCTTGAGTTTCGGAGGACTTTGCTTCTTGTAACTAAAGGTTTTTGTTTGTTTCTTGAGAAAATTGTTTGGATATAGAGAAAGCAAAATTTTTTTGATAATATGTTATATTTTTCTTTGGATATTTGTTTGAAACTAGAAGTAATAAGTGAAAATTTAGTCCAATTAAATCATGTAGCTGAATTGGGGGAGCTTAGTCATATATTTTGTTTATGAATGATGAAAACTTTATGTTTTAGAAGAGAGATTCACTGTAGCTTCTCTCTCTCAATTTGTCGGTATGTCTGAGATTTGACAAAGATCTTAAATAGTTCATGTTTCTTTTCCTTGATTAATTTAATTTCTAACGAATAGTGATCTTAGTGTTTCTCTTTTTCATATAGGTTGTTGTTGTACATACAAGACAGGTAGCGGCAACCGTTAGCATGCCAAAAGTTGCAATTTCATTCACCCACATCATCAAGAGTGGTAAGCCTGTATTTAGCTATTTATCCTTGATTCCAATCATTGGTGGATGTACTCTTGCTACTATGACTGAGCTCAATTTCAATATAACTGGTAATGAAGTAATTTTTCTTTTGAAGAACGTTTTGCTAACTACATTATGCTTCTTTTTTATTATTGAGAATAATTTGAAGTTGGAGATAGTATGACAAAATTAAATTGAACTTTGAATTAAACCGAGAAACATATTTTGTGTCTGATTAATTATGCTAAGTCAATCTTTGGTTATACTGGAAGTAAGCCAAGGGTAGGGATATGCATTCAAAACCTTCTTGTTATATTGGAAATCAGATTCTCAAAGAAGTACAAGTAACTAATCTTAGAGAAAACAAAAATCAATTTCTGTAAGTTCCCTCTTGATATTTCTTCTATCATTTTTTGAATGACACATAATTCTACTTTAATTGAGTGTTTGTAAGTTCCCTCTTGATGTCTTCATGTTTTGATATCCCCTTCCTGCGTCTATAGTTTGCATTAGTTTTCAATTTGTCTTTAGTATTCTATTAACTTCTGTGAATTGTCCTATAGTTAGTGGATGCCTCAACTTCGAAGAGAGGGTGTTGGAGGGGTTGGCCTGATGACTGTAAGGGAACTCAGCGAAGGTCTGTTGGCTTCGACTCTGGTTGCGCATAGTGGATTTGATTTTCTTTTATAGCCTTTGAAATAATCATAAAGTGGCAACTATTTTAAAATTTTAATTATTGATTCTTCATTAAAAAGAAAAGATGGGTTGTTGAGAAGGACATGTGTTGTGTAGTATTTATGGTGAATGGGGTTGTTAAAATAGGAGAAACAAAAGATGTCATTAAGGGTAATTATATATATAATAGTTAATTGTTAAGGCTATTAATATCTAACTTAAATTTAATTTTTTTCTAGGGGAGATGTAGGTGATCCATGCCATTCATCTTCTTCAAGTCATGCTTTGAATAGTTAGGGATTTATTTGACTTGTAACTTTTTTTTGGGAAGTTTAATTGAACATCATTATGTACAAATAGCTTATCAATTTATTATTAAGATTTTGTAGCACTAACAATTTTTATTTTAATGAATATATGAATTTTTTTCTTCTAATTATATTATATACATGTTTTAGTATTTTAACAGTAGTTGATAAGTTTGAAAAAGAATCCTATAATATATAATCAGGTTTATAATTAATATAAATATAAATATAAATATATATTAAAAAAACAAAATTAATTGCAATTAGTGGCGGTTGGACCAACAGCGGCATAAAAGTAGAGCCAATTCCATTGCAAACAAACATGTTCAGTTAGTTGCAGTTAGAAAAACCGCCGCAAAAAAATTAATGTCAATTACTGGTGGTTATTCCCGTGGTCAAACAATAATTGCCTCAAACCACTGTTGAATACTAGCCAAAAATCATTGGTAAGTGCAAGTAAAACCACTGGTAAATGCTGGCTTGTTTTTTTTTTTTGGGGGTAGTGCATGATGAGAATCTAAAGCTTACAAGGACAGTTTGCTTGGTCTTTGGATCCTGGCATCCTACTACATGCCATGTAGTAATGCCTTTCAATTTTTTTTTAGTGTTTAAGGTTTAATAGAGAAGATGAAAATTGAAACTTGGAGGACCAAAATTTAAACTAAGAGAAAATTATACATTAAAAAGTTTAATTGTATTGTACAGTTAAAATTTTTGAAGTGTATTTTTTTACAATTTAAAATTTTTTCTCCTAGTTACAATTTTTAATTACGCAATTAAATCCAAAACTTTAAAAAAAAATGCCTTAAGAGGTGTTATTGCACTGTATACAATAAGATCCTTTACTACAAGGGATCCAAGTGTGTTTGTTGAAGAGGAAGGACAAAGAAGGATGAGAGCTTCATAGAGATGGTAAGTCTTTTTTAAAATGCTTTCCCAGTCACCTCTTTCATGCTTTCATATCTCGTATTTTCTACATATTTATTGAATTAAGGAATTCAAAATCAATATTTTCACAAAAAGATGGTGAAAGAGTAAAATTTTTTGTCCCAGTTACAATTTTTAAATACCCAATTAAATCTTAAACTTAAACAAAACAAAAAAAGCCTTAAAAAGTGTTATTGCACTGTATGCAATAGGATCCCTTATTACAAGGGATCCAAATGTGTTTGCTGGGGAGGAAGGACAAAGAAGGATGAGAGCTTCACAGTGATGGTAGTTCTTTCTTAAAATGCTTCCCAATCACCTCTTTCATGCTTTCATTTCTCGTATTTTCTGCATATTTATTGAATTCAAGAATTCAAAGTCAATATTTCCCAGAAAGATGGTGAAATAGTAAACTCAGAAAGATGGCGAATTTGAGCAAGTTTAATGAAAATCATATTGAACAAGTTAACCCTGATTAGAGATGGTGAAAGAGTTTCAATCAAAGACAAAATTTAAGTCTAATGTTCCAGCAAGATGTCGAATATTAATTCAGCTTATTTTATAAGTGATAATATTTTATTTCTGGAATACTAAGTTCTTTAATTATTAAATATAACATAATATTTTGTCGATTTTAATAGATTTATTATAATCATACTCATTAATTACATAAAAATCAAATTAATTCTTTTGAGAACTATTAATTATTAAATAAGTTAATATTTTAAGTAATTATTTATTTAATATTTAACAGTTAATTACATCATAACTAAAAAATATAATGTTCCTAAAAATATAAGATGTTCACTTGATCTTATTCCATTTAGTGTTATGATATATACTAAATTGAGAATCAAATTCCAAACTTGTAAAGTTCTGTAACTTCCTTTGTTGACATACATAAATTTTATATGTTTAAACAGCTCTAATTAAGTTTATTATTAAGTTTAGTTTGCAAGATAATAACTTATTAAATTTATAAAAAAAAACCCAAATAAGACATTTAGAGAACGGGGTGCGTGCACACACACTTTAAGATGACTTTTAATATATGTGTCTTAAATTCTTTTAAATATTTTTAAAAATGATAAAAATTTGAGTTTAATATATACAGAAAATATAACATTTTTATATTAAAATTTAATATGTATATAATTCAGATTTTAAAATTTTACATTTATTATATCTAAATATTTTATTGATAAGAATTTTTTATTACTTAAAAAAATTAAAATTCTCATTTACCAAATAATTACCGAAGGTTGTGGTAATACTAGAAGTACAGACAGATATTGCAGTCAATCAAACACTGTTGAAGTTATTGATGTGGAAATAGCCTTTCATCAGGCCTTCCACCGTTTATTGGCAGAACTGTTTTTTATTTTTTGTTTTTGGTGGAATTTTTCCACCAAAAACACTTTCTTACATTTGACAGAAGACACGGAAAAAAAAAAAAAAGACAAACTGAAAAATCACCGCTTTTTCAAGGTACCATTATATTTCAAATGATTAATTAATGATGCCTTGGATCTGGGCCCCCAGGACTGAGTCGATTCGGCCTACTTTGGGCCATCATTCTTCCCTTAACACCTGGAACTCCATCAACAGCTTCTAGTTCTACCCTTAATGGCAGCTTTGACTTTGACTTCGCCGCATCCTCCTTCAACCCTGCAATGAGATAACGAGATTCAGAATATGAAAATGAGCAAAGCACCAAGATGAGGCACAACCACAACCCCAACTTCGCCATCGCCATAATAAACGAAGATTCTCAACTTAAGAAAATTGAAATATAAAGTTTAAGAGCTCTATAGGTGAAAGGGTTTGCGGAGGAGAGTTGGGCTCAAAGCCAAAAGTAAGCACACACTTATATATAAGCCAGCTAAGGCAGTAGTTTTCATCTCAATGAGCTTGAAACTTAAAAAGTTTGCATCGCAACATTAATGATGAAAAAAAAAAATTTGCTGCGTAATTAATGGATATTAAACCACACGAGCGATACGTGGTTGTCCAATAGTTTCCATTTGAATCAAAATTTGTACTCTATCGTTTTGACAGTATGCCGTGTGCAAGTAAGCATTAATGCCACTGAGTGAGCTGACGAATGATCATACCATGACAAATGGGTTTTCCTTCTAGGCATTCCCCGCGCATTAAGGGACAAAAAGACAAATCACTCTCTATAGTACCCTATCTATTTTATAATACTTGGGACAAACCCTTCCATTCTGGTGCCTCTTTAGTGCTTTTTCCCCCCCTAAAAAACAATTATTTCTTTCAGCAAGAGGATACGCCATTATAGTGCTTTTTTAGTTGTCACTGTCATATTGAGCATGAGGATACAAACTATACAAAGTTGATGATTTGGTATAAGTTGAATTCTTTTTTTTTTTTTTGGGATATAAGAGAAACTAAAAAGAATAGCACAATAGAAAAAAAGGGGGAGGATGACTCCCTTTGGAGGGCATCTACTGGCATGAACCCACAAAGATTAAATTTCTGAAACCTCTAATTGATGCTAAAGTATATGCATCCCAAGAAAACTAAATAAAGATCTAGTGATCCACTTAGAACCCTTAAGCATGGAAGGGCCCCAAGTGTTGAAAGATGCTATAAGATTGATTAAATCTTGATAAGTCTATTAGTCCTGTGAAAAAGTCTAGAGAAAATTCACCTTTAGGTTTGGAATTTCTATAATTAAAATTTCATTCATTCATCCAGTTTCCTTTACAATGGAGGCATAATACATTTTTTATAAAGTGTAAGTCAAATCTGCTTTTTATTAGCCTAAGAAAGGAAAACTAAGGAAAATACATACATAATCCTAATTTAATAACCTAAGAATAAGAAATGTAGAATAATCAAATCTTCTTAAAAATTGAAAAGGAAAGAAAAATTTGCCCAATTAATTTTAATTTTCGTTCAAATACATAAAATTTCTAGAAGTCAATATGTTAAACCCATACTAACATTATTTAGGCTCAACTGAGTCAATTCATGTATGGTCTTTAGTTTAAGCTTTTTAATTTGCAATGCTCTGACCCAAAATAACTTTAATAGCTTCATCTTTTTCAAATAATGTTGAAAACGTCTTGATTAATGGTTGAATTATATTTGTAAAAATTTTGGTTAGTCCAAATCTCTTGAAGAAGTCCACGCAATGTTTTTTAAAATCTTTTAAGCCCCAACCCTTGTGATAGGTTCAATTGAAAGATGTAAAGAATTATTTAAAAGTTGAGTTAACTTGTTCTAGATTAGCATACTACATTTTTGAGTTCGCTTGTTCCCTTGAGATAACTAATTTCATCCTATGATTCACATTATCTATGCTAGGCATAATTATATTTAACAAGTTTTGAAAGAAAGCCTAAGATTCAAAAGACGGAATTGAAAGGAAGTAAGAAAGGAAAGTTTTAACTATTTCATGTTTTACAAGAATATTAGCACTGTCGCTAGACTCTATAGATATGCTTGTTGGACCAATCTTAAAGAGTATCAAGATGTCCACAGTTCACAACTAAGTTCTATAGTGGATGATGAGTGGAGAAGTCTTCTTTGTTTAACATGAGGACATCCAGAGAGGAGTTTGATTCAATTCTTAGGTTCTTAATTCTAAAAGAGATCACAAGATCCAACCCAAGCAAGATGGCCTAAAGTTTTGCATAAAAAATTTTACTTGTTCCAAGGAAATTTGCAAAACTAGCAACCCAATTTTCAGAGTGATCATGAATGACAAGTACTAATAAGACTACTATTGGTGGACCCATCAAGATTAAGCATGAACCAAGAAAGGGGGTAGAGAGGTTCCAAATGAATATGGGGGATAGAGTTGGATTTGGAATGTTTAATTAGGCTAATAATGATAGTGAATTAATTGATGCTTTCACATTACTATAGTTGAAAATAACTCTAAGATTAAAGGTCGTGTGGTTAAAGAAATGGCTATTCCTTTTGAGCCAAATGGCACAGTAGTATGCAAAGATGGTTTTCCAAGGGATATTTAATGGAAGGAGATTTGAGATGCCATTTGTAAGTAACTAGCAGCCATTTGGTTGCACTAATGGAAAGGTGATTTTTTTTTCTATCAATTGTATATAATGTTTATTATATCTTTATAATTATTATTTAACAATATCTATTTTTTTAAATAATTTTTTTAAAATAAAAATACGAAAGTTATTTCTATTTTTAAAATCATTTTTATTCATTTCCTCTTTTAAAGTATTTTTTTTTCATTTTGTGTACCAAACGATACTAAGGTTGATAATTGAAGGTGATAAAGAAGTTTGGAGGGACATTATATAGCTTCAAAACTTGAGAGACGTAAGGGGACAATCTTGAAGGATATGAATAATGGACCCAACCTAGGGAGAACAAAAGGGGTAAAGATCATCAAGAAGACAGTTTTTGATATGGACATTTTTGGCTGTGGGAAGGCCGTTATTAACACATCTTCGGAGAAGAATATGATTATCATATTTTGTTCAAGTATTCTTTAAAAATGTAAAAATATATACATTAAAGTAAAAAAAATCTGATTTTGGGTTTTTATTTAATGTCTTTTGTAATTTAATTTCAAAGTTATTTTAGTCATAACTATTTTTGAATCAGTTTTAATTTAATTATGAGTTATTTTATTCATTTTTGTCAAGTTTAACTTTTGGACTAATTTTAATTTAATTTTGAGTCAGTAAAAATAATCCAAAATAGATGAAAAAGAAAAAAGAGCACCAAGATAAAAGTCCTAAGGTCTCACCTTGTTTTTAAACCCAATTCATCTTAAAAAGAAGAAAAGTGACCTGTTTTTATTGATTTACTTAATCTTTATGAATAATAAGTTACTTTAATAATTTTATAAGTCTTCTAAAATAATAAAATTAAAAATGAGAAATTTTTAGGACAATATTTTACTGAAGTTTAGAAAATTAAAAGTAAAAAGGCTTCAATTTACACTTTTATGTTCCTTGACTAAAATTTGGAAAACTGAAGATCACCATTTTCTTTGATTTTTTTTTTATTTTCTCATTCTTTCACTTTATTTGATATCCACTATTTCTAACCTTTAAAGATATTTTTTATTTTGTTTTTTTAAATGTTTTTCAACTTGCCCTTTGCATTTGCATTATTTCTAACTCTCAAGTATATTCTCACCTATAGGTTTGACATTGCCTTAATATTTTACTTGAAATCAATTTATAATTCATAAAAATTTGGCCAATGAGATAAATCATATAAAATATGACTTACTTAGAATTTAGGCTTATTTTCATGCATGTTTTATATTCTAGTATTACACAAACAGCTATAGCAAGCAAGCAGCAATTATATTAACTCTTTTGATTTTTAATATAATATGTTGTCTCTCAAATAATGTGTGTGTGTGTGTATTAACAATTTGAAACAAGTAAGTTTGTGTAACAATTATGTATATTATTTGAGTAGAGAATGGTATATATGGAGGATATAAATTCTTGTCTAGCTTTCACTTTGTGCAAGGAGACATGATGGTAGCTGAACTTTTGTATTATGAAGATAACATGTCTGTGGCTTGGTGCTATGATTATAAGGTGCGACACCAACTTAAAGAGAGCAAATGACTCACGCCTTAATTTAATGAATACCGTGGTCATACTATAATTATTATAATTATCTTCTCTTCTTTCCTTTAAATTTGAGGGCATTTGATAAATTAGTTATGCTCTTCTATTTTCTCTTGTGGACATATGGCCTTTCCATTAACTCTTTCTCCAGGTTCAACCCCTTTCAAGTTTTATCCAGTCTGGCCCTTATGCTAAAGTGAACAGCACACCTTTTTCCTTCATATTATATGCGAATCTGCTTGAGAAATTGAGCAAGAGTTTGGGCATTTTAGGTGAAGGATAGAATTTTTATATAGCCATCCCTGCGACGTTCGGAATTAAAGAAATGGTCCATTTTCTTAGCATATAAGAATTCAGGTGCAGTTATGCATATACCAGAAGATGGCATAAAATTGGATCATGTCTATTACTTATGATGGGATAGCCTTAGGTTTTAGTGAGAGGATATGCTTGAACATGTACAAAAGGATTATTCTGACATCAACCAACTGTCTCCAAGTGAGCAAGACTTGCCTTTTTGGACCGAAGAAAATTTTTGGTTAGCCGTTAACAATCAAATTAATTATAAATTAATATATAAATGCATCAAGAAGTGCGAAACATGTTTGAATTCCATTTTTGTTAGTATCTAGCGATTTATTTAAGATTAATTTAATTTACTTATTTGTTTTAGAATTTTGTCTAAAAATTTTTCTTTGTAACACGTAGTAATATGGAGACTTCCCAGATTTTGAGGTATTTTTGTGCTTTTTAACTCAAGATTTGTATATAGCGTGTCATTTGGAGATCCTTAGATCTCCCGAGCGCCAGCATTCAAAAAATTATTAGTATAAATTTTTGTTCTGTGATGTAATAAAAGAAAAAGGAAAAAGTGTCCGAAAAAGGACCTTCAAAGTTCAAAGGCCATTCCATTATTTTCGTCACCCTCTCTTATCAAACAAAATCGAATCTGGATCGTGGCGTATATGGTAGTGTGAAGATGGTGTTTGTATATTTTAAAATAAACCGATAATGTTAGGTTCCTAAAAGTGGATAGTAGTGACGATTGTGAATAATTCTAGAAATTTTATTGATTAAAAATGGGAGTAATAGGGCAATAAAAAAGTTTGGGTCTTTTGGAATTAGGCACGAGAGAACAGTCATGCCTACTTCAGTATACAAGTAAAGCTCCAGGGAATCTAGGGAAGAAAGAAGGCTCCAAAAGGAAAAAAAAAAAAAAACTTAAACGTAAATATAATTCAATCTCAACTATATAACATTAGGCAGTCTCCTGACTTTATATCACCTGACATGCATAGATATTAATTTTATCTTGATTTCATTAACAAATATTATCGAGAATTGAGTCTGAGTTGGACTTCTTTTCACCCAACTAATACTCAATTAATAATAACCAAGTGATCAATATAACACTGATTAGGGTCAATGTTTGTTATAGAAAGGTACGTAATTTCAAAAATGAACAAAATTTTTGTTTTGGTTATGGACCATTTTTTTTTTTTTGTTCAAAAGAGAAAAGAATTTCAATTTTCCCAAAGCTTACTGGGAGCTATAAAAATTACATAATATGTTTAAAAAATGATGAGCACTTAACTTTGGCAAACGGAAATTATGTTTGATTCATCATAATGATTGAAGTTCATCAATACCCCATTTGGGCAAGTGCGCACATATTTATGATCAACGTCGGAGCAGATTACAAATTTTGATTAGTGTCCATTATTCCGCACTAGTTGCTCACAAATTAAAATTTGTATTACCGCGTAATAGTTCAATGACTCGAAATTTACTGCATCAAGAAGGAAATAAATCGACATACTTGTTCACAGTTAGTTGAACAATTTCGAAAACAAATCCCTATTGATTAAGTGCACATTTATCAATTATTCGAATAACAGGAAAGCACATTTTTATGGTTATACTAGCATTTTAATTTGGTCCCTTAAATCTTTTTATAATATTTTTATTTAATTCCTCAAATTTGGTCCATGCCAAATTGATTCTTTAACTTCTAATCAACTTCATTAACAAACATGTCTAATAGCTTTGATTTGATATCTAGACTATGTTTGTTAACTTGGTAGACAAAATTGATATTATAAAATACATATAATATCAAGTAAAAGTTAAAGAAAATCAATTTAATACGAAATAAACTTGAGGAGTTAAACTAGAATAATAAATAAACTTAAGAAACCAATATACTAATTGAAGATCCAATGAAAAGGGGCACCAACTTATTAATTACTTGCAGGGATTGATCAATGATGCCTTGGATCAGGACCACCACGACTGAGACGATTGGGCCGAAGCTGGAGTTTCTTTGCTAACATTCTCCTACCTCCGGACGATTTGGTTGCATGATCATCTCTCATAATTATGTGAGGGTCGCAAAATGAAATGAAGCCAAAGACCAAAAGGAGGCACAACAAGAGCCTTAAGTTTGCCATATATATTACTCAAGTTAGAAAAGAGCAGTTCTACCACAGGCTCTCTAAGCCAAAACTGTGGTTATTTATAGGCCAGCATTGTCATTTGTGTGAGCTTGAGGGTCCATTAATTAATGTCGACAAAGTGATGGGAAATAAACCAATCGATCGTTTAATAGGTTGACTAGATCTGGTATAAGTGTAAATGTTATATGCATTATTAAGCAAATCAAACCCATGGAAGGGTTCGATTCAAATGCAATAAATCAATACCACCTTTCCACCAAAAAAAAAATTATAAATAGCAAAACCGCCTAATTAGGCGTTTGTGATATTATAGAAAATAGGTAGAGATATTCTAAATTCAAGTTAGCAACAACTTCATGATTTACAGAACAGGTGGCAAATATATGAAATTGATATATTTTGACTTTGGAGTTTAGATGGACTTCATATCACATTAGGAACTTTTAACATCAATTTGGATTTTTTGATTTTTTTTCAAATCAATAATATAATATCTCCATTTAAGAGAAATAAATAAATAACGTGAAAACAAATGGTGTGCGTAAGTTTTAGGATTCATGTGGTATGCCTTTTCTTGTTTTATTAAAATTGACACTCTTAATTTTTTTAAAAAATAGGGAGTCCAAATCCCGTGACCTAAAAACCTAATCCTCTTAGAGAGCTCCGCCACTTGCTTTTTGTTGAAAGGTATGCATCTTGTTCTATGCGTTAAATCCCTCTCATCCAATCTTATATAGCTCTCATGCTATAAGCAAAGTCAAAGGATCAATATACGTATATATACTATTAGAATTGGCAAGAAAATCCAAGAAAAAGTTTCGTTTTTTAAATTATATATGTTAGGTTATATTTACGGACAACAAAAGACCAGAAGAGAAAGAAAAGTTGCACTACACAAATATAAAATCACTCAAACTCAGAAGCAAAAGTAATGTATATATAAGGTGCGATATATGCAGTTCAACTTTCTAGTATACCACCTCTATGAGAGCCTTATTAAAAGCTTGTTAACTTTTAATCAAAATTTACAATGTTTAACGCAGGCTCTTTCTGCGCAGAAATTTGATGCTGAACTCAAGATGATAATCCATACATACATACATACATACATATATATATATATATATATAATTTGCATTATATTTCAAGTGTTCTAGGTCACTGTGACGTTGGCAACAACTACTGTTCATCACCTTGTACAAAGTTGAGTTACTAGACCTATAATATATATATATTGCACGTCCTAGCTACTAGAGCACTAATATCAAATTAAGTATGCATTTAGAAGATCAATATTCCTCCTTCAGCAGCTTTAACCAACTATTATTTCTTTTCTTTTTTTTGGATGAAACCAACTATTATTTCTTACACATGCATGCGACTTCGCAATCATGAAAGAGTGGTCCAATCAGTTTACATTATGACGATGACACCTTTCGAAAGAAAATGTCTAGCTAAGTAATTGATGCAAATTTACAATATCTTATTTGAAAGCCACAAAACACTATCCCCTCTTCCTCTCTTTGTATAAAATATCAATTGTAGAAAAAATCTCAATTATTAATGTTTATATATAGATCCAGATAGTGTTTTGTACAAAAAAAAAGTAAAAGAAAACGTCATTGCTCTTCCCTCAAGCACATTTGTTGAATTTGGGCTATCTATTATGGGTTAATTTATGATTAATTAATTCAGATCCAATTAATTAATTTATTGATAATTAATTAATTAGTTAATTTGAATTTCAAATTAAGTAATCAATTAATTTATTAAAAGTGTAAGTTATTATGGTTAAAAGAAAGTGAGCAAATTGATTGAATGTTAAATTATACTACAAAACTTCTCTTCAAAAGAAAAAACAAAACACATAACTCCTTCCCTCAATAAAGAAATTCCATATTCATCTACTTTCACTATCCCAAGAAAAAAAAATATTTTCAATGCCAACTTTTAGTGGCAATATACTAAGGTCATTGTAAAAGATGTTGCTAAATGTTATTCTCCATTTTAGTTAAAACCTTCAATGGCGACCAAACAAAAATTACCACTAAAAGTGACAATACAAGAAAAGGTCACCACTAAATGTACCTTTCACTGATGACAAAAATTTGCCATTAAAACATTTGCAAATTTTTTGTATATAAATAATTAGTAATGACAACTATTCACCAATAAAGGTCCTCTTTAGTGGCAACATCAACATGTTGCCACTAAAAGTGTAAAAAAATTTTGCCAAGAGCAAAAATTTTGAAATGAAGTCCATTAATGATAACCTACAGAGTCACTACTAAAATAAACTTTTAGAGGTGACTTAGGTCTCTAATAAAAGCCTAAAATTTTTTACTAAAAATAAAAATTTTGGAGTGAAGACCACCCATCACTGGTGAGCAAGTGGGGTTACCATTAAAATAGACTTTTAGTGGTGACATGGGTTGCCATTAAAAACCTAAAAAATTGTGTCAAGAGCAAACATATTACAGTGAAGACCATTAGTGGCGACATCAACATGTTGCCACTATAATAACTTTTAGTAGTGATTTGGGCCGCTACTAAAAAGCTGAAATTTTTTTATCAAGAATAAAAAAATTTGGAACGAAGACCATTAGTGGTAACCAAGCAGGTTCACCATTAAAAAAGACTTTTGGTGACAACTTAGGTTACCATTAAAAGCCTAAAAAAATTTTGCTAAAAACAAAAATTTTGGAGCGAAGACCATTAATGGTAACTAAGTAAGGCTACCACTAAAATAAACCTTTAGTGATGACATAGGTCACCACTAAAAGCCTAAAACATTTTTGTAGGGAACAAAAATTTTGAAGCAGAACCATCAGTGGTAACCCCTTTGGGACACCACTAAAATAGTGGTGGCGACTTAGGCCACCACTAAAATTAGGAAAAAATTTTGTAAGTGACCCACACCAATTCAAATGATACACAGAGGATAAAGTGGAAGAGGAAAGGAGGTAGGGAGAAAAAAAGGTGATAGTATGGTGATGCCATGGCAAAAAATGAGAGGATACCATGCAAGTTGAGATGGAGAAGGAGAAGGTGCTATAAAAGTTACAGTGGAGAAGGAGATGCTATGATGTTTGTGAAGAGAGAGAAGGTGGGAATGGTGAAGGCAGGTCAAAGATATTCACTAGCAATGAAAAGAATGGAGTTTAGAACAATGGAATCGGTGGTGAAGAGTGAGGTATCAGGTAACAAAGCAACAACTAAAATGCTGATGGGTTATGGATAAGCAGGGTATTGAGTAGGGCTTAAGATGAAAGAGGCTTAATTTTTTTTTTTAATTTAAGCATAAGGGATCACACCATGACTTGAATCACCAATTTGCAACTAAAATTGACTTAAGGGTAGAGGAGACCCATGTCACACCATAACTTGACTTTTTAGGTCGTGGTGTGACTCACATTAAAACAAAGCTATGCTGCAACTTGGATTTTCACATTACAGCAACACTTGCTAGTGGACATGGTCATGCCATGACTTGAAAATTCAAGTTTGGCTTTATCAGCCTCTGGAATAAAGGGTCTAATTTTTTGCCACAACTTGATTTTTTAGGTCACAGCACTTTTAGCTACTATCAAATGGATGCACTATGACTTGATTTTTCCTGTTGTGATGACTTTAACCACCGTTGCACTTAACAATTTTTTTTCATTACATTAATGATTTTAAACTTATTTCTCACCTTCTACACATATAAATCTTGCAATTTAAAGAGTAAAAAGAGAGACAAATAAGCACAATAAAGCAGGAGATACTTCCTTTTCATAAAATTACTATTTAATGTTTTGCTTTTAGTTTCCTTACTTGCTCAAGCATTCTTTATAATCCTCACATTTGTCCATCTAAAACAAAACCACTACTAATAAATCACCAAAAACATAAATTCAACAATATTGAATATCAAAGCTAAAAATAAAAGCTTGGGTTGCCTCCCAAAAAGTGCTAAGTTTATTGTCATTAGCTCGACTCTTTGTCAACTTCAAGTAAAATCCCCTAATGTAATGGTGAACTCTTAATGGTCCATCTCTCCTTCCCAATAGTGTTTTAACCTTTAACCTTTAACCTTGAACCTTCGAGTTAAGTCTTTCTCCATAATTTCCATAGTGCCATGTGGAGAGACATCCACCACTATAAAAGGCCTTAACCATCTTGATTTTAGCCTTTTAAGAAATAACTTAAGCTTTGAATTGTAGAGTAGCACTAATTGACCCAGCTCAAGCCTTTTATCCAAAATCCTCTTGTCATGTCATTGCTTTGTTTTCTCTTTATACAGCTTAGAGCTTTCATAAATTTGAAGCCTAAATTCATCAAGCTCATTGAGTTGTAACAACCTCTTCCTACTGGCTTTCTTAAAATCAAAGTTTAACTTTTTAATAACCCAAAAAACACTATGTTCAAGCTCCATCAAAAGATGATAAGCTTTACCAAAAACAAGTTTGTATATAAACATCCTAATTGGAGTTTTATATGTTGTGTGGTAAGCCCATAAAACATCATCCAACTTATCAAACTAATCCTTTTTAGAAGGGCCTATTGTCTTTTTCAAAATCTTCTTAATTTTTCTATTGGAAACCTCACATTGGCCACTACTTTAAGAATGGTATGCTAATGTCATCTTATGTTGAACTCTATATTTTTTAAGAGCCTTTTAAACTTCCAGTTATTGAAATGAATTCCCACATCACTAACAATGGCTTGAGGTGCACCAAATCTAGTGAAAATAATTTTTTTTCAAAAATCTCATCACCACATCAGCATCATTTGTGTGACAAGTTGGTAATTAGGATAGTCATGTTTCTAATCCTTCAATTTACCAATAAAAGAACTATACCATTTGATCCCTTTATCGACAAAAGAATTGTAATAAAAAAAATGTATCGAGACTATTAAACTAGCCAAAATTAGTAAAAATCACTAGTCTATAGTAAAGTACTCACCAAGTCATCTCTCAAGGAGCCTTTGATCAAATTAACCAAATTTAAAATCCACATAATTAGAATTAAATTAACTAGGGGTTGTATGTGAAATTAAAGGACTAATTAAAACAAAAAATCAGCTATTGAAAACATATTAAGAAATAAATCTAATTGCTAAATTGTAACCAACCCAAGATTCCCTCCTCTGGTATCTCACCTTCCTTGCCATTTAAACATTTCTCTGGTCCAATTTTAATCTCATGATTAGTGATATATAATGTCCTTAAGCTACCACTTAAGGTTATGATTAGTTTCATTTATTACACCAAATTAATAGAAAAGTACCAATCCAATGTTCAAATGCACCAAAAGAATCACATAGAAACATCTAATGTGAACAACATAACAAATTTAATTAATTAATCAATCAATTAAATCAAATGCCACTCTCAAATGATCTATACAAAATAGTAATTATGCAATCCAAATTATCCAATTGGTATAATCAAGATTAACATAAAAACAAAGAAAAACAAAAACATCATCTGTAATTAAAATCAAACCAGCTTGCATCATCAAAACATAGGCTCCAACATTGATATCAAATTCAGTATTCCCGAATTGATTACAAAAGCAAGGTGCTCCAAAGGAAAAACATCCATAAAAGCTTAGAGGTATGACGTCTATTAGAATGAATGTTTGCCTTACTCAAAATGACCTAAAAGTGGAATAATCCTAAAACGTCATATGGGTAAGGGTTACATCAGATGGTCTAGAATTTTTTTTCTCTTTTTTTAATATAATGTTAATTTCTAATTGAAATAACTCAGCATCCAAAGCCCATTTGTGAAGTGTCCAAATCCAATTGTTGGCTTTTCTTATCTACAAAAACAAAATTCAAATAATTAGGCCTTTGTTGATCAAAAAATAAAATAATAACAATTAAAGCCCAAACTCAATAATAATGTAATTAAAACTCATTAATCCAAATTTGATCCAATTAACATAAAATGAGCCCAAGATCATCAAATTAGTCTCATTGAATTAGTATAAAACTAAATATAAGGAGTATAAAATGTATAAATACTTGAATTATCATAAGCTATAGATTTAATCCATTTAGTCACATAATCTACAGTCATAAGAATATCTTGGTTACTTTGAAAGGATACAAAGGGTCCATAAAATCTATCCCCAAACATCAAATACCTCAACTTATAAAATGTTATTCAAGGGCATCTCATGTCTTTTTGAAATATTACTTGATATCTGACAAGTATCACATTTCACCATAAAAGCATGAGTATCTTTGAACAAAAAAAAGCTAGTTAAAGCTTGATTAGAGGATGTTTGTTATAGTACATTGCTCATTGAAATGGCTACTATATTCTAATGCATGGCACTTTTTGTAGAATGGATTCTTGCTTATCTTCTGGGATACACCTTCTTAATATCTGATCAACACATGTTTTCAATAGAAATGGTTCATCCTAAACACAGAGCTTCATGTCATGTAAAAATCTCTTCTTTTAGTGATAATTCAATTCAAGAAGTAGTACATGGCATACATGATAGTTCACATAATTAGCATACCATGGCATTTTGTTACAATCCACATAGAACAAGTATTCATCTGGGAAACTTCCATTTATTTGATTCTCTTTGCCCTTTGAGCTTCAATACTCAGTCTCGATAAGTGGTTTGCCACTTAATTTTCACTTCCTTTCTTATCAACAATCTCTAAATTAAATTCTTGTAAGAGAAGAATCTATCTAATAAGCCTTAGTTTAGAGTCATTTTTCTTAATCAAATATTTGATGGTGGAGTGATTAGGGAAAACAATTATTTTAATACCTACAAGATAGGCTTTAAATTTATCAAATGCAAACACCACTACTAGTAACTCTTTTTCCATGATGTTGTAGTTTAATTAAGCATCAAATAGAGTTCTACTTGTATGGTGAACTTGATGAAAATTTTTTCCTTTTCATTGCCCCCTATTGCTCCCACAACATCGTCATTGCCATCACACGTTAACTCAAAAGGGATGGTCGAATTAGAAGCCATGATAATCAAAGCATATACCAATCTTTTTTCAACTCTTTAAATGCCATAAAACACTAATGGTCAAAATTAAGTAGTGCATCCTTCTTAAGCAAATGACAAAGTGGCTTAACAATCTTGGAAGAATCTTTAATAAACCTTCTATAAAAGCCCGCATGTCCCAAGAAGCTATGGACTCCTTTGACATTAGTAGGAGATGAGAATTGCTCAATAATGGATATTTTTGCCTTGTCTACCTCAAGCCCCTTACTTAAGACTCGATGACCAAGGATTATTCCTTCTTGTACCATAAAATAGCACGTTTCTCAATTAAGAACTTTATTGCTCTAAGTTAATAAGACACTCCTCAAATGAATCTCCAAAGATTAAGAAGTCATCCATAAATACCTCCATTATTTGCTCAATCATGTCAAAAAAGATAAACATCATGCATCTCTGAAATATAGTTGGTACATTACAAAATCCAAATGGCATCCTTCTAAAAGCAAATGTGCAGTGAAGGTGGTTTTCTCTTGATCTTCTAAGGCAAGGGCAATTTGGTTGTATCCTAAATAGCTGTCTAAGAAATAGAAATAGTCCTTCCCTACTAGTCTATCTAACATTTGGTTGATAAAGAGTAAAGGGAAATTGTCTTTTCTTATGGTATTATTTAATTTTTGATAATCCATGCATACAAGCCACTTAGTCATAGTCCTTGTAGGGATTAGCTCATTGTGGCTGTTAGGCACTACAATCATGTCTCCCTTCTTTGGGACACATTAGACTAGGTTTATACATGAGCTATCTAAGATGGGATAAATAATCCCTACATTAGGCCATTTTAGTATTTCCTTCTTAACCACCTCTTTCATTATAAGATTAAGTCTTCTTTGATGCTTAATAGACTTTTTGTGATTTTCTTCCATAAGCATCTTATGGATACAAATGGATAGACTTATCCCTTTTATATTCACTATTGACCATCCAATGGCTCTCTTGAAAGTTTTTAATACTCAGAAAAGCTTCCTTTCTCATTGTTCAATTAGAGAAGTAGAAATGATTATCAATAAGGTGCATTCTTCCCCAAGGTAAGCATATTTCGAGTAGGAAGGTAATGGCTTCAAGTTTAAGGATAAAGGCTTTTCCATTGATGGTTTCAACACAGACTTTGTTATAAATTATAAATCTAGTGATTCAAATTGTTGTGTAAGCGTTAAATGCTTTTGAATGGTTTCCAATAGTTTAACACACTCCTCAACTCCATTTTCCTCTTTCCTAACCACCCTAACTAATGATGCTTCCAAAGGGTCTTTAAAAGCTGATTCATAAAGCTTTTCATGCACCGTATTATCAATTAGTCACTAATAAATGCTAATTTTCATATATTTTTATCCACATTTATTATTGTTTTTAATGATTAACTTGAGCTTAAATGGATTTATTATTCAATATTTGAATTTTTGGTCAATTTTGGAAAATAATATAATTTTGAATTAATTAGGAGAATTTTTGGATTTAAATTGCTAATATTTTATTTTCCATATTTCTTTGATGGGTTAAATATTTTCAATCTTTAAAACATTTATTAATTTTGTGCAAAATTTTTAGGCAAGTGAATTGAGGATTTAAAGTAGATCAAGGGTTAAGATTGGAGCATAATTTTTGCTTTTATTAATTTCTTAATAATGGCAATCTTTGTAAATATGATATTAGGTCTTTATTTTGTTTTCTTGTGGGTAAGGCGTCGAAAAGAGAGAATCCTGGAGGCTGTGAATTGTGAAGAGGAGGCTGCTTCTCCATTTTTCTCGGACTACACCTACGGTGCTGGAGTGACGCCAAAAGAAAACTAGAGAGCTACTGTTCCATTGATTCTGATTTTTGGTCTTGACCTAGAGAATGGGAGGTACACCTGGGAGCATTTGGTCTGGATTTTTCTCCTTTTCGAACTGCAGACGGAGGTGCCAGGGGGAAAGGATTCGCTGCTTCATCCTTCTTTGGTTTTTCTTTGGACTACACAACAGCAAGGACGCCGAGGGACTGGAAGGAGATGGGGGAATTATTTTTTTGTCTTCTTTGGCCTTGGTATTGACGCAGACCAGGACGCAGAGGGAAGTCAGACTTCACACAGAGCCAGCGCCTGGGAGAAGTTGGGAGTCAATGCCTGGACTTCAGTAAGGGGAGTCAACGCCTGGAGAAGATGGAATTGCTCGAAATTGAAGGAATTTAGAGGATTCATGGAAGCTTAAAGAGAGGTGGCACTAAGGTGAAGCATGGAGGAGGAAAGCTTGAGCTCTTGAATTAATTAGATTGAAGACCATTGGAGGAGTTTAATTTTCCTACCTTTTCCTTTTTCAATTTCAAGAACTTAGAGATTTTCTAGTTTTAGGAATTTCTATATGGATTGAATGTTGAGACCTAGTTTTAGGTTAGAAAATAATTTTATCTTGGATTGTAATTGGAATTGGTGTTAATTGGGATTAGAATTATGTTTTATAGTTGCTGGAATTTTGATTTTTTGGACCTATTAATGTTGGTTGGATTGATGTTTGAGTTCTCTTGCATTGATTTGATTAATGTTATGATTTTAATTGCACATCTTGGTCTTTTGCACTACTTGATTGAATTGGGTAGTATGATTGCTTAATTATTCAATTAAGTAATTGAAACTAAAATTTTTAAAATTAATTGAATCAAATTGTTGAAAGATTTGATGAGTTTAATTGGCTTAATTACTTGCAAATTACTTGAATTGGCTAAGGGTTTCCTAGTTAAGTCAAGTGATATGTATTTGAGTTTAGGGTTTCTTATCCTTGGATTAAGTTGATTAAATACATTAGTCTATTATCTAATCACTTCTCTTGGTCTCAATTAATCTTTGGTGAGTGATGAGAGCCGAAATCCCCTTGCAAAACCTTGGTTGCCTCATATTTGTTCTTAGCATTTTCAAAATTTCTTTAATTTCAATTTAGAGCATTCTAGTTTAATTACTTCTTTGGTTTTTCTATTTTAGTTGAAATTTAATTTCTTAATTCAAAACCCCCGCATTTACATACATTTAGTTCAATTAATTTTGCATTTAGCGTAGAGATAATTTTTTTTAGAATTTGCATCAAATAGCAAGTACCAAATAATCACCTAAAATCAATTCAAATTAACCCCTAAATTGCTCCTTGGGAAGAATGACCTAGCGTTGACCTATATTGTATTAATTCAATCTTAGTTTAATTGAGTGCTTAAGCAACTAAGGCATCATGCACTGTATTATCAATTAGTCACACAAAATAGCATTATTCTAGTTCATTTGGGCTCTTCAATGCTTTTTATATGTTGAAGTTACTTCTTGATCATTCACCTTGTCGTTAGTTTACCTTTTTACACATCAATCAATGTTCTTCCTATAGCTAAATTTTTTTCTACCCATGATGATGGGGATGTCCCTATCTTTTTCATAATCCAGTACTACGAAATCTACCAGAAAGATCAATTTATCAACCTTCACTAAAACATCTTTGATAACTCCATTTGGGTAGGCTAAAAACTTGTCAGCTAATTATAAAATCACTATTATTGGTCTAGCCTCCCCTAGCCCAACCTTCTTGAAAATTGATAGTGGCATTAAATTCACATCCTCCAAGATCACATAAAGTACTTTTAATATAGTGTTTTCCAATGTTACAAGGAATGGTGAAACTTCCTAAATCTTTCATTTTATAAGGTAATTTTTTCTACAAGATAACACTATATTCTTAGTTTAGAGCCACCGTCTCAAATTCTCCAAATCGCTTCTTACTTGATAGCACATCTTTCATAAATTTAGCATAGCTTGGCATTTGTTCCAAGGCTTCTACAAAATGAATGTTGATATGGAGCTACTTAAAAATCTTTAGAAACTTCTAGTATTGTTTGTTTAAGTTTTGCTTCTTAAAACACTGAGGAACTGGTAATAAAGGAATAATCTTCTCTTGACTCGTCTCTCAAATCTTCTTCTCAACACATTCATTCTTTTTCTTAGCAACTACATTCTTCTTCTCAACAGGTGTCTCCTTCTCATTCTCATCTTCCATTATGACTTTATCTTGTCTATACTTAGTTTCTTGCATAGGAGGTGACACTTCAAGCAATTCCTTACCATTCTTTAATATGGCCCTGCATTCCTCCTTGCCATCTCTTCTTAAGATAGGAATGGTATCACCTAAAAATCCTCTATACTATCTTAAATTTATAGATGAAGCCAATTAGCCAATTTTTATTTCCATGCTTCTAATTGTTGACTTATGCTTGGTCATTGCTGCCTCTTATCTAGCAAGAATAACATCTTACTTAGCCATAACTGCATCTTTCCTAGCCATGTATTGTATGAACATTTCCTCTATACCTGGCTTATTCTTTTCCATTGGCAATCTAGCTTGAGTTTGAAATCTAAGAGGGTTATATGGTCTCACTCCAAAAAAAAAACCTTGGCTCTGATTTTGACCTTGACTCCATGAAAAATTAGAATGATTCCTTTAGCCTGGGTTGAAAGTGTTTAAGTATGGGTTATTTTTATTCTTTTTTTCCATAATTTCCCTTATAATTAATTGCTTCCATAATAAAGGACATTGATAACTAAAATGTCCTTCTCCACAATGCTCACAACTAATTACTAAAGTTTAAATGGCATTCACACCTTTATTTGCACTAAAACATATTTCAAGGTTATAAGATCTCTTGTTCATAGTAGCCATTTGAGCTAAGATTATGGTCAAAGCATTAATTTTATAGACTTCTGCCATGTTTTTCTTTTAAGGTTTTAAGGTAAACCATTGAAGGGAATTAGCCATAGGTAGCTTTAACATTTAGATTGCCGGTGATGCTCCCATGGATGTGAGTCAAGGATGGCCTTTAATTCTAGTAACAACCTATTGTAAAAAGTATGTACTTGTACTTATTTAGGAAATCCATGGTTATGACATTTTTTTCAATAACTTCCTGAATCACTCTTAAGTTTCATACAACAGTCCATTATCTTGATGTATAAAAGAAGCGACATCATTTCTTAAATCTATTGATTTGACTAGTGGAAAAAACCTTGCTCTAAATTTTGTAGCTAGATCATCCCAAGCAGTGATAGATCCACCCAACAATGAATTAAGGCATACTTGGGGTTTATCATGAAGTGGAAGTAGGAAAAGCCTCAACCAAATTGCATCATCAAATATGCCATTATGCTTAAAGGAATCACAAACCTTTAAAAAATTTGAAAGGTAAGTGTTAATAGGGTCTTTCAAAGATAGGCCTTCAAATTGGCCTATCATTTGGAGCATTTGCAATATCACTTACTTTATTTCAAATTTGCTTGCTTGAACAGCCATCTTCTTATGCTCAATTGGTGTCCTCGCATACTCAACATAGCAAGATCATTAACCGTTCTAACTCGGCTTTCATCCTCTAGTGCCATATTTCTAGTTGATTTAAAGGTCTCATATTCTTCTTCTAGAGTTTGGTTGGAAGCATCTTTAAATCCCTCTTGAAATAACATAACTTTTAAACTTTCAACTTCTTGTATAAGAGGAGGGTAACCACTACAAAATAAAACAAAAGAAGAAATGAGAGTAACACAACTAAAACTAAGCACAAAGCTTAAGTTCAAACTAAGTATGTTAATACTAATAATGACAGGAAAATATTTTGGCATACAAACTATAATGTCCCATATCGAATAGGAAAATCTTGAGCTAGGTTGATGTAAGTAAGAGTAGTACTCTCCCTATCAATAAGGCCTTTTTCCTAGGCAATGGGAAGATGGTCTAGGAAGAACAAAACCTTAGGCCTAACCGGAAAACCAGTGTCATCATAATACAGGGACAATATCATTAAGGGCTCCATATGGAAGTGGTATCAAAATGAACCTAGCCACATGTACAACTCGAGGATGAGTTAGCCCAAAAAAATGGGTGAAATGTAATGTCTTACATTAGATAAGATGATCCTAGGCTAGGTCCATATAAGTAGGAGTAGTACTCTCCCTTTCAATGAGGCCTTTTCCTAGGCGATAGGAAGATGGTCTAAGAGGAATAAAACCTTAGGTCCAACCAAAGAAGCAATGTTATCATAATATAAGGACAATATCATTGAGGGCTTTGTATAGAAGGATATTATCCTCGTATTATGATGACACTGCTTCTCCAGTTGGGCCCGGGGTTTTGTTCCTCCTAAACCATCTTCCCATCGCTCAAGAAAAGGCCTCATCCAAAGGGAGAGTACTACTCCCACTTATATAGACCTAGCACAAGATTCTTCTATCGGATGTAAGACATTACATTCCACCCCTTTTGGGGGTCAACTATGTGCCTGTAAAATTTCATGAGCATTAGACCTCATTTAACCCCTCAAAAACCTAGAAACTAGACTGACCAAATGAATAATACCACTGACAGTTTTTGCATAATTTAGCCAACTTTAAAAAATTATAATAAATTCTTTAGAGCTTTAAAAATTTTGTTCTTTAGCTCTATGAAAAACTCTAAATGCAATCTAAATGCTTGCCAAATTTTATGCTAAAACACGTCTATATGGTCTGGTTTTGGTTCAGGATAAGATTATGACTCAAAATGGTCTCATTATAGCATCAAAGGTTCAAAATGGCTTTTCACATGAACCATGACCATTTGAGTACATCCAAAAGCTCAAACATAGCAAATAAAAACATCATAATAGGCTCATATCACCATGGAACTCAAAACCATCATTCCACTTATTCATATATACAAGCACATCAAGGCTCAAGGGTGTCAAGAACTTGCATTCTCATACATTTTGCTCTATATCCATTACATACAACATATTCATATACTTTTACATATGATCAAAGGTTTACATCTCAAAAATATCATGTACATACATACTTTGACATTAAATTATATCAAAAACTATCCTATTGTCAAAGTACCATCATTCATACTCCTTGGCTTCTATTCCTTGCTCTATTAGGCTCACCTCGACATAATTAGACATAAAGTGGGAAAGAGTAAGATTCAAATAATCCTAATAGCTCATTCATCCTTTCAAATAAGCATATATAGCATGTTATCATGTCAAAGAATATAAGCATGCATCAAAAGCTTCCAAGAATCAATCATAAACATATTTCAAGATCACATAAACATATTAAGATCAAAATCAAGCTCAAAGGACTTTTGATCTAGTCTCACCCTATTGTTTGGGACTTTTGAATTAGCCTCACCTACTTTCTAAGGACTTTTGACTTAGCCTTACTCATTTTTGAGACTTTTGGCCTTGTCTCATCCATTCTTAGGGACTTTTAACTTCACCTGATCCAATCCAAGAGACTTTTGGCACAACCTCACCCATAAGGAGCAATCTCACATTCAAAACAAAATTCAAGAAGGATAATAGTACCAAAGCATCAAACCAATAGCTAGATCATGTGTCATGATTCAAATATCATACAAGCATTCAATCACATTCAAACAACTTACATAAACTCTCTATCCTTTCTTGTATGCATTTCTTAGTTCTTCCATACAAGGCCCTCAACGATATTGCCCTCGTATTATGACTGCACAGCTTCTCTGGTTGGGTCTAGGGTTTTATTCCTCTTGGACCATCTTCCCATCACCCAAGAAAAGGCCTTGTAGAAAGGGAGAGTACTACTCCCACTTATATAGACCTAGCCCAAGATCCTCCTATTCGATGGAGAGCTACCTTGATTTAAGAAACACAATCTTTTCCTTGATTACTTTAGCCTCTTAATTTGGCCTCACACACACACTTGGAGGAAGCTTGATTTACTTGGCCTAGACACATCAAACAAGACACAAACACATCAATGGAACCATCTCTAACCTTACATAAACTCTACACAAGCTACTTCTAGTTTATGGCTTGTTTATGGTTCAATATAAGGACATAATAAAGCAACTCATATAATTCATGATCTTGGCATGACTCCATTTAAACTTATTAGAGTTATGTTTAACTCAATTCAAGGAGTCTAACACTAAGTTACTGTTTTATGCATAATGAAACCTTAAACTTTCAACTTTCAAAATATAGTTTCTAAATTCAAACCAAATAGTTCCTTTGGTGTCTATAATTTATACTAGACCATTTCTATCCTTGAAATCAAAGAAAACCTCCCTTCAGTATCTCCTTCCCTCTTTGGTTGAGACATAAACCTAGGTGAAGAGCCTATGGAGTTTCATCCAATTTTATAGGAAATTTGCCATCTATGAAGCTTCCTAGGCTTCTGTAGCTCTCCGTTTAGTTATTTTGGCTCTGGTTATAAGCTAACATTAAAGTCTAAACACATTTTAAAATGTTCTAATCCTAATCTCATTTAGTTTCTATTTGCCTTACTTTAGGTTGTTCCCATATTAGTTTATCGGGGTCAGTTTAGTTTTTGAATTACCGATTATTAAGTAGAGCATCAAAGACCAATTGGGTTATTACAATTCCTAGATATCCTCGAGTAGATGTAGGATAGTATAGCTATAAATTTTATCATAAAGTTACTCAGGACATCCTCTAGACATAATGTTATTTGGGAGTTGTTGATAGATTAATAAAATTAACACACTTTTTAGCTATTAGGGCTACCTATACATTAGATAAATTAACCCAATTATATATAAGAGAAATAGTGCGACTTCACAGAGTACCTAATAGCATAATATCATATAGAGACCCCAAGTTCACATCAAACTTCTGAAGGTCATTACAGACTACTTTTGGGACTAGATTAAGGTTCGATATTACATATTAGCCCCAGATCGATGGTCAAGCTAAAAGGACTATCCAAACCCTAAAAGACATGTTGAGAGTGTGTGTGCAAGAAATGAAGGGTAATTGGAATACCTATTTGCTTATAGTAAAGTTTATATATAATAACAGCTATCATTCTAGTATTTAGATAGCCCCTTATGAAGCTTTATATGGGAGAAAGTGTAGATCATCTCTGTGTTGGGTTGAGTTTGGTGAAAGGAGTCTGATAGGACTTAAGATAGTAAACTAGACCATCAGGCAAATAGAGTTAATTAGAAAGAAACTCTTCATGGCCCAAAGTAGATAAAAAAATTATGCTGATAAGAAAAGAAGGTCGTTAGAATTTGAGACTGGAGACCATATATTCATCTAGGTATCTCCAATTACTAGTTGGCAAAGAAAATGTCATTCACTCGCAGTTGTCGAACTGGCCAAGATTAGTGAATTTTTGCTGATTTGCAAGATAATGCCCACCAGGTCTTTTCCCAAGGAGCTATTAATCATATCAATTAGTTTAGGAATGACAGAATTGAAATTGTGATGATTAGGGGTTCAAATATAAAATTACACTAATTAAATTGAGTAGTAAATTAATTAACAAAAACAAAACTCAATCAAAATGATGCGTAACCAATCTAGAATTGTTCCCCTGATACTTTTCTATTCTTATCACCTAAAAATACCTCTGGTTTGATTTTAATCCTTTAGTTATTTTTTATTAATATTCCTAACTACCGTTCAGGATTTTTATTAGTTTATATTGCTAATTAGAACACAACTGCGCTTCTGTCAACAACACGAAGCCAAACTGTTTCACACTTGACCAAAGACGCATATAAAATCTTAATATGGTTCAAAATAAATTTATTTGATTAATCAATCGATTAAATCAAAATACATTCTCAAATAAATCAAACAAATCAAAATTCATGCAACAGAAATCATCTAACCAAAATGATGCAAATTACATGAAAACAAAGAGAACAAGAAAAAATAAAATACATTCTGAAATCAAAATCCAAACCAAAGTTCTATACAAACATGGAGTCAAGTTCCCTATCAGGTTTAGACTTTAGATTGATCACTAAGAAAAATTAGAAAGCTATGGGAAAATGAAAACAAGAATGAGGAGTAGAGAAGATGGAGTGCATTCTCTAGTGACCTCATCTCCTCTTTAAATAGATGACGTTGCCTTCTTCCTCAAGAAAGATTGTAACACCATAGATTTCTAACTTTATCTCATATTACTTCTAAGTATCATGCCATGAATTACACAAGAATAAGAGAAATTGACATTAAAATAAGGCATTTCCTTGCATTACGCTATGTATAAATTTTTTTTTTAGAGTTCTGTGGGCCATATAGACTCATGAATCATATTATCACATTTAATTATATAGATACAACTCAAATTCATCACCAAAAGTGGCTTACAACTCGTGGAGAGCAAAGGGAAGCTTAAAACCCACATATGCATTTTCAGCCAAATTTTCCACATTTCTATCACAAACTTTGGAAAATCATAACTAATTCTAGAAAAATCTAAATCATGAATTCTTAGCCATTTTAGAAAGCTAGACATGTCTAATTCATGATAAAAATATGTCTAGACCATAACATCCATGACAGAAGGAGTTTGACATTTGAAAAGGCCCAGAGGTTTGGCTGTCACCTGGTACTGTCACAGGTTTCTGCAGAAATTTTCAAAAATGTCCAATTAATTCCACAAAAATCCAATCCATGCAAATGATACCAATCTCGAAAGATATGGATGTTAGTTAGGGGAAAAAATCACTCCAAACTAGTTCAAGCACTCCTAGATTTCAAAATCTAATCACACAGTGACTGAGGTCAGATGGAATCCCTGATACTAGATAGTATCTTAGAAAATTCATATCTCCCTCTCTAGACATCAAAATGAGGTTCTTCTAGTTAGCACAAGTCATTGGGAACATCTATTTTCTTTATATAAAATTTCATAACAATTGGACATCATTTGAGTCTTATGTGATAGATTTCATTTTTAGACCAAGTAAACAGTACATCAGACCAAAACTAAAAAAATTTGCACTTTGGAAATTCCTCAAATATTCTGTAGATATCTGAAATTTTCATAATTTAGCTTTCCAAAAATCTCTCAACAAGCCCTAATTGCATGCCAAATTTTAAATCAAGAAGAGCTCATTTGGATAAAAAGTGATATAGGGTTCTAATTTGGTCAAATTTGACTCCATATAGGATACCAAAATTTTCAAATGGCCTTCCTTGGAGTTTGGCACCTCTTGGGCAAATATAAAAGCATGATTATGACTTATGTGAGCTTTCCAAGTGATCTCAAATCTCATGCATCTCATTTTGGTCATCTCACTCACACTTATACACAATTCCTTAACATCATTCAAGCTACAATGCCATTACATGCTCATTTTACATTCTAATGGTCACATAACATAATCTTTCATTCGTACATCACTTATTAACATAATTATACATGTTCAAGAGGTCATAGGCTATATACAACAATGGGTTACATCATTGACATCAATATGACCTTAAAAAACTAAAAACTATGCATTATGTTGTCAAACTCTCTTCTTCAAGGTAGTTGGCTTCCATTACCTTGTCCATTTAGTCCACCTAGCATGTTAGAACATTAGAGAGGAGGGGATGAGATTCAAAGAATCCTAATAGCTTATTTCCCATTCAATCATACATAAAGTATACAAAACAAGTCTCATAAATGCATGCATGGCATATAGACATGTGCAATCATTCAAAAAAAACATTCTTAGCATTTGAAAAAGTCATATATAGCATACATAGGCTTGCTAAGCAAGTAGATTGGTATCACCCATTTTCTTGTGGATTTTAGACTTGCCTCACCTATTCTTTAAGAGATTCTTGGACTCAACCATGCTCTTAGGAGTCCATCTTGCTTTTGGAAGACTATTTGTTTTGTCTCAACTAATTTTAAGGGTTCTTGGCTCATCCTCACCATGGCTAAGGGTTCTTGACCTCACCACACTGAAGCAAACCCAAGCAAACATCATAACATTATTAATAAACATAATATGTCATCTTGATATCATGGCATATGAAATCATGCTAACATACTTTTCATGGCTTAAAAATACACATACACACATTCTAAGACAAGGTAAGCACACATCCATGCATGAGAGAAGGTAGAGAGAGCTACCTTGTACATAATCATAACTTTTCTTTTTGAATCAAGGCTCCCTCTTTCGGCCACACACACACAAAAGTGTGGAGATGGTTTCTCTTGGCCTAAACAAAATTTATGGAAGCCAATTAGGTTTATGGAATTAATTCTAAGGCCACACAACTTACTTAGACACTAACTTGCTCTATAAACCTCATTATAGTTCCATAGTTGCACCTAATGAAGTAACACCCTTCAAATAAATTTTAGGTTCCATTTTTTTCCTTCCAAATATGATTCTTGACTCCTTTTAAGCTTCTTGGAGTCATCACATAATCAAAACCAAAAGCCTAACTATATGTTGCTTTTTTATGTCATAATATGGAACCTAAAGTATTAACTCATTTTTTATGGGTTCTAAATTTTTCCTAAGGCCTCCCCTCATTTTTATTCATCATATATGACTCAAGAATGCGTTTAAAAAAATTTAAAACTATCCCTACCTATCCTAACCTACTTAGGCCGAGACAAGGAGCATTTTTTGCCTCTTTGGAGCTTTCTTTGTTTTCTCAAGGGCAGATGCATATGGGGAGCCTCTTAGGGATCTTAGGAACTCATTTAAACATTCATTTAGGCCTAAGAATGATTATATCAAATCAAATTTTCAAGGGAACCCATGAAACCCTATGTTTGCTACCTTGAAAATCCATGGTCTTTTCTTGAATTTCTTTGCATATTCTTACTCTCCTCCCTTAAATTCATGGAATTCACCCTTGGTTCCCCTCAAAATTCTAGCCCTCTAGCATCTACATACATGGGACAAAATATGGAAAAGAAATGGGGAAGTAGCTACCATGGGATGCAAGATTTACCTTGTTTTTTTGCTTTTTCTCACTTGAATATTGTGTTCTTTGAACTCCTCTCTTCAAATCCGAATTTTTCCCTCAATTTCTCCTTTAAAACAGATTTGTGAACTTCATTTTAATCAAAGGAAACAAAGGAGAATGGAGAAGAAAAGGTTTGGATGGAAGAAAGTATGAAAATCTATGAAATTTTTTACGTTTTCCTTGCTTTTCTCCTCCTCCATGGTGTGCCTAAGAGAGCAAGTATTTTCTCTGGTTTTTGGGCAGAATGGGTCATGCAAATGAAGGGGAGAACAAATAAGAAACTTAAAGAATGTTCAAGAAGCTTCCACTTTTTTAAAAATTCTAATTTTGCCCTTCGTTTTTGGCATTTTCATTTCTAATTCATTTTAGCTCCTTTTTTAGAACCGTCTTTTCCATTATGAAATTTAGGTTCCCAATTTAGTAAAATGCCTTTGGAATCACTTGAATCGGAGCTAAAATCTTCTCGAACAAATCCATTAAAGTTCGGGTACACCAACGTTAGAAAACGTCCACTAGAGGGGTTTTAGCTATCCCGGGGCTTCCTATGATTTTTGGTGCCTCTGAGAACCCTGGAGAACTCAAAACTTTCATTCAAAAAGCCCTCCTATATGAATTCCAAAAATTGTTCAAAATTACAAAAATGATATTACATTTCGTAAGTTTTTCATAAGAAATTGTTTCTTCATTCTAACTCTGTTTTTCCTTCTGTCTAAGCCTGGGATTCTCATTTTTAGGAGTCTAGAATGCTTTCCAAATTTTTTGGGACCTTAACTACATCATTTTGGGAGATTTACTTTTGTATCCGGTGAAGTTCATTTGTTTACATAGAAACCACACGTCACGTTTCTCACGTTTTCTCTCGTTTTCATAAAATCGGATATTACAAAGATCCTAGGGCTAAGATGAGTTGCGTGCATCTAATGGTACATAATTTTTTACATTAAAATAATTCCAATGTTAATCTCAAAATAACAATAAGATAATATCCAAATCCTTTTAGAAATCTTCTAACCTGCAAAACACAAATAAAAATAATTGAGCCTCTGTTAGAAAAATATAACAAAATGCTATTAAAATCCATTAATCTAATATTTAGCCCACTTAATATAAAATAAATCCAAAGTCATTAAATTACCCACTATAAATTATTATTAAGACTAAATATAATGAATATAAAATATGATAATATAGAAATATCACTAGTGCAGGTCGATTTATTAAGGCGAGAAAGTTCAGTCATAAGTATATTTGTCTATTTGAGATCCTTGAGAGAATTAGACGTATTACATACCCTATTTCTTTACCTCCTAACCTAGTCCAAATCTACAATGTATTTCATGTCTCTCAGTCAAAAAGTACTTACCAAACCCCTCACATGTCATAGAATATGAGCATATTTAATTGCAAGATAACCTTTCCTATATGGTGACACTAGAGAAAATTGTTGATGTCAAGCTTAAACAGTTGAGAACTAAAAGCATTCCTTTGGTGAAAGTGATCTAAAAGGGTTTGTCGTCAAATGAAGCAGCCTGAGAACTAAAGGATGATGTGAGAAAGCAGTATCCGCAACTGTTCAAATAAGGTACGTATCTCAAATTTTGAGGATAAAATTTATTTTGAAGGGGATGAAATGTAATAACTGGTAATTCATAAACTGAATTGAACCCAATAAACTAATATAGGAACACCCTAAAGCAAGGCAAATAAAGACTAAATGAGATTACGATGTTAAATTAAAACATCTTAAAATGTGATTTAAAGCCTAAGGCTAGCTCGGAATCAGACCCAAAATGGCCAAATAGAGAGCTACATAAGCCAATGAAGTTTCATAGATGGCAAATTTCCTAGAAAATTGGATGAAACTCCATGGGCTCTTCACCTAGGTCTATGTCTCGACTAAAGGGGGAAGGAGATATCTAGGGGGAGTTTTCTTTGATTCCAATAATAGAAATAGTCTATATATGAATTATAAACACCAAAGGAACCATTGGTTTGAATTTAGAAACCATATTTTGAAAGTTAAAAGCTTAAAGTTTCATTATGCATAAAGAAGCAACTTGATGTTAAGCTCCTTGAATTGAGTTGGAAATGACTCTAATGAGTTTAAATGGAGTCATATGACTTAGATTGAGTGAGAAATTGGAGCTAAAATCATAAATTATATGAGTTGCTTCATTATACCCTTGTATGAAACTATAAGCATGCCATAAACTAGAAGTAACTTGTATAAGGATAGAATTGGTTCCAATAATGTGCTTGTACTTCCATACAGAGCCTTTGATGATATTGTCCCATTATTATGATGGCACTACTTCTCTGGTTGGGCCTGGGGTTTTCTTCCTTCTGGACCATCTTCCCATCGCCCAAGAAAAGGCCTCGTCAAAAGGGAGAGTACTACTCCCACTTATATAAACCTAGATCAAGATCCTCCTATCTAATATGGGACATTACATTCCACCTCCCTTTTAGGGCCAACTCATCCTCAAGTTGCACATGCAGCTAGGTCGATGCTAATACCACTTCCATACAAAGCCTTCACTGATATTGTCCCCATATTATTATGGCACTGCTTCTTTGGTTGGGCCCAGGGTTTTGTTCCTCTTAGACCATCTTCCCATCACTCAGGAAAAGGCTTCATCGGAAGGGAAAGTACTACTTCCACTTATATGGACCTAGCCCAAGATCCTTCTATCCAGTGTGGGACATCACAATAGTTGAGTTGTGTGATAAATTTTCAAATTTTTCCTCTTGAATTAGGTTTAATTCATGTAAAAAAAAATAATTTATGTCAAATCACATGTGACAAAAGAAAGGGACCGTAAAACGCACTCACTTACAAAAACTTGTGGTGAGCTGAGATGTAGCATAAAATGCACTCACTCACAATAATGAAAAAAATAAAAAAGAAATGAGATGAAGTGTAAAATGCACTCACTCACAATGAAAAAAAAAAAAGAAATGAGATGGAGTGTAAAATGTACTCATTCGAAAAAAAAAAGGCCATTAATATTTATATAAAATTATTATGTTTTTTATTAAATTTCAAAAGAGAGGAAAAGTTTTTTTTTTAATCTGTGCATTATACAATTATGTTAACTACTAAATTTGTGTGATTATTAGAAATGAAATGAAAGAAATGTGTTTACTTTTATGTTTACTTGATACCATATCTATTTTTGAATCTAATCAATGTGATTGATAGAGATTTGCATTTGATAACTTAGCATTTATTTAAGTATAATGGGTAGAATATAAGCATAGTTAGCAAATTATTTAGTTTGTTCAAGGATAAGCAAAAAATAAAGTTTGGGGGAGTTTGATGAGTGCAAAATATTCATACTTTTCCTTAGATTAAATTAAGTAATTAAGTCCAATTTTTGTGGTTTTTATGTACCTCATATTTGATTTAATTAGGAATAATTAGAAGTGGAATTGCATGGGTGAATCAACAAAAAATCAAGCAAAAGAACATGCTAGCTATATTGGTGAGCACAGGCATGTGAAAAATGACATTATAAGTAAATTAGAGACCTACATAGGCAAGTTATGTAAATTTACATGACCATGTAAACTTATATAAGCAAGCTATGTAAATGTGTGATTTTAACATAAGATGCTTTGTTTGACTAAAATTAAGGCTTTTGTGAGATAGCTTTCAATTTTTGAAAGAGGGGCCAGGATAGGATATCAAAGATGTAGAGATATAAAGGAAGAAAGGAGATTCAAAGGAAAATGTTGGGGATCTACTAAAGATCTTAAGCTTACACCAAAGAATCACTTAAATTCAGCATAAATTTCATCTTTACCCTTTTTTTAACTTTTAAATATTGGATATATTCAATTCTATTGTTTGTTTGTTTGTTTGATTCTCATTATTAGTAGTTAGATTATAGATCCAAAATTTAGATAAACCTATTTATTGATTAAGTTTATTTCAAAACACTCTTGTGACAATTTTTATTGAATTAATTTATTATCTTTTTATATTGTCTATGAATGGCCAGCCATTACTCATTTGATACATTGTAAGAGGATTAAAAGTTCAACTACAGTATAGATTATTAGAGTAATAGACTCATATGAATTGCATTTAAGTGGCTTTGCAAATATTATTTTGCATGAATCCTTTATATGTAATAGGTTTATACTAAGTATATGATCATGAAAGTAAACATTAGTTTAGTATGAGCATAATGACTTATCTTTAAAGGAAATTTCACTTACATTAGTAGAATTGTCATTAATTCAATTGGATTCAATTGTAAGAGTTTACTCTAAATGATGCTTAAGAAAGCAAATAGACGATTCTAGATTCTAGAACCTTTACATTCATATAAAATCAATGATTGCGTAGTTTATTGCTTGAACTTTACTTTTAATTTTGATAATTGGTAATTGAATTATTTCCTCATATAAGCAATACTATACTCATCAGTTTGTTACTTGTATGACCTGTATACCTACAAAATTGTTCACAAAAAATGGCAAGCAAGTTTGACAAAATTTAGACTCAATTTTAAGCTAAGAACCAAGTTAAATTATGATTAACACTAACTAGGATAGCAAACAAGCTCTAAACATGATTTAAACTCAATTCTCTATAAAACCTACTTAAAATGATGCTTGATAGTCACTAGGACTAAAAAAAAGCTCTAAACATGATTTAAAGGCAATTCTATGGTAAAACCAAGTTAGAATCACATTTGACAATCATTATGATAGTAAGTAAATTTTGGGCAAGCAATTAAACTTTTATGACCAAAAATTTTGTCCAAAACATTAGACCAGATAATGGACAATAAAAATTTATGATAGAATAATTTGTCCAAAATAGAATTAGCACCAAAATATATTTTTAAATAGCAAACCATGCAAAAAAATTTCAGCCCACAATACATAACTTCTTACCCCAAAAAGTAAACACCACATTAGCATTTTATAGCAAAAAATAATAGCAATAAGATAAAGCTTTGTAATAAAAAATTATAGTATTAAATCATAACTTTATAGTAGCAAATTATGAAGAGAAACCAAAGAAGGGACAATAAAAAAATTGTAATAGAAAAAGTTATCCAAAGCATAACTAGCACTAGAATAGATTGCTCAAACTATATAATAACATTCAACTCACAATATGGAGCTTTATACCTAAAAAGTAAACACTAATTAGAAAATTATGGCAGAGAGCTTTGTAACAAAAGATTACAGCACCAAATTAGAATTTTGTAATAACACATTATGAAAAAAGTTTTGACCCTCCTTAACAAATTAGAAACAATGATTGTTAAATAAACTTCCACCCCAAGGAATAAATGACCAAGCAACTAGTGTTCATTAAACCAATAAACAAAAGTCCATTGTATGTAATCCATTATGGCAAAGAAATCACCAAGAGCTATAACTAACACCAATTACTATTTTCAAAATATCCCAGTTAAAACAATCTCTATAAATGAAAATCAAATATCCCTTATTACCTTTAATTTTTCAATTATTGTTGTAACAATCCCTATAATTGAAAATTAGATTTCTAACTCTTAACCTAAACAACAGCAAAAAAGATATCAAAAAATTTTATAAACTAAAGAAAAGAAATACGAGTGAATTTACCTTGAGACTTACACAAGTGAATTTATCTTGAAATATCTTACAGTTTAGGAGATCCAATTTCCTCCCTCTACAACACTTGCCTTACTTGAAATAAATGACAAATTTAAATGCAAATGGAATTTAAAAGCGAAATTTGCATTTATACTAATCAAATAACTTAGATACAAAACAAAATAGCAAAATTCATAATTACAAATTATACTAATCATAGCATAATTACATCAGTGACCAGCAGTTACAAAACAAAATAACTACCAACAATAACCAAATTCATCTCTATGGGAAATGATTATCACTAGCAGGCCAGTGTTCACTATCTTGATAACTTGATGCCTAAAATTCAAAACAAAACATTATTAGTAACAAATTAAAAACCAAAAATAAAAATATTTATTCATATAATTCAACTAGAAAGTTTGAAAAATTACCCTTCGATCTTGTATGATTACAAACTTTGATGGCAATAGACCTTGAAAACTTTAAAGGAGGAAAGGTATAACTACTTCCATTTGCCATTGTCACTCGCCTCTTTCAGTATCCATTCATTGTTGTCACTCTTTCACTTGTCATTATCACTCTTCTCTTTTAGCCTCTACTTGTTATTGTCGCTCCTTTCTTTTCCCTATTTAAACTTTAAGTTGAATAACCTTGTTTCACAATTTTGTATAAGAAAGACCAGATGATGAACTTCCCTTAGCTCAACATCCAAACACTTAGGATGAGAAAGCACCCAATCCCATTCCTTGAGCTCAACCACAATGCTCTTAGATACCTAAAACCCTAGCCAATAAATCATCACTTGAAATTTCTTAAGGTAAAGAGCCTTTAATATGAAACAAAGTAGCCTTTCTCACAAATTTAAATAGAAAGCAAAAATCATTTGAAGACTAAAGCCTTTCAACAGAAATAGAAGTTTAACACCCATATAATTCAAATACCTATATAGACACCTCTAACTTCATTGTTGACATAAGATCCATCACCATGTTTATAGACTACAATCCACACTTCTCCTTAAGTGATTGAACTACAATGCTTAGTTGCCTGCAAACTTAAAGACATACATGACATATCTTAAATTATATTTAAAACTTAAATGACTTGTTTGCCAAAGCAAACTTATCATCTTAACCATCTTTCATGTAAAGCTTTTAAAGCCATTAATATGAGGGATAGTTAAGTTCTTTCTATTTTGTTTATTCTTCTCTAAAATTTCTTGGTTATTGGTAAATACGATAATAAGATCATATAAGATTTAGTACATCTAGGAAAATAAATGTGCTTACCTAAGTCTCCTCCTAAAAACAATATGTTACAAAACCTGCCCAGTGATCCTTATCAACAACCTTTCAGACATCTTGAATCATCTACTCCTTGGTACAAGTCCCATCATTTTTATACAATTTATACCATCTCTATCTCCACCCATTACCCAATATCTGATATATAATCCTCTTTTGCACACCTTCAACAACAAATCTAGGCTACAAGATACAATACAACAATTAGTAAGGATATGAACTTGAGGTGCTAAGAAAAATAAATAATCAATGTGTTCTTACCTATATATAAGTTTAAACACCTCATCCTTGTACTCTTGTGAAATAGTCTTCCAATTTATGTAAATGAGTCAAAATAATGTGAAGTTAGTCTCAACTATACCCAAAAATACTCCAAGTTAGCCGCCTTCTATAATTAGTTGGCTCTCCTCGTTGAAGATTTCTTTGACCCCTTGTCCTCTAGAAAGCAACCAATTATCATGCACTATCAACTACATAGGCCTCGAGTTGCCTTCCTTATTCATGGAATTAAAGTTAGTACACAAATTAGAAATAAACAAATTAACAACAATGTACTTATTATTTTACTTACCAATAACCTCAACCAATCAATTTCTTCTCTATTGTTGCTGTTCAGACTATGCATGTTGTTTGGCCTATTTCTGGTCATCTTCTGCAAATATATCATCAACATCAAACTCCAATTGGGTTCCCTGTATATCTAAATCAAACTACATGGATAGACATGGTAGATCATCTAGAGCCAAGTAACTCAGATGTCCACCATCGCTAATCAACAGACTCCATAGAGGACTCATGGTGCTAGATTCACCATCTTTACTAATGCTAATTAATTTAGCCTTCTTTAAGAACCTCTTCATTTTCAAAATTCCTATTAATTAAGACAAATAACATGAAATATATCTAAATAAACATGACAAATAATGTAAAATTATATAGAAGAAAAGGCATACAAGCATATATATCTAATCAAATTAAAGCAAAAGAAAAATTAAAAATCACTTTGGCCTAGGTAAGCATAAATTTAATTCCAAGTTTGAGAATAACACTTTCACTTGTTGAGGTTGGTAAAGCTTACTCTTATAAATAATATCATAGTTATCTTTACTCATATCATGCAAGTCACATGGCTTTAGATGCACAGTCATACTCCAGTCTTTATCCAACTAATCTTCCACATAATACACTTGTTAAGCTTTTTAAGCTTGAATGCATGGCTCGTCATCTTTATTGTCATAGGTGTGCATTGACTATGAAAAATTGATAGACTTGAATCTCAATTCATTAGTTTTAATACCTTTTAAATTGGTCGTATTAGCCCACATACATTTGAACAAGGTTACCACAAATCAACCATAAGAATTTAATTTGATAACATCTATCACTTTTTCATAATACACCACCAAAGTTCATGTTGTCATCACTACTAGTTGTATAACTTCTTGTCTTAAAAGCCCCAGAGACTTCACTATTCTGAATCTTCAACCCTTGATCTTAATTTAATTTTTGGAATTTAAATCCATTGACATTGTAAACACATTGCTTAGTGGACCCAAGGCAAGAAACTTCATATGAATTAAATGGGATCTATTAACATTATTTCTTATCTAGAAGAAAGAAAAAGGGGATGATGTTTCAATACTGAAGTACTTATCAAAGGAAGCATACTAAAAGATATATATGTATTTACACAATGAGAAAACCAATTGATAAACTCTCTATGAACCATTTTATCTATCTTTATTGAAAACTGAGTATGACTTCTTACTTGGATCTTAACATGGTCTCTAAATTCCTTATATAACATACATAATGTAATTAGAATAATGCAATTGTGCAATGAACACCAAATCTAATAAACATAATTCACTCATTGAAGAAAAAGGTCTACTCCTTTACAGTTAGGTAGGATGTGATAGTGTGTTTGTACTTTCTTAATTAGAGAAAGAGTAATGTATTCACAACCACTAACAAGTGGAAACAAAGTGTCGAAATTAGATTGCCCAATACCAAGTAAATTGTCTGCACATCTAAGTTGATTGAAGACTATCTTTACCTCATCCAAATACTTGGAAAAAAAGGTTAAAATCTCTTCAGCCAAGTAACCCTCAACCAGCCATTAGACTTTGTATTTAAAAAAAATCAATAATATAACATATCAATTTAAGAGAAAGAAAGAAATAAGGTGAAAACAAATAAGGTGTGTAACTTTTAGGAGTCATATGGTATCCTTTTTCTTATTTTATTAAAATTGACACTATTAAATGTTTATTTTTTAAAAAAATAGGGAGGGTCCAAATCTCATTATGTCCTAAAAACCTAATCCTCTTAGAGAGCTCCACTATTTGCATTTTGTTGAAAGATATGCCTCTTGTTTTATGCGTTTAATCCCTCTTATCCAATCTTATATAGCTCTCATGCTATAAGCAAAGTCAAAGGATCAATATATATATATTAGAATTGGCAAGAAAATCCAAGAAAAAACTTTGTTTCAAATTATATACGTTAGATTATATTTAAGAACAACAAAAGATCAGAAGAGAAAGAAAAGTTGCACTACACAAATATAAAATGACTCAGACTCAAAGCCAAAAGTAACATATATATGCACGATATATGTAGTTTAACTTGCTAGATATAGTATACCATATATATGAAAGCCTCATTAAAAGCTTGTTAACTTTTAATCAAAATTCACAAGTTTAATGCAAGGTCTATTTGTGCAAAAATTTGATGTTGAAGTCAAGTTGATTATCCATATATATATATATATATATATATGTAATTAACAATATACTACTAGTGTTTTAGGTCAATGTGACATTGGAAACAATTGTTCATCACCTTGTTTAAAGTTGAGTTACCAAATCTATAATATATATATTGCATGTCCTAGCTACTAGAGCACTAATAATCAAATTAAGTATGCATTTAGAATATCAGCATTCCTCCATTAGCAACTTTAACAAACTATTATTTCTTATACATGCAGGCGACTTCACAATCATGAAAGAGTGGTCCTATCAGTTTACAATATGATGATGACTCCTTTCAAAAAGAAAAGGTCTAGTTGAGTAATTATTGCAAATTTATAATAACTTATTTAAAAGCCAAAACAGTATCCCCTCTTTTCTTTGGCTTGTAAGAGGCATTGAGACAAAAATAGGAAACCTTAACTAGAGGAGTATAAAAGGAACAAAAAGGGCAACAAGGAAAGGCACCCAATAATGTTAGAAAGCAACTTTGGAGTTGCCAATACCATTAGAGACCTAAAGAGCTCCTCTCTAAAGTTGTTTGTTATATTTTTGTTTATTTTTTTTATTTTTCTCTTCTTCTCTATCATGATTTCTCTTAGGATAGGTATTAGGATGTCTACTTTGATCATGTCCAACTAAAACCTTATTTGAGATTTGGATGAACCGAATTGACTACAATTATTGATTAGGAATACTATGATTTAATTTTTATTATATTAATATATCATCTTAGCACTTATTTTTTGTGGATGACTTACCATTATTAATATTTACATATTTGAGATAGTGCATGAAGTACTAAGAGGTGAAAAATAATATTAGGTCATTTGGGCAATAGATTTAGGGTATGTGTTCTGTAAAGATATAGGCAATCTTATGCAACTTGTATGACTCATACATGTTGAGCCGCTAGATGATGATTTACATAGAATTCCAAAGATCTTAATGAGTTTACATTAATATTTGTGATTACAAAAGTAGATATAAGATTAATATAAGCACACATATTTTGTTTTAAAAATGAATGACATATACACTAGGAGATCAGGTCATTAATATTTGTAAGAGTTAATTTACCTATTCATTGTTGGTTAATCATGAGGATGCAATAGATGAAATCCATACTCTAAAATTTTTTTGTAATTGATTTGATCAAGTCATTTTGATTTTGTGTGTTCGTCATTAATTCTTAGTTGATAGTTAGTTTAATTCAATTTAATTAAACTCTCCAAAAAATTCTGATAATTACAATTTTAATAGTTAGCAATCCTTTCTTATGAGATGGTATTTGTAATTATCTATATTGCGTATTCAACTCATATTTTCCTAAGCACTCAAGTGAATGTGGGTGGCAGTGTTTCTAACAAATCTATCATAAATAATTAATTCATCTTGTTTTGTTTAAATAAGTTTAAGAATGTCAAATAAATAAAAATGGATAACCATTGGGGAGTACATATAAATTAATCCTAACCCAAAACCTTACATATTCTTTCTCAACTCTAAAATTTCTACTAGTCTTAATAAATTATTCCCAACTCATAATAAAAAATAATCCCTGACAATTTTATACAACAATATGGGATTTATTTAAAAGTCATATAATTGATATATTAGCACTATCAAAAAAGAATCTAAGCTGGAATAATTGACTAAAATCATATTTAATGTATCATATCAGCTTAAACACAATTTAAATACCCTAAAAACATAGAGCGAATTCAAATTTGGGGTTTAGAGTTTGGACTTCACAGAAAATTCTAAAGATTGAAAAGAATGGAACTGATTCAAGCTTATCCATAATTAAATAAATTGAACAAGGTCCTTTTTGGCTCCAATTTTCGCACCCAATTTGAAAGTTTATACACATTCAAGCTTCATCCATGGCTTCAGGGAGAGAGAAAGATGGTGAAAAGAATAGTTGGAGAATTGATTGTAAGGAAAACTTCTACATCTCACGTGTGTTGCCCCTCCAAAACTTTTACATTTTTATTCAAGTCCCTGCCCCCCCCCCCTTTATATATATATATATATATATATATAAGCATTTATAAAATTGTTTCAAAATTGAATATTTGGAAAAGTAGCATTACAAAACTATATTTTCCTCATCAAATCATATTTTCTTCCATAATAACTTTCATAAAAATATTTAACACTTTAATTAGTTTATAAATTCACTAACACTTATAAACTCACTAAAAATAATAATAAGAATATATTTTAACATAACCAGTTTAAAAGAAATGTTTAAGACTCTTGAGACCACCATTTGAGAAGTTCACACTTCAAAATTTTTCATCAAGCATCATAATGTATATAAAGCTATTACAAGACTGATCATATTGTAAATATTTGGAGAACAATCGCACATATATTAAGGGGTCCAACCGTCGATGTCTACCACTTCTATTGCTCAGAATTTATGTTATACATATAATTTTGGAGTAAATAGGAATAGAAATAGGAATATGATGAAATTTTATGACCTTAATTATATTTAGTATAACATAAAAAAAATAAAAATGTTATTTCATCAGTATGTTTGATTGAATAAAAACAAAAGAGAATTAGAGTTAAGGAACCAAAATTAAAAATATTTATTATAAAAAATCTATTATCATTAGGTTTATAGAGTTTCACTTAAAGTTAGTGGTAATCTATCTTAAAATAATAGTAATAAATCCTTTAGAATAAATATTTTAATTTTGGATTCTTAACTCTAATTTTTCTTAAAAATAATATAAGAATGAAAAAAAAACTGAGTAAATAATCATAATACTTTTTGTATTAAAAAATATTTATTTTTATCATTTTAATTTATTAAAATTTTTTTAAAATATTCTTAATAAAAATATTAAAATTTTAATTTGTAAAATATTTTTATTTATTTTTTAAAATATATTAAAATACTGTTATTAAAAATAATTAAAATGGCCAACACAACCTAGCCAATGTCACAGTAGGAGCTTTTGATGCCTGCAATATTGGGAATATCATTTTTATTATTACCAAAATTCCTGCAAGCATTAAATTGAATGAGAATAGTAAATAGTATTATAATCACTTGAGGTTAGCCCAAGTGATAAGGTCAGTGAGAATATGGGCAGTGTCAAGTGTTCAATCCCTACAATGTAATATCCAAAAAAAATAAGTAGTATTATATCTTTAATAGTACCAGCGATAAATTAAATGATGGCAAAATGGAAAATTTTCATCTCATTTCCAAGAATGAAATTGCATTCCATCAAGTTGGCCAGAGAATCAAGTTCACACAAAATGTGGAAACGCCCAAATTTCAGTAATGGGAATCACTTATAACGAACGCATTCAAAAATTCATTTTCATTTCCTCCTCCTCATTCCCATCTACCAAACATAGTAAAAGATCAACTAACTACCATGATATTTATGATCTAATTAAAGACTATTATATAACTGCACATACACTTATTATTCATGTTATAGCATAAACTTGTTCCCCCCACCCCCTTCCTTTTTTAAAGATTTTCCCTATAATATTCTCAATTAAACAGCGATGCTTAAGGCTTCAAGCTGGCTTTTTTTTTAATAAAAGATAAATTTTCATTCAAATGCAAAGCTTAGTAGCCCTTATAGCCATGGTAAGAATTTTAAATTTGGTAACAAATGAACATTTATATTTTTTCGCTAAAATAAATTTCAAATAAAAGCTTTATAGCCCTCAGAATTATATTTTTGGAATGAAAATTTGTTATTATCATCATTGGTGTTGTTACAACACCATCAGAATTATCCACTTTGTGTATCAAATTTGACAAGTTCGACATTCACATAAAATTTTTAGACCAAATCAAAGAAAAATTACAAAAACTTTGATTATAAGAATAAAAACATCAATAAAAGTGAAACAAAAGAAAATCTTTTGGTCTATTAATTAAGAAAGATAAATTGAAAAACTTTTCTTAAATCTCCCATAAAAAAAACTAAACAGAAAGCAAAAGGTTATTAAAAAAGAAGAAGAGGAGTTGACGCCTATAACTAGCTACGATTGAGCTAGTATTCTAAAGAAATTACCGACTATGAGAAAATAGAAAGAGGAAATTTCAGACTTCCAGGTAGTCTTTAGACATATCAAAAATACATAAATAAATAAGTTGATCTATAAACTATTAATTTAATGGTGCTAAGATCATCTTTAAGTGTAAAGAATTAATGATAGACAAAAAGATAAAGAGAGAGTTATTGATAGAAGAAAATTTATTGTGTGCGTACAAATGCAATCCTGACCCTTCATTATACATGCCCTTGCACGGTAGAATTGTTTATCTATAAACTTTAATTTAATAGTGCTGAAATCATCTTTAAATTTAAAGAAGCAAAGATAGATAGATAAAAAGGAAAGTTATTGATTGATGAAAATTTATCGTGTGTGTACAAATGCAATCCTGACCCTTCATTATACATGCCCTTGCACAGTAGAATTGCTTATAACTAGGCATGGTTCCGGTGAGTCGCAAAAAGAAGTGAAAAATTTTGCAAAAAAATAAACCAGAAATTTTTTTTAAAAAGAATATTCTACATGCAATCCAATGATATGAGTTGCACTGTTTATAACTTAAAAACAGTACAGTTTTCTCTAGATTATATATATATTGATATTAATGAATTGAGTGGGTCCGTACAAAGAATATATTTAAATATTGAATAGATGCACTATATCAATTTAGTTTATCTTTTTTTTTTTCTTTTATATGACAAAAATAAAGACCCGCTTAGTACATATAATAAAAAGGAAAGAAGTAAAAAAATAAAATAAAAAATGATTTTGAGAATAAAAATAACTACCATATTTTTACTTTTAAAAAATATTAAAAATATTAAATAATAATTATAATAATACAATAAACATTACCTAAAATGAAAAGAAAGAGAATCTTTTTCCTTCCCGATACCAGACCATAACAATTGACCGGAAGGGCGATTTCATCAACAGAACTTCCCTCTAGAATGGCAAGGGTTATCAAGGAGAAACTAAGAAAGAACTGAAGTGTGATCATTTCAAAATGACTGGTCACAAGAAAGAGTTTTGCGTCAAGTTAGTGGGATATCCATGACATAGGCTATACAAAGGAAAGAAAGAGAAAGACGAAATAACATTAATTCTCTTCCTTTGTCGTTCAAGTAAGCAAGCCTTGATGGCCTTGCTCTAGCAAGCAAGCAAGTAAACTCTTTTAAGTTGCGGATCATCTTGAAATGTAATCCCCTTTATCTGATTGGCAACCTATTCAACTATATGATGCAAACTATAGTCTTCGTCTGATGCCATAGATCTACCCTCCTACAGCTTTTCTTCCCCATGAGCAAGAAGAATTCCTTCACACCGGTGGCAAAAACGCCCTTTTAATTTTTTAAATCCGCCCACCCAGTGCCGCTACCCACTTCTACTAAGGTTGAGCTTAACAGGAGCAAGAGACTTGGGGGCAACAACCAGAATGAAATATTATTTAATCGTGGAAATGCCATGTCAGGTGCACCTTTCAGAATCGGAACAGCGATCCCATCTCCAAAGAGTGAAGCCAGCAACCTTCTAAGCTAAACCCATTCAACTGCAGTAAAAAGGTCTGAGGTCTTCCCGCAATTAGTTATTAAGGGTACATTTGTGGTCCCATGTTAGGGAAAAAAAAAATTTGTTAAATAATGTTGTTCTAGCTTCGGATCACCACTTTAAAATGTTATTATATTGGATAATGACATCAAATTAAAGTCAAATACTTTTATATGAAAATTATTTAATTTAATTCATTAACCTCTTTACTCTTACTTTAAGAACGTAATAATAAAAGATAAAAATTATTGATTAATTATTATAAAAATATAATAAATATAGTACAGAATGAAAGAAAAGGAATTCTCTTTTCTTTTTAATACCAAACAAGCCATAGCAATCGACTGCAATTATTTAACATACATTTGTGGACCCATGTTAGGCAAAAGAAAATTTGTTAAATAATGTTCTTCTGCCTTCTGCTCGCCACTTTAAAAAGTTATTATATTGGATAATGCCATCAAATTAAAGTCAAATACTTCTATATGAAAGTCATTTAATTTAATTCATTAACCTTTCATTATATTTCCTTGGCGACAACATCACTCTTTAAATAGAATCAAAATGAAACTTGACAACTTTTACCCCCAAAAAGAACAAATGTAAATCGTTCTATAATTAATATATATATATATATATATATATATAAAGAGGAAGGATAAATTAAAATAAGTACAAGATTTGATATTTTTACGCCTCTTAATATTTTATAGAATATGATTTTTATTGGCCCAATTGCTAAATTAGAAGTAATTACTAAATTAATCTTTCATGCTAAATTTTATAAAAATCAAATAATTATAAATTTACAATCATATAATTAAAAGTTTCCTATATATATATATATACACACACACATAGACACACACAAAAAAACTTTCTATAGGTATAAATCTATATATTGTATTTATAATGACTCTCTTGATAATAGTATTCAAAACCTAACATTATGTAATTTTATGTGTGCAAATAGAGAACATGGGTTGGATTTGTTGTGAATTAGTATATAAATAAACTTTGAAATTTTACATACTAACATTACTCATACAATAATATTACCACATACATTAATATAACTTCCATTATATATGTTTTTACCAAAAAGAACTTTTAGATGTCGTTTCACATTAACAAACCCTACTCCATCCATGATTTTCACAGTACTCTAACACGAGAGATTTGTGTTCCAAAAAAAAAAATTGCGTCAACAATTGAGATACTTGAAACATTATATCTCTTATTTTTACTTATCTAACTCGGAGGTGACCATGGGTAATGAGTAAATTAAAACTTCAACACAATTTATTTTGCCCACATTCCAACCATGCATGTGGTGCCAGGCGAAGTGTTTTACTGCTATCATTATTAAAGGTTTCCTTGACACATACATGATAGCAAAAACTTATAACATACATGCAGTCGTAGATATATTCTCAATCTCAAGTCCTTTTAGTAACTCCAATGTTTTTGAAGTGGTGATGTCCATCTGGGCCTCCGGGGCTCACTTTTTGTGGCAGGTACTTCCTTCCTTTTGCATGATCACCATTTCTGAACGCCATGCCGTAGGACACCTTATTCGCGCTTAGTCCTCTGTGCTCGGATCCGGCATTAAGGTGGTGCTTCACAGTGCTTAAAAAGAGAGAGCCAGAGAGGAAATGGGCTGAAGATGGATCATTATTCTTCAACGCCTGAGCTTCTGACATGGAGAACGACACCAATATCAGCAGAGTGAACAAGAAGAAACCCATGGATCTCGCCATTTTTGCTACCTCAAGATTCTGATGAATATACCAGACGTGTTATATCCAAGCTAAGGTGGGGTATGATACATATAGGCATTAAGGGAGCTCTCCTTTTTTCCCCCCTTCTACTAATCCAAGTGGAGTAAAAGATTGACGCATCGAAGCACCATCTAATATTTATTGTTTGGGTCTGTGGTGCCATTGCTTTGTATCTTTGTGAGCACTTCTGCTAATCGTCAAAAATTTCCATCGTCGGATATATCGAGACTAATGCGTTAAAAAGTGATCCATTGGATCTCTGTAATAAGTAATTTGAGTTTGTTGCTTTGAGCCTTAGCCACATCATGAGCTCCATTGTGCTATTGGTTTGCCTGCTGAGAGTGTTCGTCGTTTGCGGAAAAAGGAAAAAAAAAAATTATAGTCACAGAGTATCCTCTATCAATAAACGTCCTGTTGACCATTGAAGACCCCCACCATGTCCGCACATATGTCCTTTTCTAGTGGAGCTGAGTAACATAACTGGATAAAGCATTTTGTAATAGACGCAAGGACCTTTATTAGATTAGGGATGATTTTAAGGAAAGGACAATGTTACCTTCTACTTAATGAGTTATTTAGTCGATGTTTTTTGTGGTATATTTCTGTAACATTTTCAAACGTTTAGCTTTTCATATATGCATGATCGAATTGCATAGCTGTGTTATACATGTGCAATAAAAATAACAGGGATTATATTTCAGGCTGTAAATCAGGATAGTTCCCGGGACTAATTACTAAAGCATCTCAATTATGTGGAACTTGCACAGATTGGAATCCAAAACTCGAGTTTCAATATCACTTACTACTGAAATTTTAATCGTAAAGCTTAGATAAGGGTTCATTAGCTTGGTAATCATGCCTTATAGGCTTACGTAAGTATTCTGGAGATTCCACTTGAAGATAATGGATAACAGGGAATTAAGAAGTATGAACAATGGCACACAATGGATGCAACAAGATAAAATATGAAGTGTCCGAGTTTGATAGGTAGGGCGTGAGACCACAAGAAAATATGAAGTGTCCAAGTTTCATAGGCAGGGAGTGAGACCAGAAGTAGCAGCTGACGTCAGAAGGAGTAAATTATTTGATGTTTTTAAAACAGAAAGGCAGAAAATGAGAGATTCAACGCAAGTGGTTGAGGGAAGAATAAGAACAGAGCAGGCAGAATTTTTTGTTGAACAATCGGATTTCTGATCATAGTTTACCGAAACATAGATGAAAATTATAGTTGGCAATAGCTAAGATAATACGCCAGATATAAGAAACCTTCCTAAGCTTTGGGGCCTCCGTAGTTTGGAATTTTTGTTTGTCAAGGTTTCGTTTTCAGCCAACATGAATCAATGGCAATGATCAGCACCTGCTGAAAGTTGAGGAATTACAAGAACCCTGCCTCTATTTTGAACGCATAGATTGACATCTTCTAACCAAGATAATTTTGGAAGATTCTGGGTTGTCATGTTTGACATCGTACAATGATGGGCAAAAAAGGGGAAAAAAACTGTTTCCGTTTTAGTTTTGTTGTTTTCATTTGTGCAATTAAGGTTAAATTTTCAACTTGTTTACGTGCATATCATTGTGCAAACAGAATTTTTGTTAACAGCTGTAAGAAGGGCCGGGCAGTAGCTGTGACTGAAAAGTTAAGCTCATTCAGTATTTTTACGATTATTTGTAATGCCGGAAAAAAATCCGCAATCGATTTAGGGTCAAATTCACATAAATTCCATGAAAAGGAGAACGACAAATAACTGTTAAATTCAATCCATTTTACTGTAACTTGATCAGTAACCAATATATCTTCCAAAAATACTGGATGCATGCATCACCGCAGACTTCACAGTAAAAACTAAAATCTAAAGAGACCAAAACACAACTATTAAATGTCAGATTTTTAACATTGTATGAAGTTACAGTTATTGACAGATTTTGAGATCCAGTCTGGACATCACAAGGAAAAAAAGTAACCTGTGTCCCTAAATTCAAATGATGACTAATAACCTGACGAAATTGATATTTGATAGAACTGAAAAAAAAAAATTACCGTGGAAGCCGAGATATTCTTGTCCATCTAAATGTACACATACCTCTGCATGCAACAGTTTGCCGCTCATCAAGTTTGAATCTCCTTGGACATCAATTGGAGGGCAAGTTTCTGAACCTTCCGAATGTTCACAATTGTAAAGGAATAACAAAGTTTATTTTCTATGATAAATTGAAAAAGAGGAAATCACAGCAAAAGGTGATGAGGATATTTTTTCTTCATAAATGGGATGATTAAGCATCAGCAAGTTATTGTTATTCACAATTGCTCGAACTATTAATTCTTTCGCTTCCTCATGCTTCTTTTTCAGCATGTTGCAAATCTGCAAGAAATCACATTTAAAAATTTTCAATGATGTATGATTTACCTTTCTCCTTCTCACCCCTCCCCCCACCCCCCTTCTAACATGATGCACAGATGGAATAGACCCTTTCACTACCGTTAAAATGGAAAAATTTTAATATTAAAAGGATTTTATCAAATTTAAAAATCATTGCAAGTGTACAAATAAAACTACCCTTTTGTTGCGAAGCTGTTATTCTCTTTGCTGACCGAATTACAACCAAAGTAAGGAACGAGAAATAGCTCAGTGAATTAAGATACAAGCATGCCTTCCTTTTTTCTTTGGGGCCACTGTCCCAGCGCTAATTAGCCTTCCTTGAGTGCACTAATTAGCCTCAGCCAACAGCGACATATGTCCTAACAAGCTTCCTCTAAAATCCCAAAAACGTGAGGTATTCATTCTGTTCATTTGACGAGAAACAACACCCGAAGTTCACCCAGACCATCTAAAATTAAAGGTACCCACAAAATTGTTAATTTGTCTTAAATTATGAATTCATGATTAAATTAAAGGCCAAAAAAAAAAGTGTCTCAGTAACTAAAAAATTAAATCAAATGGGGTTATTTTGGTTGGATTGGCAATGAAAGCAAGAAGAGATGTTCATAGTCCCAACTCCCAAAAACAGTAACTAGAATATGACTAATGGGTAAGTAGCATGGTTTTAGGAACTCAGTAAATTGATAATGTTTTATCAAGACAGGAATTTATAAACCAGTTTATAAATGACAAAGTAAGTTACTCACATCTTCAAGTTCCTTTGTATATGCTTCAGCCTTTTCAACATTGCTGTCATCTTCCACGAATACAGAAGTAGGTGGTTTCAATTCCATCATGTTAATCTCTGGTGGACGTTGAAGTCCAAAGGTAGGAGAATTGCAGTGTAAGCTGTTGGGCCTACTCTCCACCTGAATTTCATAAAAGTAAACCTGGGTAATTTATAAAGAAAAACAAAACTAAACTAGTATTGACAACTTTCAGGCTTAAAATCCTTATTGCATTTTATCAGCCGTCATAAAATATGACAATGCATCAGATAAGATACTCCCCATTCTTAGATAATCTACCTTTTCAACAACTTTTTCTGGACACTCTTTAGAATTTCTGCAGTTATTTAGAAATATGTTACTTGTCCAGCAACGAATCAAAATGAAAACAATAATAATAGAAATATCAGTTGTTCGGTAAAACCTGCTTTCACTAGGAGACTTAGAGAGCTTCAGGGACCTTAAGGGCACTAAATCTGCTTCTGAAACCTGCAAAATTGCTTATAGTTGTTCTGAAATTTGGTTAAGTATGTGATGATTTCTTTTTTAACACAACGTATGGAAACTTCAATTACTATAGTTGTGAAGTTCTTAACATTCTTTTTTAAATGAAAAAGAAACGAGATCCATTCCAACTATGACAGGGAGCCAGAGAACAAGGTGTAGACAGGGCAGAGAATCATGCATCAAAAGTACATAGTTTTTAAAAATGACCCTTGATAGGAGTATAGATATGACAATGATGTACAATGGTGTACAAAAGGGTGCTAAGGGAAACCATCGAATGGTGTCAAACTGCTTGAGGGATAACTCCTTCCTCCAATCGTTCAGAAAGAAGAAAAAAGAAGGTAAAAAGAAAAAAGGAAACTCATCAAATGCCAAACCTCATTTGTTTTTCTCTTCAAGAAAGGGGTCGCAGGCTTTTGATTCTCAGCACTGTCAATAAGATGGTCACTCTTTGCTGCTGTAATGCCCTGTATCTCCATATATTCAGAGGTTACTGAGGACTTAATTTCTTTCTGATGTATAGAAGTTGGTAATACCGTGTTAGTTCCAAGACTCCTGAGATAACATATGAACAGTTACTCAAAGCCAATCCGTTGTTAATTAAGTAAGGGAGAAGAAGGAATTACTACACTTAGCACCATACTTTGAAGTCTTAAAGCCAACCTTTGCAGCTTTAACTGAAGAAATTTTATTTCCTTCTATGGTTACCCTTAAATTCTGAAAGGACTTCTTGTCTGAATTTTGAGCTTCAAGATTTACAGGCATCTTGGTAGCATGTCTAGCTGTTTTCTCAGTCAAGCTGGAAGGATTAACTTGAGAACTGCAAAAAACACCCAACCCATGGCAAATTATGGACCATCAGTATGATAATCCACGGAAAGTCTTGTTGAAAACTTAAACATCTGACAGGAAGTCTGATAGAGTTAATTACATAGCATAACCATTTCAAAACTAAGTCTACTGAGACAAGCATTAACATGCAGAAACGAAAGAAAAACTAAGAGCAATTTCAGAATCCAATATTGAACAGTTAGCAAGATAGTGAAGAGTCTAGAGTAAGTAATCTGATAGAAGTCCATTGTAAACTAAACATCAGCCTGAACAATACGGCACAATTTATTTAACATGAGAAAACCAGTCTGTGATTATTAACACACATGCTTTCAATGTTTCATAACAGGAAGTGATTTTCATTGATCCAATCAATGGATTAGAAGTAATTATAGGTATAATACTACAAAAACATGCATCATCTACAAATTCTTCCCTCTATAAATTCTCATATTTATTGATCCATTCTTTAGCTAATATTTTTGCGTCAATCCAGGAAAGCTAGCATGTAACCGAGCCAAATTGCCCCAAATATTTTCCTCAAACTCTGTTTCCTTTGGATAATTAGTATAAGAGAGAAATCTTTTACCAATTTAGTTCATATTACTGCATCTGCAAGTTGGCAAAGCTTATCATACAGAATCTTATTAATATGATATTATCAGGATACTGGCCTAAATATTACACTGCCAAGTTGAGTAGCAATGGTCAACTACAGCTGCCTTACCTCAGAATTTTATCTTCTTCAGAGGACATATCAGCATCTTGCAATATGATTTTACTTTTCTTTACTTCTTTGCAAATTGGCTGCATATTTTCAGCGGACTTGCCTCCACTTGGAATGCCATCAGAAACAATACCCTCCCTGATCATGATCAGAAGTGATGGTCACAACCACAACAAATAGTAACCTAAGTTTCACGAATTCATCACATATGCAATTGGTAAAGAGTGGGTAGAAATATAGGAAACTTCTACTAGATTATTGGGATACAAGAATAGATTTCTGACCAGGCATTACTAGAAATTTTAACATCATCTTTGCCACCAACCAATACTAATTCATCTCTCACTGATTCGCTGGTAGCTGGAGTTGAATCACTAACCAATCTGGTTCCACATTCTGAGTCATTTGATTTGAAGCTCTCCCTGTTGAAAGCTACATGAGACACTCTACCATTGAAAGGCAAATAATTATATATGTTATGACAAGCATAACACACCTTGCTTTGGTTATGGATCCGAGTTGTATGTCACCAATTCGTTTGCAGCCAAAGGAGACACCCTTTGTCCTGGCTGTCAATGAATTATGCTTTAAAGGGATATTGTCCTCTGGTTTGCAGAAATACTTTGACTGCATACCTTTGTTTTCTTTATCTTTCATCAGCATCACTTCATCAACTACAGGTTTACTGCATCAACCAAGAAAAAATCATTAAAAACGATGTAAAACTCAATAGCAACATGCTCTGTGCACCTTTAAGTGAATACTTTTATGTTATTGCCATCTTACAGGATAGTGGTTGAGTGCACACTACCGTCAACAACTCAACTTATTCTAGAATCAAATTAGTAACTGATAAAGATTGCTGATCCGAAGGACCATAAATAATTAAACCTTCTTGCTGCAGCCAAATGACCCTCCAAAGTTGATTTTTTATTTTCCTTGACATCATTGTCCGGTGAAATCTTCTTCAACACAACTGCTTTAGTTTTATTTTTGAAACTTGAGTCATTCTTAACTGGTTGAGGGTCATTTGTATCTTCTGATTGGGTACTGCTGCCAAACATAATTGCTTCTCCATCTCCCCTTTCCAATTTTTTCATTTGAAGCGGGCATGTATTCTCTGATGGTAATTTTGCACCATTAGGACCCACATATGTCGCCTTATTATTAATGGCATTTTGCTTACCACCTGAGCCAGTACTTACTTCTCTGCCTGGAGAATAAACTTCAGTATGCTGATCAGGAATAGTGTCTTGATTTGAATCATTCTGACCACTGGATTGAGAAGGCGGGTTATTTATATCCTGAGGTATTGATTCTGAGGACTTTGTCTTCACAGATATTTCTCTTTCTTGATCCTTTTCTTCTGCACTTAGAGTTGTAGTTCTAGCCTTAATTAACATGTCCAGCTTCCCAGAGGATGAAGCTTTTGACACAGAACCATCTTGTATGGAACTTAAATCCCTTTGATTACTGACCATAATCTCAACTTTTGAGGTTTCCACCATCTTTGATGATAGAGACTTCAAAGTCATGCTATCATTAGACGCATGAACATGTCCATCATCATTGGTTTCACGTTCTTCAGCAGCTTCACCATCACTTCCGTGTGAAGTAACTCCTTTTTTATTCAGATTAGTGGTGGAGGTCGTATCTCCTTTCAACAAGCTTGAATCAAGACTGAAGCTATCCATCCTGAGCCAATAAGAGAAACAATAATCATAAGCTTCAAATATCAAAATTACATACTTGAATAATTCCTTCCACTCACTCATTGAAATCGAAGTTGAAATCAAAACTCTGTCGTTTCCCTTCTTTTGCACCAGAGCATTCTTCTCCTTTATTCTCCTTAGAATTTGCAGGCTTTTTAGGTAAGCACGAAAAATCAAGGTCTGACATGTCTCCTCCTTTATTCTCCTTAGACTTTGCAGGTTTTTTTGGCAAGCATGTAAAATCAAGGTCTGATATCTCTCCTCCTTTATTCTCCTTAGACTTTGCGGGATTTTTGGGTGAGCATGAAAAACCAATGTCTGACATGTCCATCTTAAATGACGATATCGTATCAAACTCACCATCCAGATTGAAATCCATGTCCCTATAAACAAAAATTTATATATTTGTAGCTACTTTTTAGCTGAAAACAACTACACACAAGCAGGAAGAGCAAAATAATTCACATTTAACCTAGTTCATCATATTACACTCCCCCAGTATAAGAACAAAATACAGATAATAAAAAATGTAAATGCAATAACTAATTTCAAAACAGTGTTTTCATAGTGCACTAACAGCAGTTTACTTATTAACCTTATTTTACTTAGGAAAAACCCAACTCTAACTTTAGCATAACTTACAGTTTTTCAAAGTTGAATGTCTTTTTCTTTCCTTTAGAAACACTGTCAAAGCTAAAATCCATCGCATCATCATCTGCCATAGATATTGATTTCCAGGAGCTAAGAAATTCCTTTCCAATGCCCTCTTCTGTTCAAAATAAAGAAAGTAATAGTTCCATTATATCCTTGTTGTAGTTGAAAGAAGTAAACAATAATTGGTTTTAACAGGGTTGGAAAGAAAATACAATCTCACATTTATAAGAAATTTTCAGAACTTAGAATTCTACAATAATACACAGGACAATAAAAACAAGATATTATATAAAATCAGTAAAGCATTGCAAGCAACATCCCTTAATTATGAGAAAAACTGAAATTCTATATTTCAGAATTTATTCTACTCTCCAAACTCTATTTTTTCTTATTTCATGCTTCTCCGTTCACATCATCGGTCCCATACTATGCAGATGACATTCAATGTCGTCAGATTATATGCACCCTGATTTAAGAAATGACTCTAAGGCAGCACATAAGGGCTTTAGTAACAACAAATCTATATGGTAGCACCTATAGGCTTCTTTTTGTTGTCATTAAGGCTAATTATTGATTTTCTTTGAAGACTTGGTATTACTTCCATATATGTTATAAGCCATTACCACATATTAATGCCAAAACACGTTGGCTAGTAAGTACAACAAGGAAATGCATTGAGTAATGTTAAATCATACATTCATTTCTTCTTGTCATACTTATTTCCATGAAAAATACTAGGAAGAATATAATTGTGATACTAATGGCATCCTGAACGCAAAGGTAAAGGGGGAGAAAAACCTAGCAGTGAACTTCCCTCCTTTAAATCTACACATGAGGTCTCCTTTTGTTGATCTGCCATTACATGAGACTGGTATAAATTCTGATTCACCCCTCAACTACACTGAAACTGCCATATTCCAATTTAAACGAACTCAAAATGTTTATCTATCAAATCGAACTAGTAGGGGAAAAATAAGAATAAAAATAAAAACAGAGCATCAACTATGACAGATATTTGAAAAAAAGAAAAAAGGAGGAAAACGCTCAGATGTAAATGTCCAAATGACCAAAAAAGTCCCTCAGCAACTTAGGTAACAAAAGAAAGAAAAAAAAAAGGAGAAAGTAAAATAATGTTATCAAGCATGTGCTGAAGTCAGCCATAAAAACAAAAAAAAATTTAACACAGCTCAAACAAAATTAACCACCTTCAAGTTGACTCATAAAATTGAAGTATGAATTTCTATGATATTATCTATATATTTAAAGGTATTCAAGTAGTGCCCGAAGGCCATGTATGAACAAGATAACTACATACACAGTGCTAGAGAGACGGCTAAATCCATGTATAAATTGGCAGACGTACAAAAGCCACAACCTAGTCCACGTCCTCGAAAGAATATAAAGTGCTCAATCAGGGAAAATCAAGTTGATCAAAACATTATTATATTTTATTAGAAGACAGTGGAATTAATAAAGATAAAATTAAAAAATCGCACAGCTCATATGCCATAGGGCACTAGTTCAATTGAAAGCCAGTTGAACTACAGTACATTTGCAAAAATAAAATAAAAAATCAAATAAATTGACTTGAAGGCTTATGGATCAATTTTTTTTGGAAACTATCTGAACAGTTTCAGTGTGTCGCAAAAATTGAAAAGGACTTCAACGAATAGAAATAATCAATAACAGCTTCAAAGAGAATTTTTAAAAAACTCACCGGAGATTGAAATAGGAAAGCAACAAGAAAATATTTACTGAACCAAACTACAGTCAAATTCTAAGAATAAACAGTGGCACGCATTTTAATTGAATTGATTTATCCGCCACGGAAGAGATGTAGTGCGATAATTTTGATTACAAAAAACGTAGCAGATATTTATTAATCGCCAATAAATAATACACGCGAATCTGTTCGAAGCTACCGGTTCAACTTGCCAATCAAACGGGACCGCGAATTCAAGAAATAAATTGGAGTCGAAATTGAGGAAAAAAAAACTCGAAATCAAAGTATTGCAACAGATATCTTCGAACCAGAAATGAAATGTATGATTTAGAGATCCAGAAAAACTTAGTCGATTCAGCAGAACCGAATACTGTAAGATTTACGATCTCTGAGACGGCGCAGCTCTCTAGTTTCCACAACTGAATGCGGTCGAGAGAGCGACGGAGGTAGAGTTTTGGTTTGATTATGATGAGCAAAGAGATGCGAAAAATTCACCGTCTGGTTCGAGAGAAATGAATTTGACAACTTCGGTAAGGAATGGAATGTGTTACTGTTCAAAACTAGCTTGAGTATCAGCGAGCAACGGTTCCAAGCTTCCGAAAGGCGGGGACTGGCCGGAAAAAAAAAACATTTTTCTTTTTATAGTAACATTAGGAAAGTGATAATCTATTTTAATATTGTTGATTATTGTAGATTATTATAGTTGATCTATTTATGGGTATTTTTCTTTCAAATCATTTTTTTATTTTTTTATATTTTTTAAATTTAAATTAAATATGACTCTATACAATTGATATAGGTCCTCATACAACTGACCCACATCTAATATAAATTAAAAGATATATGAGATTCAATGTGTGGTTAATGACATAAATCACAAATACTATACTAACAGGAAAAAATCAACATATTTATAGGTTCAACAAAAAGAGGGAGATATTTTTTAAAAAAGTGACATGTAATTATTTAATTTTTTATTAAAATATAATAAATATATGATATTTTAATAATAATATAACAAATGTATAGTTTTTACAACTCAATATCATATGGTTAGATTTAAATAATTATTTGCAGATATTATAATTTTATTAAAATTTCTAATAAAAATATAAATACTTGTATCTAAATTTATTTTTTTAATAAAAAAAGCTAAAACTAAGTAGAAATCATGCAGAGGCAATAATGGAGTGAATCTATACCCTCTAAATTTCATCCTTGTAAATTTTTTATGCAATTGAAAAAAATAATAAACACAGAGTATTAGATCATAATTTAAAAAATAATTTCTAATGTTAAAAGTTGTGTGTCTATATCTCTCCAACATTATAAAAAGTTTACAAATATGAATTTTAGATGATCCTGAAAGAAAATAGAATTCCAACTCAATACCACGCTTTGAGCCCTTGAATTTTCTGTGTATAAGGTTTACTTCTTTCCTTTTCTCCTATATTCTCTCTCTCTCTCTCTCTCTCTTGGTTTCCCTATTTTTCTTCAAGTACACATTATACATTTCCTTATTAGATACTTTAAGGACTTGGTTAGGGAAAATAATATACAAATACTACAAGTTGCCAAATTTGATAATAAAAGACTTTAACAAATCAAATTACTCAGAAGAACCAAATGACCTTATTTTTGGTTTGTAAAAACAAAGATACTCTTCTATTATCTCCCAGATACAATTTGGAGAAGTAGCATTCATTTCTAGTTATCTTCACTAATGGCTTTTTCGCCGTCTTCCTCCCCAACTCCATTGCCCACATCAAGTGCTAGAAGTCCAAGCCCATTAGCAAGCTCACTGTCTTCATACTACACCTAGGTTGTCACCATCATCATGGAAGCAACTTGGCCTTTGTGGCGTTATGTGGGGGAGTTGCTCCGCTTCTTGCTCAAACTCTGTCTTTGCTTGAATTTTGTACCGATTGATATATGTATTTAACTAGTCTTCTTTCATTTTATTTTTAGTTTTTTTCCCCTTTCTCCTCTATTATGTTTTATTCTGTTAGATTTCGTGGATGATTCTTGAGATGTTGCATTAGTGATTTGTTGGAAGGGTAAGGTTGCTGGGGAGATATATCATTTGTCACATTGTGCCGTTTTGCACCTAAAATAAGAGAGATTTACTTATCTTACTTTAATTTCATTCTTAGTGTTCAATTCGGGAGGGTGTGGGCTTTGTTATCCAAAAAACATTTTAAAACTTGATAATAAATTGTCAAAAGTCCCTTTTAACTCCAACATGAGAATTAAAAAATGAAGTGTTAACAAAGTCAAAATTGAATTATAATAATTTTAAAAGTCTTTTGTAACTTAAAAAAAGTTATAATTAATATTTAAAATAGGATATTTCATAAGAATTAAAAATTAAAATAGTACTAAACTTAAAATTGAGTTTTAATAATTATAAAAATATCATATAACTTAAAAAAAGTCTCTATTATAGTTAATATTTAAAATAAGAAGTAAAGTAATTGCAACTTTAAAAAGATTTAGTTATCTTATTACTAAGTTTTACTTTAAAAATTATTTCGCTTTCACATACATCTTTCAAGATATTGCCGCTCTTGTGGATACAAACTCATTTCTTTTTTTAGCTCTTTTACTAATTTAATAATACATCTTAATATATATACACTCAATTTTTTTTTAATTTGATGAGATTTAAATTTTTTAAAGTATTTTATTTTTTTATTCCTACACAACAAATCCTGTCTGATGAGAGTTTCCTTGTAACCTGAACAAGCTACGCACCTCTGAGTTCTCGAGGTTTTTTATGGTAAATGGATCTGCTCATATTGTAAATGCTTATGTTTGCTCATGATAAGAGGAGTTATTCTCTTTCCAAAAAAAAATGAAATGAAGTTTGTGAGATATATGAAGAAAAAATGAGAAATACCAACACGAGGAGATTCAAATCCATTTTTTTGGGGGATCAGATTCTCTCCCATGAAGCCCTCTCCGGGACACGTGGCATAAGGCGTATTTGCAATCAAAATAAAACAACTTCATATATCGTGGCTTCAAATCTCCGTAACTTTAATTTAAAAACAAAGAAGGAATTCGTAACTTCAGATTTCACAAACAAAAAATGCAAATTTGCACATTCAGACTTGAGCATCATCATTATTCAGCCATAGGAGCTCTAATCTTCCCTTTGTGTGCTTGGAGTTTTGAGCCCCCAACCAAGGGTGATTCAACCATGTTTAGCAAAATTTACCCTGATTTCAGAACCAAAACCCAGATAAAACTTTTCCCCAATTTCAATAACAAGCATATACATATATAGAATAAGATTAGCAAAATTTACCCCAATTTCAAAATCAAAAACCCATACAGAATCAACACAAGCATCATAATGCAATTCAGTAATAAATCATAATACAATTCGATTAAGAAGAGGCTTAGATTGTGGTGGCCATCGAAGGCTTGCCGAGACACACTCCATCTGGTCAGGTTAAAACAGATGCTGGACATGGGCGACATCTGGTTTAACAGGTGGGGAGCGGTAACAACAAAAGCGTGCACATGGTTGAGGCAAAGGGCTAGTTGAAAGTATGGGAGCTAGTGATAGATTGCTTCTTGGCTACCTTTCTAGTGAAGAAGAAACCAAAGATGAAGATAGGAGAGGGGGGCTCAACTTCGCCTATGCTTCAATGAGAAATGAATCCCCTCGTGCTAGGATTCCTTATGTTGCCTCATGTGTCTCACAAACTTGAATTTTTTTTTTGAAAGGAGTGAATCATTTCATTAGAGAGAATATGAAGGAACATAAGCATCCAGCATGAGGGGATCCAAATCCCCTTGGATGAGAAATAAAACACAAATGCAAATTTAGAATTTAGAGCAACGTAGCTCTTCACACTGCAGACACACTAGAGAGAGCTTCACGGGAGAGGATCTGATCCCTTTTTTATGGTCGTAGATCAGAAAGTCCAAGTACAAAATACTAATCATGCTCATAGCAAGAAGGAAAGAAGGGTTCAGCCACCAAATGGATATTCTATTTTCCCCCAAAAGCCCTTTTCAAGGAATTGCTCTCGTGCCCCTATGACTGCTGCAACATAAGAATCTGGCTCTGTGCTCCATAAGAAATAGAAAGTAAAGTATCACTAAAGTTAAAATTGAGTTTTAATAATTCTAAAAATATCATATAACTTAAAAAAGTCTCCATTATAGTTAATATTTAAAATAGAAAGTAAAGTAGTTATAACTTTAAAAAGATTTAGTTATAATTTTAAACAAAATTAGTTTATAATTAATATTTAAGATAAGAAATAAAGTAAATGTAATTTAAAAAAAAATTAGTTATAACTTTAAAAAGTTTGTAATTAATAATTTCCTTAGCTGTATGAGAAAATCTAAAGAAATAATGAGCTCAGGGCATTTTGGTCTTATCACTTAAAAATAAGATCTTTTTCACCCTTTTAAATAATTTGGATTTTGAATAGCTTCGTTGTTAATTTTAGCAATTTACAATCCTTATATGTCATTGTCGCTGGGCGTTTTGAGATGAACTGGGCTTGGAAAAACACATAACGGTAGTTGTGCGCTGTGTTGGGGGAGGAGTTAGGTTATTGTGTATACTTAGTCCCGCCAAATTCACGCAACAAAACATAACAGGTGAGTGAGGTTACGGCATGCTCCACGTCTTCCCATCTCAAGGCACTCCCCTATCTTTTTCTCTCTCTGCGTTTGGCAGGACTTGAATTTTTGGTGCTTATAAATATTGCGATGCAATCACGCATGAAGGCCTAACCATACGCCATTAGAGTCATAGCCTCAACCAAATCCCCAATTCCACATTCAACTAAATGCAAATGGCCAATGTCTCAGAAACCACTCTCATCCACCCTTCTCGCCCTCCCTTCAACCACGACCATGCCCTCCCTCTCTCTCACCTTGATACCGACCGCAACCTGCACCTCACCTTCCGCTACCTTCGTGCTTACGTCAACACCCATTCCTCCTCCGGCGACCCTTTTCTTGTCATCTCTTCTGCCCTCTCCGAAGCTCTGGTTCACTATTACCCACTCGCCGGCACGCTCCGCCGCCGCCAACACGAAGACCAACGCCTTGAGATTTGGTGCGCCGCTGGCCAAGGCGTCCCTCTGATTCGGGCTGATGTGGATTTCACGCTTGACTCAGTGAATTATCTCGACGACCCCGCGTCTCCTTTCATCGAACAATTGGTGCCCGATCCGGACACGGACAGCGCGATGAACCACCCTTGTGTTCTACAAATCACGGCGTTTAAGTGCGGTGCGTTCACTCTTGGGGCAGCGATACACCACTCCTTGTGCGACGGACTCGGTGCGACTCAGTTTTTCAGTGCGGCGGCTGAGTTGGCTCGCGGAGCGACCCAGGTAACGGTGGAGCCGATTTGGAACCGTGGGAAGTTGTTGGGTCCTCGAGATCCGACCCGAATTGATTCGCATCTGATCCGGGAGTTTCTGCATTTGGACAAGGGGTTCTTGCCGTACAAACAGGACATTGGTCCGGTTGTGAGAGCCTGCTTTCATGTGAGAGACGAGTGCTTGGACAGGTTCAAGAGCTCGCTGTTTGAGCAATCTGGGTTGAATTTTACCACTTTTGAGGCTTTGGGGGCATACATTTGGAGATCCAAGTGAGTCATTTGCTTCCCAATCCCGTTGCTTTTGCTTGTAAGTTACGTTAAATTGCTGTGGAACTTCAGATTGCCGTACACAATTGATTTGATGAGGCATTTTTTGTGATTGATGTGGTGTGCATCTAAAAATAATTAAAAGGAAAAAAATTGCTGTGAACGTGACAATTTTTTTTTATCTTTTTGGCCCGTATGCGACAAGTGGAATATGTCACTTGCACACTTTTTTTTGCTGTAATATAAAACTCAAATGTAACTGTTCATTTATAGTTACTTGTGATTGGTAAGTAACATATCATTCTTCTGTAAATACGAATCATACAGCAACTATGTTCACATTTATTGGTCAATTATGATTTATAAGTAAGGAGAGTTTGGTATTAATATTAGAAAAAATCTTCGTGGACCAAATTTATTACAAAATAAATATGTAAGCATGACATGACATGCATGCTATCAGTAGAATTTACATTCTCTTATGCATACATATCTCCTGATTTAGTCTATGGTGATTGGGTTTACGATCCTCTCTTATATTTGGAGGATCATGTGAAAGTTGGCCCCAGTGACTAATCTTGTTTCTGAAACTTTTGAAACAGGGTTAAGGCCTCAGGGATTCAAGCTGATGAGAAGATAAAGTTCGCATACTCAATTAACGTACGGAAACTAGTGAAGCCGTCGCTTCCAGTAGGCTATTGGGGCAATGGTTGTGTTCCAATGTATGTGCAGCTGAGGACCAAAGATGTGATAGAGAAACCCATTTGGAAAACAGCAGAGCAAATCAAGAAGAGCAAAAGCAATGTCAGTGATGAGTATGTACGCTCCTTCATTGATTTTCAAGAGATGCATTATGGCGATGGGATCACAGCAGGAAAAGGGGTGAGTGGGTTCACAGATTGGAGACACTTGGGGCATTCAACTGTGGATTTTGGGTGGGGAGGTCCAGTCACTGTTTTGCCTCTTGCGAGGAACCTCCTTGGAAGTGTTGAGCCTTGCTTCTTCTTGCCTTATTCAACAGCTAGTGCAGGCAATAAGGATGGGTTCAAGGTTTTGGTCACTTTGGCAGAGGCTGCCTTGCCTGCTTTCAGAGAGGACATGCAATTGTTTTCCAGAAGCCAAGGGTAATCTTAATCCCACTAGGCAAATACTGTTAATGATCCAATACTGAGAGTGTTACGTATGATTTGTAAATTAATTGAGAACAGACAAAGATGTCAGTATGCATAAAATTCTAAAAATAAAATTCTGGTTCTGACAAGAAGTTCATCGACGGAAGAAAATGAATGCGGCAGGTTTTTTTGACTTGGTTAGGCTCAATTTGTTTGCCAGAAATAATTTCTTTAAAAATTCTGCCGGCCAGGCTCTAATTGTGGTCTCACTCTCTCTTACCAGATATTTTTAATTAACCCGTCTCTTGTAAATATAAACAGATCTAGCATGTTTAGAAAGGAATTTATAGTGGAACTTATCTTTAACTGAAGACTAGGGAGCTGTTTGTTACAATTTTATTCCGCATATCTTGGTAGAATTATGATACAATAGTATAAGATCTAATAATTAACATTGTCGGGCCAAGTTAATCAGAAACTCAAAAAATAATTAAAACTGTCTTACAAATAATGCAATTAATATGTTATTAAAAAAATGGCATGATTTGAAATTTTATAGTGTTATAGAAAAAATAAATAAATATAATTTTTGTATTTTTGTTATTAGATTTTTGCATACAAATATGATAGATGAAGTTTTTTCATAATTTGATATTATATAATTGGATTTTTTAAAAATTTCTTAAACATCAATTTTTTAATCCAATTTAATATTTTCTAATATCATGAATGATATTAAATGTTTTGAACGCACTAATAGCCCTAACATAAAAAAAAAAATTCAGAGTTAAGATAATTGTTTATCAAAAACCTCCTAAATGTGTCAACTCATTCTCATCGGCATGTCTATTGGAAAATTAATTAATGAATAATAAAGCATTGCAACGTGGGACGCAACTGTAATATATAGGCTTGGGCGAAGTAATACAAATATGGTAGATTTTGTAGTGTTTTTAGTGTATTGGTATAATTATTAATCGGTAACAGTATTTTTCTTCTTACAATGGTTGTTTAAAGCACCGTTAACTTCACTTTAAATGCCACAATTAGTTAACTACTTACACATAATTTTTTATTGTACTAATAATGGATTGTCAATATGCTAATAATTCTACTAAGGTGTTATTATTAGTTGTTATTTACATATTACAAAAATTTTATCAATATATATTGTAGAGACATTACTAATTATACCCATATTGTTAATGTACACCAAAGAATGTACAATAAATAAATCTTTGGGAGAATTATAAATGAGGATGTAAAGTTAAAAAAATTATTTTAAAAGATTTGTTATCATTATTTTAAGATATATTACTAAAATTAATAATACCTAATGATAATACATCTTTTAAAATAATTTTTTTTAACTTTAGATCTTTATTTATAATTCTTCTTAAATTTTTTTTTCAACTTTTAAAACGTAAAATATATGACAAAAGAAAAGAAAAAGTTAAAAGGATGTAGGGATAATTATGAGTCAAGTTATGAGTAAAGTATTACAGTCCCACCTCTAAACTTATATTTAGTAGATAAAATTTTTTTATCTTATTATAATAGTATTATAGGAAAATTTTAATTATTTAATCCGTATAGTTCTTTTTTAAAAAAAATCAATCTCTTTGTTTTTCAAATATTTAAGACTTCATTTTCTCATCAACCACAAACAAATAAAATTATGATAAAACTAAACAATAGAGACCAAATCTTAAATTTTTGAAAAGTATAAGGATCAATTTTTAAAAAAATTACAAATTATAAAGATTAAATTAAAATTTTAAATAAATTATAGGAACCAAATAATTAGTTTTTTAAAAATAATTTAAAATTTGTATTTACAAAATATAAATTTATGATTCAATTACTTAAGAGTATAGCAAGTTACATATATGTGGCTTGACTTGTACTAAAACATATGTTAATATTTTTAAATAAATTATTCAAATAAATAACATCATTAATGATTAATATTTTAAAAATAAAAGTATATACTAAGAAGTTAAATAACTTCTCACTCTTCCCTTATTTTAATAATGGCCTATTTATTTTATTAATATATAATTTTGGAATTAAGACATCAAAAAGTACTAAAATCATATATATTAATACTAGTGGTTTGGCATGCACTAAAATGCATGTTAAGTTTTTATAATTTATTTGTAAATAATTTATTTTAAATTTAAATTATAGTATTTTTATATTTTAAAAATAACAAAAGGAAGTAACAAAAATATCTTACTTGTATATTAATTAACTTATCATTTTATATTATAAATTTATATTTATAAAAAAAGTTATTTGATCCTTATAATTTATCCAAAATTTTAATTTAATCCATATAATTTATATTTCTTTAAATTCTTTATACTTTTTAAAAGTTTAAGATTTGGCCTTCATTGTTTAATTTTGCCATAATTTTGACTGTTTGCAGTTGATGAGAGAATTAAATTTTAAATATTTGAAAATATATAGAGATCAAATTATATATATATTTGAAATAAATTTGAAGTAAATTATAAAAATTAAATAATAAATAAATTATTATATTATTCAAATTCTTAAAATGTTGATAAAAAATTTTACACCCAAATCTAATCGGTTAAAATTTACATATACTTAATCTTGTGGTATTTGCCCGTCCGTACAAGAAGAGAGAGATACGACCGAAATCTATCTTCTTATCCGCAGCCTGTTAGACCAATAAAGAGTCAGACACCATGCGAAGATGAGAGCTGTGAATGTTTGTAATTAACCAGAAACACTACTACTGCAGGCATTGCTACCTCAATCGTCTTCAATATGGCATCCGCTTCGGGCACTTCTTTAATTGCGACCTTGCCTTCCCGAGACCTCTCCTTCCCTTCTTCCAAGTTTTCCCTTCATTCTCTCTCATTAGCCACAGGTACATTGCTCGACAAAATTTCCCTCTTCATTGGCTTATTATTCTACTGTTTTGGATCGGTTTGCGACAAACCCCATTTCATATGATCATATCTGTTGTTTCTTTCTACCAAAGCTGCAAAAAACTTTTTGCTTTTTGGAGTTTGTAATTGGAGATCAAGGTAGGTGCTCGCAGACATTACATAATTGTTGACAATGTTGAGTGTTTGTTGCCCTTCAGCTCAAAGTTGTGGGCGCAAGTTCTACGGAGGAATTGGAATTCGTGGCATAAAGGGAAGGTCTCGCTTCTCAGTGGCCAGCGTTGCCACTGAAGTAAACCCTGTAGAACAGGTAGTTAGAAGATTTGAGATCTTCAATTTTGAATTCAGTTTATTTACTAACCGCTCTATTGTATTTGTCAGCATTCGGTAGAGCATTGTTCATTGGTGTAAAGAAATGTCAATCCAAAATAGTGGCTTTAGACTCTAGTTGGGCGGACAACACTGCGTGCAGTCCAGATGTTTGCTGGAAATAGTTCAGTTCTTTTGGGCTATATTGATAACAAATTTTAGCAAAAGTAGAGATTGAAGACACAAATTTGAAGTATATCGGGAAACTTTTTTGCCTCCGAGTATCTATTAGTTGTTTGGTGTGTAGTTGCAGATATCTCAGACATGCAGTATATAGATGAGAAAATATTGTTTGAGGTCATGTGTAGCATGTTAATAAGGAAAAGATTTGGACCCCTGCATTTTTCCCTTTTTTGTGTTCTTTTATAACATGTCAAATCTGTAAACTTATCATTTCCAGGGTCAGAAGATTGCTTCTGAAGATAGCCAGAGGCCAGTGTACCCATTTTCTGCTATAGTAGGACAAGATGAGATGAAGCTTTGCCTCCTCCTTAACGTAATTGATCCCAAGATTGGAGGTGTAATGATCATGGGGGATAGAGGAACGGGAAAATCCACAACAGTTAGGTCATTAGTTGACTTGCTTCCTGAAATAAAGGTTGTTTCTGGGGACCCATATAACTCAGATCCAGAAGATCCAGAGTCCATGGGCATGGAAGTGAGAGATCGTGTAACAAAAGGAGAGCAACTTCAGGTTGGGTTAACTAAAATTAACATGGTTGATTTGCCATTGGGAGCTACAGAAGATAGAGTCTGTGGGACAATTGACATCGAAAAAGCCCTAACTGAGGGTGTCAAGGCATTTGAGCCTGGCCTATTGGCTAAAGCGAATAGGGGAATCCTCTATGTTGATGAAGTTAATCTTTTGGATGATCACTTGGTGGATGTCTTGCTGGATTCTGCTGCCTCTGGCTGGAACACAGTGGAGAGGGAGGGTATTTCGATCTCCCATCCAGCTCGATTCATCTTAATTGGGTCAGGCAACCCAGAAGAAGGGGAGCTTAGGCCACAGCTTCTGGATAGGTTTGGAATGCATGCACAAGTGGGGACTGTAAGGGATGCTGAGCTAAGAGTGAAAATTGTGGAGGAGAGAGCGAGGTTTGATAAGAACCCAAAGGAGTTTCGAGATTCTTACAAGGCAGAGCAGGAAAAGCTTCAGGGACAGATTGCTTCAGCAAGAAGTTATCTTTCTTCAGTTCAGATTGATCAAGATCTCAAGGTGAAGATCTCCAAGGTTTGTGCAGAGTTGAATGTGGATGGATTGAGAGGAGACATAGTGACAAATAGAGCTGCGAAAGCTCTGGCTGCTCTTAAGGGAAGGGACAAAGTGAGCGCAGAGGATATTGGTACTGTGATTCCTAACTGCTTGAGACACCGTCTAAGGAAGGATCCCTTGGAGTCAATAGACTCAGGTTCACTTGTAATTGAGAAATTTTATGAGGTTTTTAGCTGATGGTGCTATGATATAACATGATGGTCCATTAGCTGTAGTGAGTGTTGAGCATAATACTATTTCTTTTGTCACTTCTTCACCTTTAACCGTTGGGATTTTCATTGTCCTAGCAAGATTAAATCTTGTACACATGGGTCAAATGAAACTGTGATTATTATTCCAACGTAAATTTGGAAATTTTAAATGAGATAACAATGTATCTAATTTGACACAAATTATTAATATCCTGTAAGAATCCGAACCCTTTTTTTCTTATCATGTTTACGTGTTACTATAATCATTATTGTTGCTGTTGTTCGCGAGTGTATATGTATTAGAGTTACTTTAAAATTTTCCTAGCATGTCAAATAATGTAATAAATGTCAAGTAGGTTTAAAAAAAAATTCTATTGCACCAACAATAAGTGAAAAAAAAAAAAAAAAAGTGCTAGCATTATGCTGTGGCTTTAATCATGCTACGCTTTAAGATGCTCAAGCATATGTTCACCCTGCCTAGCTGAAACTTCAAAAGATTTTGATGATGGATTGATGATTAGATGAGGAGACGTGTGACTCCCAGCTCTTATTTTCTATTGTTCATCTATACTAAAACGAGCTCATGACTAGTAGTAATTAGCCATTACGTTGAATTGAATCAATATAAAGAAAAAGGAAATCTGAATGAACTTCAGCGATAAGCTTCCATTAGCCATGAATCGGCTATACATATGAGATGTAATAAAATGTAAACAAAGAGTTACATTTTAGATATAGGTGACCTCATGCATTCTTTTAAACTCAAACTCAAATAGTAATGTGTACAGTTGAAGTCAATTAGCTCCAAAAATGAACGTACTGTTCTTTACGTAGTTGGGAGGTCTACAGGTTTGAACCTCAAAGCTTTTGCAACTTATTTCTCACTATATGATCTGTGGCTTGCAATGAATATGAGAAAAGAAACTGAATAAATCACTGTTTAGAACTATGCTGCAATATTAACATATCATTTTCAGTAAGTCCTCCCCATATTTTAGGCCTCAACTCCAGAAATGCTGGTGGCCGCTGGTATATAAGTGAAGCTGCCCTGATTAACATTGCCGCAGTTATAGCCCATATCACATACTTCTTATTATCAACTTCATAATCAAAAAAATGTACACGATACTTCTCTCCCCTCCATTCTTTTTCCTCAGCTCTCCTATTCTCATCCTGCATATCCACACCATGATGTTTTATGGTCTATAAGAACCCAATCATGTCAAGGTGTAGAAATTATAAGTGAAAAGTGGAATTGAAGTGAAACCTTGAGGAACATCTCCAATGGAACATCAAATATTGCTTCAACCTCATCTGGATTTAACACTGGAGTAAATGCATCCTTGTTTGACAGTATTCCAATCACAGGAATTATTATCAAACCATACTGCACTAGAAAAAACCAGTTTGTCAGGAAAGACATTTATATATGGCTTTAAATTAGTTTGCTGCAAAAAGGTTAGAAGGAAGAATTACACTATGAATGGATCATCTTGAGCCAAACATATCATAAACCTCGATGGAACTTAGCCCTAAGCCCCAAACAGTTAAAGAACTGAAACAGTCAGATATGTTTGGGAGTTGAGAGGAGAGGAAAGGAACCCCCGACCAAAAAAAAAAAAAGGGAAAAAAGAAATGAAGGGTAGAGAAGGAAGGGGAAAACATGGTTAAATATAAATTCCTTTGCCTTGTTTGGAGAAACTTTATTCATTAAAATCTCCTAAATTGGGAAAACTTGCAAAAGGATTGAGGACTTGAAGAGGATTTTAAAAAGTAAGTTAAAAATCTTTCATTATCCTTCTCTCCTTATCAGTAACTCCCAAACAACGGAAAGAATTTAATAAAATTTTTCCTTCCCTTTCTCTCTATTATCTCTCGTCCAAACATACCTTTCGCTAGATTTTTAATATTTTTTTTTCTCCAGTTGCTATTTATGTTTAGACACCATTGAAGACTGAAGCAGCCAGTTAATATTAGGATACTCTATTACAGGTATTTTTTCAGCAATAACTAATCTGTTGCCAAAGTGTGCAATTAGTTAGGTTTCCCTTTCAGTGTTGGAAGTTTCGGGCAAAATTCAAAATTTTAGTTTTTCTAAAAATAACATGGATAGTTCTTTGCTTGGGAGCTTTTTAGTCTGTAAAATGAAAGACAAAAACTTCATAAGGAAAATTGATTTGAGAGGCAAAAGAGTTTATTAGGGATCTTGGATTTGAAAGAAGCAAGCTGATTCTTGAATTTATCATGCCTCCTCCTCCATTATTATCAAGGTTAGAACTTAGAAGTAAGTGGGAGGGTACTGGCTTGGCTAAAAACATTGAACACAACAGAACTGAAAGCTTGGCACACCTATACTCCCTTTTATCAGTTTTGGATTCTGACACTGTTTATGGTAGGCAAGGAGTGAGCTATGGTCTCTGGCCTGCTGTCCCTTTCTGGTTCTGTTGATTTTTGGTTTCTAATGTATAAGTTATTTAAATGGTGAAAAAAATTAAAAAAAATGGATAGGTGGCTAATTAGAACCAATAGATGTTGGGACAGACTGGAAGTACAACTCATAGAAAGCTTACTACTGTGGCTAAAGTAGGTGCTCATCATAGGAAACCAGCTGCTAAGTACAGGAAATTACCTGGGGAACTAACTCAACTGACTTAAAACATACAACCCAAACTTCACTAGTTGAATTTTCTGGTAGGCTTATGTCAAATCACGAGACATGTCTTATCTTATTCCATCAATGTTTCATATATTGGCCCCATTAACAATAAATGCAGCAGTCTAACCTGAAATGTTTTTTATGCATGCATCAGAATGCACATAGCCCCATGAGATTCCTTTTTTTTTTTTTAAGTAAAATGAAAGACATTAAGGGCATGTTTAATTTGATTCTGCAAAATAGTTTTATTGTTTTCAAGAACAAAAAAATTAAAAAAATCTGTTTGATAATGTATTTTTAACGAAATGTTTTATAAAATAAAAAAATAAAATTTTATTTTTAAAAACAAAAAACTCAAAACACTTTTTAAGTGTTCTGAAAGTTTTGTTCTACAGAATCAAGTAAAAAACAGAAAATAATTACCTTTTAAAATAATGATCCAAGTAAATTTTTTAATTTTTTTATTCTCAAAAATTTATTCTTAAAAATATATATTTTAAAAATATTAAAACAAAAACCATTTTAAACAGGCCCGTCACTGAAAGTTACCTAAAACGAAACATTATAAAAAATTTTATGCTTATAGACGTTATACCTTAGTGATAAATGGTTCAAGAAGAGTAACAACAGTAACAAGAGAAGGGTCCAAACCAATCTCCTCCTTAGCCTCCCTCAACGCCGTTTCCACATCGTTAGCATCGCCCTCTTCTCTCTTCCCACCGGGCAGCGCAACCTCACCTGCAAGTTGCAACCACAAACAAACCCATTTGTCGTTGGGTCACACAGAAAAGCAAAAACCCAAAATTTTCCAGTTTTCAGCACTGTAAAAAACAACCCAGAAGACAATACCGGAGTGGGTTGACAGAGAAGAAGTCCGCAAAGTGAGAATTAATCGTAGATTGCCGTCGTCCCCTTCGAAAAGGCAGATCAGCACCGACGCTCTCGTGGTGGGTTTGAGTTGGTTTTGCGAGGAATTATTGGCGCCGGTAGGTTCGGAGGGTTGAAAATGCTGAAGTAAAGCTTGTATTCTCTGAGAAATTCTTATGTCTGCCCCTTTCGAACCCATTCCACTCACTCCCTTCAGCGTGCCTTTCGATTTCTGTTCGTTGACTAGCAACTGGAAAGTTTCTAGTTCCTCTGGGGAGAGGAGAGATATTTATCCTGACGTGGTTTGGTCTGCGAATGGGAACGTGGTCATCACTGCTCTCTCTTTAACGTTTTTTTTTTTGAGGGGCAGAAGTCACCGCTATTTTTTTTTTAATTATAATAGCTAGTTTGATATGTAAAAAAATTAAATGTAAAAATAAAAATATAATTTTTAAAAAATATTTTTTATTTTTGATAATTAAATAATAATTAATAAATAATTTTAAATAAATATTATAAAAATAAAATAAATATTATACAATTTTTTTTTTTCACACTATCAAACAAGGCTAACTTTTTTTTTGCTTGATATTATAAAAGCGGAAGATATTTTAGCCACTTGCATCGAGTCCAAACTTTCTACTTGCACACGTGCTTCTCCAAAAGCATATATTAGAATAGAGATAAAAATGGATTGGTAACATATTCGATCAAAAGGACTTGGATCTCGCGCTGAGCAGGAGCATATTTGAATTGGAATCTAATGTAAAAAGTTTAAATTTTAACTTTTTAAACTTGTTAACTTTTAAAATTATTTTAAAAGAAGCAAACAGGTTAGAAAGTTGATCATTTTATTTTTATTTTTTAAATAAAAAATTAAAATAAACAATTAGATAATTGAAATTAAAAAAATTAAATTTAAATCATTTAGAATATATCTAAATAATTTAAATGTGCTCCGAAAGAGAAACCCGGAATGCAAGTCCCTTTTCTCCTCATCAAGGACTGATTCTTAATTAGATAAATTATTAAAATTATACATTTTTCTTCTTATGCAGACTTTATAAATTAAAAGAAGATAAAAATATTTTTAAGAATAATGTTAATTTTTATTAAATATTTCTCAAATTTTTATTTTAATGTTATGTATTTTATGTTAAAAATTATACATTTAATTTATTCTATATTTGAAAAAGTGACAATTTCACATTAGTTAAATATATATTGAATATTTATTATATTATATAAATAACAAATATAAAAATAATTTAATCAAAATAAGAGAATTATAAGTTAATAGAGAGTTCAATATAGTGTAATGTATCTTTTGATTTCAAAAAACAAAAGTTTAACATTTTAAAACAAAAAAAAAAGTTATATAATTTAAATATCTTTAAAAAAAATAATTTAACTTTTTCATTTTGTCTAAGAATAGATTTTTGTAATTATTAATTAACATATCAATATTACCATCCAAACCAACATAATTACCAGTATCACTTCCTTTAAACAGCATAACTTTTTTTTTATTCTATTACCTAAAAAGTTGTTAAATTACTAGTTAAAGAAGTATTTTCCCTATCTTAATTATTTGATTTCAAACTTGAAATTAAAGTTTAATTTGTTGGCGTAAAATTGCTTTTGTGTCGTAGATTGCACAATAAGAGAATCTTTCATTTAAAAAAAAAAAAAAAAACTCCCCAGGACGAGAAACTGTATTTGATGGCAAATTCCTACACTTATAGGGGAAAATTTTATTACCTTTGATGAACTGCTCCTGAAAACAATCTCGTATTGAAAATTGTCAACACAAATTATCCAGAGGCCAAATTAATACGTCAAATTAAACTCTAATTTTATCAGAGAGAGCGAGTTTATGTTTTAGAAATTTCAAAGAAGATCAATATAATTCATTCTTTTTTTTTCTTTTTTGGCATGATAACTTGGTTCAAAACTTATTACAGTTAACTAGTATTAAACTTCTAACAATCTCTGAAAAACACCAACATGAAGATGCCTTTCTCCTTATTTATTGTTTATACCAAGGAACTTAAAAATTACTTGAATTCTCCACTCATTGTTAAGATGAGCAAAAAGTGCCCCTCTTCACAAGAGCCATCTAGATAAAATTTGACGGTCTAGATTTGATAAAATTTTCAATTGTAATCATTTTTTTAAATTGATAGTTAAAAAATTATCTTTATTCTATATTTTACATTCTTAAAAAGAATCAAAATATTCCCAAAAAAAAATCAAATTCGAGCCGTCTAAATTTGGACAAACTTTATGAGAAACAACACCCTCTACTCATCTTAGTGATGAGTAGAGAATCCCATCGTACTTTAAAAAGGTGATATAGGTACAGAGAGAAAGAAAGGCATGAATAACTTAAAATGAGCCAAGAGAAAAGCCCTTTTCGCAGGATAGCATGGCTTCATGACAATCAAAAGAAGTTTCAGAAAGATTTATTCATTAAAACTTGCAGCAGTCAAAAGTTCTGGAAATTTTAGGCAGGATGGCAAATGAAACCGGCATGCAGTTCCTCTCTCTAAACATGATAAATCTAACAAATTGCCAAGCCGAAAATCTAGCTTCAGCAATACTCCTACTCTGTCAACTAATTATCTCCTTGAAGCAACCTTACAAGAATTTCAAACTTGAGAAAGGACAAGCTGACCTACAGAAGTGAAGGAAGACAAGTTAATAGTCCCCAAGTGTTTCTGGAACTATTTCTCTGAGGTTATAATTCAGTGACCTCTCAACTTCCTCAACTTTTAAGATTTGGTAAACAAGAATGGAACCCCACTCTTTTCCTTTCTTTCAATACATATAAATGGACAAAGATTCCCTAGACTGCAGGGTGCACTTTAGAGAGTAAAATGCACCTACTTTGAAGAATTAAAACAGCAAAATTATCTCAAACTCAACGCATGACAGTATCCTCGGTTAAAATCTGAGGAACCTTGAATTGAGGATTCTGTTCCACGAAAGCTGGGGACCGTTGGTACACAACTGATGCAGCCCTAATCAAGATCCCTGCAGTTAAACCCCATATGAGGTACTTTTTATGACCGGTTTCGTAGTCAAAGAAATGTATTAGATACTTCTCTCCCATCCACTCCCTCTCCTCCTGACAACGATTTTCATCCTGATACAAGTAATGATCAGACAACCTGTAGATGAATATGAAGAATGTAGAGGATGAAGAAGACATAAATGGAAATAAGAGCAGACCTTGAGAAACATTTCCAAAGGTGCATCAAATACCGATTCCACTTCAGCAGGATTCAGAACAGGTTTGAATGCTTTCTTGTCATGAAGTATGCCAATGACAGGAACCACTCTCAGGAGGTGCTGCGCAAATAGAATTGGGGAATGAAACCAAGGCATTTTTAAAATTATGAGCATCATTGCCGGGTATTGGAAAAACAACTTCCCACTTAGCAGACAAATTAGGAAAATCATTTATATTAAATTAAACCCTGTCATCTAGTCCAGATATAGTGATTCTTAGATTGGTTTGGTAAAGGAGGTCATTAAATCTCACAATTTCAATGAATTGCAATGACTTCTCAGATGGCCATATGTGGATTTCATTCACAGGGCTGCATCATAACCTGATCCTGACCAAAGTTACACCTCCCAGAAATATCTAAACAAACTCCTTTGAACCATAATTTATGAGTGTTGACTTGTCGATCAAACTTGGACTAAAACAACCGCTGTATATAGTATATACCCAACCACCAATTTGGAACATGCCATGAAAGTATTAATAAAATCTCCCAAAATTATAGTTAGAAAATCTCCAGCTTGAGCCACTAGGTATGGTATAGTGGCAAGGGGTATGAATAGTTTGCAAAAGGTCATAGATTCAATCCCCTGTGCTGCAATGTAGCAAACCAAAAAAAAAAAAAAGCACGAAAGAAAGATAAAGGAAACTCTTAGATTCAGTCAACTGACATGCACAATCAAAAAGATAACCCTCGGCATTGTCATTATTTAAAACCTTAATGAGTTGTCAAGAGCTTTCCAAATTTTGACTAAAACCCCAAACTGAAGCAAATGATAATTAAACAAACAAAATGGTGTCCAAATTATCTAACGTCTGTGCACTTTAGACAGCAAAGCAACTCATATGAACCAACTGAAAGTAAACCAATTTTTGAAACGAATTATACTTGGATTCAGAGAAATGAAGATGAGAGTTGTAACAGTTTTTGCATATCTCATCTTATTAAATGTCTCCAGAATTTGCTAAAATAATGAAAAAATGCGTGATGCTTATACAGTTTTGAACACGTCCAAGAAAGGCCACTCTTGTTACTTATCCCACCAAATAATTTCCAATCTTTTCTTCAAATTAATATTTTCAGAGTTTAAGTCTAAAGGGTAATGTATCTATTAACTAACTCTTCTAAGCACTGAGAATCCCTAGTCTAGTGCATATGTGTAAAATTGTCTTACTTACCTAACCATCATTTTAAGAACAGAACTCGTAAGAACATATCCTTGAACCTTGTATGCTCATGGAAAATATATATCCATGTCAGTAATCTGCAATACTATGCAACTTTTACAATTATTGGTACCAGAGAAAATATTTCAATGATTTTCTCTAATTTTCTACATATAGGAAAAAGGTACCAAAATGAATCATGCAATGTGAAAAAGTATTTCACATGCATAAGCATTTCTTGCATCCATGGATGCCGTGAAAAACCCTACCCACTAACCTGGAACTAGTCCCTAAGCACCAGAAATAAGATAGGACAGCAAATCATAATCCTTGAATCATAGCAAAGGGTCTATATCTCATTACTCAGGTCAAACTCATTCATTGCCCCATCAATGTGAGATCTATACAGTTACAAATATGTAAGTATGTGAAACAACTAGCATCCAAGGGAAACAATCACCATAACGCTTGCTAACAATATCCTTACTAACTCAACTGCTATTTCTTTTGTTGACACTGACTTTGAGTTTATTCAAAATTGCAAGAAATACACTGCGAATTTTTGGGGGGAGGGACAAATAAAGTTATAACGCTTCGCATTAAAGTTGGAGTTCTCTCAGCCATCGAGATGAACTGAATTTGATAAAGCACCACAAAAGATGGAGCATTCTTACTACAGTTGTCTAGTAAAATATCACTCATAACCCTTGATTGGTGATACTTCTCTCAGAATCCTCATTATCTAATGATCACATATCTCTACTAATATGTAAGCCCCTAAATGGAAGGATTATGAGATAGGAACAAGAACGATAAAATGCTTCACAGTTCTGCAGACAGTTAGTCGCAAGTTAATCAACATAAATTAGAAAACCCGGTCTGTCACTGACCACCTGAAATTCATATCTTCTGGCATGAAAATATTTCATGGAACAATTATCATAGAATTAACTTTCATCATGCATTCGCAAATTTACAGCAAAATTCCTCACAATCGATTACAGGAGAATGCTCAATTTTACAATTAGCCTCCAGAACATAGAAATCAAGCAAAGCTATACCGATTACTTCAACTGGCAAATTATTAGAAAGAATCATACCTTAGATAAGAATGGTTCAAGAACAGTAACGACATTGACATGCTCTGGGTCCAACCCTATTTCCTCCTTCGCCTCTCTTTTTGCAGTATCCCCATCATCCTTATCCCCTTCATCTGCTTTCCCCCCAGGCAAGGCCACTTCACCTGCAACACACAACAACAAACCTCAATTCATTCCCTTTTAATCAGACCCGATTGGGGTAAATTTTCCTACATTTTAAACTTTCTAATCAAACACATGTTCTCATGAAATCAACAACACTGGTCTCTAGCTCGACATACCCGAGTGAGTAGACAGCTTGGATGATCGCTTAGTAAGAATCACCCTTAGATCCCCAGCATCCCCTTCGAAAAGGCAGATCAAAACAGCAGCTCTTTTAGGTCTAAATTTTTCTGGGTTTCGAGCAATTGGAGTGGCTGATTCTGGAAACCCCACTTGGGAAACAACCTTTCCCCCATTTTCTTCCATTGTTTGCTCATCGATGTCGTCGAGAAAAGATGGGGGTTTGTAAAGGCGAAGCTGTTGAGCTAAGGCGAGGAGTCTCTGCGATCCGCCATGATTATTATTAACGTTGGAAGAAGGCTCCATGAACTTGGAAAGAGGTGCCCTGGGTAAAAATACGGATGTCGATAGCCTTCTCAGGACGGAAAACCATGACTGGTTAACAAGTACCATCTATCAATTTTATCTTGTAACTTTACTGGAAAATAGAAATTAATGAAAATGGATTAGTAGGTCCTGTGATTGGCTGGCTACGACATCCAACTGTTTTTTGTAACATATAATAACTTCCTTAAAGTTAAGAAGTTCCATGGATGGGATTGAGAGCTAAAGTGAGAAAACTCGATATTAGCAACTCTTAAGTTTCATGGCTATTGACTCTTTTTTTTTTTTTTTCTCCCTATACAAGAACTATACGGAGAGAGTAAAATCTCCAAAATAGAACTCAGTTATCCAATTCCTACGCGGGCAAAAGATGCTAAATTATTAAGCACAGAAAAAATGTAGACTAAATTACACTTGGGCCCTTTAAAATATACACAAATAATATATATGGAAATTGTATTAAATAAGAGTGTAATCTTAATGAAAGGTAAATCAAGTAAATAACTATTTTGTATCACAAATTAAATGTGAATATTAATGTCAAAATTGTTAATTTAAAATTAAGAAAGATATTTATCACATTTTTGTGACAATTTTTTTAAAAGATTCTTTATTAGTGTGTGTCACACTAATAAAGAATTTTTTTTATTTTTCATTTTAAGTCCAAATGACATAAAAATATTAAGTTCATTGTGAAATGTGGCTCATCATGGTCCAAATTCACAGGTCAGAAAATACAGCTTCAAATTAAGAAGGGGCAAAGCATGCAGGTGCAGTTAATTGATAAGGTTTTCGGACTAGCAAAGCCGGGCCTTAAGGCAACTCCAACAACAAGAGTGTACACAAAGCGGTAAAAGTTATGTGGCTAGTAAGTTTGGACTTCGTCTAATGCAAATACAATGAGGTTTCGTTGTTAAGTCCCAGCATTGAGCTCTAATTCGAACCCTAGCCACGGAGTGTCCATTTTATCTAGGTTGTTTACATCATATCTAATCTAGATAATTTAGATTTAGTATTTTTTTAATTTTTCACAATTTTTTTTATTTTAAAAAATATCAAACATAGAAAAAAAAGTTTCAACTACTAACTTAAAAAAAACTTAAAATTGAAATTAAAAAATTTTAAATTTAAATTGCCCAGACCAAGTTTAGATACCCAAATAGGATGGGCATGCCATGGTCGACTTTGCACCACAGAGGATCTAAGTGTTACTGAACTCTTGCTTGCAAGTATTTCCCATGGTGTAAAAGAATGCTTAAACATTAGTAAGTTTGGTACATAAAATGAATTTTGATAGAAGTGAGAATGAGAAAGAGAATAAGAATGGAAAGAAATCTTAATGTTCAAATTTTGTTTGTTAAAACTTAAGAAGTAATGGAAATAACAAATCTATTTTATGTTTGGTTAAAAGAAAAGAAAAAAAATGAAAAGAAAAGATATCTAAAAGAACAAAATATCCTTTGATTAAAAAATTAAAAATAAGCTTTTTTTTTTACATTTGTTTTTTATCTTTGAAACACAAGAAAAAAAAAAAGAGAAAAGTTGCCTAGCTATTTGGAAACACTATGCTCCACCTAAATTAGATCAACATGGAACACAAGAGGTAGACATGGACGCTAGTGAGGGACACGACGGAGGCAAACAATAATGGTGACAAGGGAGACATTGTTGACAGCAAGGGAGACACTGAAGAAGAGAGGAAGAGACTATAAAGGTGGATTTGGCTCCTTCAACCATTGATTTTGGAGCTCATTCAATCCTCAAATGCTTGCGGCGGTGGATCAAGCTCTTTGTGGTGGTCGAATGTGGAGGAGGTTGCGACGATGGATGATGTAGATGTGTGGTATTGTAGAGAACGATGAGCACTAACAATAAATTATTGAGGCTAAATTGGTTATGGTTATTTTCTTTCCCTAATCTAATCGCACATTCTATTGGTTCATGAAAGGAAAGCTCATTCCAATGTTCAAACTAGGGCTAGTCATGGGCAAGGTTGGGCCAGGCATCTAGTAGACCCAATGTCCAGCCTAATTAAGACATCGAGCTTGTTTTTATACTCGTGACTCGACTCAGCCTGAACAAACCCAATTTTATGTTGGGTTATTGTGGGTTAGAGCCGTGCCAGCCTTTTGTTTTTTAGGAATTGATACTTGTAATATAAAAATATTTTTTTACAAACTCATAGGCATATATTTCAAAACAATGAACTTTTAGAACTCTCATATTTTTATTAGTAATAAAAAAATAGTCTAGTATTATTAAGTAAAATATAAGCTATACTAACATAATTAACCTTAAGTAAATATGTATATTTTTGTTATTCAACAAAAGAAATGTCAGTAAGCATGCACATCAATAATGAAAACAATTGAGAAGTAGGAAGGGTTTGGGCAGGTAATAAAAGCTGTAGCATGCAAAAAAAAATCAGATGAAATAAGAATAAAAAAAATAAGATGACAAGATATTGATAATTAAAAAAAAGTAACTATTAGAGCGGGTTAGGCAGAACATATTTTCGCTCATAACCTAACCTAACCTGATATAGTTTTGTTTAAAATTTAGTCCATTTATATTTTTAGCCCGGTCTGACCTAACCCGATTAAGCTGGATTAGGGTAGGCCCCTAGGGTCTAACGAGCTAATGAACACCCCTAATTCAAACTGAAAAAGGAAGTAGACATACCAAACATGAGAGATATAAGAATCTATACACCTTTCCTTTCCTCTCTCTCGTTTAACCTTTATACCGAGCATGTCCTAAGGTCAAAAAGGAAAGGAAGCATTTAAAGGAGACCTTTTGGTATTAGGCCTCATCTTCCTATTTGCATACCATTAATATTGTGTCAAATTGAGTATTTGTTGAAAATAGTTTAAATAAGAAGTAATGAATGATCTATTGACCCATAAATCATGTTGTTTTAAAATTTGTATATTTAAATATTTTTGAATTTCAAAAGGCATGGTAATTCAGTTTTAAAATTTGAATATTTGAAAATTCATTTTTTTAAAAAGGCATATGGATTTAGAATTTTTGTTTTAAAATAGATTCTAAACTTAAATTAAATTAATTTTTTTTAATTCATGTATTTCTCTATGTTCTTTTGACATTACTTCTAAAGAGAGAATTTTATAAACATTATGTGTAATTCTTTTAGATGCTGTGGATAAATTCTAAAGATAATTTGCCAAAATCATTAATAGAGAGAAATATCAATTTGAAGGATAGTATCTTCATCATATGTTTCAAAGTCAACTTTTAAGTTATTCTTGTATTTTTGGCAAATTTGATTAACAACCTTAAAGGTGATAAAGTGGAGTCATAACGGTGCTTTGGTGTCGCCTAAAAAAAAAAGTTACTTTTAATAACGATAGATGTCACCACTGCAAGTCCAATTATTGCCATTGATAACTTTTAATGACAAGATCTAGTCATAGCTAGGTCATTGCAAAAGTCCACCGACATTCGCCATTATCCTTCATTTCCTCCATCATCCCTAGTTTGTTCCCTCCATTCATCATCCATGTTCATCTTCCCTCATTCCTTTCATCAATCTCTCTCACTCATCGTCATCTCTCGCTTATCCTTTGTTGTTCTTATAGTTGTCGTCGCTAACCTATGGTCATCTCCTATCATCACCGTCATTCTCTTTCACTTTCAAGTCACTCATATACCCTTCATCTCCCTTACTTCCATTCTCTGGCCATGAATTGGGAAAGGGAGTTAGGGGTTAAATTAATTAGGGCCTGCATTTCATTCTTGGTCTACTAATTAAAGAAAAATGTAACAACAATTAATGATATCTTAGAATAATTGCCATTAATTTCATCATCTAGTAGTGACAAGTTGTAGCTATTAAAATGTTTGGCTCTAAAGTTTTTAGGCCTACATGAGAAAAAATTTTAAAAATAATTAGTAGTAACTTATTTTACCATTGAAAGAGTTATTATATAGTGTTTTAGGGATGATATTTAGTGATCGCCACTATATAACTTTTTAGCAATAAATCTGTGTCGCCATAAAAAGTTAAAAGTAGCAATGACAAAGAATGTCGCCACTAAAACCTCTTTTGTCAATAACAAATAGTTGCTATTAAAATTATGGCTAAAAAAATAGAAGAGTTAGTGGCCCCTTAAAAACCTTGTAGTGATGACTTTTCATTGTCACAAAAATACTTTATGGAGTAGCTTTTTTTATGTCAACACAACTAAATTTACCAAAAAGATAAATGTCCTTTTAGCGACACACTTTTAGTCATTGCTAAAAATGCTGCTAAGGGTCCCCTTTAGAGTGACCTTTTTTTATAGTGGTTTTGAACATTTAGGTTTATGTATGTAAGTTTAAGTAATTAAATGTCAAAGGGTTTGTTAGTTATAAATTATGTCACCACTCACATTCTACCATGGTTGCTTCAATCTTTTGAATCTAGATCTTTAAAGTTTTTTACTATAAAGTTCTTGTAGAATTTAAAAAGAAAAGAGAGAAAAAAAAAAAAGAATCGAAAAAGAAAGAAAAAGTGGCTTTAGACACATTTTTACCTTTTGTGTTACTCTTTCTTCGAACTTTGTAAGAATTTTACAATAAAAAGCTTTAGAATATTCTTAAATCAATCTTTTAAGGTGTGCTAAAAAACAACAATTTCATCTATAGGTGCCAAAAAATTGAAGACAAGATGATAAAGACATAGTGAATGAATGAGAACTTGCTCTTATGAGATACAAAACTGGATCTTTTAATATGTAGAGCTTGTAAAGTGCTTCTAAAGTGTGTATGAGAGAGAGGCTAACATAACAAAAAGGATCATAAAAAATTCTTTATTGTAAAGTTCTTATAAATTTCAGAAACAAAGTGAAATAAAAAGTAAAAATGTATATGAGATTCACTTCCTTTCTTTTCACCTATTCTCTCTTTTCTATCTAAAATTTACAAGAATTTTTAATAAAAAACCTTAAAATATTTGAACTTGTGACTTAAGAAATGGGAATACGTATGAGGTCCACTTCTTCTTTTTTTCCCTACTCATTTCTTCTTTTCTTTTATCTCTCTCTCCCAATTTAAAGGTACTTTACATACTTCACACTTAAGAGGATCCATACTATGTGAAATTGAATGCCACAGATTTAAGTGCCCACATGTATTAGAGAAGAATGTTTAGGCTATAAACATGATAAAATAGTTTAATGGTCGAAAGGGATTTGTGGTTTTGAAACTTCAAAGTTTCCTCAGTTTTATTACTATATACCAATAGATTATTGGCATAAAAATGTATGATGGAATGAGTAAAGGGTAAATGCTTATTTCTTTTATATAATTATTCTATTGTAATAATTTACATTTTTTTTCAATTTAAGGGTTATTTTGTGGAAGCATCATTAAATGTATATTATAGATAAAGAATAAATTTGTGAGGAATGCTCTTAAACAAGGTGAACAAGATTATTTGCTACTAAAAGAGTTCTCTATGTAATATTTTATTCTCTTTTTATTTTTTAAAGGCTCATATTGATATAAACTTAAATCATGGTGTGAATTGATAGTTATTTTGAAAAATTTTAATTTTAATTAGAATAGTAAATAATATTGTGTAAAGTTCTAATTTTAATTAGAAAGGTTGATGATTGTCTCATTATATTCTAACTTTAATTAAAATTGTTATAAATGCAATGACAAGATAGAAATAAAACTTGTTAGGAATGTATATTTATAATTTTGGTTAAGCATGTTATTTTTGAATTTATAGTTACAAGCTCATTATAAACATGATCATATCTAATAGAAAAAAATTATTTTTAAATAATAAACTAGATAAAATGTTCTTGTCTAATTTGTCACATGGGTATAACTAAGTAAAATGGTGGTGAGTAATGTAATTACTTATTTATATGCTTAGACATCATGAATGTTTATTTCTTGAAACAAATGGATTGGTGTGAATAAATTAGAAAGTAATTATTATCACGAATGGAATAGAATTTTTTGTGAAATAGATGCTATCTTAGATCTAAAGTATAAGACATAGGGGGAATAAGCTTTAAGTTACTAAAAAGTTATCAATTTTAATAACTTAGTTTTGAAGAGATAAAAATTCCTTATGGTGTTTCACACAAATAAATCAAAATGGTAGATCAATTGTTTGATTAATAATTCTATTGGTGTCATTGCTTTCTTATAGTGCATACATGTTTGAGTTGTACTAAAAGTAAATGTGTTACATAATTTGCAAACTACAAGACAAAAGGAAATATGCAAGTACTAATTACCAAAAGTTAAGGATTGTCCTAGGATATATTAAAACAAATATGAATTTAAGACTGAAATTTTAGATACTTTAATATAGTATTGGATGGATAGACTTTTACTAGTTGAATAACAAGTGTAATTGAATTAATTAGTCTATATCTTGTTTTTGTGTTTGTTCATATTCAGAAGAGAATTTTTACTTTTAGATAGCAAGACATGTGTAATTCATTCCACTATAGAGTATAATAGAAAGACATATGTAACTCATTCCATTATAAAATATAAGTTAATAGTATATAAAACAAGAGAAATTTTTGCATGCACTTAGTGCATGTATACCAAACAATTAGGATCTAATCCATACAGTGGGGTTTGTTGTACAAAATAAATCTTAATCATTGGATATACATGCACCTAATGCACTTATGAATTTTTCATAAAATAGTAAACAAGGAGTAAAATGATTAAAGAATAAGTAAAGAATTGTGGCCACAAACAAAGCCAATTGCTTTTTTTTGTACTTGTGTTTGTGAAGTGGTTCATACTTATGTTTATGAAGTGGTATATGTCTAGTGTATTGTACAACAAACATACATCTAGGCAGAATATCTTGAAGCATACATTATATGATAGTGTAATCATAATGTGACATCTAAGACCAAGTAATAACTTGATAAAATGTACTTACAAGAGAAGTCAAAAGAAATTAAGTGAATTATTGAATGGAATAGGATTCAAACCCTATAACTAAGGTCACCAATAATAGAAACCAAACCTTTTCTCTTACTAGACTAAGTTAAAAGGTTTAATATGTAATAATAAGATATTAAAAAGTGGCTTATAGGCTCTAGAATTCAAGTTGCCATTCTAAACCTAGTGCATAACATAAGGTTATTAGAAAGTAAGTATTATAAGGCTTTTCACCAATTTTCTTTCAAGCAAAGTTCCCTTATGCCTTCAGAAGAAGGTCCCCCAATGGAGACGCTACTCAGAAAATGAGATTGTTCTCTAGACAAATCATTGCCCTTACAATGTCTACGTTCTCTACATCAAACCCAAGAGCGACCTCTGCCTCCAAAAGAAGCTAAAGAAGGCATTGTATCTCCTAGTGAAAGCCTCTTGAACGTGATTCTAAAGGGGAAGGATATGTTCCCTCCCCACTTGGATGGGGACTAAATGCTAAAAAGAGTTAGAACCCAAGAAGGCATGGACTTGGATGGGAACCTCATCACACGCCAAGTGTGTAAGGAAGTACCAATGGGGGAGACTATCGATGGCCCATATGTGCCATACTATGAGCCAATCAAACCTGCTATCCCATCATTCAAGGAAAAACTTCTCAACTTGGGAGAAAAGATTGAGGAGGTCACCATCCAACCTGAAGACGTAACCATCAGTGTGGACGAGTTAATACCCTCAATATCTTTCTTTGAACGCATTCAGAAAATCCTGGACAAGAACATAAAGCTGGTAGTAATTGTAAAACTCCTAGAATGATCCATAAGGTATAAAACTCAGAAGGATAGACCAGTTACCTTGTGGAAGCCCATATGTTCCTTTCAACTTGTGGACTTGGAAGGCGGTTGCTTTATAGTTAAATTCAAAGAAGGTCTTGATTATCAAAATGCCTTGCTCGAAGGTCCTTGGATAGTGTTCGGACACTATCTTACAATGCATCCTTAAACCCCCCTCGTTTAACCCTCTGCAGCATACTATACACCAAGTAATATGATGGATTAAGTTTCCCATGCTTCCTGCTCAGTACTATCACAAGAGTGTGGTTAGAGCCATCAGAGAGATGCTTGGAGAGGTAGTTCATGTGGATTATAATACAAAATCTATGGATAAAGGGAAGTTCGCACAATGGCCATCTTTATTGATCTCTTAAAACTGTTGGTCTCCAAGATTAGAGTCAATGGAAAGCTATTATTTGTGGAATATGAAGGTCTGCCTACAATATGTTACCATTATGGTCACTACGGACACTAGGAGAATGGTTGCCCATTGAAGATGGAACTAAAAGAGCGTGATTATATTGCCACAAAGGAGACAGAGATCACCACACACATAGCAGCGCGTGAGAAAGATCCTTTTGGGCCATGGATGCAAGTACAAAGGAGGGGTAGGAAAAACGACACACCAAAAAAAAGTGCTAGAAAACAAAGTCCAAATAGATGCCAAAAAGGGTACAAGGTTTGACCTATTGGCTTTCTTGGATGATGTTTCTAACGATGTGTAGAAAGGTACTTAAACTGCCACAAAGAATGTCAATGGCACCACAAAAGGGGTTTTAGGAACAATAAATAGGAAAAGCAGGGAGACAAATAAGAAAAGCAAAAAAATAAATGGTTTTAAGGCAACACAAGTCAAAAGGGAAAGGGCAGTCCCTGCTTTACTACCAAGAACTTTACGAGACAAAACACTAGCACCACACACACAACAAACAATGAAACAATATTCTCATCAAAAGCTTATCAAGCTATTTGATCAGATACCACATCGGACTATATGAAGCATAGCGCAGTAATCATTACGGATACAATAATTAACCAAATGAAGAGGACCGAGCTTCATAGTTTAGACACCCCCAGGTCCAACTCTCAGCAGAAGCAAATGGCCAAGGTAGACTCAAAACCTAAGCCATTCAATAAGCCCTTTCAATCTAGAGTCAATATTCAAGCAGGCCTTAAAGTAAAAGGTTTGCCTCTTAAGCCCAAGAGTCCAATAAGGGACCTTAAATGACTTGTTACAAGCCATCTCAAAGGAACTTGCTTATGCTTTCTTTGAAGACAGTGATAATGACAGCATGTCAGAGACTTTAGACAACGTTGATGGGGATCCTTAAGACTCCTTTTAACCTTAATTAATCTCCCTCTACTGCCTCATGTCCATTATGGTTTGGAATTGCCAAGGAGCGACAGCTCACAAGTTCCACATAGTTCTTAAATCCTTCCTTTAAGGTTACAAGCTTGAGATTCTCATTCTCCTAGAACCATGAATATCCAATAGCAAAGCTGACAAAGTTATTAGGAAAATTAGTCTCCTTAGATCACATAGAGTCAAGGCTAATGGATTCTCTAAAGGAATCTGGGTGCTCTAGTCTAAGAATATTGACATTCAGATCCTTAAAAATCACTGTCAATTTATTCATACTTCTATTTCTTGGACAAATCAAAGCACTTCTTTCACCTTTATTGCCATATATGGCAGCCCGTATCTGACGATGAGAAAGAATATATGGAAAGACCTTTCTTCCATCATGAACAACCAAAGAAAGCCATAACTTCTTTATGGTGACTTCAATGCAACCTTTAACATTAATGACAACAGAGGAGGGGATTGCCGAAGAGCTGCTATGTGTAACTCCTTTGTTAGCTTCATCCATGAAAACAGACTTATCGACCTTGGCTTTAATGGGCTAAAATAGACTTGGAAAAGAGGTACGCTGTTGGTGAGATTAAACTAGGCTTTAGTTAACAAGTACTAGGCCAACACTTTCCCCAACTATTCGGTGATCCACTTGCTAAAGATTCAGTTTGATCATAAACCCATTTTGCTTAATTTGGACTATAATACAGCAAGACAAGTTAATGGGCTCCCTTTCAAATTTCTGGTGACTTGGTTATCTTATCTTGGATTTAATGACTTAGTGAAAGACAATTGAGCCCATGTTTAAAATTTATCCGCTAATATCTAGAATTTTATTTCAAAGACCCATTGGTGGAACAATGAAGTATTCTGTGTAATTGGTAAATGGAAAAGGCAACTACACGTAAGGTTATCAGGCATTCAAAAAACCCTGAAGTAATAGCCTTACTCTACAAGGCTGTTGCAGCTTAAGGAATTGCTTCAGAAGGATTACAAAGACTCCAACCTCCAATAGGAGATCCTCTGGCTTCAAAAATCCTGCAACAAGTAGATTTGCCTATGTGATCATAACACCTCTAATTACCACACCAAGACTTTGATCAAACAAAGGAAAAATCATATCAACTCCATTTAGGACAATGTTGGGAATTGGCACTATGATGAAAAGTATATTCGAGCCATGGCCACTGAGTACTTTAGGGAACTCTATTTAGTTCAGAATACTAAGCCCAACCCTTACACTGTTAATAGTAAGTTCCCTGTCATTACGCCCCCTACTTAACACTCTAGACTATGATGTCATTATTGAAGCAACCCGATGAGCTATCTTTGATATGCACCTTATCAAATCTTGGCTTCACGCCCTCTTTTACCAAAGTCAATAGGATATTGTTAGTGCTACTATTTTCAACTTTGTTAAAAGCCTCTTTGATGGTGGGTCCATGGCTTCCAAAATTAATAAAACATTGATCACTTTAATCTCTAAAGTCGAAAGCCCCTAGAGTTTTAAGGAGTTCAGACCCATAAGCTTGTGTACTATCACCTACAAAATTGTGACTAAAATTATTACCAAAAGATTGAATTTAGTCATGCCCAGTCTCATCCAACCGCACTAAACTAACTTTATCAGAGGCCGGAGCATCATAGATAACATAATCATTGCCCAAGAAATGATCTACTCTATGAGATGTAAGGGGGGAAGATAGGCTCGATGGCAATCAAGGTTTACTTGGAAAAGGCTTTTGATAAGCTTAGATGGGACTTCATTAAAGAGACTCCTTAGGATGCTCAAATCGTTAATAGGCTTACCAGCTTAATTATGTAATGTATCTCTACTATTTCAATGTAAGTCCTCTGGAGTGGAAGACTTTTTGAAATCTCTTCCTCCTTCAGAGGTGTTCGGCAAGGAGACCTACTAAGCCTTTACATTTTTGTTCTTTATATAGAAAGGTTTTCCCAGATTATTAATGAGGAGGTCAACAAAGGTGGATGGAGAGCCATCAAGATGGGCAAACAGGGGCCACCTCTCTCTCACCTTTTTTGTGTGGATGATCTCATCTTATTTAGTGATACCTCCCCCAAACAAGTTGAGCTTGTCAAGAAGCTGATTGATGATTTCTGTAATTCCTCAGGTCATAATGTGAATGGAGTAAAAGCCAAAATCTTTTTTTCCAAGAATGTGGATTGAAGGTGCCCTTTGACATCTGCAACAAGTTAGGCTTTGTGCAAACCGATTGTTTGGGTAAGTACTTTGGGGTTCCCTTGCTTCATAAAAGAGTAACCAAAGACACGTACACTTACATTACTGAAAGAATGCAGCATAAGCTCTCTGATTGGAAAGCTGACACTTTGTCCCTTGCTGGCCACCTTACACTTGCTAAATGCATTTCTCATCTATCTCGTATTACCCAATGTAGACCTTGAGGCTCCCCGCTTCTTGCTGTAATGATATTGATAAGTTTATCTATAATTTTGTCTAAGGCAGAACCAACTCTAAAAGAGGCATCCCTTTAGTCAAATAGAGCGGCATGTGTAAGCCTTTAAAAAATGGAGGTTATGGTTTGAAAGACATGGATGAACAGAATCAAGCTTTTTTATCTAAGCTAGCTTACAATCTTGCCATCAGACCTGATCTTCTTTGGGTTAAAGTGTTGCAAGGTAAATATGGTTAGAATCGAGGCAACTAGGGTGTTTTTAGGAAGAATAACCACTCTCATCTCTGGCAGAGCATTGCTACCATTTGGGATGATACCGTTCAAAACATAAACAAGGAAGGAAACTCCAATGGTAAAACCAGGGGTTCTTGGTCTCCTAGCAACAATGGCCTTTTCTCTGTTGTCTCAGCCTACAAAGTCAACTAGGAGGTCAATTGGGGAGAGGAGGACTCTAAATGGAGTTTCATTTGGAAATGGCTTGGCCTTCAAAGAATTCGTGTCTTCCTATGGCTTGCCATTAAAAACAAGATTCTCACTAATTCTAAGAGAGGTCGCACACATATGACTCTTGATGCTACGTGCACTCGTTACACCAATGGAGAGGAGGATACAAATCATGTCCTTAGATAGTGCTCGGTGGCCTATTCCAATTGGCAACTAATCGTCCTTGAACATCATAAAGAAAACTTCTTTCATGGTAACTTCACTGATTGGATGATGCAGAACCTCCAGTCCTACAGTGATAATTAGACGTAGAGCACTTTCTTTAGAACTATGTGTTGGAAGCTCTGGTATAATAGGAACAACTTTATTTTTAATGACAATTATTGTAACCTTATTGAGCTTGCTCCGTGTGTCAGGATCTTAGTTGTGCATAACCTTGAAGCCAAAGGTGTCCTTTAGAATATTGTCCATGGACCTTCTTAACTAACCATGTCCTTCCCTCATTTTTGTATTCTTTGTTCTGTTTGTTAATACCTTTCTTGCTTCATTAAAAAAAATGAAGTTCAAGTAATCTTATCAAAATATATAAAGGCTTTTAAAGGAACTTCACTTATGTGAATATAAAGAATGGCGTCACTCTTACAAAAAAAAATTGAGGTTGATTTCTAGACATATTTATGAAAATTAGGATGGAGCACATAGCCAAATGAGTGCTAAACTTTCAGTGACCTCTTGTCACTTAGATTCATGTGAATGGTAATTTTGGTTCTAACTTAAAGAATTATGATCCAAGGCTAAATAGGCTTGGATTCCCTGCATTTAGAAACCTAAATGCAAGGGATTCATGTACAAGCTCAATGCTACCATTAATTTTGTTAAAATTTTGAATTATTTATACAAAAAAAAGGGTTCAAATTAAAAAAATACCTTTCTCTATTCATGATTTTATAAGTAGATAAGTTACTTAGTTTTTCCAATTGATGGAAGATTGTTATAGATAGTTTGAAAACAAATAGTGAATTATCTATTGGTCCATAAGTTATGTTGTTTCAAAATTTGAATTTGAAAAAATCATGATGATTTAGTTACAAAATTTAAATGTTTAAAAATTTTAATCATTATTGGAAAGATATATTGGTTTAGAATTTTTGTATGCAAATAGATTTTGAGCCTAGATTAAATTAATTAATTTTTTCTCAACTCAAATACTTCTTTGTGTGTGTGTGTGTGTGTGTATGTGTGTGGTTTTTTTCTCTTGAGGGTAGAATTCTGAATATAATTCTTTAAGTTGCTTTGAATAAATTTTAAGAGTAATATACTTGTTCCTTTCAGCAACTAATGGGGAATATTTTCACTTCCAAGCACAGTGTATTCATCATATATTTCAAAATCTACTTTAGGGAGTTATTCTTGTATTCTTGGCGAATTTTGTTAACAGTAAAGACCGGAGCGTGTTACTTTCCAGTTTCCAACATTTTAGGAACCAGAGCATAGTCACTGAACTGAAGTGTCAGAAGATATAGGCATTGATTCATTTGCTCTTGCTTTTGTAGTTTATTTTTTCCTAGAAAATAAATAAATTCAGGTCAATGACAGTTCGGCACTAGGTAGTTGATTCTGATTCTACAATCTCCTTTAGTGGACATAAAGATAGCATCGTTTGGAAGTTGCTAAACACCAAGTCACAGAAAAGACTCGTTATTTTATATAGAACAACTGCTTGCCATACTCCTTTATTTATTTTTGCCATAGTACAACTCAAACAACCAAAAAAACCAAACAACAGAAACAACGACACCCAACCGAAAAATAAAGCAACTAAGCAGGCTACCACAGCAACATAAACCAGAGGAAGAACAAACCTGAGAGCTAACTCAACCAATACCCCTCCTAACAGTAGGAACATCTCTTGCTAATAAAGAATCCCTTCTCAGTAAAGATGCCAGAGGGGATGGTGGAACTAAAAGCCACCCAAGAGGGCATATCCCTTTAGCGGCCATAACTGCAACCCAATCAGCAGCATGAGTCCCTTGTCTATCAAACAAGGAGAAAGTAACATTGGGAAGAGATTCCAAAAAACATAAGGTGTCTTCCGCTACAGCAGAACAGGTCCAATCACATCCAAGGCGGCTACCAGAATTCACCATACAAAAGAGCTCCTCACAATCCAATTCAAAACAAATTTCAAAATTTGAGAACTTAGAGGCCAGCTCCACGGCTTCCTTAAATGCCAAAGCTTTTAACATGAAGGCTGAATGAGCAACCACTGACCCTCCAAAGCCATAAACCACCTCACCTTTGCAATTTCCACAAATAACACCAATCCCAGCTTGATTTCTTTGACCATTGGAGGAACCATCACGGTTAATCTTGATTTGGTTTGAGTCAGGGAAAACCCAAGAGCGTCTCTTCCTCTGATTCATTCTAATGACCCTGACAGTATCTCTTCCCTTCTTTGAGTCCCAAAATTCAGTGATATAAGCCATTGCGCTTGAAATTACCCGCATAGGGTCTACCACTAAATCTTGAAAGACTACATAGCACCTTTTCTTTTTCTTCCATAACCTCCAGCAAAAACAAGCCACTATAGCTTTGCCAAACGCATTAAGAGCTGAATCCTTTAATAGAAGACTAGAACACCATGTGGGACGTTGCAAACGCATACATACAGGGACGTGAGTTATGCGATAATTCATGGCAGCAATCTACAATTGCATGACATAACCCACGTTGCACATTTGAACGTGGCTTGCAACTTCTCCATTATGATACAAAAATTATGGGTTTCGTGAGATGATTTCCCACGTCTCAGAACGTGTCAGTTTCTTCGACAAAATGATGGAATTGCCGTTGAAAACTTTGCCTATAAATACAGGGGTCCCCAAGCTCGGTTAAGACAATCATCTAAACATTACACCATCATAGAGTGTTAACCAGAGTTTGGAAGCATTCCCTACAACTTTCAAACGACAGAATTCCATCAGAAAATAGAGAATTCAAGCAATGGCGGGAGGTAATATTTCGATCTATTTCTCTTGTATTGGATGTTATAAATATGATTTTATATATCCATGAAGTCTAACAGTTGGTATCAGAGCTTAAAATGCCTCTGCCTTGCTAAGCTTTTTTAGCTCGAAAATGTCAAATTTTTGATGTATTTGGGTTGGTTTATGGAGCAATATTTTCATCATTTTGATATCAAAATTGGAATCTACATGAAATTCTGATGAAAATTGACTCCTGGATCACCCAAAACGGAGCTCAAAAACGCAAAAAATGACCGGGTTTTCATTTGGGTCCGAAACGGGTCGAAACCGGGTCGGGTCGACCCAGCGGGAGGTCAGGGACGAATTGTACGACACGTCGTTTTGTCCTTGACGTTGCTGCTACATGTTGGTTAAACGACATGTAGTTTAGCGTTTGGAAATAAAATGACTCCTTTTGGTGACCCTCACAATGCCAGCATGAGTCTTAGCCACTAAAGCCATGTCTTATTGTTGCTTTGTAAAGGCAACATCTAATATATATATATATATACGTTTTGCTTTGTGGCATTTCCTCCATACATTTTCTTCTACCATGATTTATATATATATTTATATTTATATATATTATCTTGAGATATTAAAAAAAAATTTGGCCAATATTGAATTAAAATTTAATAGTAATTTATTTATTGGCCATTTATTTTGTTTAAAATTATTAAGCACATTTTAATTTGTCCAAATTTTGGCAAAAATTATTGTGGACAAAATTAAATTAATTTTGACAATATTTAGTTATTTATTTGTCAAAATATAATTATGAAATTAATTTTATACCTTTAAAATTTGCCTAAATCTTGAAAAGTTAATTAATTTTAGGCAATTTTGACATGTTTATAAATAGTAATTAATTTATAGTGTCATTTAATTTATGCCTAAATTTACAAAAATAATTAATTTTATTTTTAGGCAATGTTTATGGCACATTTAGATTAATTTAAAGGGAGAATATTAATTAAATTAATTAGTCATATTTTATTGATTAATTGATTAGTTATTGCAATTCTCATTATGTATGCTTGTTTATGCTTTATGTTAAATTATATTCAAGCATATAATTTTATTTAAATGTCATGTGAATTGTGTATTTTTTAATTTAATTAAAGTTTAGCCACAGCACCTTTAATTGTTTTAAAATTATACACTAAGTGTTATAATCACATAAAGTAAAATAACATCAAATTGTAATTAATCATATTTAATATGATAATTATTATCCTACAGAAATATTATCATATTTCATATGATTAATTAGGATGGAATAGTAAATTTTTTCTTTTCTTGATTTACCCGCAGGAATTAAGAAAAGAATATAATTTACTAATTTTATCATTAGTACATGAGTCTAATTAAATAAAATTTAGCCCACAGGTAATTTTATTTGTTACTAGGCTCATAATGAATTGGCATGCATTGCATTGGCATGATATGTCATTTAAGAATATTATTTGTCTCAAATTATTAACATAGATATAAATTGTGCAGCTTTTCAACCTTTAAATATTTCTGATTTTCAAATTCCTGAATTAACTGAAGATAACTATAATGTTTGGAAGGAGAAAATACTTCTCCAATTAGGGTGGATGGACGTTGATGATGCAATCAGAAAAGATGAACCTCCTAAACCCACGAATATTAGTAGTGCATCAGAAGTAAATGTTTATGAACGTTGGGAGCGATCCAATCGTCTTAGTATGATGTACATTAAGACTAAAATATCAGCTAGTATTCGTGGGTCTATTGGAGAGCATCAAAACGTTCAAAGTTTGCTTAAGACTATTAATGAACAATTCAAATCTTCAGATAAGGCCTTAGCAAGCACCTTAGTGACAAAGTTATCATCCATGAAACTTACTGGCATAAGAGGTGTGCGAAAGCACATCATGAAAATGAGGGATATAGCAGCTCAATTGAAAACACTTGAGGTTGAGATGTCAGATTCTTTTCTTGTGCACTACATCTTGAATTCTCTACCACAACAATATGGGCCTTTCAAAATCTCCTACAACACTCATAAAGAGAAGTGGTCAATCAATGAACTTCTGACCATGTGTGTACAAGAAGAAGGAAGGCTCATAGCAGAGATGGGTGAAAGTGTACATACAGTGACACAAGGAAGGAAGAAAAGAAAGGCCAAGACAAAAGGAAAGGGCAAGGTTCCCATCCCTGAGAATATTAAGAAAGAGTCCAAGTGTTTTTTTTGTAAAAAGAAAGGACACATAAAGATGGACTGTGTCAAATTCAAGGCTTGGCTTCAAAAGAAAGGTAACTCAATCTTATATTTTTGTTATGAATCTAATATGGTAGACGCTAGTAATAACACATGGTGGATTGATTCTGGCTCAACAATTCACATCTCTAATACCTTGCAGGGCTTTCTAAACCAAAGGAAGCCGGTGGGCAGTGAGCAATACATCTATTCAGGAAATAAGATGGGCTCAACTGTTGAAGCTATAGGAACATGCAGATTAGTTCTTAATTCTGGTTTTATTTTGAATTTGGAGAAGACATTTTATGTACCAAGTTTCTCTAGAAATTTGATTTCAGTTTCCAAACTTGTACCATTGGGATATTGTTTTGAATTTTCAAGTAATGAATTTAAATTATTTTATAAATCTAATTTTATTGGCAATGGTACACTTTGCGATGATCTATTCCAAATTCAATTACAAAATAGTAACCTTTATGACTCAATGCATGTTTCTAGTAGCATAGGTATTAAGAGAAATATTACTAATGAAGATTCCTCTATGTTATGGCACCGTAGGCTTGGTCATATCTCAATAGAGAGAGTAAAAAGATTAGTAAAAGATGGAGTACTCAATACTCTTGACTTTATTGATTTTAACACTTGTGTAGACTGCATTAAGGGAAAGCAGACTAACAGGACTAAGAAAAGTGCTAAGAGGAGTTCTAGCATATTAGAAATCATACATACGGACATTTGTAGTCCAGATTTAGACTTAAGTAATCAGAAATATTTTATCACCTTTATTGATGATTATTCACGATACATGTATCTCTATCTGCTTAATAATAAAAATGAGGCACTAGATGCCTTTAAGATATTTAAGGCAGAAGTAGAGAAACAATGTGGTAAACAAATTAAGATAGTGAGATCTGATAGAGGTGGTGAGTATTATGGTAGATATACTAAAAATGGACAAGTACTAGGTCCATTTGCTAGGTTTCTTCAACAGCATGGGATTATTGCCCAATACACTATGCCTGGGTCACCTGACCAGAATGGTGTAGCTGAAAGAAGAAATCGAACATTGTTGGACATGGTGAGGAGCATGTTGGTTAGCTCCAAAATTCCTAAATCCTTGTGGATTGAAGCCCTTAAAAATGCTGTATATATTCTTAATCGAGTTCCAACCAAGACTGTTGTAAAGACGCCATTTGAGTTATTCAAAGGTTGGAAACTAAGTTTAAGACATATGCGCATTTGGGGATGCCCATCTGAGGTTAGGGTTTACAATCCACAAGAAAAGAAGTTAGACCCTAGGACCATTAGTGGCTACTTTATTGGATATGCTGAAAAGTCTAAAGGTTATAGATTTTATTGTCCATCTCACAGTATTAAAATTGTGGAATCAAGGAATGCAAAATTTCTTGAGAATGACTTGATCAGTGGGAGTGATCAAACTCAAAACTTAGGTTCTGAAAATGATCAGTCTGATTTTCAAACTCCTACATTAAGTGATAGAATGATTGTAATTCATGCCCCTCAAGTCCAAACGGGCATTGAACAACCAATCATTCAGGATCCACAACCTGTTGACATTGACCAAGTTAATCTAATTAATGAACAGTTTTTAAGGACTGTTGAACAAACAGTTAAACAACATATTCCCCAAGAGAATGTTGAGTCAACATTAAGAAGGTCAACTAGGATGAGGAAGTCAGCAATTCCTAGTGATTATACTATATATCTATAAGAATTTGATTACAATATAGGAGCTGAGAATGACCCTGAAACATTTTCACAAGCCATCAGTTGCAGAGAATCAAAGTTATGGCACAATGCCATGAAGGAAGAGATGGATTCTATTGCGTCTAATGGAGTCTGGGATCTTGTCAAGTTGCCTAATGGCTCTAAGGCCATTGGATGTAAATGGGTCTATAAAACAAAAAAGGACTCATTAGGCAATATTGAGAGATACAAAGCAAGACTCGTAACCAAGGGATTCACTCAAAGGGAAGGAATCGATTACACAGAGACCTTTTCTCCTGTATCTAAGAAAGATTCCCTCCGTATAATAATGGCATTAGTTGCTCATTTTGACTTTGAACTACATCAGATGGATGTGAAGATAACATTCCTCAATGGGGAACTAGATGAGGAGGTATATATGAAACAACCTGAAGGATTCCCCTCTAATGCCAATGAACATTTGGTGTGCAAGTTAAAGAAATCCATATATGGATTGAAACAGGCCTCCCGCTAGTGGTACTTAAAATTTCATGATGTTATCTCCTCATATGGATTTGTGGAAAACGTCATGGATCAATGTATATATCAGAAGGTTAGTAGGAGTAAAATCTGTTTCCTTGTATTGTATGTGGATGAAATATTGCTTGCAACCAATGATAAGGGGTTGTTATATGAGGTGAAACAATTTCTCTCTAAGAATTTTGATATGAAGGATATGGGTGAGACATCTTATGTCATTGGCATTAAGATCCATCGAGATAGAACTCAATGTATTTTGGGTCTGTCACAAGAAACTTATATCAATAAAGTTTTGGAGAGATTTCGAATGAAAGATTGTTCACCAAGTGTAGCACCTATTGTGATGGGTGACAAGTTCAATTTGAACCAGTGCCTGAAGAATGATTTAGAAAAGGAACAAATGCATAGCATTCCATATGCTTTTGCTATTGGAAGCCTTATGTATGCTCAGGTTTGTACAAGACCTGACATAGCATTTGCAGTTGGAATGTTAGGTAGATATCAGAGTAATCCAGGTATAGATCATTGGAGAGCTGCAAAGAAAGTAATAAGGTATCTTAAGGGTACCAAGAACTACATGCTGATGTATAGACGGACTGAAAACCTTGAGATAGTTGGCTACTTAGATTCGGATTTCGCTGGATGCGTTGATTCACGGAAATCAACATCAGGCTATATTTTCATGTTAGCCGGCGGAGCCATATCTTGGAGAAGCGCAAAGCAGACTTTGACTGCTACTTCTACTATGGAGGCAAAGTTCGTTTCTTGTTTTGAGGCAACTTCACATGGTGTTTGGCTTAGGGGCTTTATATCTGGGCTTAGAATTGTCGACACTATCTCTAGGCCATTAAAGATATATTGTGACAACTCAGTTGTTGTTTTTCTGGCTAAGAACAACAAAAGTGGAAGTCGAAGCAAACATATCGACATTAAGTACTTAGCCATTCGTGAACATGTCAAGGAAAATAAAGTTATCATTGAACACATTAGCACTGAGTTGATGATTGCTGATCCTTTAACAAAAGGCATGCCACCAGTAATGTTTAATGATCATGTATCTAGAATGGGACTTAGTTCCACTTTGTGTTATTGATGTATATACTATATATATATCATTTATAATAAAGCCTTTATTCATTTCAAGTTGTTTTCTCATTTATGCGTATACATTAAAGTTTGAGAATAACAACATTAAAAGGACCCAGAATAAGCATATGGCTTATTCATAAAGTTAATATATAGTGGGTAAGGAAACAAAATGCATTGTGATACATGGAAGGTATTACTCACTTATAGAGGAACTACCGCTATGATTCATGCATTTATGTTTCAGTTAAATATTTGAATCTTAAGGAGCCATTATGTATAATGATTTTCGAACCAAGTGGGAGAATGTGGGACGTTGCAAACGCATACATACAGGGACATGAGTTATGCGATAGTTCATGGCAGCAATCTACAATTGCATGACATAACCCACGTTGCACATCTGAACGTGGCTTGCAACTTCTCCATTATGATCCGAAAATTATGGGTTTTGTGAGATGATTTCCCACGTCTCAAAACGTGTCAGTTTCTTCGGCAAAATGATGGAATTGCTGTTGAAAACTTTGCCTATAAATACAGGGGTCCCCAAGCTCGGTTAAGACAATCATCTAAATATTACACCATCATAGAGTGTTAACCAGAGTTTGGAAGCATTCCCTACAACTTTCAAACGACAGAATTCCATCAGAAAATGGAGAATTCAAGCAATGACGGAAGGTAATATTTCGATCTATTTCTCTTGTATTGGATGTTATAAATATGATTTTATATATCCATGAAGTCTAACACACCACGCATCAAATCTGGTAATCTCATTATTTTAAATATTCAAAGCCAAGTAACAGCCAAACCACATATTCCTCACCCAAGGACAAGTTAGAAGCATATGCTAAACTAACTCAGGTTCAGATCTACAGATAGGACAAAGAGGATCAGCTGCACGTTTCCTTTTAAATAAAGCTTCTCTTGTTGTTGGAATACTCGAGGAAGCCCTCCACATAAAATGCCTGATTTTTGGAGGGAAGTTCAAATGCCAAATAGCTCTCCAAAACTCTTTTGGTGGTTTATAAGAGCAACTTGGCATTTTTTTAGCCATATTTTCCAATCCCCTTTTTAGCTACAAAATAACCAGATTTCTAGCAATTCCTTTTTTCCAGTATAACTCATTAACTAACATATCTCTACCCTCCAATAAACTCAACCAAGCCCAAGCAACTTTATGTCCCTTCTTAGCTACAATTTAACGCTCCATTGACTTATTGCTTGCCATACTAAATGATGAAACAACTGTAACTAACAATTCCAACATCCAAGCACCCCTTCTTCTACCCAACACCAACAAATGGCGCCCAAGAATTGGTTGTTTCATAATTTAATCGTAAAATAGTTCAATCTGAAATAAAACTCTATAGAATTGTCTTAAAACTGTCATGATCTTCCACGGTTTTACATTCATAATTGTGTTTTAAAAGTACATGTAATTCATTTTAATTTAAATGAATCCTCCTGCTATTTTATTTTCAATTTAAATAAAGGTAATTATATATTAGTGTATATGTAACAGTTGTGTTTAGCAGCGTAGTTCATCTTGTTCAATACATAATATGGCACTAAAAGCTGTCACTAAAATTCTTAGCCTGTTGGCTTGGGGAGTGAGTAAAGGGAAGAAGCAAAGGCTGCTAAATAAAACAGCTGAAAATATACACAATATTATTGAGAAACTTATACATGGACCAGAAACTGTAACAATCTGCATAAGCAATCCCACCAAGCTTAGAAAAACTCTCTCTTACACCAAGAAAAAAATAGGTAAAAAGAAAAGACTGTTCTAACTACACTCTGAATTTGCTTTGAATATACATGATTAGAAAAGAAGATAGAAAAAACAGAAAAACAATCAATCAATCAATCACACTCATGCTAGTCTGGCGACCCATTCTCTACTGCCAAATTGTCTTCAATTTCACCCAAGTCCAGTATTCAGAAATTGGAAGTAACCCATGAATAAATAAGATTGCCTTTCTACCCTGGCTTTCTGCAATGTGGCCAACTGAAAATCAATTTGACTCTGCTCAAGTTATATAATAACAGGTTTGATTCTCCTTAGGATTTATTGCTTCCCTCATGGACCACAGTTTTTTCCGTGGCAGGATAAGACAATCTCTTAGCTTTTGAAGTCCCTTTTGCATTAGCCAAAGGAGGTTTAACTGAAACTGGGGTTTTTGGTGTTGATGGGCTCTTATCCTTGTGAACCTTGTTTGGCTGCCTAGTTTGAGCTTTCTTGTGGTTAATGGATTTCTCAAGGACACGGCTTTCCCATGGGCGAGCAGCAATCCAGCGTTCCTTCCAGCTCCAACCCCAATTAGCTTTGCTAAGTTCATAATTACCAAGCCCTTGGTTCTGATTAGAGTTAGCCCTCCACTACAGTTCACAAAGATAGGCATGTGATTTTCAGTAGGATCTGGTGGCATAAATTGAAGAGACTCGACTCTAAGATTAACCTACCTGATGAGAAAAGGCATATGCCATGGCTCTTTCCCGCTTAACAGCTGCTTCTTCTCTGTGATGTATCCTTGCCAAGGTTTCCTCCATGGTTTCAAAACCACCACTCCATTCCACCTGTAATTTGTTTCAACTATTACCTTCGTAGAAAAGGAAACTGGATTGGGTACAAACCAGCTAAAGTACACAGTGGAAAATTTCACCACCACCAATAATTAATCAACGAATTTTATTTCAAGCATCTCATCCATAAATGGAAAGAGTAATACTAATCATTGGAATTAGATTTTGAATAAGTAGCCATATTTTATTTATGCATATTTAGCTAGGTAATCTAGCTTACCACCATAGAAAAGAGAAATTTGACACCGCAATTTCTAAGAAGAGAGAGAAAGGACACTTTACAAGGTTTTCGGTTATTTTCCTTAGATAACTAGGTCTTCATAAAATAAAGTAAATCTACAGATTAAGTTAGAGGAATTGTCCAAATTAAACAACATGAAGAAGTGATTTTAAAACAACAAAACTAACACAAAAAAAGAAGGCAAAGATGGAAATGACGTACTTGATATGACTGAAGGTCATAGAACAGATATAGTACAACAGACCGATCCACCAGAATATGTCAAGCTGACCCTTAGAAGGACAACCCACAATCTCGGACATAGTTATAATAACTAATGCATTTATTAATCATATAGTAGGGATAAGCAAATAGACCTTTAGAACAGAGAAACCTTCAGCTTCACAAGCCATCAATCCACAAGGCAGGAGCAGGAAAGTTTACCTCTAAATCATGGAGCTTCGCCTCAAGTTTAAGTTGAGACTCCAGTTTTTTCCGCCTGATCCTGTCCTCTGTGACCATACAGACTCGGCGAGCTCTAATCTCAGCCTGAATCTTGCTCCATTTATGGATATAACTTACAGTTCCACTGGCTTGATTTTTAACAGAATAACCTTGCGTCAGGACCTTGAGTTTTGCACAACCTTTCAAGCATCGTAGAGATTTTCTAGCCTGGCAAATGAAAAAGTCAGCATTGGATAAATAATTATAATAAAAACCTTTGTGCCATACGTGATGCAGCATCTCTCAGCTATAAGCATAAATGGTATGCATATTAGGGACAATAATCCACATAACACCTACTGAAAGAAGTTGTATATTATATATTTTACATTAATTTCAAAGCAGCCAATTTTTCCAATCCTATCGGCAGGGATCAAACCCTCAACAGGAAAAAAATGAGTCTCAATTAAAATTAAAAGGTTGAATTTCAAATGTTAGTCCATCGTTTACCAAACCAAGCTAATCTTTAAGGATCATACTGCGCATCCTACGACTGTTTATAAATGGAGCAAAGATGTCAAGATAGAGTCCAGAATGTGCTCTGAATATAAGAATATTAAGAACAAGCTTTATATTTTAAGTTACAGACTTTCTAGTCCTGCAAACATATGACTGAAATGATTAGTTTTGGGTCTTTCAATTCGTATCAAGCTGAAACATTTGAAACCTTCAGCCTTCAGCTTGAGGAATAAGCTATTAATAAAGGTTCGTGCTTATGTTCTTGTAGTACTACGTTGCACTACATGTAGTACACTCCTATAATGTATATAAAGAGAACAACATAGGCAGACAAGAGATAAGTCAGTACCTCAAAAGAAAATTATCTCTCTTTCTCTCCCATTCTCTGTCTCCCTGATTAACAGACACTAATAGCCAAAAGCAGATATTAATGAACTCAAACCAGGCCTACCTAGAACAAACTTCTAGAGTCAGGACCCTTATACAGTAGTCCTTCAAGTTCGTATGACTCTTCCCACTCTCGTTCAGTAATGAAAGATCAACAGTCATGTTTGTCTATGTGCTGATACTAAATATTAAAGGCGACATTGCTTTTACATTTTAGTGGTATTTTTAATTGCTGTTAAGCATCTTTGTCTACAATAACAGTGATAACAAATCCCCGTTATTGAATATCTGATAGTTGACAAAGATAACTACACTCTTCTATCAATTTTGTGTATAAGCTTGCAAGATGCAATGCAAATGTAGCAAAGAGACTGTAACATTTAATTCCAGTATTCATGGAAAACATCCCCTACAATGCAATCTGAAAGCTGGTAAAACACAATAGCACAAAGATATTGACCGCAGACTAATGAAAAATAGAAAGGAAAGCACATTAGCCAAGGAGTAAGAACTGTGCTTCAATGAATAAGATTAGATTGGACAACACTTTAAAAATTTCATTTTGTAAGAATATCAAATTGGCATACCATATAAGCCCGGAATGCTGTCTGGATCCTTGTCGCAGCAAGAGTTTCAACTGGCACCCCAAGATTTTCACCCTTAGTTCCATTTGTTAAATTACTTGAATCTTTTCCTGTATAATTCTTCAACTTCAAAGCAGTTTGTTTCTTGGAATCTGGAGATCCCTGTCTCAGATGGAGAGAGAAACTTTCTTGTTACAGCAGCCCTCAGAAACAGAATAGATTCCAAATACATTGTAATGAACGGCATTGCTGCTGCTTAAATAATTATTCAGGTATATTAAGCGTTTGCTAATAAAACTATCAACCATACGCATCATGCCAAAGTCAGATAAAAATTTATTATTCATCATGTCCTGCTTGAAAAATAACACATCAGTTTAGAGGCGTATTATAGTCCAAGACTTTATTCATAATAGAAGACTACCAAACTAACTTTGCTCTTCAATCTTGAGCAAAAAAGAACCAAATTTTGCTAAAATGTTGATCATTTCAATTCTCGGGAAACCATTAACTCTGGAGCCAACTTGCTAACATTATCAATCCTCCATAGAAAATCAAAGATTTTATGGCGAGGCATTAGCAGTAATAATAAGGCTTACCAAATGATTAATAATAAATGTTTGTATAAACATTCAAAAGACTAAATTGGTTTTTGAAAAAACAAACTATCTGTCTGATCTGACACAAATCAATGCCCGCCAGGATTAGTTAGAAAGAAACTAAAAATGACAGGAAATGCAGTGTACCTTTCCTTTCTTTGAATTGCCTTCTTTTGATTTTCTTAAGCTAATTATTGTCTTAAACCAATCACCTGAACCCATTCTTGATGTGAGGTAACTTCTTTCAAATTAACATAATCCTGGCAGAAGTTTGATGAATATAATAGAAATTAGCATATCATTCAACAAATGAAGATTTAGTACATGAATCATAATCCTAAGGAATTAAGTGATCGGTACAAAACTAATAAATGGAGAAAATTTAATAATAATAAAACAATGTTGAAGATCCTGTCTTTATTGTTTTTGTTTTCTATTACAGATAATCAAATGAAAGTTACTTTGTTAAACAGTGATCTCTATAGGATTACATTCACATAAAAGATTGAAAATTGAATATCTTTTTGTATGTTGAGTTGTTTGTAATCAAGTCCACTATATTTTATATGTATGTTTGTATGTCTGCAGCTAGAATAGAAACATTACTCATGCATATGTATATAAACGCAACAAAAGCACATATCCACCTACACAAACACACCCCCCATCATACACACTCATACACGTAATTATGATAACAAAAACATGTTGTCCCAGACCTGGAAAAGAAACAAAAGCTACGACAGGTCATGTGACTTAAAATTGTCAATTGATTTTGTGACCAGTTACATTAAAATCAGAGAAACAAACAGTTATCCCAGTGGATCATAGTTTATAAAAGTCTAAAAGAAAAAAAATGCAGTAAATTGCACAGTTTGAACCTAATTATAGCTATTACTTTATGTTATGCTGTCAGAGCTAATCCCAACAAGGCAACAACTAATTGGTTTCTTCACTGTATAAAATAAGTAATCCCAATAATAATCATCCTACGAACTAAAAATTTACAAAAGAAATTAAAACAATCACAGTATATTGCCTTCAGCATCAAACTCGTTCGGTGATCTACTTAACAGAATGGTGGAAACATGGATCAACTAGTCAACGGCTTGAAAACAAAATATGTTTTAATTGCTTAACAAACAGATATCTTAAAACCCATCTCACACAATAACCAAAGAAGCAAAAGGGTATCCCAAAATCACAATTATCAACCCAGCAATAAAGCCAAAACAGTGCAAACAAAGACGAAAACAAAATGCATCTGTCTGAGAATGACATACCAGAGAAGAAGCTGTAGAGCGTCTAAGCCCACCCTTTTACGCACTTTGGCAACCAGGAATTCGGGTGGAAAAAAGAGGCGACAATAATATCAGCAGAAGTAAAGAGGAAGGAAAGCACAAGACAGAGTGAGAAATGGTCAGGAAAGGAATTAAAGGTGAGTACGAAATATGGATTGCCATGGCCCAATACCGGCTTTAATTTTCTCAAATGATGCGGAAGATAAGAAATAGAAAAATATAACAATAATATTCTCTCTCTTCCCTTCCCAATGTCAAAGCCTCAACCGACGCATACGCTACAACACAGAAGAATATCGTGTGCAGCGTAGTACAGCGTAATGCATTATACTTGGTTGGATGTTGAGAATTCAACAGGGGAGGTTACAGCGACAGCAGAACAAATCAGGACAGTAGATGTTGATACTGATAGGTTGTTTTCGTTTCTGAGGATTGTTTGGATTGGCCAATGTGTTCTGTAAACCAAAAAATTTATCATTTTCAATTATTGGCCATGTCATTTGACCAAGTCGATGCAGAGGGAAAGACATCCTGGGGTGTAATGACCAGATTATCATTGTTGGTGGGATCAGGTACAGGCGGGTTTTAATAAGGTTGGGACGTGGCAGGTTTTCGACCGTTGGTGAGAAAGCACTCACATTGAACACGTGGAAGTCTGTAATTGGTTAATGAAAAATTGACTAAAAATTTCAGTGGTCCCGGCTGGGCTCGCGAACTGGCGCCTTTCGGCTCATCAGACCAACGGTCTAACCAACTGAGCTACGGGACCAGCAAACAGCTCTCTTCTTGTAACGCATTTGATCAATTTTCAGCCTAATATAAATTCATGTTAAACCTTATATCAACCACCAAATTTTGTATTAAAATATATTTTAATGGAAATTTATTCTAGTACTTCGTATCTTTTGATGTTTTAATATTTTCATTAAAAAATTCTATATATCAAATAGCTTTTTTTTTCTTAAATAAACAAGTCAAATTACAAACAAAATTGTAAGCTTTGCCTAGTATGTTACAAAACAACTATAATTTTATAAGAAAAAAAAAACCCAACAAGAAGATTCTAAACATCCTAATGTGAACTTGCAGATTAATTAGAATAACATTGTGAACTTGAGCCAAGAAATCGATATATATTGATAAGGGTAGGATACAATATATATAGGCCAATGCGAAAATAAAGACCGAAAAAATAGGGATAACAGAGATACTAAAAAATAGAACAGAAAAAATGGAAATAAATATAGGTGAATAAAATAAAATTATCCTAAAGTTGACTATTTACAAAATAACGACTCAGATAATGAGGAATAAATATAAATATATATATTTTAATTTTATCACACTCCCCCTCAAGTTGGATTGTATATATCAATAATATCCAACTTGCTCACATAGTTTTCAAAGTTCTGCTTATAAAGTCCCTTTGTAAAAATGTCTATGGTTTGATCTCTAGTTGGTACATAGATAATGCACACCACCCTTCTTCAAATTTTTCCTTGATGAAATGTCTATTAACTTCGACATGCTTTGTTCTATCATGGAGAACAGGATTATGAGAAGTATTTATAGTAGATTTGTTGTCACAATACAGTTTGATAGGATCTTGGTTTTCAACCTGTAGCTCACTTAGAACTCTTTTCAACCACAGCCCCTCACAAATTCCATGAGGCACAGATCTAAATCAGCCTATACACTGTTTCGTGACACCACACTCTATTTCTTACTTCTCCAAGTTACCAAATTACCCTACACAAAGGTGCAGTAACCTGATGTGGATCTTCTATCATCATGTGCGCCTGCCCAATCAGCATCTGTATATGCTTCAATCCCCTTCAGTTCCTTTTTCTTGAACCATAGTCCCCTTTTAGGTGAGCCTTTAAAGTATCTCAAGAGTTTGTAAACAGCTTTGAGATGTTTCTATTTCGGACAGTGCATGTGTTAACTTACTACACTTACAGCAAAGGCAATATCGGGTCTGGTATGAGAAAGATAAATGAGTCTTCCAATAATTCTTTGATATCTCTTTTTATTTACTAACTTACCGTCACCTTCTTCATCTGATTTTTCCTTTTCTTCTTCACTTTTGTATTTCTGTTTTTTCTTTGGTATGTCAATAGGTGTATCACTTGACCTACATCCCAGCATCCCTGTTTCAGTTAATAAGTCAAGAATATATTTCTTTTGCGACAAGTATATTCCCTTCTTTGATCTTGCTACCTCTATCCCCAAGAAGTACTTCATTTATCCGAGTAGTTTCACTTCAAATTCTCTTGTTATTGCTGTCTTGAGATGCTCAATTTCATCTACATCATCACCAGTAAGTATAATGTCATCCACATAGATAATTAACACTGCCTTTTTTTCACCACAATGTTTAAAAAATATAGTGTGATCTGCTTGGCTTTGAGTACATTTTTTATCTTTGAGAACTTGAGTAAATCTCTCAAACCATGCTCTAGGGGATTGTTTTAGGCCATACAAAGCCTTCTTTAGCTTACATACTTGATTCGTTTTTCCTTGGTGAAACTTGGTGGGAGAGTCATATATACTTCCTCCTTTAAATCACCATTGAGAAAAGCATTCTTGATGTCAAGTTGATGAAGTGGCCAATCCAAGTTAACTGCCAATGACAAGATAATTCTGATTGTATTTAGTTTAGCTACTGGTGCAAATATCTCAGTATAGTCTATCCTACAGGTTTGAGTGTAGCCTCTAGCAACTAGTCTTGCTTTATGTCTGTCAATTGACCCATCTAGGTTGAATTTCAGGGTAAATATCTATCTACATCCCACAAGTTTTTTACCTCTTGGAAGATCAACCTTTTCCCATGTCTTATTCATTTTAAGTGCTTTCATTTCTTCCATAACAGCTTGTCTCCATTCTGGTATGTTGAGTGCTTCTTCAATATTCTTTGGAATAGTTACACTTTCAAGATTTGTGGAGAATGCATGATATCTTGGAGAAAGAGCTTTGTAGGACATGTATTTACCTATGGGATGTAGAGTACATGAACGAAGCTGTTTTTTGATAGCAATTGGGAGATCAAGATTAGCTTTATTGTTAATTCTATGAGCTTTTACTGATGTACCATGGTCTTCTTCAGCCTCGGTCTCAATTTCAGCATCAAGTATTTCAGTATTAGGACTAGATAACGGATCAGTAGTAGGATCATATAACGAATCAGACTCAGGCAGTGCTTCAAGTATTTCTGGTATACTAGCTACCTTTTTTTTCCATGAGTACATAAGTACCTCTTTATTGTTTGTATTGGTTATATTCGTTTCTTCTCCTAATTCAGGATTTTTTTTTTGTTTTTGACATAGGTGAAAAGGATGTTCCATGTTTTTTTAGCACATTTTTAGACATAATTTTAGATTGAGGTAGAAGAGGCATGGGAATTGGTGCCACAATAGGATCACTCCAAGTTTAAAATTCACTCACACTCTCCCCTTGAATTGAAGACTTGGGGTAACAGGGGCTCTCTTCATGAAAGGTAACATCACGACTTACAAAGATGCGCTTGCTAGACTAGTCATAGCATTTGTAACCTTTTTTGGGAGGTTAAATAACTAGGAAAGAGACGTTTAATGGACCTAGGATCAAGTTTCCCACTGTGATGATTGTGAACATAAGCTGAGCATCCAAAAACTTTCAGTGGTAGATTATTTTCTAGGTGTGGGATAGGATGGGCAGCTTTAAATAAGGCAAGTGGGGTTTTGAAGGAAAGAACACGACTAGACATACGATTGATAAGGTATGTAGCTGTTAACACAGCATCCCCCAAGTAAAATTTAGGAACATTGTTTGTAAACATAATGGCTCTTACAACTTCAAGTATATGCCTATTTTTCCTTTCAGCAACCCCATTTTGTTAGGGACTATAAGCACATGAGGTTTTATGAACTATACTATGTTCTTTTGAGAAATTGGTGAGAGTATTAGTGAGGTACTTTATGCCATTATCAGTGTATAGGATTTGTATAGTGGCTTTAAATTGATTTTTGATCATGGTATAGAACTCAGCAAAAAGATATTGAACTTCAAATTTGTCTTTTAGAAGGTTGATAACCTCTCTAAATGCATGCCTTTTCAGTGCATTTTCCTTTAGCTGGGATTGACTTTTGGTGTATTTTTGTATATAAAGTATACTCAAAATAGAAAAATGCACATTTTTGATACCTGAGCTTAACTGATTCAATTTTAGTAAATTATGCAAATTTTGACCTTAGTTTTGGAATATTTTGATGTATTTATAATTCCATTCTTTTTGCAGATATAGTTGGATTTCAAAGTTAATTGCTGAATACAAAGATGTTCGCCGCGGCCAATTAGTAAGTTAGCCGCGGCCAATTGTTGCGTGGAGGAAGGAGCAAGCAGAGAGATATTCGCCGCGGCCAATTCTGTTGTTCGCCGCGACCAATTTGTCGTTCTGAAAAGCTGCGCGCGCCCGAGAGCATTTCGCCGCGGCGAATAATATGTTAGCCGCGGCAAACTAATGTTTACTGAAACACTGCGTTTTGAGGTCTGAAGAAATCTAGGGTTGGTTATATTCACAATTTCGACGAAGAGAACTGGGCTTCGACTTCTGGGCAGCATTTGGGAGCTGATGTGCTAGGGTTTGGAGGGTGAAGAGTGGTTAGAGCCAAGGATTGAAGTTTCAAGAAGATTTGAAGCCATTTCCATTGGTTTTTCTGATCCTCTCCCTCTCCTTTGCTTGTCTTCTGTTATGGGTTTGATCTCAAAGTTTTTTGTCAACTTGTAGCTGAATATGAGTAGCTAGATACTTGTTCTAGGATTATCTTAAACCCTTGTATGGAGTAGCATCTGACTCTCTTTCACTTCCAGTGATTAATGATATATATGTGCTGATTTTACTTCATCTGTAATGCTTCTGGTTAATTGACCAATGATCAGTTGTGTGTTTGCTTGAGTGATGCTTGAGAGAGCTAGCTTGAGTGCTGAACTGGAGTTAAATCATGCAGGAACTTGAAATTTAAGTATTGAATGGAGGGTTTAGTTGGTGAGGTAGAAATACACTCATTAACCTTGTGTAGTCAAACTTGGGTCTGAACTTAGAATTAGAGCTTCTTTAGTTGCAAGAGAGTTTGAACAACTAAGGGAATTAAACACTTGTTTAGGACTTGAGAGAGCTTTTACAAGTAGTAATTGATTCCCAGACTAGTGCATATAGTCGTTGATAATTGTTGGTGAGAAGAGATTATTCTTGTGTTACGAGATACAAAGGGGGAGAGATAATCCTAGATCCCTTACAAGCTTGGAGTCGAACTTCTTAACTTCATTCATACATTCATTTGAAAAGCTAACTCTTTTATTTACACTCATCTTCACTATACAATTGAAATGCTCAACCTAGTTTAAAACATAAATTTAATGATAAATCAAATTCAACTTCAGTCCTCGTGGGAACGATAATCTTTTTATACTACTTTGTCACGATCCGTGCACTTGCGGAATAAGCTGTATGGTGAACAAGTTTTTGGCGCCGTTGCCGGGGACTGAAAGTTGAAATTTCTCTGGTTAATCATTGAATTGATGTTAAGAAATTACGATTGAGCTAATATCTAAAATAGTAAATAGTTTTTATTCATCAAGTAGCATTTCTATTTTTCTGTAAGTAGTTGATACTTGTTTGGAGTGCTCTCTCATCAGGTACTTTTCTCGGATCTTGCGCATGCAAGGATTGCGCCCAGACGGTTTCGAAATCCTTCTGGATATAGAAGATCTTTTTGAAACAGCCACCCCAGAGCCCGAAGCGACCCCACAACCGGCTATGGCTGACATGGACGAAAATGACCTGTATACATTGGATGACTTTCTCAATCGAGAGGCACAGAGTTATCACTCTAGTATTCGGATGCCGGACATTCAAGCTAGAAACTTTGAGGTTAAACAAGTTATGCTTCAAATGTTGCAGATGAATGGTTTGTTTGGGGGTAATTATAATGAAGACCCTAATGTACACCTTAGCAAGTTTATTGAGGTGTGTGAGTCCTTCAAACAAAATGGAGTATCCAAGGATGCATTAAGGCTGAGGTTGTTTCCTATGACCTTGAAAGATAAAGCTAAGGCATGGTTAAACTCTCTACCCGAGCAATCTATTGGCACATGGGAAGACTTAGTGTCCAGATTCAAGGCAAGGTTTATTCCTCGAGGGCGAAAAGCAACTATGAGAGGGGAAATCTTAAATTTTGAGCAACAACCTGGGGAGATGTTTCATGAAGCATGGGAGAGGTTTAAGGAGTTGTGTAGGACATGCCCGAACCATGAACAGAAAAAGTATGTACTCATGGAAGCATTTTGGAATGGTCTTGATGAAGATGCAAAAAGAATGCTGGATAATGCCTCTAGTGGAGGAATTGGGAAGATGAAGGTAAATGAGCTTTATAACTTGTATGATGATATGGCTTCCAATACCATGCAATACGCGTCGGGTAGGAGATCATCTCAAAGAAGAGGGCAACCTTCTAGTCCATCGACTGATATTGCAGCACAGCTTGAAGCGATGAATAGAAGGTTTGACAGCTTAGAGCTTCAGATGAAGAAACCCAACCCCTTGGGAGTTCATGCTGTGCAACCATCATCTACGGTTTGTGATCACTGTGGAGAGGGACACTTATCTGAACAATGTCATTACACATTGGAGTCTGTGAATTATATGAACAATGCTCAGCGGAGTCAACAGAACAATCCGTATTCTCAAACATATAATCCGGGGTGGAGAAATCACCCGAACTTTTCATGGAGTCAAGGTCAAAAATTAAATCAGGCTTCCTCATCAGGTGCAAGACCAGCTCAACCTCCCGGATTTCAAATGACATCAAGACAAATTCCCATTAAAGAAGAAGAGTCTAAGATGGAGAAAATGCTAGCTCAAATTCTAGCTAATCAAGAAACTCAGAGGGTTGAGATAAAAGCCACCTTCTCTTTGCATGACACAGCTATTAAGAACTTGGAAGTGCAAGTGGGACAATTAGCCTCCCAACTGAATGCTATGTCAAGGGGAAATCTCCCTAGTGATACTATTCCCAATCCTAGAAGGGAGGGCAAGGATGAGTGTAAAGCCATCACCTTGAGAAGCGGTAAGGTTTTGCCAAATGCTTCCTAACCTAAAATGAAATTTGGTGAGGCAGAAGAGGAAGGGACCTCCTCTTCTAAAGAGGAGGATGCAGAGGAGCCAAAAGCAAATGACAAGGAGCATAGGAATAGCGAAGGAAAGAAGAGTGAAGAGAAGAAAATACAATCAGAAACTCAGATTCCACCGCTACCCTTCCCTAGGCGATTCAAGAAGAAAACGGAAGATAATCACTACAAGAAGTTCTTGGATACATTTAAGCAGCTGCATATCAATATCCCACTTCTGGAAGCATTGGAACAGATGCCCAAATATGCAAAATTCATGAAAGATGCATTATCCAGGAAAAGGAGATTTCAAGAACATGAAGTAGTGGCATTAACAAAAAGTAGTTCAGATTTCATTAAAGAATTACCACAAAAGAAGGGTGACCCGGGAAGTTTCACTATTCCATGTCACATTGGAACCACGTTCACGGTTAAAGCATTATGTGATTTGGGAGCAAGCATTAATTTGATGCCTTTATCTATTTTCAAGAAGCTCCAGTTGGGCGAAGCAAGGCCGACTACAGTTACTTTACAACTTGCCGATAGAAGTTTGGCGTATCCTCGGGGAATCATCGAGGATGTCTTGGTGAAAGTTGATAAGTTCATACTTCCAGCTGATTTTATTGTTCTTGATTGTGAAGTTGATCGAGAAATCCCTATCATTCTTGGAAGACCGTTCCTAGCTACTGGCAAAGCTCTCATTGATGTGGAGAAAGGAGAAATCACCATGCGAGTTGGTGAAGAGCAAGTGACGTTCAATATGTTCAAGACTCTCAAATTGCCAGATGAGCCGGAACACTGTTTCTATCTAGATCTGATAGACCATATAATTCACTATGAATCCCAACGATCTATGATCGAAGGCAATTGTGGGACACCTTCACTACAAATTGAGCAAGATGAGGAGGGAGAGAAAGAATATGTCACTGTGATGAGCGCTGCCCCTATCATTCCTCCATCTAGGTTGAAGTTTGAAACTCTAGACTTGACTTCAGATGATAGACCTTAATTAAAGCCGTCCATTGTGGAGCCACCTCAATTGGAGTTAAAGGCACTCCCAACACATCTAAAATATGCCTTCTTGGGAGAATCAAATACCTTGCCAGTCATCATTGCTGCTAATCTAGCCATGGAGAAAGAGTGGAAGCTCTTAAAAGTGCTGCAACAGCATAAGAAAGCGATGGGATGGAACATAGCAGATATCAAGGGTATCAGCCCTTCAATTTGCATGCACAAAATCTTTTTGGAAGATAACCAGAGACCTTCTATAGAGCACCAACGAAGATTGAATCCCAATATGAAGGAAGTGGTGAAAAAAGAAATTCTTAAATGGCTGGATGCGGGTATCATATATCCTATTTCAGATAGCTCTTGGGTGAGCCCAGTTCAATGTGTTCCAAAGAAAGGGGGCATAACTGTAGTGGCTAACACTCAAAATGAGCTCATTCCCACCCGCACAGTGACTGGATGGAGGGTTTGTATGGATTATCGCAAACTAAACGCCGCAACCCAAAAAGACAATTTCCCTTTGCCTTTCATTGATCAAATGTTAGATAGATTAGCTGGAAGGGAATTTTTCTGTTTTCTGGATGGATATTCGGGGTACAACCAAATTGCAATTGCCCCAGAAGACCAAGAGAAAACGACTTTTACATGTCCTTATGGCACCTTTGCATTCAGAAGGATGCCATTCGGCTTGTGTAACGCGCCAGCAACATTTCAGAGATGCATGATCTCCATATTTTCTGATATGATTGAGCAATCTATGGAGGTTTTTATGGATGATTTTTCAGTATTTGGTGACTCATTTGATGATTGTCTCGATAATTTGGATGCCGTGTTGCAGCGTTGTGAAGATAATAATTTGGTGCTCAATTGGGAAAAATGTCATTTTATGGTGCAAGAGGGCGTTGTACTAGGCCATAGAGTATCCAAGGGAGGATTGGAAGTGGATAAGGCTAAGATTTCCATTATCGAGCAACTACCTCCACCTACTTCGGTCAAAGGTGTGAGGAGCTTCCTGGGCCACGCCGGTTTTTACCGCCGTTTTATCAAGGATTTCTCCAAGATCACCAAACCTTTGTGTAGATTGCTTGAGAAAGATGTTGAGTTTAAATTCATTGATGCCTGTGAGCAAGCCTTTGAAGAATTAAAAAGAAGGTTGATCACCGCACCCATCATGACCGCGCCTAACTGGAACTTGCCATTCATTATCATGTGCGATGCAAGTGACTATGCTGTGGGCGCAGTCTTAGTCAAAAATGGGATAAAATTTTTCACCCTATCTACTATGCTAGCAAAACCTTGGATGAAGCTCAGGAGAACTACACCACTACTGAGAAGGAAATGCTAGCAGTGGTTTTTGCTTGTGATAAGTTCAGGGCATATATTGTGGGATCCAAAGTGACGGTGTTCACGGACCATTCAGCCCTGAAATACTTGGTGAACAAGAAAGACTCTAAAGCCAGATTAATTAGATGGGTGCTCTTGTTGCAAGAATTTGACTTAGAAATTGTGGATAGAAAGGGTTGCGAAAATCAAGTGGCTGATCATCTCTCTCGGTTGAGTACCGAAGTTCAACCAGAATTGGCCCAGAATATTAAGGAAGCATTCCCTGATGAGCAATTGTTGAACGTTCAGCACGCTTTAGATCCGTGGTATGCGGACATTGTTAATTATCTAGTGTGCAATGTGACCCCCCCTGATCTGAAACAGAATCAAATGAAGAGGTTCTTGCATGACTCAAAGCATTACTTCTGGGATGAACCATACTTGTTTCGGCGGTGTACGGATCACATTCTAAGGAGGTGTATTCCGGAAGAAGAGCAAGGAGCGATCTTGCAAAGTTGCCACTCCTCGGAGTATGGAGGCCATTTTGGAGGGGAGAAAACAGCAGCCAAAGTCTTACAGAATGGTTTCTACTGGCCCACTCTATTCAAAGATGCTTATACATTCATTCTTCAGTGTGACCGATGCCAACGTGGGGGAAACATATCAAGGAGAAATGAAATGCCGCTTTCGAATATGCTGGAAGTAGAATTGTTTGATGTATGGGGTATAGACTTCATGGGACCTTTTCCTAATTCATTTGGAAATCAATACATTCTGGTGGCAGTAGATTACGTATCCAAATGGGTGGAAGCTATTGCTAGTTCCACTAATGATGCAAGAACGGTGCTCAAGTTCTTAAAACGGAATATTTTCACCCGATTCGGGTCGTCGAGAGCCATTATCAGTGATGGGGGATCGCATTTTTGTAATAGCCAATTTCAATTCCTTTTGAGAAAGTATGGAGTGAAGCATAAAGTGGCATTAGCGTATCATCCACAGACCAATGGACAAGCTGAGATTTCCAACCGAGAAATCAAAACCATCCTAGAGAAAACGGTAGGGGTGTCAAGAAAAGACTGGTCTTCAAAACTTGATGATGCGTTGTGGGCTTATCGAACAGCTTTCAAGACCCCCATTGGTATGTCACCATATAAGTTGGTGTTTGGAAAAGCTTGCCATTTGCCAGTTGAATTGGAGCATGGTGCTTACTGGGCGATCAAGAAGCTAAATCTGGACTTCAAAGCAGCAAGCGAGAAGAGACTCCTTCAGCTCAATGAATTAGATGAATTCAGAATGTATGCGTATGAAAATTCAAGGGTCTATAAAGAAAAAACCAAACTGCACCATGCCAGAAAAATCACTCCCAAAGCATTTGAGCCTGGACAATTTGTTCTGCTATACAACTCTCGTCTTTGGCTCTTTCCTGGAAAGTTGAAATCAAGGTGGTCAGGCCCTTTCACGGTGGTCGAAGTTTTTCCCCATGGAGCAGTTGAATTGGTGAGCAATTCTGGTGAAAAGTATAAGGTGAATGGCCAACGATTGAAACACTATTGGGGAGGGCATGTAGATCGTCACACCTCCACTTTCCACCTTGCTGATTCAAATTGAACAATTGAGGAGTCCGGCTGAAGACTATAAAGAAAGCGCTTCTTGGGAGGCAACCCAAGCTCTTCACTTTCCCTTCTTGTCTTGTTTTTATAGATTTTGGTGTTTAGTAGAGTTTTATTTTTTTCCCTTCCTTTGTAGGTTAACTCCTCAGTTGGGACTGATGACCAAAACGGAGTAATATCACTGAAGGCATTAGATTCAAGGAACATGCTCAAACAAAAGTTTTTGGGGAAGTGCACCCAATCAAGTTATACGCTTTCTAATATGCGTGAATTCCTATGGTTGAAGTGCAATTAGCTGATAAGTCTGATATGATGTTTGCAGTGATTGTTTGGTTCACTATTTCATAGTCTCTGTTTGAATTCAGTATTGACCACTTAGGGATTTTTGCCAAAATCATGCATGCTTAAGTTGAATGTGGAGCTTTAGTAAAATGATATGTGTAGAAGCAAGCAAATCAATGTTATGATTAAGTTATATGCATCTATCATGTTAATTTTACTGTTAAGAGAAAAATTTGAGGGAGTGTGCATGAAAAGAGAACTGAACATTATTCGCCGCAGCTAATAAAAACTTGGCCGCGGCCAATTTGTCGAGAGGCATGCCCAGGAGGTCAGCCAGAGGATTATTCGCCGCAGCTAATAACAATTTGGCCGCGGCGAAATTAGGCGGGCTCAAGCAGTGGCTAATTGGCCGCGGCTAATATATTAATTGGCCGCGGCTAACTAGTGTGCTGGACCTTGGTTTGCAACAGAGCCGTATTGGCTGCGGCTAAGAAATGCTTGGCCGGGGCCAAACAGCAGCTGAAGCCCGAAAATTGTTGTTTTTCCTTCCTATTTTGCCCTCACAACTCTCACCTAATTCCGACAATGCCCCTTTGAATCTCCCTTCATTTCTGTCTAGGTTCATTAGGTCATTTTCCCCCTCCACTTGGACTCCCTAAACTACCCTTCACTCAACCCTAACCCCCCTTCTCATCTCATCTCCCTCATTTCCTCTCTGCCGTCGCCGGTTCGTGCTCTCCCTGGCCTCCATCATCATTTCTCGCCTATCCTCTGTAGTTGCCTCCCTTCTGCTCATACCTCCTCTCGCCTTCGTCCCCACAGCTCCATAGTAAGTATTCCCCATTTGTGTTACTCCTCTCAGCCCCTCTCTCCATACAATGATCTGGCGCCATATGTATGTCTGCCTCCTTGCTCTCGTTATGTCTGTTGAGGGCTGTGATGTTGTTGTCTTGCTTGTTCATCAGTGCGTGCCATGCTAGATGTTGTGAAAGTGTGCTGATTAGAGTCTGCTTGCCTGGTTCTGTTTTGCTGATTAGGGTCTGCGTGCCATGCTAGGAGGTTGTGATTTGTGAAAATGACTTGATGTGCTGCTGGATTTTAACTTGTATAGGCATATGCAGATTGTAGTTCTATTGTATTGTTAGATTTACTGCTAGGCATGTAGAGTGTGAGGGAGATGGATTTTTGAATTACATTGGTCAGGACAGAGCTCTATCTTGTCCTCTTGTTGATGCGCGAATTGGGTAGGATTCAGATAATTTGATATTTTGGATGAAACCCAGATGAATTCAACTTATAGTTACCTAAGGATGCCAATTGGGACTGCTCAATTAGTCTAGTTATTTAATTTGGCGCTAAATAACGGCTTTATGAAATCCCCTGCAACCCTTAGTGTTGGGCATTGTGATTAGGTGAGACTCTAATTGAGTGCAATCTCATTTGAGCGGATCTATGGCTCTATTTCGTGGTTCAGTTGGGCTGATCTTGGTTTTGGGTGTCTATTTTTGATTTTGCTTTTGTTTTAGTGTTCGTTTTCCTGAATTTTTTTTGTTGTGCGCTGGGCTGGTTTTCTGTGTTTTTGCAGGCTGCCATGGCTCCAAAACGATCTCGTCCGAGTGCTTCGCTTCAATCAGAGCAAGAATCTCCAGCTGCCATCAAGGAACGAGTTCAGAGCCGACCCATTCGGTCGGAACGAGAATTCCCGTACTCAACGGATTGGGCCTTTTGTGTCATTGCTGATCAGACCTATCATCTCTGCCCCCTGATGGGTGACAAGCCAGGTGGAAACGCTGCTATTGTTAGAGATTTTTATACCCAAGCAGCCATTAACACCAGTTTGAAGTGCCGAGTGCGAGGAATTCAAGTTAACATTTCAGAGGAGGCCATCCGCACATTCTTCCAACTACCGGAGGTAGCAGAATGCCGTTATGCATACTTAATGCAGCACGAAGACGAGATCCCCTTTGATGACATTGCTGCATTTTTGGATTATGAGGGGCGAGTGTTATGGAAGATCCCTCGTGGTGGTCAGCGATATCTGGAGCGGAAGAGATTGCACAGAGATGCCAAGTTCTGGCTCCATTTTGTGTCCTTCAACATCCTTTCGACCTCACATTTGAGTGATGCCACATGGGAGAAGGCCCTCCTCATTTACTTACTGATGACCCAACAGCCGGTGGATATTGCTGCTGTCATGTATCACAGCCTTGAAGCGGCCATAGTGGACCATTCTTGTGCCATTGTCTTTCCCCATTTCATTCTTCAGTGGTGCCTTCAAGCCGGGGTGAAAGGAAGAGCCAATGAGGAAGTGTTCGTGGCCCCCATGCTCTTCAACTACAGAGCGATCAAATCCCCTCGTAGGGCACCTCAAGACCCAGGAGCCGACCAGCCAGATCCTGACGTGATGGAAGAGAAGGCCCCTATCCCAGATATTCCAACTGGAGAGGAGTCGAGCTTTGCACAGTCGGGTGACCTGTGGAGGGCCAGTGTCGATAGCCGTCTGGAGCTGTTGATGGGGAAGGTAGATGGTATCGCTGATGATGTGGCTCAGATTCGGTTTCAGCTGCAGCGCCTATTGCCCCGTTTCACTGCTGAGCCCTCTGGAGCTAGGGATGACGAAGACCCCGGCGGGAACCAGCCTGATGAGCCTTGATTTTATTTCCTGTCTTTACTAGTTTTCTGTTTTTATTTTCCTATGGCTTATTGGGTTCCTTACTTTCTGTTTGCATCTAGTTCTTGACCCTACAGTGGTGGTTATCTGGTTAGATATAGTTGTTTACAACTGTTGGAATTAGTTGGATTTCAATATCTGTTACTTGCTATTGGTCAGCTTAGTTTTTAGTTGTTTGCCCTGTTCATATTTTGATGAGTGCCGATGGCTCTATTCTCTTGTGTAGCTATCTGTTTTTGTGTGAGTGGTAGTTGCCTGAGAGTTGACCCTTTTCCTCTATAATTATCAGTGAGGACACTGTCCATTCTAAGTTTGGGGGTGAGGGTATCCCTTTCTGTTGCTGATTAGGCAAGATTTTAATTGTGATTCTTAGACTTTTACTTGGACATTATTTAATTCTGGTGTCAGGTTGCTGAATGGTCCCTTGAATGGATTGTTTGGGTCCAATGATTAAGGGTTGCTTAAATTATACACTTGACAGGAAATTTTAGGAATTGGTTGTTAGCGCTTGAGTCATAGATTAATGCATTGTTTCATAAAGTTTTTGTGCACAAACGTTGGGGTATTATTTGAAAGCTCTTGTCATGAAAAAAAGTGTAACAAATTAGTGTATATGTTCTTTCTCAATTTCCAAACTCTAGAACCATTCTTGAATCCCCTTGAGACGATCTAATGACTTCGCTTGATTTTGAAAAATGATTTGGGCAGTATTTAAATGCGTTTGTGCCTTTCCAACTGACCTTTGTTAACTATATCTCCCTTTTAACCTACCATTTGAGCCTAATTGAAAAACCATATAAATTTTTGTTTGAATTCGTGCATCAGACGTATATCCCATAAGCCTGAAAAATCATGATCCCACCTTAAACTTGAGATAATGGATTAACGCTTGATAATCTGGAAAGATAGGATGCTACATTTTGATAAACTCTGATCATGGAAATAGGAATGATGGATAGCATGTAACTGTTTGTACTTGATTTTACTTCAAAAAAAAAAAGAAAAAAAAAGTCTATGTTTCAGTGAATCTGAGTCCGGTTAGACTGGAAGATACGTTTGGAGATGTAGTGTTTTGGAAGAACACTTGAACTGTAGAAAAGAAAATAGGGTCTGGCACAATCAGTTATCTCAAGTAATTTGCATCCTATATTATCCCTCCTTTTATTTAGCTTTTACCTGAGCCACATTACAAGCCTAAAAGTCCTGATGATTTCGAAATTCTTGTAAAGTCAAATGTACAGTGGAGAGGGAAGAAAAGTTTTGGCATATGAAGTATTGTTGTTGAGAAATATATATATACATTGAAGTGTGGTTTTTATTCTGAGCAAGTGCTGGAAAATGATTCCTTAGCCAGTCACACACTCACGTGTTAGAAACTTTGCATTGTGCTGTGAATCTTGCAGCTTCCTCCACTCCATTTTCTCCTGTCTTGCTTATCACGGGTAGCAACTGATGAGGATTATACCATGCAATACATAGTATTTGAGTGATTCTTGAAATCTAACACCTCCGTCATTTTGCTTTACTCGAGGATGAGTAAAAGTCTAAGTTTGGGGGTGTGATAACCTCTCTAAATGCATGCCTTTTCAGTGCATTTTCCTTCAGCTGGGATTGACTTTTGGTGTATTTTTGTATGTAAAGTATACTCAAAATAGGAAAATGCACATTTTTGATACCTGAGCTTAACTGATTCAATTTTAGTAAATTATGCAAATTTTGACCTTAGTTTTGGAATATTTTGATGTATTTATAATTCCATTCTTTTTGCAGATATAGTTGGATTTCAAAGTTAATTGCTGAATACAAAGATGTTCGCCGCGGCCAATTAGTAAGTTAGCCGCGGCCAATTGTTGCGTGGAGGAAGGAGCAAGCAGAGAGATATTCGCCGCGGCCAATTCTGTTGTTCGCCGCGACCAATTTGTCGTTCTGAAAAGCTGCGCGCGCCCGAGAGCATTTCGCCGCGGCGAATAATATGTTAGCCGCGGCAAACTAATGTTTACTGAAACACTGCGTTTTGAGGTCTGAAGAAATCTAGGGTTGGTTATATTCACAATTTCGACGAAGAGAACTGGGCTTCGACTTCTGGGCAGCATTTGGGAGCTGATGTGCTAGGGTTTGGAGGGTGAAGAGTGGTTAGAGCCAAGGATTGAAGTTTCAAGAAGATTTGAAGCCATTTCCATTGGTTTTTCTGATCCTCTCCCTCTCCTTTGCTTGTCTTCTGTTATGGGTTTGATCTCAAAGTTTTTTGTCAACTTGTAGCTGAATATGAGTAGCTAGATACTTGTTCTAGGATTATCTTAAACCCTTGTATGGAGTAGCATCTGACTCTCTTTCACTTCCAGTGATTAATGATATATATGTACTGATTTTACTTCATCTGTAATGCTTCTGGTTAATTGACCAATGATCAGTTGTGTGTTTGCTTGAGTGATGCTTGAGAGAGCTAGCTTGAGTGCTGAACTGGAGTTAAATCATGTAGGAACTTGAAATTTAAGTATTGAATGGAGGGTTTAGTTGGTGAGGTAGAAATACACTCATTAACCTTGTGTAGTCAAACTTGGGTCTGAACTTAGAATTAGAGCTTCTTTAGTTGCAAGAGAGTTTGAACAACTAAGGGAATTAAACACTTGTTTAGGACTTGAGAGAGCTTTTACAAGTAGTAATTGATTCCCAGACTAGTGCATATAGTCGTTGATAATTGTTGGTGAGAAGAGATTATTCTTGTGTTACGAGATACAAAGGGGGAGAGATAATCCTAGATCCCTTACAAGCTTGGAGTCGAACTTCTTAACTTCATTCATACATTCATTTGAAAAGCTAACTCTTTTATTTACACTCATCTTCACTATACAATTGAAATGCTCAACCTAGTTTAAAACATAAATTTAATGATCAATCAAATTCAACTTCAGTCCTCGTGGGAACGATAATCTTTTTATACTACTTTGTCACGGTCCGTGCACTTGCGGAATAAGTTGTATGGTGAACAAAGGTAAACTCAACACACTCTGGTGTGGTCATCAATTAATGTGAGAAACCACTTAGCATTTGTACAATTTGGGATGCGTGAAGGACCTTATAGGTCACTATGAATAATGAAGAATGGTTTAGAAGGCTTATATTCAGCACAATAAAAGGTAGTTCTTTTATGCTTAGCCAATTCATAATCATCACAATAAAAAACTAAATCATCTTTATTAATATTGAGTGAAGGAAACATACAACTCAAATACTGAAAGTTAGGGTGTCCTAGACGCCTATGCCATAACATAAGATCATCTTTATTAGGAGTGGACACATTATTACATAAACTTAGCGGTATTTTCTTCACATTAGAATCTACCAGGTAGTATAAGCCATCATACTCTTTAGCATTGTTAATCGTCATCCCCATCAGCAGGTCCTAAATAATACAGTATGAAGGGAAGAAATCAGCATGACAATTTTGTTGATTGGTTAAAACATTGACAGATATAAGATTACATTTCAAATTTGGGACACGTAGCATAGACTCAAGAGTGAGTGAGTCAAAATTTTGATACTCCCTTTGCCAGCTACAGCAGATAAGGTTCCATCAGTAACCTTTACTTTTAAATTACCAACCAAAGGCATGTAAGATGTGAATAATTGTGCATTATCTGTCATGTGGTCAGATGCTCTTGAATCTACAATCCAGCACATACCAATATTCATGGCTTTAATAGTTTTTAAAGCTTGCAAAAAATTACCTTTGTGTACCACAAAAGCTACATGATTCTTTTGCTGTGTGTTAACAGATCCTTGCATAGCATTGAGCATCTCCAGTAATTTATCAAGCTGAATACTCTGGTTTGAATTATTTCTAACCTGTCCTTCATCCCCTTTTTCAGATCCTCCTCCTTCAATAACCACTTGATAGCCACGGGTTCTTCCTTTTCTGGGTTTCCAATCTGGTGGCTTTTCTTGGATATCCCAGCAGGTTTCTTTAGTGTGGCTTGTCTTCTTACAGTGTTCACACCACTATTTCCTTTTTGAGGTTTTGAATTTACTTCAACATTACGAGTGATCAACGCTGAAGATTCAGATGGTATTGGGGGGTCCTTTTTCAACATCACTTTTCTTCTGGATGCCTCCCTCCTGACTTCAGAGAAGACTTCATGGGTTGAAGGAAGTGGAAACTTGCTCAATATTTGACTCCTAATATCATCAAAGCTTTTGTCTAGTCCAACGAGAAACTGAAATACATATTCCTTTTCAATTGTTTGTCTAAAACGAGCAGTATCATCTGGACAAGACCATTCTTCTTCACTATTTAGGTCCAGCTCTTGCCATAGTGTCACAATCTCAAGCTAATAATCTATGACGTCACGACTCCCCTATTTTAATTACCAAATCCTTGTCTTGATGTCAAACATTTGCAAAGTGTCTTCACTATTAGAGTAAGTTAGCTTCACAGCATTCCAGATGGCTTGAGCGAAAGACAAAAACATAAAACTATGTTTAATGGTTGGGATCATGGCATTGACAAGCCACAAAGCAACCATCACATTTTTCGTCTTCCACTATTTTAGGGCTTGCTCATTGGACTCTTCTGGTTTTTCCAAAATAGCATATGTAATTTTCCACGGCCTTCGACAGCAAGTTTGATCGCTTGGGCCCATTCTCTATAATTCTTTCCATTGAATTTGTCAGTTACAATAAGAACCGATGACCCTTTGTAGCTGGAATTCGACCCATTGGGGATTCCATCTTAGCTTGGGTTCGACACAGAGGTCTTATTGCATGATGTTTTGTACCTACATGAGTTTAACTCTGGCATGGTTCTGTGATGGTCAAAGTCGATTCCTTGGTTAAAGATCGATGCTCTGATACCATGTGAACTTGAGCCAAGAAATCAATATATATTATTGATCAGGGTAGGATACAATATATACAGGCTAATGCGAGAATAAAGGCCGAGAAAACAAGGATAATAGAGATATTGAAAAACAGAATGGGAAAAACGGAAATAAATACAGGTGAATAAAATAAAATTATCCTAGAGTTGACTATTTACAAAATAATGGCCCAGATAATGGGGAATAAATATAAATATATTTTTTCTGATTTTATCACAAACATATTTCTTCTTCAGGTGACGATAATCCTTATTGGAGTAAACACTCAAATTCAATAGATATAGCTGAGGGCTCAAAAGTTGTTACTACTTTGTTAGGAAAGTCAAACTATGACGAATTGCAAATATATATATATATAGTTTCATATCAAAATCATGGAGTTTTATGTTGAATTTGAGCATATCTATAATATTTTTATCATATAAGGATACTGTTCTGTTAGGGTAATAGTTAAAGTAAATAGGTCCTGCATGTCACCCTGCTTCAACTGTTCTTAAAAGGGAGTCTACAAATTGGTTGTGTCTAACATCTCTTAGAAAAATTAGACAAGAAACATTTAGTCCTTCTCTAACTAAGGGTTTTACGGCTACTTGAACATACTCTACGTGTATGAATTTATAATATTTTTTATGATGTTTAACTGAGTCTTCAGAAAGAAGATAAAATTCTTTATTCTGAGAGTTTACTGGTATAATATCTTCCATAGTTCTGATTATACAGTTAGATTTGTGAAAGAAGACTCCTTCTAGTTTGTAAAAGGCATGGCATCTTTGTAATACCAATAATTATAACCGATAGGATTCGACTTATGGGAAAATTTTCTAATTTTGTTAAGATCCTGATTCCAGTCTTTTGGTAAAAGCGCTTTTAAAATTCGGATTTTTGAATGAGTAAAAGTGTCCGCATCACTTTTATCTCTATAGTGCTTAATAACCACAAAGTCTAATAACCACAAAGTCTGAATGTAAATTCATGAAATTTTTGGGTTTTATTGGTAGAAGTTGGTTAAGAGTGAAAGTCTTTTTGAAATTTTTTTTGGAAATCATGTTAGGATTTTTATCCCAAAATTTGAGTTTTATTTGGATGATGTTCATAAATGTATTCTTTTGAAAATAAGTAGTTTTGAAAGGCTTGGCAGTTTGAAAATGGGTAGGTTAAGGAAGATCAATGGAGAATTCTCCTTTTTTTATAATCCTTTTGTTGGTTGTGGTTTCTACTTTTAAGGAGTCAATCATTCAGATTAAAGTAAGATTAGATTGTTGTTCATCATCTAAAGATTGATTATTGAAAATTTCTTCGACTATGTTTGCCTAAGATTTATTTGAAAGTTTGACTAAGGCTTGGGATGCAATTTCTTGAAGAGTTTCAATAGGAAAAGCATAAGACACCTTTGTTTCTTTCTAGGTTGGTTTGGTGGAGGTTTCTTTTGATGATCGGGTAAATGACCCAATTTGTTAGGTGGTGACCTGATTTTGAGGGTAAAAGAAGGTCCTTGAAAGGTTCAACGAAAAACCTAAAATATTAAAAGACTTTTGATCCCTTAACTTCTCAATTCTTGAATCAACAAGCCCAAATTAACGCCAACCTTGCATCAGCTCAAACAAAGATGAACCTTACAAAACAAATTAAATGTCTTCTCAAATTATTAAAACAAGAAAACAAAGTATAGTTATCTAAAACCACAAAACCTTCCTCTGACTTTGAAGACCTTGCTGAATTAAATGAAGATGACTATTACAGCATCAATTTAGGAGAAGATTAACTTACATGCATACATCGCATGTCCAAAGAAAATTCCTATGGCAAACAATGTTTTGTGGTAGATAAAAGCAAACGTACTTGTTCTATGGTTGACAAACGCAAAAGCACTTAACAAGGTCACTGTAGCTATCAAGTTAATGACAAAAATAAAATTTTACTGTTGTAACAAGTTGTAATCGGTATCTTGGAATTCATTGTTGTAACAATAGGTAAATCTTTATAAAAAGATGTAATTGATAGATGCTTAGTGTTGTGTATATATATATCAATCAACCTACATATCATGGGGTATTAACTAATATATATATATATATATATATATATTAAGGCACTCATGATTTTGGTTTATATATATAAACCAAAACCATGAGTTACCATGAGTGATTTATTTGTTGGTACTTCTGGAATATCATGTTCCTATAGTTCTTTTGGAAGTGACTATAAGAAGTGTGGGCCTTGATATATATATATATCATGTTCTTACAGTTCCAGTTCCCCTACATAGGATATTCCTATTGTTGTAGGATGTTGTGTATATGCTTAGTGTTGTGTGTGTATATATAGACACAACTGCCATTCATGGTTGATTACTGATATATACATATATATATATATATATATATTAATCAACCCTTGTGTTGTATATCAAACCAACTCTATTTTTTAAATAAGTGTTTCTTAAACAAAATTGAAATAAAAGCTTTCTTTTTTCTGCTTTTACTACACCTATAAGGATTCCAAACAAGCAAATGCCATTGATTAAGCAAAAAGATACCATCCTATGTTGGGTAGCTCCTTTATTAGATACCCTTATAAGTATTTTGCATGATAACTTCATATTGTAAATTATTTCCAAACAAGTGTCGACATATAACCATCACATATTCAGGCAAATATTAAGGATCCACAAATATCTTCTAATTGTGACTGAACCAAAAAACATACAAAATTAAACAGACTTTATTTATCATCTCATATTGTTCTTGAGAAAACCACTATTACAAAAACATAAAAATATCTAATCGCAATAGATGGTCCATAAAAATACCCAATGGTGATCGAAACCAAACCGCATGCATAAATGGACATAAAAGAAATAAATGATTGTATGATTCCTCCATATGATTGCAAAATTGGCATCCTTCTTTAATAGGTAGATGATGCTACTAAAGAGTAATTTTTAGAGGAAGTGCACTTCAAAGTAGCTTCCAAATAAAGAGAATAACTTGAACTGGAAGCCATAACCCCCATAACTTATCCTAGTTAATAACTAGATTCGAATGACCCAAATTCAACCCTTCAAATGTCATTTTATAACCATATGCAATCTTATATGATCTAGTATTCCTACCCATCCATACTAGTTCATCATATTGCCTTGTAATAGAGAAAGTAGTTTACCTAAAAAAAATGCCAAGTATGTTCCTTTGAATATAACTAGGATACTAATTGATTGTTCTAACAACCCTAATTATGCAAAATAAGATCCCTAATTGTTTGAATAGATGAAGGAAGGTCAACCTACATTGGCCACCAATTGTGGTTTAATATAAGTATTGACATATCACTGAAGATAATTGAGGATTAACGAACTAGGCTTTTAAATACCCCCTCCACATCCAAGCCATCGTGGAATGCAATGTTAACTTCCCCCTTCCTCCTTCCTTATAATATTTAAGTCCAAGTGTCTTAGTGAACAAAGACTCAATTTTCCTTAGTACTAATCTCCAAAAATGCTTAGCTTATAATACTTGATTAAAGTATACCTAAATTTGGGACCACCTTCAAATCTTAAGGACATAATACCAACCAATTAAGCAAATGCACCTTAGGTTTGGCATTCAAATAATCCTAAAAGAAATTCAAGACTTTTGTATCTATCTACTTATAATACTTCTATGGCAACTTGAAATACAAAAGTAAATAAATCAAAGACGAATGAAGAATGAATTTGATTAAAGTAACTTGCCTCGCTTGAGATAGCAAATTTGACTTCTAAGCTTGCAATTTCTAATAGATTCGAGCAACTAAATTTTGGTAAATCTGACTTTTTGACCAGCCTACATCACATTAAGCTTCTAAATATTTGCCTAGCCCAAACTTAAATTTCACCCCTAACTAAGTTGAAAATTGTTTCTTCAATCTATATAAGATATGTGGGTTAAAAACCACTTCTAATTCGCTAATATTCACATATTGCCCAAATAATATGCTATAATGTTCTAAAAGTGAGTTAATATTGATACATATAGAGCTTATGGCTTGAAAAAAGAGAATAGTATTACTAGCATATATTAGATGTGAAATTGGAGGAGAGTTCTGCCTAGCATTAATACCTTTCCATGTTTGATTATACTCTTCCTTAAAAATCATGCACAATAATACATTGGCATATACAATGAGTAAGGAGAAAGGGATTACCTTGTTTGAGACTTTGTTAAGGTAAAAACCAATTTATTAAATGACTATTAACAATGACTTGATAAGAAACAATTCGCACACATTGCAGAAATGAGTTTAGCACTGCTTCCAAAAAATTCCAAGATACCTTATCATAAGTCACTATATTTAGCTTCAAAGAACATTAGCCCTTTAAATTATACTGAATCTTATGCATAAGGTCAAAAACCAACATAATATTATCTAAAATTAACTAACTAGGCAAGAACATATTTTGGTTTGATGCAATTAAGTCAACTAGCACCCACTTCAATCTATTTCAGATGACATTAGAAATCAACTTATAAATCACATTACATAGATTGATGGGTTTGTAATCTTTTAGAGATTGTAAGTGGTCACATTTCAGAATTAAAATAATATAAGAGTGATTCAAAGCTTCAACAAAAACCCAGTTCAAAAGAACCTATACACCATAATGCTCAAGTCTTGTTTAATAGTCTTCCAATAATATTGAAATTTTTTTGCATGAAATCCATTTGGACTAGAAACACTATTTGATTTTAACTAAAACATCGCATGTTCTATTTTAACCTTGGAAATCTCCTTTCTAAGTGATGCCAAATGAGAATATGATAAAGAAAGGATATCAAAACACGATAACTCCTACCTAGTCTGGTCCATTAACAATGTGAAGTGATTTTCAAACACTTGATGGAAGTAATCTTAAGCCATATGTTCAATCTAGGTTAAATCTTGAACCCAACTTCCATTCCCCCCTTTTAGCTGGGCAATAAAGCTATTGATACATTTTTTCTCTAAATTATGAAAATATCTTGTATTCTTATCCCCATCTTTAACCTCTTGCCTAGCTTCTTGTGCATTTAAAGGTTCCTTATAATCATACTAGAATTCTAATTCGCAACAATAATCCCTTTCCATCTTGTTAGTATTTTCATCCACTAAATTTGCTTGGATTTGACTTAATTGGTATTCTAAATTTTTGATATGCTGAATAATATTACCAATATGAGATTTATTCCACATATAAAGCCTATTTTGAAGAGAATGCAACTTGCTTTTAACCTTAAAGGCAACAAATCCACATGTCCATTCATTCCAAGTACTATGTACAATCAAACTACATTGAGGAAATTTAAGCCAAAAGTTTTCAAGGTGAAAAGGCTGACTCCTAAAAGGCAGCAATTGATCTGTAGCGAGAACCAAGGGGAAATGATTAAATGCTGCTAAGGAAAGAGAATGCAATCCAATATGTGGGACATTTCTATCCACTGTGGATTACAAAGCATCCGATCCAATTTGACCCAAATAACATTCTCACCCTGCCTATTCTTGGTCCATGTAAACTAAACACCACCAGGACTAATATCTACAAATCGATAGACATATATCATCTCATGGAATTGATTCCCCTCCTTTGTATCATAGAAGAATGACTTTTTTTCTCTCATAAGTAAGCTAATTGATCAAAATCACCAATAGCCAACTGTAGACAAGAAATAACAGCAGCAATAATTTTAAACTAGTCCCACATAATATATATATATATATATTTGATACCTTAGGATAGCCATAAACAAATGTGAGAAAATTTTTTTAACCTTGTACATCTTTAATTTTCAAATGCAACTAGTGTGGAGCACAATCAACTAATTGATAGATAAGCCCATCATGACAACTCAAAACATATCTTCGTTATGCCCTTCTGCATCTTAACCAAAAATCTATGTATAACCAAAATGTAAAAATCCTTGTTCAATCACAACTAAAGATTTTTTAGTCTCTATTAAAATTTAAAAGTCAAAATTATATTTATATAGTAACATATGCAATCATTAAACTATCGTAGCTGCACTAAGGCTATAATAATTTCAACTAAAGATTATCATGATGATTGTGGAGACTTTTGAGTTAAAGCCTCTACAAACCTATCAATTGTAGCAGCAAAGCATTCAATATTTTCATCCTCCTTCAAAATGGTATCAAGATCAGGAATTGCCTTCCTACATATGTTCCTTGAAGATGTACCTTTCTCCCATTTACGTATGCTTCTTGTTGGGCAAATTTTTTTACTCTCAGTTGTAAAGAAACTTGGTAGCTCAAGATCCACCAAATATTCCGAAGACAAAGAAAAGCAGAAAACTTTAACCCTTGTTCAAATAGAACTCTATTTGAATTGAGTAAGATTTGAGTTTGACCGAAACTATATCAATGATATATTAAAATGGGATTGAATGGCCACGGTGGCATGAAATTCCAAGCTGCAGGCAAAGAGATTAAGGAGTTTGAATTTCTCCGGACACGGTGCACATCTGAAATTCACAATGAAATAGATTCCATTCAACATTAAAGCCCAATCTACATTTCATTTGAAAACCAAGCCCATAATTCATTTGCACCATATCTTTAATTTCTCAATTAACGGATAAGAGGTCAGATTTAAAGCAAGAGCTGGCCAACCCAACATCATTTGCAGCCCATTAAAACTTGATGTTGTCTTGTGCTCAAAACCATCAATGTTTGGGCCATGCTTTGGGATAAGGCCCAAATAAGAACCGTACAGGGGCTTTGGTCGTGCTGCCCCACCAAAACCGAATTGATATTAATCATCTCATTCGCCTCTCAGTGTCAGTGCATAGCCGGCCACCTCTATTATCCCTTCATCTAAATCTCCACCAGATGCCTCCTGCTACAACGTCTCATCACCGTTTTGCAGAATAGGTAAGCTTTGCACCACTATAGCCTCAACATCACCAAGCATTACTGGTTCAGTATCTAACATAGGATTAAGCGGTTGGTTTTCATGGGGAGAAGCCACCTGTGAATAACTCGGGAAAGACATGCCACGTTGATTTCCATGAGGATCCTCAACATCCATCAGATCATCAAAATTATCGAGATCTTCCATTGTAGCTCTTAACTGTTCTAAGACGTCATCCTGAGAGGGAGCTTGCTGTGAGATAGTTCGCTCATCATCACTCTGTTGGACATTCGAGACATTATCGCCCCTCTGCTTTGTGTCCATTTGTGAAGAACTGCATTCCTCAGGATCTGTTTCCATTGATGAAGAGGAGTAATTTGAAGTTGCAGATTTATCAGAAAAAATTACAATACCCGGAGGGGTTGAGCAGAACTTTCTGGAACGGAGAAAGAAATAAAGCGTTGACTGTGTTCTGATTTTAATTTTTTAAAAACATAATTTTGTTTTTTTATTATATAAAATATTTTATTAAAAATATATTATTAAATAAATTTTTCTATTTATAAAAATAAAAAAATATTTTAAAAACAGAAAATCAAACAGACATGAGGCCTGTTTGATTTGATTCTGCAAAATAATTTTTTTGTTTTCAAGAATAAAAAAAATAAAAAAATCTGTTTGATAACGTGTTTTTAATGAAGTGTTTTGTAAAACAAAAAAATAAATTTTGTTTTCAAAAATAAAAAACTCAGAACACTTTTTAAGTGTTCTGTAATTTTTGTTCTATAGAATCAGGTAAAAAATAGAAAACAATTACTTTTTAAAATAATGATTCAAACAAATTTTTTAATTTTTTTGTTCTCAAAAACTTGTTCTTGAAAACATATGTTTTGAAAACATTAAAACAAAAACAATTTCAAACAGCCCTATAATCTTTAACAACGTAATCTCCTCCATGTGCTGTGTCCCACCAGCAAATTCCAGTAGTCTTACGAGTGTGAGACTCGCATAAAAAGCAATATTAAATTTCTTCACCATAGGGGGTTATCGAAAGTCATTAGCAAATTCAACCCCATATCTTAGAAAGATACAATCTTGATGTAATTGAACTGCTTCTTGAACCTTCAGATAATCCCAATCGCAATCTCTATCGAAATGACCCATCCTTCCACACTGGCAGCAAATACGAAATACCCGTTCATATCTGCAATCTATCCAGATATGACGCTCGTCATCCAACCTGACTTTAAAAGTCACCAGCAGTGGTAGAGAAGGATCAACCCATTCTTGGATACGCGAAAACCATATGTTATGTGTGGGGCTATCCTTACCATCATATGCACGGAAATCTCCTAGCATCTTATCTAACACTTCATCCACTCCACTACTAAAATATTCCAACGGCAGACCCCAAATTTGAAACCAAAGTGGGATCTGATGAACATGCAGCCTAGAGAGCACCATATTAGGACGCCATTCCTCAATTACCATAAGGGAATTTCAATTGCCCAAGGTCCATCGCGTAGACATATTTCTGATTAGTGCAGTCTTCGAACTGCAACATGTAAATATTCCTATCACGTCCCACAATACCAACGTTACCTTGTAACTTCCAGTTGGAATTAATCACTCGTTGCAATCTATGATCTGGGAGAAATTTTTTATCCATGAATAACTAATCAAACAGGTACCCCAATCTTGTTGAGAAGAATGCAAGGGACCAAAATCAAACTTGACGTAGGGACCTTGCTTAGGCATCTGGAAAGAACCCGAAAGAGGACCCCCCTGCATTCTGCTATTTGAAACTGAGTCTGAAGATTCATCCCCTGGCAAGCTACTTTCAGTCCACCCATAGCCAGGAGAATTTTGATAACGCCTCACCATGATTTTGTTGGAGATTGATTCAAAATTTATTTTTTGACTTGGTCTTTGTTCGTTATTTACTTGTTCCTTACTTTTCGGGATTATGAGTAGTGGGAGTAGTGGAAATAAAAGTTGTTATCTGTTAGGATTTATTTCTAATTTTTAAAATTTCATTGTAAAAGCTTATATAAAGGCATTAGTTTCAGAATAAATTGAAGTGCATTATTCAGCATACGAGTGAGTCATTGTTGTTCTGTTTTCTGTGCACTTTGTATTTTTCTCCAACATTTTTGGTATCAGAGCCATGTTCATATTTATCTGGGCCTAGTGTGGAAAGTTGAAACCAGAGAGAAAAAGAGAGAGTGAAACACCATGACCTCAAACGGAACTTCCATGAGTGTTACTCAGCCATCCATTTCCATCTTCAAAGGAGAGAACTATGAGTTCTGGAGCATAAAAAGGAAGACTCTATTTAAGTCTCAAGACCTCTGGGACTTAGTAGAGAATGGTTTCGCTGATCCAGATGATGAGAATCAATTGAAGGAGAATCGAAAGAGAGACTCCAAGGCACTGTTCTTCATTCAACAAGCAATGTGTGATACTATTTTTTCGAGAATTGTAGCAGCTACCACTGCAAGACAGGCGTGGACAACATTGCAGACTGAGTTTCAAGGCTCATCTAAAGTGATTGTCATGAAGCTCCAAACTCTTCGGCATGAGTTTGAAACCTTATCCATGAAAAGCAATGAATCTGTGCAGGATTTCTTGTCTAGAGTGGTGACCATCATTAGTTAAATCAGAGCATATGGAGATCAAATAACTGATCAAACTGTTGTTTCAAAAGTTCTGCGGAGTCTAACTCCCAAGTTTGATCATGTTGTAACTACAATTGAAGAATCCAAAGATTTGTCAAAGTTTTCATTAGACGAATTGATGGGATCTTTGCAATCTCATGAGGGAAGGATCAATCGGACAGCTGAAAAGCATGAAAAGAAGGCATTTCAGACAAGGGGGAGTCATCCAACTCAAGAGAATCTGATAAGGTAGCAGGAAGGGGTTATGGTAGAGGCTCATTTCGTGGAAGAGGTCGCGGCAGAGGCAGAGGAAGAGCTTCAGAACAGTGGCAGCATCCTACCAGTGATCAAAAGGGCAACAAAAGCAGCATTCAGTGTTACAATTGTAAGAAGTACGTGCATATGAAAGCATATTACTGGTTTAAAGAGAAGCAAGTGAACTTTGCAGAAGAAGCTTGAGAAGTTATTTATGGCCCATTATGATACTAATGAAGTTCAAAGTGATGTGTAGTTTGTAGATAGTAGCTGTTCCATTCACATGACTGGCATAAAGTCAATATTTAGAGAGTTTGATGAAACTCAGAAGATGAATGTGAAGCTTGGAGATGATAAAGATATTTAGGTTGAAGGAAAAGGTAATGTTTCTATTGCAACTACCTAAGGTAACACTAAACTTTTAGACAATGTTCAATTTGTTCCTAGCTTAGCACATAATTTGTTAAGTGTAGGATAATTGATAACTAGTGGATATTCAGTCTTGTTTGATGGTGGAACATGTTTGATGAAAGAAAAATGGTCAGGACAAGTTGTGGCTAGAATTAATATGACCATAAATAAGATGTTTCCACTTGATGTTTCAAATTTGAATAATTTTGCCTTGACGATTGGAGTATCAAATGACTCAAAGTCATGGCACCTGAGGTATGGGCATCTTCATGTCAAAGGTTTAACCTTGTTGGAGCAGAAAGGTATGGTTCTTGGACTTCCAAAAATTAAGTCCATTGATTTCTGTGAGAGTTGCATTTATGGGAAACAAACTAAAAAGTCATTTCCAATTGGAAAGGCTAAGGAGCTTCATCATGTCTTGAATTGATTCATGCTGACTTGTGCGGGCCTATGAACATTGAATCATTAGGAGAAAGTCTTTATTTTTTACTTTTTACAAATGATTTTAGTCGCATGAACTGGGTTTATTTTCTGAAATTCAAATCAAAAGCATTTGAGAATTTCAAGAAATTCAAGGCTTTAGTAGAGAAGCAAAGTGGGTGTTGCATAAAAGCTCTTCGTACAGATAGAGGTAGTGAGTTCTTGTCAAAAAAATTTACTCAATTCTATGAAGAATAGGGAATTCATAGAGAATTAACTGCACCCTATACACCGGAGCAAAATGGGATGGTAGAACGCAAAAACTATACTGTGGTAGAGATAGCAAGAAATTTATTAAAAGGCAAAGGACTTCCAAATCAGTTCTGGGCAAAAGCAATTGCTACCTCAGTGTATTTGCTGAACATTTCTCCTACAAAAGCTATTCAGAATCAAACTCCCTATGAAGCTTGGAAAGGTATAAGACCTTCAGTAAGCCACTTGAAAGTTTTTGGTTGTATTGCTTATGCTTTGATAAATGCACAAACTCATAAAAAATTGGATGGAAAATTTGAAAAATGCATTTCTATTGGTTATTGTCTTGACTCCAAAGCTTATAAGCTATATAACCCTCTTAGTGGCAAGATGATTGTTAGCAAAAATGTAACTTTTAATGAAGAAGGAAGTTGGAATTGGAGTGATAGTAGTAGTAAAGATCAAGCTGAAGTTGTAGTTCCACTTCAAACAACTTCAAGTTGTCCCTTCTCGCCAACGGCAAGTAGAGAAAGCCCACCAAGTTCACCTTACACATCAACTACACCAGCTTCAGCCACTTCAAATAGTAATGGCAGCACCTTATCATCATCAACTATGTCTTCTAGTGAAACTCCTCCAAGAAAATTTAGATCTTTAAAAGAGATCTATGAATCTGGCGCATTTGCTTTACTTGTGTCAGATCCTACAACATATGAAGAAGCAGCAAAAAAGGAGTGGCAAAATGCAATGAAGGAGGAACTCATGGCTATAGAAAGAAACAAAACCTGGGAGCTGACTAATTTACCAGGGAGTAAAAATGCTATTGGGTTGAAATGGATATTTAAAACAAAGTACAATGTAGATGGGAGTATACAGAAGCATAAAGCACATCTTGTAGCTAAGGGATACGCACAGCAAGAAGGTGTAAACTTTGTAGAAACATTTTCCCCAGTAGCAAGATTTGCAACAGTAAGAACTTTTCTGGCCTTGGCAGCTCAATTGAAGGGGGATATTTATCAGTTTGATGTCAAATCAGCATTCTCAAATGGTGAGTTAGAAGAGGATATGTATGTTACTCAACCTGAAGGTTTTATAGTAAGAGGCAAAGAAGCAAAAGTGTACAAACTGAAGAAGGCACTCTATGGGTTAAAGCAAGCTCTAAGGGTATGGTATAGCAAGATTGACTCCTATTTTCTACAAAATGGGTTTGTAACAAGTGAAAATGAGCCCACCCTTTACTTAAAGAAGACAGGTAACAATGATTTTCTTTTTGTATGTATGTATGTTGATGATATAATATATATGGGCTCTAATCACTCTCTTGTAGCTGACTTTAAATCCAGTATGATGAGTAAGTTTGAAATGTCAGATTTAGGTTTGTTGCATTATTTTCTTGGTCTTGAAGTGATGCAAGAAGAAGAAGGAATATTTATTTCTCAAATGAAATATGCAACAGACTTGTTGAAAAAGCATCATATGCTTCATTGTAAACAGCAGTTACTCCCATGAATGTGAATGAAAAGTTGCAGCTTAAAGATGGTACTGAAAAAGCAGATGCAAGGATATTTAGAAGTCTGGTTGGAGGTTTGAGTTATTTAACTCATACTCGACTAGATATTTCATTTTCTGTAAGTGTTGTTTCAAGGTTTATGAGTTGTCCATCACAGCATCACTTTGGAGCAGCAAAACGCATCTTGCGTTATGTTGTTGGAACCTTGAATTATGGGATCCTGTATAGTCAAGTTTCAAATTTCAAATTACTTGGCTTTACTGATAGTGATTGGGCAGGCTCTTTGGATGACAGAAAAAGCACTTCAGGGAATGTTTTCACTCTTGGCTCAGGTGTAATCACGTGGTGTTCAAAGAAATAATCAACAGCAACATTATCATCTTTAGAGGCAGAATATGTGGCTGCTGCTACTTCAGCTTGTCAATGCATTTGGCTCAAAAGGCTTCTTGCTGAGATGCATCAAAAGCAAGAAGGTGCTACTGAAATTTATTATGATAATAAAGCTGCAATTGCAATAACCAAGAATTCTATATTCCATGGAAGAACAAAGCACATAGACATACGCTTGCACTTCATTCGTGACTTGGTGGCAAATGGTGAAATAGTTATAAAGTTTTGCAAGACAGATGAACAAGTTGCTGATATATTCACAAAGGCGTTATCATCTCAGAAGCATGCGATGTTTAGATCATTGCTTGGTGTATGTAATTTTGAATCAAGGGGGAGTGTTGGAGATTGATTCAAAATTTGTTTTTTAACTTGGTGTTTGTTTGTTATTTACTTGTTCCTTACTTTTCAGGATTATGGGTAGTGGGAGTAGTGGAAATAAAAGTTGTTATATGTTAGAATTTATTTTTTATTTTTAAAATTTCATTGTAAAAGCCTATATAAAGGCATCCGTTTCAGAATAAATTGAAATGCATTATTCAGCATACGAGTGAGTTATTGTTGCTCTGTTTTCTGTGCACTTTGTATTTTTCTCTAGCAGATTTTACCCACTGCAGCATTTACCTTCTCCCACCCTATTTTACACCCAACAAACAACCACCCAACCACACAACACTACCCACACACACTTCAAACAAAACAGCACAAAGACCCAAAAGAAGAATCTCAACTATACTTATGAGCAACGTTTTCATATACCTCGTGTAGCAGTAACTCCAAGCCACCTATATTCTACGCTGAAACTGCCATTAATATAACCAGTTTGCTCCAAACTTGAAGTTGCTTCGACACTTGCAGCTTCTCTAGAGAGAAGGAGGAGGAAATTCTCTCTCCAAAACCGGGACCTTCCATCTCGAATAATTTCAGTTTAGTATTGAATATTCAAATTAATACAGTAAGCTTGTTTCTAATTTGCCTTTTCTTGGATTTCTTTTTTGTATTCTTTACATCTTTTATTGATCGATGCACTTGAATGTTATCCTTAAAATGTTTATTTCTACCAAACTTGGCTTCAGCCATAATATATATATATATATATATATATATATATATGACAAAACTGCTTATAAATGCACCTCTAAATTAACATGAATATTATTTTTAAGGCAAAATTGCATAACTTTTGTATCATAATATATATAATCATAATTAATCCTTGATTTCTTAGTTTTATTACAATAATATTTTTATTGTCTAAATCAAACATTAAATCTAATTGAGTTGAATATATATGTGTGATATATATGCATCTCCCTTTATCATATTATTAAAAAACCTCGTATACCCTTTCCCATTTGATTAGGTCTATAATTAGTGTGAATTAGAGAGACAATAGAAATGAAGAATAAATAAATTAGTAAAAAAATTGATGTTCTAGTAAAGCGAGGTATATGTACAATACACATATGTTAAACTCAATTAAATTTAGCATTTGCTTTAGACAGTAAAGAATCATTAATTGGCAATGGAAGATCAGAAAGTCAATATATTTTTTATAAATTGGGGGACATTGCAATAAGGATAAAAAATATCGGTGAATAATTGCAATTTTCTCTATTTTTACCTACTTCATAGCTACTTCACATTTTCATTTGATGAAACAATTACTTATCAAAGGCGGAGAGTTATGTTGTGGACTAATAGTGTGTTTGGATAAATGGTGAGAAGCTTCAAAATCACTTTTATCTACCTGCGTTTGTATGAAGCAATACTTTTTTGCTTTGCTCAAAACGTGATTTGGAGAACAAAAACCTCATCCAAACATGCATTAATATAAGGTTTTACTTGTGGCAATTCAAAAATAAAGCATGGACGTCCTTAATCCAGTACTCCTCTTATAATTTGATTTTCAGATTAGAATTAAAAATAAAACATCAGAATATAAAAAAGTAGCCCTGTTAACATTTAATTGACTTATAGTTGTCTATTATTATTATTATTATTATTATTATTAGCCACTAGCATTCCATTTAGCTTACGGAACTCATCCTTAAGGGAAAAAAAAAAAAAAAAGAGCTCTGGAATCTGGTTCACAATAGAAACAGAAACTTGTCGGGTAGTGTTTTGTTTGGCAACGTGGCAAGGACTCTTAAGGGTGAGTCACTTTCAAACTTTTCAAACACTGAGCACCAACGTTGGGGCGAAGCATTCTTAATTCCTTTCTCGTGTATATATATATATATGAACCATCTACTCATCTTGACTTTTTTCAAGAAGGTTACCTCTTAAAATACAGTTACGAAGTAAACTAAATAGTAAAAGTAAAGATGTAAAGAAAAATTTGACAAGCCATTAGCAAACGGTTACATCAACACTAACTTTGCCTATTTGAAGTTTTCAAAATCTAAGAAGATTATTTTATGAGATTATTTGACTGTATCGTATTAATTATCTTATATTTATATACTTTAAAGTGTGGAACATATAAAAAATAAAAAATACCTTTTATTTTCTTTTTTTTTTCACCATAGAAAGCAAATTTCCCTCCTTAATTTAGATAATCAATGACATTGACCCAACGTTACTTGTTTTCCCATGATAATAAATCTCATATGAAAGTTGTGAGGATGTTGAGCCTTAATTATACATAAATGTCAATTTTCTATTCTGGGATTTTTCTATTGTGGTCATCTCAAATTTAATTTGAATAGTTTGGATTTAAAATTTTATTTTTTAATTGTTTAATCTTAATTATAATTTTTTTAAGTTAGCAGTTAGAAATTATTTTCATTTAAGATTTATGAAACCTAAATATTACAAATATAAATATAATTTGATAAACTACCTTTGACGTATGCAAATTAGGACAAATGTTTCCTCTCCATTTCTGAGACGAAGCTTAGTCTAACTATGTGTAGGTGTGAACTATATGCTATTTTTCTCCCCCAAGAAGAACAACGGGTAGATTGCTCTTCCATCTTACTTCTGTCTCCTTTCAATTAAGGCATCAACTATATTTATAAAGAATCAAACTACTTTTTGTATAGTTGTTTTGATAATTGATTTCGTTTTGGGTTGTTTTGACCCTTCTGGCCTAGAAAATTTTTGAATTCTGTCATAAACTGGTTTTGACGCAACAGTAGCATGAAAATTTGTATGTTTTGTGTGTGTGAAGAGTAAATGTGTTGGATTAGGTGATTGATGGTTGGGCCTACGATTTCTTACCAAAATGTTGTTTTATGTTTAATCTTTGACAAATTCTGGACATGATTACCTTTTGTTGTTTAGTTTTGGAAATTAATTGCAAATGGAATTCAGTTCTTTTTTTCCCAAAAACCAGGTAATATATTATATAAATAGTATATTTTCCCAATTCTGAGAAGAAGGAATAAGAAATTGCGTTTAATAGAAAATCTTTTAAGTAAATTTTATCTATTAAAGATATACATAGTAAGATTTGTGTTTGACATGTTTATATATTTATTTATGATTAGTTTAGCGAATCTATTCTTTATATATTAGATCTACCTATGAAACTTTCTATTTAAATCTTAATAAAAAAAAAAAATTCATGTCTGCCTGACATGTTTGTAGATCATTACCAAGGAGCGGCCTTATCCTTCAAGATTGGACAACTCTCTGGTTCCTCCAACACATTCCCTAGTTTCTCCATTTTTCTCTCACTTGAGTAGACTCAACATCCAACCATCCCCAAACGAGAGTCAAAGTGCAAGAACTTTTGCTTCCACTTTCTATGTCCGCAGGTTTGTTGTACCTAAATTAATAGATCTTTGTCATCAACTTTTGCCTACCCATTTTCAGCTGCTAGTTATTTTTTGCCTCACCAATTGTTTATATTAACTGCCTCTCTCAGGGATGTTAATTGGGTAGCCCTTGGGAGCTTATGCCAGAAAGTTCAATTCTGTCAATGCCCGATCACCTATTACAAATTTCTTACCATTTGGTTCTTCTACAATTTCTTCACCACCTATGCATACGCTTCACCATGGTACCAAAGTAAGTTGCAAGCTAAGAAATGTTGTTTACAGAAAATAAATAGACCAAATCTTTTATTATATAAATTTTGGATAAGTCACACTTTAGATAAATTATTTATAGTACGACTCTTATTGTAGGTTTTGTGTCTTCTTTTTTTTTTTTTTTCTATTTTTCCCTTGCCTTGTATGGGGGAAGGCGCCTAGTTAATTATAAATAGACATATATATATATATATATGTTTAAATTAGTTTGATCTTTTTTTTATTTTTTTGGTAGACAAGGTCTATCCGAGATGTTCTTGAGATCTCTACTCTTTATTCTTCGTATAAAAGCGTAGCTGACTGAGTATTGTTTTCCTCCCTTGGTTTGAAAATTTATAGGAGAGAATGAAGGAGTCGCACCAAAGGTCTGAATCAAGTGGACGTGATCATAAGCCTTACCATAACTTCTTAGGAGTGAAGCACCAGGTAGAGACAACACATGGCTCAAAAGCGATGGCATTGATCTTAACTTGAAGCTCTGAGTTTGCTTTCGCAAGAAATCTCAGGGACTGGTTCAGATGAAGGACGTATTGGTTACTCAGACAAAAATGCAGAAATGTGGGAGAGATGGTGGAAGCTGATGAAATAAACTCATGATTGGTAAATTGAGAGGTATCTTGAAATCTTTTGGCGTATGGATGGGAATGAAACGAAAGTTAGCTTCGCATGAGACGTCACTTTTTTGCGATGATGTTAAGCTTAACTTATCTTTATTGTTTTATGCGCTTTATGATTCCAAAATTTCTATTTCCTTAAGAATTTATTTGGTATACAGAATGGAAGGAAATGAAATAAAAAATATGAAAAAAAATAATTATAAAAATAAAAATAACTATTATATCCATATTTTAAAAAATAATAAAATAATAATAATTATAAAAATATAATAGATATTGTATTAAAAAAAAAGAAAAAAAATTCCTTTTCTTCTCAATACCAATCAGGCATTGAAAATTCATATTTCCTCCTTTTGTCAACAAAGACTCAAATGGTTCCCCTTCCTCCAATTCCTCTTCAAAATCCATGAAGAATTTGTACCCTTGCATTTAGTAACTCATCATATATGACCCACATGGTTCAAGGCTTGTTCACTTCCTTCCTTCAATTTTTTAGTGCGGCTCCTTTTTAATTATTGCGATGCTTACCATTCTAATTCATTAAACCATCTAAATGAATTAAATTGATTCGAAGGGGAGAAAAGAGCGACATTTGACATTTCACTTCCCTCTGAAAACGAATACAACCAACTTCAAAAGGAAAGCAATATGAGCCAATTCTACGATCCAGGAGATTATCATTGAACAAAATTTATGATATACCATCTCATAAGCCAATAATTAGTCAACATGCATGTTGTCATACCCATCATCGACGTTTGCAATATTCAATTAAAAGTTGGGTTTTTAAGGGAAGAAATGCACTTTATCTTTGAAGATTTGAGAGGATTTAATAAACCAATAGATTATCATTGAACAAAATTAATGATACACCTCATAAGCCAATAATGATTAGTCAACATGCATGTTGTTATAGCCCTCATGGAAGTTTGCAATACTTGATATAAAAAATTGGGGTTTTACGAGAAAAATGCTCTGTATCTTCGAAGATTTGAGAGCATTTAATAAATAAACCAATAGGTTAGGGGAGAAAAGGGTAACCGACACTTTCTTCAAATGAAACCTAGTTCTAGTAAAACAAAAGATTGCCATCAGAACCTTGAGCTGCCAATCAGCAGGGGAGAATAAGCATTAGAAAGTTCCTAGCTTGCAAAGGAATAATAACATTTTCCATCTGATATCTAGTATCACTGGCTAATCTGCTGCTTAAACTGAGAATTGATTGATTACAATATACAACAGTATCTAGCACATCCCTACTTACTTTTTTTTGTTCCAGTCAGCGAAGAGGATTTGGTCGCTGTAGCTGGTAGAACTGTGGAGCAGCCTCCAATAGCCAAGAGGGTTCGATGGATATGACATTACGCATGTATTGTCTATCAGTTGATACAAGAGAACTGTATATTACCCACTTTGGATTTACTCTGCATACAACAATTTTCACTGAGCTTTAGGCACTCAGATATTAGGTGTAATTGGATTAAAATGTTATGAAGCACAGACACTTCAAAAAATGAACAGTATTCGTGTCAGACAGATGTCAAACATTGTATTGGATGCAAGACAACTCTTCAAATTACACACAGATACCTCAAACATTATCATGTTGCAATATTTGTATGTGTGTGTGTGTGTGTCATGCCCCGTGTTTGTGCCTATGCTCATGCTTCTTAGGGTAAATGAATTTGACTGCCTATAAATAAATTTGTGGTTAGCCTGGTCACAAATTTCATTTTCTCTTTCAACACAAATGTGCATATAAAACACCCCTTCCAGCTCCGTGTGCTCATGACAAGAACTCCAGATTGTATCAAAACTCCAATCAAACATAAAACTGCATGCATCCATTCAAGCTTGCAGAAGCATATAGTCAGCACTCTGCTGCATCCATCAGAAAGAGTATAACTATAAAATACAATCACAAGTTCTCACAGGCTCTAATTAAGTGGCAAATTACTGTGTTGACATAAATAAGGAAAATTTCTTCACGCAATAGGGTCATAGTTGGTATCTTTGTACAAAAACAAGTTTCATTTTTAATCTTTTCCCAGCAACCATGCAGCTATATTGGTCATGAAAACATCTAAATTCATAATTTCAGACATTTTTGCCATATCAGGCTCCTCAATTTTCAAATTGGAGCAGAAAGAGTAGAATAAGAAATTAATGCATATAAACTTGCAATAGTAATATTTTTGCTTCTCAATGTAACACCATATATTATATTGTAACTTAAGGTAAATCACAAACTCGGTTCTGTGACTTACCTGAATAACACTGAGGACGGATGAATATAAACTTCCTGAGAACCTCTGATCGTCTTATACATTCCGTTATGGCTAAATGCCTTTTTAATGAGTTATGGAAATAGATAAAATATGATGTCATTGAAAAAATAAAGTAAAAATGATATTTACAAAAAAAAAATAAAAGTGGGTCTCAGGCGTGTTAAGGAATCACTCACTTCTAGATGGCATGCATTAGCAAAAAACCCGGAAGTAACTGCTTTTCTAACCACCTAGAAAATGTAAAACAGATTAAAAATAATAATAATAATAAAACCAGCCTGCTTGGACTACAAAACAAACAAGTAAACTAAAGAACTGAAAGACATATTATAAGGTGAAAAGAATATTGGCAATCTATGCAAAGAAAAACCTCGCCTGTTAAGAATGTGAATCAATTAACTCAATGTCCTCGAGGCAATACTTATTTTGAAGCAAACTTCAGAAGGCTACAACCCTTGGGTCTCATACAATTAAACATCCAATAACATGAGAAAAATAAAATTGTAGAAAGCAGAAAGTGATGAAAGAAGGAAATTAAAAGGATGTATGAACAAGATGTCCTACTCCACATTTGCCATTCATGAAAAAGGAGTAGTTATAGAGAAGTTCCATTGCCTTTCCTGATTTCATGGTGGGAAAAAATGTCTCTTAACTTTTAGCATTGACATGCAAGAAATGGAAAATTATAATAAGAGAATTATATCATTGAAAGTGATTAGCTTAAAAGAAGAAAATCAAATAATTCAAAACAGCTTCAGGTGGACTCACTCACAAGTGATGAATAGAAAAACTCCATGAGGAAAGAGCCTTATCTAATTTCTCAACATTAGGTTTGCAACAAAAGAGAAATGAAGAGAGAGTATACATTCATATTCTAGAAAAGTAGTCCTATGGTTCGACAAACTTGCCAAGTAAATTAATAAAAGTGTCACAAAAACCTGCATATCTCCTTCACAAGATTTTAAGACTATGCCTATCCTCTGTGCAATTCTTTTCAGTTGTTCCCTGACTTCAAGAACCTTTCTCTGCACAGCATGTTGACATATATGTTGAAAAGAAAAAAAAAATTGATACATACATCAGAATAAAGCATCTTAAACTGCTGAACCATACACACCATAGCATGGTAGTTCACATGGTTCTTGTGACACCACTGAGAAGATTTACCAGACTGAAGAAATCCCTTGTACACATTAAGGAATGTTACATGATCGCCCTGTATCAAATATTAAAGTAAGTTCACATATTGAGGAAAGAAATAGATGAGAACACAGTTCCAGAGATACAGTTGTGCAATACAGTGGAAAGTCATTAAAACGTGGCAAATTCTACCAAAAAAAAAGCACGTAGAACACATCATGGGCTCTAGGTGTAATATACACGTAAGCAGTTATAGCACAATAAGAATTTAATTTTTTTTTAAAAAAAAAAAACCTGAACATTCATAAAGACAAATCTTAAAAACACCAGACCATCATGTTAGCATGAATTTACCAAGTTATGCATGAAAACTAAAATTGAACTTAATTACCTCCGCAGCAGCAAATCTCAATTTTGCTTCATCCAATTCCCTTTGTATCCCTCTCCCAAAGACCCAGATAGACTGCAATAATAATTTTGAGACTGAAATCAACTGCTGATCATTACACTAATGCTTAATTAGACTGCTAAGATGTTTCTCATATACATTATATTTGACATTCCCAACCACCACGAAAATTATTTATAGATATTATAGACATTTTTAGACAAGAATTGTCAATTTCAACCACTATCATCTTAACAAAACACAAAGGGCAAACACTTTACTTGGATGGAGAGAACAGCAGCAATTGTAATTATCTCCTCTGAACATCCAAATTGGTTAGAAGCTATCATCATTTTTGAGACCATCGGATCCTTTAAAAAAAAAAAAGATCATCAAGAAAAAATTGGAAAAATAATGTAAGTAATGTATGAGGAAAGCTAAGTGTAGATATGTGAGAAATTATATTCATTTGAAAAAGGACAAACATAATAAATAAGCCATAACAACAGAAGTGCCGCAATACTTACAGCATTAATTTAAGGGAATATTTTAAAAATAGTAGTTGAGTATCTTATATTAACTCTGTCTATGACGAGCCTTGATGCAAATTATTTTTCATTGTCGGTCCCAAACCCGGGAAAAAGAGGAGAGTTGTGATAGGCAATCGACGGTCAACATAAAACTTTGTTGAATCTTTATGACATGGACAATCGATATATTAACCATAATGCTAGGTCGTTGTCCAGAAGTAACGCGCTGTATAACTCGAGTACAGTGACAAATGAGCAAGAGCCGCTACATCGTCGCTTGAGTGTAGTGAAAAATAAGCAAGGGCTTCCACATTTTCGTGAACGAATATGGGTAAAGAAAGTTCACGAGAGTAAAATTCATTTTAGGACTTGGAATATAGGTACACTTACGGGTATGTCAATGGAAATAGTAGATACTATGATTAGGAGGAAAATTAATTTTATGTGTTTACAAGAAACTAAATGGGTAGGAGAAAAAACGAAAAAATTAGACACTTCAGGTTTTAAACTTTGGTATACTGAGAACGCTAAATCTAGAAATGGGGTAGGTATAATTGTAGATAAGTTTTGGAAAAATGTTATAGTAGATGTAAAAAGGTTAGGAGATAGAATCATTGCATTAAAGTTAGTAGTGGAAAAGGAAATCTTTAATGTTATTAGCGCTTATGCACCACAAGTAGGATTAGAAGAATATCACAAAGTAAAGTTCTAGGAAGATTTAGAATGTTTAGTTCAGGAAATACTATTAGGAGAAAAGATTCATCTAGGAAAGGATCTAAATGGCCATGTGGAAAGGGTATCTTCAGGTTACGCGGATCTTCATGGAGGACATGGCATAGGGGAAGCAAATGTAGAAGGTAAAACTATTTTAGACTTTTCATTGATGTTCGATCTTATATTAGCTAACACTTGTTTTAGAAAACGTGAGGAACATCTTATCACATACAAAAGTGGAAGAGTTTGTCCTCAAATTGATTTATTTCTTATAAGGAAATCGAATAGAAAACTTTGCATGGATTGCAAAGTTATACCTGGGGAGAGTTTAACTACTCAACATAGAGTTTTGGTTATGGATGTACGAGTTAGAAGGAGAGTAAAAAGCAAAGGCGAAAATAAGGTGTTAAGAACTAAGCGGTGGCAACTAAAGGGGGGATAAAGAAAAGAATTTGCAGAGACGGATTGTAGAGGAAGGACATTGGGAAATACAAGGAAGTGCTAACGATATGTGGAATGGAATGGCTAAAAAGATTAGGAAGGTGGCAAAAGAAATATTAGGTGAATCAAAAGGTTTTGGACCTAGAGATAAAGAATCTTGGTGGTGGGATGCAAGCGTACAAGATAAGGTTAAAGTTAAGAGAGAGTGTTATAAAATGTAGTCGTTATGTAAGAGTAATGAAAATTAGGAGAAATATAAAGTAGCTAAGAAAGACACTAAGAAGGCAGTCAGCGAAGCGAGAACAAAGGCATTCGATGGGTTATACCAATCTTTAGATTCTAAAGTTGGAGAAAGAAATATTTACAAATTAGCTAAAAGTAGGGAAAGAAAGACAAAAGACGTGGACCAAATAAAATGCATTAAGGGTGAAGAAGGGAAAGTCTTGGTCACGGAACAAGATATCAGAGAACGGTGGAAGAGTTATTTTCATAGGCTTTTTAATAAAAGTCACAAGATTTCATTGCAATCGGATAGGTTAGGCACTATAGAAAAGGATCAAAATTATACTTTTTATCGTATGATCTGTGAGGCAGAGGTAAAAGAAGTATTAAAGCGAATGTAGAGTGGCAGAGCAGTTGGACCGAATAATATACCTATTGAAGTATGGAAGGGTTTAGGAATAAAAGGCATAAGTTGGCTCACAAAATTATTTAATAAAATTATGAGATCTAAGAGAATGTCAGACGAGTGGAGGAAAAGTTCTTTAATTCCTATTTATAAGAGTAAGGAGAACATTCAAAATTGTGCAAATTATAAAGAAATTAAGCTCATGAGCCACATTATGAAATTATGGGAAAGAGTAATTGAGCGAAGATTAAGGAAAAAGACCAAAGTTACGGAGAATCAATTTGGTTTTATACCAGAAATATCAACTATGGAAGCAATATATTTGTTGCGAAGATTAATGGAGCGATATTGAGAGAATCAAAGAGTTTTATACATGCTGTTTATCGATTTGGAAAAAGCATATGATAGAGTACCAAGAGAGATTCTATGGAACGCTTTGGAGAAAAAAAGAGTTCGTATAGCTTATATTCGAGCAATACAAGATATGTATGATAAGGCTACAACTAGTGTAATAACAAAAGGTGGACCTACAGAAGATTTTCCGATAACTATTGGTCTACATCAAGGGTCAACTCTGAGCCCTTATCTTTTTACCTTAGTATTGGATGTACTTACTGAGCATATCCAAGAGCCGGTGCCACGGTGTATGCTTTTTGCAGATAATATTGTCTTAGTTGGAAAATCGAGAGCGAAAATGAATGAGAAGTTGGAGAAGTGAAGATTAACTTTTGAAACTCATGAATTTTGTTTAAATAGAAGTAAAACGGAGTATATGGAGTGTAAGTTTAGTAAGAAACACACCACTTCTAGCGCAGAAGTGAGAATTGGAGAACATATTATACCACAAGTCACACGATTTAAATATCTTGAATCTGTCATACAACGTAACAGGGAAATAGAAGAAGACGTAAAACATAAGATTCAAGCAGGGTGAATGAAGTGGAAGAGTGCTTCAGATGTTATTTGTGATAGAAGAGTACCACTCAAATTTAAGGATAAATTCTATCGCACAGTTATAAGACCTGCAATGTTATATGGAACTGAGTGTTGGGCAATAAAAAGTCAACAAGAGAATAAATTCAATGTTGCAGAGATGAGAATGTTGCGTTGGACGAGTAGACACACTAGATGAGATCGGATTAGAAATGAATGCATTAGAGAGAAGGTAGAAGTCACACCTATTGTGGAAAAGATTGTAAAATCAAGACTTAGATGGTTTGGTCATGTTGGGAGGAGACCTATAGAAACCCCAGTTAAGAGAGTAGATGAAATGGAGAATAATCCAATAATTAGAGGTAGAGGAAGATCAAGAAAAACTATAAAAGAAATTATTAAGAGAGATTTAGATTTAAATGGTTTGTCTAAAAATATGATTTACGATAGGTGTTTACGGCGTCGATTGATCCATGTAGCCGACCCCACTTAGTGGGAAAAGGCTTTGTTGTTGTTGTTATTGTAGTTGAGTATCTTATATTATTTCATGAATCGAGAACTTACATCTAGGCATAGCATAGCATATATGAAGAAACAGAGGAAAACAGTTGGGAAAAGCAAATGAGGGTAGATGTAATATGTTCTGAAACCACATGCATTTAGATAACAAAACCATGTGGATGGAGCTGTAAAAGTTCTCAATCTGTCTGTTATGCCTATGGTTAGAGAGAGTCAGTAGGGTCTTCAAAGAGGAAATTATAACTGCATAAATTTTTTTAAAAAAATGCAAGTTCCCCACTAATGTCTATATAACTATATTTCAAATTTATCTTTCTATGAGCATAGTTCCTAGGTTAAATTTCAATGTCATTATGTCATGGAGTTATTACCAACTGTGAAATTTTCAGATGTTCATTTTCTTTTTCTGCTATACTTATGGTGTATTTACCCCCTTTACGGCTTTCTGAATCGGGTCTTTGTTATTTAACAAAAAAATAATAATAGTAATAATAATAACTACTACTCTAATAAATGATTGAAACATGATTTTAACAGCATCTAAATCGTACAAGTGGAATTTCTGCAGCTTGAAATCCAGTAGGTGAAGTAAGTTTAGCATCATCATCCAAGACACCAAGTGAGTAAAGGACTTCTAGTGCTCGGATCATAGCTTCAGGAGATGGTGATGCTGGCCAGTCAAAGCCCAAGATGTTATCTATACCCAATGCTTTTAACTGCAAAATACCAGACATCCTAACACATGAGTGATTGATTCTTTATAAGACATATTTATTATTCCAGATCTGGAAACCGTCGTAGGAGATTTAAATTTGGCTTCATTTCACAGAAGCTAGAGTTGGTGGCAGAATACTATTATCATACAGCATGTTTCAGCAGAATACTATTATGATAGTTGGTGGCACCAACATGGAGATCTGTTCATTAAGTCCTTCCAAAATTCTTCTCCAAGAACTGCTTTTCGCTATAAATGAAAAGTATAATGTGTCTTAACTTAAAGGATCAATTATAGTTCAAGTATTCAACATAAAAACCCCATAAATAACATCAAATTGGAATTAATTTAGTTTACAAATCTTGCCTTGTTGAGAATTCTGTTTTTCTACTTATATATGATACTTTGAGCTCATTCCCTCTAGCTAAGTCAACCAATTGACCAAACATGACAAACTCTGCATGCAGCCATGGAGGTTCCAGCCTACTTATTTTCCTAACACTAGGATCCTGCTTGATGCCTCAAATCAACAGCAAATAATAAGGTATCTAAAGAAAAGCATCTTCCTGTTTTAGATATTTAACAAATTTTCAGCCCATGAAAAAGAGAAATCAGATTTATTGAAAGAAAATAATGGGTAAAATTATCAATCAATAAAAATGAAACATTGCTCTCAAATTTTAATATAAAAATTTATTATGAGATGAAAACTTTCACTTTTTAATTCTTTTCTACTAAATTGAAATGAGTTCATAATGAATCAGAAGATCATTAATGCAGTAGGTCAGCGGTCATCACTACTATAGATCAAAAGATCATAATCTTATCTCAGATGAAATAGCATTCCTGGAGAAGTAAATTGCTCAGTGATTACCAGAAGAAATAAACTAGCTGTGAAGATCTGTTGCAGGAAATTAATACAACAAAATTGCTAACCTGGATTACGCATGAGACAAGGTTTGATCTCTGTATCTCTGGAATTCCCTCGTCAGACATGTCATTAATAAAATACTCTTCTGTATACAACCTGGTTGCACCAAGGGGGTATCTTTGTCAAAAACAAGCCAAGCAGCAATTAAGTGCCAGGGGTAAGGAAGGAGATGTCGCAATCACGCATCACCATTATAAATTTAAACAGAGGCTCTGGGTAACAGGAACAGATAAAAGATGAAATGTATAATCAAATATATAAAGGAAAATGCTGAATAGTATCTCTCTATGAAATCAGGAAACCTATTCAACAATTGCTTAATATGGAAAGCCAATAAATCTGGAGAAAGAGCCAGGTATATGGACTTGGGTCAGTTCAGTTAGGTCCTTGGAAGGAGAACATAGAGGGTAAAAATATAACGGAGCATGTATATAGAAGATTTTTTATTTTGGTACTCTAGTTAGTTCTTTTTTCCTTTTTTGGGGGGAGGGGGGGTGTTAAAAACAGCTTAACCCCTATAGGTTTGAGCCATTAAAATATCTCCCTTTCTTAAGTGTTTTAACATACATTTAACTTCCCCTCCCTCCCCCCCCCCCCCCCCCAAAAAAAGAAAAAGTAATACTGTGAGAGTTAACATAATGCAGTCATGCAAGCAAAACAGATAATCACTAATCTTGGCAGGGTAGACTTGAATGTTTGACCACAAATTCAAAACTTGAATGCCTTTCAGAGAAGAACCCAAGAAGAGTCTTACTTTGATATTCTCAGCTTCAAAATGGTTTTAAAAATTTAGGGTTCCAATTGATTTTGAAGCACTTGAGTTAAAAGTTAGCTAAGTATTTGCCTAAATTAAGTTCTACCCATTCTCGGAAAACACAGGGTAGCCAAGTGTTATACAGACACCATAGGAGTCATATCCAACAGCCCCTAAACCATAGGATGTCAAATTGTTGTTATCCCAAAAAATTACTCAAGAAGCATGCTGTTATTATTCTGGAAAAAGGTAAAGCCAAATGTATAGCATGGCTAAATCACTTCCTTCAATTGTCAGATATTCAGGCCTTAGCAAATTGTAAGACAAAAATTTCATATAGCATTAAGGAACGTATTGAAATTGACAGATTATCAGGTTATTCGGAAGTCAAATGTCGTAGAAAGAAACACAAAATCAATTTTTTCAGTTTAACATACGGGGGTCTTTCGAAGATGAGCATTGATGTCTAATCCCTAAAGCAACAGGTGATTAGGAGAATCAACTACATCAATATTAATCTGAAACATCTTCCCAAATTAATTAAAAGAAAAAACTAATAACAAAAACTAACTACTTGCGGTAAGAAACCTGTAACACTTTCCCGGTCGCACTCGTCCAGCCCTTCCAGCTCTTTGTCTAGCAGAAGCCTTAGATATTGGTGCTATGACCAGATTTTCTATATCAGAAATCTGTGACAAAAGTGGGGAGAAAATAGCACATAAGAATGGTGTTAAGACAAGTAGGGGGAGGGGGAAGATAAAACAGAGAGGTAAGGGACCTCTAGTCATACAAGTTACCAGCATAGTAGCTAAAACAGTTCAAGATTTAGATGAAATAGTAATAAAACTGAATCATGAGAGAGAAAAGAAATTTTAATCAGAAATCAACTGTGCAACATGGTTCTTACAGACTACTGAGATGAAATCATCCCAAAATACTGAAAATTACATGTTTCAATAGTTTCTATGAACCAATAATGATGGTGTATAAAAATTATATTAGGAATTGATGAAGTTTCTGAAATATTTTTGGAAAAAGATGCAAAAGCGGAAAGCAAGGATAACCCCTGCACACTGGAACAGTGTTCAGTAAAGATTAGATGGGAGAGGAAAATGAAAATCCAAATTGAGATAGTGGGTGCTAAGTCCAGTAGGTCAGTGTCTGTATTAATTAAAATATGAAAAGACAAATGAAATTTTATACTAGAGTTGGAACTATTCATTCCACAGGCCTCATGCATATTTACAAATATCTGAGTTGAAAGGACAAAAATAAAAATACCGGATTGTAGAACCGCTGTTTTGAAAATCCACTATCAACAACATAGACAATGCCCTGCACAATTAGAAGAGTAAGTATAAAGAACACAGTACTGTGTTGGTTCTAACTAGCCTGACTCCTTGCAGAAACGGCTCTAGAACAATGAAGAGGTTTCACCTCTAAAGTAATTGATGTTTCTGCTATATTTGTTGAAACAACTACTTTCCTCTTCCCTCTTGGAATCGGAGAAAACACCAATTCCTGATAGGATATTAATCATTCATCACAACTTGCAGAAATTTAATAAAATCAAAGTACACAAATCATTTCCAAAAAATTAGATTCATGGATGTATAAATCATGTATTATTGACCTGTTCAGCACGAGAAAGTCCCGAATACAGAGGCAAAACGATTAATCCTGGCACGAGAGAAAATTCAATACAATAATGTTATCCTGTAGATGGGCACAATTCAGCATAAAACATGTAGCCTTTCTCCATTCATTATTTCATTTCCGCATACAGAAATGCAGCATGCAATTGCTTAATGTTTGCCATTTCAATACAAATCAATATAACCTTTCAATACCAATAAAATTCAGGCAGAACCACATTGTAATGCTGTATTATAATCTAAACATGTGGACAGAATATCTAAAGGGTGGGACCAAATCCCCAATCTCTTATTCTTTTCCATAAAGCAAGATTCTATCATTAAATAAAAACTATACATAAAATGTGATAGACAAATGATTTGATGCTCAGACCAAAAACCTTGCAGCATGTGGAGGAATGTGCCTTTTGTGTTGTGTGTTTGTATGCACATATTTGCTTGTGCAATGAAATGCAACAAAAGTCTCTGGATATCAGAGGTAGAGACTCCCTTAAGACAACTGTCAGCAGAGAACCAGAAAGAAACCATAAAAAAATCCTATCGCATAGCTTATGTAGGGTACGCCATAGAAAATCTACAATGTTAATTTGTTTTTGTACATATATTTTGATGAATACCCAGGTGAGATGGGGAATCCTCCCTTAAAAGCTAGTCGTTGAGTTAGGAAAATCACTCTACTTAAGTACTCCACTGAACAACCCCTACTACTTAATATAGGGACTTTGGCATCTCATATTACCTTCATCTCCACATTATTTTTATTGCTTTCCACAAGTTCAGATTAATCACATTTGCCCTTCTGTTAATTTAACCACCGACTAAACAATGAAAATTGTCACATTGTGCTACTCTACATAGTAGTACGTCATTACATGACCAAGAAGAGGAGGGTACTTCCTTTACACTACCATTGGCAACAACTCTTCTGTATGCATTTTCTCAAAACAATAGAAAAATCCCGTATCATAGAATTTCCCATAGTGGAACTTCATTACATGAACCAAAAATACTGAAGCTTACTCCAATCACCCTTTCTGGCAATACTTCATAAAATTGTGCAGAACCACAACTAATTTATGCATAGTCTACTCACTATTAATTGCAAGTAATCAGAGATGAAAAGCTTTAAACAGATAATAATCTACAAATGAACAACATATAATATATACCTGAAGAGTTCTTTCCATTAGTTCGAGTTTCTTCAGTAAGCAACTGAACGGTGGCATCAATATCATCTTGCCCAGTAAGGAAAACAAGAATATCACCCGAAGGTTCCTGAGAATAAATAACATAATACAGATGAAAACCCCAGTTTAAAATAAATAGTTCATTTGTTTTCATATAATTAATAAGATAAACCCTATTTTGTGCTAATATCTCAGGACATGTTCAGAGCCATTTCTGGAAGTCGTCAACTTAAATTAAACAAAGAAAAAAATAATAAAAAAAAATCACGACCTTTTGTTAGTAGTGGTTGACCAAGTAGACAGATTTAAATTTTCAGTTCCAAGATCAATATAAGTTAACACAAAGGAATCCACCTAATAAATGGTTAAAAATGACAAGGCCATTCAGGTTTACTCAATTCCTATGACACCAACATGGAATTGAACCTCCAAATTTATTTCCTAACCCACATGCTCCAGTATATATTAGAAGCAATGGCAGAATAACTCTTACGATCTAGAATTCAATTATAACTGATCAAGTAGTTATAAATTGCCAAGACACACATTAGCTTCAAGGATGAGGTCTTCTGTATATAAATGATATATATATATATATATATATATGATTGATCCATGAGGCAGTCTCGAAAGATCACAATTTCAATCATCGCACAAAGAAGCATTGCAATTTGGATTCTCAAAATAAACTAAAGATGAAACTTATAGGTCTATGATATGCAATTAGCAAGGAATATGCTTAGCCTTTCAGCTATGCATTTTCTCTACTTTTCTTGCCTTTTCAGTCACCAAACACTTCCTTTCTTGGCATTTATTGTTCACAAACTCATTGTCAGTTAACAAGCTCTATTGTTGTCAGGACAGACCAATTCCACCTTGATTAGAGATAAGTATATTAACTTAACCCTTTGTAGCTTTCGTATACAAAGATAAAATTGAAACAAAAGGTTCTTGAACTATAAAAATCACAAGAGAAGTAAAATTACCTGCTTATGAATCAATAGAACTGTTGAAACAGCAGCCTGAACATAATCTGAGACAGGTTCCTCAGCATAATTTACTTCTACATTGAAGCCTCTACCCTGGAAATTACAAGGTATTGATACTTAAAGTATATTTAAAATCCCGAAAAATTAAAAAATATTAAAATGACAATCAAACACTCATTGAAAAATATGAGCACTCACACATATGCATAAGTCATGTATCCAAAATAATACCTCAACAGACAAGATTGCAGGTTCCATTTGTAGTCCACACTCCTCACTTTTAAGTTCTCGACGCTTTTTGCTGTTTGAATGCACATATGATTGATTTAATGACTGTTTTTAACTCATGAGCAACAATCGAATGATTCAAATCTGCTTACTCACGGCAGGAAATCAGTAACAAGGTTTTCAAGTTCACATAATGCAGCAATGCTATGACATCACCAATCAAATATTGACACAGATTATGACATGATTTCTATTTTACTATCCAGAATAAGTATAAAATTTCTTGACTAGAAAGTGGATGAAGTAGAGTCATGCAAACAAAATGAGAAAAGTAATAGTGATTGCAGTGTTAAAAACTGAAACACTCACTGCAAATAAATAACTAATTACTCTAAGTGAGTTCAGTGACTAATTAACTGAATGAAGATATGATGTTCAAAATGTTTTATTTTTCCTTGTTCTTTTGGAAGACCAGGAGGAAAAACATTAAAAGATAATAGTCAACCTATAGCCACTGGTCAGAGAATGGCCCACCATTATAAGGTGAATTTATTTATTTATTTTTTATTTTTTAAAAAGGGCATGAAAAACAATTAAACATTAACAAATATAGAAGGCTTATAGATAAGAATGTTCTTTCACTTTCAATAGTTTTAAAAACCTTAAGTGATGAAATCTTTAGCTGCTCATTTTATATATGTAAATAAAACCCAACCAGGTGGATCCCAAAAATTAGGTTTTCACAAGCAAGGTTATTTTCCAGATGAAATATTGTATCCATTTCAAATGAAGATCAGTTCTATACACAGAGCATCCAGAAGAGTGTAGAGGTCAGTACCAAAGAAAGAAGACCTGAAACATAGCAAGAAAGGAGTACCAACTTCATTTAATGCTCAAATTAAAACCTTGTCTGGAAGAAGTCAGACATCGATTTCGCTTCAATTGTAGCAGACGAGATAATCAATCGCAAGTCTGGTCGACGCCGTTGAATCTAGAAAAAATTAGTAAACAGAAAATATAATGAGAGATCCAAAAATTGCCAAAATAAATGCACCATTTAGTCCCTAAAATTTTCCTTGATAAGGCCTGACCATCAATTTGATACCTTTTTCAATAGTCCAAGTAAAATATCTGTTGAAATTGACCTTTCATGAGCTTCATCTACCATTATAACACTGCAACATGAAACAAAGGAAGAAAGATGTTCAGGACAAGAAACTTGAATACTATCTTCAATCATAATTTTATTAAATAAAAACAAATACAAGGTCCTTGTTACTTGAAACAACCATAAATTTGTAAAATTCCATGAAAGGACCCTTCCAAATCAGATTATAATTTGTCCATGGATGGACAAAATCTCAGCATGCTTGAACATTCTTATGCATACAGGTAGACTTGCTGAAAAGCTCTACTTCTAAACTTCTTTCATTATTAAAAGATTGAATAGAAGAGCAGTAAAGTAGAAATAAGAAACTAAAACAAAAGGCATAAAGAATAAAAGGAAAAATGCATTATATCAAAAGAATCCTCCAATATCCCAGCTTTAGAGACAGAGAAGAACCCCCCATCCCCAAATCAATAAAATAAAATAAGCAACAAGCCAAAGTAAAAACTGTGCTGACAAACTTTGGCATTGCCTTTTCCAGCCAAATATACTACAATGTAGCAAACAGAGCAAATTTAAGGAAACCTTAACCACCCCCCCCCCCTCTAGTGGGGGGGTGTTGGGGCACAAAAAGAAAAAGACCCAAAACCAAACAGTAAGAAAGTTCAAAGTATCAAAGCAAACCCAATGCTCCTAAAAATGATAAAAAGTTTATTCCAAATTTTCCAAGAGACTTTACAATGAAGAAAAAAATATCCATATGGGTACTCTCTGTGCCTTGAATACACACAACACAAACACTTAAATTTCTTTCATATCACCACTCTTAAACTTTCCCTTATTGTTAGGATTAAATAGTTAGTAACTGAGGTGGTTAGAGTTATTAGGTTGTTTGTTAGGTTGTTAATTGACTTCCTTCATATATAGTTGTATGAGAGAAAGGAGGACCCTATGCAGCTAGTTAATACAGTTGATAATTCTCTTATTCTCTCTCTATTCTTCTATTTTCTCCATTCTGTTCTTCTTCTTCTTATCAGTGGTTTCAGAGCAACAGATCCACTGGAACCATGAGAGAAGGAACTTGACCATGGGTTTCATGGTGTTGGGGAAAAAAAAAATCTTTTCCCTCAATCGGAGTCATCTTTTCTCTCAGACCTATGGCAAAGGCCCTTAACCACAAGATTCCTGTGGCAAAGGCAACTTGACTACTGGCTTCTTTGAGTGAGATGAAAGATTGCATGTGACTATAAATGATCGCATCAGAGGCGAAATATAAGAGAATGGCAGGTGGCAAGTATGGCAGAGACAACACAAGTCCAGACCTCACCTTGCGAGTTGGAGGAGAGGATGCGAACATCAATAGTGAACGGAATCGACCAAAGAATGTCGACCATGGAGCAATGCATGTTGGGCATTCAAGAAAGGCTGCAAAGCTTATTGTCACAGGTGACCCAAATGATGAGGACCATGGATTCAACAGAAAGGAATTACGACAAGAAGAACAGAAGCAACAGCAAGAGAAGTAGAGGAGATGAGGATCAAAACAGACAAAGACGGCAACAATAGGGGAGCAAGGATGACCAATCACCTATGCACTTCACGAAAAGGGAAATTACAAAATTCAGTGGCAATGATGTTCTTGGGTGGATTGCAAGCTGCAAAATGTATTTCAAATTGGAAGAAACACCTGAAGAATTGAAGGTAACTTTGGCAAGCCTATATCTTGATGAAAAGGCTTATCGATGGCACAACAGCTTTGAGAAGAATCAAGAAGAAAGGGTGATTACATATAATAGGTATATAGCAGCAATTAAGAGGAGATTTGGACCAGTTTATGAATACCCAACAGAGGAGCTAATACAGCTGAGGCAGATAGGGAGTGTGGGGGAGTATCAAGAAGCCTTTGATGAGCGTTCATACAAGATGAAGCTTATTGAAGGCCAGCTAATCAATTGCTTCATAGCTGGATTGAAGGGAGATAGCTGGAAATGTGAGATTATTCAGGCCAAGAACATTATTGGACACCATGAGAATTGCAAAATTACAAGAATTCTGCCAGCAGTCCACAGTCAGAAACAGAGGAAGCAGGAATGTATCAAAGGTGGGATCATGGGAAAGTCTGATTTACAACAAGCAAGAAAGATCAGATGTTACTAACACACTTACCACGGAAGTTATGAACAGTAACCAGAAAGAAGGCCAAGCTAGTAAGGGGAAAGAGTAATTGAGCGATGGTTAAGGAAAGAGACTCAAGTTACGGAGAATCAATTTGGTTTTATGTCAGGAAGGTCAACTATGGAAGCAATATACTTGTTGCGAAGATTAATGGAGAGATACGGGAGAATCAAAGAGATTTACACATAATATTTATCGATTTAGAAAAAACATATGATAGAATGCCAAGAAAGGTTCTATGAAAGGTTTTGGATTAAAAAGGAGTTCGTATAGCTTATATTCGAGCAATCCAAAACATGTATGATAAGGTTACAACTAGCATAGTAACAAAAGGTGGACTTACGGAAGATTTTTCGATAACTATTGGTCTACATCAAGGGTCAACTCTGAGCCCTTATCCTTTTACTTTAGTCTTGGATGTGCTTACTAAATATATCCAAGAGCCGGTGCCACAGTACATGCTTTTTGCAGATGATATTGTCATAATTGGAGAATCGAGAGAGGAAATGAATGAGAAGTTAGAGAGGTGGAGACTAGCTTTGAAAGCTCATGGATTTCGTTTAAGTAGAAATAAAAAGGAATATATGGAGTATAAGTTTAGTAAGAGATACACAACTTCTAGCGCAGAAGTAAAAATTGGAGAACATATCCTATCACAAGTCACATGATTTAAGTATCTTGGATCCATCATACAACATAACTGGGAAATAGAAGAAGATGTAAAGCATAGGATTCAAGCGGAGTGGATGAAATGGAGGAGTGCTTCGGGTGTTATTTGTGATAAAAGAGTATCACTCAAACTTAAGGGTAAATTCTACCGCACAATTATAAGACCTGCAATGTTGTATGGAACTGAGTGTTGGGCAATAAAAAATCAAAAAGAAAATAAGTTCAATATTGCAGAGATGAGAATATTGTGTTGGATGAGTGGACACACTATTGCCCACCTATTGTGGAAAAGATTGTAGAATTGAGACTTAGATGGTTTGGTCATGTGGGGAGGAGACCTATAGAAGCTCCAGTTAGGAGAATAAATGAGATGAAAAATAATCCAATAATTAGAGGTAGAGGAAGAACAAGAAAAACTATAGGAAAAATTATTAAGAGAGATTTAGATTTAAATGGTTTGTCTAAAAATATGATTTATGATAAGTGCTTATGGCGTTGATTGATCCATGTAGCCGACCCCACTTAGTGGGAAAAGGCTTTGTTGTTGTTGTTGTTGTTGAAGAAAATCAATGCCCAGCAAAGGAAGAAATTATAGAAGAATGTAAGAAGGAGGAAGTTTTACAAGCAACCTTAAAGAATTCACTCAACACCATAGAAGGTGTAGATGATAACGCAACAATGAGGGTACCCGTGATTTCAATAGATAGTGGCAGCAACCATGAATCTCTGGACTCTCAAATGGTCAAGAAATGGGGCTGGCCAATGGAAAAATTAGGAGAGCCAGAGATCACAGCAGCTGATGATAGTAATTCGAACGTTCAAGGAGATTGCAAGGGGTCTAAAGAGCAGATGCAAGAAGAGGAATTTAGCACAAATACAAATTTCATTACTCTACATGGCTGTGAGCTAAAATTTAGTACAGATGCATTTATTTGTCTAACTGGATGTGACAAGGTTTTTGAAATACAGTGGCTGAAATTAAGAGGATGTGTGCAGTGGGACTTCATTGAACTTACTATGATGTTTTGGTACAGAGGGAAGCTGGTGAATATGTTACTTGGGTACAGTGATGAACCACTAGTAACTGTCTCTCGTATGGGTTCATTATTGTATTGTTATGAGGGTTCTGTGTGTGTGTTGCTGATGTGTAATTGCTGAAGTATGCGTTTTGAGAGTGATTCTTTTAATAACGATAGTCACCCTTGTAAACAAGGGTTTTTCAGGGGAAGGAGTATCATTAGAATTAAATAGTTAGTAACTGAAGTGATTAGAGTAATTAAGCTGTTAGTAGGTTGTCTGTTAGTTTGTTAATTGACTTCCTTCATATATAGTTGTATAAGAGGAAGGAGGACCCTATGCAGATAGTTAATACAGTTGATAATTCTCTTATTCCCTCTCTCTCTATTCTTCTTCTTCTTATCACTTATTCATCAACTGTGTCAATTCTATTAATACGTATGTCATTTTAAGTCAGTAATATCAATCAGAATCTGAAGTTATAACAAGTACCTATATTTTGTCAGAAGTGGATCATCCATCATCTCCCTTAGCAGCACACCATCTGTTAAAAACTTTACCACTGTTACATCCTGTGCTGCCAAAAAAAGGAAAACTCTCAGCATTCAAGACGTGGATTGATTAACAGATCAACTTATATCACAACTCACAACTTATTTCAAGTAGATCCATTCAAATGATAACATGATTATTCCAATTTAAAGCATCATCTGGGATCTAGAGATATCTTTAAGAATGGTATATACAGCTTCCAAATATAGTTAAGGGCTTGGAAAGGTGAAAGGATAGTTGAGGTCTCACTGGTTTGGTAAGATCTTCAAATCTAATTGTGTAGCCAACTTCCTCGCCAAGTTTGACTCCCATCTCTTCTGCGACTCTAGATGCAACAGCCTGTCAAGCAGCGCCCCATGACTCTCATAAGATAGATATGATAAAAATCACATTTAAAGACATCTCGCAAATTTTATCCCTCATTAATGCTTGACTTAAAATCTCAACCAAGGTAAATTGGGCTAACACCAAAGAATCAATTTAAATCAAATATTAGTATACTACAGTAACGGCCATACTCAAAGGTAAAATCAATGAATTTACCTTAAGACTCAATAACTTTGCATGACTAACTCCTTTGAATTAATTAATGTTATGAAACACTGTCAAGAACTTATATTACCTTGGTCATTTGAAATTAAATATTTAATTTAAGCACCAAGGTTTCCTAGCTTACTTTAATTACTAGTATAAAAGCAAAACAAACGCATGTTTTTCCTTTTTCTTGTTTTGATTTGAACATAATGATTGAAACCAGGTAACCATAAAGAACATAGCAGATGAAGTATATCATGTACATAGTAGTGAGTAGAATCCCTGCAATCAAAGGGCATTCCCTGAGGCCCAGATATCTCTTGCCTTAAACAGCTTAAAGCAGCTCAAAGTATTATTTTGGAGAGCTAGAATTAAATTTCCATAGGAAGCAAAAATGCTTTACCCCAAAGAAGAACATTAAAATTATGATACATGAAGTTTGGACCATTGAGAGGCATTCCTTAACAATGTTAAACAGTTAAAGGTAAACTCATTATCCAAGTCGATGCAAAATTTATATTTCTGAAGTTTCAACCAACTTAGGGTCGGTTTCACATATATCAGCAGAACATGTCATTTAGTTTGAATTCATAGAAGAATATTGTTTCTGAAAGGGGCCAAAAATGTTAATATTTATCATGAAGAAGAATCACAGAGGATGATGCAGACCTTTCTTAAACTTAATTGAGAAAAGCAACAGCAATATACACAATATCAACAATGTTTGGAAACAGCATTTTATGATTGGAACTGCATTACCACAAATTCAAGGGGCAACATGTTAAAAAAATTACGTATGCATGGTAGTTGTCTGTCAGAAAACTTACATGCAACAGCAGAAGCATTGTTAACATTGTTGAGAGGTATTAAAAAATTTTAGAAAGTCTTGTAGGTTAAGGAAATAGTTACTTGTTGTGAAACCAAAGTAAAGGGTATAACTCTTAGTGTGGTTACAGTATTAATAATTTAATATAAATAAAGGTTGAGAGTTACAGTAATTGAGCCTTTAAATAATAATATGTTTTTTTTGGTTCCTTCCTTCTCTCCCTAACTTTTGCTATCCTATCTTCTCAACAAACATTAAGAACAAAGCAATAATCAAATGGTCGCAGAAACTAGGGAAACCTGGACAGCTAGTCGTCTTGGTTGAGTGCAAGCTATTACTCGACCACCATCAGCCCAGCCTGCCTCTTTGAGGTACTGTAATTCAGGAAGGGGAGACAAAAAGAAAAGCATTTAAGATCATAAAGTCAATCTATGAAATATTCAATTAAACAAGTCAACATCAAAAGAAACCCAAACAATACAAAGCAGGATTAAGTGTTTAGAAGTTTCTTGCACTTTAAAGAAAGCAAAACATCCAGTTCTATATTCAAAATATGAGACATGTTATAGCAACAGCTCAAGACCCATCTCAAATGCTTGCATTTCATAAAGGAAGGAGGATGCTGGAAGGGAGCCTGGTACTGCAAGGCGAAGATCTATTCTATAATCCTTAAAACCATAGCAATTACTCCTGATATAATGGCCCAGTCGTCGCCCAAAAGGAGAAAAACTACAAGAGCCTCCATATGTATTTCCCTTTTAGAATGAAAGATTCAACTTTATTTGGCCACAATTTCACATAGCTATTTGGTTTCCCAGGTGTAGAAAAATTATACTCCCCAGTCCACACACATCTCCTCTCCAGAATGATAAATTTAACATTATTTAGTAAATTTGTTGAGTGCCTATGCCATTTCCTAGAAGAATTCTTTTAACAGTATTGTTGGGTAGTCAATCTGAAAAGACGAGTGAGAAACGGATGGAACTATTAGAATAGTACAAATTCTGTTGCTCATGCTTAACGAAGAAAAAAAAAAATACATCTTAAAGAACACACAGAGAGCTTTAAGATTACAAAGGATTATAAATCTTAAATTTCCATTCTTTCTGCCTTTTTCTTTGTCATTTCAGTTTCAGAATTCAAAATGGGGGTAAAACCCGCCAAATGCTGAAAACCGGAACACAACGTAACTGAGATTCCAGATAATTCATGCAAAAGGGTGACAACCTGAAAACTGATTATAGCCCTGCTTCTTGCTCAAGATAAAATCAAATTAATAACGAAGGCAATCAAAGCAGCACCATATATATCATTTGTCTCCAGATTGTGATAAAAACACAATTTTAGTAATCAGCAAATCATTCATCCCAAAATATAAAAACGGTTAGCAATAGACGCAAACCTGAGGAATTTGAGTAGTCTTGCCACTACCCGTCTCGCCGACTATGATGGTGGTAGCGTGAGTCTCCACCAGATAGAGTATGGCAGTTCGGTACTTGTAAACAGGCAATCGCTGCCTCTGCTTCTCCATACTCGCATACCCATATCTGCAAATTCAACGGAGAACTAAGGACTGCGTACAAATGTAAAGATAAAAATCTTTGGAATCGGTGAAGTATAAGAATACCCGGAAGAGAAAGAAGGAGAAGCTGAGACGAAAAGAACACCGCCTTCTTCATCGTCGATAAGGCGAGGCTTCTCGGTTCCTGGTTTCCAAAACTGCGACATTGCCCTCACTTATGACCAGGAAGTTCGCTTCTTTTCCGTATGGGCGTAGCTCCGCAATTGAACTTCCAGCTTCCGCAGAAAAAACTGTGTACAGAGCAGACCCGATCCGTGAAGGAAATGAGACGTAATAACCGATAACCCGTGAAAATTTCAGAGTCGGGTTTACATCAAACCAGTTTCGGACTTTTGGCCTGTCCTTGTAATTCTCTTCGACCTACCTTGGGGCCCATTTCATTCAGAGAAAATAATGGAAATAAGAAATGAATATTAAATGAAATAAAAAGTAATAAAATGAACATTTTGTCATTTGTACATTTGGTAGAAAAAAAAAAGCTGAAAGAATAAAATGTTGGAAGTAGTAGAAGTCAAATTTACCCTTACTTTGTTAGAAATACACAACGAATTTTATTTCATATATGACATTACCAAACATATTGCCTTGATTGCCTTCCCATCTCAACCCTTCATGATTCACCAATCATATCCGTTCATACAGCAACCCCAATCCGCACCGTTTCATGGTCACGTCAAATCCCCTTATCGCTCATCCTTGCAGTAAGCCTCCTCATCCAAACGACTTGATCATCTACTTTGCATTGTCACCAGTGAGTTGCCCAAAAGATTCTTGGAATTTCGATGGGTTTTCCTTCATTTCCTTCTTGCACTCCGATTTTAGGTTATTTAGTGTATTTCATTGGATGAATCTTCTTCCTGTATGGTTTGAAATCTTCATTGCACTTGCTAGTTTGTGAACTGCTTTTTGATGGGTTTGCATTCTTTTGCTTGCTTGTCCATTTGGAGTAAAAATCTAAGAACTCATATACGTTGTGTTCCTTGTATAACCATGGGAAGATTTCCAACTCATCCCATTTTCCTAATTTTTTGCTTACTTTAGTATAGACAATCATGATTTGTCCTTGTGTGTATAGTTGCAAGCTATATTTTTAGATTGAGAAAGTGCGATTCATTGTGCAACGAGTCCGAAGCACACCAAATGGAACTGTAAACAAGGACCACAGTGTGGGATGGAATGGCTTCAAAGATATGGTATCTCTAGAGTTTGATGGAAAGGGGCAAAACGGACAATGCATGATGGAATTGCTTCTCATCTTCTCGCACTACAAGGGCGGAAAGTAGGGGTGTATATGGGCAGGGCCGGGTCAGGGCGATGCTTGGCCCGGAGCCCGGCCCGATTAGAGTCTTGGGCGTATTTTTATGCCCGTGGCCCTGCCCGGTTCGGAGAAGCCCAATTTTAGGGCGGCCCGGGGTGGCCGGGGACAGCCCGAATAAGTAGGGCTGTACATGGATAAAACCAAACTGAACATCTAGTATATCCGATACCTGACCCGATTAAGACATGAAACTTGTTTTTATACCTGTGGCCTTATTCAACTCTAATAAGTCTGATTTATGTTGGGATAGGGCGGGTTAGGGCCACCCAAATTAATTTTTTTTAATGAATTGATACTTGTAATATAAAAATATTTTTACACAAACTTATAGGCATATATTTCAAAACAATGGACTTTTAGAACTCTTATATTTGTATCAGTGATAAAAAAATAATCTAGTATTGTCAAATAAAATATAAGATATACTAACATAATTAGTCTTAGGTAAATATATATTTTTTCATTATTTAACAAAAAAAATATCAGTAAGGATTCACATCAATGATAAAAATAATTAAGAAGTAAAGAATATTTGAATAAATAATAAAAATTGCAGTATACAGAGATAATTAAATGAAATAAAAAAAATAAGATGACAAGATATTAATAACTAAAAAAAAAGAAGTAACTATTAGGGCGAGTTGGGCGGAACATACCTTCGCCCGTGGCCCAGCCCAACCCAAAGCAGTCTTGTTTAAAGTTATGCCCATTTATACTTTTAGCCCGGCCCGGCCCGGCCCGATTAGACCGGGCTAGGGCGGGCCCCTAGGGCCAACCGGGTCGATGTACACCCCTAGCAGAAAGTGCACACTTTAAAATTTCCGCCAACCAAACATTTGGCACGATAAAATTCCTTTCTTTTTTTTTGTCCGAGTGTATACCAAACAAGGCATTATAAACAAGTGTCATTTTCTCCACATATTACCACATAATTTTTTTTAATAAGCCTATTTGTAATAACAAATGCATTGTTACAAATGTTGTAACTTTTATTTTTAACACTATTTCATATTAAATATAAATTTATATTAGTATTAGTTTAATGAGTTTCTTTCAAAGAATTTTTTGAAGGATTTTTCTAGAATTATATCATTTTTAGTAAAAAGGTACCCTGTTCCATTAATCATCCATTCTTCAGCAAAATTGAAAAATGAAAGTTCTATTAACTCAGTAGGGCTAGAATCTTCTTAGTGAAAGCTGTATGGATGCATCCATATATACCTTAAGTAAATGAATCATGATTTGGCCCACAACTACCTCTATTTGTTAGGTGATCATTATATTTCCTTTAATCATCATAAAGGGACCCTGACTTGACAAGTCCAAGAAGTAACACTGGCACGGCCAATCTTATGTGTAAAAAGATTAAAATGTCCAATTGCATTTTAAATTTTCTTTGCCCTCCATTTCTATCCGAGGCGTTGGTATAAGACAACAAACAAGCATTAAAATGGACAAATGGTCATTCCTCAGTAGGCTATATTTAAGTAAACTAAATAACTATTTGAACATATCATTATAACCCACCAATAAATTACAAGACAGGTTCACAATTGCTTCTTATTGGTGTAGTCTACAGTCTACCATCTATCATCAATCTACCCAAGAATCTCTGCAATTAATCAACATTCTACATAGACAAGCTCTGGATAAAGTACAATAAACTACTTGGTCCACAATGAAAATAAATCTCAACGTCCTCTACAGTCAAAACTTCCCCTGACAATTTAATACATTAACCGCTCCTAACCATATTTGGCTAGACTCGTGCAAGCTGATGTTTCTACACTGTCACATTTGCAATAAAGCTACAGATATCCTCTTCCTCTTCCTCTACCTCTTCCACCCCAGCCCCTGCCTCTGACCCTTGCACCACCTCTTCCACCACCAGATAATCCTTCCAGTGCTCTATTAACAAGTTGATTTTGCAAACCGCCGGCACCTCGACCCTTCTTTGATGCAATATTATTAGCTCCATTAGTAGCAGTAGCAGGCCGTTTTGCTCTGCAGGATAAGTAAAGATTTATATTATAAATTACAATAAAATTATTCATAAGACTTCACTTAATAGTTTAAATTTGAGTTAAAGTGGTTTTTGACATAGTATAAGAGCCTACCATGACCAAATGATCAGAAGTTTAATCCTTCCCACTCTCCCTTCCTTTTAATTAAAATCAAATTTTAGTACAAAATATGATTGGCTAAGTGCTTTGTAAACACTTCCAGTCCAATGAATTTTTATGTGAAGGGGCGTAATAAAGATTATTTGGGAAAAAAATAAAAACCAATTTTATAAGTCTTCACTTATCAGCTTATAACTCTTGAATTTAAATGGTCTTTGAAAAGATTCAATATCATAACTAATCTGACATTTATATGTAATTGTAAACTGTAGAAGGAAAAAAGTTTCACACCCAAGTGCTGTTGTGGTAGAAGATGCAGTAGTTTTTGTTGTCTCTTTCCAAGAAAGGTTGATACTCTTATCTCCAACAAACGATGGCGTTTTAGCATGTAATGGCTGCCCAAATAGTTAAAAAAAGGGGGTAAAAAATAAAAGAATCAGCGACAATAAATTAAGTGCACGCAGAAACAAATATGTAAGTCAAGAAAAGGTTGCATGTATCTTACCTTTGTCATTGCCAAAATGTTATTGCATGTCCGTAACCCAGTTGTAGTGTTCTGTTTTTGAGTTTTCTGCAACATCGTGTCAAAAATTTAAACAAGAAACATATAAGATAAAGGCAAGAGAAAAGACTCTATGCCCCCAAGAAAAAAGCTCACAATTTTTTCCTTTGCTTCATCTGTTTTAGCAGCTGCCATAGATTTGTTGTGTTCAGCCATTCCCTGAGTTAATTTCTTAATGGTAGCCCGGGTTAACTCCTCAATATTATTCAATCTGGGGAAAAAAAAAACAACAACAAAAATGAGACCAGGAAATCTAGAACATTTACCTGATGTACACCACAGGAAGCATGTAGAGAGAAGTGACTAAAGGTCAAATTGTATTGTATCACTCAAAGAAATGTATTACACTGGTATATATACAGCAAAGAGAAGCTGTACTAGGAGACTACCTAATTAAAATAAATAAAAAACTAACCCATAAAACTTAGGAATTATAATAACTAATTCCTAAAGACAGAACAGAACCCTAAAGGTAGGGATTACAAGAACTACACAATAACTACAGCTATACACATGGTATTTTTGCACACTCCCCCACAAGCTGGTGATTGAAGATTATTTATTCCAAGCTCGCTGATTAATTTCAGAAAAATGGCACTACATGACCCTTTGGTGAGCACATATGCAAGTTGATTGTGAAGGAACGAAAGAAGTACAAATTAAGCCACTATCCAAACTTCTCTTTAATAAAATGCCTATCCACCTCAATGTTTTAGTCTGGCCATGTTGCACTGGATTGTCTGCAATATTGAAGACTGATTTGTTGTTACAATAAAGCTTCATTGAACCTTCCCACCTAACCTCCAGATCTTCCAAGATTATCTTCAACCACAGTAGTTCACATATCCCAAGTGCCATTGCTCTAAACCCAGCTTCAATACAGGACCTTGCAATAACCTTCTATTTTTTGCTTCTCCAAGTTACAAGATAACCTCCAAGAAAGGCACAGTAACTTGAAGTTGATCTCCTATCAACTATGGATCCTGCATAATTAGCATTTATATAGGCTTCAACAATCAACCTCTCTCTCTTCTTAAACAGAATTCTTCTTCCCAATATACCCTTCAAGTATTGCAGTATTCTATGCACTGCTCTGAGATGAGATTCTATGGGATTATGCATAAATCGGCTCACACAAGCTATATCATGTCTGGTATGGGACAAATAAATTAGCTTCCCCACAAGTCTCTCGTAAAAAACTTCATCAACCATCATATCTTCTGAAGCATTACAAAGTTTATGGTTTGACTTTATATAAGTGTTTCTACTGCTTACATCCCAGCTTGCCTATATCAGCCAATAAGACTAAAACATACTTTTGTTGTGATATAAAAAATCTCTTGTTGGCAATGAGCTACTTCAATGCCTAGAAAGTACTTCAATTTGCCTAGCTCTTTAATCTCAAACTCCTTCACTAACTATTCCTTTAGGTTCTCTACTCCTTCCAAGTCATCCCCTATTACTGAAATGTCATCCATAAAGACCAGCAACACTGTCACTCCACATGATGCTGAATGCTTCATAAATAAAGTATGATTGCCTTGGCTTTGTTTATACCCTATACCTACCATAACTTTGGTAAAACTCCCAAACCAAGCTCTTGGGAATTGTTTCAATCCAAACAAAGCCTTTTTTGAAAAAAAAAATACATACCACTTCTTTTTCTTCATTTGAGCCAACCCCAAGGGGAATCTCCATATAGATCTCCTTCTCAAGATCTTCATCTAAAAAGGCATTCTTGACTTCAAATTATTGTAATTTACAACCAAAATTCACAGCCACTGATGGAAACCAAGGTAGTATGGGAGGCCAAAGTCCCACATTAAGTAGTATAGGATGCTCAATTGGGTATTTAAGTAAAGTGGTTCTCCCACCTCAATAACTAACTTTTAGGGGAGGGTTCCTCACCTTGTTTAGGTGTCTATCAATCGATGTAGACCAAGATAGTATGGGATGCTAAAGTCCCACATCGAGTAGTATGGGATGTTCAATGGGGTATTTAAGTAGAGTGGTTCTCCCACCTCAATAGCTAACTTTTGGGGGAGGGTTCCCCACCTTACTTGAGTGCCTATCAATTGATATCAGAGTTGGTAGTTGGTGACTCCGGAAAGGGTTACCTGTGGAGGATTTTGACTGAAAGAAGGCCAAGTGAAATGCGACCAAGTGTAGCCGCCGAGACGTCAACTTTCCAAGGGCAGCCAATTGACAGAGACCAAGGTAGTATGGGATGCCAAAGTCCCACATTGCGTAGTATGAGATACTCAATAAGGTATTTAAGTAGGGTGGTTCTCTCACTTCAATAGCTAGTTTTTGGGGGAAGGTTCCCCACCTTGCTTAGGTGTCTATCAGCCACAAATAATAAGATTCTCACCATATTCATCTCAGCATCAAGGGCAAAAGTCTCCAAGTAGTCCATGATGTAGTTGAGTATACTCTAGTGACTAACCTTATATCTTTCTAAAGTCCATATGAATTGTGCTTAGTTGTGAACACCTATCTACACCTAACTAGTTTCTTCCCTTTTGCTGGCTTCACCAAGTCCCAAGTCTCGTTTTCCTCAAATGCTTCCATCTCAATCTTCACAGCATTGACCCAATTCTCATTTCCTAATGCCTCAGATAAGGTTTTTGGGATAGGGATTGTATTTAAGCTAGTAAGAAAAGCCCTTGTGGCTATGATGAAGGTTCTCATATGACATCAATAAATGCAGAGAATGTCTAGTGCTAGTTCTAGATCTCTTTCTCAAAGAAATTAGAATATCATAATCATTCTGTCCAAGCATTTCAGTGATGTTATCCTAGGATAAAGTAATTATTTCGACACTACCAAGAGCAAAATTGGATGATTAGACTAGCACAAGTTACCACCACGGATCCTTTATAGTCACTGTGTGACTGTAAAGGGTGCAGTCACCCTAACATTTTTTTTTTTTTAGTTTTAGGTACCATATTGTAAGTTTGAAGATAAAAATTGGAATTGGAAGGTAAAAAATTATATCTGTGAGAGAAAATTACTCTTTAAAAATTTTAATTGTGCAATATGGTTAAAATTTTTAAAGTGTAATTTTCTCTTACAGTTACAGTTTTTGACTTCCTAGTTCCAATTTTTATATTCAAACTTATAATTTGGGACCTAAAAAAAGGGGGGAAAAAACCATTTTGGGGTGACTACCCCCTCTATAGTCATGGAAGTGACTGTAGAGGATCCATTCTCCACAAGTTATGAGATAAGTGGAATTTTTTCTTGGGTAAACCTGCAATGGATGAGTACAATCCTGAGTTTGCTTCCTATGACGCTCCACTTCTAATTGCAAATTTAGCTCAAGTGTTTGGCTGCAGATTTGGCTCAAGTAGGGAGTTTGGCATAAATTGGTGAGAGACTACTGCTAGAAACTCAAGGAGAAAAAGATCCCTGGTGGACTATGAAAGGTCTCTCCCCTTGAAGATAAGGACTATGAAAGTAAATGATCTTGTTTGACAAAGGTATCTAATGCACACCTAAGCAAGATAGGAAACCCTCCCCCAAAAGTTAGTGATTAAGGAGAAGCACCCTATTTAGGTATCCCATTGAGTACCCCATACTACTCAACGTGGGACTTTGGCATCCTATACTACCTTGATCTCCATTAGTATCACCAACACACATATGAAACTTTCTTGTTGGAAAATGACAACATTTGTAACTCTTTTTGGTGGAGGAATAGCATACGGAAACATATTTAAGAGCTCAAGAATCAAGTTCACTTATGTTTTGAGAATGCACATGAACAAAGGCAACGCATTCAAATACTCTTGGGACAAGATTATTGGATGCATTGAAGTTAGGAAAGAAATGAGATGACCTGAATTGGACTTCTGAAACCAAGAATTCTTGTAGGAAGTCAGTAGATGAGGTAGGCAGCAGTTAAAACCGCTTCCCTCAACAGTGTTTTGGGACATTTCTTTGAAACAAGAAAGCTCTTGTGCTGCCTGGAAGGTGACTATTCTTTGATTCAGCCACTCCATTTTGCTGAGGTGTGTTAATGCAAGAAGAGTCATGTACTTTGCTGTTTTTTTTGGAAATAGGAAGAGAGAGATTGATTAAAAAAGTCTTTTGCATTGTTAGAATGAAATCTCTATATCCCAACCCCAAGCTGAGTTCTGATCATATTGTAAAAGGTTGGAAATATCGAACTCGCATTAGATTTATCTTTTAACTTAAAGATCCAAGACACACAAATGCAATCATCAAGGAATGGAACAAACCACTATGCCCCATAAATGCTAGCAATAGTGGATTACAAAATGGCACAGTTGCCACTTGCAGCCATTCAGCATTTTCACCCTTCCTAGCCCTTTATTTATTTATTTATTTATTTTTGGGTATAGAATCCCTTACTAATTTATTGGAAATAAAGGACAAGATCTCCATTTCAATGACACATCAAGATTGAAAAGAAAAGGAGTAGTCAATTTTTTAGCTTAATTGGATTTTGCTATGATCTAAAAGTTCATTTATGCTGAAACCTTGAGAGGCGTATACTAGTCTCTTCAAATATTCCATGTGGCAGCTAAGACCATTTCCTTCTTCACCAAAATAACTGAATTAGTAAGGCACTACATGATCAATCAGCCATCATACAATTAATATACCTTCTTGACTTATGGCACATTGCTTTAAATTTGGACCCAACTTAAACACCCCCCCCCCCAGTTTCCTTATCAAATGAGCAGTATGTGAGCCAAAGGATGGGACACATAGGAAGGAAAAGAAATGTGTGTGAGAGGCACGCAAATGGAAAGAATGAGAGAGATTATAGGAGAAAAAAAAATAGTAACAGTAAAAATGCACCAGGGTAGAGGTTAGTAGTACACATGAAATTTTACAAGAGGAATCAATCAGTCAAGTTATGTCTGCTCTGTTCCTAGGCTAATAAGAAAATACACTACAAAGCCAAAGAAGACAAAGATCACAACAGAAAATAAATAAATTTGTGCTATGAATACTCAAGATATACAATTTAAAGGAAATTTACTGGCATATGTATATGCGTAAATATAGATATCATGCAAATGGAAGGTTTGACACTGACTTAAAACATCTTGTTTTGTGCCCTATGAATAACTTCATCTCTAAGAGTATTGAATTGAAATTGCTTACTTGCATTCTTTGTAACCCAAGTCACCATAAAATTTGGAATAATTAGGAGCACTATATAAGAAAAGTTAAACCAACTCCTCAAGTTTGACAGGCACAATAAATGTAGCCCAAATTTGCATCTTAATTATACTGTTAATCTCCTCAAAACTTCATCACATAGCAAAACTGATAATTCAAGCATCTATTGCACACTGTTGCAACCTCAAGGATACAATGCTGATGCTATAAAAAATATATCATACACAGTTCAATTAAATTAGCTCCCTATATAGCATTGAGACATCTATTTTCAAGCATGTCACGTGTTTGACACCAAGACCACTACAACAAACTGTCAATACACATCCAATACACATACAAACAAATCAAAATAAACAAATTTATTTTTTTGGCTTGGGCATATGCCAAGTGTAGCTTGGACATGCACCGAACACAGCCTGGACTCAAACCGGTCATGGCTCAAGCACAGATGACCACAAAACAAGGGGAAACAACCAAGAATAAAGTAGAATGAAAAACTAGACAACTCATCTTCATGAGTTGCATTTGAATAATTAGAATATTAACAACTCTTAATTTAGTAGAACTGTTTTAGAAAATAACAGCATAAGATACTTAGAATATAAAATAATGCCAGTTGTATTTTTCTCTCGAAGTATATCACTAAAAGAAGTTTAAAATATATGTGTGTGCGTGCACACATGTGCCATGTCATGTCATGTTGTTGGTATTTTCGGGAATTTCTGCCAGATCTTTGGTGCTTCTGTAGACTATCAGATCTGGGTGATTAATGACCAATCACATGGGCTTTAAGCTTGAATATTCAAACAAACTTTTTCCTTCTTTATTTCCCTATTTTATTGCACTCAATTTCTGTATTTATTTCCTTTTTTGTTTCCTTTTTAGTTGAGATTGATTGACTAGGATTGTGGTCAACTATCTCCCTTATATGTACTGCTCATTATTCAGAAATAAAAAGAATCAGAATATAATTCTGAATTCCAAACTTCAACACGTTTTATATTTTTTGAAGTTTGACATGTCAACATGTCCGTGTCCACATCTTGTCACATGTCTGTGCTTCATAGCTAACTCCATAATTGCCAATATTTTCCCCTAACAGCATGTTAACCAAGAAATTCTCTACTTCCATGTACCTATAAAGCAAAGACACTTTAAAAAAGCAGTGGTGTCCATGTCTGTGACTTGTTCAACATGAGACACTCATTATATATAACCCCCAACACTTCAAATTACACATGGAGTTGGACTTCAAAATTACACATGAAGTTGGACACTTCAGATTTTGTCTTGTCGTGATATCCCTGACCATGCTTCTTAGGTAACTACAAACTGAGTTATTTTAAAAATTACATAACTAAAAAATGACGAGTTATTGATATACAACTTCTCAAAGAAAGATGATACCTCTCAGTAAAATCCTTATAATTTTCTGAAAAGTCCTCTCCAAGCCTATCAGAAGGTTGGCCAGTAACAATCTTGTAACCACATAAACTATTAGTGGCATTAGGAACCTACATACATAACGGCCAAGTTCAGTTAAAGCACCATATAGGAGAGGCTTGCTCAACAACAGTATGATCTCTCTTCAATGTCCAATCAAGATAGTATAATCACCTTGTGAGCTAGGTGGTGAAATGTGTACAACAAACACTCAACATATGTAAAGTTTGTCTCTTCTCCACTCTTCTTCCAAGGCATATATTTCTGAGATAAGCAAAGCAAACAATTTCATCAGAAACAAATGCATTAAGAAAATAGATTATTTATTAAAAATATTATGAACTTAGGAATTAAAATGTTCAAATAGGTATGACTCAAATAAGTGTACACCGTAATTGAGAAAGTCAAGACCTATATGCTAGAACAAGTTTACTTATTTCCTAACTTTCTTCTGAAAAGAGTCCAGATTTTGAAAAATAAAAGAAAGATACAAGGGTCCGAAAGAGAATTAGTGACAGCTCTGAGTCATAATAGCAGTCACTTCATGAAAAAGAAAATAGGTAGGATAAAACCAATATAGCCACCTCAAATTCCAACTATAGCAGGTTAATAACATAAAATAGATTGGATAAATGTAAAGCATTAAAAACATGGTATCAAAATCTAAAATTTAGGCAGCCAGCCAGAAACCATTGATATACCAGTGTTGCCATTTTAAAAAACATATTTACCTTTAGCAACTGAACTATAGAAGGAAGAATTTGGCGTGAATCTTGCGGTGTTGTGTAAGGTGAAAATTCTGCGAGGGATTTCAGCAAATCTACTTTTCGCTCTTCAGGAAGCTGATGAAGAAGAAAAATCATTTTTATAAGGATATGTTTCTCAACCAATGCAAAAAATTTCAATCAAAACATATTTTATGTGAGAAAATTTCATCCCAGATTCCATTAATCCATAAGATACGTTCAATCAGCTAAGAACTAATCCAAGATCTTATTAGTTGACTAGTAGAAACATCATAGAGATGATTCATTATTTATATCAGAACTCAAAAATACACAACTGACTACTTTGGCACTGAATTTAGTATAACAGATAATGAATGGGGCAAGTTTAGAAAAGGTATAAAGTTTATTAACATTTTGCTGCTTAATTTAAAAGGAAAGTGAGTGTTGCCCTTTTTTTCTTATTTTGGCTCAGAATAAAACAAAAGAGTTAATCTTAATAAATCTCTCAATTATATGATTTGACAACTATTAACGAAACAGAGTTGTTTTAATCTTGGTAAATGTTATGTTGTCATAAAAAACAGTTAATAAATGAAAATGTTAATATGTGGAGAAGTAAATCAAAAGACTTAATGACTTATAGGAGAAATTGATCCTGTACAATGCTTATAGAAGTGATCTATCAAACACATGTCAATATCTCTACTCTACTGGTTACTTTAAATCATTAGACAAAGGACAACTTCAATATTATATGAGGATCTCCATTAATGGTGCACAAACATTCTGTATTTGTCATTGTTCAAACTACATAACATTCAAAAAATATAAAAATCAATTAAATTGTTTGACTGTAAAGATGATGCACATCTAAAATAAACTGCCTATATAAATTAATGCTTAAAATATAGTAGGCACAAATAAAGGCAACAAACCCTTACTAAACCCCCAGGGAGATAAAATAATTAAAGAAATGAAAAAAAATGAACAATGTACTCAGTCACAAAACATTTAAAACTGTGATATTTTGAAATGGAGAAATGGCCAAGTCTTATTTAGGAAACATAGACCCCTTATAATGTCTAAACATAAGCAACAACTCTACCCCCATACTTGACTTAACATATTTACCAGCTCCAAGTAATTACATAGAATCGATAATCTTCTTCACAACAGTATGTCTAAACAAGCACAAAGTCAAGACTTAAAATACTAGCAGTCTAGGGCCGTATGTGTCAAATTGTATTTCTTACATAGCACATAAGGATTGTTTAATTATCAGTACTGTACTCTACTACAAAATTAAATTCACTAGTCACCTTGCAACTTTTTCTCAAAGTGTTATGCTATAGTACATTATATCATCTTATTAATACTATAGCTGCTTATGTTTATTTGCTCTTTTTAACTTCAAATTTAAAATCATTTATGAACACAACATATTTTGAATCTTTCTTTTTTTTTCCTAAGAAAAAAAAGAGATTTCATTAAAGGAAAATAAGGTGCAAAATCTGAGGATAACACAACCTCCTAGGATACACAAAAGACAAAGAAAAGGAACAGAAAATGAGACACACTAGTGCAAGTCCCTGTGCAAATCTTTATCTGACAAAGTAAGCCCCCTAAAAAAGCCCAATTACGCTGAACCACAATATGGCAAAAACATTATTCTCTCCCATAAAAGGTGTAATGGCAGAAATGATTAATTGAAAACTCAAGCACTATACTCCAAGCCTCAAACCAATTACTTTAAACCATGTTAATTTATTAAAAAGAATAAAAACTAAAGAAAGAAACAGAAGGTTAAAAAGAGTCTAGCTGATTTCATAAAAATGCTGAAATTCCAGGGATGACAACCAAGAATGAACTCTCCCCTCGCCCCCCTCCCTCCCTTTCTCTTCCAGGTGTGACAAGAGACAAGAATCCTTCAATAATGCGAGCCCAGCCCCTAAATGTAAAAGTGTTTTAAGGGAAAAAAGAAAAAGGCAAAAATAACTGGGTCTTCTAGCCACTCAGATATGTTTCCAATAGCTTGAGATATTGCAACTTCTCCTGAAGCAGGAATCCACTTCATGTGTGTGATGAAATAAATGTGAGCATTTTCTTTTCACTTGAATCTCACATGATACAGATACAACTATGCTATACAAATTGTATCGCATGATACATATGTTGTATTGTGCAATTTTCAAAATGCAGTGATACAAAGGGTTGATACACTTATCAATATATTTTGAGATAAATCATGCAGAACATACAATTTCAACAATATGACTATGACCAATTACATAAAGTAGAAAAGCAAGAAGAATGTAAAAAGATACACAGTAAGTTAAAAAAGAATGGAAAATAGTTTGAAGAAATTATATATATAAGTACTGCTTATTGTTCCAAACAAAAAGATCTAAGGTATTACCTGGTCAAAAACAGGTATGATGTACTTGTTTATATAGTTGAGAAATTTGCTGCTAGATGCACCCCTCTGTAGGCCAAAAATTGAGCTGGTGTTAGAAAAATCATAATTGGAGGAATATAGGAAGAACATTAAACACTCCTTACCACGACAATTGGAAGAGCTATGTGAAGGCATGATATCAACCTGTCAATATGATCTGCATCTGAAACCTACATTTTACCAGTAAAAGAGAATAGCTAATAAAGGATCCATAACAAACTGAGCCAAAACAATTACTAATTACATAGCTTGAACTCTTATCTGTAAGTATTATTGGACAATATCCCAAGTCACAAATCAAGTGCACAACATGCTCATTATGACATCCTCCACCCGTTCAAACAGAATATGCATTCTAAAAATTGCACTCAACATGAAACCTAATGTTTGCTACATAGCTAATGCAAAATACCTCTATTTTCAAAGACATAGATGAGACTTAAAGGGGGAAAAAGAACAAAGACAAGAACAGAGAATAAATTTGAATAATTCTGATCAATACTATCACAACTCATACTAGTAATCAAAAAGCATCCTTCATTACATCAATCCCACATTAACTCTGATAATGGTAAAATCATTCCACATGAAAATAGAATTAATAAATTCCTGATTAACAGGAATTCCTAAACGGTACACATCAAAATAGTAAAACCCAATTTAATGATGATAGTTATAAATTCCTATATCAACAACATCGTATTTCAAAAACAAGAACAAAGAATAAATTTCAAAAATTATTTTCAGTACAATCACAGCTCAGACTAATAATTAAAAAGCATCCTCTGCTTGATCAATCCTGAGATAATCCTGATAATAGTAAAACACTTCCAGGTGACAATAGGATCTTTAAATTCCAGATTACAAAAAATTACTAAACAGTAAAAATATAAATAATAAAACCCTATTTAGTGATTATAATGATCACAAGTCCCTAAATGAACAAACTCCTCAGACTACCATTTAAAAAAAAAAGGTACTTACATTGAACTGTGCATCTAAATCAGCTTGCCCTTCAATGATTCCAATCAGTTCCGTCATGCGTTCAGGTGGAGCTTTTTCGCCAAAGAGACTCAAACTCTTCAAGAAATCCATAAACATTCGAAATTCTGCACCAGTTACATCTTCTAAACTCTACAACAGCATTCAACCACATATTTAAACCTTCTAGTATAACACTAAATTAAGCATATTAAATAGACAAATGCACTAATAAAATAACGAGTGAAGAAATTACAGATACCTTTTTTATCAGATCAGTTATGTGTCTTTCCATTTCCTCTTGGGGCTTCAACAGTTCCACTTTAACAGGGAAAACCTAAAATGAAAATAATTAGTATTCACTTCTAGTTAAAAGATGTAGTAGAATAAAGGGACCCTTAGAATCAGCCCTTTGCCTGCTCACCTTATCTCTAACAAAATTTATAACCTTTTCACGAATAACATCATCTGTACTGGGTTCTTCAACACTCCCAATGTGCTTAAACAAAGCCGTCAAAGAAGCTGCATTAACAACTACTCTATCAGACACAACCTAAATGAAGTAGCGATTTCAAATTCTGGTATTAAAGCATATCACGTGACTATCAGTAGAAAATTAGGAATTCAGATACATATTATACAAGGATACAGAATGACATTTTACATGGCTACAGCATTGAAAGCAATAAGCCTACCTCCACACCATTAGTTTGCTACACAATGGTCTTATGAAATTCTTGGACTCTTACAAATGGTAACCCTGGCTATTTCAATACCAATGTTGCTATTGCCAAGATTTACTACCAACTAATGGCTACTCACCACATTAACAAGTTGCAAATGACCATCGCAGATGGATGCATCGGAAAACACTTCATTATACAGAATGTGAACTTTTCAAAATATGGCAAACTAATGAAGTAAATATGACTGCACGAGGAAATTCAGCCAGCTATAAAACAAACTTGTCCAAGAAGACCTTATTTCTAAAATACAAAGTGCTGCAGCCACTGAAAAATGTCCCAGATAGAACTAGAATTAGGCTGGCCAGTGTTATTGCCATTGCAACTGCAAATTTATAGAACGAGACAGTCTCATGCCACTAGGGCAAGAATTAACATTATGAAGAAAAACAAGATACTGAAAGAAGTTTTTACATCCAAAATTTTGCAGTTTACTATCAGCTTACAAATATGGATCCTTTGGTTGGCAATATATTTGCGATATGCATAGATATGCAGCATATAACTCGGCAACCATCATACTAGTGCCACACTTAGAACTAGTAGTAAGTTTATCAAAGTTTCGCTAAAGAATCTTAAACTGAAAATAGCAGTGCACCAGTGCCACTGAGTTGAACTATCCAATTATACAATGTCCAAGAGACTTTCAATAACATTTACAATGTCATAACCTAGTTATTATAGCACAGCTGCATACTTAGTTTTGGATTAAACATCAAGCCAACCATGTACTGGAAATAAGCATGTAAAAATTAGACCACATGTAAAAGGAGAAGTGATGGATTGAAGGTTCTTAACAAAATTAAACAATGAAATGTTTCCTGTGTCAGAAAAACAATTTTGTCCCTTTCCACCTAACTTTCACTGATATGCATACTACTTTTGATAATGTAATTTCTATAATGCTCTCCAACATATAATTCTCTCAAATTTCTCACAAAGATATGTTTGCTTGACATAAATAAGTCTCAAAATACCTTTCACATCCTGCCTCAGAAGAGACATAAGAGCCTTGTGTACAGCATCACGCTCCACAAATTCGTCTGAGAGAGGAAAACAAGATCAGAATTATAGTCGTTGCTCAAGTTCTTATGAATAGCAAACTTCAGAAACTGTAACTTACCAGATCCAAGAATTTGCACAAGAATATCAACAATCTTCCCTATATTTTCTGGTGTATCCTTGCAGAAAAGGGGCAGACCTCTAATTGCTTGAACCCGAACCTTTACAGCAGGAAAAGAACATCAAAGAGAGAAAACAAACTTCCGAACATACAGAATGCACTAATAATCCTCAGGTATAAAAAGACAATGCAGACATAATCCATTTTCACCATGTTATCTTTAAGCTTATACATATGGCATTTCATTCCCCAAATACTTGTCATAGAGAGAAAGAGAGTGCACTGAACTAACGTATAATTATGCAACAGAAGACGTATAATGTCTTAGGGAAGCTACTTATGCCAATATAAAATTTGATTTCTTTCCTTCTACAAACTGTTTCTTAGCTAAAAATAGCGAGCTATACAGCCATAACATTGGCATATGTGTTTATGCAAGTGGCATACTGACCCCAAGCTCTTCTTCCTCAACCAAATCAAGATGTGCATCGAGAGCGGGGCCTGAGAGGTCAGGGAAGAACTTGAAGAATCGGGGTATGAGCTGAGCAGCCAGTTGCTTTGCCTTGACACTCGTCTTGGCTGCATCTATGATTCCCTGGTAATCCTTCACATTCTGCAAAATCCCACATGACAATTACATCCAATTGAAAACTTTAGGATTGCGAGCTAAAACCCCTTCAAAAATTATTTAAGGGCGGGGGGGTAAAAAAATTATCGAACCTGAGACTTGTCCTTGGCATTGCTGAGCTGCTCACCGTATTGATAGAGCTTCTCAATATAAGTAGCCTCCTCGGAAGGATCAGTCATTATGGTCTCTGTTGAAGCTGATTGAAATTGAGCCACAATAAGAACAAAATTAGCATAAAGAGAGAGGGAAAGAAGGGTTTTTGCGGAGAGTTTCTACAGTGTGAAAAAAATGGGGTGCGAAAGTCTCAGAAAGTTCCACTGATTGAAAGTTCCACTGATTCTGAATACCTCTGGGAAGAGGGAGAAAACGAGTTCAGTAAATAGAGTACCTGAAGATTTTGACGTTAGTGTGGGGAACAAGCAAGGAAGACGAGGGTATTTGGGGTATTGATTGACTGAACTAAAGGTCTGGACTCTTGGCTTGGACGGGGTCGAGCCTCGACAAAGTCAGTAGCTTTATTATCTTTTGGGAAAAGTGTCAACCCTGAAGCTGGGCTTAAACGGCACCAAAAATAAAGAACGACAGTTTGGCAGCGAATATGGGATTGAACACCATAATTGGTCCTCATCCAACGAAATGAGGGAATAAGACAATGGAGTTTGCGGAAAAGGAAAAAGATTAATCCACCCTTTTGGTTTTCTCTATATTACTCGAAAGATACTAATATCATAATAGTACAGTTATAATTATATAACTCCAAATTTAATTAAACGGCCACACACCCTTTTTTTATTTATTAACGAAAGTCTAATGATACAATGTAGAGATTAAAAAAAGAAAACCCTGTAATTTGTCATTAAATTGAATGGCTGCCCACAAAATAAAGTGACTATAATATATAGTTGGGCTTTTCTTTTCACAGATGTAGTAAGATTAATTTATTCAAATCAAAGAGAGGACAGCCTTTATAAACAACAGCACCATGTATCTTCTACTCGTCCATCCTCCAACAACAGAGGAGATAGTAAATCTAAACCCAGACTACATCTTTACTTATATCGAGGGTAAATAAAAAATGCAACGAATAAGAACAACAAAAATCAAACCAAACCACAATTCTTCTAGTCAAGCAGGTCTTTAAATCATGTCCCTAATTTTATTGGGCAAAATTCTTCTCCTTGCTCAAAGGTTCTTTAATTTGTTACTAATATTTGATGTTTCTCTTTTTGAAGGGTAAGTTTTCAAGTCTTCTTCTAACATTAGAGGTTTTCTATTTGCTTTTGAAGATTCTTTTTTTCCCTTGAGTTCTTTTTTGAGCATTAATAAAGAAAATAAGTTCAGATTTTATCAATCAAACTCCTCTGTGTGAGATTAGTGTCCTCCTGCATTTCAGTATCCTAAAAAAAATGGCGTCGTCATCCTCGTCCTCTCCCACTTAATTGGTCCAATCCATGGAAGCAAAAACAAAAAAGACCTAGGGCCTACTTGCCTTGGTTTGCTTGGGCGATCACTGGACTAAAATACTGGTTTTGTGCTTTTGGAAGAAAATAGAGGCAAAGATGGATGCTATTAACTATTTTACTCGTTAGAACACTATCAACAACAAATGAAAGGAGCCACTAAGGCCAAGAAATTGTGAACAGCTTGGAAGAAATCCGTCTTAGATGGAACAACTGCGCACCAAACCTCAAACCCTAACAAAGTTGCGTTAAGGTCTTTTTTTTTTCACATTCTATGATACAATTGGGCTTGTTTATAAAGTTCCTTTATGTAATTAGCATTATTTTTATTGTTATATATAACTAGGATCTAAAATTTGTGGTTAGTTTTTTTGAAAAAATAGTCTAGTAATTATAAAAAGGATAAAATTCCTTATGTGTTTGCTATTAAATTTATCAATTAATTGAAAACATATGAAGGATTTTTTTAAAATGACCCAACCATTTAAAGATGAGTTGTAAAAAAAAATCATTTATCATGTTTTATTGAAAAACACGATAATAAAAACTTAAAAATTGCATTAAGTTTTATCATTGTAAAAAGGCCGTAATGCAAAAGCTCATTCTTAATTTAGAAACTTTTGCATTTTATTTCTTTCAACTTTAAAAGTTAACTATATATATATATATATATATCATGAATCCCCAACTTTGCACAACATGCACTATGGTTAATATTTTTGTCCCACATCCTAACAACACTTGTCCATATCAGCAAAAAGAGGCTAAGTTGTGAGTTTGAAGATTGTGTAATTTAACTCCCTCAATTTTAGAAGTTAACCATAACCAACCGCTCAATCTCTCAATTTTGTACGATATACTCTCTTTGTTGACATTTCATGGACAAGTGCCATCAACATTTTGGACAAAAATACCAACAAAGGGGCACATTATGCAAAAATTGAAAGCTAGGGAGGCCTATCATCAATTTTTTTTTGAAGTTGAGAAAGGCGAATGACACAACATTTTTAAAAAAAATCTTTATATTTTCCTATTATAAAAATAGTAAAACTTGTTATCATTGAATAAAATGTTCTTCTTTACTACAATTAATTTTAGAACAATCATAACATTGTGAATTAAGCATCAATTCCTTTTTCTTTTTATAATTATTATTTAAAATAACACACCATATTAAACTCAAAAATATATTGCTCATATTAAATTAGCTTTTAAAAATTCATTGCTATCAATTTAATTGTAATGCCATTAATTTGGTCCTAACCTAGAGTTCATTGTCAACAATTAATTGTCACTGAGTTTGAGTTAATACTAAAATTATATATTTTTTCATAGCATTAGGAGTAAATTAATGACAATAAAATTTGATGAACAAAAATAGTAAAATTATGCAACCCCATTTGTACTATAATTATAAAGGATTGTAGACTTATCACAATAAACACAAATCAACCCCTTGTTCCTTTATCATTGTCTCAACTTTTTTTTTTCTCCTTTTTCCGAGACTAATTGTTCACATTTTCATAGCTTGCAAGATCAAAAGAATAGATATTAAAATAACAAGTTCCTAATGTATTGGGAATTCGGATTTCAAGGTGATGGTTTCACTATTACACAAATTTAATGGTCCATTTGGTTGATGCGCCCAAATGGAAAGGAAAATGCATTCCTTCGACTAATCATGTTTGGATGGATGACACCATGTCCAGGGGGAAACCTCCAGCTACAATGGGTTACGCCGATTGTGGTGCGACAAAAAGGAAGGGTTTGGAGCCAAAAAGGGTCAAAGACCATTTTGCCGCTTGGCCTTCATTAATGATAAAACCCATCTATCATTAGCCTTTTAGTCAAATCAAACACTAGCTTCCTCCATTTGGTCCAAACTTCTCACCATTGTTTGAGATCGTTGCATAACATTGTGGACACTGAATCTATGTTGCCCTACCAACATTGACACTCACCCATAGTCGCATCCTTGAAAATAGGTGAGTTTTAGCTAAATAACCCCCTTTCTCTATTTAATCTGGTTCAACGATTTGAGAGCGGAGGATTTTGACTAAATTTGCAAAGGAAGAACAACAAAGAAAATGACAGATTGTAGCCCTGCATTTTGATTCTGTGACAAATTAAATGAATATTTTAAAGTTTGTTTTAAAACTCAGGTATTTTACTCATTCTATCATTTTTGCTTTACATCCCTCCAATTTTTTATCTAATCAAACATGCAAATGAAAAAATATTCACATTTCATTCAACGTCATATCAAATATAGTGGAAGTAATTCCGTTTACTCACTCATTCCCTTTCCAATTATACACTAACAATAATGCATTCCCAATGAGTAAGAATTTTCAACCATAATTGAGAGTTCAACGCAGTCTTTTTTATTTTAATGCTGAAAAAGAAAAACAACAGTCCATTCAGTACATAAAAAAAGTTAGGAATAAAAAAAATAAAAAAGTAATTTTGAAAATAAAAAATAATTTTCTTGCACTTATTTTAAAAATTTTATAAAATAAAATAAAATATGATAAATACTGTTAAGCAATTATTACAAGGACATAATAGATATTATGCAAAACTTTCCTTTACCCTCTCTCTTTTCTTTTCCGTTTCCTTCTCCTACCAAACAAGACATCTAAAGTGAAAAAAAAGAATGCCAAATGTCATTTCTGAACCAATGAACAAAATTCCCTCTGTTTCTCCGCATGCTGAACAAGTGAGAAATCATAAGATAGGCATGTCCAATGCCTGCAACACGTCCTTAAACTCAAAATCGCGTGTTTGCTTGTTGAACCTTTCAACCAGCTTGTACCTCACATCATTCAAATAAAATGATTGAGCCGTTTCCAAAAGCCATTTTGCCTCTGAGTCACTGAGCTTGCTAGTAAATACAACATCCCCACGGACAAGTACCAAGCCCTTGCTCTCTGCAAATTCTTTGTAAAAGGAGACAGTCAAATAGGGAGCTGCTTGAGTTCCCCTGGCCTTATAATCTTCAAGACCAGTGAAAATCATGTGTGGCATCTGCACTGCAAGAAAAAGCAGATATATGTATAAGAACAACCAAAAAAGTCAATAACAAAAGCAAAAACACAATCTGTTTTAAGATGTTTTATTTCAGTGCTTGCAAGTGTATAGTTAAGGGACGTACAATTCTAGAAATCGTCCTCTCTTCAGCCCTCACCAGAAACAAGAGAAAAAAAAAAAAGATTTTCCTTTTCTACTTAATAATCATTTTCTGATCTGTTTTTCAAGTTTAAATTTGTCAAAGCTATCATCTAGAAACTTCCTTAAGATAGCGTTAGCCCTAAGATATTTCACAAGCCATTTCCTCATATCTCTTTCTCTCAGAATTTAAAACAAACGCACAAAAACAAATCATTTTAAGCAATTAAAAATGCATCAAGTTCTATCAAATGTTTCATCATCCACAAATCACTACTTCTATTTTATCTTTGACATGAGGATAGGCAAATTAAACCTTTTGGTTCAAATCCTTCTTTGCATAAGAACCGTATAATGACCTGCTTCTTGTTTTCTTTACTTCAATCTTTAAAGCTCTCTCGTATACTCCCCATATACCAGAAATAATCAATCATTCTTATGTTTAGGGGGAGGTTTTCCACATACAAAACATGTTAGAACTCAGTTCTAATTCACAATAACTATTAATTATCAGAATATATGATCAGAGCCTGTATATTTTTCCCAAACCTTGAGCAAACATTGTCGTATAACCACTTCCTCTCCACAAGGGAATGACAAAATATCGACTGCCAAGGATAAACAAAGTTGAGATTTGAGAACATGAAATATAGGAACAAATACATAATACTAGTACAGAGTAAAATGACACTACCAACTCTCAGCTCTTTGCTCCAGCAAGTGGTAAAGTTTTGCTTTCATAGATGCTCCAATATGACCTCTTCCCAAGTGATACTGGAATAAAACCAGCCAAATCAATTAATTGAAAAGAAAAGAAGCAGAAATTATTTAAAACAAAATTGTTTGACAGCTTTTGCATAAGTTTCATTAACATATCATCAAAACTCAGAAAGTCTACTCCAATTCAATAATTGCAATAGACCAACCATAATAATGATGTCCCATGTATAGAAATATATAGCACATAATCTATGATGAAGACACAGCTAAAAAAAAATTCAAAGAAAGATTTTAGAGATTTGACAGTCGAGAAGAGCAGCTTGGTTGCTAATACAAGGATCTCAGTTTATCTGTTCATGGATACTGAATATTATTGTATTAACAGTACAGTAGAGAGCATATGTTTTGCATTCCGCAACATGCAAAAGGCTTAAAAATAAAAAGTCTTCAATTCTCTCTTGTTCCTATTTTTTTTGGTTTCATCAAATCAAATTTGTTTTCAGTCTAAAGCAACTGAAACAAATTTAAGCAAAGCAACTGGCTACAAAACACAAGGTAAAGTAGTGCAGGCAAAAAATAATTCACAAGAAATGAAACATTACATCGTCCCAGATAGAAGCAATCTCTTCAGGCGATCGATCCTTTACTCTCTCAAAATCCACAATAGAATCCAATGGTTTGGGTTGCAAAGGGGTGAACCCAGTAGCGAACCTTGCTGTCCTACAAAAACCAAGCGAACCCCATTTCAGGAAATCGTCCGGAATCTCCAGCTTTGGCAATTTCTGGACACTTGCTCCAACGGAAACTGCAGAGAAGAAGCATTCCGGAGAAGAGCGCACGGACAGGTCATTGCGGAACAGAGTCTTCGCCGTATAGGCTATGCTCCTCGAAATTCTTGACGATAGCCGTTGCATTATTAACTTAAAGAAGAAAAACCAAAAAGAAACGAATTTGATGGGGGAGAATCTCAGGTGTTCTAAGTGGATGATCTAGACCCCAAGCTTTCCCGACAGGCCAGCAGTAACTGTTAGGAGTCCACCCAGGAATTTCATCGAACAATTGTCCTCCACTTTCACACAAAACCCCTTCGCAATCGAAGGTATCCACAAATAAGGAGGAATGACATCGGCATTGCACCTGACGCTGCAGGGGGAATTGGCGTTCCACAAATAAGGCTGGGCAAGGTTCTTAAAAAGCCCGTGGTGAAGGCCCATTTAGCTAAGGGTCCGATTTTATGAATCGTCCGAAAAAGGAACTAGGGTGATATGACTTACCTACCAGCAACCAAAATATTACGTCCTTATAGCTTATAGCTCAAGTGACATAAGTGTCCAAAAATTGTAATGTTCCTAAATTCGGTTCATATCCTACTAAAATAATATTATTTACACTAAAATAATATTATTTTTGAGTCATTTGTCACTTAAAAAATTTTTAATTTGTCAAATCTCACTAAATAAAAAACTCAATCACAATATCATTTAAGTTTTTTCATTCTCTTTTAATTAGAGAAAATTTCTTGCTTGACAATTTGGCACTACTATCAAGTCTAGCCTGTGACCTGACAAGCATAAGTAATTAGGTGGAGAAAATATATTTTATATTTCACACATATTATTTTTCATTCTCTTTCCTATGTGGACCCTTAAAGGAAGGTGGAGAAAATTTTATTTTCTTACCCTACACATCCATTTTGGCTATTATTTCATTAGAGGAACTTCAAAGGAGTTAGAGAAAAATTAATTGTGGCCTCACTTACTTTGTTTCATATTTCATTTTGTGTCAAATTTTCCTATCAATCTTTAGGAGTTATTTTCTCCATTTCTTTTCTCTTAATTTTTTGTCAATTTCAAAGAAAGATAAAATATTCAAATAGGGACTGTCACTTAAATGAGCCATACACATGTTGTCTTTACCTCTCTTTCTCTAAATTGATTATTTTTTAATAAAAGAAATAGAGAAAATCTAAGCACCAATTTAAAGTAAGTGTCATTTTCTTATTGTATTTTTTTTTTTTTTGGGTAAACAAACAAGGCCAAAGTTAAGGAAGAACAACTAAACATGGTCAACTTGATGGAGATCTATAGTCCTTAAAACATTATCAAACACAAGACTAAACATACTATCAAAAACATAATGTCAAACCTTGGCATCAATAGGTCTATTAGCATCTCTAAGAATGTATTTGAAAGTGACATTCCAACTTCTATCTAGCAAGCATGAGATACTATGTAGCACTTTGTTGATAAGGCCCATACATTTATTCAAGTTAACTAACAACTCCACAACATGTTTAGCATCTAACTTTACTATTATGTTACAATACCCATGATCCCAAGCTAATAAAAGGCCTAATCTAATACCCTAAAGCTTAGCAATAAAGATAGAATAGTGCCCCAAGTTCCTGTTAAAACCAAGAACCCACTCACCTTCCTTGTTTTGAAAGAGCCCACCATAACCACCGAATGTGTTGATACTAAACCATCACAATTAAGCTTAAGCCACCCCATTAGTGGCAAGCTCTAGTGAAGGGTAAAAACTTGAGCTCTATTTGATGACATTGGCTATAACTTACTAACAACACTTGTATGATAGTTTCAAGCATGCATTACATCTATCACAAGATCTATACAACACCTGAAATTTCTATTAAAAAAATGTTGTTATTTCACCACTTCTAGAAAAGAGCCAAATCCTAAAACCTCAAGTGATCTTCCAAGGATAGCTAGTATCCAAGGCAAGCGAACATGAAATGTTGACAAGAAACTATTCTTTCAAAACATAAGTGAAGAATTGTGCATGTTTTAATAGTTTCACCAAGGACATCCACATGCAATAGGGGCAGCAACAGTCATGCAAATCATTAAACTTATCTTCAACTATCCTAGGGCACCACTCATAAAAAGGGTTAGAGTTATACCATCCACTTTTGTAGTCATTAGTTAAAAGCCTATCATGGTTGGCCAATTACAAAAGGCAATGAATTTGCTTAGAACCATGCCATTGTCAAATGCTCTCTTAAACTAAAGGCCTCTATGAGGTGGCATATCCATAAGAAACTCATAAATACTTTTAATAGTGAAGCTATAAACACTTTTAACAATGAAGCTCCTAAGAATGTTACTATTCCATGCATAAACATTCCTATCATGGCCAACATAAGAAGGAATGATAGACAAGAGTTTTGGATTAACATTCTAATTAAAGAAAGTTGCCACTTGATCAAGGTCCCACTCCTTATTACTCGAAATCCAATCACTCACCTTGCTTCCCTCAACATTGGTATTAATATCACCACAAGTCATATCTATCAAACGCAAGTTAGGCTTAATCTAGCAATTAGTGAAGAAATTAATGTCGTTACCATCCCAAATCTGCCAGGTGCTACCCTAGTGTATTTACTACAAAGGACATCTAACCATAGAATAAATGAAGTTAAGATCTTCCATATCAACTTCTAGATATAAGTTTTATTCATAACTTCTAGATTCTTGAAACCTAAGTCACCAAGCCATTTTAGCTTACAAATAGTATCCAAATTCACAAGATGGGCTTTTCAGGTGTTGTAGTCACGTCCCCAAATAAAGTTTCATTTAAGAGAATAATTGAGTGACAAATGGCAGAAGAGATCCTAAAAAATTGCATGGGATAAATGGATATAGCACTTAAAATAGACTTGGCCAAAGTAGTTCTACTCACTATAGATAAATAATTAATCTTTTAACTTGTAAGCTTTTAATGAACTTTTTCCATTACATAAGAAAAAGCCTTATAGAAACTTCTATCCTTTCTTAAAGGGACTTCAAGGAACTTATCCAAATTACACATGTTCTTGAAACCTAAAGCCATAGCTAAAAAGGCTCTAAAGGAATGAGGAACATTGCAAAAGAAGAAAATAAAAGATTTGTTCCTATTAACCTTTTGCCTAAAAAGCTTGCAAAAATGATCTAAACAAGGGTTAATATAATCTATATGGTCTAGAAAGGCTTCTCCAAAAAGGAGGAGATCATTAATAAACATAATTAGAAATGCTTGGGCCAAAGTGCCCAATTTTAAAAAATTTCTAATTACCTCTGATGACTTTATCACTTATCAAATGGGATAAATTATCCATGAACAAAACAAAAATGTAAAGGGAAATGGTATCCACCTACCTAATTCCTTTAGATAGGCTAAAATACTCAGTAAGGTTACCATTCCAAAAGAACGTTTGTAGAAGAAGACATAATACATTGTATGATAATCTAAACCAAGTTAAACTCAATGCCAAGTTCTTTTAGAATAGACGCAATGAAGCTCCATCTAAGTCTATCATAAAACTTCTCCAAGTCAATCTTAATGGCAAAGAAACCTCTCTTTCCATTTCATGTGTTTTCATAAAATGGATAATTTCCCATCTCATAATGATGTTATCTTGAATAAATCTTCTAGGGATGAAGCTCATTTGAAATAAAAAGATAACAATATCAAGAATGGGTTTAATGCTGTTGGCAAGCATTTCAGTAAGACATTTATAAGATGCATTGCATAATGAAATAAGTTGAAATTAAGTAATAAACTTAAGGCTTTTAACTTTAGGAATAAGGGTAATAAATGTATTATTAGCCTAAAAAACACATACATTTCTAGTAAAAGCATTTAAGATAAATTTGATCAACCTAGGTCATAAAATCTTCCAATGGGATTGAAAGAAGATTGGAGAGAAACCATCAACTCCTAAAGCTTTAAAAGCACTTATAGAAAAAAAAAAGCATCCTTAAGCTCCTTATCAAATGAAAAATGAGTCATACTATTCTGTAAGGCTTAATCAATAAAAGGATAAGAGATAGGAGTCTAAAAATAATCCATACCATTATTCTATATAATAAATAAAGATTTAAAGTAATTAAAAGCGTGGTTCTAAAGTGATTTAGGATCCGTGATGTAAGCATCTTTATCATCTTTTAAAGACCATATATTGCTCATATGCCTTTTTGTAGTAGTTTTCACATAACAGTAATTAGTATTAAAATCACTATACTCACTCCACGTGGTTCTAACTTTGTGGAACTACAAACCTCTTGTTGAAGCAAAACCCCATCTAACTCTTCCTAAAGCATATAATCAAGATCACATATAATCAAGATCCTTTAAATAGTTAAAGAAAGAGAAATTAGGGCTATTTTGAATACTCTTAAAATAAGGCAAAATACGATTCTTCCTCTTCCTTATATGCCTAAACACCTCTTTATTCCACACCAAAATATCCTTTTTGAAAAGATTAAGAGCTTTATGGAAGTTTAAATCATGTCTCCAAGTTGTCTTAAAAAAAATGCATTATAGTCCTAATAATTTGTCTATGTAGCTTCAAAGCTAGAAGGACAAGAATTATTGCCACTCAAGCAAGCTAATATTTTAATGGCATAAATAACGAAGGATATGATCTAAAAAGCATTATTTAGGGTTCTATCTAACCTTTCAAATAGCCTATCAAATCTATGTAAGTTAAGAACTTTCGAAGTTAAGTGGGAACCAACATAACTCAAGTTAAGCAACCTACAACTGTTAATTCTATTTAGAAAAGTGCAGCATTTAGCCATGTTAATAGGAGCTCCTTTTTTTTTCACGGGGACCACCAATGTCACTGAAGTTACCAGCCATGAACCAAGGTGAATTAATAAAGCTCACATTACTCAAAAGGTCCAACCAAAGCATATCCTTGAGATAATAAGGAATGACATAAATAATAGTGAGGTCAAAGCTATTCCTAAGACTATTAGCCACTCAAATATGGATGAATTGAGAAGAGTGTTGAATAACATTAATAGAGAGTTTGAATATCTTCTAACTAAGTTAGAGACCCCCCCAATCCACCACTACTAGGAATAACAATCAAAGCCAAGTTTTTAAAGGTTCAAGGATGCTATCACCCTACTACTGCAAGTTTCCATTAGAGCTACTATTTAAAGAAAAGAAGAATCACAAACTAACTTCATGTAACGAAGAAAACTCTTACTATTAGAACCCTAGATATTTCACACAATAATTTTATTCATAAAAAAAGATAAGATTAAGCCATATGCATGGTTGTGATGTTATTCTCAATAACATTAAGGGTCTCTTCAACTTGTGAAGCCCATTTAACATTGATATCAACATCATGCTCCATCAAATCAACATGTATCATGTCCATACCCTGATTATAGGGTTTTCGAAGGTGGCTCACATTAAGAAGAGGGATAGCATGCAACAAGTGATAATGAACCTCCTCCAAGCCACTCACCTCACTAGTTGGTTTCTAGGAATAAGATAAAGCAAGTGAATTTTATTTTGAATCACTAGTTAAAACACTATAACAACCTACATAATACTCTTTTCCTCGCCCCACATTAGAGCCCAACCTCTTTGAGGTTTGCAATATATTTTGAATTTCTTTTTCCACTAGCCAATGTTAGAATAATACAAATTGCTTAAATTCCTAGGTCCAATAGTAGGCATAGAGTTAACTCTGAGAGACTTTCTTTTAAAAAGACTAAATCAATCATGTTAAACATCCCTACCAATCTCATGTCGCGAAATTATTAGTATATTTTTTGCATAGTTAAGCTCGTAACCCTCCTCATGATCCTTATCATTAATTTTTGCTAAGGATTCAAATCTTGAACCTAAAATCCTTTTTATCCAAGATTGTAGCTCCCTTGTCCTTAGTTTGCCATGATCTTCACATTTTTTGTATCACCATCCATAAACCTTAAAGGTTGGCTAGTCATGATGCAACCCATCATCCCCTCTATATATACTAGCTTTCCCTGGGCATCCTTCTACATAATGATCGAATCTTTAACAATGTATATATAGGAAGTGAATCCCCTTATACTTAAACCTATAATTCCTTCCTTTGAGTTTGAAACAAGGAAGCAAAAGTTTCCTAAGGTCTAGCTCAACACAAATCCATGCATACCTCCATTTAGCTTGTAAAGAGGCATTAAAATCAATTTTCACAAATTTGCCAAATTTGTTACCTATCTAACTCAAGATTTTTGTATCGTAGTTTCCCAAGGTCAAGCTCAACACAAATATGTGCATACTTTCCTCTAGCTTGTAAAAAGGTATTAAAATTGACTTTCATGGTTTTACCAAATCTATTACCCATGCAACTCTGGATCTTTGTGTTGTAGTACTCAATGGGTAAGTTAGGGAATCTCACCCAAGCTACCACTTTGGCCATACTTGAAATCTTTGGATTAAAATTATTAAGGCTTCGTCTTCTTGTTGTTAGGTAGTTATCATAGATCATTTAAGGACCACCCGAGAGAGCAAAGTTGAAATCCTTAATGCTAGTAAATTTTACAAGGAAAAAGTAGTTGCCCAGATCCACTTGTGTATGAACTCCATTCTTTACCTAAATTTATTGGAGACGAGTCTCTAAGGCCTTATAACCAATAGATCTATCTAATAACTTGATGATGAAAGAATTTTTCCATAGTCAATGCAATCTCCTTTCCACTTGTTCCAAAAAAAAAATCTCTAAACATTCATCATCACCTTCCAATTCTTTAATGGTGCAAAAATCCTCTATATTTGCTTCTTGTTTCCTAAAGTCATCTTCCTTCACACATCTCCCTTCATCATCACTTGGTGTCGAAAAACCATCAATGTCCTCATAATAGTCGTTAGAGATCATAACTTCCTCATCCTTATCTCCTATCAGCATTTATTTGTAAAACTTATTAGTTCCTTTACTTTAATCCAATAACGGGTTATCATAGCAAACTACTCCATCATATTTCACCATAAAAGCACTAGGATTGAATTAGTGATTAGCATTTTTTATATTCTTTAAACTTTGGTCAAGTTGACCTTGTTCTATAGACATAGTTGCCCTCTTATGCTCTCCTTTAATTGTTATTAATTTAGTGCTTTTGCTTTATTTTGTTACTATAGTTTTTTTATATGTTATATATACATATCATATTATTTTGGCTAGTTTGTTTATTTTATTTTATTTTATTTTATCTATTATATATAAATATCATATCTATTATATTTCCTTACTTGTTTTAATCATATTATCTGTTTGTTGTTATGTTTTTGTTGCATTTCTTTTTGGTAGTTATTTTGTTTATTGTATATAAATATCATACTTGTTTTGGTCATTTTACTAGTCTATATATATTTTATTACAATAAAACTTTTGTTTTTCATTTTGTTAGTTAAATGTAAATATCATTACCTATATGTTTTTATTTTATAGCATAAATAATTTTTATTTTTATTTATTATACATTCTTGTATGAATATTGTAGTATGTTGAATATTATTTATTTGAGTGAATTATACACATTTTTGTCTATTTTTAAAGTATATAATACAATTTAATGTTAAATTTTTTAACTAAAATACCCTAATAAAAAGTATGTAAGATTGGTTAATGAAAGATATTTTAATAAAAACATTTAAAATTAGATTAAAGTGTACAATAACTTTTTTGTTTTAATAAAGGTCCATGTATATTTTGAAAAAAAAATTGTCTAACTTTAATAAAATTCAAGAAATGTCTATATATTTATGTTATTTATTTTGGGATGGTATTTATAGCAAGCACTAGTGTGTAGGGAAAACATATAGTTAATAAATGAAAATTAATAAAACTGAACTTAGTAACATTTGGTAGTAGAGTAAATAAAAGAGCATAAAAATAAAAGTAGGTTATGTTAAAAATATTTGTTTAAAATTTAGGAACATTTAGAAATTAAAAATAATTAGAAAAATCAATAATAGAAGACATGCCATTTATATATGTGTGTGTGTGTGTGTGTGTGTGAAGATAAAATAATTAAAAATAATTCAATGAAAAAAATTGTAAGAAGTGATAAATAATTTTTTTGACCTATAATACTTTGTGGAATACTATAAATTAAAAATATAAATAAGTAATCAACAATTTCATAAAAAATAAATATGCATGTGAAAATATAAAAAAATGGAACTAATAATTGTTTTCAAAAACAAAACAATTAAGTTACTAATAAATTAAATTAAATTAAATTAATAGTCTTATTAATATATTTTACAAGTGAGTGGAGGCACAATCAAATAATTACATTTTATGGGGTGCAATAGATATTTTCTCCACTAAGTCATTATTTTTTAACTTGTTATGGTGATAGGCTAAACGTATCATAATCATAAAGGTATACATTAAATTTGGTGACTCAAGAAACTTAGTCCAACCTAACCATCTTAGGTTGGTTAAAAAAAGTAAAAAAAACCAGGCTGAACATTGGATTTGCTGTCTCAAATAGTTAAACCTGACTTAGCCCAATGGCATTATATCTAATATAGAAAATATAAGGACTAAAATGAAAAGAATTTTTTTAAGGATATTTTGTAATTTTAGCAAAACATTTTTAAAAAATCTTATAAATTATAAATAATTAAAAAAAGTCAAAAGTGTCACACCCGAAAATGCGACCGTGTGGCGCCTTTATCAAAGAAAAATAAGTGAAATTAATTTTTCTCTTTGAAATTGAAAACCGAAATAGAAATTGAAATAAGTGTAAGGGTTCAGGAGTCGATACCAAAATTTTATTTTTTAAAAAGTCAAAACTTTGGAAATTTTTTTTTTTAGTTTGAAAAACGGTTTGCGAACCAGAAAATGGATCCGAGAGTCGATTGTGAATGGGGAAGGTGTTAGGCACCCCACTACACCCGTTACTAAGAACGGTTACCTTAAGTCAGTTGTGCAAAAATAAAATGGCCTAAATTCTATTTTAACTCTCCCTAATGAATCACGTGTAAAAGAGAAATAAAGAAATTAAAAGAAATAAAGTTGAAAGTAGAAAAGGAAATCAATGTTAGAATAAAACGTGAAGAAATTCAAGAATTACAATAATAAAGAAAGAAATGAAATTAAAAGAAAAATGTTTATTTACAATGGTGTACTTGACTTAGGATGAAAACCTAGGGCCTACGTACCCTTCAGGAGAGATCAAAGTCCACGTAGTTCGATTAGAGATTTGATTGATATTTTGTTGTTTTGTTTTTTTTTTCTTTTTATTATTTTATTATTATTATTTTGTGAAAATACAAAGAAAATAAAAATTACTCTTTTCTTTAACAAATAAAACAAGTTTTGAAATTGGTTTATGTGTCTTAATTTACAAAAGGGAAATTTAATTTTACTTTTCTTGCCTTTTCAATTTTTCTCTATTTTCCTTATCATTTTTTTTGCTTTTCATTCTATTTTTGTTTGTGTTTTTTCTTTTATTATTTTTTTAAATTCTTCATGTTTTGTTTTTATTTTTTTTATTCTTGTTTGGTCTTCTGTTTTTTTTTTGCATTCTCCTTTTTTTCCTCTCCTTTTTTTTTCTTTTTTTATTTTTTTGGTTCTATTTTGTTCTTTTTCTTTTTGTTTTTATCTTTTGACTTTGTTTTTTTTGTTTTCGTCTTTACTTTTTGTTTTTTTGTTTTTGTTTTGTTTTGACTTCTAATTTTTGTTGTTGCTTTTTTTTCAAATCTTTTTTAATTATATTTTGCTTTTGTTTTTGTTTTTGATTTTTTTTAAATTTTTTAATTATATTTCGCTTTTGTTTTTGTTTATTTTTATTGGTTAGAAGGAAAATAAAATAAAAATCATCTAGACCCTTACAATTAAGACAATTTTGAAATTAATTTGTGTGTTTCAATTTGCAAAGTCTAATTATTCTCACTTCTCAACTATTTCTTCCATTTTGATCTTTTGATTTTATTACATATTTCTTTGATTTTTTCCTTCTTTATTTTTATTGTACTTCCAATTTTCTTATTATCTTTTTTCTTCTTTTTTCCTTAATCTTCTCTTATTTATTTTGTACAACTCATTTGATTTTTAGTGATTATACATTCTTAAAAAAATCTGCATAAGTATGAAAAATTTACTTTTTTTTCTTTTTTTCTTTCTTGTTTCTATTTTTGTTAATTGTTTTTTTCCATGTATATCTTATTTTTTATCATATTTTCTATTTCCAAAAGACATACTCCAAAAAAAGAATAATTGCATTAGAAAATCCGATTCCTTATTTTTGAGAGAAACCTTAAGCCTTTTTTCTTATAAATTAATAACCAATTGTTGAAAAAAAAGTTTCTTTGTTCCTCTTTTTGTTTTTGTTTTTATTTTTTTTATATTTTCTAAAACATTCTTCTAGGGAAAACTATACATATATGTTTTAAAACTGCGTTTGATTTTTTTTTTATTTAGGCAAAATTAATTAGATAGGGCCATTGAAACCCAAAACACTATACGTGAATTCAATGCTCAAAAGGCATCAAGGAGGCTTATTGACACACATGGCCTTTTGGTCTATTCTTATGTGCCTAAGAGGATATAAACTCCCACATGGCTATTCTAACACGAAAATTTGACAAAAATAAAATAAAAATAAAAAAAGAAAATATTTACAAACCAAAATAATAGCTTGCAGATGTGTGTGCTAAGTGCTCAACCAGATTCATCATATTCCAATATATTTCAAGTATGGAAAGAAAAATAAATAAATAAAAATAAAAATAAAAATAAAGCAAAGCCCAAACCCACTTTTTATCTTCATGGATATGCTTCCATCGTTCAACTTCTTCACACTTTCCCCAAGTCTTTAGTAATTGGAATCTCTGTCATACTATCCTCTTTCCTCCGGATCCAGCCTTCCTTTCAGTCTTGATCCTCTATTTGACCTCCAGTTTGCAATCAATTGACTCCACTTGTGTGCTTTTACATCACTTTGCTTCTCCATATCCTCCACACTCCCATTTCTCTTTTCCAATGAAACTCAAAGCAAAAGGAACACAATCAAAAGAAGTAGTGTCAACTATCAAATACAATTTTGTGAAGAAATCATTTCAAGTGAAGTTCTACCATGTCCAAAATCATAGAAAAATAAAATAAAACAAAACAAAAACAAAAAAGATCACTAGAGCAACAGACTCTGTGCGCTAAACCCCATAGGCATCTTGAATCAATGAAATGACTGGCATTGCTTTTGTAAAGCTTAATTCAATTTCAAAGGCAGAATGACAAACTAATAGCTACCTAATCATTGCATTCTTTGATAACAGAAATGGAATCAAAGGTGACACAAACCCAAAAACAAAACCACAACACTACATGATCAACATCATTTCTGCAACATGAAAATCTAGGAAAACATCGGGTTTTTCTTATCTCTTGGTTACGCGACATACGATCAAAGTAAAAGAAATAAACCCATTATGAGCCAAAATTGCCCCACTGCACAGCTAACAACCCTACTAAGCTCAGGAAACTTATCAGATAGCCCATGGTAACAAGGGACAAATGAGCAGAGTGAAGCTTATTTACAAATAATTTTTCAGCATGAGAAACAGACACCTACCAATCACAAAGGCAGAATCCAAATGCAAAATTTTTGCAAACACATAAATGGAAAAAGAACCCAAAATAAAATAAAAATAAAATAAAATCTATGGCAAACTCTGCTTATGGGTTCTAAGATGATGCTTTGAGAACCATCACGGCACTAAGCATTCGCAACTATGTATGTAATGACATATGGATTCTCCTATTCTTTCTAAACTATGCAGCAAATAACCAGGATCACACAGCAGGATAAGCCTCCATCAATATAGAACTAAATCAGAGCATACAAGGGCAAGGAATATTTTGAAATCAAAACCCAATCTTCCACAGACCTAGACCTTCTGTAACGGTATACTTAGAAGGACTAGAAGCCAGGAGAACAATAGTCAGAGATATTACCTCTAAGAAGCAGAGATGATGAATCTTCTTCCAAGCTCTCTTTCCTTGCAACTCCTTCCTCCTTCCTCGAGAACTCCAAGCCTCCCCGGTTTGCCAGATATCGGTATGCTTCTTCTCTATTTGCTTGATACTTTCCTTCTTCTCGTCGTCACTCCCTTTGGCTCATATCTACTGCTCTCTCTCTTTTTCACTTCTTCTCTGCTTCCTCAACCCTATCGATTTGAATGGTATGTTAGGTGCAACGTATAATGGTTGTTTAAGAGAAATGTGTGATGTAGGAACGACAAGAAAATGGAATAGGGATGAGGCATCAGATGAGGGTAGAATCAGATCTGGTTCTCAGGAGCACAGCGTTAGGGAAGCTCTTCTCTTGTTCTCGGGATCATGGCGTGAGGATGAATCCTGTTCTGCTCTCGGGATCACGGTGTGAGAGAGCCTTCTTTGATGCGTTGGTAGTCACCACTGTTAGGGAAGTTGAAGGAAGAGGCTAACATAATGAAGGATCTGGGCAAAGGCACGATTTCCTCCAGGATTTTTTCTGATTTTTCCTTCTGATGCCTTCCCTTTCTTTTTTTTCTCCTCCCCTTCCCTTTAGTCCAAAAATGGCTCGCTACTGTTGCTAGGCCTCAACCCATTAGGTTGGCTGCTGCCTTCCCCCTTCTGTATCAAACCTTCTGCCCTCTCATTCCAGCGCTCATCCTCGTCCCTTTCCTTCTACTCTCAGTCTCTATCCTCTTTCCCGTCCTTCTCTGCTTCCCTAGTGCGTCTTTGCGTTTCCTTTCTTGTGCGTCTGTCCCCCTGCTTTCCTTGTCTGTCCATGTCCCCCCCTCTCCTTCTCTGACGCCTCTGTCCGTATTTTGTCTATGAGTCTCACGCGTGAGTGTGAAGCTATGAGAGAGAGACCCGGGCCAGATGTGGGTAGGGTTTGAAATGGATTCGGGTTGGGTTTTAGATTGGGCTTTGCCTTTGCCTTTGCCAGTTTTTTTTCGAATTAGGCTTCATCTTTGCATACTGTTTTTCTTTCCAGTCTGCTTTTTTCTTTTTAACTTGTTCTAGGCAAATTTTAGAATGGGCCTTCATTTTTCTTTTCTAATTTTAGTATTGGGCCAATAAGATTTAAGAGGATTAGACTGCCTTCTTTCTTTTTCTATTTTATTTTATTATTTATTTTTGTTAAGCTCTCCTAGATTAGGCCCCAAAATCTTAATTAATTTTTTGTTTTTGTTTTAGGTTCCCATTTTCTAATATATATTATTTTGTTTTTTTTTTGCAATCCCTTTTTTTTAATGAATTTTTTTTGTTTTAATTATTATTCTTTTAGTTATTTTTTTGGTGATTTTTTTATTTGCTTTTAGCCTCTTTTTTCTTTTTCTTTTGTGGAATTTTACTCTTTCTTTTTCCTTTTTTAATTCATTTTTTCTTTTCTTTTTCTTGTCTCTTTTTTTTGTTTCTTTCTCCTTATTATTATTATTATTTTAATTTCATTCTTTTTTTTGGATTTTTGTTACTCCCTCTTTAATTTTTTTTGTTTTAATTTTGGATTAATGAGCTTTTTTTGTTTTAATTTTATTTTTTTGAGTTCTTTTTCCTTTGATTTTTTTTCTTGAGCTTATTAAACTAAAAAGACTTGTTTGATTTTTTTATTTTTATTTTTTATTAGTTTAATTTTATTATTATTTTTGGAGTATGCCCGGACAAAATACAATGTTCACAAAAAGTCATGCCAAACTCTTTTTAAATATAATTATCACATTTAAATAAGAGAAGATAAGATAGAATATATATATATTGAATTTGAAAATAAAAAACTCCGCTTTAAGATAGTAAACAACTCTTTTTGAAAAAAATAGTCAAACAATCCACCTTCTACTGTTGCATCATGTTCATCTAAAAAAAAAAACTCCAATAAAATTATCAAGTTCCAAGTTTTTATATTTTAAAGTTTTAGTTTCTATATATTTATTTTTTTCTTATTTCTTTTAGACCCAAGATTTTTCATTTTTTATCGCATAAATCTCAAAAAAACATATCAAAATAAATAATTATATGTCCAAAATAATCAAATAAATATAAAGATATAAGTACTTAAAGTTTTAAAATTGTTTTTTGTTTTCACAAAAAAAGCCTATTGGTATCAAACTGTCCAACCTAAGGCGATTTTGTCCAAGTTAGTGTTGAATTGGGTCTGAGGCTCAAAAATTGAACCCAAGATTAAATTGGGCTGATCTTCGAGCCAAGATCATTCCTGGTCTAAACTGTATACAGTCTTACCTGGTCATGGGCTGAACACGATTGAAATAAAAATTGGATGACATTCAAAGGTATAATATATGATTGTAATATTTTCCATATAGTTGGGTTTGGCGAACTAAAATTTTTACTCTAACAAATGACTCAAAAAGCCGATAATTTAGATTATCAATTTATTATTGAACTTTCATCGCCTTCGAGATGGTGCTTTAAGGCCCAGGTTTTTACTTAATTAACCCATGTAATATAATTGCAAGATTGGGCGTTTGCCAATACTACCATTCTATGTAATTGAAGAACTCTAGTTCTAAGATTGAATTCTTATTTTATTTTCAATTTAGAATTTAACCAATTAACTATTAAAATAAGAATCACGAAACACATTTAACGATAAAAAACTGCCTTCTTATGTCGAAATATTTATATAATTACCTTTCTACTACACATGTATAATATCATTTCATAGAGCCGTCCTTCTACCAAAATATGCATATAGAATTATCATTGAATGCTGTTCCATTCCAAGATGGGCACTACACCAAAAAGCTATGTGACCAGAGGTTTATCTGTTGACTACGGCATCAGAAATTTGTCAAACCCTCGCAAACTTTCGGAGCCCATCCAAAAAAGGAAGACATGGAGGCTGCCCTTTTCAGACTTCTATAAGGCAGCTAGCTGCAGCATAATACATATTAGTGAATAACAATGACCCAAAGATTGAATTGCAGTCTGAAGAGACATTAACAAACTAACTAGGATTTCCTTTCATTACTCAGAATTTACTGGAAAGAAGCTCAGAACAATGTAGTACCATGTAGCCGCAGATTTGCTGGATATTGGAAATGACTAAAGCATGACACCCATTAACATATAATAACTGGGTAATTATTTTCCTCCCCATTAATCTGTTAACATCAGATTAAGAGTCCGTAGAAGAAAATGTACGTACACTAAGAGAGTGACCACGAAATCTAGAGTACATTTTGAAACCTAGCGAATTCAGTTAAAGATCAATTTAGCAGCTCTATAATGCAAAACTGGCCCAAAAACTAAGTTGAGTACAATTTGGAGTTCATGAAGCAGCCCATGGTATAATATACAGAGGCTAATGTCATAAACGATCAGTGATTAAAATTACCTGTAGCATCAGTGACAATGAGTTGAGCAAGTCGATGCTGCCTTAATATTACTAAGACTTCATCGAGACAATAGTTGCTGCAGTAAATAGTGCCTCTTTCCCTACAGACAAAATCTCCATATGCCTACACCATGATAGGCAAAGACATTTAAAAACTAGGTGCTAAATCTTTCAGAACATTGAAGGAAACTCAAGTAACTTTGTTTTATTCACTATTAGACTATTGCACAATTATTTAATAGCAAACATTCATTGCAACAAGTAACAATCTATGTCCAGAACCCATAATATCCCTAGTCAACAAAAATAAATGCACAAACAAGCCAGATTTCTATTTGTGCAGAAATTATACTCCTGAAAGATGTGCCCCTTACTCATGTGTGCTTCTCAAACAATCAAAAGCAGAGATAACACTCTTGCAAATATCCACAAGAGCATTAAGTCGCCCCTCTTCATGAACAGCAATTTTGTCCTCTGCATGTCTTTCTGACAAGACCGACAATTGAGCCTAAAAGGAAGAACAAAATCCATTTAAAAAAATGATTAGAAGCTGTAAAAGGGTGGTCAACCATAATTATATATTAATTTTTGAATTATAATTTTATCTATATCATATTGCTTAGTTTTAGAGATGTTATTGGTTCATTTTCGGAAATTTTGAAGTGACTAGGTTGAATTACAGTCTTATCAGGATACTATATAAATCAAGAAATTCTAGAAGATTGTTTACTTGTCAGTCAAAATTTTATTATGCATATATAAAAAGTACATTCTATGTACAAAAGTAGGTATAACACATTTTCATTTATGAATATTATAACAAGCATTTTTCTTGTTTCCTAGTAAAGTCCAGTAAGGGTGAGCAACAGATTGGATCAGTTTGGTTTTATCACCTTGACCAACCGAACCAATCTAATTGGATAGCTGGAAATCTCATTCAATGAATTTGGCCCTAACCAAACCAATCCAATTTAACCTTGGTTAGTTTATATTGGATCGAAAGGTCAATTTTTGAGAAAAAAAATTACTATAAAAATTTTAGGAATTAGTGTTAGATATTAGATATTTAGATATATTATTAATTTATAATTATTATATAAAATATAAAATTTATATATCATGTAATTCTAATCAAATGGTTTCGGTTTGGTTTGGATATCTAATAGGAACATCCAATAATCAAACCGATTTAGCTAGAAGTTCCATATTCAACAGAGTAAGTGTGATATAAGCAACTTTATTCATCAATAAGGCTGATGTAATCCTGAAAGACAAGCTTTTATGCAAACTTGGTACTTGTTGAAAGAAAGGATGTTTGGATAATATGAGTATGCTAAGACCTAAGATAACAACTAAGCTAGGTTGTAGCTCTCTTGCAGGATTATTTTGGAAGAATAGGAAAATTCAGATTATGTCCACATTATTGATTTTGATATAGTGCTCAAAATAAAACAAATTTATAAAAAGCAACAAATAACCTTTGCTTCCTGGGGGCAAAAATCAATAACTTCACTCATTGGGCAATCCAACCACCAAAAAACTGCTAGTTAGTCCCCAACAGCCCAATCCCTTAAATCTCCGGTTACCCAGGAGGTCATAATCCCAACCCCAAACACTGGTTGCAATGAAACAGTTTCGCCAATAATACTATTTTAAGTCAAACTATAGGTAAAAATGACTATGGTTTTTCCTTAATACAGAAAGTTATAAAAATCCTTTAGCAGAATTGTTAATCAATTATTTTATTTTATATTTTTGACAAAAACCTCACCTAGCTTACATGGATAACATTAATTCAAAATTTTTCATTAATTAAACATTTTGACAAGAAAAAAGTACCTGAAAACCATGAGCCAAAAGGAACTGAACTACGTCTGAACCAATCTTTTTAATTGTGCTCTTAGTGGCAGTTTTATTTGAAAAGTATTTCAAGACCCCACTAAATGTTTCATCCTCAGTAGAACCATTTGTTCTGCGAGTGCGAACAGAAGGCTGCATCATTGCATAACGGCAATCAAGACATTAGATGGGACGTAAGTTTAAATAATGGCCCTTCTCATCAGGTGAAAGGCCCTTAAAAGCAATCTAAAATAAAATTGAGCAACCATGCAAACATCATAATTGAAAAGCTACTACCACCGGAGCCTCCTTTTCTTTCTCAAGAAAATATATCATTAAGCAGATGTAGTTACCAGTTATTGAACAATCTAACTGTTGGCTACCTTAGTTATGTACTTCCAGAGATACTGCACAACTATTTCCAGCTTCCATTTTGGCTCAATGAAGATCTGAAGCCATTCTCATCAAATGAATAAATCATTAGTCATAACATCACAGTCAAACTTTGTAATCCCTCAAAACACAAAACTGAAAACTTGAAAACATAGAAGCTAAGAGAACATGAAAACTCAAGCCTCTGACTGGGAACGCATTAAAACAGAGGTTATATCTGGAAAAGGACCACTAAATCAGTTAGTCAAATATGAACATGGCTTTTAGCTAGCAAAAAATGATAATGGCTCTTTTCAAACCTTAGCAAAAAGTAACAAAGTCATCCTATATAAGATTATTAAAATAATGTAGATCTTCACTTCACTATGAGGAGATTAATTTGCTTTACATCCTGATCAGGTTGTACTAATGTAAAGGTTTCATAAGGAAAGGCCTAACCCTATCTATGCATTATCAGATAGTCTAGCCAGTATATTGAAAATATTCAGGAGAGTATTCAGAAGCCACCTGAAGAAATTGCAGGGCACTATCTTGACTATAAGTTAGTTCATCCAGAATTATCTCCACCAAAGGTGTTCTGTGCCAAAGTACAATATCGCTTCTTTACTTCAATTGGATAGCATGGCAAAGAAAAACTGCAATTTTGTTAATAGAACCACATTGTAATGAAGCAAAAGTAGAAAAACAAATACCTGACACCGTCTGCCCTTTTAGTATAACCTTCAATATCTGCTTTGTTCCTTGACATATCAAGCTCCATAATCTAAAATCATCCAGAATATCAGTGCAGAAAGGTAAGCTGTTTCAAGAATATATATACATATATATATATATATATATAGACAGTTGATTATTATTCAGGAACTTACCATCACCATAAGTTTTTCCATAGAGACGCAGGTATTCTTTCCTACTTCAAGTAAAGTAACTGACAATGCAGTATGACAATTTCTGAATAAGCCAGATTCAGAAACCTCTTGAAACTCTATATATTTATTGAGTTTATTTTTAAGTTGAGCTAGTTGACAAATAATAGTCAAGCAATTTTTCATTAAGGCTTTGTAATTTATTTTCCTAGATCCCTGCAAAACAATCAGATTATAAGTAGATTTCAGCAAATAAGAGTAACATCTTCTAGAATGCAGAATCAAGACACATAGATTTCGACAGGAAGTGCTTGGAAAAAGTGTAATATTATTCTCCTAACTAGCACATTTATTGCTATGATTATTGTGCTGATTGACCATTTTCACAAAATTTTCCAATGCTTTGGCTTCAAAAAACATATACCAGTAGCATGTTGAGCAAAGACTCCCTCTCGATGTTCCAGTCCATGGTTGCTGCAACAGAATATATTTACTTAAAAGTAGTATAAGTATGGCCACGGCAGATATGGGGTTCAACTTCATACACACCTTTTCGAGGTAAAAAATCTCCTTCAAAAACTTTGACAAGATATTGAAATAGTAACATATTTTGCAAGGGCTGCAACAAGATTAAATAAAAATAAAGAAATCAGAAAAACATTTTCTATTATTTGATCAAACAAAATTATACTTAATTTGCAACTTTATAAACAGAAGCTTAACATACATTAATATTACAATTGTAACCACGTGAGAAAGCTGGTAGCTTAAACATGTAACTGACAAATAAAACTAAAGTAGACCATGTGTTATAATATCAGTCGGGAGTTTAATTACAATAAAATGTCAAACGAAAAGTGGTCTGTGTAAATCCCCCCCCCCCCTTTTTTCTGGATGGAACAAGATGTAAGTCCAGTGTTTTTCTAAAATAATTCCTACTTTAAACCCAAAAAAAAAAAAAACATTGACAGAACTCAAACAAGAGTAGAACATAGGTGCACTAACCTTCACATCTGATGCTTGAAATTTGGTCTCAGTTAACATTTCAGCAAGCTCTTCAATCAGACAATGAAAACTCTAACGTAGGTGGGAAAATTGAGTGAAAATTAGCTTCAGAACTAAGTATAAAATTACGGTTTAACAGAAAAAAAAAACAAAAAATCAAATACAAAAAAAACAATCCAAGTTTACTGAACTGCAGCTGCACTTAGTAGTCTAAAATTATGTGCAATAAATATTAGTCCGCCTTCTCCCTCAATATGTGAAACACAAACCAAATATTGCTAAATATGATGTAAGGTTTAGGGTTTGAATGCCCAAAGTAGCATGCATTTCTCTTAAACAAATACAAGTTGGACGTATAGAGTAAGCTGTACCACTAGTAAATTTCAATCATAGCGATTTTGTAGAAACATTTTTAAATTGTACTTGAAAAAAAAAAAAAGAAGAGTTGCTAATTACAATATTTTTGAAAGCTAAGCAGTTCATTCAAAGAATTTTCCCTTAAAAAAATAAAGACCCAAAAGTAGAATATAAGTTTCACAATGCAATAAGAATTAAGAAGTAAGAGACAACATGGCGGTGTCAACAGGACAAATGGGAGATTAAGGAAGAATAAGAAGCACATTGAAAAATATTGCAAGTCAATTGAATGAAGAACTAAAGGACTATATAATAGAGTTGAGCACAGGAGAGACCAACTCACAGAGGGGTCAATAGGTCTACCAGACCGTTTGCCTGCTGCTTGATTAACAGTACTGGCATTATCTACGCTAACAATAACTGGAGACCAAGCCTATAAGAAAAATAGAAAATGTTTATAAGTAATTGCAATCAGATTCCAATATTAGCAATTATATTCCTCCTGAAATAGAAATCATAACAGAGTAAACAGATTAAGATGATTCATAGTATTTGATAATACCTCTTCAACTACAACCAATTCTGATGGAGAATAAGAACTTGATTTAGATTTGTCTCCCGTAGAAAAATACACACGAGGGAAGCGCTAAACCCAAAAAAAAAAATCACATTTAAGGGCATCAATTAAATCTAGGGCATATGAATATGAAGAAGCAAATTGATGTCGCAGTCAAATACCTCGTTTAACTCAATCAGAAGCTGATAACTTGCCATAATCAACTCTAAAGACTTCCCCGTCCTCAGAACATGGAAAACTCCCTCAAACATTTTGCTTAACAAATTAAAATTGCATGTTAGGCACACAATTGACTGGAATAGACACAAAAGTACCAGCAACAAAGGCGAAACCGCAAATAATACTAAACAGCGCATAGTGCGCTTGGTCAACAAATGTGTTTTGAAGACAATAGTTCAAATTTTCAATTATAGTCAACCCTTATTCCAGTAAAATTTTATAGCCCAATTTCTCATTACTGGTTATCGAAATGCAGTTTACAGTCTAAAATACACTTCCCCGTGGAGGGGAAAAACCATAAAAATGAAGCCTTAATTGTTTCTTGAAGGGTAATTCAATTTTAGGCATTCACACAGAGGGTGTATGAGTACAACGGGGGAGAGAGAGTTACGACGTGGGTGGGATTCCATGATCTGGAACAATTGAAGCAGCACGAACAGCACCCAGAAAAGCAATCCCTGTATATATGAAGTTATTGAATGAAGGAAGGAAAAAGATGAGATTTTTTTTTGATGTACAGCCATCGTAAGCCACGTATGGTTGCCCAAAAATTGCATTAAAATGAAATTGATCCAGAACCTATGGAAATTCAACCTATAGGACCAGCAACATTCACAACTTCTTCTTTTCTTTGTTGCCGTGAAACCCAAAAATCAAACAACCTAAACCCAGAAAGGATTACTTTTGTGTTTGCCTTTCTGAGAAACCAAACACAAATTTCTGAAAAGAAAAAAAACAACAAAGAAAGAAATAAGAGAGCAAAAGAGAAGTGGGATACGTACTGTCATCGCGAGACTCCCGACTGTCCTTAGCTTCAGAGGCATCGAGTATGGCCAACATATTCTCCTCGAAGCCTCCTCTGTTCCAACTTCTACTGCTAGTGCTAGGGTTCTCCATTGTCATCCTCAATTTCCTTTTCACTTACAAACACCAATTCCTTCGATTTGAGTTTTTTGTGTTCACCCTTCCCCCGAGTCCCTGACTCGATTCCTCTGATTCTTAAGGGGGAAAAAGAACAACGATCAAATAGTTTCCGTATTTTCCCGCCAATAGAGCAAACCCGCGAGATGTCGCCAAGTAAGAAAGAACAACAAAAAGCCTTTGAAATTTCCGTTGCCGGGAATCGAACCCGGGTCTCTCGGGTGAGAGCCGAGTATCCTAACCAACTAGACTACAACGGAATTGGAGGGTGTGTGCGTTTTTCATATATATAATTTAATAAAGCAAATTTGCAATCCAATTATAAAATTGTGAACAGATCAAAGAGAAAACTTTATTTTACGAAAACTACATTTTATCCTCGTAAAGAAGCTTAATTATAAATTTTATATACAAATCCTATAATGTAATATAATACCTCTCACAACTAGGTTGGAAAATGTTGAATTTGAGTTACTTTTTTACCTAGAAAATGATCCCCCCCCCCCCCCCCCAAAAAAACACATTGAGTTAAAAACAAGTATTGTCATCACAATCAGGCTATATGGTATGTTGCCGTTAATGTTAATTAGGATTTAACATTTTCACTTGTATCCAAAGTTTACAAGGATATTTTATTTAATTTTTAACATTTGTATACTAATTATGTAATTAGACAATATTTATAGAAATACAATGCAATTTCTCCTATATTTTATTCTTATGAATTGATGTTCAATTACAAAATTGATCCATAAAATTTAAAATATAATAAGAATATCTTTATAAACATTGAACCAAAATGAAAACAATAAATTTCAATTAAAATTAAATACAAAAGACCAATTCATCGTCTTATATTTACACTTTTGTTGCAACTTGACGCTAATCCGCAAAAATTATTGAAGTAAGAAATCAACCTTTTGTAGTTAATTTTAACTAAAATTTATTGTTTTTATTTCAATCCAAAATTCCCAAAAAAAAAAAGTTGCTATATTTTAAATTTATAGACCAATTTTATACTAGACTTTGTTCAAAGGATAAGGTGTAGTTTCAATGTTTTACCATTCAGTTGGAACTTAGAAGTACCCTTATTGTATTGCAAAATCAGCTTTGGCAGCCATTTATGACTTCACTGAAGGCTTTTCCCATTGGGACCAGCATGAGTTATCAACTTCTAGTTGCTCATCAATGCCCCAGTCATGGTCCAGAGCCAGTCTTTTAATAGTAGCTTGGTGTGTAGATTCATCACTAGGCACTGGTCTACAACACAAAATGACTGAGGAAATATATATACATACATATATATATATATGCTTAATAGTATATAAAAGTTCACTAAATCTAAAACCTTTATGTTGTTAGAATTAATCAAAGTAATGAAATTTGAAACCATTATGTTGCTTGAATGCTTGGCAAAACGCAACCCGGATAAAAAGCAAATTTCCATTTCTCAACCAAAGTACAATTTCACCAAATTTGTGATCACTATATATATATATATATATATATTCCCAAAACTAGTGCAAAACATTAAAGTATTTTAAACATGATCAAGTATTAAAATCATTAATCATGGTCAAAAAACACACATTGAGAAGTTTCTCGTTATTAATATTTGTTTTCTTAATCACTATCATCGCTAATGTTTCCAAACATAAATCAGAGACCATATATTTTTACTAGTTGTGAAGGCGTGTCTTGCTTGTTAAAATGGTGGCAAATTAAAGATCACTTACGTAATAAATTAAGGCAAATTCTGCAGCACAACCAGGGACGGATGCCTAGGGGACAAGGGGTACCCCCACCCCCCAATCCCTTATCCCTCGCCATTAAAATTTGTAAGGGATGTGATAAATTGTTATGAAATTAAGAATTTTATAAGGGTATGATAGTAAAGAAAAATCATTAAAATAATTATTTTATATAATTAAATTTATTAAGACATTCATTGTAGTAAAGTTTTACTAATTTATTTCGTATATCTTAAATACCAAAAAAATACATTTTATTTTAAATACAATGGTTATAGATTATATTTATTTAATATTGATCATATTTATGACTTAATAGTAAAATTTTTATTCTAGTGATTCACTAAACAAGAAAGGTTCATTTCAAAATATAAACATGACATTATAAATTTGATATTTCTCAATATCTTAATTTCAAAAATATGTTAACAACCTTCTCATTTTACTAAAGATTGCAAAAAGTAAGAAAATATTATATTTATTATTTAATTGATTGTTTGCTTCATTTCTTACTGGCTTTTCTAGCTTTAATTATAACAAATGAATTGCCATTTTCAACTATAAATATTATAAAAAATAAGCTTACATAAGATGAAAGATGATTTCTTCACAAATTACATGGTTATTTATGTTAAAAGAAATATTATTAAAAATTTTGATATAGTCTCAATTATTAATGAATTTTATGATATAAAAGAATGTCTTGTTTAACTTCTATAAATTACATAAAAATATATTATACATATGTTTTTTAACTTAAAATTTTTATATACATATAAATATATTAACTCTTCTTTCAATATTTGTCCTCCCAAATAATTTCATCCTATACCTATACTCAAACACAACTTCATAATAATCTTTTGATTAGAATATGTACTATTAATAAGTTCATCCATTATTAGTAGATGTACTCTCCCAATTGACTTCTACCCACAATTTCCTTAAATTTATCATTTCTTGATTATTTCCAAGCCTAGTTCAAAGTACTTGCATGAGTATCTAAGTACTAAGCTTCAAGGGTCAAAAAGAAAAAGCGGCTATAGTTTCTAAAATGAAACCTATTTAGAAGTTGAATAAGATAAATTTTCTGGTATGAAGCAGGTCGTTGTCGTGACAGTTGATGCAGATGAGGGTTGGTGTTGGCTGTTAAATACACTTACCCAAAGATGCAATTTTTACATTTTCCTTTTTCTTGTTTTTCATGACAAGGGCTTTCTTTATTTTTATTTGTATTGTGTGGTCCAAAAAATTTAGACATTTATTGTTCAAAAGGAAATAATATATTTTGTGCATTATTCCCTTACTCAAAAATAAATAAAAAATAAAAAAAATGTAAACTAATAAAAGTAATGGAAATAATCATAAAGAAAAATAAGGAACGTGGAAAATAAAATGACTAAGGAGTAGTGGGTCACACAGCATTCAAGCCTTCATTGATCTATGATCACACCATTGAAAAGGTTTACGAATTATGAGTGAAAAGTCTCTGTGGCAGTAAAAATCCTTCATTGAAAAGCATATGGATCAAATTTTAATTGGTATTTCTGTTTAAACACAACCACATGAAAAAATTACACTTGCTCAAATTCTTCACCACTAGATACTATACTAGACTACATTGAATGACTTCAAATAAGATTAACATTTTAAATGCAGACTATTAGGTCTTCAGCTTCAACTAATGGCCATTAACTACTTGCAGTGAAATCAAATTATTATCCTCCTAGGGTTTTGGCAAGTGAGAAATGAAAACCAGTTTTGGTTGCTTCTGCTGGCCCAGATATGGTCGAAATTAAACCTCATTAATGGAGCAGTTCAGGAGACCAGCAGTGGCACTTACCATATAAACCTCGGGAGCACGAGACATGTATTTCACAATATTTTAGAACCCCACATTTAATGTAGCAGAGGGCAGTGAGTGTACCAAGCATTGAATTTACCACTGGGAAACTATTCAAAAACCTGCTATTCATTTAAATGCAGCACTTAATTTTATACACCATACTTGGGATGCTCAAACCAACTTCCCCAGTTCTGAGAAATTTATAGCTTAGCCTATAAATGATAGGTAATCAAATCAATTATAATATACAGAAAGTATGTTCGAATTACATTTTTTAACAAGACCTGCCCTTAACGTTTACGTATCTTTTTTATAATTAATATAGTACATTTATATTCTGTATATAAGGCTTATACAAGATATTTTTACAAATTAGGAGCCACCGCAGCAATTACATGAGATTAAAAAAAATTAATAGATTCCACATGAAAATAAATAAATATATATGGGTCCCACAGAAAGCAGAAAAAAAACATAAACAATAATATAAACAATGATAAAAAACAGCGACAAACTACAGGATTTTCTCTATATATAGATTCGTATGTAATTTATTAATGTTTTAAAAATTGAATTGATAATTAAATAGAGATAAAAAGCAGTTTGTAATTTAATATTTTGACTATGGTTGATCCAAAATTAAATTATTTTTTTAAATATATATATATATATATAATATTTTATAATTAAATTGATACATATATTATAAAATAATATTTAAAATATAAAATTAGATAAAATATTTATATATAATAAATATTTATAAAATGAATTGAGTAAAGTCTAATAAATATCTTAAACCTTTATTATAGAATATTGAAATTTTGATTTAATCAAAAAAACAAAATCTATTTTTGATTGATTTAATGTCAAACTGTTTAGTTTTTGCCATTTTTATTCAATTTTTTTGCTTAATCGATTTTTAAAATCAATTAAACTGAAACCATGATTAGATCGGTTTTTCAATTCGACCGGCCAAATTTGTTTGGCTTTCTCGACTACGTGGTCTATTTAAGCAAGGGTGCCTGAGGAAGGAACTGAAGCTCTGAGCTCTCCTTTTTTGGTTCTTTATTTTTCAACCCAGTGTGTTCATCAATTACAAGCCCAAGGATGGCATTGGCATTATTGGCTATGAAGGCAATTCTGGCACTTGCTGCAATGCCATGGTTTTCACTAGCTATGGACGTTCACTACGTCAGGCAACTGGTAGCTCGGTATAATGTGACATGCATCCTAGTTTTTGGAGATTCAAGTGTTGATCCTGGCAACAACAATGCTCTTCCCACCATGATGAAAAGCAATTTCCCTCCTTATGGGAAGGACTTCTTCAATGGCCTCCCAACAGGAAGGTTTAGTAATGGCAGGCTTGCCTCAGATTTCATCGGTAAAATTCTACGCCCTTTGCTCCTTCCTGGTGTTTTGTTCTTTTAGCTCTAAGTAAAATAAACAACCATTTACATAGTTGCAAGAAATTTTCTTGTGAACCTCTTAGTTCCGATGAAGGTAGCTTACTTTTGATTGGACCGAGTAGGCGGTTTAGTATAGAAACGATTGAGCCCCAGTACACCGCCCAATGGCAATACCAATAACAAAAAGAGAAAAAAAAAAAGGCCCAATGAAAGCTCTATTGATTGTTGATAATATTTTTGGAAGCTAGAATACCATAATATATGCAAGTTCCAACCTCAATTCCTTTTGGTTTGGGTAATTGCTAACAGATTTGATATGGTTTTAAATCTTGTTCTGTCAGTTTTTAATGCAGATGAAGGCTGAGTATCTTTATCATCCTGCATAAGGATATAAATGTCCTGCTCTTTGAACTAGATGATGAAACTTTCAACTCATGTTTCTGGTCTGATCTTTTTAAAGAAGATCAAATGCAAAATGTGGCAGTGAAAGCAAAATTTTTGTCATAGATTGGAAAGATTTATTACAAGTACCATATCTCTTTCTAGAACAGCATCCTGTCATTTCATAAAATGATGTTTTAGTTATTCACATATCTTGTTTGTTTTGATTAAGTTTCCATCCTATTTTTCTAGAAAATAAAAAGTAGAAAAAAAGAAAACTTAGACCCAAACGCTTCATGCAGCTGAGGCAGTAGGGTACAGAAAGATAGTTCCAGCATTTCTAGACCCAAATCTGAAGCTGGCGGATCTTCCACATGGGGTTAGTTTTGCATCAGCAGCTACAGGATATGATGATTTTACAGCCAATATTTCGGTACATTCTGTGGCCTTTTTCTGCGTCATCCATAAAAGCCAAGCATAGTGATATTTTTCTCATAGAGTTTTTTCTTTTTCTTTTTCTTGATGGAGCAGAACGTTCTGCCAGTGTCCAAACAGCTAGAATATTTTGAGCATTACAAGATCCATTTGAGAAAATTGGTGGGCGTACAAAGAGCAGAATTCATAATAAGAAATGCCCTGTACATTATTAGTATGGGCACAAATGATTTTCTCCAAAACTACTTCTTGGATCCTACTCGCCCTAAGCAATTCAGCATGCTAAAGTTCCAGAATTTCTTGCTCTCCCGCTTCTCTCATGACATTGAGGTTTTCTCTTCTCTCTCTCTCTCTCTCTCTGACCTTAGCTTCTAATGGCATTAAATTTGAGCAATAGAAGTTTTTTTTTTTAATAATTACAACCTTGCTGTCAAAGATCGGTTCCCTTGTGAAAAGATTTGATGAGACTTTGCAGTTCCTCATGCTATGCAAATTTAAATGCCAAGAATTTATATTAGTGGTTAACTCTTTCTACAAAATTCTAGAACTCAATCTTTTGAGTAACCCTAGACTCTCCTTTTATAAGCCACTCTCTTGGGCTAATTCTTACAGTAGAGTGCTAGATGTAAGTATTGTGAATTTGATATACGTGTGAGTGTTGATAAGAACTTCGTAGCACTGCAGATTTGCATTCGTCTAATGTCTATAGTTCGCATAAGTGGTTAACTCTTTCCACAGAGACTTCTCAGTGCGAATCTTTTGAGTGAACCTCTATTATCTCTTCGATACGTTCTATGGTTTTATCTCTACATTGATTTCTCTTTGATAGATTCTATGATTTTATTTCTAAATTGATTTCCCTTTTATAGATTCTATGGTCTTATCTCTACTTTAATTTGACCCTGACTTTTTTGCACGCTATTCAGAGCAGTAGAGATAAAATAAAATAAAGTTTATAAGAGAAAAAGAGCCCCCTATTTAGGGAAACCGCAGCTTCTACTGTTTTAGTACAGCAAACAATCGAACCTCCGTTAATTTTTATGTTTAAACATATTGTGAGCTTGTAAATTAACGTGTGGAGGTGGGCTAAAATGACTAACTACGATTGCTAGTTAATTATACTTTGACCAACAATAAACCATACCCATAACCCATTGTCATTTTATAAAAATAGCAACAACAACAACAATCCCGTTGCAATAGAAGTTCATAAAAAACTGCTTATAAAATAAGGCGTTGATGAGTAATCAATTTTCTAGATCGTATGACAGAACTTTTATTTGAGGGCAGGTGATGCATAGGCTTGGAGCCAATAGAATAATAGTAGTTGGGGTCCCACCACTGGGGTGCATCCCACTGATGAAAACGTTGCACAACCAGAGATACTGTGTGGCAAGCTTGAACAGAGTAGCCTACTCATTCAATGCAAAATTATTCCACCAACTGGCCACCATGAAGGCAAAATTGGGGTTGAAGACTGCGTTCGTTGATGCTTATAACTCTATCCTCAGTCCTGTTTTGGACCCCAACAAACACGGTTAGTATCAATCCACGGCTAGTTTGGCTCTTCTCTCATATTTTTATAGTTGGCCAATATCACTTTTATCAAGACTATCCTGGTAAGAATCACTTCTATGGTAACAATTCCCCTCATGAACTAAACTCTATTCAAAATATCAAAAGCACTTTCTTTTTTATTTGAAAGCGCTTTTAAATTAAATTGTGCAACAGCGCATCAAAACAAATGCCAAGGAAGTGTTTGATACACGTCATTTTGATTTTGATTTTGGTATTTTGAAGGTTCAATGATATTTAAGATATCTTTGTATTTGATATACTAATATCCAAAATGTCACATTTTTAAGTCACATCACATCTCACCCATAAACATATCGCATTAGTGTTACTTACTCACCCACAATCGCCCTTTTAAAAATTAGTTTTGTTTTTCAATTGTCATATCAAATGTAATCATTTTAAAAATTATGGTAAGATATTCTATAATACTCAAGATATTATAGTATGGGAGATAACAATGTAGTAAACAATTCTAAAGTATTTGATATATTGTGATATCAAATATTATGATATTCTCATACTATAATATGAAATATTATTGTATAAGATATTATGATACTCATTATGATATTAATGTTTGGTACTACAACTAGTGATATCTTACATCTTAGTCATGTAAGAATAGAAAGGTTTAATTGCACATGCTAATTAATATTATTTATTTTTTTTAATTTTTTAATATACCTTTTAATTTTAAATAAATTACAGCTTATAAATATAAATTATTTTACTCTTTATGAACAGAAATATAATTTAAAAAATTAAAATTCTTATATGTAATTTATTCTCTCTTCATTCATATAATAAATAAAATACAATATAATTTTTTTAAATATATCTATTATATTTTACATTCTTATAGTTTTCTATTACTAAATTTTATTGTGGAGTCAATAACTATAGAAAGACAAAGGTAAACTTAGTAATATATGAACAAATTTATTACACCCTATCCTTTAATATGAGATGATAGAATACTTCTGTCATCACATAACACCTTGTTGCTTGAAACATAATATGATCAAAGTATATGAGATATCATCCTATTATCACATAACAATATGTTACACACTGTCATCTAATTCTAATATACAAGATATTATAGTATGTGAGATGGCGAAGTTATACCAAATGTCTCTACATATATCTTCATATTAGGTATTTTAGATATTATGTAACATCTTAAATTCTTAATATTATACAAGATACTACAAGATGCAAGATATTATTTTGATTAGGAAACTTAATATCCTGTATCATGATAATCAAAATATAAGATAACATTATAACAAAGAGTTTGATGACAGGTTTCGTGGAAGGTTCCAAGGGATGTTGTGGGACAGGGACAGTAGAATATGGGGATTCATGCAAAGGGATGGACACATGTTCAGATCCAAGCAAATATGTATTCTGGGATGCTGTTCATCCCACAGAGAAGATGTACAAGATCATAGCTGATGCGGCCATAGATTCTGTGGCAAGAGAACTCACTGCATAGGCTACTATACATATATTATGATGCAATCTTTCTTTCCCATTGGATAACAGCATATTCTGTAGTATTTTCCTTCTATTTTGTCTCTGATATTTTATACTAAAATATAAATGGTATAATCAACGTCGAAGTGTATGAAAATTTACCACATCAAAGAATGCTGTGACGCTGATAAGGGAGAAAGTTTTTCAGATGCCAAAATCACTATTTAAAATCCGATGTTTTACCACTAGAAAATTGCTTGAACTTTGTTGATTGTTCGACAAACTCTATTGCTTTGTTTGGCGTAAGAAAACATAAACCTTGGTAAACCGACTTAAGTTCTGAAAAATAGATTGATCCATAATGGACATCCGAGTGTCATTTTCTATAATCCACACCTTCAACCCACCTATATACATCATGCAATTTTGGATATTTGATGCTTTGTCATGCAACAACCATTCATGGACAATGATAACACATATTGATGGCCTTCCTGCTTTTTTTGTTCCTTTGTCTATGACAAAAGATTCCATCATCTTAACCCACATGACTCATGGCTGCCCTAGACATGAAGATTAGAGCCATGACCTATACTACATCAACATGTTTCATAAATGTTTAACCCTTCCAAAGTTTTTTTATCCCAGCAAATAATTCTTTTGGTTTCTCTTTGCAACCCCACTTATTATGGTAGGCTGAAAATGTTAGCCCAATGTTTGCTAGGCCTAATAATTTCACTTGACCTATGATTTTTGATAAAATAAATAAATAAAATTATTGATATATGAAAAAAGTCTAATTAAAACTTGGCTCGTTAAAAATTTGTCTTTTAATTTATCTGAATTTCATCAATGAACTAATCAACAAATTTATGCTACCTTTGATTTTCAAACAACACAAATGAAACAAGATATATTAATGTCAACTTTATTATCTTTTTTCTATAACTAACATTTTTTCTATATAAGAAAATAGTATGCTATTTGTCTAACCTTTGAAGCATTAAAAAACATTAATGGAAATGAAACAAAAACTTTGCATGAATGGTGCTGTCAAAAAAGAAGAGATGAATATTGAATATATATATTCTCTGTTCCAGCCAAAAAATTCCTATGCTTAATATCCCACTCTTTAGAAAAAGAAACATTATTAATAATAGTTACAAGCCCGTGAAAAAGTATAAATGCATGAAGAGCAAGCTACGAAGAAAAATCATTAGAAATTATATAATTATTCAATACTATTTACTTTTTTTAGAATATTATGAGTTTCTTATCTATCAACTTTCAAAGAAGCATATTGAGTGATTTTGTAATCCTGTATTGGGGTGAAAAATTTTCTCTCCTTAACCTTTGTTGTAACTCTTTGTGTGTGAGAGTAAGTTGATGATAATCTTAAGTAAAATCTTATGTGAGAATAAGTTAAAAATAAACTTGTCTACAACTTTATGTAAGTAGGTTGAAGATGAGTTTATAAAAACCTTTAGGCAAATTGAGTTCAAAGTCAACCTATATTATATCCTGTTAAGTAAAGAAAATCCCTTAATATTTAAGGAGACTAGACATAAGCTAAAAGGACTAAATTAGGATAAGTTGTCATGCGTGATTTCTTTCTCCTTAACTCTTTATTTGTGTTTCTTTCAAACTAATTTAATTTGTAGCAAGCGTTTAACTTATATTTCTTTTGCTATCCTTCACTTAACTATATTGCTCTTACATTTAAGTGATGAAAGCTTCACTCAACTCAGTTTGTTATTTCCTCAACTTTACATTAACTTAAGTTTGTGATTATTTTTATTATTATTTTTCACTTTCTACACTACTCACTTATTCATCTCTCTCTAGGTGTGTTTATCAATTTGTATCAGAGCAGGTCCTATTGATTTAATGCTTAACAATTTAAAGAAAAGATCATACTTTGCAAAAAGATGGCTTTACATATACTCGATGGAGCTTACTTCCAGGAAAGATTCTTTACAACCGAGCCACTATGCTTCAACAAAAAATATAATTCTTATTAGAAAACAAGAATAAGAATATATATTCACTCAACTGATTGCTTGGTCTGGGAAGTTATGAAGAATGCCCAAAACCATAAATCTTACGGCAGGAGAAGTCATAAACAAACTTAGAGAAGAGTGGATAGAAAATGACATCAAAATGGTTCAGAGTAATGAGCGTGCCATCTCTTCCATGTTGCCAGTGGTGAAGAATACGATAAAATATCTAGTTGTAAAACAATCCAACAAATGTGAAAGTAGCTTGAAATCACTTATGAGGGAACATCAAATGTGGAGAGCAATCTCAACACTTTTACATATGAGTATGAGATGTTTTATATAAAGGACAATAAGGATATTAAAGAAATTTATGTAAGATTTGTAAAATTAGTAGGAGAACTAAAATATCTTGATAAAGTCTACACTAATAGTGAGCTAAATTGCAAAATTCTCAAGATTCTTTTTTAGAAGTGACAATCCAAATTAGACTCTATTGAAAGCAATGGATATCTTAACACTATGATCTATAACAAGATGCAAGGCACCCCCATTGCCTATCAAAAAGACCGTATCAAAAGGCACAAGTAGAAAAGACAAACAACAATTAGATTAAAAACTTTAGCTACTGAACAACAATTAAATGATGAAGATAATGGTGATATAAATGATGAAAACTTAGTATTCTTTGTGAAGAAATTAGAAAAGCATGATGAGATAAAGGAACTACACTGGAAGAATAAAAGGAACAAATCAAAAAGTGCTCTCAAGAAAGAAGAGCCAAGTAAGTAGATAGTAACATGTTATAAATGTAGGAAGAATGGACACATCAGATCTAAATGTCTTTACCTAAAGAAGAAGCTAGCCAAATCTTATAGAAAGAAGAAAGTAATGGTAGCATGGAGTGATATGATGATGAAGATGAGAAGCTAGAACAAGATGTGGCAAATATGTGCTTTTTATGGTTTTTGAAAATAATAAAGCATAAGTTGAACCCTCTTTATCTTATGATGAACTTGGTGAACCATTTAATGACCTCATTGCTTACTTTAAAAAGCTATTTTGCAAGTATGAAGATCAACACCAAGTAAAATCTAAACTTGAAGAGAATGTTTAGATTCTTGAAAACAAGTTTGTATTAGCTCTTAAAGAGAACAAAACCTTAAAATAGCAAGTTAAAACATTAACTAAAGATTTGACTAACATTGTGAAAGAATAAGAAAATCTAAATATGTTGTTAAGAAAATAATAACATATGTTTGATAAAATAGGAATCAATTATAAAGAAAATGTTAAGTTATATAAATTTTTTTTTTGTTAAATCTTCATCCTCTACTTCTTGTCTCTCCTATAATCAATCTGTCAAATTTGTTATAAATGCAAATTTAAGAAAAGAAAAATGATTTGGGTTCCAAATGGTACTATTATATCCAAAACTATTCATAAAGGACCTAAACAAATTTAAGTATCTAAAAAAAAAATTTGAATTGCCTATAGGTATACTTAAAAGGAATGATATTAAACATGAGTGGTTTCTACATAATGGTTAGTCTTAGTATATAACTGGAAATCCCTATAAGTTTCTATCTTTCACCTGCAAAAATGGAGGGTCAGTCGCAACCAGTAATAGTGGTAAAGGTAAAATCATTGAGAGTGGTAAAGTTGAGTTAAGCAAGAATTGCTTAGTTGATGATGTTTTCTTAGTTGATGATTTGAAATATAATTTACTTAATACAAGTCAATTATGTAATAAATGCTATTAAATAGTGATTGAATTCATACCATGCATAGCCTATCATGATAATAAGGCCTTGTTTGTGGGACAAAGACTTGAGAACATTTATGTTCTTAGACTTAGCTTCTTGAGTTCAAAGAACGTGATGTGTCTCTCCTCCATTTGCAATGATATGTAGTTATGACATAAAAAACTTGGCCATGGAAGTAAAGCTTAACCTTGTGAAAGGATTTTTGAAATTAGATTTCGACAAAAATGATTTATGCAATGCATGCCAAATGGGGAAGTAAACAAGATCTTCCTTTAAAGCAAAGGAAGTTATGTCCTCAACTCAGCCCCTTCATAGTTGCATATGGATCTCTTTAGCTTTATGTAAACTTGAAGTTTTTGTGGTAAAAACTATGCTTTTGTTACCATTGATAACTATTTTAAGTTCATCTAGGTTCTTTTTCTAACCCACAAGGATGAAACATTTAAGAATTTTGAGGTCTTTTGTAGAAAAGTTCAGAGAGAAGAAAGGTATTTAATCTAAAGTATTTAGAGTGATCATAATAAAAAAATTTGATAATAAATTATTTGAAAATTTTTGTAATAAGTAAGGTTTTATCTATAACTTTTCAATACTTGAGACTTCTCAACAAAATAAAGTGGTTGAAATGAAAAATCATACTCTTTAAGATATAGCTAAAAACCATACTTATCAACAATAATTTTTCCAAATATTTTTGGGGTAAAATCATAAATACTGATTGCTATATCTTAAATTGATGTTTTATCAGACCCATTCTTAAAAAGACATATGAATTATGGAAAGGAAGGAAGCCTAACATTAATTATTTTCATATTTTTTAGTGTAAATATTTTATTCATAATAACAATAAAGATAATTTAGGTAAACTTAATGTATGTAGTAATGAAGGCATTTTCTTATGTTACTCTACTACTAGTGAAGCATATAGAGTCTACAATAAAAAAAAATTATGGTAGTAAAAGAATCTATACATATTTTTTTATGAATCTAATCCTTCATTAAAAAGACATGTAACATCAAATGAAGAAGAAGAATTATCAGGAACAAATAATCAAAGGCAAACTACTATTAGAATTTAAGAAAGAAGGAATGGTCGTTCTTTAAGTTCACTCAAAATTGTAGACAAAAGCTGAAGTTAACTTAACGTAACAAGGAGTGAACTCAACCCTCAAGGAAACAAAGTTCAAATTGCAAACAAAGATTGGAGCATACAGTTAACTATAAATTTCTAAAGGAAGCAATAATAAAGTACAGAATGTTCCAACTAATCAAGTTGTTGAACTTTCATCCTTAACTCAAAATACAAGTCAAGATGCTCGAGACACTAGGATACCAAGAGAATGGAAGCACTTTATATCTCACCTAATGTAGTACATCCTACCTAATGCAGTACATTCTAGGAGACTCAAGTGAAGGACAATGTACAAGATCATGGTTCAGGCAAATTTATAATAATCTCGTTCTACTCTCATAAATAGGCCCCAAAACAATTGAAAAAGCTCTTAACGATAAAGGTTGGATTATGGCAATGTAAGAAGAGCGAAACTAGTTTAAAAGAAATTAAGTGTGAGAGCTAGTATAGTCACTTAAAAAAGCTTTAATCATTGGCATGAAATGAGTCTCCCATAATAAGATGGGTGAGCAAGATAACATAGTTAGAAATAAAGTTAGACTTGTAGCCTAAAATTTCACTTAACAAGAGGTAATAGATTTTGATGTTGTCGGTAGTAAGCTCAACCCACTCTTTATTTTTTTTTTCTTTTTAAGTTAACAGGTAGTAGATTAAGGAGTATTTAGGACTTACTTGCTTCTTAAGGGCATATGCTACATATTTTAGGTCAATGATTCTTTGTGTCAAACTCCAATCTCATGTTTACTGCTAGTTGGGAATGTTTTGGAGTTGTATGAAAGTTTTGATGTTTTGTAGGCTTTGAGATAGTCATTATCATGCATGTTGATGTTTAGGTTATTTGATATATGTATTGGCTATTAGATTTGATTGATTATGTAGATATGGGTTGGTTAAATTATAGGAGAAGTGCTACTAAATTTTTGGTAACCCTTAAGTGAATTATATATGAAATACATGCGCATTTCTAGAACATGTGGGTTATCGTGATGGCTTAAATTTGTTGTATATTAGTTAAGAATAGATGCTTTAGGCTTCTTAGGTTATGCTAGGCTAATCATTAGATTGATTTAGCTTATATACCATTCGTGGCTCAGAAATTAGGTCGTGACATAAGTCCTATGAATAAAGCAATAATATGAGAACTGCTCATTGTATTATAAACACATTCTCTTATTCTATGACAACTTAAGTGTGATTTACCTTTCCAAAAATCTTGTTCATCACTTGTGGACAAATCATATCAAAATAAAGCATTACTTTATAAAATATCATATTCAAAGAAGCGATATGGAGGTATCATATATCCAAACTAACTATCAACTTACTAATACTTTTATGAAACCATTGCTTGAAAGTTAATTTATATCCCTTAGAAAGGAACTAAGAATAAATTAAACATTTAATGATTTCCTTATGCTTTCCCATGATAAAATTGTTTGTCTTTGCTTAACTTCCTTCTACGCTCAAGTTTTTTCTGTTCACTTAACGTAACTGTTATTTATGTTCGCTCAACTTTTGTTCACTTAAGCATGTTTACATGTGTGGTAGTTAAGTTAATTATGTCACATACATAAATGTCATCTGTGAATTAATTCTTTAAAATTAATTCACTAAGTTTTCTGAAGCCAAATATTCAAAATTTTAGTGGACCATTTGAATGACACATGTTATCAATTTTGAATTTTGGCAGTTATAATATTTTAGACATGCCATTAAAGCTATGTAATAACAAAGCAACATCTCCATACCTTCAAGCCATTCAATTTTTACAAAAATAGAATTTAGTTTATCTCTCTTTCTTTTTTTTTTTCTCTCTCTCTCTCTATGTCTACACTACAAAGAAATCAAAACCCTAAATGGTATATAGACAAAGCATTAAATTGCTTCACTTTCCATAGAAAATGATCTCACAAACAGAATATGTTCATTCCTATATTAGGTATTATTGACGCTGAAGAGGAAGATAGAAAGAAATAAGAAGCTTGTAAGAATGATCGATTAAAGAAAATGGCAAAGAACTAATGACAAATATGAAAAAAAGCTTCTAGGGTTCAAAACCTTAAGAGAAAAATAAATTCTAAAGGAAACCATGAAGAGCCCTTTAAGAAAGAGCCATGGTTATTAGCTAGAGTCGATATTTCTAAAGCAATAAAACCTCTTTTAGTCAAGAAGCCAGTGCCATTAGGAAAATGAAAACAATAGGTCAAAGCTATGGAACCTTTACCCTACCTTTGACCATGAAAAGATCTGCTACTACTATTATGGTTAAGTGAAGTCCTTGATCATTACCTTTTAGAAATTTACCTGTCAACCAATAGCTACTAGCATGAGCAGAGATTTTCAAAAATCCTGACTAAATTGAAGTATAATATTAAGATAGGGTTCAAAACTCTAAACTAGTTCCCCCTTGTCTCTATTAATTAGCCAGTTTATAAAGATCTTGTATGGATGTTCTATTTAAATCTTGTGGTGGTTAAGATTAGAAAAGTTATAAGATCAATAGTTAGTGAAAAAGGAGTTTCCATTAGAACTATCACTTTGGAGTGACTCTTTAATGTCACCTTCCCTAGATATAAAAATTATCATTTTAGTGGCTACTCCTGGTCAAAAGAGTTAAAGGTCAAATATAATGAAGCGTTGGACTCCTTGATTGAGCGACCATAATTGCTAAAAGGTTTAAAAGTAAACACTCAAGCCTTTTCCTTCAAGTATAGAGTGGTTGCTCGTATTATTGACACCATTTTGTTTTCCAGGAATAAGACACTTGATATGTTGACCCAGAGAGATGTGTTCTAGTCTTATTGCTTTAAAAATGGATGAAAGTTTGTATTTTACTAAATGATCAAGTTTATGGAAGAAACATTCAAGGTCAAACTTAAGACAACCAATCAACCATATGGGATGTTGCTGACAAGGGTCTTCAAGAAATAAAGAGTAAATTTTGATAGTTGTGCTTTAGAAACCATAAAATTCACCTACAATGCTACAACCATCAAGTGTATGAACTACATGTACATTGATGGAGAGTGGATTCATCAATGCAATATGGTAGAATTTATAACAGATCTTGTAGCACTCCAGTTTAAGGCATTACATCCTCAAGTTTCATTTTCTCCCAGACTTAGATGAGAAGTTATGTCATCTAAATAACCTTTACTTGGCCTTGAATCTTCTTTAAAACACATTACTGAGAATACCTATCTTCTTGAAAAAGAATCATCCTCTGAAAATAGAAGATGATGAACATGAGGCAATTGCATAAGCAAATGAGACTATCCTTCACTCATCTTCAAAAACCATGTAAGAAGTAGTGCCATTGACACCAACTTCTATTGGAATGTTAATTATCATCCCTAAGGTAGATGAACAAGCAACTTCAACAGTTGAGATTGTTGAATCCATTTTGAGTTGTATTGAGGTTGTAAATGCCCATATTTAGAAGGAACCTATAAATCAATCCATTGTCATTATCCCTCCACACAAGTTGTTGAAGTAGTTTTAGATGAAGGCCTCTCCATTAAACCTCCTGATATTATACAAGGAAATGCCATAAAAGTTGAGGTTGCATATGCTACAATAACTAGGATTGAAGAAGTTAAGGAAGATATTGTTGAAAAGATGGAGGAAGCACATATTGAAAAAGTTGAAGGTCAAGAGCTCAATGATGTAATTCAGGAGACAAATGACATACTTGAGCTGATTGAGTTAGAGATAACTCCTTAGGTAGAAGCAGCTGTCATTAGGACCTTAGCTTGCTTCTCTCCTAAACACAATGACTCGAAGGATAAAGTGTTACCTATCCAAGAAATGGGGTCATTTTCATCTCCTGTACCTCTTCTTCCTTTAGCTCTACCTTTATCTCCCTTGGATAACCTGCCTCAACTTCCTTCTAGGAGTTAATCAATTCCAACCTTAAGTCTTTCACCACTAGCTCACCTTGCTTCCCCCTCTGCTGAACCATTTATCATTAAGATAATCTAATGACAAGTGGGCTCCTTAACCTAATCAATCTAAAAGCTTGAGCTTAAGTATGCTTGCCTTTCTAATGAATGGAGGGAAACGAAGGAAGAATTTTAAGTGAAGAAGGGACATTTGCAATGAAACTTATGAACTTTCAAAGCTTCACTCAATTAATAGATTTAGGTGGTAACTCAAGCCTTTAAGTTCTTGGGAACTCAACTTCAAGAAATTCAAGAGCAAATTGATAGTCTTCCGATTAATTGTCTATGATGGCTAAAATTTCTTAAACAGTTTTTTAGTTTGTTTAAACATTTTCTGTATAGCACTTTGAATTATTTTTTTTCTAATGCTAATATAAGTATTGTTAATTTTTGCTACTTACTCGTTGCTAATTATTCTTATTTGCATTTCTTTTATGCTTGCCCTTTTTAGTGTTGACAAAAAAGAGAGAAAAATATCTATTTGTTTAAAATTATCTTGTTTGTGCTTTATTTATGTTTTCTTCCAAACTAACTTAATTTGTAGCATATACTTAACTCATATTTCTTATGTTATCTTTCACTTGAGCATATCGCTCTTATATTTAAGTGAGAAACACTCGCAAAAGTTTTACTCAACTTAATTTGCTATTTTCTCAACTTTATTTTAACTTAAATTTGTGATTATTTTTTATTATCTTTCACTTTCTACACTACACACCTATTCACTTCCCTTTTAAATATATTTATCAAAAAATGATCATTCTTGCTTCTAATTTTCCAAGCTATATGCTAAAAGACTCTCTATGTCCTTAATATTAAACTGCTATTAGTTCAATTTAGTACGATTTTTCAATGTGATTGTCTATTACTACTTTAGCTACCTCGCTTTATTATTCCAGCAACTGTCACAACTATCTTGATTTTATTTATCCATATTGTTCATTTTGCATTATACATATCTAAGCATTACTGCTAAATAGGCTTTCATTCTTCATTCTCATATCATTCAATCATATAATGACTTCCATATTTATTAAAATATTATCTTACATTTCTTTTTATTTCAACAAAAATCTAATAAGTAATAGTTTTACTCACAGGGTAGGTCAACTAGTTTAGTTAAAGAAATTTTAGGTAAATTATAAACCTTTTTTTAATAAAATTAGATAAATTTTGTCTATAGAAGATAAATTAATCAAATTAGTTATGATTTATGAATAATCATATAAATATGTCAAGATATATTTTAATATAATTTACCTCTTACATAGTTACATGTCTCTTTAAGATTTACCCTATATATAAATATTTGAATTTAGTTAGTATTTTGGTCCCATAACTTAAAAGTTTGAAATGAATTTCTTAAGTCTTAAACGTATCAAAATAATCTCTTATATTCTATTTTGTCCCATAAATGTCATAAATGATCAAGTCCATCAATTTAGTTGTTATTGAGATTATATAGCACTTCAAGTGTGACTATTAGTTCTGTTAATTAATCTATAGTCTCTTTCCCATAACTTTTTTCTTAAATTAGTTTAGATATCAATCAATTATTTTCAAAAGTTCAACAATTAATAGAGTCAGTTACATAAAATGTTACATCATAATATTAGAGTTATCTTAAAAGCAACTAAGTTAATGTGTATTTGACAATTTGAGACATTTATAGAACAAAATAAATTATAAGGAATCATTTTGACTTGTTTGATATCTAAATGACTAATTTAAAATTTTAAATAAAGCTAAGATACAAAAAATATTAACTTAACCAAAATCACTAAATTTACCCGAAAATCTCTTTCGACCAGTCAAAAGCCCAACCATTCCAAGTTCCTGTGCTATGTTTGTTGACATCAACCGATGCAACCTTGAAATTAGATCATTCCTAGGATATGGCTGATTTCTTATTTTCTTTCACCAACCGCGCAAGTTTCCATATTGCTTCATCGAATCAAGAGCGCCGCATTAGCATGCCCCACACATTTTGCTTCACTCTTAATCTTCTCATGTACCTGTTCTAGCGCTGAGGATATCTAGTTTTATTCCCAGCCGTGTGGCTTCTATTTTTAATCATTATCCAATTATCCTATCTCTTCCTTAATCAAGTTCACCATTCTTTTTCTCCTACAAACGCTCCTTATGGCTTCCATTACGGCACCTAGGTCTTGCATTACTTTATGCCCCGTTTGGTTCAAGAGAAATGGAGGTAGGTAGAAGAAAAGGGAAAGAGTTTTTTTTTTTTCAAATCTTCATTCCATGGCTCAAGGAATGTTTATTCTCACAATTTTGTGAATGACGCTTCCTTCTGAAAATGGACAGAATGGGGGTACATTCTTAGAATCGTGGGCTCAAAGACTGAATTGCCCTTCCTTATTGACCAACCCATCGTGTCTTCATTTGATGCATTGCTACACTTCTTCCTTTTACGTATTTTCTTTTTATGAGTATTGGATTACCGCACTTGATGTGCTATTTAGAGGACTACCAAACTTTACTTCGTATCTTTTGGCATATAAAGTCATACAAATATTTTTTTTCTAACTAAGAAAATTAAAATTGAATATTTTAATATTTTTTGTATTGTTGATAATTCAAAAATATTTCTTACAAATAAAAAAAGAATATTTTAATTTTGTATTAAGAGTAGTTAAAAATACTTTTTACAAATTACAAAAAATTATTATTATTATTTACATGAGGAGTATTATGATCATTTGTTCAGCTTTTCTTTTTATTCTTATTATTATCTAACCAAAGAAATGAAATGATATTTTCATTTTTTTATATTATATTAAATATAATTATAGATTATAAAATTTTATTCTGTCAAAACTAATTCTCATTTCTATTTATATTCTTATTTCCATGACAATTATTCCAACAACCAAATGAGACCTTAATTTTATGATTCTTAACTAATATTATTATTGTGTGCCCACTTCAGTTTTTGCCCCTATCCATTAGTATTTTAATTTTGATAAATTATTCTCCACTCTTCTTAGAAATATTAAAATTATATGGTCCTTTTCTTTATTTTAGAAATATATGCTAGTCTTTGAATTAAAAAAAATCAAAATATCTTAAAAATTAATATTGATTTCTTTTATTAATTTATTTTTAAACTTCTATTATATAATTTAATTTACCAGGTGATGTATATAACCCTCTAAACTTTTGGTCATACGAAGATAATCTCCTCTCATTTTTAAAACTTGAAAATGAATTTCCTATATTTTATTTCTTATGCAAATAACCTCTACCATTAGTGAATCTATTAATTCACTAGCAGAAAGGTAATCCATATAATTGAATGGCCTAAACTCTATTTTTTATGTAAATAATTTCTTGAACTTTGGCTATATACGAATAACTCTCTTAATATGTCATACGCTTATTAGTGAAATAACATGTTTACTATTAGTAAGGACTTACTAGTACATGATCTCAAATTTAGGATATTTGTTTTAAAATTTTAAAGATATAAGGGTTATCTCATTTGTATATGAGTTAAAGTTCAGGGGTTTTGTATATCTTAACTTTTATTTTATGTTAAAAGCCATAAATTTAATTTATTCTAAAATTGTATTAAATTTGTGACACTGCTTATGTTTATTAATATATATTTAATATAAATGTTATTCTTGAAATTAAATTATTATCTTTAAATTATTTAATTTTAAAATATTATTTTTTTAATATGTTCTTTGTTTTTTATAATTTATTATTTTTTAAATTCTTTGAAAATTTGTTAAATTTAAAAAATTCACTATTTTATATTAATAAAATATAATTTAATACTTGTTATATTATATAATAGGTATTGAGGTATTTTGGTCAAAATAAATATAACTTTAACTTATTATTTATTACATGAGACATAAGTATAGGATATCTTTTGATTTCAAAAAAGAAAAATGTACATTTTCGAAATAGAAATGAAGGCCAATATTGTGTAATTTTGACATCTTTTAAGAGAAAGTAAAGTAATTTAGGACCTGTTTGAAACTGTTTTTGTTTTAATGTTTTCAAAATATATGTTTTTAAGAACAAATTTTTGAGAATTAAAAAATTAAAAAATCTGTTTGAATCATTATTTTGAAAAGTAATTATTTTTTATTTTTTACCTGATTCTGTAGAACAAAAATTACAAAACACTTAAAAAGTGTTCTGAATTTTTTGTTTTTGAAAACAAAATTTTATTTTTTTGTTTTCCAAAACACTTCATTAAAAACACATTATCAAATAAGTTTTTTTATTTTTTTTGTTTTTTAAAACAAAAAAAATTATTTTATAGAATAGTTTCAAACAGGCCCTTATCTTTTTTATTTTATAACCTTAGGTGAAACAGGAATAATTGGGTGAGTGAAAATTTGGGTACACTTACCTATTTGAATTGGATAGATTAATTTTTTTAAAATAGGAATTCTTAAGAAAATTAAAATTATTGTATATACCAAATTGAAAACGAGTGTCATTATATATTATTATTGATGCATAAAAATATCTAAAATCTATTAAAAAAATTTGGAGGGGGAGGAGAGAAGCTTTCATTTTATTTTATGGTAAAAAAATTCATTTATTCCAGTTATTTCACAAGAAGAGAGAGAGAGAGAGAGAGAGAGAGAAGCAGCTATACCTTTGGCTTTTTGGACCAAGAGACTTTACGAAGAACATAGATTTAATAACGTGTGATTACTAGTTATGTATGGTTGTATGTTACAAGAAACAATATTATAATGGATTTCTTAATCATCAAATCCGATGCAGAGTACATTAGCATGAAACCTGCAAATAGATATGGTTGACTTGATCTCGGCCTCAACAATCTTGAGGGTTCTACAAAATAAATAAATGAATGACTTAAACAACAGGCTCTGTTTTGATATATTGAAGGAGCAAGAATTTTGAAACTGAAGTAGTTGGGCCAAATACAAGATGGTACCTATGCAAAAAAACAACAAAACTCTGCACCTGATATATTCCTTTGCCAGCTTTCAGATGCTTTGCTTCACTGTTTCTTTGTATGATAATAGGAATTCAATGTGTAAAGTACATAAAATCTACCTGGGAAAAAGTCTCAAATAATTGAACAAACACACAAGGGAATAGAGAAAACATTAAAATAACGAATCCCATTACTCAAGCCATTTTTTTTCCCTAGTGTTGAAAACACAGAAATCCCTCACGGAATTAGCTGGTCAGTGGATTAAAGCACAAGTTTCCAACTGGGCTCCCATTCATTTAGCAGAACAAGGCAAAGCTGAGCTGTCAAAACTCAAAAGAGTCTTCATACTGAGTATACCCACCTTTATATATCTGCACTCATAATCCCCTTTCTCCCCTCTTCACTTAACAACCATGGCTATTCATAGCAATCAACCAGCAGCTTCTGAAGGCATTCTTGAGAATGTGTGGGCTAAAATTATCAGCAGTAATGGATCACAATGGGAAGAATTGCCAAATCTAGATCGAAGAGAAGGGTCTATGGAAGTTCTGAAAAGGCTTCCAAGTTTAGGAAGATGGATATCAATGGGAGCTGACTTCTGGGAAGAAATCTTAGATGGGTTTCCACCTTCCAGCAGTAACAATTTAGAAACTTGCAGTGCTTTTGAATCCAATAAGAAGGTTGAACAAGAAGAAGAAGCAGATGCTGTGATGGTGAAAGCAGAGAAGAAGGTAACTGCAAAACACTACAGGGGAGTAAGGAGAAGGCCATGGGGAAAATATGCAGCAGAAATCAGAGACTCATCCAGGAAAGGTGCTAGAGTTTGGCTTGGGACCTTTGACACAGCTGAGGAAGCAGCTTTGGCTTATGACAAGGCTGCGTTGAGAATTAGAGGTCCCAAGGCATACCTAAATTTCCCACTTGAGGCTGTTTCAAAGGCCTTAGGATTTTACCAGAAAGGAACTTGTCAAGAAAATTACTGCAATTCCCAGAAGAGAGGGTGTAGGGAGGGAGAAGAATTTGTAGGCGTGATGAATGAAGAACCTGCAAGAAAAAAAATGGCGAGCTTGGGAGGGGGGCTAGAGAATGAAGTAGATGTTTTTGAGTTTCAGGACTTGGGGAATGATTATTTGGAAAGTTTGTTATCTTCTTTTTGAGAGAATTGTGTCAAGGAGGTTACAAATATGGGAGCAATTTTCCCATACACAAGCATATCTTTTGATGTGTATATTGTTAAAGTACAGATATTGTAACTTCTTAGTTAATGTATTACAGATTTAAATTCTCTCCAATATTAGAGAGGGTCTTATAAAAGAGTGACTGGCAAAGAATGTGTCCCACACAGATAGAATATTGGGTTGCATTATCTCAATCTTTCTTTTACAAGATCCTCTTCAATATTTGAGATAATTTTGTTCATCTAGAAGTATTTCACCACATAATGTTATTTTTTCCCCTTTTATTGTTACTCTTATTGGTTCCAAATATTTTCTTAAATTTGCATATAAAGGCATATAAAATTGAATTAAATACTTCTTGCAAGGTATACAAATTTCTTGCGTTAGACAGTACCTAATAAGCTTATTCTCATGATTACAAAGTTAGGGATATTCATACGTTTACTTCAACAATTCTGCCATAGATGTATGCCAACTATAATTGTGCCTTCCTTCTTAACTTTTATCTTATGAATTCATCAAGTACTTCTGCTATTGTTTTAGCTTAAAGTTATAATCACATGCATAGCACCATTTTACCCACAAAAAAAAGAAGAAGAAGGAAGAAGCATTATATATATAAAAGTAAAGTTTTTGGCTATTGTTTTAAGCCTGTAACTGATGTGATTTTTTTTTTAAAATGTATTAAGTTCCCGCTTCCTATGCGTGTGTATGGAAGGCCACACTAGTTATACCTGGAAAGATCAAAAGAGTGCTCCAAGATTATAAAAATCTTAATAAAGTTTTTTTTAAAGAAAAACTAATAAACTAATTATTTATCAAATTATATAGCTTTAGATATTTTATTATATACTATTAATTAATTTAATTTGGATTATCTCTTACTTTATACCCCATCTTATTGAAAAGAAATAGAGTATGATTTAAAGGAATATGAGTGTATAATACATATTTCTGTTTTTTTCACCTGCTTTTTTAATCTCTAAAAGATGGTGTCCTGCTCATAATAAATAGGAAAAGATCCAGGCTCTAATTAATTAAGACACCGAGAGAAAAGTATGGTTTTAGTACCATTGGAGCTGGCCTCCCCTTGCTGCTACAAGCCGTCCTCTTTTTTTTTTCCCCTAATCTCCCAAATTTTTTTATTTTGGCTTTATTTGTTTTGTGAAAAAGAAAGTTATTTTTTCACTCATTAAAAAACAAAAATTATGAAAAATTTTTATTTAGCCCCAAAGTTAAATTATGGCAGGCCTTGATTATAATGTTCCCATTGTAGGTGATATTGACACTAGTAAGCATAAAGTTTGCATTAAGATAAAAATAAAAAATTTATTTGTTTATTTATTTATTTTAATATTTTTTTTTGAAAAATTGAAGAAATATTCAAATTGGTGAAAAGGCTTTCTTTAGATTTTTTTTTTTTGTTTTGGACGAAACAAACCTAACAAATTCTTTTTATAATAAAAATTATGATAAGTCAAACATTAAGACTTTTTATTTCCCTCCAATGCAGCAAGCCTTTGTCTTCTTCAACTGCAACCATTACTTGTATAAGAATCAAGGCGAAGAAGAAAACATAGACAATTTTATGTGAAATTGAAGGGAGGATGGATGGTAATAACTATCAAAAAGCCACTTCAAAATTACTTCTATATTTCTAGATATGTAAAACACTTTTCATTTTTTACTAATAAGACATTTTGGTAAAAGCACATGAAAAAACATTTCGAATATATATCTTCTTTGGAATTCATCCTTCTTTTTCTTTTTTTCCTCTTACATTCTTTGCCTTCAGAGATCTAGACATTTCTTGACTGTTCTCTTGGATTCAATATAGTTAGTTTACAAGATATTCAAGAAAAGAGAGTTGAAATGGATTTTTTAAAGTTTTGTTTCAAATTTCTTGTAAGTAGGGAACCTCATATTCCTATTTTTTCAATAAAGGACACCTTCTTGTTATATAGTTTTTCAAAAAACAAATCTTCTTTTAAATGATTCCTATAAAACATGAAAATCAAAGTGTTGAGACAAGTAAGTAATCAAGATCATTTCAGGTTCCTAATTTAGAGTTTCAAAAGCACTTCACTTTGAAAATAAGAGAATTTTTATAATTAATTGGTAATCGCTAACCAAAACAATCAAATAGTCCTTTATTCAAGGCTCGAGTTCTTAACTTTTATAATTTATGTGAACAAGCAACTTAAAGGGCTTAACAACACTTGTTTCTTTTTACATTAGAGGCGACCTTAAGACCAAGTGTTCAACAACATATGCTTTTATAGCCTCAAACAATAATTTTAAGATTTTCTTGAAGTTCCCAGTAACTCAACAACCATTGTTTAATTGAAGGATTTAACAATTAAGAAACAAGTTCACTAAGAGCATTAGATCAACTTGCCTAAACTCACTAAGAGAATAAATACAAATAAGCTTAGCAACAAATAGTAGAGAAGGAGTAGATAGAAATGATTGTTTCATAAAAAAATGCTTGTGTTCTCTGCAACTTTAAGCTTCATGGGAGCTTTTACATATCAATAATTGGCACAAACTATTGCTTTTAGCTCTATCTTCAATAAATGACCAAATCTTTTTCAATAAGCAAAAATATTTTTCATTAAGGCTTCGTTTGATACAAAAAATGAATTTTGATGAAAAGAAGAATGTGAATGAGAATAAGAAAGAAAAGGAAAGGAAGTTGATAACCTAAATCATGTTTGGTATAGTTTAAAAAGAAATAGGAATGCAATTGTATTTTTATATTTGGTTAGAAGTAAATAGAGTATGAATGAAAAAGATGGATGGTAAAATGTCAAAAATACTCTTCACTTAAAAAAATAAAAAAATATTATGTTTTTTAATATTTATTAAATTAAAAATTAATTTTAGTGATTGTGTGCCTTAATCAAACAAGAGACAATTGAAATCGAAGAACCCTCTAGCCATTAGTCCTCCTAAAGCTGGGTCACTATGCTTGCATTCCAGGTTTATCGCTTTCCTGTAGGTTTCATCGAGTTTCCAACATAGAGTGAACACAAGTTCCTTTCTTATTGTCTCACAATGATTGTCAATTTACAGGGAAGGAGTGAAGATGAGGTTTCAAGAGGCTTCCTATATCATAAACAATAAAAACGCTTAGATCTCCCTTTTTAATTGTGAATACATTATTCATCTTCCTTTTACTTTTGCTATTCTTTGATTTCATTAATGTTTCATTAATTGTTTTACTTTTTGGTTCTGTCATCATTAATTGCTTTACATAGGAGAAATTGTAGCAACTCTATGTTTGTTGACAATGTCCACAAGCTATAATGGCTTCAGGAAAAGGAAGATTTGACAAGAAAAATTGGATGATTCATGCGCAAGAAAATGGTTGGTTCTCTTCACAAATTATCTAAGGGGCGCAGGACATGTCATAGATTAAATGGGGGTAGAATGGTAATCTGACACTTCTCCTCTTCAAAGCCAACCCCATTCCATCACCTCATCTAAGGAGAGCTATCTCCTTCATTTGGTGGAATCACAAATGCCAATAGAAAAATTAAACCATGCACCAAACACACAAAATCAAGTTTTCCTTTCTTTTTTCTTTTTTTTTTTTTTGTCGCACCACCCATGTAGCAAACACGCCCTAAATGCTTTAAGTTACTTTTGTTGCTTCATTTTTCCTCAAACTTCAGTTTTGCCTTCACAAATGTTTGAAGCATTTCTCTCTTCTATTCTTTTTTTTACACTAGATTAATGAAGAGAAAAAAAAATCTTTGAAAACCTCTCCCCTATCTATGTTTAAAAGTAGAGTTTTGGAAAGAGAAATTTAAGGGAAAGGTGCAAAAATGCTTTTATCAAGAAACATGACAGCAAATCTTTTTCTACCTTCCTTACAAATTTTATGATATGATGTATTTGAAATTAAAGGACAAAATGGGAAAAGCAAAACCTTTGTTGCTCTTATTTTAGATTGCTCATATTAGATTTGGATGATTTAAATTTTATTTTTTTATTTAAAAAATAAAATAAAAATAATCTTTTAATTATTAATTTTTAAAAATTAATAATTGATATTAAAAAAATAAATATAAATCGTGCAAATCTAAATAAAGTGATGCTCCTCCAAGGGTGCAGCGAAACCGAGCACCAAAATGGTGCATCGTATGTCAGAGAGAAAAATGGATAATCATGTTGTTTCGTTTGCTTTGAGGAGGATATTGCCTAATGGGTTTTGTTCAAATAGAGGCTTAAGAAATTATAATATGATTTTATAAAAGTATGGGCCCAGAGATATTTTTAAAATGTAAATGAAGAGCGCTTGGGCTTAATATTGCAACTCTTATTTCGGATCTTTAAGGATCATGGGAGTGTCAAAAACAAGTTGGCCCACTATTGCATTTTACAAATTTGGCCCAGAATAAACAATTTTTTAACTCAAATTAATTTTCAAGTTTGTGATGTGGACAATATTTTTTAACATAATATAAAATTATTGACATAATATAAAACTATCAAAGCTTTGATCAAACAATTATTAACATAATTTTGTCGAAAATATACTTTCATTCTTTCTATTGATCAAGTGATACAAATTTTTTCTCTTCACATATCTACTTTCTTACATTTGTTATAATTAAACACAATTCATTAACCTTTTTGCTAACCAGTAGAAATCGTATATGCTAGTTTACAAATGAATTTAAAAGCAAACATGTCAAAGTGCAGGAAGTATTTGCCATTTTTCATAATTCAAAGGGATGTTTGTGAATATGTCATAATTGAAGGGAGTATTTACATTTTTTTTTAATTCTTAACAAACTAGATATTCAAAAACAGAAAAAGGTACTATACAAGTTAATTAATAATAATAAGATATAGCTTTTGAGGATTATTTCTATAATGATGATGATTATTATATAGATTAATTAATCATTTATACTTTGCTACAATAATATTTTTTAACTTAAAAGTAATTAAACATACCCCAATAATTTTTTCTCTCAAAATTTTGTGAACAAGATGCAAACATTAAAAACAAAAATTGAAGCATCAGGATAGGAAATGAACTTGTGATTCCAAATTTTAAACTAGCGCATAACCCCGAAAAATCGTCCCCGGACATACAAGAACAAATCTAAACCAAGATATATCAAGTACATGTAGAGATTCATCCAAAAGAAGTTGAGATTAAAAAAAAGTGTTCTTTTGGATCGTGTTTTTGTCACTCTTAACACAAAAGGAGAATTCCAAGGGTCCAACAAAAATCAATCTGATAGCCCTTTCGGAGATGCTTGGTACGTTGGAAGAGGAAAGTGAGAAAATGGAAAGAGAGATGAAAAATGATAGAATGTTATTTAGTACGTTGGATATAGGATCTTCATAAATTCCAAAGTTATTGTTTGTTGCATTGTTCATTCTATCCTAATTGGTAAGAAAAATTACTATTGAGGATGAAAAAGAAAAAGAAAAAGAAAAACAATATCATTTTACCCCAATGATAAAATATTTTATACAAATAATTTTAAATTTTAAAATTTTTTTTTAAATTTAATGACAAAAAATTTTAATTTGAGGTCCTAAATTATAATTTTCCTACACAATTAACATTTTTTTATTTAAGTCTTTTAGGATAATTTTAAATTTTAAAATTTTTTAATACAAAATTATAAATATCTTCAACTTGAGGGATGTTTTAATATTTATTGTCTTGAGTCCTTCATAATCATTTTAATATCTTTTAGCTCTAAGAGTATTTAGTTATTTGCTTACCTTTCATTTTTATTCCTATAATATTTTCACTTTACCAATAATCAAGTTGGAAAGGTTTTCTCATTTATTTCTATGTCATACCAAACATGATTTTAGGTCATAGGATTTTATTCTACTTTCATTTTTATTTTTCTTTTCATTCACTTAAAAATCTTTCTATTCTATCAAATATAATCTTATTTCAAGTAGTTAGGTTATTTTTTAGTGCATGTTTGGATATTTAAGTTTTGGTTAAGGGTGTATATAGGCAAAGTTGAATTGGGTATCTAATTAACTCGAAACCTAGTCCAATTAAAGTATCGGGTTTGTTTTTATACCCGTGGCCTAACTTGACTTGATTTAGAGAAACTTGATTTTATATTGAGTTATGGTGGAGTGGGTCAGAGCAGGCTTGGCTAGCTCTAATAAGCCCAAAAATAGATTTTTTTTTTTACAAACAGCAAATCAATTATTCAAAAATCAAAAATTAATTCTAAACAAAAATAAAGGCACATAAAATAAAAGTTAATGCTCCCAAATAGAGCTAATATATATATTCAACAATGACACTCACCAACTATTCAATTCCAAACTAATATCCAAAAGACAAATTATTAAAAATATTATAAAGACTTAAAACAATAACATACCTCAAAACAAAAGTAATCCTCCACTATTATGTTGCCAAAATTATCATTCTTATCAAAATGCACATTCCCAACATCTCCTGTAAACAACAAATCAACTATTAAAGAATGTAAAGTATTAAAGCTACAAAAATAAAAAGGACAAAAAATATTTAAAAAATAAAAATATTAACTAACATCACAATATCAATAATTATTTACTATTGCATCGGCAATCACCATCTCCAATTTAAGTGCTCATTACCATCATTATCAACAATTACCAAATCAATTAATTGAGAACCAAATAAAGGGAAACAAATTCTTAAACACATAGCCAAAATAAAATTAAATAAATCATTTTCCACATCAATATGTAAATTCTTGTGATCACGAATAATCAACTAATAACAAACAACAATTAAATAAGACCACGTAATATCTCAAATATATTGTACTAAGAGTCATAAAGTAGAAAATATAATACATAAATTACAAATTAGAAAAATCAATAAAAGTATATCAATCTATGGTGATACTTTTTTTCCTAAAACCTCTGTAAAAAAATAAAATAATAAAAAAATTAAAAAGTTGAACTCACAAGCTAAAAATGTATTATAGCTAATTTATTCTGAAAGGATGAAGTTTACCTAATTCAATCATATTCTCAAACTCTTCATATTGATCAAAATTATAATTATTAAAATTAAACACTTAAGGAGATAGCCTATTTTAGGTGTAAATAAGTGCTTTAGTTATCTTTAGTGATAATGAACTTATATCAAGCACAGGCACAACTACAACTAACACATCGCGTGTAATCATAAAAAGTAATTTATACTTTCCAGTATTGTCTTTCTACCATGCTAAAGTATTAAAAGACCTCTCTTTCTCAACTAAATCAATTGTAAGATACTTATCCAAGTCTATTTTTTGATTGCAAGTAAATTTCAATTTCTTTGATGCAAGCTACTTGTTTTTCGAATCAACATATGATAGTATCCTCTCCATTACATCCTTTCTATCGGATCCATTGCGATTGTCATATTTTTCACTTGATTCATTAACAACCCTTACAAAACATTGCTTATATAAAAGATATAAGGCATCTTTGATCTTTCTTTTCATGGCTCCACACATATCATGATCAAGACATATATATCATCAAAAGTAATATTTACATATGCAAGTTTATACTTGGGGTCTAATACCACCCTATTACTAACAAAGGGTTCATGTTTCCTGACTTCCTCCAATACTTATCATACTTCATTTTCATATTCTTAGCCATATCCCTAATAAGGGCATCTGTAGATGTAGCACTCACTTGCAACATAATCTGAATATGAGTAATTTCATGGAAGCATATATTTGATGTCACACACAGTGATTTACTGAATTTCAATGTAATATTATAAAAGATTTTTAAAAAGTTAATAAACACATAAGCATTACTCCAATCATATGCCATAGGAGAACCAATTTGATTATCATCTTCCTTAAAGTTATCATTATAGGCCCCATCTTCATCTTCCATTATTTAAAATACTTTTTGGATCTTTATGGCATGTTCCAATATCACACAAGTGGAATTCCATCTAGTTGTAACATCTAGACACAAAAAACTCTTGGAATTCATTTTTTTTTACAACAAAACTCTTGAATTTTTGTAATCTTACAAGAGAAGAACTAACATATCTAATAGTATTCCAAATGGCAAAGATAGAGTTATGTAGATCCTTCAATCCATCATTCACTGCCAAGTTTAGAATATGAGTACAACATTTTACATATAGATAATCCCTATCACACATTAACCTATTCCAATTTTTTAAATTATTTTTTTAAGTATGCAATTGTCATGTCATTAGAGCTTACGTTGTCTATAGTTAAGGTGAATGCTTTTTCAATACCCTATTCTAATAATACACTTCTTAATTGCCTTTCTTATGGTATCACCCTTATGGTTTTCAACTATACAAAAGTTTAAACACACTTTTGTAATCTCTAATGTTCATCAATGAAATAAGCTATTAAGCATATGTAGTTAAAATTTTGAATTGACAACCAAGTATTTGTAGGGAGGCACACATGAACACATGATTTTTTAACAAATATTTCAACTTCTTAGATTCTTCATGATAGAGTTTTAAACAATCCTTAATGACTATCACTCTTGATGGAACTGGAAATCTATGTTTTAGACGATTCAATAACTCTCAAAATCTAGTCCCTTTTATAACTCGAAACGACATCTCCTCACAAATCACAAATTTAGGCAAAGCCTTTTAGCATTCATCTAGATAATATGTGTGAGGGACCAAAGTTCTTCAACCTCCCCTGCATTGTCTCCCAAAAAAGGTTGGGTATATGATAATTGCCCTATGCAGGTTCTTAATAAATGCTTTCAAATGTCTATTCAAAGAATTCATTCCATATTTAGTTAGGTGACAAGCATAGGAAGCCTTGCAATATCAACGTACAACTCTGTATTTTCCTCTAATTTCATACAATAAAAGTTTTCTGAAATGCTCATAAACACTAAATTTGTTTATAAGGAGTTTTCTTTTTCCACTTACCTATGTAGAAGGTGTACCAATAGAGGCTACAATAAAAGTAACATCTGATATAAGAGAGTGTTGGATGGAAGTATTGTTAGGTTGGGATTGGGGTTGCCCTAAAGTTTGCTCAGTATTATTATGATTTGCCATTTGTTCCTTTGTCTCCAAAAATATGATTCACATTTGCAAAAATGAAGTTAAGATAAAAACAAAACATATTCAACCATGACTATTGATGACCATAAGAACTAAAATTTAAATGATAAAATGGAAAAAGAAAAACTATGAGAAGTTAAATTTAAAACTTTTACATGATAGTCTAGCCCTCAAACATTATTCATATAGTGTCATCATATATTAAACAAATGTGTCTTAATGACATTGACAAAATGGTTGGATCTTGATATTCATGCTAATAACGAGGAAACAGAACAAGTGAGAATATATATAGAAATTTGGACCCAAACCTCATATTAGCTGAAAATAGAAAAATTTTAACCCATACATATCATATTAGGAGCAACATATTTTGTTTATAATTTCCATACAAAAATCAGAAGCATAATTAATGTTTACAAAAATCAGAAGCAAAATGGTTAATTGTTGATTTTTTTTTTTTACAATTATAGTATGTCTTTTATGTATGGGATTAAGTTTACTTCTTTATTTTTCAATTGTGAATGGGTTAAGGTTATAATAAATAGGTCTAGAATTTATATGAAACTAAAACCTACTGGATATTTGTGAAATATATAATGTCTACATGGTTTAGCATTGTAGAAGTTGGGACCTTTGAGTATTGCATTAAGATACAAACTATGGGGGTTTGGGTCCATTTTTTTGAAACATGTCATGTAACAAAAAATATCTATTTAAAAGAAACAAATGAAGCCATTTCAGGGGATGAGATGCCTAGCCACTTCCATATATTTAACTAATTCTAATATGATGAATTTTATTAGTATTACAACTTACAAATACTTGACATTCAACTTTAACAAGGTTAGCATAATCTATCATAGCATTCATCAAAGTCATATATACACAACTTATAAGTTCCTAAAATGGCAAGTAAATGCATGCCAGCTCAGTAACATGTCTCAAAAGAGGAAGAAATGAACCAAAGAAAATAGTAAGAAACAGATCTACATAACACCATAGAACTAGAATATGTCAAATCACAGTGGTTTTGTCACCACACAAAGAAGTTGTATACGGTGTGCATGTTTCAAATAAGAATGATCAACACCAAAAGGGTTAAAAAGAAAAATAGAAGAACAAAATAAACATCTCCAACTACACCACAATGCAAATATAAGAAGATCAAAAGATAAAAAGTATGTATAAAGCACTTGTATCGACTAGGTATATCTGTAATGCTAATGGTAACGAAAAACATATTGCACAACAAAATAATAGAAGAAAAAGTGGACAAATATTAATAAAAGGAGGTAGCATAATTTGATAAAGTCATAACTATAACATAATTTAACATTTTTTAAGTAATTAATTTCATAATAGGAAAAAAACACAATAGGAAATCATTATAAAACCAAGTGTTAAAACATATTAGGGCAATACAAGGGATGTTAATTCAAGCTGACCTAGATGTGGCATGAATACTAATAAACAAATGGAGACAGAGGCATTCAAATAACAAAGAGAGAAAATCTTTTCATATAATTATCAACTAAAATTACAAAATGACCAACTTAAAAAGCTCTTATGTCAAAGATGTTAGAAGAAAGGGATTAGTTATTCAAAAGAAAAGTATAGGCTAAGCAATCCTTAAGCTAATTTCTTTAGGATTGGGAGAGGGGGCGTAAAATAAATCTATATATGAATGAAAAAAAATTAAAATAAAAAATTGCCAACAAGCAACATGATAATATTCCTAGGTCTAGTCAAGTTGGAAGTGAAACAGATGGTTTACTCTAGTGTTACTCACCAAGAAACAAAAAATGTATATTCGTACGCTTCAAAATATATTCAATCTACTCAAGTCACGATAATGACATACATTTCAAACAAATTGCAAATTCTCAGCATTTAATCCCCCACCCCAAGTCATGGTAATTTTAATTTCCTTTTTTAAATCTAGTTGTCCATTATAATAAACAGAAGACATATATCATGGGTAGGGAAGAAGATCTCACATAGAGCTAAAGGAAGGATTGAAGAGGGAGCTTTAAGGGTGTGCCTACTAGCTGCAATAGCTACGGCCTATGAGAAGCTGGTGAGAACAGATCATAATGGATCCAAAACAATAGATCAAAAGGAGAATCAATGAGTTAAGAATATATTAGCATGGAACCACAAGAATAGAATCCGTGTGTATCTGTGACTGTGGCTGCGTGTGGTGGCTAGGTCGATGGCAGAAGCAAAGTGTCTGTGCTCTACGATACGCGTGGTTTATACTGTGCATGGTAGTTTGGCAAAAGCATAATATCGCGAATAATAGCGGGCGTGGCTCGGTCATGGTGGCAGTAGCTGATGGATGAAGAGGAGAAGAGTTGAAGACAAAGATAAACATGAAGGCAAATGGCTATTGGTTTAGCTAGATGCAGAAGCAAGCTAAAGGTATTAGGTGGGCCGATAGGGATTGCAAGCTCAGAAAAAAGAAAAAGAAAATTATTATTATTTAATTGTATATATATTGGGTCGGGCCAAGCAAACACTGTTAAACGGTTCTACTTGTGTCCTAACTAGGCTCGGTATTCAAACGCCAATTTTTTTAAAAAAGTTTTGCTAATTTCATTTGTGACCCCTCGACTGATCTGATTAGGCCAAATTGGATCAAGTCCATTGGGGCTAACGGGCCAATAAACATCTCTAATTTTAGTTGTTTTAGTTATTAATAATTTTCCTCTAAGTAAGGTTATAGTTTAGACTTATCATATATCTCCATTGGAGAACTTAGTTTTATTGTGATGATGGTCATTGCCTTTATTGCCAAAGGAGTTTTCTCTACACTTTTTTGATTTAAAAGTGATAAAAAAATTCCAAAAAGTAAGAGGGAAAAAATATTTGCCTTAAAAGTAATAAAATGAATAAATTTAAATACAATTAGTCCAAATTTACATAAATCAACACAAAAGAAGTTTTTTTAATGTCAAAAGGTATTATGTAATATTTAGAATTGTTGGAACCAAATTGAATTACATCAAATTTAGAACCACATGTTCTGAATTTAATGCCTTTGAAATTTGAACTATAGGTTTTGAATCCAAGATAACTTTTTGTAGGCTAGCCTACAAGCTAGCTTGTAAAAAATTGATGATATGTCTAGTCAAATGATGTGACTGGTCACATTGTCAGAATAATAAATTTTTTTTGCCTAAATTATGTGACAGGTGTTTATCATTGATTGTAAGATTTAGATTTTCAAAAATTGTGATTGGCTAAAAAAAATGATAGATAATGTAAATTATAATTTACCATTTTACCCTAAATATTCTGCTTATATATTGCCTTAGCCCCACATCAAAGTAACTTACTTCTTCATCTTTGGCTAAGCTAAGCAAAAATTTCTTCCATTTTTTATGCTTCTACTAGCTTGGAGTATTAGAGAAAAAGAAAGTATTGTAAAATAGCGTTACAAAATTTATTAGTTGAAGCTAGCTTTGTTGGCAATATCTCAGGTAAGTGAAACATAATATTTGAAAATTTATTGGCATTTCTGATGATTGAATGTAAATGTGGTATTTTTTGCATTAAGATATAATTGTAATATGTTTTTGTATCTAGCATATTTGTAATTATATATGAAATATATAGATTTTCGAACATTTATGTAATAATAATAATAATTTTATAATCTTGAAAGTTTAGTTAGTGAAAAAAAGTCATTATTATAATATAAGTTAATTTTATTGCATATTAATTTGTTTAGCTTTGTTACGTGGTTATCATACGATAAATATGTTTTTTTAGTTTTTTTTGGACATACATTACATAAAAAAATTAAAAATTAAAATTAAAATTATATTTTGAAAGAAGAAATAAATAAAGAGAAAAAGAATAAATGAAAGACAAATTTGTTGCATAAAAAAATATAAATTATATTTGAAAAAATTTGGAAAGAAGATGTTAAAAATATAAAAAGAATTAATATTTTCTAAAAATATGTAAATAGGGTAGGAGATTTTTTTTTTGAAAAATTAAAAGTAATTCTTAGGATTTCAAAATATTATTTAAAGAAGAAAAATAGGTAGAGGACACATATGAATAAAAAATATTTAAATAAAAATAATGTAAAAAAATTAGAAACAATTAAGTAAAAAAGGGCTAAAATCTCAAAATATTTATATTAACAATAAAAAATATATTAAAAAATTAGGATAGAAGAAATAATTAAAAAAACAGTAACTCTTAAGATTTCAAAAAATAATTTAAAGAATAAAAAATAGTTATAGAACACATATGAATATAAATTATTTAAATAAAAAATAATGTTAAAAAATTTGAAATAATTACGTAAATAAAAAATGGCAAAAGTTTTGAAATATTTATATTAATAATAAAAAATATACTAAAAAAGTTAGGATAGGAGAAATAATTTTTTAAAAAATAAAAAGTAATTCTTAAGATTTCTAAAAACTATTTAAAGAAGAAAAAATACGCATCGGATGTGTGTAAAAGAAATTAATTAAATAAAAAAATAGTGACTAAAATTTTGAAATAAATAAGTACAAAAGGCTAACATTTCAAAATATTTATATTAATAATAAAAGGTGGGAGAAATAAGTTTTTAAAAAATAAAAATTAATACTTAAGATTTCAAAAAATTATTTAAAGAAGGAAAAATGTGTATAGGATATGTGTAAATAAAAATTATTTAAATAAAAAATAACGTGAAATAATTTGAAATAATTAAGTAAATAAAAAATGGCTAAAGTTTTGAAATATTTATATTAATAATAAAAATTAGGGTAGGAGAAATTATTTTTTTAAGAAATGAAAATAATTTTTTATATTTCTAAAATTATTTAAAGAAGAATATATATATATATATAAGATATGTGTGAATAAAAATGGTTTAAAATCATTTAAATAAATTTATAAAAAAATCATTTAAATAAAAAAATAATGTTCAAAAATTTGAAATAAATAAGTAAAAAATGTCTAAAGTTTCAAAATATTTATATTAATAATAAAAAAGATACTAAAAAATAAGGGTAAGAGAAATAATTTTTTAAAATTAAAAAGTGATCCTAAAGATTTCAAAAAATTATTTAAAATAGAAACAAATATGTATGAGATATGTGTCAAGACAAATTATCTAAAAATATTTCAATAAAAAATAAGATCCAGCAATTTGAAATAAATAAGCCAAAAAACGTTTAAATTTTTGAAATGATTTTATTAATAATAAAAAATATACTAAAAATTCAAGGTAGGAGAAATAATTTTTTTAAAAAAATAAAAAAGTAAATTTGAAGGTTTCAAAAAATTATTTAAGGAAAAAATATGTATAAGATATGTGTCAATAAAATAATTTAAAAAATATTTAAATAAACAAATAGCTGAAAAAAATTTGAAATAATCAAGTAAACAAAAATGGCTAAAATTTTGAAATATTTATGTTAATAATAAAAAATATAATAAAAAGGTAAAAGTAGGAGAAATATTTTTGAAAAAATAAAAAGTAATTCTTAAGATTTCTAAAAATTATTTAAAAAAGAAGAAAAATATGTATAAGATATGTGTAAATAAAAATTATTTAAGTAAAAATATTGTTGATCCATTTCATAAAAATTCGATAAAGTTTTACGTTGATTATATACTATTTAACACAATCCTCTTCTTTTTTCTGAGATTGGGATCAGTTATAAAATGATTTACATTAAAATATAACATATGCAGAGTTAAATTATAGGTGAAACCATTAAAAAAAATTTATGCTTAAATGATTTTGTCTAAATATATGATTTATAATAGAATTTTATAATATCGTTTGACACATGTGACCAACTCTACCTAATAAGAAAAGGCTTATTATTATTGTTGTTTCTATTTAAATAAAAATAATGTTAGAAATTTTGAAATAAATAGGTAAGAAATGTCTAAAATTTCAAAATATTTACATTAATAATAAAAAAGATAGAAAACTAATTAGGATAAGAGTAATATTTTTTTTAAAAAAATAAAAAGTATTTCTATAGGTTTCAAAAAATTATTTGAAAACGAAAAAAAAATATAGGATGTGCACCAATAAAAATCATTTAAAAATATTTTAATAAAAAAAATAATGTTCAAAAATTTCAATAAAAATCATCTATGTTTGGCTCTCTCAAATCATTTATAAAACTTTTATTCGATACATTTATATTTAGTGTCGCGTACATAGGTAGTTCTTTTGAATGTGGAGGATTGTCGTAACTAAAGTTTATAAAGTTTATAATGCTGAATGTAGTGATTCTTTTAGTACAATCCTTGTCTTTAGATTAAATTCTTTACCCATAATACAAGAGTAACAATAACTAAAAGATTTACGGCAACAACGACCACAGCGTGAAAAGAAAATATCTCATCTTAGCATTAGAAGTCATTTGTTATAGTTATTTTTATAATGTTTATATCGATGTAATCTTATATCAAATATTACATAATTTATTTATTTATTTTTTCTTTTCATTTAATTATTTTTTTGAGATTATAATTTTTCTCTTTTATTTAATTAAATTAAAAAAATTGTTAAAAAAATTAAAGAGAATTCAAATTGGTTAATCCACATGCCCTTAAAACTAAAAATAAAAAAACCACATGGAATTCAGGTTCACTCAATCTAAATTCCATGCAAATATGTGCCAAATTCAGATTGTATTAATCTAAATTTGGCTTATATATTACCTTTGGCTAATTACTTTTTCCCATATTGCTTTTCTGCTATTGCCACGTTGAAGTGCTCTTTTTCAGTGAAGAACCCATTTTTTTCAATTTTGATATGTATAAATGAATATCTTAAACTTTAGGTGAGAAAACAAATAAAGTGAATGAACTAAAGAAAATGATTTTTTTTTTCACTAAATTGACCTGAATTAATAAAATCAAGAATAAACTATCATATTGGTCCTTGAAAGGTATTGTCACCATTAATTTAATTAATTATTAACATCAATTTAATTATAACTGAATTAAGGTCAAAACTAAATGATGTAATTAGGGTTGTACAAAATCAAATTTATATAATTTCAATTGATTTGATCCAATTCAATCTAACAAAAACCGGCTAATTAATTAAATTAATTGGATGAAATTTGGCCATAATTAATTAGGTTAGTTCAATTGTTGGATGACAATAGTAAATATCTAATATCAACAAAATCGATGAATCATATATTAAAGTTATGTTGAAATATTCTTAATACAAACTCGATAATAAACATCTTATATATAGTTGGGTTGTTTATGGTTAGAATATATTTAAAATTAATGTTGCAATATTCTTAATGTAATTATATTGTTGGAAATGTCCATTTTCACTCTTGGGACTAAATGATATTTAATGTTGAATTTTAAAGTTGTCTAACAAATTTTTTCTAAAAAATTGGCTATTTAATCCAATCCAAATTGACTAAGGTTAAATTAAATTGATTCAATCTTTTTCAAAATGATTAAATTGATTAGATGTAATTTCTTTTTATCAAATTAGATTTGATCGAAGTCACCAATCCAATGAATACCCTAAATGTAATTTTTTAAAACATGCAAATTAAATATCATTGAAATATTTTAAAATTTAATATGATAGATAATTCATAAAAATCAAATTACGTCAATTCAAATAGTATTGAATTTTGGATTAAAAAAAAGGAAGAAGTATTGGATTCCATTATGATCGGTCATCCTTATCAAATATTCTTAAAACAAACTCGGTAACAGTCTCCGTCAAATTCCATCGCAATTTTTATTACTCCTTATGGATCATTATTGGTGATACTCCAGTCACTTGTACACTTCGAATATTTTTCAGAACAGAGGCCTCTCTTATATAGACATCTCTGGGGCTCATAAAAAACATAAATACCAAAAAGCATTTAGAATTAAATAAAAGATTTGATAAAAGTCTCTAACCTTCCGCACATACTTATGTTGCCTACACTCCCTAGTATTACATTAAATTTCCCGTTCCTCCGATTGGCATGCTGACATAACCAAAAACCAACCCATTACAGAAAAACCTTCACCAGATTCCCCCTCTTCTATCTGTGTGTCCATTGATAATAAGTTAAGCAATGATATCGATGCAAATATTAGACATGACATAAAAAATAGGAACACGGTAAAATATGTAATGTCCAACATTTGTATCAATACTTCGTGTATGTCCCTAAACGGTCTGTGCTACTCGTGCTTTCTAACAAGTTTCTACTCGTTCCAATGGAATTAGCGCAAGAGCTGCTAGCACTTGAATCTGAACCTGATTACACAATCTCCCTCAGGTCAAACCAGGCTTAGAATCAGAAGATAACTCCATGGAAGAAGCTACAATTTCAGCTGGGAAATTGAGTAAAGCCTTAGCACCCCTCATTCTAAAAGCCGCTCGATCATAAGCCATGGCAGCCTCTTCTGCAGTTTCGAACGTCCCGAGCCACACACGTGCTCCGTGCCGGGCAGAGTCGCGGATCTCCGCCGCGTACTTCCCCCACGGCCGCCGCCTCACACCTCTGTAGTGCTTCTTTCCGACGGTCCTGGTCGGCTCTAGGCCGTTCTGTACGGTGGTTTGCTGCCTCTGCGGGATGAATGGGGCGGAGGAGGAGACGGGGGCGGCGGCGGCGGCGGCGGCGGTGGTGGGGTGGAGAGCATTGGCCTCGTGGAGGACTTGGTATATGACCATGTCTTGTGAGTCGTTCTCGTTAAGAGGAAGTTCTGTCTGGGAGGCCAGAACCATAGTTGATGGGCTCGGAGTTTTCTATGAATTTTGTAGCCTTTTAGCTGCTTCCTCTGTTCTTCTCGGAAGGAGGGGTTTGAAGAAGTTGAAGATTGTGTTAAGTGGTTCTGAGCTTCTATTTATCTTTGAAATAAACGCACACGGGTGGGGCCAGTAGAATATTTTGTGCAAATGAGGAGGAAGGTGATTGGAAATCCCCATAAGAATCGATAATTTTTTTTTTTTCTTTTTTCCTTGGTGAGTGCCGAGTGGGCTAACTTTATGATGACCATAATACCATTGGTTTTCTTTGATATTACAAATTTAACACTGTCTATTTATTTTGTGTAAAAATGAATATATAATAATAAATGAAAACTCTACTTTTAATTTCTTTTTCAATATTTTAATTTATTTTTTATCCAAAAATTAACATCTGCTTTAATAAATTATTAATTTAGATATTTATAAGTTAGTTGAAAATAATTACTTACATTTTGATTCTTCATTTTAAGTCAAGATAGAATTTAAAAAAACATTTAAATAATAGTTTACTAATTAAGCCACAAACTTAAAAAGATAACATTAAAAAAATCTATCCATGACGTACCAAAATAAAAATGTTCTTGTATTATAATATCAAGCAAATATTGTCAGTACGTATAACAATAATGAACACAGCTTGCATTCAATAATTCAATTGGGCTCAAACTTTTCAAACTAAAAAGAAGAAGAAAACATAAACGAAAAAGGACAAACTCATAGGTTTGCTGGTTCATTCACGGTCCCTAGGCTGTTTGAGGGTTGTGCTTCACGTTTATGATTATATTTATTTTCTACTTGCTTGGAATGAGGAATTTCAAAAAATAAAAACACTTAATTTGTCTCCTGTTTTTTTTTTGGAGTACACTGTTCCTGGTTAATTAAGTATGCTGAAAACGACTCCAATCACGTGTAGGGCCACGTGTTAGTTCTTAAAACCGAATTACATGTGACAGATCAGAGAGGGGGGCTAAACTTCATGGAGATATATGAGTGATGACGCTGTACAAAAAACAAAAGACAAACAGGATTTTCTCAAATTCTGAACTGGAATGAAATTAAAAGACACATAATATGCCTTTTATTTTCAACAGTTCGGCGTGCCATCTTAGCTGGAAATCAAAAGATGGATAGAAAATGAGATGGAAGAGGGGCACATAAATGGGCAACAAGGAGGAAACGAAAAAAAAAGAGAGGAAAAAAAGCCGTTAATTATACATAATGAAAAATAATAAAAAAATATAATTTTAAAAATAAAAAATAACCTTTATACCCATTATTTTAAAAAATAAATAAACATGATTAAATAATAATTAAAATGATATAATAAATATTATACAGATTCAATAATTTTAGTATTATTGAGCTAAAGTTTGTTAGTTCCTCCTAAATCACTTAATTGGTTTTCGGTTTGAGCTAGTTGTGTTTATCAGTACAAAATCAAGTTGAAACTTAAATTTAAACAAAATTTTAAATAAGTGATAATACTAGCTTAATTAATCTGATATTTTTCTTCAATACTCTCTTCCAAACTTAGCCTTTGGACCTTAAGTAGTGAACTGATGGGGCAATAATGTTGGTTATAAAAGTGGCAGCCACAATAATTGCCATAGCAACACTTATGTTTATATGATTAAAAAAATCTTATAAAATCTAAATTTTAAAATATTCCAAATAAATTACATTAAAGAGAAATCAAAATTGTTTGCTAATCGCTTGGCCTAGGAGGAAAAGTAAATGGGAGGGGGGTACTTTTGTAATTAGGGAGAAATACAATGGCGAATGTGTAAGGACATCACAGCTCTTCAGCTTCTGGCTGGCTTCTAGCTAACAATCATGACGTCATCGAGGTCCTCACGCGAAGCCCTTTCCTGGACGCGTGCCGATGGGATGACGTAAGCGCTTTGGGGATATTTGAAGAAAATTTTGTATTGTTAACATTCACAGGTCATCCATCACCATCATCAGATTAATTAAAACCCATCAGTTATTGAGCTCGTGGGCCCCACAGTTACTAGAAGTCTTTGAAGTCCTTGATTAGTCTTCCCTCTTACTCTGCAACCTTCATTAATTTTTATTAACATATATATTTTTTTAAAATACCTTTCTTGCTAAAAAAAACAAAAGACTTGTTAATAAGAACTAGATATAAATTCCGTCCAATTGTACGAAGAATCATATCAACTAATTTAAATTTTGAAAAAAAAAAGGTTAAAAAGAAATTAAATCTGCATGTAATTTGAAAAATTGAGCTATATTATTTATAATTTTAAAATAGTGTGACTCTCTCTAATTTTAATATATATATATACACACACATATATAAAATACTAATCAAACGTTGTATTATGAAAGAAGACAAATAAACAAATGAATGGCAGACTAGTCACGTGGTTTGACAATTTGACCAAGGAAACTAATATGAACATTTGGCCCCTCGATTGCATATATTGGGTTTCTAGTAAACCAGTTGAAAATTGACGAGACAAAGTTTGGTGGCACAAACCAGATTTCTAACGTTTTTTTCTATTTTGTTTCCTTTTCTAAGGAGCAGATATTCAAACTTGGTTGAACTGAATAGTAAAATTCCTCCAAGTTTGACAAGAAGTGGAACAAAATTTTGAATTGAACACTTAATTGTTGAGCCATCAGCTTAGAGTTTATATGATTCATATAATATCAGTCTTCTTTAAAATTTAGATAATTTAATAGTTTAGCTTTTTTTTCTTTTCTAAGAGATGAGAAATTTCATTCGACGATAAAAAAGGGAAAAAACATTTCCTCAATACAGCATGAACAAAGGGCATGATGCCTAACAATATGGACTCAATTTTTCTTCTGCTTCAGTAGCACGCTGAGTTGTTCATTTTGAAGCAATCATGATCCTTCCAATAAAGGGGTCGTACATTTTTATTATTTATTTATTTATTTGTTTTTCTTATAATAAAATTCTATTACGTAACAAAAACTATATAATAAATAATTCATGTGCTCTAAAATATATTCGCTTTGGATCCCTTATGACACTTTATGAGATAAAGTTCCCCTTTTCCGACTTTATGATATAAAATATTTTAAAAATTGAAACTCTCTAACAACCAAGCCAACAATAAAAGAATATTTGACTAACTCATATAATTTTGGTTCTAATCTTTGATCCCTTATCTTTTTTTCCTAAATTGTTCACTTTCGGAGCATAGATCTCATAATAATGAGGCACGTTTGCTTAATTAATTGCAGTTATATAGATATACGTGTAAAATCTTCAATTATAGTTTATGTAGTTGGATAAATTCATGCACCTGATGAATTGAATCGCCTGTTAAAGACATTGACATTTGGATCCTTTCAGGGTCAAAAAGTATGAATAAACTAAAAAGCTAGTTCAGAGGAAGAATGAAAATAAAATTTAAGACAAATTACATATGAGAATCTCAAATATATTTATACTGAAAATTTTTTAATTTTAAAATTATTTTAAAGAATCTAAGAATAAAAAATCTAAGTTTTAAAAAAAAGTATACTCAAGATCTTAAGTTAAAATTTTTAATTCTTGAATTTTTTAAAATAATTTTAAAATTTAAAGACGCTTGGTATAAATATTTTTAATTTGAAATTTTAATTGTAATTTTTTCTATAATTTAAATAAAAAGTTCAACAATAGGTATAAAATATAATAAAAATTCTATACTTAATAATATAATTTTTTTTCTGGTTCTCACCTAATTTGTTAATAATTTTACTTCTTCCTTGCATTGAGATATTATAGATGACTAAGATAACCCGCTCAGAGAAGTTTTGATAATTTAACAACTTCATGATGAAAAAATAAAATAAAATAAAATTACAAAGCCTAAAATGATACACGAACATCCATAATCCATCTACATCCATAAATCAAGAAGACGCTTGATCTCAATATATAATAAGAAAAGAAAGATCAACTGAGTGGAATCACACACAAAAATCAAATTTTCGACTCAATGGGGAAGAGAAAGTAAACACCCAATGTCTCAAATTTACTCTTCTAGAGGGAAAGTCAAAATATTGTCATTAGATATATCAAAGCAATAACTTAGTTTTCAACTCCTACGGTGTTAGGTTTTCTTGTACGATTGAAAATGAGGTAAAAGATAAAATATAAAAATATTGTAATGTGTATCTGAAAATATTTTAGTCAAACGAGATCGGATTCGTGTTATTCACGTTGAGTGGTAGAGTTTTTTATTTTATTTCTAAATTTTAGTTATTTATTCTTATTTTAAAACATAAAATATAGAATAAAGATAATTTTTTAATTTTTATTAAGTAAAATGATCTATTTGATAGAAATTAAGAGATTCTCTTTATTTAATTTTTTATTTTTAAATTAAAAGATAATTGAGATTAATTAAAAAAAAGGAGGGTCCACTCGGTATTTTATGTCAAACACCCCTTAAATGACGAGTCACGTGCATCAGTTGTCTACTTTTTTCATATTTAGAAAAGTATCAATGGATCGTCGTGTGTTGGGTAGAACGGGAGATGGTAGTAATTAAAGAAATGAGGACGGGTAAGGGAAAAGCAAACAGGGAAAAATAAAACTATATTAACGCAATAAATATTAAAAAACATTACATTTACTCAAACCAAATAAGTAATTAGATGAAGTTTCCTTTTTTTTTATTTTACATAAAATAAGTATAAAATTAATTTTATTTTTATTATGTATCCCCATGCATCACATGGGGTCCTACCTAATTAAAGAAATAAGGACAGGTAAGTGAAAACAGAGAAAAATAAATAAAACTATATTAACAAAATAAATACTTAAAAAATTACATTCAATTAATTATTTTGATTATGGCCTCTAACTATAACATTTTCTCAATTTATTAAAAGCTAAAATTATATTTTATGTAAAATGTATAAGATTCTTCAAAATTTTAAGTTATCTATAAATAATTCTCTAAATTTAAAATTTGACAATGGGGTTTTTAAATTTTAAATTATGTACAAGTGAATATCTATTATTAGTAAGCTCATAATTTTACTAATAAAAATGTGATATCTCAAGGAGTTGTTTATATATAATTTAAAGTTTGAGAAATAATTTGTACAAAAAAAATTAAAATTTGAAAATCCATTTAATCGAACTTATTACCATTCCATTACTAAATCAATAAATTCACCAATAGCTGGGTTATTTGGACGATATTGAAAATTGAAAATTCACCAATATGCTAGTTTTTTTTTTTGGTTTCATTTGGTTGTCAAAAAAAAAAAGAAATGAAAATAAATGATTTTTTTTAAAAAAAAGAAGTGATTTTATAATGAAGAAGACACACGTGTTCAAGGTCTAATTTTGATTTGGATAATAAAAAATTATTGTAGTAAGAATAATAAATTAAAAATTAATTACAATTTTTTATAACTTAAAAAGAATATTATATTTGAGGGCAATAATTATAATTTCTTTTGAATATTTAGCTCATGACCATTTCTCATTTGTTCTTTTAACTCCTTTTCAAGCACATCCTTCTCTGCACAGAAAAAAAAAAGTCCTTCTTGTTTTTCTATAAACAAGGTAGGCATAAACTTCAAAAAACAAAGTTTGGAGAAATTCGATTAATATAAAGTAGGGAGTTAACGAGACAGAATTAATTTGTCGTCAGAATCAGAATATTCCCGAACAACACCCTTTGACTGTAGCTTTTGGAAAGGTAAAAGCGTAGAAACAAACCAAAGGTACATATAAATAATTCTTTATTCTTGGTCAAGACACGTGGAAGATTGACCAAAACAACTTACATAGAATTTCTGAGCTCACTTGGATTTGGATTATGTGTTACCAGATTCATTTGATGTTTGCTGAATCAATAAATTTTAGAACAACTTAGGATGCCATCAGTTTTCGTTTGGCATTTTACATCCGCATTCAATTCATCTACTTGTCTGGAGGCGTAGGAAATGCCACAGTTTTGGGTGATTAAATTAAATAAATATCATATTTTTAAATGTTAAATTATATTATTTTTGGAATAAATTGATCATTTTCCCCCAGAGTTATATTTTATCTCAATTCATCTAGCAAAGATTAAATATTTAGTTTTAGTCTTTCAACATTTATTTGTTAATTTAAAATAATCCTTCCGTTAGGTTCGTTATTAATAGTTGATGAAACATGTCAGGCAATTTAATTGAATAAGTAATGTGAATATTAACTACTTATTCAGTCATTAAAGGGCTGCATAAATACTTTTTGAAACTATGCGTTTAATCTCTAAAGTTCATAAAATTTATTTTAATGGCTATATAAACATTTAACTGTCATATTTTGTTAAGTCAAGTTACATGTCATATGTTTTTTTGATACACGTTACATGTCATATTAACTGTCTCATAAAAAGCCTAATGTAAATTCAATTTTAAAACTAATAAGTTTTATACACTAAAAAGTCAATTCACTCTAATTTCTATAAAATATATCAATTATATTATTTATTTAATAACATTGTAGTGTTCAACATAACAATTAAACAAAATCTCAATGCTAAATAAATATATGAAATATTATTTACTAAATGATTAAGAATGATTAAATTGCAAATAGAGTATGGGTAGGGTATTATAATTTTCATTTCTAGATTTATATTTAGGGAGTAAAAAATTTTTAATTTTCATTAAATTTTTAAATCCTTGAATCTTGACCCATTTATTTAGAATAATTTTAGAGGATCAAGTTTTTTTACAGAGACTCATTTACATAAAAAATTGTTCATATAAAATTACAACAAAAAATAAAATATTTTAAATAAATTAATATAATTCAAAACCATAAAATAATATTTGAATAGTATTTTTTAAAATTTTTTATAAAATAATATAAATAAATAAATAAATATAAGACAAAGTGGGTATTATATTACAACAAACTTAAACTAGAATATTCGAAATACCCATAATTTATACCTAAATCTAAGTGAATAAATTTTATAAATACCTTGAAAGTTTTTCACCATCTAAGTAAACGACTCGTCCATCTTTTGCATCAAATAAATCAACTTGAATCTTTTGTATTCATAAATTGAATACATATAGTGTATTTAGAGAGAAAGATAAAAATAAAAAAAAAAGAATGAGTATAAAAAGAAAAAATGAACCCTGTGCATATTTCTCTGTCATTTTTTTTTTCAAATGTATAAATATATGAACATAGAGGATTCAATTTGCAAATTAAACTTGTGGTGAAGGAAAAGAAATTCAGAATTTATATGTCTGCAACAACGCATGCTGCAATGCCCCATTACCCACCCACCAATGTGGGCTTCAGAGAAAAAGAAAAAAAATTACTTGTGGCTGAATTTTGTTTTTTTCTGACTAATGGGCTTACTGGTTAAAGCCATGATTTAGGAGTTTATTGCCTTTGATTTGCGAAATAGCCTTAACAGCAACAACCTCCTATGAGTTGAGTCAATATTCAGATTTTTTTTTTTGTTCTTAGTGTTATGAACAACTACCAAGTTAAATATGTAGTTTACTTTTACAGTTCTTATGTTGCGCACTTTCTCTGTTGCAAAAAGGGCAAAGAAAAATGCATCCAAACGAACGCCTTTTGGTTCAATAATACAGAACTACCTTTCAATACTGAAATACTAAATTTGAATTCTAGCTAGAGTGAAATTAAAAAAAAAAATCATATTTCGATTCTGTTTTTTTTTTTAATAAAATACAGTGCATAAGAATTATCAAGAATTATAGTACTTGGGATACTCGCAGATATCCAATCTTACGGGCCGATAGGTCACAATTAAAATTTTGACTTCATTGCATCAAATCATATCATAATTTTACTCTTTAATTTCATCATAGTGTATTGGTTAATAAGCAAATTCCTAGCTTTTCATCATCCATTTCCTCCCTTCTCCCACACTTAACCAACTAACCCCATCACTATACCTACTTTCTTTTGTTAGCCTCTCTGGTATTGTCCTTGCACTTGAAGAAACGACAAGCTTTATATAAAATGCCATCATTGTATATTAGATGAGCCCTGAGAATAAAATTAGGTAAAAGACTTGCTGGGTTGTTAAAACTTAAGGCTCTTTTCACTTCTTTCATTCTTTCAAATACAAAATATTTCATAGTATTTTGGTTCCAATTCTCCATTAAGTACACTGCATTTTTCTTAGTTAGGATCATAAGAGAGGAAAAAGAAGCTCAGACAATGAGTACTACCAGATTCATCAAGTGTGTAACAGTTGGGGATGGAGCTGTCGGGAAGACATGCATGCTTATATCCTATACCAGCAATACCTTCCCAACGGTGTGTTCTTATTTTGTGTGTCTCAACTAATCAAGGATTGTTCAATATGCAAGTGAATCAGAATTGAAACTTTAAGATACAGTAATGAAGCTAACTACTTTTTTTTTTTTTTTCTTTTGGGGGTTTCCTTGTTTGATAGGATTATGTTCCCACAGTGTTTGATAACTTCAGTGCTAATGTAATGGCGGATGGTAGTTCTGTGAATCTTGGCTTATGGGATACTGCAGGTTGGTTTCTGAGATGGCCAGGCAAATTGCATGATTTTCTCTTTGACGTTCTAAGCGTGGTCGACATGACAAAATATGCAATGTGTGGCTGTAAATTGAAATATTGTGTTTTGTTTGGCACATATGAAACATGGTAATTGCTATAATTTGTGGATTTTACAGGGCAAGAAGATTACAACAGGCTAAGGCCTTTGAGTTACAGAGGAGCTGATCTGTTTTTGTTGTGCTTTTCTCTCATAAGCAATGCCAGTTATGAGAACATTTCCAAAAAGGTCTGCTTCAAATTCCTATGCTCTTGTCCTGTGAAATGTAATTATGTTTTCTTCTCAGATTAGTATCAGCGACTTCTACTTTTATAGTCTTTGATGGAATTACTGGATTCTTTGGCTAACAGTGGATACCTGAGCTGAAACATTATGCTCCAAATGTGCCTATTGTGCTGGTGGGAACAAAATTGGGTAAGAAGGTTTCATCAAAGTAACAATATAATCTTGTGTAGTAATGGTATTATTCTGTTTTCCTTTCCAGAAAAATAATTATTTTCCCCAGATACAATAGGTGTTACAAGAAAATTTATATTCAGCATGCAGCAGACAATCTTTGTCCAAAATATATAAAGCATGCTTGATGTTTCCTAAACTACATTACTCTCCTCTGCTTCAACCCACTAGTAAAACTCCTGTGAATGCATTTTCCACCTTGAGCTTATCTTAATAATTTAACCTCCTTGCCCATTCTAACTAATCATAATTCATATAAACACAGGACATGAAATAGATACATAAATAGTAACACGATAAAATTTGAAGTTTGTGATATCCAGTAAGAATCATGGCATTGTGTTTGATATAGTGCAAACACGACTTCACTTTTTGAATTGTCCGTACTTTATTGCTCCTAATTATATCCCATGGCAGAAACAGAGGAAGTCAAGAACAAAATCTGTACTTGGGTTAAGAAAGATATCTTCTAACCATCTTAAGCAATTTCAATTGTAAGATTATCAACACTTTGTAAGATTTGTTAAAGTGGAGTGGATATACAAAAGATATGAATAATATCCAAATGAATTAAAATGCAAAAAAATACATTACCTCCCGAACTTGAATGTTTTCTGCAACAAAGATACTTTAACTCTCTCCTTCTTTTACTGGTGGTGTATATAAGTATTGTGTACTCAATTGTCTTGAATAAATTGAATTAATTGACCTCTATTAGCAACACAAGAAAAACATCTTTCTATCAAAGATGTCTCATGCCATGGATAGTAGGATAAACATTCTCTTTCCAGCACGGTGCTTTAATGAAAAACCAAGAAATGCTCTTTGAATTAGAGACATGATGTAAAAAACTATCTTCATTGAATGTTGCCATCTTGCCAACTTGCTTGTGAACGTTGTCAATTTGTTTTCAACATTCACATGTTTTTCTTCGACTTGTTGCTTTCAAACTTAATACTGGCTTTCGATCAACTCTTATGCATAGATTTGAGAAATGACAAGCAATTCCTGAGGGATCATCCTGAAGCCGCTCCAATAACTACTGCCCAGGCATGTCCTCCACAACTTATATATATGTAGAATCTCAAGAGGATTTTCATGGAATTAACAATGGCTGGTATGAACAGGGTGAAGAACTGAAGAAATTGATAGGGGCAGTCACATATATAGAGTGCAGCTCCAAAACACAGCAGGTAAAGGCCACCTCAAGAACACAGTGCATTCAACTTATAATGAAGTGTGTGCCATTATTCTCTGTTTACTTCTGGTTTCAGAATGTGAAGACAGTTTTTGATGCTGCAATCAAGGTCGCATTGAGGCCATTAAAGCCAAAGAAGAAACCATCCAAGAAAAGGACTTGCGCTTTATTGTTTCAGCTTTTTTGACTTGCACTCATATAACAAAATTGGAACCCTATTATTTTTTTCATTAATGGTAGTGATTCTAAATATATAGAGACCCTCTTGTGTTTTCGAATATCTCCACGAGGAAGGAATTCGTCTCAAGAATTATTAGTTCTCCTTTGTTAAATTAATTTTGTTATTCTGCTGTTTCTAGCTGCTCATATTTTTCCTGTTCTGTACTTGGCTTCACATAATTAATACAGAGGCCTCTTATTTGGAAATTGGAAATCCTCTTTTGCAATCCCATATCTTCTGAATCTACTTAATATCAAGATTGGATACTTATGTTTGATATGACATGTGATGATATCTAATATTTCAATGTTTTAGACCAATTCACCACCTACAAAAAATTTTGAAGTGTCATTACATACCATTACTATTGCTAGGATGGTATCTCAAATATCACTAAATAAGGACACAATAGCCTATCCAACTAAGCATCAAATTCAGATATTCAAAATATTATAGTACGTGAAATGACAGTATAATATACTAATGTGTACCTTAAACACGTTAACTCAAAGATAATGAGGAGATTGTTATAATTATTATTGTTGATAAACTCCTGGAATGGTTTAAAGGAACTGAACAACAAATACCTCTTTCACAGGGTTTTTCAAGCCATGAAATAATACTTAGAGACAACCAATACTGGATGGCATAGCCTTCTGTCTATTAACTTAACTTTCTGTGCCAAGGCTATGTTTTAAGTTGGGGTGCATATGTTCTAGTTTGGTCTCATCAGCCTAGCCCCAAGGCCATGAATTGAGTTAAGACAAGCCTAACTTGTGTGCATCCTTAATTATAAGCACAATTAACTTTCTCAAAATTGCTATAACTAAATATATATATATATATATATAAAAGAAAATTTAGATATAATTTTTAAATATTTTATTGTTAGATTATTTAATAAATATATGACAATTGTGTTTCATAATTACAACTTAACATTACATAATTCTCTCTCTCCCTCTCTTGCGCGCACACACGTATCTTGGGTTAGCTTGTGCACCAAAATTTAGGCATTCACTCTTTGCATGTTGAGTATTTACTGCGTGCACGTTAGCATTCAGTGAAAGCGCAACTTCAGCTACGACACACATGCCCATTTCATGTTTTGCTTTAGATTATTACCAAACATTTATTGATATCATGTGCATGCTCAACACCTTCGAAGTCAAACCCCAAACAAGCGGTTTATTTTTTATTACGGTCGAGTCCTGAATTGAATTTTTGTTAAATTTCAAAGGATTTAATTCAAAACAAACAAATAAATAAATTCTTATACTAAAAAATTTTACAATTTCGCTCGCGATCAAGTTTAGTAAAGAATGATCGTTGTACTTTTATATTAGGTTTTATGATCAATTTAATATAGAATTGGAAGAATATTTAGCTCTCCACACTGCTTTATTATTTTTTTATTTTTAAGAAAATTTATGTTTAAGATACAGGTATTGACCCTAATCAACAAAGTATGTTTGTCCTAATTTCTGACAATAATCAACCTGTGAAGGATCCTGTCAAACCCTTCAAGCATATTAAAATTGATAGCTCGCATAAATAGATAATAAAATAAATGTAGTCTACTTGTGGGGGGTTTTGGGTAAATAACAAAAGCTCTTTGGTTCAAATTGTTGTCCCGTCATGCACCCCTAAAAAAAAAAAACAGAAAAATTTGATCTTTCCGGATATGAGAACATCATAGTTTATGAAAATGTTAGCTCTCATTACTACCTTTATCAAGCTATATTCTCATCTCATTATGAGATGAAACCCCCCTAATTTCGTGTAAATTAATGAACTTCACTCTTGATCTACAGTAATTTTTGATAGCAAACTCATCTTCCTTTAATTTTCCATTATCCTTAAACAAGGAGTTAATATATGTCTTTTTCCTCTTCCACGAATAGACTACCCGCAAACCGAAACACATCATCTTTCATCCCTTTGCATATGTGTTCAAGTGATACCGAGACTATGATCATCGTTATCCCACCAATAAGAAACCTACAAAACCTTTCACCACTTCCATCACAAAGAGAAAGAGAAGGAACTTTAACACAGTGTAAATACTAATATAATCTTGTTCAAAACAAATTAAATTAATTTATAAGTAGATATAACTCTGTGAAAATATATTTTTAATAAAATTATATGTCTATTTATTATTAGTTTAATCTATTTATTTTTTATAGCCTAAATGTAACTAACTCGATTTCTATCACTGAGGCGGTGGTCCAGGGAGAGAAGCTAGCAAGCAACAATATGTGACACAGAGTTCTTAATGATTTAATTTTCCTGTCATTCTTGGTGCAGACAAAATGGTAGGAACAGAAAAAAGAATAGATGATTTGAAAAGGAAAAAAAAGGTGGAAAGCAATAAATATAAACGTGGGCATGAGTAAAGCAGAGGATCGAGCTGTGTGTAGCACACTAGGAAGAGCTAGAAGTGCAAATGAATAAAGATATCATTAATGGCGTAGTGGAGAACATACGTATAGCAGTGAAGGAATGGGTTAATGGTACGGAATGGATTGATTTGCCCTCATAATTAGCCAATATTTGCACTTTACTGTGCACATATGAATTGTGTTATGTATATGTGGGAGTACTGGAGTTTTGGCCAAAGCGCCAATAAGTGTACAAAAGTAGTAGCCACTGCCGTAATCAAGAACAAGTTTGGAACGCTACTTCTCAGGCAGGTCTACTTCAGTTTCTAAAGTTGTCAGATGGGATTTTAGACCCATTTCTCTGCCTAGTTTCCTGTCTGTCTGCCCCAAACACAGAGCCTAGAACGTCATATGTCAAAATCTATGGAAATGAAACTATAGGCTGATTAATCTTTTGTTTCGCAATCACTTGACTCGATTTACGATCCTGATATATGGTTTTTAGTCATATATATATATATATATATATGTATGTGCGTGTATGTGTGTGTGAATATAATTTTGACAATGAAAAACCCTGCGTGACTATAAATTAAGTAGCGACATAGTTATTTTCAGGCACGTCTCTTATTTAATATGTGTTTGAGATCGACGCCGCCACAATAAAGTTTGACATATGTATGGTTGTCTCAAGATAAAAATAAAGGAAATTATTTTTCTACTTGAACACGTGCCTGATATGACTCTTACAACTCAAATGGGTTGGGCAAAGGGTTTTACGTCGAGTTAAAACACATTAGATCATAAACCTAACCCACAGACCATTTTCATGTGTTAAAAACACATTGCTGTTGGGTTTATGCTATTCATTAAGAGGGTTGAAGACTTGTTAATAGATCAGAACTTCGACTGGGACTTAGACTCAAATCCTTCAGCCGACACTCCATGCTGCAGGTACTACTGTGGACAAAATTAATTAATTGGAGAGATATGAAATTCTGCAAAAACCTTAAGTTAAGAAAGAATTGAAATTGAGAATGCATATGCATGTGTAATGTAATGGATAATAAATAAAGGCCCCTCGAGTCAATCCAAAACTACCCTCCCTTACTATGTTCAAAATAACTCACTTTGCAATTACTAAACACCCCCCCCCCCCACCGCTTTCCAATCAAACCCTACATGCCACCTTTCTCCTTGACTTTCAAACGCCCCCTATTTATTCCTTCAACAACCTCTTGCATTAGAATAATCCCTCACTTTTTTCTACGTTCTACCCGTCTCTTCACTTCTAGCTCCCATTAATACACCTGCAAGCAGAGAATCTGGAAAAATGAAAGAGACAAACTGATCGGAAACTCGCACTGAAAAGCTCCTACCATTTTATTAGAGCTTTCTCTGCCATCTCTGAAGCCAAGATTCCCTATTAAGTCCCCAGCATCCTTTCCTTTCCTTGTTCCATTTGCTTCTCGCCCTGGGGGAATTCCCTTCTACTTTAATTTACAACTTCCCAAAATTATTTTTGTTATCCCATCTATTAATGCAAAGGTATTGTAAGGCAAGAGCAGGGAATGGGGAGTACTGGTATTACTCTCTTATCTTCATTCTCCTTTTCATTTATCTCTTCCTATTTTTGATTTTTCATTTCCATATTCAATTTCTCTGTACGTAAATAATGGGTACGAGTATGACTGGTAACAGATTTTTTATTTCTTATATAGCTGAAATAGATCATGGACGCAGCCAGTGGGGGGATATAAATATGAAGTGCTACATAAGAGGAGATGTTATGTTGGCTAGCTTGAGCAACAAAAGGACAAGCTACTTCTGATATAAAGTTTTCTCTTTGGGTTAAATATACAGACTTCAGTTCAGTAATCATCTTCAGCCATCGTCATCATGGCTTCTAACTCTAACAGACACTGGCCAAGCATGTTCAAGGCCAAGCCTTGCAACTCCCACCACCACCAACGGCAGCATAACGATATCAACTCCTCCTCTCTGATCTCACCTTCAAGCTGCCACAGAACCCCTTATACTTCAGGTTGGTAATTAAGTTCAACGCTATTAATATTATCCCGACGTTAGAGGGAAAGAGAGAGGGCTGAATCTTAATTGGGTTTTATGAGAAATTTCCAAATTTACTTACATACATACATATATATATATTTGGGTCCCTGGCAGGAGGTGATGAGGAGCGAAGTGCAGAGCCAAAGCCAAGATGGAACCCAAAACCAGAGCAAATTCGGATACTGGAAGCCATATTCAACTCAGGGATGGTGAACCCTCCAAGAGACGAGATCAGGAAGATCAGAGCCCAACTCCAAGAGTATGGCCAAGTGGGTGATGCCAATGTGTTCTACTGGTTCCAGAACCGTAAATCCAGAAGCAAGCACAAGCTTCGCCACCTCCACAACTCCTCTATCGCTCATCAAACCCCACCCCCATCTAATTCCTCCCCCAAAGAAATCATAATACCATCTAATAAGGGATTAGTCTCTAATATTGCCTTCTCTAACGTCACTACTGATATTGTAGTTCCCAATTCTCCTACTACCCCTCCAGCTCCGCCTCCGCCTTCGCCTCCGCTTCCATCTCCACCTCAGCCTTTCTTCTTTCCTGTGCACCATACTGGAGGAGCAGGAGGAGTGGCTAATGCTACACATATTCCCATTACACAAAGTTTTTGCTTGTCTGAACTATCAAGTGTGGTTCAACCTCAAGCTTCTCATGATCATCATCAACAAATTAATGTTAGGCCTAGCGCTAGTCTCTTGCTTACTGAGATCATGAACCATGCAGCCTCCAAGAATGACCGAGCGAAGGTCACGCAAATGCAACAACACCCACGAACCACTCACAGTACTGTCCCTCCCACTAGTAGCACCACAGTTACTGTTCCCCCTCCCATCTCTCCAATTCAAGGTCATTAATTCTTTAACTTTACCAAGTCAATTTTTAGTTGATTTGCTTGTGCTTGGTAAGATTCACGAATTAGATTAAACTTAAATTTAATAGTTTGATGACTTAGTAGTTATTTATTTATTTATTAATACTGTTATATATATATATATATAACATCCAAGTTACTTATTAAATTTATTATAAATTTTTGAATAACAATGTGATAGAGAAATAAAATTAAATTGTTTTAAAAAATAAAAAAATGATATTGCTTGCTTTTGACATCAAATTAAGGTTTTTATAATATCATATACAAATTTTTCTTTTTATAAATCAACATATGATCAAGTATTTCACATATTATTATTTTATTAAAAAATTTAGTAGCAAACAGCTAAAACGGTTCCGGATTGTGATGCTTCCCTTACAATTTTTTTTTTGGGGATTTTGTATACCTGATGCTTTTCTTACACGGACGTGTGCATGGTTAGGTTATTGAGTTTTTGACTAATAGTGTAGCGCTTAGAGCACTCATGAGACATGATTCTGTGTGCGTCAGGTATAGGTGAGGCAGGCACAACAGTGGGTCTACCTGGTGGTACCGTGAAATCTATGGTGTTCATTAATGACGTCGCATTTGAGGTGGGTGTGGGGCCCTTCAACGTGTGGGAGGCCTTTGGCGATGATGTGGTGCTCATCCACGCCTCCGGTCAGCCTGTGCTCACCGACGAGTGGGGCGTCACCCTCCAGTCACTCCAGCACGGCGCATTTTATTACCTGGTGCGCACGTTAACGTGAAATTGTGAAACTGCTTTTTCTTTTTATATTTTCAAAGAGAAAATGGTGGGTGTTATTAATGAATGTGAGGATAAAGTTGTTTGTTTCACAAGTTAAGGGCTGTTGACATTTTCTTTTCTGTTTCTTCAATCTTCATTCTCTCATTTTGCAGATTTAGAAGGCAGAAAAAACTGGTGGAGGAGGGGTTTAATTAGTATGGTGTTCTCTCTCTCTCTCTCTCTCCCCATCCTCTGAACTAGTTCTCTTTTTTGTCTCTCTACGCGCGTTTGTGTGTGTGTGTTAGGGTGTGGACTAGGGTTTGAGTTACTGTATGGGGATGAGAATGATCACTAGTGGATATGTAATTTTACTTTGCTACTGGAGTTAAAAGCAAAGAATTTTATTATGATACATATGATCCACGTATATATATATATATATATATATAGAGCGTGTGCTTTTTAATTCTTGCCACCAAAAAAAAGAAAGAAGGGTTTCATAATTATCCAAAAATGAAGTTACATATATGCATTGTGTGCGCCTTAAATGTAAATATAATATATATGGAAGCTGTGATTGACAGTTTGTCATTCAGTGGTTACGTTGAGGTCTGAGCACGTTTGGATGTTTGTAAAGGAAAATAATTTTCTTTTTAAAGTTGTATATAATATTTGTTATTTTTTTTATAATTATTATTTAATAATATCTATTTTTTATTACATAATTGAAGTAGAAATAATGTTATTTTTCAACTGCAAAATTATTTGTTCATTTATTCTACATATCAAACGGACATGCTTTTGGGTTTCAGTTATTTTGCTATGTACATTTGAAATCAGTATTATTTAATGCTATTTCATATTTCTCTTGTAACATGTTGCCACCCCTGTGTGCTTACTGACCGAGTTTGGGTTTCCGGCGATAATACTGCACATACATCAAAATTGTATAAAAAAAAAAAAAAACTTATGAGGCATCATCCATGAGCTCTTATATATATTCTATCAAACGCGATTTTTGTGCGCGGAAAAAGAATAAAGGACTAACAGAAAGTCAAAAAGAACATATGCTCCAATTATATATCTAATTCCGAGTTAATTTGAGTAAAACTAATAATGTTACTATAGCCTGTTTTTCAAGTTGGACCGCACCATATATGCCTTTATATCTTGTCAATAAATTAAAATCTTTGAGATCGAAGACGTATATTTGGCCTGAAAAAAAAAGATAAAAGAGATATTAATCTTGCATTGGGTTGTTTATATCACTAAATAATAAGTTTCAATAATTAAAGAGTAACTTATACGAATTTCTTTAATTTTATTAAAATTATATAAATCTTTTTATCTATTTTTAAAATATCCACCGCCTTTGAGTCTTAAATTAAAAAGTTGCATTATATTTTAATCTAATTTTAAGTTTTTTAATAGAATATATTTTATTAACCTAAAATTATCTAATATATGTTCAAAATAATAAAAGGTATTTTAGTTAAAAAATTAAATTAAATTTAAGTATATATTTTGAAAATAAAAAATTATGTATTTTTAACATAATTTCAAAAAAGATTATATAATCTACTCTTAATTAAATTGTCAACAAAATTTGAAAACTTCGTAGCAATTTTACTAGTGGCTAGTTTTTACTTTCAAACATGCAACGCAACAACAACCTGGTTCGATTAAGGTTCCAGAAAATGCAGTGGAAACCCCACCGTATGCCATTCAAAACGCAGTCAAAAAGGTCTGACCCGATCGAAACGGTACGGTACAAATTTTTTTGACACAAAGTACCGCCTTTGTCTTCACGTGGACCATGGCAAATGAACTCACCTCACTTACTGCTTCTATAAAGTATAAATCATTGAGGGAGATTAATAAAGAAAGACGAGGATAGGAGAGTTGTTGTTGACCTGGAGGGTGAGAGCCTGAGAGGCATATCTATAGAGTTGAAGATATATAATTATATTACGTGTTGTGTGATAACAACAGTTTTTGCTTTCATATTTGATGTGTCTCTTTGATTTGACGGAGCGATTGATTTTGATATATCAAGGAGCTCGTCCTTTTTTATCTTCTGTGTCTTCCATGATCTCCTCTGCATGGACTATCAATCACACAAACTACTTATGGTGCGTATTGGTATGTATATATATGGGGTTAGTATTGGTACGCATGATGAATAATGAATTGCTCATGTCTCACTTTTTAGTATAGGTAAAGGAACAGTCACCTTGCTGAGATTGTTCTTGTCCAACAGATTTCCTGATTTGCATTGTTAACGAAGGCGAGGATCATTAACTTGTTATCCAACGGGGAAAACTAATTACAGTAATCATATTTATTTTTATTTAATTTTTTCAATATGTAAAAATAAGATATGCCAATTTAACTAGTGTAATCTGAACTACCAGCTCTTGGCAAATAATGATATTTAACATATTTCTTTAACAATCTAAATTTGATTCCTTTTGCAGCATTCTAAAATTAGGGGGAGCACCCAAATAACCCCCAAAAAAATCATATTTATTTAGTAAAGCAATTTAATTTTATTTCTTGACTTTTATTATCATTGCACAAAAATTTTGAATTTATTTTATAATAATATTGTTAATAAAAATGCATGGTTAACATGTTTCCATCTTTTGACATAGTCCCAATCCCACATGACAAAAGTGCAATTGAGGATGCACAGCAGCCCATTAACAAGAAAAAATTGGCCAGCCCTCATTTTGGCTCTAGCCTAATACCAGGGAGAAAAAGGAGAGTGTATGGCAAATGGGGGCGTACAGAGCGGATGACGATTACGATTATTTGTTTAAGGTTGTGCTGATCGGTGACTCTGGTGTGGGCAAATCCAATCTTCTGTCGAGGTTCACAAAGAATGAGTTCAGCCGCGAATCCAAATCCACCATTGGGGTCGAGTTCGCCACCCGAAGCATTCAAGTCGACGATAAGGTTGTCAAGGCTCAGATTTGGGACACCGCGGGTCAAGAAAGGTTCACATTTCTCTTTCTCTTTTTCTCCTTTTTGGGTTCGTTACCCTATTTGATTTTTGCATTGGACAATGAAATACGTTGGGAAGCTTTTCTTTTTCCATCTTTTGGGCTGGGAATTATTAGACAATTCGAATCTCTTTTGCCTAAATTATTTTGCACAGCGTTGTTGTTGAAATATTGATATGATTCGAAGCTTGCTGTTATCAGACTAATTCTGTTATTATGGTTTTGTGTCCCACGCAGAATTTTATAGTTTCCGGTATAATGAAAGAAATTAAGACGTCACCTGGGGTAGTATCTGTATTTGCAAGGTTAGCGATATCTGAATTAGTTTGTTATAATATGACGCCAGGAAAGAAAGTCAATGGTGATGTTTATAGCAAATTAATTGGAGGATTAATTATGGTCACTCTTATAGGGCCATTGTCATCTAATTTCCAAGCTAAGTACCATTTTTCCAAGGACATTGCTATTATCTAAGAGGCCTGGAGAAGAGAAATATAAAAATGAAGATCAACACATCACTCGAGGGGAGGGACAAATTTATAGGGCAACGTCATAAGATATGGAAATGACAATAAATTAATGTTCCTGTTCCGGTGAATTTCATGGATATTTGAATGTATCCTTTAGTTTTAAAAGTAAGTTTCCCATTAAATGCCAGAATTACATGATGCAATCAAACTTCTTGTTTATGTTTGCATGAAAAATTTTTCTTCAAGCAAACAGAATCTATCAAGTCATTTATAAATTACGCTCATAGAAAGTGATACTCAATAATAAAATATACAATTTGAATATAGTGAAACCCTTTAAATCTTGTGAGATAAAACTTATTTGTAAATGTAATCCAAAAATGATGTCGCAGTCAGTATATAATTAAGCAGAATGGCTCATTAATAGTCCTATTAATTCATAATCCCTAGAAAAAACTTCACAAGTAACATAACCTGAATCTGGATGATCTGCATCGGTGATGATATTATGTTATTAATTTTTCACCTAAGTTTGCTTTTCCCTTAAATTAAGGTACCGAGCAATCACCAGTGCATATTACCGCGGAGCTGTTGGTGCTTTACTAGTGTACGATGTTACACGCCATGTAACATTCCAGAACGTGGAGAGATGGCTGAAGGAGCTGAGAGGTCACACGGATGCCAACATTGTGGTAATGCTTGTAGGCAACAAAGCAGATCTCCGTCACTTGCGGGCGGTTTCCGTCGAAGATGCCACCGCTTTCGCCGAGCAAGAGAACACATTCTTCATGGAAACATCTGCCCTGGAGTCCATGAACGTGGAGAATGCCTTCACCGACGTGCTGTCTCAGATATATCGTGTAGTGAGCAAGAAGGCCCTCGATATTGGGGATGATCCCTCGGCGTTACCTAAGGGACAGACCATTAATGTTGGATCGCGCGATGATGTATCAGCTGTGAAGAATGCCGGATGCTGCTCTGCTTGAGTATGCACTGTATCCATCAATCTTTTGTCTGCTGTTTATATCCATGTATAGATTGGATTGTCTAGAAAGCATCAAACTATGAGCTTTGTGCTTTGGTTTGTAGAGAAATCTGTTCGATTTTATATTCATTTATATGATTACAGATTTTGATCTATTTGGTTCTTTGTTTCCCTAGACTTTGTCATATCTATGTTTTTCTGGTCTCTGTTAGCAATGCAGAATGTTTTTTATGATTCTTTCCCTGCAAGTGCATAGTTAGAATTTATTTCCTTTCCATACTTAGAAAGTTAAGAATAAAAATAAAAAAAATAATTTTATAAATAAAAATAATTATTATATCCCTACTTTAAAAAAATTATAAAAAAATAAATATTGTTGATTGATAATTACAAAAATATAATGAATATTATTCTTATTTTTTATTTTTTATTTTTCTTTTGATAACCAAATGAGACGTAAGTTTAAAGCTCTCCTCCATCATTTGTACCAAAAGAGCGAAAAATAAAGCTGTTGATAAAGATTAGATGTTGTCTGCTTTTAAGGAGGCCTTGGGCAAAAATTTCACTTTTAGTACTAAAATTTTATTCAGGTTTATGTATAAAAGTTTATTTAGATTTAGTACTGCTCTGAAAGTTTAAAATATGTTTCAATATTGTCCTTTTCTCCAAGACTGATTCATTTGTGCTTAAACCTATATAATTTTTGTCTTTAATCAATAATGGAATTTGAATGAATTGGACCTAATCACATAAATTCAAAGATAATTTTCCTCATTCTTGCTAAGGCACAAACAAAATTGATAAAGATATAGATTTTTAGATGTTAAAATCATTAGATGAAGCAAAATGATGTAATATAAGTCTGAGTTATCACTTTGGTGTCTTCAGATAATCCATTAAGTTACAATGTCATGTCGGATACTTCTACTTACTGAGGATGATAATCTTTTTCATACTTTGAAGACTGTCAAACCAAAATGATTAAACTTTAGAACTAAGAGGAAACCTAAGGAAGAGTTTCATGGACAAGTAAAATTTTGCCATAGCCATAACATTTGCATTGAGGAGTACATATATCCAGTGGTTCTTGAAATTCCCCGTTCATGCTCCAGTCATTTTTGTTCTATAAAGTACAGTATGAAGGCACAGTTCATTGCAACATTGAGAACCATGGCATATAAGGCATATTCATTTTTCTATAAAGTTTTTTTTTATTTTAAAATTTCCCCCCGTGTTATGCCAGTTCTATTTTGAAAACGCATTATCGAAGTATTTTTTTTTCAAAAAACATTGACTCTTATTTTGGCTAAGGACTAAATAGAGTAAACCAACGTAGGGCAAAGGAGGACGGGTCATATGGAAAAAAATTTTTATCTTAAATGAAGTAAAGTAAATAATGAAGGGACGTAGTCTTTCAGCTCTTAACAATGTTTTTTATTTTAGGGTAGAAGCTAGAAAATATAACTACACATCAAATGCTCATCTTTGCTAAATTAAACCATTGGGTTTGATTTTTTAAAAGGATAAATTATAATTTACTCAATTGTGCATGGTTTCCAAATAAATTTGCCTTCTTATTGTTTATGTTGACCAAAAATAAAAAATTACGTAGTTTATTTCGTTATCAGTTAACCATTATGTAATATCTTGTTTAGTTTTAGAAACAAGAACGTGAAAGCTAAAATGACAAACAATTTTATTGTTAAGAATATGTTCCACTTATACTTTAAATAATTTTTTAACCTTGTAAGGCTATACCTGAGGTCACTCTGACGCTTTAAAATTAAAACTGTCCACTTAATCTTATTAATAACCTCAGAACACTGCCCAAATATTTAAGATATAAGTAAAATAGACCTTTAAAAATAAAATTGTTTATCATAAGAACATTTTATTTTCATTAAAGTTTAGATATAAATTATTCAAAATAATTAAAAAGTGTTCAACAAATCACATAAATACTAAATGATACGTGACAAATTAATTTTGGTCAAGTTACAAGGAATACACTGTAATTCATCTTTTGTAAAAATTATATTAATATTGGTGAAACATACACTTTTCAGAATGAGAATACAATGACTAATGGATATAGGGGGCAAAAAAAGTATACTGCAATTTTGCTATAGGATTTTTGCTTCTATTAATTGTAAAAATAATTCTTTATTGAAAAAATTACATGTTTTTACATTGCATAGCAGTGCATACTTAACAGGTCATATATTTGTTGACAAACTATGCACCCAACCACAAAAAAAAAAGAAAAGAAAAGAAAAGAAAAGAACCTGTCCCGTAAAATATGTAAATTCCATGACTCCAACAAACAGGTACTATAACATTAGTTGCAAGTAGAATTCGAGTCGCCCCTATATTTACACATCAGTACTCAAGGATTGCACCACAAGAAGAAAACGCATTGCAAAAGAAAACATAGCAAAAATCACTGAGGTTCTACCCTTGGTGAAGGAAAAATTCCACTATAGCTAAAACCTTCGTTGCCATAAAGATGGCGTAAATTGCCTCCACTTGCTTCCACATCAATTTCTTCTGTTGTTGGATCTGATTCAGAAGTGGGGTTTAATCCAGCAAGCTCCATTATATTCTCGATCTTTTTTACTACCTCAGCCATCGTTGGCCTCTCAGCTGCATATTCTTTGACACAACTCATTGCCAGGCCCACGAACTTCTCCAAACCTTGTGGAGTTGTTACTTTGCTGATGTATGGGTCTATGATGGAATGAAGGTTGAACAGCTCTTTAGATGTATCCATCACCTTTTGCACCTCTCTCACAATGTATTTCCCTTGTTCTATTGGCCTTCTTGCTGTCACCAGTTCCAACATCAGCACTCCAAAACTATATACGTCACTCTTTTCAGTCAATTGTTGGGTCATGTAATACTCAGGATCCAAGTAACCCTACAAAAATAAAGGAAATAGATTTTTACTTGATATTTCTCTTGCAAAGTTTTCAATCATTTGACATTCTATTATATAATTTTAGTAGGAAAGTTTCTTCAAGCAGTTGTTTTTCTTTTTGGTTAAAAATGACAGCACAAAGATTTGAACCTAAGACATACAAACTACTCATAATTCTTGCTACAAATGTGAAAAAGTTGTCACACAAGAACTTTCTAGGAGGTCACCTAATGAAGCCTAGTAGAATAATATTTCTATTATTTATAATTTGGTAGTTCCTCCTCTCTTAATAATGAAGAGAGAAAAGAAAAGCTAATACACTCCTAAGGCCAATGGCTAGAATAAGAGATAGCCAACAAAAGATAACACAGAACGTAGCAACAAAGTATAAACAAAAGAAAGAGCACAGCTCTTGACACTTCTAGCTTTTGAGAGGCTAGGTTCTCTTTTATCCTTCCGATCCCCCTTTCAACCCCACACCTTCTACTCAATGCTTTCATCCACATCCCCTCTACTCATTCTCTCTCTGCCACCTGCTGTATCCATGAGGTCAGAAATAGTTATGTTCAAGTAAATCCCTCTTTTGTCCTCCTTTATTCATCCCCTCCTCCTAATGGGCTCTAGCCTTTCCCTTTCTCCTTTCATAACTCCGCCACTTCTTATTGGGCTTAATGGGTCTATCATTATCCTCCCCACCAAAATTCACCTTATCCTTACGGTGAAAAGTAGGGAATTGCTCCTTGATAGTATTTGTATCCTTCCAAGTGTTATACAGTCGGGTAAATGCCTCCATTTAATAAGTTTCTGCTGTTGTCCATTAGTTGAGATCCTAGTTTTCATCACCCTCTCAAGCTGGACTTGTGGCTCCATCTCTTTGGATAAAGATGGTGGTATTTCTTGAGTAGGTACAAGGGGATGAAAAGATTTTTTAGGTTGGGAAATGTGGAACACCGGATGAATTCTTGTTATACTCTGAAACTTTAACTTATATGCTACTTTCCTATAGCATTCCACCACCTCATATGGGTCATAAAATCTTGGAGATAGCTTTTCATTCTATTTCTTAGCAAGGGCTTTCAATTTATAAGGTTTCAACCTCAAATAAACCATGTCCCCAATTTCAAATTCTACCTCTTTTCTCTTTTTTGTCAACCTGCTCCTTCATTCTCACTTGGGCTTATTTTAAATAAGCTTTCAACTAGCTCGAATTTGGTCCCTCTGTTTAAGTTGGTCATTGAGTTCTTCCATCATTGAAAGATTATCTTATCACTTCAACAAGGTAGGAGGATCTCTACCATAAAAGGCTTTGAAAGGTCTCATCTTTATGGAGCGATTGTACTTGATATTGAACTAGTATTTAGCCTAAGGTAGTCACTTAACTCATGTTTTGGATTTATCTCCTATAAAACAGCGGAGGTAAGTCTCCAAACTTTTATTAAACACTTTTTTTGTTTATTGGTTTCTGGATAATACCTCAAATTATATTCGAGAGTAGTGCCAACTAAAGTAAACATTTCTTTCCAAAAATGACTAATAAAGATACGGTCTTGATCAGAAACTATGGTTCTTGGAAAACTATGAAGTTTGACTACCTCCTTGATAAAGATTTTCACAACCTCTTTCATTGTAAAAGGATGAGATAATGGAATAAAGTGCCCATATTTTGTAAATCTATCTACCACTACCATAACCGTGTCAAACTAGTTTGATTTAGGAAGAGTCACTACAAAATCCATACTTATGTCTTCACACACCTTTTGAGGAATAGGCAGTGGTTGGACTAATCAAGTTGGACTTATAGTATTATACTTATTTTGTTGGTAGATTATACATCTAGCCATTTGTACATTCCTTTTCATTCCTTCCCAATAAACCACTGCACTCAAATGCATGTAGGTTTTCAAGTACCCAGAATGACCTCCTATTTATGAATCATGAAACTCTCTTATGAGATCTTCTATTTTAAGAGAATTCCTAGGCACAACTAGCTTGTTATGATATGGAAGGCAGCTACTTTTAAAACTGTATTCCTCTAGTACACTATGCCTTATGATTAGCTTTTGAATAATCTCCATCATCTTGTTGTCATTCTTTACCTCTTTATCCAACTTCTCAATTCCCTCATATTGCCACAAGGAAAAAGCTTTTAATTCTGCTGCATTTTCCCTTCATGACAATGCATCAGCCATATGATTCTCCTTTCCTAGTTTATATTGAATCTCATATTGGTATCCCATTAACTTGGAAATCCATTTTTATTGATTAGGACCCATAACCCATTGCTCCAACAGAAACTTCAAAGCCTTCTGGTTTGTTCTAATTACAAATGGATGTCTAGCTAAATAATGGCGTCATTTTCTTATAGCCATGACCATTGCCATAAGCTCCTTCTCATAAATCGAGCTTTACTTCCTCTTCTTAAAAAGTTATTGACTGAAATAAGCAATGAGTCTCCTTTTTCGCATAAGTACAGCTCCTACCTTACTCCTTGAAGCATCTTTCTCCACTTCAAATGGTAAAGAAAAATCAGGCATTGCAAGAATAAGAATAGATACCATGACTGTTTTTAGCTTATCAAAATCTTGTTAAGCTTGTTCATTCCATTTAAAGGAATCTTTCTTAAGAAAGTTAGTGAGTGGGGTAGCTACTTTCCTTAATCTTTAATGAATTTTTTATAATATCTAGTCAATCCAAAGTGAACGAATATCCTCAGGCTCTGGCCACTTTGTCATAGCTTCAATCTTGGAAGGATTAGGTTGCACACCTTCTAAAGATAAGATGTGCCCCAAATATTCCAATTTGCTCTACCCAAAAACACACTTGCTTGGGTTGATGACTAGTTTGTGCTTTTATATAAGTTTCAAAGCCACTCTCAAATGTTCTATATGTGCTTTCATATCTTTACTACATACCAAAATGTCATTGAAGAAGACAAGGATAAGCTTTCTTAAATAATCCCTGAAGATGTCATTCATAAGGGATTGGAATATAGAAGGAGCCTTAGTCAACCCAAAAGGCATCACTAAAAATTTGTAGTAACTATTGTAGGTTCTAAAAGCTGTTTTGACTTCATCCCCTGGTCTGATCCATATTTGGTGGTATCCTGACTTAAGATCCAACTTTGAGAATAATGTAACTCCACCTAACTCATCAAGTAATTCATTAATAGTAGGTATGGGATATTTATCTAGGATTGTAATCTTGTTTAAAGCTCAGTAATCCACACAAAACCTCCAATTCCTATCTTTCTTTTTAACTAGTAATATTGGGCTCAAATAAGGGTTGATGCTAGGTTGAATGATCTTTGCTTCCAACATCCTTTTGACTAACCTCTCAATTTCATTTTTTTGAGAATGAGCATATTTATATGGTCTTATGTTTAAAATTTGTTCTCTTCCATTGATGGTGATAGAATGGTCCTTCAACTTGTGGGGAGGTAAACCCACCAAGGATTGGCACACCTTGGGAAATTCTTTAAGTAATTTCTAAACCTTTTTGTTGATTCTCAGCTGCCCTATTTTTGTTTATGTCGTGAGTGCCTCAAACTCTAGTAAAAATCCCTCTCCCTTCCCTTTAATGGCTTTAATGATGCTTTTAAAGGATTCTATGGTATAGGTTGAGGTAAGGTCTCCTTTTAGACACACCCATTCTTTATATCTTCTTATTTTTATATAAAACTATCCCTAATTCACCCTTATCTCTCCAAGGGATTCTAGCCATTCTATTCCCAACACCACATTCACATCCCCCAATTTAAAAGAATAAAATGTTTAAGTAATAGAGATTTCCTATGACTCAATCTTCACATCATCATATTTGCCTTTAGTTAGAATTTTCCTGCCATCTCCCATCGTTATAGAGTACCATTTGGTATCTTGCACCCTAATGCCCAACTTCTTGATCACCTAAGTGGATAGAAAACTATGGGTAGCCCCACGATCAATGTGCACCAACACCTTTTTTCTTTCAATGCTTTCTTTTAGCTTCATAGTTTTTTGGTTGGGCATTCTCACCACTGACACCAAAGACAATTCCAAAGTTGCCATCACCTTCTCTGACTCTTCTTTTACTAGAGTCTCCAAGTCTTGCACCTCTACTCCCTTTAATTCCTCCTCTTCTGTTAATATCATGATTTGCAGTTGCTTGTTTTTGCACTTGCGAATAAGGCTGAATTTCTCCTCATACTTGAAACATAACCCAAGCTCCCTTCTACAATTTATCTTAGCTTCTGATAACTTTTTTTTTAATTGTTGCTACTACTGTTATTGCTTATGATGGTAGTAATTGAAACAGATACTTTGTTTACACATTTTTGCTTTCTTTACCATTTTTTAACTCTTGCATCTTACTGGTCATATTGTTGCTGGTATTCTTAAAGGACTCTGTTGCACTGGAAAACTTTGGGAAATTAGATTTTAGTCCTCCCCATTTAGCTCCAATATTATCTTTTAATCTCCTGAACTTCCTTTCTTCCTTAGCCTTCTACAGGACCATGTTTTTCCCTTCCACCTGATAAGCTCAATCCATAAGCTGCTTTAAATTCTTTGGCTAGAGAAGCTTAACTTCCACCCTCACTTCCTTAGTCAATCCATTTTTTAAAATCCCCATCAACACCTCATCTGGTATGTTTCCCAATGACATTGACATAAGCTCAAATTTCTCTTTATATTCCTCCATCGAGCCATCTTGCTTCAATCCCATCAACAGCTCGTACTCACCTCCAAGTTGTTTATAGTAAAACCAGTCCAACACCCCCTTTTAAGCTTTCTCTAACTACAAACAAGGGCCCTTGTCTTAAGCCACTGGAACCAATTGAGGGCTTTACCCTCTAATTCCACAGCTATAATGTCAAACTTCTCCCTTTTTGCAATTCCATTTACTATAAAGTGCCTTTCCATTTTAAAAATCCATCCAATCGAGTCTTCCCCCTAGAAAATAGGAAGTTCCAACTGACGATGGTTGTTTGTCTCTCTTCCTCCAACAGTCTCGACACCCTTTATGTCATTTTGCTGCTTCCTTCTCTTGCGTAGTGACTTTTGTGGTTTGACTCGAGGTTCTTTTTGTTGGTTTCTAAGATTGAAAGCAGCTTGAAACTCACTCTATTGCTCCCTTAGTTTGAACAACATCTCTCACTCCATCGATAATTCCTCTTTCATCTCTCCTTGGTCTTTCCACATCTCTTCCATATTCTTCTCTAGTGAATCTACTCGATTCCATTCTTGCACCCACCATGCCCTAAATGATAAGCTTTGATACCAAAATATGATGGAGCCTAGTAAAATAATATTTCTATTATTTATAATTTGGTAGTTTCTCCTCTCTTGATAATTAAGAAAGAAAGGAAAAGCTAATACACTCCTGAGGCCAATGGCTAGAATTGGAGATAGCCAACAAAAGATAACATAGAACATAGCAACAAAACAGAAACAAAAGAAAGAGCACAACTCTGCACACTTTTGGCTTTCGAGAGGTTGGGTTCTCTCCTCTCCTTCTGATCCTCCCTTTGGCCCTACACCTCTTACTCAATGCTCTTCATCCACACCCCTTTCACTCATTCTCTTTCTAGCACTTGTACCCATGAGGTCAAAATTAGTTATGTTAAGGTAAAGGCCCCTTTTGTCGTCCTTCATCCATCCCCTCTTCCTAATAGGCATTATCCTTCCCCTTTCTCCTTTCATAAACCCGCCACTCTTTATTGGGCCTAATAGGTCCATCATCGCCTAAATTCCTTTTTAAACAAAGATAGGTTTTGATTCATAGACTAAAAGGTGTTTAAAGCATTCTGTACTAACCATTGTGCCTTTGACTTGAGTAGTGACATGGCTCCTTTCACTGTCAACAAGAAGTTTGGAGAGTCCGAAATCAGCAACTTTTGTGTTCAGGTGCTCATCAAGTAAAATATTGCTTGATTTTATGTCCCTGTGTATAATTGGTGGGTTGGCAAGTTCATGAAGATAGGCCAGACCCCTGGCTGCACCCAAAGCTATTTTAAGTCTCCTCATCCAATCCATTCTAATTGCAGACTTTCCTGTATTGACCAAGTCACATGAAAAATTAAAAAACATGTTTTCCAACCTAAAAAATTGTTTTATGGTATTTTTAATATATTAATCTTCAAATTAATTTTCATATATTTTGGCAAATGAATATAAGAGAACTGAGAATTAAAATGGGGTTCTCAGCTAGTCTTTACATATTTTTTGGCAAATGCATGAGTTGCAGTAAAATGCTTCGTTCATTTCTTAAATTGATATCGTGGGGGAGCATACAGGGATTCTCAACCAATCTTGACATATTTTCCAACAAATTTGTATGCGTGTGCAAAACACTAATTTCAAGTCTTACATGAATCAGACAAAAGAAGCAAGTAATGACACTTGTCATAATATCAAGTTCATCTCCAAATTGATGCAGTGTGCTAAAATCAGGGTCTTTACATGTCCAATTTATTGTGGGAATTCAGAATTGGTAAACAAATATCAGGTATATGAACTACAGAATTGACAACTGAGTGATGAACCACATATATGTCAGGAACTTTCCTGGTAGTTTACAAAGGAAATGGGCAGATCAGGGGTCTATTTGGTAATGATCAAAAGAAAAGAGGTGGGATGTACTTTTTGAACAAGCTTTTGTCATTGTTCTGCCCCATTTCTTTCTAAATTCCCCTCTATGACACAGTATGATATTATTCATAAGGAGAGAAGGGATTGGAATTTGGGAGTACCTGAGAGACTATCCATTAAAGTGCCATTTGGAATATACTCATACACCAGCATTTGTTCACCTTTTTCAAAACAGAAACCCACAAGACCAACAAGATTCTTATGATGGACCCTTGATAGAAGTTCAATCTCAGTTTTGAACTCAACAGCACCCTGCATAGATTCTCTTGCAGCCCGTTTGATGGCAACTGATTCCCCAGTGGGTAGAATAGCGTGGTAAACCTTATAAATGAGGATTAATTAGATATTGCAGAACATTAAACAAAGAGAATAATTTTGGATAATAGTACAATGTTTCTAAAGTTGGTGTCGTAAGTAAAATTCTTAAGGATTATACCATAGAGAGCTCGAGCCTCTAGCCATCCGATCGTCTTGAGATTTGTGCACTCATCTCGAAATTTGTAAAAAATAATATCTTATAACTATACTCGAATCTCAAGGCAGGATCGGGTGTCTGGGAGCTCGAGCTCCCCCAAGCACCGCCCAATTCCTAAAAGCAAAGGGCCAAAAGGAAGATATAAGAGGAATGGTTTTTTTTGGAGACTTTGAAGGATTCTGGCCTACCCAAAAAAATAAAAGGAAAAAGATAGCCATGAGATGTTACTATTATAAACCTTTCCGTAGCCCCCAGATCCAACAGTGTTGTCTTCTGAGAAGTTGTTGGTGTATTTCTTTAGCTCTTCTAAAGAAAACCATCGTGCTCCTTTTAACTGAGGAGCTTTGCCACTATTCTTGTTCAGTTCCCAGTTTACTGCATTTGCATGGCATTTGATCAATGGAAGACTGCTAGAAAATTTCTTTACAAGCGACAAATATAAGCCAGATCTGCATCAAACATATCTTACCAAAAGGGTTCAGCTCAGTAGCTCTTTCTGCTCTTTTCTTTTGGCGGACAGCATATATCCCAGCAAGGAGTGCTAGTACCAGAAATACCACAACAGCAACTATTGCACCAACCAAAACCCCTGTACGTGTTGACTTCTTTGATTTTTCTCCTAAGTGACATGAGAGGGACTGAGTGAGAGAGAAGAATGAGCATTATAGAGTTTAGCTTTTTTAGTTCACAGTGAGACGTTAGTCACCTGCATAATACCCATAGTCATCACCAATGAAGAAGTAAGGAAGGAAAAATTTTGGGGGCTTAAAAATCTGGTTGCTAATCACAAAAGCAATACTTGAAACTTCAGTTCTATCGAAACGATCACTAGAAGACGGGAAGACTTTCAGGGACAATTCAAAATAATCAGTAGATGAATTCCTGAAGGGATTACTGAGAGAAACGGAATCCACTGGAAGATTTTGTGATTGAATAGCATTCATCAGAGACTGCTCAAGTTCCTTATAATAACTTGCATTACCAAGGTCTGAGAAACTAAGAGCTCTGGCATATAGACTTCCAGTGTAGGGATATGCACATTTGCAGTTAGGACTGGAAATCTGGTCAGAACTGCAAGGAAGAGGTGCACAATTATTTGGCGGTGTTGAATATAAGGAATTGGATACGGGTTCTTGGCAGTAACTTTGTGTAGTAGAAGCTCCTGTTTCATAACAAATCATGTTGCCAACTAGTCTGCAAAATTGTTAGATAACTGCCTCAGAGGAGAAAAACCAAACCAGCAGTGAGTCTATGCTGGGGGAAGTTAACATGCTATTAGCAGTTAAAATTAAAAAAAATAGGTGATACGATTAAGCCATGAAGCTTACACTACTGCAACTTTAATGTTCAAGTTTTTCTGCTTGAAGTCAGTAATTGCATTGCCCTCCAAATCAATAAGTTGGAGGCGGTTGCTGTAGGCATTGCCAATATCTAAGGTGCCATCGAGCTGGTTGCCCCTCAATACCCTGTTCCCACAATTCAATACAATCACCTTATAACCATCATGTGTACATATATCCGAGAATTAATTAGATAAATATGGGCATATCATTGTTTTTTTGTGCCTTGATATCTTGTTTAGTGAGATATTAATACTCACACCGACTCTAAATTGGGTTGGTTAAATAAGGAGACAGGTATCTGCCCTTGAAGTCCAGTGCTTGCCAATTTTCTGCCATACACAATAAGCTTTATCAGTATTCAACACCTAAGACAATCTTGAGTCTTGAAACACACCCATGCTCGCATACAAACAAACATACTCAAAGAAAAGAGATAAAGAGAAAGAACGGAAAGCATTGGAAGGAGGAAGGAGATAGGACAGCGTACAATGTTGTCAAAGACTGCAAACTTGAAGCCCATGAAGGAATACCAGAAGAATTGAAAGTATTGTTGCTCAGATCCCTGCACACAATTTTATGAAAATATGCAAATAAAAAAGCATAGCACAAATATTCATGCATATATGTGTATATCTTGGAGGACTTGTTGAACAATATAGATGGAGGGAAAAAGATGTGACACTTACTTCTAGACTAAATGAAACAAATTTTACTTGATCCCCACACTTTTAATGAATCTGACACATAATATATTATTATTGTTTTACTACTTACACATAGGTTAGAAGATTCATTCCAGTAAGATCTGGCAGAGAACCAGTCAGTCTATTATTTGATAAATACCTGAAAATATACAGTCAATACCTTCCCTTAGTAAAATGATTCTTTATAAACAAAGACAATTTTTACAGATGGGTGTCAAGTTGAATATGGCATGTTTCTTCTGTCTTCTTACAGCTCACTAAGACTTCTGAGATTGCTGATGTTTGAAGGCACTTCCCCACTTAATTGATTCCTATCGAAGCGCCTGTCAACAAGGGAAAATATTAATCACAGTTAAACTCCAAAGGGTTTCAAGAACAGCATAATTGTGAAATGGTCACTTCACTTGTGATACGATACTCACACCACCTCCAATGAGTTCACAAGTCCAAGGGTACTAGGAATGCTGCCATTTAGTTGATTGCTGTCAAAAAGCCTGGCCAAAAGAATATAGGAGAGGATGGAGAGTCAGGTGAATATGTCTGCTGTTCTCACCTTATGAGTGAAAACTGATACATATAAAACATTATAACACGTGGATTTTCAAGCCGTTTATTTAGTTATAGAGATTCCACATTAAAAAAAAAAAAGGTTAAATCTTACACATGGACCACACTCATATTTGGACTAAAAAGTTGAACTGGAATTCCACCTGAGAGTCTATTGTTTCCCATGTGACTGCAAAATGTGGACATAGTCTTAGATCCTTCACACAGAACTGGAAATTATCCATTCATGTCAATACAAGAAATTATCAACTCAAACTGAGGATGAGAGTTGACATACAAGTGTTTTGCCTTAAGCAGCTTGTCAAGACCAAGTACTCCATTTTTAGAGATAGGGATAGGTCCTTCAAGCTGGTTATCAGAAAGGTCTAGCCAAATAATATTAGATAGATTGCCTATGGTACGTGGAATGCTTCCATTGAGCCTATTAGAATTCAGAGCTCTGCATGGAAAGCAATAAGGTGATAGTTCATTCATAATTTACCAATACAGTGATAGCCCAGAGCAGAAACACAGAGAAGACAACAATACATATTTCATTTGAAACATCATCTTTTGGTACATTGAATATAACTTTGGATCTAAAACAGTTCTTATGTGTGTAGACCTTCTCGGATAAGTAGCAACAGAATTGTTAAAGATGAAATCCTTACAGAAAGGTAAGCTGCTGCAAAGATCCTATTGATTCTGGAATAGGACCAGAAAAATCACAACCGACCAATATACTGGAAAACAACAAGAAATGCAATGGATCAGTTAGGGACAAAATTTTGTAAGGGAAAAGAGAAGGTGAAAAGTGGCAAATTTTTAACTAGCAGGAACTCAATGGAAGATTCAGAGTTTGTTACAATTATTTACAGTTGGATACTAATTGTCTTCCTTACAGGGTTTTTAATTTTCTCAAATTCCCAATTTCTTCTGGAATTGTTCCTGTCAGGCCCTTGTTGAAAGAGAGATCCCTATATGAACAAAAACATGTCAGTAATTTTTTTTTTTGGTAGATAAAACATGTCAGTAATTAAATTAACTACTAATGAGCATTGTATTCAAAATGGAGTTATAAATTCAATCTTAAGTGCAAATGAAATGTAATTTATAACAATGCTTTTCATGAATTCAGATAACAATTTGACAGTGTGTGTAAAAAAGTGCCACAAAATGTGCATACAAATCAGATATACCCAAACTCAAGTTCAGAACTTTCTGGCATTTGAGCATTCCAAGGTTGAAAAAAGGCTAACAGCCAAAAGGAAGTTTAAGTATTTAATCACATTAGCTGTGTTTAAGTCATTATGGGAGTAGATAAAGTTCAAGTAGAAAACCTACAGAGTGTCTAACTCAGATATTAATTGGATGTCTGAAGACAGCTTGCCCGCCAAAGTCATGCTTCCTAATATTCTGAAAAAGGCAGTCAAGACAGGATGAGAAATAAAAATAATAATAATATTGAAGGAACCAAAAAAGCCATGTACTGACATTGAGGTCACCCTTGAATTGGTGCATTGAATTCCTTCCCAACCGCTGCCACAAGGATCCGAGCCCACCCAGCTAGGTGGTTTGTTCTGCCAGGATCCTGTGAGAGATTGCAGGGAAATAGCTGCAATGGTACAACATACATAAAAACATTGTCAACAAATACTAAATTCTCAAAATAAAACTTCTTGATATTAAATGAACGTCTACATCTTCTGAGAGTTTGCATCTAGCTTTCTATAGAATAGAACTTTCATAATCATGTTGAAAGTAAATAAATAACAAAAGGAAGGCCTATTACAAGAGATTATGCTTGTCCTTTTTTTTTTCCTAAACCTCTTTTATTCACTTTAACATGTAAGTGCCAATCATTAATTAAGCTTTTGCAAAGTATATGCAGTTCCTATTGTAGCCAATCTAACAGAGAAGCTAGGTCATGTCACTCAACATAAAGAAATTGCTATGGCCAAACAACTTAAATTAAACTATTTAACCATTTTATAGTCAAACATTGGATTGTTACCTTATGAATGTGATCATCAGCAAAGGAACTTCTAGTAATACAATATTACAAACAAACTGTTTTGATTAGAGAAATCCCCAGTGATTTTGCACATTAGAGTTGATTGTATAAAGCTCAACTGTCAAATCCATATTAGCAAACAAAATTATGTTTGAAGATCTTGATGGTAGAATTTTCCAGGCACAAGAACTTTCATAACTCGCATAAACACAGATTTCCACACTCATTATGCGGAAATGAAGACAGAACAGGCACTGCTTTTAACTGCATATTATTTTCTTTGGTGTACCTTATGATGTGCCTATAATATTGAAGGGGAAAAAGTAGAATTCACTTTACAAGTGTTTACTAAAAAGCTAATTAGACAAGAGACACAGAAACAAATTTTAGCTACTCGTAGCTTCTTTTTCTCTTAAAAAAAAAAAAAAATAATATAACTTTTCTGAAATGAAGCCGATAATAGACTTACAAACATTAGTTATGTCCTTCTCACCCTAAGAGCACCAAAAAGTGATTGCAAAATTAAGGAGCAAATGGCCTTACTCTTTGCATCAGTGTGAAAATTACAAAACAATTAAATATCAACGAAAGAGTAAAGCAATTGAAAATATCCCAGAAGTTTAATTGAACTTACTGTCCTGATAGGAGCTCTGTGCAGCTACAAGCAGAGCTTGGAATAGAAGAAGCAGCAGAAACACGTTAAATTCTTGTTCCATTTCTCAAAGATCAGAAATCTGTTCAGAACTTTCAGTTTGAAGTTAATATCATGGAATAACCGAAACAGATAAAAAGAGCACCATCTATTAACGTGGGAAACAAAGCTTTTGATACAACCAAATTGAATCGACGATAGACCCTTGTTCAAGATGGCTAACTAGAACATTTGACCAAGTCAGTAGCTTTTGCATGCCAATTCCCCTCTCCAATATGTATCAATAATTGTAGCCCAGAACATGGGAAATATAAAGATTTCTGACAGAATCTTTCTTACAACTTCCATGATATATTCCTAATATTCAAAAGAAGAAAGCTTCAAGTTAACATGCATTTTATGATCAAACAGTCACCGAAGAAAGGATTTCTTCAACTGCCATTTCATCACCGTCCCTTCATTCTTAAAGAATAGTTCAAAAATCAAGAAAGGTTGAAGAAAATCTTTTTATTGATGATAAATAGAAGCGCGAGAGGTTGGATATGGAGCAGTTCTAAAATGAGGAGGGAAGATAATCACAACCACATTTTAAAGAATAAATTGTAATCTGAATAGTGTTTTCAATTTTGTTAAGAAAAAATTGAAAACTAGATGTTCTTATAGAATGGGACATTTGGTCACCTTGTTTGCCGTCCAAAACGATTAAAATAATCCAATCAACCGAGTATATTGCCAAAAATTGAGTCACTGTTATTTCTCAATTAACAGGGTAGAACTAGAATGAACATTAAATTTTCCAATATGAATAAAATATGATCTAAATTCTCCTATGCACAACAATGCACCCAAAATTATACATAGTACAGCCAAAAAGTTGGCCTATTATAATGATTCGAAGTTATTAGGAAATTGCCTCGTAGTTGGGACTGGCGTTGAGCAACTTCTGTTCTTTGTAAATAAGCGCGTTGAAGCGGCAGCAGGAGCTGGTGCGATGGAGGAATATAGTATCATATTTTCGTAGCAGACAAAAAGGAAGAAATAAAAATTGTGAAAAGTAAAATAGCCTCTTCTTCTTCCCATTCTGGGTCCATCTAATGTAAAGCTTACAAATGGGAACAAGTCGTTGCTGACTAACTGTGACGGAGTAAAGCCAGTCAGTATTTAATATCCATGGCTGAAGAGCATGGTGGAACAAGGTGGCAGCATAGTGCTTGTGTAAACCCAAATTTCAAATGATCATTTGTTTAATCTTTGATGGCGATAACTGCTCCCTTGCAAGAAACAAGTGCTCATTGCTTGCGAAAAATAAAACATTCAAATTCTTACTGCGTCTTGAAGATTATTTGGGCTTATAATTTGTAATTAAAATCAAATACATTAATATTAATCACAATTAGATTCTATAAAAAAAAATCGTCAGTGAAAAATTCTCGTGTATAATTATCATATGACATTATTAGTTTATTGTTCAATAACATTAACTTAATTTATTTAAAATTACATATCATTTGAATTCAAAATCCATAATTTATCAGACAAAGTTATCAAATTTTTTATTGCTAATCACCATCTCTTCTCTTTGTCTAATAAAAATTGCATGGGAGACTCAAGGATAATATGTAAAATTAAATGAATTTATCACGTTATTAAACAATGTATAAATGACATAATATAATAATAATTTATTCTGTCCCCAGGTTTATTCTTATATCAAGATTGTCAGACATAGCACTAGTCTTGTGTTATGTAGAAAATAAAAAGTAAAATGGAATTGAAGTTTTTAACTTATTTATAATAGAAATCAAATTTCAAAATGTTAAATGATAATTTTAAAATAAGAAGAATATTAAATATAATTTAATTAAATTTTAAAAAATATATAATTTACTTTTCAATTATTAACTTAAAGCATACATTGATCTTGGTGAACTATTATCTTATAAATCACTTAATTAGATACTCTCTTCATACACACATGTTATTAATAGAACTTAAAAAAAAAAAAGCTTGTTCTTAACAAAATTTACACTTGAAATCTCTTCAAAGGAATTATCTATTCTCCAACTTCGTAAGCCATTTTTGCATACCTCGTAAAAGAGAAGATTGCAATACCAAGGTCATAGCTTTTAAGTTTTTTTTTTTTAAGAAAAAGTTTGGCCTTCCTCTGCCCAGCTATCTTAGTAGAGGATTTATTTTCATCAGTTTGGGATTGGTCTCAAATTCTGCTTATTTTTCATAAGTTTGAAATAGCCATTTGATTTGATATCTGCTTACAATGATAATGCCGGACTTTGATGATAGTAAACATGCAAAGAATGCAAAGGGAAGAGAAACCTTCGGTTTGCATCTCCGATGACTAAGTGCGTTTGGAAAATCGGTGGCTACCTCCAAAACCACGTTTTTTCTGAAGTAACAAATTGTTACTTCTACACAAACGTGATTTGCCACCGGGTTTTCAAACACACCCTAAAATAAGTTTGAAAGTGGCAAGCAAAATGAAAAGCGTACACTTGGCTTGTGGGAGGAGGCTCGCTATTTATATATCGAATTGGTGCGTTGTGGAGCCGCTAGATATTTTTGAGCCATTTGTGGTGGCTATTGTAGTGGATGGTAAGGGTGCTTATGAACTTACATAGTGCAGGTTAAATCTTGAAACGGCCACTTGGTTGGGCCCAGTCCAAATTATTATTTATTAATAAGCAGCATTGCAAAAGAAAAAAACAATTTGTGTTTGGCAAAACTAATAAATAAGTCCTTTTTATTGTTAAATTATTAAAAAGACAAGTATTTAAGACGATAAGTGAAAGTGTTGAGATAATTATAGTTATTAATTATTTTAAACAGGATACGATGGTCTTAAAAAAAAATACTCCTTCCGGTCTAATATATAAAAGATTTTTTAAAGATTTGATTTGATTTTATATATAATAAATAAACTACCATATTAATTACAGTATTTCAATTATGCCCTTCATTAAATAAGTCATTCAAATTATAAATAGTGATGGTCATTAATTTCAAGGAAAAAGTGCATGTATTAAATAGGAGTATTTTTGAAAAATAATTTTTATTTGAGACAAAATTAAAAAGATTAATTACTTTTAACTAACTTTCTTAATATTCATAAATTAGTTATTTGTTTCTTATATATGAGATCGGAGGTAATAGTTATTTGCTTCTATTTTCAAGGATAAACTTCAATTTATTGCTTCCTTCCCTCAGACAATTGCTCTACAACTTAGATATAGCTTATTTAAACCAAAATATGTAATTCTCTGAAAAATAAACAGTTTCTTTCCTTTCCTTCAGTTCTTCCAAATAACATGAATGAATTGGAAGTGTGATATTTTCTGCCCTCAAGACGTTGTCTTGCTTGTACAAGGATTTTCTCCTGTGCAAAATTGGCAGCAAAGTGTGCTGTGCATCTGTGCAACGTCTTGCCCCTTTTTTTTTGAATCCTGACTATTTTTTTTATTATTTTAAAAGAAATAAGAAAAATAAAGTAAAGATACTCTTTCAATTCTCATTAAACAAGCGTAAAATTGTTTGTCTATGGTAATAATTAAAAGACTATATTTTTATTTTGTTTCTATATTTCCCTCAAAGTCAAAATAAACAGTCAGGATTAAAAAATAAAAATAGGATAAAGAGTCAGGATGCTACGCAGAGCAAACAATCCGGATTCGTCCTTCTTCCTGTCTGCTTGAAGATTGCTATCCCATATCAATTTCACCAATTTGCATGCTATCAAACAGAAAAATACTACTTGTTTGCTCAATCGAAATTAACATATGACAGTAATTTTATGACAAAAAATGTGACAAGATTTGGATAAAGAATTCGCACCATGAAAAATTTTTCTCAAGACCAATAAAACTTACATTTAAAAAAAATGAGCAATAAAGTCAACACTTGTAGTGTTCCGACAAGATTTGTGATGACTTCTTCCCTTTTGACACCGCTGCTTAGACGTATTGAGCATGTCTTAATGCCTTTTACAACAACTTGGGTTTCCAGATTATTTGCCCTAATCATCACTATGGAATATATATATATATATATATGCAAAAATTTTTTTTTGGGGTGGGATTCAACTAATTTGAATTTCATGATAAGGAAAAGGGGATTTTAGCTATTAGATGTAATTTTGACTTGTGATTCTCAAGCCACATATGGCGATGTATATTTCACTTGCAACAATAGAACCCCAGTATCACCGTTGGTATATTTCGTAGAAACTTCCAGAGTCCAAAGAATTTGATGCCGCTCAGTTAAATAAATTTATCACCCAGATGTAGTGAATAGTCCATAAATTAGTTTGAAATTGACAAAAAATGACAAAATGGTTATTCTATTTTTGTTTGTTGACGGGGTCTTTCAGTCTCTCGGATAAGTTTAAAGCTTAAACTACCTGAAAAGGTCTTATACAACAAGATGGGTTGGACAGACATTACCAGTTCATACAATCTTCAAATAGATGTCGACTAGAAGAAACGTAGCTAAAGTTGTGTTCATTATATTATATATGAAAGGTGGAGTTCAAATTAAAGCCTGCATTTTGACCCCAAATATGAAAATTTTATTAAAGCCACCAACGAGGACCAAGTCTTGTGTACGGACGAAACTATGATCATCTGATTTTGAAGTTTAAGCCACCAGCGGTTTGCCAATGTAAGTGGGCCCTTTTACGTGACCATGTTGATTATGAGCACTTATTTTTTATGGTGTCTATGCTATATTCCTTAAATAGAAATTGTTTTATTTTTAATTTTTTTAAAAAAATTCTCTACTACGCAATATTGGTAGGCATTGATTGTATCAAAAGCATCTCTCCTGATTTTATTATGTAACATGGAAACGTATATTTAATTAATTTATCAAGAGCTTTAATGATTTATCTAATTATTAAAGCAATGTGCTTTTTTTAAAATTTAAGTTTCACAGTAATATTTAAATAAATTTAATTTTTTTAAATACATCAAGTTAATATTAACATAAAATCACTTAAAAAAAAACTAAGTTTCCTGTATATATATATAAGTTGACTGTCACGAAAGACCGATAATGGCACAACACACATACTACTACTATAGTTGTTACAAAGGGCATTATTTCATTTTCAAATATACGATAGCGTTATGGATTTAAACCTTTTTAGAACTTCTATTTTCGCGAAATGATGATATGAGCACGCCCACAGTGTGCAGATAAACTTTGATATTAATGGGAGAAAATTTCTCCTGTGAAAATCTTATTTTGATAGAGACAAATTTTTTAAAAATTTATTTTTTAAAAAATAATTTTTTAAAAAATAATTTTGTAATGACTAAATTATTAATTTATTCAAATAATTATTAATCACTTAGCCATCCAGCTCAGCTAGTTATGAATCGCAAACAAGCTGAGCCTTGGTTCGCTGTTTTGCTGCCGGCCAACTTTCATCTGCCGGCTTTCGTTTTCGTTGCCGGCGAACTTTTATATCATTACTGGATTTTTTTTTAAGTATAAAAATATATATTCAGGCAACACCAAAGAGAGTACGGCCAGTTAATTCTTTTTTTTTTTTTTTGGATTTGGACCTGCTTATGTTCAAATCCCTCATGTTTGCTCATTTGGACCTGCTTATGTTCAAATCCCTCATGTTTGCTCATGTCTCTCACAAATTTGATTTTTTTTTTTTTAATTTTTCATTTTTTCTTGGGAAAAGGAATGGATCTCTCATGTGAGAGGACATAAGCAACATGAGCAAACTTCAACATGAGGGAATCCATTTCCCTTTTTTTTGGGGAACCAAGAAAAAAAAAACAAAAAAAGAAGCATATGTATTGAAAGGTTGGAAAGAACATCACGACAAATAAACACAGCCATTTATCACGGTAATCACACAAGCGAGTAGAGATTACAACTTCATCCAACTATTTCAGTGACAGCCGTCTAGGAAGGCCGGTGCCTTTTTTTTTTTTTTTTCCTTTTCATCACATTGAATATCCTACTAGGTTGCTGTGTAGGCATATTCAAAGACGTGGGGTTGCTCCGCTTGTTTTCTCCTTACCTCTTTTTCCACTGTTATAGGGAATTGATGTGCTTGATGTGCACATCCCATTCAAAAACTAGGATACTTTCAGAATTTTATGGCAAATAAAAAATTATGTATGAAAATAAAACTAAATAAATAATATAAAAAATGACTATCTTATCTTTATTTTAAAAAAATAATAATAATAATAAAAATTATTAAGTAATAATAAATATCACAAACAAATATGCCAAACGGGCTTCCATCCAAAGGCTGGAAAGGTGAAGTGAGGGCTCAAAGTTTCCAACGAAGCATCTTTGTTTCGAAAATCAAAATCATGCCCGAAAATGGAGCATCTTCAAAGGTTATGACCATGGTAAAAACAACAATATTTATGGCTGTTTAAGGAAGTATTTGCAGTACGCAAAGCGCTACTCTAGCAAAAACACTGCAAGGAAAGTTGTTCCTCAAGCTTATGGATGTATTCCTTCCGGTCTTGTTTATAAAAAAATTTAAAGAGATTTTTTTTATCCCAAAATATATGAAATATGGTATATCTTTTTATTTCATCAAATAATAAATTTTTTTTTACTCTTCATTTATTATTACATCTAATACATTTAACAATACATAACGCTTTCTCATATAAAATAAAAATAAAAAAAACTATTAAATTTAAACTTAATTAATAAATTAAATTAATATTAATTTTTTTTAATACCAATAAAATAATTTTTTTGTTTTTAATAAACACGACCCGAGAGAGAATAATAACTAACAACTAACAAATGTAAGAATACTGATAAACAATAAATGAGAAGCATGCGAAGGATGCCTAAGGGGTCGTAAACAGGGACAGATCTAGGTTTATCAATTTAGGGGAAGCAGCCTTCCTAAAAAGAAATTCATAGGTCCTATGCAATTAGCAATGAAAAAAATACTAAAAAATTAGAATTATATAGATGGTACAATACATTTCAATGTCAAAAGATGGTGCAATACATTTCGCCCTGATACTATTTTTTTTTTTTAATTCCATCCCTTCTATTTTTTTTTTTTAAATTCCATCCCTAGTCGTATAAAAGAAATTATGTCCTTTGCTAGACGTGGAAGGAAAAAGTAATATGATGAAAAATGATGTCCAACCAAATGAAGAAATTTTGCATTACATGTTAACCAACTTGGAATGCTTTTATTCATAAAAAATTCAAATGGAAACAAAGTTAAAATGTACTGTGAACATATATTGCTTCTACTAATTTAATTAAAACTAGCTCAGGTGGCATTCTCCAGGAAACTCACTTGCGCGCTTCAGCCCTCTTCTGTTCTTTAGCTGAAACAATTAATTTATTTATCAGTTTCAAGATTTCGCCTATCGGGATACAAAAGGAGAAAGCAGTCTAACCAGTTTTCAAAACTTACCAGCTTTCTCTTCTTCTCGCTTTTTGGCAGCTTCTGCCCTTTGTTGACGTACAAGAGCTAAACGCTCTGCATAAAAGAGAGAATATTAAAATGTCGAAAAATCCCGGGGCAATAAAAGCCCCTCATAACAAAGTACTTAAAAGAACTAGGACATATTGCACTCTTCATTTCTCCCAGCTAAACATATTTTATTCAACTCCACCGCTTAGGAAAACAACCCATAGTTACACATGTGCAATTATAAGGGATGAAAAAGGAAAAAGTAAAAAGACAGAAAAATAGTGCATAACTAGAAAAATTATTTCAAGAGCTACTAGTACCTAAATCTTTCCTTGCTTGTTCTGTTTTTCCTTCTTCTTGAAGCCTCATATACCGCTCATGAGCTCTTTGTTTCTCTATCTCTTCTCTACAAACAGGAGGGAAAATTTAAGAGAGATTAGAAACAACTATTGATACAGAAGCTTCACCCTCAATTTATGCACATAAATTAGAAGAATCTAGACCATAAAGAGTACTCTCTCCCTCATTAAACCCCCCCCAAAAAAAAAGCCCTCTTCAAATGAATAAAAAGGACTCTCTTCAAACAACTTAACAAGTGAAGAGTAACAAACCTTTCACGCCTTGAAAGCTCAGTTGTTTTCCCGACCTGCATCAACAAGAAAATAGCATCGTTTTTCCCATAAAAAAACAATTATAACAAATATGTCTACTTAAGGATCATTAAGAAAAAAGAGATGAACTCACATCAATATCTCTAGCTTTCAAGGTCTTTGGTTTTACCAAGTTAGGATTTTCAATCTCAATAACACCTTCAGTGCCTTTTGTCTTCTGCTTGACATTATAAAGAACAGTTAATTTCATACTGATGACCGTAAACCATGAAAACAATTAAAAACACACAAAAAAAAAGACACAATCCACGTGTACTAGTAATTGGTACGAAGGAATTTAGAGATCAATGCTTTGATCCTCTTATTATTCAAGTCTGAAACTGAGGCATACTTGTAGAGAGAGACAAACAGCCCTCTAGAAAAGAAAAAAAAATAGGGAAATAAATGTATAATAAAAGACTTAATTAACGGACAAATTCACATCCTCCAGGCACCAAGGAAAAAAAAAAAATATATATATATATATATATATAAAGACCTAATTATGTCTAATTATAATGTCATAAAGATTCGACAAAGTTTTACGTTGGCTGTCGATTGCCTAACACAACTCTCCTCTTTTTTCCGGACTTGGGACCGACTATGAAAAAAATTTGCATCAAGGCTAATAACTTAAAAAAAATAAAATTTTGACCCAACCAGCAAAATCAAAAAACAAATAAAGACATTAAAGCCTGAGAATAGTCATGTGTTAAATATGATTTGCAACAAAAAATCACATATTAAATATGATTTCCAACAGTAATAGTACACTAACTGTGGTTTCTTCTTCAGAGTCTTCTCCAGATTCTTCTTCAGATTCCTCCTCTTCACTCTCAGCCTCTTTCTAATAAGGTCAAAGAGAATGAATCTGTTAAATAAAACTGATTTGTACAAAGATATGCAGAAAAGATTATGAAATTTAGAACAAATCTTTGTAGAACTAAAATTGAATTGTCAACAGAAATGCAGCATATACACAATTTTATGTGCATGAGTGAGTGTATGAGAGAGAAAGAGAGAGACTCAGTTTTTTTTTGGGGGGGGGGGGGGGGGTAGGTGAAGAGGAGGAGAGAAGAAGATAAAACCTGTTTAAAAGTCCGAGGACGACGAGAGGTACCAGCAACTGTAATAGTCAGAAGAAACATCAAGTTTTCAGCAATATATTTTTTCAGCCACTATGAAATATCAGTATTTTTATTCTCCATTTTTAGAGCGAGAGGTGCAGAAAGTAAAAGGGCACAAGCAAGAAATTTTTTCCTGGTTTTACTTCAGGTACGTTACAATAGCAGGAAATCAACCAATAAAACAACTGAGCCCTCCACATAATATTATGACACCTGACCTATGGCAAGTAGAAGACAGAATTATAGGCATTCAATTGCAAAATAGGTATGTTAATCCTTCAGCCTTTGACAAGACAAGACTAGAAAGAAAAACCAACTGGAATAGGACCCAAAACAGCCTTTAAAAAGATCCACAGGACTGGACAAGTATAGGCCAATACGTACTCTTCAGCAAAATTTCTTTTCCAGCCTACTGAAATTTATTAGGAAAAGAAGTTGAATTAAACAAATGTACTAAGGGATGCAACGTGAATCAAGCAGGAGCTTGTGATAAATTTTCTCTTGTCTGGTAAAAAAGACAGGAGAAGTCAGACACACGCAATGAAGGTTTTATTAACACTTTCTGAAAACTGATTAATAACTGGATTAGAGTGTCTTGTCCGTTTGTTTTATCAGATCCCCATCAACCATCCCAATTCTCCCCAATATATTCTGCTTTTGAAATAATTAACAAATAAGAAGTTATAAACGAGATATAGCAAATGAACAAAACATGTTGTTGAAGTTTATTAATACTAGGAGCTTTCTCCCTGCAAGATGCAGGGGGATTCAGAAAATGTTCCCATGGCTCTACAGGAAAAAAAATTTCGAAAAAAAGAAAAAAAAAAAGTGTGTAAACAGTATTTGTACGGACATAAACTGTGATCAGCACGCAGCCCCGTGAGAGCCACACAGCTTAGCTACAGTGCAACTACACGGCAATTTATATAGATATATAGATATAGATTAATCCAAATAACAACAGAGGTATCTGTCTAAAAGATGGACTCTTCTTCCCCTAGTGTGAGCCCAAATAGGAACTCACCAAACTACATACATTCAGGTGTCAATCTCAGCAAAATGCTGGTAGATTACTACTTCTTTCCCATTATTTTGAAAACGCGTGTTTTCCAGTTCAAGAAAGACTACTCTGCATCTGTTCATCTCCTTCAAAAGCAGCGCAGCTTGTAGTTTCACATAAAAGTATCAAGCAAAACCCAACAATATATTTCACAAGATAAGAAGCTATCAACAGTAACTTAAATTCACTTCTATTTGAGTACCGCATCCCGTAAAAATCAAATCAATCAAAGATATTCAGACAAGGTCTAAGCTCGCAGTCTACTCAGATCTGACAACCCAACAATTTTTACTATTTGGAAAATAAACTTCCATATGAAAAAAAAAATGTGACTTCTAACCAAGAAGCTCAATTTCATATTTTGCAACAAACCGTGGGATCAAGCCATTGTGTGATGCGTGGGAAAAAAGCAATACATCCAAGCTCAGTTGGGAATCAAGCGAGAAAGGAATAAGAGGTGGATGAATCACGCTTACCAAGGTCTTCCGGTGTAGAAAATTGTCGGCGACCAGTGGGCTTGCTCTTGAATTTTCCTCTTCCCATTGTCAAAATAGAAGCACTAGTACGAAGGACCCAAACCTACGATGAGTTGCTCTTTCTGCTTATTGTGATAGTAATGGCAATATGTTTGCTTTGTGCTGGGTTCCAATTTGACGAAGGAGAGGAACAGGGATTCGCTTTATCCCAATTCTCTTCGATTTTAAAAACCCTAGTTGGTAATATGAGAAATACAGATAATAATGTATTATTGTGTAAATCGCAACGTACACCTTTCGGCAATTGACTTCCGGAGTGGGGACATCAATTTGTTCCCTTTTAGTTGGGCCCCACGGGTTCAATTCACTAAAAGAATAAAAAAAACCCATATAATAAATTAAAAATTATTTATTTTTTAAATATTTATTATTAATTCTTTTCATATAATTATGATACTTGAAAAAAAAAATCGTTTTTAAAAAGACATACTATGATACTGATCGTAGGTCCAATTGCATAATTAATAAATTAGAAATAAGTTAATTTAATTATTTAGGTCCACTTGCATGAATGTAAAATTTTGTATTTCACATTTAATTTTTTTTTTCAAATTCTATCATTTTAATTATATATATTTTTATTTGACTAAAAAAACCTATAATTAAACTGTTAAGTTTTTTTACACAAAAAAACAAACTCATAAGTTTTAATTAAAGTTATATAATTTTAATTTGGGTGTAATATACTTTTATTCAGAAGTAATGCTATTTATAGACCCAATTGGATAAAAATAAAAATACTATTTTCTAATAACGACTTTTGTGAGCCAATTTTCTTGCATAAATATAATTACTTCTTATACAAATGCAATATTTTTGTCACAAATTGTTTTAAAATTAGTAACATAAAATAAAAACATTGTCTTACAGTAGAATTTGGATTCTCAATTTTAGTGGACAAAACTGATGTACAATTTCTAATGTTTCTTATGAAGTTTTCTTTATCTATGTGTGTGTATATATATTATATGTGTGTGTGCGCGCGCGCACGTGTGTGAGATAGATTTTTTTTAATTTACCATTATATAATTAAATGTTTAAAAGATTGACTTTCACATGTCATATATTATTAATAAATCTAATAGTAAACACTCAAAAAATTGTGTTGCGCTAATAAGAGCAATGTGCTTTAAGATTTGTATAAAATATTTTTAATGACTTGTCTATTTATAAATTTTTCTTTTCCTTGATCTCTTGGTTCTTTGGTTTTGAATGGTATTAGAACATTGAAACCATCAACAATAGAGATTTAGATCTTGACTTCACAAAATATTCAAGCTCAAGCAATAAAATTTATCCTATAATCGATCACACATACCTACACTTAATTTACAAGCTCACCCAACTCACATAACTCATTATAATTACTTTAAACTAACCTTGAGTTAGTATTGTATCAACTACCCTTCTTTTTAATGTATCCTTATCTCTAAGGATGATAAGAATCAATCCTAATGAACTCTTTCCACCTTGTACTCCACTTGGTAAGGACTAAAATACTTAAGTGCCAATTTTTAATTGGTTCCTTAAGCTATTGTTATTTGTTTATATGTTTATAACTTTAAATAGACCAAATCTCCTTCTTTGAAAGTTCTTTCACTCCTATGCTTTTCAGCTTGTTGTTTCATTTGAATGATAGCTTGTGCTAAATGCTATTTTAAGGTATTAGGGATTAACTCTCTAGTTGAAAAACTCCTATCTATATTGTCCATATTAGTTTCACTTGATTAGTAGGGAGATGGAGGGAGGGTGGCTAACCATCTACTATCTCATACGATGTGGTTTGTGTAAAAGAATGATAACTAGTATTATACCATCATTCAGCCATTAAAAACCTTAGACACCATTCAACAAGTTTGTGGCTGGCTACACATCTTAAGTAAGTCTTTAAGTGTCTGTTTATTTCAATTTGTCCATCAAACTAAAGGTGATAAGCAGTAGATAAGTGTTGTTGAATTCCCAATTTAGCTAAGAACTCCTTTCAAAAATTGTTGAACAAATTAGCTATTGTTGTAGCTGTATAAAGGTGAGATGGCGATAAAGTGACCATACTTACTTAGCTTGTCAACTATCACCCATATAATATATTTTTTTCCCATGGATTTAGGTAACCCTTCAATAAAGTTGATAGAAATGCTATGCCACACACCTTGAGAAATAGCTAAAGGATGTAGGAGTCCCAGATAGAGTATGTTGTCATACTTGCGCCTTGCATCCATTATATAATTAACAATAAAGTTTTTGACATTCTTCTTGAGATCCTTCCAATAAAAGAGAATTTTGATTATTTGATAAGTAACGATAACACCTGAATATCCTCTTTGAGCAAAAGAGTGCAACCAATTGAGAATTGCTCTTCTACTTTCCACATTGTTGCTAATAACTATCTTTCCCTTTCTTTTTAGAATTTGGTCATCCTATGAAAATTTTATATGAGATGTGGGATTATTTACTTCTCAACCTTGTTTGATCTGCTACCATAACTCAATCACTAGATACAAATGAGAAAGTCATTTGCATGATGGTACAATGGTCAATTTTTGATAATGCATTTGTTGCTAGGTTTCTTTTTCATTGTCATAAACAATATAATAAGAATAACCTATTAATTTAACTAGCCAATACTATTGAAAGGGAGTAGAAAGTTTTTGATAAAACAAATATTTGAGACTTTATTGGTTAGTTTTGCTAACAAAGTACCTTCCTATAAGATATTATTGCCACTTGTCCATAGTGCCTATAATAGCTAGAAACTCTTTTTCATAAATGGAATAAGTTTGTTGTTTAGAAGATAAAGCTCTACTAAAATACGCTAAGGGATGCCTTTTTGCATAAGTACAACACCTAATCATCCACATGAAATATCAATCTCTACAACAAAAATCTTAAAAAAGTCAGGTAGTACTAGTATAGGTGTAGTAACAAGTGTTACTTTCAACTTTTCAAATGCATTTGTTGCCTCCACAAACCAATGGAAGCCATTCAATTTAAGAAGATCATTTAAAATCTTGTAAAATGCTATTATTTTTTATAAAATGCTTTTAATATCTAGTATACCCTAAAAAACTTGTAAGCTCTTTCATTATCTTTAACAAAGGCCAATTCCGAACTAACTTGATCTTTTCTACGTTAGTGGCAACTCTTATAGCAAAAATAAAATGTCCTAAATATTTCATTTTTATGATTACAAACTCACATTTGTTCATATTAACAAAGAAGGTACTCCTTCTTATGACAGTTAACACCTTTTTAAGATATTTAATATGAGTTTCTAGGAAAGGACTATATACCAATATGTCATCAAAAATCACTAATATAGATTTTCTTAAGCATCCTTTAAAAATGGAGTTCATGAATCCTTGAAAGGTAGATGGTGTATTGGTAAATCTAAAAGGTATAATCAAATACTTAAAATGACCAAAATAGGTTCTAAAGGCAGTTTTAAGGATGTTGTTGGGACACCTCCTAATTTGATAGTATTCTGCCCATAAATCAATTTTAGAAAAAGTTTTAAGTCCCCTTAACTCATCAAGTAATTCTTTTATCAATAGAACAATAAACTTATCTTTAATTGTATTATTGTTTAATTCTTTATAATCCACACATAATCTCCATGTTTTATCCTTCTTCTTGATGAGCATAATACTACAAGCAAAGGGTGAGGAGCTATACTAAATTATTCCAAAGTCTAATATTTCTTGCATAATATTTTCAATGATATCTTTTTGTAATAGGGGATATTTGTAAGGTCTCTCATTGATGAGATTAGTACCTTTCTTAAGTGTAATTTAGTGGTCAAACCTATATCTAAAAGGTGACAAATGCTTAGGTACTTCAAAAACATCTTGGAACTTTTCAAGTAAGGGTTTAATGTTATCAAGATGTTTTTTCTTAGGTGTTGCGCTAACTAACAACATATAGGCCACTTGTTGATTATCTTCATCCTTGTTATCTTGAATTAATTGAAATAAGAATAGTTATGGTTCTGCAATAGTCAAAAAAGTTTGCAATTGCTTGCAGCTTACTATTTTCCACTTGTAAGGATTTAATTCTTTCAACTGCACCTTTTATCCATTGTATTCAAACACCATAATTAGGTCAATAAAATCCCAACTCACCATTTTAATTGACTTTGAGCATTGTATACCAAATAAGGCATTTATTGTAAATTCCTTCCCTTACATTTTCCATTTAAGATTATTGCACACTTCATGACAATCCAATTGCCTACCACCATTTACTAACATTTTAGCCATAGTTATTGGTTCTATCTCTCAGCCTAATTTGGTAATCAACTTGCTATTGATGAAATCATACATGGTTCTAATATCGATTAAGATATAAATGACTTTGCCTCTAATCATTCCTTGGACTATCATAGTAGTATAAAAAGCTATTCCATGAATAGCATTCAGTGAAATTAATGGTTTATCATTCTCCATTGCCTCCTCCCTCACAAGTTGTATCTCTTTAGTTTTGTCACCTTTATCTTCTATCTCCATCAAATTAATTTGTATCCTTTTTCTTTAAAGGCAATTATGCCTAGATTTAAATAGTTTATGATAGTAATAATAGAATTTTTGACTTTCTGCTTATCAACTTTAATAAAAGACAAAACCTTTTGAAATTTGCAAGCAAGTTTATTAGGCGTAGGTTTATGGTTATGGTTTAGTTAAGTAATATTCAGTGTTATGACTAATTTAGGCCCCAAAATTCCTTTTCCACCATATATGCATACCCTACATTACTCATTTGTATTAAATCTATTGAATTTAGGTGGATAGGCCTTTTCTTTAAACATCTCAGCTATTTTCTTGCAATTGAGCCAATTTCATAATCCTGGTAAGTTGAAGTTTGAGTTGCAGAGCCAGTTGGAGAGCTTATCACGCAGTTGCTCCCTCTCAATCGCCTAAGCAAGGACTAGGCTGTCGAGTGAGGATTGGCCGAGGCTCGAGTTGAGCATGTAGCAGGGTACAAATAAGCCAGTAAAAGAGGAGTAGGCAGGATACGACGAAGCACGCGTGGTATCCAATAAACAACTTAGTTTGAATAATCTCATTTCAATTGTTATTTCCTCTTTTAATCCTAATAAGTAATAGGTGACAAGGAATTCTTTTGATAAATTTAACTTACACATTAAGTCAAATGCATCTTGGTATTCAACCATTTCCTTTTTGTCTAAGTTGTATAAACTCATCCATAAGGTCCTCATATGTAAGTATAAATCTACCTTTAATTGCTTTTAAGTATCAGGTCCATAAGATTTGTATAGTCTAAGATTTTTCATATGCTTAATGCCGTTTGAAAGCATTCTCATCGAGAACCAGACTTGCCATGGTAGAAATTGAATCCAATTGAAAGAATGTTTCATACTTCAAGAGCCACCCAAGCACATCCTTACTTTTAAACTTCAAAAAATCCATCTTGATGAAGCAAGTAGGCAAATGATATTTATTGCGATGAATCTAAGAAGAACTCAATCAAAAGCCTATTCTAGTACTTAATGTATCCATTAACTTTATAAATTATAGAGAGAGTGTTGATTATATCTTCCGCTTTGGCAATTCATAGTAGCCATCATTTCTCCTAATCACTCTTTAATATCATGAAAAGACATTTAAGACCTTGTGTTATTAGCCATGGCTAAGTATTGCCAAGCTTTGGTACCACTTGATGCTAATTAAAGTAGAGTTTAGAGATAAAAGTAAAAGAGCAGAGAAAAGATAAAAGAGAAAAGAAAATAAAAGAGAAAATTAATAACTTCTTTACCAATAGTTTGAGAATTCCTTCCAAATTCAAATTTGTTATAGCTCTAGATCTAATTGTTTTATGCACAACACACTCACCATACATGCATGTACCAATCACATATGCCTACACTCTTGTGTACAATCTCACCCAACTCGCATGACTTTTAATAACTATTTTTAACTAACCTTAAAGTATCATAAACAAAAGCAAAGGAGAAGTAGCTTAAAACTCAGCTAAAAAATACCAAGAAAAAATCACTTACCATTAATGACTACCTGTTATAAACAAAAAAAAAAATTATTTGATGTTATGTCTTCAATCAGATTTCTAGTCTCAATAGGGACCATATAAAAGCAATTTTTTAAGGTCTTTCCATGAAGAAAAATGGCTTTATAAAATCAACATCTCAAGGGTAAAACCCTTCACAATTTTTGGAATAAAGGCACTACTTATGGCAGAAAAAAGTTGGCTCAAGAAACATAAGAAGAGCTTGGATTTTGTGACTACTAATGTGACTTATACTTAAAGGTTTGGAAATTAAAATTCCAATCAATCAAGACACAACATTAGGAATTGGCAAAAAAACAAAAGATACAAACTAAACTATAACAAAGGCTGAAGAAGAGGAAGGAATAAAGGATGAAGGCAATAATAACAATATTAGAACTCTAACTCTAATTCAAAACTTAAGTGCTAGGTCTGTGACAAATATGGACATATGGTATAGAATTATTACCATAGGTTTGATCAATAATTCATTAGCCCTTTCTTTATTCAATTTTTTTCATAAGGGTCTTCAAATTTTGGCCCTCAAATGGCTATAATGCTAGCAACCTTAAAGATAATATTTGACTTAAATTGGTATGTAAATTTTAAATCCACAAGCCATCTGACAACTGATGCATCTAATCTTGCAGTCAAGTCTTCATATTTTGGTTGAGAAAAAGTGCATATAAGTATTAGGTAATGGTACTAGGTTACATATAAAACATAGTAGATATTCAAATGTTAAAAGTAACAACTCATCTTATTGGATTATCATAAAACTAAGTCATTTGCTTCATGTCCTAGAAATTACCAAGAATGTATGTAGTGTCTCCATACTTACTAGAGATAATCGTGTTTATTTTGAATTGGACTTTAATGTTTACCTTGTTAAATGTCTGAACACCAACAAGATTATAATTAAAGTAGTTACCAAGAATGACATATTTGTATTTGACAAATTTCAATTATAGCAGTTAGCACTTAACTAATTTTAAATATATGTTAGCCTTTCATTCTAAAAAAATGTACTCGAAATATTTTGATTTTGTTATATGGCATAACAGATTAGGATACTCTTATCTGAAAGTTGTGATCTCTATATTTCAATCTTGTAATGTGAATTCTATTATAAAATGCCTTTTCATCTTTGTGCTTTATTTGTTTCAATAAATCTCATAAACTCCAATTCTATATCTCCACTTCACAACACCCCATGCCATTAGAATTAATTCATCCAGATGTATAGGGACCATCACCTATATAATTTTCTAATGGGTACAAATACTATATCAACTTTATTGATTCATTCCTAAAAATTACATAGGTCTATATAATGAAAACCAAAGTATAATCTTTTTTAAAATAATGGTAGAAAATCAATTTAACTACAAAATTAAGTCCTTGTAAAGTTATTTGGATTAAGGACAAAAAATTTACTCAATTCCTTAGTGAATTCAATCTCATACATAGACTAAGCTACCTTTATAACCATAAGAAGAATAGTATATCAGAAAGAAAAATAGGTGCATTGTAGAAATAAGCCTTACCTTACCACAACCTCACTTCTAATCACTGTTTTTGGGATGAATCATTTAGAGCAACAACTTACTTTTTAAACAAGTATCATATACCTATGCTTGGAAATGAAACTTCATTAGAAATACTCACTAATGAAAAACCATATTACAAGGCACTTGAAGTATTTGGTTATGCATTTTTCCCACTTATTAGGCCTTATAATTCCCACAAATTAACTTAATGATTAATTAAATGCACATTCTTAAGGTATGGCCTGAAATACAAAAGGTATAAGTGTTTTGATTCGAGTAGTAAACTCGTCATATCCATAGATGTCCTTTTTAATGAAACATCTTATCCATTCTCTGTAACTAAATCAAATACCTCACATCATACCTATTAAAACCAAACCCAACCTAACATTTTTATACCTTCTATCCTTCTAAGTACTTTCTATTCTTACAACTAATATGAATATCTAGAATAATAATAGGAAGGATTATAATAAAGGGCCCAAATATGAAAAAATTTATTTTTAAGGACCTGTTACCACTTGTTTTAAGATGATTACCACTGAGTTTAGTAACAAATCGTTGAACCTAGTGGTAAAGGTCCTTAAGAATAATTTTCTTCATCTTTTGGTCCTTAAACATAATTTTTCCATAATAATATGTAAATAGTACATATACCTAATATTTCTACTCAGACTAATCATTTTGACTTGCTGACAACCTCTAATACTACTACACCAGCTACTTCACTAGTTGCTATATTAGCTATTTGCACATGTAATTTCACCAACTATTGCATTTACAATTTCACAAATTGCTAGATTAGTTGTTGAACTTGCAATTGTCATACCTCAATCTTCTTCACATACTCAATCTCATAATACAGCTCATTAGCAGCTAAACACTCATTCTAATGTAACTAGATCAAAAGTTGGCATTTTTAAACTAAAAGCTTATTTGGCTTATGTAAAACCAACATCACTTAATGAAGTATCATTTTATTGAAAAGTTGCAACGCATGCTTAATCTAATGCTTTACTTAAGAACAACACTTAAAACTTGGAACAATCGCCATCAAATGGAAATTCCATTGGTTGCAAGTAGGTCTTCAAAATAAAACATATCCCTAATGAAACCATCCAAAAATATGAAGCTAAACTTATTGTAACATTCTCCTCAAATTAATATTTAATTAATTAAATTAAATTAACTAAATTGAACCCATTGAATTAATAAAATTAGGTCTTAAAAGGAGAATTTATGGATTTATAAATTTTAGAAAGTAAATCAAAAAATTTAAAAGTCATTTTAAATTTAGTTAAAATTTTTAGGATTTATTTGGGATTATCAAATTATTAAATAATAGTAAATTAAAGAACAAATACTTAGGAGATGAAATTTTAAGAAATTTTCAAGTCATTAAAGAACTAAAAATATTAGAAAAATATTTTTAAAAATATTTAATTGAGATTTAGGGGTCAAAATATAATTAATGAAAATTTAAGGTTCAAAAATAAATTTTAGCTGAGATTAAAATGCATTTCTCATAGGGATAAAATACAATTTTCTTTAAGAGAAATTTGATGGAGATTAGATTATTGGATCAATAAAAAATGATCATAACAATCATATGAACAACTTTCATAACTGTCATTTCTCTCAAATACCAACCATATTACAAATATCAAGAGACAAAGTTTGGATTACTTTCTTAAAAAAATCTTTGTATCAAGCTGTAGAAGAGTCATGCAATCAAAGAAAATATGTAAGAAAAATCCATTATCCTTTATTTCTATATACTCACCCTAGCTTTATCCATTTCCACGCCCCAAAACATAAAACCCATCCTTACACTTTGTCACTCTAACTAACAGGAGAAAAGAGAGAGAGAGAGAGGAAAAGACAGAAAGTTTTAACAAAGAAAAAGAAACATAAGGAAGGCAAAAAGAGCACTTGGATAAAACCAGGTTAAAGTAATAAAAAGTAAGACAAATACCTTTGTTTTGCTAAGAATTTGTGTGGCTTGGATTCTCTCATCTCTTCTATCATCTTCTTCTTTTTGTTTTTTTTATTTTTATTTTTTGGTACTTTCTTCACTACTCCTTTGTTTTATAATGGGATGGAGTCGTATGTGAGGACCTTAGATGTAAGATTTGGGGAAGAAAAAGTCATTATTTTAACTTAGAATCATCCTTTCCTAGTTGCTTGTTTGCTAATTGATTTAGCTGTTTAGAAAGTTCTAGTTAAAGAAATATATGAAAAAGATGATGCATAATACTTTTTTTGTGAAATATAGCAAGTATGACTAGTCGACCAATCCAAAGGGAAAGTTCAATAGTTATGTCTCTAATAGACAATTGATGAGTTTGCAAGTGACTAGTTGATAGCCTTCAATCAATTGACAAACCTTTACATGACAGTTGACCATTTTCATTGCGACACCCTAGTTGACTGATAAATGACCTTCAGTTGACTTGTGGGCACATATTAACCAACTGTTTATCTTTAAAAGTTAGCTGGTTCTTTAGTCTTCTTTTGTAATAGTTGGAATCTTTACACACAGTATGATTATATGATTAATTACTCCTTCATACATTGTTACCTTTATAAATTATTATTGAACTAAAAAATGTTAAGTCAATTATTAAGTCATCTAATCCCTAAGCAAGGAGTGCGTTGAATCCCATGTATAAAAGACTAAATGCATAATTATACCTATGCATGGATGATTGTGAAAATACATAGACCTAAAATTTTAATTCCTATGCATGGTTGACTATACCTCAGATCGTTTCCAAGCATGTATTATTGTATCTGTGAAATACCTAGATATAGACCAATATTTAAACTTTTAAAACAGTGAAGATATTTAGAAGACATATTAATAGTAAAAAGGTGTTCGATGATAATTTATTTAAGCAAAGTAGTAGTTAATAACTTGATTTGTTTAGCATGTTTTATCTATGATTAACTGATATTGCTTATAGCTTTTAAAAATTATATATGCAAATGGCTTTACTCTATAGGTTGGTATGTCAAGCAATTATATTGAAATGAAAGCTATTTTTATATTGTTGATGTTAATATGTTGTTATAGGTTAGAGTTCCTTGCTTTCAGTATTATATTTCACAGGATAGTTATAAGGGTTAGAGTCCCAAAAAGAAGGTAACCTTTAAATGCTTATATATGGATTTACATTAGAGGATGCATTAGTTTGCAATCATGATATGAATTATTATTAATACTGATTGTACTAACAATTTTTGAAATATACAAAAGTAAAGAAGGTGGTCATTTAGTCCTAAATTGCTAAAAACTTAGGTTTCATATTAGATAGTATATGATACCTAATGCGACACATTTAAATTTAATAACCTAAGTCAAGGTAGTATGGGATACCTACATGCTACCAACAAAACCTTTTTATCTCTTAACCAACATTTTTTAGCCATGATTAATTGCGATTCCTTAAAGAAATTGCTTAATTCTTTCCTATTATGTTTATAAGTTGTATGATCTATGCATAATACTATTTTGTATTTGAATTGCTAAACAAGTTATCTGGTTTTAGATACATACTAGTAAATATATGCTTGTTATTATAATTTGATTTGTTGATTTCTTAGATAGACAAGGGATAAAAATGAAAAAAAAAATTCTGTACACATGGCAGGTAAACCATTACTTGTTTTTAAAACTTAGTTATGTCTTATAAAATAAAAAATTATTGATTTCTCATCTCTTTAAGTAATGTGCTCATATAATAAAGAGGCTAGTAACCTATTACATAGTTGAAGTTAAATGGATTTATATAGGTATATTGGGAGTAGGCAAGCTATAGGTGATAGTAAGCATAAAAGTTAATGACTATAACAATAAACTCCCTATAGATTCTTTTTTCTTCCCCAACCCTACCAAGGACTTAGTTAAATAGGGGTTGGATGTAAGGGACTAATTAGTATAGGTTAACTTCATGGAGCATAATGTTTGTATATAAATATAAATGTTAACTCTATGATTAAATAATCCTTTGACCTTAGGTCATGTTGTATGAACTATATGGATGATTATTGACTCATCTTGATACTTGACTAGACCATATGCTAAATAGTATGATAGATATATAAAATAGTAAAAATAAAAAAAAAATCATTTTTTATGTTATAAATTTGTGTGATCTCTTTACTTTTATATTGCGATACTTATTAGTTTTTATTCTGCTCCACCTAACATCCAATAAAAGTGGTTAGTATAAGTAAAGAAGTTACACTTGTAGCCAAAGTTTTCTATAAAAAAGAATTTAGTTATATTGAGCCTTTAATCCTGCAATGAAGCCTACCATCATTAGATTGGTCTTATCTATTGCCCTTTCAAAGGATTGGCACATAGAGCAAGTAGATGTCAACAATGCCTTCTTAAATGGTAACCTTAAGAAAAAAGCATACATCATGCAGCCTCAATGGGTTGAAAGTGGCAACCTAAGTTTGGTTTGTAAGTTTCAAAAAGAACTTTATGGTTTAAAACAAACCCCAAAGGAATGGGTTGAAAAGCTAGCCACAGTTTTAAGTCAGCTTGGCTTTCTCTCTGCTAAATATGACTAGTCTCACTTTGTTAATGTCAATTCTAACTCCATCATGTTTATACTTGTATAGTAAATGATATCAAAGGAACTAGGGCCTTTGAACTACATTCTAGGTATACAAACTTAGCATAACCCGAATGGTTCACTACTTTTTCTTAATCAAAATATTTCAAAAACCTATTGCATAAAGCTAACATGGGTGTAGCCAAATCAATTAAGACACATATGAAGATTGGATAGAAATTAACCAAAGATGACCCTGATAAATTCTCAAATCCTTCCTTTTATAGAACAATAGTGAGAGCTTTTCAATATGTCACTATTGTTATTTTTGCCTTTCTTATAGTATCAATAAAGTCTGTTAGTTTATACATGACTTTTGGACACACATTAGCAAGCAATCCAATGCATCTTACATTATCTGATTGGCCCAATTAACCATGGCCTCAACCTTTAGTTGGTTGCATTTTGTGATGTTGACTAGGCCTCTAATGTTAACGATAGAAGGCATGGTTGTTAAAATCATATTGAATTGGTTGGTTCAACCAATAGGACCAAGAATCTAACCTTGGTCTGATCTAGTCAACCCTAAAAAATAGATGAGCTAAGAACCTATAAAAAACCAAGCAATTTAATAAGTCAGTTGGTTTTGAAATTTTTTTTTTGCCTTTTTTGCTTTTTTTTTACTTCAAAATATTGGCAAATAAGATAAGAGAAAGAGGAAATATGTGTGTGAGAGAGAGAGAGAAAGAAAGAGATTGAGAGGAAAGTTGATCTTACTCATAAAAGGGGAGATGATAAAGCCATGAAGGAGAGATAATGTTGTTTAAGTGTCTTCTTCTAACATTCACATTTTACTCTTTGCTCTAGCATTTAGTTCATAGGTTAAAGGGATAAATGATTAAAGAGAGAAAGGTGATAGTAGAAAGTTGCTTCAAAAATGATTTACCACAATACTAAATGGTGATTGGTGGAAAGGGCCTCTTAACTAAATAACTTTTTATTAAAGTTTGAATATAACCTATTTAACTTACTTTGAATGCAAAGAGAAGTGTGAAACTTCCCATATATTAACCTTCTAAAATTTTCATTTTTCAAGATGATAACTTTATGTAAAATAACTAAATAAATAAAAATAAAAAGAAAATTAAAAAGAAAAGAAAAGAAAAAAGCATGATATGTGTAGGACAGATGTGTATTGTAAAAACTATGCATGATGGATTAATGCTACCAATTTTCTCTTCAAGTATGGTATTATTCCTACTCACTTATAATTATATATAATACATATTTTTTTGCAACAATTTAAATTCTTTTACATATTAGGAGATAAAAAATATATATCCTTTTAATGATGATGATGATAATAAAGGAAAATTTTTACAAAATTTGAATATTTTGTCATATATATATTATGGTTTAATTTTTATAAATAATGAAATGTTTAAAATTTATTAGTATTTACTTGTATCATGTATGATACTATATTTTAAATATATAATTTGTAAAAAAATATATTTAATTATTATCAACTCGACCACGGTTTGATTATAGTTAAATTTGTGATCTATCCATTTAAAATATTGATAGAAGGTGAGCCTTTGACTATGTTGTCTACTTTAGCTCAAACCTAATTTTGTAGTCCTTTAAAAGGAAAAATGTACTATCCCAATCTAACACAAAAGCAAACTACAGAAACCTTGTTAATGTTATAGCTCAAGTATCATAGATTTAAGTATCGCTAGGTGAACTGCAAATTATTCTCCCTCAAGTTTCTATAATATATTGTGATAACATTAGTACCATCATGCATTCTCTCAATCTTGTTTTACACTCAAGAAGCAAGCACATCAAACTTGATTTATATGTTGTAAGGGAGAAGGTGAGTAAACAACTTGATGTCAAACACATTTTTTTGGATTATTGAAGTATTGCTATCCTTAAGAAACCTTGTCTAGTTCCAAGTTTCTCTTTTTTAAGGACAAATTCAAAGTGTAGCCAATAGGTACTATGAATTTGAGAGGAAATGCTGGGTAATACAAAGCAGTGTACATATAATATATTGTAATAAAGTTATTTATATAATTGTTGTATCCATTCACACATTCATTATATTTGAGCTTTATAGTCCCATGTGGTACATAAAATTGTTAGGTATAGAAATGAAAGAGAAATGAGAATGTGAATAAAATAGAATAATTATATTTGGTATAATATAGAAAAAAATAAGAATGCTATTCCATTTGTATTTTTAGTATAATACAGACATACTAAACTTTGCATAAACTTTTATTAAAATTTACCTTTATTTCAACAATTTCTGAAGGAAAGCATATCCCTCCATTTCATTCACCACTTACAATGATTTTGGCTACCAAACATCCATGATGGATTCCCTTTCCTTTTCTTTTTATGATATCATTCCAAACGGCAACAGGGGACAGATCACAATGTGAATAATTATGATACATTTCACTCGTTATTCTATGAATTCTCTTCCTCTAACCCTTGGTTCTCTGGTTTTACATTATTCAGTGCTTTCAACCTATAAAGAGCCCAATGGAATATGAAAAACAAAAACATTATGGCTTGCATACTTTAGTTGAAAAGAATGTTTTTGTAAAGTGATGAAAATTTATAAGCATATTAATAAAGGGTATAATTACAGAATTAAAATTTTAATTAAAGTTTATTGAATCTATTAATAAGATTAAATTGAATTCTAATGATTGGTTCTAAACACTACCTATAAGTTTATTTGTAAAAAATGATAAAATGATAGTATGCAATTCTCATTTTAACATCAAATGAATTCTGAAGCTCGAAATCCCAACAAATTGGGTAGGATTTGAAATCTATATTAAAATTCATAACTTGTAAGTTTGCAAATATTACCATGAGGACATTTAAAATGTATTTAAAATAGAAAAGGTATATCATTTAATATAGATTAACAATTATGTCGCGAAGTTAGACCAACAAACAAATGTTAAGAGCGTATTTGCACGCATTTGCATATATGTCATTGAATTTATACATTTGTTTTTATGTAAAGATTTAAAAGAGAATAAAGAAGCTCCTGAAACCTCAATGATTACATACAAACAAGGTTCATACATTAAAAACACCGTAATACTAAATCATATTTCAATAGAGCAAGTTGTATAAGTAAAACTCTAAAATATAGAACATAAGAAAATATTATCCCAAGCCAAGCTAGGACGTCATACGGTGATATTATCTGCACAATTGTTCACAAAGTCTTATCCTTTAAACAAAAATAGTAGGAAGTGAAAATGGAAATAATGTATACCTTGTGACACTTGTATTTCAAAGATGTGCCTTTTAAATAAAGACTCTTAAACATCACCAAGTAAACTGTGCAGGAGCATATATTACACTAATCCATTACGTAGCTACATTCAGCTATGGGATTATCTTTAGCCACAATCATGCAGCTTCTGAACAAGAGCATCAATATAAGAACTCCCTCGCTATGAACCTCACAGACTACTCAACATTATTAATTTTATTAGACAACTGCGGCATTATATTTAAAAAATAAGATAACTTTCCTTAAAGCACAATCAAAACATTTAGGGTGGTTGGTTCTGACCACTTTACCCACTTCACTGTCTTCATCCATTGCAGCTCTCACAGCCTTGCAAACAGATTCTCTGGTAAAGAGCCCATCTTCTTCACCTCTCTCAACCTCAACTCCTACTTTCAAATCCCCCCTCATTAGTCTTGCATTAATAAACTGGTCTCCGGCATAGGGCAGACGTACCAGTTGGCCCTCAGTGACCATGGCCTCTGTAAGTGACCCTGACCTACAATGAGTCACAAAGCAACCCACAGAAGGGCGGTCCAGGATCAATTGTTGCTCAATCCAACCTCCCTGAACCACCCCTCTTCCCTTTATTCTCTCATTGAATCCTCAGGCAATGCTGACTCAGTCGTCTCAGTTCCAATAGGAGGTTTCAAGGCCGTCAAAAAAGGCATACCTGTGAGTTCAAAACCCTGTACCAGTTCCTGAAATTGATCATTTGTCAAAGCACATTTGCTTCCAAACGCACAGAAAATAACACTTCTGGGATTGAAATTTCCCAATCAATTTGCCCATTTTTCTTCCAAAGTTGAAGTGGGTGGGGATGGCAGAACTGGTCCCGCCAATAAAACTTGCTTTTCCATCTGGGTTTCAAGATAGTCACATTATGGCCCTTCCATTTCCCTGCAAGTCTTAAAAACAATAGCATCACAGTTTCTGAAAGAGACCAATTGGCGATCCATAAATGAAACCCCTCCCCATATTCCTTCACAGTGGCATAGGCTAACCCTCTCCCTTAATGATGTCGCATTCTAACGGCCGATGGGGGAAAACTAGGTGGAGGGTTGACGAGATCAGCTTGTGTCAATGGCCGTTCATGGTGTTTTCTTTCTGGGCTTATCAGATACCCCACGGTGCCTAATTTTCGTGCCAGTGAAGGTAACCAATGTGTGAAATCAAAGAAGGCCAAATGGGGTTTGAGCTCTCTAAGAGAAGCTTCAATGTGAGGCTCAGTGAAGTCCATTGCTGTCATGAGAAGGCAATGCAAAGAGAAGGTTAGAGTTGTTTCAGAATCAGGAGGGAGGCCATCAACATGCGGTATGGTGATTGGAGTAAAGGAAATGAGATCTGGGTGAAGATTAAATTGCTCCAATTGGGGACGAGTGTTTCTAGGCAAGAAAAATGAGATCTTGTGGCCTCTCTCGGCAAGTTTGTTGATGTGTGAAGGAAAGAAGTAATATGTCCTAAGGCTATGCAAAGAGGGATTTCATGTATTAGACACAAATTGCACAATCCGATGTAATCGCAGGAAAAAAGAGTCTTGTAATGTATGTCATTAAGAGCTCAAACTGTGTGGATTGGAGTAGTTTTTCTGAAACAGAGGAACAAAGAAATGAGAAAATCGGTTCCTGCCCTTGTACATTGAAGGCTAAAGCCACCATTATATCGCCATTAAATCAGAACGGATGAAAAGATGGTCGATCGATATTGAATAATTAAATGATCAACAAGGGTCATTTATAATCTATCAATCTAATCACGTCATGTTCTGAACTTGTCGCTTGTGCTACCGCTAATTCATCTTTATTGTCATATTAGTAAAAAAAACAAAAACAAAAACCTACGGAGCCGAGTGCTTGCCTCACAGGACAAAATTCCTATCTATAGTACCTTTTCTTTGTTTGTCAATTATAAATTTATAATCGGATGGTTCTATGGTGCTGCAAGTGACGCCATCTTAGCCCTTGAAAAAATCTAACGACTAAAAATTAATGATGACAATTTTTTAAAGCAGTTAACTTAAAATAAATATATTTTGAACCCTAAAATAAGTAAATTCTGTAAAGATACCAAATTATATATTCTTTGTATTTTTAACTATTTTCCTTTGCCTATTTAATGTTTTATGAAATAAAGAATGAATGTTTTAAAATTCAAATTGACATAATTAATTTATTGATTGAACTAGCTTCCGGTTGATAATATTTATAGTTTCAACTACATTATTAAACTACTTTAGTAATTAAATTATATTGATCAAGTCAAAATAAGTAACATAATTGGACAAACCATGGTGCAAAAAATCAAAATGGACTTGTTAGTTGAATTGAAAAACTAGTAAATTAATTATGATTCCAATATGATTTACTCTAAAAACTAATTAATTAAAAATGAATTAAAAATTGATCGATTCAATTGGTTTGAACAATGTATATTTTTTATTTTTTGTTTTTTTTTATGAGTATCCTGACTTCAACTAACATAACTTTCAATCCAAGAAAAATTTTGAGTTCTATTATATATTCACAAAGATCTTTTTTAATGCCCATCATCGTCCCCTATAATGCTACAAGCTAACAAGGCTAATTCACATTTGTGACAAAAACTACAATTAAAGAATTTTGTATTATCTATATCTTGCCTAATGCCTAGTTCTTCTGTTTATTTGGGTTTCTTAGGTATCTTATCCATTGATGAGTCCATTTTGTCATAATAATGGTGTTGAAATGAATATTAACTTGTTTGATTTGAATAATAAACATTATGTCATGTTTGCCTTTTTTTCATGTGTAACCAATAATAAAATATATAAAATTTATTAGTATTGACTTGTTATTTATTATATTAAAGTTTTAATATATATATATATATATATATATAATTATACTTTTAGAAGTTTAATAACTCGTCTCATTGGGACAAACTTGAAAAAAGTCAACAACTTGGAATTGATTTTTTAAAAACTAATTAGGTTATATTTAAGAATAGTTATTATAATTTTATATTTTGATACTATACTTTTTTTTAAAGTGTAACAAAGTTAAATAGTTTCTATGATAAAGGTAAAATAATTCAAATTTAAATTATAATCATTTTTATCATTATTATATTTTATATATTTTTATTTCTATATTTATTTATAGTATACAGAAATTATTTACAATATACACTTATTTATTGAAAGAAGAATGCTAGTTGCTGAATAAATTAGGAAGAAAAGAATGCTAATATGCTCTTCAAATTTATTGAATGAGATAATTTTACGAATACTACAACATTTTTATCTTGTAATGTCAATTTAAAGAATTAATATTAATAGATTCATTTCTTAAATAAGTCTCCCATATTCATATTATTTGTCCATCTAATATTCGTTTGCCACTGGTGCCACAACTATTTGGTTACAAATGACATCTTCCAGTTTAATTCCGTAAGCCAACACCATATATCAATTCTCGTCGAATGTGTGAATAAAACTGATTCTCAGTAATATGAGCAGCCAATAAATTATGTCAAGCACAATTGTATTTAAAAAAAAAATTCATGGACCCATTTTGGTACGACATAGTATGGGAATAAGCTTTCAAAAAAATGCTAAAATATTTAGAAAATCTATTATACTCAACAAAAAATCTAAACAAATAGTTCTGTTACCTGAATTTGCAAGTGAGGGGATATAACCTTACATCTATGCAATATGTCAATTTGTCAAAGCAACATAAAGTGGCATCCACAAGATGCACATTCTGGCAATACATATGGATCATCGAAATCGCCTGGCTAAGGCGAAATGGGCATCTGGTTTTACTGACATCAGCAACTCTAGAACAATTATCTCACTCGGACGAGGAACCTTGAGACTAGGTTCAATAATACCTGCTTGTGAAATCCACAGGTGCAACTATAGCATTAATAGCAGTTTATGCTAAAGCAGAAGCAATAGATAAAAGCAATTAAAACCTACCTGGGGAAAGCTTTTTCCCTTGATATAGCTCCTTTGCTAGAGGGTTGGAAGCCCAGTGATTTACAGCCACCCTACTCAAGGGTTGAAAACCAATTATCTTTCCATCGCTAGTGAAGACCACCTAAAAATTTCAAACAATTGCAGTAAGTAATTATTTATTGCAAGAAAATTATTTATTGTGGTAACCAGGTAAAAGGATAAAAACCTAACATGTTGGCGCAGATATGCACGCATATACAGATTCTTTTTCCCATAGTTACATAAAATCAGGTCATAACTAGACAGGCTTCTACAATACAACGAAAATAATTTATCATATTAAGAAATTAAGTGCAGTAGCAACTTCTTATGGTACTGGTAACAGCTCTTGAAATGTGCTGGCAACCAACACTTTGTTACCAATACCTTAATCAGCGAGTTACCAATGTGATGAGAAACCACTATTAATTGCATCCTCAAGGTGCTAAAAACTACACATTATTACCCTTAATAACTAGTTACCAACACATTAGCGAATAGTTACTAGCACATTTTATAGCCGTTATGAGTACAATGACAAGCCACCATTAACTACTCGTTGTGTTTAATTCCTTAATCTGCACCATAGTATCCGCCATCATATTGGCACTCTTAATCTACACATAAAAATATATACTACCCTATGTTGATCATGCCATGTTTATCTTTTTTTTTTTTTAAACTTTTGTTAGGTAAAGCGCTAACCATGTATCTTCTCTTATAACCTTTTGACCATTTAGTGAATCTGTATACCAGGTCATTAGACATACCATCTACCAATCTTTTTGCATATTTTTATTTTATTCCAGTTAGTAATCATCTAAATGCCAGGTTACGCCAAAACTCCTGCCAAATATGTATTAGTTACATATTTTGTATGAATAGAGGCTATGAATCACACATACAAGACATGATATGAATATAACATGATACGAATACAGGAAATTATAACTTCTTACAAAAATAAGATATGATACTTCTAAGATACATAATTAATGTGTGTGTGTATATATATATATATATTTAATATCTAAGATACTAATGTAATATCAAATAACAATATTTAAGATATAATGAGTAATAAAACTACAATTAAATAGATATGAAAATATAATACTTTATTATATTTTGCATCATCATGGACCAAGAATAGCACTAACATTAGCAACAATATGCACCGTCCCACCATACTAATCTACCTTTGTAATATAGTGGGACCACTTTAAAAATATTAATTATAGTTATTTCAAATCTGAAGGAATAGGTGGAAGGTTCTCTACTTACTGGACAGCACTTGAATAGCATCTTATATTAAAAAATGAAACTAAAATCAAACTCGAGCGGTCTTCCTTCTACATACTACCAGACCAGAGTCTGGAAGAAACGCAGAGGCAGAGAACGCGGAAGCAGAGACAGACTCGAAATGCAGCAGAGGCAATGAAAGGGTGAAAATGAAATGCAGCACAGCAGAGGCAATGGACCGGCAAACACAGAGCAGAAGCAAGTTCAACTATGTTAATGGAACAGTAAATGCAAAGCAAGCTTTCAAATCCCTCATGAACGTAAGTTTCTCAGCAAATGGGATAAAAATTTAGGTTATTTTGTAAAAAAACTGTGTTTTAGTTAAGCGTTGTATCCAAGGTTGTATCCGATTAAGCTAACTGTAAGAGAGAGAGAGAAAATTTTGATTCAGATATGCCAGCAGTACGTATCCAGGTGTATCGGTGTCAGATATATATCTGATACCAATGCTCCAAAGTGTTTACTGTATCTGTGCTTCCCAGGATACGGGTGAGATATGAGCATATATGCATCAGGTGCATAGTTTTTTTTTTAATTAAATTTTCATGTTTGGGTATATTTAAATGCAGCTTTGGTGAACACCAGTACAAAAGTATATACAGAACAGAATAGATACAGGCGAATTGTGGCTGCCATTAATGGCAATGATGGTTTGATGCTTCTGTTCAAGTAGATCTGGGGAAGCGAGAACGTGAAAAAAAAAAAAGAGAACAGGGATGAGCAAGAAAATCCAATAAAAAGGGAGATAGCTTGCAGAAGAAAAGAGAAATGTAGGATCCCAGACAATGCATGCACATAACACTGATGAGGACCGGGAAATGTGTATGGGCACTGTACTTAGTCTCACATCAAGTAGAATGGGTTACTCAATGAGATACTTAAGGCAAGCAATTCTACACCTTACCAGCCACAGCTTTTGAGGTGGGTTTCCTGGCTGTTCCTTGCGTGTGCGTCAATGGTATCATAGCTAGTTCATCAGCAGCTCCCAAAAAAAAAACAACCTGTGGAGGGTTCTATTTGACAGTAAGGTCAAGTGAAATGTCACCAAGTGCATCCCGGCCAGAACATTGACTTTGTCAGCTAGGAGGCACTGATGAGGACCGGGCAATGTGTATGGGCAGTATGCTTAGTCTCACATCAACTAGAATGGACTACTCAATAGGTCCTTAAGGCAAGCAGTCCTACACCTCACAAGCCATGGCTTTTGAGTTGGGTTTCCCAGCTGCTCCGTGGGTGCACATTAGAGACAAAGCCTAGGTGAAGAAAAGAGGCTCTGCTCTTTCCAGCCAGGAAAGAGGATGAAGAAAATTCTATCATTTTCCTCATTGTTTTTAAAAAAGGGGCAGTTGCCCAACCAGTTAAGAAGAAAAAGAAAAGCTTGCCCTAAATAATGAATGAATGGCATAGATGTGATTTTTAAATTACACTAGATCCTACTTCCTAGTTCAGGTTGCAAAATAATTGGGTTAAAAAAGAAAAGGACTTTAAGGTTTATTCTGAAAAGGCAAAGCCTTCCCATTTTGAAACCAATGGATTCAAAACTAACAGGATTTTTCTTGGGTTGAGGAGGGCGCCTTTTTATGAAATAAAATGAATTTTGGACTCATTATGAACATTAACTTTATTATATATTATAATATATTATTTATTTTATATAACATCATCTTCCATATTTGCTTCCTAATTATTTCAAAAATTTCTCTATCCCATACCTGCAACATGGTAATGTTATATAATCTCCTCTTCACTTCCAAGTTGCATAAAAAAAGTGCATATGCCAGTGCTAGAGCAAAATAATTTGAAAAAGTTGGAAATCTGAAGTACCTGGTAACTAGCAATGTCCTGTATAGACACTTTTGCATCATCTGCATCCCTATTCTCTGAAGTAGAAAGAGTTGAAACAACTTCACTGCCAGATTTAGCTGCCCCCAATGTTCTCATGTAAGCCGGCAGTTCTCCAGTCCAGACACCAATATCATCTTCCTTCTTAATATCACCCGACCAGCCAGAAGCATCCTTTACTTTCATAATAGCTGAGATGCAAAACTCTTCCAACTGTCCATATAAAAGATTCAGAGAAGACAGAACTATTCTTCAAACGGAAGTAAAAGGCATGGTAAACAATGGAATAACCAGTAAGTGTATGCTATGAGGAACAAAGGAATAGAGCACAACAAAATTTCACCTATAAGCTTTGTACTGCAGAGCACCGCCTAAGTATATTTCATAGCAAAATAAATAGTGTCAAATATAACAATGACAGGGCAGCCTCAGTGCCAAGATCAACACAGATTTTGACCTTATTGACATGTTTAGACTATTTCAGCACTGTCTCAGGGTTTAAATAAAATATAATTCAGAATCATTTGCCGTTAAGCTCATTTTCAATATCTATGGACATTCAGGCCTATCCCGGCAACATTATATAGCCTCTCATAAAATTGTAACATTTAAGGCTCATGATTTTTTTTTCCCTTCTTCAATGACAACATGATAGGAAGCACATATGCTGCAAGTTGAAGTGTAATGGCGGAAACATAGAAAAAACAAAACAAAAATAGGAAGCACATATGCTGCAATTTGAAGTGTAATGGTGAAAACATAGAAAAAACAAAACAAAAAGGTGCTTGGCCCTTACGTGGACCCTATAATAATATAGTGCTTAACAAAAGCTCAATATGATCTAGATTCAATCTTTCAAAGCTAAATCATCGAGATGGACTTGAAATATTCTAGCTGATAGACCATCGACCATTTGGAAGAATAATGGAAAAAACAGCAGACAATGCGCTACTTCACTGAGGAACTTTATATCTTCCAATGCTTTTAGTAAGCAAATTCTGCATTTATTAAATTTAACACATAACCATAAAAAGTGATAGACTGCTTACCTTTGCTGCATCCAAAAATTCAGGTAATGCACCGTGGACTTCAGATGCTGACAGAGATCCATGTTCCCCAAGGTGTTTTCCTTCCTTGGGTAAGTGAGGCAAATAAAGTTGGCCAAGAGCATTGATTGCTACAAGAAAGATGCCACTTGCAAGGGTGACTGACAACAGTTTCAATAAAGAGCTCCCCTGAAGAAAACGGAATTAATCAGCTTATTAACAAATACTCTACTCAGTGCAGCAATGAACAAAACTCTCAAGCTGCATTTACTATTAATGAAATGAGGAGATTAGTATGTATCAGTTGAATTTTGAATTTCGCCCTCTTTTCCATATAGCACATGTAGCGCTCACTATAGCTGAGCTACACCTGTAGCATAGGACAAGGACATGTCATGAATGGCTACAGACTATAGCTCTAGCAGGCTATAAATAACTATTAATAATTGTACTGGGAAACTGCTTAAACAGGGCCCTAAGCCAGAATAGACCTCCCTCTACTATGTCCAAGATCATATGTACATTCTCCAGAAATTCAATAGTTTTTCTTCCTTGATGTCAACGGCACAAGTGCCAGAACTAGAAAGCGTAATCATTCTTGCAAATGTAGGGAAACAACTGAAAATTAATGGTAAGTGATCAATGCCCTCCAACACATATTGACAAACAACAATAAAATACTAAAAGGAAGGACAAAATTTTTAAGTTCTCATTTCAATGATTCTAAATATGTTTTTACATCTTGATGACAGACAATAAGGAGATTATTACAGATAATTCTTGACACAAAAAGACACCTAATCTCTTAGTTTCATCTTACTCTTGCATTAAGAAAGATAAACCACTGTTCCCACAAATAATATCATACCACATAAGATCAAAGCTTCAAATGCTAATTACTGCTAAGATTTAGAGGACAAACAACAATCATTTGACTACCTTCTTATTTGACACTTTGGCAGATTTGGCAGCCACACCACAAGACAATTGCTTATCAGCTAGCGAGTAAGGATCCTCGTAGTACATATCCAATGTTTCTGCCAATCCAATCTGCAATTTTGTTAAACTACAGCAGAATGAGCATCAATCATATACAACACAATAGTAGCATGGCTTTCAAATAACCTAAGGCAACTCTATGAAGTACACCCAGCTATAGCCATAAAATATTATAGGAAATAAGATCTAACTATCTAAGTAAAAAGCAGTACAAGTTAATATTGAAGTAAAGCCAACATAAAATGTCAAGTGACCATTTAAGTCACCACAGTTTTATTCCTTTTCTTCTTTCTTTTATTTACCACCATCCTAAGTAATTTTTTGTTCATTCATTTGCCTCTTCTTTTTCTATTACTGCTGAGTGTCTGTTATGCTTAACATGTACATGAGTAAAAAAGAAAATCATATGAGGTCATACTTTCAGGGTTTTGACGAACAAGAAATTATAGACTTGCTTTGACCCCAGATGAGAAAGTTCACTTTACAATTGCCCATTTTTTTCGCCTCAAAACATAGGCAATGACCTACTCCTGGGTAGTCAAAGCAGACTATGGTTCAGTACTCTTACTATAAGTACCTCAGAGGCTATCTACAGCTCCCAACAATAATGTTGACCTGATCCAAGGGTCTTAATTATTATCTTCTTTTCCCCCATTTTATTTTACTTTTTTTTGGGGGGGGGGGGGGGGGAGGAGGGGGAAGGGGGAGAGGGAAGAAAAAGTCATAATAATTTGCATTATTAAGCTTGCTTACATACTTGGGCCATTAGCCTGTAACCTCCACACACAGGCTATTAAAAGTACAACTGAAAAATCTGAAGGCCAAAGCAAAAGGCAAGGATGAAGTACCATTTGAGAGTGGGTCAAAAGAACTTCCCAACTATTCTCTGCAGACTTCTTCCAGCCTTCAAATTTTGCATCCCCCATTCGCTTGGCATCAATTTCTAATCTGTAAGCGGGTACATACTCACTTGTCCAGGCACTAAAATCAGAACCACCAATCTTCTCTAATTTTTCATAACAGGATGGATTCCACCAGCGGTGCTTTGGCTTTGTTTTCACTGGCATAAGGCTATTCTTCATTAAATTATAATTATCCAACAAACGCCTGGCATTTTCAACTATCTCATCTTCAAATAATTTGTATATGACCACAGAGGAATCTTTTGACACTATTCTTTCAGTCTTTTCAAACCAGCGGAATAAATTACTTAAATTACCACCTCGTAGATTATCAACAAATTGTCTTTTAATATCTTGGAGAGAAGAGCTACAAACAGCTTCAGCAAGCATGGAGACAAGATATTCATCGGACAAGCTGATCGTGAGAGATGCAGGGACCTGCTTATATGAAATGCATAAAGAGAACCGAACGTATCAGTATCAGGGACCACCTGCAGGACAGACATTTTAATATGACATTACAATTTACAAAAAGTGATGCAGATATCAAATTATATAAGATTCAAAAGAAATCAAATGTAACAGACCTCTCTTGGATTTTCAAGATCCTCCATGTTTCGTACTGCTCCTGGTGGAAAGACAATCAGGTCAACATTCCAAAGCTGCTGCAAAACTACTTGCCTAAAAGTCATTGCAAGTATATTCTTTGAGGCAGTGCTGGACAACAGATCTTTAGAGAGATGCCTCCTGAGCTTGGCCGCTTTTTCTTTAACTTTTCTAGCAGGTAAGAACTGTCAAAACAATCACATTCAGTATAATTATTCAACAGGAAGTTCCAAATTTACTTCTAAAATTGTATTGCTAAAAATTTCTCTTAAAGAGAAAATATATAATTAAGATAAATAATCATACACATTAATACATGTATACACTACACATATGTTTATACACTGTCCTATATCTACAAAGTATAGCACGTTTACAGCTCCAATGCCTTCAATTTTTTGTAGTGACCCAATATATATATTTATTACCCGAAAGAAAAATCTTATGAATTATAAGTGCAACTTTAGAGAAAGTAAAATTCTTGAACGGCCCCAACAACTCGAAATTTGGGCTTAATTTTTAATCAACATAGTCAAAATCTCATAGTATCAGAATATTTAAAACCATACATTGACCTCAACAAAGTTGCAAAACACAAAAACAAAACAAAATTCAGCAAGACCATAAAACGAAACGAACCAGTCGAGTCGAGACAGTGCTATGCTCGTCGGAAGGACCAGGAAACACAGTTTCCACAACCATAGCGGGCATGCCCGAGTCAATGTGCTCCGAGGCAGCTTCACCGCCATCAGCCGCAGCCGCCGTCAAAGCCTGCTCGAAATCCACGGCTCCAACCAAAGTTAGCCGAGCCAAGTCATTCTCGTACGTCCTCACACATGGGAGGCTCTTGTCATCGGACTCAGCTACGGCTTGAAGCACTTCTTGCTCTGTGATTGGGATGGTCTTCGGAGGAGAGCAAGAGAGGACCAAGATGGAAATTTTAGAGTTGCGAAAGTGTAGTGTTGGAAAGAATGAAAAGAATTTAGAATTGGGCCTAAGGGGAAGAAGAGGAGCGAACAGTGAGGGACTTCGTACAGACGCCATTGTTAGGAATCCTGAGCTCCTGAGTGAGAGAGATTGGGGTTTTCGATTTTGCTTTCGAACGTTGCAAGCGCAAGTTACCCTTTTTCATTTCTTCTGGGGAAAAAATCTATGCGCAGTCCTCGTTTCTTTTTGTTAGCTTATCGATTTAAATCATGTGTATAATTTTGTAATAATATTATGATAAATATATAATTTTTTAATTAAAATATTATTATATTATAATTAAAAAATTAATAATAAAAATATAAATATTACACATAACTCTAATTTTTTTGAGGACAATAAGTGCAAGTTACCTTTTTGTTTTTTCATTAAACATATTTTTGGTCATTAGAATTGTGCCATGACTGTAGCAACAGGAAATGTGGATCTTTCGTTTTCCCACTGGACACAATGAGAGAATTACGCTTTACGATTTCAAAAATACATGATTCATTCAAATTTTAAGAAATTAAAATTAAGATTAAAATTAAATGTTTCTGTTAAAGAAATACTTTCATATTGTCCTGAAATACAAAATCTCATAAATTATGAAAAAAATTATTTTTTTCAAAAATAGAGTATCGATAACCTTTTTTTTTTGGGTCCCATAACTTATGATAACTTTGATTGGAACAAGCTCTTTCGGTTAGTATAATAGGAATATAGGTAGCCACTATTGTTAAGACTTCAACCCTATATTTAAAAGAAAATCAGTAGATCATGGCAGGTGATAAGTGTAGAACAATAGGTTGCGTAAAAATTTTCAAATTTTGTAACGTATCCAAAAAAATATATAATTTATATTAGTAAATGTCCAATAATTTTTGTTCAATTGACATTTTTTTAATATAAAAGTAAATTATATAAGTCTTTTTCAAAATTTTGTTAAAATTACATAAATATTTTTTATTTTTAAAATATACATAAACATTCATTAAAACAAAAAAAATTATTTTATATCTTAATTTAATTTTAAATTTTTTTTATCAAAACACCCTCCATTTAAAAATTTCTTTAGTTTAAAAATATATGTATTTAGATTAATGATAAGTACTTTAGTCAAAATAATTAAATTTAAACTAAAGTATAAAGTAACTTTTTGTGTTAAAAAAATTTATGTATATTTTGAAAATAAAAAAATATATGTAATTCTAATAAAATTCAGAAAAACCTGTATAATTTACTCTAAATATAAATGTGAAAAGTGTTCATGCAGGTAAATTTTATATCTTTTTTTCACTTTTTATTTTCAATGTCTTTTTATCTCTTTTATAATAAAAAAAATTGATAAAAAATGACTAAAGTTGTTTGTGTATTTTTTATTATATTTTTCAATAAAAATATAATATATAAAAATTTTAAAAAATCTTAATTAGATGATGTTAAATTATAAAAATTTTACTTATTATATTCTTTTAGAGCAATTAATTGTGAATAAGCTAAGTTGAACCTGTGAATTAAGAAAACAAATTAGGATTAGAATGTGTCCTCTCCATATTTAAAGATTGGTTATCTAAACTCTTGGACTTTCTATTATCACATCATTAATTTGTCTATCATATTTTCAGTGCAAAACGCTCCTTCTGACTTGACGATTTTGATTTCTATCTTTTTATGCCTGATGATTCTGAATAAGAAGCTACAAAATTTCTGGCAAAAAAGAAGAAGATAAAGATCTTTTATTATTTTATCATCTGAATGTGTTATGTTATTTAAAATAAGTCATATTTGTAATTAATTATTTAAGAGATAATTTAGGATTGATTAGAGTAATCGATTTTGATAATTTAGGAAGATGTTTTTCTTCGTATTACTTTATTAAAGTTAATTAATATACTATTTTAATATTTTGATTGGGTTAGATTTTTATATTTCAGCTGGTCGTAAATTAGGCTTCAAAATCATAAAATAATTATTACCATTTTTATTATTGATAAATTAATTAAGATATTAATTTTTTTTATAGAAATTAAGATATTAAATTTTAAAAAATTTGAATTATATCTTTGTGTTTACTCAAAACAAAAATACAAAGTTTGAAAATTCAGAAACTCTTTCATCCTAAAATCATTCAATACAAAAGTTGAATCACGTTATTTTTTTCATCAGAAGTATGATGATTTGATGATGGCAATGTCTTTGATAGGCAAATATTCATTATATTTGTAGTATTAACAAATTTAATACTATTATCATTTATATTTTGACAACAAAACAACAATCATTTAAATTTTAAAATTTAATTCATAAAATTAAATTATGTAACTTTAAAAAAAAGTAAATTACATGATAAAATATAATTAGAAGTGGTACAAAGTGGTTAATACCAAAAATGAACTTTTGCTAGAAGTAGTACTAAGTAGTTTTGATGCGAAAAGGGTATATTTTGATGATATATGGATTTTTTTCCTTATAAATGATTAACTTTTAATGTTGAGCTAATTTTTATTCGCCTTACAATTTTTTCTTTACTTATTTTGTTTTTTAGCATTTTATGATTTGAAATTAAAATAACTCAAAAACACGTTATAATTTGTTAGATGAAAACCTTCCTGGACAGGACAAAACAAAATAAATAAATAAAAATTTATTACAGAAATTTTTTTTTAAGATGGAAAAGTCATAACATTGAGTTTAAACATAGATTAGGCTTAGATTTTTTTTTCGTTATTAATTTTTTTAATTAAAATAGGATAAATACATAATTTTTAATAATTACATAACAAACATATAATTTAATTATATATTTATTTATAAAAATTATTCACTTATAGTAATATTATTACAAAATTATACATTTATTGTATTTAATTAAATAATTTTATAACAAGCAAACGAGTAATTTAGATTCTTTGTGTGCGCATTCTAATCTAATTTGTTCAAATTAAATTTAAATAATCTAAATTTTATAATTTTTTTATACAAAATATTATTTTTTTTATAATTATTAATTATAAAATTATTTTTATTTTATATTTTATATTTTATAAAATAAAAAAGGACATAAAATCTAAACCTCTAATCTCTAAAGGGAATGTAAAGGGAATGCGCACTGTAAATGGTGCATGCATACAAGAGTTTCCTTTACACCATGGGATTTGAGAGGTAAGTTTTCCCTATCTCGTGGGAAGATTGTATATATTTCATTTGCATTATTCAAATTTGATTTAAATAATTTAGATTTTAGATTTTAGATTTTTATTTTTATTTTTTTAAATTTAAATAATTATTTTTTAAAAATTTTTATAATTAAAAAATTATTTTTATTTGGTATTTTATATCTTTTAAAATAAAAAAAAAAGTCAAAATCTTAAAAATAAAAAATAAAAAATGCATGTGCGGGGAACTTGCACTAGCACCGTGGGATGAGGACATCGAAAAGAAAACCCTTAAAAGATCTTTCTTGGCCGTCGACTCAGGACATTCATCACAATTTGTGCATATTACGCGACTTTCGTTCTCCAAGCTGCGCTTTGTTAACGATTTGGGTATGTCTTCATTTCTTCTTTCTTGGCTATTTCGGTCGATTAGCGTTTTGATTAGATTCCCCTTTTTCTTTCCGAAGATTAGGGGGAAAAAAATGCACTAGGGCACAGCTTTGCTCTGCAAAAAGTTGTGCCTTATTTTCCCTCATAGCGAAAAATAATTTGAATTTTTCGATGGAGTTTTTATTCGCCGTTTGGCCCATGAAGTCTTCAGCGTAACGATGTATTAAAGAGAAAGAGAGTTGGTAATTCAGGTTATATAATTTATATCCTATTTAATGCTGTTGGATTATGTCATTATATGACCTCGAATTTTTTTAGTTGTCAATGCTTGGGATCATCACTTAGGATGTAAGGATTAATATTTAAAGATTACCAATTTTTTCTTGAATCTTTATAGAACAATGAATTTGCCGATAGATAAGTTCCGACCTCCCCAGTGTTTTCCAAAATGATATGTATTGCTTTTTATGTCTGTAATGATTTGGTTGTTGACATTGGATGGATGTTTAATTCGAAAATGCAACTTAATTTCATCTTGGAATTTTTCGTTTTTTTACCAAAATTGGTATGAAACCCTACGATTTTCCGCCGTAGTTTTTATTTTATAGTTGTTTGGCATGAAATGGTAATTCGGGAGATCAATTACTATTGCTCGTGGATAGATGAAAAAAATAGCATGTTTAATTAGCACTCGTGCTGGTGAACTTCAGTTGACATTTGGATAGATTTATGGTAACGGATAGCAACATTGTTGTGTCTGCGGTGTGCAGAGAAGTTTCAACCTAACTGAATTGATCGCTTGCAATTTGCATTTTTATAAATTTATTCCAATAGCAGGATTTGAGCTATGGGGAAGAGGAAGTCAAGAGCAAAGCCACCTCCCAAGAAACGAATGGATAAGCTTGACACTGTCTTCAGCTGCCCTTTCTGTAATCATGGCACCAGTGTTGAATGCCGCATGTAAGCATTTCTTTAACTATCTGTTTAGGGCTGTGCTCTTTGTTTAATTATTTTGTAAATGCTTCTAAAGACATCCTATATTCCTTTGAAGCCACTCAAAAATCCTTCGAATATATTTAATGGATGTTACTGATTCTGATATTATTTTTTTCGATTCTCGTGACAGTGATATGAAGAACTTGATAGGAGAAGCTTCTTGCAGGATATGCCAAGAGAGCTTTAGCACTACCATCACAGGTATGGTTTAGCAGATGCGTTAAGCATCTATGACATTGATTCTAGTTAAGCTCTTTATTCCGGAGATTATATAGTTGTGGCTTTTATTTGGTCATGTCCTCATCACTCGTAGTGGTTTTGTGAATTGGAAAATGCTGAGGAGAATAGAAAAATAACGGTATTCATTGATTGATGTTTTATGAAAACAACTTGATATAGATGATACTGCCCTAGACTTAGGGTATGTTTGGGAGCTTTTTTTAGGATGGAATGGAGTGGGATGGAATGGATTTAAAACTTAAACCATTGTTTGGAAGTTTTATTTAATGGTGAGTGGAATGGCAAGAGATGGCCTCCCAAGCCATCCAAAGCTCATTTTTTATTGTCCCCCCATTTTGGGGGGGTCAATGATGGAATGGTCAAGCTTAAATATTTAAATTATAAGATTACCCTTTAACCTTATTTAACTAATGTAAAATTATGAAAAATCCTAATATAGATATATTAAAATTATTAGTTCTAGAAAACATTAATTCTAGAAAAGCTAATAAAATATTTTTTTATCTTTTTGTTAGTTTTTAATTATTTTCAGATTAGGTATATGACTTTTAATAAGATTAGGGTTTTATATATTTATCTTTTATTAGGATTAGAATTAGGTTTCTATAAATATAAGTCTTTGCATTTGTATTAGTTCAAAATCTAGTATTGAATAATAAAAAATATTTTCAAAATATCTACATCTCTCTCTCCCTTTATTTCTTCTACATCTCCCTCCTTTCTTCTATCTTCTCCCTCTCTTCTTCCTTGTTCTAATATCTCTCTCTACTCTCTTCCCTACACATGTTACATCATTAACTTTATTCAGAATTCACAGCCAATAACAAAAATTTTAAATAATAATTAATTATCTTGACAATTTTTAATTTGCAAACTAATTGGTCTTGTACAAACATAAAAATAATATGAATAAAATTCATGCACTATGAATTTTATCACATCATCATTATTATTGAAATATGTTTTTATCTAGTTATTGTGTAGTATGAGAAGAGTTTTTATAAGGATAACATTGGGGAAAAAATAGTTTTTATCCATTCCATTTCATTCATTTTATAATAACTTCTAAACAATGGTCAAATGAAACAATTCCATCTCCCTGTAAAATTTCCAAACAATGGTATGTTCCGTTAAGCTCCATTCCATTCCGTTCTATTCCATTAATGTCTGTTCCATTCCATTCCTTCCTAAACTCCCAAACATAGCTTTAATCTCTACCGATGACACATTTTTTGTTTTTTTTGGGTGAAACATAGTTTAACTCTTCACCCTTAACTACCAAGCCTTGTAGCGTACTCCCTACCCCACCCTATTTCATTTGTAGTTGTTTGTAAATGATATTTTTAATTCCTCAAACGATTTTTGTCATTTTCTGTAAGTGATTTGAAACACAGTTTTCTCATATCTGTTGAAAGCATATTTTATTGGAGATATCATTAATGATCAATTTTTCTCTTGTATTTGCAGCTTTATCTGAGCCAATAGACATGTAAGTTCAATAAATATCGGGAAACACTCTCCTCTTTCTCTCTGTCTATCATATACATGTCACTAAAGAAATTTTGTTGCAACTATGCAGATACAGCGAATGGATTGATGAATGCGAAAGGGTGAACAACCTGGAAGAAGATGGTGCTTAGCAATGGTTTTCAGAATTTTATTCTGGTGGTAGTGGAGGGAATATCTGTCCAAGTTTATATTTTCTCCAACCTGTAATTATGTCCCTACCTGTTTATGTACTGGCGCGAGTATAAGTTTAGTCTCTATGTGGACTTTATTAGTAATTAGCATGTACAAGAACATGAAATAATCCCGTGTGTCTAGATGAAACCAACTTGATGAGCAGTCGAGATGTATGCCCTATAAAGTTTATGATATTTAGCTTTTGTATTGGTTGCATGTGTAATCCTTTTCTGCTTTTCCTTTGAATGTGTCCTGGGAGAGAGGGGTTAACCCGAAGCCCGAAGCTTCGTGGGGCTTTTGTGTCTGATGCCTCTCCGGTTGACATTTTATCTTCTTCTGGATTGCCTTTCCGTTTTAGTTTACATTTTCTTTTCTTTGCATGGGGCTGGCATCATCTACAAGTAATCAACCATTTTAAAGAGGTAGGCGGGAGAGAATAATAAAGAATTTTTAATTAACATTTTAAAATTTTATAAAACTTTTTCCTTTATATTTTAAAGTATTTTCAATTTTGAGAATTTAAGAAAATAAGTTTTATCAAACAAAAAGGAAAATTATTATTTATCAATCAGTCATCTTTCCACATTTTTTTCAGATTATTTCTTGTTCATTATCTCTTCCTTTTTACTACTGGTAGTGTATGTCTTGTGGTAGAAGATAAAGATTTAAAAGTTCTTTATATGCTTCTTCATCTTGTATTGTAATAATAATGTAACATAAAAGCAGTTTTACCTCTCTTAAATACTAGTAAGTGGCTCTTTAAATTAATGGCAAATGGTGTTTCAGAAAATTTGTGTGCATGGATACTTTACCGTAAAGGACTTATGCTATGCTAAGTTATCTTTGATAGCTTGAAAAAAAAAAATTAGAAGTTAAAAATAAAAACTATTGTGCCCCTGTATGGGGGGTATAGCAGGCCATAGCACGAACCATCCATAGTAGAGGATCTATGGATCTGTGGTCAAAATTTTCACCTGCTTTCATGTTAAATTATGATTTTATTTTATTTGAATTTGATATGAATTAATTATTTTATGTTGATTGTTTTATTTATTTATAATGATTGACATTTTTGTTTGAAATCTCCTTAATTATAATTATATTTGATTAAAGCTTATTAATTATAAATGAAATAATTTACATTATTAAAAGGTATTATTCCTAATGGATCTCTTATTTATTATTCATTTTATATACTCAAGCAATTTTGAAATGCTGACAAATAGCGTTTTAGGAAATTTTTTTCTTTAAATTATAATTATATTTGATTTAATTCATTTAAAATTTATTTCTAGGCAAATATACAGCTTTGGTTTTTTAATTTTATCTAAAATTTCACTTTTATCTTTTAATTTTATTTGATTTTAAGTTAATCTCTTAATTTTACTTCATGTTTTACTTTCGCCCCAATCTTCATTTGATTCTAATTTGATATTTTAACTTTATATCATATTTCACCTTTGTCCTTAAATTTTATTTTGTCTCAATTTAATCCCTTAACTTTAAAAAACTAATCAAAATTTTTCTTTCCTCTAACATCAAAGAGTTACACAAAACTTTTTGTTAAACGCTTTGATTTGATTATGTTTGAAAGAAAGAAGCATTTAAGTAGTTTTTATAAGTTAAAGGAGCAAATTGAAACAAAATGACATTAAGGGACAAAAGTAAAATTTAAGATAAATTTATGGGACATATTAGAACAAAATAACATTAAGGGGCAAAAATGAAATAGAAAATAAAGTTAAAGGACTAAATTGAAATGAAATAAAGTAAAAAAATGAAAGTGAAACTTAAAATAAAGTTAAGGGACTAAAATGCAACAAAATATAGTTAATGAATAAAATAAATTTTGAAGTAAAGTTAAATAATAAAAAATGTATTTTAACCTTATTTTTGTTATATATATAAGCAATTCTACCTAATGTTAACTAGTGGCACTCTAAATTACTAAAAAGCAGCATTTTAGAATTTTTTTAACCTATTTTCATCTTTAAATTATAATTTTATTTCATCTAATTGAATTTGAATTTGAATTTGATATGATTTGATTTATATTTATTTGATTTATTTTTTTGGTAATGATTAACCATTTTGCTTGAGTTGCTTTAATTATAATTATATTTGATTAAAATTTATTAATTATAAATTAAATGCTCTACATTATTAAACAAGCAATATTCATAATGAATGTAGATTGATCCCAATTAAATTGTATCATAATTGATTCAATCGATATTCTAAATTTTATCAATCAATATTAATTACATTTCTATTCAAATATAAGTGTTTTAAAAATCTCTTAAAAATAAATAATTCTTATTTCTCAACAAAATAATTCATTTTCAAAATTTATCTCCTTTAAATTTTTAAGGTGCATGTTTTTTTTTTATTTTAATTAATAAAAACTGACTACAATAACATTTGATTGATTTTATTTTTGCCATATTGCATTCATCTACATAAGTCCCTTCATTACAATTATATTTAAATGATTCTATTAAATTTCAAATTTTGAACTCAAAATCTCCTCTTCTTTTCTATATATCATTACATATATTATTTGTGTGACATTGAGCTAAAGTAATTTTTTTTTTAATTACAGTAAGAGTTCTCATTTGTCAGAAGGTATGGCAAACGTTTTTCTTTTCTTTCTACCTTGTTATGTATTTTGGCACGTTTTAGTATTTTAATTACAAAATTTATAATATTTTTTTATTTTTTTGGATTAGTAATTATTTTCTTACAAAAGTGAAACCAATATTATTCATGTTATACACTTTATTTTTCATAGTCCTTGATTCAAAATCTTATGTAACAATATTTAAGAAATTACGTCTATATGTTATATGCCTCTCTTGTTTCTATAACAAATTACTAGACATGACTCCAAATTATGATAAACTAAAAGATATCACCCCATTGAAAGAGAACTTGAGAGTAAAAGCCAGAGTATTTCATTTATGAACAATGCCTGAATACAATCTCCAAATGATATTAAAAACTTGGAAATCGTGCTATGTGACAAATTGGTATACATGTCATGTTCATTTTTTTTTTTCTTATTTTAGTAACATCTGCCTTAATTCAAATTTTTTAATATTTTTTTTCACTATAAAAGATGGAAGGATTCATATTTCTGTGAAAAGAAATTTTTTATAAAAGTTCAAAGGCCACTTGATTAAAGAAAAAACATATGTCATAACCCAGTTCAAGGACCACTAGTTTGAAAATAAGTTGTGTACCTTGATTGATCCTTTTATTTGAAATCCCTTAGTGGTTATCATCAATAAACATGACCACTTATATTCATCTCTTTACATTGATTGATCATGACAATTAATTCTATGATTTTTTAACACATGAACAATTTGTAACAAGAAACTACATTTGCATGCTGTGACAATATGCAAACCCGGGCCTAGTAGGCTTTGAAACTCCGCTTAAAGGGGAAGATAACTTGATGCCTAGTTGTCCAGTGACAAAATCATGAAGGTGGTAAAGTTAACAAATGTAAACTTATTAGTAGGATTATGATCCTTATTAGTATGTTTTACAAGTTCATTTCGTTTAGATTAAAAGTGTATAATAAATTATAAATTGAGATGTGCAAGGACTACCTTACATTTATTTCAATTACTTAAGACTTTATAAATTATTAATTTTATGAATAATAATATTTAACAATATATGTATCGCATTAAAGAACTTATGATTTTTAATATTATGTAGATATTCAAGATTGACTTCTACAATAGGATATTAAAATATTAATATTAAGTTCATAATTTTTTAGTTCAACTAATTTTTTAATATGAAAAATTCTCTACTCTTAAAAAGTACAATGACATCTTTTCAATATTAATTCATAGAGAAGTTGAAAGTTACTTATCTAATTTTTAAAACTTCTTATAAGGTTCTGGCTAACACTTTTAATCATTGATTTTTTTATTATTTGTCAATAGTATTCTTATTTTTTAAATATAAATATTTTTGTTTTTTGCTTCCATGTAAAAAGATTATGTCACCTAAATCTTACCAATACTTAAACGAAAACTTTATTCAAGTAATTGTTTCAGAAAAAAGTAATAGAGTAAAATTACAATAAATTTAAGGAACCATTCAAAATTGTATATAAATTATAGGGTATCAATATATATAACGTTACTCATCAAGTTTGATATTGCTCCAATCGCTGCAATTGCATATAGATAAAGGAGTTGGAGTGATGAAAATAAATAAGGCACTTTAATATAGGAGAAAGTAATATACTTTAATTTAGGAGAATGTGTAACCTTTAATATTGCCATTGTGAAATGAGACTCTAATCAACATTTCAATCGTGAAATAATATTATGTTAATTAATCTTTAATATAGGAGAATATTGTGTAAATGTCAAAAGTAAACAAGGAACTTTTAGAATATGAAGTAAGAGTAGGTTAAGATACTAATACTTAATATAATTTTTTCATATGCCAAAAAATGATACTTTTTATTAATGTATTAGTAATATTTTAATTCTACTATTGCTAATATTGTGAAAAGATTAGAAAGAAAACAAATTTTTAAATAATCACTAGTTATCTAAAATAAAATTAGAAAATCATGTTCACCAATTGCAATATGGTTTCTTGTGCGACAAGAACTAGGGTTTTATTAGTCAAAAGAGAATTTATAATATGGTTCATACATTTATTATTACTATAAACACGTAAAAGTTCCACTCATGTATTGTGTTTATTATTCTGTGTCCGTCTTCTTTTCGAAATAATCATGGCTAAATTATTTTATTCTATGTACTTTCTTCACACAATATTGAATCTATTCTTTCTCATCTCCTTGTAAAGATTATCAAGCCTTTTCCCCTAGTGTCCAAGAGCTAAAAATCAATTATGGAGGATGGGATGATACTTTCGTTTTTTTTTAAAAAAAAAAATTCCTCAAAACTTGGGAGAAGTATAGATATCTACTTATTATCTTCTACATTTTTAGAATGATATTTTATTTCTCACAATCCATGTTCTAAATGTTGAAAATCCTCTTTTAAAAGAGATCAAATTTCCAATTCTTTATGACCCACATTTTCCATTGAAGGTTATCAGTGCTACCAATGGTTTATTTTGTATATCTTACTTAACGCATGATTTTGAATTTGCATTTTTGATTTGGAATTCTTTGAGTAGTAACGTCAGGTGGATTAATCATATAGAAGGCAACAATTTTAAAGGTTCTTTTTAATTCTTTTTTTTTTTGGTTTATTCAAAAATCATATGCTATTTTTTTGGTAGGTTTTAATTATTGATGCTAATTTATTTTTGCAATTGATTGATGCAGAGAGAAACTCAGAGTGCTTTGGTTATGACATAGGAGATGATCTAAAGGTAGTTGTCATCTTTTAAAACCTAAATGACAATGGATACTATTGGATTTCCACAATCTCATTAACTGATGTATGCTACTTAAAACTTATTGAATTTAATAATTAACATCAGTGGATCCACCCCAAAATTTGTGATGAGTATTTTTATTTCTATCTTGAGTAAGTAGTAGCCTTTAAACTTCATACTTGAGTAAGGTATTATGAAATTAAAATTCTCAATGGCAGTAAACAAAAATTTCATAAGTTGGCTATCTATAGAGGTAAGCTAGACCTTCTCTTCTTTGACATTAAGTATTTTGAAGAAAAACACAAGATAGATATAAGTTTGTTCTATCAATGAGTCCAATTTCATTACATAGTCTAAGATTTGGACCATCATCTCTATTCCTTCTACTCATGATATAGTGGGAGTTGACCAAGTTTTTCTAGCATCCCCAAGGTGGAGAATCCTTTTCTAACATTTTAGACAACTACATGGTATGTTTAGACATGTAAAGAATAAAGTCTCGGAGGTAATTGATGAGGCCGAGGAACTATTGGACCTATTTGGAAGTTAGGGTCTCATCTTGGAAGTGAAGCCACTCCTATGCAACTACGGGCTAAGCTGATGTTGTCCTTTATTTATGATTGATGGATTGAATGGTAAGTAGAAATTGATGATGGTTTAGGAGGATAATTCATTGTTCAACTTTAGAGAAACATTTTTGTGGCATGAGAGTTTATCTATGGTTTAGTTATTTACAATGTATTTGGTTGGGAGTGACTTAAGTAGTTTGATCAATTGATTATATAGTAACAAATACAGTATTTTGTAGATTCAATTTTTAGTTTCAATTGAAATGGTGTAATTTTCCTTGGTTAATCCATTATTTTTTAAGTTGGCTAATTTTATTTTTTATATTGAAAAATCTATTCATAAAGAGTTATAATATTTAATAGTATTGCACTAATGGTCTATACAAGCACGCTTCTTGCAAATAATATTCTATTCTTTTATTCTGAAATAATTGCAAACGTGTGATTGAGAAACTAATAAAATGTTGCTTAATATATGGTTTGAAGGAAAATTTATAAAGAAAATATTAGTAAGAACACTTTGCTTGGAAAGCAAAAACTAAACTAATTTACTTTCTCTCCCTAATATACTCACTATACAACAAAAAAATAAAAATGAAAAGTCTATACTTTATTTTGATTGTACCAGTTATTCTAATAATTTATACAACATTATTATTATTTTTAAGTTATTTAATTTGTTTATACCATTACAATTTCAAATATTAAATATGTTATTCGCATATACAGACATATTTGCGTTATAACAACTAATACATTAGAATTAATTAAACTTCTCCTCCATATCTATTTGGTTTTTTTTTTTCTTTTTGATCTCTTAGTTTCAATTTTTATTTTTTTTAAATTTATAATTTAGAACCTAAATAAAAATCCATCTTGAGATAAACGCACTCTTTACAATGATGAAAGGGACAAGAGAGGATCTACCCTCAATGACTACATCTAAAATAGTAAAATGTCACTGTTTCAGTTAGGCAAAATCTCCTATAGTGTCTTGCTGATCGCCATTTTGACTTTTGAGTAACTTTTAAAATTCCCTCTTGCACTCTATATGAGGGGATAAATAAGGGAAAATTACAACAAAAAACTTTTAATTTACAAAACTTATAATAAAAAATCTTATTACAATTAAGTCTTTTTAAAGTTATAATTACGGTTTCTCAAAAATAATTTATATAAACTTAAGATCTTTAAATATAATTTTCTCAATAAATAAAGCGATAACGCTAGATAGATTGATTGAAGTGTGGATTTGTAATTATCTTCAATATTTGAAAAATATTCTCTCAATATTTCTCTAAAATTAAAATTGATATTATCACTTTTTTATAAAAACAGAAACAGTAATCTCTCGTAAATTATAAATCCTACAATATGTATATATCCCAATTATTTTGTGTTTATTTTTGTATGAAATTGACTCCATTTTTTGAAAAAAAAAACAATTAGAAATAATCCAAATTCACCCAGAAATATTTGGAGCTGCTTATTCAAATTAGATGGAGTACACAACTTGACCTAACAGGAAAACATATCTTATTACAAGGAAAAGAAAATCAAAACTTAAGAATCATTTGATACACAGAATATTAGATATAAAAAAATAAAAATAAAATGAATAAAAAATTATCAACGTACTCATATTTTAAAAAAAATAATTAAATAATAATAATAATAACAACATAATAGATATTGTAAAATAAATAAATAAGGTGTCTCCTCCTCCATAGGGAAAATTAAATTTCCGAAAAGAGCATATAGATTAGACAACATTATAATATTATTTTTCTCTACATTGATAAAAATTCATCAGTGAGTCAGAAATGTATTCTACGTGGGATGGGTCTATATCTCACGACGTATGAGGTAATATATTATGATAGCTATTTTATGATCTCGTCGCTTTTCGAAAGTTGTTTCTACTCTCACTTCTCTTCATCTCATGATAGACACTAACTTATACAAATAGATTTATGGCAAACTGATTATGATCGTCAGAAGTAAAATGATCTTAAGCTGTTCCAGGCTAGTTTACAACTGGCGAACGCGAACGAACAATAAATCATTCTCAATTGTAAAGATAGGATCATCCAAAACAAAATAGACCAAAAAAATCCCTGCGGACCTTTAGACTTGATTCCTTCGAGTTATGTAAAAGTTACTCAGAAAGGAACTGAATCTTTTATTACACACCCAAGATTATGTACCATCCCCTTGAGAGTCTCTCCTGCAGCTATTGCCTTTAAAGGGCAAATATAAGTGACTTACATTAGCATAATTTGGAAAATGAAAAGTCAGTGCTGTATCATAACAATTTTGTGCCTCAAGACTAGGTCAATTTTGGTGGTGCTAGTATTTCACCAAATTGCAAATCATAAATGCTATAGAGCAATTTTCGTTCTATCTGATCATCTTCCAAGGTTAGAATCCGGCATCCAGCAGTCTCTAATGCAGCACTTCAGTGAGAATGAGCTATTCACAATGTCTCATCAAGGCAAAAATTGACCTTGGCTACTTGTTACTAAAATGGAAAAAAGTGAAGATAAAATCAGAGAAAAGACAAGAAGATAACCCACCATAATTTTATGTGAAAGTGAATTGAATGCAGCTTGTTGAACATCCCTCTGAGATCAATCACGTCACATAATAGTCGCTTATGTTCTCAACAAGATAGTCATATGGTGCGGCTAACCCATACTCATATGTTCCATTGAGTGGAGTAACCCTATTTGAAGCTGAATAGACGCCACCTATGCCATCCTTCGCATTAAGTTTGGCCCTGCCTTTGGCAGGCCGTTTGTTATCAGGTGGAAACTCAGCAGAAAGCCTTCCCATCTGCTTCTGCAGATCAGCAACTGAATCACTCGTTACCTTTACCTTGGAGTTCTTCTTCCCATCCACAAGCTTCAGCTCCAACCGATACAATGCACATGCATCACACTTGTTAATCTCATATTCATAAAGGTGCCACTCAAAATGGTTCAGCGGTTGTGGGTCCATGTAATAGGATCTCTTCAGCCCTCCAAACTCATTCATCACTTGCTTCCTAGATTCATGCCAACCACGTCCACTATAATCTGGCAATGACCTCTGCTTTCTGTTTCCACTCTCAAATGCTCTTCGAGGCTTATCAAAGAAGAGCCACTCCCTAATAGTTTCACCCTCGAGAACAGAAAGATCAAAAAGCTCTGCAGTCAAATAGGAAATGAATTAATTATATTAAAGAAAAAACTTGTTCATTTTCAAAGAAGATACTTTTCCACAAAAAGGAGATTAATCAAAGATGGGATACAACAAACATTTATTACCAGGTGCATTCCATGGAGACTTAGCAGTTGCTGCTCCCTCACATTCTGGGATGCCAACATCTCTTCCTTGTGCCTTTGCACTAAGAGCAGCAAAAAGTAGATTATCCTTCAAACCAATGCCTCCAGGTCGTAGAACTGGAGCCATGCCTGGTGGCCCTTCATTCAATGCTAGAGCAGCATGATAGCTACTGCAATAATCTTGATACCAGTCCAATCCTTGAGCAGGCCTTGGACAGTCCCAAAGTGCACATTTTGGGCCTAAAAAAGCAGAAGGAGGAGGGCAGATGCTTGGTCCATAGCTAGATATATGAGGAATGGTATCCTCCTCACAAAAAGCTGAATTATTGAAACCAGCATAAAAGCTGTGATCAAAATCCTGATGCAGATCAAATTGATATTCTAAAGTTGCCCCTTCAAAGTTGTTATTTGCCACATTGTGAACTGCTGAGGTGGAATGTTTAGGCTCATCAAGCAATGGGAACTCAAGTTTCTGTTGGTCCTGATATACAGTTAAGCATAAAACTTTATTACAACTACAAGTGAAATCCAATATTGACACCTGATCAGCTTTAAGATACAGAATGAAACTATATTTCATGACTATGAGCCTTCAGGATGTAAGTGATTCTTAAAAAGCAAATAAGCATAAATTTTAAGCATTCCAGTTGCTATTCCTATATATGAGAAGGTAACAAAAAACAAGTAGCCAACATAGTGAAATTAGAATATAATTCTTCCATTATAGCAGATAATGTCATTGATGGACACTGTAGTGCCATAATAGTACATTTACAATTGATTCAGTCACCCTGTTAACCTATGAGACACTCCAACATCCTGTTCTTTATATGACCAAGAAATGCTAGCTTAATATATTGAAAAAGCAATGTTCTGAAAACCCAACCCAAACTCAACAGTTTGACCAGAAAACCAGGAACTGGTCCACTGGCCATTCTGCAAAATGGAACAGCTAAACCAGAGACGAATCAGGTGATCATGTGAACTGGTCATGGTTTGCATAGTTTGCACCCATTTTTTTTTAGATTTTGCCTGTAACTTTCGTGGAGCATTGCCATTTCACTGCTTTGAACATCAGACCCACACCTTCCCCTTCTTTCTTCATCCTCCTACCCCTTGCAATTGAACTTCATATCCCTCTTTGTGCCTCTCCCTCCCACAGTGGTTGATGTATTGGGTCGCCATTGAAGCACTAGCACCGTGCTGGTCCTTTGGTCATTTATTTCTGATAAGATGGCTGTCTTATGTATATATTTTGTCTAAAGACTACGTTCCAGTCTTGCTGTTCATGCCTTTCCACCAGTCTTAAGGCACCCAAATCAACTGATAATTTTGTTGTTAGTTTGGAAAAACAAAATATAGGATTACTTAATTTGATCAGTTTTTTTTTCTTGTCCACAAATTACATCAGTTAATTATGTATTGGCAGGATACATAGTCATACTTACTATGTTTGCCTTCTAGTTGTAAAACTAGAATATTGTAATGTTCTTGAAGATGGATTTCTTACACTCCTGAGGCAGTGGGGGCTCATAAATAACACCCATACATTCGATAAATAATATTATCAAAATCTAAATAAGATAATATTTAACAGTGCAGTACCCCGAAAATATATATTATTTAAATTATTAGTTACTAATTTCCTCCTCATCTCCTATTCTCCTTTCAAATTGAAAAAGAAAGAAGAGGGAGTGGAGAAGGACAGAACTATAGATGGCATGTATATTATCATTTTTAGTACCAGTCCCTGCAAATTCTAATTAACTTATGTGAAGATTAATAGCTTCCATTTGGTCACTTCATATGCATTGTTGAATACCCTATAAATCCAGAGGCGGGGGGGAGGGCAAAGACAGAAAAACTTGTCGTAATTTGGCAATTAATAAAAGAAACATAAACCTTATTTATACACCAGATGTCCGGACTACAATGATAAATATACATCCCAACACACACACTCTGACAGTCAGATTAAAAACCAATACCATCCTTCCGAACCAGAAAAATTAATCCTGAAGAAGGCATAAATAAAACAAATTCACAACAAAAGAACCACTAAAAACACATTCTCTTCCAAAAATAACATACATATCTATGTAACCCTGTCTCATACACTAAATACATGCCATTATCATCCTATATGGACAACCAGGAGTTCAAGGGCCAACAAACTCATAGTAGAAGAAAATTATAAGGATTTGCAACGGCCATAGGTGTGGATATGAAAGACAAAATGTCAGATACCCATTTTACAGTTTGCATTAGAAGATAGCAACTATTGCTAAAGCATCCATGTATACAGTCAAAGTGATGTCTGTAGCCACTACAGATTAAAACTATAATATGCCGAAACAGTTAAGGCCTAGGCCTACAACAACACTCAAAGTTATTTCAAAAATGAAATTAATCCCAGAAAATGATGAAAACACTTACCTCTTGGAATATCACATTACACCCAGTTTGCAGGTTCTGATCATTAGGTTCAGGCTTAGGTGCTGCTAATGGACTGGTAGCATCATCTTCCTCCTCACAGAGCTGCAATAGCCGGCAGATATCGGTTGAGAATGACCCAAGACTGCCACCCTGTATTCAACATAATTATCACAACTAAACCACACTTTGATCAAAATATCACCACAATAATTAACATTTCCATTCAAGTTCATATGTCTCCATTAAAGTAGGGAAAGCATTGGTGTTACAAGACCTCATTATAGAAATCACACATGAAGTCTGCAACTTGCAGTCAAGATGTACTATATGAGCTTACCTGCTGTAAAGAAGAAGCAGGCGAGGGCTCATTGAGCTCAGCCTTCCACTCACGAAGCATCTGATGGACTTGCTCCTCAAGAACTGCAGCATCAACTGTACGGCTCTCCTTCCTGGCAAACTGCAGATCCATGAACATAACCTGCAAATCATCAACTCGGTTCTTTGCTTTGTCCTTAAAGAGCTGGTGCGACGCTGACTTGCAGCTGGTCTTAGAAATCTTCTTCATTGTTAAACCTCAAGTTGTAGCAGTAAAACCCTAAAATCACCAGCATAACAAAGTTTCAATCTATCACGCATAAAACCTTAAAAGAAAGAACCCCCAAAGATATATCTAACATTTACTTTTCATTGATTATGATCAGAAGAAGCATTTTCAATCCCAATCCCCACTCCCAAAAGTCCAGAAGTTCTAAATTTAGGAATCCAAAATTCTCATCTGAGATTAAAAACAAATTACAGTAAAAGATTCACCCCATTATCAGTTAATTAAGCGGGAATGTAACGGTAGGAGCACAAACCCATGCTCTGATGAACATAAAACCTAATATAGATCAAGATAATGATATTATTTAGAACCCATTCCAAAAAATCACTAAAATCAAACAAAAGGGTAAAGCAAAGCATCATAGTTCCAATTATTAATTAACTAATAATATTAACACCACCAAGATGCTGGAAACTAGAACTAACCCAAGCGAAGATCACAATATTCAGTAGAAAATCGAAACCCCAGAGTTCAATATAGATAAGAAATTGCAGAACGAAAGAAAAAGCAAAGATATTCGAGATCGATTAGAAGTTTGTAATATTCTATCCCACTGGGAACGGAGGAGCCATGCTTGATGCTTACCTTTAAGTCTCTGATATTAGTGTGGTTTTCGATATGGTCCGGTTCTCCCTCTTCAAAGTATTCGAAGGTCACAGAAACGCCTGCAAAGAGAGAGACAACACTTTTTCTCTCTGTTGAAAGGCTCTTGTGTCTCCCTCCCTCACTGAAAATCAACGAGGGGGCAAAAAAGCAAAGGGATATTATAGGGCAGAATATGAATTACCCTATCAATACCCTCTGTCTTCGCCAAAATAACGGCGGTAACTTGCTTTATTTTATTTTCTTATTTAATTTTTTTGGACATTACATGTAATCATCACATGTTATATTTGGCCCAAAAAAATTACATGTGATAATAAAATAATTACATTAAAATATAATTATCATATTTTAAAAATTATTATCTTATTATCAATCTAACATTCAAAATATTTATAAATACCAAGATAACTATTTTATTAAAATTTCAGCAGAATATGTTATAAAAATCTGACTTATGTGGTATATTTCATTTTGATGTGTGTTTGGATTTGATTTTTTATTTCTATTCTCAAGATTTTGTATTTTCTTTATAACAAAAATGAATTAACTTCTAGTAAATCAATCAATCCTGATAAAAAATATTGATAGTATTTTCAAATGTGCTTATTCTATAAAGTGTAATTATTCAAATAACATAGTTATAAAAAAGGTGTTTATAAAAAAAATAAAACGACAAAGATTATTCTAAAATGTAGCTATTACTTCTGAAAAATTATGTAATGTTAACAAAACCAGCACTATTCATCTTGCTTTTCAAATAAGATCTAAGGGTAAAAATTTGCTAATTTTATAATAAAAGATTTTAAAAACTTAAATTATTTTAAAAAATTAAAAGATTCGATTTTTACCATGAGTGAACAAAACTGTCCTTAGTTATTTTCTTATGAAAAGTTATCACCTAAACTATTTAAAACTACAAAAAGCTTTCAGAATTATTATTATCAAATTTTAAATTTCTTAATATCTTATTTCCCAACTCTCAGAACTAAAAAGTTATGATCTATATTTCTTTGAATCACAATAAATTTTTAAGATTATTACTATCAATTTTTATGTTTTTTATCACCTTATTTTTTTATTTTTTAAAAAAGTTACGATTCATTTTTTTTAAGTTATAAACGACTATTGGAATTATTGTTATTATTAAATTTTAAATTTTTTATTATCTTACTTTTTAACTCCCAACATTAAAAAGATACAACATAGACTTTCTAAAATTATAAAAAAAATTAAAATTATTACTATCAGTCTTTTAAGTATCTTATTATAAAGATATTTTTGTCTATTCATGACAAAAAATCAAATCTTTTAATCCTTCAAAATAATTTAAATTTTTAAAATTTATCATTATAAATTTTGTAAAATTTGAATTCTTAGATATAGTTTTTCTTTCAAGTAATGACCATAAACTTCCAAAAGAGTGGTCCCTCGAATGAGGTGTTTCCAAGTAGTTAGTTGTTACCGACTTCTCTTCCTCCCAACAAAATTAATAAATTGAATTATGCGAAAAATGCGTTCAATCCTTTTAATAATGAATTACGCGAAGGCATAAAGCCATAAACTAAACTGTTGAAAATCGTTTATAATATATTTTGGGAAGTAATTGACTTTATATAATGGGTTTCTATTAATACGTTGTTTCCCTTATTATCCTTAAAAAACTAATTCCCTGTAAAATAGAGCAAAATCCGAATGACTCTTTTAGGCCTAATGCAACACGCCATATGGCCGCTTTAGGCAATTTAGTACAAGAATAATAATAATTAAGAAAATTTAGAAAATTAATGGACTATTTAGTATCTAAAATTATTAAAATTTAAGTAAAAATAAAAAATAAAAAAAATAATTTTTTTCAATGAAAAATAACTCTTATACTTTTATTTTAAAAAATAATATATATTATAATAAAAATTATAAAAATATAATAGATATTATATAAAATTATTTTTAAAAAAATTCCTTGTTGTAAACCCAAGAAGTTGTAAAGTCAGATGTCCCGAAGGGCTGTAAAATGATCATGCTTCATCATGATTAATTTAGTTCAAATTTTTTTAAATGAAAAAAAATATTTTGCTTTATATGATTTTTCATTTAGACAATTTTAAATATAATTTTGTATATGTTTATTATCATTTTTAATAAAAACATTATATATAATAATAATAATTTATTTAGAAAATTCAATCACGTGATGTTTAAATAAAAAAAATATTCATTTATTATATTTTTATCAAAAAAATTTGATAACAAACACATTAAAATGATATTCCATCCTTTTCAAAATAATTGATGTTTTAGAGTTTTTTTTTAAATAATTTTCATTTTAAAAGTTTAAGGTTGTATTAATAAATATTTACTATTTTACCTTTAATATGTAGAGAGAGAATATGTCGGTAAATAAGGAAATAATTAAAAGATTAATAGGAGGAGATAGAGGATTTAATATTTTACATATTTTAATAAAAAAGCATTTTAGTCTAATGAAATTATAATTTTCTACAATTCAAGTTATTTAATAGTTTCCTTAACTCTTGTATAATTACCTCGTCAATTATTTTGAAGCAAAGTAAGTACTTTTTTCCTTTTCAATTTTTTATGAATTTGGATGCTCTCAATAAAAGGTAGAGTGCTTCTTAAATAATAAAAAATAAAAAATAAAAGAGCAAATAAGTAAATTTTTTTAAAAAAAAAAGTAAATCTCACACACATATATATACCCTTTATATTGCTTTCTCTTTATTTAAGAAACACTTTATTATATATTTAGATTCAAATTAAACTTCTCTTTGGTTTTACCAATTAAGCAAACAATTGCTACCGATGCTCAAAAAGGGAGAAGAAAGCTCCAGCAAAGGATAGAATTCACGCGGACAAATCAATAAAAGGAGCAAAAAGGTGATTCCATTTTTCTTGCTAAAACATAAAAAAATAAAATAAAATAAAAATGAAATTCTTGTATTGGGACGAACAAGCGGAAGGCGACCTGGGTAAGGAAGGAATAAAGCACACCCCCACTAGCATCCAACATATTCTCGTATCGATGCTTCTCCAAAATGGAAAAGCTTTATAGAAGACTGTTTATTGGATATAATCCTGTTTAAAACTGCCAGCATCCCATCCTTTATATAGGTAAAATCATTTTTTATATCTCTATTTTCACTTAGTTTTTAATTTAATCTCTATTATTCAGAAACTTATAATTAAATTCTTTTAATTTTAAAAAAATTTTAGTTTAGTTTCTGCTTTTAAATTTTTAAATTTCATTGAATAGTCAACCGTATATTATTTTAACACCTTAAATATATATATATTATCTAAATTAATTTATCTAAATAACTTAATATGAGTAGCATCTTTTGTTTAAACTATGCATATTTATAATACTAAAATAATATATAATAATCATGTCATCAAAGTTTGATAGAATGTTATTAAAAGTTTAACAACAAAGATTAAGTTAAAAAATTTTAAATTAAAAGAAAAACCTAATTATAAAATTATAAATCATAAATTAAATTAAAAATGGAGTGAAATTATAATAAGAAAAAAAGTAATTTAATTTTGTTGCTATATCAAACCACCCAGATGGGTCACCCATATTATCCTCTAACTTCTCTAAAAGCCAAAATACAAAAACCAAAAAAATAAAAAAGAAAGGGTTGATAGGAAGGGTGGTGGTGACTTTGTACCGAGGACCAGATCAAATGCGGTGGAGGATACCTATAGTTATCACCAGATTTAAGAACTAATCGCATGAAGTCGTAATTTCAATTGCCATGCATTCCAAGTAGACATGGTGACCATCAACTTACGGTCTCAGAATTGCCTTTGACAGATTAGATTCTGGAGCCATATCCCCGAATAAATAAAAGGACATGGGAACCTGGTTATTCTACTGCGCACAGAAATCACAAGCTATCACCGGCATGCGTGAGAGAGATGGATACCAAGGGATTTCAACTTTCAAAGGAAAAATTACAAATATCCTCTTTCACTAATAAATTATTTATGAGTATCTTTTTGAACTATGAAAAATTAACAAAAATTCCCATGCTTTTGAGTTGGAATTTTTTTCTGAAAAAAAAAAAGAATAAAGGATGAATCTCACTTAAATGTGAGACCCGTATTTCTATTTTTCTCTGACTATAAATAATGGTGTATAATAGAATGTTATTGTACATCACATGTATATGCATTTAATAATCAAATTTATTAAATATATGTTCACCCCCATAAACACAAATATTTCTTGCAATACAAAGTACAAACCCTCTCCGCTTTCATTTGTATGTATCTAGTGTGTGTTTAGATTCTTATTATAAAATCACGTTTGTACATAAACCCTCTGTCTTTGCTTCTTCTAAAATGTGATTTGGAGGAGTACATATAGAAATCCAAACATGCTCTTAAACCTTTTAATCATTTTTTGGCTAACCAGGCCAAAAAAGCAAAACACTTCTCTGCTAACTCCGTTCAAAGAGCATCCACATCAGACAGGGTGACTCATGACATGGCACAACATGTCGCAAGTAAAATAAAAGAAAAAAAGGATTGACCATTAATTAAAAAAGAAAAAAACTTCATCTCCCGAGAACCCATCCCCTCCCTGCTTCCCCTGTAACTTGTCCAGCTTTGTCCTCCCTCCGGCGTGTATACAAAAATGCTCGAACGCCGTTTTGAAATCTGTAATATATAGTCTCTCCTTTTTCTTCATAAGCTTCCTTCGAACCCATGTTAAATCCCATGTCGATAAAGATTTGAGTCAAAGTATTTTTTATAAGACTTGTGTCAATTCTTTTTCTTAGAGATTGAATTTGAGTTAAGTTCAAACTAAATTTATTATATGATATCAGAGCTTCAGTTTAATGTTTTCTCATACTATACTTCAACTAATTACCAAATTCATTAAATCAAGTGAGACAAAATCTTCTTATAGAATTTTCAGTATTTCTATTAAAAAAATTATGCTAATTAAGTTGATATGATTATTTTTGAAATATACTCTTTGTATCTTATCTCAGTTATTAAGATAATAAGTTGAAATTTTAATTCACTGTTTTGGATTTGATGACAAATCTTATAAATTAATCTCAATTTGCTATAGGTGAATACTAAATTCACATGCTCTTGATAAAAATTTATTATTCTGATATTAAATTTCTCTTAAAATTTTTTTCATATCCAGTACAAAAAAAATAAAGAATAATTAGAGCATTACAATCAAATATTAAACAAACACATATAAAAAAATAAATAGATAATCTAAATAATTTCTTAAAACTAAATAATTAGTAAAATTTGCTGCATTAAAAGAAAAGGACAATATATATATATATATATATATATATATGTATATCACTAAACTAGTCTTTTATTCATCAATGGCACTACTTTTGATTTTGAATAGTTTTTTACTTATGATACATGATACACTATAACAAATATGTAACGTGTATCTGTATGCAATGGCGCATTTCTTTTTATTCTCTCAAAATCTTGGACAGATTCAAGATCAAAGGTGGAAAAAATCAAGTAGCTCTTAACTTTTTCTTTCACTCTTTAATTCTTTTTCAGACAAATTCAATCACCGAGTTATGTTGCACCAGCAAGGCAAAAACACCTACTAGCCAGCAACAAAAGAGCTCAACAACAACGAAGGGAATGATTGTGATAACAATGGGGGAATTCACGAAGAGTCAAAAGTGAATAAAAAATAAATAAATATAGGGGGGAGAGAGAAGTTATGCAATCTAAATTTTGAAATTGAAAGAAGAGCAGAAATGGAAGAAAAAGGTCAAACCGTGTTTAATTGAAGAAAGTAATTCATTAATTTGATAAAAAATAAAAAAAAAGTGTAGAAAATGAACAAAAAATAGAGATAAAATAGGAAAAAAGAGATAATGATAAAAGTAATTTTTTTGTTAAAATTATATACATAATACATTGGTAAAAGTTTGTTGGTTCAAATTAATATATCAAACTGTATAATATTAATGGTCTAGTGGTTCAAAACTTTAAGCGTGAGAACAAAATATTATAACTTAATTCTATATCCATAGCAATTTTGAAAAAATTTTGGCCTGCGAGGGTGTCTGCTTACGTACACGTTTGGTTTTTTTTTTTTCTCAAAATGTGATTTGGCCACAACAACAAATTATAATTTTTGTATTTTGTAGGTTATAAATATAATTTTTATTTTTTTATTTTCTTTAATGCTAAACCAAACATGCACTACACCCCATTCCCTCCAAGATTGCAGCTTTTTATGTTGGATTTTAGCTTGTAGTGGATTATAATGATGGCAGAAAGTGATGGGGTTGGGTTGATTAAACTACAGTTAACTATTAAGATATCAATATCTATGGGCTGAACACTCTTTTCTCAATCAATGAAAGTGAAAATGCAAAATATGTTCTGGTTTTGATAGGACTCCAAAATGCATCTTATTTGATGCTTTCGCGTTGTCGCAAGAACCAGACTACGATTGGGGGTTGACTGGGGAGAATTTGGACCCCTCCAATTGTACGGTGACTAAAAGGGATGCCATTAAAGCTAAAAACAATATCTTTTTTTTTAAGATTTATAACTGTTTAGTAGATAAAATGTTAGGATAAAAATAAAAATAAAAAAATAAATTTATAGATAAAAAATACACATAACATCTTTATTTTTAAGAATTAAATAATTATTATTAGAGAGTATTAAATAATGACTAAATAATAATTATAAAAATAAATTCATAATTTTTCCCATCTTTCCTTCATCTTTTTCTTTTCCTTCCTTTTCTCCATCTAAACCAAACGGGCCTTAGATTGATATATTTGAAGATAAAAAATATATTTATGAATAAAAATTATACTTAAGAAATTTTAACTGTGAAAGTACATTTAAAAATTTTTAAATATGATTTTTATTCATAATTATAAATACCTCCGAGAGAATCCAAATCCAACAAGGGACAAAGGAAGGACATGAGTTTTCAAATGTTTTTTTTTTCTTTTGAAAGTTCAACAGTCAACAGTTTTTTTGCCATGTCATAAATCACCCCGTGTGATGTGGATGCTCCTTTAATGGAGTTTGTTGAGAAGTGATTAAATGGGCTTAAATACGACATATAGAAGTACAAGGGTTTTTTCTTATAATATTTATAGTTCATATTTGCAACTTTTTTTTTCAAATATTAAATAAGTAACTTGAGATACTAAATGGCATTTTTATGTGAGCATATGACGCATTTTCCACTTCACTGATGGTGTAACGTCTCTGCTTCTATAGCTGGAGGTAACTTTAATTATTCATTCGCTACAGCTATATTATGGGCAATAAAATCAGAATCTCAGCCAGCATTTTTTTTGGGTGGGGGGGCGGGGGGGGAGGAAGAGCATGGTATTCTTAATACATATAATATAGAATTTAAACTACATAAATTTGTTCTTGCTGAGAGGAGACACCCTCCAATGAATAATCTCATAGATTAAAATTTAATAGAAAAGAAAAAGAGTAAATTTAAAATAACCTCCTTGTGATTTAGCTTTTTTTGCACTGTGCTCTCTTTATTTTTAGAGCTAATTATCTTACTAGTCCCTAAAAGATTTCAATGATATCAATTTAGCCTTTTAGAAGTTCATTGCTATCAATTTAATCATGACCAAGAAAGTGATTATTATCAATTTAGTCTATGAAAGATTTCAATAACATAAATTTAATCCTGACTTTGGACTAAATTGATGTAATTTTTAAAATATTATATCTAAATTGATATCAATAAACCTTCAGAGATATAACACTATCTTTCAAGGACTAAAATAGTAACTTAACCTCGATTTTTTTAAGTGTCCCGTTTTACTTGGTGTACTCTGTTGACATATTACCAACTTGAGGAATTTTTTTTCTCCAAAATTTTTCATCAATCAAACACTATACCGTATGGTTTAAAAACTTAGCTCTTTTCTGATTGACCCACTGTGATTTGTTCCGATGAAATTTGACCTTATTTGTCTCAGCATATAAGACTGAAAAAAGCTCAAGGTGACAATCTGCTACCATGACGTGCAAATAAGCCAAACCACAAGGAAGTTAATTTGATATTTACCCCAAAAGAATATTGATTCAAACTATAGCCATCAGGTCAGGCAGCTTTTCCTGTCTTTCCATCTTCTGTACTGCCCGGTCTAAAATTTAGTATTCCACTGAGTCCTTGTCCCCTGGCCAGTTTTTCCAGTTCTAGAATTTTACGCTTAAGAAGTTCCACTTCTTCTGCAACGTCTTCGTTTCTTTGCCTCACAGCCTGAATAAGAATGAACAGAGGTTGGTGAATTATGTACCCTCAAACTGATAACTTTCCTGATATAGCCTGAATTGAGAGGCATTGATATATACAAATTGTTCACCGTGGTTTAATATTTGAGCACAAGAAAGAAGATAGCCAGGAAAGATTATCATAATCCTCTTTTACTTGCAGTTAATCCCCCACAAACTCTCAGTTCGGATGAAAATTTAAGTGCCTCACCTTAAATCTAACCCTCCTTTTGAATAAGTTCATTTAGACCTTTAGAATACCCAGTTCAACCCAAAAAGCACAGTGACAACAAACTTGACGGTGTCTAACTGTAGCTTTTTCATGAAAGGTCAGGCACAGGCGACTTTTTGATTATTCTCTGTGGAAAATATTCAAAAATAAAGTACATCATAAAGCATTATACATTTGGTCAATTTAAGCATCCCAGGTAAAGTTATAAAGATAAAATACATCGCAAAGCATTTTACTATACATTTAGTCAACAATATTGCAATTAACAAATGGAACCCCCAACTTGGAAATATAGGAATTGATTCTCTTTTAAAGACTGAAAATGTGAGTTATACTGTATTATGCTATATTTCTGCAAACATGAGGCCCTATGCTTACTAGCCTATCACAACCTCAATTCTGCCACTCTAGATGTTTAGTTTTGCTTCACTAGGTGATACCAGGGGGAAAAAATAGTATCACTGATCATTTGAGACATAGAAGTGAAGCTATAATAAGTAAGCTTAAACTTGCAGAATTTAATTCATCATTTATCTGAAAGCTTAACAGGTCAAAACAATAAACATGAGACTATAAGCGCCACACATTTGTAAATCAGCATAAAGTGGCAAGATTCCTCCAAAAATAGAACAAAAGTAATGACATATTTCGTTTGGTCAAGTTGTTTCTGGGCAAAAGAAGTCATCACATAGAATCATGATCTAGCAAGAAACAGTGTTACAGATTTAAAACAGAATAAAATAAAACATTAGAGAGAGCAGATTTTAAAGTTATTCTAACAGTTATTTTGTATGCTCAACAGCATATGCTAACCATAATCACACAGTATAACAAATATACAAGAACACATAATACCAGATACATGCAGCAGAAGACAATTGTCACATTACCTCCAGCTCTTGCTTGCGTTGCTCCTCCTTTCTTGCTTCAGATCTAGCACTTCTTTGTACCTCAAAGATCAAGAGAACTCCTGCAACCTATGGATATAGAAAATTGGCACAGAAGCAGGCATTTAAGGACAACTTTGTATGTGAGTATGCACAAAAGTTGTTCTTTGGTACAACAATATAAAATAATTCATATTCTTGTGTCCTGTGTACAATGGTTAATAAACTTTCAATAGGTTTTTTTTTTTAGTTGGTCTCATCTATGTAAAAACTTTGCCTATGATGAGCCTTGATGCAAATTATTTTTCATAGCCGATCCCAAGCCCGAAAAAAAGAGGAGAGTTGTGTTAGGCAATCGACAGCCAACGTAAAACTTTGTCGAATCTTTATGACATGGACAATCAATATATTAAATGTAATGCTAGGGCATTGCCCGGAAATAACGCGCTGTATAACTCGAGTACAGTGACAAATGAGCAAGAGCCGCTGCATCGTCGCCTGAGTGTAATGAAAAATAAGTAAGGGCTTTCATATTTTCGTGAACGAATGTGGGTAAAGAAGTTAGTTCAGGAGAATAGGATTCGTTTTGAGACTTGGAATCTAGGTACACTTACGGGTAAGTCAATAGAAATAATAGATACCATGATTAGGAGGAAGATTAATTTTATATGTTTACAAGAAACTCAATGGGTAGGAGAAAAAGCGAAAGAATTAGACACTTCGGGTTTTAAACTTTGGTAAACTGGGAAGGCTAAATCTAGAAATGGGGTAAGTATAATTGTAGATAAGTTTTGGAAAAATGTTATAGTGGATATAAAAATATTAGGAGATAGAATCATTGCATTAAAGTTAGTAATGGAAAAGGAAATCTTTAATGTTATTAGCGCCTATACACCACAAGTAGGATTAAAAGAACATCACAAAGTAAAGTTTTGGAAGGATTTAGAATGTTTAATTCAGGAAATACCATTAGGAGAAAAGATTTTTCTAGAAGGGAATCTAAATGATCATGTGAGAAGTGTATCTTCAAGTTACGAGGGTGTTCATGGAGGACATGACATAGGAGAACCAAATGTAGAGGGTAAAACTATTCTAGACTTTTCATTGACGTTCGATCTCATATTAGCTAACACTTGTTTTATAAAGCGTGAGGAACATCTTATCACGTACAAAAGTGGAAAGGTATGTTCTCAAATTGATTTCTTTCTTATAAGGAAATCAGATAGAAAACTTTGTATGGATTGCAAAGTTATACCTGGAGAGAGTTTAACTACTCAATATCAAGTTTTGGTTATGGATGTACGAGTTAGGAGGAGAGTAAAAAATAGAGACGAAAATAGAGTGTTAAGGACTAAGTGATAGCAACTAAAGGGATATAAAAAAAAGAATGTGCAGAGACGGATTATGGAAGAAGGACCTTAGGAAATACAAGGAAGTGCTAACGATATGTGAAATGGAATGGCTAAAAAAATTAAGAAAGTGGCAAAGGAAATATTAAGTGAATCAAAAGGTTTTGGACCTAGAGATAAAGAATCCTAATGGTGGGATGCAAGCATGCAAGATAAGGTTAAAGTGAAAAGGGAGTGTTATAAAATGTGGTCATTATGTAAGAGTAATGAAAATTAGGAGAAATATAAAGTAGCTAAGAAAGACACTAAGAAGGCAGTGAGCGAAGCGAGAACGAGGGCATTCGATGGGTTATACCAATCTTTAGGTACTAAAGTTGGAGAAAGAAATATTTACAAGTTAACTAAAAGTAAGGAAAGAAAGACAAGAGACGTGGACCAAGTAAAATGCATTAAGGATAAAAAAAGGAAAGTCTTGGTCACGGAACGAGATATCAGAGAACAGTAGAATAGTTATTTTCATAGGCTTTTTATTGAAGGTCACGAGATTTCATTGCAATAAGATAGATTAGATACTAGAGAAGAGGATCAAAATTATACTTTTTATCATAGGATTTGTGAGACAGAGGTAAAAGAAACTATTAAAGCGAATGGAAAGTGGTAGAACAGTTAGACCAGATAATATACCTATTGAAGTATGGAAGGGTTTAGGAGTGAAAGGTATAAGTTGGCTTACAAAGTTATTTAATGAAATTATGAGATCTAAGAAAATGCCAGATGAGTGGAGAAGAAGTTCTTTAATTCCTATTTATAAGAGTAAGGGGGACATTCAAAATTGTACAAATTATAGAGGAATTAAATTCATGGGCCACACTATGAAATTATGGGAAAGAGTAATTGAGCGATGATTAAGGAAAGAGACCCAAGTTACGGAGAATCAATTTGGTTTTATGCCATGAAGGTCAACTATGGAAGCAATATATTTGTTGCAAAGATTAATGGAGCGATATCGAGAGAATCAAAGAGATTTACACATGGTGTTTATCGATTTAGAAAAAACATATGATAGAGTACCAAGAGAGGTTCTATGGAAGGATTTGGAGAAAAAAGAAATTCGTATAGCTTATATTCGAGCAATACAAGATATGTATGATGAGGCTACAACTAGGGTAGTAACAAGGTAAACTTACAGAAGATTTTTCGATAACTATTGGTCTACATCAAGGGTCAACTCTGAGCCCTTATCTTTTTACTCTAGTATTAGATGTGCTTACTGAACATATCCAAAAGCTGGTGCCTTAGTGTATGCTTTTTGCAGGCGATATTGTCTTAGTTGGAGAATCGAGAGTAGAAATGAATGAGAAGTTGGAAAGGTGGAAGTTAGCTTTGGAAACTCATAGATTTCGTTTAAGTAGAAGTAAAACGGAGTATATGGAGTGTAAGTTTAGTAAGAGACACACCACTTCTAGTGCAGAAGTAAAAATTGGAAAACATATTATACCACAAGTTACACGATTTAAATATCTTGGATTTGTCATACAACATAACGGGGAAATAGAAGAAGACGTAACACATAGGATTCAAGCGAGGTGGATGAAGTGAAGGAGTACTTCAGGTATTATTTGTGATAGAAGAGTACTATCCAAACTTAAGGGTAAATTCTACCGTACAGTTATAAGACCTACAATGTTATATGGAACTGAGTGTTGGACAATAAAAAGTCAACAAGAGAATAAGTTCAATGTTGCAGAGATGAGAATGTTGCGTTGGATGAGTGGACACACTAGATGAAATCGGATTAGAAATGAATACATTAGAAAGAAGGTGGAAGTCACACCTATTGTGGAAAAAATTGTAGAATCAAGACTTAGATGGTTCGGTCATGTCGAGAGAAGACCTATAGAAGCCCCAGTTATGAGAATAGATGAGATGGAGAATAGTACAATAATTAGAGGTAGAAGAAGACCAAGAAAAATTATAGGAGAATTTATTAAGAGAGATTTAGATTTAAATGGTTTGTCTAAAAATATGATTTACGATAGATGTTTATGGCGTCGATTGATCCATGTAGCCGACCCCACTTAGTGAGAAAAGACTTTGTTGTTGTTGTTGTTGTAGTTGATCTCATCTATATAAAAAGACACTTTACTTACTAATGCCTTCATTCATCACATTATTTTAATTATCGTGGTTGAAAATAGCAACATTTAATGGTGTCTTCAAATTATATCCTAAAATTTCTATTGTGTCATTTTATGAAAATGTTTTCATACAGGTGAGTTCTCCAGATATATCATTAAAATTATGATGAAGACACTTGGCTTCAAACTTGATAAGAGTTGTATTAGTTACTTTTTATTTAACGCTTAAAAGACCCAAGTTGGTTACTTAAATCACTGTAAAGAAATACTTGAACTATCAATTCCTTTATCTCTTTACATCTTTTCTTTTTCTTCATCTTTGTTTTCTTCTTTTTCTCTTTAATTATTTTCTTCAATCTTCTGCATGAGCAATATGTTTGGCAAGATAAATGCAATTTTCTGCTTCTCTCTACCATCACTTCATCTAAACATCGATTAAATAAATATTTTTAACAAATTTCTGTTAATTATAAATAGAACTAAATCTGTTCTAAGCCCTGATGATATACTGCTACTTAATTGAAACTAGAGTGCTTGCATCATGTACTGTGATAACTCTCTGGCTGGGCTTTCTGCACTGCATCTGCCCTCCGGTGGTAATGGTATAATCAATTTGAATTCACCAAAATGGCCAAACCTAAAGATAATAACTGCTACTCAACCACTTCTAAGTAATAACAGGTCACAACAAAGCACATTATTGGTGTGTTTGGAAAAATGATGAGAAACCTTAAAAGCACTTTTACCTACCCATTTTTGCCTGAAGTAATATTCTATTGCTTTATTCAAACCATGATTTTGGAAACTAAAACATTTTTCCAAACATGCACTATCTCAGTTTCAAACTTCAGTAACCAATGGCACAATGTATACCTTAAAAGCACAAATAAAAAGGAAAAGAGCAAAATTATAATTGAATGTGTTTCTAGCTTGAGAAAGAATTTCAACTTTCATGAAGATTAAGAGTGATAGCTGGATTTAGTGCAATACATTCAGAGACAGATTTGTTTACTGAGTCCTATTTCACAGGATATACTTGTATCTTGCTTACAATCACGTTCACCAGACTTTGAACCACAAGTAGCAGATAGCAGAGTCAAAATTAGATACCATTAGTGTTAACTTGCTTTAAGTGAGTAGTTGAATTGCCTACATCATTGAAAATGTATGTATTCTAATTCTATAAACAATCATATAACAGCTTTAGCAAAAATGTAAATGTACAGTACCGAGAAGACAAAGAGTTCTCCAATAAGGTCTACAGCAGCTTGAACTGCTTTTTCCTCATTCAGAGGCCGAATCTCAACGTCTGTTGCATGACCATAGATGCGCCTTTGCATCCTTGTTGTGATTCTATGGTTAGCCTGTTTTGGACATCCAAAATTATGAGAAAACACGTTAGAATCCCTCTGATCTTTACATCCAAGGACTAGAAATTCAAACTGCAAGACAACGAACAATACATATGTAGACAAGCAATAAAAGATTGTGTATTACAGCATTTAAAACATGATTTACACAAGCCAGAAAGCATCATCAAAACTCTACACAGCAGTGAATGACAAGGATGCGTTGTACACCGTTGCAGCAAAACTTTAACTTCTCTGTTTTGCTCAGGATGTTTGTAGTACTATAAAATACATCAAAGATTCAATACTCTGGATAAAGAAAGCCCTTGTATATAAAATTGAAAGGTAAGTGCAGCCGGAGGTAAGGCTAAACTTAACTTGTTTAAAATTTATTTAAAAAAAAAAACTACTAGAACCCTTATAACTAAATATAGCAGAGACAAGACCATAAGCACAGCCAATGCAGAGACATTCATTTGCCTCCTTGTACTATCAATTTCGAAAAACAAAATGGTATGATTCATTTACACACTGTTTAGTTCCTTCTCCTACACTAAGGCCCACGTACCCCCCCCCCCCCCCCCTAAGAGACACCAAACAGCACCTTCCAATTTCCAAACTCTTGAAGCGCAAGTATTGCAATGCTTCAAAGGCTACATATCCTAAAACCTAACATTGACAATATAAACTGGTAAACGAAAAATGATCTTAAACACATCCGATATTGACATTTAACATTTCCTATTCCATACAGAGCCTGTAAACTTTCTGCGCAGTCACCCTATAACTAACAAACTTATCAAAAGTGAAAACTCATTCAACGAAATGGGATCACTATAGAGTACCTGGGCCATTTTAACGATGTATTGCCGGAACCTGGGGTGAATGGCAGCCTGCTGCTTGAGCCTACCAGCAACGGGTTTGCTTAGGGTCTTCACAGCGAGCGTCCCTAACTTCAAAAGTGGAAGCACCATGCCTATGGGAATGGGATCCGATCTTAAACACCAGTTTTTTTTTTTAAACTAAAGCTTGTATGAAATGCTCAATGTTGGGTCCTTATGAACTAAAAGAACTAGAGCTTAAAAAGGATCGAAATGAATATAATAGTGCGTCGTCGAAGATTTGACTAGTTCGAAGGCGGAATTTCTTGATGAAGACGACAGAGGAAGCGAAGCGTGGACCAAAAACATGAAAAAGTCACTCAGAGAACTCGTTGGGAGTTAAAAATTGTCAATGGAGATTTAAATAAAGTGGAGTTCCACGAAATTGATAGGGTTTTGAGGGATCGGTTCCTGATTGTTCGGAGTTATTTTCTTATGGCATGCCTTGGTTGACTTCCCATTTGTCCTAATAGCTGGGGAACCAGACGCGGAGAAAGCACACTATTATTGCGAATTGGCTTTCATGTGCTCTGTATGGTTATGGGAAATTGAGGAGCTAGTTGGGGAAACTACTTCGCTAAATTGTAATTTCTGTTTTGGTATTTTGGAATTTGGATGGGAAAAAATTTTGTTATACTTTCCGGGAAGTAGAATTATAAATTGGAGTTGACAAATTTGATTTGGCAAATATGATTTCTGTTAAAAATGAGTTTGTAAGGTTTCTTAACTCCAAACCAAACGAGTAAATCTATGTTTTAATGTACAAACAAGATTTTTAACTATACAAACAACAACCAAACATATATGTAGAGCTGTAAAAGTGAACTTAATCATGAGTTCAAGTTTTATTATGATGAAGTTTAGTTTATTAGCTAGAATAACTTACCAACACCAGCATAAATATGATATATATTTATATGTATGTATACAAATTAAATAAAATAAATAAATTTTTATGCTATTATTTCTATATGCATGAGCAACTTTTATAAAAACATATTTATAATGTTTTAATGAATAAGGCAATTAACGAATAGTTCACAAACAGCTTAATTGATTTACCTTCTTGGCAATAAATAAAATCATAATATGTGTATTTTTTTTTTCTAAAACCATATTAACAACTTTGTCCCTATGCAATATTTAAAAGTTTTATAAATAATGAAATGAAATTGAACAAAATTAAAAAAGGAGAGAGAGAGAGAGAGAGAGGAGGTAAATGATGGAATAAATACGTCTTTCCCTTGTCTTAAAGTTTAAGATACAAATAGACAATAATTCTCTTTCTATTCATATGCATGAGAAAATTTTATAAAATTATTATATATATTACAATGTTTTAACGAACAATTCAGGTAATAAATACTTCACAAATAGCTTAACTAATTTATACTCGTTGGTAGGAAGTAAAATCATCACATGTGTGTGTGTGTACTATGTTAACAACTTTTATCAATGTTTGGAAGCTTTATAAATAACGAATTTTTATAAAATGGAATGGAAGAAAATTAGAGAGAGAAAGGAAAAGAACATAATAGAATAAATATACCTTTCCTCTTTTTGGAAGTTTAAGACGGAAACGAACAAAAATTTTCTTTCCTTTATTTATAAGTTATCTTAAAAATGAACAAAAGGATCAACATTATGGATATCAAATTACAATATAGTAATTTTACAATAAAATAAAAGGGTTCGTTTACTAGTGGATTGCCTTTAGAAAATGCATGAAATTACCTGAATTATAAGCATAGACATTATGCTTTTACAAATACATATACGTATATCTCTCTTTGGTCATTTTTTACTTTTCCATAAGTAATATACATATATGAATGCAATTTTAGCATAAGAGTTAAGTAAAAACCCAAGAGTTCTAAAATTAGAGAAGGGATAGGAATTTCATATGAAAATTTAAGTCTAAAGATGATAATTCTATATTCATAATCAAAAGTGTGAAAAAGAAATGGAATAGAAGTTACTTACCTAAATAGCACAATAAATTTGGAGCCAAATTTTTGAATGTGGGATAAAGGATAGTGTTTTTAGCTTGGTTTTAGGTTTGGATTGTGGTCATGGATAATACAGGACAATGAAGAGGGAGAACAAGAGAGAAATAATAAAGAAATAATAATTTGTATTAAGAGATTTATAAAGATAGAGATTATTGGAATTTAGGGAGATAACAAAGATAACATCCTAAAAGAAGAATTGGATCGAACATATTCCTTTTTTGATGCATTATTGATCTCACTTACACATAGGCAATGAGCTCTTATTTATAAAGAGGTTTTGGCCTTTATGATAGTGGCAATAGAACAAACTAACTTTAACAATTTAAAACTGACTTAACTACTTTTAGATATTTATTACATATGATGATGTTTCCCCTATTGGAAAATTGTTTTGTTTGTCTCATCATATTCCAAAATTAAACTACCATTGTTGGTACTATTGCTCAAAGCATCAGAAGCAACCATGCAAAGCTCTAATGTCAACACACCTAGCTTATATCTCAACTGAACAAAACTAGCAGCTAACAAAGGCTTTATGAATACATCAACCACTTGATCACTGGATAACATAAAATTTACCTATATTTGCCCTATAAGGACTTTCTCCCTAATGAAGTGAAGGTCCAACTCGACATGTTTAGCTTTTACATGGAGAACAGGGTTTGCTGCCATTGCTATAATACTAGTGTTGTCACACTAGGTAGAAAAGTGTTACAACAACCTAGACATGCATTTTCTTTAACAATGTAGCCACAATAGTTCATTGACTAAGTTAGCAAGACTCTTATATTTCACTTCTATAAAGGATCAGGACACCACTCCTTGTTTCTTTAAGGCCCAAACAATTGGGTTTCCACCTAGATAAAGACAGTAGCCATTGGTTGACCATCTATCATCCTTATTGCTACCCTAGTCAGCTTTGGCATATGTTTAGAGTGTGAGAGCATTGGTAGGCTTAATAAGAAGACCATAATTTATGGTCCCTTTGAGATATCTAAGCACATGCTAAACAGCTTGCCACTATGTGTTAAGTGGGTGTTGCATAAACTAACTGAGACGATTAACATAATAGGCAAGGTCAGGGCGTGTATTGCAGATGTACTGAAGAGCTCTAATTATGCTCCAGTATAGTTTACCATCTTACATATGATTGTCATCATGTTTGGAGAGTTGAATGTTGGAAACCATGGGGGTATACAGAGGATTGGCTTTTATTATATTTGTTTTTTTTTGACAACTTGATAATGTATTGTCATTTAGAAAAGAAGAATATTGTTAGGTAAGTTATGAAACTTAACCCCTAGAAAGAAACTCAAAGTCCCAAGATCTTTTAAGGAAAACATTGAGCCATAATTGTGATGAGTTGTTGAATTTTATCCAAATCATCATCAATGATGATTAAGTCATTCACATAGACAATGAGAAAGACAACTAAGTCAGGAGATCTCTAGGTAAATAAGTAGCTATTAGCTTGGGAGGCCTGAAAGTTTAGGCAATAGAGATAATCTTTTAATTTAATGAACCAAGCTCGTAGAGTTTGTTTGAGCTCATGCAAAGTCTTGTGTAGTTTATACACAAAAAGGGAAGAGCTATAGGACTAGATTGTTCTAATCTTGGAGGTTGCATCATATATACTTCCTCTAGAATATCTTCATTGAGGAAAGGATTATTGAAATCAATCAGCCAAAACTTTCATTGATAGGTTGTGTCAAGTATGAGCAATACCATCATGGTTTGGTGTTTAACAATAGAGCTAAATGTTTTTGTGTAGTTTAAGCTCTTCACTTAAGAGTAGCATTTGGCTATCAAGCGAGCTTTATACTATGCCACTATACCATCAGCATTCTTTTTAATTTTGAAGAGCCATTTACATCTTATAGCTCTTCTATCGGGTGGGAGGGAACGAAACTCTAAGTATTAAATTTAACCAAAGCACAATATTCTTTCATTACTGTCATATGCCATTGATTATGAGCTAAAGTTTTTTCAATTGTATTTGGAACCTTTTCATCAAGTACAGTATGTAGAAATGCTTTTTGGCTTGAATATACTAGCCTTAGATTTGGTAATCATTAGAAGAATTGAAGGCAGCACCACAGCTTATGAGTATTGTTGGACAAACGACCTTGTGATTAAGCAAATCAAAGGGTCTAAGTAGGAGCTTTAGAAGGAAGCTGAGGAGAATAAATTAATAAGTTTGCTATAGATGGGGTTAGGCTAGAAAAACTAGAATTTGAAGCTCCCGAGCATGCATCATATGCTTGTACAGTGGCCAAGGCAAATAAAAACACTTATTCATTAAATGTCATAAGTCATGAGATATAAATTTGACCTGTTAAGGGATATAGACATCCATATCCTTTGTGATCTAAGCTATAGTCCAAAAAGACATATGATTTGGCTTTGAAAGCCATTTTGTGTTTGTTATAGTTTTGAAGGTATGGAAAGCATTGACAGCTAAACACTCGAAGGAAGCTATAGTTTGGAGTTTTATTGAAGAGTTTGGCATATGGAATGTCTTCTAAAAGTGCTTTTGTCAAAAGTCTATTGATCAAGGAGGCAACCATAGAGAAAGCACTTATCTAATGATATAATGGCATGGAAACTTGAGCCAACATAAACAACCCAACCTCAACAATTTGCTTGTGTTTATGTTCAATGAGGCCATTTTGTTCTAAAATATAAGGATATGTGAACCTTTGCTTAATACTAAGGTGCTTTAGATAGTAAAAAATTACTTTAAACTCCCTTCCATTATCAGTTTGAAACTTAATAATCTTCCTATTGAATGATTTTTAGCCTCTGTTTTAAATTGAATAAAGATTTGTAAGACTTGTGACTTTTTTTGATAATGGTACAACTAGATGAAGTGTGAGAATGCATCAATGAAAATGATATAGAAACTGAAGCCATTAGACACAATTGGAGTCGGGCCCAGATATCTGTAGCTATAAGTTGTAAGGGATAGTTGTACATAGTAGATGATGGAGATAAAATGAGTTTATTACATATGATGATAGAGATAGAAAAAATGAATTTAAAATTATAATTTATAGTTTAAGTATGGTCTAAATTTATTGCTTATGAAAAGGTTAAGATCTCACATGGTGTGTTTTGTTAAAAATTTTTATATATATGTTTTAAGGGCAATGAGTTAATAATGATAATCAAGTTTAATTATTTAGTAGAACTATAAAAGTCATATGAACAAATGACTTGTCGTGTTTAAATATTTTTATTTAAAATAACTTAAACGACATGTTATGTCAATTTCTTAAATAAAACTTGATGAATGATAGCTATTAAATGATTTTAGCTATTTAGAATCAAACCAAATCAAATTAAACTAATTTAGACTCTTATGGCTAAGCAATACTTATAACAAATAGTAATAAATTAGGTTATAAAATTTAAAAGATAAAAACATCCATTTGTAATTGAATGCTGATGTTCCCAACCTTTACCCCTATTTTAGGAAAGAACAAAAAATAGTGCTTTGAGGGAAAAAAATGGATCAAGTTCTGCTCATTTTTCACTGTTTTTTTTTTTTATATATTTAAAACTTTTAAACAAGGGGAAAAGTTCTATTTCCATTATTAGATATTCTATTCCATTGATTTGCGTTACACTGCGAAAGATATACTGATTTACTACTTAGGTTTTAAAAGTGCAACTCTACACTAGATAGCCTCTAGAAGTTTTGCACTTGCTAAACGATAGTTTTGCCCATTATTTGTTAATGAACATATCAATGTGTTACGTTAATTGCTAAAATGCCACGTTAAAAATTTTTAGAGAATAACTTATACATATTTTCTTATAAAAAATTAAATTAATATTTTTATCTCTTAACATGAAAAATTGATTGATTTTCCAATTTCCAGTGATCTTTTCCTACTGAACGGTAATCAATTGAGTTGATTACTTCAGCTACAACTGTTACTCACCCCTGTTTGAGAAATATATGAATTGTAATATTTGGCAATAATGTATTATATATTTATAAGAAAGAATGTGATATAAAAAAATAGAAATGTGTATAGGGTTTTTTTTGTCACCTATTTTTTATTTTTATCTTTTTAAAAATACATATTATATATTTACTAATTTTATATTTATTAATTAAATACAAATAATTCAAATTTGAAATATACAGCTTATAACAAATTTTTTTTTAAAGGATTGGGCTAAACACTTATTTTAAAACCCGCCCCGAAACGAAAAGAATACTGTCCATTTCATTTTAGCCATTGCCGCCCTCGCAGTACGCTCCATATGCCACGTTATCGATCCGCGTCAATTCATCAAAGACAATTTCAGCCGTTAGCGATTAATCCACATCAAAGGTTACCATCACACACTCTCGGAGAAAATGGAAAACCACTAACACATCCATACTGCCACGTCACCGATCCGCATCCTACCGGGCTGCCCCAACTCAAAATAAATGACACCCGTCGATGCAACCGGCAGTATCAACGGCCAGGATCACCTTTCACTCTACACGCACAAATTTCAATTTCAAAAGCCCTCTTTATAAACGCCCCTTCATCTCCCGCCACTGCCATCACACCTAAAATTTCCAGCGTTTTTCCTGAAATCTTCCTCAAACCCTAAAATTATAATCCGCGATAATGGCTCGTACCAAGCAAACCGCTCGCAAATCTACTGGTGGAAAGGCTCCGAGGAAGCAACTGGCGACCAAGGCTGCTCGGAAGTCTGCTCCGGCCACTGGCGGCGTGAAGAAGCCCCATCGTTTCAGGCCAGGTACGGTGGCTCTTCGTGAGATCAGGAAGTACCAGAAGAGTACTGAGCTTTTGATCAGGAAACTTCCTTTCCAGCGCCTGGTTCGTGAGATTGCCCAGGACTTCAAGACAGATCTCCGATTTCAGAGCTCCGCCGTCGCCGCTCTCCAGGAGGCGGCTGAGGCTTATTTGGTTGGTCTCTTCGAGGATACTAACCTTTGTGCAATTCATGCTAAGAGGGTCACCATTATGCCCAAGGACATACAACTCGCAAGGCGTATTAGGGGCGAGCGTGCCTGAGCTTTTAGTTTGGCATGTATAGTAGTGCAGTTAGTCCTTGTTTCCGTATGATTTCTAAGTTCTTACATTTGAATCTGTTTGTAAGCACGGATGTAATCGCTTAATCAATGGTAATGAACTCTTTGTGTTTAGTCTCCAGTCTGTTTTGGTATTCTATTTTCTACTACTACGTTCCTGAATCGTGTTACCTTAATTTCCAAGGCAGAATTTGAAGGTAGATTATGTATCGATACCCAAAGAAAATCGGCTTTTGTGAACTAAGGAATTGGATCTCTTAATTCTGTAGTAAATTGATCTAGTAAGTTTTTCTGAATCTTTGTTGTCTAGGTTAACAGATTCTTCGTCTCTGGCCAATGTTGTATTACATCAGCATTACAAACTACGAAGCAATGGCGACGCAAATCAGAAGGAAAGTGAACAAGCTGTCCACACGTACTAGTGTAAGAAGCGAAGAGTTTGCTGATTTCTTTATCCTTTCCATCAAATTCATAACCAGACTGAAGCATATATTCATTTTTAAAAGAAGTTTCTGCTCTTATTTCGACATCTTGCATTTGGAATACCTCTTTCTGTGGGATTCACTTTGCAATTAATATAGGAAAGCTAGTAGATTGGGAATGAGTACCGGTATGTTTTAAATTGTGGATCGCAATTTGTGATGCCGCCACAATATTACGCATTAGACCACTGCAACGTTTACAATTCTCCTTAAACCATATGCAATGCCTGCAATCATATCGAAACTGCAATTTAAAGCCATTCTCCCAGGTCACAATCGAAGTGATTCTGCTGACAAGAAGCGAAGGTGAAGATGAATGAAACGGCAATTTTTTTGTTATGCCACCACAACACGACATTTATCAGGGAGGAAAGGTTTGTCGGTTTGATTGGTAGAGATTTAGAGAAATTTAATGGGTCAATTTACTCAAAAATTAAGAGAATCCGATTTCTGTAAACGCCTTCTGTAGTTAAATGGCAAAAAGGCCTGTTTCATGTCCCTTGGCACCGTATTGTACTTTTGCAAAGGGACAGGGGTGTCTTTATTTATTTATTTTTCTCTTACGTTAATGGTAATTGGAAGCTCTTTATTGTACCCCTTCTAATGTGTTCCACAAAAGGATTGCTGTCCATTCTGTAAGTTGTTCAATTGCTAACTTCAGCTTCTCTCTATCAAATTCAGAACCTCCCGAAACCTAAAAGAAAGTAGGACCGACGGCCAAGTTTGCTTGGTAAGCGGCAAAGTTTTGTTTTCGCCTTCCATATCCAACCTACCCTGTTGTAAGGGCCACGGAGGAGGTTTTAGAGTGTTTAAAATCTGTTGGAGTGTTACAAAATGTTTTAGAGGAGAATAGATTATTCTTGAATTTATAAGAAGTCTAGAACTAGAAAATTTTAAAAATATTCATGTAAATATTTTTTATAAATGTCTTGTAGAATATTTTAAAAATTAATATAAATCGTTGAATAGAATTAATTTTTACCGTCTATTAAGGAGGTAAGAAAGATCAAGAATTTGGGGGAGGCTTATAAATACTTCCACCTTCATTTGTATCATTATCTAAAAATTAGGCAATACAAATTTTTTTCGAGATCTCTCTCTAACTTTCTTTAATACTTATCTTGTTTACTTGAGAGTTCGGCTGACTTAGCTAAGATCAAGAGAGTTGATCAAATTAAGGCTGGCACGGTTGAATATTTAGGAGCAAAAGTTCCAAGGCTGTAACAGTGTGCCTTTGTTGAAAGAATGATAGAGATTTTGTATAGTTGATCTAGAGGGAATCTGAGCTATTTTCACTTAGAAGAGAAAAAAGGAAAAATGAATTGCAGTAATTAAAATACTGAAACTTTTCTAATTTGAATAAGCAGTAAACATATCATTCTATTAAAATTTGAGGAAATCTTCACTGAAAAGATTACAAATTCAGACTTGATACTCTTGCATTTAAGCGCTGATACTTGGAATATTCAATATTCAGCGTTACTGGCAATTGAAAACAATACACCAATATATAGAAATCCCCATTAAACATAGCAAGTGAATACTGAAAGTTAAATTAAACCAAAAAGGGGGTGAACTGGGTTTAAGCAAAATTAAGTTTTTTTTAAAAAATTATGTTATAATAAATTAACAAGTAAATATAATTTATAAAATTATAAAAAAAAAACGAAATTTAAAAGATAGAGAAGAAGAGCTCCCACACAGAACAATAATCTAAATTTCTTTGTCCTCAAATGATAATATTTCATGTTTTTATAGTCACATTGAGCATACATGGACTTCAAAATTGAAATTCTTAAAAATACTTACGGAGGGCAGGAGTTTATTTTGATACTTCTGTAATTGCCAATTGATATTATTGTTATGTAACTTAATTTTACATCATGATTAAATTAAATCTTAAATTTTGGACAAAAATTAATTACTTGTTAAAATATGTATGATAATAGTATAATTTTTTTAAAAAATATATATAATAAATACTGACATTGTTCATTTCAATTTATACAGACCAGTATTTAAGGGGCTGAGTCAATACTTTTCACATGAAGTTTCATAATGATATTGCGTATGGCATTTTTTATTTTGTAAAATTTAACAAGATTTTAGATTTCCATGGGTTGAAAACGTGCTAGCAATGAATGAATTTATTGCACTTTCATCTTGAAACTTTTTCAAGTAGATATCATCCATTTAACCAAAAAAAAAAAACTAAGTTAATTAACCAAAAAGAAAAAAACTAAGTTAATTAATAAATTATAAATGAATATATAAATACGTAAGTCAAAACATTTTTTTTTGGGGAGTGAATACTAAGGGTATCCTTTTGCTTAATTGGATGGAAACCTAATAGTTAAAGGCTTTTTCAAATTGGTGTATCCAAGAATTGAACAATTAATATTGGGTTGTAAGTCATAAATTTTAATAATACATAACATATAATAATATTTAATTTAATAACTTTATTTGTTTTATAAATTAAGTTTACGTAATTTTTTTTAGTTTATTGTTTCAGGCAATAAGTAACATCTTTTTTGTTAGATTATTTTTATGCAATTTATTTTTGCTAAATTGCATAATACTAGTATCCAATAGGAGGCAATTGAATTTTTTTGTGATTACTATCCCTCGATTAAGGAATTCAGCTAAAGAAATCTAAAAGATTATTTTAGTTGGTAAGAGAAACAATTTTTTTTTGTCAATTTGAATTCAATTCTTACAAATAGTTCGTTGTGAAAGAACCAATGGTCAATGGCATGAAATCAAAATTAATACTAAGTTATTAATGTTAAAGGAGTTGATGATTATAAATGTTTCAGTAATTTTATAAAAATGTTAAATTCAAATCTTTATATAATAAATTCTTAAGTTGTTTTGAAAACTAAGTTGGATCAGAAGTCAATTAATTCAACTTTACTTATTATAAACATGGCTGACAACATAAAATGATGATAGCATAAACTTATTAAGAACATCATGTATTTTAGTTATAACACAAAGAATATTAAATAAAAAATAATATTTTATTAAAAAATCTTTAAAATATTAAATTATTTAATAATTAATAATTTTTAATAATGTCAATTTAATTTTCATGTGATTAATAAATATAATTATAATAATAAATTTAATAGACTAAATAAAACATCATTTTATAAATGATAATATTTAATAATTATTATATTATATATAAAATATATGATATTCTCGAGTTCCTAACATTATCCCTTGACAACATAATTTATTTGAATATTTTAAATTAAAGGTGAACATAGGTTGGTTAGGTCATTTATAATTTTTACAATAAATTAAAAAAAATCCAACCATCTAGTACTAATTTGACTCTATTAGATGTTAAATGGGGTGAACAATGAATTTTAAAATTAAATATTTTTATATAAAATTTTATAAAATTATATTTTATCTTTAAAAATGTTAAAATTTTTATATAAATTCTTATAAAAAATATATTTTTAATTTTTTAATTTAAATTTTGAGTTAGGTTGAGCCAAAAAAACCTTTGAATTCGGTTTGGTGCTCAGTCTATTCCTATTTTGTGAGTAAAGCCTAGTTTTTTTTTTTTTTTTATTGTATTTGGCCCAACTTAACTTAATTTGGCTAGATGGAACTGAACATATCGAGCCTTTGGATCCAGAGTGCACTCTTATCTCAAATTATTGTTTGTCTTAAAAAGTAATCAACATCGTCACCCGATAAACATCTCTTCTAATTTTTAATTTTTTTAAAAATGATTTTGTAGACTTGAAAGATAAAGCGTTTACCTTCCATAACAGATCAAAGTTAGCAAATTGGGTGGCAGGGCAACTCTGCAATCTTAAAATATCAAAAAGGATAATTCAAAGTAAACCGGCAGGTCTACAAAATATATGTCAATTAGGACGACGAGTCAGGTGTTAGGAAAGCATACACACTTCAATTGCTAGGTTTGGCAGGTCAAAACCGTCGTGTTATGCCACAAGACAAATGGTATTCTACATGGAAAAACTCAGATGATACATTTTATGATAATATAATTTATCTTAAGTAACTAAGATTTGGCCCAAAAGTATTAAACATGTCTCTAAAATTAAAGGATTATCAATTTAAACAAAAAAAATCTCTTATTATAATAATATAACTTAGGGGTGTTTTAGACTTTTTAACCAGTGAATTGGATGGTAATAATTTTTATTATCAAATAAATTTTTTTTATCACAATTATAAAATTAAAAGAGGTTTACATATTTAATACAAAATCAAAAAGAAAAAAAATTATTTTTTTCTAAATAAACTTTCATAATCTTGCCGCCTTCTGGAAGATGGGCTGGTAGGCTCTCTCCTCCCTCCTCTATTTAGTCACTTAAATAATGAATTTTCATATCAAGAAGTAGTCGAAAACAATACCATGCATACACAATATGTTTGATATTTCTTTAGAAATCAAATCTCCATTAAACTAATTAAAATAAATTAATATTTTTTTACTTGAGAGATGCCTAAATTATATAGCATCTCCTATATTATAAAAATAAATATAAACATAATTAAAATACCTTCAAAAATAATATTAATTTCTTTTATTAAAGTATAACTTAACAAAAAGTTGTTTTCTAAGTGTTCATTTTAATTTTATATAATTTGTTGTATTCAAAATTATAAATTTCATTTGATTTAAATTTAATATATATATATATATATATATAAGTATTTTGGTTAAAATAGATATAATTGAGTTTATCTTTTGCTAGATAAAAAAAATTAATATAGTACATCTTTTAATTTTTTATAAAAGAATGCAAAATTTTGAAATAAATTTTTAAACATCTCTCAATATAATATAATTTACCAAACTAATCTAAGAAGCACTGATACATGTACGTGTATCGGATATGATACGATACAATACGTGAGATATGTCAATTTTTAAAATTTTAAGATACGGGTACAGGAATATATATATATATATCCAATAATCTAATACATTAAAAACTAATTAATCAAGTATAATTAGTAAATGAACTAATTAATCAATTGATGAGCAGAGGAATCAAAATTAAGTAACAAAGGAAGGAAACAACAATCATTCTAAAAACTACCCACATTAAACCACACTCTTTCGAGAGTTTTGTGGAACACAAACGACAGATATGGTCAAACAAGATTATGAGTCTTAGTTTGTTTTATCAGCTTGCAAATTGCAGTCATTGTTGTTATCCTTATAATGTGAAGAGTCAATCCCTAGCTGCATTGATGAGTGATCACCGCACTGTCTATTATGTATGAGAGGAGAGATAAAAGCCTTGAGGATTCGGTATAACCTTCTCTTTATCTATTTCTTCAAGCAGAAGTGACGGGAATGACAGTAACTGGAGTGCAGCTAACGGGGGTAAGCTTTCTTATGATAGAATCGGTGGGGCCTCTGACCGTCCGTCACGTCTCATCTTGATTTGGCTATACTTGTATGTAGCCAACAAGAGGAGGACTGGAACGAGATTTAACAAAATAGGCTTGCACCAACAGAAAACTCCAACCAGGAAGGCAGAACCAGGGGAACTGCCAAGAAGGGCAATTCAAGGAGACGACTACTAGATGGAAATAGTAGATTAAGCAAACTTTTCACCTGCTTTGATTGCTACGGTCAAATGGTTGAACAATTAATAGTGGAAGTCAAATATAGCAAACCCAGAACGTTCGAGTTTAGTTTTCTACAAACAGAGGCACATACCATAGAAATAAATTGAAACACAGGCAGGGGAGACAAATTATCGGCCAAGTTAGGAAATCCCAAGCTCGTTTTTCTCTGTCATTCAAGTTTCTAAAAAAAATTGAAAACGGAAGCCTTGCCGCTAGAGAAGAAGACGCACTTGCCACTGGTTGGAGAAGACGACGGAAGAACGGAAAGTGTTGCCAGAAAAGATGATGCAGCACGGTAGGCGACGCATGGTGAGACGCAGTGGCACCAGAAGCAGAGGGTGAGGGAGAAGAACTGAAGCAACAGATGGGGGTTAAACGACGGACAAAACGATGTGGTTTGGGTAGAAAACGTTTCGCCACTGTTTCAAAGCCGTTTCAGAGCCGTTTCTTTGCTGTTTTGGTATGGAAAGAAATGTTTCGAAACGTACCGAGGCAAAAAATATGTTTTGGATACGTATGTACCAGTATGGTATGTGTATCCATACCGGATACACATCCGGTACGGGTACGACTCCAAATATGGCGTATCCGTGCTTCCTTGAAACTAATTAAAGCAAGTGAATACCTTATGTCATCTAAAGGGACCTAAAACATCATACAAAAGAGTGAATTCTGCGAAGGGAAGGGAAACACCACACAAGTGGGAAGTTGGGTTTCTATTGTACAATTCCTCTTCCTCATCCTCCCTGGGTGGAAACAAAGCCATTGATCTCTTTGAGGCCCAAGCTTACTTGTACAGACACATGTTCCTCTACGTGTCCCCTATGTGTCTCAAGTGTGCCACAGAGCTTGGCATACCCGACATAATCCACGACCATGGCCAACCCATCACACTTTCTGACTTAACCTTAGCCCTCAACGTCCCACCACCTAAAGCCGACTGCATCCAGCGTCTCATGCGCTTGCTGGCCCACAATGGCTTCTTCACTATCACCAAAATCACCCACAACAATAACGAAGAAATCAAAGCCTATGATTTGGCTCCTCCATCAGAGCTTCTCGTCACAGGCATGAACCAGTGCTTATGTTCGGTGGTTCAGTGGATCCTTGAACCGGCCCAGGTGGCACGTTCCGTTCTACAGGGAAATGGGTTCTCGGGCAGGATGTGACGTTGCCAGAGATCGCATTAGGGTCAGGGTTTTGGGAATTTCTGAACTAAAGTCTTGAACATATGAGAGGGTTCAATGAGTTGATGGTGAGTGATTCGTTGATAATGAACTTGGTGATGAGAGAGTTGGGGTCAATGTTTGAGGGGGTGAGTTGTGCGGTGGATGTGGATGGGGTAATGGGGACAACGGCTAAGATTATATGCGACGCATTTCCGAGTTGAGATGCACTATATTTGATGGTCCTAAGGTTGTAGCCAATTTATGTGGAAATGAAAATTTTCAATCTAAACATACATTAACATCCTCAACTTGCGAAAAATTAGCAATTAATTCTCAATGAGATATTTAGGGTATGTTTGGATGGTTAAAAATTAAAAAAAAAAATTTTGACTTCTTTTTGGCCTTCATACATGAAGTTATTCTTCAAACAAAATAAGCACAATGTTCAACTAAAAGCTTAAAAAGATAATAACAAAACGTACAACCGAAACATATATTAGAACCAAAACATTAAAAGGGGGGACAATAGAAAGCTAATTAAATAATTTTTTAAATCAGATTTTCATTGTCTTTTATTTAAACTTGTCTTTTAGATTCTTTTCTATTAACATTTTACAGAACAAAATAGTACAGAAGAGAAGGAGTAAGAGAGATATAGCGCAAAGTGATTTTCCATCTTGATGTATGAAGCTACTCTTATACATGTATTTATGAGGTGTGTGTTTCTTCGATCATTTGTAACTGAGGCAAGTAAGTTGTTTGGCTATTCTAAAGTTAGTTACAACTAACTGAAACTATTCTTTATCATTCCCCCTTAAATCAAGGTTCATCTCTTCTACTTCAAGATTTTTCTTGAACGTACTAAACTTAACACTTAAATCTGTCTTTGTTAGACCATCTACTATTTGGTTGCTTGAGGGAATATGCTTCACACTGATAACTCCTTCAATTGCCTTTTCTTGAACAAAATGTAAATCCAACTTTATATGCTTAGTTCTTGCATGTAGAATGAGATTTGCAAAAATTAGCACAGTGCTCAAATTATCACATAGTACTTGAGGGGATGCTTTAAGACTAATATGTAACTTATGAAACAATGATTTTATTCATAGAACTTCTACAACTACTAAAGCCATATTCCTATATTATGCTTTTGTGTTTGATTTAGATATTGTGCCCTATTTTTTGGAAGACTAGGATACAAGATTTGCGCCGACATAAATGCAATTACCTATGGTACTCCTTCTGTCATCCTTGTTTGCTGCCTAATCTGCATTATAATAAGCTGTAATCTCCATATTTAGTGAAGGTTGAATCTTAAGACCATAGTCAAGTGTTCATGTAAGATACCCTGGGATGTGTTTTACTAATTTCCAATGAACATCTATAGGAGCTTGCATGAACTAACATGCCTTGTTGACTGAGTAACTCAATTTTAGTTGGGTGATATAAACATACTATAATACCCTAACAATGGATTTGTATGGAGAAGAGTCTTAAAGCTTTTATCCATCTTCCTTTGATAGGTTTAATCTAGAAGTCATTGGAGTGTTAGCAGCTTTTGCATTTTGCATTTTGGTTTTTCATAACAAATCTTTTATATACTTAGTTTGCATTCAAGAAATTGCCTTATTATCTAGCTTGTTAGCTTCAATGCCAAGGAAGTAATTAAGAACACCTAAGTCTGTAAGAGGAAATTCTTGATTGAGACTGAATTTGAGCTCTTTAGTGGTTGCAACTGAGCTAACTGTTATGAGAATATTATCAACATATGCTGGTACATATGTGGTATGCTAGTTTGTTACTCGAACAAAAAGTGATTGATCACATCTACTTGATTTGAACCTAAATTTCATTAGTGTAGCTACAAGCCTCTCAAACTAAGTTGTTGGAGCTTGCTTGAGACCATACAATGCTTTATTAAGTTTGCAAACCAATTGGGGATGCTGATGTTGAAAACCTTTAGGTTGGAACATGTAGACTTCTTCATGAAGTTTGCCATTAAGAAAGGCATTATTCACATCAACTAGCAAATGTAAGGATGATTCTTATAATGATTGGCTTTATGACAGGGCCGAATGTCTCATGAAAATCAAAACCTTCATTTTAATAAAGTTTCTTAGCAACTAATCGGGCTTTATACCTTTGAACAGACCTATTTGGATTTTTTTTAACATGAAAACCCATTTGCAACATATAGTTGATCTGTTGAGAGGCAAAGGCATAAATGTCCAAGTCTAATTTTTGAGTAAAGTATGATATTTTTCATGCATGGCTTGCTTGTAGGGAGGAGAATTAAGAGCTTCTATTGTAATGGATGGTTTAGGAACAAAATACATTAGTACCTTGGGCTTGTAAATGTTGGCTTTGGATCTGGTTAGCATAAGATGAGTGCTAACCCTTGAGGTTGGAAGAACTGATGTTGGTGGTGAGCTAGCTATATCAGAGGAAGTTAATGGAGGGATGGATGAAGGTACTGATGGAAGCAAATTACAAGCTAAAGCTGACTGGAAAGAATTGAGATCCAAATCGACAAATAGTTCTAGTGTATTCTAAGATAAACCATTAGTAGCCATTGGCACTAAAGATGCAATAATGGAGCATAATGTAGGAATGTTTGGAGGTTTGTGATCTCTTAGAGTTGAATGAACGTTAGAACTAGAAGAAAAAAATTCCTTCACATTAGCATTAGTACCAGATAAAGACTTTAAAGGTATGTGTTGGACATTATGATCAGGGAGAGGGCTAGGATGAATGTTAAATGAAGGACTTGAATAAAGTAATGAAAGGGGGGAATTAGTATTAGCAATCTATATATATGGAAAGGAAAATTCATTTAATTGAACATCATGAGAAATGTACATTTTGCCATTAAGTGCCTAACATTTGTAACCTTTATAAGAAGGACTATAGCCAACGAAAATACACTCAACATATCTGAAGTTGAATTTGTGGCTATTGTAAGGTCAGCTTAAAGGAAAACAAGAATAATCAAAGTTCTTTAAGTAAGAATACTAAGGTTTTTGATGATAGAGTTTTTGAAAGGGAAAGAAATGTAGTAAAGAGGAAGATGGCAGCCTATTTATCAAGTACATGGCTGTTTGAAAGTCATGTGACCAAAACAAGAGAGGAAGATGGGCATTAGCTAGTAAGGAAAGCCCAATTTTAGTGATATGCTTGTGTTTCCTTTTGGCAAGACCATTCTGCTCATGAATGTAAGGACAACTAGTTCTGTGAATTATGCTTCGAGAGGAAAGATAAAAAGAAAGGCACCTATATTCTCCTCCTAATCAAATTGAAAACTCTTGATTTTAACATTAAACTGAAGACCTTGGCCTTAAACTAAAGAAAAACATTATAGACTTCATATTTGATTTTTAAAGGATAAAACCAAGTGAATTTAGTAAAGGCATATGTGAAATGCACATAATATGTATAGCCTTCATGAGACTTGATAGGTAAGGGTCCCCAAACATCTAAATGAATAAGTTGTAGAGAAGATGTATATACAGTGTGAGAGGGAGTAAATGGCATTTTGTGAGCTTTCGCTAAGCAACAAGATTTACAGAAATAAAAAACTCCTTTATTAGAATTAGGGACATTACATGACTTTATAATAGTGGATACAACAAATGAGGATGGATGACCAAGACTATTATGCCATAAACGAAACAAGGAACATCAACTAGTGAAAGTACATGTATGATTACAAGAGTGTGGAGTTAAAGACATAAGAGTTGAACTAGAAAATAAGGCAAAATGAGCTAATCTTGACTGAATATGTGTGAGTTGAAAATTATCTACAACATAAAGACCACTTCTTTGAGTTCCACACAACAAAGTTTGATTAGTGCGTAGATCTTTGATTAGGCAAATCTTGGGCTAAAAGACAACATAGACATGATTGTTAGTATAGAACCTAGAAATATTAAGAAGATTTTTAATGATTGTAAGAACAAATAACGTGTTTAACAAAAGTAATGACTTAAGAAGACACAAAGAATAAGGTAAAATTGTAGAATATCTTAACACATTTTATTGGCAAACCTTTGCCATCACCAATATGCACTGAGTTGTGGCCACTGTATTAAACTTTTTCATAAAGTTTTGAGTATCATGAGTTAGGTGATTTATGGCTCTTGAATCAAGATACCATTCTAGATTAATTACTTACTCAGGAATTGCGAAGAGTGCAAAAAGTTGATCTTTGTTTTTGTGATTTGACACTTTGATCATAAAAAGAAATTGCTTGAAATGATTGATCAAAATGATGCCAGCAAATTCTAGGTGAATGACCATTTTTGCCACATAACTAATAGACCACCAAAGATCTTTGACCATCGCAATGACCTCCTTTTCCCTTTTTGTCAGTCACTTGAAATCTGCAACCTCTTCCCTTAATTTGTAAGTGTCTACCACTAGTTGAAGTTTGAATAAAATTTGTTGATATTACACTTTCAATAACTTTTAAATTTTTTTCTATCTATGCTTCTTGATCTAATAACAATGATTCTACATTAGCTATAAAATATGTTTCCAATCTTGTAGCGATTGAGGTGATGAATGGATCATATTCTTTTGACAATCCTTCAAAGATATATTCTAAATGATCATTAAGAGAAACAGGATGCCCAACTGCAATTAATGCATTAATAGAGGATTTAATTTTCAGTAGATACTCATTAATAGAAGAAGATCATTTTCTTGTGTTCTTTAATTGAGCTTTAATCTATTTCATCTTAGCTCTTGTCTATGAGTTGAAGAAAGTTTCAATTCTTTTCTAAACTTTTACAATGTCTTGTATCCTACTGTCCTTGTGAATACTCCTTTAGACATTAAAGAAAGTAACTATGACATTAGTAGTTGATCTTGTTAAAGCCAAGCAATGAATTCTGGATTTAGCCTCTGTTCTTGAGTTTGATCGTTGCAAACAAGGTACTTTGTTGGCACAACACTGAAATGATCAATGAACTTTTCAAAATCATAATCAATTATGGCTACATGAACTTGTTGACGCCATAAGAGAAAATTATCATTGTTAAGTTTGATGGATATTCCATGAGTGAAGGAAATCACATCCTTCTTCTGTAAGGAAGATTACAAAGATGATTGAAGAGATGACTAAGATGAAGAGATCTCCATGCTTAGTTTTTCAAGCTCTAGTACCATATTAACATTCTACAAAATAGAATATAATAGAATAGAAGGAGTAAAAGAGATGTGGGGCAAAGTGATTTTTCATCTTAATGTATGAAGCTACAAGAATACATGCATTTACAAGATGTGTGTTTTTTAGGTCATTTGTAACTGAGGTAGGTAAGTCATTTGGCTATTCTAAAGTTAGTTGCAACTAACTGACACTATTATCTATCATTTTCTAATTTGATTAATGGGTAACAAAAGTTTTTCAAGTCAATTGCTAATTCCTGATCTATTTATGCTTTTGCAGTGGGTTTTACACAATTGGGATGATAATGATTGTATAAAGATATGTTACACCCCCGAAAAGAGGTATAATCGGCATGGTCTGAGTCAAAACTCCTATCCATAAGCCTTTTAACAACTAGAATCGTAAATATAAAATATGTGATGACAAAGTAAAACAAACATTGGAAATTTAAAGATGCTTTTCTTTATTGAAAGATTTATACAATATTACAAAAAATTTGATTACAAAATAGTTAATTTAAATTTTTATAGAAATTTAGGTAAAATTTCCCTTAAACATAGGATTGCCTGAAATTTCTATAAACAGCAAAACAACCAATCCAAATAATCATAAGAGCTCTATGCTCGGCCTGAAGCACTAATAGTAATAAATGGGACAGGGACCCTACTTGTGCAAAAGTGGAGCTATAACTAAAAAGAGCAATATACCTAGTTACAAATTCAAAGTTCATAAAAAAAGGGCCTAACAAAACCATGCTGGGCTTAATATAATGAAGCGGTCATTTCTATACCGGTTTTAGACCTATATCACTATTTGAAATGAAAAGAAATTAAAAATGATGAATTTGAAACTTAGTGAACAGGTAATACTAGCTATGACCAAAATGCAAATCATAAAGAGTGGTCTACTTTTCAAACTTGAATTTATATCGAAAATATAAGTAATAAAGTAGTATCTAATGAAATTCATTTCTTTTCATTTATAACCAATAAATTTGATAATGCACACAAACTAACATTTAAAAACTCATGCGTAACAATACAATTGACATGTTTAAACAAAACCAAATCAAACGAATGCTAAGTATATTGCTTATAAGGGAACAATAATATTGAGGTAGTTTATATTTAACTATTCAAACAGATCCACGTGTGGTGACTGACACACGGGACTAGTAACACCCCTACTAGTTAGGCTTCATCGAGGCACACCAAGGCTAACAATTACTGCTATTAACTGTAGGGTTCTATATTAAACCACATTCTATCTTTAACATTACCATACACTAATCAAGGATGGTTAAAGCAATTAATCAAGTAATTATTCAAGTACATTTAACTGAGTAACTGATAATCGAGCCATTTTAATAATATGAATTCATAATTTCTCTTTTTTTTACACAATGTAACATAATCATGTTTATCATTTCATTATCTTGTGTTGAACAAGAAGTATAAATTCTCATAGCAAGTATTATCTACTCATTGCATATAATGACATTATAAATTTCTTTAAACCTTAATCTGACTAAGCATTCGATATGAGATTATCTCCGGAACCTCCTAAAATACCAATAAAAAATCTACGTCACTACATAACACATTAATTTGCATAGGGTCAAATAAATCTTACTTGTCATTATCTCTCATAAAATGCACATTCTATGCTACGATAAGATATTCCCACTTAGATTAAACATTTAGGTCTTAATTGGCATAAAAATTTCTACCTCCTTAGCCATATCCTTTTACTTCCTAAGCTACACATCAAATAAATCCTCTTTTCTATCTCTTTTAGCACTCTAATTTCCCATCACAAAAGGAAGTCCTCAACTTAGTTTTTCTCCCTAGATAGACACAAAAGAGATTATAATGCTTTCATACAACTTGAGGAATTAAGAATAAAGAAAAAAAAAAGAGTTGATCCCAATATAAATTGCCTAATTTTCTTTATTTTCAGACCAAACCCTCCTAGCTAGACCTCTCCCTTGTTTCGAATGCAAGAATGAAGCAAATTTCATATATTAAACTCTTTGAGACACTATTTGAGCTCTAACAGCAAGAATAAAAAGAAGAGATGGTTCCTTACCTAAAAAATTAAAGGAGAATTGAAAGAAAAGAGAAGCAACCTATATGAAACTCAAAACACCAAAATTTTCTTCCTTCTACGTTGCTGCTGTGATTGAAGAAGGAATTTTTCTTTTTTACTACAATAATGTGGAAAGATGGTGCAGTGGCCAGCAACTAGGGAGTAAATGGATGGAATGGAAGGAAGGAGGTAAGAACAAAAGAAAATGGAGAAGTTTAAGAGAAAGAAGAACAAAAAAGGAATGGGAGAAAAAAAAAGTAAGAAAAAAGTAAGAAAAGATGGGTTGTTAGAATTTTGTAATATATTTTGGATAGAATTAAATTTTGGCCCCTAAAAAATTTTAAATACTTTAGTATAGTCTCTGTGTCATATATATATATAGATAGATAGATATAGATATATATATATATATATTTATTTATTTATTTAGGGTGTTACAAGATACTTAACAAGAGTAAAAAAGCTATGCCAGTTAAGGGCAAAGGAGGAAAAATAATAATCATATAAATGAAAAGAAAGATCCGCAAGAAATGACAAAAACAAGGCTCTTAAACGACATAGTTATGACGGCTGCATTTAATGCAAAAGAGAGAACTGAAAAAGAATAGAAGCAACTCCTCCCAGAAGCAAGCTTAAAAAATTATCCAATACTCTCCATTTTTGGCTTTAGGTCTCTTATTGTGTTTTCTCCTTAGACTTGCAATCTATTTCATAGATTTACATGTTTTAAATTGAATAAAGATGCATCTAGCATTGTAGGAATTGTGGAACTATGGTATTACAGAATACAAAAAAAGTGCTGTGTAATTAGTACAACATTATTGTTACTGATATGTGTGAAATAGAAAAATATAAATAGCAATCATATATATGTTTTTGCTTTTATTTTAATTTGTAAGCAACCAACCAATCCATATTAATCTCGCTTTTAGTTTATATTTTAATTTGTAAGCTACCAAGCAATCCATGTTAAATCTAAACATACATTAATATTCTAAACTTACTGCTAACTGGTAATTATTTCATGAATAATTTTATTATAATTCCTGTCAATTTAATAGAAATTTTGACGAGATGGCCTTCATTTTATGCTTGATTCTTGCTAACTCTGTATAAACATGTGAAAAAACTACTCTCTGCTTGCAAACTATTTGCTTCTTTAATTTGCCTCTAATCTGCTGCATATGTGAACATGAATCTTAGAGATGATGTTATTAAAATTTTCTATCCAAAATGAGAAAAGAGTTGACCACGCAGCACAGCTTGAACGATCATGTTCATGTCTTTAGGTAAGGAAATGGATGTAATTTGCATGCTCAAAGTCACTTCAACCAAAACATTAAGCGTGATTTAATAGTGAATAACGGTATTTTAAAAGAAGGCTTCAATTTGATTATCCGCGTGTCATGTAAAAATTGAAAAAACAAAAATCTTTCTTTCTCTATGATTCGTGAATAGAAGGACTCGAGGACCAAAAGCAAAAGACTTCGGAAATCTTACCAAGCATTAAGTGCTGGCGTAAGTTGAAAACTTGTTAATAGTAACATATAAATGTGTATCACATAATTTAGATAACTCTTGTATTTTCACATGCTTGGTAAAATAATTAATTTGAAAGAGAATTGTTAGGTGCTCAATCGGAGTCGAATAACAAAAGCCTTTCCATGTAGATAGTGACCCATGAATTAAGACATAGCTTTGGCTTTTTTCAATATGGCTCTAACAATGAATATGGTGATTACATTAAATTAATCACGTTTAAAATATTAGGAAACCCTATCGTAATTAAACCACAAAGCTAAAATAAGTTTACAATAAGAAATTGGATAGATGCCAAATTGATCTATCTCCAATGGTTATAACTTGTAAAGGCGGTGATTGAGAACGACGTTTGTTCACATGAAGAAAAACGTGTCTCAATTTTATATAATTCACTAATTTAATATTTCACTCACAAATTAGTCTAATTCATAAATTTCTATCATAGACTATTTTATTACAATCCTATTTACTAGGGGATGAAAAGCATGAAAAGTATTGATGTTTAAAGGTAGATCTTACCTAATATTTTGATGCATTATATTATTCAAATTATGCAAATTTTGTATGATGACATTCTGGAAAAGATAATAGCACCAGGACAAAATCTACACCCAAATTAAGCAAAGATGATAATATTTTAATTGTGAAATTTTTACATGTATCTAACGTGTGACGGCTAGGTTTCATAAAATGGGACCCGTGCCACCTAGTAAATTGCACAAGTAGAAAATCTCTCCTAATTAAACTACTTCATTTATTATTCTATTACTGACTCCACCTTCATATAAATACAAAACAATTAGAATTTCTTCATCTTCTTTAAAGAAACCTTCACATTTTTTCTTCTTCACATTAATTATTCTATTTTTTATAGACAATAATTAAAGATAAAATAAAAATTTTGTTATACTAAAAAGAATTTACAAGCCACAATTTGTAAACATTCGAGAGATCATATTAGACCACAACTACTCTATGAGTATACCCCTCTTCCAATATATAAAATCAGAATCAAGGAGTTCTCAATGGGCTATCAATTTTTTATTTGTGCAAAAAGAGAACAATTAATGAGAAGAAGGAAAAAAGCATTTACGTGAAGGTTTCTTCAAAGAAAGAGAAGAAATTTTGACTGTTTTGCATTTCTGTAGAGGTAGGACCCAAAAATAAAGTGATAAATAAAGTAATTTAATTACGAATGATTTTGCAGTTCACTAAGTGGTACAGTGTGTAAATCTTATTTTATGTGACTTTGATCTCTTTTTATTAAGTAGATTATAAATGAGATGATAATATATCTAAAAATTTATCATAAGTAATTAGCCCGCCCACTTTCCTATTTACTATGAATTAAAAAACACAACCAGCACGATACCCAAAAAAAAAAAAAAAGCAAGCCATGGAAAAAGTTTGTAATAACTTTCCCTACAAATTAAAGCACCATTAGAGCAGGGAGGACAAAGACCGGAGGATGAAATTATTTGTGAAGGTCCCATCTTTTTCTTGAGTCAAAGACAACATAGATTTGTACAATTATAATAATTCAAATTTTAAAATAAAAGAGGATGACATATACTTTTGCACCTAAAAGAAACAGGGTGAATCAGACTCCCATTAGCACCAATAAAATAAAGAAAAAATTGTGATAGAATCATTTTGAGGTTGGACAACATAGATGCATTTAAATGCATATATTGAATATATCTACCGTGAGTGTCATGGTTCTAGTGGAAGCAACGCATTTATTTTGAAATAAAAGATTCCTAATTTTTAAGGGAAGATGGTAATGAGGGTCGCTGTTGGGGCTTTCTTTATGACAAATGTCACAAGTGTATAATTTTTATATACAAATATATGATTTTTATAATTTAACAATACATAATTGTGTTTTATAAAAAAAATTGTATATGTTATAATTTTATTAAAAAATATAATAACAAAGATATAAAATATTATATATAAAAAATGATTCATTAAAAATTTGAGGAGGAAAAAGACCCCTGAAAAAAATGGTTCAATAAAAAGAATGGCTCATATTTTGCATATATAGACACTTGAAAATTGTCCTAATATTTTCTACAATTTCTAAAAAGATTAGATTTAGATGCAATTTATTATATCTTTGTTATTGAATCTTTCAATTAAAAATGACAAATATATAATTTTTCAATAATAATACAACAAATATATATTTTAATTAAAATATTATACAGTTATTCACAAAATCATACATTTATTATAGTATCATTTAATATTTATACATTTGTCATATTTTAATTAAAAAAATCCAATAATAAAGACATAAAAAATTGTACATTTGGATCTTTTCAATTAAGTAGATAGTAAAATACTTGTCAAATGAAGAAAGAATCAGAGATAGATCTATGATTTATTTTTTTTGTTTGGAGGGGGGGGGGGGGGGGGAGGAGGAGGTGGAAATTAAAATGTTATTTTCTTTCTCTTGTCATATGAGTTAATCAACAAGATAAAAAAATTGTAAGATATAAGTTATATGAGTCTGATACTCACTACTAAAAGTGGTTTACCTCTCTTGTCATAACCAAATTATTCCTCCCTATATATATATAAATAAATAATAAACCTTAACAAATTGGGAAAAGATGAAATAATATATATATATATATATATATGCATATATATACACTATCATTTCCTTTATGGCAAGTGATTTATTAATTAAATCAACATTAAGAACAAGACGGTGCAGTGATTAATGATTTAATCCATCACAACATGACAATATTGGAGGATGCAAAATGCACAGTATTAATGCATCAGAAGGAACCAGTTTATGACGAAAAAATTCCACATCCACAAATATATATATATATATATATTGTACCAAAACCATCCAAATGGGAAAAAAAAGAATTTAATTAAAAAAAAAGATTTGCACAAAATAAAGTGAGTGAACAGTTTATATACAAATATAACATGAACAATATCAACACGCAATCTTGCAAGGAGTCACATAGTAAATGGCTTAACTATAATTTCACTACGATTTACATCTATATGGATGAGTAAAAATGCTTATAAAAATTATTATTTTTAATTATTTTTTTATCTTTCTTTATTTAAAAATATTTTATTATTTATTCATTTGAGAAAATTCAAATCTAAGTAATTGCATATAATTTTTTTTTCCTAAAATATGATTTATTTAAAGAGAAAGGTAGTTGAACTGCCTCTAAATAAATTTATTCGTCACTAAATATTGCCTGGGCTTTTAGAGTGACGGCCTGGCCCGCTCCCAACTGCAACCCTCTCCTTTGCTAGTAAACGTTTCGTTGGTGATAAAATTTACACTGTTTTACGATTTTTTATTTCAATTTTTAAATATTTTCCTTCTACAGTTATGATTGAATTTTCTCCCTTGATTTGTGATCAAGATTTTTGGATGTTTCCAAAAAATAATTGTCCCTGCTAACGTCATCTTCTCGTAATTTTCTTTTATCGTATAAGTTATCTATAAGAAACGTATATTAATATTTGGTAAAATCGAAAGTTTTCTTACTTTACTAAGTCCAATTGGTAAAACCAGATGGCATACTGTCTTTTAAACTTGAGTTTTGATTCCTCTTAAAAAAATATTTTAGATTTTAAATCCCAATGCATTCACTTCTTGTATGTAGGAAAAAATTAGCTTAGGAAAAATCCAAAGATACATACCCTGAACAAAATAATAATAATAATTAAAACAAAGTTTTTATCTTCCTAGGCGTAATGATTATGTATATTATTTGGCAATTCTTTACCTCCCAATTCTGCGCGACTTGAGTATTAGTCTCTCGTATTTTTATTTATATTCACACGTACATGGTTTCTCCTTGTATTTACTATTTAATTAGCATAGATAGATACATTGTGTTAGTGTTTATTATGAATCTTGGTTCTATAAATACTCCAAAATAATAAACAAACTGGCCTTGATATATATTGGAGCTAATTTTGTGCACGGAAACAGAGCAAGTGACTACTTCAAGCATGTACAGATAGATGTATCTGGAACTGTTGCTTCTGTAAAAAGGGCTATAAACTAAGCACATGAAGATCCTGTTGTAATGGTAACTGTTAAAAGACAATTATCACAAATTAAAAAATATTTATAACCCCGAGAAAGGCAAATTACATTACGATGTTAATGACAAGTTGCACAATTTTCTTTTACGAGTGGAAATTTCACGTGATAAAAACGAGGGGTTTTTCCTAGACCTGGTTCACCATTTATAATCTGATTCAATAGCAGAGGGACTTGCAAAATGGATAGCCATGGAGCAGAAGAGTTGTTTCGAGCACAGTCTCATTTGTATAAGCTCATATTCAACTTCATCAGTTCCATGTCTCTTAAAAGTGCAATTGAACTTGGCATACCAGACATAATCCACAGCCATGGCCAGCCTATTACTCTCCCTGAGCTGGTCTTGGCACTTAAGATTGACCCTGCAAAATCTGGGTTTCTCTACAGGCTCATGCGCTTCTTGGTTCACTCTGGCCTTTTTGTCACAACCAAAGTTGTTAAAAGTGACAAGGAAGAAGATCAAGAAGAAGAGGGTTATGATCTCACACCTTCTTCTAGGCTTCTCCTCAAAAACAATGTCCCCAACTTTACTCCATTTGCACAGGCAGTTTTTCACCCTGCTCTGTCAAACCCATGGAAATTGCTGGGAGATTGGTTCTATAGAGATGAGGTGAACCCTTTTCACTGTACATATGGGATGGGTTTTTGGGAGTATGGAAGTGAGAACCCTGAGTATAGCAGGCTTTTTAATGAAGCTATGGTTAGTGATTCTGGGATGATGAACTTGGTGATTAGAGATTGCAAAGCAGTTTTTGAGGGTATGAAGTCGTTGGTTGATGTTGGGGGTGGGATAGGAACAGCGGCTAGGATCATTTCTGAGGAATTTCCCAATATGAAATGCACAGTGCTTGATCTTCCCCATGTTGTTTCGGAGTTGCAGGATGGTGAAAATCTCAAGTTTGTTGGAGGTGATATGTTTCATTCTATTCCTCCAGCTGACGCCATTCTTCTCAAGGTATGTATGTATGCGATTTATTTTTCCCCAAGAATTGATGTTCGTCTTATAATACAATTTCTTATTAATATCTTTTCAACTTTTAATGATATTTTAGGTAGAATATGTTTTACGAACGTATTAGCTCTTTTCAATTTTTGCCCTCCATTACTTCAATCCTAGATCTGTCTCCATCTTGAATTATTCCATGTTTTTCACCCAGACAGAGAAAAAAAGAAGAAGAAAAAACCTAACGACTTTTGTCTTCGTGGATCAGAGTTTTTTTTTCAAAGACAACTCGGTGAGAATCACTAGCGACATTTGTTCCATGAAAGTTTTAGTTTCTTAAATATTTAAACTTCTTTTTATAAGATGGTTGGACCTAATAAATATGATAATTTTTAAAGAGTAAATTATATAAATTTTTTTAAATTTTATTAAAATTACACAAATTTTTCTTAAAATAAAATATTACCTTATATTTTAATCTAATTTTAAATTGATGTATATTTTAAAAATAAAAGAAAATTCGATATAATTTTAACAAAATTCAAAAAAAAAATTGTTTAAATTTGCATGTTGTATATATCTTGAATACTATAAGAAATTTGATTTTTTTTTAGGTATAGATTTTCAATTAGAAAAGAAATTGAATACTTAAGTAGCAAAATTAGGCCTGAAACATTGATGATGTTTGAAAGGATGAATCATGAAAATGAAACAAAATTAAGGCAAGAAAATGATATTAAAATCGAAAATATTTTATGTTCACTTAACACGGATGCTATGTATAATATAACCTATTGCTGACCATCTCAAAAATACTCGATAACTAACAGAAGAAACTTGGAGAGTTACTATACTCTATACTTTGAGATTTCTGCTAATTAATATATATATATATATATATATATGATTAAAAACAAAGAAGTGACTAACTGGCAATTGGCAGTTGGTTTTGCATGCTTACAGTGACGAAGACTGCGTGAGGATACTGAAGAAATGCAGAGAGGCTATGTCAAGCAAAGGCAAAGAAGGAAAAGTGGTTATAATAGACATAGTGATAAATGAGAAGAAAGAAAAGCATGAGTTTACAGAACCAAAACTGTATTTTGATTTATTGATGATGGTTGCAGTCACTGGAAGAGAAAGAGAGGAAAAAGAATTGGAGAAGCTCTTCTTGGAAGCAGGGTTCAGTCATTACAAGATAACTCCCATTTTTGGTTTAAGGTCGCTTATTGAAGTTTATCCTTAAATATTCGACCTCCTCATCAGTAATAAATCTCTATCTCAGGAAGAGAATGTGTACGTACGTGATTCTGCATTCCAATCCTGTGTGATTAACTTACTGTTTTGGGAAATAAGAGTCTGTGTCAGAGTCTTTCATTGTGTTTATGTAAAATTATTATTTGATGGTTGTTGTGGGTACTCTACATTGATTGGTGTTTCATATTTTCTATCGTGCCTGTAAAAGCCATATTTCTTGTTGTGCTTATTATTCTATTATTACAAGATTTATTAAAAATAAATAGATCAAATAAGAAGATGTGAAAGTTAATTTTTTAAAAAAGTGAGATTTACCTTTAATACTTATATATGATATTATAATGTTTATAAGAAAAAAGAAGAAGAAGATTAAATCAATCAAATATGAAAGTATGTAAATTATTTTTTTAAGTGAGATTCACTTCTAGTATTTATATATTTATTTATAATTATTTTGATTTAAAGTAAATTATGCTAACTTCTTCTAAAACTTAGTTGAATTATATTTGATTTTATTTGTTTCAAATGCATATCCTCTAACATTTTAATATATATTATAAAAATATTTTCTCTACTTTATTTTCTGTCAACTTCTTGCATAATATGAAATTGTGATCTTACTCCTAGTAAAAAATAACTAAATAATTTTATTTTTATAAAAAAACATTTTTTTCCCACCACTTATAATTATGAAATATTGGATTCTTCGTCATTGCTGCTATGGACATGTAGTCAGTTTGTCCCAATATATTTTTGTTGATGAGTGGATATCTTGATATAAATTTTTCAAGGTTATTCCAAATGAATTTTTTTTTCACATTCGGCATTTGTTGATACCATATATTCAACTTCTGCCAATGCTCATGAAATTACCTTAAAAAAATTATACTCGGTTGTGATCTTCATTGAAATATATATATATATATATATGTATGTATGTATTCGATAAAGCAATCAGAGAAACAATCAGGAGCATTATTTGAGCAATATATACACATCCCCTGTTGTTTCTGCTCTCTTCCTTCTATCCTTTTATGGTTTTGCCCCATGTTTTGAAAGTCGGACCGGACCGGTTCGATTGGTTGGATCGGGAATCGGTCCCTGGTTTAGTCCGGTTGGCCTTCAAACTAGAGAGTTTGAGAACCGGTCAAGAACCGGTGAAAATCGAGAAAACTGGTCGGGTTACTGGTTGAATCGGTTTTGTATTATTTAGCAAAATTTGCAAAGTTTCAGTTCGAACTTGGGTCCTTTTGGAGAACAAATGCACCACTACCATTAAGCTGAAATACATTTTTAGTTATAATATGCAATATTTAATATATAACAATTATTATAATTCTATTTTAAAATAGTAAAATGAATAATAATTGATTCAAATTGTGAACAATATATTTTTTATTAAATTATTAGTATTGTCTTGTTTATAATCCAAAATTTTAATATAATAAATAAGAAATAAAATTAAAATTCATATATTTTTTATTAAAATTATGTAAATATATTTAAACAAATTAAATGTTATGTTATGTATAGTTTATTTTTATGTACAATTAGTCATAATATTTTAAAATTTATTAATATTTATTTGTTATTATATATTATCTTACATTTTTAATATAAATAAATATATATTTAATTATTACCGGTTCGACCACGGTTGAATTAATGAATCGTGAACCGATGACTTCATCGGTTTAATGACCAGTTCAGTTTTTAAAACATTGGTTTTACCATACCTTTCATCCAAAGGTACCAAAACACCAACCGAGCTAAGCATCATTTTCTTTAATCCAATAACATTACATAAACCATAATGTGATCGGAGGTCTTAGTGAAGTTGTTGGGTTTTCCTTTACAATTAATCTTTGTTGAATTAAATTTCCCAAAAAAAATTTCGATAAAAAGATTTTAATTATGTCAAAGTTGAAAAATAGCATTTATAAAAAAAATATTTTGGAAACTTCAGAATTGGACCAATATTTGCATGCTTATCATGTTGGGCCAAAAATCCATCTACACCAAACCATGTTATATGGGCCGTTAGTGTTAAGATTGAATTTTTCCACGTTTTAAGTACTTGATTCAAGAAGGAAACAAATGAGCCAGCGTTTGATACCCAAGGCATTTTTAGAATATTATATATATATATATATATATATATGGGCTGTGAATTAATGAAAAGAGAAAATTTAGTCTAAACCCATTAAGTAGTGGAAAAATTAATATTAACTTTTAAATTTTTTTGTTGCATCACCAAGTAGGATGTTCATGGCCCAATTGACCTAGTTATAATTGGACTGGGTTGGATCACGAAAAAAATTTCACCAAACTAGGCTAGGTGGGTCTCAAGAGTCAATATGGTCCAACTTGGCATCGTTTTGTTATTTAATAAAATTATAAGAATTTAGATGAAAATTTTAATTTTTTTAAAAAATAAAATATAATTTTACAAAAACTTATATAACAATCTTTTTGTTAATGTCAGTTTATAATTTTTATCAAAAATAAAAAAAAGGCTTGACTAGCTTAAAGTTTTCAGCCTAAACATTGGGTTTTAATTTTGAATGGGTTAAGCCAAAACTCAGCCTATATTTAGCCCTAGCACCAAGTATTGTTCAAAGAATAAAAGAGTTACACAAAGAAAATACATAGCATTAAAAGAACTTTAAAACCATTATTCCTTTAATATGCAAAACTAGTACAAAGCTATTAGAGATCCAATAGAAAGAAGGACATATAAATGTATGTGATAAAGACATTTTGAAACATTTCAAATAAGTCTTTAGAGAGAATGAAGCAAATTGGCCTATTGAGTTGTCTCTTTCTACTATAACATATCTTGAAGAAGCGACATTTGGAGAAAGAGAAACTCTAAGCTATTGAAGAGAAGTTCAGATATTTATTAAAAGATGAATGTTGTAATGGCTACTAATTGATGAAGCATTTATTAGAGACACTCTTTTAACCATTGGTAAACATTTGCAAAGAGAATGTTAAAATTATAAGAAATGGCTAGCTTCATATGATTACTATTTAAGATGATCATTTAAGAAGAAAGAGACAAAGAACCTAAAAAGAAGAAAAATATATTTGAAACATTAATTTTGTCTCTTTACTTACTTGTTGAGCTTAAATTGTTAGTAATAATATTAGTGAGATTTAAGATTGTAATCCTATGAGCTTTTAAGTGAGTTTATTTTTCATTTACTTTCACATTGATATATTTTGATTTGGGTCTCTAAGAACTTGGAAAAATCCTAGTGCTTGTATAAGATTGTAAAATTCTCAGACTAAGTCTTGTTATTGGATTGCCTTGGCGATTAGATCTAAAATCTTGAATTAGTTGAGTCTAAGTGAAGGTTATCTCATTAAATTGTAGTATAAAACACTTGTGTGAGCCTTATAAGTTGCCTTGTAATTAAGTGGTAAAAGCAAAAAAGGTTAAGCCTTTGAAAAAGATTACTCAATTGTATTGTGATTACCTATCTATATTGAAAATTCCCTTACTATATTCTTAGAAAGTCAATGTCATATCCTCTTGACTCGAACCACTATAAATCTCATTTGATTCTTCTATACTTTTTTTGTCTACATTTTACCTTGGATACTTTTGTTTAAGATAAGTTTATTGCTCAATATTTTAAAGAATGTAAAATTCAGATGAGATTCAAGAGGTGATATAATTTTAAAAAGAAATTGATCATTATTATATCTTTTAAGGAGAACAATTCAACCCCTTTATATACTCTTCTAAATTAAAAATACTTAAGAATGCCCTTAAATCATCAAAGATTCCTTATGTTCAACTAAGAAAAATCTCTTCAAATATGTGGTGTGGCATCTATCATAGTTGGAATTATGTTTGTAAAGGGACTAGTTAGAGTTTAGGCAATGGGAAATAAACTTTATTTTAGAAGGATTTGTGGCTTAATGGGAGACCGACCCTTCTTAGCTCTACTTTGATTAATCTAAACAAGAGGTAAATACAAAAGAAAGTTATTGACTATGTTTCCACCTCTAGGAACATGGATTGGTTTACCTTCAACTTTATACTTCCGAGGAATTTATATATGTAGCAAGATTGCAACCACCATTCTCCTTTTAGAGATGATGGTGTTTGACAGCAAACAATTGGAAAGTGTAGCTTTATTCTAGCTCATCTCCTTAGCTATGAAGGAGCATCTCAACTTTAAGATCTAAGTCCAACTTCATCTTATGGAAAAAAGGCACCATGAAGTCTTCATAGATTCCATAAGTGAAATAGGTTAAATGGGCTATTGATGGGTCTTGCTGGTTAGTAAAATGGGTCAGATTGTTTTATGTTGGAGATCATGAGATCTGAAGGTAGTTAACAATTGTTATCTACTAAATATATTAATTTATTTTACCATATCTAATAGTTGGAATCCTTATCTTGTATTTGATTTTTTTTGTAACTTTTTTAATTTTTATTTTTTTCTACCATTATCTGCTGTTAGGATATGTTTTTTATTCAATTTTATAATCTAATCTCTTAAGATCTAATTAGATGAATTTGTTAAGATTAAATCCCCTTTGAAAAGGCTTCTTATTCAACTATCAAATAATTGATCAGAGAATCAAATAACTCTAATTTTTTCATGGTATCAGATCCATGATCAGTTTCCATATTATGCAAGTCATGAACACTGAAGCCCACAACTCCTCATCTGAAACACCAATCCCAAACAACAACTCATCTCCTTCGCAAGGGGTCAACAAGCAGTCCACCCTTCTTATTACAAGATAGAAGCTAGATGAAAATAATTATCTCAAGTAGTCATAAAGTTTTTTTTTAATATTCATCTATTGGCTATACCTCCCCTCCCACTTCTAATAATCCAAAATTCATAATATAGATGGCAAAAAATAACTAATTCATGTCTTGGTTAATAAACTTAATGACCAATGAGGTGGGAAGAAATTTTATCTTGCACAATATAGCCAAAAGGATATATGAGGTTATCCAGGAGAGCTACTCATCTATGGCAAACGCCACTGCACTTTTTATGATAAAAGGGCAGCTTCAAAATCTAAAACAAGGTAATTTGTCAATTACAAATTATTTGAATGCTCTCATCACATCATGGTAACAGGTTAGCATGTACAAAGTCCATCATTGGTCATGCAATTGTGATGCCACCTATTTCCAGAAGTTTGTAGAAAGTAAAAGAGTTTAAAATTTTTTGCTAGGCCTCAATTTTGAGTTTAAAGAAGTAAGGAGAGGATTTATGATTGCCCAATCACTGTCCACCCTAAAAGAACCATCTGTCGTTGTTAAGAGGGAAGAAAATAGAGAAAAATTGACCTCTATAAATCAAGTACTACCATAGACCAGTAAAGCCTTTATACACTGAATATAAATAGAAAAATGATAGACGACCTTGGTGTAACCATTGCAACAAGGTTGGCCATACAAAAAAATGTGTTAAAAGTTTTATGGATGGCCTACTCATAAAAAATAGGAGTAGAAACCTAAAAGTAGGGATTACTTGGTCGAAAATAAAGAAAAACCTAAACTTTACCTAAATCTTATCAGAGAACAACTAGAATAAATAAAGAAGATGATTGGTAGTCAAGAAAAACCACGATTACAAAAATATTGGGATTAGTTTGGTGGCACACTTAGGTAAAATGTTTATGGTCTTTAACACTTATAGAAAAACAAATAATGTGTGGGGTTATAAATTCAAGTAAAACTAATCACATGACTAGAGATGCAAAGGCATCATGGAAGAACTTACACCATGCATCGAAAAATTGATAGTGAAAATAGCAAATGGTTCTTTAGCAAATGTTAGTGGCACTAAAATAGTAAAATTGTCTTTAGATTTAATTTTGAAAAATGTGCTTTATGTGTCAAGAGCTACTTATAATCTACTATCCATTCATAAAATTACAAAAGACAATAATTGTATAACTAACTTCTACCCTACTGAATGTACATTTCATGATTTGAGGTTAAGGAAGATAATCAGTAGTGTTTGTAACAATCAGAACTTCTGAAATTTTTCTAAGTCTGCTGACTATAGCCAAGACCCTTGTTGGTTATGGCGAATGTACTTCTTCGCTATAGCAAGAAGCCAGCTAACTATAGTGAATGTACCAGTTTGCTATAGCGAGAATGTATTTAGCTATAGCAAGTTCGGGCATCCCATACAAAAATCAGGGAGTTTCTTACAATAGTACGCTGTAGCAAGAACAGGGCCCCATAACAAGGGTTATTTTTTGCTATAATAGGGTTATTTTCTGCTATAGCGAGGGTTATTTCGGAAAAAGCAAGAACAAGTAATTTTTACTTCTTAAAGACTCTATAAACTCTCATTTTCTTCTAACCGACTTATGCTTCGATCAAAATAGAGAAAAGGGCTAAAGAGAGAGAAAGACCAAGAGAAGCCAAGAAAGAAGAGAGAAACATCAAGAAAAAAGTAAGAGAAACTTGAAACCTCCTTAGCTTTCCATTTTAGAATTTTGTTCTTCTTTCTTTGCCATCTCTTTTTATGGTTTTAATTGTTGAATTAATTTTGTTTTGAGCTTGGTTCAGAAGAAGGAGAGTGAAAAATTAAAGGGAAGGTGAAGGCAAAGAGAATTGCTCTTGAAGAAGGCTAGAATTCAAGGTCCCTATGCATCTTTGTTTCTTATGTATGTTGGTTCTACCAACTTAAAAGCTTGAGAGAGGAAGGAAGTTCTGACCTAGAATAAGTAAGAAACCCTTGAATTAGAGTGTGAGAAGTTGAGAAATGCAAAGGAATTAAGAGAAGAGTTAGTAAAATTCAAAAGGAAAAAACTAGGGATTCTTAAACACTTTGCAAAATTTATTTTGATATAAGAATCCTCTAGTCTTTGTGAGTATTTGTTTAAGTTTCAAGAGAGTAATTGCATGCTATTTGTTGTGTTTAGGCTTAAGAGAATCGACTTCATCTAGTTATGGTTGTGAGATCGAGAAAGGAAAAGAGAAATCAAAAGGAAAGGCTTATGTTAGCTTGCAAGGTAGCTCTTCACTCTTTCTTGTTGCATTCTTGGATGTATGATGGTCATTGTAGGCTTGTATATGCATTTGTATATTGAGATATGTCATTTGATGTTGCCTTAATGCATTGGTACTAATATGCTTATATTTTGGGTTGTAAAAATTGTTCTTAAAGGGTGAGATGGTGCTAAAAGTCCTTTATGATGGGTGAGGTGATGCCAAAAGTTTCTAAAAATAGGTGAGACAAGGCCAAAAATCTTATAGATGAGTGAGGCCAAGTCAAAAGTCCTTAGATTAAGAGTGAGGCTAATCCAAAAGTTCCTAAAATAGGGTGAGACTAAACTAAAAGTCCCTAGAGCTTATTATTGACATTAATACAATTATCATGGCATATAAATCATGTGTTATATGATTTTTAATAGTTGGATGCTGACTCGCATGCTTTGACATGTTTATATTCCTTGATTGCTTCCCTGAATGAGTGTATGAGCTATTGAGATTCCATGAATCTCACCCCCTTCCCTCTCTTATCTTAACATGTTAGGTGGAGCTCAATGAGACTAAGGTGCAAGCCAAAAAGCTTAATTGAGCACACTTAGTTAATTGTATAGTTTGTTTTAGTTCTTTTGATGTAAAGAAGTGCTAAAATATATATTTAAATATTATTTTTGACATGTAAATAGACGAACAAGTGTAAAAGCATGTATATATGATATATGAACCATTTGTAGAACCAAAACAATGAGAATGCAAGTTTTGGGTATTTGGTAGCCCATTCCTACATGTGTATTCTTGTATGTAACATAGTGAATTTGAGATGTATGATAATTTGGACCACTTGGGCAATTCACGTGTAATGTGTTAGTGCTTTTAAAATTGCCCAAGAGGTGCCAAATACTAAAAGAAGTCATTTGGACCAAAAAGTTGCATTATGAAAAGCAAAGGTGACCATATTGGTGGGTTATATCACTTTTTGTCCAAATAAACTCTTCTTGATCTAAAGTTTGGCATGTACCTAGATCTTGTTGAGATATTTTTGGGAAGTTAAAATGGGTATTATTTGGAGATTTTTGGAATTTTTAGTGAAATTTTGAAGTTAGAGAATTTTCTGGCTTGGTTGTTGTCATTGTAGCTTTGGTCCGAAAATTGTTATGCCAATCATAGGATAAATGATGTCTAATTGCCATGAAATTTTATAAAAAGAAAGACATAGATAGTGACCTATATCAATTAGAATTACCTTAATTAGAGGTCTGTAGAGGGAGAAATAATTTTTTGAAATTCTATGTTAGCATCAAAGACGCCAATCGACCTTTGTTACTGTTCCATTAGTTTTTGAGGTCCAAAGGCTACTGAAATGATATAGACTTATTTATTTCCTCTATTTAACATCTGTATCTTTCCATATTGGTATCATTTTCATGGATTAGATTTTTTTGAATTAATTAGATATTCTTGAAGTTTATAACAGTAAATTATATCAGTACTAGGGACAGCTAAACCTTTATGGCTATTTTGTTATCAAACATGATCCAAATGCTATATTCATGCCATGAAATTATTTTTAGTGTGAAGTTAACATCCAGAAATTGTTAAAAAGTTATGGTTTGCTTGATTTTCATTTTTCTAGAATTAGTTATGATTTTCTAAAGTTAGAGCCAAAAATCTGACTTTTGGGCTCATGAGAAAATTTACATTTTTCTGATTTTTGGCCTCATATCCGTGGTTCATGGGTTTTTTTATAGTATATATAAGTTGTATGAATGAAATTTGAGTAAATAATGTAATTGATGGGTTCACGGGACTCACCGGGCAAAGTATGACCCTTTAAACCCCGACTTAAAGCTTTAAAATGCCATGGTTTACTATTTTTCTTTAGGAATCATATGAAATCAAGTCTAAATAAAGATTAGTTGAGGTTAACACATTATAGTATTACAGTGTTAGAATGTTTGATGGCCTATATTACATTCAAGGACATGAAGACAAAAAGTAGGTAGCACTATTCATCTATTCTACACTTGATGAAATAAATTTGTTGCATTATTATTCTGGACATCATAGTATTCATTACCTTAAGCACCTATATTCTCATTTACTTAACAAAAATATTTCCAATTTTCAATACGAAGTTTATCTACTATCTAAACACATAAGAAATTCCTACTCTCTTTCGAGCCATACACCTACACACCCATTTATAATCATTCATAGTAATGTTTGAATTCCCCCCAGGGTGAACAATATTAAAGGGGCATGATGGTTTATTACCTTTACTAATAATCATACCCAATTGACATGGATATTCCTTTTCAAAGAAAAATCTGAAGTCTCTAGCATTTTCCAAAAATTTCACTCTCATTCAAAACTAATTTTAAAAAAATTAAAATTTTGCAATCTGACAATTGGGAATTATTTTGTGAAACATAAGATCATTTACCAAAACTCATGTCTCAACACCTTTTTACAAAATGAGGTTTCCAAATGAAAGAACAAATATCTTTCAGAGGTGGCTAGGTTTCTCATGATAACATATAATGTGCTTAAATCATTATAGGGAAAAGTTATACTCACTACAACATACTTTATAAATTGAATGCCTTCCAAGATCCTAAACCTTAAAACACCCTATCAAGTTCTCTTTAAAACTTACCTTACTAACCTAGCTATGACTAACCTTCCATTAGAAATCTTTGGGTGTACATCTTTTATTTATGTTCACAATCAAAGGGAAATTTGACCTTAAAGCATTTAAAAGTATTTTTATTAGATATTCACCCTTAAATAAAAGGTATAAATGCTATCATCCTATCACACACAAACACTACACTTCTATGGATGTGATCTTCTATGAAAACTAACTTTTTTATCCCAAAAAACCCATTCAAGAAGAGAATTAAAACACATAAGAATAATTATTTCACTATGACTTTGAACCTTCTTAAAACCTAATTATGGTTGAGGAAATGATACCCTAAATACATATTATTCCAACTTATTTCTACCCTCTAAACGTTAATAATCACTTTGAAAACCACATAAACAATGCTGGTATAATCGAGACATACCTTATTGCTATATAGGGAAAAGAATCACATGAAAGAAAGGAGGAACAACAAACAAATCAAGTGGAATAGCAAACAAAATAGCAATGCATGGAGGAAAACCAATGTGCAATCCCTAAGTAAGGCCAATCATCAACCTTAGCTTTAGATCATAATTTGGCAAACTTGAGTTGGCCTATTGCACTAAACATTCTATAAGTAATTATGTCTCTTATGAAAATGATCTCCCTCTGTGCAATCTTGTGTGGCAAATGTCTTAGCTAAGAAATTACCAAAAAGTGTTTATAATGTTATGAAAGTTCCTAGATAGAAAGGTACTACATATGAAGGGATGAATGCATTGGAGAACAATAAAACTTGAGAGGTCACTGAACTGCCTAAAGGAAAAACAACAGTGGGTTGTAAGTGAATTTTCACTGTCAAATACAATTTAGATGGAAGTATCAACTATTATAAAGAAAGGTTTATTGCTAAAAAGTTCATTCAAACCCTTGACATTAGCTTTCAAGAGACTTTTACCCCCAATAACTAAATTTAACATGACTAAGGTACTATTGCCCCTTGCCTCTAATCTTGATTGACCATTTTTTCAATTAGATGTGAAAAATATATTTTTAAATGAAAAATTGGAATAAAAAGTATACATAGATATTCCTTTTGGATTTGAATCAAATAAAAATTATAATAAAAATTTTAAATTGCATAAGTCATTATATGGGTTAAAGCAATTCCCTCGTACTTAGTTTGAAAGGTTCATAAGGGTTGTTAAAGGGTATGGATATATCCAATGCTAGATAGATCCACATTATTCATCAAGGTTGTGTCTAATAAAAAAATTTCAATCTTGATTGTTTACGTTGATGATATAGTCATTATAAAGGATTACTTGGATTAGATAAAGAAATTGAAAAAGGATCTTGCAACCAAATTCAAAGTTAAAGACCTTGGAAGCCTAAGATACTTCCCAGAAATAGAAATAGCAAGGCCAAAGGAAGGAATAGTTGTATCTCAAAAAAAATACACGCTGAATTAAATAGGAGTGTTAGGTTGTAACTTTAAACAGCACTACTAGCCCTCTAATTAAGGGGGTTGACATTTTTAGTATTTTAATTTTTGTGATTAATTTACTGTATAGTAAATAATTCAAGAGCTAATTCCTTTGAGTAGGGTAATTATGTTTTAAATTTATGCAAAAAAAAAAATCATGTCTCAATGCTGGTTCATAGGTATCTTACCATCTTTCAACCTTAAAACGGATAAGAACAGGAGACCGAAGACTGTTCAACCCAATAACCCCTACTATGTCCAGCCATTTGGGCACAGCCTATAGCTAGATTACTTAAAAGGAAAGTTTTCAATTATAATTTATTCTGATCTCTTATTATTTATTCGATTGTTATTCAAAATAATTACATAAATATTAAAATTGTCAACAATTATATTATAAATAATTTATTTTACTCAAATATTATTGTTTCATAGTGCTTAAAAGTTATCACTGACCTGAAATTAAGCTGATGGTTTCAATTTTTATGAGTTTAGTTTTACTTTTGAACAACATCATCACAACATTATGAAAACATATAAAGATTAAGTGAATAGATTTTCAACAATAAAACTGTTTATTGTTTTAATATTTGTATAATTGATAAGTTAATCTTAAAGCAAAAAAAAAAAGGAGAATTTATTCATGCTCAAATAAAATATAAAAAGATTTAATCATAAAAAAGCAGAAGTCTTTCGAAAAAAAAATGATTTACGTGCTTTAATTGTTATTTGGATGAACCTAGAAGTTCGTTTGCCTTATACTCTGGGATTTTGCATAGCAAGTCAAAATATGCGGCTACTTGACAAGAACATAAACATTGGACTCCAGATACGTGGGAAAGACCCAATATAGCTAATCTATTATCAATTGATTTATTTTGTAACTTTCGTACTCCTTATTTTTTGCCATTGTTAGCTATGTCAGGACAAGGGTTTTATTTAATTATATAAGCTGAGCTCGTGAAATCTAATAGAATAAATTTGTTAGGATTAGATTTTATAAAGAGACTTTCTATTCAACTATCAAAAAACTTATCAAACAATTAAATAACTCTGATTTTTTTTTTTTCATTTTAGATGCTATGTCTTGGTTTAAGCTTTGTTAGCTCAATATTACATTAAAAAAAGGGTTATATTCTGATCATTAACTGTAATTCAAAAGGATCCATGACTGGCTCTCCGATTTTGGTGCCTAATTTTTTAACTTTGCCTAATTTAATCACACAAATTTTTCATATTTTTAATTATATAATTCTATAATCATTATTCTATGAGGAAATGAATTCGTAATGCTTCAAAAGTCAAAACTCCAAGTCACTTTGTAATAAAGTGAAGTTACAATAAAAGTGGACAAAGCAATGAACGGTTTTCCTGCAACCTCCAACATTATTTTTAGGGAGATAACAACAAAAAGTCAGAATTTTATATATAATACAACTTCAAAGATTATACGTTGAACTTAGGCCTCATATATGGAATATTAGTAATGAAAATAGAAAAAAAATTGAATAAAATATAATAAAATAAATTATGTTTGATATGAATAAAAAATAAAAAGTATATTTATCTTTATTTATTTAATTTAATAAAATAATAATAGAATAGAAAGCAATAAAAGAGAAAAAGCAAAAATACCCTCATCTTAAAAAAAGGCATGAGTGGAACTTACGGAATATGTAATGGAATCTTCTCCCTCTCTTATATATATATATATATATATAATTTTTTTACAATAAAATAATTTTAATTCAATAATTTGTAATGGAATAATTTTTTTAATTTCAATGTCAAAAATGGGTTTTTTGATGTTAATATCAAATATTTGTATGACTATAAAAATATTTAATAATACAAAAACACAAGTCGATATGTTGGATGACTTATATAAGTTGCATATATAAGAAATACCTGAATATAAAAAATTACAAGAAAAAATTTACATAATTGGAGCTCTAAAGAAGTATGGTGTGTCAAAAAATGTTTAGTTTAAAAGAAAGAGAAAAAGAAAAAGAACATTTTTCTTTTCACTTATTTGAGTCAAATCCTACATTTTTCTTTTAAATTTGAGCTCTAAAGTCCATGAACCCTACCTCTTCTCCTTCACCTACGTTTTTCTTTTCTCTCCTCTTTAGTTGCTGGAACATGTGGTTGCTGAAATAAAAGGGAGGGAAAATGTTTTAGTTAAGTAGAGTTGGGTTATAGGCCATAGATTTAGGTTTTGGGCTATTTGAACTATGGGCTTTTGTTGATTTTTAGCTGGGATTCCTTTAGTGTCTAATTCAAAGCCTCTCTAATTCAAACACAAGCTCTCTATATATATATATATATATATATATGGGTTGTGACATATCTAGGTATTTCTTATATAAGCAACTTATATAAGGCATCCAACATATCGGCTTGTATTTTTGTTATGTTAAGTACTTTTACGCTGTGTTTGGATGGATGAGAAGAAAAGTGGGGAGAGGAAAAGAAAAGTAGAGAGAAAAGTGGGAGAAGAGAAAAGTCAGAAAAAAATATTTTTTCTTCTCACGTTTGGATGGAGAGAGAGAAAACTTATTAATTTATAAAATACTAATTTTTTATTGTATAATATTCATAATTTTATCATTAAATGAGGTATTTTAAAAAAATTATATTCTTTGATGGGATTTAATTATTTTACATTTATACATACATATATATATTTATATATATATAAGGTTGATAAATTTTTAAAATATAAATTTTTAAAAATTACATTTGTCATTTTTAAAAAATGAATAAAATATTTTTTTACATATAATGTTATATTAGTTTATAAATAGTGTATATTAAATAATATTATTTATATATATAATATATTTAATTAATTTAAATATAATAAATATAAATATAATAAATATTTTTTAATATAATATATTAATATATATAATATATTAAAAATATAATATATTTATATATTTATATAAGGATAAGATGATATAATCATCTCATGCGACAGAATGTCCAACTCCCATTTGGTTGCAGCCAACCGATTGCATTGCAGTGGGTTGATTTTTTTTTAATAAAAATATAATGAATTAATTTTAATTTAAAAAAATATATTATCATTTTATAAAATATATATTTTTAATAATCTTATAATAAAATATTAATTGAATAATTATAATATTAATTAATTAATTAAAACTTAAAAATTGCTTTAATTAATCATTTTGGGTTTTTGCTATTTCAGTCGAAAAATATTCTTCCGACTGCAATATAGTCAAAATGTTCCATTACTTGCCATTTTTCTCTCAAAATCTTTTCATTCGTGGGGAGAAAATTTTCTCGTGGAACCCACGTCACTTTTCGCCCCTATTTTCCTCCCCCTTGATTCTATTCCCCCATCCAAACAGGGTAAAATTACTTTTCTTTTTCTCCTCAGTTTTTCTCTCCTCCTTATTTTTCACCTCATCCAAACATATGGTTATAATCTTACAAATATTTGATATTCCTTGATATTAAAAATTAAAAGAAATAAGTCACATAATTTTTTTTATAATGAGTAAGTATAAATATTATTTGTCAAACACATGTTGTATCAATTAGAATTTTTACAAATTAAATTATAATTTTTTAAAATAATTTTAAATTGAGTAAGATATTCAAGGATTGGAAATTAAAGATATTAAAGAAGTTAACAAATTAATATATATAATAACTACAAAGAGTTAAAATTTTAAATTCAAAATTTTGTAAGAAAAATTTTAATTCTATAATTTATTTAAATGGAAAAATTTAAAAATTGGATGAAATAAATATAGAAAATTTAAATTTAAAAATTAGATGATAAATAAAAATAAAAATAAATTCAATTCAATTCAATTCAAATTTTTTTAAAAAATAATAAATCTAATAATTTATTTGAAATGAAAAAATTCAAAATGTTGAAAAAAAAATAATAATAATAAATTATATATTTTAAAATTAGTTAAAATAATTTCAATTATAGTTAAAACTAAAAAAATAAAAAAGTTAATTTACACTCTTGTGGATAATTTTGAATTTAACAATAAATATATTAAATTTAAATTTATTTTTTAAATAAATTAAAAATTAAATTAAATTAAATTAAATATAAATAAAAAATTATATATGGGTCACTATTTAAGAAAAAATAAAATTTAATTGGATCACGACATCTATAAAAAAAATTTTAAGTATCTAAAAAAAAGGTTTTTATGGCTCAACTTTTTGTTTATTTCTTTCTTTTTTTGTTATATTATTGTCAAAAAATTTCAAAAAGTGTCTTATTACGATCTTATTATTTTTTTAAAAAAATTATAATTACTATTAATTGATTTTATAATTAATTTTTTTAAAATGTTTTTCTTATTATTTCTTTTAAGAGTAGTATTTTTTAGTTTTTCTATTCTTTCCATTTTTGGTATTAAAAAATAAAAAAATTTGTGTTGTCAATATAGAACCCGTTATTTGTTGGCTAAATTAAGTTATTTAATAAAATTATTAAATAAAATATTTTTATAATTCAATAATATGTATTATATAACTATTTTTTACGATAAAATAATTTTAATTCTATTTATATATTAATGGAAATTTACTTTTTAAAACATATATTTCTTCCAATAATTAAATTTTATTCTTCAAAAAATATTTATAAATTATTATTTTAACATAATAAAGATAATTATTTGTTGTAAAATTTTATATAAATTATTTTGATATATATATATATTAATTTATTTAAATATAAACTATATAAATATTATATATATATATATATATAATACATTGTAACAATGCAATGTATCAATTGGTGAATTGATTTCAATTCATTGTTTAAATATGAGGTTAGATCAATTCGATTAATCTTCAATCCTTTTTTTAATGTTAAATAATGTATTATTTTTATTATTAGATATTATTAATTTTTTAGCTTTTTAATTAATTAAAAAATTATTAAAATAATTTTTTAAATTTTTAAATAATAAAATAATAATATTATTATATTATTTTAATTAAAAATAATAAAATAATAAATTTTTTCTTAATCTTAGGATCTCTCTTGTTAAAAAATTTATATAATAATTAAAAATAGTACGTAAAAATTATTTGATTTAAAAAATATATAAATTAATAATTTTTAGAAAAATAAAAAATATAATGTTTTTATTTGTTAAATATGAATTTTAATCCATACTAATTTTTTTGTGCAACTTGTATCAGAAAGACATTAAAGATATTTCAAAATTTTAGTTTTAAAATTATTTTATCTTCTTGCACTTTCATACAAAATAAGACGATTCTCAATAGCTTCTGTTTTTGTCACAGTTCCTTATTATTAAATATGAAAGACGATGTTTCATTTTCTTATTTCCATTAGGGAGTGTCTAATAATGCCTAGTTGAAAGCTCCATGTATTAATGACAACCTCACATAACGGGATGTGAAGATACTTGGACAGCTACGGCGTTGAGAAACCAAATATCCAATAAATTTTCAATGTCGTGGCACGGTTTGAAAGATTGACTGATAAGCCCCATCGATTCCTTCTTACCTTCTTAACGTTAGTTTTTTTTACAAGTAGTCCTATTCATCAGAAGAAGAGAGGGATCTGCAGAAATGGCGATCAATCAAGGCCAGGTAGAGGCAGAGATGTTTCAAGCTCAGTCCCATCTGTACAAACACGTATTCAATTTCATTGGCTCCATGTGTGTAAAGAGTGCAGTGCAGCTGAACATACCAGACATAATCCACGGCCATGGCCGACCCATCACCCTACCTGAGCTGCTCTTGGCTCTCCAGATTGACCCTGCAAAATCTGGTCATGTCTATAGGCTCATGCGCTTACTGGTTCACTCTGGCTTCTTTGCTACTGCCAAAGTTCGCAAAGGTGATGAGGAAGAAGAGGGATATGATCTCACACCTTCCTCTAGGCTTCTCCTCAAAGACGGCGTCCCAACCTTGTCTCCTCTCGTTCAGGCCATGTTTCATCCAGCTATAGTGCATTCGTCAGAATTCCTGGGAGATTGGTTTCGCAGTAATGAGCTCACACCCTTTCACGCTGCACAGGGGATGGGATTTTGGGACTATTTCAGCCAAAACCAAGAGTTTAGCGGACTCTTCAATGAAGCAATGATTAGTGATTCTAGTATGATGAACTTGGTCATTACAGATTGCAAATCAGTTTTTGAGGGATCCAATTCATTGGTTGATGTTGGGGGTGGTAAAGGAGCTGTGGCTAGAATCATATCTGAGTCATTACCTAATCTGCAATGCACTGTGCTAGATCTTCCACATGTTGTTGAAAACTTGCAAGACAGCAGAAATTTGAAATTCGTTGGAGGGGATATGTTTCAGTCTATTCCTCCCGCGGATGCCATTCTTCTTAAGGTATGCAAATTTTACAAGCATATGCATAGTTGAATTTTAAGCTTCTCTAATTTGTATAGAATTGAAGAGTATTTTATGACATATTAACATATAGTCCATCCAATTCAATACAATTGATAAGAAGGAAATTTGGGTAAGCAATGATTAATTGGGATTTGGCAGTTGGTTTTACATGCTTTTAGTGATGAAGACTGCGTGAAGGTACTGAAGAAGTGCAGGGAAGCTATTGCAAGCAAAGGCAAGGAAGGGAAAGTGGTTATCATAGACATAGTGATCAACGAGAAAAAAGATGAACACGAACTGAAAGATGCGAAGCTCTTCTTCGATGTGTTGATGATGGTTATGGTCAGTGGAAGAGAGAGGGAGGAAAAAGAATGGGAGAAGCTGTTCCTGGAAGCTGGGTTCAGTCGCTACAAGATAACACCCATCTTTGGTCTAAGGTCCCTCATTGAAGTTTCTCCTTGAAATTGATTAAGAAGTAATCTGCATCCTCTGCAAGATATATCTAGCGACTTTGTATGCTGGTTTCTTATCTGGGAAAGTACATCTTATTTCGTGAACTATAATCTAATAATAATATTAGTACTTCAATTTTATAAATGTCATTTAAATTCCTTAAATTATTATAAAAATAAAAATGTTAATTATATGTTATACTTAATCTAATAATTATGTGATTATTAGAAGTCGAAACTCAAGTCTTCAAAGGCCCACTTATACTATTTATTAAAAAAAAAAGATTACTTAGCATTTTTGCTTTTAAAAAAATAAAGTTTTTTTATAGTGACATTAAAAATTTTTCTCAAAACAAATAATAAAAGCTGACTTTAAAGTTAACTCTTGTTAGATATAAGGATATTAGATGTTAACTTTAGCAGATGAATAACTATTATTTTACTTTTTATGATAATTTGATGACATACAGTGTTTTCTTTAATTCAAAGATAATATTATAATTAAGCTATAATTAAAGAATAAAATGTAAGTTTGCTTCCTTATTATCTTTATGCAAAATTATATCCTTCACGATTGATGATGTCCAATAATTAAAAAAAAAATTATATATAATTTTTTATATTTTTATTATAATATATTTTTTAATTAAAACATAATACTTTTATAATTTTTTAATAATAATTTGATAAATTATAGTTGAATTAAGAAAGTATACATTTGTCTCTAAAAATTATACACTTATTATATTTTAATTAAAAAATTATACTCTTAATTAGAGAAGTATATACTTATCATTAAAAATTATATATTTGTCATATTTTAGTTAAAAAATTATATATTTATTATATTTTAATTAAAAATTTTAAGAACAAAAATATAGAAAATTTTAATAAAAAATTATTCCTTTACAGTTGTGACAATTTCACATTTCTACCACATTTAATGGTCTATCTCAAAAAGCTTGTTTTCTAGTTGGCCAAAAAAAATTCGAATAAAAAAAATCATTCCTTCACGATTGTGACAATTTCACATTTCTATCACATTTGATGGTCTATCTCGAAAAGCTTGGTTTGTAGTTGTCCAAAAAACAATCCTAATAAAAAAAATCATTCCTTCACGATTGTGACAATTTCACATTTCTATCACATTTAATGGTCTATCTCGAAAAGCTTGGTTTGTAGTTGCCCAAAAAACAATCCTAATAAAAAAAATCATTCCTTCACGATTGTGACAATTTCACATTTCTATCACATTTAATGGTCTATCTCGAAAAGCTTGGTTTGTAGTTGCCCAAAAAACAATCCTAATAAAAAAAATCATTCCTTCACGATTGTGACAATTTCACATTTCTATCACATTTAATGGTCTATCTCGAAAAGCTTGGTTTGTAGTTGCCCAAAAAACAACCCTAATAAAAAAAATCATTCCTTCACGATTGTGACAATTTCACATTTCTATCACATTTAATGGTCTATCTTGAAAAGCTTGGTTTATAGTTGCCCAAAAAACAATCTTAATAAAAAAAATCATTCCTTTACGATTGTGACAATTTCACATTTCTATCACATTTAATGGTCTATCTCAAAAAGCTTGGTTTGTAGTTGCCCAAAAAACAGTCCTAATAAAAAAAATCATTCCTTCACGATTGTGACAATTTCACATTTCTATCACATTTAATGGTCTATCTTGAAAAGCTTGGTTTGTAGTTGCCCAAAAAACAGTCCTAATAAAAAAAATCATTCCTTCACGATTGTAACAATTTTACATTTCTATCACATTTAATGGTCTGTCTCAAAAAGCTGGGTTTCTAGTTGCCCCAAAAAAAAAAACTTGGTTTCTTCTTTTCTGTTGTGTGTTTGACAGCCCTTGTTTGTAGAGATAAGCGTCAACCATTAATAAAAAAAGTTTTAAAAAATGTCAAATATGAAATTTACTCATGCTGAAATTTAAACGATCACTCATGTCCTCAATTATTGCTAAGGAGTGTTTATCGGTCCACACAAATACATTTAACTGAATTTCTGTTAATTTCTTATTTATGCTAATAGTGTATATACAAGTTCAAGAGGTGAATTGTGCATCACTGGCTCCTTTTCTCAAGTATTTTCTATTTTATGTTCGATGGATCAAATCATGCCTGAATCCAAGCGATCGCTTCCACTAACAGTAACAGAAGAAGAAGAACCATTCTCTACACTCAAACTCTGGACTCGAGAGTTACCTATACCTTTGAGCCAAGGAGCCATAGGATAATGTTAACTCCACTTTGTTTGTTCATTTATATCATATGTAAATCTAGGCATATTACATAGAGAGAGAATAAAAGAATTATAAAATGAAAACTCATCATAGGATTTGCTTTAGTTATATGCAAAAATAATTTAATAGCTGAAAAACATGATATTTCTCAAGCCCACATGGATAGGAATTTTCATGGCGGCAGGATAGCCATAGTCATCTTCCTCAATCAACATAGCTTCAACCTACTCTCTCATGTCGTTGCCGTTCAACTACTTATATGTATTTCCATCCCAATCTTTGCATATATATGCACAATTTACTTTAATGAACTTTCTCTGTTTCAACTTTTAAACCCACATGGATGCTTGTTTGTGCTTCTATAGGTTGGTTTGGTCTTGCGATTTCTCTCCCAACGACTGCTTTGAATATATATTGCACTTGGTTTTATCATATGGACTAATGGTATCAATTGCAGATCTTGACGAGAAGACTAATGGTAAATATTATTGATCAAAATGATGGAGATTCCTTCGCCACAAGAGCAGAAATGTTTTACAGGAGGAGACTTGAGCTAGTGAGCACCGTGCACAGCTTGCCCCAATCCTTTTATCACTTTATTGGCTGGATTCACTTCAATAATGTTTGTCAAGCCTTAATTTATCCTTTTATCTCTCTTGTATCAAAAAACAAAAAATAAAAATAAAAATAAAAACAAAATACTTCTGAACAATAAATTATTTTTTTAACTCAATTGAAAGTTGAAACTTATCATTAAAGATGTCAATGTCACACTATAACTCACCATGAAAGTTGTAATATTTTATTGTTATTTAAAATAAAAAATGAGCAATACATATTAAACCTTCCGCCCAAGATGGTTAGTCCCACCCAAACTTGGTTTGTTTGATTGAAAATTAAAAAAAAAAAAAGGAATCTAGATTGAAAATTAAAAAAAAAAGGAATATAATTTTTTTAATTTTAAAAAACATTTTTATTTTTAATTTAGTCTATTATTATAAGTTTATTATTCTTATTATCATTTATCATAGATTAATAACATCCCCCAAACTCACAAAAAGTTATATTTAGATTCAAATAAAAACTTTTATGATAAATTTTTTAACCAAAAAAATAGATTTTTTTTTTTTTAAAAATCTGTTAGATAATTTTTTTCTCTTAAAAAATTATTTTCCCAAATGGAATTCAAGGTTCAATTGATGCAAAAGTTGATCCCTTTCCGCAAAGGCAATTCTTTAACTCATCCCTTCTCCCTTTCCCAATGTTCTAGCTGTAATATCCAATAATTTCAAGGGTTATGAATATATTGGTTTGGGAAAGCATAGCAAGTTGCATTTGGGTGCTCAACCACGAAATCTCAATAGCACCTCAAGCAAATTAAAACGTATAGGTGAAGAATGACGAGGAATCCACATTCCATCACCATGTCTATAACTAAAGCCTTGATGAAGAATATTATTTAAAACCCAATCAAATCACCCACTAATCACACTTCCAGGTCAGAAATATGGAGTTCCGTAAGGAGTAACTGGATTTGATATTGGTCCCTTCAGGGTTGCTCATCATGTTTGCTTACCACCTCATTCTCCTTTACAGATACCTCCATAGGTCTCACACTACAGCCAAGGGCTTTGAGGACTATGACAAAAGAGCTTGGGTTGAAAGAATCATGCAGACAAGTAATTGATCCTTCTCCTTCTTATTCATTCCTTTGATTCAATCCGACCCCTTTACATTTTCTTGCTGATCATCTTCTGCTTGGTGATGACCAGGCGGATATAAGGGACATAGGCACAGCTCTATCAGTCATTCAATCAAACATCACGGCTGCAACTTACATGGCTTCGATATCCTTGACTCTGTGTTCTCTTACAGGAGCTTGGATTGCCAATGGCTCAAATAAATTGTTCGAGAGTGATTTAATATATGGTGACATAAGTGCAACCACCCTTTCCATCAAATACATCTGTCTATTAATCTGCTTCCTCCTTGCTTTCTCATGCTTTGTTCAATCAATTAGGCACTTTGTTCATGCAACCTATCTTACAAGCACCCCAGATTGTTACATACCAGTGAGCAGTGTGGAGATTGCAGTGATGAGGGTAGACAATTTTTGGTCACTTGGTCTTCAAGCCCTTTATTTTGCTCTTGATTTGCTGCTATGGTTTTTGGGCCAATTCCCATGTTTGTTTCTTCAGTGGCCATGGTGCTGATACTCCATGGTGTTGACTCGAATTCTAGGCCATTGCATAATACTAGGGCCCAGGGAGGCCAGTTTCAGAAAGCTAAGAAACAAGGTTATGCGGGAACGAACAATTGAATTGTATGTTACTCAGAAGGAAATTAAATTTGAGAAGGACCAATTCTTTTTTTTTTTTCTTTCCTTTTTATGAATAATATTATGCTCAATTGGAAAAATTGGAAATAAAAACAATGGAATTAGAGTGCAATCTCACAAGATAGAAGCACCAGGTTTGGCAATTTTTAGTGTTTGTGAAGATTTCTGCCAGCATTGTTCCTAGAAGGGTGGGAACGTGGAGAATGTTTTTAAGTTGGGAGATGGGAGTAAGGTAGATTTTCCCTTGTCAAAAATACGGGGATGGGGCAACTCTGATATTTTAAAATTGTTAGTATACTCTTAATTTATTTAATTAATTGATATGTGTGTGTGTGTCAATATTAGTATTTATATATTTCTAATTTATACTGATGATCTTTTATATATATATATATATATATATTGTAAGGATGCATTTAAATTTTGTTTTTGGTCTGAAGAATGCATCTAAATTTAAAGATTACATTATTTTGACATTTCAGAATTTTACGTTACTTTTAATGAGATTTTGCTATATGAATATTCCTGTCGATTCCTCTGTCCCCGCGAGAAATGGAGAGAAACAATTTGTCTTTTGCAATGGAAGATGGAAATTAAGTAAAAGCCATATAGTGCTAACCAAAAAAAAAAAAATAGATGCATTTTTTTTAAATGCTTACTATCATACTTTTTGATAAAATTATAGTAGGTGAAGAAACTTTTGAGTCAATAATATAATATTAAATTATAAAAAAAATCCACACGTTATAATTTTATAAGACAGGTTGATAAATTTTTTAGCTAAGTTTTATATGATGCTAATTTATTATTGTTCACACTTATCGGATATTAGCAATGCAAATGAGTTAGCTTATTTTAATACGAGGATAGTAATTTATCTTAGCAATTCGAATTTAGTGTTGAATTACTCTGAGAATAAGAGTTACATAAAAGAGTGGGCTCTTAAAATTAAAATAAAATACCTAAACATAATTCAAGACTACTCAACCAAAAAATAAAGCAAAAAAAATTAATATGTAGTTTTGTATATATTTGTTACTAATTTTTTTAATCAAAATATAATAAGTGAATATTTTTGTAAATAAATACATGATTTTTTAATTAAAAAATATATTTTTTTATTTTAATTAAAAATTTTGATAACAAAAATATAAATATTTGCGTCTAAATCTAATTGAAAAATAAACCAGTCAATGCATGCTCACTGCGATGTGCAATAAGAACGTGAGTTGGCATAGCTTTCTTATGGCTGTTAAGTATGAAGTAATATTTTTCTTATAAGCAATACTCTGTTATTGACATGTGAATGACAAGGCAGTGGATGGTGGATCTTGCCCCCAATGTCCGTTGTATGACCCTAACTACTTCGACGTGTAAGGCCTCGTCTGTTGCTTGCCCTTGAAGAACTACAACACTCAAATTGCTTAAATTAGAGCAATAAAAAGAACCCTTCTCTCATATTCCAAATTAACTTCAGATTTTGCCTCAAATCTTAACGAGTATCCTCTTTTTTTTTTTCCCCTATACGTTACATAGGGAGAGAATATTTATTTATAGAAGAAATTACACTACTTTCTTTTAAAATTTAGTTAAAGTATATTTGATATTATTTTAGTTTTATAAATTATACTTAACTCCCTTGGTAAGTTGATATATGTTGTAAAAAATTAATTTATTTTTTATCAAAGAAGTTAACTTTTTTATGATTTTATTCTTAATATGACAATAAAAATAACTATGTTAGTGTTATATTTTTAATTTGACAATAAAGATAATTAAATAATTTTATTTTAAAAATATATATTATTTACAAAGTTAACATTGATATAAAATAAGTAAATAATAAATTGAAAGTAATTTTTATAATAAAAAATATCAAGTATAATTTAATTAAATTAAAAAATAAGTAAAGCTTACACTTATTTATATTTGGGGTTTGAACACTAGATGCAAGCTCTCCTGGCAATGGCTCGTTGATGGAAAAGCAATAAATTAATGTGAGAATTACATAAAAGGAGTAAGACAAAAAGTATATACCAGGAAATAATAAATATGGGAAATTCAGATGCATAGCATCCAAATTTGAAGTGAATCAATTAAAATTTGGATGCTATATAGAATTAATTTTTTTTTCACAGAATTTTATAGAATTCGGAATAATGGTTTTCGAATTTCATAAAATTATTATTTTTAAATCAAAGGGAAACAATCTAAACTTCTTTTAAATTAATTTCTTTTATTTTGATAATAAAAGAAAGTTAGTTAAAAATAAATAAATTAAAAAGATACTTATTTATTTAAATAATCTAAGCTATTAAAATATTAATAAATATAACAATAATTATATAAAATGAAGGGAGTGATGTATGTAAAAATAAATTATTTTAATGTAAGTAAAAATTTAAGAAGTAATATCGAAAGCTTTAAATATTAAAAAAATAAGAAATAAAAAATTAATTAAAGAGTAATAAACATTTAAAGTTAAATTGGTAATGGTACAATTTGTTTAAGTAAAAAAGAAATGTGTTTTGCTTTCATTCGAATTTAATGTAATATTTTTAATTAAAGTGAATGTAGTGATAAGGAATATTTATCTATATTTTGTTAAATCTATTTTATTTGAATAAGATAGAAAATTAAGCCAAATTGTTTATTAATATAATTTTTTAAAAATTAAGCCAAATATTTTTAAATTTATTTTATTTGAATAAGATAAAAAATTGTTTACAAATATAATTAATAATTTTACTATAATTTACTTGAAGTTAATAGAATAGCATAATATATATTTATTATTTGTTAGGAAATATTTGTCTAATAAAATTTTTTTATATTAAATATTTTTTTTAAATAATGGTTTGATTAAATTAACTTAATACATTTTTAATGAAATTTACATAATATTTTATCAATTTCCTTTTCAACTTTTAAAATTATTTAATAATTGTTAACATAGGAAAAAAAAAAAATAACTTTAAAGAAAATTAACAATACATTGGGATTAAATTATATTATTGTAAATATTGTAAATACATTTATAGTAAATGACTTCCTGTGCTACAATGAGGTCTTCTTCTTTCGTGTCGTGGTCGTTGTTGTCCTGATTGTTCTAGTTCTTGGTGCTCCTGTACTGTGAGATTCATGTTTAAATCTATGGATGGAGACTGAGTTGGAGGAATTGGTTTATGCGGTGTCATAAATCCTAATTGCGACGATCCTCCTAGTTCAAAGGAGTAATCAATATATATAGCATTAAACGCAAATGTATTAAAAAGAATCTGCCCAAATGATCTGAAAGAGGGAGACAGCTACTGAGGGGTGTCAAAGGAAGATGAAGGTGAGGGTTGCATGTATGAAAAGGGTCCTACTCTACCAACGTTATCAAACTGGTTAGGTGCCATTAAATAAGAAGGACTATGCATGCTAATATGTTGCTGAATTGGGGTTAGAATGTATGAAGATATATTGAGAATATCTTGCTGCACTGGACCCTGTTGTTGCTGGCTATTTTCTCCAGTAGTGGGTTGTTAGGTCAATAGATAACCTTAACATCTTTTTCTCGAACGACCAGTAAGAATATAAGCCTTAGAAAAATCTAGTGCCTAGTTAGTTAGTTGAGAAAATAGTGACAATCGCTGCTCACCAAGAGCATATAGTATATTGCTAGAGTCTTAGCCAACAATATCACGAAAATTGGCAAACAAAGGATCCCGTAAGTGCAACCTATAAAATCCCTCTGCTAAATTAGCCTAACGAAACAAAAATGATAAGTTAAATATTGACACGTAAAAAGATTAGAAAACAATAATGATAAAGTTGATGAACAAGAAAACATTGTACCTCATATTTAGTAGCAGCACTCGACCTCTAGATCCATCGACGCATGCGTTGCCAATACCATCGCATGTATTCAAATGTCCGATCAAATAGCTCTTCAGTGACAGGAAACTAAGCTATAGTATCTCGCCATCCATACCATCACTGGATGAAAATACTATGCTCAGACACTCAGTTAGTCTGGGTTCTTCCCTGAAATTGTAAATTATGGAGGGAGTCCAACTTGACTGACTCTTGAGGAATTGGCTGATGACAATTAAATTGTCGTAGGACGCAATTTGGATGGTGCCACTCTATGATCCAAAAGCATATGAGTGGCATAGTTGTAATCCAAATGTCTAGAGAAGCCAAACAATACTTTGGAAATCAATTCTCGCACTGCTTGTGATTGGTATGGACACCATATAATCTATGGACAATATTAGATAAAGTAGTGAGTAAATAACAAATAGCTAAGAGTACAAAATTTATTAGAACATCAAGTATTTCTGTTACCATTGCAACGATGCATGATGAGATAATATCAGAGTCCAATTTCGGATCATCTTGTGATATTGTCGCATGTATGTAGACCCCTATATCTTGTAATCTACCAAAATGATCCATTTCTACTACTTTTTTTACATGCTCTGACCCTCCATCTACAACTTTTTCCATAATGCACACACTGTCATTCTTCATACCTTTTGCTCGTCAAATACTTCTTAAAAGTGTGGTGTGCCCTCACAGAATATAATTTCACTACAAGACGTAAAGCCTTTTGATTCGAATATTGTGCTCTTACATATAACTCTTAATTGTTCATTTGTACTTGATTTTCCACCTCCTCGAACTCATCACCCTGTTCTAAAGTCAAATTAACTTGTTGGAAGAATACAACAGCAAGATTAACATATTGGGACACTGGTTCAACATCAAAGGCATCATCATCATCACCTTCATGCTCACTATCATATGCATCATCATCGTCATCATCAATTTCATTGTCATCATCTTCTTCATTATTGTCATAATCAGGATCAAGTTCTATGTCATACTCATCTTCATTTTCAAAGTCTTTCAATACATTTTCTTTTGATCCAGGGGAAGAAGGAGATTCATTAAAGCCAATCGTTGGATGATAAGAACTCAACTGTGAACTGCCCTCTATTAATGCCATTTCATATTGTTGAGTAAATCTTGGCTATTGATACAATGAAATGTATGAAGTCAACATATCATTGGTCGAGTTTGCCTAAAATTCAATACTCAATTGTTGGTTAGTATCTGAGATATTCGCATATACCTCAACTGCATTTAATTATGATGGGAAGTGTGAGTGTGATTGTCATATCTTTTGCACATCATAATCATCTTCAAGTATAGTTGCTTGGTACCATGTTGAATTTATTGTTGTAAGAAGTCTATATATCAAATCAGATATAACATGGGTATGGGGAAGTTGCAACTTCTGACTAATTACTTGTTTTAATTCTTCCAAGGTGATGTTAGTGCTCACTGTTACGTATCTTGACATTGCATATTGAAATGTCATACTATGAACACTTTCATAAATTCTGTCGTTTGCATAAATGCAAATAATTTCATTCATCCTAGTCATTTTTTCCTTCCAAATATCCTAATCACAGACATGTTCCAGATAATTATTTTAATCATTTATTACATTTGTAATAATTACTTTATTACTTTAAGTGAACAAAATTCTTTAATTGTTTTTTAATTATATAAATATTTATTTATTCATTTGTTTCACCCTTAACTACATTTCTTCACTAACTATATCATTTTGGCCTTATTTATTATAAATACAAAAAATTTTACACTTATTTTTTTACTATCCAACTATTTTTTTCATTATTTTTATTTCATTATTTCACCTTCCTTAGCTAATACAAATTTTTTCTACTTTTATTTATTTATTTATTTCACTCACTTCATTGTCCTTATATAAATTTACTTTTTTTAATGTAAATAAAAAGGCAAAATTTTTCTCCATTCTTTACAATTACCAAAAATTAAATTAACTTCATCATTTTTATTATTTTGTATTTTTTCTCATTTTTCAAATTCCAAATGTTTTCCTTTTATTTCAACTTTTTTAGCATTTTTCCCTCATTTTTCTTATTTTAACTATTTTTTACACATTTTTCCTACTTTCTTTTTTCTTATTTTTTTCATTATTTTCTCATTTTAGCGATTTCTAGTATATTCCTCTTACTTGTTTTTTTCTCCTTACTTATTACCTTAATTATTTTAATAATTATATTACTTTTATTCTTTTCTTATTTTTCACTTCCTCCTTTTAAAGAAATCTTTTTTTATTTTAGCCATTTTCTTTTCTTGATTATTCCACATTTCTTTTTTAATTTTAGTGACTTTAAACTAATGACCTTTTGTTATCTCCAATATTTCTCAAACATTCTTTTATTTTTTTTCCCAAATTCATAAATTCTATTTCTAATTACTTTCAATTGTTAAGCTTTTTTTTCATTGCCCTTATTTTAATTAATATCTGTAACTCTTTTTAAACTTTTTCCTAACATATTTCTGAAGGATATTTTAATTATTACGAACTACATCCTTTTTTCCTACATTTCTACCTTTTTATAATTTTTTTATTCATTACAAACATACATATATATATATATATACATACATATTTTTCTTTAATTTTATAGCTAACAATTATTTTCTTTTCTTTTATGCCTTGTGCAATTTATTTTTCTTTATTTTTATTAATTTTTTCATATATTTTACATTTTTTTTTCAATCAACCTTTTTTTTTCTTTTACTTTAGTCATCTTTACCTTCATTAATTATTTTTTCCTTCTAGATTATTTACATAATTTAACAAGAAATTATATTCACCTCTATTTTTATTATACTGTTTACATATTAATATTTTCTTTTATTTTATTTCAACCACAAATTTTGATTCCATTTCTTTTGTTCTTCCTTCATTTATTTCTACCTCATAATATATCTAAACTAATACAACAAAATCAATATTACCTAAACAATTCTATTAGTAACAAGACATTTCCTTCTTCCTTTTTTCAAATGTATTTCTCAAATATAAACTAAATTCTACATCAACCATACAACAAATATAAAAAAGAAATAATATATGATATCAAATAATTCTTCCAACATTACTTTGGTCTAAATATTTCAAACTATATATATCTTAGTTATAATAAATATTAAAATATTAGATATAATAAAATATTTGACATACATAATATTTTTTATAACAAATATAGCTTGATACTTGATCCTTTGTGGTCTTCCTTCCTTCACTCAAATCTTAAAATTTTAATCGCAACAAATAAAAAGGAATGGATAGAGAATTTTTACTGAGAGAACAATGAGTGGAGCCGAATGAGTTGAACTTCAAAAATGAAAGAAGATGTGAGCTGCATCTATGGAATCATATATATAAGCAAGAGTTTTTTTTTTTTTTGTTTATCTGCATCTTATCTATAATTTTTCCTTAGCCAATCACATTCTCCCACAATCCTAATTATCCTCTTATAGAACACCATGTCATAATTTTTTCCTTGCATTTCTTCTAGTTGACCAGTCAGCATGCTGTAGGCTAGCTAGAATTCAGATCCAACGATTTCGAATTCAGCTCATTTATTATCTTTTCATAAATTTTTTTTATTTCTTTTCATTCAAAAGATGCTATCCAACGCTAAAATCAAGATCAAATGAACATAAAAATTTCACACGAGAATTCTTAGATCATGAATTCAAACTTTGAAATAGATCTGGAGCCACATTTATGTGCTTTGAATTATTGAATGAAAAAATAAAAGTAATTTTGAATATAGACAATGATATACATGTCTTTATTTTTTAAAAAAAATAAAAATCATAATTATAAAATCATAATAAATATTAAACAACAAAATTTCGTTCCTGCAAACTCACCAACCACTTGGATTAAAAATTCAAATCTTGAAATGGACCTAGAGCCATATTTATGGGCTTTGAATTATTGGTGGGAGACTATCCTTCCCATCGTCTCTATGGGTTTAGGAGTTCAGCAATTTGGACATGGCAATAACCCACTTTTGTTTGAGATTGGAGCTCAGTTCAGAAACTTCTAGTTTTTTCTCATTTTAACCTCCTTTATGAAAGAGAAATAAGACTCATGAGCATTTCATCACACAAATTCCTCTTATTTTTAATTATATAATTCTATAGTCATTATACTATGAGGAAATGAATTCATAATGCTTCAAAAGTCAGAACTACAAGTCACTTCATAACAAAGGGGAGGGCAGTTTTGAAAAAAGAGAACGGTGAATATAAAAAATAAATAGGTAAAATAAAAATATTTTTTATTTTTAAAAAATTAATTTGATGGTTAAAATAATAATTTAATTAATAAAATAATAAATATAAAGATATAATAAATATTATACAAAATATATAAATATATTATGTCCTGATAAATCAAAGGGCCCTAAAAGTGTACATAACAATGAAGGAATTTTTTGCAACGTCCAGCGTTATTTTTAGAAACTATTAATCAATTGATTAATGGGATTATTATTCAGAATATTTAATAATAATAATAATTAAATATAATATAATAAAATAAATTATATTTGATATAAATAGAACATAAAAAAAGTTGTATTTGTCTTTTTTTATTTAATTGGTGAAATAAAAATGAAATAAAAAGTAATAAAAGAGAAAAAATAAAAATTCCTTTATCTAAAAAAATAATTTAATTTCACCAAAATCATATTAAGCACAGTGGAATGCACGGATGAGATGGATAGCGCTATACATATATAGCTATTTTTATAACTTTTTTCACAATAAAATAATTGTAATTCAATAATCTATAATGGAATAAAAATTTTTATTTCAACGTCAAAAAATATCTTATAACAATTTAATTTTTTAAAAAACATAACTACTATTAATTAGGCTCATAATTTTTTTTTTCTAGTTTTGCTATTCTTTTCATTTTTTGCATTAAAAATATGAAGAAATTTGTATTGTCAATATAAAACTCGTTATTTTTTTGGCCAAATTAAGTTTTTTAATAAAATGTTTAAATAAAATATTTTTATAATTCAATAATCTATATTATATAACTATTTTTTACAATTTAATATTTTTATAAATAAAATATTTTTATAATTCAATAATCCATATTATATAACTATTTTTTACAATTTAATATTTTTATAAATAAAATATTTTTATAATTTCACTATTTTTTAAAAAATAAATAAATGTAATGTTTGTTAAATATGAATTTTAATCCATACCAACTTTTGTATGCAACTTGTATTAAAGGGACATTAAGAATATTTCAAAATTTTAGCTTCAAAACTATTTTATTTTCCGACGTGCAAAACCAAGTTTCTGTTTTTATCACGATTTTTCAACAATTTCTTATTACTAAACATAAAAAAATGATTGATTTTATTTTATTTTTTACTTCTATCAAACGAAACCTTAATTACGAGTGTTCCCGTAATGCCTAGTTGACCACGCACCAACGACAACCTCACACGAAAGGATGTGAAGTCACTACGACGGCTACGGCATTGAAAAACCAAATATCCAACAAATTTTCAATGTCATCGCACCGTTTGAAAGATTGACCGATAAGCCCCATCGATTCCGTTTTATCTTCTTTAGTTATTTTTACAAGTAGTACTATTCATCAGAAGAAGAGAGGGATCTGCAGAAATGGCGATCAATCAAGGCCAGGTAGAGGCAGAGATGTTTCAAGCTCAGTCCCATCTGTACAAACACGTATTCAATTTCATTGGCTCCATGTGTGTAAAGAGTGCAGTGCAGCTGAACATACCAGACATAATCCACGGCCATGGCCGACCCATCACCCTACCTGAGCTGCTCTTGGCTCTCCAGATTGACCCTGCAAAATCTGGTCATGTCTATAGGCTCATGCGCTTACTGGTTCACTCTGGCTTCTTTGCTACTGCCAAAGTTCCCAAAGGTGATGGGGAAGAAGAGGGATATGATCTCACACCTTCCTCTAGGCTTCTCCTCAAAGACGGCGTCCCAACCTTGTCTCCTTTCGTTCAGGCCCTGTTTCATCCATCTATAGTGCATTCGTCAGAATTCCTGGGAGATTGGTTTCGCAGTAATGAGCTCACACCCTTTCACGCTGCACAGGGGATGGGATTTTGGGACTATTTCAGCCAAAACCAAGAGTTTAGCGGACTCTTCAATGAAGCAATGATTAGTGATTCTAGTATGATGAACTTGGTCATTACAGATTGCAAATCAGTTTTTGAGGGATCCAATTCATTGGTTGATGTTGGGGGTGGTAAAGGAGCTGTGGCTAGAATCATATCTGAGTCATTACCTAATCTGCAATGCACTGTGCTAGATCTTCCACATGTTGTTGAAAACTTGCAAGACAGCAGAAATTTGAAATTCGTTGGAGGGGATATGTTTCAGTCTATTCCTCCCGCGGATGCCATTCTTCTTAAGGTATGCAAATTTTACAAGCATATGCATAGTTGAATTTTAAGCTTCTCTAATTTGTATAGAATTGAAGAGTATTTTATGACATATTAACATATATTCCATCCAATTCAATACAATTGATAAGAAGGAAATTTGGGTAAGCAATGATTAATTGGGATTTGGCAGTTGGTTTTACATGCTTTTAGTGATGAAGACTGCGTGAAGGTACTGAAGAAGTGCAGGGAAGCTATTGCAAGCAAAGGCAAGGAAGGGAAAGTGATTATCATAGACATAGTGATCAACGAGAAAAAAGATGAACACGAACTGAAAGATGCGAAGCTCTTCTTCGATGTGTTGATGATGGTTGTGGCCACTGGAAGAGAGAGGGAGGAAAAAGAATGGGAGAAGCTGTTCCTGGATGCTGGGTTCAGTCACTACAAGATAACACCCATCTTTGGTCCAAGGTCCCTCATTGAAGTCTATCCTTAAAATTAATTAAGAAATAATCTGCATCCTCTGCAGGATATCTGGCGTCTTTGTATGTTGGTTTCTTATCTGGGAAAGTACATCTTATTTCGTGAACTATAATCTAATAATAATATTAGTACTTCAATTTTATAAATGTCATTTTACTTCCTTAAATTATCATAAAAATAAAATTGTTAATTATATGTTACATTTAATCTAATACTTATGTGATTATTAGAAGTCGAAACTCAAGTCTTCAAATATTTTTTTTTTAAAAAAAGATTACTTCACATTTTTGCTTTTAAAAAAAAAAAATTTTTTAGAAGTGACATTAAAATTTTTCTCAAAACAAATAATAAAAGCTGATATTAAAGTCAACTCTTGTTAGATATAAGGTTATTAGATGTTAAATTTAGCAGATAAATGAGTATTATTTTACTTTTCATGATAACTTGATGACATACGGTGTTTTTCTTTTTAATTCAAATATAATATTATAATTAAGCTATAATTAAAAAATAAAATGTAATTTTGCTTCCTTATTATCTTTATGCAAAATTATATCCTTCATGATTGATGATGTCCAATAATTAAAAATATATATATGTTAAATTTCTTAATTAAACATAAAAAATATATAATTTTTTAATAATAACATGATAGGGGTAAAATTTTTGGAGACAAATGTATATTTCTTTAATTCAACTATAACTTATAATGTTTAATTAAAAAATTATACACTTCATTAAGAAAGTATATATTTGTCTCTACAAATTATATATCTGTCATATCTTAATTTAAAAATATATATTTATTATATTTTAATTAAAAATTTAATAACAAAAATACAGAGAACTCTAATAAAAAAACATATCCTTCCCCTTTGTGACAATTCCACATTTCCACCACATTTAATAGTTTCTGTGTGTGCTTAAAAAAATGGTAGAACATTCAAAACCATGGTCTACAACTCACAAAATATAAAAGTTACAATTTGTTACTTTGGTCAAAATCATAATTTTAGATATCTTATCATTTTTCCAATCACACACTCTTATAGCGGTCAAACTCAAAAAGCTTGGTTTCTTGTTGGCCAAAAAAGAAAAACTCGGTTTCTTGTTTTCTGGTGTGTATTTGTTTGACAAGTCTAGTTTTGTCTTGGTATACTTTTTCCTCCTTTCCCGCTCATTCTTTTACAGCGCAAGTCAGAAAAATAGAATATTATGACACTCCCTGCTTATAGAGATAATCGTCAACCATTAATAAATTTTTTTTTTAAAATGTCAAATATGAAATTTACTAATGCTGAAACTTAAACGATTGCTCACGTCCTCAATTATTGCTAAGGGAGTGTTTATAGGCCCACACCAATACATTTAACTGAATTTCTGTTAATTTCTTATTTATGCTAATAGTGTATATACAAGTTTTTTAGAAATAAAAGGAGCAAGAGGTGAATTGTGCATTACTGGCTCCTTTTCTCAAGTTTTTCTAATTTATGTTCGATGGATCAAATCGGGACTGAAAGAACCTTCTCTACGCTTAAACCTGGACCCGAGAGTTGTTTATATGTAAATCTAGGCATATTATGTAGAGAGAGTATAAAAGAATAATAAAATGAAAACTCCTCATAGGATTTGCTTCAAAAGAATGTATCATAGGATTTGCTTTAGTTATATGCAAAAATAATTTAGTAGCTGAAAAACATGATATTTGTCGTGAGAACAAAGTGAAGCATGCCACTTTAGAAATTTGGATCCTCTATTTTTAAAACTTCTATGTTGTTGTGTTGTTGGAGAGAGGCAAAATGTGTTTTGATTTTTTTTTTTTAAGTTAAATTTACTCATCTCATCTTATTTTAAATCAAATTCACTTAATAGTACAACATCCCAACAGCAGAAGATTTGATTCTGTCGAAAATAGATCATCTGAAGTAACCTATCTTTTAAAGTGATGAAGTACCTCACATCTCTTTTTTTTTAACATATATATATATATATATATATTTTTTTTTTTTTAAATTTATAAAACATTGCTCTCTATTTTTTCTTATTTCAAAGACATTTATCAGGATTTTCATTTTAAAGGATCCTGATCCGATTTTGTCACTTTAGATATAAGCGGCCTAAAAATACCCAAAATAAAGAAGAAAAGTAACACAAACAATGATGATAACTAAATCTACAAATTGAGCGGCAAAGCAAAAATGGGATTATATAACCAAAAAGCAAAGCAGGGCTTGAAAATAAACAAACAAACAAACCAATGTGAGGCACCTAAAGTGGAAAAGACAGGCGACTAAGAGAACACACAATGCAGCAACTTTCAAGCCCACATGGATAGGAATTTTCATGGTGGCAGGATAGCCATAGTCGTCTTCCTCAATCACCATGGCTTCAAGCTACTCTCTCAGGTCGTTGCCTTTCAACTAGTTATATGTATTTCCATCTCAATCTTTGTATAAATATATATATACACAATTTACTTCAATGACCTTGCTCTATTTCAAATTTGAAGCCCACATATATATATATACACAATTTACTTCAATGACCTTGCTCTGTTTCAACTCTCAAGCCCACATGGATGCTTGTTCGTGGTTATATAGGTTGGTTTGGTCCTGCGATTTCTCTCCTAATGACATCTTTGAATATATATTGCACTTGGCTTTATCATATGGACTGTTAGTATCAGTTGATTACCTATAGAAATAAAAAACTGGTATGTAATATATATATATATATATATAAAATAAGCAGATCTTGATGAGAAGACTAAAGTGATGGCAAATAGTGGCGGAGCCACGTTGCTCAGAGGGGAGACATATACACCCCCTCACTTTAAAAAAATTATCAGTAAAAGAATATAATTTTAATATTTCACATCTTCTATTCCTAATCTTTTGTATATCTTACAGTTTATATCTTTAATTATTATATTTTAAATTAAATTACACCTTCTGGCCAGGATCTTGGCTTCGCATATTATTGATCAAAATGATGGAGATTCCTTCGCCAGAAGAGCCAAAATGTTCTACAGGAGGAGACTTGAGCCGGTAAGCACCATACACGACTTGCCCAAATCCTATGGCTCCCAAGCTCTTAGGTTCAAGAAACTCCCTAGTCCAGGTTTAAGTGGAGAGGGTGGTTCTTCTTCTTGTCCTTTACTGTTAATGGAAGCTACCACCTAGGTCATGAACTAAAGCCATCAATGGAGAAGAAGCTGAAGGTTCAGGAAAGCGAAGGAAGAAAGCATTTGGACGCAAAATTGCTCAACAAAATACTTCTAAACAATAAATTATTTTTTTCAACTCAATTGAAAGTTGAACTTGAAACTGATAATTAAAGAGGTCAATGTCATAGCTGTAACTCACCATGTAAGTTGTAATATTTTTATTGTTATTAAAAAAAAAAAAAAAGAGCAATACGTATTAAACCTTCCACCGAACATGGTTAGTTCCACCCAAACTTAGTTTGTTTGATTGAAAATTTAAAAAAAAAAAAAGGAATATAATTTTTTTCAAATTTTAAAAAGTATATATCTTTATTTTTATTTTAGTATATTATTATAAGTTTATTATTCTTATTGTCACTTATCATAAGTTAATAACATCCCCCGAAACTCACAATAAATTATATTTAAACTCAAATAAAATTTTTTGAACAAAACAAAAAATAGAAATTTTTTGTGAAAAAATATTTTAGATAAATTTTTTCTTAAAAAAGAAATCATTTTCCCAAATGGAACTCGAGGGTTCAATAGATGCAAAAGTTGATCCCTTTCCGCAAAAGCAATTCTTTAAGTCATCCTTTCTTCCTTTCCCAAATGTTCTAGCTGTACTATCCAATAATTTCAAGGGCTTTGAATATATTAGTTTGGGAAAGCTTAGCAAGTTGCATTTGGGTGCTCAATCACGAAATCTCAATAGCACCTCAAGCAAATTAAAACGTATAGGTGAAGAATGACGAGGAATCCACATTCCATCCCCATGTCTATAACTAAAGCCTTGATGAAGAATATTATTTGAAAACCTAATCAAATCACCCACTAATCACACTTCCAGGTCAGAGATATGGAGTTCCGTAAGGAGTACCTGGATTTGATATTGGTCCCTTCAGGGTTGCTCATCATGTTTGCTTACCACCTCTTTCTCCTTTACAGATACCTCCATAGGCCTCACACTACAGCCAAGGGCTTTGAGGACTATGACAAAAGAGCTTGGGTTGAAAGAATCATGCAGGCAAGTAATTGATCCTTTTCCTTCTTATTCATTCCTTTGATCCAATCCAACCCCTTTACATTTTCTTGCTGATCATCTTCTGCTTGGTAATGACCAGGCTGATAAAAGGGACATAGGCACAGCTGTATCAGTCATTCAATCAAACATTACGGCTGCAACTTACATGGCTTCGGTATCCTTGACTCTGTGTTCTCTTACAGGAGCTTGGATTGCTAATGGCTCAAATAAATTGTTCGAGAGTGATTTAATATATGGTGACATAAGTGCAACCACCCTTTCCATCAAGTACATCTGTCTATTAATCTGCTTCCTCCTTGCTTTCTCATGCTTTGTTCAGTCAATTAGGCACTTTGTTCATGCAACCTATCTTATAAGCACCCCAGATTGTTACATACCAGTGAGCAGTGTGGAGATTGCAGTGATAAGGGGAGACAATTTTTGGTTACTTGGTCTTCGAGCCCTTTATTTTGCCCTTGATTTGCTGCTATGGTTTTTTGGGCCAATTCCCATGTTTGTTTCTTCTGTGGCTATGGTGCTGATACTCCATGGTGTTGACTCTAATTCTAGGCCATTGCATAACACGAGGGCTCAGGGAGGCCAGTTTCAGAAAGCTAAGAAGCAAGATTATGCGGGAATGAACAATTGAATTGTATGTTACTCAGAAGGGAATTAAATTTGATAAGGACCAATTTTTTGTTCCTTTTATGAATAATATTATGCTGAATTGAAAAAATTGGAAATGAAAACGATGAAATTAGACTGCAATCTCACAAAATAGATGCATCAGGTTTGGCGTAACTGAAACTTGGGAAGTTGCCCTTCATTTTCGCACGTAGGGATGGCAATTTTTTAGTGTTTGGGAGGATTTCTACCAGCATTGTTCCTAGTAAGGGTAGGAATGTGGAGAATGCTTTTTAGTGGGGAGACGAGAGTAAGGTAGATTGTTCCTCATCGAAGATTGTTAGTATATTCTCAATTTCTTTAATTATATTATATATATACATGTCAATATTAGTATTTACATATTTATAATTTATACTGATGGTCTTTAATATTACACACACACACACACATATATATATATATATATATATATTGTAAGGATGCATTTAAATTACATTTTATTTTTGGTCTGAAGAATGCATCTAAATTTAAAGATTACATTATTTTCACATTTCAAAATTTTACTTCACTTTTAATAAGATTTTGCTATATGAATATTCCTGTAGATTCCTCTGTCCCCGTGAGAAATGGAGAGAAACAATTTCTTTTGCAATGGAAAATGGAAATAAGAATGGTAAGATGAGTGAAAAGCTAGATGGGGGTGTGGGAAGGGAAACCAACTCACTTGTTGCACAGCCAATGAGATATTAAAAAAAATTATTTAAAAAATAAATAAATGAAACATGTTAGTTCTATTTGAAGACACAGCCTTTTTTTATTGTACACTTTTATGCAAAGATATGTTGGTATGATATTGTAAAAGAGAAATAAACTTAAAAAGTGAATAGATGAGAATAATAAGATAAAAATTTTTTTTATATTTTTATTTGTTTAAAAAGTAATTTGATAATTAAAATAATAATTTAATGAATAAAAATAATAATTGTAAGAGTATAATAGACATTGCACAAACATGTAAAGAAAATATGTCCATATTCGTGTCATAATGTTAAGTAATATAAAAAAAATATAAAATGTGAGTAGGTAATATAAAAAATAACTATATACATTTATTTTTTAAAAAACAATTTAATAATTAAAATTGTGATTTGATAGATAAAATAAAAAATATAATAAATATTATATAAATGATATAAAAAAATATATTTACTTTGTGAATCATTTGGAAATTAAGGAATGCAGGCTTCTAAGAAGGTCTGCCCACCCTATTACCCTCCACATTCTCACCTTTGCCTTACTACTCCCAAATCAATCAAGTCAATGCCATATATAGTGCTAATGGCCGATCAAACTCTTTGATAAAAGTATAGTAATTGAAGAAATTTTTGAGTCAATAATATAATAATGAATTATAAAAAATATCATGCTTTATAATTTTATAAGAAAAGTTGATAAATTCTTTAGCTAAATTTTATATGATGCTAGTTTATTATTGTTCACACTTTACAAAACTATGGGATATAAGTAATGCAAATGAGTTAGCTTATTTTAGTATGAGGATGGTAATTTATTTTAGCAATTCCAATTTAGTGTCTTAAAAAAAAAAAACTTTGAGCATAAGAGTCATAAAAAAGAGTGGGCTCTTAAAATTAAAATAAAAAATCTAAAGATAATTCCAGAATACTCAACCAAAAAACAAAGAAAAAAATGGATACGTAGTTTTTATATATTTATTATTATATTTTTTTAATTAAAATAAATAAGTGTATGATTTTTAAAAATAAAATATATATTTATTATATTTTAATTAAAAATTTTGATAACAAAAATATAAAAATTTATGTCTAAATCCAATTAAAAAAAAATAAAAGAGTCAATGTATGCTCACTGCGACGCGCAGTAACAACATGAGTTGGCATACCCATCTTGTGGTCGATGAGTATGAAGTAATATTTTTCTTATAAGCAAAGACAATAGATGGCGGGTCTTACACCCCCACTGTCACGTTGTATGATCCCAATTACTTCCATGTGTATGGCCTCATCTATTGCTTGCACTCCAAGAACTATCAACACTCAGATTGCTTAAATTAGGGCAATACAAAGAACCCTTCTCTCATATTCCAAATTAGCTTCAGACTTTGCCTCCAATCCAAACGAGTATCCCCTTTTCTTTTTTCTTTTTTCTTTTTTTCTTTTCATATACGTTACATAGGGACAGAATACTTATTTACAGAAGAAATTACAACTAATTTCTTTTAAAATTTAGTTAAAGCATATCTGATATTATTTTAGTTTTAAAAATTGTACTTACCTCCCTTGTAATTTGATATATGTGTGTGTATATATATTATAAAAAATTAATTTATTTTTTATCAAAGAAATTAATTTTATTATGATTTTATTCTTAATATGATAATAATTAAATAATTTTATTTTAAACAACTATATATTGTTTAGAAAGTTAATATTGATATAAAATAAATTAGAGAGAAACCGAACGTAATTTTTAAAATAAAAGATATATCTAGTATAATTTAATTTAATTAAAAGATGAGTATAATTTATGTTATTTATATTCACGGTTTGAACACAGGATGCAAGATCTCCCAACTATCGAGCGCCAAAATTGAGATCAAAGGAACGTAAAAATCTCACGCGAAAATTCTCAGATCATGATATTTATGGGCTTTGAATTATTGTTGAATGAAGAAAAAAAGTAATTTTAAGTATGGAAAATAACCTATGTGTTTTTATTTTTAAAAAATAATAAAATTATTAAATAATAATTATAAAGATATAATAAATATTTAAAAATAAAATACAATTTCATTCAACCAAACAGTTAGATTATGGATTCAAATCTTGAAATGGACCTGGAGCCATATTTATGGGCTTTGAATTATTGGTGGGAGACTATCTCTCACATCATCTCTATGGGTTTAAAGGCTCACCCATTGGACATGGCAATGACCCACTTTTGTTTGAGATTGGAGCTCAGTTCAGAAACTTTTTCTTTTTTCTCATTTTAACCTTCTTTATGAAAGAGAAATAAGACTCCTCGACGAAGGGAATGAAGAATGGATAAAATCAGAAGGGCAAAAATCTGATACATAACATGAGTTAATTTGGGTGGTCCATGGCTACACAAAAGTGATACAGCCTATGGGATCCCTAATCTACACGATCGAGCATCTGATGTAGACTTCTCAAAGTCTCATTAACAATCAATAATTCCAATTACCCCCACAAAAGCACAAGTAGTCCTTTGAAAATGACATACTCTGTTGATTTAAAAAAAACATCAAAAAAGAAAGAAAGAAAGAAAATGGCATATTCTGTTTTAAAGCAAAATATATATAACAACAAAAGATTGCAAGATGGACCAGCACTACAAAGTAGATTGAAAAGAAAATGAGAATCATTAAAAAAAAAAAAAAGGAAATAGAGCAATAATTGCCCATAATTTGGTTTTTACATTTTTACATTCTGTCCTGAATAATTTATGATCAGGTTAGCCCATGGCACTGGATTATTGGACCTTTCATTGATTGAACTGGCTTTACCTTTTAAGTCCAGGTGATTCTTAAATATCTTGTTTATTAAGATAAGAATTATGTAAATAATTTTAAAATTTTTATAATTCAAAAATACACTTAATATATTCACATGCTTATTTATAATTAATTTAGTATAGTTTTTTCTGTAACCAAAATAAAAGTAAATCACATTTACTTTTTTGTGTTTTGTTCAAAGTATGCAAATGTTTTTCTATTTTTAAAATATGTATTTTTTTAAATAAAAAATTATATTACATTTTAGTCTAATTTTAAATTTTTTCATAAAACACACTTTATTAACCTAAATACTTTTTTTTTTGGGCTACAATACTCTCATTCAAATCAAACAACTAGGAAAGTAGATTTGATTATCAGAAAACTTGTTATTTGGAGCCAAATTTATACTTAAAACTAACTCTAAAGAACTCATTCAATAATAAATCAAGACAAGTATATCAAAAAGTTATATAGAGTTGAAAATTTTGATTTGTATCAATTAACCATAAGATAATCAATTTGTATAACAGAAAAAAGAGTATAACTTTAAAAATGTTATATTTCCACGTGAAGGCATATATCACATAATTGTTAATTGATAATATAATTAATTTAAGGCTTTGTTAAATTTAATAAAAATAAAATCTTCTCTTTTTATTTTTATTGGTGCATATGTGAATATAATTCAATGGAGCATAATGATGAAAATAAAGGGTATTTAGGTTACAAACACTATGGTCTCTAATTCTTACCCCAAAAAAAAATCACCAAATATGTATTTAGATTAGTGAAAAGTATTTTAATAAAAAATTAAAAATAAATTGAAATATATATTTTAAAAATAAAGAGAAAATCTATATAATTGTAGTAAAATTCATAAGAAGAGAATGTAATTTATTCAAAAATTAAATTAAAAGAAAAAAGAGAAGCAACACCAAAATTAAATTTAGTTACCAAATCCATGCTTATCAAATTGAGTTTGCTGCTCATTAGGCATCAGCAAACCAACAAGGGCTATCCCGCTAGGAAAAGATTTACAAAACCTCTTAAACCCTGCTTGGCACATAAAATCTATTTTGATAAGAATAGAAATGAGATGTGAAATGGAATCTTTTGATTTAAAATTATGTTTAGTATAATATTGAAAGGATAAAAATGTTACTCTATTATGTCATTTGATTGAATGAAATTAATATAAGAATGAAAATGAGTAGTATGTAAAAGATCAAAATAACCCTAAAAAATTAAAATATTTTCTTTCTCTTCATCTCTCTCTTTTCTCTGCATTCGACAATTTCCTCAACTTTTACTTACTCCCTGTTGATTTCCATTGGAACATTTGTCTTATGATTTCCATTCATAAAATAGATTCAGTGTCAATAACGCATAAGGAAGAGAAAGAACAAAATAGATTTGAGTGAACCTTGTTGACCTCTATTGAAACATTTGACATCTTTATTCTTCTTTTGTTTTGGGCAACAGGGAATAGAAAGAACAAAATAGAACATTAGATTTGACTTCACGCTTACGACAGCAAAGTTGCTGGTCTGCCACTTACAAATATGTCATTCTTTCATCCATGAAAAATTTACTTCACGCTCGCAATGACAGATTTGTCTCTTGCAGGTGGCCAATGGACAACACAGTGGTGACAACAATTGATGGAGGTTATCGCTAGCTATGGTGACTAATGAAGCTTCACCAGAGAAGATAGAGGTGACTCGATTTGATTGAGGTTGAACAAAGATATACTGGGGTCAATATGGTCATTTGACTCTCTTTTCCATTTATTTGCTGACCCTTGCTCAAAAGAAGGAGAGCTACTTCATTTATTTGCTGGAAATTCAAAACCAGACGAAAGTGGAAGACCATGTACCAAACACACAAAAGCTGATTTCCCTCTTTTTCCATTTCTGTCCATTGCGATACCCTCATATCAAACATGCCATTAGTTCTCTCTATGGTCATGCTTTTCTTAAGTGAAAAATCAGCAACTCAGTTTGCTTCTTTAGGACTAAAACAACGTCCGATTCTAATTTAAGTGAACTTCTTCATCAAATATCTATATATGTTAACAAGGAAGGCATAATGGTGGAAAGAATAATCCTATGCTTCGATTGGCTAGGTGGAAATGAAATGAACTTCATCTTTTTTCTACAATGTTTATGATACCTCTATAATCATTATTCAACAATTTATATCTCTTTTTATTACTCAAAATCACTTTTTTTTTTTCTATCTCAAGGTAGTGGATGTTTGCAAGTCTTGCCATCTAGTATATCGAATTCATCTTAAAATTGTTTTAAATATTCCTTCCATATTAATATAAGATGTATTGCATTAATTGATGTGAAATGAAGTATTATTTTAAGATGGTCAAAATGAGCTAATTAGGCATATTCTTTTAAAAAAAATGAGGTAATTAATATTTTGATAGTTTATTTTTGCACTAAAGTTTTTCCATTACAATCCGTAAGGTAGGGTTGGCTTGGATTAGATTGGGATAGATTAATTTCAATTAACTTCTTTTTTTTCTATTGGCCTTTTAACACTCTTCTAATCTTTTTTTTTTTTTATCAAATGACAACCCTACATTTTGTATAAACACAACTCATATAACTCATAACATTAGAAAGAAGAAGACAAAATCACATTCATCAAAATGAAAAAAAAAGTAACCTATTTTTCACTCCCCAGAAGAAAAAAAAAAAGAATGTGAACTGGCCTTGCCTAACCCGTAATCTTTACAAGACTAAGTTGGGTTAAAAAAAAAAAAAAGAATATTAGTTTTGGCCTAGCCTAGGTTGGGGCTTCTCTAATGTAACCATTATTGAGCTGGGTCAACTTATTTTGATAGTCCTAATATTCTTTTAAATCCAAATTTGCAACTCGTGGTGTAACATCAGAGTATGGATTTTTTGTTATACACGACATGATATTGTATGTTGTATACATAGCTTTTTCCAATTTTTTTAAAATTTTTTTTCCTCAAATGGAATCAAATCCCCATATTATTAAGATATATATAATATTTCATATGCATACTACTTGGTATAGTAAAATCTACCCAAAAAAAAAAACTCAAAATGGAACTATTGTGCACTGTATTTTTTTTTTTTTTTAACTAAGCCAACCAATGTATGAAACATTACAATACTTACCAAGGGCCCGTTTGATAAATAGCGGCATGTTTGGTATTTAGTGGAAAACGAAAAAAGAAAAGAAAAATTAGGAGAAATTCTAATTTTATTTTTTTAATTATTATTCAATCATTATTTAATACTATCTATTAATCATTATCTAATTATTATTCAATTATTAAAAGTAAGAGTATTAGAGTAATTTTTTATTTATAAAATCACTTTTTTTCTTTTTATTTTTATTTTCATATCTAATTTTCTATGTATCAAAGAGAGAGATAGAAATAGAAATAAAAAAAATAAAAAAGTGATTTTGTAAATGATTGAATAATTATTATTAAAAAATATTAAATAATAACTAAATAATAATTATAGAGATAAAACTAAAATTTTCTCAAATTTTTTCTTTTCCTTCAAACTTTCCCTCCTCAATTCTTGCAACTGAAGGGGCCGTAATATAAAGATCTAGTTGCATTTAATGAAAAAGAAGTTAAAAAAGAGCTATGCTAATCCATGCTCATAACATAAAGTTTTTTAAAATAAAATATTTTAATTTAAGTTTTTAAATATTTTTTTAATAATTAGAATAATTATTTTGAAAAGCATTTGTGAGTCACAAATGTACTAAAATTTAATTTTAATGCAAAAACTATCATTTTAAAGTTTGAAAACAATTTAGTAGGTCTATGTGGGGTCTCATTTTTTGTCTATTTGATTGGAATAAAAAATTTAAAAGACTAAATTAAAAGGGTTATGATCTTTTGAAAATTAAATTCAAATTTTTATTAAAAAAATAAATTAAATAATAAATTTTCAAAAATCAAATTATTCAATTTGTTAGAAATTTTTTATAAAATTAATATTGAATATTATGTTTACAGAGGAATGAAAAATTGACATAAAACAAAGTGTAAAAAGAGAAATTGATACTATTCTAAAGATGAATAGTTTCTCTTTCTGTACTTTTATACTATATATATATATATATATATATAGGGAGAGATATTTGATCCTTTTAAAATTATTTTTTTAAAATTAAGAGAAGCAAAATATTTATTTCCAAATGCAATCTCTTCGGAAGTTTCCATTTTAATGCCCTGAAAGAATTCTACGTTTACTGACAAACAAAGGCCACCCCTAGAGGCCTAGCTAGTCTCTGCATTTGTACACACTACCGTCGTCCCCCCATCTGATATCTGAACATAGCCAGCATTTATTTTAATTTAAGGTGCTTGTTCATTAAAATTAATTCAAATTTTAAACGTTAACGCATCTATTTATAAAATATTTAAACATAATAAATACCGAAAAAATTTAAATTTATATGTCGTATATCCCTTGATTAATATAAAAATAATGGTTCTTTATATTTTATTAAAATACTTGTATATCAAATATCACTAAAATATTAAATAAAAACACGAGAGAAGGTAAATGCCAAAATACGCATAAGAGCCCAAAGAGGAGCAGCATCACACGACAATGCACTCTCACGTACGATAGCAAACCTTGCCATTTCCCGGTCTCAAGGTTCTAGGCATCATGTTCAGTTATTCGTAAAGATAAAGAGGAGAGAGAGACTTTGCGTCTTAGTGGGTCTCTGAAGCTTTAATTGAGCTTTGGCCGTTCGTGGCCGTACGATCGAAGGGTGGTTGTAAGCCCACTTGGCGGTAGCCGACAGCCTCTGATGAGACAAAGACTGGTCTAGTTCCTTTTGGCAAGTCTTAAGCGAGGCTCACTGTCCCACCATAGGGCCATCGACACGTGTCACGAACGTCTCCTCGGGATAACAATTCCTAAGGTTAATGACGTGGAGGATGAAACGACCAGAATGCCCTCCGTCACGGGGCAGAAAGTCTAAAGCTGCCACGCGAGACTGACACGTGACGGTGACGAGAACAAGTACGACGACGACCGAAGAACCCACGTCGGGGCGCGTGCAGAAGATGGACACGACTAAAGTACGATGATAGGCTGACAAAGGCAGAGACGGAGGGGGCAGCACCCGCGTAAAAGTCGAGGGGTTTCTGTCCCGCAATTTTAAAAAAAGAAGCCATTTTGGCTCCTGTGGTCCTTAATTTTCATCATTTCACTATTCGTTTGTTCCACTCTCTTTTTGCCTCCACCACCGCTGGGTCAGGAGCGTGAGAGTCGGGCGCTCTGGGATTGGCTGGGGGCACACTACCATTTGACTGTTCATGGGCCAGTGGGTGGTGGGCCTGGGCCTGATTGGAAAGCTCAAGAATGAGTGGGAGAATTGGGGGGTATGGAGGGTGGATGGGTGGCACAGGGTCATGTTTGGAAGATACAATTTTAATGTGGGTGTGGGGTCAGTGTCTCACTGTTATATTCTAGTGTGAAGGTGGGGGCCACAGCGGGAGGGTGTTTCAGTGTTTGTATTTGGAATGTGCTGGGACTTTGGTTGAGCGAAGACTGAAAGTTTCATAATTGAGGCCAATTTGGCATCCACATTTGCCTTTACCTCTTCATCACATGTTGGGATATGTAATTCACAAATATTATTATTTGTTGCTGCAAGTGCCATCAGTAGTACCTTTCCATAGAATGCACCATTCCATCTTAATATTTAAATGATTTCATTTAGATATTAATTATTAGGTTTTAAATATAATTATAACATTTCAATATACTTTTATTGAACAATTTGATATAAAAAAATATAAAAACCATACCTAATTTGAGAAAAAAAGGTAATCTACAAATTTATTTAATCCTTGTGCTAACTTTTTTTTTTTCCCGTGGTAAATGATTGAATGATGGTGGGCTAGCAGCTTTAATTATGCAATTGAATATATATATATATATATATATATATATGGAACTCACTGTAGAGCCTTTTGCAACTACTATGCTTATCCTTATAGTAAAAATGAAACTTCTTTGTTTGGTGAATTTCAATAATGTGACTAATAAGTTAAAAGTTAAACCATTAAGGAAGATGAATATATAGTAACCATAAAGCAAACCCTTTGTTTGCATTTTGCTGTGTGTAAATTTTCATTTTGAGCATGTCTATTAATGTCCAAAAATCTATCATTTGTTTGCTTTCTCCTTGATATAATTGGATTATCTATATATAATCTTTAAACCACTAAAATGATGACAAATTTCTGGGACTTAATGTGATTTGGTGTACCACATAATCAATGTGGAGAAAAGTACCATATGCTAAGGAAAAATAAATAAATAATGATGGCTACACGACAAACAAAAATGATGCTACTCTTTCTTATTATTGCAAAAGAGATAGATACCTTCGTTTAATATACACTTAACTTCATTCATCATTTCTTCGCGGTCCATTGATTGTTGTGGGATTCAAACATTCGTTTTTTCCATGCTAGTGGAAGTCACTATACAATAGCTTATTCTATTTCAATAATTTTTTATGTGAATCTAAGGTTAAGTTGAAGAATTTTCTTTTCAGTATTGATTACACATGTCATCCTAATTAAGCTTAATAGATCAGTTCACTATTCGATTGTTTTGGTCTCACAATTTTCATAGTGAGTTAGTTCTTTATGTTTTATATCTAACTGTCCAGTATAAATTTGGAGAGAAAAGAAAAAAAAAACTAGAGATTTGTTCTCCTATTTCTCTCTTTCTTATTGTATCTCTTACAATAACATAAAGAATCTAATCCAATTTCATAAAAATTATATTAAGGTTTACTTTTCATCCAACTTTACAGAAAAATCATGGAGCCAAGTTATAAGCATTATCATTTGCGAGATACTTGTTGTATCTCACGATATTGTCCTCCAATTATTCCCTTTAACATATCAAAAAGACCTAAATGTTTACTAGAGTTCATCAATTCTATCAATTTATAAATATGCCCACTTATATATTTACTATAGAGCCATTTGATAGGTAGAATTCTTAAAAATAAAAATAAAAATAAAAATTTTTATAAATAAGAAATGACTATTGTATTTTTACTTTAAGAAAATTATAAATAAAATAAATACTATTAAACAATAGTTATAATAGTATAACGGGCATTATATACAATAATTTTTAGCCATACTAAATACTGAATGACTCGTAACATTCTCTTTCTTTATTGTCTCTTTGTTGCTTTACGCTCCCTCTTATTTTTATTAACTTAATTATCAAGGTCTATGCCAAAGCACAACTCTCCAAAACTAATTACAAGATTATTGCTCAATTTTTCTTAAGTGATTTAATCAAGAAACCAGCGTCTATCATTTATTATATAAATATTCATGACATGAGAAGTATGTAACAATAATATATATATATATATATATATATTCATCAACTTCACCTTAACATTAAAATGGGTAAAATATTTTTCCTCTTGAGAAATAGCTTAATTATAGGGCTATTCTTCTATTATAAAAATGTAATTAAAAGATCAGCTACAACTATGCCAGTTTTAACTAAAATATTATTGTATTTATTATTCATATAGTATATAACGAGTATCGAAATGTATTTAACCAGTATAAGATAAATATTGTTATAAATTTGATAAATTTTGAAATTTTTTAATAAAAATAAATAATTATCGAAATTAACTAATTAAAAGATAATATCTAAAATATTTAATTTTAACAATAACATATGTGGTAAATATACATTGATAAATATAATCACCGTTATAAATATAATAAAATTTACAATAAATTAAATTTATGATTTTTTAACATAAAATAAATAATATTAAAATAAAAATTTAAAATATACCTTTGAATAAGTTATGTTTTAATTACATAATCAATCTTATCTTTGAAGGTTTAATCAAATGAATAATTTTTATAAGTGTCTTGCATATATTTTCACAATAGAGAAAAGAAATATATATCTAAATTATTTTTTGGAGAAAAATAATTTACTCCATTAAAATTGTAATCCAACTCCTATCATGAAGGGATGATCATCTAGTCCCATCTAAGGTTGAGTCAAGAAAAAATAAAATAAAAAATATTATTGAATCGGTTATAATAATTAATTTGATTTAACTTGACTTAGTCTCTTAATTTAAAAAAATATTTTATAGCGGTTTATATAAAAATTTAATTTTTTAATAAAAAAATATAATTTTACAATGACTTATATGAAAAAGTTATTTTTAAAATTTTATTTTATAATTTTTACTAAAAATTTAAAAAGATACCTAACCAATATAATACTAACACCAATATAATACTAAATTGAACCAAACTCAAGCGTCTCACCGAAAAAAAAAATCATGTAAGTAATCAGTTTATTAATAGAGTTGATAACTTTATTTAACTTTTTCTCCAATATATAAAAAAATATCCGAGGGAGGTAGAGAATTTAAATCAACAATTGGATATCTTCATAACCACAAGTAAAAAGTGCTTGCTCTTCCGCTCTTGTTGGCGATTCTCTATAAGGTGGATGTACATAGAATTAAATTACGGTTTTGTATTAGAAGAATGATTGTTCCTATGCGAATAGCAGGGCCGAGAAACCAAACAAACTGATTGCCAGTGAAGAGAGATAATTATAATATTAGTCAAGGATTAATCGATCACTCTGTTAGCATTAGGCAAACAATATAATAGCACTACCACTATGCATCACCAATCATTCTCATTTGTTGAACCCAAGTCTTAATTCATTATTACACTAATTTCTAAACAGTCTTTTTTTTTTTAATTTTCTGTTCACACTAAATTAACAAAAGAATGAAAATTCAGTTTAAAAAAAATATTTTTCTAACTTTCATATTGCACTATCTTTAATGTGTGTGTTATGAGTGCCAGTGTGTATATATAATGATAAATTTCATGCCCAACTATAATCAAAATGTCATTTTAATTAAAGAAAATTATAGTTTACAACTTCAGCTTAATATCAGATATTTATATTAAAATGTTTTAAATCTTAAAATTATTCTAAACAAACCTAATACTAGTAATTATAACTTAGGATTTTAAATTGTAATTTGTTAATACAATTTAAAATTGTTCTCTTTAAATCTATCAAAATAATTTAAAATTTTTTTATATAAATATTTTTGAATTAGAGTCTTGATTTTATAATTTTTTTAATTAATTATGAGTTGCTGATTTATTGTGTCTCAGCTTTTGCGAGACTAGCATGAGGCATACTGGATATGGGTCCTCATTTAATGATAGGGAAAAAGACTACGAGTTAGGGGAACATAGGTGCGCTTTTCTTGTTGATGTATGAGAGGCCACTAGAGTCAAGCATACTTTTTCAATAAAAAAAAAAAAGAGAATACAGATAAGAAATTAGATAAAAAAAGTATATGTTTTAAAAGTAAACAAACATTTTAATATAATTTCAACGAGAGACTTATGTGATTTATTTATGTTTAATTTATATTTGTAATCACACATGTCGGAAATTTTTAAAATTATAACTTTTTAACACAAATAACAAAATGGTAATAAAATTTGGAATAAGTACACATTTACTGCCACCCCTTGCCATTTAATTTATAAGATTCTTATAAAAGATAAAGATGATTTCCATTTCAATCATATATAATGATGTAAATAAATGAATAGTGTAAACTTTTTTTGGTAATGAATTGCTTATTTTAATTTTATATTTATAAGTAATTTAATTAACTTATTTTAATAAAATACAAAATTACTTAACATATTCTGTTATAAGAATTCAATTTTGTACCCAATTGTAGGGGGGGTTGGAATAAAAAGAAGATGTGAATAAAAGCAGAAGAAGGGCTTCTTTATAAAGCTTCTTCATTTGAGACAAATCATTAAATCAGAGTGGCCTCACTCAATGAATGAATCACAGCATCTTATCAACAACACAAAAAATAACAATAAATGCCATAATGCCCAACCACCAAAAAGAATTAGTTCCCTTACTTTTCGTTTTTGTGCTCCTACTCTCAAGTTTTGGTGCGTATAAATTAGAGTGAAGTATTTTAATATAAAATTATTTATATTGAAGAATTCTAAATTATTTTAAAAAATTTAAAGATAAAATTTTCAAATCATATAAAAAATTACAATTAAAAACCCTAAACTAAAATTTGTTATCCTTAAATTTTTTGAAATAATTTCAAATTTTAAAATCCTTTAATAAAAATATCTTCAGTTTAATATCATCAGCAATAAATTTCTCTCTTCATGTCCCTGATATTCCTAACCTATATGTTTAAATAGTATGGCATCTAAGTCCTCCCTGTCACCACTATATCTATTTTCTTATAATTTCTTTTGAAAAGGTACATTTTATCATTATGAACTATAATTTAATTATGATATCAGTATTTAAATTTCAAAAAGTAACATTTTAGCTATCGAATTATCATAAAAAAATAACTATCTGTTGAATTTTAGGTATAATAGTTTGGTAACTAATACAAAACGAAGTTTGAGAATTTGAAATTCAATTTTTACTATCTTTTTAATAAAACTATTGATGCCGTTTTAGAATAACCTCTTTTTTTTTTAAATACAAAATATATAGCACGAATTGATTTTTTTTTTCAAAAAAAAAAGATAACATAGGTTAACTTTTGAAGACTTAAAAATCAATTTCTATTGATCATATGATTATTAGACATTAAGTATAATAAATAATTAACAGTATTACTTTTATGATAGTTTATGGGGCAAATAGTTAAATTTTAAATTTTAGATACTAATATTTTAATTAAACTATAGTACAGGAATAAAATGTGCTTTTCTCTCTCTCTCTCTTTTAATCAGTACAATATTATATGCACACTTTGTCCTCGAAGTCTGTGTGTGTGTGTTTAATAAGTTTAATTATTTATGATAAAATTAACTAATTCCTTCCTCACTTTTTCCGCCTGAAGATCACGGGCAAGTATAAAATTTATTAGTTCTTTTTTGGCCATCATAAAATTTACTAGTTTATTTATCAATATTAAAAATTGAGAGAGGCTTTATATTTTTGTATTTGAAAATAAAATTGACGAAAGATAAATATGAAAGTGAAGTAGAGTTGCTCATTTTAAGATATCAACAAAATTACAATACAATATTGGCCAATAAGTAAACTCTACCCTATTGTTCTTTAAAATTGTAACTCCAATTCATAGGTGTAACTTACTCAAAAACATAAATATGTGAAACTCACTAATATTTTTCATTTTAAAGATTTTTAATTTAATTGCTCAAATATCAATATAAGTCTACCTACATTATACACAAAATTTCTTAAAAAAGTGACAGGTAAGTGGGATAACTAAGAAATCTGATGTGCAAAAAAACTATTTTAATAGGTGACAGCTTAAAGTGGAAAATTTTGGTCACAAAAGGTTATGGTTAAAACTTTCACAAGAAAGTGGAGGCCTCAGAAGATACTTTGAAATAAAGGTTTTCATCATGTTACCTATGAAATAATTGAATGCATTTTATTTAGTTAGGGTTATAGTTTGTTTTTGTTGCTGAATTTTTAGACCACAAAAGCAGCAAAATTGTCCAAGATTCCATTCACTTTTCCCTCCAACGGTAGTGAACGAAACGCTCGCAAAAGGCGCGTGAAGCAAGGACACGGGCCAGGGCAAAACCAATTGGACACTGAGTGGGAACCCGTTTTGTCCGGGTTATCCGAACTAGGGATAGGACCATAGGATTCAGGAATAGTAGGGTGGCCTCTATACTCCTCGCTTCTCATACCTTTTCGGATCCCGTCCCCCACTTTTTTTTTTTTTTATCACATGAGACTCAGCTATTTTTAAAATTTAAATATATAATAATCATAAATTATTTTATATAAAATTTTAAATAAAAATGTTTCACCTCTGAAAGCATTGAATTCTGTATAATAGCAGGGGACGTTTGATGGTAAGGAAAAGAGAGAGTTTTTAAAAAAATTATATATAATACTTATTATATTTTTATAATTATTATTTAATAATATTTAATATTTATTAAAAATTATTTTTTATTCATAAATTTATTTTTTTATTTTCTCTTAATTTTCGTATGGCTATTTTGATTTGAGGTTGGTTGGTTAATTTATGTTTATAATACTATATTGTCAAAAAATTTAAGTTTATATATATATATTTCTATATTTGTAAGTCAAAAATCATGCAAAATAATCATAAAAGATTGCAAAATATAATTCTGTATTAAATAATTAATTTTAAATTTCTAATAAGAATTCAACAATATTAACATGGATGTAGAGAGGAAAATAAAAAAAACATCTTTCACATCACTTTAATTTGGTTACCACTGACAACCGAACTGATAATATCCATTTTGAAATGTTAACATTTCTACATACATTATACATAAAATTTCTCAATTTAATTGAATCGATTTGGTTATATCTTGAATACTCCTAAAAGTAAACTTTAGTTGCATTTAGTGAAATTAGACATAGTGTAAATTTAATTCTATAAAAAATTGATTGCGTTTAATATTTTTTTGTAAAATATTTACATATATCTATTAGATGTTTAAAGTTGAAGAAAGAAAAAGAGAAGATTTGTCGATTCTGTAGGGAGGATAAATATCTTTGTTGCTTAAATTTTTAAAGAAATTTATGATAATCTCTGGGTATTAAATATAGAAGTAGATAGTGCCAAAATTAAAGGACCATGGATGAATATGTAATTTTATTTTTCCTTCTAAAAAAGGGCAATATTTTTCACAAAATATGATAATTTTTTTTTTTTAGTTAGATGGTTGGGTTTGATGAATTCTCACCAATTAAAAGTACCTATACAATTGAAACATCGATTGCATGCCTTTTTTGTAAAGCAAGGCTTAAAGGCCAAATTAGATAGCAACATCACAAGGAATGAAAACTCTCTTTCAAGTTTCAACCCAACCTCTCTCTCTATTTCTGATTTTGTTTTTATTTTTTAATTTTTGTTCCAGTCACACGTCATGATCACCGCTGGTTTACTTCACTCACAATGGAGGTACTGAATTAATGTAGTATTAATTGATTTAACTATTATTATCTAATAATAGTAGAAAATGAAATGCTGATTTGGTTATTCATTAATAATGGAGAAAACCCCTTGAAATTCAGCTACAATTTATTTATAGGAAGGTTTAGCTGAAAATAAAAGCAGAAAAGTTTGCTTTGTAGGTAGACACAATCTAAGTTGTAGGCATGGGCATTGATGATTAACTAACATGTCAATTTAAAAGCAACGAATAACTCCAAATTTGCAAAAGGGTGCCCTATAAAAAGACTTTATGATCTAGGCTAGAAAGTATAGCTTTTCATTTAATTTCCCAATTCCCTAATTGGTTAGGCACAATGATCTGGATTTGTCATTGCTTTTTGTCTAAGAAAACAGCTAATAATTGTGATAGGACTGTAATGGCAAAGTCAAAACCATGGTAGGCAAAGTAATTAGGCGTTTCTAAAGTGAAAAAGATGAATTTGCTTGCAAATATCACATGTAACTTTCTATCTCCAACCCCATTTCTCTTCCACTGGTCTCTGTTTTATGGCTAACTTTCATCATTAATCACCAAAGCTGCCAAACCCAAATACGAGAGTTAATAAAATATTCCTTAGATAACACAAATTTCTAATCTCCTTATTGGCCAATTTAGATTATTTTACAAACTTGGGTTAAACCCCATGTACAAAATTGCCGAAAAAGGTATAATACTAGTATGTTGGCCTCCCAAGTCCGTACCAAGAACAGAGTACCAATCCTTAAGACGATGAATGGCTGGTCAACAAGAAACAAAATCCACACAAAACCCATGTAGAAAAATTAGATCTATGTGGTGATAGAATGAAAGAGCTTTTAATTTCTCATTCAAATAAGAAAGTTGATTAGGGAGAGAGGGGCATCGGTGTGAGATTTGGTGAAGTAGAAGGGGACAGAATAGACATCCGCCCGGAAATACAGGGATGCCGTACAGCCATAAATATCCTTTTGATTCAGTTTTGTGATTTTTTATTGGAATTTAACCAACACATAGCCTCACAAGTGAGGCACTACAGTCTTCGTTCTTTATTATACTTTCTTCTCTCTCCTCATTCTATCTCTATCTGTCTCTGCCACACATCACCCCCAAACAGTCGCAGCATTGCAGGTTTGCAGCAATTGCAGGCAGCACTGCTGCTGCAGCTTCACAGCCTACAGACAAGCAAAAGAAAAAGAGAGATAGAGAAAAGAAAATGATAGAGAAGGAAGAGAGAGATCAGAGGGAGAGATAAAAGCCATTTTTATTAGACTCCAACTTAAATCACAATGAAAGCTTGATTTGATGCCAACCCAAAAACCCCGCATTCACTCAGTCATTCAGTCTCCTCAGCGAAAAAAAAGTAAAAGAAAGAACCCAAAAAAGGAAACAAAGGAAAGATAGCAGAGAGTGATAGGTCAGTGGGGGGTGGGAGAGAGACGCAGAAAGAGGGTCTCTTTCTTTTTGGAGTATTGGGTCAGCTTCTTTTGGCAATGCCAAAGGTGCTCCCACCTCACGCTCTCTGAAAATGCTCAGGCATGAAATCACTCCTTGAAACTTTCCCTCCTCCTCCTCGGCTTTTATTTACAGCTTCTGCCAGCTTCTGCAAAATCAACCTCCCTTCGTTATTAGATTCTTTAGCATTGTAGCTAGGGCTTTGTTTCCTGTGATGGGTTTGATCGATCTTAACACTACAGAGGACGACGAAACGCCGTCGTCGGGTTCCTCTACTTCTTTGTCTTCTCATTCGGGTATAAGCACTTCGGCGGCTACGGCTTCTCCTTCTTCTTCGTCCGTGTGCTTGGAGCTATGGCACGCGTGTGCGGGTCCAATGATCTCGTTGCCGAAAAAAGGAAGCATCGTGGTGTACTTCCCACAGGGCCACTTTGAGCAGCAGGTTCAGGATTTTCCGGTTTCTGCCTATAATATCCCATCCCATGTGTTCTGTCGCGTTGTAGATGTCAAGCTACATGTAAGTATTTCTTCTTGTGGGTAAAATATCGGGTTTCTGTTGCTTCGCTTAGATAATTGATGGGAAAAGAACTGTAAATTGCTTATTTTCTTGAAGTTATACACCGTTATGTACTGGAATCAGATTAGAACATATCTTCTGCTACTTCTCCTTCCTTCTTTTCATTAGTTTTTCCTTAGGTATAAGCCATGTAAAAGGTGACTACGGTTTGTATTGAAGGTTACGTGAAATACGTGTGCTTTTTTTTTGTTTTTTATCCCCCTGCGCAGGCGGAGGAAGGTATCGATGAGGTGTACTGCCAGTTATCGCTGGTTCCTGAAAGTGAGGTGAGTTATATTTACAAATGTAGTTTGATTTGGTTTGGTTTTTGGAGAAGATACTGTAAAAAGACAGAAATGAGGAATCTTAACTTCTGAATCGTGAATTCGTCAGTGCCCAAGTCTTTGGGATCAAGTAATATTGGCTAAAAAGACCGTTTATAATGTAATCGTTGAGCCGTGTGTCATAATACAAGTTATATTTATAGGATTAGTTCTTCCTAAGTTCTTGTATATTTAGCCTCGTCCTCTGTCCATGTTATTAGTCCTTTCAACACCCCCACCTGAGAAAGAGGGGAAAATATAACCAGCCTCTTACAATAAGAGAGAAGGACAGTTGAATAGATACGTCATAATAGAGTACGTTCACTGAATGATTTACAATATGCATAAACTTGGTCATTGTCATAGCAAGTTGAGAGAAAATTGCGGGAGGGGGAAATCGATGCTGATGGTGAAGATGAGGATGCTGAAGCTGCAGTGAAGTCAACAACACCTCATATGTTCTGCAAGACCCTGACAGCTTCTGATACTAGCACTCATGGTGGATTCTCTGTGCCTCGTCGAGCAGCTGAAGATTGCTTTCCTCCCCTGGTAATTATGAATTATGTCCTTTTTCCCCTCCTGTCACAGTGACCCTCTTCTAGTGTTCTTCTGGTCAATCTTAATTTTACTTGTGCTTTAATATGCAAAAGTTGAGTCAGATCATAATAATGTTTTGAATTATGGTAGCCTTACCCTATGTGTAAATTTATGCTTGTCACAAGAACTGATTGCTGATTTCCTAGATGTATGATTAAATAATTCTTTTATGGTGATTTGAGTTTAAGTGAACTGTTATTTTAGGATTACAATCAACAGCGGCCTTCGCAAGAGCTTGTGGCAAAGGATCTGCATGGCCTGGAATGGAGGTTCAGGCATATCTACAGGGGTATGTCACTTATGTCTGTTATGTTATTGATTCCTAATATGTTGAGGCTATAATTTTTAGAAACTGACTAGAAAACCACGTTCTGTCTGGGTTTCTATTTCCTATATTCGAACATATGAGCAGGGCAGCCACGCAGGCATTTGCTTACAACTGGTTGGAGTGCATTTGTAAACAAGAAGAAGCTTGTGTCGGGAGATGCTGTGCTGTTTCTTAGGTAGGAAGAGTTAAATTCCATCGAACATCAATTAGTTTCCCTAATCAAGAATAACATTTTGAAATTTGTGCTAGGGGTGAGGATGGAGTACTGAGATTAGGAATTCGTAGGGCATCTCAGTTGAAATGTGGTGGGACCTTTTCAGTTCCCTCTGGCCTGCAAGTAAATCATAGTCCCTTTATGGATGTGGTTAATGCTGTATCTACAAGATGTGCCTTTAGTGTTTGTTATAATCCAAGGTATTGTTCTGCTTCTTCGCTTATACTTTTCTCTGCAGTTAATGAAAAGAGGAACCTATCTGGTTTCTAGTTATAATTTTAGAGTGTTATGTTGGTTAAATATTGGGATCCAGAAGGATGTTTCCTGTATAATACCAAAATCCAAACAGGATAATTGGCATGTACCCAATTTAGCTTGACTCTTTACTAGTTCAAAGTGCTGACCAAGAGAGTTAAATAAATATGGGTAGTTTGACTTATTCCAACATCTATTTTTCCTTTTTTTAATTGAAGTATTTGTATTTTGTGTCCAGTTTTTCCTCATCCTCATTCAATCCCTCCAAGTTTTCATTTTATAACCTCTGTCACTCTTTCAATCCCTCCACATTCTTCGTGGTATGTTTTATTTAAGAAGGTTGGCACAGAGACAAGGGCTTAAACTCATTTCACTGTGTTCATCTACATGCATTCAGTGTTTTTACCGGAAGTTCTCGTTTGTAAGTTGTAATTATTTTGTTTATAGTTCTACCAGAGCTTTACATGCATTCATGGCTCTCATTCTCCCATGCATTTATTTTTTTTCCAATGGTGCTTAACTTGCCTTTCAACCTGACCATTATTATTACCCAGTCACCATATTCACTCTTGAATAGATATGCTAGTCAAGCAACATAGAATTCCCAACTCCTAACCTGACCTCTTAGCTTATAACTAATGACCCTAAATAGTATCGTACAAAACTCCTCAATGTATCCAACCTTGCTTTTGTCTATTGCATTGTGTATTTAAGTCACTTCCACAACAGAACAGAATCTTGATAGCAATAAGGAAAGGAATTATGCTTGTACTTCGGGGTTTGGGGCTTGTTATGCCATCTGAGTTCATGAACACTGATCTGACGATGCAGTCTGATATGTCCTGTGTCTTGGTTTAAGCTTTCATTAGTTTTCTGTGATACCAAAATCTTTTTCTTTTATGCTTTTTGGTTGTCATCCTTGCTTTCTAGTTATTGCTTCCATCTAATATTTCATTCTTTGATTGTAGGGCTAGCCCATCAGAGTTCATAATACCACTCCACAAATTCTTGAAGAGCCTTGATCAATTTTATTCAGTTGGGATGAGGTTCAGGATGCGTTTTGAAACTGAAGATGCTGCAGAACGAAGGTTTGTCTTGCTTGTGCTTGTGGCATTTAAATAGTGTATCGGTAGTAATTCTTAGATAAACTTCTTTTGGGCAGATGCACAGGATTAGTTATTGGAATTAGTGATGCAGATCCTGTTAGATGGCCCGGATCAAAATGGAGATGCCTTATGGTATGTTGTTGGGATCATTCTTATCTTCTAATATTGTTGTAATTTACTTGCATGAGATTGTGTAGTAAGTTATAAGCCTTAAGGACTACTTTGGCTGTAGTTATGTTGTGGCTCTTAATTTCTACTACTACCTGGAATATCGTGTTATAGTCTGCTACTTCTCCTTTCAATGAATCTCATTAGAGGTATTTATGGTACAATTTATGTTTCTTAATATACTTCTATTCCTTTAATTTTTGTATAATCTTGACTTCCATGCTTAAGGCATAAACAAGGCTTTATGGCTTGAGTCTACCCTTGTGTTATATTTTCATCAATATAGAACTGAAAACTGCCTGGTTTTTTCCTACAGTTACTTCCTGCTTTGCATTCTTTTTTTGAGGAAGGGGGTGGGTTCCTGACCATTTGCATCTAATGATATGGCTTCTGAAACTGGCTTTTGACATTGATTCTGGACAAGGGAGCATATTCCCTGATTACAAGTTAGTTAAATTTCAAGAAAGTGGCTTTTAATGGCCTTTAGGTTCAAGCTTAGTACACTACTTGGCCGGGATTCCAATTCAACTCAAGATGATTGCGCTTCCACTATTAATTAGCGACATAAACCCGACACTTGCTGTTGGTGATTTAACTCCATTTTTTCTTAACCAATATTATTCTACTTGGCACGATTTTCCGTGTGTGATTAGGAATTTGTGGAAGTTACACGTCCAACCTGGTTTTGACTGGCAGGTCATACCTGTCAATAATTTCTTGTTATATGTCTCATCTTCCATTTCAGCCGCTAATTGTTATAACTTATTAAGTGATGTTTCCTATTTTTGCAGGTAAGGTGGGAAGACATAGAAGCCACTAGGCATGACAGGGTTTCCCCATGGGAAATTGAGCCATCTGGTTCTGCTTCCACTCCCAATAATTTTAATGCAACTGCTTTAAAGAGGACCAGGATCAGTATGCCTTCTGCAAAACAAGAATTTCCAGTTCCTAGTAAGGCTATTAGGAATTTTACTAAGGTTTTAGTTTTTGGGTTGTCCTACTGCCTGCAACTTTGTTGATGCTTTTATGTTCTGCTGGCAGATGGGATTGGAACATCCGACTTTGGGGAATCATTAAGGTTCCGGAAGGTCTTGCAAGGTCAAGAAATTTTGGGTGTTAATACTCCTTTTGATGGTATTAGTGCTCAGAGTCATCCCTTTACTGAAATGAGGAGGTGCTATCCTGGTTCAAGCGGTTCTGGGATTGCTGCGACAGGAAATAGTATCAGAATTTCACAAGTGAAATCTGATGTTTCCTGCAATGGCATAGGCTTTAGTGAATCTTTCCGATTCCACAAGGTCTTGCAAGGTCAAGAAATACTTCCAAGCCAACCGTATGGAAGAGCCTTGTTTGGTAATGAGGTTCGTGGAAATGGTCGCCATGGCATTTTTGATGTTTGTCAATTGCCGAGTTCCAGAAATGGATGGTCTGCTCATGTGCAGGACAATTCTGCCAATTTGCATTCTGTTCCATCTGGGCAAGTGTCATCCCCATCATCTGTGTTAATGTTTCAACAAGCAGTCAATCCAGTTTCAAACTGCGACTATAATAGCATTAAAAATCAGGGGATGGAGGGTAAAATCCAATATCGAGGATTACATGCTTCTGAAATCAATGGTGGGAAATTTGCATCATTCTCATCCTGTGAGCCTAGTTTCTTTGGGCCAACTCAGAGAGGAACTAACTCTGTTGGTATGGTTGAGCATGATCAACCGGACGCTTCACTATCGCAGGATTCTGTGTCACTTCTGAGAGGTAGTCAAGAGCTGATTTCCTCGTATAAAAGCAGCTGCAGACTTTTCGGTTTTTCATTGACTCAGGAAAATCACATTGCAAATTGCAAATGAAGAGGCTAACTCCTCTGAAGTTGAGTTATGGCTGTTCTTTTACAAGACTTGTTGATGAGTTCCATCCACGGCATTCACTAAGGAGCAAGGTGGTTGGAGGCAACTGTACCAAAGTAAAGCTAGCTTTATTCAGAATGAACCATGATTTTTTTTTTTTCCCGGTGGAAAGAAACCTAATATTTCGTAAGTATTGTAGTGCACTTCTGTCGAATAGAACCTGCAGGTTCACTAGCCCTATTTATGACAAGATGTGATATTATAAATGTTGGCTGAAATTTAAGTGTTATAAATTGTAGGCGAGAATTAAAAGGTTTTAAATCCGAGACAAATTTATATGATATTCATTCCCCAAAATCCTATTTCACATTCCTATTCATGAATGAGCTTGTACAGTTAATTATGTCGAACTAGTTCTTTTCTTCTGTAAATGAAGTGCCAAAAAAAATGTAGCACCTAGCGAATATAAGTCTGACGCTAAATGTGGTGTCTTTATGTCCATATTTATGATGAATGGGAGGTTCTGCGCCTCAAATGGACATGGGTAGTCCAATTGAGCTTTGATTTTGGGTTTTGGCACCCACTCAATGCCATCAGAGAAGTCTTCCCAGCATGTCCATCACCGATTGAATAAATTAACACACAGGATGCTCTTGTCAACTGTCGTCTGAGAGTTGCCGACGACTTTGGTTCTGTTCAATTTGAGCACGTTGTGAATTATGTTCGTCAAACCGTGACTATAATAGCATTAAGAATCGGGGGATGGAGGGTAAATTTGCATCAGCCTCATTGTTGTGGATTACATGCTTCTAAAATCATAGGTGGAAAATTTGCATTAGCTTCATCGTAGGAGCCTATATTCTGTGGGCAAGCTCAGGAAGCAACCAACTCTTGGTATGTTAGAGCATAATCAACTGGATACCTCGCTTCCGCATGATTCTCTTACACCAATGAGGTAGTCAAAGAGTTTGGTTTCCTTGTGTAAAAGTAGCTGTGGAAGTATCGTTTTTTCATTGACTATGATTGTATCTCCCTGCTTTTTGCCCTAAATTTGTAATTTTTTTAGTTTTTTTTTCGTATTTAATATCAACATTTCTGTTTTGACCAATTTAAATTCTAAATTTGACACAACGCAATTTTTCTTTGAAAATTTTAATTTCATTTACAAAATTCTGGGATTAGGTTTTCTAAATATTAAATTCAGCAAATTACAGCAATTTTGGAGATGAAATTTGGATAAATTAAGAGAATTTTTGGGTCACATGATGTGCACATGCTATTTTTCATCGAAGATCTAAAAGAATGATACCACAAAATACTAATATACTAATGGATTAAAATTCAAACAACTCAATTGCCAACTTTTAAAGCAGAGAGTAACAAATTATATATTACCTTTTAAAATAAAATAAGCTTTTGCTAAGGGGATGAGAATTTTTAAAGGATAAGTTTGAGATTTTTAGAGAGGGTAAGGTTATCTTCTCTTTCATGAGGGTTAGGCAATATAGGTTATCTTTTGAGAGATTTTTGTGTGATGAATTTTTTTAGTGGAAGGTATTAAGTTTTGGTTTAACTTCATTAGGTGATAATGTTTAGGATTAACTTGAGATTAATATTAAATAAATTGAGATGGTGGTTAATTCTCCCTTTATTATTATTATTATTATAACAAAATGGATAACAATAAAGATATGGGCTTTTTGTCTTTATTGGATTAGGCCGATAAGGGATTTCAGGGGTTTTATTTTCAATCTAGTTGGGTTTCAAGTGAATTTTAGGTTTTGCTTTTGTGGGGTAAGTTTTGAGCAGGTCTGCACAAAACACAGTATTTACAAAGATAAAATTGTGATTGGTGGAAGACATTAATGTACTTCCAACAACTATAATCTGCCCCATTTAATGCCAACTCCATTTTATTCATTGAAGAGCAAATCATTCAAACGAATTAAGAAAAAACTGTTAGAAGAATGAATAAAATGAAGGATGAATGCTGGAGCCTTAAATGTTGAAAAATATAAAGCTTGGAAGTTATATGGACTCCATAATCCCAACGGATATATTCTTCTTTATATATACCGACTCCATTCAAGAATAAATACCAAGGAGAGAAGTGTAAAAATACAAGAAACATCAGGTTGTCTTCGTCTCCTTGTACTTGTTCAACTTTAAAATGGCATATTTCTTCCGTTGGAGTGATTGAGAGCAAGAACAAAGGCAGAAATTAATTAATTCTTCTCTTTTCTCATTGTGTTATGTGAGCTTTCAATGGAAAATTCACTCTAGAGCGTTGTTGTTAAATTTACAAGTTAATTCTCCGATTTTAATAAGTTTAAGTTTCTATTTAAAAAAATCGTGTTAACTCATTTGTAAATTCGAACTCAATACAAAGCGATTTAATTTATTTTTGATTTAGATAAATTCAATTAATTTAATGTGTTTTGAACCAAATTTAACGAATTCTTATATAATTAAATCAAACTGAGTTTAAAAAGGATAAAAATTCTTAAACTAGTACAATCCATTAAAGGACTTAAAAATAATATTTATGTATAAATTTTATTAGAATTTCTACATTGAAAAATATGAATTATAGAATATAAATAATTTTTTTAAAAAAATTGGTATAATTTAAAGTGTATTTAAATAAATTTTTATTTGTATATTATATTTTATAAATAATTATTAACAAATATAAATTGTTACGAGTTTATGATACGAGACTACGTTACGAATTTATCTTCTCCTTACGAATTAATTTAAACTCACGAATTTAACAACCTTACTTTAGAGGAGTTGTTGTGAGAAGCTCTTGGTAAGCGTTATATTTATACTTGGAAGTTTTGCTAAATTCTTTTGAAAAAAAAAAAAAAGAAATTCTAGTGTTCAAAGTTTTGCTAGACTCTGGGTGAAAAAAAAAAAAAATAGTCTTTAAAGGTTGTAACAGCTTGAGATTTTGGTTAAAGGTTGTTAAGATTAGGTGTTACTCTTTTTGTTTGATGAGAGTTTTGCTAAATTCTTAGTGAAGAAAATTCTAGCTAGTGGTTAAGGTCGTAAAAGTTTAAGGCTTTCCTTTAGGTTGAAGGTTGTAAACACTAGGTGTTTGTCTTTCAGTTTTAAGAGTTTTATTAGGTTCTTTAGTTGAAAACCTCAATCTCTGTTTTGAGGTTGTAAAAACTAGATGTAGTTGTTGCCTCCTTGTATTAGTGATTACCCATGTATATATAAATTTTTTATTGTACTGTGTGCTTGAGGATAGGATCTAAGATCTGACTTTGGATCCAAACCTCTATACATCATTTTGTTAGTCTTCTTCTTGTTTGATGAGAGTTTTGCTAGCTTCTTGATGAATAAAAATCTAGTGTTTAAGGTTGTAAAAGCTTAAGGCTTTCCTTTAGGTTGAAGATTGTAAAAACTAAGTGTTACTCTTCCTGTTTTAGAAGTTTTGCTGCGTTCTCTAGTTGAAAAACTCAGTTTCTGTTTTGAGGTTATAAAAGCTAGATGTAGTTTCTGCCTCCACGTATTACTGATTATCCATGTTTATAAAAATTCTCTTATGCTTAAGGAGATGAGGTACAATTTTATTTGGATCTAAACCTCTATACATCGTGGTGTCTGCATTATTCTCTTTTAGCTATTTTATTTTCTTTTATATAATCAATAATACTCAAATTCTTATTTCTGTGAAATTATGTTTTCATAGAAAGTGATTAATGGTCTAAAACGAGGAAATAGAAGTCCTGTTACAAAATATTTTTGCGCTTGTGTTTTATTCAAAAGTGCTTTGTTTACTTCCTTAACTTTTCTTTCATAATGAAGTTATTTCTCTCCACCTTCTGTTTATTTCTGGTTAATGTTTTTGAGTAGTATTGTTGAAGTTTAAAGGCGTAACTCTGGTTTAACTAACTCTTAAGCTTATCGAGTTTATTTTGATAAATTATTTTCAGCCTAATTATTTATGAAAAGGATCCAAAATTTAGAAGAAGATTGTTCAATCTTGTATCATTCAATTCAAGATGCTTCCCAGATTAACAGTTAGTTATAAGCACATTCCCAATCTTAGGAAAGTGTCTTTAAGGGGAGCATTTGTAGATCAATTTTTGAGAGACTTGTTGGGTTGGTCAAATTATGATCACTCACAGCTCAAAGTGCTCAAATTAAAATCAATATCTGTTAGGTAAGAAGTGTGGCTACAATTGCTTTTGCTGGTCCCGGTGGTTCTTCGCTCTCACCTGCGGCTTAATATGAAGTTATTTTCTTTTGTTCAGTACGCTTATCAGATGCTGGAGAACTTCCTTTTGGCCAATCTCCATCATCTAGAATTGTTTATTATGACGGTAGCAGAATGCCACCTCCATTTTTGTGTCTCTGGAACATCTGTCCTTCCTTATATGCAGTCACTCTTAAGGTAATAATCTTGATTCTGATTCTAGTTTATCAAAGATTTAAGTGCAATTTTTATATTTTTATCATTAAATTTTTTAATAAAAACATGATAAATAATTTTTACAATAAAATATTATATAATTAGATCTTTCATAAATTTTCTTTGTATGTTATTTTTTTATTTAAAAAAAAAAACTGGATGGCAAATATTTAAACAACTGTATCTAATCCTATAATATTTCATTTGTAACAATCAGTCATCTGAGATCTTCTCATATATATTTTCACTGGTTATAGCTTCCCTGTTTTCCATTTTCCTTTGGTACTTTGTTTGTGTTGTAGGTAAGGGAATGCATGCCTTCGTTGAAGACAGTATCGAACTATTTTATGTTTTAATAAAGAGGCCACGAAACACCCATATCGTCACCTTAAATTAAGGAGGTGAAACAGTAAGAATTTTTTTAGTTTGCGTGCTTTCATTCATTGTATTTTATGTTTTAACAAAAATGAGTCATTATATATGATTTGCATTGGATGAGAATGAAGGGACCCAATATTATATTGGTAATTAATATTGTGTGATATGCATCTTGTACTAATTGATGTGATTAAAGAGTATAGTGTAAGTCTTTGTCTTATTAGACTTGATAGGTGTGCTTTTAGGTTTTAGCATCTAAGTATTGAAAGAATACATTTTTTTGGCTTGTCTCATGGAATAGTCACCTATTGAGAGAAAATTTGAGAGAATGGCTTGGTTCAAAATGTTGGCATGAACACCTATAAAATTCATTATGCATGATGAATACTAATACATTTCTACTTTATCTTATTTATGGTGTCTTAAATTCAAATAACTAATTGGTATAAAAAAAATCAAATAACTAATTAATCAATTTATCTTGCAAGAACTAGTTGGGTTTTCTAGTGAAAGTGCTGAATTTAGTTGGTTAAATAGATACTTGAGAATGCCATCAATCAATGAAGAAGCTATTGATTGATCTGATTCCTTTGATTCATTTGGATCGCTCCATTGAATGAGAAAGATCAGAAAAACTTAGGATTATGCCTTACCCAAAACATATGCATGGGAGATCAAATCAAACATACCTCTTGTTAGAGATATTTTGAAAAACTTAAATAACACAACGTAATGGAAGTGAGTTATATTTGAAAACATTTGTATTGATATTTATTGGTATTCAAAACTAATTATAAGTGATACTGAAAATAATTAATTGACTAACAACTAAGTTTTAATCAATTGATAAGTATTAACAAAATCAAACTGTAAAGAAATCACCAGTTGAGTGGTGACAAGGTTTCAATCAATAAGTTTTAAACAAATCAATTTATAACACTAAAAGTAATCAATCGACTAGCAACCTAATTTCAATTAATTGAAGAGTTTCAATACATCCACCCAAGAGCAACCAGTCAATTAGTCAAAGGCACTAGTTGATTGGTTGAAAACAAAACATTAGAAACTTTAAAAAATATGATAGTTGAAGTGACTATTGAGATAAAAAATCATTGATTTCATTGAATAATAATCAAATGATTATTGGAATGTTCATAAATAATATGAACATTCAAAAATAACATAATGAAAAATTGAAATTCAAATTTTGAATTGTTTTTAGAAAAAGGCATAATTATTTTTTATTGTTCAAAATTTTTTCATAAAAGAATGCTTTTGAAACAACAAAAAATTGCTCAAAAATATTAGACAAAAAAACTCAAACTTACTAAACTCTTATTTCTTATATCTCCGTGTTATTTGCAAGTGTCATTAAAGAGAAGATTTCATAATTGCTAAGTGTAGTTTTCTAAAGTGGTTTGAATTACTAACAGAAATGATTAACCTAAACCGATAGCAATTAGTGGGGATAAATATTATTTAAGAACAGAATGTTTAACATATATTTCAAAATATTCTCCATTTTTTTAATTTTATATTGTTTCTACAATTTCTAACAATTTTATTGTAATTTTATGACTCCCTGATACCCCATTTCCAATAACACCTCCTTGGATTGAATTTGTAATCTTATAATAGACACTTCATGTCATTTATGAATTTGATTAATGCTTGTGATTTATATTCTAAAAATTTGTTTCTTCTCTCATGTGCATAGTTGACTATAGTATTTTAAAACATGGGCGGTTGTTTAATTTCATCTACTTCGTGTATTTCTTGTGTTGAAATGCGTTAACTATATGGGGGAAAAGGAGATTTGGCAAAAAGAAGAGAACAAGCCATTTCGCTTGAGGAAGCCAATAAAAGACCATCTTTAATTTTGTTTTAAAAAAAAATAATGAAAATAACATGAAGTGTGACATTCTTCACCCAGTTTATAGTCAACGTGTATATTTTATATTGCATTGTTTCAAGATATAGGGAAGATGCATCACTAGAATATTAGGTATACGAGCCGTATTGCACGTTTTGTTGTAATGGGAACTTGAGATTTATCTTTTGACAGCTTACATTGCTTACTCATGAATAATTTGATTTAATTAAATTGACTTGAGAATTTCTTTAGTTGGTTTCGTTTTCGGGTTTCAGAATAATTAACTAAATTTGAGGAGTCTTTCGTCATTTGTTACGTCATGAAAATTTGATTGAACGAAGTACATGAGATTATTTGGGCAGTGCCAATTAGTACATCACAATAATGTGACCGTAATCAAAGTCAAGATTAGATGAGAAACAAATATTTTAAATTTGAAAATTTCTCCAGTGCTGACGTGTTGGAGACAAAAGAAGCTTCATAATGTAGTGCGAAGTGGTTTCATGCTTATCCCACTTCTTTTATTGCTGACATTATTTGTAATTTTTTTTGAATTTTAAGTTAGATAATTTCTTTATTTTTAAAATTAGATAATAAATTTTAAAAATTTATAAATTTATGTAGACAATCTTTTTATTGTTAGCTTATTTTTTTTATTAATTAATCATGACACATTAATGATAATAAATTTTTAAAATTTTATTTTTTATACAAATAATTCCTGTAAACTAATTTTAATTTATGTACAAATAATTTTTAAAAATTTTAAATTATGTGTAAGTAACTCCTGATGTGTCATATTCTATTAGTAAAATAACAAATTAATCAACAGTAAATATCTATGCAAATTTAACAATTTCAAAAAATTATTATTAAGTTTTAAAAATTAAAAAATTATTTATGTATGATCCAAAGTCTACAAAAATTATACAGAATTTAGTCAAGTCTTTATAATATTTATTACTGACTAGTGGGAGCTAGGAATGGAATTTAATTGATTTGATAAATGTGGTCCATTTGTAGATTCTTTATGGAACCGAAATGGAATTGGAGGCTGCATGGGTTTTACTTTCACATGGGTGAAAGCGATTGAACAGAGAAGACAAGAGACGACAAACAATAGCTACGTCGACGTTTTCTATTTGTTTCCATTCTTTTGGTAGGTCCTGCACTTAGAAATACAGATAATGATGGGTTAACAAGAAGCTTAAATGGCTGTGATATTATCAGCAACGTTGTACAGGAATAAGATTATATCCATTACGTGTGTCTCTTGCAATTGCATTTTGTTAATCATTATAGTCAAAAAGTTTTTCTTGGCTAAACATTATCGATGTGTTCCAAATCATCCCAGTTCTTTCTCGATATGGATAAAATCATATCCTCTAATCTTGTTAACTAGAATCGACAGCCATGATAATAACACATATAGGATGAAAATGTTAATGCAAAAGTAGAATGAACTCTCTGAAACTCAGATTGACAACGATAAATCGTTAGTTGGCAACGAGAACTTGCTAAACTTTCAGTTTAATACAACTGATTATGGGTCGAGTTAATTAAAATTTAAATTAAGGTTTTATTGTAAAATAAAATCTAAAATTTAACCCGAAATTAACCTACTTTCTTTTTAAAGAAAAAATGTTTGTGAGTCCATGTGCAAAACAGCACAAATCAAGGCAAATGTTTATTTTGATAACCCCCCTCCCCACAATAAAAATTGCTACGAAGAATTCAATCATTTGAAAGGTGAAACTCTTTTAGTTTAATTTTTTTAAAAAAATTATATAAAATAATTTTTTATTATCGAACATATAGATTTTGGTATAATTTGATGATAAAAAGAATCCAATTTTTTTTATAAAGTTGACTTCTTTGCATCAAATTATTATCCAAAAAAGGGAAGTTATAATTAATTTCATGTAAATAAAAATACACAAGGGGATATCATTAACCCGTTTTGTTAGTAACAAGAGAGGTATTATTTTTTTAAAGTTGTGTATAATATCTATTACATATTTGTAATCATTACTTAATTATATTTATTTTATTTTATTATTTTTTTAAAATAAAAATATTAAAATTATTTTTTATCCATTAAATTTCTTTTTTTAAAATTTTTTTATTCTAAATACCAAATAAGCTATAAACTGCTTTGAAAGAGAAGCGAGGGAAAAAGGGCCACTAGGCTATAACATGTACCCATGCACACACTAGGCACTCGGTGTCTACCCAAGACATTTTTTGTTGGACTGGATTTATAAATGAATTTATCATATAAGATTTTGATTTATTTTATTATTAATTATTAATTATTTATGAATATAGTATACAAATAATATAAGAGTAAATTACCTTTTTCTCATAAAAAATGTTTAAATTATACGACCTTCTATTTTATTATGAAAATATATATAAATTAACTTTTTTGAAATTAAAATATTATTCTTCATTTTTTATTACAAATATAAATTACTAAAAAATTTTGGAAATTTTTATTTTAATATTATTTATTTTAATTTAAATATTCTGAAATATAAATTCAAAAACACGAAGGTTTAGAGCCTGTTTGAAATTATTTTTGTTTTAATGCTTTCAAAACATATGTTTTTAAGAACAAATTTTTGAAAACAAAAAAAATTAAAATATCTGTTTAAATCATTATTTTAAAAAATAATTATTTTTTATTTTTTATTTTTGATTTTGTAGAACAAAAATTACAAAACACTTAAAAAGTGTTTTGAGTTTTTTATTTTTGAAAACAAAATTTTACTTTTTTATTTTACAAAATATTTCATTAAAAACACATTATCAAACAGATTTTTTTATTTTTTTATTCTTAAAAATAAAAAAATTATTCTACAAAATTAAATCAAACAAGGCTTAATTTCCTTTAGAAATAGAAAGGTTCCGTATTTGTGGGTAGGCAGGGGTTTTATTTTTTTATGGATTTCTCCAGGTTTACCTGTGGAGGCCATCTCCCACCGTGTTTGGAGTGGTCCCACCAATGATCATAAATATGGATTTTTCTTCAATAAGTCCATCCTATTATATATATATATATATATATAACTATTTCCTACATTGCTTTTCAATCTTAACAAACTTTGGTTGAAATTGGAGCCACGTTTGTGATTTAAAACCATTCATAAAATTTCGAAGTTTGAAAATTTTTTTCACGAACTTTTTCTTCACTTGATTTTATCTTTTTTATATTACAATTAGAAGTATCTTCAAGTTTTGTTCGAATCAAGTTAGATTCTCAAACGATTTTAAAATCATATTTTCTTATATAACTTGGTGTATTTTAGTTTTTGTTTTCAGAATGCTTTGCAGAGGAATTAAACTCAAAATAATAATGGGAGAATCTTTTTTTATCAACTAAATTAATTCATTTGAATACTCTTCGCTTGATTTTGATAGAGGAAGAAGCTCCAAAATTATTTTGAATGATTGTTGGCAATTGAAAACAAGAGTTGAAGAATTCGATTCAAACAAAATTGTGAGTGAAATTTGTACTTCACCTTGACTTTGAAGGAAGAAGAGTTGCAATACTTTTATTAACTTTGAAAAATTTGGAGCTTGGACTTTGGAGTACTTTGATTCATGAAGGAATTTTTTATTATTAATTTATCTTTTTTTTACCATAACTATATTATCAAATTAGTTTGAGCATTAATTAAGATTATAAATCGAGTTTGAATTTCTTAATTTTTTATTTAATTTTTCACCAATCTTAAGGAGAAATAGATATAAAATGTGTAGAGTTTATTATTCAAATAAGTCTTGTCTATTCAAATAAAATTTACCATTTAAATGAATTTTATGCATTTTATATTTATCACTTTCTGAAATTGGGAGAATTTAAATTTGTATAAATCTCTTTTGAACAATTTTAAGAGTGTATCCTTTTGGTACATTTAGATAAATAAATTAAACTCATATAATCAAAATTTATATGTAAAAAGAGATGTACCTCTATAATTGAGGCCAATCTAATTTTCTTTGAAAGGTTACTCCAAAGAATTCACTGCGAAATACCTTCTTTCGCTTTTTTAAAAAATTAATAATTTAATTGCCTATTTAAAAAAAAAACACAAATAAACCCGCTCAATTAAAACGCGGACAGGTGCGTCCATGCAGTTTTTAAATGCAATGGCCGCGTCATTGTTCCACGAAAATGGCCCTTTCCCCGCCACTTCCACATTTTGACCCACCCCAATATTTTTTTATTTTTTATCTTAAATATAAAAATTCGGGACAAAACGTGACCTGAGGGATGGATGTTTGATAAGAAAGATTATATCCAAAAAACTGAAGTTAAAAAAAATGATAATAAAAAATTTTTAAAATTAGAATTACTCCCAAAGATTAAAATTATTGGGATTTAATATTAAGATTTTAAAAAATTATTATTAAATTTTGAAAAATTACAATTTAAGTAATTTTAGTAATAATATTTTTAAAATTAGTAAATTTTTTTAAATAATAATTTTTTTAAATTTTGATAATGACTTTGATCATTAAAAATAATTTTAATTTTACAATTTTTTTATTATAAATTTTAAATGTAATTTACGTTCATCTTGCCACCACGTGGAGAACGACGAGGTTAGACTCAGATCCGATCCGACCTGAATGGAATTAGCGAAAATGGGCTATGACGTCATCGACGTGTTGTCGTTTTTCAAACGTGTCCACGGCGCACCGTCCGGGACATGATTTATCGCTAAGCCATGTCTTTGAACGGATCTCATCTAAGCCTATTTCCACACTTCGCTGGCCGGTGGGCGTTTTATTTTTGTTTTATCCTCCCTTTCATCTTTCTCGCTCCTATTCTTTAATCTCACATTTTTCTCACCAATTCACACGATACTATATTATCAATTCTACACGTTATTCTCTCTCTCTCTCTTTCAATTTTCTCCTTTTCACGCACCGGAAATTGAACGTCTTACCGCATTAATCTAAGCCCACATAACACTTCCAATTGTCACTATTATCAAAGTATGATTAAGCATCTTTTTTACCCAAAAAATTTTGAAAGAGTAAAATTTGAAATTAATAATTTTAAAAATAAATCTTTTTTTTTTTTCAAAAAGAGATCACGAGATGAGTCATCGCTTGTGGGACGTAGCTTCTTGGAAGCTGTTGACCGAGCTCGTGACGCAACATGACGTCACTCATAGTGGCTGTGACGTATAAGAATGCGTAACTGCCGTTGACGTTAGAGTCTTCGTCTTTTTATATTTCCTCCTCTACCCTAAACCTCTCCCTTAACCAGCCTTCACTCCCTAACACCCCCATTCTCAAGGCTCTCTCTCTCTCTCTCTCTCTCTCTCTGTTTCTCCTAGTACATCGACCATGCATCAAGCCATCCCATATAGGACCTGGCTCCCCTCTGGCGCACGTGACTCACGTGACCTATCAACCGCGGCCACCCCAGGTGGCATCACCGGAGGGAGTCAACAAGGCAATGGCGTGGATCCGGCTAACGTGGTCAGGATGATATCAGAGAACGCAGTGATAATAATTGGGAGACGCGGGTGCTGCATGTGCCATGTTGTGAAGAGGTTGTTACAAGGTCTAGGTGTGAACCCTCCCCTGTACGAGGTGGATGAGGAAGATGAAGCCGCGGTGGCCGGCTACTTGTCCGGGAAGATTGGAGGGGGCGGAAGCTGCTCCGAAGTTCAGTTCCCGGCGGTGTTTGTGGGAGGGAAGTTGTTTGGAGGGTTGGAAAGAGTCATGTCCACTCATATCTCAGGTGAACTGATTCCTATCCTCAAGGATGCTGGGGCGTTGTGGCTCTGAGTCTGACTAGTGACTAAATACATACACTTGCTGATGTCGTCTGTTTCTTTTTGGGTCTTCTTGCGAGCTGATCCTCTCCTTGTTAATGTCTTTTAATACCGCTTTCTGGAGAGACCTTGTTTAAATTTTTGTTTCCTGTATCTCTGGAAATTCGTTTTGGAGAACAAGAAACGGTTGAAAAGCCAGAAATTTGAGAGCTTTTGTACATTATCGCTTCCAATGAATGAGGAGTTTACAATATTGGATCCCATAATTATATGGAAGGCTATGCGAGTCTATACCCAGATTCATGATATTTTTATTATTAAATGTGATGCTAAACCCTAACTATTTGTTTGGAAACTCCTTTTTTCCCCTTAATTGCTGCAGGTGAGTTTGAAGGGAATTATAAAGATGAATTTCTTTTCCTATACAATCTTTTGTTTTGTTCTTACCCCCAAAAAAAAATTTGTTGTGGTTCTTTTTCTTATGTTTGAATTACTCACATGCCATATAAGTTAGAAATAGCGATGTTCATTTGAGGAAATTTTATTTAAAAAAAGAAAAAAATATATTTAAAGGTAGATGCATGCACTAGAGCAGACTATGATAAAAATTTGAATTTTTAATGGTTAATTTAATAAGTGAATTGTTTTAGTCACTTAAACATTCTCCTAACAAAAAGCCATTTATCATTTAATTACTTATAATGCAGAAAAGTTGGATCCATCTGTCTAGCATTACAATTGGTGTCTATAGTACCACCAATTGTCACATAACAAAAAGTGCTATCATTTAATTTTTAGTAATTAAATGATATATTTTTTCTTATTAATTTAAATTTGATTATTCTAGGTGCATATATAGAATTAAAATCTTAAATTAATGTACTTTCCCAAGATAGAGGAGTGTGTGATTAAGATTACCTAAATAAAATTTGAAATACCTTGATTATAATAACAAAATAAAAAATAGGCTTAAATACATTTTTAGTTCTCTGGTTTCATAAAGATTTATTTTGGTACCTGCAGTTTAAAAGTAGGCAATGCTGCCTTCTTAGTTTCTTAAAATGATTCTATTTTGCCTTTCGCTTCATACTAGTATTAGGTACAGATTTTTTTTATATAATATTTTTGCAGGTATATTTTTTAATTAAAATATTATAAATGTACAATTTTTTAATAATGATATGACAAATATATAATTTAATTAAAAACTCATATATTTGTTTACAAAAATCATATACTCTCAAGTTTTTTTTATTATATATTCGTCATGATTTAACTAAAAAATATAATAACAAACACTACAGCAATCTTTATAAGTACTCACAGCCAACTCTGACTACTTTACAACTATATAATTTTTTTAAAAATAAAGTTTTGATTGATTTTTTACCAAACCTGTGAGAACAATTTCCAACCAATGTCCAACAATAACTATTTTCTAGTAGCAACAACTAATATGCTATTAAAATTATAAATAAATATTTGTATTCCATTACAATTACAAATAAGTTAGAGTACAAGAATAATTAAAATTTATCAAAATTAATTATTTATATTATTTGAATGTAAAAAAATAATTATCATCAATGGGTGAGTATCTACTATTCCAGTCACTTGGTGCCTGAAACTAAAATATAAAAGCATTCATTTATATGATTTAATTATAATAAAAAATTTTAATAAAATTATTCCTCCAACTTGTGTTGGGAAGACTTAAAAAAAACATGTAATGAAATGAGCTGAGGCATGTGGAGAACACGCATCCCTCGTGGTACTGGCAGAAAACAAAGTTATATAATATAACATGAGTAATGTTATTCATATAAATGTGTTTGTTATTATATCATTATCTTCATCCAAGTACTACATTAGAGTACTTCAAATATTTAAATAAGGTGTTTTAAATACAAAGTAACCAATAGGTCTGAATTTTAGAGGCACACAAATATCAACTCCCATGTTACGAGAAATTCTGAAAGTATGAGTCACATGATATAATGAGTCAGTATGTATTTATTAAAATAAGCGGATGTACTAGTAGATACCATTGTATAGAATATTTATTTTAAGTGAAATTTTAGTGATTTATTATATAATTAGTTAGTACATTATATAACAAAGAGTTTTTAAAATTTATGATTGCATAATTATATAAGTTCCTTTTTTTTTTTCAAAAAGAAAAATAGTGTGAAAATCACAGACCCGGCATACCAACACCTATTCGCAATCAACCTCAGCTACATCTGGTAAAATTAGGAATGTAGGTAAAATACTCATATTTATAATTACTCACAAAATTTATTTTCTTGGTGCGGGTTTGGAGATCTTTGTAGATATTTTTAGGATCCAGATTTAGGTTTAGATGGTATGATATATACCCTAACTTAAACTCATTGTATATAATAATTTATTTATATTTAAACATATTCCGCACAATGCCTGCATTGCATTGTTCAGTATTTGTCTCCCATCGCATCTGCGAGTCCTTGTGGTTAACCCATTAGAGACAAAACCAGTAAAGAAATGGATGGATTTCAGGTCCGTAATTGTTATTAATTAATTCTTCATAGCCATCATGAAACAAAAGAAGCAATTCAGTATGCCACTCAAAAGGTGTGGGAATATTTGTGAAAAATTAAAAAAAATTGGTATGCCAGAATTAACAGTTATTGATTCATAACATATTAAGACAATTACATATTTCAAGATAATTTGAAATGATAGAGAAAATAGAAGCAATAAGGATTACGGTAATACAGAAATGGGACACACACACGCACGCACGCACGCACATATATATATAGTGAAGCAGTGGGGTGGACATTTAAGGTACAAATAGTAAACGTGAGCCAAATTGGGGATCATGTTTGGTGTGATTTAAACGTTGGAGAGGGTGGGGAAAAATAAGGGAAAATATCTATCATATTTTTATAACTATTATTTAATAATATTTATTTATTATTATTTTTTAACAAATCTGAGTGTTATTTTTCATCATTTTTTTATTCTTTTTTATTCTATTCTTTCTCATTTTCACCTACCAAGCATGAAATCAGACTAGTAGGAAAGAATAGGGAAGGAGAGGAAAATATAAGCGGAAAATAAAGAGTTTAGTCAAATGGCCAGTTTTTATTTCGTTAGTTTTGTTAATATGGTACCTTCTTTATTCTCGATTAGTTTTTGATAAAAATAAAGGGTTAAGATTTGTTCTCATGAGATGGTAATATTAATCGTTCATGCATTTTATAAATTTTGAATTATATATAATTCTTTGTAATATTAATTTTTTTATTACAATTTTATATAAATGAGTCTCAATTTTAAAAAGATAAATTAATATATTCAAATTTAAAAGTTTAGTAGCTTAAGAAAAAGTTAAATGAAAAAAAATAATATCTATTATATTATTGTATGTATTATTCAATAATATTTATTTTTTTAAATTAAAAAATTATCTTTTATTGCAAAATTATATTTTTATTTTTATTCTTAAATTTTTATCTATCAAGTCAAATTGAAAGATTTGGTAAAAGAAGATATAGGATTCGAATTTTTTTATAAGTTAAATATGAATTTTATAACAACTATAAACACCTATGTACCTATAACCATATGTAGCTAGAATAGCCCGACTAAGCCCTAAGCCTAACCTGCCCAACCGTTCAAACTTGAACAGTTATATCCCATGATTCGTGAGTTTGGACGCGGAACAGCTTTGTGTTTCCAAATTCCAAGTCAACCTGGGTAAATCGACATACCTTGATTGAAATAAAGAAGGTGAAATTTCAACCTTGTTTAAGACTTTTGCATACTTCTTCACTGTAATGTATGATAATGATGTCAATGTTTGCAGAAAATGGGCTTTTTTAGTTTCGGGGCAAAGGGGTTGCTAGCAAATATTGGGCTTTACCAAAAACATAAATCTCTGGGTGAACTGGGAATCAAGAAGAGTCGTTAATGGGTTTGAAAGTGAAGAAATTGAAGAGTACATCTCAAAGTATTTCTCCCTCTCATAATAAGAGTTATATTCATTTTTTGGTTACTTGCCTCATTTTAAGAGTGTTAATTTCTTTTAGTTACTTTTGAAGATAGAGAAGGTTGAGGAGAAATTTTTATGTCTTTATTATTAGGTTTTATAATAGATTTATAATATGTGAAATAAATTCTTCAAAAAATCAAACGATATGATATTGAAGTATAAAATGTATTTGTTTATTATGTTTTTATAAAATAAAATTTGATAACAAATATCTTATGCAGTTGTATTATGCATAAAAAAAAATTTGTGTTAAGGAATGAATGATGATGTCCATGCATCTCTTGCGCTTTGACTTTAATAGGATGAGGGACTTCGTAAGTTAACCTTAATACTTGTTTGGTTAGATAAGGTAAAAAAAAAGAATATAAAAAAATAAGTAAATAAAATAAAAATAATTTTTGTATTGTTACTTTTAGAAGAATAATTTGATAGATAAAATAATAATTATAAGAATATAATAAATATTATACAAATTATATTAAAAAAACATGTTCACACCACGTCCAACCAAACGATTAATAATATTATGGCTAAACTATTGATTGAACATAATTAATTAATCTTTGGGTCAAAACAATTAAATCTAAAAGGGTTAGTTAAATGAGTATGAATCAATGTTGTTGGCTTTATCTGTGGTGTAAAAATCTTTCAAATGTATTTCTTAAGCATTCTTTACAGATATAATTCTATCAAGGGTATTTTTTGTAATGCTTAGTAGTCGTATATTAAAGAGGCATATTGCTTGGCTTTTTTAAATAAAATTAATTTTATATATTACATAGAAGTAGAGATAAGCATCAATCAAAGTTGGTTAAATTGAACACAAAAATTAATTCAATTAACTGATTTTTTTAAGTTAACAGATCCTGGATTGGAGAGAATCTTGGATTATTTTCTAAATGAAAAAAATATCATTTGTTGCTTGTCATGGTTTTAAATAATATGACATTTTAAAGTTTGCGTCATTGGATTATGTTATTTTTTTATATATCCAATATTATGTATCTTTTAAAAAATTTAGATGCAATTTTTACTCCAAACTAGTGGACTACCTGTGCTATGCACGGGAATGTAGAACAAAGGGATAGAAGTTTAGTACAAAAATTAAAAAGAAGCATTATAACAAAATGTAATATAACAAACCACCATTAAAGAAAAAGTCAATATACAAAAAATTCCATGATTAATAGAAGTCTAGCTAGATAGCAAACCAAATGATAGGATAAGAAGATGTGGTGTAAATATGTCATATGAGGAATAAGAAGTTTGGTTAAAATATTTATCAAAACACAATGAGGAGAAAGGTCAGCAAGGGCATCTCATTCTATCTTTTCTTGTTTTATGACCTTTGATGGTTTTATGGTTGAATGTCGTGGTATATTTATTTTAGATAATCTTGGGAATTTGATTTCCACACTAAGTGAACTTCTCTTAGCCTTTTGCTTCATTGTATGAATAGGTTTGCCAGGCGTTGAGAAGGAAGCCGTTGTGACATCATTCAAACAGACAACATTGACTTCTTTTGTAGATATCAATCGTGTGACTGTGTTTGAAGAAGAAATGTCTGCATCAGTTTCCTTTTTGGTTGAGGATGTTTCTTAGCATGGATTGTCAAACGTTATGTGGGAAAATTATTGAAATGAATGAAGTGATAATTTATGAGGATAGTTTTAAGCAAAGCTAAATGAATATACCTGAAGGCATCCTGTGCTTGAAGCTACCTTTGATGCTGAGAAACTGTTTAATGATGCTTCGTCTTGGTCACGTTCCTAAGTGTTAATTATCATTTGGTTTTAATGTGAGATGTAATTATGATGCAAATATTATAAAAGAAAGGTATATATTCCTGACCTTTATAATTTGAAGATTGAATTAGGCAATCACGTGTTCATTATTATCAGTCATATATAAAACTGTATAGCTTGCATATTTCTGATGGAGGTTGTAGTTGTTAACTTTGATCTTCATTAGAAAGGTTTGGTCTAGTAATTTATTGAGTTGCACAGGAAAAGTGTATGGTCTGTTGTCCTATTATAATGAAGATTATGTTAACATTGTTGGGATTGAAGAACCTAGTAACACAGTACAGATATACAATGATAAATAATGTTATTCTAAACATCATTATCATGATTAAGGGTGGTGTAGCATTAGTTATGACAAATGTTGACAAATTGAACCCAATGTTAAAAAGTCAGATAATAAGTTGGGATTTAATAAATGGAAGTAAGCAGACTATGTTTAAAGCGAAAATAACAAATAACAGGTTCATTAACAAAGTATTAGATATTTTTTGAAGTCGATGCGTATAATAAATACCTGTATAAGGCTCTTTTTTAGTTTCTTAATGGAGATACCAATAAGAGTTTCTATCAAATCATCAAATAAACAGATTGATGTTATTCCTGTACTATTAGAAACTGCCAAATGGACCTTATATCTGTTGGTTTGTGAAGTTATAGATATTAGGACATATTTATGAGTTCAGCTTAAGCAATTGAAAGTGAAAAAATAAGACCATATAGCATATGTAAGTAGAAGTAGCTAAATAAATGTGCCAAAGTAGTGTCTTACTTATTTAGTGTTGCTACTGGAAGGCCTTCACACTTGTTGCATATAGGTTGACCATTTTCTAGCCAAAGCTTGATCTTGTGGTTCTTGCATGATTCATATACCCAACCAATGTTTGTTTGGAGCTTTTGATTTCTCGCAAGTATTGTGACAACCTGAACCTTAAAAATGTGATTCATCAATCCAATGAGGAAAAAAAATAAATTGAACTAAAGAAAGAATAAATAATAATTGTTTTATAGAAAGTGAAAATTTACATGATTAAATTGTAACAATTCAGCTATTGTTATAATTTTGGTTGTGCTTGAGAATTCGTTTTAGGAGGACTGAGATGAGAGTTGACTATAAGGTTGAAAACTTGATGCTGTAGTTGGAGCTAATCTGGGTTGAGCAAGAAAAGTTGTTTTATATTGGAAGACAATTATCAAATATAATAAAAATGATAAAGAGGAATGTGATAGCAAACACAATATAATTTACGTATCCATTAGTTGTCTAACTTCTGGGATGTCTGGACTGTAGAGGATCTTCGTAGCATTTCAAGAGTTTGTAAGTTGAACTTGTCCTACTATAATCATGGAGAAGAAAAGATTAGTGGACATATATATTTTAGTAAAATAGAGAAGGAATATCTTAAGATATTGATGGAAAAACAATTGTTTGTTTTGATCCTGGCTAGTTGGAGGATAACAATAATTCTATTATCTGTTTCTTGCTCTATAAGTTATGCAGTTGCTAGTGCACATTCACCAAAAAGTATACATTCAATTGCATTGCCACTATCATAAGAAGAATAGTGTAAGAAAAAGGTAATTAATGTTAGGTCATATAACGTAATTAATGCTAGTAAATATTCAAATATTGTGGACAAACCTTTCATCCTCAAGGGTGAACTATAATAATTTGTCAGTACCATCAGCTTTAGGAAAATCGTGTATGTTCTCCATTGAAGTAAGTACTCCTATTACATCTGGTATTACAACATACTATTTAGTATAAACTCATAAATAGAAAGGGATGATGGCCAGCAGTATTGCAATGATAAAAGCAAAGCAAAGAAAATATATCACCTACCTATTAGACAGCCCATGGGAGCTTTTTTGTCTAACATGATGTTGATAAGAACAAAGTTGAAGTGGTTCTGTGGAATTTCAGCATCACAAGGCTCAATAAATGTGCAATTGTCAAAAGTGATTCAAAAGTGATTGTCAGTTCCTCTATATTGACCTGTGTTGTTATCAATAACAAAGTTCTCAACATGATAGCAATTTCCTTCAACGATGAGGGATAAAAATTTGCTAATAAGATGTTTCATGAAAATAGTTGCTTGTATTTTATCTAACTATGGAAAAAGAAGTAAAGGTTGGTCAGTACATACTCAGAAGACAACAAGAACACTAGCAAAAAAATTCCCGTGGTGTTATGTTTGGTGCAAGCTGTAATACCTTTTCATCTAATAATATCATGCTTAGGCTCAAGATCTGGTTCAATGCATGTGGTCTACGATGAATCCAAAGGCGGATTACGCGAACTACTATTCTAGATGTTTTCTTGTTTGGATGTAGATCCCTAATAAATTCATATGGGTATCCTTCCATTGCAGCTAAGACGCAGGGCCGGGAAAACCAAACAGGTATAAAATGCTAATGTTTATAATCTTCCAGAATTATTAACCAATACTTGATAAAAATATCATTCTAAGTGGGAGGATTAATAAAAAGTGTTTCGAATATTAAGACTACATTGGATTTGAAGAGAGCATGCTTTCATTCAGAAATCTCAAAGTAACATAATCAATAAATACTAATGGCCTATGGATGTATTACAAATTACTAATAACTAATTTACTAATCGACTAATGACTAATATTATGGTGTTAATATTCAGAAATGATTTTAGGGTTAGATAATATAAGGTAATTAATAAAATATATAAAGGACTATTTCTAATATAAACTCATGCTTCCTTATGTACCCCAATCACAACTATCAAAAATTCAAAGGGTTATTTTTTTAGCATATAAATATTAAAGGAAAGAAGATAAAAGAGGGGGGAAAAGGAAGACAGACGAAAAATGCAATTTATTCCCAACTGTTATGCTGTAAGATAGATTAAAGGTATAAACACAAGAAACAGAAAGAAAAGTGCCTTATAGGTGTAAAAAGATGAACAAAACAACAATAAGAAAGCAAAGATTATGTTGAAAAAGAAAACTTTATAATTAAGTGATATGGATATTCAATAGATATTGCACTATAGAATACATAAACTTGGTAATACTGGTACCAAAAAGCAAGAGCTTGACGATGGGATATAGAACGAAAAAAATGACAAAAGTAGTAATACCATAAGTAGTATCCAGCATAAAATGAAAACAAAAAAAATAACCAAAAGGCAGATGCAACATAATGTAGTTTGGTAGTGTCATAAAAAGATAAAAGATAATGATAAATAGTTTAAGTAGTAAAAATTATTACCTCTTGAGCAAGAAGAACTGCAGTGTAATATAGTATAGCTATGACAGAGAAGGTTGGGTTAAGAAAAGAATCGCTCTTGGTTACAAGATAAGTTTGTGTCTGACTGAAAAAATGAGCAAGCTATTTCTACTCTTAAAGATAAGAGTGCAACAGTGAAACAAACCTAAAAAAAATGAAATATTATATGGGAGAAGTGTGGTGCAAAAAGCAAACTTAATTATAATAGAATTAGAGTTTAGAAATTAAAAAGTAGGAATGATATAATGAGTAAATTAGTAATAAGTAATAATAGGTAAAAAGAATTAATGAGAAATCTTTGATTAATTCTTCAAAAAAAAGGAGTAATAAGAAAATAAAACAAACAAATACGTCGATATACCCTTACTAACACTCTCCAATGCTATTATGTCAATTGGTGTTGGGATTGTGAAATGTCAGGTTTTGAAAAGATATATAAAGATATATTTCAAAGTACAATATATACAATTGTTAGTTCCAAGAAGCAGATATATGTTGAAAAGACATATTGGTAGTGCAAAATAAATTGTAATAATTATGATTGTTATCAGTCTAATCGAAAGACATATTTAAAAAATGAAAATAGACACAAAGAAGAATATGTTTTGCACTTGACAACAAATGGGTTTAGACCTGTAAATATTAATTTGGTATTCCTGCAAATGACAATGTGATAATAAGGAAATAAGGCAGCATAATCTATGGAGGAAATTGTAGGATAACAAGGGAGAAGAGGAAAAACGAATACAAAGTTGCAAGTCATCTCATAAAAGTAGAATCCATAGCTCAGTTCAAGAAAGTTGGATTTTCAAGTCTTCCTCTGGGTATGGTTGAAGAACACAAAAGGATAAAGAATATAACTAATAGAATATGAGTAAGATATGTAATACAAAATACAAAAGTGATGCTAACTGGGGCCTTGAAACTTAATTTGCAAGTGTACATGGCCAAAATTCACTCTTGTTTGCTTGTTGCATCTTTGCAAAAAAGAAATGTCATGTAATACATCATCTCTATAACCATCCTCCCCACAAGGAAAAAGAATAGGGTATTGCATAAGAAGATAAGATGGATGAAGCTCACTTATGCGCTAGAGTAAGCCAGATTTTATTTGAATAATGATATCTCTCTCAATATAGCTAAAATTTAAATCTTCGACAACTAAGGCTGCAACTTCAAAACATGATAGGAGATTGTATAGCCTACCATCATGATATCTTTTATTCAACAAGCAAAGCTTAAGATCGATAGATTCATTCGATCGTAAAGTTGATGCTGCCACACAAAAGGTTTGAACAAATGGATTGCAACGATTCAGCATTAATTTTAGACTGTAGACAAGTTTTGGGTGTATTCCTGATTCAGTATCACAAGCTTTACACCACAAAGCAATCAAGGAAAGAAATAATGGCATACAAAATAAAATACAAAGTAATCTTACAAGAAGAAAATTAAAAAAAAGAAACCAAAAAACCATTATATTGATCAAGAAGGATAATCTTTTTTACCTGATAATTGACATCTTATTACTAATCTCATGCTCGGTATCATAGATATAAAGCTGGGAATACACAGGAAGTGATCCTTCATTGGGTAGTAGGCTACCTATTCGATGATAATTCTACCTAAACAATACATAACTATAAGGACCAAATGACAAGGTCAGTGACTTGTTAATTTTTCCTCCCATTGATGTAAAAGAAAACATAGTATTGTAAGCTCTAATATTACGTAAGAAAGACTTAAATTCCATCTACTATCTATTGAAGAATAGCTTGTACAAGTAAGGAGGCGGATCCTTCATGAATAGTATTTTGACTTTTCCTTGACAGCAACATAGTGAGAACTATAGTATACTTAACTTAGCTGATTTCTTGATTCTCTCATTATGCCACATCATTGCCCCATAACAACCACAGCTATAATTAGGATCTCCCTCGTCTAGATACTTTGTATAGTATACGAAGAGGAAAAAAAATAGCTAAGCTATCTAATGTGTCAAGAAAATAACAATTTTGAATGAATACAACTGAAAGAAAGCAAACTATAATACGTTTGGAGGAGGAAGACATAACATTATTGAGAGTAGTTGGATCGTTAGGAACATGAACAGTTGAAAGTTAAAAATAAAAAAGAGAGGTTTGTTACTCGCTACCCAGTAACCAATAAAATCAAATAAGTACAAGGGAAGAAGATAATTATAAATACTCTTATAAGAGTATAGGGGGAAAGAAAGGACTGAATCAAGTTTAAAATTTGTTATCCAATGTATCTTACCACTATATTATGCACTAAATGATATATCATTAGATGTAGGCACAATATTGGAATCATTAGGGAGTTGATTAAAATGCTTATTGAGATTAACAGTGATTTTGTAATGTTTGCCAAACATGGACGACGCTTAACAGTAGCTACACCCTTCCTTTGCAAATAACTTCCACGGCTATTAGAACAAATAGCCGAATCACTTGGATGCGTATTAGGGTCAGGTGTCCCAAAACCAAGAAATGGGTGATTCTCATCTTATGGTTGGTTAATAGGACTTGATGCTATCCGAAACAACGGGAAAAAAACCATTGAACACATGAATCAGGAAAAGAGAAATAAATGAAAAACATTAAATCAAAATATCAGAACAACTTACAAGAAGGCTGGCTAAAAGTTTGAGTTGCTCTTGCTTGTATGGTCAGCCAGCGTGAAGTATTCATTGATCATTTGAAACCCATTAATGGAACAACAAAGTAATGAGCTACAGGTTTGTACAATAAATCTACTCTAATGAGCCTCTAAAAATAATATACATAAGATGATAAGAACAACTTTGAGTACAAAACTATAAGGCAATAAGATAGAAAATAGGTATAATAAAAGCAAGACGATCGCAATAACATAGCAGCACAAATTGTGTGTGTACAACAATGTTATACACTTTAACCGAACAACAACAAATGCAAACTCTATCCCTTTTTTTTTGGTACAAAAAGTATCTCTAATAAAAAAAGCCAACCTTCCATGCTCATTTTTAAAAAGGCAAAGAAGCTATCTAATTTGAACAAAACACCATATTTTGATATGATGTATCTTGTTCTAGCTTGAGTAGAATAAAAAATTTTGTTCCCTTCTTTAGCCATGAATCACAAATAAAACAATCTATAAATTCACATAGTAGTTCTTTCATAGATATCTTCATTTATTTGTTCTTTAAATGAACTATCCATATATTAAAATGCGAACTGCTATAATATAAGCTATCATTTTAGGCAAGATAGGTTATATCAAGCAATCTTATAAATATGAAAGACAACTCCCATCAACTAAAGTCATTCCCTTACAACACACAATTCCTTAAAATTTTAATCACCATCACAATTAAGTTCTACCAATAATAGAAATGATTTGTCACACTTGTGTATGATAGTTATAGTGTCACTACAAAACCAGAGGTAGCAAGACTTTAGTATTAAGTGAATCACCAATCATTTTCTGTTTTTCTGTTCAAATGATGAGCACAAGTGTGATACTTTGCAATTCCAAAATCAAAAACTTGCAAGTAAATTAAAAGAGGCAAAATTAAGTCCCTAGGTGACTTGTTAGTCTTACCATCTAGATGAGTTCGAATACCTTTGTCAAAAATTAGGGTCTGTTGTACTATATTGAAATATCCTCTTAATATACTCTTAAATTACCACCATTGTAATGTTCCTTTCCTTGACTAAAATCAGAATGGTATCAAATCAAATAGCAAACCCATCATTTATTCTATCATTGTCTTGTTTTCTTATGGAAAACAAGTTAATTAACCAAAGAAGCTGTTAAATAAATACATTGAAGTTGAACTACAAATGCCTTTCGTTCAACCAAGAACTAAACCTCTACATTGATACAACAACTTTTAATTTATGTCAAGTTTCAACACAATTTTTATTAAACTATATAATACCTTTGCCAAAATGAAGGATTGATAAAACTGCTTGCTTCCCTTGATGAGCACCAATTTTTAGGAGCCGAGCTACTGTAACTCATAAAATTCCCTGCTTCCATAAGCTACGACAAAGTAAACAATTAATCCTCTAATAAACCAAAGATCTACTGCAACAAAGAAAGACGGAGACAAGTGTCGACATTCCACTAACTTTTTGAGCTTTGAAATTTCAAAATAAGAAGGATCTTCAAGAAGGTTGACTTCTATAGGGTTGGGGGAGAAACAAGAATAACAAATAATCGCTAGAAAGAGAAGAGGCAATGATTGAACTAATGGAGGAATAAGAGGTTGCAAAGTAATGGAAGTGAAAAGGAAAATCAAACCAAGGAATCGAGTAGTTGTAGCTGAACGAAAAAGATGGTGCGAAGGAGAAAGAATGAAGAAGTAATTGGTGCCAAAAAGGCAAAAAGGTGGATAGTTGCTAATCTATGATATGTGAAAAGAAAGCCAGCATAAAGCCCAATGGAGCCGAAAATGAAAATGACTTAGCTACGGTGAAAAGTAACCAAAGGTTTATATATATAATAGATAATAGATTTCGTCTATGCCAATCCATTATTTCACACAAATTCGACCTAATTATCATTTCTTTTGAACTTAATTGGGTTAAAATAGATTGACAAATTATGTAAGCCCCAACATAAGAGTGTATAAGCTTATTATGGTAGAGACTTGATCTCGTACTTTGCTAATGTTTTTGTAACCTTCATGCATTTGTCATTGTTAATTAATCTAATGTAATGCAACATTTTGCTGGCAAAAGAAGGCGATTAATTTTGTAATTTTATATTTTGTCTCTTAAAAAATTACCCAGAACAAATTAAATATTTTTCATTGACATTACACACAAATATTAAGGTATAGAAGTGATATTCTAAAATTCAATAAATTTTTTTACTCTATTTAAAATTTATTATTAAATTTTAATTTATAAAATAGAATATAGTAATTTTAAAAATATATAAACAAAAAGAACAGGAAAAAGGGAGAATTATAATAAATGATTCAAAAATAAAAAAAATTATTTTTAAGGACATGTTAGCACTTATTTTAAGATAATTATTATTGAATTTATCAACAAATCATTGAACTTAATAATAAAGATCCTTAAATATAATTTTTTTATTTATTTCTAAACATAATTTTTTCCCAAAAAAAAAAAGAAACGTCAACCGCCTCAGGTCAAGCTTGATTTCTAAGCAGTCGTTCCAACTCACAAAGCAGAAATACGTATTCATATTAAAAGACTAAAAAGTCCTCAAAAGACAACCGCAATCACCCAAAGCAGCAAGGACAGCATCGTCATTTCAATTTTTACGTAAGAACAACCTCCTTTCCCTCCCCAATTTTAAACCTCTACCCTCGCTTCGCTCCATCCTTGTGGGACTGCGAAGAAAGTATGAACTAAATTCGAAAAAGTGAAGAAAGAAAGCTGAAGACACATAAAAGGGGCAAGAAACAACGAAAAAAGTATCCAAGATGTTCAAAATTTTCAATCGAGGAAGGGACAATTCCGCCGATGACTCACCCACGTCCCCAGCGGCGTCGACGGTGCCGCCGCCGGTCACTGGCCCGGCCAGGCCAATCCGGCTAGTCTATTGCGACGAGAAGGGAAAGTTTCGGATGGATCCAGAAGCCGTCGCAGTACTTCAGCTTGTTAAGGAGCCTATTGGCGTGGTCTCTGTCTGCGGACGGGCTCGCCAGGGCAAGAGCTTTATCTTAAATCAGGTAACTTTTGGTCCCCACGTACGATTATACTAAGAGTTTGATGGTTTGAAACTTCGGGTTTATAATTGTAGCATTGTTCATTAGGGTTTTGGGAGGGTATTTCATGCTGTCAAAGCCACGCATCGTCACTTTTTATACTAGGGTTTGAACGGATGGAGCGTGATTCCTGCGGGATACTCGATTTTACTGTTGTGTTTACGCTCCGATATCACTTTTTATCACTAGGTAGTTATTGGATAGTTTGGGGACCATTCTTGCCTAGCTGATAGAACCCAGTGGAGACTGGCTTTGATTTTGGGCATGCAGATCATGTCCAACAAATAGTTTGGAGATTATTCTCTTCTAGCGTATGTCTTTACGTTTTGGATGCGGGACTGTGGAGCTATTCTGTAGCTTATTTTTCATTTTGGGTGCTTTCTAACTCTACTTGATTGGAAATATTTATGTTCCGTTTGAAATTCAACTAAAGAGGAGTGATGGTACATGTACAGTAAGTTTCCAATTCTAGCTTATGTAGCTGCTACTGTTAAGAGTTATGTAGGGCACTTCTTTTAAGAGTATGTAATTGAGTGATTGATGATTTTTTTCCTTTTGGTCTAGGGATTCTCCTTCATATGACCTTGTGCCTTGACATTTTTACCTGCAGATTTTAGGGAGGAGTAGTGGATTTCAAGTAGCATCAACGCATCGGCCATGTACTAAAGGGCTTTGGTTGTGGAGTGCACCTTTAAAGAGAACTGCTCTTGATGGTACAGAGTACAATCTTTTGCTATTGGACAGTGAAGGAATAGATGCCTATGATCAAACGGTCAGTGTTTTAGTTTTCTAGGCGATAGATATATGCTTTCTTTCATGGTATATCTGTTTGGTATTGTAGTCACTTTGGGATCAGGATTTTGATGCTTATAATTCAAATAGTACTTTCAATATTTGTCATCTTGTATTCGTATGGGAAATCCATTTCTACATACTATATTGCCTTACTCTGCATTTTGTTTTTGCTTTGACAATATACAGGGAACATACAGCACCCAGATATTCTCGTTGGCTGTCCTTTTGTCTAGCATGTTCATTTATAACCAGGTTGGGGCAGCTTGCAAAAAGGCTTTATTTTTTCCAGACACAATTGCTCATTAGCTTGTGGTCCAGTTTGTGGGTCCATCACTGAGTATAGGAATTTTTTTCCCCTCTTCTTCCCCCTTCTCTTCTTGATTTCTTGCTGAAATTGAAAATTTATTTTTCTTGCCCAGATGGGTGGCATAGATGAGGCTGCCCTCGATCGTCTCTCTCTTGTCACTCAAATGACAAAACACATTCGCGTTAAAGCTTCCGGAGGAAGGAGTTCTGCATCTGAACTTGGCCAGTTTTCCCCAATTTTTGTTTGGCTTCTAAGGGTAATTTAGTTAGAAACCTTTTGTGACTTTCTGTCATCACATATGCTGGGAAACCTGAACTTTTTTAGCATGGAGTTTGGTGGTTTTGTAGCATACTTTGACGGTCCTGGTTCTTTCTCTGCTTTGTTTGTCAATTGTCTGCTTGCAGGACTTCTATTTGGACCTAACAGAAGATAACAGAAAAATAACACCCCGAGATTATCTGGAACTTGCTTTGAGACCTGTCCAAGGGAGTGGAAGAGATATAGCTGCTAAAAATGAGGTACCTTTTCACTTTCTATCATAATTCATCAATATTACAAGATAATACATTGTGAGTATTTCAACTTTATAATTATCTATACATGAGGCTTGGTAAATTGTTGAAACCCTCTCTTGTTTTCATAATAAGACTGCCTTGAAAGTTTAAATTAATGTGGTGTTCAACTGTTTATCAACTTCAACAATGAGTGTTTTTCAACCTGTTTGAGGATATCAGTATCTTATTAAAGGCAGGTCTAGCCCAGGATGCATATAGGGCTCACCAATCCAATCATATTTCTATGGTGCCATGAGGGGTCTTGATATCTATATTTATATATAGACACACACACACATTCCCGGTTGTTTCATTTTTTGTTTATACAATTTGGTAACTCAATCTCTTACCCATATTTTTATCACTTGTCTCTCTCTCCTTTGATTGCCCATAATTTTTTTTTTGGGGGTTCTCTTTGGGCACGTCATTTCATTTGCAGATCACCAGATCCATTAATTAGTAGGAGGCTTCAGTCGTATTTTTGTTTGATTATGAATTCACCATTCACCCTTGCTTGTTTCTGTTTTAGGTGGTTAGTTAAGCATTGTATTTGTCCTCTGCATGTTAGGTTTCTTAATTAGAGTGGTCACTCATCCTAGTCCACGTGTCATGCTTTAAAAATTGCATGCCTTTGTTGCCTTCTGTAGCTTATTTGTCTTTCATAATAATTTGTGCGCTATAAGATCCATTTCTTAAGCTTTCATAGCATATTGGAATATATTCTCTTTGGAGTTGCTAATTTTGTTACAATATCAACCAGTAGATTCGAGATTCCATTCGAGCTTTGTTCCCTGACAGGGAATGCTTCACTCTTGTGCGACCTTTGAACAATGAAAATGATCTACAGAAACTTGATCAAATAAAGGTTAGAAATTTAACAGTTACCATATACTTATTGCAGTCATTTTGTTATCTTTTTCATACCATGGAATTTTTATCTTCAATATGCAGTTGGACAAATTAAGGCCTGAATTTCGATCTGGTCTAGATGCGTTGACAAAGTTTGTTTTTGAAAGAACAAGGCCAAAACAAGTTGGGGCAACTATGATGACAGGCTCTGTGCTGATTGGTATAACTGAATCTTATCTTGATGCTCTCAACCATGGTGCTGTTCCCACAATTTCCTCCTCGTGGCAGGTTTGCATTACATTATAGTTATGACTTGTTTGTGAAATGAATGTGCTAATATACATTCAATGAATCCCACAATATAAGTAAATTATGTTTAGTATTTTGGCTATATATGGCTGTGAATGTTATTTTTCTGAGAGTTGCTCATCATGTAATGTAATTTTTGGATATTTGATGATCTTTTTTTGCATTCTATGTCCATGTACTTATACTGCAGATTTTTTTTGGGGGGGGGGGGGGGAGATACTTATACTGTAGATTGACGTCTAGCTTGCTTAAGATTTGGCTTTTTAAGGAAGTAAGAGAATTGTTTAGCCTTGATTATTGATGTAGATTGTGCATGGTGTAATATTCATTCTTTGAGCAAATGCCATAAGGTTTTCTGGTATGGAATATATAATCTGCAGTTTGAAATAAACATCCGGAAATTCCCTCACTTCAACCAAGTGATGTTGTGCACTGCATTTTTCTTCTATGCCCTTGCCTGTGATGTGAATGATTACACTTTTTGTCACTTCTGAAGTCTACCTTCAAGAACTTAAAATGTTTCTTACAAGTACAATTAATCTACTAATGTGACAAAATATAAGCAATACACATAATATGCTTAGAAAATATTAAAATGTTTAATGCTTTTGACTTGATGTTTCTTATTATGGGTCTTATTGTTGTTGGCTTGCAGAGTGTTGAAGAAACTGAGTGTCATTGGGCTTATGACTGTGCTGCCGAGGTTTATATGTCTTCATTTGACCGCTCGAAACCGCCAGAGGAAGTGAGTAATCCATATCAGTCATGTGTCTGTGTGTGTCATAGCTGTAGGTTAGCTGTATATATATTTATTAGGTGTAATACAATTGTACTACATCCTTGTTTAACAGGCTGTACAGCATTGACTGTGTTATTAGTAGACACAGTGCAAGGCCTCTCCACTTATGCATTCCCATTATTTCAGATCCCTCTTTCTTTATGTTCCATACAAACTTGTAAATATATAGTGTTTGGATCCATTGACAGTGGTTTAAATCAAAATTAATCTTACGAGGATCTGAAATTGTTTTGTACTCTATTGATATAATATTAATGTACAATATACTGTTCAAACATACGAAAATATTAACTATATGATTGCATAATTGTCAATTTTTTTTCCTAAATTTTGGTAATACTCCATAAGTACTTATAATTCAATGGTTGGATAAATGAATTAACAGCCTATGTCAAAAAATATCAAAAGGTTTGTGTCAAGTTTTACTCCATACGCACATTTTTTCCTTTCCTAATTGCAGTACTTGTAGGTTACTTTGAGGGAAGCACATGAAGAGGCAGTTCTAAAGTCAATGGCTGCTTTTAATGCTAATGCTGTAGGAGCTGGTTCAGCAAGGAAGAAATATGAGGGCCTTCTGCAGAAGTTCTTCAAAAAAGCATTTGAGGTATTGGATATTTGAAGTTAGGTGAATGGTGTCAAGCAATAACGCTTAATGTGATAAGCTTCTTGCAATTTTTTATTTTTTGGTTGGGAAGTATGTAATGACCTGTGTTACCATTTGCTTATGATTTTGAAATTTGAATTTTGTTCTCAACATGAAGCAGATCAAATATAAGCAGGATATTTAAACAATCATGTGATGATATCAATTTCTACTTCTACTTATTTATGTTTGATCTCTAGTAAGGTTCAGAGCATTTACTACCTTCTCTAGTTTAGAGAATTTTAGTTTCTAAAAACATGCAAGTTACTTGTGCATGTCTTGTGTTAAAAGTGAAGTTTGTAGCTCATTATCACAAAGCATTTAGTGGTATGGTTCCTCCTGTTTTGTTTTGTTTTTCCCCCATAACTCTGGATGGCCAATGTGGTTTTAGATTCCGAATGGACTATGCTGATTGTAGGGGAATCAAGTATCGTTTTGTCTATTGGACAGAAAAAGTATTGTTTTGTTTATATAGCCAAATCAAAACTTGATGTACCTTATACTTGTGTGATGTAACTATTCATTATTGGTTTTCTATTTCTAACATTTTTGGTGGTTTCTAGGACTATATCTTTTTCTTGTATCTACCAGTTTTTTATGCTTTAGTTTATCTACAAAATAGATTGTGATATTTTATTGTGTTATTTGCAAACAACGTGTGGCCCTTCTAATAAATATTTATATAGTTAAATGACTTAATTGTTCTTAACAAATGCAAATTGATTGTAGTGTTATAAGCATACAATGATTTTTATTATGCATATAGCCTAACCTTTTTTGGGGTGCATTGTCGTGTGTATTTATGCCACTAATGTTATTGCCTTCGAACAGGATTATAAGCGTCATGCATTTATGGAGGCTGACCTAAGATGCTCAAATGCCATACAGACTATGGAAAAGAGGCTCAGGGCTGCTTGTAATGCTTCTGATGCAAGCATTGATAATATTGTCAAGGTAATCATGTACCTAATAGCAAATATTAAATGTAGACACTCTTGAGCTATAGTTTTTGGTTCTTTTTTGAAGGAAGTTTGTTAATTTCTATTTTTGTGATTGGAGAACACTAATGGAAGAATATGGGAGATAATTAGGTTGAGTTTTAGATCCTTGGACAGTGGCTTAGTTGGCAGGTAAGATAGCAGTTCTTCAAAATAGTTACTTGAAGTTCCTTCCTCAAAGCTCCACTTCACAGTTCCTCACCACAAGATTTGTATTTAAATATAGAGACATGTTATATATGACCAAGCATCCTTTCTGTTGGTTACTTGATGAGATTGTTTGAACTTTGGTGATTTAAAATTACGACAGATTTTAGAGTCATAAAAAGGGCTGAAACATATGGCTTTGGCATGTGATATAATTTGGAAACAGGAGTTGGATGAGCTTTAAATATTCTGATTTGGAAATTAAAAGCAACTTTATTTGTGCTATAAACATGTTTTCAATGCTACATAAATTATATGTCAAACATGCTAAGTATTATTGTTTATTCTACATGGCAGCAACTAGTAGCAAGTTGCCATGTTATATTCTCTTCTCAGTGTGACCCTCTTCATGATACTATTTATATGTCAAAAAATGTAGAGAGATTAGACAGTTCTTTTACAATGATTACTTTTATAGGGCATTTGTTACTGTATTTTGTTTTGAGTTTTAATTTGTATTTTCTTGTTTGATATTTTTATCCTTCTACATTTTGCACTTTCTTTTCTTAGTATGACTTTTTTTATCCAAAAAGATTTATATTCCAAAAAATAAAGTCTACTCTAGTTTGTTCTTCTCTGAACTTTCTTATTCATTCCTTCTAGGTATTAGCTTCTGAAGTTCTGCATATAATTTCCTTATATTATTGCTGGTGAATTGATTGAATAATTGGTTGTAAGCCACTAGCTTATGTTGCATTATTCATGTAACCATCACTTAAATGTCCCCTAATAGGAAAAGAAAAAGAATTGTCAAAAAAATTTTATGGAGTTTCTTGCCGTTCATTTTTTTGGTATCGGGACTTCAGGTTGTATCTACTATCTCTGTATGCTTAGTTATTCTTATAGACTTTTATCTAGTTTAACATGTTGTGTTGTGATGTTTGTAGCTTTCTCTCTTGATGATTATATAATGTTGTCTATTTCATATAAATCATATACTCAATTGCTCCTGCTGTCTGGGAGAAAAGGGGAAGAAGCTATCATTTAGCTTTAATTAATGTGTTTGTTCATTTTTTCTAACCAGTTTTTGCTATATTGGTTGTTGTGCAATCTTGTTTCTCTCGTATTTTATAATTTAAGATAATTTAGTCTTGTGCATGTTTGAAACCCTTAAACTTTGGATGGAAGGGGTGGAAGTAGAAGGAATTTTTTTGGGAGGAACGAAACCTAGAGGTGCAAGTTATTTTACTTTGTATGGGAACAAAAAATATTTTGATAGGTTTGAAAATGAGAAGAATATTTTATCCAGTTTCATAAAAAATATTCTCTCCATAAATGGGGAGAATGTGAAGTGAGATAGATATATGTTGATTATTTTCTAAATTATGCAAATGTCCTCTTTAAAGGTACTTCATTGACAAAAGTTAAAATATTTTCTCCATTTCCTTTCCCCTCATTTTTGTGACATTCAAACAAGAGAAGAAAATTATTTTCTACTCCATTTTTATACCTCTTATTTTCTTTCTCTCCTTATATTGTTCCCCAACAAAGGCTTAAAAGGAAAAAAGAAGAGAAAGAAAAAGAAAAGAAAAAACTTATCTGTGCATTTTGTGTCCTTCCATTTGCAACAAATAAGTTGGCCTTACTAAAAAATGACAACTGCAGTTGTAAATGTCTTTGTTATGAAGGTTCTTGATGCTCTTTTATCCGAGTATGAAACATCAATTCAAGGTCCAGGGAAGTGGCAAAAACTTGCTGTCTTCTTACAACAAAGGTTTGTGTTGATGTTGTTCAGTTAAGCTTTTGTCCCCCCTTTTCTTTCTGTGACTTCTAATGATTTATTTGTTGTTCACACTAGTTTTGAAGGCCCGATACTTGACCTTATCAAGAGGCTAATGGATAAAGTTGGATCAGAGACGAGCTCTCTCATGTTAAAATGTCGGTTGATTGAGGACAAGATGGCCCTACTAAACAAACAGCTGGAAGCCAGTGAAAATGAGAAGTCTGAGTACATTAAGCGTTATGAGGATGCAATCAATGATAAGAAGAAGCTAACTGATGAGTATAAGAATCGCATAACTGATCTGCAGGCAAGCCGTCGCTCATTGGATGAGAGGTCTTCTAGCTTATTAAAAACATTGAACTCTACCAAGCAAGAATCAATGGATTGGAAAAGAAAGTATGAACAGGTCTTATCAAGGCAGAAAGCTGAGGAAAATCAAGCTAGTTGTGAAATAGTATCCCTCAAGTCACGGGCCAGTGCTGCTGAAGCAAGGTTGGCAGCAGCAAAGGAACAAGCTCAGTCTGCTCAAGGGGATGCTGAGGAGTGGAGACGGAAGTATGATATTGCTGTTAGAGAAGCAAAAGCTGCTCTAGAGAAGGCAGCAATTGTGCAGGAACGCACAAACAAGCAAACGCAGCTGAGAGAAGATGCTTTAAGAGAAGAGTTCTCTAGTACCATGGCTGAAAAAGTGAGTTCTGTTATCTGTTATTCCTCCACATTTATTTCTGAATTTTTTTTTGGCGTCCTTTGCTATTACTTAAAGATCACTGTGGCTGAAAATGTGATTTCTCTTTTCTGTTATTCTTCATTTCTTTTGAAAATTTTTTGTTTACTTATGGCCCGTTTGGTAGCGTGGATGAAAGTGAAAGGGAAAAGAAAAAATTTCTTGAAATGTCAATTTTATCCTTTCAATCATTATTCAATCATTATTTAATATTATCTATTAATCATTATTTAATTATTACTCAATCATTAAAAGTAGGGGCATTATAGGTATTTTCTATCCACAAAATCACCTTTTTTCTTTCACTTCCCATTTTCATACCTAACTTTCTGCGTACCAAACGGGCCGTTAGTATTGCTAGTACATGAAAATCATTATGGATGAAAAATTATGCTCTCTTCTTTCTGTTATCCTTGTACATTTTTTGGCAAATATGTCTTCCTAGTATTATTATGACCCAAAGATAGTTAGCATCTGTACTTTTAGCTTGTCAATGCTGTGCATTGTGGATAAGATGCTAAGTGGAGTTCTGATTTGTTCTTTGCTGACTATGCAGGAAGATGAAATAAAGGACAAGAATGCTAAGATTGAGCATTTTGAGCAGTGTTTGACAACTTTGAATTTAGAATTGAAGGTGAAATTCTTGTCTTAAATAAATCAAGAAAATCCTGTACAGACTCTCTTACTTTTGTGGCACTCTTAACATGAATAGACAGATGGATTTTGCATATCACAGATAATCATTCTCAAGGGTTCTCAGTAAGATGTAATTTATATTACACATGATTTTACACGTTTGATGGTAAATTGTGTTTCATATTCATGATCCATATTAATCAACGGTTGTCAGCATTTTGTGCCTTTTTCTTCTCCCTTTTTTCTTATGGGTTATGGTCATACATGTGAAAAGTGGCCAGATCTATAATGCACTAAGTAGTTCCTGGGTTTAGGGCTTTCATTTTTTGCTTTTAGTATTTCCTGTCTTCTGTGCACCTTCACCCAACAAAGGGTTGGAATTTGGGGTGTGTAGAGTTCTAAACTCAATCATGTGAAGTGTTGTCGTGGTCTTTTTAATTGAAATGGGTATAAGCATCAGTTTACCCAAATAAAGAATTGTTCGATTCCATGGGCCACTTTGGATTGTCTCTTACAAATGAAATTTTATTAAATGTAATTTTTTATTGGAAGCATCTCTGTACTTTTTTGAATTGAATGAGATGTCTATCTGACTATATTTGTAGGCTGCTGAGTCAAAGATAAGGAGTTATGATGCAGAAATATCATCATTGAAGCTTGAAATTAAAGAGTTGACTGAGAAGTTAGAGACTGTAAATGCCGAGGCCCAATCATATGAGAGGGATGCAATGGTATATCAGCAGGAGAAGATCCATCTAGAGCAGAGGTACCGGTCAGAGTTTAACAGATTTGAGGAGGTCCAGGCAAGGTGTAAGAATGCTGAAAAAGAAGCTGCAAAGGCTACTGAAGTGGCAGACAAAGCTCGGGCTGAAGCAGGAATGGCTCAAAAGGAGAAGAGTGAGATGCAAAGGCTGGCAATGGAAAGACTGGCACATATTGAGAGGGCTGAGAGGAAAATTGAAAATTTGGAGAGAGAGAAAACTAATCTGGAAGATGAATTGCACAGAATAAGAGATTCAGAGAATGATGCAATTTCCAGAGTTGCAAAACTAGAGGAAAGGGTGGAAGAGAGACAGAAGGAAATAGATTCACTTCTAATTTTAAATGATGCGGAGAGACAAAGTAATGTTCAGATTCTTCAAAATCTTTTGGACACTGAACGTGCAGCGCATTCTGAGGCAAATAACAGGGCTGAGGCTCTCTCTCTCCAGCTACAGTCTGCACAAGTGAAGATTGATTCTCTCCACCAAGAGTTGACCAAGTTTCGTCTGAATGAAACAGCATTGGACAGTAAGCTAAAAAGTGCTTCTCATGGTAAGCGCTTGAGGGTGGATGATGAAATTGGTCTTGAATCTGTTCAAGACATGGATATGAGCCCTAGAATTGCAGGAGGAAATAAGAGATCTAAGAGTACAACCAGCCCTCTTAAGAACACGCCTCTAGAAGATGGTGGTTCAATCTTTGAGGGTGACGAGGATAATAATAGTCAGCAGGCAAATCAGGAGGATTATACAAAGTTTACCATCCAGAAGCTTAAGCAAGAGCTTACAAAACATAACTATGGTGATCAGTTGCTTCGGTTGAAGAATCCTAATAAGAAAGACATCCTTGCACTGTATGAGAAATGTGTTCTTCAGAGATCATAGCTGAATATGTAAACGACTTGTATAGGGATGATCCATGCAGGTAGCTAACTCCACTAGTTTGGTCAATGTATCGTTTTCATGGAAGGGTACCTGACACCAAGTTTAGAGTAGAATGTGTCAATTTAGTTTGTGTTTGGTTTTGGGCCCTTTTTATATCGGGGTGTATTTGCTTGAGTATGTTTTGTCAATTACGTAAGTGGTCATGGAATCTTTTTGATGGTCTGATTACCTCGAGTGCCGGATCAGGTTTCATTCAATACAAATCTTGTATAGGTGTATTTATACTAGCTAAGTAGTGTGGAGCCAATAACCCTACTAAAGTTGTTTGGAGATTGAGTTGAATTGCTCATCGAGACTAGCTTTGTTTCGCCCGCTATTGCCTAATTCTTGCTAGTGTTTTTCCTTTTGCTTGTTGACCTAGCTGTTGGTACTGCATTTTTGGAAAGATTGATATGGCAACTTCAGTAGTCTGCTAATCTATTTTGATCAATTGGCCATCTCATAATCGTGATAGAAAAAGCATCTGTGTGTTCCTTGACATAGTTTACTGTCTATCATATTAACGATTTGCAAATGGAGTCGGGTGTATGCGTGTTTTATTATTTTGATTTTATAAATAACAATTTTATATAGGAATAAAAGGAATCATAAAAAATGTTAGATTCTATTTTAAAGTATGAAAAAACATAAGACCTCTTCAATGTATTTGCCATTTGTATATTGTCTTTCCAGTGAGTGAAAACGTTGGGAACCAGGTATGCAACTAGTAATCCTCAGAATGCGTAATATTTATATTGGATAATGTAACTTTTGTTTCACACCACTCTTTCACCGGATGTTTTCATCCCTCGTTATGACTTTTCTCTCCCCTAGTTTGTAGCTGAGTCACTATTTTTGTGAATTAAGGAAAATGATATAACACTTGTTTGTCCGAAATATATGGTGTGACGATGATATTCATAATTCACTGGATCTCCAACGAGACTTTTCATCAGTAGTCGCGAACAGAATCATTATAATCAAATATTTCTTTTTGAATTTTTTTGAAATAAATCATTTTAATTATTCTTATTTATTGTTGTTTGATACATTTTTTTTAACTGTAAAAAAGATCCTAAACACATTCATATTTCCTATATTCCCTGTTATTAAACAAGATAACGGAGGCAAGTTTTAAATTTCATTTATGTCTGCATGTTCTTTCCATTTCTACTGAGTACGTATGTAGACAAATACTCTTCGAGTTTTTTTTTTTTAAATTGTTATCTTGAATTTTATGATATGGCTTTTTCTTTTTTCAAACAATCTGAAGAGCCTATTTCTTTATCATACATCTAAAATTTTACTCTGAACTTTGAAGATAAGGAGATATATTTTATTCTTACCAATTAGACTAACTCACAAATATTGCACCCATCATAAATGCAAAGAGTTTTTAAAAAAATTTCATGAAAAGCAACCTTCAAAATCTGTTTGTTGGTGTACTTAGTATGTTAACTTGCTCAACTTGACTAATTGACTGAGGAATGCTATGCACAAACCATAGTTTTAATAGCTTTTTCGTGGTCCTTCTATTTTGTCTCTCTAAGTATGACATGCGAACTTATGCAAGTGATAGAAATAGCTTTAATATAATTTAAGCAATTGGATATTGCCTATATTAGACACAGTGAATAGTGTAATTGGATTGGAGAAATTTTTTTAATCAAATTTTACATTAAAAAAAATTAATAAGGTGATATTTGAGTACATGGAAGCAATCAATGTACGCAATTTCTCTTCTACCTTGATTGAATTAATAAAACTTCAAATCTGCATTTTAGTTCTTGATTGTTTTACTTTATTTATTTATCAAAATTGAGAAAAATTAGCTCTTCACAAATGAGATGATTTTGTATTTATTTATTTATTGCCAACTTGCATGTATTTATGTTGAAAAGACATAGCTGATGATTTGAGATGCCTTCATTGGTTGAGAAAAGATGCCCCCACTTGTTAAGAAAAGATGTCTTCTTGGTTAAGAAGTGTTTCCATTAGTCAATAGGAGATTCAATTGAAGAGAGATGCCTTCTCTTTCAGGAATACTCAACGTATCCGGCAATTGGAAAGTAAACATAAGCAAGATTTCTTAGATGCCTAATGCTCAGGGTATCACCCTTGGCTTAGCATAAGGAAGCCTTGTCCTTGTTTAAGCCTTACACCAACCTATGCCTAAGGTAGACTTGTGCCAACCTTGGCCACCTTTGACATCCAGTTGCCTATGGCATTTAGTCCTACTGTAACTTGTAATTGTTGAGCAAAGTGCTTCATGCCCATTGAACTTGTCCTTTGGATAGTAAATTAAGATTATCTAATGCAGTTTTTCCTTCTTAAGGAGTTGAGGTGAAGAGTGTGATGGGATTATCCTTTCTCTTAAAGCAATGTCAGATTGAGAAAAATTATATCAAGGTTACTCTGATTTCATGAAAAAATAATGCTTTCAAAGTGAATTTGACATATGCCAAGTGCCATCTACAACGTTCAATTCAGACAATGTTAGGAGTATCATAAAAGAGTGATTTTCATTATTTTTTTTCCTAGAAACAATCTTCAAGAGTGAGTTGGTGAGATTGAAGTGAAAGTGCCTTCATATTAAGCACAATAACTCTACATAAGCAAGGTAAGACTATGAAAGTTTAGTATTTAATAAAATAGTTGTTCTAACTAAGTTCACTTCCCTTTTCAATAGTTATTGAAACCACGCCAAATGTTAACTCAGTAAGATGATGTAGTCACCAAATTACAAAGCTCGATCCTCTGCGAATAATAGATGTACGCAACTGATGTGCAGTGACAAAACAACACCATCTGGAGATTTCATTAGCCAAACTTGAAGCGATCCTGGCCGTCTATGTTGCGCGATCTGGATCGTCCATAGAAGACCCCAAACTATCGTCATTTTTGGACGCCCATAAACCCCCCAAAATGCAAAAATGCATCTCCAAAACGATGCCATCTTCCTCCTCTGTAGCTATTCCACGAGCGCCGGAAAGGAGTTTTTTTTGCCAAGTTTCACCAGATACAAGGTAGAATATGTGTAAAACACAAAATCAACCATTATTCCTTCTCAATATCTCTATTGTTTGATCACCTTCATTGTCTACTATTTTTGTTGTAGGTTGTGTACCATTTTCCTCATATTTGAAGCTTGTTGTCATCATCGTGAGGGAGGGGGATAATCATCGATCATAAAACAAAGATATTAACAGATGGTTTTGTTATTGATGATTATCTACTGTTTTTGTTTTGCTGTCATCAAAAGAAAGTCTTCGCTGATCCACCTACTGGTGGGTGACATAATGGCAAGCTAAAATTGAAGGTTGCTTCTGTTCATGGGTATCAACACGCTCATATCTCATTGGATGGGACCCAGTTTACATTAAAAAATAAATCTATCTACATTCATTGACAAGAGAAAGACCATATAGAAAATTTTAGCTATCATGTATAAAATTATTTTTTGGTCAACAACTATCAAGTACTGTAAGGAAAAAGAACACACTAACGGTTCCTCTCTCCACAAATGTAATTTATTGTGGAGTTAAAAAATATATAGAGAATACAATTTTTAAGGTTGATCAGACACTCAACTCAGGGTGAAACAACATAAGCCTCTGTAGCTTCAGCATTCAATCTGCCGTAGGACTTCATCAGCAATCAGGGCTGAGAAAGTATGGGAAAAAGTCCAGTGACTGCAACTTCCAGGGTTTAAGGATCTCATGAAGCAAGGTTGCTGAGGCTAAAATAAAGAGTTCTTTGTTGGAATGCATTAATGGCATAATCTAATTGAAAGTGACCAATTGTGATTTAAACAGAAGTCCATAACCCAACCCAATACTAGATCCTAGTTTGTACTGCCTTAAGGATACATTTCCTGAATTTCCAAGATTAACACCATGATATCACTGTCACATTAACATGGATATGGGATGAAGGCCGCAAATATGATCAAGTATATCCATTTAATTGAAAAACTCTCATTTCCTGCGCTCGTGGAACAGCTACAGAGCAGGAGGAAGATGGCTACGTTTTGGAGATGCATTTTTGCCTTTTATAGGGTTTATGGGCATCTAAAAACGACGACGGTTTGGGGTCTTCTACGGATGGTTCAGATCGCGGGAGATAGATGGCCAGGATTGCTTCAAGTTTGGCTGACAAAATCCTTAGATGGTGTCGTTTTGTTGCTGCACATCAACTGCATATGTCTACTATTCGCAGAGGATCAAGCTCCCTAAATTGCTAGTTCAACTATTAGGCTACTAATTAAACTGATTATTTTTAATTAAAATTATACATTAGTTTGACTATATAAGCCAATATAATATAATATGAAATACTATGTTATATATATTTTCACTAAATTATAATAAAATTAATTTGATATAAGTGCAAATAAAATGTTTTAATTATCAATAGAAATATTATTAATTCAATATTAAGATATAAATGATAATCATACTTAAAAAGGGTGAATAAGAATAATGTGTAGAAAATGAAGTAAATTGAAAATTTTCACACTTATAAAAGTGAAGGATTAAGTGACCTCCAACATTTAAACACACAAAAAGCGAAGCATATAAACAATATTCAATAGAACGATAATGAGCTTAAGAAGAGGCAAGCAGATAAGTATATATATATATAATAAAGTAATAAACTTCACTAGAAATGAAGGACGTTAATAGTAATATAATACAACAAATTAAAATGTGAAAGTGGAATAAGCAAGATCAACACATAGATAAATTAAACAACTAAAATGGAGATCTTATAAACATGGAGGAGGCAAACTCATCAAACTATAAATAGAAGTAAAGGGCAAGAAAATCACGCTGAGATTAATCTTAGTTTAGTCCCTTTGGCCTACATCCACTTCCATTAAAACTTTAAGAGATTTTTCTTATTATAATTAGCAAGCTTACAGAGATAATAGTTTTTCTTTCATACTTACCATCAACATAGATTTCTAACCTCACCTTAAACTTATAATAGGGTTTTATATTGCTAACCCTTAACTAAATCCCCTTGAATTTTATATAAAGAACAAATTCAACTCTTTTTCAAGATTGTTTTCCTATAATCAAGACTTTGCTTCTAATAAGTAGATTGACCAGACACTAAGTAACAATTTTACAAGAATTTAAATCACTTTCTTTTCAATGTTCTTCTATACTTTTGCACTTGAATTCTTGTGCATATATAGGTGTTCAACAACTTCTAGCCATTAGAGACTAATTTGATTATTTAACATTCTTTTTGGCTGGAGCATACTTGTTATGTTGCTAATGTTCAAATATTTTTTATTTTTATAGCTACTGTTAGCAATAGATCTCTTCTCATGTAACCCACATAGTTAATTCAGTACAAATGCTCTTACGAAGCTTAATACATGGGTTAGAGAAATATTTCATCTTTACGTGAAAATTAGAGACAACCATAACAGAAAGCATTTTTGTTATAAACTTAAATTGTTTCATGTTGCATGAAATCCATTACACTTTTGTTATTTGTACATTAATAAATTTGTCGCTTAGTTAATTAACAAAATTGAGCCATCCAAAATAGATGATTCATAAAATTGGGTCGTTAGCAATTAAATAATATAGAATCCACAAATTGAACTAGAGTATTAAATCTAATATCATGGATTGAAACAAGGAATTTACACAATAGGCTATAAGATTCAAATGGATTTTTACATAAATAATATTTGGGTTTTGTTATCATCAAAATCTTAGGTTTGCAACTTTAGGCTAACAATCTCCCATTTTTTATGATGACAAAACTACTATGCAAAAAGCTAAAATTTATTTGATGCTTTCCCTGAATCTATGTATGAAAGCAAAATAATAAGATTCAGTGGAGTAGAAAACCATCCACACATAACAAAGCACAAAATAACCATTAAAGACATAATTCAGATAGAAAATTTAACCATTTTACATATTCATTCTCCCTTTTTTATCAACAGTACAAAAGAGGAAGACAAGAATAGTGGAGTAATTAATCAATGAAAGGGCAATAGTCATAGTAAAACAAACCATTAGGAAATTCACAGATTAATATTCATAAGTGTAGAAAAATGTATAAAAAGAATTCAAGGCCATCACTGTCAACTGTCATAGACTATAAAATTGTTCTCAAAATTAGAGGCCATCCCTAAGTTGTTGATTAAAATGGCAAAATACTTGAGACTTCCGATCAATGAGACGTATAATCGTAAAGTCAATTTCTTGGGGGTGCTACAAGAACTCATTTTGGTTATTCTAAAATACTTGCTTAGTATCATGCAACCTAATAGTAACAAAGTCCAGTTGTTTCCTAATGACCCATTGACTACTAATCATATGAAGAATTGTGCCAACATTGGTTGTTAGAAAATCAAAATCATTGTAGAGGGAATGCACAATGTTGTTCAGAGAGTGAAAAAGGTGAAGTCTTTTTGTCATTGGATGGATGAACAATGATAGGAGGAGGTGAAGGAGGTGAAAGAGAATGAGGTAGCAAATGTTGTTGATTCGCTTAAGGTGGAGAAGGAGAAACAAGTAGAGGTGGAGAATGATGACTAGCTACAGGAGGTGGAAGAGGAGAGGTTGGTGGAGGTACAAAAGGTGGAGGAGGAAAGGTTGACGATGGAACAAGAGGTGAAGGATGAAAGGTTGATGTTGGATAAGGAGGTGGAGAATGAAAGGAAGACATATGTAGAGATTAACAAAGTTCAATAAGAGGTGGAAGAGAAGTTGGAGAAGGGATAGGAAGTGGAGGAGGCGAGCAATAAGTCACAGGTGGAAGAGGTGATGGTGGATGAGCAATAGGTGAAGAAGATGGATGAGAAGGATAAGTTTTAGTAGGTTGAGGAGGTGAAGGTGGAAGAAGGACAAGTTCAAAAGGAGGAAGAGGAGGTAACGTGCAAGGAAGAATTGTAGAAGAATGAGGAATAGAAAGAAAGGGTGGTGGAGGAAAGTTTGTAAGAAAGGTTGTGTAAGTGGAAGAGTTTCAAATGGAGTGTGCAGAGAGAGATTGTTCAAGAATAAGTGTAAATAGAGGAAGAGAAGTTGGAGGTGAAAGAGTGAACCATGGTGTAGTTGGAGAAGTTAGAAGAGAGAATGATGATTCTAATAAGAAAATGAATGAAGGGAATAGAAGAGTTGGCAAAGGTGAAAAAGATGGAGGAAGGAAGTGAGGAATTTCTTTTATCGGGGATCAAAGAGGCAAGGTTGGTGGAGAAGAAAGGTTTTCGTCAGAGGCAAAGGAAGAAGTGGATTCAAGAATTTATCTTTTCTAATAAGATGGAAGTAGAGGTGGAAGATGTGTTTGGCCAGTTAAAAAAGGTGAAGGATATGGTTGGTTGGTTAAGGTAGGTGAAGGACAAGTTTGCTTAAATGAAGGAGGTGAAGGATGCGTTGGAAAAGGGTCACCTGAAGGTTCAAAGGGTGCAAGATTAAGAGCTTCTATGATCAATGGAGTAGCAACGTCCCTTCCAGTAATTGAGAGCTTTTTCACTTTGGTTGCCATAATTTTTTCCTTTCTCTTGGTAGAGGAAGGTTTAACGGCCTTCTTTTTTAGCTTAATGGCAAAAGATGGAAAAGCTTGTTGAATATTGAGGACATTGTTGTACTTGAGTTCAAGAGCTTCTGGATTTGCTTTATACTTTTCAACATCATAGTTCTAGATACACTCGATTCCCACAATAGTATATTTCATGTAGCACATGGTGGTAGCATCATAAGTTATAAAAATCACCTAACATAAGTAACTTTCAAGATTTACTCCCTGCCTTTTGAAGATACAAGCAAGAAGCATCCTATAAGGAAGACTCATCACTTAAGAGGAACTTTTAGCTACTTCCTTTATGTATTTGAGCATCTAGAAGTAAACATTAATACTTTGCTACGCCATCAAGTTATATACCTAGAATAAGTCTCTATGAGATACCACATCAAAAGTTCAGATCTGGGAAAACATCGTTGATCCGATAATGTGTGTAGCCACCTAATATGGAAATGCAAAAGCCGAGGCATTGATTTTTCTTCTTGAAATTAAATCTTTGCACACAACAGTAACCTCAAAGGCATCAGCATATGTTGCCTGCATTTGAATAGTCCAAGAATACCTAGCAAAATAATATTAGTAGTCTTTACTAAAGGATACTCTAAATATTTTCTCTAGAGTGCTTATACCTACTATAATAAATTTTCCATTTACCAAGAAACTAAGGGATTTTCCTTCTTTGACCATGACCAATTTGCAATAAAATTCATAAACCAAGTCATGGTCTTAAAATCCAGTTCCAGTCGACATTTCAATTAGGTTAACTAAGCAAAATTCACACACCTATCAATGGCAATTAGTTTGTGTTGAAAATTTGCCAAGTATCTATCCAAGTGTTCTTGAAAGCTAAACTTTAGTAGTAGGTAAGAGTAGTCTTCGCTACTGATTTCTACTTCATCTACCTTTTTCATCCCTTTTCCCTTTGATATAGTTAGTTTCTTGCTTAGAGTTTCTTGAATAGAGATTCCCTTTGATCTTTTTAGTTGTCTCTGGATTGCTTCAGTCTCTTCCCAATCTAAGTCTTCATCAGAGACTTTTTTTTTTCTTTGATTGTTGACTAGGAGTTATTTACTTTTTTCATTACTTACTTTCATTGTCTTACCACTTTAATAGAATCTATTGTAATATGCATTCTTTCTTTTTAGATTCTTTTTCAACATCTATTATGCCTTCAACTAGAATGAACTTTTTCTGCTGTTGAGATCTCTAGAGATAAAATAAGTAGTTTATGTGTTGTTCCATTAGCCGCATAAGGGTTAGGGAAAAATAGGTCCTTATGAAAGAGAGCAGGTTTTTGAAATGATGTTTCGTTTCAGCCACTAAGCGATTTTTAAAAGAGAGCCTGTTATAAAACCACCAATTTTTTCTTGTAATTATTAATTAGCCACTAGACATGCCTTTTTTTTAGAGCACATTGATGTTATAATAGACACCTTAGCACACATGGTGAATAATGCCAAAAGAGTTTATCTTCTCAAAGACCAAACACTTTACACATGTCGTCATAGGAATAAGTAATAAAAGAAAAAAATAAAGCCAATAAATGACACAACACATGATTGCACAAAATAAATAATAAATCGATAATAACACATGTTAAAATAAATAACTGAGATGAGGTGGAAGAGACACAAATATGATAGCAAAAATTGGAAGAGGCAGTGTACTCAACTTCAAAAAATTCACAAACAAGCATCATTTTTTACCATTCATACCAAGTTCATTTCTTAAGTGATCAAATATGTTTCCAAGTATAGGTTTTGTAAATATATCAACAAGTTAGTTCTTGGTTTGGATATATGTTTCCTCTACATTTCCTCTTTGCAAATGAACTCTAATAAAATGATATTTTACCTTAATGTGCTTCATCTAAGAATGGTGTATAGGATTTTTAGTAAGGTAGATGGCACTCATGTTATTTTAGAATATAGGGATATGGTTGAAGCTAAATGAATAGTTTTCGAGTTGATGTTTTATCTATAGAAATTGAGTGCAACAACTTTCAACTGTCATATATTCAATTTTAGTGGTAGAGAGAGTCATAGAACTTTATTTCTTATTGTACCAAGACATTAATTGCTTTCTAGGAAACTGACAGCAACCACTAGTGCTTTTTTTATCCATTTTATTTTTAGTAAAGCCTATATTTGCATAGCCAACTAGATTAAAAGTATTAGTTTTGGAATACCATAAACCATAATTTTATGTCTTCATAAGATATTTAAATATTCTTTTAATCGTAGTAAAATGCAACTCTTTTGGGTTAGTTTGGAATTTTGCACACTTACATAAATTGAAATACTATCAGGTTTACTAGCTATTAAATATAATAAGTAGCCAATCATACCTCGGTATTTCTTTTGATTGAAATCTTTACCATTCTTATCTTTATCTAAAGTGGAGGAAGGACACATTAGAGTCTCCATTAGTTTAGAGTTTTGGAACCCAAACTTACTAATCAATTCCTTAGTGTACTTTACTTGATTGATGGAATTTTTCTCTTTATTTTGTTTTATTTGTAATCCCAGAGAGAAGTTCATCTCCCCTATCATACTTATTTCGAACTCTCATTTCATTAGATCAATAAATTTCTTGCAGAGAGAGTCATTAATACTATCAAATATAATATCATTTTTATAGATTTGTACAAGCAAAAATTCTTTATCACTTTTCCTAATAAAAAAGGTAATGCCAAGTTTTCTTTTTAAAAACCCATTTTTTAGAAGAGAAGTGCTTAAATTTTTGTACCAAGCTCTAAAAAACTTGTTTTAGACTATAAAGAGCTTTTGAAAGCTTGCATGCTTGTTGGGTAGTTTTTCATCTTCAAAACCAAGAAGTTGCTTAACATACACATCTTCAGTTACATGCTCATTTAAAAATGAACTTTTAATATTCATTTGATATAATTTGAAATTCATGCAGGAAGTATATACAAGAAACATTCTAATAAACTCTAATATAGCAATAGGAGCATAGGTCTTATCAAAATCTATATCTTTTTATTGAGTGTAACCTTGAGCCACTAATATGGCCTTATTTCTAATTACATTACCTTATTCATCTAGCTTGTTTCAAAATACTCACTTGGTTCCAATCACTAATGCTTTTCCAAGTTGTTCCACTAAGTTTCACACCTTATTTCTTTCAAATTCATGTACTTCTTCTTCCATAACAATTACCTAGTTTTCATCTCTTAATGCTTCTTCCACGGTTTTGGACTTAATTTGAGATAACAACACAAGACTATTTCTACATGATTTGAAAGATGATCTAGTATGTATCCTTTTATTTAGATCTTCAATAATATGCTAGGATGGATAAATGGAGGAGTATCTCCACTCTCTTAGAAGCCTAATGTCTCTTGGTGCAAATTCCAATAAATTTGGCCTTTGTTCACTTACTGATGCACCACCATCTCTGATTTATTGGTCTCGATCACTTATGTTGCCTTCTTTAGGGTGTTGATGATTATCCTTTTCTGAATTTTGCTCTTCGCTCCACTTCTAGATATCTTTGTTAGTTGGAGGATGAAGTTCACTCTAACTTATATTTGTAATTTTAAGTGAGCTTTAGTAGCTTTCCTTACTTCATTTATCTTATTTGTTGGACCAAGATTTGATTGTTGACTTAACTGATTTCTTCCTACAATATGTTCATCTTCATTTATATACACTACTCTTTTCAATGAAGGATTAGTTTTATTAAAAACAATATGCATGGATTCTTTAATTACCATTATTCTTTTATTATAAGCCCTATATACTTTATTAGTTGTTGAGTGTCTTAAGAAAATTCTTTCATCACTTTGGCATCAAACTTTTTTAAGTTATCTTTTACATTGTTATAAATGAAACATTTGTATCCAAATGCATGAAAACTAGCATTGGGTTTTCTACTTTTCGACAGTACATATAGAGTTTTTTTTTTTTTTTTAAATTTGTCTTATAAGGCAACGATTCAAAGTATAACAAGTAGTATTTATGGTTTCAGCTTAAAAATATTTAAGAGGATCATTTTTTATGAGCATGGTTTTAGCCATATCTTGAAGGGTGCAATTTTTCCTTTCAATAACTCCATTTTGTTATAGAGTTTTTAGTGTAGAAAAGTTATGACTAAAATCTTGTTCATCATAGAAATCTTTAAATAATTTGTTTTCGAAAACCCCACCATGATCACTCCAAATATTTAAAATTAAATACCCTTATTCTCTCTAAATTTTTTTGCAAAAAATAATAAAATTCTTTAGCGGTTCATCCTTGTGAGAAAGCAAAGGAACCTAGAACCTAGAAAATTCATCGATGATTATAAAATTATAGCTTTTTCCACCAAAACTTCGAGTTTATGAAATGTCAAAAGGATCCATATGTAATAATTAGAGTGGCTGAGTGGAGGAGACAAATTCTTTCAATTGAAAGGAGGATCTGGCTTGTTTTCTCATTTGGCATACATCACAAAGATGATTATTTTCATAATCTAGCTTTAGGAGACCTTTTACAAGATCTAGCTTGGATAGTTTAGATATAATATGCATGCTTGCATGGCCAACTTTCGGTGCCACACCCAAGGATCATTATATATAGAAGAAAGACAATTTACATTCTTTAAACTAAGATAGTTTAAACTTATAATGTATATATTTTCAAATCTTTGACCCGCAAATAAGGCTTTATCTTTATTATAAACATTGCAATGCATTGGATAAAAAATTATCTTGTATCCTTTATCACAAAGTTGACTAATATTATATAAATTATGTTTTTATCTAACAACAAGATAAACATGATCTAAACAACAATTTTCAGTAAGTTTTACTTTACTTATACCTATAATCTTACCCTTGCCTTCATCACTGCATGTGATAAATTCTCCATATTTTCTTTTAAAGGATAAAAACTAAGATAGATCTCCAGTCATGTATTTAGAATAGCCACTATCTAAAAATCGCAACTGTTTCTATATCCTTCCCTTCCTGCATACTTAAAAATGTTTCAACGTTTCATAGGTACCTAAACTTTTTTGGGTTCTTTTTTATCGATGCTAGGCCTTATAGTGCCCTAAAAAGCTTTCCTTTTCCATATTTACATTTATAACATGCATGTATATTTTTATTACAATATAGACAAAAGGTTGGAGGAAGTTGTCTTAATAAAGAAATTTTTATACATTTTAACATTTTCTTTTCCATCATATCCTATTCCAGATTTATCAAACATATATTTTTATTTTTTAAAAAATATTTTTATATTTTCTTCACCTTTTACAAAATTTTGCCAAATCTTTTCGCTAAAACTGTAACTTATTGCTTTAAAGATTTATTTTCTTCTAAAGCTAATTCTAAGTTAGATTTAAGTCTTTGAACATTTTCTTTCAGTTTGAAATTTATTTGTAGTTGCTTCTGATATTTAGCAAATTGATTTTTAAAATCTATAAGTAACTCATTAAACATTTCGTCTATCATAAGATAGAGAGTTTTTATTTGTTATCTTTTTTTCTTTGAGAGCTATGAAGCCATGTTAGCCAGTTTTTGCTTAAGTTCTTTCTCTTTCTTATCATCATCATTCCAGGCTGCCATGACTTTCTTCTTTTTGTATGGTTTGGCAGATTTCTTCTTCAAGTATGGACACTTTGATTTGATATGTCCATTTTTCCCACACTCATAGCAAGTGATGGCAGTCTTCATTGATTCCTCCTTTTTTTGGTTGTCTTTGGAGGTATTTGCCTTAGTGTTCCAGAGATCTTTCTTTTTCTTTGCATATTTATCTAGTCTCTTGGAGAAAAAAGCTATGTCTTGTTCATCTAACACATCCTCATCTTCTTGAGCAGGAGATTCTTTAATTACAATAACTTTTAGTTCCATCATCTTCTTTATGTTCTCCAATTCATGTATTTTTAAATGTATTTTTTTCAAATGTAATGAGTATTCCTCGAAGTCCATTAAATTGAAGAGTATATAGATTTTTACTTTTGATAGAATCCACCTTAGATTGCCATTTCTATGATAAACTTCTAAGAATCTTTCAGTTAAGCTAATTATCTGTATACTTACGATTCATAGCTTTTAAATCTCCAACCAATTTGACAAATCAATTGTATATTTCTTCAACATCTTCACCCTCTTTCATATAAAAGAGTTCATATTTGTACACGAGCATGTTAAGATTATTTTCTTTGACCTTTGATGTTCCTTCATGCGTGACAATAAGTTTCCCCTACATCTTCTTGGCCATTTCATAATTTAAGATTTTGTTATATTATGATCCATTAATGACACACGCCAAAATATTTCTAGCATGATGATTGGTCCACTCACTTCTGGCTTTATCAACAATGGCTTTTGTTGTCAAGTTTACTTTTTTTGGCATCTTTGGTCCTTCTTCAAACCTTTCACACAAGATAATCTGTGCAACATATATATATATATATATCTTTATTCTTTTCTTCCAATATGATAAGTGTTTTCCTATAAAATAAGGTGGTTTGACAACTGAGATACCCTTTTAGAAGTAATCTCTTTCAAGCATGTTGGTAGCCATTTTCTATAGCAAAAATAATAGGCCTTTTTCTTTAGGCTGTTAAACACAAAATTAAGTGAGATATGCTCTGATATCAATTGATAATAATACCTAGAGGGGGTAAATAAGTATGATGTGTAGAAAATAAAGTAAATTGAAAATTTTAAAACTTATAAAAGTAGGTGACCAAGTAACCTTCAAAATTTAAACACACAGAAAATAGAGCATGTAATCAATATTCAATAAAAGGCCAATGAGCTACAAGCAGATAAGTATATATATATGTATATATATAATAAAATAATGAACTTCACTAAAAATAAAGGATGTTAATAGTAATATAATGCAACAAATTGAAATGTGAAAATGGAGCAAGTAATATTAGCGCAGAGATAAATTAAACAACCAAAATGGAAATCCTCCAAAGGTAGAGGAGGCAAGCTTAGTGAATTATAAATAGAAGTAAAGGGTAAGAAAATCTCTCAAAGATTTGTCCTAGTTTAGCCCCTTTGATCTACATCTACTTTCCTTAAAATTTTAAGGAATTTTTCTCACTATAATTAGCAAACTTATAGAGATAATAATTTTTCTTTTGTACTCACCACCAACATAGGTTTTCAAACTTACCTTAAACTTATAGCAGGGTTTTATATAGTTAATCCTTAACTAAATCACTTCAAATTTTATACAAAGAATAAATTCAAATCTCTTTCGAGATTTTTTCCCATACTTAAGATTTTGCTTTTAATAAGTAGATTGACCAGACACTCAGCAACGATTTTACAAGAATTCAAAGCACTTTTTTATTGATTTCTTTTTAAATTCTTATCTACTTTTGTACTCGAATTCTCACGTATATATAGGTGTTCAACAACTCCTTGTCATCAGAGACAAATCTAATTATTCAACATTCTTTTTTGCTAGAGCATACTTGTTATGTTGCCAATGTTCAAATATTTTTACTTTAATAGCTACTGTCAGCAATAGATTTCTTCTCATGCAACCTATCTAATCAACCAATCACAGATGCTCTTACGAACCTCAATGTATGGATTACAGAAATATTTCATCTTTATGCAAAAATCAGAAACAGCCACAGCAGAAAGTATTTCTGTTATAAACTCAAATTGTTTCATGTTGCACGAAAGCCATTGCACTTTTATCATTTGAGCATTAATAAATTTGTCACTTAGTTAATTAATAAAACTGAGCCATCTAAAATAGATGATTCATAAAATTGGGTTATTAATATATAATCCACAAATTGGGCTAAAGTATTAAATTTGATATCATTGAATGAAATAAGGAATTTACACAATGGGCCATAAGATTCAAATGGGTTTTTACATAAATAATATTTAGGTTTTGTTATTATCAAAGTCTTGGACTTACAACTTTAGACTAACAATAAATGTTCTTAAAATTTTAGAAATTTTATTTTGATTTTAAATATTGTCCTTTATTAAAAACTAAAAATGCAATACTAGAATGGCTAAAAGAAAAAGAGAATGCAACATTACATTGCGACATGTTGCTCATGTGTTTAACTGGTTTAAATATCATTTTAATTTGTTAGTTATTTGTTCAGACCAGATAAGGTGTTGGTTCTCTAGGTGAATTGTTTGGCCTAGGTTTGATAACACTGTCCTTTTTCCTACACTTAGTGCTAACTATTCCTTAACTTGTCCCATCTAAACATGTCACCTTTAACTGTCAACAGTCACAATCTGCATGTCTTTTATTGTGCAACGAAAGCGTGTATACAAGTATAAGTATCTCAGAAGTAAAATAATAATAAATAGAATATCATTCTTATAGAAATTTTTCACTGAGATAATTATTTGATACTAAAATTATGCATCTTAATTTAAATCAAATTAACAATAAAGGAATTGAAAATTAAAGTAAATTAAAGATATAAAAATCACAAAATAAAAAGAGACAACAATCTAGATTCATTGAAAAGTAAAATGTCTAGAATTATGATTTCTCTTAGTATTTCATAAAAAACAAGTTAACCTTTCTCTACTTTGCATTTAATGATGATCTTTACTAGCTGAAAACTTTAATTTACTTGCAAGTATCTTCCAAATTACCTATAGGCATTCCCCTAAACCAATTCTTAATCTCTTATGCAATTGATCAAGAAACATTATTAATAATGGGTCATAATGTGGCTATATAAGGCTAGTAGATATATTCTTATCCTACAAACAAGTCAATTCACTTAACATTGCACGCTTTATGAACTCACACCATGCAATCAATGGTCTAGTTTTAAAATTATTTTTTCAAATTCATTTGAATTACCCAAATTATCTAATAGTTTTTATACATTTAGAAGTATGAAAAAAATTGAATAAACAAATCATACCATTAATTGCAATAAAGAGATTTATTACAACATACTATATGTTAGGTTCATCATGATCCCAAATCAATAATCTCATAAATACAAGCATAAACAACATTAAAGACATTGCATACATTAAATAGGTCAAAAAATGTAAGGAAAAATCGTAATTGGCATAGTGATGCTAGATTCTAGCATCATGGCGCCATGCATTCTTTGTTTTTTGACGCCATAGTGCTCAAATCCGCAATCGTGGTCTTAAAATTCTTTTGGCAACGACATTTATTTTAAGTAACAGTTTTTCACCTTTTTTAGCAACTATTCTTATATTTTGTTGCTTCGCATTTCTAAACTTACAAAAACATACAAATTCATCTAATTACTACTTAAAATCTATTAACAAAGATTAAACAATTTAACAACTTAAAGATCAAAATAAAAATACTAAACACAATTTATAATCAATCAAAACAAAAAATTAACTCTAAACTAAGGGAATGAAAACAAAAAACTTACTAAATATTAAATTAACTAAAATTTATTAAATTTATACACTAAAAACATAAAATAAACCTATTATTAATATAATAAATCTATTAAAATAATAAAAATGATAAATTAGAAACTTATCATCATTCACGGGCATGGTCTCACACCTCCCCTAAATTTAGCCCTCCATCTAGCCATTATTCTAACGTAAAGTTGCCCTAATTCCCAAACATGCCGTCTTGATTATTGACCGTCAACTCAAAGCTCCACAATAAATAATTTCCCTAATCATTAATTAGAGACTTCTATGCTAACACACATTTCCAATTGCTCTGCAACCTTAAACACGCTTTTTATATTCCTCGAAAACCTTCAAGCTAAACAAGACTTGGTTTAGTCTTGAAAGTTTGGAGGCACACTTTCAATGTAAAAGTTAAGTTAAAATATAATTAAACACTCTTTATTTTGCCAAAAGTTTACAAAGTAATTCACTTCTCCCCCACCAAGTTACCATAATAGTTGATCCATTTATTTACTCCATGCCTCCCAAGTTAGGACCCTCGTTCCCGAAACACACACTTTTACAAATAGCTTCATTTTAATAGAAATAAACAAGGATGAAACCTCTTTTATGATTATTCAAAGTTATGATCCGTAAAGGAACACAACCCAGATACTAATTTTGTAATCATAAAAGATGCGATAAATATGGTATAGGAAATCTAAGTCAAAGCCTTCCTATATCTCGTAACCAAATAAAATACTTCGTATAGTAAAACAAAAGTTAAATTGCTTTTCAGTTCTTATAATTTATTTAATTTTTACTTTAAAAACTTTTAATTGGATTCTTATATTGTAAAAAAAATGTTTAATTTCTTTTTTCGCATTAAAATTTCGTTAAAATTAGTTAAATTTTGCAATGTGTCATGCTGACATTTTAAATATAAAAAATGTATACCAATAAAAAGAATAAAAATAAATAATAAGTAAAATTAACTTACATATATAACATGTAATGCAAAATAATATACATTAAATGACTTAAATGAACAAATTTGAATTATACATATTTAGAGTGTCAAAATAATACATATATAATTGGCCATGTTAGCATTAATAAAAGTTTAAAAGTAAGATCTGAATAAATTAAAAATATTTTATATCATATGCAATCAATTATAAATTTTTAAACTGTAAATACCAAATTAAAAATTGAGAATGTTATATAACCTCCTTGAATTTTATTAAAATTACATAATTCTTTTTTATTTTCAAAATATACACCGACCTCCCTTAAAACTGAAAAAAGTATCTTACATTATGGTCTAATTTTAAATTTTTTTAACTAAAGTACTCTTCATTTAAAATTTTTGAGTTACAAAAATATATAAATATATATAAGTTTAATAGAAGGCATTTTGATCAAAAAAATTAAATTGAACTTAAATATAGAATAACTTTTTATTTCAAAAAATATCTATATATTTTTTTAAAATGAAAAAAAAGGCTATGTAATTTTATTAAAATAAAAAAAAGTTTATGTAATTTATTTTAAAATTTAAATAAATCCATATGGGTTAAAAGAATAATTCAATCAAATGAAAAAGGTACTCTTTTCATGCCTTGACCCACTTTTCACTTAAAAATGTGCCAAAGAATTGTAGTTGGGCATGAGGAGCTTTCACTCTACTTTTATCATTAACCGACCATCGAAATCCTGCGTGTTTATGAAAGTAGAAAGACATAAACGACCCAAAAATAAAACGGATAACGTTCGTTACTAAGATTTACTACAGTAAAAATAACATTCCTTTTCATTCAGGAGGTAAAGTTTAAAACAAAACTACCAAAAAAAAAAAGAAAAAGAAAAAAGATTCTTAGTAATTAGGACAAAGTATAAATAAACACAGCAACTGAATAGAGACTATAATCCTTCTATAACAATATCTGTAAACACATAAACGTTTGCACCTATACATATATCAAAGAGATGTTTCAGAGTCCTGCTCCTGAATATGTCTGGTTTGCCTCAACTTCATCAAGGATCAATTATTCCTTTATCCCTAAATATCTCCTTCGTTCCATATCCCATTCAAATAAATAGTCATTCAATAACAAAAAAATATTGGGTAGACCTAATTTGTTAAAAATCAATAGATTAAACTAATCATCAATATATATATATATGAGCTTAATAATATGATTTTGAGTGACATTTATATATTTATTTTTTATTTGTTTGGTCTGCTTAAGAATTTATGTCAACATCTATGTTATGTCACTGCTGCAAGAAATTTTAGATACAAAATATGTCCTAACTAGTAATGAAATGAGTCAATAAAAACTCACTGTAAGTGTTTCAAGTGATGAAGTCACTGAAAATTTGTGACACCATCTACAGTCATGTTATTGCGGCAAGAAATTCCTAGATACAAAATATATACTAACTGGCTATAAAATGATTCCATAAAAATTCATTAAAATAGGTGTTTCAGGAGACACTGACACACCAATTTTAATGAGTTTATATTTCCACTAACTATGGCTACGCCCTATGATTCATATATGAAAATTTCTTCACTACTATACTGCTCTAGCAAGAAGCTCTTCCAATAAAATTTCCTCTCATGCCTTTCTTTGCTTCAATCCATTGCTAAAGGAAAAGAAAGAAGAGGCTTCACCTTGGACAACCAGGTTTGGAATAAGTTGAGGTGAGCTTTCTCTAACATTATCACCCACCACATGGTCATAATTCATATAAGGAGAACTATAATATTCTAAAAGACCTGATCCATTCTTATTCGGTATTATTGTTGTGCAGTTGTCACGATCATTCCCCGTTTGGTTGTTCAATGTTTTTTCATTTGGATCCTTAATATTAATGGAACTACATTGTCTAGGTTGTGTCTGGTAGAAAACCTTGGAAACCACTAATTCTCCCTCTTTCTCTTCTTCGTTTCTTCCAAGGTGGTACTGATGCATCACCCAGCTGGTCTTCTCGGGCTTCCTTTTTCTGCCATAGTTGGTGTAGAGCACTAGTATCTTCTTGAAACCCTTCACTGTGCCATCAACGAATACTGGTCTTGTTTTGCCAGTTTTGTGCCATCTTGTCTCGCTTCCTTCTTCGTCTGTGTGAACCTTTCTTCTTTTCCTTGTCCCCGTTGTGTATGCTTTTGAAGGCCTGTGAAAGAAGTGACGAACCTGCCCATCTTTGCTTACTCCTGCGTCATTTCATAGAATCATGTTTTGCATCAATCATGTAGCTAGAACAACTTTCTCAAAAACTTATTTTCAACAATCAATTAATCATGAAATGATGAGTTATAAAAAATTATTCATGTGTTATGCTTTCTTTCTGTTTTTTTTCTTATTATGGTTAGCCTATCTTCTAACTTTATTCAGGTTTTTTTTTTTCTTAATGATTTTAAGGACCCTACTCCCCGTATTAATCTAAAGTACTCAAGATTTTAATGTCAAAGTACTCTCCAAAAGAATTGAATCTTGGTCAATAAAAAAAAAAACACTATATATCTTTTTTTATCAAGTGAGCTAACTTTCATGTGTCATATTTTTCTCGGAGAATCTTATTAAAAAAAATATTTTATAAAATGCATTTAAGTTCTATCATCTTAAATTTGAAGGATGAAACTTTCATATATAGCTTCTGGATTAAGATATGAAATGGCATATTTAAAGTACATATAGAAAGTTCTTTTGCCAAACTTACGAGAATTTTTAAAATATAATTCATTATTTTACATGATATAATCTGGGTATTATCCAGAAGGGTCTAAGCCCTCATCTAGAGTAATAAAGGCATCAACTGCATTTTACGCTTTTTAATTATGTGGGTAGGAATTCATTCAATATGGGCATCTATAATAGTGTTTTGACAAGCTGTTTAAAATTGTGTTGAATTTTTAGCCACATATAATAAAAAAATTGTTGGTAATCAGATATTAAGGACTTGTTAACGTTAACATCTCACTTGCTATTGAGTTTGATAGTCATTGCCAACTCAGGTGAATAATAGAGGCATGTAACTTTTTTTTTAAGGCTAGAAAACCTTCTTCTTTCAGTTTCAATTGTTTTTATAGCCCCCATTTTTCAAATACCGGTATTCCTTTTTGTATCTTTCTATTTTTGAGAATCTCTCTAAATTAAGAATTATGAAGCCATCCAAGCATGTATTACATGATATGCGTGGATAAAATTTTTGTTCTCATTAATGTTGATCTTGACATCAATTCATTTTCAGCCGCCTTAATTATATGATGAAAGAAATAATTTTCATCTCTAAAACCTAAATTCATGCACCAAAATTAACCAGGCACAACGACCCGATGTTTCTCAATCAATTGGAATTGAAATGATGAGAATGACCTACGGTACTCCAAGACAACCGGCAATAACAAGATAATTAAAAAATAAAATAAAATATGAAAAATACCTGGTAACTTTTCTGGGTGTGTGTAACAGATGCCATTCTCGCCTTCAAGAGTTGGGATGAATTTGTCAATAAGAGGATGAAGCTTACGCACATCACAGTCAACCTTTGCCTCCAAATGTTCTAATACCTCTTGCTCATTGGGATCAAACTTCACCCCAGCTGGCAGCCCCGGCAACTCATGAATTTCACCCTTGTTTATTCACACAAACAAAACGATCTTAATTTTAGAAAACATATATAAGGCAAAAAAAGAAAAAAAAAAAAGGAAACTTTGTAACATATAAAAAAGGAAAAAATTTTAACATCTTAATTTTACCACACAAAAAAATCTTAATATCTACCTGATCTTGAAATTCCAGGGTATGGCCGCATGAAGGGCAAGTTATGATTCCATTTTCAGAGGTTTTGGGATTGATTAGTTCAATCCCCCCCTCATCTTCTGACTCATTGCACCATGTCATCTCTCTGGGTTTCCTCCTATATGCTCATATATCCCTAATTAAGCACAGCTTTTTTTCCGTTTCCTCCTTCTAAAATATCACCGCTAGCTCCCTAATAAATTAAAAAATGAAAAGGAAAAAAATATTAAAAAAGGTAAAGCTAATAGCTTAGCTTGTCTCTTTTAGGAACACGTTTTCCTGAATCACAACGAATTTAATAACTTCCATACCAGAAAGAGAGACTTCACCCTTTTTTCTTTTTTCTTTTTTCTCTGCTTCTGGGATTCTTGTGTATGATTCAATGATTGAAGTGATGAACTGTGTGGTTTCCCAAACTGCTTCAAAGAAAGAGAGTGGATTAAGAAAAGGAGCAAAGGGCATATATAACAGATAAAAAGAAAGGTGAGGAACAAAGTGAGATCTAGAAATAGGAAAAAGGTTGCTTGGACATCAAGTTGGCTATGTTCCCGTATATACGCTTGTATCTTGGAATAAATGCGCTCTAGGGTAGGGTTGGGTTGGCTTTTCTGTCTTTTAACTTTATTAATGTGTTATTAATATGACATAGGTGAAATATTAGAGCTTTACTGTAAAGAAAATTACTATAATTGGGAGTTTTATGAAAAGCCCAAGTTGAAAAAAAAAAAAAGAAGAAGAGAGGAGGGTGGTGGGTACCTACGTAAGAGTGGAGATGAGGCAACCTGAGATTCTTCTTCCTAGGACGTTTCACCTCTTGAGATATGTATATATAGAGAGAGAGTGAGAGAGAGAGAGAGAGTTGGGAGTTCAGCCTCAGTCTGAGAATAGAGTGTACTTAAAGCTACGTTAAATTTCAGAGACAGGCACATACGAACCAACGACGAAGAATGTTACATATTGGATACATTTATATGTATCTTGCACCGACCAAAACACTGTATATTCCAAGCCATATATTTATCCCTTTCTTCACGTAGACCTCTTATTTTCAGTAACGAATTTCTCTCTTTCTGTGCCTTCACACACTCATAGGCATCATCTTCCAATATATTCCGCTAGATTCAACCAAAAGATATTCAAGTTTTCGTATCCAGTATTCAAATTAATAATGCTTCCAAGTAATTAACCCAATGATTAATTATTACCACTAGGAGACTCGAGTTGGTGGGAATTTAGAATTAGAATGAGATTTGATATGACAACAATTTTTTTAATAATTAACAATTTTGGCATTCTACTATTGAAAGAATTCATGGTAATTTAGCTAAGGAAAGGAGATGCTGATGGTGTACGACACTTGCTGCTAAACCGGTTGACGTTTTAAGTGCCACTTTGATCATCAGGAGACAGGCCATAGCCAAATTTTAAAGAAAATTATATCTAATGATCATATCATATAAAATTTATAATAAAAAAATTTAAAAATTAAAATTATTATTAAAAATCATTGTCATTATAAAATTTTAAAAAAAATTATTATTAATTTTAGGATAAAATTTTAAAAAAAATTATTATTAATTTTAGGATATTTACAATTACACAATAATTTTTAATAATAATTTTAATTTTTAAAATTTTTTATTATAAATTTTATATAATATAAACCTTTAAATGTAATTTTTTTTCAATTTTAAGGTTGTATGCTGTGGAATGATGTCAGTGGTTGAATAGCAGAACCAATTCTCTACGATTTGAATTGTTCAGATCAAATTTAAACGACTCAAATTTATTTTTAATTTTTTTAAAAATTTTAAAAATTTTATTATTTTTAAAAAATAAAATATAAAATAAAATAATTCTCTTAATTGAATAATTTTTAAAAATATAATATTTTAAATAAAAATAAAAAATAAAAAAAATTAAAATTTGAATTGTTTAGACCAAATCTAGAAGTACAGAGAAATCGGACCGGTTGACTGAAGAGTCAAGGTGACATTTACGTAGAAAAGACACTAGTACAGAGAAGCATAGCCCATCGATTATTGTAATTTATGCAGCAGCCGACACGTCTCTTTGAGCTTATCAGAGAAGCCACCCAGCAGGAAGCTTAGGCATTAAGGCTGGGTTGTGATTGGATACTTGTATTTGTTTTTCGTTTTTTTATTAACTTTAACGTATCGGATGGGGTTTTAGGTATTTTTCTTTTACGAGTTATTTGTTTCCCCGTATATACCACAAGGGAATGAATGAACCCCTCTAAACTTTCCATAATTGTCCACTCACACCACATGGAAATTATTTTATACAGAGCAATTCTTATATACACTAAGTGCGTCATGTTATTTAAGTACTTAACAATTAAAATTTATTTTATATGTGGACCAAATTATTTCATACAGGAGCAATTCTTATATACACTAAGTGCGCCACGTTATCTATGTATTTAACGGTTAAAATTTATTCTGCATATGGACCCTACATGTACTATACATGGACCTTACTTATACAAATTCAATCCCAACCTTCAATTTTCTTAAATACACCATGCTCCAGGTGTATCTACAAAAATTTCTTCATACAGAGAGAAGAGGAAGGAATATGATGCTATAATCTACTTAGACGACGAAAATTTATTTTTTATTAAATAATTATTAATATTAAATTTAAGATTCTATAATTATATTAATATATAACATAAAATGTTTAATTAGTTGCATTTGGCCTAAATTCATAATCTGAAATTGTAAAATCAACACTAATATCCTTTTAGTCCACACATTTAATAATAACAACAAAAGTAATAAAATCATATATGAGCCGCGCGCAAAGATTCCTTAATTATATTGGCTTCCAAACATATATTGCTCAAACATGACATGTAACAACTTATTAAAAGTACTTTTACGAGAATTTTACTTTTCAAAATGTAGAGCTCTCTCGTCGCTAGATGCATTTCAAAATTTTTGTTTTAATGTTTTTAATTTATTATTCAATTAATAAATTATTCTGACATCAATCTCAAGGTATATCTAACCTAAAACATTCTATCCCTTTAGAGATTAAATTTTGATCCTTAGGATAGAATCACCCACTGAGTAAAATGAAAATATTTACACTAAACAATAAAGTTGGCAGGGTATGGCAATTGTTTTATTTGTGACTCCTAATTTTGTATATGAGACTGTAATTTCTTTCGCGGGTAGTTCTTACCCAGAGATTTGCTTCATAATATAGCCTCGCGAAAATAAGTGTCACATCTCTGTTATTGTCGATGGCAAAATGGCAAAAGACAACAACGAAAAATAGGTGGCTTAAGTGAGGGGAAAAATATGTCAATCCAAGAAGAAAATATTACACCAAGCTAAGAATGCTGGAATCAGAGTGTTGAATGATACAGAAGTAGTATTAATTACGAAAGACTGTCATGTAAAATGTAATGGGGATTCTATTTATACCATAAGAAAAGATGAATTAATATAACTTTAATCAAGTTGGCATATCTCTTTTAGTTAAACTATGTTACTTAAAGCAATTTGTTTTTGGCAAAATTCTAATATATAGATTAACTTACTATCTTAATATATTATATGTGGTTTGATAGAATTTAAAACTTCGCATTTGTAGATTTTTTTGCTTTAATAAAATGGATTGGATTGTTTTAGAACTTAAAAGGAATTAAGGGTAAGGCACCCGTAAAAAATATCACCAAAATATTCGTTATACTTGGAATATTTGACTTACTAACTACTATAATATTATAGCTTTCAACCTTATCAGTATATATAACAGTTAACTCATAATATCACTAACATAAAATTCAGTAGTATAACACCTCTTATTATTACAATATTGTTCACTACAAAATAAAAATATTTATTTGTTATACTTGGAAATCGATTATCGTCGTTATGTAAAATTTATCCTAGTTGCAAGGTTTGACTAGGTTCAATACTTGGGATCAAAGAAACTTGCGTACAATTTTATGAAGCAACCTTGAAATAATGATATATACGGCTGCACAAAGTTCTCTAATAATAAAGTAATTTACTTTGATAAAATGTCTTTGTAAGTTTCGCCATCATAACTTCTCTTCACCCCCTACTTAGTTACGTTCATTTCACCTTGAGGGGGGAACAATAGAGTATAGCCAAAGTGGGGTTGGGGCAATAACTTTTCAGTGTTTAATTAAGTCTCATGGTGGAGTAAAAGATTTAAAAAAATAGTTAATATAGCTCCTGTGTTAAACCCAAAAGAAAGAAAAAGTGTGCAGACCTTATATAAAGATATACATTTCTGACTTAAAAAAAGTTTAATTTATCTTTAACATTGCAAAATTAGTACAATTAAATACAAATAATGATAATATATTTGATTTTTGGTTCTTATATATTAGATCAATCAATTTATATAAAATTATTATTATTATCAATTGAAGATTATCTATTTACATTTATAAAAGGTGCATTTCCTCCCAAAAAGCAAACAGTGATGCAAAAGAAAAATATTATTTCCAAATGAACAATAACAGCAAACGGCAATAACTGTAATAATTTTAACATCAAGAGAGGGCACACACACTTTTGCGATCGCATTATCATGCAAATTCATTTTTTTTCTAAATTAAAAACTTCTTATGCGTAATTAGCGATCATGCTAAGAGAGGACGTTGGCTTTAATTGACGGTCCTTTTCAAAGAGCGAATAAATTTGACCTTGTGGTCGTGGGTATCGCTAATGAAATTAAAAAAGAGTGCAACTGAAAAATCAAACATTGAGTGGGAATCAAAGACTTTTCGACCAAAGATTAACTTTTTTCTAAACATTTTCGAGGAGTTCCAAATACAACATTTAAATGGGAAACTTAATTGGAATTTTTTTCTTTTTTCCCCCTTTGGTGGTAACATAACAGCTACGGTTACAGCATAACAGTGTTGGGGATGCCAACGTTGGATTAAGAGGTGCAAGAATTGGGGTACTTGTACGATCAATTCGAAGAAAATATTAAACTTAATTTTTTTTTAACTTTAACCAAAAGTCCTCCTTGCGGCCTCTATTATTAATTTATTATATGGTCGCAATTCGCAACACAAAAGTCTCCTATAAAGTCTTTGCTGGTTGAAAATTGACGTTTGGTTACACATCAACAAATTAATGAAGCATTTCTTTTGCTTCATTCTTCGGAAATTGATACAGAAATTGTTCTTTCTTCCACATTGTACTTTAGCTCTGTTATTGAGAGAAGAAGCGAACGGGGGATTGAAGAAAACCGTAGTCAAATAGCTTATTATTATCTCCAGTCATATATATAAAAAAAATTTTTGGCTTTTAAATTTTGTCTGAAATATAATAAATAAATTATTAATATCTAGTATATTAATTATAGTATTCTAATTATACTTTCAATTAAATGAGTCTTAATTATGAGTAGTAATTATTATTAATTTTTAAAAAAATACAAACACTAAATAAGGATATTCTTAAAAAATAATTTTTATTTGAGGCTAATTTTTTTAATTCTCGTGAATTAGTTATTTATTTATTATATATGAGACCATAGATAATATATGACATGACTTTTCATATATGTTAATTTATTTTTTTATTCTCATTTTTTATTCACGATTTTTATTTTAAATTTCTATCATATTTTTTTTATTTTAAAATAAGATTAGAAGAGTTTTTATTTGCCTTTCTTAATTGCTTATTACCCACCACACATTATTGTACTGAAAATTTATTTGAATAATAGAAAGTTATTTAAGGCATTATGATTTCGCATCTGACATCGTTTTGCACCACATAATAAATAATTGCAAATATTGTAAATTTATACTAATAAGATTAGGAGACCAAAGAATACTCGGTGCACTACATTTTCAGAAATAATGCATAAACACGCTAGACGTCATATCGAGTATTTTTTATTCTTTGCACTCAAAATGAGTTCAAAGGCTATACTCAGAACTTTCTCACAGTGATGATTAATTATATGAACCCAAGAGTCAAGTCGGATTCTACAAACGTTAAAGTCAAGTCTAGTCAAATGCCTCGTCTACCAATCTATGGAAAGTCTGCGGATGAAAACAAAAAACATAAAAAAAAACTTGTCCTTAATTTGAGAATATTGCAAATATTTACCCCAATCTACGCGTTGTTTCTTATTAAAATGGAAGTCAGTTTACAAATGCTTTTGAAGAAAAAGAAGAGAAAAAAAAAAGGGGGGGAAGAAGCTCCATCCATCTGAGCCCCGTTAATATGGCAATAGCAATTGCATTGGAATCTAACAACCATTTAACATGTATAACTTTCACTGATTTAATATACTCTAATTTAAATAGAGTGCATTTTTAACTTTTAACATGTGTAACTTTGATTGATTAATCTAGCTACTCATCTGATATATCTCTACGGAAAAGTCTCTCCAATACCACCCATTCATTAATCTATTGGTCTCTAGCCATTAGACCCAATAAGAGATATAGAATCTTATTATAGTGGAGAATCATGACGTAAGAGTTCCGCTAATGTACCTGACTACACATATCTACCTCATTTTCAATGCTTAAAATTAGAGATGGAGTGTTATCTGGGAGCATGTAGATGCTGACACATGAAAAATGTTTTCGGGAAGATGAAAGTTACAAGTATTGCAAGGCACGTACAGACCACGCCAATTCTATGAGAAGGTATAATTAATTCAGAGTAATGACTCAAGTTTTGTTGTCTGTATCCTGCAAAACACTATGATATAAAATTTGAGAAGCATATATAAATATATATAACTTTGCTTAAAGAGAAAACCGGCATCAGCATTGAATACAATATGAATGCCAAGAAAATTACTTGCTAGACCAAGATCTACCATGGAAATTAAATTCGAACTTGAGGGTCTATCTCCATTTCCAATTGCAAGTCAGATTTGGGAACTTTCATTGGCAGTAGCACTCCTCCCTTTCCTCCTCCTCTTTCATTTTCTTTTCTCCTTTGGTGATTTATAAATTAATACTCTCAGATTTCTTTATGGTAAATCTAATGAATATATATCTACCTTTCGTTTGTTTACTTTAAATTTCTTTTGTTTTTACTTTAATTTAATTAGCCCTTTAATTTGCCATTTATAATAAATCTATAATTTCTCAGTGTTTCCTTTTGTTTTAATTGTTTATCTAAAAGCTTTTATGTCTCAATTTTGGAGTTTGTCTCCTTTTATTAATACTTCTGAGTTTGTTTTATTTTTTGTCTGAAGTTCAGGATTGAAAATTTTGATGGATCAAATATATAAAAGAAACATCAATAATTGTTTTATCACAATAGCGTGAATTATAATATTTTTAATCCCTAAAAGTGAATTGGTAGAGCATTTATTCGCTTGATTAGTTCAACAAATATGGATACTTATTTTATTTTATTTTGGGCCAGAGAGAATTCTATAATTATTATTAGTATTCATGGACTTTTTTTTTTTTTTTTTGCTGAAGGAAAAACGGAAACGGGGCGAAAAAAAAAAACATCCAATGTGCGAACCGAAGCTCCAACCATATCACCCATTAGCAGGATAAGAAGATCAGTTGGCAATTCAATCTGCACCTCAAACATTTGCGGACAAAAAAAAAAGTAAAATATTCATTAAAAAAATTGTCAGAGTTATCATCACAAATGGAGTGATAACTGACAAGAATATGAAAATAGATAGTCTAAAATAACTTAGCCTGTGAAACGGTGGATTGCCTCACATCTCTCTCTCTTTTTAACATATATATATATATATATATTTTTTAAATTTATAAAACATTGCTATGTTTATTTCTTATTTCAATATACTTTTTAGAATCCTCGTTTCAGGGGATCTGATCCCAAGAATATATGTCACCATTCTCAACAAAAAAAAAAACTTAAAACATATAAAATTAAGGACATATGTAATCATCCTCAGGGAAAAAAAAAAACATAAAACATGTAAAATTAGTCGCCACTAACCTACGTGTCTACAAAACGTAACCGATAAATAATCGTTTCATTATTTTGATACACTAATCTTTATAATTCTTCAAGTATTAACAATAATACAAGATGAAGTCCCTAAAAAAAATACACATAACAATGAAAATGTGATTGAGACATTAAAACAAATACTAAAAGGGTCCCATTCACCATCAAAGGATCCCCACACCACACGGAACCAAAAAAAGAAAAAAAAAGTCAATATTTACGGTCCTAATGACAAATGCACCAACCAACCTTTCTATTTTCAACACTTCCCCCACAAAATGAATTTCTGATTTCTCAAGCTGTCACAATTTGAGATTAGGCTAGCTCCTCATGCGTATCTACGGTTTTCATAGCAAAATGGCATCCCATTCAGAGTCTAATCCGCCGAACTTCAGTGACTTTTTTCGTGTGGCTCATTATACATATGATAGGACCTCCAATTTTCATAAACCACAAATGCCCCCTTTTTCCATTTGTGGGTAATGGATTTACGTCCGTCTTCTCCAAAATGGAAGTCAATTCCACTAGCGGTAATTAGACCTATATATATATATATATATATCATAAGTAAATTTTACTCAAATGAAAATGTTTCACATATTTATATATCTCTTTTTATTTAACTAGCTAGAATCCTGTAAAAGAATGTGAAAGGAAGTGAGAAAAATGAAAGAAAGGCATATGATGTGCAAAATGATAAGCTCATCCCTAGACTTCTCTTGGCAAGTAAGAATTATGAAGCACAAAATGGAAATATGAAAAAGAAAAAAAAAAAGTATCTCAAAGTAAAAACAAATAAATAAATAAATAAAAAGTCAAGAAATGAGCCATTGTCTATGCGACTTATGAACAGTGTATAAACAAATTTATTTTTCAAAGTTTATATATAAAAATTTGATCTATCTATTTTTTATACATAAAATTTATTAAAAATTTCTAATAAATTATATTTTGAGGGTATCATGGCCAACTGCATCATATCAGATGCATACCTCAATCTCTAAATTGTTCAAAATAGTAGCCACTTGAGCAATAGGAGGCCTGCATTTCCTAGAATTACCCAAACAAGCTAAAGCAACTTTGGCTAATCGTACAAGAGGCTTCAAGTCAGAAGGTATCACCAATCTTGGGTCCAAAAGTTCAGTATATCTCATTTCTTTGATCAAAGGCAGTGCCCACTTTGCTAGCAACCCTTTCTCACAACTTCTTCCACTCAAAAGCTCCAACAAAACCACCCCTAACCCATACACATCACTTTGCTTGCTAGCACCACCACCTCCTCTTTGATCCCAATACTCTTCATCCACATACCCCACTAGCCCTCTCTTCTCTTTTGGTGCCAAAAAGTTGAGCCCATAATCAGAAATCCTGGCGCAGAAATTCACATCAATTAGGATATTAGAGGATTTGACACAACCATGCACTATAATTGGTGCCACCACTTCATGCAGATACTGAAGCCCCCTGGCTGCTCCGGCTGCAATTCTGAACCTCTGGCTCCAATCCAATAGCGAAGCCCCATTTGGGTTTTGATGCAAATAGAAGTCTAGGCTTACCATTCTCACAAACTCCATCACTATGATTCTCTCGCCCGGTGCTTCTGAGAACCCAATGATGGGAACTATATTAGGGTGTTGCGCTAAAGAGAGCCATTTCAAAACAGAAGAGAATCCAAATCCTGCATTGCTCAAAACAAGCAAAGGGTGAATCCTCTTAATAGCTACAAGCTCTCCATTTTCCAGTAATCCTGCATATACAGTTCCGAGGCGACCCTGGCCGACAAGTCTTCGGCGACTGAAGCCATCGGTGGCAGCATCAATATCCATCAACGGGTATGAACGAGCACAGATTTTCACAGGGAGTGTTTCTTCAGATTCTACTGGTTTCTTTTTGCAAGCGAGAAAGAGGACTATACCGAGGACGATGAGGGATATTGATAGACTAAGCATGACCAAAACATAAGCAATATGGTTAGGATAGTTCATTTTTGGGAAGTTGTGAAAGAATAGGAAAGAGAAAGAAGGAGGTGGGAAATTGGGTGGTCTGTCAAAGAGGTGTGGAAAGTAGAATATATATGAGAGTGATCAAAGTTGGTAAGAGATCAAAGCATTGAAGAGAAAACAGGCCATCTCTGCGTTTGACAAAATGGGGGGATTGGTAAGAAAGTTGCAAGCTTTTAATTAGATTTAGTTATGGTGGTTCATATGGTTGGCCACCCTCTCTGTTTCTTACATGTGTGACAAGCTGCAATAAGGAATTGGGATGCCAATTGCATTGTGGCACATAATCAACTATTCTGTCTTTTTTACATTTATAGTTGGAAGATTATATATAGACTCAAATTAATTTTGAATAAAAATGTATAAAAAAGTTATGTGGATATATTGGTTGATAATTGGCTTAACACGTGCTAATTTTGTTGTATAGATTGAATTTATTCATACAACAAAATAAATGGATCACATTAGTTATAAACAAACAAGTAAATATATCTAAATATATTTTATTAAATATTATAATACATATTATATAATTATGTGTTTATTTATGATTAATTTCGCCTATTCATATTTTGTCTAATATATAATATAAATATAAAATTGACATTCTTTAGATTTTGTATTGTTATGAAGCTTGAAATCTTTTCTGCCACATTTTGGTTCCTTAAATTCTGCAAAAAGATATGATAATCTAATGGAATCAAAGTTAGATTAAGGTTTAACCAATTAATCATAGATAAAAATGTAATTATACATGTTATGAATCTCGCAAAAAAAAATGTTACTATGTTTATATATCTTAAGATTGATTGGCCTCTTAATTTTATTGTAAATTATATCTATCTAAAAAATTCTCATATGTAACAAATAAGCGGACTTAATTTTAGAAAAAGTAAGTATACCAAATTAAATGTAGCATGTCAAGATAACTTTCACTAACAAGTAGATCATTTATTTGGCATAATTACATATACATTTATGATTAATTTATTTATATAATATTTTATATTCCAAATTTACTTTCATTTTTGTCTTATATACATATAAAATAGGCATTCTTCAGATATTTTTGGTCTCGTATGGAAGATTGAAATCATCAGCCACATTGTGGTTCCATAAATTCTGCAAAAAAAAAAAAGATATAATAATGTAATGGAATCCAAGTTAGATTAAGGTTTAACAAAGAAGTGATTGCTGTGTTCTGATGCAGGTTTGGTGCATCAGAACAAAATCTTTTTATATTCTAATCTAAAAGTTGTCATCAGGTACAAAGCATTTGGTCACAACAACCCCAGGTATATAATTCGTGTTTAGCTCACCAATGGTTAATTTAACTATTGTCTCCTTAATGTTGGTGGGATCCCCCACTATGCTAGATTCTATGCTACTTTAAGATTAAACTAATCTCCCGTGATGAGTTGATTGTCGCACAAGTTTCTGCTTCTTTCTCTTTCATTTTTTTAGTATATTTCTGTTGGCTGTGTGTGTATAGATTATATTATTAGAGTTGGCTTAGGCTACACTTTTTTCCCCATGATTGTTCTTTTGAGAGATGACAACACTGCTGGCATCCTTTCAGTTTGAATTATACTATACCCTCCTTTTGATAGCATGGGTAGAGAGAGATAGAAATGGAATCTTTTTTCACATTATGTTTAATAGTTAAGTTTTGTCCAAACATAAAAGAGAGAGAAAGAATATATTTCTTTCAAATAAGTGTATAAATTAAAAGTAATTATTGTATTTAATTTATGTAAGATTCATTATATTTTGTTATCATTATTTTGTATTACTTTTTTTAAGTAAGGATATGAGCATCATTTTTTTTATTTTAATATTTTTTTTATCTAACTAGACATACAAATATAATAGTATTCTCATTCTTTTTTATATTATACTCAATGTTTTTAAAATTAAACCAATCATTAAATTAGTAGGAGCACTGTTTTACAATTTTAACAATTTTATTATAGTCAAATTGGTGACAATTAATATATATTTTTGGAATTGAATCTTAAAAAAAGGGAGGATTTCCCAACTCAACTCTTTCTTTTTAAGATAGAAAAGTACAATAATAATAGAGAAATCTATAAAGATACTTATGGTGTTCATCATTCATGAATCTAGGATTAGGTCCAATATCTTATTTACGAAGACCATAATACTCTATTTTGGTATTCTAATTATGATTAATAAAATCTTTTTTTTCTATATGCCTAGATAATTAGCCTTTCTTTCTTTGAGCTTTCCACATCTTTTAGTCTTTTAGGATTAAGGATTTTTTTGATTTTTTTGAGAACCTTTTCGAGATATCAACTTATAGATAAGATAAATTTCTCTAATAAATATTGTACCCTTCTATCAATACTTTCTGATGTATAAAATTTTTTTATAGAGACAAGTATAGAGCATACTTATATTGGTAATATAAATGTAAGAATTCTATCAAGGAAAGATTTCAAAAGAAGAAAAGCTTTTAAAAGTTATTCAAATCAACACACTGAATATTATTATTCAAACTTAGATATAAGACTTCCTCTATCTACAATTGAGAAAGAGCTTTAGTTATATAGCCAAAAGTAAAAGCATACTGATAAACAATTATTACAAAAGTTACAATATAATAATATAGATAGTTTTTACTAAAGTTGCTTTCATAGGCTGAAAAGCAAAGCATGCTTAAAAAGTAAAGTACAATAATTTAGTCAATAAATGATAAAGCTTATCCCTTCACAATAAGTTCAAATGACAGAGATAAGTTGGGGTTCTCTGAGCTATCTACTTCATCTAAGTCACCCTTTCTTTTCAGCTTTCCAAAATGTTTTGTCAGCCACTTTTTCACTTTATCAAAATCATCTAGTTCAGTTAGATCTTGAAAATCTTGCATATGCTCTTCCTATGCTTTGGCTAGATTGGGATGTGAAGTAGATCTTTGAAGAAATTTAGACATTTAAGCCTTAGTCTATACTTCTATATTAGGTAGATTGACCTCTATTATTCTTAGTTCACCTAATGTGAATTTACCAAGGAATGCATCGAGAAAGATACAAAAGATGAATTGTTTTTCTTTATAATTCTTAAGCTTACATAAAAATTACTTGAGATCCTGTAAAGCTTGTGATGCAATAGCACCAAAAAAGCTTGTTGAGTATGAAAACGGACCTAATGGAGGATACGGTGCTAAACTTCAAACCCAAGGATGTGATTTGCAAATTAAAGCCTAAAAGTTCAAGTTAAAGGTACCTAAAGATCCATTGCAAGGCATAGGAGGCCCAATAATGAGTTTTAGAGCAAAAGCAATGAAAGAGGCCTTCAATTATTTGATTCATAAGCTCCATGACTTAAAGTCCATTCATTTGAGTTAAGAGAGGACCCAAGAAGATATAAAAGGCATGATTATGCTGACCATTCTATAAGAGAAGTGCCAAGACCCAATACGAGTCTAATTACAAGAGATTAAGAATTGTATGCTAGCCATGTGACTTTTAATGAAGCATGTGCATCCCATGTAATTACTTAAAGGGACTTATCATTTTTGGGTTGGATTTTTTTTTATGAATTTTGTTATTTTTAGAATTTGGTCAAAGATCTTTTCTTTAATCTTGTTCTTTGATTTTAAGCACTATTTAAAGAGATTTCTAATCATATTTTGACCATGTAAATAGTGCCAATTTAATTTTGAATAATTAATTATGAATTTTAGCATTTATTTTTAAGGTTTTAGACTTTTAGAAACTTTGCCTATAAAAAGCTTTCTATTGTATTCTATATTTAGCTTATGAATAAATTTGAGTATTATTCAATTTTTTATTAGATTTTTATTTCTTTGTGTTCTCTGAGAGTTCACTTGGCTTATTAAATGATTGGTCATCCTTTGTGGTGTCATTGGTTAGGGTTCTAAGAGACAAGTTCTCTTAGGGTTCTACCTTCGACCAACAATCCTGTTGCATGCTTCCACCTTAATGTGAGACGTAGCCGATCCCGAGTGATCAACATGTGTGCCAAGGTTTCTAGAGGGTCTTGTATCATTTTGGCATCAAAGCAAGGTTTTGCTAGTCTCAAAGGTATCTCTTTTCCATCCTCTTCTTTAAACTTTTGTCCATCCCCTTTTCTTCTTCTTTGGCTATGTTGCTATCTGTTTCGTCTTGTTTTTCTAGCAACCATTTCTAGTGTTTTCAATTGAGATTTTTGACATGTACTATGTTAATTTCATAGTTCAAGATCTCTTTTGTTTTCTCACTTTAGAAACACCGCAATCAGAGTTTTTTACTGTGAGTTATAGCCTTTTGAAATTTCATCATCTCTGAGTCCTTCTTGTCAGATTCTTTTTTTTTTCTTTCTTTCTCTTTTGTGGCTATTTTGTGTGTTAATTCTTTTTTTTTTTTTTGCTTGTTGTTTTATGCTTCTAATCCCATCCCATCCATCAATTTTGTGCCTTTCATACCTCTATCTTACCATCATTTTGTGTTCCATTGTTTTGTGCATTGTGCATCATTTATCTCACCATCTTCTTTCATCCATCTTGTATCCTTGTGCACCTTGTTCTTGCTGATCATTGATGTAAATACTTTTTTGTTTTAAGTGAGTAAGTGTAAAAAAGAGTACAAAAAAAAAGAAAAAGATGTACAAGAAAAAGGGCAAAAAAATTCCCAAAAAAAAAAGAAGAGTATTGCTTGAGTATGTAAAATTTCAGAATTGAAAGGTTGTGTTTGCTAAAAAATTTTCCAAACTTGTGCAAGAGTTCTTTGCCAAAAAGTGTCCAAATTTTGTGTTCTAATTATGCTAGAATTTTTGTCTCTTGGCTGCCTAATACCGCTCCAAATTTATATTATTTTGTTTGCCACTTTCCTAAAGTTAGCTGCTATAAATTACTTGTCTATCTCTTGGCTAGAATTTGTTCTCAAGTTTTGATTTTTTTTTTGTGCTTGATTCTTGTTAACTTATTTTTTCTTTTTTTTAAGACTTGTTCTTGCTAAAGTTCTGACCTTTCTTGAGTTATATCTTGTTTAAAGTGCACCATATCCCTCCTTTGCAAGATTTGTGGTATAATCTTCCTTATTTCTTCATTGAAGTCTAATAGTTTCCTTTTCTCACCTTCTTGGTTTCCAAGTTTGTGTTGTTTCCTCTAGCTCTTGACTTGTAAGTGTAAGAAGAATTTTCAGATTTGTGGTGTTTGATGTGTATTACATAAAAGGTGGTTACTTGTATTTGGTGGTAAGGTCCTCTTTTTCCTTCCAAATTTTCATTTCCCCCTTGTTTCTCTTTGTTGGTTTTGTTTTCACTTCACCTTGCTACCTTTCATTCTTCTTTGTATACGACCTTGTTGTTTTTGCCACAAGGTATATTCTTTTCCTACTTCATTTCCTGGTTCCTAAGTTAGCTTATCTTCTCTTTTAATTTCCATTCTAAATCTTAAAGCTAACTTATCTTTTCTTCTTCTTTTGTTTTCATACCTTATGGAACCTTGTTTCTCCATCCCTTCTTGACTTCTTCAAGTTGGGTTCAGGTCAAGTTTGGTTCCTTTACTCTTTCTTTCATTTCACCTCTTTTCTCTTTCTTCTTTGTATCTTTTTTGTTGGTTTTATTGTGTCAATTGCTTGTCACATGTTTCCATCACACACCTCCTTTTGTGTGGTTGTTGTTAGGAGTCTAGGATTGCTTATGTTTAGAAACTTTTGCTTGCGATTGCCACTAGTCTAATATTTTCTTTTGATTTTTTTGCGACTTGCTTAGAATACTTGTAAAAAGCAAATTGTTGAATAGTAAAAGGTTAAAGTGTACCATCTTGATAAAAGCCAAATTTTGAGTAAACAAGAATGAATTGCTATTCATGAGTGTAAACATGTAAGCTAGTGAATTGCGATGTCCTATATCTTTCTTTGTTTGTTTTTGTGCAAACTAATATTCAGGATGTTTGGAGAATCTGAGCACAATGACTTTGACATGAAAGTCTGGATTAGAGTTGTCCAAGGCGTTCTTGAAAAACTTAGTGCCAAATTTGATGATATGGAGTCTTCTTCCAATAGGAAGACCCATAGGAAGTGAGCTTAGGTGGAGCTTGATGATGATGTTGTGTCCGACTTTAAGGAGTCCCATACTCAGAGAGGCAAACAATCATCATCTAATAAAGATGGTGGTATTGGAAACATCAAGATGAAGATTCCTGAATTCCCAAGGAAAAATGATCTAGACCAGTACTTAGAGTGGGAAAGGAAAGTGGAGCATGCGTTTAAGTGCCACTCTTACACTAAGGAAAAGAAAGTAAAGTTTGTTGTAGTGGAGTTTACTGATTATACTAGCATTTGGAGAGATCAACTCTTACTCACCCAAAGACATACATGTGAAGGTCCAGTTTGTGATTGGCAAAAGATGAAAACTATCATGCATAAGTGGTTTGTCCCTAGTCACTACTATAGGGAATTGCATAAGAGGCTTTAGAAGCTAAAATAGGGTTCCATGAGTGTGGAGAATTACCATCAAGAAATAGAGATTGCCATGATTAAGGAAAATGTAAAGAAAGACCGTGAGGCGACTATGGCCCGATTCATTAAGGGCTTCAATCCTGATATAACTACCCAAATTGATTTACACAATTACTTGGATATGAAGAAACTTGGGCATAGAGCTATCAAGGTGAAAAAATAGCTAAAAGCCCGATAAAAGCTAAAAGTGACATATAGCTCAAGTTCTTAAAGAGTCCCCTTCAAGCCAAAGACTGATTTCAAGTTTAAAGAGAAAAATAAGGTAAAACCCTTTCAGATAAAAGGTAAAACTAATTCAAAACCTTCTTCTTCTTCTAATCCTACTTTTTCTTCTAAGCTTAAATGCTTTAAATGTAATGCTTTTAGTCATATTGCTTTTAAATGTCCTAACAAACGAACTAAGATTATTCTTGAGAATGGTGATGTGACTAATGCTAGCAGTGGGTTTGAGAAGGATGAGATGCCACCTCTGACTGATGACTTTGACTTAGAGTTGACTGAAGCTGTAAATGGTAAAGCTCTTGTGGCTAGGCGTGCTCTTAACATTCAACTTAAAGAAGATCTTAAGATAGAACAATGTGAGTATATTTTCTATACTCGCTATTTCATCTATAAAAAGGTACGTAGTTTGATTATTGATAGTAATAGCTGTACAAATGTGGCAAGTACTTTACTTGTGAAAAAGCTAAACTTGCCTATTTTGAGGTACCCTACCCCTTATAAATTAAAATGGCTTACTGATAATGATGAGGTAAAGGTAACAAAACAGGTGCTTTCTCTTTTTTTATTGGTAATTATCGTGATGAGATTCTTTGTCATGTTGCACTCATATATGCTGGTCACTTATTGCTTAGTAGGCTTTGACAGTTTGACAGAAAAGTAAAACATGATAGATAGAAGAATTATTACTCGTTTATTTTTAGTGGTAAAACCATTGTGTTGACCCCTCTTCGTCTTGTTCGTTCAAGTATATGATGATTAGTTAAAAATTAAAAAAGAGTGTAAGATGAGAGAGCAAGAAAAGAAAAGTAAAGTAAGTGTGAGTGTCAAAAATGAGAAGAAGCAAGAGAAAGGAAAGTTTAGTATAAAGGAAAAGAAAATTAGAGAAAAGCATGAAGAAAAGAAATTAAGTTTATTTTTAAATAGATGTGAGATCAAGAGAGCTCTTACATGTAAAAGCGCTTTCTTATTAATTTATAAAGATGTTTATCTTACTATTGGCGATCTGGATCACTCTTTGCCTGCTAGTGTTACGTCTTTGTTATAGGAATGTTATGACTTATTCCCAAAGGAAATACCTGATGAATTGCCCCCTTTAAGAGGCATTGAGCATCATATAGACTTCATCCCTGGACCATCTATTCCCAATAGACTTACTTATCGAGCAAATCCAAAGGAAACTAAGAAAATACAGCATCAAGCGAAGGAGCTCATGAACAAAGGTTTTGTTCATGAAAGCTTGAGTCCGTGTGCTGTCCTGGTGATTCTTGTGCCTAAAAAAGATGACAAGTGGCAGATGTGTGTGGATTGTCATGCTATCAACAAAATAAGGATAAAATATTGCTATCCTATCCTTAAGTTAGATAATATGCTTGATGAGTTGCATGGTGCATGTGTTTTCTCTAAAATTGATTTTAAAAGTTGTTACCATCAGATTAGGATGAAAGAAGGTGATTAATGAAAAAACTGCTTTTAAGACCAAGTTTGGGTTGTATGAATAGTTAGTTATGCCATTTGACTTGACTAATGCACCTAACACTTTCATTAGTTTAATGAATCATGTGTTTAAACCTTTCATTAGTAGATTTGTTGTGGTTTACTTTGACAATATTTTGATTTACTCTTAAAGTCTAGAAGAGCATGTGAGTCATTTGCATGATGTGTTTGTTGTGCTTAGGGAAAATAGATTCTTTTTCAATTTAAAGAAGTGCTTTTTTTGTTTAGATTCTATGGTTTTTCTTGGTTTTGTTGTAGAAGTTGGTGGCATATAAGTGGATGAGGAGAAGGTTAAAGCAACTTGAGAGTGGCCTACTCCAAAAAAAAAAATAGGAGTGAAGTAAGGAGCTCCTATGGATTGGCAAGCTTCTATAGGCGGTTCATGAAGAACTTCTCTACCCTTGCTACCCCTTTGAATAATTTGGTAAGAAAGAATATGGTATTCAAATGAAGTGAAGTACAAGAGCGTGTTTTTAACACACTAAAGGAAAAACTAACTAATGCCCTTATACTTGTGTTGCCTGATTTTAATAAAGTGTTTGAAGTTGAGTGTGATGCTTCTTGTATAGGCATAGGTGGTATGTTGATGCAGGATTCTAAACTTATTACATATTTCGATGAGAAATTGAGTGATCCTGCTTTAAACTATTCCACATATGATAAAGAGTTGTATGCCTTGAAATATCTTTTAGAAACTTAGCAGTATTATTTGTGGCCTAAAGAATTTATTATCCATTCTAATCATGAAAGTCTTAAGTTTCTCAAGTCCCAGGATAAATTAAACAAAAGACATGCAAGTTAGTTTGAATTTATTGAAACCTTTCCTTATGTGATTAAGCATAAATAGGGAAACAAAAATGTTGTAGTTGATGCATTGTCTAGGCGTTACACTTTGATTACTTCCATGCATGCTAGATTGATAGGTTTTGAGATGTTGAAAAGCATGTATGAGTCTAATTCTGACTTTGTTGATATTTGAAAATCTTGTGAATTGTATAGTGTTGATGACTATTATAAGTTTGATGGGTTCCTTTTCAAAAAGGACAAGTTATATGTTCCTGTATGTTCCATTCGTGAGCTTCTTGTTAAAAAGACTTATGGTAAAGGATTAATGGGCCATTTTTACATAGAAAAAACTTTGACTTTTTTGAATGACCATTTTTATTGGCCTTGCATAAGAAAAGATATGGTTGTTATTTGTTCTAGATGTATTACTTGTAAGCATACTAACTCTACAATTCAATCACATGGCTTGTATTCCCTTTTACCTATTCCTTCTCACCCATGGACTGATATATCTATGGACTTTGTTTTGGGTTTGCCTAAGTCTTCCACTGGAAAAGATAGTGCCTTTGTTGTTGTTGATAGATTTAGTAAAATGGCACATTTTTTTGTTTGTCCCAAAACTAATGATGTTATGCATGTGGCAGATTTGTTTTTCAATGAGATTGTTAGGTTGCATAGTGTGCCAATAACTATTATTAGTGATAGAGATGTGAAATTCTTGAGTTATTTTTAGAAAACATTATGGAATAAACTTGGCACTAAGTTTTTTTTTTTATTACAGCACATCCCTAAATAGACGGACAGACTGAGGTAGTTAATAAGACCTTTTCTACTTTATTAAAAGTTATCCTTCAAAAGAATCTTAAGAATTGGGAGAAGTATTTGTCCCATGTTGAATTTGCTTATAATTGCGTTATTCATTCTACTACAAAATTCTCTTTTTTTGAAATTGTTTATGACTTTAATCCTTTAACTCCATTGGATTTGCTTCCTTTACCTTCACATTAGTTTACTAACCTTGATGGTGCTAGGAAGGCTAAGTTTGTGTAGGATTTGCATGAGAAGGTGAAAGCCAACATTGAAAAAAGGAATGAGCAAATTGCCAACCAACCAAGTTAACAAGGGTAAAAGGCATGTGGTGTTTAAACCCAGTAATTAGGTGTGGGTTCACTTGCAAAAAAATGTTTCTCAAAGCAAAGGAAGTCAAAACTCCAACCTAAAGGAGATGGCTCCTTTCAAATTCTTGAAAGGATTAATGATCATGTTTATTGAATTGACTTGCCTAGCTCTTATAAAAATGTTAGTGCCACTTTCAATGTGGCTGATCTCTCTCCCTTTAATGTTGTAAATTTGAGGACGAATCATTTTCAAAAGGGAGAATGATGCATAACACCAAGAGAGCTTGTTAAGTATGGAAATAGACTTGATGGAGGATATGGTGCTAAACTTCAAACTTAAGGACATGATTTGCAAATTAAATCCCAAGAATTCAAGTCAAAGGTGCTTAAGGATCCATTGCAAGGTATAGAAGGCCCAATAATGAAGCTAGGGCTAAAGCAATAAAAGAAACCTTTAATTGTTTAATTTATACACTCCATGACTTAGAGCCCATTTACTTGGGTCAAGAGAGAGCCCAAAAAGATATAAAAAGTGTGATTATGCTTACCATTCTATAAGAGAAGTGTCAAGGCCTAATGCAAGTTCAATTGCAAGTGATTAAAAATCATGTGCCAACCATATGATTTTTAATAAAGTATGTGCATCCCATGTGACTACTTAAAGGGATTGATCAATTTTGGGCTTTTTTTTTTTATGATTTTTTTTGTATTTATTTTATTATTTTTAAAACTTGATCAAAGATCTTTTCTTTAATCTTATTCCTTGATTTTAGGCACCATTTAAAAGATTCTAATCATATTTTGACCATGCAAATGGTGTTAATTTAATGCTGAATAATTAATTATGAATTTTAGTATTTATTTTTAGGGTTTTAGACTTTTGAAAACTTTGCCTATAAAAAAGTTTTCTATTGTACTCTATATTTAGCTTATGAATGAATTTAAGTATTATTCAATTTTTTGTAAGACTTTTGCTTCTTTATGTTTTCTAAGAGTTTATGTGACTTATCAAAAGAATAATCATCTTTTGTAGTGTCATTGGTTAGGGTTCTAAAAGACAAGTTCTCTTAAGGTTCTACCTCCGACTTACAATCTCATTATGTGCTTCTACTTTCGTGTAAGACGTAGTCGATCCTGAGTGATCAACGTGTGTGCTAAGGTTCCTAGGACAATGTTCCTAAAGGGTCTTGCATCATTTGAGCTTGAGTTTTCTATCTTGGCCAGTCAAGGAAAGTGTTCCAGTGATAGACATAATTTCTAATAAGAAGCATGTTGTTCCTTCTAGTTTAATATGGCCTATGCAAGATAAAAATACTGGCAACTTATTAGTCTTTTAGTGGGATTTCCTAAATATTATATTGAATGATGATTTTTTTTAATTCATCACAACACCACTAGTATAGTGGTATTATACTGGTAAGAACCATTCTAAAAGGGTCTAAAGATTGGAATTGTTATTTTCGGACTAACAAAAGAAATTGCAAATCAATAATGGAGGAAATTCTATGGCACCAGTGTATAAAGTTGTGAATGCCTATAGGTACCAAAGTGCATCTTAGTAACAAGAGTTTAAATGAGAAATGGGGTGTATGGATTGAAATAAAAGGGTATTCAAGAAGAGAGGAATCTTTGAAGTAATGACAAAGCTAATGAAAGATGGACTTTTCGACAAGCCTCTTTACTTTAGATAGAGCGATTGGTTTTTTTAAGACATGGTGGAAAGTCTTTTAAGCCTTACGTTGTAAGAGAGGAAGGATGATGAATAATGCATCCTCGTACAAAGTGAGCCATGAATATAAGAGGAATTAATTTGACTACTATGACTAGGCTTACTAACTTAGGTCAAGAAAAATAATCTACAATGAGATTTGTGTGACCTTTAATATAATGGACCGTGAATTTGTAACATGAGAACTAGTCTTTTCATCGAAGTAACTATGAGTTAGGTAGGACCTTTCTTTTGAACTCTAATATCTTTGGGAAAAATGAATTGTCAATCTAAACCACAAAATTACAAGGACTTAGATAGAAAATGAATTTTTCAATTCTCTCTTTTATAGTTAAGATTTTTTTTATAGATGACATAATTTTTTTCAAAGTCTTTGAATTGTTTATTTGCATAACTACAATAATATTGTTTTCCTTCATCTTCTTTTATAAGGACAGTTGCCTAATAATTATCAATAGCATCAATTTGGAGTATTCTTTTCTCTTTGTCAAAAATCTTTAAAGGTAAAAGATTTTATATGATCCATTTGAGATGTTTTATTTCTACTGTTTGTTCATGTTCCTAAGATAAGATTTTTCTTTTTCAAAAGTTTGAACAGCTGGCGAATATGATTTGAAGCCTACGAAATTAAGTTGACTATTTCAAGAAACTATTGGATTTGTTTTGGAATGAGGTTTTTATATGAAAATTTGAAAAGTTCCTAAGCAACATGTAGGTCTAGATAGTAATATCCATATCCATTGGATATGTTCATTCTCAAAAAATTTATTTTGGGTCTACCTAACTAGCTTTTATAAACTAAGAGCATAATCTCATACTATTCAGTAATGTCTAAAAATTGTGGAAGGAGTCTTTTGTGATCTTTTTTATTTTTGAAGGAAAAAAGAATATCCTCATTATAGATAAGAGCGTTATGCAATATAGGTTCATATATCTTTGTTATTACTTTTTAAAAGAGAAATGGTGCAACTTTGAGACTAAACAACATGACTATCCATTGATTATTTAAAATGCAAAATATTATTTTATATCTTTTAAAAAAATAAATACCCAATTATTAGAAGTTAGCTTTAAAATCAATTTTAGAGAATACTTTTACATCTTTAAGTAAAGCTATTTGTGAGCTGATATTTGAAAGAGAAAATGTATCATCTTCAATAAATGTATTTAGAAACTTACAATCAATAACCAAATAAATGCTAATAAATTTTATATTTAAATAATGTTTGAAAAATTATTTTTAAATTAAAAAATAAAAACTACATATAATTAAAGTTGAAGAGTAATTAATATTGAATTTTTGGGATTTCCAAATTATGTTAAGATTTCACTTGTTATTAAAAAAACAAATGGAAGAAGAAAGAACAATTTTAGTCAAATACCTTAAAATCTGAGACAGCTGCTGTTATGAGATAAAGCATAATAGAGAGCAAGCACTAAAAATAATTAAGCATTTATCTTTTGGTTTCTCTTATATTTTGTTCAAATTTTTTTCTATTTCAACCTCATCTTCCTCCTACTATCTTCTATTTTTAATTTTTTAAATTTGTCTAAGATGAACTATATTATTTTGTAAGACAGAATCTTTAAAAAATATATATATTAATGACTAATTTGATCAATTCAACCAATTTTAATATAATGTTAAAAAAGTTAACTTATAACATAATATGAGAATAAAATTGTATTCTTTAATACGACAATAAAAAAATTTAATTAAACGAAATTTAAAATTTAACATGAAATTGTGATTATATTTTTAATATAATAATAAAAATAACTGAGTAATTTTATATTTAAAAGAAATGTCTATTAGATAAAAAAATTAATGTCATTAATAGAAAAATAAATTGAAAGAGAATTAAGTATTATTTTTAAAATAAAAAATATTAAATATAATTCATCCAAATCTTTTTTTTTAACGTAATTTACGCTAATAGTAATAACAACAATTAAACGCCAACGAGGCGTTTCCTGACTGATTATGCTCTTTCTCAATTGCTTTGAACTGATGGAATTCATCGAACAGGAGTCATTTGTGAATGAAAATTCATTGGAATGACCAATTCAAGTGATTACAGACAAAATTCAATATAGCTATCTAAAAGAATAGCTCCCTTTTATTTATTTGTGAACGAAAATGGCCAAACAAAAAGATTCGACATTTTTAAGGGGATTAATAAAATTTTAAATGTACTCGATCAATATAATTAAGTAGATCCTGAAAATCAATTGAAAAAAAAAAAAGATAGATTGTGTTTTTTTTTTTTCAGTCAAAAGATAGAAAGGGCGTGGGAGTGATAAGAATCATTCATTACTGTTGTGAAGAGGCCCTATTAGTGTTTGGATTTGCGGTGGTTGGGCTAGGTAGTAATATAAACCCAGCAGGTTAACGGAATGGGCCTAGAAGCCTACTTCGGTTTGGGCTAACATAGTGCCGAATTGCCAATTTAGTCCATCATTTTCTATGGATAGACGATTACCATTTTAGCCAATGAATTAATAAATTACCCATCGTTTACTTTTGTCTACCTTTTATTTACTTGGCTTAAATTCTTTGATAAGGAAAAAAAATGATTTAAACATTTTAACACTAGTTTAATCCTTAGGTTGATAATTAAACTTATCAAATTGATTTTTAATTATAAAATTAACTATATAGATTTTAAATTGAATATAGTATAACATATTTACGAAAAAGCGATATCAATACACACATCGACACTGATTATAATATGGTGAGAATAATTATCATAATAATAATCAACTTAATAAACACTTTTTATTGGTAGTATAACATGTCTATATATTTACTTTTGATATATATAACTATAAAATACTATAGATATAATATGATTTATTTTGATAAATTAATATATAAAATTAAGTGTATAAAATTTTATTATTGACTTCTATGAAAAAATAATTTAAATTATTTATTGCAAAAAAAAGCACTTGATTTAGTTCAATTACAACATGTTACTAGTTTAAAAGTTTAATCATCGGATCAAAACGGTTCAAGTTCTATTCAATTACATAAATGGTCCAATTATATGACCCAAACTATTTTTATGATCAAGTTATCAGTTCACAAATTGATACTGTTGAGTTGGTTCAAGTTCGAAAATAATTAATAAAACTTTTTTCTATTTCAAAAATATGTGTTGGTTAATCAATCCATTAAAAATACTTTCAATAAAACATAATTAATTCATTAATATTTAATTTAATAAATCTGTTAATATTTATTATAAAATAGAGGAAAGGTCCCACATATTTAACCCTAAATAGTGAAGATTTTTTTTCACTCTTTTTTTATCAAAAAACGTGTCCTAGTATTACTTGATTCTTTTGAGAACATGGAGAGAAGCAAGCTACAATTTGAGTTCAATTATGTACATTAGTATGTAATGTGTTATAATTGGGATGCGGCTTCTCTCAATTTGGTAGCGCCAACATGACGTACATTCAGTTTATTTTGTCATTTCTAACTTTTTTTTTAATTTTTTAACTTAAAAAATATTTTTTAAAAAAACTCCAAATAGAACAAATTGCACCGCGCCACACCTGCAGAGAAGCCACACTCTTATAATTGTGTAGAACAAATTGTGATAAAAATAAATGGGCAATCATTCATAGTGGGCACTGTTGAGGAGCCGTTAAAACTTTGTAGTAGGGATGAACAATGCAATGTGAGAATGAGACGTGCTTGCCAGGAATTACAGATAAAACCAACTTATAAGCAGAAGAAAATAACAAAATATAATGCAAGTAGTAATAACAGTTTCTTATTCCATTTTGGGTTGGAGCAACTGCTCTGTACTGACCTTAATTAACAAACCCCTCATCAATGTTTCATGGAGAATTCTGCACACAGTATAGTGGTTGACATAAAAGAAGCATAAAGTCTGTAAAGAGGATCAAAACCTGCAAAATATTTTGAGTGGAAATAGTTGAGGGAGTCATGGTCATTTTCCCAAAGGTTATATATATTACCTGAGGCTGATTACGAGCACAGTAGTGGTACGCAGGAGCGGATGATAATTTTGGAATTAAATGAGAGGGAAGGGGTCCATCATGGGAATGGACGACAAACCCTCCCTAACTACCCTCATTAACTTACCTACATCATAGCTAGCTGTTCCCAGCACATACCTGAGGGCGACATTATTACTTGTGAATTTGCAGGCAGGCAACAGTACATCCATTTAACCTCCAACATTCACTCTATAAATTAGTTTACGCCACTGACTGACTGCCACAGTTTTTGTCTGTTTCTTTTAAATGTGTACTAGCCTGTTTCTAATTTTAGGAAAAGCATGATATTTTTAGGTCTAATGTACAATTTGTTCTTATAATTACAATTTTCTTTTTTAAATTAAATGGATCAAAATATTTCACATGTCAATGACAAAAACAAATCATATATTTTTCTTAATATATGCTTAAGGAATCAATAGCATATTTAGAAAATAATAACATATGCACGCTACTAACACGGCCCCATTTCCTTGTTTTCTTTCGGTTAAACTGAACAAGAACTATGCGATAGACCATATTTGTAATAGGACAAAAACGCCGTAAAGCAAACATGACATCTTCGCTACTAGATATAAAATTGTAGCCCTCTCATTAGTACCAAGTCCTCAACTTATAAGCATGGTTAATTTAGCAAGATTCCCATCCTGGGGATTGAACTGAAATTTACAGCAGTGAGTTGCTATTAGGAAGCCACTGATTTTTACAATCTTTAAAATCCCCTAACCCATGCCAGAGACAGACCAAATCTTTAAACAGTGGAAGCATTTTGTCAGAATAAGAGGTAGTAATAAAAACATCCATTTCAATTTGTTAAGGAGGCCATCTGATCTATTTCCCCTTCTTTTGCCAACTTCTGTAGAGCTAAAAATTGCTTAAAACTCCCCTTTTCCGGGATCAAGCAATCCAACTCTAGGGAATTAGAACTAGAATTAGGCTACACTTCCATGATCTGAGGCATCATCACAGTAATAAGGTGACAATTTTCCATCTTTCTTGATAGGCTTGGTTTGGTTCTCTGCGCACATCTCTTGCAGCATCTTGACCACTCTTCTCATGGCAGGGCGGTTGATTGGAAGAGGACTAGTGCACATGAGGCCGATGTCGAGGACTTTGCGTATCTCTTCTTTGTAACAAGAATCGAGCCTAGAGTCAATAACATGGTCCACTCCTTTCTGATCCAAGGTGGTGCAGACCCACTTCACCAAGTCCTTTTCCCCAAACTCTGGGTCCACTGGGCGTCTTCCAGTCACCAACTCAAGTATCACTACACCAAAACTGTATATGTCGCTCTTCTCATTCACCCTCAGAGTGTATGCATATTCTGCCCACAAGCAAAGAATACATAATGTAAAGCTCTAATTCTTGCAGAGCTCAATTAGAAGATGCTAGTTAAGCTAGAATTTCAGATCAATACAAAGAAGAATTATATAGCCAAGCAAAACAAAGCCATTTGTGGCACTAGAGGGTTCTCCAGCATAGTTATTCGACACAGTTAAAATGACAATTGCACAACAAGTTTTGAAAATTTGCCTTCAAAGTGTTTTTCAGATCATTCATGTCTATTAGAACCAATGAAAATCTGTAGATTATGGGTTAAGCACAAGTCTTGATACTAAAAGGTATCAGATTTTCTTCAAAGTAAGTTTTAAAACTAACCTGGTGCAATGTATCCACAAGAGCCAGCAATGACAGACATGGATTTGGTTCCTTTACCAGTGGTTTCGACAACCTTAGCTACTCCAAAATCAGCCACCCTTGCACCAAAGTCGCCATCTAACAGGATATTGTTGGATTTTACATCTCTATGAACAATTGGGGGAACACAGTCATGATGCAGATAAGAGAGGCCTTCTGCAGCATCAAGGGCTATCTTATACCTCGTTGGCCAATCCAACAACCCTCCTTTACTGCCATGAAGTGAATCGCCAAGGCTACCATTTGGCATGTACTCATAAACCAGGAGCTTGCAGTCCCTGGTGGTGCAGCAACACCAAAGCTTGACTATGTTCTTGTGCCTAATTTTACCCAAGGTTTCAACTTCTGCATCAAAAGCATTGTCTTGAACGCCACCTTTTTCAATATCCCCACTCTCCATATCCTTTTTTATGCCTCCCAACAGCTTCTTCACGGCAACAGTCTCCCCACTGCTGAGAACAACCTTGTAAACTTTCCCTGATGATCCACTTCCTATCACACTATCATCGTCAAGGCAGTTCAGAATCTCATCTTCACTGAAACCCAGTTTGTGGAATGACATCAAAGTCCATTTTGACTTGTCAATGGCTCTTTTTGCCCTGTTAAAGCTCTTATACTTGAAATAAAACCACACCACACCCACGACAAACACAACAGTAGCAATGATGAAAATAGTTCGAAGCAACCAAGAATAACCTGCAGCCTTAGCTTCATCTCTGCCATTACATAAGCCGTTCCAATCCCCACACAAACCAGGATTACCCAGAAAACTTGTCATGTACATATCCTTAGCCAACATAGGAGGAAGTTCTCCAGAGAGCTGGTTGTAGGACACATTCAATCTATTGAGCTTCAAATTCTGCAACCCAAGAGGAACTTTACCGGAAAATTGATTATTGGAAAGATCAAGAAAATTTAGCACGGACAAACTCCCAATTTCATCAGGAATATTTCCACCAATCTCATTCTTTGCTAGATTCAACTCATTGAGTTTCTTCCAGGATCGAATTCCCTTTGGGAGCTCGCCTGAGAGTTTATTATTATGAAGATCAAGAGTCCCAAGCTGCCCAAGATTCACTATGCTAGCAGGCAGTGACCCATTAAACATGTTATCATTACCAGAGAATTCCTCAAGGTTCTCTAGCCATCCAATCTCTTCAGGGATCGGTCCTGTGAAATTGTTCTTCGATAGAATCAACAAGGACAGGTTTCCGGCGCCAGCAATAGTTTTCGCGACGGAACCAGAAAACGAGTTATCAATGAGTTCAAGCAGATACACGTGTGGAAGCCCCCAAATAGCAGCCGGGACTTCACCGGACAACCGGTTAAACCCGAGCCGAACCCGCATCAAACTCCAACAACTGCCCAAACTCGCCGGGATCTCCCCGGAAAACGAGTTGTATATCATCAGAAGCTCCTCCAATTTCCCATTGTCACACAGAGTCGCCGGAATTTCGCCCCAGAATTGGTTGCTCGAAACGTCAAGCCACCTTATAGCAGCATTCTTTCCGAGATTACTCGGCAGTTTTCCGGTGAGTTTGTTCGCAAACAACCTCAGTTCATAAAGATTCGGCGACTCGGCTATGCTCTCCGGTAACCCACCCTCAAACTGATTCTGGTAAAGGTTAAGGCTCTCCAGCGGCAGCCGACACAACTCGTCCGGAATCGTCCCACTCAAATGGTTCATGGACACGTCGACTAGCCTCAATGCCGTGAGGTTCCCCATTCCCCGAGGTAACTCACCGGACAACGAGTTGTTATACAACTCAATCTGCTTCAAACTCGTCATCTCAATGAGGGAACCGGGAATCGAACCGTAGAGATTGTTCAATGCCAGGTCCAAATCCCAGAGTTTCTTCAGCCTCCCGAACGATTCAGGAATCACGCCAACCAAGTTACACTGCGTGAGCCACATGACCTCGAGATTCGTCAGGTTCCCGAGCTCCGGAGGGATCTGACCCGGGAAAAACGGGTTGTAAGAGAGGTTGAGCATCTTGAGGGTGGTAATGTTTCCGAGAGAAGCGGGGATTGTTCCGCCTAGAAGATTGTAGACGAGGGAGATAACCTCAAGCTTCTGAAAGTGGCCAAAGGAATCGGGTATGGGGCCAGAGAAGTTGTTGCCGGTCAAGTCCAGGTACCGGAGGTTGGGAAGCTCCGATAAGGTGTGAGGAAGAGCACCGGTGAGAAGGTTCTGGGAGAGGTCAACGTGAACGAGGGTACGACAGAGTGAGATTTCCGAAGGGAGGGTGTCGTTGATGGAATTGTTGAAGAGGGTGAGAGAGGTGAGGTTGGTGAGGCGGCAGAGAATGGAAGCGGAGAATGGGCCAGCGATGTTGGAGTTGGAGAGGTCAAGTTCAGTGACGGAGTTGTTTGTGGGGTCGCAGGTGACGCCGGACCAGGAGCAGGGGTGAGCGTCGTGGTCGTTCCAGGAGGAGAGGGAGGAGTCAGGGTCATCCACAGAGAGCTTGAATTTGTAGAGGTAGAGACCATCCTGGTTCAGAGAGAGAACAGTGGGAGGTGGGAAGAGAAAGCAAAGCAGAAAGAGCAGGGGAAGCATGGTGGCAAAAACAAATGGAATGAAGAGACAGGGTGTCGTTTTGGGGTGAATTTATGTGAAGAAGAAGCAGAGAGTGTTTTGAGTGCTCTTCTGGCTTCTGCACACCCCAGAACAGAGCAAGAGAGAGGGAAAGGAGTAAAACTCAGTACTGACTGAGTTGGATGGAAAAGGTTTTTTTTTTTTGGGAGATTATATTAGATTTTAAATTAAAAAGAAAAAGCAGTGAGATTTGACGGTTGTAAACCCTGTCACCGTGTCGTTATCTTATACTAATAACTTGTAATAATGCTATGATTAAATCATTTTGTCCCAGTAAACGGAAATTACATTATGATTATAACATATGAGTGTGGGAATATTAAAGAGAACACACGCACACACCCATGTTAAGTAGAGCAAAGTGACCTTAAACCAAAATTGCGGGACTTTTGATGCAATTTGTGAAAATTTTATCAACATTGCAGTTTTATATTAAGTCATAGGCGGGCCACATGGAAATCGCATTACCTCATTTGTAGTTGATGAGAATATATATTTTTATTATTTAATTATTATTTAATATTATTTATTAATAATTATTTAATTATTCAAAATAAAAACACTAAAATCATTTTTTATTTTCAAATTGACTTTTTATCTTTTTATTTTGAATTTCATACTTAATTTTCTATGTGCCAAATAAGTTCTTAATATATATTTTACCACTAGAATCTCCTTGTTAGTCATTTCCCGGAGGGGAAGAAGGTAAGATAAAAACAAATGTTAGTAGAATACTAACAACTATGAAATTTTGAGAATTTGATCTTTTAGGAATCAAATTTGTTACAATAAAAATTACATATTTTAGATCTTATTACTAAGGGTGAATAAGTAACCCAATAACCCAATCAACCTAATCACATTGGATCAGGCCAACAAAAAAAAAATTAGACAAATTGAGTCAAACTAGTTGCACAGCTTAACCATATTAGCCAATTTAACTTAACTTTATTTGGTCTTATGTATTTTTTAAATAAAAAAATTATAAAAATTTATATAAAAATTTTATTTTTTATGAGTAAAATATAATTTATAATAATTTATATAAAAATTTTATTTTAAAAAAATTATTTTATAATTTTTATTAAAAAACATTTAAAAAGTAGCTCATTTAACCCTAGACTCGACCAAATATTAGATGGAGCTTAAGCATTAAATTTATTAAAAAAAAATCAATGCTAAACCATATAAGCACTGAATTAAGCTAACAACTAACTCAACTCAATTTATAAATACCTCTATTTCTTATTGTTTGTGAATATATAATTAGATAAAAATCTCTTTTGTTCTTTTTTTTTATACAAGATAATATAAATAATTAAATTTAAATTATTTTAATTCAAAGGAGTTAGTTTAATTAGAAAGAAGATACAATATATCTCCTCAGCAATAAGCGGGATTCTTTTAAATTTGTCCACCAATTGATGTAGAAAAATGTACTTTTTAAAATTATCCAAAGACGAATAGAATCGTTCAAACAAATATAGTTTATGATAACAAAGGAAAAATATTTTTGTTAAATTATCTACAATATTTTATTATTATAACTTATTTAATATCTTAAAACTTTTTATGTTCAAAATTTTTAAGCTATTTAAATATTAGATCTTATAAACTTTTATCAAAGCGGTATATAATTTAGTAAAGAAGAATTTTGATATTTTTAAAATGTTTATAATTACTTCTTTTTAATTCACAAGCCTATTGCATATTAGTTTTGGTCCTGAAACTACTATCCTATATTTGGTTGGAGAATATAATGATAAAGGGAATGTAAAATATGAATAAGTGGGAGAAGGTGAAATAGAAAATCACTATTTTACTCTTATTTAAAAATAATAATTTAATAAATTGAATGATAAATATAAAAATATAATAAACATTACATAAATTACGTGAAAAAAATTACATTCACAGTACAGCGAATCCAACGCACCTTTAAGTTTATGATACAACTTTACTTTTTACTGTATCCATGCAATCATATGATGGTTCATTTAAATCTTGACACGTGTCAAAATTGATCAATCAACCAAAAATGCCACTTGAACCCGTATGTTTCATGCCAATCCAACCCCAAAATTTGTCACATTTACAATAGTAACCTATAATGTACTATATTTTGAAATTTTGCGGCAAACATTTTGAAAATTTCTCTGAAGTGTCTATATTTTCTTTTCTAAATGCATCCTCACATAACTCTTAAAAAATCTTACAAGTGCACAACAACAAGAAGTTGGTCATCCCACCATTTAAAGCTGGAAATTGGTTTCTTCATGCAAGGTAAGGTGCCATTCCATTTTCATAACATATTTCTTTTGGGACAAATCTCTTTGCATCACCTTTGTTTTCTTTTGTTTTATTGTGTTTTTTTTTTTTCTTGGTTGGGTGAAAAGCATGCACATCATACTCGTGGTTAAATTGAGAAAGAAATAAGAGCTTTTAAAGTAGTAGTGTAAGCTTCAACTTTGCGACAAAAGAGTATGAGATAATTGTTGGAAAATTCAAATTTCTTCAAATAAGTTTAGTAACAATTGATTAATATTCTGATAATAATTTATTGTTGCTGAAATATTTAAATTATTCGTATGCATCCAACAACAATAAACTAATATTTCATTAACATAGGACTATATTCATGTTAGAGAAAATTTGAATGGGAGTTCACATTATTTGATTTATTTTATTTTCTAAAATAATGTGTTGACTAATAATTTATTGAGATATATTATAGACCCAACTAATTAAGTGACCATGCAATATCTAGATTTTAACATATATTTATAATTTAAATATGGTTAGCAATTAAAAAGTATAGATCATTAGATTTTAATTAAACTTATAATGAGAGGAACTAGAAAGACATTATATACTCCATCCGGTCCCTTTTATAAGGAAATCTAAAAAAAAATTTTTGGTCCCAAAATATAAAAAATATGGTATATTTTTTTATTTCACTAAATAATAAATTTCTTTTTTACCCTTTATTTATTGTTATACTTAATACACTTAACAATGCATAACATTTTTTCATGCAAAATAAATATGGGTAAAATAGAAAAAAATTATCAAATTTAAACCTAATTAATGATTTAAACTAATATTAACTGTTTTTTTAATACTAGTGAAACAGTTTTTTATTTCTAATAAATAAGACCGAAGGGAGTATAAAGGAAGGTTTGGTCCCTTCTCTAACCCTACTCTGTAAGTTAGCCTTATTGAAAGCCATTATAAAGCCCCGGATAATAAAAAAGAAAACTTAGCCTATCGTGGCATTAGTTTTATTCCACCACAATGGTTGAATTAAGTATGTTCTTTATGTAGATTGATTTTAGTGTTCTTAAACATCATACATGAGATTTGTTATTATCTCTCTTTTAATTAAAATAAATCTTACATAAGATTGTTAGGGTCAAATATGAGGGGAGAGTGGAAAGAAGTCTCATATTAGATAAAATCACTCTAAAACGGGATATATAGATCAAAAGGATTCTCATACATAATGTATTAAAATTTTAAGTCAATAAATAATGTTAAACCCACTTATATAATTCCTCCTTCCTTTTATGTTCAAGACTCCACTGATCCCCAACAATAGTATTAGAACTTATGGTTCAATAAAGACGAGTATGAAAACGATAGCCTAAGTGGATGGAAGCCTTGCCCCCTTTTATAAAGGCTCAATAATTATACCTAATCATATAAAAATTGGAAGACCCACACTTGAAGCATAAGACTCAATGGTAAAATGGGAGTCCAATAGATTCTTATAAGTCGATCAAGTGAAAATAGGAGTAGAAAGAAGTCTAATATTAAATAAAATTAAATTAAAAGAAGGGTATATAAATAGAAATAATCGATAGGTCTAATACTTTAAAATTTTACATTAAGAAATAGTGTCAAATTCATTTATATAAGTCTTCTCAAAATCTAATGAAAAAAACCTAATAAATTGTTCCATATCTAAGGCTTTCTAGGCCCTAACAATTGGGAAATTAAAATTCTCCATATACGTATGTTAATCAACTCAAGGGGTAAGACTAATAGTGACCAGCTAACTTTCATGAGGTATATCGTTGATGAAGATGGTCATTTGCAAGTTTTAAATTTGGTTTGATGGAGACTGTCGGCTAGACTATGAGTGTTTTAATAATATTGTAGGATTTGATGCGACATACAAGAAAATCAAATATAACAAGCCATTGGTTATTTCTCTAGGGTGAAAAATAAGAGACAAATTGTTTGTGTTCGCATGTGCATTTTGGTTTTTGGTGTTTGATTTAGGTTTTATTTTGTTCTCATCTTATTTGGTCTTTATAATATGGGAGAGGTATAGATTTCTCTTACATATTTTGTGACTAGTTGACTAATAGTTTGGCATTAGTCGAGTATGGCTGAAAATAAGTTACAAAAAAAATCTTTCATAATTGTAATTGAATTGAGTTATAGGATTGCGTCACCTAAATAGTTGTACGCTTGCATTGTAGACTCATCCACCCATGTTACCTTACATTTAGACCATCAACCTACCAGATTAGCATTTTTTAAGTTGTTGTCAAAGAAATCGAGAATGTAAGTAACTAAAGAATGTGTAAATTTTCTTCTTCTATTTCTTTCAACCAAAAGTTAGTCCTAAATATAGCATGGAGCGACTAACTCAAAAGATGCATTTTGCACCTATTGCATCCGCGTCTTATTTATTTTCTCGTTTCATCTGTGAGCGAAATCAAGTGTATTTATGATAAGAAAGAAAAGATGTTCCGTGGAGCCAAAACAAAATTATATATGAGCAATCATTGTGCTCCGGATATATATATATATATATATATATATATATATATATGTGTGCGTGTGTGTGTATGAGTGAGTGTGAGCAACCAGATTTAAATGAGAGAACAAGGCAATGAAGTTGACCATCCTAATTTATAAAATTAATGAAGCATCTGTGCAACTTGTTGGATATAAATTTCATGTTCTTATATATTATGAAATTTAAATCTCATTTACCAGACCATATATAATCAAACTTATAGATGAGAGGCTAAAATTTTGGTGAGAATATTTTTTAATTTAATTTATTATAAAACTAACTTCTCCATTTGATTCCTCGTATATAAATATTTCTTAATTTGGTTTTTTATAAATAAAATTATTATAAGTAATATTCTAATGTCAGTGTATAGTATATGAAATTAACAGTAAATTAACACAAAAATATTATTGATAATAATTTTATTTGTGAAGGACTAAATTAATAAATAACTATACGTAAGAGACAAAATTTAAAAAACAATTTTTTGATGAATCAAAATTGAAAAATATTATATATATGAGGGATTGAATTGATAAAATAATTTTATAAGAGATCAAATTAAAAAAAATCATCTAAAAAGGAGAAATAAAATTTTATTTTTTAAAAAAGAAAAAAGCAAAGAAAGCAACTCCATATATATATACAAGCTGGGCTCAGGAGAAGATATAAATAAAAAATAAAAATAATCAAAGTATCCATTTTTAAACTAAATAATTAATTATTTAATCTCTTTTCTTTTTTGAAAAAAATTAAATTGCTGATTGTATTAGAATTTTACCATGACACGGTTTTATAGTGGAGCGTAATTTTTCCTTGAGCGGGAGGATCACGGGTAAGTGGGAATGTATTCAGATTCAGACTTCAGAGATTTGTTGGACGAGATTTCCAATAAAAAGAGCAGTTGGTAAATTTCAGTCAAATGACTACATCTTCAATTTGAGTATTAGAGAAACATACAGAACATTTTTACTTTTTTATTTATTCTAATTTAATATTGCATTTCTATTTTATTTACTAATATGCTTAATTCCTTTTATTTAATAAAGAACCATTTTTTTCTGAAAACTATGAGTCACAATATTATTTAAAATATTTGAAGAAAAAAACTTAATCTTAGGTAATAAAAAAACAAATTTACTGGGTTGTTCTAGGAGACTATAAAAGCAATATGATGGGGGGCAGGCAAATCAAGGCTGAGGCCGAAATTTTATTTTTGAGGGTTTAAACGGTAAGTTATAATATATAATATTTTTAAAAAGACTACAAATAATATACATATATATTATTTAAAAGAAATTTAATTAACTCTTGAAATGATATAAAGATATAAAATGACATATAATTATTTTTATTACAAAAAATAATAATATTATACTAAAAATAATTATGTTAACAGCGATAAAGTATCGCTATGACTATTGGACTAACACAATAACGCTTAACATGAAAGGAGACATATTAAAGGATTGGAGTTGCATTTTTGTTAAGTATTTACTATGAAAATTTTTAATAAAATATAATATATAGAGACGCTTTTTCGTGACAACCAGCATGTATTATTTAACAGTAAAAATTTTCACTTGTCCATATGTTTTGGATATGTTTTACAAAATTACTTTTATATAAAAGTATTAATTCTTTATTTTTTACAAAACGTGATTTGTTTTTTGCAAATCATGATTTATTTTTTGTAAACGTCCATCTAAACATGCTATTAATAAATAATTCGATATCAAAAATTTTAAAATTATACTTAAGTTCTTTTCTTTTTAAATAAGCTTTATTTCATAATCGGAATTCTTTACTGCTCCTAAAACATGAAACTTGAACTGGTTAAAAGATTCAAATGAAAAGTAACATGCTCTGTGAAGAGCAGCAGGTAATAGGATTCCTCATTTCATCTAATTTATTGTCTAACTTTTTATGAATTATATAACTATTTTTAATGAAAAATAGATAACATTGACACATAATTTAATAACAATAGTAAAGTAAAATAATTTATTAAGCATGCATGTGAGGAGAGATTGGAAAGTTATAAAAGGCAAGACGAATGTAAGAAATAAGTTAAAAATTATCAAACAGAAAATGAAAAAAATTGCTTTAATAAAATTGTTAAAGTAAGTTGTTGTTTATAAAAAAATAAGTAATAATTTGATATTTTGTCCTTTTTTTAGGCAAAACCCATTCATCTTTTTGTGTGAATAATTAGTTATATTTTTGTTTCTCACACAATATTTTATCGTAACCAATTATTTTTTTCAAGTTAATATAAGAGTTGTATTAGGGGCCATGTATAATGTTTATTAATATTTAGTGGTTTATATAAACAATTATATATGTATACAACAATAATAACAACGAAGTCTTTTCTCATTAGTTGAGTTTCATACAATTTTATTATAAATCATATTTTTAAATAAATTATTTAAATTTAATTTTTTCTTAATGACTTTACTCATAATTTTTCTTAATTTTTTCTTACAGCTACTTTCTATTTGATTTTTTTATTGACATTTTTATAAGCCTTTTATACACATATCTAGAGCATCTAAATTATAATTCTACAATCTCTTTTTAAATAGGACTAACCTCAACTTTTTGTTTCTTTAATACATTCATTTCTTATATAATACTTAGTCTCATACAATTATATATGTATATTAATTTTTTAAAAAAACCTAGAGGGGCCAGCGAGCCAAGGATCCCTTTGGTCCCACCTTGATTATGTGCACAAGTATTTATATGAATTAAGAACTATAGACATTATTAAGGTGATAAGAAAATAAGAAACAAATAAGGAGCTAGTCCCATAATTTTTTTAATTTAATCCTTAATATATTATTCTTTTCTCAATTCAATCATATAAATAAAGCATCTCAATCTAATGTCTCAAAATTTTTTTTCTCAATCAAAATGAATACTTTTATTAAACAAAAATAATATCCCATCTAGTTGTTAATTAATAATAAGAAAATATTTATATACAGTTTTTTATATTTTTATTATTAAATTTTTAATCAAAATATAATAAATATATAAGTTTTACATACCAATATCACACGATGAAGTTTTTTAAAAAAATTACACCTATTATGAATTTATTAAAAAAAATTGATTAGGAAGATATAAAGATCTGTGTTTACTTATAATCGTTAATGATATATACAAGTTTAGGTATTTTTAACTTTTAAAATGACAGATATTTTTATATCAGAATTAAGTTTTATCACAAAAAGAGTATTTTAATTAAAAAACTATTTATAAAATTTACCGTTGAAGAATTATATTAATAGGAAGTTATTTTTTAACAACTAAATTATTAATTAATTTTTTTAAAGAAGAAACTCAAAATAGAGGTGCTTAGGTGGACGTGTTTTGGGTGGGAAAATAATGCGTAGGAGAGATGCAGCGAGAGAGGAGATCTTTTGATGGTTAGCAAGAGGAGCTGGAAGCCGTACACGTGGCCGATCAAACAAGAGATTCGACACTTGTCCTTTGTGGTTGCGTGTGATTGGGGTGGAGTTCCCAGTGGTGTACCGCCAAAAACAAAAATGCTTCGCTTTTTATAACAGCGGCTTTGGCTGGTGATGGGAAAAGAAATTCTTTTTTAATTAATTTTATGTAATATTTATTATATTTTTATAATTATTATTTAATAATATTCTATCATTTTTATAAACTTTTGAAAATAAAAATACAGAAATCATTTTCATTCTTAAATTTATTTATTTACTCTGCATATTAAAGAAGTTATTTTCATTAAATCCAAACACGTTCATTAAATTATTTCCATATTTTAGATTGTATTAAAATTTGAAATATTTTCCTTACTTTATTTGTAAGTAGTATCGATGTTTTAATAATTTTTTAATTATACATTTTTCTTTGAAATCAAATTGATAAAAATTTAAAAAAAATCAAAAATCAAAATTAAATAATACTAGATTAAAAATAAAGTTGAAATATTTTTTGTTATATTTTAAATCTTTTTTTTTTCTGAAGCATTGAAGATATCCATTTTTACAAAATTTGAACCAACTCCAAACACAAAACTATGTGAATTTGAAAACTAGGAGCGGCGTTTGAAACGATGGCGTTGGAATTAAGATCTTGTGTTTCGTTCAAGGCTTTTTTAAAAATAGATATGAAGCTCGGTAAAATGTCACTATAGTCTTAAATAATAATGTCTTCATAAATGTAACATGTTCATTTAATTTGATGGATCTCTAATGACAAAATATCTCGCACATTAATTAGGAATACCAAGTTGCTATCGATCTCTTATCTCTAATCACCACATTAATGATAAATTCATCATTCAAAATTTAGTGTTATTAGGAGAGAGGAATTCGAAGAGTGAAGAGTGAAGATTATGAAGAGATTGAGAAGTACGAGAGTAACAGTTCGGAGGAGACACAGGATGGACAGTTTTGCAGGTTCAAATGGGTAATTGCAGAAGAGAGATAGAATAGAAGAGGGATAAAGACACAAAATCAGACACAGACACAGCCTGCACATTTGGGAAACCAACACCATTGATAAAAGAGTCCATGAAACAGCATAGCTAAAAGCACTCGCAAAGTTCCAAAATTTGGCTTTTTACTATAGCTTTTCTCTCAAATTTTAAATCTCTCTTTTTTTTTTTTACAGTTAACATATATTATGAATTTATTTTCAGTAATTATTTTTTAATAAAATTAATTTTTTGAACAACATATGTTTATTCTAAAAATAAAATTAGTTATGTAAATTATTATGTTAATAATAAAATCATAATTTTATATTAGAGTTTGAAATCATAATTATACATCACATTGACTAGACATCCTAATAAACAGAAACCATGCATCATTAATTAAGATATAAACAAAATAAATAATGAGACAAAAAAATAACAAGTAAGTGTGCTTTCATATTTTGAAAAGAATGTATTTTGTCGCCAAAAATAAATTAACATCATAGATGTGAAATAAATAATTTTCTTTTGTACCATACCTCAGATATCAAAAGAGTGGGATGATATTTTTAAAATAAAGATAATATTAAATATAATTTAATTAAATACGTCACTATAATATAATCAAACGTTACAGGAAAATTTATCTAATTGTAAATTATTTTAATCTCGACATGAATTGTTTGGTTTTTTTTAGAAGAATAAGGAGATGGATCAGTCAAGCTTCCTTTAAGTTGACCCCATTTCACTTGATTACCATATTTAAAAGAAAAAAAAAAGAGTGCAAAATGATGAGAATCATTAATATATTTATTTATAATTCTTTTTTTTTTCCATTTTACACATATTTGAACATATCTTCAAGCGTAAAAAAGATATATTTAAAATGGGTCACTAAATACACAACTATAAGAAAAAGTTGGTTAATAAATAATAGTGGTCCTTTAGATGAAAATCTGAAAATTAAATGGTCATAAATCCACAAAGAAAAAGATGTTAGTTTCCTTCCAGAGAGGGTAATTCCAGAAAGTGCCAACTAGGGAGGGATGTGTAGTCATTGTCAAAGCTTGTGGTGAATTAGCATAGAGGTTCTTCTCGATTGAGGAAGGCAGTAAATCTCTCAGATTTTGCAGGGTGACATATAGTAATGGTTGCCAAGAGGTCAAGGTTGACTGTTGAACGTAACTTAACACAACTTCTTATGGGTTCCACCAGCCTTCGCTTCCAATCCACTTCATTTTTTTATAGATTTGCAGAGGTAGGTCATTTCTAACTTTAAATACAAACACACAGCCAGATTCCCTCTCGTGACTTCCAGTAAGTTGGATGAATGCTCTGAATTTTCTATAATTCAATATTGTCTAGTTTGAAGTCTTAATATATTATAAATGCAGTACTATAGATATATTAACTAGAGACGTATTTAGTTGCATGTCACTAGAATTTTTAACAAGGAAAAAAGTGCAAAATAAAAACGTGGCCAAAGTTTACTTTTTGGTTTTTTATTTTTTAACTTTATATCATGCTTCAATTTGGTGCCTTAATCATTTTCTCTTTCAATTTTGTTCTCTATCTTTATTGATCAGTTTAATCTTGTTAAATGTATTTCACACGGACAAACTCAGGCCACATCACGATTAAGATGGCAAAGCAAAATATATTGACGTGGATCTACTACAAATTTATGGCTATCTTTAATACGTGTTCATAATCTACAGCTGCTACAACTACTTTCTCTTACTAAGTTTCATGTGTGGAAGAATAATGCATATGGGTCTTCGGTTCTGTCAAAATGAATGGTGCTAGAATCTTCTCCATCATTTTCCTCTCTTCTGCTTCGTCAAATTCACCTATCCACTTGTAACCAGTGATGAAAAAAGTAGACAGTATGGGCCAATTCAATTAAAATTAACGGTGCATCATTTATAATTTTGGTCTGTTTGATTTTCAAAATTGACTACAGAAAAATTGGTCAAGAAAAACTGATCATAAACACGAACGAGTCCATTTTGAAAATAAACTGATCAACTATCTTCTTTTTCTTTTTAAATTATGTTTAGGTATTTATAAACTTTGTTTGAAATTTAGTAATTTTTTAAATAACTTCAAGGACCCATATTTTATATCAACTTAATATTATATTTTAAAATTTGTAATTCTTTTTAAAACAATTGAACTTAAATTATTAAGAAATTAATATACTTTATCTTCTTATTAACTGGGTTAATTCTGTTGATGAAATGCTAGGCTTCGCTCTGTAGAAATTTGGACAAAAAGGTATTTTCATGAACTTGCTTGGCTCTATGGTCCAAATTTGTCTGCTACCATTGTGTATTATATATAGTTGATAATTGATGGTGTTGGTGGGTGAATGTGTGAAAGCTGATGAGCCTCCATATTCTTTTGGACTTTTGGTCATAGTAGAAGCCATATCTTATGATTTTGTATCCGAAGAAGAAGATTAAATTATTACTCAATTCATTGCTTTATAAAAACATGTTCGTGGTAAAGAAGCACAGATGAGTAGATGACTTTACTTTTTAGGCTGTGGTAAAGCTACGTAAAATCAATAGAGGTTGTACTACACTTTAGCTTTCTAAATTCTAAGTCAACTGGGTAACCATACGGTGAATATGGGCTGCATCATTGAGGTGTATATTTTTTTTTATTTTATTGTTAAAATTATACAAAAATAATAGTTAAAAAACTTACCTTAAAAATATTTATATTAAAGAATTTTAACATTTAAAATTATTTTAATAGATTTAAAGACAAAATATCTTAAATTAAAATTTTAAATTGTAATTTTTTTACATGATTTAAATTTTTTATCTTTATTTTCTTCAAAATAATTTTAAAATTTAAAACTTTTTAATATAAATATCATTCACTTAGAGTTGTTAACTATAAATTTTTCTAAAGTGCCTTACATAGAGATGTGAGGTATGTGCATTTATTGGTCAACCAACGTCATACAGGCCACATTTGATTAGAGGATAAAGTGAGAGAAAGTTTAAAAAATTTTTCAAAAAATACTTATTATACTCTTATCGTTATTACTTAACTAGGTGCTTTCTCCAGCATTGGTAAGAATTCAGAAATTATTTTCATGGATCTCAAAAAAAAATAAACAATATTTGTATAAACATATATGAATATAAATAATATATAAACAGTGTCAATACACAATCCCATGTGGTAACCGGCTTAACTACAGTGCAGCTCCTTTACGAATTATATAAATATATATATATATATATATATATAAATACTTGTTTCTTTTTATTATTTTTTCAAAGCATGGAACCGAGTTTTTCCCATTCATTCCATTCATCTTTTTTTTTTGTCCTTTTTCTTGCTTAACATTATCTCCAACAAACATGGCTTAAACATTCAGAGTTTCTTTGTCATTTAAATTAATGTTTTGAAAAAATTCAAACCACCATTGAACTAAAGCCTCGATTGGTATGAAGGAAAAGGATGGAATTCATTTTTTATAATATTTATTATATTTTTGTGATTATTACTCAATTATTTTTATTATTATTTCTTACTTTTAAAAAATAAGGATATACAAGTAATTTTAATAATGAAAATCATTTTTTTATTTAATTCTATTTCAATTTTCATTTCATTCTGTATACTAAAAGGGGCATAAGATAAAAAATAATTTATCGTTGAATGGTTTATTGGGATTAAACTAATTAACATCAAACTTTTTTTCAAAATATAAAAGTATAATATTTTATAATTAAATTAATATATATTAATAAATATTTAATAATATAAAAAGTATTAAAAATATTTTATACATGACAATAAATCTATATAAAATAACTTAAGTAAAGTTTGTTAAAAGTCATTAATTTTAGACAAGAAATCAAAAATCAATATAGAATCCGTTCAGTGTTAAACCAAATTGATTTACATCAATTTTGTCAATTTTTGTAACCAGTTTTAAACTAGTTTTTTTTCTGCCCTCAATTTTGAGAGTCAAATAGATCAAAATTATAACTAATTTATTGATTTTCCATACTACTCCAATTTTATTTTCTTAACCATAATTTAAATTAGAAGGCGGGAACGGGAAGGTATCAAATCAAATTCCCTCGTTTAACTTGGGGAGTCTCGTGAAAGGGCTGATTCCAGCAGTAAATGCATTAATATTATCCTAACGGGCACTAAGGTAAATGAATGATGCATGCACAAGCTTGTGAAATACTATATCAACAAGGAGGAATAATGCGATGCTATACATACAAGGAACATGGACGTCTCGTTTCTCTCTTGTTTTCAACAAATGGAGTTCCATACATCGCATTTCATCTTTTTGCGAAAGGAAGTAATTCGTGCTGTGACTTTTTTGATTCTCTATCGTAGTCACATACCCTTCGTTATCAGTGCCTCCATCTTGAAAACGACCTCCGACATGTGCCAATGCTTGAAAACGACACTCAACCTCTTCCCACTATCCCACTCTGATTCATCTCTCTCGCAATCTAAAAGTAAAAACCCATAATTTTGATGATCCATATCTATTACAATAGGAAATATAAACAAGTTAGTGTGAAAATAAAACCAATATTTTTGTCCAAAAGGAAATTATTTTAACTTTATTTGAACGAGGAGTACTCTTTAGAGGCTTCCTTTGATCCCTAGTATTTAGAAGAGAGAAAAAGGTATCTTCCTTATTCTCACGTTTACAGCCTCATTGATTACATCCATCGCATGTATTTAATTGCGCTCTCCTTTTTTTTTGTTGGGAGATATTTAAATTATATAATTCTGATTTTTATTATAAAAATATACATAGATTTTTCTCAAGTTAAAATATGATAAAAATACCATCAATAATAATATTAAAAATATAAATTGCAAAAATATATTTTTTTATTTTTTTTCAATATTATTTAACATTTAATTTATTTTAAATTTAAAAAATTAACAATTCTTATATTAATTAAATATATATTGAATACTTGTTATATTATGTAAACAATAGATATAAGGATCTTTTGGTTAAATTAAATATAGTTGTAACTCATATAGTGTTATAAAAAATATTAATGTAATATATCTTTTGATTTTAATGAAAAAATTATAAAATTTTAAAATAGAGAAAATAACTATAAAATTTGATATGCAGAAAGTTAGATATAAAAATAAAATTAAAAAAATGTAATTTTGTAAAAAAAAAACAAAAAGACTCAAATGTCTCTATTTTTAATGACTGAAAAATAATTAAATAATTATTAATAGATAGTATTAAATAATAATTAAAAAATAATTATAAAGATAAAATAAATATTTTATTTTCATTTTTTTCCCACCCCATACCAAACAAGGTGTAAAAGAGAAATTGAATTTTGCAATTGGCATCCCCTGGCCAATAATGGAAGACGGAAGATGGATGTTCATTGTTCTGATACTGGAATGGTAAAAACGTGAGCTTTTCAACTTTGAAATTGGCCTTGCACTCAATATATAATCCATATCCTATACATCAATAGTGCTCTATAGTCTTTGTATGTTTAATTTTGTGGAGGAAAACGAAACCTAATCCGTTTCCTTGACGTGCGTGTGGACAACTTTATATTCGTTTACTACAGACCTTCCAAAATGAACAGAAGATTGTGGTGCCACTTAATTGTCATAAATTAGAAAAAAAAAAACACACAATACAACAATCTTCGTTAATTCCCAAATGATTAAAAGCAGGAAACTAAAAGAAATTCTAATCACCTTTAAAACGACAATAAATTTTTTAAAATTTAATGGTAATGATGATCTGAATGATAATTTTAACTTTCAAGATTCTTTATTATAAATGTTATATAATATGAATCTTAGGTGTAATTTTTTTAAAAAAAAATCTTCTTAATAGAAGGAGTCAATCGCACACAACACACACAGAATATATAGAAATATCTAGATAAATTCAGTTTCTTAAAAATAAGAATATTAGTTCATTATAATTCATGGAATTATTTCTCAAAAAAAATTATATGCATGTTTATATATCTTTATATATTTAGCTTAGTCCATCTTTTTCTTGTAAGTTGTATTTATTTAAGCATTTTTAAAAATATATAACAGTTTTCATCTTGATATTAATTTTAAATTTATTCAGTCCAAAAAATTAAATAAATTAAGCTAATTATTTATATATAGACATATAACATACGAAATTTCACCTAAAACCATAGGCATGCCTCAATTGATTACATACTTGCATTTTATTTTCATCTTCAATTTGATTTACTTGGTCTTAATGTATTATGATATTCGCTTCGGCTTCATGCCCATGCATGTTCCTTTAGCCTCGTATATAAAAGAAATGGCCCATAATAATCTAAACGGATTTTTTAAAGAGCCAACATTGACCATCCAAAGTGTTACTGTTTAGGTTACCTCAATTTGTAGGGGAAAAAAAGTTTTTAAAAAAATATTGATTGTCTAATATTTCATTATGTATTAAATTTGACCGTCCATCTTCATTTATTTATTTTTTCAATCTTGGCTATTTATTTTTTTTATTTCTATATCTTTTTAATTTTATAAAATGAAGAATCTAGAATAAAAATAATCTTCTAACTTTTATTAGATGAATTGTTTTCATCCTACATTTCTCTTCATTTAAAAAAAAAGATGGTTGAGATCGAAAAAAAAATCCAAATCTGCTAATTAAAAAAAATTATCTGATCCTTACCTGAAAAAAAAAGGAGATGTCAACATTATCTGAGCAGTTAAAATTTGTTTAAAATAACGTATCTTTATCTTATAAATTAAGACAATCCGACGTCATCCAAAGCGCCTTCTTATTAATGATTAAAATCTAAAATAGAAAAGATTCAACAGGATTTTTTTTTCTCAGCAGGTGAAAAGAGATTTAGTGGTACAAGTAAAGAAAGACCAATTAAGTACTTTTCCTGATTCCAAGCTGATAAACCTTCCCTGCAAAAGACTACAATTTTATGTAATATGTTAGAAAAGCAATTCGAGGGGAATTTATTACTATACTGCACGACCCATTTTGAAGTTCGAGCAGTCGATAGAAATAGAAGCCAGCTTCCCTACAGAGATCAGGAGCTGTGAGTAGAAGATACGTGGGGCCAAAAATCAAAGCTTTTTACAAACTTTGAGAGAAAGGAATGGCCCTCATCCATTTTATTAACCTAGAACAGCATACAAAAGGCTAGCAAAGGAAATGGTGGATCCAACCCATTTTAGTCTGTTCCAAACTACATCCATTATTGTCGTCTTATATTATACTATATATACTTCAACTCTCTCTCTCTCTCACTTTTCTCTGTATAAATAAACTGTGTGAAAAGGGGGTCGTCGCTTTGGGAAATTGCTTTTTCCCACTTTGGGGGTAGCTTTCTCTTCTTTTGGTACAATGCCCTCTTGTTTCCTACTCTTGTGAATGATTAGAGGAGTGGGATTTTGGAAGATCCCCAGTACATATGTTTAATGTTTTATTCCTTTAATCTCTATTGTTTAACATCACTATGTGTTTCTAGAGTTTAAAAGCTCTTTCTTTTTCCAAAAGACTTGTCGATTAGGGTTAGCCGTATATATTCCAACCGCCATCTCTTACCAAATGTTTATGGTGAGTCACTGGAAAGCATGCATATACTATATATAAACTACCACTATTTTTCACTGGGTACTTTAAAAGAACAAAGATATTTTAAAAGAAAATTTGATTCTTCTATTAAAAAAATATATGTGAATTAAATTATCCGTAAAAGGATACCTAAGCATATATTTTTAGAGGAGAATATATTTATATATATTTATTTATAATTGATTTCATATATTCTTCTTTTGTAATTTGATTATGCACATGATAATTTTCATTAGAAGAAATAGTGCATCAGAAGAAAAATTTTGTAGATGGACCTAATTTGAGAAAAAGAATTATAAACGAAGTCAATTATAAATAACTCGTTTCGGGTCTAATGCAGTTGCACGGGCCTGATGCAAACTTTTTCAAATTAAACAAATTTGGAAAAAAATAATAGCACGTAATTTAAAATTTAAAGCTACATTATTCATAACTTATGAACAAAATGACCGGCAATAGAAACATATAATATGTTGATATATATAAAAATATATTATATGTTTATATGTGTTTTACTGTTTAGTTAAGATTTATATGGTGAATAATAATATGTAAATCAACTCTACCCAAAAAAATTCAGGAAAAAAAAGGGAGAAGAATAAACTTATCCCCAACCTCTATTTTTTGGCTCGCGAATCTTTCACAAGGAAATTTGGTACGAGTTGCAAATTAAGTGAAGTGGTCAAGGGAAAGATTAAATTATTAGTGACTCAATTAGCCAACTAGTTTGGTGGTTGAATATTAATTTTTGTCTGTCGTCCAAGAAAGACCAAAGATTTTGTCAATAAACAACAATCATTGAGAGATCAAGTCTCTCTCTCTCGCTAGGATGTTCATTCATGCTAATTGGATAACAACTGGCTTAGGTAGTATCAACCATTAATATTTCATGGTTTAGAAAATGGTATGTTGGATTGCATTATTGTACAATTCATTGGTTCCTCATTATCTTCAATCACATGGTTTGGTGATGCTTATATAGTGGAATGGAAAATGACTCGAATGAACCAAAGCTAGGGCATGCCTCCACTGGTAATACCATCTCAAGTCTAAAGTGCTTGTGCTTTGTCACTCAGATTCCGGGTTTTCGTTAATGGGTACCTGGATCACTTTTGACCAGAATCACAATTCAACTCCATGTGCTAGATATAGATAATAGTGCTTATAACAATTATATAATTAAGGTTTTCACACAAAGCGAATAATTTTTAGGTAAATTATATCTCTTAATATATATATATATATATATAAATTAAGCTAATCATAAAAATATACACGACTATACAAGAGAGTAAAGCGAGTCTCTAGTATTTAAATATATATAATACAATATTTATATGTATTTTTATTGTTAATTTAGTTTATTGATAAAACTAGAATAGCTGGCTGCTGCCGGACACCACTTGAGACAGAAAAACTATATATGAAAGATCCAAATTAGCATTCCAAAAGGTCTGCTAAATAAACTTTTATGATGGCCAAAATAAAAAATTAATAAACTTTCATTATGAAATACAAATCACATTTAACTTGAACGTGCAGACATGGAGACACAGTAAGAACGATAAGACAGGGGCGAGGCCTATAAATATTTGATTAAATCACATTAGTTATTTTTTAGATTTTTTAAAATACCCATAATACTATTTGTTTTAAAAAATATCATCTCGTGCCTTTAGCATTTAATATATATTGTAAAATTTTATTATTATTTATTATTAATAAAATTAAATTTCTATACAATAAAATTTTCTAATAATAATTTTTTTAACTATTTTTATTATTATTTAAGAATATATTTACAATTTCATATAAAAAAATTAACGCCAACTTAATATTTTTTATCAAGATATTATGGATAAAATTATAAATATTACACAAGAAGTTAAGTTTATTAATAAAATGAATTAAAAGTTATTTTTGTATTATATATATATTAAATAATATATTTTTTTAAAAAAATATTACATATAATTTAATTAATTATAATTTAGCACAAATATTTCTCTACCACTCATTTGTTTTCTATTGCTGCTATATATTGTTGTGATCAAGAAAAAATATCAAAGGTACTAAAGAATCCATTGGACATTGCCTGGTCTTCAAAAGGCCATTGATATATTAAATATATTTAGATGGAAGATTCAAATGAAGAGACAATGTTATAAAGATTCGACAAAATTTTATGTTGGTTGTCGATTGTCTGAGTGTAGTGAAAAATAAGCAATGGCTTCCATATTTTCGTGAACGAATGTGGGTAAAAAAGTTAGTTCACTAGAGTAAGATTCGTTTTGGGACTTGGAATATAGATACATTTACGGGTAAGTCAATAAAAATAATAGATACCATGATTAGGAGGAAGATTAATTTTATGTGTTTACAAGAAATTAAATGAGTAGGAGAAAAAGTGAAAGAATTAGACAATTTAGGTTTTAAACTTTGGTACACTGAGAAGGCTAAATCTAGAAATGGAGTAAATATAATTATATATAAGTTTTGAAAAAATGTTATAGTGGATGTAAAAAAGTTAGGAGATAGAATCATTACATTAAAGTTAGTAGTGGAAAAGAAAATCTTTAATGTTATTAACGCCTATACACTACAAATAGGATTAGAAGAATATCACAAAGTAAAGTTTTAGAAGGATTTAAAATGTTTAATTTAAGAAATATCATTACGAGAAAAGATTTTTTTAGGAAGGGATCTAAATGGTCATGTGGGAAGTGTATCTTCAAGTTACAAAGGTGTTCATGGAGGATATGGCATGGGGGAACCAAATGCAAAGGGTAAAACTATTCTAGACTTTTCATTAACGTTCGATCTCATAATAGCTAACACTTGTTTTAGAAAACGTGAAGAACATCTTATCACTTACAAAAGTGGAAAGGCATGTTCTCAAATTGATTCTTTCTTATAAGGAAATCAAATAGAAAACTTTGCATAGATTGCAAAGTTATACCTGAAGAGAATTTAATTACTTAACATAGAGTTTTGGTTATGGATATACGAATTAGGAGGAAAGTAAAAAGCAAAGGCGAAAATAGGGTATTAAGGACTAAGTGGTGGCAACTAAAGGGGGATAAAGAAAAGAATGTGCAGAGACAGATTGTGGAGGAAGGACCTTAGAAAACACAAGGAAGTGCTAACAATATGTGAAATGGAATGGCTAAAGAGATTAAGAAAGTGGCAAATGAAATATTAGGTAAATCAAAAGGTTTTGGACCTAAAGATAAAGAATCCTAGTGGTGGGATACAAGCGTGCAAGATAAGGTTAAAGTGAAGAATGAGTGTTATAAAGTGTGGTCATTATGTAAGAGTAATGAAAATTGGAAGAAATATAAAGTAGCTAAGAAAGACATTAAAAAAGCAGTGAGCGAAGCAAGAACGAGGGCATTCGATGGGTTATACTAATCTTTAAGTACTAAAGTTAGAGAAAGAAATATTTACAAGTTAGCTAAAAGTAGGAAAAGAAAAACAAGAGACGTGGACCAAATAAAATGCATTAAGGATGAAGAAGGGAAAGTCTTGGTCACGGAACGAGATATCAGAGAACGATTAAAGAGTTATTTTCATAGGCTTTTTAATGAAAGCCACGAGATTTCATTGCAATCGGATAGATTAGACACTAGAGAAGAGAATCAAAATTATACCTTTTATCGTAGGATTTGTGAGACAGAGGTAAAAGAAACATTAAAGCGAATGGAAAGTGGTAGAGCAGTTGGACTGGATAATATACCTATTAAAGTATGAAAGGGTTTAAGAGTGAAAGGTATAAATTGGTTTACAAAGTTATTTAATGAAATTATGAGATCTAAAAAAATGCTAGATGAGTGGAGGAGAAATTCTTTAATTCCTATTTATAAGAGTAAAGGGGGCATTCAAAATTGTACAAATTATAGAGGAATTAAGTTCATGAGCCACATTATGAAATTATGAGAAAGAGTAATTGAGCGACGATTAAGGAAAGAGACCCAAGTTACGGAGAATCAATTTGGTTTTATGTCAAGAAGGTCAATTATGGAAGCAATATATTTGTTGCGAAAATTAAAGGAGCGATATCGAGAGAATCAAAGAGATTTACACATGGTATTTATCGATTTGAAAAAAGCATATGATAGAATACCAAGAAAGGTTCTATGGAAGGCTCTGGAGAAAAAAGGAATTCGTATAACTTATATTCGAACAATACAAGATATGTATGATGAGGCTACAATTAGAGTAGTAACAAAATGTGGACCTACAAAAGATTTTTCAATAACTATTGGTTTATATCAATGGTCAACTTTGAGCCCTTATTTTTTTACTCTAGTATTGGATGTGTTTACTGAACATATCCAAGAGCCGGTGCCACGGTGTATGCTTTTTGCAGATGATATTGTCTTAGTTGGAGAATCGAGAATGGAAATAAATGAGAAGTTGGAGAGGTGGAGATTAGCTTTGAAAACTCATAGATTTCGTTTAAGTAGAAGTAAAACGGAGTATATGGAGTGTAAGTTTAGTAAGAGACACACCACTTCTAGCGTAAAAGTAAAAATTGGAGAACATATTATACCACAAGTTACACGATTTAAATATCTTAGATCTGTCATTAAATATCTTAGATCTGTCATACAATATAACGGGGAAATAGAAGAAGACGTAACACATAAAATTCAAACGGGGTGAATGAAGTGGAGGAGTGCTTCGGGTGTTATTTGTGATAGAAGAGTACCACTCAAATTTAAGGGTAAATTCTACCGTACAGTTATAAGACTTGCAATGTTATATGGAACTGAGTGTTGGACAATAAAAAGTTAACAAGAGAATAAATTCAATGTTGCAGAGATAAGAATGTTGCGTTGGATGAGTGGATACACTAAACGAGATTAGATTATAAATGAATACATTAGAGAGAAGGTGAAAGTCGCACCTATTGTAAAAAAGATTGTAGAATCAAGATTTAGATGGTTTGATTATGTCAGGAGGAGACCTATAGAAGCCCCAATTAAGAGAGTAGATGAGATAGAGAATAGTTCAATAATTAGAGGTAGACGAAGACCAAGAAAAATTATTAAGAGAAATTTAGATTTAAATGATTTATCTAAAGATATAATTTACAATAAGTGTTTATGGCGTCGATTGATCCATATAGCCGATCCCACTTAATAGAAAAAAGTTTTGTTGTTGTTGTTGTAGTAGTATTCAAATGAAGATACAGACTAATTCAAACATGGATATGAAGAAGTGATTGATGGATGGATAGTTTTGTTACTTGCCTTTGTATCCATCCACGCTGGGCATTCAGTCCCATGTGCTTGATAGAATATACAAGAGAAAGAGGAAATAGGTGGAATGCTAGCTAGTGGCATGGCCTGGACTCAAGAATACTAGAAAACGAGAGCACCTCGAGCTAGGGCATCCATTGTTGGGGGCACATATCTTAAGAATGTAACGTTGAAAAACTGATCAGACCAGAAACAACAATTGCAAGAAGAAGAGAGAAATTCAAATTATGGGATGGAGCAAATAGAGACCCTGCAAGTGTTAAGGCATCGATTCCCTTTCAGACTTTTAAGTCTTTTCTAATTGACAATTCCCAAAAGATGAGTAATACCCCTTGGACAAGGTACCTAGGACTGCAGGCTAGGTTCTTGTAGACCCTCATACAACATCTTGCAGATATTTTTAGGTAATTTAATTTATTATAAATATATATGTAATTAATTATAAAAATATAAAATATATCGAGTCAAAATTTACTATATACTTAAAATTTGTAAAGTACAGTTTTCTTATAATTAAAATTTATATTTTCACATTTGTAATTTTTATGTTCTATATGAAACACTAAATCTTAAAACGTAAAAAAAAATTAAAATTATATAAAAATACTAGAATAGGATCCTCTGTTGTGAATATATTAAAAATAATATTTTATAAAAATTTTTTAATTTGATGTAATTACTTTACAAACTGATTCTATCCGGAGGTTTTTCGTACGCGGTGCATATTGGTATCTATTGCATTGAGTAGACTAAACATTGCATGTGAAATTACGCTTTTCGTCACTACCTTTTGTTTGCCAAAACTGCTTCATCTTCTTTTTTTTTTTTGGGTCCTCTGAAATTTATATTTCGACACCATTTCTTTCCGCACCAAGTTAATGCGTGATTAATGATTAAAGTTACAGGGTGCTAATAACATAGCAAAAAGTGGCATATATGCTGATGTTATTTTGAAAGGTATATGAGATGAGACATGATTTTAAAGGGCTTTCTGTGAGAGGGAGAGAAAAAAGAAAAAAGAAAAAATCTTGTGTGATAGAAAGAGGCTTTGATCATTTTAGATCGTATATATGGTGGATAGATAATGAATTAATGTAGGTTTCCCCACCAGTCCTCAAATTGAGGGAAAGGGTCAGAAACAAACCAAATGGTACGAGAAATAAAAAGTGGAGCCAAATGAATAAAAAGTCCAGAGGCATCAATTATTAGGGAGGGGAAAATAATTCTGCTTCATGATTTTGAAGGGTTTTTGCTCTATCAGCATGCTTGTTTGTGCTAGTGCTCTGTAACGTAAAAGAGTGGCTAAATCTTTTTACAGTTCATGCAACTCATCATTACTTCACCCACGTCCGTCCTCTTTTCCTCCATAATAATTAAAACAATTGAAGTTGAGACATGCATGGATTAAAGTGGGTAATAGTCTTAAATCATAATTGTTTAACCTTTAGCTGAGTGTGAAACACATAGATTTGTTCTGCAATGACCGATGAAGAAATTGAGATTTACCATTAGGGCTCCAGTTGGCTGGTGAGGTGTCGTTGGTTTCACATTCGTCAAGACATGATTTTAGAGTAGTAATTAAGGATTGTAGTAATGATAGCAAATTCAAATCCTAATTCCAATTCCAATTCCATCAACTTAATGTATTAAAAAAATTATAATTATGTTTCGTAAAAGATTTTTGGAATTTTTAAATTAATTTTGTAGTTTTGTTTTATGTTTTTCTTTTTCAAGAGCTGTGGACAGGCCAAAATTATGTGGAAATTAAACTCAATGATTTTACGAGGTTACTGCCCCCTAAGTCATGATATAGGATGCTTGTAAGTGGGGACGGAGAAAATACCCATATCTTGCGTAGATTAAGTGTTTAGAAATGAATGTGGAATGATAATAATTTGCCTTAAGGCCCAAGTAGAAGAAAAAATTAATATATATACTTTCTTTTTAACTGTGAGGGGGAATTATATATATATATATATATATATCACTTTCTTTTCAACTGTGTGGGGGAATTTTGGATATATATCTAATTGGATGGCTTATCCAGAATTCAAAATCAGGATTTATGCAGTTACCTAACCCAGTGGACCAGATTCTGCACTCTTGAGCTTTCATTCCCTTAAGATTCCTTCTCTGGAAGCTAATGGAGGGCAAAGAAAATAAGCAAAATTTCTAATTCATGTTCCCCCAACAGCAGAAATGTCCTCGTCATTGTTTGGTTACAAGTTTCAATATTACTTGGGAAACTAAATGATAATAGGAAAAGTTACAGTTAATAATCTCAAATTAAAGATATTTATACTAAAATATTTTAAAATTTGAAATTATTTTTAAAAATATAAAAATAAAAAATTTTCACTTGAAATTTTAAACTGTAATTTTTTGTGTAATTTGAATTTTTGATTATTGAGTCATTTAAAATAATTTTTAAATTTAAAATTTTTAATATAAATATCTTTAATTTAAAACTGTCGGTTATAATTTTTTGATGATAATGTATGATGCTTTTTGTCATTTATCAAGCTAATGGTCGAAGAGTTTTGCTGTAGAATATAGGGGTCTGTGTGTGGTTGAGGTTGCTGGACAATTATAATATAAAAGTTCTTCGTTCTGTTAATAAAGAAAGTCATATAATTGAAAGGTGGTTAAAAATAGTGCTATATTATATGATGTTACATAAGCACATAATTTTCTAAGACAATTGACCTATTAATTAACCAAACCAGCATCAACGGCTCAACTAATGCCATACTTTTAGAGTATATACCTAATCATGGAAACTTCTGTCCTATTTAGTCACCCAAAAATCTTCTTCAAGTCACATTTTCAATGAAATCACTTGTCCCCTTGTGGTGTTGTCCCTTTCTTTCCTTGTCAAGAGACATCCTTAATTAGATAATGACAAATAGAAAATATAGCAAAACAAAGCTTTACAATAGATTATACTGAGCCTGTTTTTTTAAAACCAAATACAAGGACTAAACAACAGAAGCAACACACATCTTAAATATTTTTTCTAAAATCTGTAAAATTTATAACCTAAATTCAATAGAAAACAACTTCTAAAAATACCAGAAAATTTTGCCTCCCTATGTATGTTGCATTATCCCTTTTATTAAAGTAAATGATATATACATCGAGAATGTTTTATCAAGATCCTTTTTCTTTAAGGAAAGATCCCGGTAAAGCAGTTGGACCATTCTTGACAACAATCGAAAGGCCACGTGGTTAAGCCCAATGAATTGTTTCTCTTGGGCTTATGTTTTTCTTCAGTTTTTTGCACAATGGGCTCATGGTTTTCTTAGTTGAATAATAGTGCAATTGCATCCAAATATTGTTGGCCCATTAGAGAGCAAACATTATAGAGTATCGCATTGTGACTGTTATGCACTAAAGTTTACAGAAATTGTAACAATCTCCGGAAGGGATTAAAAAAAAAAACAAGAACAACAACAACATTGTAACAATGGATCATATTGTTAGGGCCAGGAGATTACAACAGGAGATCTTTTTCATTTTTGACCTTTGTTATTGGACTTGGTGAAAGTTTACATTAATAAAGTTGACACTAAATTTTAATTTTAACATATTAAAAATTTAAATTCTTTTTATTTATATACCCTTCACTTAATTTATTTCCTTTAAATATATGATTTTTTGTCACTCTCACTCACACATAATCTCGACACATATTTGTAAGTGAAACAATTTTCAAATTTTCATGGGATGACTGGTTTTAATTTTTCAAAAACTTTGGTAATATTCTAATCTTTGTAACACTGTTCATTTCCAGTATTAAGCAAAGAAATTTTACCTTCTCTTGCAATAAAAAGAAATTTCTTTCTTCTCCAAATTTAGAACGTCAAAGAAAGAAAAGATGCTATACTATTTAACGAAACCCATGAAGTAGTTGGATTAATTTAAACATGTTCATTTCGAGTACTAAGCAATGTCGTTCAAACTCCAAACTTCAAAACCTTGAATTAAAGAGTAAGTTATAAAAAATATAACGCATAAGATTCGGAAGAAAAATAAACAAATAAAAGAAACGACATGAAATGACGTAAAAGAAACAGAATGCAGATACTAGTTTGTTCATGCAAGGCAAGAACCAAGCACAGATTCATGGCATAAAATTAAACAAACCTTCGCTCATCACACTATTAAAGCCCAACTTCTACAGAACATTGCGTCCTAGCAAAACATTCCCTGAGCTGGCACAATACTTACAAGTAAATAACTGAAATCCCACGCATTATCTCTTTATATCTCTTCTTTCTTCCGCTGTATAACTGTCTTCCATGCTTTATATATATATATATATATATGTATGTATGTATATGTATATGTAGCCTCCAAAATGATCCAAAAAGTGAAAGCAAAGCTTCCTGACTTTCACATGTTTCTTGCAAGGCATCACGAACTCCCATATCTATCCTCTTCTTATAAACAGATATATGCCTTTTCAACACTACTCCTATGAAGCTGATCAAATCACACAAGTCTTCCACTATACTAGGAATTAACTCCAAGTTCGAAGATGGAGATTAGAAACCATGTGGATCACGATCACGACGAAGAAAAGCTGCCTCTGTTGCGAAACAAGGAGGTGCCAGAAGCAGAAAGAAACCTGATTCAGAAAGCCATAAGCCAAACATTTAAGAGCACGGCTCATTTAGCCAATCTTCTACCCACCGGTTCGGTGCTGGCCTTCCAGCTTCTCTCCCCCATCTTCACCAACCTCGGAAACTGCGACTTCGTCAGCCAATCCATGACTGCTTTCCTCGTATCTCTCTGCGGCGCCTCTTGTTTCCTCCTAAGCTTCACCGATAGTTTCAGAGACAACAAGGGCAACGTCTGCTACGGGTTCGCCACTTTCAGGGGTTTGTGGGTAGTCGATGGGTCCACCACGCTTCCGCCTCAAGTTGCGGCCAAGTATCGCCTGCGTTTCATCGATTTCGTTCACGCGTTCATGTCCATTTTGGTGTTTGGTGCGGTTGCTCTGTTTGATCAGAATGTGGTGAGTTGCTTCTTTCCGGCGCCGTCGAATGAGACGCAGGAGGTGCTAACGGCGTTGCCGGTTGGGATCGGCGTGATTTGCAGCATGCTCTTTGTTGCTTTTCCTACGCACAGGCATGGGATTGGCTTCCCCCTTTCAGCTAATTAACAATTCGAGTTTTTTTTTTTTTTGCCATTTAAATGATATTTAAAACTTCATGTGATTAAGGAATTCTTATGTTTGGAGCAAATTATATAAGAATTGAATAGGATTTCAATTGGGATTGCAAACTAAATTAATGATATTTATTTTAAATTCAAATTATAATATCCTTGTAACTCGAATGATCTTATCTAAAGTGGAAAGTGTGTCGCTAGAGTAAGAATTTAACCTCTTGACAATAAATTCACGTCAATTCAATTGGTGCCATCTTAGTAACTAGCTCTTATATATATATATATATATATATATATATGTTTCTTAGTCACTAGCTCTTGTAATGACAAAAACGCATGCGTTCAAATGTGAAGAGCGAAGGAAAACAGACCGTACGGGAAACAGCTAATTGAGGAAAAATTAGAGCTTCACAAAAATCCCTATCAGCTATAGAATTCTTGGCATTCATGCGTCCTATTGCCTTTCGATTTGCCCTGCTAGGAAAGAGATTGGAAAAATGATAAAATAGAGGAGAAGGAATTGAAGTGGAGTACGTCTCTTGAATTTGAAAATTGTATATGATCTCGTTGATCCTTGCCCTTGAAGATCTAGATTGAGATCCTGATTGCCTTCTGTATTTGAAGATTCTCGAATTGTTCCCTTCATTTTTACTGAGTTGCTGATTATGGTTGCTGGGTTTATTGTTAATTAGAGCAAGACTTAATGGTGACTTAGGGATTGTTTGCTTCCAATCTTTAGGGTAGTTTAATTTTAGCTTGTTAATTGGCTTATACTTTTGTTATTCACCCCCATTGCAAATGTCGTTTGAGGAATATACTACCTAATTATCATCTTTGAATAAAATTTTTTTATCTTTATCTTTAACTCTACATATATATATGTATGTATGTATAATAGCCCTGTCTGAGTATTTAAAATGATTTTAAGTATTAAGATAATGTTATTATATGTTCTAATATTTTTTAAAAATAATTTTAGTGACATGTTTTTTTTGTTTTACATTAATGATCTATTTGATTATCGTACTGCAATAATATTTTTTTATATTGTTTTTATGATTATTATTTAATATTTTTTATTTTTTTAAAATTTTTTGAAATAAGAATATGACAAGATTTTTTAAGTTTAAAAATATTTTTTTAATTTTATTCTCGATTACATTTTTTTCTTATATTATATGCTAAACGACCTACTATATAATTTTACGAGTAGCGTAAATTCTTGTACTGAAAAGGAAGATTACATGCCCGGACTTGGATTTGATGAGAGATGTGACGCACAGCATATATATTTATGCTCCCTGGCAAATTTTAACATGAGCTAATCATGTTCCATTCACAGTACTAGGCGCGGAGGCTGCATATAAATCTAAGGCGTCTTAGATTCCCATAAAAGGTGTAATAATTTGCAGAATGTGCAAAGCTGGAAAGTTTTGCCACTATATGGTACAGAATCTACAGATGAAGAGACTTCTACAATATATGTATATATATATATATATATATGTCACCTAACTTCAAGCCCAAATCGAACCATGTGAAACGCCGGGAAGCGAGTGCCCAGCAAATATTGCGAATAGATACCGTTACCCAGGTTTCAGAAAATCAATGAATCACACTAAACGGATACAAAAGTGACAGCATGAGACCATGAGGATGCACTTTAACTAGAGAGTTGATGAATTAACTGTTGATGTAGATACGTACTATATACACATACGGGATTAGGGCGTAAATTTATCTTTTACATTTTAGATTGTTATAATTTTTTGTCTGGTTTATTATGACGAAAGTGTAATGACCCTCGTTACAAATATGTTATATGTGTTTGATATTGTGAGGTGTGTATTTGTTCGCATGAGGATGTATTAAGTTATGTCAAATATCGTTTTTGAAGATCACAAGCATTGGAGCAAGTGTATTTAGTTGTGGATATTTATTTTATTGATGGCTATTTAACTATCAATAAGTGTTAACCAGAGTTTTGTCAAGAAAAAAAAATTAATAATTAATGATCATTGATAAAAAAATTTTGAAACATTTTTAACAGTTATTAACCATACAAAATATTTTTGCCAAATTTTTTAAACAATTGTGACAACCACTAAAAATGATGATCATGGATTACATTTTTTACAATTATGATCATAAAAAAAGGTATCAATAATAATTTTTAATTCATATTTCCTCTACATTATTCTTGTTTTTAATATTGGTAAGTAACTTTTTAGTTAATAATATTATTTATAAAAATGTTTATACTACAAGCAATGTAAATATTTTTTAAAACTTGAATATATATCATCAATTAAAAATTGTTCTTTTTCTAGATGAGCAATATATCAATTACAAAAGTATTTAAAATATAAAACTCCATATCAACTCAAATGTTTACAAAATGAGTTCAATATATCCAAAATATTACCTAATTTCTAACAAATGCTTTATATTCGATTGAATAAGAGCAAATTAATGTTATAGATACAGAGCTCATTCACATCTAATTTACAAGGAGAAACAATGATTGAATTAGTAGCAATAATAACATTAACAATACAAACATCAAGTTTTGGAAAATGACACATTACAAGAAAAATGTCATGTGTAAATATTTTTCATGTGCAAGTTCCATGTGGAAACTTTTACAGCTATCAAAAACAAGGGAAAGCCCCTATCAATAAAGGAAAATAGAAGATTAGGAAGGAATTAAGATGACACATATTGTCAAAAAAGTCATTATTTTTCTCGTGGTTTTTTTGGCATTTTCTAGACAAGAATAAATAATGTACTAATTGATAAAAAGAATAATAAATTGTTTATGTAAGTCATCATTGTCATTCTATTGCAAAAGCAATAATTAGCAGTGGCTTACCACTTTATTTTGAGCTCACAAGATTTGTAGGATAAAGCATTTGCAATGTTTTGTTTGAAAAAAAAAAATCTTCAAAAAGCTTTTGTATCAAGTAGTATATTAGAGTGCACATCTAATGAGATTATCAATCTTGCATTAATTGTTGTCTTGTAAAACTACCAACAACTTATAATTATAATAAAATGCACAAAACTTATTGTACATAACAAATTCAATCAGAGCCATATCATAGTATTAATCTTTATAATAGTTATTGAGAAAAGTATGAAAGAATTGGATTAATATTAAGATAAAATTGAACAAAAAAAAGGACATGTTAGAAGAATCCAAGAGACAATAAAATTCATATAAGGCTTAAAAGTTAAAATTAAATACTCGTGAATAACTTGAAAGAAGATAGCACAGATCTTTTCTCCTTAGCCTAATAAATACTAGATTTCCTTGAATGATATAAGCCTAGATCTCTAATGATGGCTAAGATCTCATATCTACAATAATAATAAAAAGCATACAAATTATAATCAATCTATAAAATATAATTGACTCTTTAACATGGACACACTTGATACCTGACATCTTAGGCATGACAACCTAAATTAAACATGACTAACTTTTTTATATCCTCCACCTTGGAAAAGAAAAATAGAAACTCCTAGACTCCTTAGCCCTAGTGTTCACATTACATATTTACATAGCAAGGGCATGATAGACTTAAAAGCATGCCCCGAAATTAAAATTCATTGTAATTTTCTCCAATGGATTTCACATAGTAAATGACAAAGCATATATTAAAACATAGTAAATTCCATCATACAAAATGATCCCAACAATATTCTCTATAATGAGTTCTTTGGCTATCAATAGTAAATGCAAAAAACAAATAAACAAACAACAAAACAAAACTTTAACACAAAACAATAGGAATTTAAACAAACCAACAGAGTGGCCTAAACTAGAAAAAAATAAAGTTAAGGTAAAGGATAACATAATGTAAATCAAGGAAAATAGCACATGCTTTTAAAGAAGATGGTGGCCATTAAACAAAGCCTCAAATTAAAGACATTTGTGGAGCAACATTAGCTTATTGGCTTAGATAACATTATATTTCTTGGTAACTTTTGCAAAATAAGACATCATTCAAACCTTGTTTTACTCTAGTCTAAAGTGCATCACAAAATTGTTTTGTAAGGTAAAAAAGGATAAGCTTTGATGCAACAACCACCTCACTAGGGATTACTTAAATAAAGCATATCAAGTAATAATTTGTCAGCATGAAACCATAGCAATACTAGACTTAAATAATGCAAAATAATGATACATACCATATTTGGATGGGATTGCATGGTGCATTCCAAAGCAACATGTGATGCCTTCCGGCCCATGAGATGGAAGAAATAATAATACTAAAGAAAAAAAACTATGTCATAAAAAATACTTGCAAAGAAACTAAAAATAAGTAGCATGCTTTTACTAGAAAATATAATAAATATCACAACAAAACAAGGTAATTCACATATTGCTTTTGACACAAGTGCATCCAATTTAAATAAAAGGAAATAGCCTATAACAGGGAGAGTATATTAGAAGAAACATATAACAGTTAAACTAATTACTTTCTTTATAGAGAAAGTATCAGTGTAGACATTGCTAATGAGATAAAAATTTACTTAAGTAAACATAAAGCACAATTTTACATATTCTTCAATTGCTCATTATTTCATAGCTAAATCTTGCAAGCTGATATAATCCAATGATCCCAATCTATTCCTTTGCTTTTTAAGACATCCAACATATGGTCCAAAGAATGAATATGAGCTCCAATTCAAAAAAATGAAAAATAAAACCTCACAAGATAAATTGTAGAATTACAAACTTACAATATGAACTGCAAGGTGAAGATAAACACCTCCATATGAATAAATTGTTGCATAAGATGTCCCATATGATGGTGGCATCATAGGCTAAAAAATTAATAAAACATCTTGCAATTTTATCTTCAAATGAATAAATTAAAAGAATACTTTTGTAAACTCTATCATGTTAGTTCAAATCACAAATGTTTAAAATATTAAACTTTATCATGTTAAACCAAATCATATGACAATACAAAATGGAATGAAAAGCATAATTTCCTCACATTAATTTAAAATCCAGAGCCCACCTATGAGATTGGTTTGCATAACTAAAAACACCAAGAGTCATGTAAAGGTTATTCCATCATATTTAGATTTTCCTATCACTTAACAATAAGTAACATGTATTCAATTTGTAGCAAGTTTCACCAAGCTTGGCAAGTATTTCAATAGAACATATATTAACTCAAATGGGTACAAAAATTATAGATTAAAATATTCTTTCAATAAAAGATGAATTTTTTTTTTAAAGATCTCATATTACTATAATATTTCAAGTTAAAGATATAGTTCTCTTTGATCTTAATTCAGACATGCATAAAGAGCAAAACTTTCTTTTATTGGACACTTCCATTAAAGTATGCAAATATTTGAGTTTGTTTGTGGTGGAAACAACATTTTAAAATCTTAAAGTACATGAAAGTACTAGAATCCAAAACATAAGCTCCCTTTTTATGAAACACGGGTTAGTATTCAAAATTAGGAAAAATTATTCTATACTTTAACATAAGTAAGGTTACACTACTAGAATGAGTCTCCCAAGCTTGTATAGAAAATTATGTGAGGTGTCTTAGTCCAAATTTTACTTTAACTAGTTTTATATTTAAATATAATGTTGTTATAGTTATTTGTTATACTAATTTTATATGTAAAATAATGTTGTTAAAAAACTAAAGTTTCTTATTTTTTGTAGGTCTTGAATCAAAAGTTATTTATGCTTCATATATTTAAAACCTTTCCAAGAAGAGAATCAAGTTGTTCAAATATATTAGTATCCTTTCAAATTAAACCCAAGTTATAAGTGATGTCAGATAGTACAATATATGCTTCATAGTTGATTTTGTTCTCAGGGGCAATAATGCAAATAGATGATATGCATGGCATGAAATATGACACAAAATTTAGCCCAAAGGTAAAGGCAAAGGCAAAATCTAGCCTATATTGTAAATAGAAGTGACTAAAATGTTGGGGAATTGCCAATGGGTACCATAATTCTTTTTCAGTAGCCACAAAATGAAAAAGCATTGGAAATATATCAATTCAAACACAGAGTTCACAAAACCCCAAAAGCACTTCTTCTTCAAATATCTTGTGTCTTCATTCTATTTTGAGCCTAATTGTTTTTGAGAAACTTATTAAACATTCTTCCTTTAATCAAATAAAGCATCATATTCAACTAATCAAAACAATTATCCACTAAGCATAAGGTACTATGAAAATAGAAATAAATAAATAAATAAATAAATAAAAGCTGCAACCCAAAACCAAGTTAAATTTAAGATAACCAAAAGGGAAGCAAAAAGAGAAAAAAAAACAAAATAACTTAAGAGGATGCAAAAATGCTACTCTGAGACGATAAGGGCAACAAAAGTGAGAAGAGAACCAATAAAGAGAGGAATGAGGCAAAGACACAGACACAAAAGGACAAGCAAAGAGGATAATTTAGACGCATAAACGTTGATGGCCAATGAAGAGGAAAATATGGATGTAAAGACATTATCACTAGTGAATAAGAAAAGTTAAGACCCAAAGATATTAAGGAGAAGAGAAAAGGTAGAGTAAGTAACTAGTATCAATAAATCTTTCTTAGTGTAAAAACAATGCTTTAAAATTATTTTTAAAATAGATAAATATTATATTTTCTACTCACCTATCAATAAAAGTGAAAAAATAAAGTGCCAATCTTGCCCCTGTTTTGGCATGAAGAAAAAATATTGAAAAGAGTATTTTTATGTTGATGGTCAAAACTAAGTGTTAATAAAAAGGCTTTTTTTAGCTTTCAAGTTTTGCTTGTTAAAATTAATCAGTTGAAAATGCTCTATTATCTTGTAGTAGCGTCATGTACATATATGTGCATGCACATATATTTGCATATGTAATGTTGTCACAACAATATTACTTACAAATTTTGACTATTTATTTATTGAAAACTTTTAATTGACTCTTAGTAAAAAAAAAAAAAACAATAAATAAAAAGTTGCAATTATGCTTTGTCTTGTCACAAAATGGTAAAAAGCTAATATTATTCACTGAAGGAAGTGCAATTAACCATAAAGGCTGACTGAACTTCAATTAATAATCTTAAATTAAAATTTTTTAATGCAAATCTTAACTACACTAAATATTTCTTTTGTATCTACATATAAACCAATTTTTTTTTTTTGTTCTGAATCATTTTAGTTTTGATTTAGAGCTCATTTCCTTCCTCTTCCTCCTTCTTCTTCTCTTCTTCTTCATTCAAAGTTTTCTTTTTCTTTTTCTCTTCTCTTGCACTTTATTTTTTTCTTCCTTTTTCTTGCACTTTATTTTCTTTTTTTTTTCACCTCTCTTTGAACTTTCTTCTTTGCATTTTTCTTTTAGATTTCTAATAAGATTTTATATTTTCTTTTTTTTTAGATATGTTTATCAAATTCTCTTATTTCATTTTGGTAAATTTTCTCTTTTTTTTGTAGTGTTTATGTGTTTTCTTTGTTCATTAGTTCTAGATAGTTGTACTTGCAATTTTAATTGACTCTAGGTAAAGATTTGTTTAAGTTTTTGAGTTGTAATATTTGTTATAATTTTTGTATAAATTAATTATTTTTATGTTACAAATTTAGAGGAGAAAGATAATTGGATGATGAAGAGAATAATAGAAGTAGATGATCAAGAGAAAGATACTAAAGACAAAAATAACTAAGAATACAATATTTTAAAAATTATTAATTAAATTATAACAAATAAAAAAAACAAAGGAACAAATAGAAATGACAAAAAAAAAACTAAACGTCTGAAAAGTTAGTCATACTTAAAAAAAGTTGTCACATTACATATAAAAAAAATTATTACATTGTAGAGAATACTGTTCAAACATTATTATTTTTATTTATTTTTAATTAAAAATCACTTATTAACTAGCAAAAATTTAATAAATGAGGTGATTAAATTTTCAATCAAAAATACATTATTTTTTATTATATTTTCATTTTTATCGATTGACACTTTGATTGGTAATTATTATTTTTGTTGCAGCGTGTGATGTGTTATGTATAAATATGTGCACACATGGACATATGCAATGTTATTTATATGCATACGTGTACTGTCATGTGTATTTGTACATTTAAAAATTATTAATTGAATTTTAATAAATAAAAAATAAAGGAACAAATAGAAATGACAAAAAGAAAACTAAGCATTCAAAAAGTTAGTCATACTTTAAAAAAAGTTGTTATATTACATATAAAAAAATTATTACATTGTCGAGAATACTATTCAAACACTATTTTTCTATTGATTTTTAATAAAAATCACTTATTGGCTAGCAAAAATTTAATAGATAGGGCGATTAAATTTTCAGTCAAAAATACATTATTTTTGATTATATTTTCATTTTTATAGATTGACATTTTGATTGGTAATTATTATTTTTGTTGTAGCATGTGATGTGTTATGTATATATGCACACATGGACATATGCAATGTTATTTATATGCATACGTGTAGTGTCATGTCATGTGTATTTGTACATTTATACACTTAGCATCATATCATATGTGTGTCTGTTTTACATACATACATATATATATATATATATATGTTTAACAATAAAAGTGTGTTTGAAAGGTCTAAAAATGATTGTATTTTGGTTTGTTAAAAAAATATGTATTAAAAAAATAAGATAGGAAATAGAATATTATGTAAAATTTGGGAATAAGTTACCCAAGTTTTGTAGATAATTAATTTACTAGTAAAATTAAGATTCTTAAAAAATTTATACCAAATATAAAAATTTTATTTTTCCCTCTAATTTTTTGAGAAACCTAAAGGAATCCATTCGTCAAACACATTTACAGTAAATTATTTTCTCTTTTTTTAAAATATAGTTTAATTATTTGATTTCCTATTTTATTATGAAAAATTAAATTACCATTCATTGAAATTTAAAAAAATATTATACCAACAAATTCATTTTAACCAAAATATTCTAAAAAATAATATTATTTTTATTAAAAAATATAATTTATAAAAAATATAAAAATTTATTAGGAAAATTAAGATTTTTAGAAAATTTAATAAAAAAATGTATACCAAACATAAAAGTTTTATTTTTCCAAATATAATTTTTTGAGAAACCTAAAGGAATCCCTATATCAAACACACACTTAGGGTGAATTATTTTCTCTGTTTTAAAATATAGTTTAATTATTTGATTTTATATTTTATTATGAAAATTTACATTACCTTTCATTGAAATTAAAAAAATATTATGCAACTAAATTCATTTCAAGTAAAATATCCTTAAAAATAATATTATTTTTATTAAAAAAATATAATTTATAAAAAATATTTCTTAATTTTAATTTTATTTATTTTATGTTTAAAACAATAAATTGTATTTATATTGCATATTATTAATTATTTTTCAATTGATTAAAATTTTTAAGTTTTTTGTGAATATTTTATTTAGTTGTAATAATTAAATATTTTTATGAACTGATAAATTTTTCACTAAATTTTTAAAAATAATTAATTCATAAACTTGAAGATGTTTTAATCTAAATGATTTAGTCACATGATATATTTTAGTATAAAAAGAAAGTAGTGTAAATTTTTATATTAAAAAATAATCATATAATTAAACCTATAAAAATATATTACAGTTTAATTTTTATCAAAAAACTTAAAAATAATTTACATATACTAAAGTGCATGTCAACTAATTAGTATTTATAATTAATTTGATTGGGATGTAGAGTATTTAAGAACTTTTCTAATTTGACAAAAAGAAATTCACTAATTTACTTACTTAGATACATTATTAAAAATTAAAATAAAAAATACATATACATTTCAAATAAATTCAGCAATCTCACTTGAATTATGTTTACATGCGTTATATTTTCAAGTCATATATTTCGGAAAAGTTGTGCTTCATATATCATCTGCCACGTGTGGACAAGCAAAACGATGCAAGTTTGTTTGTTTGACATTCCTACTACACGTTTGCCCAATGATTTATTTCGGTAGGCTTGTTTTCTTGTTCTCGCTCTTCTCTGGCTAAGATATGGACGGCTCTGATTTGAGGTGTTGCCCATCGCCCTCATTTTCGAGTATAGATTCTTTGTGTTTCTCTTGGATAAGAGAGAGAAATACGATGACTTTGAGCCTATACAAATGACTTTTATTCATTTCACTTATTGAATTACTTTTTCTTTTATATGAAAATTTTATGAATATAAGAAAATTTAGACTATTTATTTTTTCTCTTTTGATTTCTCTGTCTAAGAAATCTTACTTTCTATAAATAAAAATTTATAATTTATTTGATTGATATAGTTTATTAAGCTAATTAAATAATTTTATTTAGTGCGTTATATTAATTTTAATTAAATGCATCTAAATATCATAAATATTATAATAAGCAATGTTTAGCTACACCAATATATTTTTTGAGTAAATTCTACATACTGTTCTTAAATTTTATTGAAATTGTATGAAGCTTCCTTCTATTTTTAAAAATTATATAAATTTTTATTTTGAATTTTATTGAAACTATACAGATTTTTTTTATTTTCAAAATTAATATAGACTTTTTAAGTTTTTTTAAATTACACATATCTTCTTTGATTTTTTAAAATTATATAAACCCCCTTTCTATTTTTAAAAATATATATCTACCTTTCTTAAAAATAGAGAAAAAGTTTATGTAGTTTTAGAAAAATTTAGAAAAAATTTGTGTAAATTTAACAAAATTTAGAAGAAGTTTATATTAGTTTTGAAAATAGATAGGCCATTTGTATAATTTTAGCAAAATTTAAGAAAAAAAATATGTAGATTTAACAAAATTTATAGGAAGTTTATATAAATTTTAAAAATAAAAAATGTTCATATAATTTTATCAAAAATCAAAGAAAGTTCATACATTTTATTCTTTTTTTTTTCAAATTTGTATTATTAGGCTGGAATATTAAATGTACACATTTTAGTTTTTGTATTCTTTAATTGATGTTTGAGAACGTTACATTTATTTATATTTTACATTCGTATATATTCGAATTTTTATATGTAAACTAAACATGAAAACAAATATGACATTTTCTGAAATAAAAAAGGCAAATGATGTAATATTTGAGTTCTAAACCGTGAGTTGAAATTGAGAACTCAAAAAATTAAAAATTGTGAAGCATAAAGAGTTGCCTTGGAAATAAATAAATTTCAGTATAGAAGTTGAGGGATTTTCGCAATGTTAAAAGTTCGAGCTTGCAGAAAAATATTTGTAAAGAGATTATGTTTGTCTCTATTTCCTTTTTCAAAGATAAAATTTTTTAATTTAATCCTCAGAAAATTACTATTTCTAAATTTAATCTTCTAAATATTTTCTCCTATTTAGTATAATCCCTCCATCAAGTAAAAAAAAGGATCCTATTTGAATTTGTCTAATTATGTTCAACTTATATTAGAGCTCAATTTTAGTAAATGGAAAAGTTAGAACTACTTTTTGAAAGGATTATTTTAATTAATTTTTTTAAATAATTAAATTAAGATATTTTATTTTTAAAAAATTAAATTAAAAGAAAAGTGATCTTTTAAAAATAAAATTAAAATATTAAAAATATCGCATTTAAAAAAATAATTTTTTGAAGAATTACATTATTAATTTTACTCACAAAAATTAAGAAGTGTAGAGTGGGACTTGATTCAAATTTAGGGACAATTATGGACAACCTTAATATTTGAAATTGGATTGAAAACTACGCACATTGAAACTAACCATAAAATTGATTCAAATTTAGGGACTATTATGGACAACCTTAATATTTGAAATTGAATTGAAAACTACGCACATTGAACTAACCATAAATTTTAACAATGAAAAAAGGCTAGCTTTTCTGCTAGAAAGCATCGATATTCCGTGAGATTGCTGTGACAGCGACCGAGATGATGAGAAGGAATAGAGAGGAAAAGACGCGATAAGGCACAGAGAAACACGGGACACTCAGAATCGCCAATTCACTATCACCATTGGACAACGTCCGCCAGCTTTCCCTCTCCTTCTCCTTCACATATCTTTCTCAAGGGATAAGAGGGCCCCACTTATCCTCCTCCTTTCATCACTTCCCATTCACCTACTCTCTCCTCCACCACAGTACCCTACTCCCTCACCATCTCTCACCCTCCACTCCACATCCAACGGTCATCGCACTGTCATCCAACCGCCATTCGATGCACCCCATCACAACCCCAACAGACAGTTAAACCTGAACCAGAGCTGAAATACGGTTCCTGTACTTGGCTGGGCCAACTTATCGTTTCAGAGCTTCTCCCACTCTTCACTACTCAGTATTATACCACATTTTTTGTTTGGTTTCTCTCTTGATCCGTTTCACAACCATTTCCATGGAGTCGCGAGTGTTGTCACGCGCAAACACCTTGTCCTCCTCCATCCCCCACCTCCGCAAGGTCCCCCCGCGCGACGCCCACAATGCTTCCCTCCTCTCCGTCAAGGCGATAGGGGCCGTCGCCGACGGCGGCAACCTTATCTGGGGAAGGCAGCTCCGTCCGGCCCTGTGCTCCCCGGCGTTGAGAAAAGACGCTCCCCTCCTGCCATGCCTCGCCGCCGCTTCCTCGCCGGCCGAGGGAAGTGATTCCGCCGGGTGAGGTCCGTTCCCTCCGTTCTGACTCGGTCAACTCGTTCTCGTCCCCGTCCTCACCAACGTTGTTGTCTGTGGTTTTCTTTTCTTTCTTTTTTTTTTTTTAAAAAAAAACAGGGAAGCGAAGGTGGCTCCGATTGGGTTTTTCGATAAGTATCCCGCACTGGTGACTGGGTTCTTCTTCTTCATGTGGTAGGTGGCGTGATCCATTACATCCGGCGATGGTGTCTTTCATTTTCCTTCCGTTTCTCTGCTATCTGCTAAGCTTTAATTTCCACGTGGTTACGTTTCCCTGTGATCGCTTCAGGTTCTGAAATTACGTCTCTGTCCTTTTGCTTCTGCAGGTACTTCTTGAATGTGATTTTTAACATCCTGAACAAAAAGATCTATAATTACTTCCCCTATCCATAGTAAGTGCCGCTATTATATCAACAGATTAATGTTTGATTTAATGTTTCACTTGTAATTACATCTATAAAGTAATAACAGTTACTGGTTGATATACGATGCTAATGGCATCGAAGATTCAATAATGATACAAAGAATTGGATAACTTTCGAATTGTGTGATCAATACATGTATTCATTTAAAATTGTGTGATCAATAACTTTCGAATTCAATTTTCGTATTAAATTACAAGCTGCGTAGATCGGTTACAAATAGTAGATTTTAATATCTTTAATTTCGATGCTCTTGACGTTGTTCCCTCCTAGTGTGGGTGCCCAGCTTTCTTTAGCCTCTTGTAAAAAGAAAGGGAAAGAAAAGAAGACTGTGGAGGCACAATATAATACTGTATTGGTACCACAAATAATTTTGATAGCTTTTATAATACAACTTATAAAATTGATTGTACATAGTAAATCTTAAGCTCTGTCAAGCTTAGTATGGCGGATGAGCAGTCAAGTTTTCTAAGTTAGTATGAAATTGTACTTAGTATAGATGATTTTATGCTATTTCTCGTTACCAACCAGTAGTTAACTAATAATCCATTGTGCTTGTACGTGCAGCTTCGTTTCGGTTATCCATTTATTCGTGGGTGTGGTGTACTGTCTTGTGAGCTGGACGGTGGGCCTACCTAAGCGAGCTGTAAGTCATGTTGAAATTCTCTCAGCCCATAAGCCCAAAACTATAATGATCATTACCGCCGCAGCATTTGACATTCTCCAAAATCTTTCCACCTTAAAAAAAAAATCTCCAAAATCCGCATTTTAGGAGTTCCACTTGTTTTCTTTTTAGGAGTAAATAAATAGATAAATATATATACATATAAACTGTATCTAACTTGTTTTCTTTTTATAAATGGTATATATACTGATTCGTGTTGGTGGTATTTGTGTAGCCTATAGACTCAAACCTGCTGAAGGTGCTGATTCCTGTGGCTGTGTGTCATGCAATAGGTCACGTGACCAGCAATGTGTCTTTCGCAGCTGTTGCTGTTTCCTTCACACATACCGTTAAGGGTGATCAAATTTCTGATATGCATGCAGACCTGGAAGGAGGCAGCCATCCTGATTGCCTCAAACTCTACCTATTTTCTTTTCTGACCAATTTGTACACTCTTTTGTTTCAGCTCTTGAGCCCTTCTTCAATGCTGCTGCTTCACAATTCATACTTGGCCAACAAATTCCTTTGACTTTATGGCTATCTCTGGCTCCTGTTGTCATTGGTAAGATCTTCTCATATCATTTAACTTGAGATGTGGTTGCTTGTCTCTCCCACTTCTCACCATTCTGTTACTATGTGAAAAACCAATTCAATTCAGAAGTTTAACTTGTTAGAGTGGATAATTTTAGGTTAAATTTGTCTCATTGTTGATATAGTTTTATTCAATTTTCAGTTTAATCTGTAATTTAAAAATCTGTAACTTAGTTCCTCTTGTTAAAATTTCGACAACATTCTGTTAAATTTTGATGCTTGACTATCTTGTATTATTTTAATGTTTTGAATGTAAGAAAAAGAATATATATATATATATATATATGACATATAATGTGATACGTATAGAATTAGTTGGGTGAAACAGTTTAAATAATGTATATTTAGAACGCCAACATACTCTATAATTGACTATATCAACAAAATTTAACATAATCTTAACAAAATTTTAACAACATGGATCAAATAAAATTTTTTAAATTATAAGAATTAATTACAAATTTTTAAATAATAGACAACTAAATTAAAAATTGAGTAGAGTGTAAGAACATTCCGTAATTCTATTATAGTCTCCCAAGTAATTCTATTATAGACTCTAATACTTTTTCTTTTTGCCCTCTGTAATTGAGTTTAAATCTAGAGAAATTGTATAACATGTAGACTCTGAAATCCAAGTAACAGTTGTTAAGTACTCAGAGAAATTTGCACGATTTGATTGTTCTGACGGCATATGCATATGCAGGTGTGTCAATGGCATCATTGACTGAGCTCTCATTCAATTGGACTGGCTTTATAAGCGCTATGATTTCAAACATTTCATTCACATATCGCAGCATCTATTCAAAGAAAGCTATGGTTATCTTCCTCTTCTGTCTCCATTGATCACATTATTACTTAGAATTTGAGACTTGATGCACTTAATTATAGTACTCCTTGATAACTCTATCATTGTGCAGACTGATATGGATAGTACAAATGTTTATGCCTACATCTCCATCATTGCTTTAGTTGTCTGCATACCGCCAGCCATAATTGTGAGTGAATCTTTTCTTCATATGGCCCTTGTGATGAACATTTATTTCATGGAGTTCTTATCATGCATTATTTGATCTCACAGTTCGAGGGGCCTGCATTGTTGAAGCATGGCTTCAATGATGCACTTGCTAAAGTTGGTAATGTTAAGTTCATCTCAGATCTTTTCTGGGTCGGAATGTTTTACCACCTCTACAATCAGGCAAGTATATGTCATCTAATGAACTCATTCTCTGCTTATTAATCTAATAAAACAAAGGAGACACGGACACCAACAAGACTCGTTCTTTTGAAGTGACCATCTTTTAATTGCGAGAAGCATAGTTGCACTTCATTAAATTAGTACATCCCCATTTTCACTCTAGGAAAATTGTGCTACTAAGTTGCTTTATTTCTTGCTCCTCCTCCTCCTCCTCCTCCTTCTTCTTTAATATTTTTTAAATATGAGATCGTACGTAACAATATTCTTGGCATTCTTATCACCAGTTGGCCACCAACACTTTGGAGAGGGTGGCTCCTCTGACGCATGCAGTTGGCAATGTACTGAAACGTGTATTTGTGATTGGCTTCTCAATCATAGTCTTTGGTAAGCATCTCCTTCTCTTCAATTTTTAATTTGTAGTTTACTTTTTTGGGTTTCTATCCATCTTCCCTCTGCTGGCATATACATGCGCATATATATATATATATATATATGGCTTAATGGGAAGTATCTAAATGAATGCTTCTTACATTACAGGCAACAAGATCACCACCCAAACTGGTATTGGGACAACCATTGCAATTGCAGGAGTGGCCATCTATTCTTTCATCAAAGCCAAGATGGAAGAGGAGAAACGAGTGAGTACAAATGATTGAATGAACTTGAACAAATAATATTCACACCAAGTTATTTTCTGCACGTATGTATGATTTTGTCTAATGGTTTTTCATTTGTATTGCTTATTGTGGCAGCAAGCGAAAGCAGCATAAGAAGATAGAGGCGTCTGAGCTTGGAGGATGTCTTGCCCTGGAAATGTTATCACAGATTCCCTTAAAAAATAATAGGGTGATCGATGGTTCCATATTGTATTATCCTTTCCTTGCCATACCTTCTGTTTTTCCCTTTCTCTTTCTTTCTCTTTTTAATTTTCTAAATCCTTTTTTGATTCCATCAGAAAACAATGAATTGCTGATTTGCAATCTTCTCATGTTGACTGAAAAATGATGTATTGAAGATTCCCTCGAGACATGCTTAAAGCCCGCTTTGTTAATTCCCTTTGTCTCTCAGAAATTAATAATAATACTAGAATGCATTACTTCTCATAAATAATAGGGCAGCTCGAAGGAACAAGGAAGTCATTGCTAATTGAGTAGATAAATAATAAGCAGAATAAAAATAAAGTGAGACAAACAAAATTTATTTCATACAACGTGTGACTAATATGGCTTTAAAGCATTTTGGTGTCTGTCTCAGAATCTGTATATTAGTATAGATAAATTAAACAAAATTTAAGTACTACACCAACTAATTAAAGGTTAGTTACTAATATATCTTTGTTAATATGATTTTTATATATTAGTATAAATAAATTGAACAAAATTTAAGTATTACACTACCTGATAAACGGTTAGTTATTAATATACATGAAGAGTGAGCAGTTTAATTCCTCACTACTTTTTTTTTTTCTTCAAAATATACTAAACTTACTTATAGTTTAATTTTATGCAAAAAATTTATTTAAAAATAAATTTAAAACTGCAAATTATAATTCTATTTCTCAACTCTTGCCCTTTGTCTTAATCTTCCCCAAGTCATGTCCGAATATTTTATGCGAAAAAAAATTAAAATATTGAAATAAAATAAAATGCTAATATATATATATATATGTACATATATATAGATAGGAGTTCTTGCCGCTGGAACTAAATGGGGAGTTTTCATATCATACTAGATGCCATTCTAGGGTTATTTGTTAAACTCTAGACCTCTAGAGAAAAATTGCAATGGTAAGAAAGAGAAAAAGGAATGGACATAACTCAAAATTCTAAAGGGTGTTTACAAAACCTATTAGAGCATTCACAAAAACTCAGACAGGACAAAAATGCCTATCAAAATGAGGGTCACGACATGATAATCCTTAACTAATACAAATAAGATAATTAATTTGAAATGGTTGTAAATTAAAACTTTTCTAAAATGAGTTTATAGATAATTTAATTTATTATAAACTATCCATAACATATAAATCTAATCAATTTGGACAATACTAAATACAAATTTTAATTATTTAATATTATTAAAATATGATTAATTAATTAATTACTAATTAATTAATACTAATTTACAATTAATTTAACATTTCAACATTTGCTTCAAAAGTCCATATAATTGATTTGAGGAAAAGACTTTGAAATATAACTCATTATTTCTTCAAATATTTACGCAAAAGAAGCTGAAATAAAAACAATTATATCATGAAAAAAGTGGGTTATTAAATAAAACTTGAAATGGAAAAGTCGGTAATTAAATAAAATTAAAAGTTTTTCTCACTGTATTAACTAAAAATATTTAAAGTATGAAGTTTATGAATTTATTTTTGTACAAAAAGCACCCCTCCTTCAAAGCTTGGCAAATACAATAATCACAAATTGTTTTTCTTTCTTTTTCTTTGATGTTTGGATTTTTTTGGCCTCTTATTTTGTTTTTCTTTTTATTCTCTGAGCACTGAGCACATTGAGCTACCCTGCTGCTATATCCGCTTCCTCTGAAGAAATTATTTACGGATTGCCCAAAAATAAACTACGTTGTCGGCATTCAAGCCCACTTAGGAAGCCCAACGTTATCGAAAAGAAAAATTAAAAGCCCAGCAAACCAGGCCCACAGAAACAAAAACATGAAACATCGATTCGATCATCGCATCGCACGCGAAAGATCCCAATGACACAAAACCAATCAGGAGGAGCCTTCAAAAGATTTCAAAGAACTCCAAAACGCAACAAAACACAGTAACTTGTAATTCAATTTCAAACACCCTCACATCACCACGATCACACACACGCATTGAATTGACCGAAATAACTACACCAAAATTGCAAACCTTAAATAAACGAATTTAAAAAAGGAAAATCTGACAAGAACCTTAGAAAAAAGGTTCATCGAAATTAGAACACCGTGTAGAGATAGAGAGAGACAAGTCAGACAACACAGATTTCATTTTATCCAAAAATAAGAAAAAAAGAAAAGAAAACACAAAAAAACCAAAACTTATAAACAAAAGTCATCTCTTTTTTCGATTTTTGTTTTTTAGCCCTTGTTAAGGTCTCGTTTGACACGAACATTCATCACACCGTTCATTAAAAAGAGAAGCACAAAAAAGTCAGTATTTAATATTTACTAAGGAAAAATAAAAAGGAATTATGAAAGGGTGTGGAGGAATTATACTCGTAGTAGGAGTCAAGGGAAACTGTTGTTGTTGGTTTATTTTTGTTTTTCGATTATTGTTATTAATATTAATATTATTATTATTATTGTTTTTGGTTTGTTCTTTTATTCTTCAATCGTTGTTCTTTCTTTTCAATCCCTCGTTGTACGCTGATGCTTTTTCCCATTTATTATTGTTATTATTTTTTAATTTTTTTCATCTCAGGATAATAATCCTGTGCCTTTCCAATCCTTGACTATTACGGAATTTTGGTTTAAGAGAGAGGAAGGTAGAGATGAGACGAGATAGATAAGGGGAAAAAAATTGATTCTTTTCGGTAGCCCTAATTTTCTGGTTTTGGTTTCTTCTTCTTGAGCGTTCTGGATTTCTTCCAGGGTTTGAAGAAGTTAACTTTAGGGAACTTTCGATCTTGATCGGGTTTCTTGAATGGAAGCCGAGGTTGTTTCAGAGGGAGAGAATAATCAGAAGAGGGACGCCTCTGATGATTACAATGACAACAATAATGGAAGTAACAGCAAAATTGTTAATTCCAATGAAGGGCAGAGCAAGCCCAAGCGTCAGATGAAGACCCCCTTTCAGCTTGAAGCCCTGGAGAAAGCTTATGCTTGTACGTTCCACTCTCTTCTTCAATTTTGATCTCTTTTTTCTTGTTTACTTCTTTGAATTTAAAGAATTTGTTTGATGTGCGTTCAATCTTTTTGCTAATTGAATGGAAAATTTCTGTTGATTAGTGGAGACGTACCCTTCGGAGGCGATGAGGGCGGAACTGTCGGAGAAGTTGGGGCTGTCGGATCGGCAATTGCAGATGTGGTTCTGCCATAGGAGGTTGAAAGACAAGAAGGACTTGCCACCAAAGAAGTCGTCACGGAAGTCGGTGGCGCCGTTGCCCGATTCACCGACGGACGAGCTGAGGATGGGGACTGAACTTGCCAATGATTACGGATCCGGTTCGGGTTCGGGCTCAAGCCCGTTCACGCGTCCTGAGTTGCGGAATGTAGTAACTCGGGGTGTGCCGGCATACTATGAGTCGCCGCAGTCTATAATGGAGCTCAGAGCAATTGCTTGTGTGGAGGCACAGTTAGGGGAGCCCTTGAGGGAGGACGGACCCATTCTAGGAGTTGAGTTTGATCCATTGCCGCCGGATGCATTTGGAGCACCTATAGGTACAGCGCTTAGTGCTTTTGTTTTTACTTACATCAAGACTGTGTAACTCATATTCAGTTTATTATGCTTTGTCTTTTATATGTTTTGTTGGGCATTTCTTTGCTTGGACTACCGTTTTCTTAGTCTTGTGTAACAATTTAACTCCTAAAATCTTTACATTGTTCAATTACTAAGGTATCATGAGTATGTTGGTGTCAAACGGTTTTATTTCTAATATATATCCGCTTTCTTTTTTCAAGCGGTTATCTTGTTTCTTAAATGTTCTATATTATACTAACGTTGGAGGGATACATATTCATATATAATCTTTTGGAGCTTCTTCTTTGAAATTAGACATGGTTGCTAGAATCAATACTATTATGGTATAAGTGGTTTATAAAATTTTTGTTTGTTTTGCGGGCTTCTGTCTTGTTTGGCTACTGACACTTTCTGGTATTTTGTTTTTTTCCTGGAGCAGCAGTTACAGAGCAGCAGAAGCGGCCTAATCTTGGCTTTGATAGTAAAGTCTATGAAAGGCATGATGTTAGATCAAATAAGGTTGGTTTTCTGTTATCTGTATTCAATAACAGAATTGTGCATTAGCTAGTAGGCATTTAGTTGCATGTGACTCGCAACAAATCCTGTTTTCTCATGAGTGCTGGTTGTGTGGGAGATATTTATGATGATTGAGTCCCTTTTTGAATGTTTATCCTATTCACTCTAAAGTCCTTAGATTTTCACTTGTAAACTTACTCAGAGTGGGTACTTCTTTAATTTATTTGCTGTTTGGATTTTTACTGTTTCCAAATGTCTTGTTTCTGGTATTAGCATGAAACATGATATAGAATATTTGTAACTATATAATGGTATTGGAACTAGCCTCAGCATTCTTAGCTTGAGTCATTATTCATGTGTATTCTTATGTTTTCATTTGGTATATTTTTGTGTTGTTTATTCCAGCTCTGTCTTTTCTCTCTTCTGGTGTTGAGGAGTATCTATTTGATGCTCCATTAATGCAAATTCAGATTACACAATGTGTTTCTTCAATTCATAGAAAACCTGCTATTTTTTAAAATATAATTTTTAAACTATTTGTACTGCTAGATAAGAATATTAGTACTGCTTGATTGCTTTTCTTTGAGGCTTTGATTTTAAATTAGCTCTATTCCAGGCTATGGCAAGGGCTTTCCATGAATATCCATTTCTTCCAAACCATTCCAGTATTAGATCTGATGCTTATGGACAATTCACCCAATCTCATTTACATGATCCGATGGATGGTCCTACTAGAACTTCATCTTTTGCTGTAAAAAATGAACAGCTACCCAGGATTCATGCTGCGCAAGGTCACTCTTCACGTGTCCGTCTTTCATCTCTACAAGAGAAGCAAGGCCTTTCCTATTCATCACCCCCTCGGGATGATGATGGGGCCCCCCAAAGGGAATCTTACACAAACATAAATATTGGAATGAACTCTCACTTCCCTGATCACCCAATTATTGGGCCAGAAAACCCTTATGCTTTACCGGGTGGACAAGTTTTCCATAGCGATGCAATGTCACGGATGGATAGGAAACGAAAGGTATCTTCAAGCAATCTTTAGTAGTGAATATTGTATTCTTTGCTGAGCATCTTTCTTATGTTATTTTTCTTTAAACTTTTCTTGAGAATATTTAGTATGAAGTCTTTGCAGAGGAGGATTTTAAATTATGAACTTTATATATGCAGAGTGATGATTCTAGAACTGCAAGAGAAGTCGAAGCCCATGAGATGAGGATCCGGAAGGAGCTAGAGAAACAAGATAACCTTAGGCGAAAGGTTTTTTCTGATATGAATATAGCCTACTGTTATGAAGTTTATGAATAGATGTTAAAAGGGTTGACACATCTAACCCCCCTCTTGTTTTTCCTCTCCTTTTTAGAGTGAAGAACGAATGAGGAAAGAGATGGAAAGGCAAGATCGTGAAAGAAGGAAGGAAGAAGAGAGGTTAATGCGTGAGAGACAAAGAGAAGAAGAAAGAACAAAGCGTGAGCAAAGACGTGAAATTGAACGAAGGGAAAAGTTTCTGATGAAAGAAAACTTAAGAGTAAGTTTGTCTGTTTGTGAGCCTAATGGTGTTAGCATCTGTTAGCTAATATTTAGATCTCTGAGGATATGTAAGGTATCTCACTGACCTTTTGTATTGTGGTCTATCTGTAAAAAGGCCGAGAAAAGGAGGCAAAAAGAAGAGCTTCGAAAAGAGAAAGAAGCAGAAAGAAGGAAAGCTGCACTTGAGAAGGCAGTTGCTCGCAGAATAGCTAAAGAATCTATGGAACTTATTGAGGATGAACAACTGGAATTGATGGAGTTGGCTGTGGCAAGCAAGGGAATTTCCTCAATTATAAATCTTGATCTTGACACTTTACAAAACCTTGATATGTTTCGGGGTGGGCAATTTATTTTTGTATTGCTTTCTCTAATTTAACACAATTTGGTTCTGGGGAAAGGGGAATGAGGTCCCAGTACTGATACTTTATTGTTTTACCGTAGATTCTCTGTGTATTTTTCCGCCAAAGGGTGTAAAGCTGAAAAAACCATTTGCTATCGAACCCTGGATGAAATCAGAGGAGAACATTGGCAACCTTCTCATGGTTTGTTCTTATCACTTTTACTTGTTTGCAGCTTTAACTGTTGTTCAACATTTAAGCTTTTGTGATTTGAAATGGTAGGTTAATGCCTATTTGCCTATATAAGATAGTTAAGGTTATTGACTTTGCATTTACATTCGATGTTATTCATGTAGTTGTTATAATCTTTTTCTTCTTCCCTAGATTAATTTTGTATTTAGTCATGATCTTGTTTGAGTAGTGGCTCTTTCAGCATTTATCTTTCTGTACTCTGAAATTAATAAAATGTTCTTCAGTTACTTTGTTATATCAGCGGTTCTATGGATGCACTACTTTATGTAGCGCAAGTTATCCTTTCATTTGTATTTTTATTTAGATAATAGCTTGATTTGAGGCTCCTGAGTTTGAGGTTTGAAAGCTTTGGTGGTGTATTTCAGGTTTGGAGATTTTTGATTACTTTTGCAGATGTGCTCGAGTTGTGGCCTTTTACTCTTGATGAGTTTTTGCAGGCATTTCATGATTATGTGAGTCAATATAACTTCTGCTGGTGATTTTGAGCTGTTAAATGAATTCATCCTTGCCCCCTTTTTGGGGTGGGGGGCTCACTTTGTGGGTTCAAATGATCTCAGGATTCAAGATTGTTGGGCGAGATACATGTTGCTCTTCTCAAGGTGATAATAAAAGACATAGAAGATGTTGCAAGGACACCTACGGGATTAGGTATGAACCAGAATGGTGCTGCTAATCCTGGGGGTGGCCATCCAGAGATTGTGGAAGGGGTAAGTCCAGATATTTCCTTAAAATTTTTCTGTGCTTTACAGCCAATCAGTTGATTTATCTAATGCAGTATATTTTTTTGGTGCTGTTGTCTTTTTTATGTTAGGCATATGCATGGGGCTTTGACATACGAAATTGGCAGAAGCACTTGAATCAATCAACATGGCCAGAAATTTTCCGACAGTTAGCATTGTCTGCAGGGTTTGGACCACAGCTGAAAAAGAGAAGTATCACTTGGTCATATGCAAATGATAAAGATGAGGTTCGTCATTCTTCTTTATATTAATTGATTTCCTTAATTTCAAGATTTTGAGGTTTCTTATGTTACCTCAATACCCCAATGTTGAGGGGAAGACATAATTTGGGATATTGTTTCAATTTGCTACGGCCTTGAGTGCTTTTTATGTTCAATTTGAACGTTGGGATGTAGGCATTTCTGTTGCCATTGAATGTTTGGCTGAGCATTTGTTTGAATCTTTTTATCAACAATTGAATGTTTTTTCTCTTTTTTTTTTTTTTCAAAATACCCTTGTGTTGCACTAATTAAATGAATCATAATGTATATGTTACAGCAGGGTAGAAGTTGTGAAGACATCATTTCCACACTTCGCAATGGTTCAGCAGCTGAAAATGCAGTGGCAAAAATGCAAGAGAAAGGTCTGTTAGTCCCTCGGAGATCTAGGCACCGGTTGACTCCTGGAACAGTCAAGTTTGCAGCATTTCATGTTCTGTCTCTTGAGGGTAGCAAGGGGTTGACAGTACTAGAGCTTGCAGAGAAAATTCAGGTGAATTGTCTTTCTTAATATTAAATGCTCCTTAAAATTGTCTTCTTTTTTCTTATATCTTTCTACTGTCAGAAATCTGGACTTCGGGACCTCACAACCAGCAAGACACCTGAGGCATCAATTTCTGTTGCTTTGACTAGAGATGCTAAGCTTTTTGAAAGAATAGCTCCCTCAACATATCGTGTACGAGCTGCATATAGAAAGGATCCTGCTGATGCTGAGGCCATTCTTGCAGATGCTAGAAAGAAAATTCAGATATTTGAAAATGGGTTTCCTGCTGTTGAAGATGCTGATGATGTTGAGAGAGAAGAAGAGTCGGAAAGTGATGAAGTTGATGAGGATCCTGAAGTTGATGATTTAGTAAATCCCCCAAGTGATAACAAAGCCTCTGAACAGTATGAGGACATGAACAATTGCTCTACAAATGGAGGAGAAAATTTGAGCCATGACATAGAACTTATTCAGAATGAGTTTGGCAAGGGTCTTCCCTGTGTTCCTGAGAATGTTTCCAAGGATGCTGATTGTCCAGGTGCCATTACTGGGCAACGGGTTGCTGTTGAAGATTTGAATGCTGGAAATCTTGAAGATAATATGGAAATTGATGAAAGCAAGTCTGGAGAGTCATGGGTTCAAGGTCTTACAGAAGGAGAATATTCTGACCTCAGTGTAGAGGAACGTCTTAATGCTCTTGTAGCATTAGTTGGTGTGTCAAATGAAGGAAATTCAATACGAGTTGTTCTTGAGGTATATGTTGTTCCATGTAGTCTTGAATTTGGATTTAAATTGCATTTGTGTATTAGTCCCTTTTTTTGGTCTCCTTTTCAATATATATTGACATCAGGAGTTTTACAGGACCGTTTGGAAGCAGCAAATGCTCTGAAGAAGCAAATGTGGGCAGAAGCACAGATAGATAAAATTCGGCAGAAAGATGATAATTCTAATAAATCAGATCTTCCATCACTTATTGCAAATAAAGTTGATACACAATATGCAGGTCCTGCTACAGAGGGAAACCAGAGCCCATTGCTTGACATTAATACTAATAATAATGAGGCATCACCCAGCACTGCAGAAAACCAAAAAGAAGTTCTTGGTGGACAGAGCATGCCTATGGAAAAGCCCTCAGTTGTCCAAGATCCCTTCATAGGTCCAGATAACCCTCAGATTCTATCTGCTCATGCTTCAAAAAGGTCTCGTTCACAGTTGAAGTCTTACATTGCGCATATAGCAGAAGAGATGTATGTATATAGGTCCTTGCCCCTTGGTCAAGATCGGAGACGAAACCGATATTGGCAATTTGTTGCATCTGCTTCTAGCTGTGATCCTGGTGCTGGCAGGGTCTTCATTGAATTACATGATGGCAATTGGAGGCTTATTGACTCTGAAGAGGTAAATTGTTTGTTGCAGTTTTGTTGGTTTTTTAAAGGCTGATTCCTTCCTTTCTGATTAATTCCAGGATATATTTGTTTCAATATGTTTCCCATGTTTTGGTGCATGCCTTAGTGACCTGCTTGCTTAGTAACATACAGAAAATTGGGATTAATGGCTTTAAACATGGTCAACAGATGGGAATTTTTTCCTTGTGCAGTTAATCTCACTACATGGCACGCTTACTCTTCATTGTTGAGGCTTAAAAGGTCTCCTACATAGACATCATAGTTGTTTAATCTTCAATTTCTGAATCAATTCTGGATTTTTCCATAAATTTAGGACTCTTCAAATCATGTTTTTAATAAAAATAACCTTTTGAGGTTTGAACTCTTCCCCCAGCCTTCAATCACAAGAATACTTTATTTTTGTTCTTTACAAAGTTTCATTCCTCCATATTTTAATGGGTTTACTGCATCGTGAACATATTTCCTTTATATAAATTGTGTAATGCCTTTGTAATCATTACTTCACTCATCAAATAACCATTTTAACAATCAAATTATCTTTTTTAAAGCAGGAGCACAAAAGTCATTTTCTATCCCATTTACCCACTTTTTGCATTTTCTTTTCATTTACATCATCCAACCAAACGCACTCTAATTTATTGGATGGGAAGTTATAAGATTTCTTTCTGATCTGTGAATCCTTGGGTTAGATTGTTATTTTCTTCAGGTGTCAAGCATTATGTGAGTTTGATGTATCCTTATGCGTTTGCTCTAATTATTGAAATATTTTATTCTACATATGCAGGACTTTGATGCACTTTTGACATCACTTGATTCACGTGGAATCAGGGAATCTCATCTGTGCTTAATGTTGCAGAAGATTGAGAATTCCTTCAAGGAAAATGTTCGAAAGAATGCTCAATTTAATAAAATTGCAATCAGATCAATTAAAAATGAAGCTGATGAAGTAGAATTCATCCCTGATTGCCGTGCTGGATCAGACAGTTCTAGCAGTACTCTCTGTGGTTTGAATTCTGATAGTACATTGGAAACTTCTTCATCCTTTAAAATTCAGCTTGGGAAAAGTGAGAGTGAAAAAAAAGCTGCCTTGACAAAGTATCAAGATGTTCAAAAGTGGATATGGAAAGAATGCTATAATTCATCAACATTATATTCAATGAAATATGGGCAAAAGAGATGCAAACCACTGGTGGAAGTATGTGATATGTGTTTGAACCCATATTTCTCTGAAGACTCCCATTGTAATTCTTGCCACCGTACTTTTGCCATTAATAATGGATTTAATTTTTCTAAACATGCATTTCAATGTGGAGAGAAGTTAGATGCCAAAGATATTTGTATTTGGGATTCTTCTCTTCCCTTGCGGATAAGATTGCTGAAGGCCCTGTTGGCTTGTATTGAGGTGAGTTGACAATAGTTTTGCATGTGTTTTCATTGATTTTCATTATGGAATTGTTACTTTTCCAGGAGTGCATTTGTCCTAACAATTTTGTGGGTTATGTTGTTTCCACATTTTATATTACAGGCTTCTGTTCCTCTTGAAGCATTACGATCAATTTGGACAGAAGAGAAGAGGAAGCAATGGGGTGTTAAGTTGAGCAAATCATCTACGATCGATGAACTTTTGCAGGTTTTATGCCATATCAATAAGTACAATTTTATATTGCAAATCCATGCAGTATTTCAGAGTTTTTATATTTCTAAATCATATTTCTAAATCAAACAATGTGTTCTGCAGTTATTGACCCTGTTTGAGAGAGCATTACAGCGAGACTTTCTGTCATCAAACTTTTCTACAACAGAGGAAATGTTGGGATCGAGCAGTATGCCAGAAAATGCTGTAAATGCTTCTACTCATACCGAAACAGTTCCTGTGCTTCCATGGGTACCACAAACCACTGCAGCTGTGTCGTTGAGACTTTTTGAGTTCGATGCATCCATTAGTTACATACAGGTTGAGAAACCTGAGCCGCCTTGTGAGGAGAAAGAAGTGAGGCAATACATTGTGAGTTTTATTATTCCTTGTTTATATCTAGATTGCTTAAAGTCTTAGTAGTTGTAGGGTTTGTTGTTATCATGAATGAATGGCTTGGACTTGGAGTCTAGCTTATTTGCCAAGCAGAATGGATTGAAGTTTCCTTTTATACGGGTTCCATATGTCATATTTGGGGTTGGGTGTGGAAGTTAAGCTGGAAAACTTACGTGCTGATCTAATTAGCAGAAGTCAGTCATCTAACTTGCTTTGGTTTCCTTTCTTGCAGAAGCTTCCTTCAAGATATGCTCCCTTCAAGTCTGCTAGAGCTATTGAATCAGCAGAATTAGATCATGATGAATTCACTAAGGAAGACAAATCTGCCCATAATAAAAGTGCTCGAGGTGGCAATAAACGTGGACGAGGGTCTTATGATCAAGGACGGGGCAAAAAGTTGTCTAGAAGAACATATGAGCCAAAACAACATGCTGGGCGCCGTAATGTTAAGGGTACTATGAATTTGGGTCAAGGATTAAAACAGCAGGGACGAGGGACACAAGGACAACCTGGTGGACGTGGTCGCCGAACGGTCAGGAAAAGAAGAGTGGAAAAGAGGGCTGTTGAGGATTTGTTGCTGGGTCACACAGGTGTCAGTTCCAGGATTGGTAGCGAATCACTGAGAACTTTGGAAGAGGAATGGGATGGCGAAAAGGAGGCAAGTCCGATACACATAGAGGGTGTTGATAATAGTAACAGTGCTGTGGAGGTGGAATCTGATGACAATGGGCAGGCAGTGGAATATGAGCAAGGAAACTGGGAGGTAGGTTTTAATGGTGGTAGCTCCAACAGATGGGATAGGGATTTAGTTGGAGTGAGTGATGAAGAAGTGGTGGGTGCTTCTGAAGATGACAATGGCATTGAAGAGGGAGAGGAGTTGGAGGATTCAGAGGAAGATATTATGAGTGAGGGTGAGGGTTCAGATGGTGTGGCAAATAGAATGATGGTAAATGAAGAAGGCTCAGACTCAGCAGTCTCTGAGGATTCTTCTGATTAGAACATTGGATTTTTAATTGATCAACGAAGGAATTGAATTGCATCCCAAGGCTGCATTGCATTTTTTATATTGATACTTGATAAGTACCTGAGAGGTAATCTCATGGCTTGGAAGAGGAGCCTTTGGTGGAGTAGAATTATGGTGTATATGGTCCATGGAAGTGGAGCCTTGTATTTTTAAGTAAAGTTGAAGTTGAGGGCCTTGGCTGCCCAGCCTCATTTCGATTTTGTTTTTTCGTGTTATAGATATTCATTAATTTATAGAAATATTATACCCTGATAATCTTTTTTGTTTTTTTAGTCTTTTGGTTGGAAAGTATCCTCTCTGAAATGAGATACAATCATTGAGGCCCGCAGATCGCCTGTTGTAAAGATGTGCTGTGCAGTCAATTCAAGAGGTTTGAAGAAAAAAAGAAGTTAACCCAAAAAAAAAAAAGCAAAATGTGCAGTGCGTTTTGCCTACCCAAGGTCAACGTTAGACTAAAACTCAAATAGTCAAAAATCCTGTGGGACAAAGAAACAAAAGAAGGCTCTTGTTGTAAAATGAATTTTTTATATTTATATATTTGAAGACAGAGTGATATAAAAAAATAAAATAAAATATGTATAATTTTTTTTCTTTTTATCTTTTTCTCTCTATTTTTGTCTGAATATATTGTATGTATTCATAAATGTAAAAAATTCAAACTACTCTTATCCGAGAAATTAAAATATGCATTTATTATTTAAACACTGAAAATTGAAAAACTATAGAGCAAATGATATTTTATATTTTATAATTAACAATTGCATATTTTAGTTTAAGTCTTTTTATCTTAAACTATATTTATATATATGATAATGAGATATAAAATCGATAGTCCATAATCAATTGTAAGTAACGTTTATATTTTCTCCTTATTTGTCAATCATGTAAATGCCATTTTGCGAAAAATTTTGGACTCTGTTGAGTATGTATCAAGTAGGTCTTCTGAACATAATTTTATGACATTGGAGGTGCGTTTATGCAAATTTAAATGGGTGGTGCGTGTCTCTTTCTCTCTCTCTCTATATATATATATATGAACTGAGGTCACGGTAAATCTGTAGCCAAATTAAATTGTGAATTTAAAAAGTATTTAACACGAAACCCACCTTTATTTAAAAAGCTTTCATGATCTACCAAAAAATAACAATCAGAGCTGATTCATTTGACAAAAGAAATCTAATAAAAATTGCTTCAAGAATTCATGTTGATGATCAAACTTCTTTCAATAAAATCTCCCAACACCTAATCTAATCTTTTTTATGAACCTTTACTTGCCCTCAAGTGTTTGGTAGATGTGAATGTGATAATAAAAAGAACGTCTTCCATACCATTAACGCGTAATGTTAAAATAACCTATTATTTCCATTTTCTACAAGAAAAAAAATTAAAAATGATATGATCTTTTATCTTTAATGATACAAAATCAAACTAAAACCAAATAAAAATACGTTCAAATTACTTTTTTAAGTGTAAAAATTAATTAAATCAATTTAATTTTTAATTTTTAATGATTTAGTTTGATTTTAATCAAATTATAGCAAACCAATACACCAACTTTTTTTTTTTAGCTCTCCTTCTTTAAACCTAATAAATTTAATCATCGTACATATTTAATGTACAACTTTAAAAGAGATAATAAAAAAATTATGCAATAAATAACACATTAAAATTGATTACTCAACTTTTTATATAAGATTTAATTTAATATTTGTAAATAGTTAAAAAAATTAATTTTAAATTATAAAAAATTGTTCTAAAAAAGAAATAAAGTAATGATAATTAAGTAAAATTATATCTAACTTTCTATTATCACACAGATATTTTAAAAAAAATTCAAATAACCTAAAAAAACCCATATTAAATTTGATAAATCATCATCCAAAGCTCAATAAATCTTTTATTTTACAAAATTGACTAGTTTAATTTGATTTAATTTTAATGCAAATCGAATCAAACCAAAATTTTGAAAACCTCTAAGACGGCTGATACATCTGCTAAATCACCTCGCTATTACCACATTACGTTCATTTTCTTCTAAAAAGCACACTATATATAGAGTAAATGAAACTCACTTTACCAACCACAAATTGAAACGTTATTAGCCTCAACCCTCTCAATCTAATTTTGCTGGGTTTTATTTACTTGTAGAAATGTGCCAAACCTTACACACAAACCAGCGACACAGGACGGCCGGAAGAAGAAGAGGAGGAGGAGGAGGAGGAGGAAGAAGAAGAAAAATGGACGCAAGATAAGAGCATACTATACACAACCTACATTTAGACAGTCAACACGGTCCATTATGGCCCCAAAAGTTTCTTAATTCCAGCTTTCTGCTCCGATGTCAACCTTGCTGGGAATTTGATGTTGAACTTAATCCTCAGGTTACCTTTCTTTGAAGGTTCTTTGGGAATTGGCATACCTTCCTTTGGGACAACCTCTTCATAGTTTGGATGTATTACGATGTTTATAGGAATGGCCAGAGTCCTACCATCCAGGGTAGTAAGATGAAGAGTGTAGCCTGTTAGAGCTTCTGCAAGGGATATCTTCTGCGTCACTACCAGATCATTGCCATCCCTTGTGAATACACTGTGGGGTTTTTCTTCAATAATGAATACGAGATCTGCAGGGATAACATTTGGTTGCTCGTTTCCTTTCTCTGGGAAGGTGATTTTTGTTCCCTTTTTCCAGCCAGGTTTGATTTCAATGGTTAAGATTTCCTCCACTGGCAAAGTTTTTCTGCATAAAGAAATCAAATAATCAAAATGCTACCTCCAAAGGCAATAGAACAAGTGGAAGAAGAAAAACTTGTTTCCCACATTATTTGAGGCAGCAACAAGTTTATCTGTCCGGACTAGGGGAGAATAATTACATATTGGGTTCAGTCACCTTAGATAAACCTTTTTACACAGTTGATAGTGGCAATCACATGGCCATTTCCCCTGTTTAAAAGAAGTGTCTACTAACTAAAATGGCTACTTAACACCTCATTAATGTTCGAATCAGGGGCAACTCCAACAACAATACAAGTTATGGCACAGAGGCCATATTAATATCGGAAGCAACCAGTATGTGCATTAATCAGAGAAGCCACCAATACTGAGGACCTAATAGATGTTTATAGTTGATACTACGAATTTGAACTTTTCAACTTAGTCAACCAGTACTAAATATTTTAAGGTTTCTTCCAATCCTGTGGTGAAAATTTCGTCAACCAAAAGAAAAGGAGGAAATGGATGGGGAACTAAAAGATCATACTACCCAGACATTGCAGTATATACAACTCCACACGTTATGCTGAAAAAATTATAAGCTACCCTGCTACTTTTCAAACTGGCAAATCAAGACGTGCACTTATTACCTTAAGCGAAGATCATATTTTTTGAGTTCAGATCAACAAGACAAAAAAGTAACATTCAAAGCTTCAGTTCTATTATCAATCCAACAGCAGAAATCAATCTGATCATAAAAGTAGTTTTAACCTTTCAGGAGAGCGTTATGTAGAAGTTGCGGTAATTTGAAAGGCTGAGTACTTACCCGCTTGCATCTACAAGTTCCCTTGAGATCTTCATCTTCTTGGTAATCCCCTTATAGAGCTCCTCGAGGCTGCAAGGCAATGTGGTTTCAATAGGAGGCGCCTTGCGTGGACCCTGACTCATAGGCCTGCCTTCTCCAAATGAACTGAATATGTCATCCCCAAACATTCCACCAAAGGACCTTGAGCCCCCCCTCATGCCACCTCCACCCCCCATTCCTCCAAATGGGCTTGAAAACCCAAAAAATTCAGCAAAAATGTCGTCTGCGCTTCTGGGGTTAAACCTAAACTTTGTTGGACCATTTCCAGTTTGGAAGAATGAAGCCCCACCAGCATCTGGAGGTGGCACCTGCCCTTTAAGCCCTTCTTCTCCATATTGATCATAAATTCCTCTCTTCTGGGGATCACTTAGAACCTGCAGGAGATCACTATACAAAGTGAGAGCCTATATCAAATACACTTATAGACGCTTGGGCAACACTCGAGGAATAAAATCTTAAAAGTATGAAGCTGATAAAGTAGCTCGAGCAAAGAATAGCCAGGACAAAGTTCAAAGATACCTGACCATAATAATACCCAAAAAAAAAAAAAACTTAGAGATTGAGAATCTAGAAACTCTAAAAACAACATCATCAAACAATTGATAGTCGTTAAAGAGAAGAAAGAAATCACTAGTTAAACGGACGAAATAACATACGAAGGAAAAACTAAAATATAGAGACAGTTAGCAAGCCTTACCTCGTAGGCTTCTGAGACCTGTTTGAATTTGGCCTCAGCCTCTTTCTTGTTGTTTGGGTTCTTATCAGGGTGCCATTTCATCGCAAGCTTTCTGTAAGCTTTCTTCAAATCTTCATCTGTGGCATTCTTGTCAACCTGTAGAATCTTATAATAGTCCACACCCATATTTCTTCGTCTTCGAAAGGTTAAAACTTTGGAATGAGATTCTGTAAATACTTGGATTTTCCCTTCAATGGGTCTTGTTGAAGCGTCGCTCCCGTTCTCCTGCCAATAGGTGCGATGGAAAATAGAAAATGGTAAGGAGATATAATTAGAGTTCAAGTTAGAACAATTGGCGAAGGAAAGGGACTTGTCTAGAAGGTGCGTAATTCACCAAAAGGACCAGAAAGGTGTGGAACTTTCGAGAGATACGAATACAATCTGTTTCAGGCCAGGACGAATCTTGCGGTGTGGGCGGTAAATATAGTACTAATAGAGATTCAGTTGCAGCGGTTACTCAAAACGGCAACAACTATATGTCGTTTATTATTCTATAGTCAACGGATCTGTCATGTGTTTCGAACGAGACGACTTCATGCAACAAGAAATTCACATATTTCATGTTTGGAATTTCTCTATCTTCAATCTTCATATTGCTCACAGAAAACATTTTCTTGATTATATTTTTTTATAAATGAACAGTTGAATTCTTGACGATATTGTTTTCTTTCTTTTTCTTATTCTATGAGCAATGTGTTATGCATATTTTCCACTTTGATTTGTTAATAACAAGTAAAACAGGCCCCCGGGACACACAATTTTTTTGAAAATTATAAATTATCATCAGAAATTTGAAACATTAACATTACCTATTGTGTATCCATGCCTCTTTACCCTGTCATTGACCGCTTAAATGGTTATTAATATTATTATTCCGCCGCCTTCACTGTTTGATATAATCAACCACGCTTGAGTGACTAATGGCCGGGATAAATTTGTTTCGACAACATGTAAACCTCCATCCTCTTATCAAGATATTGAATTCTTAGAATTCATATGCCAGATGCAGTCATGGACTGCTACAAAATTGCCTGTTAACTTCGAAATTAATTTTGAAAGTGCCAGTTTTTCTGACAAAGAAATATTTATGTTAATGATTCTAGTTATTCTTTCAACTAAAATTTTTGTTTTCTTCCACTAGAAATATGAGGAAAACAACGATTGTATTGCTCCTTCTTATAATAAAGAATCATCATTAGGGAACAAAATCAAGATAAAACTAACATGGAAATCTACAGAACGTATCATCTGGTTTCTCATACTAAAAATATCGTTAAATATGTTACTTTCCCAGAGATCTTTACACCTTCTTCAAGTCTTCATCTTTGTCATACTTGTCAACCTGCAAAACCTAAAGGTGATGCATAAGAAAAACATATAAATATTTAATAGAGTTCAAAGCTACTCTAATTATCTGATTTGTGGGGGCATGTCTAGAATGCTTCTGTTGCTCAAGTTAAGAGTAACGCAAGCTCTTCATAAAAACATAAAACTAACTCGACAGATAATATATTGATGGCATAACGAAGATCATCGGCAATGAAGAGATGTTAGCATTTAATACGCGCATATACATCTTGACAGATCTACCTGATGCTCAAGCTCGGAAGTATCCATTTAAATGTCATGAAGAAAATAGAATCAGTTGGTATGGACCTTGAGTGGAATACCACTGGTATCCCCAGAAAGTGTTTTTGATGCCTCGGATCTTTGAAAGCTTTAGTTTTACAAATTCAATTCTCTTTCTAGTTGGCCAAGCATTCCTGCTAGGATATGTGCATGTAATGCTTACAGTAGAAGACATATATCCAAGAGTAAATTCACGGGCAACTTAACTACAACTGTAGAACCTCGTTAATAAATGTTTGTGAAGAAAGCCTATAGCCTGAGATCAAACTAGCAGAGTGCTTTTTTCATTGGATGATTATGAATCCAGAAATACCATATATATATATATATATTTGTCTCCTTTTCTCATTGTTAGTGACAGTGTTATATTGACAGGTCAGAATTTGAGTTTGTTATCGTATACCTATTCTTCAAGTTAATAAAAGGAATAAGAGGCAGAAAATCCAAAATAATAACGAGTAATTATAAGATTTCATCGTGAGGTCAGATAATGTTATAGGTTTTCATCTCCAGCTATAATTTAAATTCAACTCTATCAATCAGTGAAAATGTTTAAATCCCTAAAGACATGAATGCAATCACATGCACACACAGGTTAAGCCTATGGTACCCTATTTTTATTTTCTAGATAATGACATCAACACAATTATCTATTTTGTTTCATGAAGCATTATTTACAAAGTCGAAGTAAGTTGAAAACAAGATCAATTCTCTACCACTATTGGAAGTTTATCCTTATAATAATACAGCTCTCTTCTCATCCAGCACCTTGAGAATTTCCTGATAAACTGGCCAAGCAAAAGCAGCTGAATTGGTCCAGTCCGCCCTTACATTCCTCCTTTCCCTCTAAAATGGATCCTTTTCAAAACTAAACTATGAAGGAAATATAGGCATTGCGGCTGTTGTATGGGACCAATATGGCAACCCGATAATGGACTACCAAAAACCTCTAAGAAAGGCTCTGATTTACTTGCTGAGTTTTCAGGAAAGCTAAGTTAAATTCATAAAAAGGCCAGCCGTTATATATGGGCTGACGGGGAAACCCGGAACTAAAATAGAGCTCTTTAAGCATGAGATAAGATCTAGTCAAAGAAAAAAAATCAATATCATGAGCAACCCTTTACCCTTTCTTCAGGGTCCCTTTTCAAAAATTAGCTCTTTGAAGCTTTCCAAAGGAGAGACGTCAAGCTTCTTGGCTTGTGGCAATAAATATCCTGAAACACTACCACTTTTTCAAGGCTGAGCTTTTTCAATTGAAGCTAATGCTATGCTGCTAGCTAGTTGGCTAGATATGGAGGACTTTCTTTTTTTAAGCTACCGGCATGGAGGATAAATAATGAGCTGGCTGTACTACTTTCTTGTGATCTACTAATTTGCAGGTGGAATCAGACTCTGAAGTAGCCATGGATCTCATTGGCCACTCAGAATCTTGCAGGTCATACCTCAGGTTATTCAGGCAGAATAGTTTTGTTAGGTATGCCATTAGGAGTTATTGTGTTGCTGGAACAGAAAACTTGTATTTCGGGACTGAACTGTTTCAACTTTTGTTTCTAAGGGGAATATTTCATGAAAGAACTATCTGTATTGCTTATTCTTCTTAAATGAAGTTTCAATCAATATACAAACAAAGCATGCCAATCTTTTGGATAGCATAAAGAAAGTGCCCTCTGCCAAAAGCAAATTTGATGTTTCTCATTGCAAGCTCATACCCTAGTCCCCATATCAAATCACTAAATATGTAACAACCAAGATTCTGTTTTCTTCTTTCCAAGTTCAAGAATGGATAACAAAGAGTCCAAGACGTAATAAAAACTTCACACCCATCCTCTCAATGCCATTTCAATTTCCCAACAAGTAATGACCATCATTCCAAATTCTAAGAACTAGAATTGTGACACACCCACATAGGACCACCAAAGTTAATAAAAAGCTTACCGCTAGCGGGAAATTGACAAACAGCGCGTAGGCGTTTTTCTCACAGGGAAAACATCAGGCGGACTGAACAATCAAGTCTCATTCACAAAGCAAAACCATAAATTCTAAGTCATGGTAATGTTGTTACATAACCAAGTAATCATATCTTGTTTAATTTAATTCAACAACTAAAATTATGCCGCATGCCGACATAGGACCACCAAACTATTAAAAAACTTACTACTAAAACCCATGGTAGCAAATTAACAAACAGAAAACGGATGTCGGGGAAAACCTCACGTGGACTGAACAATCAAGTCTCGCCAAGAAACAAAAGCATAAATTTTTCATGAATTACCAGGTGAAACGGGCGTGTTACCGCGTCGTTTACTTCTTCTTGCCTCCCTTAGGAGAAACTCCCTTGCGCCTAGAGGGAAGGACAATCTCTCCTTTAAGGACTGGAATCTCCATAATCTGCGACAGCTCACCGAACTTCTTCCGGAACTTCTCGACCTGGTCGGCATCCACCAAAAGACCCGTCCGGTTGCCGAGGTAGAATGGGTGGTTGCCCGACCACACATCCACCACATACTCCTTCTGGGTCCCACCTGTAGTCATCACCAGCTCTCCATTGCAGTACACCTTCGCGTCCTCGTAGAATTTTGGATGTATGTCCTTCTTCCTACATGTCACTGAAGTTACCCCAGTGCTCCTCACCTGAAAGAGTTCAATGATGTTTCGAATAAGAGATTGAACATAATTTCAGAAAACGTAGCAGAATAGAGGAAGAAGGGTTTTGAAGGAATTTGCCGATACATTCTTGGTGGGGAGTGGCCGGACCGGGAGGGAAGGTTTTCCCGGCAGAAAGATGTTTGCCAGAAGAGTCTGCGCCATTTTCAGCTTCGGACGAGGAGGATGAGATCAACGGGGTTTCTGTGCCGTCGATTCTCGCCAGTTCATTTATATTTTCCTAGTAATCCAAAACGTTGCACAAATTATATAATGATAATTTAAAAAAAAAGTAATATATATTTCTCTTAAATTTTATTAAAATAATATATATTTTTTATTTTTAAATATATATATAATTTTTTTGAAATAAAATAAAATTTTATTTTAAATTTTTATCAAAATACTCTCTATTTAATATTTTTAATTTAAAAATAAATATTCAAGTTAATAAAGAGTATTTTAATTAAAAATTTAAAATAGATTAAAATATAAAATAATTTTTATTTTAAAAAAATTATATATATATATTTTTAAAAAAATTTATATGATTTTAACAAAATTTAAAAAAAATTATATAATTTACTTAAAAAAATGTCACTGCACAACTCAGAAAAATAAAATGTTACGTAATTAATAAATGTATGTATATATATATTGACATAGATATCTTAGTAACTTTTTTTTAATAAATATGTGAACTTTTTCGTGCAACAATTATAAATTAAAAACTAAAAATTATAAATTTTTTTATACTCTTTTATAATTCATAGTCTTTGATTAGATTTTCGTCTGCGAAAAATTTTCACGCAACTTTTAATTACATTGATGATTGATGATTGATGATTGATGCTTCTTATAGTTATTCCATAACGTTTCTTGCAATATAGATTTCAGGCAGCGGAGAAGGAACCGTGGAAGCTCTGGGACTGGAGATTGCAGAAATGTTACTGGCACTGTATCGTTTCGTATTTCTGCTTCTTGCCATATTGGTAACCCTCTTTGCCCTCCTCAGCACTACGCTTTCAGCTGACCCAGTCCACGATTTCATCTCCGAATTGCAGCAAATCAAGTACCAAATCGGTCGGTTAGGTAATGGATGATATGCATTACCGACCACATATTGGGCACTGTTTTTACTCTTCGATGGATAGCTCGGATTTGATCGTTTTTATAAATACATCTAATTTTTACTGGTTTGTCTTTTGGATCATCTTTGAACAGTAGTGTTATGGATGGTTAGCTAATTGTCAATTTGCTATATTTGTTCTGTTTTAGCTTTGTTCCCCAAGAGGGGAAGTAGGTTTTCTGGTTTTGGATAAACCCCGCAGGAAGCTTTCTTGGTTTAATACCACTAAGTGATGATACTGAACGGCGGCATAATCTTCTAATCTGTGGAATTGTTGGCATATATTTAGTTTTTACCATTTACTTGGGAATGTGATGATAGATTTCCAAGGCATAATCCACTGTCTCATAACTCCTTTTAAATATTGTCAAGTAAGGTTGTAACCATTGTTTACACTTTTGGATCAGCCTTAAAGTTTGGTTATGTGAATCTGGCAGAAGAAAATAGAACATGAATCTGCCATTTTTTTCTTCTCCGGCATAAACTGGCTTCTGCATATCAATTCTGTGTTGAGAACCCTCTTTCTTTTCCTTGCATATTGTTATGAGGGATAATTTGAATGCAGAATCCATTCTTGAAGACAACAATCAAAAATTGAATGAAAGAAGCCTCTACCTCAAAGAGTGTGAGAAGCGACTAGATGAAATGTCAGAAAAAATCCATAATCTACAGTCTTCTCTCTCTATTATGAAGGTTGGTCTTCTCCTAGTTCTAAATTACGGCATCTTCATGTTTTTAAGAAGTTCCCAAATTTTCTCTTCTCTTGATCATCTCAAACCAATTCAACTGTATTTATGTGAGTCAGTGTTAGAGCAGGATCAGGTAGCAAAAACCGCATTAGCTTTGTTTCCTGTCTATACCTATCTGATTGTTTCCCCTTATTTAGGAGCCTTAAAGTTCCATGCTCTATGGGTGTGTAAGACTACCATGAATTCATCTCCTGTTTAGTTACTGCACCTACATCTGCCCCCTTTACAGCAATAGAAGAAGAAAAACTAGTGAACTTTCTTCCCTTTTTTCCTTTTTTCTCTCAATTGGAGAAGAAAATTTATTAGAGAGCGGAAAATAATACAAAAGAAAGGATCCATATCAACAGAGCCAGGGAGAAAAACAGAAAAATCGAGCCCATCATTTCAACAGTTCCTTTGCATATTTGTAATTGAAACTTCCTTGAAGAGACCTTAACTAGAGGGAGGCCAAAAAGACAATCCCATCTGACAACATATCTAAGGATAGGAAAAACACCTAAAAATAAGAGCATTTCCAAACACTAGAGAACAGCATAGGTAGCATATCCACCTAAAGCCTTTCTCTCCTGCCGAAGTCCCTAAAGCTAAATAAAAGAAATATCTCCAAATGCAGAGGGCACACCCATGAAATGAATTTTCTTACTTTTCTTGTTAATAAATATTTTGCAATGTCTCCTTGTACACCTAAGCTGGTCTTATTTATCTAACATTATGTTATCAAGAAAACCTGCAGTGAGTGCTTTATTCTTCTGGTACAGTATATCTTTTTGTCACTTCATTGGAAAGATAAGATTTATGCATCATAGAGATTTTTTCCTGCAAATTATATATTTGATAATCATGTATTGATCTGTCTTGCAGACTGATTCATTTCACGCTGAGAAGCGACTTAAAGCTCTGGAGGAAGAGGTTTTAGTTCTTCCCCCCTTTTTATTACTTCACATCACTTTTCTTACATACCCACTTGTTCTTGTAGAGTCATTTGAAAGTTCATATTAAATGATTTGAGCTAGACTTTGTAATGTTTAGGTGCAACTTCTTTGGGCTACTTCAAGAAGGAACAACTTTGATCTCCATATTTTAGAATCTAAAGTACAAGATGCCGAAAAAAGACTCAAAGACGTTGCATCAGTAGTTGAAAAGGTTTATATCCATGCTATTATTAAGATTTTTTTTTTTTAATAATTTCTTACTTTTAGCCTCTTTCTTATTCTGGTTATAGAGGTTTGCACAATGCATATTGAAAAGGAAATCCTTTTATATAATAGGGAAATAAATGATTTGCCACCAGTTTGGACAATAAACAATGAAATCTCCAGTACATTTCCATAAAATTGACTGAATCCTCCATTCAAAGTCATTCATTTAGTAATGGAATTTTACCTGTGTGACAAGAACTGTAGAGTGAGGATCCTTAAAAAACGTTGTAACCAATGAGAGAGCAAGTGGAAATATTGTGCAGAGAAAACAGTTTTTTTCTGAAATAAATTAAAGATTCATTCTGGAATATTCTTGCTGATGCTTCCAACATTAATTTGGTTTATGTTTTGCATCATTTTCCTGTAGGGGAACTTGTGTTGCATACCATTCTTTCTCTTCTTAGCATAAAATCCATCTAGCTTTGTAGTTTGAGATAACCAAGGGGAAAATAGTGGTTGGGAACAAATTACCTAAGGTGTGTGTGTACCTTGAGTCTTCTAGGTTGGCCTTTCCTGGTGAGCCACTTGCTATTGAGCTCTTTAGTACTGCTAGGCATGATAAATGAAATGGAATGCATAAGATGGTATTTGTGCAGCAAGCAAACTGTGGAGAGGATCAGGAATGCCTATACTCCCTTTCCCATGCGGTGTGTAAAACATTGTTTCTCAAACAGGTGTCAGCATTTTATAATTGTACCATTATGATTTTTCTTGTTTTCATTCAGTTTAACATTTCTTCCTACCTACATTAGTTGATGTTATTGTTTACCTTTTCCATTCAGATGGGTGACATTGTGACAGAGCAGTGGATTCAAGTTCAGCATCTTGAGCAGGCTCTTCACATTACGGAAGTAATGAAGTTCATTTTATAGTTTCTAATTGGAAACCTGAACAAATATACAGCGCCTCATGTTCTGTTTTAGATTCTCTAAAATTTTTAATTGTCGTTGTGTATATATGTGTGTATGTGCAAAGATGAGGACTAGAAAGGCTCGAAAGTTAGCAGGCTTTACAAGATGCACATTCTTGAAGGTAATTTTTAATGTTTTAGATAATTAATTAGAGCACCTCAGTCTACTTACATCTTTAATTTTCCTGTAGTTCTTCAACAGCATTCTTGACGATCTTCGGGCAGTGCATTCATATTTGTTTGGTGACAGGACTGCGGTCAATTCTCTCATCTCACAGGCTACAAATCAGATGAAGAGATCCTTTTTAGTGGCCAAAAACTATCACCATCAGGTCTGCATGATAACATAATATTTTTCTCAAGTTTTAGTAGGTTTTTAGTGGAATTAAATCTACCTGTTATGTGAAAGAAGAAATTTTTTATTAGATTAAAGACAAGTACTACCAAGGAAGAATAAGATATCCTCCAAAACTGAAACTAAAAGAAAATAGATACAAAGAAGCTCAAAATTGCAACAAATCTCTCCAATCTCTGCATATCAGAAATGGACACTCCCTTAAAACAACTATATGCTGAGCATCAGAGAAAAGCCTTAAATATAATTCTATTTGTAAATAATCAGAGGGTGCTGTTCTCTGATCCTCATTATTTAAAATGGAATAAGAACATGTACATATAAAGGACTGAAGGCAACAGGCCTGCCAATCAGATCCCACAAATAGTGCTAACAATAAAACAGAAATCAAGACTCTATCCTGAGCAAAATTCATGGGAGGGAAAGAAAGAAATAAAAACATCGACAAAAAAGACATAAACAAGGATCAAAACGGCTGAGATATGGCATGGGAAAAACGTATTCTTCAACACTTCTCTTCAAGTTAGGCTGTAAATGTTTATCATACCTAGCTTGGAGTTCAACTCTTCAAACTTTATTCTTGCAACAACCTTGGTAAGTAAGTCAGCAATTTGGGCATTAGTTGGAGTGTAGATTAAGTCAATTGTTCCTAAATTATTCTTCTCCTTAATGAAATGATAGTCAATTTCAACATGCTTAGTCTTATTATGGTGGAGGGGATTTTTAGTTATGCCAACAATAATCATATTATCACATGGGACTTTTATAAGACCTTCAATACACACTTTAAGTTCTTTAGTTAGCCTATTAAGCCATACCCTCACATATTCCAAGTGCAAGAGCTCGAAATTCTGTCTCTGCTTCTCGCTGCAACAGGTTGCTTCTTGCTTCTCTAAGTGACTAAGTTATCCCAAACAAATGTACAATGCCTTGTAGTCGACCTTCTATCTATTACAAACTCAGCCCGATCTACAACTGAGTAAACTTCTACTCCTCTGTGTGTTCCTTTGTTGAAGAGTAAGTCCTTTCCTTGTGTCAATTTTGAATACCTTATAATTCTATAAACAGCCTCTAAATGCTTTTCATTAGGCTTATTCATGAATTGGCTCATAACACTTATAAAAAAGCTAATATCAAGCCTTGTGTGAGATAAGCAAATCAACTTTCCCACAAGTTTTGGTACATTCCAGTATTCACTAGAGCAAAATCTTGCTTTAGGTTGAGCTTGTAATTTGCTTCTATGGGGGTCTTAGCTGGTTTGTATCCTAACACCGCCATTTCTAATAAATCCAAGGTATATTTCTTTTAAGATATAGTTATGCCCTTTTTTCGAACTTGCAACTTCCATACCTAAGAAATGCCTTAGGTTGCCATGGTCCTTCACTTCCAATTTGGTTGTAATAGACTTCTTCAACTTTTTTATTTCATCAAAGTTGTCCCCTGTAATAATTAGATTATCAAGCAATTAGAATTGCAAGTTTCTCATAACATGTAAGCTTAGTGAACAATGTATGATTGGTTTAGCATTGATTATACCCATAGCTTTTGACAACTTTTGTAAACTTTTCAAACAAAGCCTGAGGTGATTGTTTTAAGCCATATAATGACTTATGAAATTTACATACTTTATTATGATTACTATTTAATTCAAATCTAGGAGGTATGTCCATGAAACTTTCTTTTCTAAGTCCCAATTCAAAAAGGCATTCTTCACATCAAGTTGGTGAAGAGGCCCATTAAAATTAGAAGCAAGAGAGTAGTACCTTAATCGTATTAAACCTGGCTACTGAGACAAATGTCTCTTGAAAGTTAATGCCATGGGTTTGTGTAACCCTTTTGGCAATTAGTCTTGTTTTGTATCAGTTGATACTACTATCTGGGTTGCATTAACAGTAAAAATCCACTTACAACCCATTGTGGTTTTCCCTTAAGGCAACTTAGTAACTTCCCACGTCTCATTTTTCTCTAATGTACTCTTCTTTTCATGTATGACAGCTTTCCATTTTGGAGTTTTCACAACTTTATACACATTCTTAGGTAATTCCTCATTAGTAACATATGCCACAAAGGTTTGCAAAGTAGGGGATAATCCATCATAAGAAATATAGTTATTTATAGCGTATTTGACACATAATCTATCCTTTTTTTGAGAGTAATAGTGAAGATTTCTAGGTCAAGTCTGCTATATATTATTCAACGGTGAAGAATTGGTACATATAGAAGCGGGGGTTGATCAACAAGATTGGTGCCTAGAATCAAGGGATATAACTAAAAGAAAATAAAAACAGTATAGAAACAATAAATACAAAGATAATGGCAGAATAAATAAATGAAAGAAACCTTAAATAATATGGGCGTAATAGTTCAGCCCATTCCACCAATCTCCCTCAAGTTGGAGAATAGATGTTAATCATTCCCAACTTGCTACTTTACTCTTCGAACTTTACTCTTGGTACTGCCTTAGTCATGACATCAGCCACATGTGAGTTGGAGGATATATAGGACAAGTCAACTATCTTGGAGTCAATCTTCTCCTTAATAAAGTGGTGGTCAATCTCTATGTGCTTCGTCCTATCATGACATATAGGGTTTTGTGTAATCCCAATGGTAGCCATGTTGTCACATCACACTTTAATAGGAGTAGTTACTCTCATCCTGAGCTCATTTATCAACTTCAAAATCCACATTCCTTCACAGATTCCTAGAGCAAGTGTCTTGCATTCCGCTTTAGTCGAGCTTCTTGTAATCATCGATTGTGTCTTATTCCTCCAAGTTATTAGGTTGCCCCAAACAAAAGTATAGTGATCCGTGGTAAATCTCCTGTTAGTTATGGACCCTACCCCATCAACATCTGTGTACGCTTCCACATTTCTATCATTTCTCTTGGCAAATAATAGTCCATTTCTAGGTGTCATTTTTAGGTACTTCAAAATTTAGTAGATTTCTTCCATGTGTTTTTCCCATGGGTTACTCATAAACTGACTTGCAACACTCACTGCAAAATTGATATCATGTCTAGTATGATACAAATATATGGGTTTCCCAACCAGTTTCTAGTATCTCTCCTTATCTGCTAGCGTCCCTTCCTTTCTCAAGTTCAATTAGTAAGTTGTCTTCATAGAAGTCTTTGCAGGTTTGGCTCTCAACATTCCTGATTATTTCAACAAATCAAGTGTGTATTTTCGTTGATAGATACTGATCCCACTACTAGATCTAGTTGCTTCTATTTCAAGAAAGTATCTAAGCTTTCCCAGGTCCTTGACTTCAAATTCAGTTGCTAGGTTTCTCTTTAATTTCTCAATTTCTGCAATATGATCCCTTGTTACTACAATGTCATCCATATATGCTATGAGTATTGAACTTTTACCCCTATAATGTCTAATAAATAGGGTGTGATTTGTTTGACATTGAATGTATCCAAGTTGTTTAACAACTTGAGTGAATTTCTCAAACCAAGCACTTGGAGGCTATTTTAAACCATATAAGGACTTGAATAGTCTACACATCTTTGCATTATTATTTTGATTCCTCAAATTCTGCAGTATCTTCATATATACTTTTTCTTTTAGGTCCCTATTCAGGAGAGCATTCTTTACATCTAGTTGGTATAATGACCCATCCATATTTGCAGTAAGAGACAACAAAACCTTGATGGTGTTGACTTTGGCCACCGTAACAAAGGTTTCCTAGCAGTCTATGTTATGAGTTTGTGTAAAACCTTTGGTAACTAACCTGGCCTTGTACTTGCTCACTGTCCCATCAGGATTATATTTAATGGTAAACATCAATTTGCAACCAACAGTAGTCTTACCTTTGGACATGTTTGTTACCTCCTATGTTTTATTCTTCTCAAGAACTCTCAGCTCCTCCTGTATTGCCTCCTTCCAACTTGGATAAGTTATAGCCTCCTAAAAGGGTTTTGGCATTTTTACTTCTGACACATTTGCAGCAAAAGTTTTCAAATTAAAAGATAACTTCTCATAAGATACATGCTTACCAATTGGGTGTTGAGAACATGACCCCTTCCCCTTTCTTAAAGCAATAGGGTAATCGAGATCTTCAAAATCTCCTTCTGGTTGGTTCTTTGGTTTTGTTCAGAAATGAGTTCTTCTCTATTTACACTCTCTTACTAACTTGTGTCCTTGTTTCTCCTTGTATATATTTTGAGCTCCTACATCTAAGGTTGTTCTACCCTTGTCTTAGTTATATCCATGTTTTTCAGACTATCCAAACTGTCATTGATTGTTTCAGATTGGTTTTGCAAGTTATTTGGGTCATTTTCTAATACTTTAGTGTGATTACTGGGTGAGGCAGATCTGATTTCAGTCTCAAGAGGTGAAATTTTAAGTGTTGGAGGTGGAAATTCAGGCTGTGCGGAATCCAACTCTAGTGATATTTGAGAGCTAGGTGAATTATTTTCATGTTTAGGTGTAGAATCATTGTAAATTAACCATCCACTCTCCCTTCTCCCCCAAATGGGTAATTTGGGATAATAAGACAAATTTTCATAAAGCTTGGCATCCATTGTGAATTTCTAGCAAGTAACTTTAGTGTGTCCACCCTTGTTGCAGTGTTCACACCATTTTGTAGGCTTCTTCCACTTTTAATCTGCCATCTGGTTTTCTCTAGCCACCATGGCTGAGGACTTGGACGTTTGCATGGGAAAGGTGCCTTGAGTTAACCCCTTCCTACTTTGTTCACATTTGACTGTATTCACAGTCTCTTCAAGTGATATCAGTTGCTTCATGCTCATTATTCTTCCTCTGATTTCTTCACATTTGTCGTTCAGTCCTAATAGAAAATTGTAGGATTTCTTTCGCTCAACCACTTGTCTATGATATATCTCATTTGCATGACAAGTCCAGTGATGTATCTCATAAAGGTCAATTTGCTGCCAAAGTTGCATGAGGGAACTATAGTATTGAGTGACAGTCTTTTCCCCTTATTTTAGATCTTTAAGCTATCTTTTTATTTGAAAAACAGTGGTTGTATTTTCTTTGATAGTATACCTTTGTCTCATTGAATCTCATATCTCCTTAGCAACGGTGGGTAGCATGTAATTACTACTAATTTCAAGAGTCATGGAATTTACTAACCATGTCATTATAGTGTTATACTTTGACATCCAAGTTTCATACTTGGGATCATTTATATTAGGTGCAGTTGCCTCCCTCATGAGATACTTCTCCTTTCCTTAGCCTCTTATGAACATCAGTATGTTCAAAGACCAAAGAACGTAATTGTTCTCATTTAGAAAGTGCGACACCATGATCAGAGGGTAGCCATTAGTGTAGATCAGCACTATTACCAGAGAATGATTGTTGTGTGACATCACGGGCATTGGTTGTCCACTGGAAATCGCACTACTATGTCCATCGTTGATCACAGAATCTTCAGCTACCGTGTTTTGTGGGCCAACACCATTCAACGGAGAAGGAGGGTTATCCTTGTTGATGATAAAGGCTCCTATGATGCTGAAGGAGACTTGCCCAGGTTGTATAGAGCCATGGGCTTTGATACCATGAAGATTTGTGGGTCTGATACCATGAAGATTGTTGGGTCAATTTTGCTATATATTATTCAACGGTGAAAAATCGGTACATATAAAAGTTAAGGCTGATCAACAAGATAGCTAATCCCTCGTTAGGTGCCTAGAATCAAAGGATATCACTAGAAGAAAATAAAAACAAAATAGAAACAATAAATACAAAGATAATGGCAGAATAAATAAATGAAAGAAATTTTAAATAATATGAGTCTAATAGCTCAGCCCATTTCAACAAATAGGAATTTCTAAATTTGCTAAGTCTTCTTTAGGTTTAAGGCTTGAAGTCTTCTTGGCTTCAAGATTTGAACTTGAGGGAGATGAATGGCCTTGTTCAAGGGGGTGTGCACTATTGCTCCTCCATGCATTGTTGTTCAAATTGCTAGTTCTATTTCTTTCTTAAGTAAACAAAAGGTTGAAAGTAGTCAGTAGTTTTAAGATAGGTATAAGTTTCAAGTTCGTTAATAGTGGAAGATTGCTTCTCAAGGACATGGTCAAGGATGAACAGAGGTTGAAAGTAGAATAGGATAATAGGTATTCTAGTCTTAGTTTAGGTTTCAAAGTTGTCTTGAAATAGCCATTCTTGTGAGTAAGATGTTGAGTCTCCTCCTAGATGGATGTTTAGGGATAAAAAGGCTGAGTTTCAAAAAAGATAACATCTCTAGTTGTGTAGTATTTTTTAGTAACAAGTAAGTAACATTTGTGGGAAAAGGTGTTTATGGCGTCGATTGATCCATGTAGTCGACCCCACTTAGTGGGAAAAGGCTTTGTTGTTGTTGTAAGTAACATTTGTACCTCTTTTGTGTAGGAGAGTATCCCAAAAAGATACACTTAAGAGCTTTAGGATCAAGTTTACTCCCATTATCACTGTGAACGAATGATGTACAGCCAAAGACTTTTTGGGGTAAGATGGATATGGGAGAAGTATTAGGATAAGTTTCAAGGAGTTTTTGATAAAGTGTTTGGAAATTTAAGGTTTTGGATGACATTTGGTTTGAGTTATGTGGTAGTAAGTATGGCTTTCCCCCGAAAAAATTTTTGAAACATTTGAAGTGATCTTGAGGGACCTAGCTACTAAAAAATGTCTATTTTTCCTTTTGAATACCCCATTTTGTTGTGGGGAGTTGACATGAGAGCTTTGATGAATGATTCCATTGTTGGTGAGCTAGTCTCCAAGGATTGAATTAAAGTAGTCCTTAGCATTGTAGGTCTTGGATTTTGGTCTGAAATTGGTTTTGGATGAGGGTATGAACATTTTTTAATATGGTAACAACTTCACATTTCTCTTTTAAAAGGTACACCCAAGCAAGTAAGTATGATCATCTATAAAGGTGACAAGCCACCTAACCCCATTATTATTATTATTATTTTAACCTGGAAGGATCTCATATGTCACTGTGAATAAAGGTCCAAAAGTTGGGTTGGTTTGTAGATTTAAGGAGGGTAAGAACTTTTGATGTGTTTGAATAGTTGACAAATCTCACATTGAAATTAAGAGATATTTTTGGTAATCAAATGGAGGTACATGCATTTGAGATAATAGATGTTTGGGTGATTTAAACGATAATGCCATATCATAACTTCATTAGGAACAAGCCCTGTGGACATAGCTGTCTTTTTCTTCTCTAGAGAACCGTGGAGGTAGTATAAGCCCACATAGTCTCTCGCATTGCCAATTTTCTTTCCTGACTTAAAATCCTGAAATTGGCATTCACCAAAATAGAACTTCATCATGCAATTAAGATCTTTTGCAGGTTTGTTAATGGATAGCATATTGCAAGTGAGCTGTGGAACTAAAAGCACATTTTTTAAAACTAATTCATCAAACAATTTTATTGAACCAGTGTCCATGACTTGAGACAAAGATCATTTGCAATTTTGACAACCATTTTCTGATTGCATGGGATGAATTCATCAAGAATAGTAACATCTATCATGTGGTCATTAGCATTTGAATCTACAATCCATGCATTAGTATTCTGACTTTTGGTGCTTAAAGCCGGTGACATGTTGCTTGATTGAGCAATGAGTCCAGTAGAAGTATAATCCTCAGATATAACTTGAGACTGATTCCAATACCTTTGTGATTTATTCTTTGTTTTTTGGCAAAGCTCTGTACAATGCACTTTGGGCCTGAACCTTTGGCCACCACCCCATCCAACAACCAGGGGACACAGAGTCGATCAACTCTAGACGGACAGCGATGGAAGACAACGTGTGAAGCACTCATGCCCTAGTGTGTGGGACGGAAGATATAGTGACACAATGGCGCATGGCAGCACATGAGAGGTCAAACAGACTTAGGGGTTTAGCCGATCAGCGTCTTCTGAGCATGACTAGGGGGCATGTGTTCACTGTTTTTGAAGAGTGTCATCTTCATCTCAGCGCTCTCTCTCTCTCTCTCTTTGAGCACGCCCATGGTAGCAAAATCTACCATTGCTTCATATGGTTTAGGCATGAGCAAGCTTTGATACCATGTAAATAATCAGTGTGTGGTGTTCTCTGATTCTCATTATTCAAAATGGAATAAGAACATGTACATATAAAGGATTGAAGGCAACAAGCCTGCCAATCAGATCCCACAAATAATGCTAACAATAAAACAAAAATAAAGACTATGGTGAGCGAAATACATGAGAGGAAAAGTAGTAAATAAAAAAATTGACAAAAAAAGACATAAATGAGGATCAAAACAGTTGAGAAACAACATTAGAAAAACGTATTCTTCAACACTATTCTGTGGCACATACGACTGTATGAGAGTTAGAAGGCCACATAAAGTATGCTTAATTGCTACCTTAAGGAAATTCCAGCACTGCAAATTATTGAATTCGAAATTTTTGCATTTCTGTAATTTTTCCATATTATTAGCCATTCCCTTTTTAAGGAGTCCTAGATCTATGTTCTAACTAATTCCTTACCACAAATGTTCATGCAGCTTCAAGCTTTCATCAAGGATTTGATGAAAAGACATAAATTAACCGCAGCCTTTGTGAATGATGAATTAGTTTTCTTCCTGGTATGATTTCAATGTCCTTTACCGTCCAATTTCAAAATCTTAGATAATTCATTATAAGCTTTCTGCAGATCTTTGTAATTTCTTATGATATCACCCTTTGATCAAGTTTACATGTTTTTAGGCTTCTGCTCTAATTACCTTTCCAGTAATGAGTGCCTGGATGTTGCTCTCATCATGAACGCTGAGCACACAAGATTTCTTTCTAAAGGAGAATGTCCTCCATACTGCTTTAAGTGATAACCTTCTCTCAACTCGCGGTTGAAGGAGTATACCTGGTTTGTTTCCCAGTGGTAGTAGACTGATGTAATTTTGATCTTGTATTGTAGATAGTAGCGGCCAATGATTCTCTTGGTGTGAGTTTAAATGGCAGAATTTTGATGTTGCGGCTTCACTGCTTGAGTCAAATATGAAAACCAAATTTTTTTTTCCATCTCCTTGGAAGATGTTGAACCACATGCTATTAGTTTGTCTTGTTAGCTCGACATTCTTATTCCCATTTCATAACATCCCTGCGTCTAATGAAATATCATAGCATTATCTGGATCTTTTATATTTAGCAAGTAAACACATGATGTGTAATTAGAGAGAGAGAGAGAAGGAAGGAGTAAGTGAAAAAAGAGGAAATGAACATCATATTCACTCTCATTTCTGTGTCACTTTCTATTTTTAGCACATGATGTAATAATCTTATGGCCTTTACCATAGGTGGCCTGTTTTTGCTCGTAATCCATCACGAATTCAAGTTAAATTATAATATCTAATGGGTTTTTGATATAAAAGTTTCACCTGATAATAAATAATTCAATATCATATCAAGGTCATTTTAATTATAATAAAGTGCATCCATTAACCCTTCCTTATCTATTATACAAACTGGTCCGGTCCGGTTGACTCTTAGAATTGAAGAGCTTGAGAATTGGTCAAAAACTGGTGAAATCGAGAAAATCGGTCGGGTTACTGGTTGAATCGGTTTTATATTATTTAACAAAATTAGTAAAATTTCAGTTCGAACCTTGGACCTCTTGGAGAGCAAATGCGTCACTCTTATTAAGTTGAAATACATCTCTAATTATAATATGTAATATTTAATATATAACCTTTATTATAATTCTATTTTAAAATAGTAAAATAAATAATAATTGATTCAAATTCTGACTATTAACAAGATGAATAATATATTTTTATTAAATTATTATTGTCATATTTATAATCCAAAATTTTAATATAATAAATAAGAAATAAAATTAAAATTCATATAATTTTTATTAAAATTATGTAAATATATTTAAACAAATTAAAATTTATGTTATGTATAATTTATTTTTATGTACAATTAGTCATAATATTTTAATATTTATTAATATTTATTTGTTATTATGTATTATTTTATATTTTTAATATATATAAATATATATTTAATTATCACTGATTTAATCATAATTAAATTAAATAAATCATGAGCCGATGAATTCATTGGTTTAATGATCAGCCCAATTTTAAAACATTACCCTCTAGAAATGTATACGAGCTAAAATCAACAAGCACTTGGTAGTTTTTCCATGAATAGCTGGTAACCTATTTGGGCATGAATCTACTGTATCTCAACAGCAGCGAGAAAGTGTAGTCTATTTATAATTCATATCAGTATTTTTCTTATTTATGTTGTACAATTAGTGGTAACGAAGATAAGTTAAACCAACAAAGGAGAAGTCTATCGAGCAGCAACTAGAAAGCTCTCATTGAATAATTTGGAATAGTTATCAATGAAAGATGTTCAGAAATGCGCTTGTGGTGTGAGAATATTGTGCAAATAAGTCCAGAATGAGTGCCAGTAGGCAGAAGAAGCTGTAATGAAGGAGTCAATTAGGCAAATATTTCCCTTTTTCCATGTCTGTCCATCCATAGAAACCAAAACCCTTTTGTCTGATCTGGGAATCGCTTCGTCTCCTACCAATGGAGAACACAACGTGGACGCAGAGACTCCAAGCCCTAACCCACATCCTAACGAGCCCCACCGCCACACCGACCCTCCACTCCCAATTCTTCGTCTCCCTCCAAATCCCCTGCTACCTGAATTGGGATTACCCTCCTATCCTATGCCCTAAACCCTCGTTTCTTACCAGATGGGGCCTCTCTCTTTTCCTCCGAAGGCTCTTCAGATTGGGGCCTCCGATAACCTCATGGAGGTGCAAGTGCCCCTTTCAGCAACCTCCGCCATTGATTCTTGCCAAAGGATTGGAGGAAGCACAGTGGGGAGAACAACAGAGGAGGGAATATGCGAGCAAGAGGCTTGCCAAGAAGCGCCTTGTCAGAAACGTTAACCCTGTGATTCCGGTTTTGGTACCCAATCTCTTCTTGCTGTCACTTCTTCTTTGGGATCCATTTCGCCCTGCAAATTGACCACTTCTTTGTGATATTAGATTGTATGGGCTTTGCATGACATCATTTTCCAGTTTAAATCCTCTGCACAAAATGAAATATCAGTTGCATTAATTGATAGTGATATAATCTGTATTCTTAACTGAGTAATTCATACGTTGATTATGGATGCGGGGTTGATTCTAAAAATCTAGGGGCGGGCTAGAGTTCAAATTTCATGAGTTTGTTGGATTAGGTGACTCGGGAGTTGGGAGGATAGGATAAATCCTACTTTTAAATAATTTAACTACTTAAAGTTTAGCTATAAAAAAGATGATACTATTTCAGTAAAGCTTTGTTATTTGAATTTGAGAAATTATTTGTTTACTGTACTTTTCTCTTTTGTAAATATACACAACACCTCCTTTAAATAAAAATATGATGAAACTAATCTTAAAAATAATATTGATTTATTTTTTAAGAATATAATTTATAAAATCCTTTTCTTAATAAATGTTTAAGTTATATTACTCTCTCATTTATTATAAAAATATACACAAATATTTTTAAATGAAAATATGACTAAAATATTCTTAAAAATAATATGAATTTATTTTTCTAAAAATATAACTTATTGAAAAAATATTTTTTAAAACTTTAATTTAATGTTATTTATTTTATATTAAGAATTATAATATTAATTTTTTAAAAATTTAAAAAATTGATTCTTTATCAATTAAATTATATATTTAATACATGTTATATTATATAAAGTAATCAATATAAATATATTCTGATCAAAATAAATGTAATTAATAAAAGAGGTTAATGCAACTAATATTTTGATTAGAGTCGTGTACTTTAAATATCTCAGAGAGAAAAAGAAATGTAAATTACACTTTAAATTTCTTGAGAAATCATTTCTTGAAGCAGTTGACAAATGAAACCTTTGTTTTTTTTTTCCCCCGTCCTTCCTGCCCGTCAATTCATGCTATGAATGAGGGGGAAGATATAAAAATAAAACAAAATTATTGTATACTTAAATGCGTCCCTCCAAGCAGGGGTCAAACAGTGAGAAGAAGGGCTTGAAAATGAAAGTGAATGCTAGTTTGCTTTTCGTACCCTCTCGACTTTTGTTCTTTGGTTCCTCTTTAACTTTGTTCGTCATCCTTCTTTTCTTCTTTGTTCTTCTTTTATCTTTTTTCTTTCGGAAAGAAGGCAGAAAGTGATTTCGCCAATTACGAAATCAATTTAGCTCCACCCAAGAAAAAAAAAGGTTTTAAAATAAAACAGGAACAGAAAGCTAACAAAACTTCAACTAATAAGAGTTAGGTGAGGGTTACACCAATAAATTTATAAAATTCGTTTTGTAAATTATGAGATAATTAAATATTTAGAATAAATTTTCAAAAATCAATAACCTGCAAAATTTGATTTTAATTTTTCAGATGTACGATCGTGACTCTTTTGTTAAATAAAATAATAATAAATTCTCCCATGGATAAATACATGTCTGATCTGATTCAACTTAAGGGAAGGTCAGATTTTACCAAGTAAAAATAAATTCAGTTTAGCATTACATTTGTTTATCTAAAACATACAAATTATAAAAATTGAAGAGTTCTCTTAGACAAGTTGTTTACTTCTTTCCTTCTTCTGTTTCAAGATATTGCAGTCTAACCATTTTACCCCTCTTTTTAATCTGTGGAGAGCTTTAGACTAGTCAAGTAGAAGAACTCCACACTTTTGCTTTATAAAATTAACATCCATGATTGTAGGTGCCCCTTCTTCAATCTCTTTAGTGGAGTAATAACTAAATGGAAAATAGATTTTGGGTGGAGGGAATGAGGGATAGAAGCTTCTTTCCCTTTCATTTCTCCTTTTCATATTGTTCATGATCCCTCCTTTCTTTCCCTCTCTGTCCCTTGCTATGGATGGCTATCCTAGTTCTTTCTTCAAAGGCTTCAAAGGCATTTACAAGAAATGCAATATCTGAACATATCTTTCACCCATGAAAAAATTGGATTCGGATTTTATTTCCTTTCTATTGGAACTATTTAGAACATGCAAGATAGGCAACCAAGTAAGACTTTTTTTCCCTACTTTTTGGATAATGCATATCTAATTCAGTTAGATGTTGATCCCCAGCTTACCTGCTCCTCTATGACCTTAAACAAGATGATGTGTTAACATTTTGCATCAACTTCCTCAATTATTTCACATGGGCAACCCAGAGTCGTTGGCTGGACTCAACTACAACCTAAAGATGGATACAGAACTGGTTAATGATTCAATCTACCAAATACAGGAGGTTATTAAAGATAGGAAGCATAATTCTCAATTTGATTTATATTGAGGGAAGTTATTTCTCTGTCACAATTTGGTTTGATATTAAGACCCATTAATGGATTACATTGGATTATTAAAGATAGGAAGCATAATTCCCAATTTTGATTTATATTGAGGAAAGCTATTTCTCTGTCACAGTTAGGTTTACTATTAAGACCCATTAATGGAAAGTTTCAATGCCTAAAGCTCTTCCATTTGATTGATCAACCTAGATTTCAGAGCCTAAAGCTCTGCTCACAGAGAGGATAACTTGAAATTACATACCCACTTGATAGAGATGGCAGTTTTGATTTGACTATTGAATTACTTTGTCTGCTCTTGGATGCTAGTCTCCTTTTAAAACGCTATATTGCTCAAATTTTAAATTTATATTCACTGACTGAAAAACTGTAGTTTAAGTAGCAGTAAGACAGTTTGAGAAAATGCCAAAGCAAAGTCAAGTTCAATTACCCACCCTAACTGAGAGAGATGCACTTTCAGAATGGTTAAGTGAAGAGCTTTCATTAGGGCCATCGCTCCTAAAACGAAGTAAAAGGAGGGGTAGGTGCGTCCCATATCGTAGACAAGGCATAGAGGGCACATGCTGCGTGATGCGTGCACCAGATGTCATTATTTTCATGTCCCACCCGTTCCTCAATCCACGCATGATTACTCGGCCATGCCTCCTCCTTGTTTCTATACTACCCTTAGACCCTTATCCTCTTTCGAAGCTTAAACTTCTTTGGGAACACTATCATTTACCCACAATTTAAGGCCATTCTCAAGTCTTGATCAGTTTCGACAACTCGGTTTTATGAGGGCAAACTGTAATCTACCAGGGTTGAGAAAAAATGATTCTGTTTTCCCAATGGGCACAATGTGAAACTTAGGTAACTAAATAATACCTTAAGTTGGGATGGGTCTGCCTGCAGGCTGCAAGAAACGAAATTATGAAAGATTAGTTGAAGGTTTAGGTCTCTTTGGATACGGCTATGAGTAGACTTTTTGTACAGAAAGATTAGCAATTTATAATGATGTTGTTTTCCATTAAAAAAATAAGCAGTGACTTTTCAAGATTATATAATATGATTAACAAAAAGAAGAAAATTGGAGGGCAAGGGCCCAGTTCAATCAACTAAAGTTTCTCCTGTGGAGGGACCACAATCGTCAATCATCATCATCACAAACGCCCGCGTCCCATTTACGCCTAATGAGTGGAAAAACTAAAAGTAGAGAGGGAGAAAGAAAGGGTTAAGTTCCTCTATATAAACATAGTTACTACCATAGTTGCTCATCAGTATACACGCACTCCAAGCCAAAGCCATCTTCCCCTCTTTCACTGTCATGTCATCCATGGCTGCTTCCATCTCAAACTGCATTTATCTTCTTCTCCTCACAACCCTTTTCATGTCTCCGCAAATTCATGCCAGAGACAGTCAGTTCTTCAGCAAAGTCACCCATTTCACCGCCACCGCCACCACCCCCACCACCACCACCACCAACAACAACAACGTTGTTAAAGAGACAGAGCTTCCCAACAAGGAAGAACCTGTAAACAAACCAGAGCAACAACCTGCTTTCATCCCTGAGACTGAAAGCGGCTATGGCCTATACGGCCATGAATCTGGTCAGTTTCCACCAACCACCACCACCACAACCTACAAGCCATACAAGACAGAGTCCGAGGAGCACACAAGCAAGTACCCCAACAGCAAGTACTATTACTACAACAACGATGCCTACAATACCAACCAAAATGAAATGACCAACACAAAGCTCACAGGAACTGGTTACAGCAACAACAACAAATATTACAACTACAAGAAGGATGCTTATGGAGGAAACCAAAATGAATTCAACTCTCTGGCAAATCAGAACAACAACCAGAAATATTTCTACAACAATAACAACAATGCAGCCAATGACAGGTACTTCGACAACAAAAACAATGCTGCCAATGACAGATACTTCTACAACAACGATGCTGCAAAGAACAGGTACTACTCCAACAATAATGCTGCAAATAACAGGTACAGTGACGAGAGGCAAGGGATGAGTGACACAAGGTTTCTGGAGGGTGGGAAATACTTTTATGACATTAACTCTGAGAAGTATGACCCAACCCTCTATGGAGATTCCTCCAAAGGAGTGAACTCTAGGAGCTGGGAAAACAACAGGGGTTATTTTGGCAACAACAATGCAAAATCCTTCGAGAACAATAACTCATTTGAAGGGTACCAGAACCGGGAGGAGTTTGAAGATGAACAAGAGGACTTTGAGCCATGAGCCTGTTGGATCATGGACAGAGTGAAGAATTCACTTTGCCTTTGAGTGTTGGATGTGTCCGTTTGATGTTATCTTATGCTCTAGATTAAAAGATTTATAAAAATGTTAAAGAATATGTTTATTTATGGACGCTTCTTGCTTAGAGGTAATACTATTAGACCTTGTTTCTGGATATGCATTGTCTGCGTCATGGTGTGGAAAATTGCATAGAGTATGAGAACGTGTTATTTTTGCTTATAGCTATCAATAAGTTGTATGATATGAAGTAAGCTTGTTTCTTTCCTTGTTTCATCTCAAATATTCTTTTCTGGGGTATTTTGCTCTTTCAAAGCAACCCACTATAAAAGGAGATAGAAAGAAAGGAAGAAGAAGCAGAGACCAACAAAAATCATAAGATAGTAGTAAAATCTCCCAATTGTGGTCATTATTGCCCTGCCTACCCACCCAGAAAATCATAATTCAGGATATATTAAGGTTGTCACGTGTCTCCATTTTTGTTGGATACTGCAAAGGAGTATTATTAGACACTGAAGTTGACTGATACATCTCCATTTTGTGGTATATATGCCCTTTTGCAGCATATTGGACAAATTATCTTTCAATTAGCTGTTGATATGACCATCTCTTGCAACTGGGGACAAATCCAAAAATTTTCCTAATTTTCTTACACTGCTTAGTTTCATTTGACTTTTATTTCTTCTTCTTCTGAATTTTGATTTTGCCTTGTTTTTTCTAGATTAGTAATTTGTATTGTCATAATAAAGCCTTTTCCACTTCAAACAATTGTTCACAACTGTTTGCATAAATTAGCTTTAGTCCTTGGACCTTGGCCACGGACTAAAAAACAGTTGTTTGGATAAAACAATTTGACTAGTTTAAAAAAAAAAGAAAAACTCAAATTTGATGGTTTTAGGTTCAAATTACCTATTAATTTCGATGACTAATCTAGAAATGGCAATGTGATTCGTGTCCTCAAGCTCTTTTTTTCTTCTTTGATGGTAATTGGACAATATTATTATGAAACTGCTTTATAATCGGATTTGAGAATTCTGCATTAAGTAATGAGCCACACCTCGCTAGAAGCAAACTATATAATCACATATTACAGCATACATGTCACTAATACCAAGCCATGTCAAAGACTTTTAACTTTAATTTAACTATTAAGTAAAGATTCAAAAAGTTTTATTATAATCTCTAACAGGCTCTGTCACTAAAGCATTAAGTTCTTTATACTTTATGTTGAAAATTAATCTCAAGTAAATGGTAATGATTGAGTTCCAAACTAGTTGATTGTAGAGGCTTTGATACTATTGCAAAGACTATTTCAGTTTAAAAGTATAATCTAATAATTGAAGGGTCATTAATAATTTTGTCAATGAAAATGGTAACTATTTCTACCACATAAACAAAAAGAGATACTCTGAGCAATATGCTTGCTGTGGTGGGAGCTAACCATTAATACCGAACCCACTCTCCAGCAATAAAGGTGACAAACAAAAAGGAAAAAACCATTTCCCCGGCACATTAATTATTTACATTGGCAGTTTGTGGAAGGTTGTACCTGTACCTTCATCTGTTGCCTCATCAATTCTCCCCGGCGAACCATTTCAAGACATAATTCAGAAACAAAAATGGCCCTTAAAGCCAAGAACATTTGAAACAATAACTCTTATGATATTAAGAATCAAATTATAATTACTCAAGTTTAGTGTTAGCTTTTCAATTACAGAAAAAGGCAGAGAGTCAATGAGCCATTGCCACTGTCCTAGGTCCTGCAATCTCTAGTTTAGAGAAATAGAGCTGTGAAGTTGCTGTCAAATTGGCTTTACAGGATGTGCACAAGTCAAGAGAAGGATCTACCCTTTTCAAAGACCAATTGTTTTTTTATAGATTATTTAGTTAGTGGGAAGAGGCATTCTTAAATATTGACAATGTTGAAGCAAATTTTGTTTGGTTTTCTCTTTCCCCCGTGATTGACGGTGGGGTAAAATACCATGTTTGATTAAACTTTGTTTTTCTGCGTTATGGTCATAACACTAGGTTTTGGGTCAGTGAGTGGGTCACCAATTTCTTTGACTTGGGGTATTTCTAGGATAGCAATCTATGGCATCGACATATTATCTGTACCTTGCTAAAACGCAGTACGAAGCTTGTGAGATTAAAAGGTTAAATTTCATATTATTAAAAAAAGAAGAAGAAAAAAAGGGGGGGGGGGGATCTAGAGGGAGAGAGCACTTAACAATGTTAAGTTTTAGATGAATCGACTGCAAACATAAGATATTCAACCAACCTAACGCGTTCAGGCAGTTAAATATGGAGTAATGCCTCTTCTAACGATGCTGAAGCCACAACTGTTGTAGATGATTAGGTATTTACGTCTAAATTTCACAAAAAAAGGGATTAATTATCATTTTGGTCACTTAACATATTTATTTGTTCAGCCTTTTTTTTTTTTTGGTTTCAATTTCCACATTCATCCTCAAATTTTTCTAATGTTTGAAAATAGTCTATTAATTCTTTTTAACGTTCCATCGTGATCCTTTAATTCTTTTTTTTTTAAATATTCCAAAATGATCCTGAATGGAAATAATGAAAAAGGGTGAATATGGGACAAATTAAAATTTAAGGGACTAAATTAAAATAAATTAATTAATTAAAGGACCAACAATAGTTAAGCAATATATATATATTAAAAATTCTTTTAAAAACTTAAATCAGACAAATCACACTTAGATGCAAATATAATTGCAGTTGACTTTCATATTTGACTAAAGTACTGATTGGATCCTTAAAGGATATATAGCGATTAATTTAGTCTTTTAAAAAATTATTAATATGAATTTAGTTTTAATATTTTAAAAGATACATAATTTTAGTCCTAACTTAGGAGTAAATTAATATTATTAGATCATGATTGAATTGGTAGCAATAAATTTTTAAAGGCTAAGTTTGATATCATTAAAATCTTTGATAGTTTTCTCTGAATACTATATTTTGTGATGTGAGAGTAAAGCCTAAGATCCAAATTTTAACTAAGCTCATTTGTTTTTTAAGTAAGTCGTAAGGTTTTTTTTTTTTTTAACTGAACGTCAATATCGGCGTTGAATAATGAATAGCATATCTTTGATCAAATAAAAAGAAAGAACTAACTAAAGTGCACGCCTTGAAATAACCAGGGATGCCTCATAATTTTGGTAGAGGAAAATTAATAAGTAGGGAGACCCATTTCAATTCGTGAAGTGACATATTTAAGTGTTGCTGAATTCAGACAATAATTTAAGAAAAACAAAGAGAGATAAGGGCAGAAATAGTTAATGAAGATATGTTGGGGGATGAAGGATGAAAGCGAGGAAGAGGCAGATTCCAAAGCCCCCCTAAAATTATCACTCCCACCTACTTTTGCTCCTCACTGTCATCAAATATTAATCTTGCAACTCATATCGCTCTACATTCCCTGAAAATGACCCACCACTTTCATCTACTATCATAACTTCTAACACCAAACCACTTCCAATTTGGAAAGTCCATTGAGTTTCATTTCCATCACTCCTCAAGACAGGAGAAGAAGAGAGGAGCTATGTCCTTCTTAGCTAGTCGTTTTTTCTTCCTAGTTCCTCCTGGCCAAGATTTTGAGCTAAATACTTGAAAAAGAAATTATGTGTCAAACTTTTGACTGTGAAAAATATTTGATTCAGATGTTATCAATTTAGAAAACTCGGTGACACTGGTGTTGAGTTTTCCAAATTTAAAAAGAAAAAATTACGAAAAAAAAATGGAATGTTGATGTGAATTGCGTCCTGTGCTTTCCCTCAACTTTCACAAAAATTGAAGGTCTCTATAGCTTACATATTCTGCTTGGATCTCATTACATGCCGATCATGTTCTTGCTCTCAAACTCTCCAAACTACCCATTCACCTAGTGTAATAATGGTTTTTTTAACAGAAATATCATTTTATTATTATTATTATTATTCATGAGTGGTTGTGTATTTTTTTTTTGGGAGTAAATCACATATCTTTTTCTTTAGAGATGTTTATATTATACGATGTTTTTCTTTATTTAAAAAATTTATACTCTTCTTCCAAATCAAATAATATATTACACTGACCTTTTATATAATAAAAAATAAATTACAATTATATTTATTTTAATTAAAATATTTTATATTTTATATTTATATTATATTATATTATACTTATATTTGAAAAATTTATACTTATTATATTATATGCATTAGTTAAATACATTTTTCATACTTATTTACAATTTTTCGCAGGCTCAAAATCTCCCTGCCGGCCTCTTTGTTTTATATTATAGCGCAACTTGGGCATCTTATGGGCTATTGGTTGGGCCTTTGATTGGACAGCCTTTTCCTGGGCTCTTTCTGTAAGCTCGGAATGTTCAGAGAGCTAACCCAGTTGCTGACCATTAGGGTCCAAAGAGAAAGCCATGAAACGAGATGCTTAAGGACAGTTTGTAAACATGGTTTTATTCAAAAAAATTTATGTTTAATTTTATTTAAGGGAAATAATATAGAGGGTTCGAGGAATTTGAACTTTTCACCTGTGGAATTGTAGTTGAAATTTGTATATAATAATAAAATATTATTTTAAGGCTAAATTATTTTTTTAAAGGAGATATTCAAATTATATGATCTTTTTTTTATTTTAAAAATTTGCATTCTTTTCTCATAAAATCAAAATATGTACTACGTTAACTTTTCCTATAACAAATAATAAATTATAATTATACTTATTTTGATTAAAATATTTTTATTTCTATTATTTAATCATATAACAAAAATTGAATCTATACTTGACTAGTATAAAAATAGTTAAGTGTTATATTTCGAATAAATTGAATTTATATTTTTAACACAAAACAAATAATATTAAAAGGTTTAAAATTTTGTTTAATTAAGTTATATTTTTAATAAAAAATTAGTATTATTTTTTAAGATACTTTAGTCATATTTTTAATTTCAAAAGAGTTTATATATTTTATAATAAAAAAATATGATTTAAATACTCCTTAAAAAAAGAAGAGGAATTTACTTTTTTTTAACAAAAACATTAAAAAAGTAAGAGTTAAAAATGTTAAATTAAAAATATTTATATTAAAAGATCTTATATTTTAAAATTACTTTAAGGATCTATAAATAAAAAAAAATTAATTTAATATCTTGAAATCTATTTTTTTAGGTAATTTAAAATTTTAGTTTTTAATTTTTTTAGAATAATTTTAAATTTAAAAATTTGATAATATAAATATTTTTAATTTAAAATTTTTAACTATAATTTTTTTTCAAATATCAATGTAAAATATCCCTTAATTTAATTCATAAATTCCTTGAAGGTGTGTGTTTGAAGATCCAAGGATACAAAAGGCGCGACGTCACTGTGAACTCGCTCCTCGTCACCATAAACTGAGATGAATGCCATACCTACCAGTAGCCAAAAATGCATAAAGAGATGGGAGAAGGGAAGGAAAGGAAGAAAGTGAAAAAGTGGGGTCACAAGTCCAGGTGGAGGAATCTGAGTGGCTAATAACTGTGAGAACAACGTGGACGTCTTTCTTGCTTGCGGGTGACGTGGGGACGTAAGATGAAAACTGAAACGCCAAGTTAGAATAACGAGTAGTTCAGCGGTCAAGTGGGACCCCACCCGTCCTTTGAACTGACGTGGCAGACGCTGTGACGCCTAAAGAAAGTAGTGTTCTGGTCGTTGTAGTAAGCCAACGTTTATGACTCCAGCTACGAAGACCGACACACACTTTGCCTCTCTCTGTGATCACTGCCCGCACGGCACTCTCTCTCTCTCTCTCTCTACACACCATTTAATTTTAATTTTAATTAAGCTCGAATCGCTATATTTATAAGTACGTTTGGTTTGCATTAACAGAAAATACTTTTTCTAAAAATATAAATATTATTTTTTATTGATATAATCACTTTTTATTTTAATTTTTAATAATTTTACATACCAAATAACTTGTTAATTAATAAAAAGGTTCTACATATTTTTTTCGTATGAACTGGGCTGAGCTGAGGTCTTATACAAATGCTGTTACTACAAGAAAACAAAGGAAGTGTCTCATTATATGTAGTTGACAACAAGTTCACGTCAGTTAAATACCTTTTTATTATCACTTTTTAATATAATCGTTTTTTTAATGCTGGTGGATCATAATTCTTTATTTTGAGGAGATTACATATATTTTATTAAAAATAAAAAGTTATCTTATATTTTAATCTAATTTTAAATTTTTTTGACCAAAAATACCTTTTATTTAATTTTTCAGCCTAAAAAAATATGTATTTATATTAATTAAAGGTATTATAATCAAAAAAATTTAAAATTAAATTAAAATATAAAGTACTTTTTTATTTAAAAAGAAGTGTTTGTATATTTTAAAAATAGAAAGATTTATGTAATTTTAATAAAACTTCAGAAAGATTTATATAATTTATTTTAAAAAAAGAGATTATTGATTAATTAATCCCTACCAAAAGACAAGCAAAAATATTGAATACCCATAGTAGTTTGTGGATATATGCATGATCTTTGTTGAGGGGATAACGACTAGATATGATTTAATATTACGTATACACTTTTCATTACAAAAAATTGAAAATTTTATATAAAAAAGTTTAAAAGTTGTCACATGGCAATAAACTAATCCACATATATGTCATTTGCTTCCTTATATTATAAAAAAAATTATCATACTCTTATTGGCGGTAATTATATTATTTTTTTAGAAATTACGATGTGAAAATATGCCATTAATTAACATTTTGTGTTACTGTTAAATTCCAAAAAAAATCAGTAGCATGAGATTAAAATTTTTATTTAATTTTGTACTAACAGTTTATTTCTAAATTAGAATGCTAATTGAATGCATCTAGAGAGAAATAAGTAATGCTATCACTGATATAAATTCAAATATCAAAATTTTGATATTTCTTATCAAATTAAAAAAAATAGAGGGAATTGAACTTAAAATGGTTAGAAATTAATCCAGAATAGATTGAGTCCAAAACAATAATACAAAATTTGGAAATGTTATCAGAGACGGTAGGAAGGCTGTAGGTTAAAGATTCTTGATAATTAAGGTAAAAAAAAAAAAGACTGATTCTGCACAAAAGAAAGAAAATCAAAATTGCAAGACATGTAAGAAAAGTAATAAAAGGTTTTTATGTCAAGGAATCAAGTAAGCGGTTCTTTTCTCTGTTTTAATTTTTTCAGAAAAATTTCAAAGCAAAAAAATAGAAATCAAAATATGCCATTTAACAAGTCAACAAACAAGGCCAGAGAGCGCACCAAACAGTACATAAATAGTAAGTTTGTTTCAGTTTTGTGTAATAATCAACAATTATAAATTGGCTTAGTACGTTACCAATCAAAGCAAGCTGCTTCACTTGCGATGTAAGTTCTTGCTCTCCAATCAGCAGCGACAAAAATTGCTTGTAATTTGTGAATGTCTCATCACTCCTTTTACCAACCAAACAGGGCACTTATGTTTTCAAATCTCAACCGTTTTGATTTATACCTCTACACCATGCTGAAAAGCTAGAATGAAGAAATCACTCATGGATGATCGAAACGCTTCCTTTTCAGTTTTCACAGATGGCCGTTCAAGTGTCACCCCGAGTAGAATTTCAAAATCTGGCGCTAAATTAACGGTAAAGTCATTCCTAGAATTTATAGGTATTATTCCTGTATTTATTGTAGAAGTGAAATTTTTTATTTTTGGAAATACGCTAGCTTAGGTGATATTCAAGGCTGAACATTTAGGTGGGACCCAAACTCTTAAATGTCTAATGTTTAAGGAAGGAAGAATACTAGTTAGGGGACACGTAAATCCTCCGTCCATTGGTTTCTCCAAAACAAATTTCTCTTCGTTCTCTGTATTCTCTGTGATCATCATTACCCTCAACTTCTCGGTGGAGGGGAGAGAAGCCATGGTTAGAGAGGTAATAATTCTTCGCTTTACTGTTGTTATTTAGCACAAAAGTAAGAACGAAAAGATTCTCTGTATGCCTTCTTTCTTTCTATTTTCTTCTGCTATTCAGCATTCTCTCTTCTCCCTCCCTTTTCATCTGGGGTTAGATATTTCACTGTTATCTCTGTGAAAGATCAAAATTTTCTTGGTCTGTTAATGTTAACTCTTCCATAGATATCAAGTAATTGAATTGGAGTGTATAAAATGGAAACTGATGCCTTCTGCCTCTGGTTTTGCTCAGCGTGAGTGGTTATGAGTCTTGTTCTTTACTGTTGATTTTCTTAACGATTCAGGAAAATTTTTCTCGTTTGCTTATGGGTATTCTTGCATGTCTTGTTTAGCGGAATGGAAATTGAATCTTTGCTCTGTATTGAGGTGGTCATTTTCTCTAGGAATTGTCATGCTTGGCAATTGTTTGTTGAAAGTAATCTTCGAACATTATGCAGCTAGATTTTTCAATTATTTGAATTGGAGGGCTAGTGAACGTGGAAGGAAACCATGTCTATCAATGTAGGTAAAATTTGTAATTTTCTAGATGGACCGACACAGAGAAATGACTTGTTGATGCCTCTAACCAAGAACATGATGACAGTGTAATTGACATATCAGTAGCCGCATGAATTTACATTTTATTAAAACCCATCTAAGGTTCTTGTCAGAACTTAGTACCTAAACTGATGGAGATATCCTAATTATGTTAATATGACATTTATTAGAATGTGGTACTGAAAATGAGGGGAAAAAAGCCGGTCCCCTATTTGCAAGACTATTATTCGAGAATCTTGCTAATTAATAGTTATAGTCAGGAGAGCAGTCGATCAAATTTTTCATTCTCAGCATAACATGTCGAATTGGATGGTGTAGGATCACAGTTTCACTCAATTATATGTATTATTGATATGTGATAAGTCTATTAGTTATGGCAATCTGGCAGTGGCACATGATGTGGGCCAAAGACAGACGCTGCAAGGAACAGAACAGAAGAGATCTACGACATGAGTGAGAAATAGATCTGAAAAATATCTGGAGAAATAGCCCATACTAACCACTAATCATACACTTGCATTTAAAAATCATCTCCTGAAAACGGATCAAAAGATAATTATGCCGACAGTTCAGCCTCCTTGAGTTATACAAATGAACCTGCTTTTGCCATATCAGAGTAAGAAAGAAGTACAGAAGAACTAATTATAAGATTGTGTTGAAAGTTTTTTGGAAGCTTCACAAATAATAGGATTTTTTAAAATCCGGTTAGCCTCCAGGAGTAATTTGAGAAAGAATTTGCTGTCATTGAAACTGTCTGAACATCAAAATCTTTCTTACCAACTGCACTGCCATAGGTGGATCTTTTAATAAATTTGCTTTGTTATTGACAAAGCCTTCTGAATTTCGAGAAATGTTTCCTAAGACTCTCCTTCTTCCATTTTGTAGATCGGTTCTTTCTCACATCCATAAAATGGTCACCACGATTCAGTGCCAATACTCTTTGCACTTACATTACATGATGGCACCTTATTGTATTGCCTTTCTTTTCTCGCTTCTGCTCATTCTAAACATTATTGCAACTTCTCCAATTCAGCAAAATTTTGTGGTAGACTTGCTTAGATCAACTAAAATACATAAATCTCTCTGGTAACTAGAAGATTCAGCTGCTCATGTTGCTTGTTCGCTAATATATGGGGAACAGAAAAAAATTATCTTTTTATAGTTGCCGAAGTTTGAACTTGTCTACATTTGCAACGATAATAAGAGAGGAGATACCAGTTTGCTTATAATTTTCACTTGTTTCCTTGGGAATTTTTGTGACTAACCTGCTGATGATTTTATATAAATTGAAACATTGATGCTGATATGTTTGTCAAAACTTTTATGTTACCTTTCAGTAGAAAATTATTTGAAACATGATTATAGTATGTAGCAATTTTAATGTCGTCTCTTCTCAGAATGATGAGATGCCTTTTGGATGGCCACTTGGGCTCAGCTTTCTGAACATGAGGCTTAGAGTTGCAGAATCCCTCCCAGGTCCGGTAGGGCCTTACTCATTGCACGTACCATCTTCCAGTTTCTCATCATTCTCATCCTCCAACCTTGATACAGAGGTAATCTGAGCTTCCCTGCTTCTTTTTTTCTTACTCTCTTCCCATTGGTTGGATATGAGGTTTTAAATCATTGGTTTCAAAATGAACAGAACTTTGGGAAACGTACTTCTAATCAAGTTTGTACTTTGTACCTATGATCCTATTAACTACACAAAAATGTTTTAGATAGATTTTATTTGGGTAAATCAATCTAATAATGAAGAAATATATAAACATATCAATACACTTTTCAATAGGCTTACATCTGACATATTTACATATCTCTTCATAATTGAAAGGGTCTACCTATTTTTGTAGACTGCATCTACCTAAGTATCTATCTAACTACAAAGTTTATAGGCTGTACAAACATCTTTGATATTTATGGAAAGGAATCATGTCCAACCCCCAAGTGGCTGACAAATATTTCCCTGTTTTCCCAAAGAAGAGGATGCACTTGTCCTCATAATTGCTTGCTATAAAGTGGTTTTAAACTTTATGGCATTGAGTTAATGCAGGCTTCTAATTTTGGAAACAATGACCTTCCCACAGTAAAAGTATCTGTATATACCACGAAAGATCATGTGAAATAATTGCTCTTTTATATGAGCCAACAAGAAAAGTTAGGAGCTTGTAAACTTCTCTTGCGCTTACAGTTTATTGTTGTAAAAACCAGTCTACTGCATCTTTCTTCCAAGACAATAGTGTATCCCTTGGGCGGCTAATAGGCATTAGAGCAGGGGAAAGAAGAGGACGCTTGTACTTCCCAAACTCAAGTTTTGAAGAAAGTGAGAAGAATAAGACATTAGCAAAGGATGCCTCTAAAATACATGAACAAGTGGATATGTCTCGAGGCAATATCTGCATACCCATACTACTTGTTGCCCTGCTCAAGACTAGCAGAACTAAGAAGAGTTCAAGGAACTAAGCATTGATGGTGAGGAAAATCACATGCTCTGAGCCACTACAGTGCACATTCTCAATTCTGTTGCTGTTGTCACAATTCAAAAATGGGTTTCAGTCAATTTTTCTTAAATTGACCATTTTAATTTTGCCATGATAGTTATTGTAATTTTGTTCACTTTCATATTATGAGCATATAATAAAAGGGATGTGAATCCTCTGGAGTTCTAGAGCTATTGAATCTTGTAGAACTCATCTCCACTTTTTTCTTTTTGGAGTATTTAAGTCAGGTAGGAGTGTATTTACAAGTTTTAGAAGAGGGTATCAAATCTCTAAATACATATCAAGCGCTTCAAAAGAATAAAAATGATTAAGATATTATATATAAACAAAAAAAACTAGTTGAAGGTAACAATACAATAAATAAATTAAATAAGCTCAAGTTCATCTATTACTACTTAGTCTCTTTGTAGTTCATAATTTATAAAGCATCATAATTTTATTCACAGATAAAATGTCATTTTATCCTTGTCATTTAATACATTAAAATTACTATACGAAGTGTAAATTGTACGTGAGAGTGTGTCTGTGATTTTTTAAATCTATAATTTATATATATATATATATATATATAGAGAGAGAGAGAGAGAGAGAGAGAGAGAGAGAGAAGTCACTCTTTATGAGAGATTCACTTTAATTTTTAAATAAGTCAAAATCATAGTTATACCGATAAATTGGTCCTTAATCAACTTTGGTTAATCCAAAAAATTAATTAATTAAAGAATCAGTTAAAATTAACTAAATTAGTTAAAGATTGGTCAAATTAGTCAAATAATCATTAAAATATTTTATTCTTTCTTATAAAATAATACAATTCATCTTGAACATATCTAAAAAAATAAAATAAAAAAGAGAAAAAGGGAATTAAAACAAAAAAATTAATATATATATATATATATATATATGTGTGTGTGTGTGTGTGTGTGTGTGTGTGTGTGTAAAAAACAAAAAGACATATACTTGCTATGTTTTGTGATTGTTTCTCATAATGTTGATTTTTTAGCAATATCTTTCTCAGGCCAACATTACATCTTCCTTTTTTATTTGCTTTTTTATTTTTGCTTTTTTTTAATAACAAATTAAATCTTAATATAATTTAAGAATTCTAAAAGTTCAATATTAATTACTCTTCAATTTTAATCATAGATAATCTTTTAATTAAAAAATAACTTCTCAAATGTTATTAAAATTTAAAATTTATTATTATTTATTTGTTATATTAAAATTTTAATATATGAAATTTTAAAATATATATATTTAATTATTACTAATTCAATCACAATTTAACTAAGATCAAATTATTAAATTGTAAACCAATATCTCTACTTATTCAATAATTGGTTCATTTTTTAAATATTGGTCAAAACTTCATTTTAATTTTCAAAGTATCATATAATATTTTATATTAATTAAAAAAATATTTTAATCTAGATAAATTCATAAATTTAGAAAATTTTTAAATAAATCTCATAAGCTGACTTGAATAGCTTCCTATTATTAAATTTGATAGGATACATTAATTTGGATTCTTTTAATCTTCACTTGAGTAAAAAGAAATGAAATGATTTTTTTTCACAATATTTATTATAATTTTATAATTATTATTTAATAACTTTTTATTATTTTTAAAAAAATAAAAACATAAAGATTAATTTTATATTTAAAATTAACTTTTTTAATTTTTATTTTATTATAATCTATTCTTTATACCAAACAGACACCTGTTGACATTGACTAAATTTATTCTTCCAAGTGGCATAAACAAATTTTTTCCTCCATTTCCTCCTTCTTTCTCCTCCCTCTCACCCTCCCTCTTTTCTCTCTCTCTCTCTCCACGCTCTCAACTTTTCTGGTGAACACCAGTAAGAACAATAGCAGCGACTCTAATATGACATCTTCAACGAACACTTTGCTCTAAATGTCGCTAAAATCGAAACTAAACCCGAAAAATATACTGTTAAATTAGGTATTACCCTTCGAAATCAGATCAAATCTGAAACTAGCATTCAGGAAATGGGTTTCCTTTTCCCTCAAATATAACACTGGGTTTTGAATAATATGCTATTAAACTGGGTTCGTTCACCTAGTTTCTGTTGTTCGAAACATAATTAATGAAAAGACTTTTTAGTTAAACTAATAATAGACATATGTGTACAACTTATGAGAGTAAGTAATTTAAATGTGGATGAGGAAGAAAGGAAGAAAGAAAGAAAGAGAAAAAGAGAAGAGAAGAATTGTAGGTAGATAGTATTATTGGCTTTTTGACTAAGATATAAGGAAAAACAAAAACAAAAACAAAAGAATGATAGGTGTAACAATAAAAACTAATTTTTAGTATATATAAATGAATTATTTTTAAAGTTTAAATTTTTTTATAAATGTGGAACATGGAGCTTGTGGATCCACGTTCCAAAATTTTATTTTATTTAAAAATATATTTTTTAAATCTTTTTTTTTAATTTAAATAAAATACACTAACCTTTGGGTCAATGGATAGCTAAATCACTGACTGGTCAATGCTAATTGAGTCAGTGACAATTAGAAAAAATTGTCATTGACCCATATCAAAAAAAATTATTTTATCTTTTACCTATATATTTCTTCCCTTATTTTGCATCCAATTTTCCCATTTGCACATTTCTTCATCTCCTTTCAATTATTTCTCATTCCTCTCCTTACAATCAGAGTTCTTGCATTTTTGTGCTTCTCTAGTTAATTTTTTCTTATTATTTATCTCATTTCAGTCCATTTTTGTATTATCTCTCATTGCAACTGCGTTCAAGATTCAAACTTTCAAATCATCCGTTATCTACTTTTTAAGGTTTACATTTTATTTTTAGATATTTTTTGTTTCTTATATGCTTTGCATATACTCACAATTTTTCTTTTAAACAAATGTGATTATTTATTATTTTAAATTTTCAACAGCTTTTCAAAAGCTACGTTCTTTATCATTTAAGTTCATTTCTATATTATCTATCATTCCAGATGTGTTGAAGATTTAAACTTTCTGATCATCCCTCATATACTTGTTGAGGTTTGTATTTTATTTTAAGATATTTTTTATTTCTTATTTTCTTCTCATATATTTCTAATTTTTTTAGAAAAATCTGATAATTTTTTTTCTATTTTTACATATTTTGAAAAGCTTTTATCCTACACGGACACTTTTTTTGTTTAAAGTTCATTGTAATATCCTTAGTATCTTTTATTTCTAATCATTTTAGTATATTATATTTGATTATTATTTACACAAAGATATTGAGTAAAGATTGACAATGAGTAGAATGAAAGAGATAATATGTATTCATACAAATGGAAGAATTTTTTATATGAATGAAGAAATAACATTTGTTTGTGACAAGCCAAAATTGTTAAGAGTTAACCTTGACATTAGTCTCAAGCAGTTGAAGGTTGTGGTTGGAGAAAAATTATGACTTCAGTTAAGACAGTATGTATTCGAGTTGGTGTACCGATACTCACGATCACTTAATCTAACTTGGTACTTATCGTGCATATTAGAGGATGATTCAGATATCCAAATCATGTGGAAAACAAACCGACACTTTTCATCTCAACTAAGGACACCTGAATTATATGCACACATCTCAACTAATGATGTGGGCCTAAGTGTTGAAGAGGTTGATGTGATTGAACCATTGACAAATTCGTGTGCAAGTCAAATTAATAGATCTGATGGGTCGATCTCCTTGTTTAGTTCTTATCTCGGAAATGTTCATCCATTTGAGGTCTAACTTTTCAATACTCAACCAATATTACTTGTTAATGACATATCTCAGCCGAGTTCATCCAGGGGCAAGATGTGTGATAACAATCCTTCGAGTCCCCCAGATGTAACTGAAGATATAATAGATGAGTTTGAGGTAGATGATGAATATGATACTCTGTTAAATGTCAATGAATATGGGAAAAATAATATTGATGGTATTGATACTTGAAGGAAATCCAATCACTCTTTTGAATTAGTATTCTAATCAGGCATTTGTTTTTTTGTTTCAAATTAACAATGACAATGTGAGTGAATTTGAGATACCTGATATGGAGGGGGCATCGATCTAAATGATGACCAAGATATGTATGTTGGTATGTAGTTTTTTAATAAGCATTCAATGAGTCATGCTACAAAACTTTATTCAGTCCGCATGCACACACATTCAATGTGCACCAATCATCAATAAAGTATGTTGAGTGCCGTTGTCTTGAGTATGATGTTAGATGTAACTGACGGATAAGGGCATATCAATCAAGGGGAGAAAATGACTGGCGGATAACAAAGTATGCGAGCTCACATACTTGTGTCTCCTCTATGCTATCACAAGATCATCCAAAATCAAACTCTGATATAATAGCATCAAATATTGTGTCGAAAGTCACAAAAAATTTCTCTGTTTCTACCATGATATCATTGAAAGGATACATAGTACCTTTAGATATATAATGTCTCATAAAAAAGTATGGTGTGATAAGCAATGGACTATTGCAATCACTTTCAGGAATTAAGAGCGATCGTATGCAGTTCTCCCAATATGGTTGTCTATTATTTGACACTTCAATCTAGGCTCATACTTTGAATTTGCGATTAAAGAATGCCCACAGATAACATCAGACGTAGAGGTAATAATTATGTTTCATAGGGTATTTTGAACATTTAAGCTTGAATTGATACATTTGATCACTTGAAACTGATTATCCAAATTGATGGCATATTTCTATATGGAAAATATAAGGGAACGCTGTTATGCACAAAATAGTGCCAGAAAAGTTATTCCCCTTGCATTTGTTATCGTAGAGGGTGAAACGTATAAGGCGTGGGGATGGTTTCTTAATAACCTTAGGCCGCAAGTTATGTCAAATAAATAAGATATTTGTTTGATATTTAATCGTAATCCAAGAATATTAGCAGCAATTGCAAACTCAGAAAACGGTTGTCAACCACTTCATGCATATCACATGTTTTGTTTACAGCATATTGCAAGTAATTTGAATACGATGTTCAGGATCAAATGATTGAAGGAAAAACTTATGAACATGAGCTATTTGAATAAGTGCCACTTGATTGATGAACAATTGGTGCAAATACGATAGTTGCATTCATAAGTGGCAAATTGGATAGAAGATATACCGAAGAGTAAGTCGTCACATGCATATGACGTAGATGGGCGTCGTTGGGGGCATATAATAACAAATTTAGCCGAATGTATAAATAGTATCTTCAAAGGTGTTAGATTCTTTCCCATAATTGGTTTGGTTAAGGCAACAATATATCAATTGAATAAATATTAGATTGAACGGATGCAAATCACATTTGCCCATATGCAAGCAGACAGCTTATTCTTTGAGAATATCTACAAGAATATTTTAGCTAGAATTGTAAAAGCATTTACTTTATCAGTCCGTAATTTTGAAAGAAGGTCTTTAGAATTCGAATTTGAAGAATCCTATGATCCTTCCAACAAATAGTATGAGCAAACTTGTAAAATTAGTCTGACGAATAAAATATGTGATTGTGGTGAGTTCCAACTCCAAAAGCATCCCTATCAACATGTTTTCGTTGCATGTGCCAAGGTTTGTCTTGACTTTCTACAATTTGTACACACTATTTTTTGATTCGCGACAATTTTAAATGTTTATAAGACAGAATCTCGTCTAATGGGAAGAGAAGTTTATTGGCCTCGCATAAGTAGATATCGTTTGGTCCCTGATCTTTCTATGATTCGACATAAAGATCGGTCGAAATCTTCACGAATATGCAATGAGATAGATTGGCAAGAAAACTCCAGACACAACTAAAGATATGAATTATGTAGATAGATCAAGTACAATCGTGCCACATGCCCCTCTCGTCAACCACGAGAATAGTCATAGTCATAAGAGTGAATTAAACATTCATTGTCGAAGATCATTTATACATGAATGATTTACCAATAGTAATTCATTTAACGTAATGATATATGAAAGTGACAATTTATTTATATCTATTTTGAGTATGAATTGTTGTTCATTAGTTTGATGTACTAGCGTTATATTATTGTCTTATGATTTGTTATTCATTGGTTTGACTTATTAGTGTTAACATTGACAAATGTTTTAGTTCTTGGTTGCAATTATGGATCATTACCCGAGTGCTGTTCATCTTGGATCAGAGGATGAATCTTTAATATATTTATAATCTTGCCACGTATCCCAAGCTGTCTGATAAGGAATGGTGAGTTAAAAATTTATTTTATCATCTATTGTTAATTTGACTAAATTTATAATAGTTTCTTTAATATAATAACACATGATGATCGAATTTTGTGCATATGACACATAGCGCAAGAAGATCATATTTTTGATCCCCCTCTGACTATTGTCTCATATCTTGTACAGGCTGATTTTTACAGTATTTCACAATTCGATCATTTTGACTTCAATGCCGTACTTATGTCAGCCTTTATTGAGTGATAGTGCCTGAAGATACATACATTCCACCTTAACAGGGGTGAGTGTACGATCACACGGTAAGACGTCACTATCTGGTTGGATTTACCATACATAGGGCATGCAATATGTGAATGGACAAACTTTAATTGGTCATTTGTTTGCAATGAGCTGCTCGGTGTGATACCGCCTCATGGAATATTGGATGGACAAAGGTTGAACGTTCCCTAGTTGGCACAGACATTCAACAATTTGTCCGATGATGTAGATGACGATATTATTCGTCAATTCACTCGAGTATACATCCTTGCAATTGATTGGGGAGTACCTGATACCAGATAAGATTGGACATAAAGTTATATTAATGTATCTTCTATTATTAACTGATTCTGTAGAGGCTAATCAGTATAATTAGGGATCAGTAGTGCTATCCCATTTATATAGAAAAATGTGTAATGCCACCCATTATGACAAGATTAATATAGGTGGTTGTCTGACTCTACTTTATTTATGGGCATAAGACCGATTCCCCCGTCTTGCTCCACAAAGACCCCCAACTCAATCCGTAGATAGCTATCTATCCTACTAGACCCCCATTAGGTTTTAGGTATATACATATATATTTTTTGGATTCATTATTTTTTCGATGATTGACAAACTAATGTGTATTCTCCTATCCCGTACAGGTGGTGAGATGTTCTACAATATCCCCGACTGACGACAGATGCTTTGGTGATTTCAGGCAAAGAGCAAGTAGTGATATTCGAATTATGTTGCATACTCTAGGAGAACATTGAGATATACTTGTCTCCTAACCAGCTCTATCGGCATTTGATCTATCCAAACCTCCAGAGCTACAGGAGAGATCAGAAAAAAAAAAAAAGCCTTGGGTTCTTCTAATTTAGGGAACCAATGTATGGTGACAATGTTGATGGCTTTTATACAAGTATGCCATCATCATCTTACATGACAGTCCATATGTCTGGTGGTGATGTTGGTCATTCTTCTGTTCTACCACAGACATTCTATGGAGATGTTGGTTCTTATTCTTTTCCACCATCTACAGACGTTGGCATTGTAGGTCCATGTTCCTTTGCATCTTACTATACACCTTTATTGCTTTTGTTCATTTATAAAGACTCATCTTTTTCCATGTTACCACTGCAGCCAATGCGATTTGCCAAGGTACCATTTATATCATTATTTACAGATCCAACTGCATTTAGTGCTGAATATAACAATACTTCTTTCGCACAATTGACATCTTACCAACCTCAATAAAGTTTTTTCACTCTAAATCAATCAATTTTGCCTATTCAATTTCATGAATGGAATTTCAGTTCCTAACAAATTCGAAATCAGGTGGAGAATGAATCGGTCAAAGAAGAAGATGAATAAGTACTTGTAAATGACACCAAGGAGGATAAAGAGCAAGAACAACCATAATAACGTCAGTTTGAGCAAATAAATAGAAAGTCTCGATATGAAACAGACAGTCATTATAATTTATAACTACTACTACTTTTTAAATTTAATACTTCTTTTGTATTATTTAATTGTACATTTAAATATATTTTTCACAATACTTCTTTTCCTTCTTAGCCAACATCAATTTATCAAAAAATTAATTAATAAAATTAATTTTTTTAATGCGTTATATTTTTAACAAATTTAACTAACAAATTAAGAATATTGTTATATTTCATTTACAAAAATTTCGTTTATACATTAACAATAAAAAATATATCTGCAAATGTAAAAAAAAATGATTAATATTTCTCACAAAAGAAATATTTCACAATTACAAGTTTTTAAAATATTTTATATATAAATTAACGGTCGACATTATATTGCCATTAATATATTTTTAGAATTCAAATATTAGTGAGAAATTTGTATTAGCCAATAATAAGAATAATTATACTGGCAATTAAGACCAATTGCCAGTAAAAATAAATCTAAATATTTTTTTATAATTTTCAAAAATAGAGACAAAATACTTTCCGCTAATTTTTTTATTTTTTTGAAGCTCGCGTCACTATCTGTGCAAAGATAGAAACGCGCCACTATATATATATTTACATATTTTCTTGTATTTTATGTCTCTCTCTTTTTTATTTAAAATGTTAAATTCTTTTTGACTTTTAATTTTCTTTTCACTAAATAAACATTATATTCTTCATAATGAAAATAAAAAAAATTTCTTTAAAATTGAACAAATTTTATATAAATTTAAACAATAAATAAATAAATAAATATTTGATTTAAAAAATTATTTTACTAATTTTTTAAATTCTTATTTGAATTTTTTTAAACCAATTATTTATAATTTATTTCCTACAAATTTTAAAAAAATTAATTAATATTTCTCAACACGTCAATTTTTCACTATTACAAAATTAAATAAATAATATATACAAATTAAGACATTATACTATTCAAAATATAAATAAAATTTTTTCTTAATAATCGAACAACTTTTATATAAATTTAAACAGTCAATAAATTAAAATATGGTTTTAAAAATACTTTTACCATTTTTTAAATATTCTTATTTGAATTTTTTAAATAATTATTTAAATTAAAATTTTATAAATTTTTAAAAAAATTAATGATTATTCTTCAAAGCATAATTTCTCACAATTACAAAATTAAATAAATTATATATACAAATTAAGACATTATACTATTCAATATATAAATAAACATTTTCTTTAGTTGACCAAATTTTATATAAATATAAACAATGAATAAATTAAAATATAATTTTAAAAATAATTTTACTAATATTTTTAAATTCTTATCTAAATTTTTTAATTATTATTTAAGTTTTAATTTTTACAAATTTAACAAAATTAATTAATATTTCTCAAAATATAAATTTTTAACAACTATAAAGTTAAAACAATTATATATATATGTGTGTGTGTTAAGATATTATATTTTTTAAAATAAAAATAAAAAATTTTTAACAGTTAAAAAATATAATATAAATTTAAATAATTATTATAATAAAATTATAATTTTTTTAAAATTATTATTTTATAAATTTTAAAAAAAATAATTAAAAACTTAAAAAAATAATTAAAAATTTAAAAAAATTAATTCTGATTCATAGGTCAACTTGTGGATCAAATTTAATTTGATCGGTTAGGGTAAGTGAAAACTGACCCTGATGAATTAGTGAAAATTGACCATTTTTAACTCTTTCAAGGTCAATTTTTAAATTAAAAAAATTAAAATGGGAAATAGATCCTATAAATTAAAAATTAAAATGGGAAAGAGGGACCTAGTATTACAAGTTTCATGTCACTCAAAACATTAAAAATAAATAAATTTAGATATTAAAATGGGAAATAGATCCTATAATTTCACGTCTCTCAAAATTTTTTAAAAAACAAATTTTTAAATGGGAAGCAGAGGCTATAGCTCTGCATCCCATATTATTTTTTTTAAAAAAATTTGTTATATATATTGAAAAATTATTTTTAAAGTTATATATATATATATATATATTTGTTTTTTATATTCAAGTTAAAAAGCCTAGTATTCTTTCTTCATGGTTACAGGGGGATGAAGGGACATATATTTAAAAGTAAGAGAGGGGAAAATGCCTTAGGTGTTAAGCTACTAAGAGTATCTTAATTTTTAAAATTTTGAAAGACAGGATAATTTAACTTGATAAAATGTAGATATTAAAATAGTTTTAAACCAAAAGCCATTCCTAAAAATTAGTTAGACATTATTTTTTTTCCATCAATATTTTTCTACATCAATTTATTATTATTTCTTATTTTCTTACTAAATTCTTAATTAGTAAAAAAAATTAATGGAAGATAAAGTCATAAGTAATCAGATATTAAATGTTTGCTATATAGTTTTTCAATAAACATAATAATTGAATTTTTTTATAATTAGCACTATGTAATTGAATCTCTTAAAAAAAATTCACGTTATATATATATATATATATTCTGACATACAACAATTAAAAAGCTTTTTTTGAGTCTACTATTTTTTTTTATTCACTATTTGGTGTACAAAGACAGAATTTTGGAGGCAGCACTTTGATTCCACGTTTTTTTTTTAATTTCATGCTATTTATTACTTTTTTTAATGGTTTTAAGACTATGAATTAAAAAAAAGATAAAACTTATGTGTAATTTTTTAAATATTTTTATTATTATATTTTTTAATTAAAATATGATAACTAAATAATTTTATAATATTAATATGACAAGTGTATGATTTAATTAAAAAATTATATAATTATTTATAAAAATTATACACTTATTATATTATTATTGGAGAATTATATATTTGTCATATTTTTAATTGAAGAATTTGATAATGAGAATTTAAATAATTAGATATAATTTTTTTTAAATATAATCTTAGATGAAAATGACTTTTATGAAAATTTTAATTTTTTCGTAATTTTTTTTTCTGGTCAATCGCAGCAAAAACCCCGGTCAGAAGTCCAAACCCGAAACCTTTGCTAAGGGAAGTAGGATTTTTTTTTTTATAAACCCAAAAAAAGAGGTAAAACCCCACGGCTCAAAATTGCAAAAGCCCCTCCAACTCGGTGCCCTGCTTCTTAAGCGCCCCCCCACTCCCCCCAACCACAAAAAACGATGTTCGCCGCGTCCGTCGCCGCCGCCAGGTCTCTTGTGCGCTCCGCCGCCTCCCGATCATTCAGGACGGTGAATTTGGCTTCCGGCGCTAGAGCAAGACCGACACGTTCACCGTTTCGGATCCCAAAGCAAAACTCACTCTCTAATCGTATATTCAGGTAATGGTGAACATCCCCAATGTAGCCCCACCTCTCTCTCTGGAGAAAATTTTGAAAGCTAACAATATTGCCTTATTTGCCCATTTTGTTTTCGGGAAAGGTCGCCTGTTGAGTTGAGCTGCTGTGGGGAATCTATGCTGCCTTATCACACTGCCACTGCTTCCGCATTGCTCACTTCCATGCTCTCTGTTTCTCGCAGATCGTACGGTTGGAACCCTGAAGGTATTCCTTTTTTGTCTTTATGGAATATTCTGTGTCCCTGAGATGCGTTCGAGATGATATCTTGATTATTTGCCTGATTGGATTGAAGGGTTTTGTCGTTGTTAATATCATTTGCTTTCATGGAGAAATCTGATAAGGGAAGGACTTGTTTTCTTTAGGCTTCAGGCAAGCTAAATTATATTAATTACATCTTTAGTTATGAAGTATAATTGGAGCTTAATATTTTTCAGGGCCTGCCAAGGAATCATGATATTTATGCTTCTTCTTCGTGGAATTTCCACGAGGCTTAAAATAAAGCTAAATAGTACCATGTCAAAATCTCATGTATGAAGTGTCCAAGTATGTAATATCTGTTCTCTGTAACATGCTCAACACCTCATTGAGCCTTTAATCGTTTCTTACCTTCTTATCTTAGCCGCTTTCCTTCTTTGTCCTTTTGTATTGTAGCCAACAAACATGAAGTCGGTATAAGGAATAATAAAATGAAGAATTTCTTTTGATAATAATAATAATAATAAAGGAGGATTTCATAGAAAAAATATGTAAATTTGTCCAAACAATTTTTTTCCCTCTTTTTGGGTGGGGGAGGGTAGGTTGTGTGAGTTACTTAAAGTAAAATGCTGGCTACATGTAGAAAACGTTCCCCCCCCTTTCTCTCCCTCCGTCTCCTTTCTCTTTAGACACTTTGTTTTGCTTTTCAATTAGGGTCTCTTGCTTGCTCCGACAATGAAAGGATGTCAATTATTTCCCTTTTGTAGGGCAAGAGAACACTAGATGAAAGATCAAGCATCAAATATGTGTCTCTCAGGTTGAGAACTACTCTACAGTAGTTTAGGTGAAAGGAGTGGATTTCCAAATTTAGGATTTTATAAATTGATTTGGGCTAATGGGGCATCTTAATGGTATTTCTTAATATATTCCCCATATATATTACTTGTCTGCAGCATCTCCTTACAACAAAGAATCTTCATCTGAAGTTATTGAACGGTTACCCCTTCTTGTTCCCTCAAAAAGGAATTATCACGGATTGACTTAACCTTTCATCTAATAAAACTTATGCTTATTTCCATTAATGATGATTTCGACTTAATTTGCAATAATTTGAGTTTCTTTATGGAATAATGTAATTCCTTAAAAATTTTTGTGGCTGCTGATATGAATTCTGGAGATACTGGGTAACCATGCAAGAGTATCTATTGCATCTGATTTAACCTGGGCAAGTCAATAATGAATTAATGAAGTAACCGTACAAAGATCATACTAATTTATTGTATTCACCCAGATTGCAATCGTGATGTATAATGAATGGTGAAGGGTTCGAGCAAAGTTTTATGTAGATACGCTCCTGAAAAGGTGGTCAAGTAAAATTTTTGTTGTAGGATTTCAATTAATTCTTACTTCATGTTTGTGTTTTGTAATGTTAGACAAGCAATTACTGGGAATTGTTGAATGACCCTAAACCTCTACCAATAAGTTTCCACTTTATAATTTGGTCTCTTTCTCAAAATTGATAAATTTATGCTATTATATGTTGGAGTCCACATGCATGCAGTGTAAGCAGTTGATAAATGGTAAACCATATTAGCATGCAGTAATATGAACTATCATAGCCCTTGAGGATATTACCCAGGTCTTTCTGGAATATGTGCCTTAATTTCTTTGGTGCCTAACTGGATACGTTAATTGAATCCTTTAGGAGCATTAACTGCGTAGCTTTTATCCTTGTGCCTTTATAATTTCCCCGGGCTGCCCATGTTGCTTAGAATGTTAAAAGCATTAATTTTTTAAAGCTTTGTTGGTCTTATTATTCTATTGCTTCTCAGATACCAAAATTTTGCATTAACACCTATATATTGCAATGCATATAGGAAACTAACCTCTGCGGAGTGCTGGTGCTATAAGTGTCTCATGTACTACAGAGCACAAAGTTCTTTAATATACAGAATAGTATTCCATTGTATTGCTACAAACACAGTGCGAGACTGCAAATCTTATAATATGCCTTTGTTTGCAGCTTCCATTTTGACCTGGCTGTTTCTTTGTTTAGGGTCGTGAACGTTCGCTCTTTGGCCTTAGGATTGGGGACTTTGCAAGTAGTGTTACAGTGTTACTTCATTTCCATTTGCTTTGCTTTGACTTGGGAGTTCTATGGTTTGGATATAAACAATTTGTATTTTAGAAAATTACAATTATACTTCAATATGATTAGTAATAATCTTGACGTTCTAGTTGTATCATTTAGATGATATAGAGTTGCACATTTCTTAAGGTATCTTCTTCTTGAAATGTAGATGGATGATTGTTGTTTGTGGGTGCGATGCATTGCGAGTACATTCATGGATTTCAGTGAACTTTGCTAGACCTGCTTGGAGGATTTTTGTTGTTCTCCTTGGTTGGATGTGAAGTTTTTAAATCTTAATTGTACAAGCATCGAGAACTGAGTATAATGCTTGAAAATGATTGTTCTATTATTCCAAACGTAGTTGAAACTTTTCTTGGCTGCAAATGACAATAGTTGAAACTTTTGTGGAAAAAATGACCTAACTGAGAGGATTAATCAAGATTTTATTGATTTTCAACGATGTACAAGCTGGCTTAAGACAAGTATTACTCGGCTACAGTTTCAACTTTGTATGACATGAGTGGGAGTCTGTGTTGCAAGTACTTTGCCCAAAGATCTTAATGTTACGTGACTTATCCCATAAAAGTTGCATTTTTTTATGAACCTTGTTTAACTAGACGCATTTGGAATCCTAATGGCTTTCTGGAACTTTGGATCAAATTATCTTTTGCTTCTCATATAATGTGATTACAGTTAGACATTTTTTGTTTATGCTAATACACATAGAAGGGGGAAAAATTAGAGTTATATTTTAGAGATACATTAGGTGTGTTGTTGAAATTAAAATCATCGTTCCATTTTGTTTCCTTTTTTGTAACAATTTATATACTTTTCGAAGATTAGTTCATTTAATTTTCTCACCATGGGCAACTTATTTGTACATCACACTTTAAAGTAGTCGTGTGCAAAAATCAGATTTTAAAGGGGAATTTCTATGATGGAAGGTTGATGCAGTACGAGAATCCTGGGTTATATTAATATATTTTGGTAGAGTTCGCAATAATTTTTCTAAAATAAATACAAGGTTCATACTGCCCTTACTTGAATCCTAAGAGGTCCAATTGGGATATATTTGAAAAAAAGGAAAATAAATCTGGAAGTGATGCCCACGAAAATGCAGTCAGAAAAAAAAAAAAGCACAGATAATTGTATTAACACAATATTATACTTTTTCCCGAGTTCATTGGATACAATTGCTGACAAAGTTAAAATATCATAATCCCTTAACACAACAGCTTTCTAGTGACATCAACTTAACCCAAAAAGATGCCAAACAAGTTAAATGGGACTTACATGCTAATTTAAGTAAGCAACGGTATACCAACCCATCCTTCACGAGTTAAAGATACTACCTTAACAATATCCATTGCTTGGTAAACAAATCATCAAGTCATCTTTGCACTCTTCAGAGGAATCATTCTTCAACCACGTTCACCAACTCATATTCGACCAGAGAAAGGTTGTTATCCTCTTTGACTACAAATTTTGCAGGATCAGTGACCTCAATACGGCCCCATTTGTCAACAGCCAGCCTCATTGATCCCTTAAACATGTCAATCTTTGCATTTCGAAGAATTACGGTCGTCCCTGGCTTCATCAAATCCACTGTAACAGAAAAAACAAGCCACATCATCACATAATAAAAACACAAGTTGCAAAAACTCTTCAATAAACTTGCTCTACATAAAACAAAAAGTTCTCAATCATAAAGATACATAGAAGCTCACCATAAAGTGTATCTGACATGCTTATATGTTTTTTCATTATTGTTTTGATTTATCATTCTCTTATAGATCGAGTCTATCCAAGAATCTTTCCTTAAAATGGTGCCTTATCTCTACTCCCTCAAGATATGCCAATACAGTATACAAATATTACCAATTAACCAAAGAATCAGAGGTCTTCTATTCATTAAACTTACTTGACTCTAAAGCTAATGTAGGTTAAACTAAATCTCTACAAACAATATAAACCCCAGTTACTCTGAAAATTTTGTTTCAGAAAGTAGCGAAAATGAGGAGGAATAAAAATTAGCGATGTCACACAATAGTCTTGTCCATATTTCTCGCATATTTTCATCATTCTGATCCCATTTTCCTTCCCCTTTTAGTTCCCCTAGAAATTATCATCACCATACTCCTGTCGTTGCTTTTAATATCCTACAGAGGAACCCAATGATGGGAAATTGCATACTCTGGTGCCAATAATACTGTTCTTTCTAATTATTAACCACCAATGACTAATTCACCAAAATGTTGAAGATGTTCCAGAATATAGATTTGGAAGAAAACACAAAGCAAAATAAAGTTGTTTATCTGCAGTTTCTTAATATATACAGGAAACAAATCAAGGTCCCTTTGTTTCAGAGAAACCAAAAGTAACCTTTTAGGGTGTTTTTGGTATGGGATTTTTAATTTACCTCATAGAATTAAATACTTAGGCAATTGAAATCCAGATATTAATTAACCAGGCAATTAGCGAAAAAGGTGTTTGATGTGGGTAGGAAAAATGTAATTAACAAAATGTGTATTCTTCAAAATATCCCCATCTTCTTTATTTTAGATTCCAACAAATTTTGGTCTTTGACTCTTTGGGCTAGTGAGATGACAGTGTAATGATACTCATCACACACGTGTATTGAATGTGTAAATGTGCGCGGGTGCAAGTGTGTGCAATGTTTGGTTCTCGTGTGTTTGTATATGTGCAGTGTCATGTCATGTGTATTTGTATGTGTGTGCGTTTAGTATCATATCAAGTGTGTATCTTTAGTTGGACAGATTAAAAGTGTGTCTGAAATATTAAACAAAATTTAAAGTGAGAAGAGTATTTTGGTTAAAAGGGTAAGTATTAGGAAAATAGGATGGAAAATAGATTACCTTGTAATATTTGGAAATAGGTTAAACTTCATTAAAAAACCTTAGACCAAACTAGGAATTTCATTTTGGATAAGACTTAGGTGTAATTTCTTATATCTTTGTTATCAAGTTCTCTAATTAGAACATGAAAAATGTATAATTCTTCAATAAGACTATGATTAATATATAGTTTAATTGAGAAATCATATGATTTTCTACAAAAACCATACACTTGTCATTGTAACATAAGAGAACCATATGTTTTAACTACATATAAGCTTCTTCCTTTTATTTTTCCAACAATAATTTCCTAGGAAACCTAGACGAATCATCATACCACACTTTTGATGTAAAATTGAGAATAGAGGCATTCCTGGTTAAGTATAAATAACAAAAGCATGATTGAAAAAACTGAACAAAGCTCAATGAAGTTTCGTAACCTTTTAACGCTGAATCATACGAACACAATGATTAAATATGAAACATCTTGCAGTAACCGGTCACTGCGGCTAGAAACAATTAAAAAAAAAAAAAAAAAGACGCCCAACCATCATCCCCACCACCTTCAAAGCAATAGTTTTCATCGCAAAAACACAGAACAAAACCATGTTACAATTCTCCCATCACCACAATAACGCATGTGTTCACCCAGGTTATCAAATTCACACCGTTAAACAAAACAACTCAAGGGGAGGTACAAAATTCATCCTTGATCAACTCAAAAGAATAAGATTAGCAAAAATTAACACAATCCACTCCGTCTATAAAGCTTCACAAACTGCACAGAACTTAGTCAAATCTCATAAATTTGAATCCAGAACATAAAACGCTAAGACCTTTAAATGTAATTGTAATTCAATGAGGATGATTCCAATCAGCTGGGATTTCAAGTATCCGACCCAGATAATTAAAATTAAGGCTTTTTATCGGAGCAACTACATTATAATCACCACCCTAGATCCAGAAAGAGTAAAACACCTCCGAAGCCCCCCTTCTAATTTCCATAATCGGTAAATCATCGAAAATGAAAGAGTCCCACAGATATGGAATCACAATATCATATAACCCACAATAATGTAGATCCTATCAACGAAATCCCAAATAAAAACGAAAAATTTAAACAATCAAAAGGCAACTTGTGAGAAAAGTTTGCATTTTTAAGAATTAAAAAAACAAAAAAAGCTGAGTTTGGACCTTGATCGTTGCGAGCGGTGAAAAGGATGGCGCCGGTCTCGTCGCCGACGAGGCACTCGGCGATGAGAGTGGGACGGAGGTTCTGAGACGAAGTGGAGGGTCGTCCTTTCTGCAAGACGGTGTTGGCGGACACGACCTTAACAACCAAGGTGTGACCGTTGGTTCCCGGTTTCAGTTGATCCACTTTGACGAACACCGGCTTCCTCTTTGCGGGTTTGTTCGCAGTACCTCCTTGCGAATTCGATGCCATTGATTCCGATCCCGCGATTTCTGCGTTTTTCTTTCACCGATTCACAACTACGGCAAAAGCTATATCAATCGATTGCTTGCAACTCATGCTGATCGCCATTTCTTCCTCTTTTTCTTTTTGCTTTTTGTAATAAAGCGACACGTCGTTTGTGTCGAACCGGGAACGTCACGGCTCACGTGACACGCCCAAGGGTGAACATGTAAACAGAACTATTCAGCTAATATATATAATTAAAAGTTGTAGAATATTGAGTTAATTATATTTTAATCGTTACAAAACTTTTAATCTAGTCTTTTAAAATGTAGGCTTCAAAATCCTTGTCCCTTTAATAATTGTTTCTTAATTAATTCAGTATCTTATTTGTTAAGCTAATGAGATTTTAGCTTAGTTATTAATTTAACCTGACATAATGTGTATGTGATTGTGAAATTGATAAGAGTAGAAACGGACATATGCATGGGTGAAAATAGTAGAATAATCAGCTTTATATTAATAGTAAATAAGAAATGATATGAAAATATTTATATTTACATAATGATCACATGTGTTTTAATAGTAAAGACTGCTGAAGAGCAATAAAATATGAAACAATCATATAAAACTTGTATGTAATAATAGTGTATATTATTATCATAAACTATATATCAAACATTGTTATTGACAATTTCATAATATAACAAAATTATCAACTATTCTTACACAATTGAAATATATCTATATTTAATTACTTATTACGATCAAAGCTCTCTACAAATCTAAACATGCTCCTATACTAGCAAAAACATGATGAATATATTGGCTAGTGTTTACTGTTAAAGAGTGAATGCTACAGTAAGTCAGTAACCAAATCGATAAGTTGTATGCAATTATTTTAAACACTAAGTATGGTTATTTTATCACAGTCACACAAGTATTTTGTTAGGACAAGTCAGCAAATTAATTAAAGTTATGCCAGTTTAACAAATGGAGAGATTTAATTGATGAGAAGAAATTATTGAAAGACAAAATTGAAAATTTTAACCAAATTAAAATTTTCATAATTTTTAAAAGACAAAAGTATAATTTTCACAATAATAGTTTTTTTTAACGAAAGAGTTGGGATTGGAATAACATTAATTTTATGAACCACATTAAACGCACAAAGCTTTACTCATATAAACCAAATATATCCCAAAACTAGAAAATTCAAAAAAAGTTAATTGGTTTCAGTTTTCATATCCATTATTAGTGAGATAAAGTAACCAATTGGTTAGATAATGAGTTTTTAAGTCACTGCGAACGGCACTTTAGATAAAAGAGGAAAAGGCTATTTCATGACGTCATTTTCTTGTTAATGAAGTAAATTTAAGTACAATTTTTTTATATTCTTAATATTTATTTTTTTAATTAAAATATAATAAATTATAATTTTTAATAAAAAATAACAAATATAGAACTTAATTAGATAACAATATTAGTGTTTAAAAAAATCATATATTTATTATATTTTAATTACAAAATTATACATTTTTTATATTTTGATTAGAGAATTAACAATAAAAATATAAAAAATTATATATAATTTTGTTCCTTCTTTAATTTTTGTATTATAGATGGATAAATATTAATTACGCTAAAAACATTTAGATAAATCTCATTTGAATAGATCAATTTAATAAAAAAGAAAATTAAACATATTAGTATTCTTTTTATTGGGACCTATATTTAATATAGGTATTTTTTTCATAATTGAATTGATCTTTTATTTTTTAAAAGCTCTAGTTGCCTAAAAATCTATCCAAGTAGCTTATAGGCTGAACAAACATCTTTTATATCTAGGAAAAGGAACCATTGACAACCCAAAAGTGGCTAACAATTGTTCCTTATTTTGCCAAAGAGGGTGCACTTGTTCTCATTACTGTTGCTACAATAGTGGTTTCAAGTTTTTTGGCATTGAGTTAATTGCAAACTTCAAATTTTGGAAACAATGAGCTTCCTATAGCAAAAGTATCTGTATAAACCATTAGATTATGCGAAATAGTTGCTCTTTATTATAGGAGCTTATAAACTTCTCTTGTGCTCGTAGTTTCTTAGTTGTAGCAACCAGTTGAATGCATCTTTCTTCCAAGACAACAATGCACCCCTTATGTGACTAATAGGCACTAGACTATAACAGATGAAAGAAGAGGACGCTTCTACCTCCAAAAATCATTAAGGTTTGAAGAAAGGGAGAAGAAGAAATTAGCAAAGGATGCCTCTGAAGTCCATGAACAAGTGGATATATCTCGGCGCCATATTTGCATACCCATAATACTTGATCCCCTACTTAAGACTAGTAGAACTAAGAAAAAGACTATAGGTAACTAAGCATATGATGGCGAGCCATATCAAATATTATGTGTCATTCTAGTTCAGATTTTCAATTTTGTTGTCATTTGTAGTTACTATTCATAATTGAGCTTGTGTAGTTTCAATCAATTTTTCCCAAATTTACCATTTTAAGTTGTAACTCTGTTCTTTTTTATATTATGATCATATAATAAAAAGGGATGCCTATGAATCTTCCAGAGTGCTAGAGGATTAAAGTCTTGTATATACTATGTCCACAATTCTTTCACTATTTTAAGTCAGGTTAAGAGGATATTTATTTATTTATTTATTTGTGAACAAGAGGGGCAAAAGCTCAAACCACCAACGACCCATCCTAACAAAAATAATCCCCATCAAGTTTTCATTTAAGACAGATCCAATATAGTTAGATGATTAGGGAAAAAATGAACACCATTAACTTAAAGAAGGAGCTTAGCAAGCTAGTCTGCTGTGTGGTTTCCTTCTTGATGTTGCACATTGGTGGTCCAATTCCTTCAAAGCAGAGAATGAATTTCTTTAACCATCTGTCTTATTTGTGGTAGTCATCAGTACCGTCCTGGATGAGCTTTATGGTAGTAAGAGAATCAGCCTCAAGTATTAAGGGGCTTCATACTGGCAATGCTTTCATAAATATTCCTCTTTTCGTGATAGAGTTCACAATTGGCCTTCTAAGATCATCTTCAGGAATGATTCTCGTAGCCAATCTTAAAGAGCCCAAACGTTTGAACTTAATCATCCTTCGAGATTAATATTCCACATCAAACCTTTAGTTGTAAGATTCCAATTCCTAACAATACCTCCCCATGCATGCAAACAATTGGTGTGTTTCCTTACTTCTAGTAAATGATTCTCTCCATATTTATATTTACTATGTAGCACCTTAACCCAAAGATCTTCCTTTTTATGGATGAGCCCCCAACCCAATTTCATCATGCAGGCATTATTCTAGTCCCCAAATCCCCTGCTTTCTTAGGTTTTAAAAACATTATCCCAAGGCATTAGAGACATCTTCCTATGGTCATTCGTAAAACCCTACAGGAAACCTCTACTCTTTTTTTTTTTCCAATGGCTTTGCATGCACTGATAGGTAAGGTATGTAGTTTAGGCCTTCTTTTTTGTAGGGAGCCAAATGTAGTTTGGGTAGTTGAAATCATGGAACTAAAAAGACAGTGCCTTCTTGCAAGGGACAATGTCTTGGCCTTCCAAGCATTGAGTCTAGAATTAACTTTGTCTAGCACAAATTGATAGGAGTCCTTAAAGACCCATTTATACCAGAAAGAACCCCCCAAGTACTTGTACAAATCAACAGTAAGCAAGAAACCTAAGGCATTACTCAACTCCATGCTGTAATTATGATTTACATTTTTAAACAGGTTTATCCTTGTCTTCCTTATAGTCACATTTTGACTCGAGGACTTGCAGAATCGTTTAAGACAATCCTTAATCACTTCAACTTGGTCCATGGCAACTTTGGCAAAAAAAGAGGTGAGAGATAATAAGGCCATTCTTGTCAAGTCTAATTAATCTTCAATTGTCTTTATTAATTTAATCTTGAATTATATGGGCCAGACGCTCTATGCAAAGGACAAAAATACTTTGTGATAATGGATCCCCTTGCCAAATGTCTCTTCAAAGATTAGAAGTTTTCTTTTCTTAATTTCAAAGTACCTGTATTATAGGGGAAGAGATATATTCCCAAAACAAATTGACCAAGTATTCATCCTTATCCATTTCCTTTAATGTATCTACCATTAAGTCGCAATTGAGACGGTCATTCAACTTTTCAAGTCAATTTTAATAGCTATAAACCCCTTCCTCCCTTTCATGCTATGCATAAAATGAATCGCCTTTTTTGCCACAATAATATTATCAAGGCTAATGCCTTCCCGAAATGAAACTACATTCACTAGGAGAGATAACCATAGGCATGAGCTTTTTTAGGTGATTAGCTAGGATTTTGGTCACCACCTTAAACACTGCATTGCAAAGGTGTATCGTTTTGAATTCTTTAATTGTTTTAGGTGCATGTTTTTTCATAATAGGAATAATGAGAGTACCACCCACTCTTAGCGAGCTAATGAAGTATTCACGATAAGCTCTTTCAAAGCCAATTTAACCAATTCCCATTAACTGAGGGTGCATTAAGTCCATTTAGGCTTGTTGGTTTCAAAGCTCCCATCCGAATAATAGCATTTTTTTTCTCGAGGCCAACCCTCTAGAAAGATTAGACATATGAAAAGAATCCAAAGGAGGGAAGCAACCTCTGACCTCTAAATGATCAACCCCAATGCCATCATTTCTTTACAGGTTCTTGGAAAATTTATAACAATGTCTCCAAGGGCTTTGTTCTCGAAAACCCAGTTGCCACAATCATCTTTCAACCTCTTTATTAGAGTATGTTCTCGTCTAATAGAAGTAGAATTGTGGAAGAACCAAGTGTTATCATGTCACCATAGTTATTCCAAGTGCATTTAGCCTTTTGATACCAAAAAAATTCTTCTAGAAGAAGAATATCATTGAGTTGTTGCCATAGGTCTTGTTGGAAGTCTTTTTAGAAAAGATTGGAAGGAGTAGCCATGCTTTTTTCCTTTTTTTTTTATGTCAAGCCTCCTCAAGATTTTCCTTTCCTTGTAAAATATGTAGCCAAAATCTGTTTTATTCCATTTTGAGAATAAGGAAGTAAACCTCTCCACAACCCCAGACCAATTCGTTTTATTATGCCAAGCACCATGGACAACATTACTGAAGTTATCTTGAGTAATCCACGATGCTAAAACACAAAAATGGTCTATTTCTAGGACTGTTACTAGGTATTCAGAGTAATTCTAATGCAAAGCGGGTTATGATTTGAAATGAGGTAGGTGCACCATTGACGTGTTAGCAAACTTCAACTACCATTATATGTTGCAAATAACATAGGCTCAAATCCTCTATAGTATTAACTGCAGAGAATCCAAATTAAATAACACGGTCCAACTTAATCTTAACGTTGCCTCTACGCCAAGTATACTTCATGCCATAAAACCTAATATTTAATAAGCCAACATTGTCAAACCATTCATGAAAGTCAAGAGAAGAAAGTCTTTCATCACAAGCATCACCTCTTTTTCATGAGCAAAGGGATAGGAGCTAAGGTCCATAACAATACACTATAGAGCCTAGATGTCATCCTCAAGGGCATCGAGACCATTCCACAACACCCTATGCCTTTGCACGATTAGACTCCTATACATTATGAACAAAAGCCAAAGTACTTGGAAATAATATTTCTTTGATTGTGCTATGCCTTTGCATGATTAGACTCCTACACACTGTGAACAAAAACTAAAGTACTTGGGAATAATACTTCTTTGACTTGGAAATAATACTTCTTTGATTGTGCTATGCCTTTGCACGATTAAACTGCTATACACTATGAATAAAAACCAAAGTACTAGGAAATAATACTTCTTTGATTGTGTCTTGGACTATAAATTACTTCCATCTGATTCTCTTTCCCACTCCTTGGCCCTCTACAGTCAAATTTACCATCACTTGTCATGATCCAATTAAATCTTATTGCCCTAGAATCATAACCCTTATCTAGACTTTCTAGGATAGCTAAAATACATTCCTTATCAATATCATCTTTCAAAATATCAAACTAAGAAGCAGTACTAGTTTTGCAGGATTGACCTTCCAATTTCGGATTTCTTATTACTATATACGCACTTGATCTTCTCTAATATTTCTCGTCTATTCTTGCTAGATTGTTGCTTCTCTGGTGAGTTGGTCATTGATAAGAAGCAGAATAGAGGTAGGGTAGAGAAGGAAAGAGAATAGAAGGAGAATGAAGAAGAGATGAGAAGAAAGTATCACATTACATTCATGCCATCGACAATGCAACTACATGGAAATATAAGCAACTGAAATTTGTTACTGAGAGATGCTACGCTACCCTTCCTATAATGGAAAATTCCCTAGATAACCTTACCTGAAAATAGTTACTATGAAATACCAAAAATATCCCTACTAATCAATACATAAAGACTTAAATGTCCTTGTAATATGATTGTAGCTTTTCAAAGCCCCCCTCGGTGATCAGCTCACCCTTAACCCCAAGGGTGAACAGACTTAGAAAACTTAGGGAATTTATGTTGAACATGAAACCAAAGTTCCCATATAGCTTCTTCTTCTAACTTTCCTTGCCATTTAATCAAAACCTCTATCACAGCACGATGCCCTTTATTAACTATGCGCATGTCTAATATTCATTTAGGAACCCTAGGAGTAGCTACTGTTCCCCATTCATTAGGAAGCTCTCTAAAGGTAATAGATGAGTTGGGGCATTTTTTCAATAGGGACACATGAAAAGTTGGGTGAATGTGAGAAGAAGGTGACAATTGCAGCGTATAGGCTACTGGACCTACTCGAACCATAATTTGATAAGGACCAAAGTATCAGGAAGAAAGCTTCTTTGAAGTTCAACGCAAAACAAAATATTGCCTAAAAGGTTGAAACCTGAGGAAAACCCACTATCCTTCTTTGAATTCTCTGTCAATGCGTCCTTTATCCACATATTATTTCATTCTATTGACGGCACCTTCTAAGTTACTTTTAAGCTATTGAAGTATAACTTAACGTGTTTGAAAACTTCTGTCAATGACATCCACTATGGAGCCCTAAGGTAAATAGGGAAGGTGAATGGAGGGAGGCAACCCATACAAGACTTCATACGAAGTACTACCTGTGGAAGTATGATGAGTGGTATTATACCACCATTCAGCAAGTGGTAGCTAACAAGACCACTCATGAGGTGTCTGCCATGCCATGCTACGTAGATAATTTTCAAGGCAACAATTTAAAACTTTGCTTTGACCATTGGATTGTGGATGATAGGTTGAAGAGAGGCATTGAGACACGCCCAGCTGCTTCAAGAATTTTTGCCAAAAGTTACTAGTAAATAGTGGATATCTGTCAGAGATAATATTTATGGGAGCATCATGAAGCTTGTATATGGATGACATAAAGTCTTATGCCAGCTATGCAACAGTAAATGGATGGGATAAAGCCAGGAAGTGAGCATATTTGCTTAGTCTATCCACGATAACCAAAATGGTGTCCTTCTCGTACGATTTTGGCAATTTCTCGATGAAGTCTATGACAATGCTTTGCCAAACCCTGTTAAGAATTGGCAGGGGCTTTAGCAACCCTGAATATGCTGATGTGTCATACTTGCAATGGAGGCATGTTTCACATCGAGAGATGTACTGTTGAATATCTTGAAACATGCCTTTTCAATAAAAAACGCCCTTAATACATTTTCATGTAGCCTTTACCCCCGAATGCCCACCTTGGGAAGAGGAATGTAACCATTGCATGATGATATTCTAAAGCTTTGGGTCATTGTCAATGACCAATTTATTCATTTGAGTCAGAACCCGACCATTCCATTGATATTTTGGAAATGTTCGAGGGTCATACTGAAGCTATAGAATAATATGTTATAAGTTATAAGTGCGTATTAGAGAGCCAATGTTGAGTGACTGCATCCCATAATTCTGAAGATAAGGAAAAGAATGATATGTGAAGAAGTTCACCATGAGAAGCTTGAGAGAGCGAGTCAGCTGCCACATTTTCTTTGCCATGCTTATAACAAATATTATGCTGAAGGCTTATAAGCTTGGTGACCTAGTTGTATTGAGCAGGTGTGGAAAGGCGTTGTTCTAACAGAAATTTGAGGCTCCGTTGGCCCGTGAGGATAGTAAAAGGTTGTATAGATAGATACTGATATCATTTTTTAATCATATATAGCACTTCTAATAATTCCCTTTCATAAACCAAAAGTAAGCGATTTCATAGAGAAAGCACTTTACTGATGAAAACAATAGGATGATTGCCCTTCATCAGAATTGCTCCCATGCCAGTGCTGGAGGCATTTGTTTCTATTGTAAAAGGTTGACCAAGGTCTGGAAGGGCTAGGACACGGGCTGAGGTTAATGCCTCTTTGAGCTTGCCAAAGGCTTCGATTACTTCTATAGACCACTCAAATGCATCCTTTCATAGCTAACTAGTAAGCAGTCGGGCAATGGTACTGTGATTCTTTATAAACCTGCAATAATACCCAAAAAGTCCCAAGAAACTTTGAAATTGCTTAACTGATAAAGGAATCAGTCATTCTTGCACTACCTATACTTTCTTTGGGTCGATAGACACAGTTTCATTGGCAATGAGGTCGCCCAAATACTCAATTGTGGTAACAGCAAAGGCACATTTGCTTAGCTTTGCAAAAAATTGATATGTTTGTAAAATAGAAAGGATGATTTCTAGGTGTTGAATATGCTCCTCTTAGCTTGAACTATACACAAATATATCATCAAAGAAAACCAATACAAATTTTTTGAGATGTTTCTCAAATATAGCATTTATAACCCCTTGGAATGTGGAAGGAGCATTTGTGAAACCAAAGAGCATTACTAGGAATTCATACTAACCAGCATGAGTTTGGAATGTTGTCTTATATAATCTCATTCCTTTATGCCGATCTAATGGTAACCAAACCTCAAATTCAGCTTAGAAAATATATTAGCCTTCCCTAATTCGTCTAAAAGATCTTCTACTAGAGGAATGGCAAACCAGTTACGTATGGTTTGCTTGTTTAAAGCTTTATAGTCTACACACATCTTCTAACTCTCATCCTTCTTTTTGACCAATTCAATTGGAGAAGCAAGTGGAGGAAGAGCTACGGTGAATAATGCCAGCTTTTAACATTTCATTAATCATCCTTTCAATGATGTCTTTTTGGATAGCCAGGTATCGATATGGTCTAAGATTGATAGAATTGGTGCCTTCCTTTAATGGAATAGCATGATCATGAGGTTCACGGTGAGGAGACAATTATTTAGGTTTAGCAAATATCCCTTGGTACTAGGACAGAACCCTTTAGACAGTTTCTGGTATGCGATGTGGTTCATCCACCTTAAGACCATAACATGTTGAATGAAGAACTAATGGAATCAATTGAAACATAGGAATATTTGTTTCTTTTGCCATTAACTTGTGTAATCTGGCCCTCTTAATCAATTCAGCATGAGGGTCTCTGGCAACTATCAACCCCTTCTTCTGACCATTAAGAACAAACTCCATTACCAAATTAACACAATCCAGCGTAACCATTGCATCCCAAGTACCATATCACAGCCTACTAGTGGAATCAAGATTACATCCGTCTTAAATTCCATTCCCTGAACAGTCCACTTCAACCCATCATACCTTTGGGTTCCTTGCAGCTGATTCCCATCAACTATTACTACTTGAATTGCATCCATAGGAGTAATTTGTACCAACGAAGCCATTTTCAAATCTAGGAAGTTATGTGTACTTCTAGTATCAATTAAAATGTGCAATGGCTTTTTTTTCCATAAATCTAGTAATACACATAATGGGATATGATGTTGTCCCTTGAATAGCATTGAGAGAGATTACAAGACCCTTTAAAGTTGTATATTCTGTTTGTTTAGGTACTGGATCAAAATTAGGAAGATCACCTAGAGATGCAACTTACATCTGACCATTCGATGTAGTCTCTTCTACTTCCATAAGGAAGATTTGCATTCATCTCTTCTGGGGACAATCATGACCAAGATAGTACTTCTCATGACAAAAATAACAGAGATTCTTACTTCTGTGCTTCTCTACTTTAACTAAGGTTAATTTTTGTTAGAAACACATAGATGGTCTATCGAGAATCCTTTTTGATGAGCTACTTACCTCAGACATTGATTTCTTAGTTTCAAATGACTCTTTCTTGAATGAATCATAATTAATGGTTCCCTTAAAGCTATTGCCCATTCCTTTAAATCAAGGTGATAGATACCAACATTGAAGCAGATCCATGTTGAGCTCCTGGAGTTTTGCTAATCTGGTGGCATCAAGCAGTGTTCAAGGATGAAAAAGCTTAACTCCAACCGCTAATTTAGGTTTAAGTGCTGCTATATAACAGCTAAGTTTCTGAGCTTTAGTAAGCTTTAATTGGCACACCAGATTGTCAAACGTAATCCAAAAGTCACTTAAACTTCCAGTTTGCTTAAGTTGCACTAGTTCCTCCATAGGGTCATCGAACAAAGTGCCAAAACAAATTTTAAGCCCTTCAACAAAATATAACTAAGCCATTCTTTTGTTTCTGCTCTTTTCAAAATTCTAAAACCATTTATAAGTAGCTTCATTTAAAACCAGAGATGCTAGATTTACCTTATTATCTTCAAGAGTGTTAACTAATAAAAAGAAATGTTCACATTTCAAAATCCATCTAATGATATCCTTGGGTGTGAATCGAGGAAACTCAACATGTGTCAGCCTCGTGGGTACACGATACTCAACTTGTCCAGCTTGCTGCAACTCATTACACTCACGATTCTATGGAGCTAAATCTATATATTGAAGAGATAACTCATAGATCAAGTCCTAAAGTGAAGTCATCTATTGTTCCATCTTGGACATTCGTTGCTCCATCGCCACTCACAAACATTCCTCAGCTTTACAAATAGAGATTTGTGATCGAGTTGCATCGGCCATGGATTGTGCTGCTCTGGTACCAGTTATAAGAAGCTAAATAGAGGTAGGGTAGAGAAGGAAATAGAATAAAAGGAGAAGGAATAGGAGACAAGAGGAAAGTATCACATTACATTCATGCCATCAGCAATGCAGCTACAAAGAAATATAAGCAACTGAACTCTGTTACCGAGAGATACTACGCTATCCTTCCCATAATGGAAAATTCCCTAGATAACCTTACTCGAAAACCGTTACTATGAAATACCAAAAATATCCTTACTAATCAACATATAAAGACTTAAATGCCTCCATAATCTGATTATAGTTTATCAGTCATTGAACCAATATCCATGCTCCATAGACTTTTTCCTCTGTTTTTTACTACTCTTCTTAATTCAAATTTTCTAGTTGAAGAACCCCATCTCCTTCCATAGGTAATTCAATTCCCTCATGCTTTTTCTTTTCTTCTAAACAATCTTCCCTATGATTCCCATAGCAAACACACACTCAATGCAAACCAAGTGTAAATCCTCATACCCAATATTGTAAATCCCACCCTTTAGTTCCAATTGTGGTAACAAATGATGTTCGAGATTGATTTCCACACACATCTATGCAAATTTTCCTTATGATGGTCGAGGATGTTGCTAAGTCAATCTTAATGGTTTTCCCAACAAGATGCCCACCCTCCTTAAGAGTTTTAAGTTTTGAAATCCTGATTTGAGTAGCAATTTTGGTTGCTTCTTTTTCATTCTCAAGATCAAAACTAAGGCATCACATTTAGTGGATAGTAATCCACAATCACCCACAGTCCCTCTTGATAGGCATGTAAGAAGTCCTCTAATTCTATGAAGGAAACAAAGAAGTCGTTCTCCAAATCAAGGATGTGTATGCACAAGTCGTTCTTCATGGCACAAGCATGGTGAAAGATTCAAAAATTTCAAAACTTCTTAAGGATTCATACGAAAAGATCATAAATTGTTGTTGATGGCTCAGAAAGAATTTGATACCTAAACACTCGACCTCATGAATGTCTGCTTCGCTAATCAAATGCACGAGCCACTTAAGCAATTTTTCACTGGCCAACAATCTAATTATGAATGTAAGGAATCACTAATGCAGATTGTCATACCTATGCCCCTACGGTATCTGCATGAGCAAGACAAAACTCTTATTCCTTTAAAGAATCAGATAGAGCATACCCTCTCCTCACGTCTCTAACTCACCTTTTTGTATAGCAGATTTTTATGATTGACACATAACCCTAGACCATATTAATAATTTTAGGGTTCATTTAATGGATCTTAACCAAAACAAGGTAAGGTGAAGAGAAGAGGTTATTGGCTTAAATTATTAACTCAATTTAATAGAGACTTGGATTGATAATTAGTCTAAAAATAATATAATATTAGTTTAATAAAGTTTAAAAGAATGTAATTATATTTTAATATTATATTATATTTACTAGACTATATTATTAAAATCTTTAGTCTAATCTAAAAAATCTTAATTCTATTACATTAATTCTATTTTTCACTTACTTTTTATGTACAATTCTATAGGTTTTATTACATTAGTAGTAATACAAAAAAAAAATCTTTTTTTTATAATCATAATGAATTCATCCAATACATTTGTTCTCTAACAAATATCTATACAATAGCTTAATATCTTATATTCATGATCATAATCATTAGTTAATTTATATATATTAGTCTTGTTGCATTATTGTCATTCCACTTTTTAATAATACTTGACTAAAAATATTTTAAGAATAATAAATTATTCTAAAACAATTAATATATTTATTTATACTACTTGGATATAACATTATAAATACCATAACTAAAATACTTTCATAAATAAAACATAGTAAAATACAATCATCCTATAATTTACTTTACTTTTAGGATATATACCCCCAATGTAGGTATCCTAACTTCATAATTTTTCTAATCTGGACCTTGGGAATCTCGGCGTGACCATCTTTACTAGCAGCTGGACAAACAACAATCTCTTCTATTGATTGCACCATTCGACAAATTCTTCCTCAGAAAAGCTCACCTTTGGACACTTTCTTGCCAAATTCACAGACTACGCCGATTACATAGTGTTATTATCAGACTCTTCCCCTTTTGAGCTATCCTCCTCCTCACTCTCATTTTCTTCTCTTGGATTGTCCTCCATTCCTTCATTAGCCAGCCAACTTTCCTCTTCCTACGTTTGTTTCGATTTTATTTCCTCCCAACCCAATAACTTATCTCTGTATGTGATTTCCCCACATCATTCTCACCTAAGACTTTGGTCACTTCGACGTTGCCAACGCTAATTTGACTTTCTTATTACTCCTTTCGACTAACCCCAATTTGCAGTTTGGTCTCCATATATAGTTATACAAATTTGATTAGTAAAAAAATTATTAGTAGAACACATATAATATATAAAAATCAATTATGTCATTAATAAAAAAAAAATCTTTTCAAGGTATTAATATAATAAAAAATTAAATATCCTTAGGAATTTACTCATCTATACTTTGTCACTTTATAATTTATAAAGGGTCATATTAACCTTGTCATTTAGTCTATTATAATTACTATAGTAAGCGTAAATTGCATGTGAGTGTTTCCCTCATCATTGAAATCTATAATTTTATATCTGATGGGAGAGAGAGAAGAGAAAAGAAAAGAAAATGTCAACATAGCCTTCTTATAATGATTCATTTTTATATTCAAATAATATTTCATGTTTTAGAAAGTTATTCCTCCACTTAACTAAAATATAAATAAATTGGGAGTTAGCTAATTAAATTTAAAGAAGCATTTGGTATAGAGATGAATTTTTTATTTATGGGAATCACATTCCTAGAAATGTAGTACCAAGAAATGATTTGAAAATCGTTTGGTTCACTAAAACCATTTTTAGCAATATTTTATGATATTTCTAAAAATATGTATCAGTTTATTTACAATATTACTAAGAATCATAGATTATTTTTTCAAAGATGCCTTGATGCTTTTTTATTAAAAATATTGGCAATTACTTTTGACTCAATTTTGTATTAATAAATTAATAAGAACATTGATGATAATGATGATAATAATAACAATGGTTTAAGTAATGATAGTAATGGTGGAAGTGGAGATGACAATGATAGCAAAGGATAATAATGACAATAATGATAATGGATAAGAGATAAAAGTTAATAGCCTATTTGGTATGATGTATAGGATAAGGTATAATAGTATAAGACCTGATAGGATAAGGCCTGATAGAATAAAATTTGATAAAATTTTAAAATTATATAGTGTTTGGTATGATATTGTATAAGATAATGTATTATATAAGATAAAATTATCATTTATTTGGTAATGCACCATATAATACTAGATAGGATAAAAATTAACTTTTTTGACAAAAATACCCTTTACTTAAAAAATATACTATATTTTATATAAATTTATTGTGTTATATTAACTTTTAGATTTTAAAAAAAAAGTATGAATGAATAGGATTACACATAATGTATGGTTACCTAGTGACCTATGTAACCTATCCCATCTGGTCATATCAGGCTAAATAACTAAAAAATAATTTGGGCATTAGGTCAGGTTGGCCACATTAGCCAATTTTAGCCAACCTAATGAAAATTTTATTTTTTTAAGGGTAAATATATAATTTTTAAGAACTTATATGAAATTTTTATTTTTTAAGAAGCAATTTATAATTTTTTTACTAAATATTAAAAAAAGTGATTTAACTAGTTTAAGAAATTATTCTAACTTAATGTCATACTAAACCAATTAGATTGAATTTGATACTAAATTAGTTTTTATGTAACTTATCTTAATTCTATTAATTTTAAAAAAAAATTATTTTATAGGGATTTATATAACAAAAATTTTAGTGGTAAAATATAATTTTATAAAGACTTATATAAAAATTTTATGTTTGGAGTCATTTTATAATTTTATAAAAAATTATTTTATAAGGACTTATATGAAAGTTTTATTTTTTTGGGGTTATTTTATAATTTTATAATTTTTTACCAAAAATTTAAAAATAGCCCAACTAACCTGATCCTAATTAGTATTAATTAAATCTGATCCAACCTAACCAATGAATATTTTCATAAGTAAAGGGTTAAAATCGAAAAATATTAATAAGATTTTATATATTAAAACCTAATTAGGCCTAATCCCACCCCCCAAGGTATGATTAACTTATACATTATTTTGATGTATAAGAGAGATATGATGTATAAACTTATACAATACATTACTTATACCAAATAAGTAATAAGTTTATAATATATTGTATTAGGTTATACTATCAGGCCTTATACATTATGACAAACATAAAGTCAAAATGATAAAGAGTATAATTTAGTCTTTTCTTACAAACAAAAATATTCTCATGTAATGAAAATGTAGCATTCTCCACACTTGAGGTAGGAATAAAAATCTAAAAATTTGTGGAAATGTTGCATTCTTAAAAATGCAATATTTTTTGGAATAATTTTTTTATCCCCCTATGAAACATAACAATCTAACATTTCATATATTACATTTTCAAAAATTAAAAAAAAAACATTTTGTGTACCAAACATCCTTTAAAAGTACAAAGAGATAATATTAAGGACATTTGTACTCTTATATTTTATTTTTTCTTTTTAATATTGATAATTAATCTCAATTCTTAAAAATATCATTTATTAAAATAGTTTTTTATTTTCAAGTTAAATGTGTTCCTTGTCTTTTCATGGTCTTAATTAGTTCAGGGCATCTTTTTCCTTTCTCAAAAATTTTATTTGATATGTAAGCCTGATCATAAGTAAGGTAGAGATAGAGTATTATAATCCTGGACCCATATTTAATGGGTAAAAAAATTCTCCATCTTCACTTAATCCTTGAATCATGAGACCTAGACCCATTTTTTGAAAAGAAATTTAAAGTAAACAAATGTTTCCCAAATTGAGATTCATTTAGATAAAATCAGAACAAACAATAAAATGTTTGAAATAACTATTAATATAGTTCACAACCCATACAATGCTATTTGGAATCTCCTTTTTTTCATTTTCTAGAATTATTGTATTAATATATATAAATGTGTGGGTATGTCCAACCTAACAAGTTTGGGACAACGTGAGTATATCATAATACCCATAAAATTTTTTATACTCAAACGGATAGATTTTACGGATACTTATATGAGTATTTTGTTTCATCCCCGTGGGTGGGTGAGGACAAAAATTTAGAGACAGCATTTTGATATTACTTCTTTTTAATAACTTACATTTTCTTCCCGTAAAAAATATTTAAATTTTATAATCTTCACGTCTATTATAAAAATACACACGTAACTCTTAACCAAATTTGACCAGAACAACATCAACAATAATATGGATTTATTTTATTAAAAATATAACTTATCAAAAAAATAATTTTTTAAAAATTTTATTTCAACATTATGCATCTTGAGTTAAAACTATAAATTTAATTTATTCTGAATTTAAAAAATTGACTATTTATATATTGATTAAATATATATTTAATACTTATTATATTATATAAATAATATATAAAAGTATTTGGTGATGTAATTGTAACATATTTTGATTTCAAGATAAGAGAGCATAACTTTTCAAAAGAAAAAATCATACAATTTAAATATTTAGTAGGAGAGGAAAGTGTAATATATATATATATATATATATTTCAAGCTGTTTATAACTTTTATTTTATAAAGATTAGATTGATACGTAATTATTTATATTTTTATTATTAATTTTTTAATTAAAACATAATAAATATATAAATATTTATTAATAATATGATAAATATATAGTTTAATTAAAAATTATATAATTATTTACAATAATCAGGTACTTATTATATTTTAATTAAAAATTTTAATAATATAAATATAAATAATTATATATAAGTTTTTTTAATAATGATATGTAGATATTGAATTAAAAGAATATGAATTTAAATGAGAATTTATTTATGGAAAAATGTTCTTGTTATTTTAATTTTTGAGTAATTTTTTCTTCATGATCATATATAGTTGCATCAAAAATCCCAGCCAGAAGTCCAAAGTTAAAACCCCTTTGCGAAAGAAAGAGGCATTATTTATTTTTACCACAAAGCAAAATTGCAATTTGCAAAAACCCCTCCATTTCCAACTCGGTCCAAAACGGCCTCCAGTACGATGTCCACTGCCTCCGTCGCCGCCGCCAGGTCTCTCATGCGCCCCGCCGCATCCCGAACATTGGGGACGGCGAATTTGGCTGCCGGCGCTAGATTGAGTCGACCGATACGCTCGCCGTTTCGGATCCCAAAACAGAACTCACTCTCTAATCGCATGTTCAGGTAATGATGAACAACCCCAACCTAACACCACCTCTCTCTCTCTCGAGTAAATATTGAAAGCTAACAACATTTCCCAATTTGCCCTCTTTTGTTCTCGAGAAAGGTCGCCTGTGGAGTTGAGCTGTTGTGTGGAAACGATGCTTCCATATCACACTGCTACTGCTTCCGCATTGCTAACTTCTATGCTCTCTGTCTCTCGCCGATCGTATGGTTGGAACTCTGAAGGTATTCCTTCTTTCTCTCTATAGAATTATCTGTCTCTGGGATCCGTCCGAGATGATATCGTGGTTATTTGTCTGATTGTATTTAAGGCTTTGTTGTTGTTGATATCATTTGACATTCCTGGAGAAATCTAATAAGGGAAGGACTTATTAGGCTTCAGGCACGCTACATTATATTTTTTGTATCCTTAGTTATGAAATATAATTGGAACTTTATATTTTTTAGGGCCTGCCAAGGAATCATGATGTTTATGCTTCTTCTTCGTGGAACGAGGCTTAAAATAAAGCTGAATTTTACCATGTCAAAATCTCATGTATGAAGTGTCCGAGTATTTAATATCTGTTCCTTGTAACATGCTCCATAGTCTACACTCTATTAGGCTATTGAGCCTTTAGTCATTTCTTACCTTCTTATCATAGCAACTTTCCTTCTTTCTCCTTTTGTTTTGTAGCCAATAAACATGTGGTTGGAATTAAGGTATAATAAAATGGAGAATTTCTTTTAGTATAATATGGAGGATTTCACAGGCACAATATGTAAATTTGTCCATACAATCTTTTTTTCTTTTCTTTTTCTCTTTTGGGTAGGAGAGGGTAGGTTGTGAGAGTTACAAGTTAAATGCAACTGTTGGGTGCATGCAGGCAGCCTTTTCTTTAGACATTTTATTTTGCTTTTGAATTAGGCTCTCTCTCTTGCCCCGACTATGAAAGAATGTCAATCATTTCACTTTTGTAGGGCAAGAGAAGACTAGATGAAGATCAAGCATCAAATATGTGTTACTTGGGTTGAGAACTTCTCTACAGTAGATTAGGTGAGAGGAGTGGATTTCTAAATTTAGGATTTTATAAGATGATGAATACCTTGGCTAATAAAAATTGATTTGGGCTAATGGTGCAATTTAATGGTTTTTCTTGATATATTCCCCAAACATATTACTTGGTCTTCACTCTGCAGTTTGCAGCATCTCCTTACAACAAAAAATCTTCATCTGAAGTTATCGACCAGTTACCTATTTTTATACCCTCAGAAAAGTACTTTCACAGATTTTACGTAACTCGTGCCTTTCATCTGGTGAAACTGATGCCCAATTCCATGAATAATGGTTTTGGATTAATTTGCAATGATTTGAGTTATTTTGCAGAATAACATAATTCCTTAAAAATTTTACTGGCTGCTAACATAATATCTGGAGATACTGGGTAACCATGCAAGGGGATGTATTGCATCTAATTTAAACTGGGCAAGTCAATATTCACTTAATGAAGTAATCATGTGAAGAACATACTGATTTATTTTATTCTCTCAGATTGCAATCAAGATGTATAATGAATGACAGAGAGTTCGAGCAAAGTTATATGTAGATGCAGTCTTAAAAAGGTGGTCAAGTAAAATTTTTGTTGTAGGATTTCAAATTCTTCCTTCATGTTTGTATTTTGTAATTCCAGACGAGCAATTACTGGGAGTTGTTGAATGACCCTCATTCTCTACCAATAAGTTTCTACTTTTATAATTGCATTTTGGTTTCATTCTCAAATTTGATGAATTTATGCCATTATATATTATAAATCATATGCACGCAGTGTAAGAAGTTGATAAATGGTAAACCATATTAGGATCCAATAATATGAATTATCATGGCCCTCATGGATTACCCAGGTCTTTCTGGAATATGACTATGTGTCTTAATTTTTTAGTGCCTTACTGGATACATTAATTCAATCCTTTGGAAGCATTTATAGCGCAGCTTTTATCTTTCTGCTTTTATAACTTCCTTGGGCTGCCCTTGTTGCTTAGAATGTTAAAAACATTAATTTTTTTAAAGCTTGGTTGATCTTATATTGCTTATCAGATACCAAAATTTTGCGTGAACACCTATATATTGCAATGCCTATTTGAAACTAACCTCTGCGGAGTGCCGGTGCTATAAGTGTCTCATGTGCTACTGAGCATAAAGTTCTTTAATATACAGGATAGAGTTGCATTGTATTGCTACAAACATAGTGCGAGACTGCAAATATTATGATTTGCCTCGTTTGCAACTTCCATTTTGATCTGGCTGTTTATTTTTTGTTTGGGATTGGGAACTTGCAAGTCACTTGATTTCATCTTGCTATACTTTGACTTGGTAGTTTTTTGGTGTGGATCTAAACGATTTATATTTTAGAAAATGACAACTATACTTTAATATGATTTATAACTGCACATTTTTTTTGTCATTTGGGAGAAATAGAGTTGCACATTTCTTAAGTTATCTTCTTGAAATGTAGATGGCTGATTGTTGTTTGTGGGTGTGATGCATTGCGCGTACATTTCATGGATTTCACTGAACTTTGCTAGACCTGCTTGGAGGAATTTTGTTGTTCCCCTTGATTGGATGTGGAATTTCTTAAGACTTGAATGTACAAGCATCCAGAACAAAGTATAATGCTTGAAAATGATTGTTCTATTATTTCAAACAGTTGAAACCTTTCTTGACTTAAAATTACAATGATTCATTCCTCTCCATTCTTGGAAAAAATGTTTTACACCACAAGTCTTGTGGTATATGGACTTAACTGAGAGGCTTGGCCTAGATTATGCTGATTTTCGATGATATACAAGTTTCTTAGCTTAAGACCTGTGTTACTTGGCTACAATTTTTGGCTGGAGATGACTGGAAGCAGGGAGCCTATGTTGCAATGGCTTTGCCTATAGATGTTTATTTATTTATTTTTTTGGACTGACCAAAGATGTTAATGTTAATGTAACATATCCCACAAAAGTCGCATTTACGATCTACCTTGTTTAACCAGACGTATTTGGAACCCTAGTAGTTTGTCACTTTGTTGGAACCCTGGATCCAATTAACTGTTGCTTCTCATATAATGTAGTTGCAATTAGAGATTTTTTTTTTTGGTATGCGTTTTGTTTATGATAATAAAGATAGAAGGAAACATTCTTTTTTTTTTTCCCCCAAGAATGTAAGGTATATTTTAAAGGAAAAAGTATAAGGTGTTTTGTTGATAATAAATTAGCGTTCAATTTTTTCTATGAGACTATGTACTTTTGAAGACTAATTCATCTTATTTTCTCGTAATGGGCAACTTATTATTACATCATACTTTAAAGTAGTTGTACAGAAATCAGATTCTATTGGTGTTCTATTTCCAAGTATAATTAAATTGTACTAATTTATCAAATGAAATGCAAACAACTAGAATCTACAGTTTAAGGTTGATGCAGTAAGAAAATCTAGTAGTATAATGATATAATGATATACTCTCTCCACTTTTATATATAAATTTTTTTTTTTGAGATTTGATTTGGTTTTATATATATATATAATTATCATATTAATTACAATATTCTAATTATGTCTTTTATTAAATAAGTCATTCAAATTATAAATAGTGATGATTATTAATTTTAAAGAGAAAGTGCACATATTAAATAAGAATATTTTTAAAAAATAATTTTTACTCGAGACAATTAAAAAGATTAATTATTTTTAATTAATTTTTTTAATACTCAAAAATTAATTAATTATTTCTTATATATGAGACCGGAGGGAGTATTTTGAAAGAGTTTGCAGTAATTTTTCTAAAATAAATTAACTGTCATAAAAAGGTGAGAATTTTTTTTATAATATAACAATAAAAAAACTTTGAACGTAATAAAAGTAAAACAAAAAATTGAATATTTAGTCATATTTTATGGGATGTTAATGTAACTTTCACTATTGCCCTTACTTGAACTAAGAAGGTTGAAAAGGGTGCATAGGAAAAGTTTGTATTAATTATACGCAATTCTTGGATTTTGCCACTGCCCTCATCTGAACTCAAGATCCAAATAAGTTGTATTAACACCATATTATACTTCCATAGAGTTCTTTCGATACAATTGCTGACAAAATTAATATGAGTCATAATCCCTTAACACATCACCTTTCTAGTGACATCAACTTATCCCAAAAAGATGCTACAACATGTTAAAAGGGGAGTACATGCTAATTTAAGTTAAAGAAGATACACCAACCCATCCTTCACAAGTTAAAATTTTTACCTTAAGACAATATCCATTGCTTGGTAATCAAATCATCAAGTCATCCTTGCACTCTTCAATAGAATCATTCTTCAACCACGTTCACCAATTCATATTCCACCAGAGAAAGGTTGTTATCCTCTTTGACTACAAAATTTGCAGGTTCTGTGACCTCAATGCGGCCCCATTTGTCAACAGCTAGCCTCATTGATCCCTTAAACATGTCGATCTTTGCATTACGAAGGATTACTGTAGTCTCTGGCTTCATCAAATCCACTGTAGCAGAAAAACAAGCACCACATCATTACCTAATAGAACATATCTCTGCTCCCTAAAAGTTATGTTTGGATGGGGGATGATGGAGGAGAAGGGAAGGTTTTATTGAAACCTTTCCCTTTAGAAGTTCATTAAAGAGAGGAGGATAATGAAAACTTTTTAACTAACCTTTCACAATCCTCCCTCCTTTATATTTTTAAGTTCCACCCACATTTGGGATATTTTGGAGGGGAAAATTTTCCTCAAACAATGGGAAGTAAAATTGTCATTTAACCATCCATTTCCCTTCCTTCTCTTTCCTTCCATTTTCTTTGTAATCTTTACTTAAGACTCCAAAGCTAATGTAAGTTAAACTAAATCTCTACAGATGATATAAACCCCCATTTATCACATTTATATGATTCTAATCCCATTTTTCTTCCCCGTTTGGTTCCCTAACAAAGCCTAGAAATTTTTGCTTTCTATATCCTACCAAGGAACCAAATGACCAGAAATTGCACAGTTAGGAGTCAACCATACTATTCTTCTAATTATTAATCATCAATGACTAGTTCATCATGTTAAAGATGTTCAAGAATGTGGATTTGGAAAAAAAAAAAACCCAAAAAAAAGAGAAATAAAGTTGTTTATCTGCAATTTATTAGTTTATAAAGAACATAAGTCTAGCTCTTTTTGCTTCAAAGAAACCAAAATATTTCAATGTAAATTGACAAAAGAGGCATTCCTGGTTAAGCGGCGACATAAATAACGATGATATGATTGTAATAACTGAAGAAAACCCAATCAATTTCATATCCTTATAACACTAAATCATTGGAACACATCAACACAATCAATCAATAATTAAAAAATTGCCGCAACAAGTTTACTGCAGTTTGAAGAAAAGACATCAAACCTCATTCCCATCACCTTCAAAGCAACACTTTTCATCGCAAAAACACATAACAAAGCCATGTTGTTACTTGTCACCATTTTCCTACTACCACAATGACAAATATGTTCCCCCAGGTTATCAATTTCGCACCCTTGGGCAAAGCAACTCCAGGGGAGGTACAAAATTAATCCTTGATCAACTCAGAAGAATAAGATCAGCAAAAGATTACATAAATAAATGACCACAATCCACTTTGTCTATAAAGTTTCACACCCTGCACAGAACTCCGTCAAATCTAATAAATTTGAATCCTGAAACATAAAAAGCTAAGACCCTTAAATGTGATTGTGATACCATGAAGATGATTTCAATGAGTTGCGATAAAGATTTCAAGCATCCGACCCAGACAATAAAAATTAATGCTTTTATCGGGGCAGCTACATTATAATCACCACCCTAGATCCAGATACGCAAAACACCTCCGACGCCCCACTTTCTAATTCCCATAATCAGTACATCATCGGAAACCGAAAAGAGCCCCACAGAGACAGAATCGCAATATCATAGAATCTACAATAATGTAGATCCGATCAACGAAATCCCAAATAAAAAACGAAAGATTTGAACAATCAAAAGGCAACCTAAGAGAGAAGTTTCCATTTTTAAGAATGGGAAAGTTATTAAAAAAAATAAAAAAGCTGAGCTTGGACCTTGATCGTTGCGAGCTGTGAAGAGGATGGCGCCGGTCTCGTCGCCGACGAGGCACTCGGCGATGAGAGTGGGACGGAGGTTCTGAGAAGAAGTGGAGGGTCGTCCTTTCTGCAAGACGGTGTTGGCGGACACGACTTTAACGACCAAGGTGTGACCGTTGGTTCCCGGTTTCAGTTGATCCACTTTGACGAACAAGGGCTTCCTCTTTGCGGGTCTGTTCGGAGTACCATCTTGCTGATTCGATGCCATTGATTTCGATCCCGGGATTACTGTGTTTTTCTTTCACTGATTTACAAATACGGCAAAAGCTATGTCAATCAATTGCTTCCGATTCATGCTGATCGCCATTTCTGCTTCTTCTTTTTCCTGTTTGTAATAAAGCGACATGTCGTTTGTGTAGAACCTTGAACATCACGAAACACGAAACACGAAACACGAAACACGAAACACGTGACCCGCTCCAAGGGTGAATCTGTAAACAAACCCATTGTGCCGTCGATATCTAACGAAAAATGTGAGGCTAAAATAAACTTTTTCTTCTTTTAACTAACATCGTATCGGGTGTGATTACATGAGAGCTCGTACCATAGTCTAATAAAAATATACAAATATTTTTGAAAAAATTACCTAAATTTTTTTGTTAAAATAGTGTGATATGAAAAGGGCATGAATAAAGTATGAATTTGATCTTTGTAATTGACTCTATTTAATTAAAAAAAGATTTATTATTATTATTGCGTAATATGAAACTTGAAACAGAAAAGGACATGAATAATACCGATCTTTTATATTTTTATAATATATAAAGATTTCGCAATTAAATTCACTGCTGATGGGCCCCAAATGATACGACAATGAGGGCATTGGTTCGTTGACTTCGTTCCCTAGTCTTCTTCTGAGTCTTCAAGCAATTGGGTTTGTTTGCAACAACCAAAACGGTGTCCGTACATTCATTACGGTTTCCTTTGGGCTCCTCTATTAGCTCAGCATTGAGTTGGCCCGGCTATATACACGGAGGCTACACACAGCATTCTGCCGTTTGTGATTTAAAGCAAGGATTTAAAAATTGAACCGGTCATTGAACCGGTCTACGCATTAGTTCACGGTTCAGCGGTTCAACCGTTAATAACTTCATATATAAAAAATTCTTATATAATAAATAATATCATATAATATTCAAGAGATATAATAATAAAATCCAAACAAACTAAATATTTAAATCCAAATAAGTCAATATTCAATACAACATCCACATTCATAGAATAAACTGACAAAGTGATCAATGGACAAGCAATCATTCTTAGTCATAACATTCATTGATATCAAATCCATCATGTGCCAATGTATTAGCATCCACACTAGGACCATTATCATCATCAAGTCCAACTTCTAAATCATCAAGCGATTCCATAATTGGTTCATTTGCAATGTCCACTTCTTCATTTCCAACTATAGGGATTGCATTTTCTTCATAGATAAAATTCTCATTCTCCATCTCCTCACTGCTAAACTCAAGAGGTGCTTCTTCTTCAGCAATCCAAAATTCAACTTTATCAATGGATTCATAATCAACAGGATCATAACTTCTCTTCTTATTTTGCAACCTAATATATATAAAGCATTAAAATATCAAATAGAGATTCAATAATACAAAAATGAATAAATAAAAATTATATTTTGAATATATTTACGTACCTATTTCTCAATCGTAAGTTATAAGTGACAAACACATGATCACTTAATCTTTGATTTTCTAGTTTGTTTCTTCTTTTTGTATGAATGCGCTCAAACAAACTCCAATTTCGCTCACATCCTAAAGAAGAAGCGGTTTGGTTAAGAAGACGTATTGTCATCTTTTGTAAAATTGGAGTACTAGCCCCAAACAAGTGCCACCAATTATCTACATAAAGATTAAAGTACATTATATGATTATATGATTAACCATAGGTAAAGTATTAAAAATTTTAAAAAATAAAGTAACAACTATTAAAGTATAAATTGGTGATTACCAGGTTGTGTTGTCTTTGACACATTGAAAGCATAAGATCGACTAAAAGATCCTTGGCGAGTACGATAAGTCTGCATCTCTTGAACTGCTTGGTTTATGTTAGGACAATATTTTTGTATCTCAAACAAATCAAGCATTGATTGCATAATGCGGTTCTTCATACAAAATTTTTCACTTTCATCCAAAAAGAAAGCAGGATTCAGATAGTAAGCTGCTGCATGAAGATTACGTTTCAGGTGCTTATCCCATCTAGCCTTAATAATGTCTGTGTAAGGCTTGTACAAGTTCTTTCTATTTTTAAATAGTTCCTTTATTCCACTCTTTGCCTTTCGCATGCCTTCGTAAACATAGCCCAAAGAAGGTTTTTCATCCGCATCAACAATTCTTAGTAATCGAATAAGGGGAGCCACAACCTTTATGATGACTAAACAATCATTCCAAAACTTACTATCTAGTATGATAACACTAACAATTTTTCCTGTTGTAATCTTTGCTAACTTATAATTGTTGAAGTACTTATCCACAATCAAAGCTTGCAAATCGTGCTTATGATCATAAATACTTTTCAATGTAATAAAAGTAGTAGCGAACCGAGTCGCTCCTGGACGTACAATTTCTCTCCAACCTTCCCTTCTCCTTAGCCAAGATAAAATATACATATGATTGTATACAAAGATTGTTATCTTTGCAGCCTTTGATGTAAGGTCTGCTACATTAGGCATATTAGCAATGTCTTTCAAAAGGAGATTCAAACAGTGAGTAGCACATGGTGACCAAAAGATGTGCTCATACTTTTCATGTATCAACTTGCCCGCTACCACATAATTAGCTGCATTATCGGTCACCACATGAACAACATTATCAGGGTCAACCCACTCAATAACTTCACAAAACATATGAAACAATGTTTTGGCATCTTTCACCACATCTGAGGCATCAACAGATTTTACAAAAATTATACCTTGCGGAGAATAAACTAAAAAATTTATCAAAGTTCTTTGTCTTTGATCTGTCCAACCATTAGCCATGATTGTACATCCAGTATCTTTCCAACTAGCCTGATGACTTTCAACAAGTAGCTGACACTCTTTCTTGTAATCTCCTAACAAATTAACTCTTAATTCATAATAAGATGGGACTTTAAACCCAGGCCCTATTGCCATCATTGCATCCACAGCAGGTTGACAGTATGGAGATTGAATTGCATTAAATGGAATGCAAGCATCATAAAACCATTTAGCTATTGCCATCTTAGCTTTGTGCATTGCTTCTTTACTAGATAGTACACTTTTCAAACTTGGTTGGGAACTAGGAGTTGTTCTTGAAGCAAAATAACTTCCCATTATTGTATTACTTTTTCTTTTGGCTGGAGCAAGTGGATGCTTCTTAAGTGGGTGAACCTCTTGAACTTCTTCTCCACATTCAATTTCATTACCATATGCTTCATTGACCTCCTCATTCTTGTTCTTTTGTTGCACTTGCTTCAATAACTCTTGCATCCTGTGACGAACATCATGAGGAACTTTTCTATAAGAGCTTATTTGACCTAGAACTCCAGCAAGATGTTGCTTCATCCTATTTATGCCTCCCCCTTTATATATTGAAAAACAATGTAGGCAAGTGTACACAGTAGTTTTTCCTTCTTTCTTAAAAGAAAAATGCTTCCATACTGGATCAGTTTTCCCACGATTTGATACAAAAGATGCTGATGTAGATTGTTTATCTGATGATGGTGCATCACTACTACCAACATTATTATTAATGTCGGGAGTGGAACCATCTGGAGCATCCATACCTTTTAACATGCAGCACAAAAGAGTACACATTATTCTAAAACCATAATATTGAAATACAGAAAGTAAAACAACTTAACTTAGAATCAAAAGCAATCTACAAAGACCAAATCATATAAACTATATGTTAGATCAGTGTGAATGTCACATTTAATATGCAAAATACAAGCTTTTGCTTTTAAGACAATCAGCATCAAGACAGTCTTTCCATTAATTTGCACTTAATTAAGTGGCAACAACATCAACAATGTTTGTCACTTAATAGCATTAACTCACTAAGTATTAGAACCACTCATAGCATGTGCCATTTAAAAGTTGATTTGCTGGAGACTGCTAACACTTTTTATTAGAATATTTTTCTCTTTGTGAAAGCAGAAAGCTTTTAGAAAAATACATTTATCCAACTCCAAGACAAAACATTTTGCAATTGATATAGATTTAGAGAACTCATTGTTGTCAATTAATTCAATTCCTATTGACTTTTTGCTATAACTTTAGCTGGCTAATGAAATTGTCTCTTAAACAGGATTGCTTCAATTAAGTGTTAGTCAATTGAGGAGGAAATGTAATCTAGATTATCTAATTTGATTTGAAAAGTCTAGATTTCTTTTTTTTTAAATATCAATTATTATTTTCTTTTTAAGTTCATAATAAAAAATTATTTTTATTTTGTGAACCTATATGTCTTTGTGTGATTATAGTATTAGAATATACAGAGATTGAGGAGTCAGTGCTATACACAGTCAGTGGTTTCCATAGATGATATATTTTCTTTGGTCCATTCCTTCCCCTCCTTCCTTTTTCCTTAACTTTTTCTTTCCCTATTTTATCTACAATGCATATCTTTAAGTACAATTTTTAAATTCTGCTACATCAGATCTGAAGATACAGACACAAAAATGCATAAAATCCAACTAATCAACTATGCTCTGCATGCAGCCTTTAAAATTAAAATTGCTCCAATATTATTTTTTTGCGCTCCTGCAAAATCCAGCAAGAAAGTTCAGCTACTTGATCCACACACACAAATACATTAAAAAAATTACCCACTGGTACCATCAATTGCAACATTAATTCCAACACTTCTAATTGCTAAAAGCAGAATCAAACAAGAAGTATTCCTTACTTGACTAATAAAACACCAGTTTACAAGTAAAGTAATTGTAATTTTTCAGAGTAAACTTGCTCTGATTTCTTATTCATTCATGGTAATATCTGTTGATGGTTGCTTGCCTCCGTTGGTTAATTTAACTTTCTGTTTAAACTTAGCAAGCAAAAGAAAAAGCACGATTCTGTAGGTTGAAATATATGGAATGTTGGTCTTTGAGGCATTTCTTCGAACACATGGTGTGCAATTTCAGCTTATACAAATGTTATGCTTCGATTAATCTCTAGCAGCACCCAGCAAACAACCATAATCAATTTAGAGTTTTGATTATTCTTTACCTTAATTCCCGGTGCTTTTCTTCTCCTTCGAGCAAGATGATTCAAGCACTTCGAAGCTACTTCCTTTGGTTGGTTCAGGCTTTTAGTTTCGGCTTCTTCAATCACAAGATTCGCTTTCGTTGATGGGTTCCCAATGGTAGAGGAGCTCTCACTTTCGTTGCTGGGTTTTCGTTCTTGGTTTCACAGAGCAGAGGAGCTTCGATCTCAGTCTTTTGTTCTTCACTTCACAACTTCTTTGCCAGGGATTCGCCCAAAAGATTTAGGGCTCAGATGGGGATGAGTTGCAGGGGAAGACTTCGTGGACCTGCTCCTGCTCCTACATGCTCCCGAATGTATTCTCACTCTCAGAATTAGACAGGCTCAAGCTACTCAGGTGCAACTTAGCGACAGACAGGCGACATCGTTTTTTTGTTTTGGAACTTTTGGTTTAAGGAAAACCGGGACTTGTGGGGCAAACCGGTTTTTACTAGTTTCACCGGTTTTTGATCGGTTTTCTCACAATCCGATTTTCTATGGTTTAAGGACCGGCCAACCCACCGGTTCACTGGTTCATCGGTTGAACCGGCCGGTTCGGTCCAGTTTTTTAATCCTTGATTTAAAGCGAACAGATTCCCTGCTTTACAAGCGATGCAGACAGGTTAGATGGTGAAATTTGAGGGGAAAAAATTGTGAATAAGTAAAATAAAAAAGTATTATTATATATTTATTTTTTTAAAAAATTAATATTAAAATAATAATTACAAAAATATTATAAATATTATACAAATTATATAAATAAATTTCATTTGTGTTACAATAAATCAAACATGGTATAATAAATCATATCATTTCCTAAAACAAGAAAGGGTGCGCTCCATACTATAACTCCCCCCCTCTTTTCAGCCTTTAAATGCTAGTCGTTCGTATGTTCAAGTCAATCGCAGCCGTTCGTTAGCAAATGACATTCCCTGGCAGGCAGGTTCGCATTTTACATATACAAGCAGCAATAGTTTTTCGACTCTCATTTCCTTGCCATTTGATCAAGGAAGATTGAATTGTATTAAAGTGTAAAGCCTCTGAGCTTAGAAGCCAACTCTCAAATTTTAATATTTGGAAGTTTTGACATCTTTTGTATCAAATTCTAGTTCGGTCAAGGGGTAAAACCAATATTTTTAAAATTGGATTGGTTATTAAATCGGTGGAGGTACTGGTTCACGGTTCATTGGTTGAACCATAGTTGAATCGTAGTCGAATCGATAATAATTAAATATATTATTTTAAAAAATTTTATATATTAAAATATTAATATAACAAATAAATATTAGTAAATTTTAAATATTTGATTACTAATTAAATATTTTTTAAGATATTATAAAAATTAATGTTTAATTTAAAATAAAAATTATCTATGATTAAAAGTTAAGAATATTTAATATTAAGTTTTTAGAATTCCTAAATTATATTAAGATTTTACTTATTATTAAAAAATAAAATAATAAATAATAATTTTAACTAAGTATCTTGATATTTGAGAGAAATGCCATTAGGAAATTGAACATAATAGAAAGCAAGTATAAAAAATAATTAATTATGTATATTTTATTTTTCTTATATTCTCTTTCTTTTTTAAAAAAAATTTCATATTTCAAGTCCCTCATCTTTTTTATTACCTTCTATTTTTAATTTGTTAAATTTATTTAAAATAAATTATTCTATTATATAAGAAAAAATTAAAAAAAATTGCTTTAGACCGGTTCAAACCGATTTTTTTGGTCCGATTTTCACTGGTTTGATCGGTTCTTGACCGATTTTTTGCTTGGCTGATTTTCAACCTCAACCGAACCAGATCAGGGACCGGTTCTTGGTCGAACCGACCAGTCCGATCCAGTTTCAAGAACTATGCTTTTGATGGACTTATGGCAACTAAATTCAAAATTCGAGCCAAATCTTTTTAGTTGATGAACTTGGGGTAACTAAATTCAAAATTTGGGCCAAATATAAACAGATCTTTTTTTGATTTATTTATCTTGGGTTAATATTTTTTATTACATTGGGCCATTCATTATTGTTGGGTTAAGGTTAGAATTTTTTCTTAACTTTTGATCTTTTAAAATTTTTGCCTTCTTTTTTTTTTGATTTTTTTCTTTTTGATTTTTTTTTATTTTCTAAAGCTTTAGTTTTTATTTTTTTATTTTTTTATTTTCTCTTAATTTTTGTTTTCTTTCTTTTCTTCTCTTTTTTTTTATGTTTTGTTAATTTAATTTTTTTATTATTTTTTAGAACTTGTTCGGACAAAATCCGTGGTTCGTGTTCACAGTATTCCCTAAAGATATCTCAAACTTGTTTCAGCTCAAATTGCAACTTTGAAGACAAAATGTCGTTGATCCCAAGTTTCTCCGGTGGCCGAAGGAGCAATCTTTTCGATCCTTTCTCTCTGGAATTCTGGGAACCCTTCAAGGAATTTCCTTTCCCCTCTTCTCTTTCTCCCTCATTTCCTCAACTTTCTCGGGAAAATTCTGCATTTGTCAACGCTCGTATCGAGTGGAAGGATACCCCAGAAGCCCATGTGTTCAAAGGCTGATCTCCTGGGCTCAAGAAGGAGGAAGTGAAGGTTGAGATTGAAGATGACAGGGAGCTTCAGATAAGCGGAGAGAGAAACGTCGAGAAAGAAGACAAAAACGACAAATGGCATCGCGTTGAGCGTAGCAGTGGCAAATTCCTGAGGAGGTTCAGATTGCCAGATCATGCAAAAATGTATCAAGCGAAGGCTGCCATGGAGAATGGGGTTCTTACCGTGACAGAACCAAAGGAAGAGGTTAAGAACCCTGAGCTTAAGCCCCTTCAGATTTCTGGTTAACTTAGAAACGCTATTTATTGTTGGATAAGGCTGCGTTTTGCAGGTAAGAATTGATTAATTGTTGTTGGTGGTTGAAAATTGTGTCACGTGCTTTCGTGATTGGGATTACCCAAGGTATGAATAAGAAGCATGTAATAAGTGAAACATGGAAAGTGGATCTGCTAGTGTAATTAATAACTTTTGTCTCTATCACAGGACCTTCATCAAGATATTCCTACTTGTTTTTAGCAAGCAAGACATTTGTTTTTCATCTTAATTAACTTTTTCGTATTCCTGTAATCATGCTTTGTCACATTTTCTGAAAAATTACTGTGTCAAAAAGCTTCTTCAACTGCATGATTTTAGAACACCCGAACTTAGCAGAACAGATCATATATCGCAGACGCATCGAGCTGTTAGATTCCAACTTAAAATTACTTAGGGTCAAGTGAAGGGCAGGCAATATGAGATAAAAATATCTGGCGAATTGGCAGCGACAGGCGATACGCGACAGAATTGGCTGCATCGCTCGTTACAAGCTCAATGAAATACACTAATTCATGTAAGAAAAAGTTTTTTAGACCTTTTTCTCTAAAGCTCACACAAGTAATTGGGAACTTTGAATTGAATACGACACCTATTTTGATTGATAGTTCGTAGTTCTTAGAATAGTCAATACGGAAAGCATATACTGAAACTTGTGTTACACTATAAATAAAATAAAAATACAGCAGCTAAACTAAGATCGAGAGCTTTCTTTACTTTATATTGTCTATCGTCGCTACAATGTAAAAATTAAAATCTTTACAAAATCGTGATGGCAGCTGCAAGCTACATCATAAATCATAATCTCTGTTCTTAAAGAATCTTTCGTACACTTCTGACCAAGTCTCTGATTGTTTTCCTTTCCTGCACTACTTTACCACCCAACAAATCCCAAGAAACTGTAATGAAACATAAAACAACAATCAATACCACCGGCTCATAAGTTCAGATTTTGCACAAAATTAGGGGGAAAAGATGAAACATGAACAGGGTAAAGAGGGAATGATCGTTAGCTTTGATTAGTAATTCTGGAGTGGAAATTTATCCATTCAAACAAAAACGGACCCAAAAAAAAAAGGGGAAAAACAGTAAGTAAATTGATTGGGAATAGAAGAAGAGAAGAAATAGGGAAAGATGGGAGGCACCTGAGAGAACGAACGGTGAGGTGTTGGGAGAGAAGGTGGAATAAGAAATTAGCTCCATGAAGGAACAGGACGAATCCAGTACAACCCAGGAGGAAAAGCTCCACCATCATTTGGATTCCTTGTGCAGGGAATCTGCAGAAGAAGGAGAAGCGGTTTCAGAGTTTCAGAACCAGAAATGGAACATAGCAGAGAAAAAAGGGAATATGGCTTTTGATTGACGTCAAGTTTAGGAATGATGAAAATGGTTCGTATGGTGAACCAATAAAAAATGATTTTCAGATGGTAATTAAAAACTAGTCGGATACGTCATCGTTCCGATCCTATCCGCCGTTCATAAATCATAAGCGGATGATGATTATCATTGGGAGGCTGGTCGGTGAGGGCCAGTTGACTGCTAACTAAACGTGTGCTTTATTATATTTTTATTATCAAATTAATTTTTTATTAAAATAAAATAAATATATAATTTAATTAAAAAATATATAATTATTTATAAAAATAATATTCGTGATATGATATTATTGATAAATTATATATTTATTATATTTTAATTAAAAAATTTAATAATAAAAATATAAAAAATTATATATAATTTTTTTTGGTAAAAATATTCATTGTAATCTTTTAATGTTGAAAAGTTTTTAAAAATTTAATATTACTGTTATTTATATTTTGATGAGTAAATTATTTTTATTTAAAATTTAAAATTTAATTTAGTTGTAATTTAAAATTAAATTATATAATAAAACATATATAAAAATAATATCAAATATTCAATACAACATAAATACTAGGGAGGATTGTAAATAAAAATTAAAAATTAAAAAAATATTTTATAGAATCTATTATCATTATTTCAGAATAAATTATTAATGAATTTAACTAAAATTAATAATATTTAGTGATAATAGATTTCTTATAATAATAATTTTTTAATTTTAAATCTCTATTTATAATTCTCCTTAAATACTAGGCCCAAAATAAATGTATATTTTATTTGCTCTTCTACTACATATCCAGCTACTTTCCAAATTTCATGTACTATCTCCACAGATGCATTTATTAGAGGATCTACTGACGCGAAATTACACCATTTATGGATTATATGGAAATAACTCTCTATTTCCAACTATAATCTTAGGCACAGATAGAATTTCCTTCGATCAAAATAGGAAAAAATATTAAATAAAATTTAATTGTATCAATTAATTTTAATATGATAAAAAAAGGAAATATCGTTTCTTTTATCTATTTAATAAAATAGAAATAGTGAGTAAATGAAAAGTAAATGATAATAAATGATCAAAATGTTTTTAGATTAAAAGAATAATAAAAAATTGATTTTTATATTTAATTATAATCAATTAAAAAAGTTACTTTATTTAATATATAATTATAATTATCCAGTTTAATATTTTTCATATATTATTTTAATATATATTAATTTAATATTAACTAATATATATTATATTTCAATATATATATATAATAATTCAAAATGCATTGTGTGACTGATTGTCTATCAAAGTTGAAATTTGAATTGATAATTAGTCAAATTTTTTTAATTTATTTTTATTAATTATTAATTATATATTTTATTATTTTTAATATTATTAAAATTTATTATTTTTTAAATAAAAATATATTATTTTTATTACATTTTTCTTAATATTTCTTCTAAAAGTAGTCTTGATTATCTTTTTATATTACAAAATAATATGTATTGTAAATAATTAATTACAAAAATATTTTTATAAGTATTATATAAATATTTTGTTGCAATAAAATATTTTTCATTCAATTTATACATTTATTAAAATTTATTTTTTAAACAAATATTTTAAAAGATACATTTCTCACATTAAATTGATGACTTTTTTCAAATTAAGCATCAAATAATTATAATTAATATATAATCATTTTATTTAATATATGATTATAGTTATTTATATTTATAAATTATTATTTTAATATAATAAAAATAACTATTTAGTGTAATATTTTACATATATTATTTTAATGTATATTAATTTAATATTTATTACTATATATATTTATTTAAATGTAACATATATAGATATAAATATGTTTATTATATATATAATTTATATATATATATATATATGTATGTATGTATCTCTTTTTTTTTTTTTACAATTTTTTCTTATTATTTGTGAATTTTGATTGAGTAACTAAATTGATCAATTAATTTACACATTTGATTCTTATACTCAAGAGATGTGCTTAGGAAGAAATTTGTTACTCAGCTTTGGGTTTCTAAACTATTAGAGAAAGTGCTTAATTTGAAGAGTGCACTTATGACTAGAAATACCAATAAAAGAAAATAAAGACATATATATCATAAAGAAAGCTATAAATAAAAGGATAAAGTTTGAAGTTTAAAAGTATGAAAATAGAAGATAAAATTAAAAAGTTTTGTATTTGATTGATTGAATATGTGTCTTAAAATATATATATATATATATAATGAGTATTTATAAACTTAAAATTAATTTTTAGTCCTATTAAAATTGTTCAACTCCCAGTTGGTTAGATTAAAAATGGTTGATATTCAGTAGCTTTTTCTGTTATTTATTACTATTTATATAATTTTTTTAATGTTAAATATTATTATATTTTACTATTTTTCCTTTTGACCAAATTGTAGTCACAAGTAAAATTTAATTGTTATATTTTAATTAAAATTCAATATGTAAAGTGACACCTTTTAACTACACAATAATTGGTATAATTTTTTTACTTTATTTTGGGAAAATTTTTCATAATGCAATAATTTTAAAAAATATTTCGAATTTAATATCAAATAATGCTCTTATTATTTTTTAAAGCACAACTACTATTAATTATTTTTATAATTAATTTTCTAATGTTTTCTTTATTTTTTCTTATTATTTCTTCTAAAAGTAGTATTAATTATTTTTTTAGATTACAAAATTTTCATCTCATGATATACTTTTTTTTGTTGTAAAGAAAAAAGGCATAAACAAAAAAGGCCAGTTCTTTTCTACCGTGAATGTGGAGCATGACACATTTGAGGGGCAAAATGGGCAAATCAAAGAGTTGGATCCCCCGAGCCAACCATAGCAATAAAAAGTGCACAGTACACCGTGCTTCCATCTCCTTTAGCTTTCTTGCTACCAAACCCAATAGGTAATGGAATCCGTTTTACTTTCCATTTCTGTGACTCTACCAAATGGAGCCTTAGAATTTATAAAATCTTCCTATGTATTGATTTATTTTATTTATTGTTGCATAGATTAAATAAAATGAAAGTTAAAAAAATTACAAATTTCTTGGATTAATTTTGTAAAATACCGAATTAATTATAAATAAATTTATAATTTTAGATAAAATACTGTCATATATATATAATTGTTATAATCTAATTATATATTTTTTTAAACAAAGCCTATTCATAGATTGCTAGACCCTGTAAAACGCAGAAAGATTTTAACTATTACAAACATATCATTTTTGTCATGTTTGTAATTTTTTTTCCTTTTATGATTAGTTTACTTTATTGTTTATAAAATGAGTGCAATTTGGCTGAAATAATTTCAACCCGAGGAAACAACATTTCAAACAATAATATGCGATAACCATTATATTAGGCAAGCAGTTGCATATATTACAAGGAGCATTGATAGCTGAAAGACTAGTCCCCCCCCCCCCCCCCCCCCCCCCCCTTCTAATATTGAAAGAAATACATCTCTGGAGGAGATGGTGTTGAACTGTTTACAAAGGTGGTATAAATGGACAATTATAACGAAGCACTTGTGGCAAAAGCGGTGCCTCAACATCCCACTGGAGGAGCGCAGAGATATCCTTCATCAAGATCCATTAGGGTGGGATTCACTATTCTTTTTTGTAGGCAATTTACAGCTTCCACATTAGTCGCCTAACAAAGTAGAAAGAAACAAATCCTGCACAAAGCCAGATCTCCCAGCAGCTTGCCTCATCCTTCTCTCTCGCTCTTCATTACTCAAGGAGGCATCAAAACTGCAGGACAGATAGAGAATAAGAGAGAGTGAGTGATCAGAGCTATGATTCAACAAACACTACAACTACTCACTAATATAATATATCTGTTTGTCCGCCCGGCCGCCTTGAATTTAAGTTCATTGACCCAGACGATAGGCCTAATTAAGTCCACTATGTTGATGTTGAGCTAAGTATAACCATGGCCTAACAATAACTCTAATCACTAGTTAATAGTACCTTGATTTCCATATATGTGATGGTGACGTGTTCTTTGAAGAGTCTTCAGCACCTGTTAACACGGATTTTGAAATATCTTCTGCTTCAGAAGCAGGAACATTAAAAATAAGCGAGGATAGGAATGGATCAGTAGCTGCAGCACTAGATGCATTAACACTGTTTGACCTATATCCTCCGCCACCACTACTGCTGCCAAGAAGGACCTGTAAATGAGCGTCGCGAAGATCCCGACCCAAAAGAGATAATGTCTGACTGCTTGGAACAGCACCTCTACGTAACCTGCGTCGTCTCTGTAAGTATTCCTCAGTTAAGGGAAGTAAATAACAAAGACTTAATTTTCACTTGATATAACTGTTAGATATTATAATAAAACTATTCATGGATTATCACTTAGTTTAAGTTTTTGAATTAAACTGTCAAGTGACATCATATCAAAGCTTTTATGACTAAGTGATTTAAAGACTAGAATTTGATCCTCGCTGCCCTCCCTTCAAGGTATGGCAAATCTAGGCTTTGTCCACACTTCAAGCCTCAGGTTTTTGTGTAAAAAGGCGTGCTAAATAATTTAATAAACTATTTATAGGCCTTTACCTAAAAACTTAAGCTTTTAAGTTAGTCTAGTGTCTGATAATAACGACCCATGATCTGAACAAGCTAGCCATTTCAAATCAAAATAGCTTATAAAGGATATCTTAAACAAGTGTCCATGCTGCAGTGTAATGTGACTTAACATGTCCCTTGCAACTTTAACTGAGCATATTGGACAAACCTGCATGAGAGAAAATAGAAGGCTAAGACTTCATAATTAGATTTAAAGATCAGTTCAACTCTTAATATAGGGATGCGTTACAAGTAGCAACCACAAAGAAGCGAACTGCTATGCATTGATCTTCAGCTTCTTTGATTTTCCCTTATATAGTTCATGTTGAAAGATTCTCCAAACGAACCATAATTGAGAAACCTGTCCATCTCAATGATCAGAGGATCGTATAAGACAGCTAAACTTACTGCCTTTACTTTCTTCCGACAACAAGCAACATCAGCACTACCACATTTGCTATAGAATTTAACAGCTACTAGTAGAGAGAATCAGTTCTCAAAACTTTAAGCTGGTATATCATGAGCCAATATAAATACGGAGCTTAAAACACAAACACTTCTTGAAGTTGTGATAGCTAAAATTTTTATACTCAAATTCACATAATTCTCAAACCTTGTTTTTCTTCTCTAGCTATTTGTCACCTACATTTTTTAACCGCAGGATTTCTTCATGATGTGCTCTTTAAGTTTACAAGATCTTATCAGCACGTAAAGCTCCATTACTAGACAAAAATGTTTAAAAAAAAATTAAAGAGAGAGAGAGAGAGAGTGGCCAAAAGTTCTCAGAGCCATACTAATATCTCATTGTCTTGGAGACAAAAGCTTACCTGTTTAAAGCGATAAAGCCCACTACTGGATTATATAATGTATATTATGATCCCAAATCTCCAAGGAATCGAGCGTAAGAGATTTACTTAGGCTTAATATAAGCATTTCATGAAGGGATTTAGATGTTCTTTAAGCACAGTGCACAGAAATAAAGAAACATAAGGGCATTTAAAAGAAAATGTATAAAGAGGAGGACACTATTCTCATCAGTGTAGTATGCTCAAAGAATATCTAGGCAGAAAGAGAGACAGTTCAAGGGCATAAAACCAAGAAGCACCAGTTAATTCCCTTAGGTTATGCACTTGACAAAACCATTCTTCATCTGTGTCTGTTACGAAAGTTCAGCTTCAGCCATTTCAGATTTTATTAAACATTCTTTGCTGATACAATGCATCTAGGGAAAAGAACTATGTAACTGATTGTGAATTGTGAACTATGTTAGCTTTTCTAGCAATGTTTTAAATTGTCAACTCACTATAAACGATTAACATTAATCCATATTAGTCCTATCTAGCACAAAAGTCTTCCTCCTAAGAACCTATCGATAATTAATTTAAGGCAAAATTCCACATGTGATCCCTGAAGTTTCACTCAGGTTTCGTTTTAGTCCTAAAAGTTTATTTTGGTTCAATATAGTCTTCAACTTCAAAGTTTCAAAAAAAGGTTTAATATCATCCTTTACCTTAAAGCTCATTAACTTTATTAATGGAAGTGTCCACATGGCGTTACATATGGCTTTACGAGCTGAATAAGACGCTTGTGCAACAATTCAAATCTAACTCAAGCCTAAACTACACCGTTTTGCTTCTTCTTATCAGTCTAACAAACAAAAATCCACCTCTTCATCACTTTTATTCGTGCCTTATTCAACTCTTTTTGAAGTATAGGTCTGAATAGGACCTGAGTTACCGCGTCAGCGTTTTATTCAGCCCAATGAAGCTACATGTGATGCCATGTCGAATAGTTCTGTCAATAGAGTTAAGGGCATTGGAGACAAAGACAATATAGAACCTTTTTTGAAGTCTACATTGGACCAAAACAAATTCTTGGGATTATAACAAAACTTGCGTGAAATTTCAGGAATTAAAAGTGGACTTTTGCCTTAATTTAAATATATACTCATTCTGGCCATTCATTATTGCAGAGCATCTGGAAAAGACAAAAGGAAGGAGGGCAAAAAACACCGCCTAGGATATCAAGACACAACACAATGGTCACTCAGGAAGGAAGAGCAGAGCATCTCATAAATATACGACGTTCATTGACTTGGATTTTATCATGCATGCAATGTAGCAAAAAAGTTCTTTGTTTACCCGAAATTAAATAGGACAAAAATATTAGAACTATACATCAAGATGGTTCCCCTAACAGCTTAATTCCCACCTTGAATTCTCCAAGTTGGCACTCTCTAAATGGGAAGAAACCAATCTAGATACAGTTTTTACAACAATGATGGATTATATAAAACCACCATACCATTCTAGTTAATTCTAAACAAACAGACATTTGAAATATACCCAACATAGATCCAGGTTTGCGACCTAGGAAAATAACATCAAAACAGGAGGAAAAGAAGCAGCTCATCATACCGTGACTTTTGATTCACACGAGTGCTCGTCTTCGAGATTCGAACACAGGGACGCGATGTCGACATCTTCATAAGAGCTTGAATAATCAGGTCGAACCTCGTCTTCCACAACGAAATCATAGATTCCCAACCGATCTGGCTTCCACACAAAATCAAAAATCAGATTTTTACCATACCAGAATTTTTTATTTTTTATTTCAAATGAGACATTTGGGGGGGGGGGGGGGGAATCAAACTGAACTAAATACGAACCTAATTGGGAACTTTGATGCTGCTGAAACGCATACTGGCGTTTGACGGCGGCGAGACGCGAGGTCCAGAAATCAGAATCCATGGAACAAATGAACTATCAAAAGATCGAGCTTTGTGAAAGATGGGTCTTGATGGAAACCACCTCCTCCAACGAATGCTTGTTTGAATCAAATCATTTTTAAAGTCATTCAATATGATATGTGAGCTTCAACTTTTATTGTTTGTTTGTTTAAAGGTTCCGTAAATTTCTTTAGGTTCTTGACATTTTGGAAGAGAGAGATTGTTCGTTCAAAGGGAAGTATGAGGCTTCAGAAATGCGGAATGAAATGTGAGAGAGAGACAGAGACAGAGACAGACACAGAGACAAGGTTTGTTTGTTTTTGTGGCTAGGAGGAGAGGTGTGAGGAAAATTCGCGCTGGTCTTAGGATATAAAGCACACGTTTGGTTTTGAACGTGTCCCTGTTTTTTTTTTTTTTTTTTCGGTGGTTAGAGTGATTTTGCCGCCCTTTGTTTATATTTTTAGTGAGCCTGGTTCGTAATTTTGTGCTTGTTTTTGCTTTTAATCGTTCAAAATGAATAGATTATTTTGCAAGTCACTAGTTAATTATGCATACCAGAACATTATTTTGAGTAATTGAAAAGTTATGTATCTGCTTATTGTTAAATTATACTAGCATAAGCATAAAGGTGTTATCTCAATTAGTAATACTATTTTTCTTTAATAATTTGCATTTTATTGTTGTAAAGAGCAATATAAAATTAAAATCTTAAATACACTAATTCAGTATAGAAGAGCATGGCTTTAAGACCATAATAACTAATATAAAGTTCAATTAAAAAACCTTAGATGCACCAATCAAATGTAAAAGAGTATGCCTATAATATTTTTTAAGACAGAAATAATTTATACAAATTTCATTTCTTAAACGCATTTATTCAATCTGAGAGAGTATACCCTTAAGACCTTCTAGGGAAAGAATAGCCTTAAAAAAATATTCAATGACACTTGTTAGGGCGTTGCAAACTAAATTTTTGTTGGCTGATCATTCAAGAATGTCCAATCATGATGGGAATTAGTACCCATGGTTATAGTTATCGAATTCATGAGTTGATCCATCTAAGTTTACTAATGTTTTGTTTGGACGGGGGAGGAGAAAAGTGGAGGGAGAGAGAAGGGGGGGGGAAGTACGGGGGGAGAGAAGGGTGGAGAAGGAAGTTTTTTTTTCCCCGTTTGGATGTAACGCGGAGAAATGGGGAGAGAAAAAAAATTATAACTATTTTTTGGACAATTTTACCCTTGAATTTGGATGGGCTTTCTCTTTTTTCTGACTACGAATAAATGCAATTCCCCGAATTTGATTAAATTGTTATTTTTTAAAGTTTAGAATAATTTTTTTTAAAGAACACTGTGCACACCAAAAATAGTTATTAAAATTTCCTCATGTTCATCCGTCCTAATGAAAATATATTATTAATATATTTTAACGTAATAATAATATATTATTAATATAATTGCAATTCGTGTTTCCATCCATCTAATTATTTTAAAGAAATAAAAATATATTACTAATATTAAATATTTTAGCATAATAAAAAAATATTGTTCATTAAGTGAAATAAAATAAATGGAGGGATAACTTAAATTTTTAACATAATAAAAATATATTGTAAGCATTAAATATTTTATCATAATAAAAAATATTTTATTACGTGAAATAAAATAAATGGATAAGCATAAATTTTTGTGATTTTGTAAATGTTATCAGCTCTTTTCCTCATAAAGAAATATATATATATATAAACAAATAAAAATGATTGTATCTTGCTTCGTCCTCATTATGCAATCCATTCACGTGGCTTCCTTTGTCTTCATGTCCTTGTCCCTTCCAACCTATGTCATTTCTCGTCCTTCATCATCTTAGCTTGTCTTCAGCCTATCTTCACATGGGACCAAGGTTCCTTTGGCTTTAGCTTCACGGGACAAGCAGCAAGCAGGACATGTATCCAAGGCAATTTGTCTTCATCCTATCATTTTTTCGTTTGCAGTGACAAAAGTTCAGAAGTTATTTGCATGCAGAGATAAGGCTGTAGTAATTGACGTAAAGTATGATGAATGAACATATCTGAACTTTATTTCATTGACTGTGAATAGCGTCTTAATGCTTATCTTTGACATAGAAACTAAATTGATCTATATCTACATAATTTTCCTAGAACTACATGCTTTCTTGTTTCCTCATACATTATGCAGATGGGTAAATCGTATGGAGAAGTCTTGTATTCTCAGATTCGAGTTGGAGTGGATATAGGGAAACAACTTATTCATCCCGATGGTGAAACTGGGTATGAATTCCATTTCAAAGTTTGTAATGCCTACAACTCCATTTTACATTATTTTCTCATCTGCATTGATTAGATTTGCACCTGATGGAAATGATGTCGTAGACTATATAGTGACAGTGATGAAGCATAATTATCTAAGACCTTATAATTCATGGAAGGAAGTCTCTGAATCCGTTCGACAATTATGGTTCAAAGAATTTCAGGTACAGCTTAAATTCCTATTTGTTACACTTATTTCATTGAAGTATCTGATGTGGTAAATATTATTAGATGATATTGTCAGAAATATTATGTCTGGACTATAGAGGATCATCGCCAAATTTATAACAATTTTAAAGATCGTGCAAGAAATCGATTAAAAGATTTGATATTACCACAAAAATAAAGGGAAGCGGCCTATTTGGATAAATGAACATATTTGGAATGATTTATGTGCGGATTGGAATAAGATAGAATTTAGACAAAGAAGTGAACTTGCAAGACAAAATAGAACTTCCAACTCAATAGACGGCCCATCTCTTCACACTGGTGGCAATATTCCATTCACTGATCATGCTGCAACTCTAGCTAAAGACTTTGGGAGGCCTATAGCTCCGATAGAACTTCATGTTCGAACACATCAAAATCCAACTTCTGGTATTTGGGTGGATAAGAAATCTGAAAAAATTTTTGTAAGTCTGCTAACTTCGTATTCTTCTATGTGAAAGATCATTTATGTATCACTGTTATATAATTTTTTCCCCTGATTTAGTTAAGAATGAATATGCAAGACTCAAAACCCATACTGCAAATGTGGCAAACGCACAAAATTTCTTACTAGCAGATGAGGTTACCCTGTGGACAGTAGCTGCTGGAGGAAAAAAAAAGCGATGGCTCCGTGTACGGGTTAGGAAGTGTTTCATATAAAGTAGAAGAGGACCTACCTTTCGGTTACAAGTATTGACAAGAGAATGAGTTATTATCGTTATCATATCCAAGTGTGGCAGGGGCCATATACCCACAGGGTCCACAAGGTCGGCTACATCCCGATATAGAGGAGAAATTAAAAAGTTTCAAGATCCAACTGCAAGCCAACGAAAGTGTAATATTTGATCTGCAACGTCAAATTCATGGATACTGCCAGCAACATAAAGCTTCAAGTGAGCAGCATAAAGCTTCAAGTTCTAAAGGAAAAAAGAAGAAGCAGACATGCAATTGTTGAACATATAACATATGCATGTCTTGTTCTGGTGTATAAACGTGTGTTGTTATAAATGCGTCTTGTAATTATTGTAATTATCATAATATAAGGTTGCCAAGAATATTTTTTGCTACTAGCACGATCAGTTTGAAATTTACTTTTTAACGTCTATCAAGATATCTATGCACTATTATGCATGTTCATTAAGTCCCACACATATTACCATTATATGTCAGTAGAATCTTTGTCACTTACTTACGTGGTTGGTCTTTGTTACTTTTGCCCGGATATCACATGACACTAAAATGGTATGACAATACTTTTCTTCATATTTGTATTTATCTTTCTCAGTTGGTCCTGCATGTCATACCATCTACAATGACATATGTACACATTATTTCCTATAGATAAACATAACTTTCTTCTATATATCTCCCTCTATACTGCCCCAACCCATCCATCAAAGAGGGAGCGGAAGTCACTGAGGAGAGCTTTCACAACTGCAAAGTTGACAAGGTAGGAAGGAGCTTGGGATGTTATATTTTTTCACAATATTCAGACATGTGCATATAGTAAATGATATCAATATCATTACAGGATGTCTTCGAGAAGGGGCCGGAGCACACGAAGTAACTTGTCACAACCAGAGTCATCTAATGCTAGGAAAGAAACACAGCCAACCTTGGAGAACTTTCAACAAGAGTCTAACGAGCCTGATGATGAGCAGCCGAATGAACACTACAATGACCAAGATCAACCGATGTCAACACTAATTAGACCTAATGGCACAGGATATATCATTTTTTTTCCTGTTTGGTTTAACAAATCTTTAGGATAATAATATATTTCACCATCTTTTGTATTTTTAGATTTACCCCAAATGATAAAGCCATCGGTACTGCTATTGTCAAGATTTTTAAAAATAAATATGATGGTCCGTGGAATTGCTGGACGGAAGTGCCACCCGAATATCAATACCTCTGGTTTCATGAATTTCAAGTGTCATGTATTTTGCTGTTTATTACATTACAGATAATAACAAAATAATTACAAAATAAGTTGTGCATGTATAATCGTTATTGACATCCTACATGATTTGGAAGAAACTTTATTGTTGGGAACCAAGACATCATCTTGATATTTGGGCAAACTGGAAGAATCGAGTAAAATTTTGATTGAAAGATATAATTGGACATGTACGTGAAACGCGCAAACGACCTGACTGGATTAAACAAAACATCTGGGATGATCTTTGTCGCCATTGGGATTCTGAAGGATTTCGTTCTACTAGTGCACAAAAGAAGAAAAATCGAGTCAATGCTGCATTACATACGGGAGGTTCTATATCCATGGAAGAGCATGCTAGACAACTGGTATATAAATAATGTATCCATTTTATACTTTTCATGTGCTATACTTAAACAAATTATTTCTTATTTTGTTATGTAGGCTCGTGAATTAGGACGGGATCCTTCATTTTCTGAAGTTTATATGAAAACTCACCAACGTAAATCTACCCAAGCATGGGTAGACGAAAAGTCAAAAACTATATGGGTATGAAGATTAGAAATATTCTTAGATATTTTAATTTTCTTTTGGTGTTCATCGTTTGATTTTTTTTAGGATGAATATGTTAAACAAAAAGATACCGCCCAGGGTTCAAGCGACAATACATCTGATATGAATACGTTTATTAGTGCTGCTGGTGGGAAAAAGCGAGGCTCCGTTTATGGTCTTGGTAACATATCTTGTAAAATTTTTGGAAACTCAAAACACGGGTATACTTATAATGAAGAAGGATCCTCAAGTCAATTACCTCCGTACCCACATTCAAATTACATACAAGATATGTTACGTAATGAATTTATCAATATTTCTACACAATCATATCAAAGTATGTTTCAAGACCAACAAAGACAGATTGAAGAGCTACGCACCCAGTTACAACAAATAACTCAGAGTAGTTTTGGACAACCAAAGGGGAGACGTTCATCCTAACAGAAAAAAGGTGCCACAACAGTGTCTCTAGACAGGGATGAAGATGAAGGAGATGATAACGAAGAATAGTAATGTAGAAATATAGTACTTCAAACCTACTAGCATCACAAAATAAAAATATTGTAGTTGTTTTTGAATAGATATATTTATATATTTTGCTTTAGGTTATTTATATCTAAGAAATATATATATACATAATCTTTAAATACCGATATTAGTATATCCGATTCAATTTCATTTTAGTATGATTACATAGAGGCACATATATATGATGTGAAAATTGGACATATCTTGGTAAATAATCTTAACGACATCTATAACTCTGTAAAGAAATATATAAAGTTATCAAGCGGTTACAAATTGGTGATTACAAATTGACATAGTTTATTTTACGAAATATAAATAACAACTATATTTCTTAATATAAATATCATTTTGTTTGTATTTCATAAGATATGATAAGTACTAATATTCATTTAAAAAATATTAAACAAACCAAAGTTTCCTCTTTAGGTGATTATCTTATCATAAAATAAATTTATATATTTTAATGGTTATTAACTTAATTATTTAATAAAATAAATCAAAGTTATATTGCTCCGAAGACAGAAGACAATTTAGGCGAAAAATTCGAAAAGAGGCAGAGAACACGGCGTTAGTAGTCGGACCATGAAGTCCGACTGCCGGACATGAGGTTCGACTGCTTTGCAGTCGGACGGTCCGACTACTTTGCAATCGGACAATTTCGTCCGACTGCAAGGCAATCGGATGGTCCGACTGCTTTGCATTTTTTTACGTTTTTCTTTAAATTTTATTTGCGTTTTTGATTTTATTTCTTTAGTCACAATAAGCATTTTTTCTCATATGATTAATACATCTTATTGTGATTTTTTTTATAGTTATTGATCTAATTTTTTATCATTTTATTTTATGACATGTAAACTACATAAATAAATAAATAAATATAAAAACGTTTAAACTGTTCATGATAAATACGCAAAATTTAGGCATAATAATAAAGAAGAGTCAAACTTCATTACTAATCAATCCAATAATCCATGATTATCTATTAGAATTTTGATACATTCTAGCTTTTAACAAAATTGACAACTAATTTAGCTCAACTGCAGGCATAGTATCACAAGAGTCATTTAACAAAAATGAAAGTAACATTTTATCATTATATTTGTCTCTCAATTATGATATACCAGCATCCCTCATCATTTGTATCAAAGTTTGTAGTCGTATGTGTCTTGGAAATCCAAAAAAGGTTTGCTTACTCTTTTTTTCCTTGCATAAAAAAAAATAACATTGCAATTTATATTCCTCGCTTACTCCAATTTGATCAATTTCTGCCCATACCTCTTCTTCACTGTAATGACGGGGCCTACTTCTTTCAAGTATAGCAAGTCCCTTCTCTGCAATCTCAGCTTGTTTCTCAGCAACAACTACTTGTCTTTCAGATAAAGATATTGATTTATCATGCAAACAATTACCATCTCGCATAACTTCAGCTAGTTCTTTAATCCTGCAAGTGATTTTTTCATATTTTTCCTCTATTGCTTCAACAACAACCTTCTTACGCTTCTGTCCTTTTGAGCATGCAGTACCCGTAGAATGGTTAGAGTTGCCACCAGTTGGACTAAATGAATCCATATTGGCTGTTGAGTTGGTGGACTCATATCCCCAGTTAAACTTAGTTTCAGTATCATTCATATTCGTACCTTCAAGTCCATCATTTAAATCAATACATTCTTTCTCCCAACGTTTCAACTTATCTTTAGCACTCTCAACATATTTTCCGGTTGCTCTGTCTGCACCAAATAATTCATACAACTTATCATAATATATAACTGGGGTACTCATCCACTTCTTTGCTTGTGGTTTTTTCTGCAAATCGTATAACAAATATATCAAATCATTTGCAAAATATAAATGAAATGAAATAGAAAACAACTACACATAAGCTAACAAGCATAAATGAAATGAAATAGAAAACAACTACACATAAGCTAACACGCACAGGAAACAGGAAACAAATGAAACCACCTCAATTAATTCATTCCAAATTTGAGTATCTGCTTCAAACAATTTCGAAACAGGACTCCACAAGAATCCGCTTAATCCATTAAACAAGTCATATAGCTCTCCAACTCACTGGGACAATGTCTTCTTCCGATTTTTCAAGTGCTGCTTTGTTATATGCGGACCAAAAGAAGTTTTTAGCACTTGCAAGACATTATCATACGCAGATGTTGTGAATGTCCTATCAGGATGATTCCCTTTCATCATCTCCTCTAGTAGAGCATCTAAAAAAGCTTCATCCATTTCATGCGTCCAACGCAGATTATCTTTAACTAATTTTGGAGCCATCATTGAGTGTCTGCATAGAATACCATATATCATGAATATCCAATTCAAATGAAAATTAGATAGAAAAGGCATAATTCAATATCATAAAGAACTAGTTGAAACAAAAATTGAATAAAAACGGTATAATTCAATATCATGAATAATTAATTGGCCCAAAAATTGAACAGAGACACAATTTAATTCATATAAAACTGATATAAAACAGATTATTTGAAATCTACCAAGGGACTGATAAAATGTTTTGATAGCATAAACAATAATATCATACATTATTCAATCAAATACGAATTCACTTATAAACTAAATTAATATCTTCTAAATTATGATCTATTCTGATAGTCATGCCACATTTGGCATGCAATACTATCTCTCAAAATTGTTCCTTGTTTGTAGTCTTCCTCTGGACCATGGTTAGAAGTGTCCTCAGTATGATCAGGCGGATGAAGAAGTAATTCACGATCAACTTCAGCGATTAGATGCTCATCAGGATCTACTTCCATCAAAAAATTATGTAATACACAACAAGCTATCACGATATCAATCATGGTTTGAAAGGAATAATATGTTTAAGAGTCACTAGCTATAATCGGAAATCTCTTTTTCAATACTCCGAATATTCATTCTATGACATTCCGTAATGAAGCATGCCGATGGTTAAAAATTTCTCTTTCATTTTGTGGTGCCCTAGAAGAATATTCTTTTAAATGATAGCGAACTCCTCTATAAGGTGTTAAGACCCCACGCATCAGTGGAAAACCGGTATCTCCTAAGTAAAACTTCCCTACAAAGGAAATAGTGAATTAAGGAGAAGAAAAACACATACAATTGCAATCTAAATCATCACCTTATAAATATCCATAATTACTAACTATACCGTGTGGAAATATAAGGTTATCTTCTCTAGATAAAGCATTTTTTAAAATTCGAGAATCTTATGCAGATCCTTCCCAACCAGCTAAGACATAAGTAAATTTCATGTCAAATGAATATGACGCAAACACATTTTGTGTCGGGTAGTCTTTTTGTCCTCGAAATCTAGCAACTTCTTCTCTAGGCACTTTTGCTCAAATATGAGTGCCATCAATAGCTCCAATACAATCCTATCAAATTAGAAGCAACATATTTAATTGATAACTCATGGTATATGAAGTATAAAGATATAAAAATATTGTTATATACCTTAAAATATGGATAAAATCTGCTATTATTAAAAATGTGGCTAGGAACCTCTGATCCAGAAGGTTGCACAAGGAATTCAGACTCAAGTGAAACCACCACATGTAACACATTATGAAAATGCCGATTAATAGTTTCTCCTGAACGATAAAAATAAAAACACATAGTCCTAATCTTAACATTATGGGCTAAGATATGTAGGAACTTAGCAACTTGTTCTTCAACTGTAACCCAGCGGGAATCTTTAATTCTCTCGGTGTTTCGAAGTTTCTGACATAACTGTTGGAAAGCCTGTGGACCCATACGTAAAACATCCCGACAATTTTTTTCATCTTCAAGCTGTATCATCAATTGTTTCCGCATATTGTGTCGCTCAATATCATTCACCCTCATCGGCTTATTCACTATGGTGGACAGTTCTTCTAAGAATTGTATTGCGTAGAGCATGAAACAAATGGCACGTACAACACATGTACTCCTCTGTCTTTCCAAGTCCTCAATTAAATGGGTCAATCTCGAACTTTCAGGTGTGACTCCGAAATTTATCAGATGCTTAACTTCAAAGTTAGAATTGTGAGTGTCCTCAGCAACATCGTCTAAGAATTTTGTGATTTCCATATATATTGTAGGTATCCCGCTAGTGAACAGTTATGCAAATAGGTAACAACATATTTTGCAAATTGCATATCATGCTAGCGATATAGTAAGAACGAAAATAAAGAAATTATAAAAATAATGTTTGGTATACAAAACAGCACAATGCTGGAGTAGGGGATTTGACAAATTTCATAATCAAAGCATAATTAGAGCATGATTACAACCTATGTCTTATGATGCAAAATGTAAGGATTAGTTCGCTCATCATATCATAGTGTCTTCCCTATCTTTGCCCATTGGCATCTCTTTATCCATTTCTGTTGGTTCCATGTTAGGGTGTGGGGGAAAAACAAAACACGAATATAAAAATTAATCTTTACAACTTTCACACAAAATTGAGTCTTTGGATTTATTCTATAATATGTGATCCCGATATTATAATAGTGTTACAGAGTCGGCCTATCGCATCTAAATAATAATACAGATACATTGATATTATGGAAGATGAGGAAGAGGAAGAAGATAAGGAGAAAGAGAAAAAACCTTGTACACAGGGGATGGGTGAAAGAGCAAGGTGATTCTTGGGAGTTCTGTAGACAAGGCGATGAATGGAAAAGGAAATCGAGAACTGGGAGATCTGCCACAATAGATTGAAGAGAATAACCTAATTTGTATATTTGGGAGCAGGCGGATATCCCATTTGAATAACGAAGGGTAATTTTGGAATATAATCAGTGTCGACGCATTTTCTCCCCCAATCTCTCCATATTTGGGGAGAAAATTTGTACGTGGGACCCACCGTACTTTTTTCTCGCGAGTCTTTCTTCTCCCCCTACTTCTCCTCGACACAAACGAGGGAAATCTCCGTTTTTCCTCCCTCCCTTTCTTTTCTCTCCAATAATCACCCCATCCAAACGCAACGTAAAACTACTTTTTTACTTAAAAAGGACATGTCAAATCCCTTGTAAACTCAAAATCAAAACTAATTCGTATAGATTTGTAAGTGATTCATGTATAATTGGTTGATTCGATGAGTTAGATGAATTTGAAAGCATTCTTTTTTTCAGTTTAAAAATTGTGTCAACTAATTAAAAAAAAAGCTTGAAAAAGCCTATACAAAAAAAATCCAAAATAAGTCTTCTCAATTTTTCTGAAATGTTAAAATAAAAAAAGGTGTTAAAAGTGCTACAAATGTTTATGTTTCTGCACATAATTTAAATTTTTTTTCAATTAGTATAATTTAAATTACATCTGAATGCATTTCTTGCTTTATATTATATTTTAACTATTATGTATAATGTAATTATATATTTTAATAGTTATTTTATTAACAAATAAACTTTTACGAGTTTATATTATAAGTTCACTTTTTTTATAAGTTTGTCTAAATTTGAAGGCTTGATATGTAACACCCCATAATTAATTAAGGTATTAATCATGGATTAGACTAATTAGGAATAATTGAAATATGATAATTGGATAAATTAAGTGAATGGAGATTTTAGAGAGATAAATTATTAAAATGGGTTTGAGATTTAATTAGGATAGAAATTCTATCTAGGCTTAAATTAATAGATTATGAGAAGAAGCTAATGGAGGCTCAATTGGTTAGGTGCAGACCCAGCTCAATTTAGTGTGATGGAGGCCCAAGATCCACCTTGTATAGACTCCTGTAAGTGGCCCAATAACCCTTGTGCAGACCCACATTCTTGAGCTCTTCAAACTTGGCCCAAACTTAATTAAACTTCAGCAACCTAATGTATAAAAGCTGGCCCAACAAAATTCTGCAGCCCAACACTCTAAAAACTGGCCCAACAAGCAAAAATTTGAAGCCCAAATAAAGATGGACCTTGGAGCAACCCATGACCCATATTTGACCCAACTTAAACCCAACTAAAACCCTAATACACCAGCCTCTCCCTCACACTTGCTGAAACACAAAACACAGAGGAAATTCGGAGCTTAGAGAGGAGGCTAGAGTTGGGGGTACTAATTTTGCATTTTCTCACATTTAGAGCAAGATTCAGCCAAGGTAATAGTTATACAACTTAACCTCCTCATCTTTCTCTTTAATTTGGTCCGATTAGTTTTTCATTTGGTGCATTTTCACTCTACCCAAAATCTGAAATGTGGGAATTTAAAAATTTTCTTGGTAAAATTCGTAGGTTAAGGTCATGGCTGACCTTGGGTGAGTTTAAACCCTCCATTATGATGCTTCAATTGTTAATTTGAGACCCCCATAGCTGATTTATAAAATGGGTATTAATTATGTACGAATTTGCTTAGGATTTTGGGTGGAATATTGAGTTTTCTGGTGGAGGACAATTTAATCCGAATTTGGGACTTATAGTGGTTGGGTAAGTGATTCTTAGATAGTCATTAGCATTTTAAATTCTTTGGGTATTGATTGTAACTGTTAATGATGAATTAGAGTAGTAATTCTATGATGCTATAGTTATAGGAGGATTTCTGCACCATTGATTTAATGTATATTAATTCTATGTATATATTTGATTTAATTTCATATGTTGCTGTATATGAATGATTTGAAATTTGAATGAATTGATTGGCTATCTGTTGAATTGTAATTGGATATTGTGAGTCCATGGTGGAGCTGTGGTGTGGCTGCTACCCGTGCATGTGATTCGATCGAGTACCGGGTTATGATTAAACCCAGATACACTGAGCCCCGGTTATGCTCAATAGGGAGTAAGTGCCGTGGAAGGGCCTCTCCCGGTGTTAATGGCCTTTAACATGTGATAATATGATTGCTAGTATGGGATAGTAATCATGATAGCCCAATTATTTCATTTGCTGTTATAATGGATATTATTCTGATGTTGATTTTGATTTATGCATATATGCTAATTAAACTGGATATATGATGAAATTGCTTTGGTTACTGAGATTTATATCTCACCCTATTTTATGGGATTAATATTTCAGGTGAAAGTTTTTCGGGTAAAGATAAGGGTAAGCAAGTGGATAAACATCCATGAGCTGAGGCCGGGTGTGGGGAGCTACAATTGGTCTGAGTAGGATAGGGTAAATGCAATTTTGTTATTAGTTATATAGCATCATCATGTAATCATGTTACCAAGTGTAGGCATTTATATTTTGTTTGATTGAAATATAACCGTTAAGGATTCAAGTCTCATTATAGTTGAATATTAATGTATGAACTTATAGCATTATATATATATATATGTAGTTTTGCTGAAATTGTGATATGGATCACCATATGGGAATCGTAGTCATATGATGCCTTGGATGTAAGCTATTGTTGAATGGAATCTCTATGAAATTTGCATGGGATGTAAATTGCTGCTAATGCATGTGATCTTGCTGTCATATATTCTTGAATTTGCTTATATGAGCTAGTGGAACAAGTAGGAAGCAGCATTTAATTTTTGCAATGGTAATGGATGGATTAATGGGTAAATATGGTAGATAAACACCATTAGGACCACATAAAATAAGGGTAAGTGGACCTAGAGTGTTTCTAAGATGAGATTTAGAGTGTAGAGGGCAAAATTTGGGTAATATGGTCATAGGAGGGAGTTCCGCCGCGGCCAAAGGAGAGACAGAGCTAAAAGGCGCCGCGGCATAACCAATCCCGCCGCGGTGCAAAGTGAAAAAAAATCGCCTAGAAGGGTAACAAAACCAAAACTCGCCGCGGCGCATTATGTCCTACTGCGGCGCGAGTCGAGAAAATTAAATAAGGGTTGGACAGAAGCAAAACTCGCCGCGACGCGAATATATTGCGCCTAGGCGAGAATCCTAGGAGTTGAGAGTAGTAGTTCTAAGAGGCGTTCCGCTGCGGTGCCACATAGGTTGGCCGCGGCGAAGGTCCAACTAGTGATTCCAGAGAGTAACTTGGCCGCGGCGGGGGAAGGTTTAGGCCGCGACGTAAGTGCCCAACCTACTCTTTTGAACCTAGAAACCCCATTTTCTCCAACGGTAATGGTATGGGATGATATAGGAGTACTTGTGGGAGGTTACTGGGTATTGAAATTGACGGACGTTTGAATCATAAGCCTCTTATGGTAGTAGGATTTCTTTTATGAGAATTTTGATTTGTGTGGTGGTATGATGATGACCCTAACATCAAGGTTTAAATTTTTCCTATATTTTCACCGTGTGATAGATTGTAACCACTCAAACCTTGATAATCAATTATTAATCGTACATTTAACCATAATTACAATGATTACAAGGTAGGGTTGTCACATGATAACCTTGCTTATGTTCTTTATTTTTCAAGTAGTTTGTGGAGACAAGATACACCCATCCAAAGATGTTTTTTTAGGTACTAAATGAAGTTAAACCTAGGATATTCCAACTGTGTAGGTAAGCATTAATAAATAAGCACAATAACATTGTAATTGATAATATTGTACTAAATTAATTCAATCATGTACAAACTTAAGTGATATTGATTGACAACAAAAAAACTTCAAAATACTTTATTGCAACTCTTGACAATTGAGTGGCAATGGAAACAAAATGATGGAAATAAATGCTTAAATAAACAAAGTAGGTAAAACGAGTAAATAAATACAATTGAATTAAAAATCAATTCATTGTGAGGTTTTTGTATGTCCTTACTCCAATTGCTCTTGCTTTTATAATCTTTTTGCTAACCAAAAGACCTCCCTTCATTCGACTATTATCCTATTTTGTTCACCTCTATTGATATTATGACCTTGCCATGTCAATCGTGTTAAGTTCTTATCCATCAAAATCACTCAAGTTAGGTTGCCTTATGCTTTCTTATTTTTCACTAGTTTGTTGCCTATTGATTAAAGATCCTTAATTGTTGTTACAATCGTCAAAGACCTTTCACTCAATTCTCATTACAACCTTTTTAACTATAAATTTTAGGAATAACACTTATGCTCCATTGACTTCCCTTGCTTGAATGCCTTGTTTTTCCTTTTGCTCCTTTATCAATTTTAAGGACAAACTTTCTATTGCCTTAAAAGTTGGAGCCATATAACTTATGTAAGGAAAGTTAAGCATTAGCCTTGGAAACCCTAACCTTCAAAATCAAACCATTTAATGAGAGCTCATAAAAAACATTAACATCCAATTCTAACTCTAAATGTAGGGTTATCAACTACTTGTTTAACATATAATAAGTTGCATTTGTCATTCCAATCTTTGATGAAAACAATCTATCATTAGCTTTTACCACCTCCAAGTCACTCCCATTTTAGTAAATTAAGAGTTAATGGAACAATAAGAGTATGCAATAATTTACATGAATCCAGTCTCTTTTGACTAGTAGAGTATATGATACCTTGCCCTTCACAACAAAACTCCAAGTCACTCCCATTTTAGTAAATTAAGAGTTAATGGAACAATAAGAGTATGCAATAATTTACATGAATCCAGTCTCTTTTGACTAGTAGAGCATATGATACCTTGCCCTTCACAACAAAAGAAGATCGTTGATGATGTCATATTCCCTACAATTAGCTACACTAGTAACATGCCCTTTACTAGTGTTAGTCTTCTAATAAAATTAGTCATGGCTATATTGTTTTAATTAAATCTTCCTCAATTTTCCTTACTTTCTTGAGGTTAGCAACTAGTAAAATATTAAAGGTTGCTCCAGCATCCACAAACCCTTAGTTGAAAAGCCTTACTTGACATATTCCTTTATGTGTAATAGTTTCATCTGCTTTGCCATGAACTCTTATGTCTTTTTAAATACTACATTGGCCACTTCCCTAGCCATGCCACCTTTGATTAACTCAACTCATTCTTGTTTATAACCCTATATCTTCTTCTACTTTTACCACAAGGGAATCTTTTATTGAGAACATCCTTGGGATCATTCCTACCACATTCATAATCATGGGGAGACACTTAATTCCATTTGTTGTCTTAGCCATGAGATGCTTTGACTGTCACTCTTAACTGAGTGAATCCAAAGCCTGGGAGAATTTAAGGGCTTATATTTTTACTTAATCTAAGTATATTGGCTTTTGACCTATCTTTTAGAAACTTGTGACTTCTTTAACATCTTATTGACTCCCCTCTTAATTTTAAATGTGTGCTTCCTTTAAAGTAATTGTAGTTTTGTTTTAGTTAACCAAACATTCTTTCTCTTTGGTTGCTAGATTTGTCTCATGTTCATCATCTATACATTATTCTCAACTAGGTTCTTGGGCTTAATGAACCTATGTGGCATTTGGATTGACTTGTTTATAATGGGAATTTTCATCCTAGCCTTTCATTGGAGGTAAGCCATTCTTTAATCCTTCTTCTTGCTTGCTCTTTCTTTCTATCTTGTGCTTGTCCTATCATCGTGTTATATTAGAACCTATTAGACTTTTTTTTTAATCCCTTAATCTGCTAAATATGTTTCCTTGGCTATTAGCTTTCATTGGCTTTTTCATTTGCTATGATCTAAATAGCTTTTATTTCTATTGCATCTCAATTGCCCTAAGCTTTTTATTTGAATTTGGCTTCTTTCCTTTAAGGGTAAGTGCGGGCTGGGATTTGTTTCAATCCGAGTCCTAATCCGATTTCAACTTTCGGGATGAATTTTTTGTTTTAGGCCTATATAATCTGGCCAGGTTTGGGACGGGTCAAGCCAATCAGGCCAACAAGCTAATTTTTTTATTTTAAATTTTAATTTAAAATTTTATATTTTTATATTTACTCAATTATTTTGGTCATATAACTATTTTTTAATATATTTTTTTAAATTTTATGTAATGGACATGAAAAAATATGAACTCAAGGGAGAAAATAGAAAAAAAATATAAATATAGTAGCTAAAATTTGAAAAATATGCATTTTTTAATTTTATTTTTCTTACATGAATGTGATAATTATATTTAGGAGAGCTCTAACATAAATTTTGACCCTCTAATTATTTATAATTTATAAAACATATTTAAAATTTTTTGGCTAAAATTATAAAAAAAACCCTAAAAAATGATTCTTTTCAATTTAGTCCCTATCATTTTATATATAAATATATAAATATATATATATATATATATAGGGCTAAAAGGTTATCCCGAATCCCATCTCCACCCAAAATATTATCCCAACCCAACCTTGTTTTAATTTTTTTCCTAATCTGTCCCTGCTCGATTGTGCATCGTGTCGGGACAGGCCAACTGGGTTGGGATAACTTTGCACACCCCTACTTTCCTTTCTGATCATCTAAAATTATCAATGGCATCTAAATGATAGTTATTGTTGAAGTAGTCTTTAGAAAAAGATTAATGTCAATTGCAATGTCCTTGTATACCTATTGGGAATGCCCCTCTTTTAGAGCCTTTCTGAATGGCATTGTGAAAAACCACATAATTTTTAGTGATGTAGCTATATAAGTTGTGCCACTTACAGTATTTCTTCCTTTTTAATTCCTCAACTAAAGGGTTATACCTATTTAGGAGTTTAATTTGCTTATCCTTCATAGGTAATTGAATATCTAATCTGTCTTAGTGATATCAAATAAGAAAGTTTTTGTCTTTTTTGCCACGGTCTTAAAGGTAGGCAAGAATACCTTTTGCCACTAAAAAAATTTGTTACATTAATGTTAGCTAAATCTAAATTTTCCTCGTCGTTTGACTCAATTGTTGTTGGCCTTTCTGCAACTTCCACTATAGAAATCATGGGATGCCTTATTGGGATTCTAGTGTTCCTTCTACACTATTTCTCTTTGATGAAATACTCCAATCAAGAAACCTTAGTGGTTAAATCCATTAAATTGAAAAAGTTTTGAATAATTAACATCTGCTTTAATGTTAAATGCATTTGTTTAATTACCATTATTGCACTTTGCTTTCTAGTAAGTAAACGCTACACTTGCTTTTCATTAACCTTTTACTTTAAAGCGAAGACATTTGCAATGGTAACCTTTATGTAGGCTCTATAGAATTATCTATGGAATAGCTTTTCCATATCTTAATGGTCTTGAACAGAGTTATGTGGTATGTTGGCATACCATATGAATGCCATAAGAGTCACAAACAACAGGAACAACTACAACTTGTGATATTCATTCTCATTTGCTTTCTTGTATTAAGCTAAAAATATGTTAATGTGCTTTATGGTCAATTGTCATCTTTTCCTGAAAAAGTAGAAAAGTCAGGTGTTATAAAACCTTTTGGTAATGATATAACACAATCTACCCAATAAAGATATGGTTTTCTTGTAAATTGGCTTGTCCTTTTGCTTGAAATGAACCTAAATACTTTTTCATCACTTCTATCAACATATCAAGATCTATTGTAGCATCAATTGGTCTTTGTTAAGGTAAGATTTGTCCTTTAGCATAAGGATCTTGCACAAGCATTATTGCCACAATTTATTGATTAGGTAAGTAAGCTAAACCATTTGCGTAAACTATAATAGTAGTCATTATCAATGTTAACTACTAAAATTTTGATGTTGTAACATTTGACTATTACGTTGGTGTTAAAAATGCAATTAGTTAAGCATCTTACACATTGACTGATTAGTGATTGGTAGGCATATGTAATCATTTGTGCTTTTATTGATGGAGGTTTAAACTAACCTCCACTTATAACAGGCCCTAAAGGCATAATTACTAGATTGAGAATTACTGGGGCTAGTGGTTTTGGTCTCCTAGTAATGTGTACCTATCTATATTGCAAGTTGTTAATGTTAAAGCTAGTTGATTTGTAAGCTGCATTGATTGGTGAAAATACTTCAAACTATATTAGTGTTGAATAACTTAATTGAAGGCTATCAGTTAAGGCCTACATTTTGAAAGAAGTATTTCTAGTAACATTACTTGCTTGGGCCCTAACTTGTTTCATGACCGATCTTTCTCTTCTCTCTCATTATAGAGTTTGTTCATCACTATGAGCCTTACAATTTTGGGAAAAGTTGCAAATATAGTTAGCATGCATTCTTACGTCCCTTTCATCACATGATGCTTCAAGGCTGTACAGTGACTATCATAGGTGAAGATGTGTTCAGATTGTTATCATCCTTTGCATCTGCTCCTTTGGCTTGTACTAGACAATGGTAGGTATTGTTTACAACCATGTCTTTGTCAATTAGGCTCGTATATAAGTAATTGTTTAAGCACTAGAAATTTCCAAACGTACACAAGCATTAAAAACTTGAATGGTCTTACCAAGCATGCCAAAAAGATGTTAAAAGGTTGCAGATTAAATTTTTGTCAATTGATTAGTTAAGAACATCTATTATGATAAGAATCAATCAATACTAAATGTTCTTATTTTTCAAGTAGTATATGGAGATAAGAGACACCTCTCTAAAGACAGGTTCTCTTATATTCTAAACAAAACTAAGCCTAAGATACGAAATTCCAAATACATAGGTAAGTAGTAATAAATAGGCATGATAGTGTTCTAATTGATAATATATATTGAACTAATTCAATCATGTACAGACTTAAGCAATATTGACCAATAACAAAAAAAAAATTCAAAGGACTTGATTATAACTCTTGACAATTGAGTGGTAATGGATACAAATTGCTGGAAATAAAAGGTTTAAATAAACAAAGTGACTAAAATAAGCACATAAAGTTGAAAGTAAAGGCAAGAGAATTAAAAATCATTTCTTTGTAAGGTTTCTATGTGTCTTTTTTTTTTGCCATTCTTACTTTTACAATATTTTTTGTGGCTAAAAACTATCCCTTATTTGATCATCATCCCATTTTTTCCTTTTACTGGTATCGTGGCCTTTCCATGTCGATTACGTTGAGTTCCTACTCACCAAAATCACTTGAGTTAAGTAGCCATGCACTTCCTTATTTTTTGCTAGATTAATATTCATTGGTTGAAAATCTCAACTAATTTGTAAGCTTAGCTAATTAGGTGCTCTTGGCTATCATCACAGTCATACTTTTAGATGTCCTTTGATATTTTTGAGTGCTAAAAACATAATAATAATAATAACAACAACAAATTAGCATATTGATTCTTGCACTTTTGTTTGCATTTATTATTTCAAAAACAAAAATTTTAAACATTAATTTTAAAAGTAATTAAATAATAGAAAATCCTACATCTTTATATAATTATGATATACTATCTTTTGTTATTAACTTTGAATTCATGATATAATCTTTTTATTTAAATTTAGTAAGAAAGAATAGTAAAATATAAAATTTTAAATAATTACTTACTATTCATTATTTTTAATTCTATATTAAGATTACAGAAATAATTAAGACACTAAAATCTTTATATACATATATATATGTATATATGTATGAATGAATTAACCTTTCCACTATATATAAGTATACTTAATAAGCTAGATCGTGAGTATGTTGATAATTTTGAAAAGAAAATAGTTTCATTACTCTTAAAATCTTGATATCAATCATATTTTTTATGGTGAATCATTTTTCCCCTAATAAATACATAAATTATATGGTTTGTTTCTCTATTTTGAAAAATTATATTTTTTCTTCAAAACTAAAAGATGCCCGATGCTTACCTTTTTTGTAATAAAAGATAAGTTATAATTACAACTATTTAATATAGCTTTGAAAGTTAAATAAGATTAGTTGATTAGACTAAAAAACCAATATACTTATAGTGGTTTTGATATATTTAAGCAATAATATCAGCATATCAAAAAATTGATAATAAATGGCTGAAGTGGTCAAAATTTGATTTTTTATCTTTTTGTTTAAAGTAGACTTTTGACGTTCTAAAATAGACATGTATGATGACACTCAGAAATTATTTCACATAAAATTGAAGTCAAAGGTAAAATATTTTAATTAATTTATATATTTTTAAATTATATACTTATTTTAAATATTATTTTATAATATATGCATCAATTTAATTATAAAATATTATATGTATAAATGGTTCAAATGTTTCTCTTTGCTTTTCTTATTGAACTCCCCCTCATCCTTCAATAAGAGGGATAATAATTTATCAGTTTCTTTTCTTTTTTTTCTGACTCACGACACAAATTTAAGTCTTGGTACTCTCTATGGTTAGTTTTACCCATAGTTCTTAAAATTGGACTGGATCGGCCGATTCGACCGGAAGCCGGTCTCTGATCTGGTTTGGTAGAGGTTGAAAACCAACCAAGCAAAAAATCGGTCAAGAACCAGTCAAACCGGTCAAAAATTGGTGAAAACTGGTGAAAATCGGACTGAAAAAATTGGTTTAAATCGGTCTGAAGCAATTTTCTTTTTTTTTTTTAAATTTTTTCTTATATAATAGAATAATTTATCTTAAATAAATTTAACAAATTAAAAATAGAAGGTAATAAAAAAGATGAGGGACTTGAAATATGAATTTTTTTAAAAAAGAAAGAGAATATAAGAAAAATAAAATATACATAATTAATTATTTTTTATACTTGCTTTCTATTATGTTCAATTTCCTAATGACATTTCTCTCAAATATCAAGATACTTAGCTAAAATTATTATTTATTATTTTATTTCTTAATAATAAGTAAAATCTTAATATAATTTAGGAATTCTAAAAACTTAATATTGAATATTCTTAACTTTTAATCATAGATAATTTTTATTTTAAATTAAACATTAATTTTTATAATATCTTAAGAAATATTGAATTAGTAATCAAATACTTAAAATTTACTAATATTTATTTGTTATATTAACATTTTAATACATAAAATTTTTTAAAATAATATATTGAATTATTACCGATTTGATCACGGTTCAACCACGGTTCGACCAATGAACCGTGAACCAGTACCTCCATCGGTTCAATGACTGATCCGGTTTTAAAAACATTGATCAAAAGAAAATGAATGAAATGAAACCAAAAAAAAAAGATAAACACAAAATTAAAAAATCCCAACCATATAAAAAATAAAATAAAAACAAAAGAAAAATAAAGATAAAATTCAAGTCCAAAACCCTAGTCTAAAACCTATCCCTTTGGCCCAATACTCAAAACAATCAAAAGCCCAATAACATCTAACATCTAAAAAAACTTAACAAGTTTGTATTGTTGATGGGCCTGCTTAATCCAAAACTGGATCCACTTTCATCGAACCCTACCCGTATCTTTGGCCCGGGTCTCTCTCTAGTAGCCTCACACTCACACACGACTCCACAGTAGGGAAACCCTAATGGTACAAGGCTGAGCACAGAGGCAGGGATACACAGAGAAACGCAAAAAAGGAAGAGCAGCAAGCACATGGCTCTAAAGACGAAAGAGACGCATCTTTGAGGTTCAGTAGAGTAAGAAAACGCAGAGCAGGGGACGCAACAGCAGAGAAACGTTAAAGTGAAAATGAAAAGGAGAAAGAAGGACGTGAATTGATGAAGGTAGAGGAGACGGTAGAAAGGAAATGGAGCCTGAAACGGAGACAAGGGGAAGGAGAACTGGAGAAGATTAAAAGGAAGTTCGAGGGAGGAAAAAAAGGGGGGATTCAGAGACTGAAGGGGAGACCAAAAAATCAAGGGAGGGAGGGAGAGACAGAGGCTGAAAAAAGAGAGTGAGAGAGGAGTTTTGAGAATGGGAAATTGAGAGTGAAGAGGATTCGGAGACTAGGGTAGACTAAAAAATCGAGGGAGAAAGGAAGCGAGAGATCGACGGAGAGAAGAGGCAGAGAGCACGAGGGAGAGAAGGAACAGACAGGGAGAAATGAGGAAATTTTTGGATTCAAGGAGGAACACGAGCGAGAAAAGGGGAGAAAGAGAGTGAGAGAAGTATGAAAGAGTGAGACGAAGAACAGAAAAGGCGAGGGGGATTTTTCTGATTCGGGGTGAAAAGAGAGAGAGCTTGAGAGGGGTTGAGATTTGAGAGTGAAGGGGGAATCGTGAGTGATTGAGAGCCAGGAAGACAATGAGGAAGGAATTACTCAAAAGAGACTACAAGAATGATAGGGGGAGGTTTCTACACTGGATTGATTTCCAGATTACGAAGGAGCATTTTTGAAGAAAAAAAGAAGAAAATCCTGGAGGCTCTGATTTGAAGCTGAAACAGCATAGCGGTGGAACCATAAAAGAGGAGAGGGAGAGCACGAAGCTTGAGCAGAGGAGGAAGCTGGAGAAGGTGAAGAGATGTAGGTACCCGTTCCTATTCACGATTCACATACTATTCTTGTATTCGTGCATATGTGATTCCTATGGAAAGCCAAGTTCTGTGCCTTTTTGTTGAGTTTGGGTTCTGTTATATATTCATTAATCTTTCTCATGTCATGGCTTTAGTATGGGTTAAGTGAAATTTATTGCTTGTGTCTTCATGTTTAGGGATTGTGGTACTCTAACCATCAACTTTTGCCATCTTTAAGTTTGAATGGGTTGCTTTGGAATGTCATCTCCATCTGGTAATATCAGACATGGAATGTGGCTCTTAGATTTTGGATCTGCCCTATAAGATGAAGTGATATGATTTAAATTTCTTGCATCTATCTTGAGCTTGTTTTAAAATGGCTTGTATGCTGGATCTTGTTATGGAGTGAATTTATGAAAATATTTGCTCTTTTTTTAAGAGCCGTTGAATGATTGTTAAGTGCAGACTTGAGCTTGATTGTCATTTATCCTTTGTTTTATGGTTGCTGGTATGTTGTTTCCCATGTGATTTCCGTTCTAGTCATATTTGAGATATAAATAATAATAACAATAAATAAATGAATGAATAGATATTGGACCCTGTTATTCTTGTTCTCGATAAGAGATGTTGGGGAGAGGTCCCGGGAGAATTCCCAACTGAAAGGTTGGGAAGAGGTACATTCTTTGTCTCATTGTTTCTGTTTCCTCTCCCATTCATTTACCTGCTTAAGGCTGGGAGGCATGGAGGGGCCTGATTTTAATTTCATATTTCTGATTATAGAATTCTCTTATGGGAAAAATGTATGAAAGATGAGTAAAGTTTTGCCTGAGCTTTTAATCATTCAATTCCCTGAGTCTTTGTCCTCTGAATGGAGTGTCCTTAATGATGCCTTATACAATAGTCTAAAGTGTGCTGTTTCATGAAATAAGTAATGAATGATTCTACAACTTTTTTTTCTTTCTTTCTGTTCTTGTTGGTTATTTGTTCTGAGCATAAAGAATTAATAGGAATGAATCTATATGATACTTTAAGTTGAATTAAGGATCTTGCTCTACCTATGTTGCTATTGGATATTTCTTATTCATTTTGGTTAATTGTGGTAAATGAAGTTGGGAAGCCGTAATGCCATGCCCTTTAATAAGGAGTTTGAGTTGTTTTATTTTTAGCTTCATTGGAGTGGATTTAGATTGTTTGTGGCTCTCCTTAATTTTTGACCTGAAAGGATTTTTTGAATAAGATTCCACTCATTTTGTTCCTGTTGCGGTGTTTGGTTCATGAAGGATAAACTATTGTAACTCTTTTTTTTTATGGTTTGATTATTTTTTCATGTATATATGGCCCGTGATTTAGAGGATCATGGTTTGAGGAAAGCTATAAGATGAAGGAAGGGACATCCCATGGGCCTATGAATTTGCGAAGGGGAGCTGCACGAAAAGATTAAGGGATGACAAGACAGGATACTTCATTTTTAATTTGGACACCTTGAGTAAGATGTAATATGTCATTGGAATATTACAATTCTTGGATGCACACAAACACAATAAAAAAAATGCTGCAAGCTTGTAGATATTTATGTTTCAGTTTTATTTTATTTTTGTCCTTTTTTTAGAATTGCCGTGTGAGGTCTTGTATCTCCTCAAGTGTATAGAGGTCATCTAAGGCTATGTGTGATAATAAGTCTCCTCAGTCATCTGATTGGGTCATCAAATGTTTTTGCACAAATTTTGGGATTTAACAATTAACACATTAAAAAATGTAAAAAAAAATTAATTTAAAAAAAAAAGAGTTTCAAAAACAAAATAAATATTTTTTTTAGAAAGCAAAGTGTGCTTCTTTTCGAATAAAAAAAAGAGAGTTCAAATGCTAGTTAAAAATATATAATTGTCAAAAAATCAAATAAACTTTCTCTTTTCAAGGAAAAAAACAAAAAAAGAAACAAAACAAAATGATTAATTTCCCTCTTAAATTTATAAATTTTTCTCAAATTTTCTTTTGGACAAAAATTAGAGATTAAAATATGCTTCATGAAAAAGAAAGGAAATAAAAAAAACATAAAACAAAAATGAAAATATCATTCCTAAATATATATATATAAATATATATATAATAAATAAAGTAGACAAAACAAAAAGACAAAAAAATCCAAAAATATGCAAATCAATTACTAAATTTTTTTAAAGAAGTAGGATCAATTTAGTTTTTGCAAATTAAAATTTATAAATCACTTTCAAGATTATTTGTAAAAACTCAATGTTTTTTTTTACCTTTTTTCACTCATCAATTAAAAAAACAAAACAAAACAAAAATTGATCAAAACAAAGACAAAACAAGAAAGAAAATAATAATAATAATAATAATAATAATAATAATAATAATAATAATAATAATAATAATAATAATAATAATAATAATAACAAGAACAAGAACAATAAATTAAAAAAATGAAAAAAATGAAAACAAAAAAAAAGATTAAAAAAAAAGAGAAAATTTAAAAATGCAAGAAAGGTAAAGAAGTAAAATTAACTCCACTTTTAGCAAATCAAAACACATCAACTAATTTTAAATTTGTTTTATTTGTCAAAGGAAAAAGTAATTTTTATTTTATTTATCTTTTAACCAAAAAAAAGACAAATTAAAAATAATAATAAAAACAAAACAAAGAACAAAACTAAACAAACATCAATAAAAATATTTTTCAACTGGTTCAAATTATGTAGATTTTGATCCCTATCATAGGATACGTAGGCCCTAGACTCTAATCTTAGGTTAAGTCTGCTCTTGTAAATAAACATTTCTTTTAGTTTTATTTCTTTAATTTCTTTCCTCTTATTCTTAATTTTATTTCTTTAATTCCTTCTTCTTTTTTACTCTTAATTTTATTTCATTTAATTTCTTTACTTCTTATTTTACATGTGATTTGTTAAGGAGAATTAAAATAGATTAAATGTCATTGTAATTTTACACAATTAATTTAGGGTAACCGTTCTTAGGAACGAGTGTAGTGAGGTGTCTAACACCTTCCCCATTCACAATCGACTCCTAAATCTATTTTTTAGTTCGTAGACTATTTTTCATGTTTTCTAAATAAAAAAGGTTTTTTCAAAGTTTTGCCTTTTCAAAAATAAAAATTTGATGGCGACTCTACTACTTTTAATTTCGATTTCAGTTTGGTGCCACATGATCCCATTTTCGGGTGTGACAAATACTGCTTCGAATTGCTTGACTGCAATTGGTATGGATACGTCGAGAATTTAAATTAGGCAGAGGAGTAATCCGATACTTTTTGAAGATGTCTAAATTTAGTTTATGAACTTTCTGATGGGAAATTTTTTGAAACCTTTGCATCTTTACAAACAAACGAGACGAGAAGTTTCTAGATTGCTTAACGTTCATGTGGGCTAGTTCAAGGCCATGACCACCATGTTGCTTATATTAGTTTTTGCACTGAGTCACTTCTCATTTTGCAAAAACAAAAATACTATATTATTTTTTTGTATTTTTTAAGAAAACAAAAAACAAAAAGCTCTATATGCTTGATACAAATTAAATGGCATCTAAATAATTTTAATTTAAATTTCACTTTAATTTTGTTCAATGTATAATTGAAAAAAAATTAAAGAAATTGACTTAAGTAGAGTTTTCTTAGGTTTTTGTTATTAAATACTTTTTATATAATAAAATATTTCAAAATCGAATGGACAACAGAACCACTTTAAACTAACAAAATCTCGCGGAACTATATCTTTTTTATTGAATTATCATTATTCTCTTGTTTATAATATAAAATTTTAATATAATAGATGAAAAATAAAAATAAAAATTATATAATTCATTAAAATTATATAAATATATTTTAAACAAATTAAATATTAAATATTATGTTATGTATGATTTATTTTTATGTATAAGTAATCATAATATATTTTAAAATTTATTAATATTTTCTTATTATTATTTGTTATCTTAAATTTTTAATATATAAAATGTATATATATACATATATATTTATATATGTGTATTTAATTATTCTTGATTCAATTATGATTCAATTACAGTTGAATTAATAAATAGTAAATTAGTAATTTTATTGTTTTAATAATTAGTTAAATTTTAAAAATATTGATAAAATCTATATTGGATGAGAAAATGGGGTTTTAAGCAAAGAAAATTGATCATCTGTTTCTTTTTGAAGAAAAAAAATCAATGGATTTTAGCTATTTGTCATCATATAAATTTTGGGCTTGTATGCATTAGGTCAAAACTTTATTAAAAACAAAAATACAAATACAAATAAATAAAAAACTTTATTTTTCTACCTTTCTCCCTCTACAGTACCCTATCTAGCAGTCAATATTTTCGCATGTGAGTTGCCTCTTCCCATTTTCGCAGATCAATCATGAATATTTAGATTTTATTAATTTTTTTTGGTTTTGTTTTATGTAACCTAGTTGAAAATAACATAAATAAAAAAATAAAATAAAATAACAGTCAATTGCATTGGCTAAGTTTCTCAAAACCAAATGAAGGTGGCAATGAAAGTTTAATTCATATCGTTGTAAGCATAATTTTGAAAATCGGATTGGACCGAAAACTGACCTTCTGTTTGGTCCGGAATTAGTCCAAAACTGGTGGCCATTGAATCGGTCAAACCCAGTCAAAGATTGGATTGAACTGGATGGTTTTTCGCAGAAACCAGATTGAAAATCAATGGTCGGACTGATTTTTCTTCTTTTCTTATGAATGATGGAGCAAAAGTTTACACATGTCTCGAACTTGTGCCAGAAGAAAACACACCATCATCCTTTCCACGTTTCCCAACTCATCTCCTTGTTAATATAACACAAACAATTATATATAAACATATAAGTAAGATAATATATATATAGATAAATAATTTGGTTAAATTTTTATTTCATAAATAACTTTTTCAAATGTATTATTTTTAAACCCTTTGCTTCTTATTTTTTAATGACAAATATAACTTTTATTATTATGTTTCTATGATTATTTTATTTATAATTACAAAGTTTTAATGTTATAGATTAAAAATAAAAATAAAATTCATATAATGTTTATTAAAATTATATAAATATATTTTAATATATAAACAAATTAAAATTTATATATTATATCATATTTAATTTATTTTTATGTATAATTAGTCATAATATGTTTCAAAATTTTTATATATAAAATAAAAAATATATATTTAATTATCACCGGTTCGACCACGATCAAACCAATGAACAATAAACTAATACTTTCATCGGTTCAATAACCAGTTTGTTTTTAAAAACATTGACTGTAAGTGCTTTTCTCACTATTTAAGAGGTCGTTCAGTCCGAATCGACACGCGGTGGGTTTATTTATGGGAATTCAAATAATCATGTCTATATTTATCCATTTTAACTAATATTTTAAAAATTAAATTAATTATTAAATTAGTAAAAATATTAATCTATGATTTATTAATTTGATTATAGTTAAAATGTAATTAAATAAATAATAATTATATATATTATATTTTTATATTAAATTTTTAATATAACAAATAAATATTAATACATTTTAAATATTTAATTATTAATTTCATATTTTTTAAAGATGTTTGAGAAGCTATTTTTTAATTAAAAATAAAACTTACATATGATTAAAATTTAAAATTATTTAATTTAATATTTTAACATTTCAAATTATATTAAGATTTCATTTATTATTAAAAATAAAAAATAAATGATTTAAAAATCATAAATTTAAAAATAATTTATCGAATAAAAAATTTAAATAAATTAAAAATAATATATATTTATTTAAATATTTTTTATATATTATATATAATTATTTATTATATTATTTTATTGATATGTTTATATATACTAAACACTATATAATATTATTCAAAAAAGTTTGTGGCACAAATAACAAAGATACTTGTCACTTAATAAAGAGTTACATATTCAAAATTACCTTACTAATTTTCATCAATTTTGTGTTTGATTGAGTGCATAAATTGACCAAATTAGAGATCAATTCAGTTTGGTTTTAATAATATTAATTTCAACATATAATTGTTTATATTTTTGTTATTAAAATTATATAATAAAATATATCTAAATTTAATCCTTATGTCTTGACCACTAAAAAATTGTATATTTAAGAGGTGAAAAATAGAAGCTACATTGTATTATATAGAATCATAAATAATATAAACAAAACCCCTTATTTCAAAGACATATGGTGAGACCAAAGAGGGAGTCAGAAAAGACTCAAAATAGATGTTCTCCCCTGTTACCTTTCCCTCCCACGGTATAGTAGAAGATTTAAATTGATCAAGTTTTAATTAAGAGAGCTCAAATTTTTTTAAAAAAAATTTGACCTTTTTTTCAAATTCTTTTAAAGAGGATAGGATAAAAATAAATTTTTAATTATAAATTTCAAGAAAATAATATTTAATATTAAAAAATTAAATACATAGTCCAAATTTTATAATGAAAAGAGCAAGAGAGATGATAATGAAAAAAATTTGAACTCGAGAATAGTAATCCTACAATTGAAAATTTAATGTTAATAATAATAATAATAATATAATAATAATTATTATTATTTATATAATACAAATAATGAAACTTATCTCTATTACTCTCTATAGTTGAGCCAAGACTCAGCCAATTTTTTTAATGGTTGATTTAATTTTTAAAATATGACATATAAATAATATCACTTGTGTCTTTATTTAAAAAATTTATAGTAAAGACGCAACAACTATATTCCAAAAGTTCTGACGCTAGGTAGTCTTCTATTACCGGAGCATAGGAAGATAGACTAAGATCAACTTTCATGGACATAGCAAAGTGTTACAAAGTTTATACTCGCAACTTGAATTGTAAAAAACTTCAAATGCTGACTGGGTTTAAAGAACAAGAACTAAATCAAGAAGAGAAAAACAATTACCAAAGCAAAATGAACCATATTTTATTCCAACACAACACTCATCAAAGCCCAAGTAAATTCACAGGGACACATTAAACAATACACGACGGTCTCTTTCTTATCTATCCCAACGTGATAATTACCAAAAAGCAGAACACACTATTTTACAAACATGGACACCCTAATACTTTACAAAGAACACTCCTCAATACAAACCCAAAAACCAGAGAATGTCATTCTTCTTAACCAGAAATCTTGATGGCCCTAACATAGGGCTGTTCATGGGCAAGGCAGGGTAAGGTTAGACATTTAGTAGGCCTGATACCCTGCCCGATTAAGATGTCGAGCATGTTTTTATGCCCATACCCCAACCCGATCCGAACCAATCTGATTTTATATTGGGTTAGAGCGGGTTAGAGGCATCGATACTTTTTTTATTTTTTAATAAATTGATACTTGTAATATAAAAATATTTTTTTACAGACTCATAGGTATATATTTCAAAACAATAGACCTTTAGAACTTTATATTTTTATTATTAATAAAAAATAATATAGTATTATCAAACAAAATATAAGTTATACTAGTATAATTAGCCTTAAGTAAATATGTGTATTTTCGTTATTTAACAAAAGAAATATTAAGAAGCATACACATCAATGATAAAAACAATCAAGAAACAAGGAAGGTTTGCGTAGGTAATAAAAACTACAATATGTAAAGAGAATTAGATGAAATAAGAATTATATACATATAATAGCAAGATGTTACTAATTAAAAAAAGGTAATTTTAGGGCAGGTTGGGCAGAACATGCCTTTGCCCGTGGCTCGCCTCAACTTGATATAGTTTTGTTTAAAATTTTATCTATTTATATTTTTAGCCTGGCCTTACTTGATTAGATTGGGTAAAGCGAACCTCTAAGGCGTATCGGGCCAATGAACACTCATATCTTAATGTTAGGTTTCTTAACCTCTTCCTTTGGAACGGTGACACTGAGAACCCCATTCTCCATGAAGGCTTTCACCTGATCCACTTTGGCATTCTCTGGCAATCTAAATCTCCTTAAGAATTTCCCACTGCTACGCTTAATGTGATGCCATTTGTGGTTCTTGTCTTCTTTCTCCATATTCCTCTCGCCGCTTATCTGAAGCACCCTGTCATCTTCAATCTTAACTTTCACCTCCTCCTTCTTGAGCCCAGGAAGATCAACCTTGAACACATGGGCTTTTGGGGTCTCCTTTTAATCCACTCGTACATTCACAAATGCAGAATTTTCCTGAGAACAAGGGAAAGCAAAATCTTCGAAGGGGTCCCAAATGTCGAGAGAGAAGGGATCGAAGATGCTGCTCCGTTGACCATCGAAGAAACTTAGGATCAACGACATCTTCTCTTGAAGGTCAAGAGAGAATAAGAATAGAAAACGAATAATTGAGCGCTGGCTGTTTTCTTACCCTTGTTCTCTTGGCCGCTAAATAGTGGGTAGGTTGGGTAGTACTTTCGAGATGAGTTTTGAGAATTCCGGAGTGTTTGCGACTTTCCAAGCTTTAGTTCTGGGCACCAACACGGAAGAATTGTCCAGATGATCATGTGGGCTCCAAAGCCCAATTGTTTGGATATTAGCTGGCATCCTACAATAATGGATGTTGTATTTCTCCAAAAAGAAAATGACTATATTGACATTGGATCTTAAAAAAAAATCATAATATGTACTTATATCTTGGTTTAAAAAATTATAAACATTAATTTTAAATAAAATAATAATTATGTCAAAAATAGTAGTAGTGTTAGGGTCGAACTCTACATATTGCCCTATTTAAGTCTAACAAGATTTTAAAGTTTAACGAATAAAATGATATTCTATTTTCAAAAAGAATTTTTGGTCTAACATTTTTCAATCTCAAGACTTAAATTATGTTAAATTATCCCTTAAGGCTTGATAGTTTTCTTAAACAAAAAAAAAAATCATTAGGTGAGTTAGGCCAAGCTAGACCTTAAGGGTTTACCAAAATATTTTTAAATGAATATTTTTCTTTTTGACGGTATATTTTCAAGAATTATTCTTAAGATAACATTTATGTTATGTTTGGTATGATATTATAAAGGAGGAGGGAATGTAAAAAAAATATTGGTAAGAGTAAGTGAGGTAAAAAATTGCTTTTATACCCTTATTTTTAAAAAAATAATTTGATAATTAAAATAATGATTTGATAAATAGAATAATAATTATAAGAGTATAATAGATATTACACAACTATATAAAAGAATTATGTCCGCGTTGTGTGCTACCAAACAAGGTATTAGAATCATAATAAAAGGGCTAACTTTTAAGACTAACCTTAGGACCAAGCCTATGGAGCTAGTTTGGAACCTTATAAGTTAGAAGAGATTGCTCTATCTAGCCTTAAAAGGCATTAAGTCTTTTAGGGCTAAGACAAACTAGTCCTAATTAACACCTCTAAAAAATAGTAATAATGAAAAGAAAATTTAATATAATTAGGATAGAGGATGCCATTAAACTTTAAAGAAACATGCTAAAGAGAGAATGGTTTATGATAAAAGTAAAGTCTTGTTTGGGAGAAGGAGAAGGAAAAGGAAAAAAAATATTATATAAAGTGTATTATGCTATTATTATCATTACTCAATATTACCTGTTCTTTTTTAATGTTTTTTTAAATAGAGGCACAAGTGTTATTATCCCATCAATTTTATGCACTTTTTTTCTCCGTTCCATTCATTTCCATTATGTTATACCAAATGTAGGCTTAAAAGTCTCCTCACTTTAGAGAATAAAAGCATTATTCACCATTATGATTATTCAATCCATTGTAACTTCCTTTTCTTTTCCTTATTATTTACTATATTATTATCAATGTTATGTGTGCTAAAATGTCGAGTAAAAGTTTTGCAAAACTATGGTGTTAAATTCCAACAAAAAATGTGCTTTTTTTGTTTAACTTGATAGCCATATATATATATTGTACCCAAAAAAAGTTAACATGGATTTTTTTTATTATGATTTCAAATATTAAAGGAGAGGTTGATATTTCTCAAACAAAAATGGATCAAATACTTTTTAGCTTAATGTTATAAGAGATGAGCATAATTCACCCTACTATATGTCACAAATTTTATCTAACTCTTTGACATCAGTGTTGTATAGGAAAAAATGTTTAACAAAAAGACTTAGTCACCAAAATTATTTTTTCAAATACTTATTGTATTTTTTTTATTTTAAGGAACACAAAGTGAGTACCTTCGCATTCTATTTTTTATTTTTTGTTTTTAATTAAAATAAGGGAACATGGAGGAGTAGCTTCACATTTGCTTAATTAGTTTTTTTTAAATAAAATTAAAGGAATGCGAAGTAGCCTTTTTTCACATTCTCTTTTTATATATATATATATATATATATAACAAGGGGAACATATAATAGGTTTATCTATGTTCTCCTTAAATTTTTTTATCTAAAAAATGAAAAATGATATAATAAATTGTTGGTTAAAAATATATATAAATGTTAAATTTTATGTAAACATAAATAAAAATATTAGAATAATTCTAAATTGGCCATAATGGTTTCCTATTCCACAATGTGACCTTCTTTTAAGTCTATGGTAAACATTACAATGTCTCTTCTTATTATTCCTCTTATTCTCTTTTTTGGTGACTTACTATGGTTGCAATTATGAGTTGATCAAGAATTTAAGTCTTATTGAGGAGATTGAATATGTGGAATTGATTGATTTTAGGTGAGAAATCCTTGTTTTTGTTGATATAATGATTTGCATTATTGAAAAGATGCATCGATATACTTTACACAAAATGTAAATAATGTTATAAGTGCAACACTGTTAAATGGCACAGTATGTGTTATTGGGGTGAAAAATAATGAATCCATGTGGGGAGATTGAGGAATTGATGGTTTATAGTAAAAGTCATTAGTACCTCTATAATTTATGAATTGTATGGTTGGCATAAACATTAAAGGACTAGCACCCCTCGAACTTTGTGTACTATGTAGTTAATGCCAAAAAAGAAGGACTAACATCTTTGAAGTCTTTATATGTAACATAAAGAAAGAAGGACTTGCATCTCTAAATTCTTTATGCATTGATTTTAGGGTGTAGGAAGATAATAGGACACTTACATAATCACTACTTCTTGCATCATCCACCATCAGTTCTCTAGCTAAGATAAAATTATGATCTTTCTTTCTTGACTTAGTTTCTAAATCTGGTGGCCTTAGCAAATAAGGCATAGGTAGAGCAAATTTTGAGATCATCATCTTCCAATGTTCATTAAGGGCATGTAGCATGGTTTGAATATGCCCACCCTCTCTTCGCCTTAACTCACCATACCTAAGTGTTAGAGGGTCAATAACAATGAGCATATACAAATCCTCTAATACATTGGCTCATTGAAAAGGAAAATCAATAGTTAAGTGTTTAGATAACACACACATATAGGTGAAAATGCAATGATCACAAGTATCCAAAATCTTAACAAAATTTTGGAAACTATTCTCAAGATGAATCTACTATCTCATATGTGTCTTGTACCCATGCATGTGGTCAAAGATGCAATCTATTGGACACTCTTTCAGATCAATATGGGCCACAACCTGTGGCTATATGATCTATGTTACAATGAATTCCATGTGTTCATGCCACTAATCTTTTTAGACTTTTCCTTTGAGCTAAAGTGTATGGAAGGAGCCAACATCGAATAACTTTTAAGGGATATGTTGTCACCTACTAAACTAGTAGAGATTGAGATCGACATGATACCATTCAACAATTTAAAAACAAAGTATGGGGATAGATGCACACTAGATATTAGGCGATACTAAGCAATAGTCTACAAGCAACTGACAAACAATGGGTGAGTCGTTTAGCTATCGAATAACCTATGCATATAAAGTAAAAATCAAATAAGCAAACATCTAGAAATAATGCTTGATTACATAAATGTTAGTGTTCAACTACAAACCTTGTCGTCCTTCATTTAATTCATGAAAATTTTATACTACCACAATGTTTTTATGGTCAGACAAGGATGGTATGGGATGCACGTCCACCTGAAACCTAGTAGTGGCATCAGAGGATAGATATTCACATATGGGTCAAGGTGGGGTGTTTTATGGAATAAGCCAAGGGAATTGGTCCCATGCCTATAAGTGTATTAAGGTGAAACAACTACCAATATTTACTTCATCATAATTTGTCACATTACACATTTCTTTATGCAAGTGTGCCAACACCATTGATCTCCTATTATACTAACTAGCTTCTTCAAAATTCACTAACAAAGAAAGATACTTTAGCATTACCATGTACCCAATCCTATCTTCCATAAGGTATCCTTCATTTAACTTAAGATGTAAGCTCGCACAAATCATCGTACATCATCATTATTTGCATTATTTGGCCAATTTACAAATGTGTTTACAAGCCAAGGAGCACTATGCCTCTATCCATCTATCATCCCTGAAGGTGGTGTCACGCTGAGTAAATCTTGGCACAGTACTCGTCAATTGTATCCTATTTGTCTAACAACTATGTCTCTCACACATGGCAACATTTTGAAGTTTGATAATACACTTGCCTCTAATCAGGTGGAAGATATGTGTCTCTAGATGCTACCTCTTCCTAAGGATTGAAACAAGTGTAGCATTAAAATCGAAATGCCTAAGTTGGGACACTTTATAGAGGCCAACCTGTGCAAGGTAGGGCATGATCATAATTGAAGGCTTGAATAGGTGATCTTCTTACACAATTTGGCATATGTGGAGAATCCAATCATCTTATAATAGAAAGTAATTAATGTTTATATGATCATTATATTACGAAATAAAGTTTTTTTCCTATTATAGAAATTGACAAGGCCCACACAATTTTCATGGACAAAATCTATGTGAAAAAACAAATGTCCAAATGAAAAGTTTACTAAAATTTCTCTTTTTTTAAGACCACAAACAAAATTTAAGATTATAGCTGACAAAACTTATAAGGAAAAAAAAAAGATTAAACTTTGATAGTATAGAGAATAAAGGAGAAGAGATAATATGAGTTATTGGAACCAAGAGAGTTGAGAGTTGTGAAAAAAGTTGAGAAAATGAAATTTTTGAAGAGAGTTGATAATTAAATTTGCACGGTGAACTTTAATTTTTTAAATTGAGAGTAAGTGTATTTTTTTTATTTTTATCATAATTATGGCCAATTATTTCTCTCCATGTGATAATGTAATTTTTATATCCAATGAACATACACCACATGGAACTTATCTTATCCTGGCAATCAAACTTTGACTAAGATGTGAAGGTGTTAGCTCTACATCTCAGTCTGAATTACTAAAACACATTGCTGGCATCTTTGCGTTTTAGGTGCCAATACCATATTAAATCACACTAACACTTTTATTTAAAAATAAAAAATTAACTATATTTACATTCAGTGATTTTAATTTAAAAAAATAAAAAATAAAATGCAACAAGACCTTAAAATAACATAAAAAATAAACTTGTAAAGAAGTAGCCTTTATCGATTAAATATTTTCATTAAACATTTTCTCTTATACAACATTGACGTCAAAAAAAAAAAACCAATTTCATCTATTACTTCTTTTTATATTACAATAGAGAAAATTTATCCTGGTCAGAGTGAAACACGTTCATTTCAATTTTGGAAAATTATAGCTGCTTTGTAGGACAACTTGCAAGAAAATTATTTTTTCTAATTAACTAGTTGGAAAATTGTTGGTATAATTCATTTGCTGGTAACTTGAAACAAAGCTTGTCTGTACAATCTAAAAATGGCGTCAGGACCTTTCGTCAATCCAAGGAAATTGGGTAGGTTAAGAGTTGTGAATCTGAAGGCGAAATAGATCTTGAAGAGGAGGAGAATATGAACCAAGCAACCCAAATCTCCGCCACCTTTCAGAGCTAATCGAGTCTATCGTGTGCAGATCATTATAGATGCTGGATGGAGGGTGCAAAGTTCAATCAATGTTACGGGAAGGCATGACATGTTCTGTACTTTTCAGTTTTAGACCGAGCAAGAAAAAAATTTGTTTAATTTAAATGGAGAATACGTGGCAATTCAAAGTGCTTTCTTGATTTGTGGTTTGTAGCAACCAAATATGATTTCTAGTTACTCATACGTTCCTGACTGCTTCTGGCCGGGGCAATATGTTTTACGTCAATATTCGGAGAAACCCAAATAAGCAGATACTGAAAACGGCTAAACTTCAATCCCAAAAGGGAAGGGAAAAAAAAAAAGTGTGCATTCGCAATGCTACTTCCGAAGGCTTCGATGTCGTAAAATGTTCGGGCCTCCCCATTGAGCGATCAAAATTTAAAACTAATTCAGAGTAAAATCGTAAGTCGTATCATTTCGAAGATTTTACACGTTGAAAACTAAGGGAAATTTTAGTTCTTCCATTATATATTTGACCGAACATGTATCTGAATTATTTGCACCATTTGGGACATCTGATAACTGAATAACTCAAGATTAATATCATAAACAGAATAAATACAAGATTTTTATGCCCGTAATTTGAATTGTTAAAAAACCTTAAAAAGTATTGAATCAGTTGGGGCAATTAAAAGTACACTTGGAGAAAAAGATAACAAGCAAAATGAGCAAAAATTTATACGAAGGAACCCAAATCAACAGCAGGTAAATTTACAGAAACACATCAGCATTACACGATGATGCCTTATCCAGAGGTAATTTAGAAGAAAGCAGAACACGGTTTCACCCAGATAGGATCTGATTCTTTGACAAAGAAACACCCTTACTTAAATCCTCGGGCTTCTTAACTGGAGACTTCAACGGCTTTAATCTCAGGCTTCTTAACCTCTTCCTTGGGAACAGTCACAGTGAGAACCCCATTCTCCATGGATGCTTTCACCTGATCCATTTTTGCATTCTCCGGCAACGTAAATCTCCTCAGGAATTTCCCACTGCTTCGCTCAACGCGATGCCATTTGTCGTTCTTGTCTTCTTTCTCGACATTCCTCTCTCCGCTTATTTGAAGCACCCTGTCATCTTCAATTTCAACCTTCACTTCCTCCTTCTTGAGCCCAGGAAGATCAGCCTTGAACACATGGGCTGCTGGGGTCTCCTTCCAATCAATCCAAGCGTTGACCAATGCATAATTTTCCGGAGATGAAACAGAGAGCGAAGAGGGGAGAGGGAAATCCTTGAAAGGATCCCAAACGTCGATAGAGAAAGGATCGTAAATGTTGCTCCTTCGGCCACCTAAGAAATTTGGGATCAACGACATTGTCTCTTCTTCAAGCTTGAGTGAGACTAAGAACAAAGAGAGTTGGAAGAAAGTGCTCAGAATTGAAATTGCTATTGTTTGTGTTTATTTTCCCTGATTATAAATGATGAGACTGGTCGGGTATTTAAATTGAGGAGGGAGGAAGGGTTGGGAATAATCTAGTACTTTCGGGGCAGGTTTCTGAGAATTCCAGAGCTTTCGCGACCTTCGGGCTTTACCTATGGGCACCGACCACAAAGGAAGCGTCCAGATGACTATGTCGGCTCCAAACCGATGCTTGACTTCAAGTGCTTGTACACTTCCCCAATTTTTAAAGAAAAAAATTATAAGTTCTCATCTTTTCATTATCAAAAAAATTTAAATATATAATTTTTTATAAATATCAAAATATAAAAATAATTTTTATTAGTAAATATATAATTATTTAATTAAATTACACACTTGTCATATTTTAATTAAAAATATTAAATATTTATAAAATAAAAATATAAAAAAAATTGAATCTAAGTATACTTTTTTTAAAATTCATAAATGTAAATTTGACAAAACTAAATAAAATTTTGTTTTATGTATTTATTGCTAAATTTATTATCAAAAAATAATAAATAATTTTTTTTAAATATCCTAATCATGATTTTTTAAGAGACAACTTCCCCTTTAGAAGGGGAAATACATGTAACTCAGGAAAAAATTTATAAGTAGACTCTTATATATTTATTATTAAACTTTTTAATTAAAATATAATAAATATATAATTTTATAATAATAATATGACTTGTGTATAATTTTTTACTAAACTATATAATTGTCATATTTTGATTGAAAAATTTTACAATAAAGTTATAAAAAAGTTACATCTAAATCTAATCCTATACTTTAACCATTTGCAAAATAAATAGATAATATTATCTTAATTATTTTATTAAAAAATTAAAAATTTAGAAAAAAATACAAGAACACAAACCTATGTCTATTTTTTTTATTCTCTTCTTGTTATATATTTTTGACTTTTCAAAATATTTTTTTTGAATTTTTCTTTATCTTTGATCACAATTGTTTACATATTAAAATTCTTTTTTTTTCCTTTAATTTTTCTTTATATTCTCTCTCTCTTCTACCATTCAACCTTTTCGAAATCTCTCAACGTTTACTTTTTTACAAAGAAGGCACAAACCTTTAAGATTCAAAGCGAGGAAAGCGATGACACTAAGATCGAACTCAGATATATTAAATTCCTCTAACACTTATATTAAAAAAAAAGTATCATTTGAATCAATACTCTTTAGTTAATCTCTCAATTTTTAATTTCTACATATCCCTACATAAAGCTCTTTTTTATTTAATATTTTTTTTATATTGAAAGAAACAAAAATTTACAAGGAAAAGAGATACCTGCAAGAATGGTAAAAAAAAAATCCCTATATTTAGGGATTCCATGGGGATTACCCCATTGAAAAGAAAGATTATTCCATAGGCAATGTATGAGCTTTTCACCATTGTGTTACCATCTTTATTTTTACCACCACCTTTTATGTTTTTCTTCTCTTGTGAAATCCATGTTTTTGTTTTATTATATATATATATATATATATATTTTTGCATTAGAGAACATGGAAACTAATCCTTTTCTTTTGCATTTAAAAACATGTCTATTATCTTTTTTTTAATCTTTCTATTCTCTTATTTTATCTCCAATTTCTCACATTTTTTTAAAATATTTTCTCCCTTTCATCATTATCCTTTAGAATTTTGATCATCTCCTGTGCGTCCCTTCTCGTATATGCATAATAGAAGATTTAAATCATTCAAATTTGATCTACATAGCTCAGATTTCAAGATTCTTTACACACATACACTAATCATCATTTCTTTTGAAATTCACAATAAAAGGATTGCTTCCATTCTACATTTTACATTTTGCTTTCTTTTAAAAAAATCAAAAAATAAAAAATAAAACCTTAAAATCCAAACCGCATAGATCCTCTCCTATCCATATAAGGAAGGGGGCACATGGGAAATGACAAGAATGTCTATCCTTTACCTTACAAGGCTCTTTTTGTCCTTCTCATTTTTTTTGTATTCTCTCTCTTCTCTTCTTCAACCTCCTTTTAACAGCTTGATTGGTATGCATGTGGAAAAAGGATTCCTTTTCAAAGTTTGGTATAATGTTTATTATATCTTATAATCATTATTCAACAATATTTATTTATCTTTATTATTTTTTTAAAGTAAAGATATAAGAGTCATTTCTCATTCATAAAATCACATGTTTACTTTCTATTTTTATTTTTATTTTTATTTTTGTTTTTACAAACGGCCCTTAATCTTTTAACTTTTAATTTCTATATATCCCTACATAAAACTTTTTACTTTTTTTTTTCCTTTCATTTAAGTTTTTTTCCCAATTAGAAGAAACAAAAAAGTTACAAGGAAAAGAGATATATACTAGGGGACTACATACACATGATGAGAAATAATCTTTCTAATCAATTTACATAATTTAATCTCCCAAACCTCCTAATTATTCCATATATCTAATATGTAACAAATATTCTAAGCAAGCACTTACAATCTTAGTTTTGTTGTCTAAATCTTGTGAATGAATCTCTTAAAACCTACTTTTAGCACACCTAAGTTGATTAATAGCTTTCATTGCATTGATGTAGTAATAAGCAAACTTTAAACGCTTCAAAGAGAATGCTATCCCTCTTCTCTTCCTTACTTCCTACTATTACTTGTATCAATTTCCACTAGGAATTGGTAATAAACAAAGCTAGTACCACATTTACCTTCTTGTATTTAACAAACCAAAATAAAAGCTTTGCTTTCCAATCGGTTGGTTTATTACTAACTTTATCCACTATCTTCTCATAAGTATTTGCTTTGTTCTTGTGATTGTTAATCATTAACACCTAGGTATCTTCCAATAAAGTTCCTATAAGTGACCTTTATAATAGAAGACATGATTTTCTTGTATTTCATTAGGGATATTAAGGTTGAAAACTATCATAGGTTTTATTTTTTTTAATAAATTGTCTAGGTAAAAGGCTATAATGATCTAATACTCAAATAATAGTTAAACAAGCCTCAAAAGTGGCTTTAAAAAAAAGATAATATCATTCGCATACATGGGATGAAAAATAACTAATCCTGCTATAGCAAACAAGATCCCTTATATCTTGTTATTATTCTCTTCTTTTAAAAGCATATAGAATAACATATTGGAGAATTAAAAATTAAATAAATATGGCCAAAGAGAACTCCTTTTATTTAAGATAGTTATATCCATTACAAAAAAAAGTTTAGCCATGATTATTTTGAGTTTTGCTATGATTTCCTAACTACAGTTAAATTATTTGTTAGGACAGGTTTAACTGTGGTTCTTTACGATTGTGAGGATATTTGCATTTACAAAATCTTATAGCAATAGTTTGAACCGCTGCCAACTTTTTTTCAAACCTCTATCTAAATTTCTTTTCTTGCTTGTACTAACAGTGTTATAGACATATATAACATATTTAGTCCCCAATTAGCCAATTAATGAAATTCACATATACTTAATTATAATTGAAATGTCTACAACTAAAGTCAAGTTTATATTAATATTTAAAATCAAGTTCATATATACAATCTACATATTATACTAATCATCTCTATTACAATAATGTAGAGATTAAGTTGCAAGGCTAGGATTGCTACTATCATGACTACTTATTGCTTGACATAAAAGTGAAGTAATATTAATACCAAATTAAAAATGACAAGAAACTAAAGTTCATTAATATAATCTATGTGGAATAAAAAATTTATCATATTACCATTCAAATGATAATACCAATAAACTCAAGTGGCACTTCACCCTAAAAGTTTTGCAAGAGGAACACTAAAGTTATATTCACTTGTTGTTATGTTAATCTACTTTGTTATCATTATACTTTAAATTTATATCTCGAATTTAGAAAATGACGATGTCCCATAAAACATCTCTTTTGACTATGAGAGAGGTGAACAGGAATAAGGTTAAGGTTACACGATAGATAGGTTAACCCAGTGTATATGTTCTACTTAGATAATGTTTTGAGACCTAGAAAATCAATAATAGTCTACAACATAGTTGCGTGCATGTTGAAGACATCATTGTTGTAAGAATCATATGTCTTAAATCCTACATTTTACATATCTATTAGCAATTGAAGATAAACATCTACGTCATTTCTAGGTGTTCGCTTTCCCAAAATTATCATTAAAAGAATGAATGAACTTTAGTCCATACACATCCAAAAACGGAGGTTGTAAGGCATAAAAACTACTAGCCTGATCTATAACTTGCATTCAAGATATCAAATGGATTGAAACCATCTATAACCAACCTTAAGCATACATTTTAAATATTTTAAAAAAATTGAAGATTCATTATGTCAAATCTTCTCATTGCCTCCAAGTCTCTCAAATACCTCATTATGCTATTGTTATTCTTATTAATGGCATGCCATCTCATATGCTTAACAATCTTAGAAAATATAAACAACCTTTACAATTGTGGCTTTAATGGAAAGTATCTTAGAATTTTTGTAGGTTTTTTTCTTCCATTCGTCAACCTCGCTATTTGGTTTCTATCTAAATGTGTTACACTTTTTACATGCATCCTTGTTCTCATCTTCCTTTTTATATAGCATACAATTATTCGGATATATATAAATACTCATATAGTCGAGACCTAATTTCTTGATGGTCTTTTTGGCCTTGTAAAAAAAGAGTAGAATATTTGCATATTCAAAAGTATCATTTAACAACTCTAATATTATCAACATTGGTTTGTTACTTAGTCCTTACATACACTTAATGTGATATAACTTTAATAAGAAAGACAACTTTAAGTATTTCCTACACCTTTTATACAAAGATTGCTATCTATCATAGATTAACTCCTAAAACTCTTTCACTTCTTCATTTATCATTAGTTTAAAGGGTGGAGTTGAACTTTCAACTTTATCCACCATTTCTACTTCATGATGAATCCTAAATGCATCATAAGTCATATTTTGCACTGGGTCATCCTAACAAATCCTTTATATCCTTTATTCTCTAACTTGTGGCCTTCATGAAAAAGTTGAAAGAAGTTTTTCTCTAACATCTCCCCATGCCTAGCCTAAACAAATGTACCTTTCTAGAAGTAGTTTAACAATTAAATGGTCACACACATCTTTTCTAAACTGCAATTACTTAAAATTATATCTAGGACATAAACCTTTAACACCCCATTGGCCATTGCAGAGTCTACAAATTCATTTAATCTTTATAAATATTCAAGGGTATTCTAAATATTCTAAAATTTAATTGTTTTTTAAGAAACAAATCATCTATGCACAAATATGTCATGTCATAAACGTACAAAACAAGTAATCATATTGCTTGGTAAAATGAAAAAAAAGGCATAATTTACTAAATCACTTAACTAGGCCCTCCACTGTACTCCTACACAATTCAGTTTAACATTACTCAAAACAATATTTTAGCACAACACAATTCATAATGAGAAACACAAGAGGGAAAAATGAATCATGTCTAATCTTTGATAATTTTAACATTCAAGATAATGGATCATGTTTAATCTTAAAATCTTAAAAAATGTTTTTTTAAAAAATTTTGTGCAATTTTAAAATCATGTTCCAAAATATACCCAATGAATCATGTTTGAGCATTCAAGATATAAAAATTTAATATGGTTTTGTTCAATTTCACGTAACAAATCAATATCTAATTTTTTTTATTCTATTTCATTATATGAATCAAAAGCATTTGCTTTAAGCAAAGTTTTCTTAATAGATTTATCCTACGCACATCTTATTCCAAATATAAGGCAAAGATGTGAAAGTCGTTTAAGTAACTTGACCTTATGCCCTATTTCAAATATATAAAGGTAATTTCATATTTAAACCTATGAATGTAGCAAATGAAAAATGAGGAATGATGATGGTAAATATTTGAGTTCTAATTCAATAAAATATTACACACACACACGCTTTTGTCAAATTTATTTAATTCTTGTGAGCTTATCAATATTGTTATATTTAATTTGGTTGTTGCTCACAAAGTTGGAATTTTTTTATGAGGAAACAAATTTCACTATCATAAGATATTCAATATTAGTATTTGCTGGTTTTATAAGACTCAAATTTTGGTTATATGCTATCTTATATTTCTTTATTATTTTTGTAATTTTGCTTTTTAGGTTAAAAAAAATCCTATATATTAAAATCAGATTATATCTATGTAGGAGAAAGTGAGGTAAATGTTATTATTTATTTCAATATGCAATTAGCTTGATCCAATAGTAAGCTCGCCTTGTAGATGGATGGGATTTTTATTTTATGGATATAACTTATAAATTATATGAGCTTTTGATTTTGTTCATTTTTAAAATCTAAAAAAAAAGTGATTTAACTACAATTTAAATATCTTTAATTATAATTAAATCACACAGATTTAACTACAATTTAGTTCAAACTATAGTTAAAACAATAATTTTGACTACAATTGAATCAAATTGGACTTAACTTTAATATTTAAACTGTAATTAAAACTTAAGCACTAATCACAATTTGAGATAAACTATGGTTTGGTGTTAAGTTTAACCGCAATTAATATCCAATTTTTTAGTAGTGATCTATTAGCATTCATTAATTGGTAAAATTTTAAATAACAAAAGTATTTTTTTCAAAACGCTAAAACATTTAAGCCAATTAATTATTAAATTTTGAATAATAAAATTATGAATTTGCTAAATAAAAACATTATTTATCCAAAAATTAACACCAAATTTGACAATATGTTTATTTAAATATTATTTATTTATTTACTTAACATCATTAATTCACACTCATATCTAATATCTAAAGTAAGAGACTATTAAATTTAGTATTAAATGTTAAGTGAGATAATATCAAGTCATTTTAGTAAACAATAAAACCATGTTGTCTAAGAAGGACCAGATTCAAATTTTTATGACATTAAAGAAATTAAAAGTGTATTTAAACTTAATAATTTATGCTTTGCATAGAACTAACATTAGGTCTCTGAATTAACAAGAACCAATCCTTATTTTTTGTTGAATTCCTCAAACTTTCACGGCAATCTTAAATTTCTATTGTACCTTCAAATTATTTCAAGAATATGATAGACTAAATAATTAAAAGCAATTTTCATTAACCAAGTATAAGTTAAATTGTTTAACATTTAAAATATTGAATGAGTTCAAGCAACGATAACAATTAAATAAGGGAAAATAATTAAAGAAAAGCAAAATGAGCTGAGTTTATTCCCAATAACACAAATCAAGACCATATAAACTTACAGAAGCACACTTACATTAGACGACGCTTTCTTATCCATTTCGAGGTGATAATTGCCAGAAAGCAGAACACACGATTTTAAAAACATGGGCAATCAAATACTTAGACAAAGAAACACTTTTGAATACAAGCTCAGAAAACATAGAATGTCATTCTTCCTAACCAGAAATCTCGATGGCCTTAACCTCAGGTTTCTTAACATCCTCCTTTGGAACAGTGACAGTGAGAACCCCATTTTCCATGGAAGCCTTCACCTGATCCATTTTGGCATTCTCCGGCAATCTGAATCTCCTCAGGAATTTCCCACTGGTTCGCTCAAGGCGGTGCCATTTATCGTTCTTATCTTCCTTCTCGACGTTCCTCTCTCCGCTTATCTGGAGCACCCTCTCATCTTCAATCTCAACCTTGACCTCCTCCTTCTTCAGCCCAGGAAGATCAGCCTTGAACACATGGGCTTCTGGGGTCTCCTTCCAATCAATTCGAGTGTTAACAAATGCAGAATTTTCCTGAGAAGAAGTTGAAAGAGAAGTGGGGAAAGGGAAATCCTTGAAGGGATCCCAGACATCGAGAGAAAAAGGATCGAGAATGTTGCTCCTTCGGCCACCAAAGAAACTTGGGATGAGCGACATTTTCTCCTTCTTTTAAAGCTCGAGGGAGATCTAAAACAAAGAGATTTGAAAAGTTGAAAATGCTCAGAACTGGTGCTTGTTTGTTTGTGTTTCACTGATTCTAATTAACGGGATCCGTCTGGTATTTAAAGTGAGCAAAGGAGTAATGTAGTACTTTCATGGCAAATTTGTGAGAATTCCAGAACCCTCGTGATTTTCAGGCTTTAAGCTATCGGCACCGACCGCCAAGGAAGTGTCTAGATGATCATGTGGGCTCCAAAGCCTGATTGTTTGGATACTGGACTTCCGACAATTGTTGGACTTCTCCAACCTCCAAAGATGCCAATAGAGCTGTCAAAATAGACTGATTTGGTCCAATGCAAATTCTCTTCCATGCCCTAAAGCTATAAAACTATAGGATGAGATTTTGCAACCCAGTTGGGACCTATTAGGTCTGCTATGAGCCTTATCTTTTTTTGATCTTTGGATCATCCTACAGGCCTTGCCTAATGGTGCCAAATAGCAGGGCAAAAGGACTCGCCTTATAGTCGGCTTTAGTAACATTTTGTTCTGAGAGTTGTAACAAACTAAAACTCCAAAGAATATCGATTACATTTAGCCCTTTTGTAATTTATAATTTATAAAAATATAAAGAATTAAAATTGGTGTGATGGGTTATTTTAAAATGCATTAAATTTATAATTTTGAAATAAATACTGAATAGAGAGAGGACTCCTTTGATAAGGTACCATTGAAGATAATAGAAATGGTGATAATAGTAATCAATTTTGTAAGTCCATAAGGGTTTCCTTGAGTGATAGTGTAGTGTTGGTTCATAGTACTCATCATATCCTATAATATGGACATGATAGGGCAAAATGTTGTTAGATTTTCCTTAGCTTTTAACATTTAAATCAGAAAATAAATGACTGGTATAGTAACATTTTAAGTGATATATTATGGGGCAGCTGTCCTTTCTCTTCATGTAGAGCTGGATAAGTACATGACCTGCACTCAAATGGAGGATCTTGGATTCTCTGATAGAACTGTATATCAAGTTGGAAGTCTAATTTTATTGTGTTTTCTTTCTTTTAAAATAAAAAATATTAAAATGAAAAAAAATAAATTATTGAAATTGAAAAAAAAAAATCAATGGAAATGGAAGATCTAGATTTATGTTTTACTTAAAAGAAAAAAGAAATAAAGGCCATATGAAATGCATTGCTTTGCATCTGCAAATGAAGTGGCACGTAGACGCCATGGTTCCAAGGGTCTTCCCATCACAATTAACTGTCATAACAAAACAAAAAGCATGCTTTTACAATCACAGCCAAGAGAGCATGGGAGATGAAAAGTAAAAAAGAGAGGTAAAATTTAATTACTTGCAAAATTGGCCGAGTTTCCCTACACATAACAAATGAGAATGAAATTCAGAGTATGATAGTGTAAAATTTACTTGCATGCTGTATGCTTGTGCAGTGGATAATCATATGCAAGAAAATTAGAGGGAAAGGATCTGAAGAAGTCACCTTAGCTATCAAGACCTAATGCTAGTTATGGAAAAACCACATAGATGCTTTAACTCATAGAAGAGAGAAAAACGCAGAGACAAGATAAAAAGAAAGGCCCTTGGGAATACCACCAGCATACCCTATACATTTGGATGGCAAAGATCATAGTAAACACCATCAATACATCACCAAAATAGATAGCAAGGTCACACTTTACCTTATACCTGTAAAATATATATATATATATATATATATATGGATGGCAAGGCCATAATAAACACCTTGTACAAAAAACTAATTCAATACTATACACTTGTCTTCAAAAGCCAAGTGGTCAACACATCATATGTTAAAACAAAATGAGTCAAATGTCTATAATAGTCCATTTTCATCCACCACTGGAAGAACAAATCTTCTCTTTGGGTGACAAGGTTGTAGTATTCATCTTCATCTGCAATTCAAAACCATATCACAAATTAATGAGATATGAATAAAACAATCAAATGAATTAAATAAAAATGACATAAAAAAATTCCAGTAGGATCAAGATCAAAGCCATACCCCCAATTCCTTGCACAAATAAGCATTTGGACTTTCTTAGGAAGGATGAAGTTGTTATGAAATGATAGGAGAATAATTAGATCATACCAAATATTGTTTGGATCCATTATTGTACTAGAGATTTGAGAAGCAAATGGCAGTAGGAACATGATATAACTCATAATACCCCAATTAGAGTAGGTCAATGTTACGTTATGTTATGACTTAACTTTAACTAGCATAAATAGAGTAATTGGCTCTTAGTAGGCTGAGTTAGGTACTGATTCCCTTAATTGTCTTATAGATAACTCATTTATTATAGATTATTCATAATTTATCTAGAGAACCAAACTCATTTAATAGTGATTGCTACTAGAATTAATTATTATGATATTAATATAATCTATTAACAAGTTTAATAATTAATTAATGTTAATCCATAAAATTAAATTAATTTTTTTAATAATTTCTCACTTGGATAGCATTAAACAATTATTAGACATAACAAAAAATAAATCAACACACAAAGAAATAATATCAAATAATTAATATACACACTGTCAAAAAATTAGAAATGAAATAGTAAATTAAGAACATTGAATCTAATAGGAAAAACAATGTTATAAATGCCAACAAGGTTCCAAATGTGAATAAAATGAAATATCAAAAGAAAAATATTCAAAATTATATGAACAAACCAAAACAAGGTATCTCTAAAAAACACAACTCAAACTTCTACTAAACCAAGACATTATCATAAGAACTTAAAAGACCCATATGAGTTACATGTTTATGAAAATCTCCAACTTGTAAGCCCTTGGCCAACAAATTTGCTAACATAAGGTTCATAAAAATATGTTCAATTCAAATATGAGATTCACAAATCTTCTCTTTGACAAACAATAACTTGATATCAAAATGTTTAGCACGATTGGAATTTTTGTAATTCTAAGAGAAGCATATAATAGATGCATTATCACAATAAATGATCAAGGGTTGAGACGTACTAAAACAATGTGTGTGTTAGAAATCAATTTCCTTAATCATATGGCTTGACAAGTGATCTTATAATAAGCAATACACTCTACTTCCATAGTTAAGGTACCTGTGAGTGTTTTTTTAACATTTTTCTATGAAACAACTTTTCCAAACATCATAAAGATGTAGGTAGAAGTAAATGTCAAATCATCAACACAATTTCCAAAATTTGAATTTGAATAACCAATGATTTCAAAAGAATCAAATTTTCTATAAGTCAACATGTGATTTTTAGTGCCCTAAAGATACTTCATGATGTTTTTTAACAACTCTCCAATGATCGTGTCCAAGATTGCTCAAGTATCTTCTAAGAATACTGATAGTAAAAATTATGTCTAAACAAGTACACACTTAAGCATACATCAAGCTGCCAACAATGGAAGGATATATAATATTATCCATCTCAACCCTCTCTTTTTTATTTTGAGGACATTATAATCTATATAACCTTTTATCTTTCTGAATAGATGTAGCATAAGGAGAACACGAATGCATATTGAATTTTTTAAGCACTTTATCAATATAAATCCCCTTAGATAAACCAAGCATATCTTGAGACTTATCACAATAAATTTGAATCTAAAGGATATAAAAGGCCTCAATAAGATCTTTCATGTTAAAGTGAAAAAAAACATATGTTTTCTCTCATTCAAGAGGTTAATACTATAGCTTGTCAAAAGCATATCGTCGACATACAACACAAAAATAATGAAATTTCTCTAATCAAACTTTTGAAAAATACACTAGCTTGAAGAATCTTCTACAAAACCAAGAGATGTAACAACTTTATCAAATTTCAAATACTACTATCTAGAAACATGTTTTAACCCATAGATGAATCTCTTTAATTTACACATTAAGTGCTCTTTTTTAGTTTCTACAAAACCATCCACTTGAACCATATAAACATTTTTAGATAGACTTCCATTCAAAAAGGCAATCTTAACATCCATTTGGTGGAGTTCTAAATTAAAATAAGCAACAAAAGCCATAACAATTCTAAGGGCTTCTTTAGTAGACACTAGTGAAAAGGTGTTTATATAATCAACATTCTTTTTTAGATTATAACCATTAGCAATTAGTCTGGCGTTGTATCATTTAATTTAACCTATAACCCTACTTTTGTCTTAAAGACCTACTTACAGCCAATAAGCAAATTAATGAGTTCCTAAACATAATTTTGATCCATAGAAGAGAACTCATCTCTCATAACTTCTAACTATTTCGTTGAGTTAGGACTTGATACAACTTCCTAATAGGAAAGCAAATCTAAAATATTAGTTATATTAAATTTATATTCCTGCAAGTAGATCATGAAATTATTTGAAATTGCAGGTCTATATATCCACTCCTTAATGAAATAACATTATTGGTTATGTTTGGTAGCTCTGTATCAACAACAAATGAGTTATCATGATCCTCAATAGGGTTTCAAACATCAATTTCTCTTTTAGAGACAAATTTTGATGATAAAGGTAATATAGATATAGATATGACAGTAATTTTCTCTCAGAGATTAATAACATGAGGTTGATGACTTTTGCTATTCAAATCATCCTCAAAATAAATCTGCTTTAATGACTCTAGTAAGATGAGTGGAACAATAGAATCTACTATTTCTAGAGCCTATACAATAACAACATATTTCTCATCTAATTTCATGAGTTGGAAATTATATAGTCTTAGCTCTGCCTTGTAACTCCATACCTAAAAATGCCTCAAATTAGGCTTTTTATCAAACATTAATTCATATGGAGTCTTGGGAACAATCTCACTAGAAACTTGGTTGAGTGTATATATAATTGTCTTTAGAGTGTCACCCGATAGAAATTCAAGCAGCAAAGAACAACCAATTCTACATCTCATCATATCTATTAAGGTACGATTTTGCCTTTCTATAACCCCATTCTATTAAGAGGTGCCAAACATGGTGTATTGCGCCTCAATATCGCACTCTTTTAGGAACAATGCAAATAGGCCCAAGTCTCTACTAGCCATAACATTTGCCACATATGTCGGATCTAACACGTTTAATATATTTCTCGATTTTCAACTCAACCGTAGCCTTAAAAGCTTTAAAAGCATCTAATAAATCTAATTTCTTACATAAGAGATCAATCCATCCATATCTAGAGCAGTTGCCAATGAAGGTAATATAATGTTTAAAACCTCCTATAATAATAGAAGGGATGGATCCACAAATATTTGTATAAATTAAACCAAAGATATCCTAGTTTTTATTTGCCATTTTATTCCTAACTCTAATAGGGAATTTTTCCTTTATACAATTAATGCAAGAATCAAAGTTAGAAAACTCAAGCTTGTGTAAACATTCTACTTAACCATCATTTCTAATCTATTTCTAAAAATGTAACCCAATTGACTATGCCACAACATGGAAGAGTTTTTTAAGTCTTCCATACTTGTTACCAATGACGACATTAATATTAAAATTACTAGCCTAATCAAGAGTAAGGTCGAATTCAATAAATATAAATCATCGAATAGAATCACAAAATTGACAACAATTGAATTAAAATAAATAATAATCTTTCTATTTTCTTACCAAAAAAGAATATCTAGATAGATCTAATATAAAAGTACAAATTAAGTTCCTCTTTAAAAAGGATACATAAATAGTGTTATTCAATTCTAAAACATGTCTAGAGTCTAAATACAAAATGATTATTCCTATTAGGTCCATTACTACCATTCCATCAATACCAACAATAGTCCTTTTTTTCTCACTTAGCTTCCTCCCATTTTTAAACCCCTCCAAAGAATTTGTAACATGAAAAATAGTACAAAAATCCAACCACCAAGAATTAAAAGGAATGTTAATGACATTTGATTCAAAACAAATTAGAGCTAAGGAGGCAAATCGAATATCTTCCTTTTCACACTCATTCTTAAGAATGAAACAATCAACTATATTATATCCCAATTTTTTGCAGTAATTACACTTTCCCTTAAAGACATTTATCTTTGGTCCTATATTGTTGTTGTGTTTATCATTTTTCTTATCACCTTTCTTGTTATCATACTAGAATTTAGGCTTCTTTCCCTTTTAATAATTAACATTTGTTTTGCTACTGGATTCATGAAAGAGAAAATTCATAGCAGGACCAAAAGTGCTATAGCTTTTTAAAGATTCTTCCTTTTAATAAGTAATGGTTATTAGCTGGTTAATCATCCCTTCATTTTGCTGGGCATTATATGAAATCTTCATCAATTGAATTGTTGTGGAATAGACTCTAAAATATGCTAAACAAAAAACTATTTTTAACATTAATGCCAAAGGACTTCAACTTGTTCTGGACAAGTTTCACAATGTGTTACGGTTATAATAGGTGTTTTCTAATAAGGAGAGATAACAACTCTTCTGAGGCTTATCAAATCTCTTAAACTTCTCTATGATTATCTTCATAAATTCCACTATGGTCTCTTTTTTAGGAATCCCTCCTCCTATGGTTTTGTTAATTGTATACTTTATGACCATTAGACAAACATTATTAGAATTATGTCATTTCTCATAGAAAGTCTTTTTTGTTATAGTAGAATTGCTATTTAGGGATAGTAGTATTGCTATTTGGAGATAGTAAGTGCTTCACACTCATAGTTAGGTCCAAGTGTGTAATTACTAGGGACATGTCCTAAGGACTCTTTCCAATTGTCAAAGTTTGTCCCATTCTAAGTTTTCACAACTAATAATTACATAGGCATAGAAACTAAAATAATAACATAAAAAAACATGAATTATATGCGCAACATAATCATAAAAAAAATTTCTTTAAGATTAGCTATTGCAATTACAATAACAAAATTGTTATTTACTATGATCTAGACTGAAAGTTTAGAATCATAGTAAATTGAGAAAACTCAATCACACATCACGAAGGACTCACAGGAACATATGTTTCTAATATCTCTACACTAATAAGATACAAAAAAGGTTAAGACATTAATTAAAATTAATAAATATTTAAGGCAACTTTAGATTACATTGACAATAGTATACCAATAGGCATATCTACTATCAATGTAATTTTTTTAAATTGCAATAAATGCAACAGATATATATTAATATGTATATTTATTAACAGAAATAAAAATAATGAACAAAATTCACCAAAACACTTTTATAATTGGTCTTGAATGAACGTGCAATTACAAAGTGTTAATATCTATATATCAAAAAAATAATTTCCATAAACAAATGTTTAAAAAATTTTACATATTGGGTTTGGAAATTGATTGCAGCACAATATAATACATATGCATAATTAATTCAATTAAAAAAATTACATGACATATCAAAATTCATCACCCTTAAAAATGTGAAAATTATATATTGCACAAAGACACATATAGATAATATACAAAAATGTTTTGTCCCAAAAAAGGGGAGAATGAACATTTGAAAATCAATATAGAATATTATTGAAATTCAAAACTCACATTTTGAATATGCAAAAAATTTTTAAAAAATTATCATTAAATAAAAGATTAAAATTAAAGCATATAGGAACAAAGGTGGGCCAAAAAAGCCCACCCCTCCGGGTGCGTGTGGGCATGGTTTGAAGATGCAAAATTGCATCTTCTCCAAAGCCCCCTTCTCCAAAGCTCCCTGCATGATAATGACGGTCTTGCTACCATGGGAGAGCTCAGGTAGCTTCCAAGTATGCATTTTAACATGATTTAATTTCAAAAAAACATGCCAAACATATCCATGCCCAACAATCATAGAAGAATCAAAGAACATATTCAATTTTATGGTCAAATCCATGAGCCCAAAATAAAACCCAGATCTGAACTTCTTATTCTATTTTGTCATGAATCTGGTGATTCTACCAATTGAAAAGAAAGTCTAAACAACATTACAATCAACTGAAAATAATTTCCCATACGAGAAAATACCAAAGTTTTCAAAGGATGCTATACAATTGCTATATAGATTCGAAACCTTCTTCCTCTTATAGACCCATGTCAAAGTTTCTTATAATACAAATCCAATAACAATCAATAAAATCAATCAGATCAAAATTTACAAATAGAGAAACAAGACCCCTCGTTTGAATACACATTCTCATGCAAAAAAAAATTTCCCATATATCAAAAGCTTAGATATCAAACAGAGTATAAAACCACAAATGAACAAATTTAAAAACCTTGATACCAATTGTTATAAAATAATGACAGAATAATTAATTCATACCAAATATAATACTTAAATCCATTACCATACTAAAAATTTGAGAAACAAACGACGAAATACAATTCAATACTTCAATTAATCCAAAAGATAAATTAATATTATGACTTACTTCTAATTGATATAAATAGAATAATTAACTCTAAATAAATTATAAATTAAATTCCTACTCCTTTAACAAGTTATTATAAATTAACTAAATCTATTTAACAATACTTGTTATTAAAATTTATTATTATAATATTAATATAATGTATTAACAAATTTAATAATTAGTTGATACTAATTTAATTTTTTCAGCAGAAACTTCTATACTTCGTGAAAACATGTGCACCAGTGCTGAACGCACCCTTCTGAAGCCACTATGGTTACAGAGATGCTCAGGATATCACGTGCCACGACAAATATGGGAAACTTTTTTACTATCCTTCCAACACTGAGCACTTCTAAATCTGAATAGAACTCAAGTCCAGGATCATCCAAATATCAATCTAGTCTAGACTTTCCAACATCAGAAATGCTGTCATTGAAACATTTTATACCCCTACAATGAAACACCCAACAAATAATGTAAATAACAATGATGACGCAGACTTTGAAGAACTCATTTTTTACATAATAATCATCTGAAAAAGCCTACAATCCTTCCCTATTTCCGAAATTTCTACAAGCTTATAAGGACTCTTCACATGAACCAATCCTTACTTTTGTCGACATCCTCAAACTTTCACGGCGAACTCAAAATTTCCGTTGCACCTTTAAATGATCTTAAAAATTTGGGGGGCCAGAGATTTCAAAACAAGCTAGACAGAACTAAATTTAGACTAACTTTTAACAGCGAGCCAACATCAACGCGAGGAACCCAAATAGTGAAAATGATTGAAGTTCCTTACTATACTACTGAAAAATATGGTAGGACTTGAAATTTACAGAAGCAAAATGAGCTACAAGTTCATTCCAGATAACACTTTTCAACAAGTATATTCTCAGAACAAATTAACAATACAAGATGGTCTCTTTCTTATACATCCAAAGGAAATTTACCAGCAAACAGAACACATAAATACTATAATGCTTTAACAAAGACTCACTCTTCAAAAGAGACCCAGAAAACAGAAAATGTCATTCATCTTAACCAGAAATCTGGATGGCCTTAACCTGAGGTTTCTTAACCTCTTCCTTTGGAACCGTCACCGTGAGAACCCCATTCTCCATGGAAGCCTTCACCTGATCCACTTTTGCATTCTCCGGCAGTCTGAACCTTCTCAAGAATTTCCCGCTGCTACGCTCAACGCGATGCCATTTGTCGTTCTTGTCTTCTTTCTCGACGCTCCTCTCTCCGCTTAACTGAAGCACCCCGTCATCTTCAATCTCAACTTTCACCTCCTCCTTCTTCAGCCCAGGAAGATCAGCCTTGAACACATGGGCTTCCGGCGTCTCCTTCCAATCCACCCGTGTATTCACGAACGCAGAGTTTTCCTGAGAAGAGGGCAAATGAATATCCTTGAAGGGATCCCAGACGTCAGGAAAGAAAGGATCGACGATGTTGCTCCTTCGGCCACCGAAGAAACTTGGGATCAACGACATTTTCTTTTCTTCGAGCTTGAGTAAGAAAGAACAGAGAGAGAGTGGAAAGTGCTCAGAATCGCTGCTTGATCAGTGGACTGCGTGCGTTTCTACGGTGGCTAACTAGGTGGACATAACGGTATTTAAACTGAGTGGAGGAGCAATCTCGTACTTTCGTGGAAAGTTGCAGAGAATTCCAGAAGGTTTGTGACATTTCCGGCTTCTGCTATCTTTCTTTTTTCTTTTTTCTTTTTTCAACCAGGCTTCAGCTATTGGCAGTTGGCACTGACCACGGAGCAATTGTCCAGAAAATCACATGGGCTTCAAAGCCCAATTGGTTGGCTACTGGGCCTCTTATTATCGATTTTGATCTTCTCCAATCCCCAACTTGAATGCACCGGCGCCAGACTTTCGATTCATAACTGCTAGATTTTTAAAATCATAAAACATACTTAATGGAAAAAATAAAAACAAAAAATCATAAAAAATACTTGTAAAAAATAATATAAAAATATAAATTTATATTTATAATAAGTTGGAGGAACATCATATATTTGAATTAGATAAAAACTAAAGTGTAATTTGAAATAAGACAAAACTTATATATAATTTTTTATATTTTTATCAATAATTTTTTTAATTAAAATACAATAAGTATATGTTTTTTAATCAAAATATGATAATTTTATAGTTTAAATGAAAAACTAAATATTTATTATTATATTATTATTAAAAATTCTGATAATAAATGTATAAGGAATTACATAAAAGTTTTTTCCTTTAAAAATATTGTAGTATAAATAATACTTACTATTATTTGGGAGTGGGGACCTTCTAGTTATAAGTATCTAGATCTATCAAATCTAATCCAATTTGCTTCTAGAAGGTTAACAAGATTCAATAGATGCCATTTATTGAGGATTACATAAGGAATTAACACTACTGTAAACAAAATGGCTCAACTATCTTGATCAAAAGGCTTTTATAATTCTATTAGGTAATTTAATTTGATTGTCATCATCATTTTAGTATTCATAAAACTTACAAATTAAGACCTCCTACAACACAAAATAATAGGTCTAAAAATTATCTCTAATTTATTAATTCTAAGAAACATAGTTTTTTTTTTTTTTGGCATTCTATCCCTCTCCAAAGATTATTATATAACTCAAATCATCCTATCTTTCATTTCCTCTAGTTCCTTCTTCATCTAAATTGTGATTTATCGAAGCAAAACACATACATGCTATTTATGAATCTTGTAAGTGTAATAGATATTACTCACCTAAAAAATTAATAATTTTTAAAAATATATTATCAGACTTTTTAATTAAAATAAGATAAGTTAATATTTTTGTATGATTGAGCTAAAAAATCTTTACCAATTATTTTTTCTAAAAAAATTAGATGACAAATGCATGCAAAATTTTACAAATTTTTTTCCTTTAAGATATTCTTTAAAAGTATTTTAAGATAGAGCTAAAATGATATTAATTCTAACCCAATTGTATCTTCCTTCATTCTAACTTAAAATATAACTTTTTTTGGGGTCCAAAAGTATGGATTTCATTAAAAGTGATATTTAGAGCAACTGGAGTCTAATACAAAAGAAAAAGCGCAGCAAACTAGCGCCCAACAACACTACTAGTATGAACAAAAAGAACAAGTCAAAAAAGATGTGGCATGCAATGGAGCGAGAGATAGTACACCGAGGGATAGGGATGTCACTCTGATTGAGCTATTGCTACGTAGTTGAATTAATGGTGCGCTCTAGTAGCAACTTCCACAATTTGGGAAAGTTTTTAATTTTATTTTTTAAAGATGAGAGTATTTCAAAGATTTTTATAGCTCATTGTTGCGTTTTATCTCCATGTAAGACATTGTTGCTTCTAATTATTTTTTTGGGTTTTATTTTGGAATACCTTAAATTCTCTTCTTTCTGTGCTAAGAATTCTATTTTTTTTTAAACAGTTGTAGCACAAGCCATTTTTACCTTTAGTTTGAGACTTTTCAATAAAAATCTTATTTCCTTTTAAAATTTCAATTCATATAAAACAATAGTCATCTTGATTCTCTTTGCTCAAATTTTTTTCATATTATTAAAAATAAGAGACAAAAAACTTGCATAAATTTTGGTATAGTTGCCAAGGATAATTGACATTATTGAGGATAATGCATCACATCCTTTCGATTTGATGGCTGAAGAGATCTTGCTCTTTTGATGATGTTTTGATTTGCAAAGGTAGAAAAGGCAAGTTGAGTCACAACCTCATGGATTTGGGCTCCACAACCTCGGGTTACATTGTCTTAATGGTGTTGTAATCGTTTGATGGAATGGATTTATTATGCACTGTCGTTCAATTTACCATCAAATAGACGAGAGCAACGACACCCATATGGTCATTAACTTATTTAAATCCATATTATATGATAAATGACCTCTTTTATATATGATTGTATGTTTAGTTGAGGTTCATCAATTGGCAACATTTTTAAATGGAAGAAATATTTTCTTTAAGATGTTATAAAGTTTGAGTGAATTAATTATTAAATTTTGAGTTGAAATATAAATTTAATAAATAAGAGCATTTATACAGGTTATTTTTAATTTAGTCTAACTAAGGCTTTAGTCCTAAATTCTCTTCTATTATGTGATCCCGGCATAAGCACTCTTTAATGGTTGTCATAGAATGTTCAAAAAAGAAAATTTTAATAATAGCTACCACGAGAACTTTTAATTAACACAAACCAATGTTGATTTCTATTTATCTGCTCAAACTTTTGGGGCAATCTTAAATTTCTATTCCACCCTTCAAACAATCTTAAAAAAATGGGAGGATAAAAGATTTCAAAAATAAACTTGATAGAACCAAAATCAATGCTAGGAACCCAAATAATGATAATTGCTTAAGTTCAATATCATGTTATTCATTAAAAAAATCAAAGAGAACAAGGAAATGAGAGAAATACAATTCTTGTATATCACAAATTGTAACCAACGTGTGTGGATACACATGTTTGAATATCTCAATTAGTTTGATAGATTTTAACTAAGATTATAATTACCTAAAGCCTAACTATATAACAAATAATAAATTATTAATTAAGCTTATATAGATTAAGGCTTAATTAATATATCAGCAATACAATCTTTTAAAGATGCATGACTATTCAATGAGTGCAGATCTGCCCATTTTCACATGAGAAAATTAGTGTCTACTCCTTTGTAAGATAAGGCTAAACATTTCTCCAAAAAAAAAAAAGCAAGAAAAAAAAAGAAAAAAAATCTACACTTACAATCATATGCTCATTTTCCTACATGAAAATGAGTGGATTCGCACTCCTATCCAACACTTGTCATTGTACTTTTTCTCAAACAAAATATGAATCTAATTGCTTAATTCTAGGATAAAGGATAGTATTTGCTAACAAAAGTACAACACTAAGATTATCCCAATAGACCATTGGTGGATCTTACCCACTGTAACATGAAGCTCACTTAATAAAATTCTATCTAAGAACAAAACAAAAATATAAAATGGATCTTTTATCATCCATATTTGAGCCCTAGTCAGCATCACATTACTGTGAGCCTTATATCCTTGGACTTTCTAAGTGTAGACCATATTCTTTTGTACCTTCCAAGTACTTCAATATCTTTTTCATTGCCTTCCAGTGCTATTCTATGGGGTAGTGCATAAATTGATATACTTTGTTGATTGAGCACGCAATTTCAAGCTTTGTTACAGTGACTATTGGATAGCACCCGCAATAAACCTATAAAAACTAGGATTTTTCATAGGTTTAGACCCTGAACTTGATGGCTTGATACCAATTGCCATAGGAGTAGAATTGGGTTTGGCAATCTACATTTTGGCTTTGACTAAGACATCATTAACATATTTGGCTTGGGAAAGCAGTAAGCAACCATATACAGATGTTATAACTTGGTTTTTAAGAAAATAATTAGATTTACTTAAGTCTTTTAAGGTGAATTCCTTTTGTGTCTAGTGATTAAATGAGAAATTTCTACTGGAGAGTTGTTAGTAATCAGTATATCATCGACATATACCAAGAAATAAAGGATGAATTAAGGAGAGGATTTAATAGAAAAAGATTGATCACTATTAGCTGAAACAAAACCAAATCTGATTAATGTAGCATTCAATCTATCAAACCAAGCCCTTATGGCTTGTTTGAGCTTACAAAGTGCTTTATGAAACTTGTATATATTATATTTGGTTCCTTTACTTGGAAACCTTGATGCTGCAACATATACATTTTTTTCATTCAAATTACTATTTAAGAATACATTGTTAATATCCAGTTGCTTAAACATCTAACCTTGAGAGAAGTTGAAGTAAAGACCACTCTAATGGTTATTGGTTTTACCATAGCATTGAATATATCTGTGAAATCAAATCTTACATTTTAGTGAAAACTCTTATGCATGTTTATGGAGTCATTTGGATTCTGCTTAACCCTAAACACCCACTTACATCCAATGGGAGTTCTTCCCTTTGGAAGTTCAACTAAGCTCCAAATTTGGATTCTTAATATTGTCTTGTATTTTTCCTTCATTGATGCTTTCCACTAAGGTTGAGCCAAAGCGCTCTCAATAGAGGAAGGTGCAATGACTGGAACATACACACGAGGCTTGAATATCTCAACTTTAGCTCTCGTGACCATTTGGTGACTGTTAATCAAAGGTGCCATAGGCATAAGATATGTTTTATTGCTAATAGTAACTAGGCTTGTGGGATTAAGAGATGGAATTGATGTTTTTTCTGTATCATTATTTGAGGGTAGATGTTGTATGAGCACATATGAATTTAAGTGCTGTAAGGGCATGTTAGAGTCTAAGTGTTGCAAATGTATTTACGGTGGCACAAATCATTAGTACAAATAATTTTATTTGAAGCATTAGAAGTGTCAATTGCATTGTGAGACAACCAAGAAGAAATTAAAAGAATTGAAGGTGAAGAATTAGGATGTAAAATTGAATTACATAAAGTACTAGCCATTTGTTGCTAAAAAGGGATAATGTATCAAAGATTACATCCCTAGTAATATAAAATTTGCCATTTGAGTCTATACACTTGTAACCTTTATGATTTAAGCTATATTTAATGAATATGTAGGGTTTGGACCTAAACTGTAGCTTATTCTTGTTATAAGGTCTCAGATTGGGAAAGTTAGTATAACTAAAGACTTTAAGGAAAGAATATCTCAATTGGATTTAAAAAGAACTTGACATGGGGATTTCATGTTAAGAACAAGGGTATGAAGTTTATCAATAAGATAAACAAACCATAAGAAATGATACATCCTAATGCTTTAAAGGCATTGATGAATTGGCTAAAAAAGTGACTTTCAATTCAACAATATGCCTTTTTTTCTTCTTCTTTTAGTTGAACCATTCTCTTTAGGGGTGTAAGGACAAACTAATGTTGTGTACATACTATGATAGGATAACAAATGATGTAAAGCCTTATATATACTTTTCTCCTCCCTCGGATTGAACAACCTTTATCTTATAGCTAAACTTCAATTTTGCCTTGGTTTTAAAATTAACAAATGCCTGCGTTACTTCTTATTTATTCTTAAGTAAATAAATTCAGGTATAATTGGAGTGTGCATCAATAAAATGAATATAGTAGTAAATCTTCCAATAGAAACAACAGGTGAGGGGTCCCCAAACATCATAGTATATCAATTTTAAGGTTCTGAATAAATTATACTTGATTTAGAAAAAGGCATTTTGTGTATTTTACCAAGGCAACATGCTGAACAAATATAGGAATGCTTATTGTTCAAATGAGAAAAATTAGAATAGAATAGGACAAGTTTACACTATAAGTATTGGAGAGGAATGTCCTAACCTACAATGCCATAAGTTGTAAGAAATAGAAATAGACAGTTGTCTTTAAGCAGTGTTGAGTTGAATTGCAGAACATTTTGAAGTAGAAACAAAAGGCAAGATGAGTTTGACATTGTTAAATAAGTACAATCCATCTTTAATAGTTGGTTTCCTGACATTTAACATAACAATAATGAGAATAGAACTAAGAAAAGATATGGTTATCTTTTGCAAACTTAGCAACACTCAATAGGTTTCTAGTAATTTCAAGAGCATAACAATTGGTTCAAGTAAAGTTTAGTGGAAGAGATTGGTGATTACAACTATGAGCATTCAATGCTTTTAATAGAAATAATTTACCATTCCCATGTGAATTTGATCATTCCCAATGTAGTTTGACATGTAACTAACATTATTATAATTTGGAGTAACATGTTTAGTAACTCTAGAATTTGGATACTAAGCTACATCAAAGACTATTTCTCAAGTTACTGGAATAGTAGTCATTTAAGTCTTAGAGCTGTACTTTGCACTAGCTGAGTTTTAGGCAAATTGTGGTTGTATATGTGAAAAAGGACTTATAAATTTTTAGTGATGGAGACAACTTTAGAGAGCTTAAACGAGAGCAACAATGTGAGTCGGTGCAACCAACTAGGAAGATTAAGGAGCCGTTGCAAGGCTTAGGAGAACCAGTGACAAGATCAAGAGCTAAAGTGATGAAAGAAGCCTTGAATGGAGTAATACATAAATTAATAGAGATGGAGGCCTTATACTTAGCTGAATTTGAAGCTAAAAAGAGTAGAGAAGGTGTCCACATGTTGTCCCTAATCAATGGACCAAATTCAAGCTAAAAGATCTTGTGGCTAAGATTAGTTCACTTAAAAGTCATGTGCCATCCATGCAGATTTGGATATTTTATTTTCCTTATTTTATGAGCCATTTAGGAGGGATTATTATTCATATTGTGATTTCCCAAAATACCCTCAGATATGGTGCTATTTTTAGGACTTTATAGTAATTTTGTTTAGTTAGAGTTTTACTTTTCTTTAAAGACTATCTTGTATGCCACCTTGGAGGTAAAAGATGAATGAATAGAATTTTCAGAATTCTTGTGAGTTGTTCTTGTTCTCTTGAGTGTTAGAGAGAATTAAAGATTCTTCAAGGGTGGTCTACCTTGTGGCATGTCATGGCTAGGGTAAAAGAGACAGGTTCTCTTAGAGTCTAGCCCCCCCAAGACCAACTATACTCTTTCTTTCTCCTTCTTTGTGTTATTTCTGTTTTCTCCTCTTTTTTTTTTTGTAATTGTGATTTGTGTTTCTTTTGTGCACTTGTCTTAATAATTGTATAATCTAGTATTGAGTCGAATCTAAGAGGGCATCTTGGATGGGTTCCAATAGACGGCCTCTATCAATTAGTTAAATCGATAATAACATTACTAGGCTATATGGCCAAATTTGCTATATACTGGCCATTGTGGTCTATTTCCTGATGCATTTTTTGCACCTCTAAATTTTTCCTGGCCTTTAAAATTTCCTTTTGCATTCCTTCAACTATAACCAGTGTATACTTCTTTGCTGTTAGGTGCTTGGTTTTGCCCTTGATTATATTGTTCAATGCGGGTGTCCTAATTTTAGGCTACATTAGCGCTTTATAGGTGGTGAAATTTTAAATTCTTTCTAAAATGTCTCAATTCTCTCTTCTTGAGCATCTAATAATGATTCAATCCCATTTATTGTGCATGGATCAGATCTAGATGAAATAGAGACTTTAGAAAGGCCTTTTAAAATTGCCTCTATATGATTTGTTATGGTAATTGGTGAACTAACAAAGAGTAGCGATTCAATAATTTTTTTAACTTTAACAAGTATTCATTTGCAAACAATTACCCTTTCTTTAGGTTTTTGAGCTGAGATTTGAATTGCTTCACCTTTACTTAAGTTTAGGAGGCAAAGAATGTCTCCAACAACTCTTAACTTGATGTGAGTACACACAACCCACCATTCTAGTTAGCATCTCATCTCACATTTATGATAACAATCATCATAGAAGCAATTGATCTTCTTGTTCCAAAGCAAGAAATTTTTCATTAATCTTCCCTCTAGCTTTATCCTTTTCATTTGCAAATTTTAAGGCACTGCATGAGCTCCAAAAATATATTGCTATAATTTGTAACCTTTGATAGCAATCATGGCCTATTGCTTTGATGGAAAGTAGTTATTTTCATTAAGCTTCACAGACACTAGGTGTAGACCAAACTTTTTTGTACCTCAATATTAATGGTCCTAGTAATTATGTTGTAGCAAAAGATACATTTCCATTTTCTATTATAGCAAGAATTTCAATAAGCTCTATTGTCCTAAAAGAGTTAAAGAGAAAGAGAAAATGAAGGAAATTATGTCATATTGTAAACAAAGTACACATATATACATGTGACTTGGGCATCTCAATTAGCTTAACATATTTTAATTAATACTATAATTAACTAAGCCTAACTGCATAATAAATATTAATTTGTTAAGCTCACAACTAACTTTTCTTCTCATCAACTCATAATGCAACTTCTTAACTTTGAATATATATATATATATATATATATATGAAAATGAGGTTTTGATTTACATTTTATAACCTGCAACAAGATATAACTACTCTTTTTTTTTTTCAATTGTGGGGGCTACTCACTAGTTCTAAGTAATTATTTGGTTCACCAAATCTTACATATATGAGAATGATTTCATTTGTAAGAATGTGATTTCTAAGAATTCTACTCTTAGAAATATGACATTCTCAAATTTGGATCATCATAAAAATATGCATAAATATTTGCTACATTCTAAAAAAATAATATTTCATATTAACTTTCTTAAAATTACATATCTTAATTTGTTATTACTTTATATGTATATATTTTGTACGTATTAAATAATCTATTTTATTTATATTATTATTATATAGTTGTGTATTTTTTATATTTTAAAATTTATTATTTATTATATTAAATTTTTGGTTAAAATAATATTATAATCCCTTAAATTTATTTATTATTTCAAATTGATCCCTTAAATTGAAAACATTTCATAATTGTCTCATAAATTTCAAATTTATTTTAAAAAATTTATTTTCAATAAAATCTATGTGCTTATGTGAAATCTAACTGTCTTTATTCTTATTATTTAATAATGAGATGACATATGAATCAACATTTATTTATATGAAAAAAATTGAAATAAAACATATCAACGTTCACATCGTCCTCGCGCCACTCTACACTACTTTGCAATCCCACAGCCTCCCATCCCAGCACCTCCACAAGATGCGTTCCTTATGCTTACAAATACCAAGCCAATTTTTTTCATATTTCCTCCTTCCTTCATCATTATTGTAGTTGTTTTTATTGTTGTTCTTACTATCCACATTAGTTTCTGAATTCTTAGTTCACTCACCTTTTGTTTTACCTGTCTTCTGTTCATTTCTCTCTTCCAATTCATGCATTGAATCTAAAACTAATATTATTCTTATTTTTATCACCGTGATATGCAGGATTGAATTTGTAGACCTAATCCCATTCCAAATGAAAATTTTCACAGTAGAGACACTCACAATTCACAATCTAATTCCACATTGGTATAAATTTCCACTTTCAACCCAACAAATTCAGCATGAGTGCTCCCTTCCTCTTCTTACTCCTCTACTCATCTTTCAATGTAAGCTGTGTTTAGCCCCAGTAACTTTCCTAATTAGGTGATGCCGTGGCCGGAGAGAAAAACCATTCACCTCAAAGGCTTTTTTGATTTAGCATTAGGACAAAAAAAAATCACCAACAATATGCCAAAACCATCGTTCCCACTCTCAAAGGCTTCCTCGTTGAACACTGTGGAATCAGCGACCTTTGCCAAGCTCACCGCCAAGAAAGTGCTCTCCACGCGCCTCCTTGAATTTTACTCCTCTACCCACCTCCTTTGTTTCCCAGCGTCGGCACACAACTTGGCGAAGCACAATAAAGATCAACACCGTTGTTCTATTTTATTCCACTATTTCTTTTTTTTTTTAAAGATAAATATTGATTTGTCTATCACCCCCTCATTAAATAAGAACAAAAATACTTGGACTTCACATTAAGGTATATATGAGTTTTATAAAAAAAAGATTTTTGTTAGGAAAATTTAAAATTTAAAAAAACTATTTTGAATTCTTCAAAGTCTCATTTGTAATAATAAATAAATTCAAAGTATCACAATATTATTTTAACTTTAATTTTTATTTTATGAAATATTTTTAATTTAAAATTTTTGTATTTTTGTATTTATTTTATGATTTTATAACTTAATATAATTATTTGATATTTACTATTTATTTTATTTATTACTTTGGAAAATATTTTAAGATAAAAGAAAGTAAAATAATTTTTATTATTTCGGAAACATTACATTTTTTGAAGTATTTTTTTAAAAATTTAAAATAAATGTGAGAACATTCCCATAAAATATTCCATCCCACAGAACGTAAGAATGTCAGTGCCTCCCTCTGGAATGTTTAAAATTCCCGTATTTTCCAGTTCACAATACCCAATAGGTAAATGCCAGAATATAATTTGCTTTATAGTTATACTTAACAATAGTCAAAGTATCCATGCGAATAGATGGGAACCGGAAGTCTATTAACTAGTCCTCCATCCCATACCACCATGGAAGATTCTACATCAAGAATCATACGACCATAAAACCCCAATCTTATTAATGGATTTGACCACCTTCCATAGCGCATTGCTTCCAACTATCCTATACGTTTGGGACATCTAGTAAATATCAACCTTCAAGGAAATAGCTTGACTATATGGTAAACTTCAACAGCAATTTTCATGATCATAGGATGTTGTCTAAGATCAACAATGCTGAATGAGTTCAAGCCACGAGAACAAATTTAAGATGGGGAAAAAATTTACAGAAGCAAAATGACCCATAAGTTCATTCCAAGTTACACAAATCAAGAACCAGTAAATTTACAATGACACATTAATTTTACACAACGCTGTCTTTCTCATACATAATGAAATACTCTTATCATAAAGAAAAACACACAATTTTATAGACTCAAAGCCTTTCTCATACATAATGAAGTACTTTTGTCATAGAGCAAAGCACACAATTTTGCACAGAGTCAAAGCTTTGACAAGGACATAGTATTCAATACAAACTCTAAAAACAGAAAACGTCATCTTTTTCAACCCAAAATCTCGATGGCCTTAACCTCAGGTTTCTTAACCTCTTCCTTTGGAACAGTGACAGTTAGAACCCCATTCTCCATGGATGCTTTCACCTGATCCATTTTGGCATTCTCGGGCAATCTAAATCTCCTCAAAAATTTCCCACTGCTACGCTCAACGCGATGCCATTTGTTGTTCTTGTCTTCTTTCTCGACGTTCCTCTCTCCACTTATCTGAAGCACCCTGTCATCTTCAATCTCAACTTTGACCTCCTCTTTCTTCAACCCAGGAAGATCAGCCTTGAACACATGCGCTTCTGGGGTCTCCTTCCAATCAATTCGAGTGTTGACAAATGCAGAATTTCCTTGATAAGAAGTTGAAAGAGAAGAGGGAAAGGGTGTAACATCCTCAAAAAGTGTTAGTGACTTTAAGAAAGGATATGAGATTAAATATTAGGCTGAAAGAGTAGGGTAAGAATAGGATAAGGGAAAAGTCAAATTTTCACTTATTTAAAAATTTATTTATATATATATATATATATAATTTAAAAAGCCAAAGAAAAAAAAAACTAATAAGATATATATCTTTAGTTAATTTTAAAATATTTCAAATTATCTAAGAGATAACTTAAAGTTAGTTTTAATAGCTAATCCGATAAATAACTTAAAATTAGTTTTAATAACTAATAAAATTTTAAAATATAATAATAATAATAACTAATAAGATATATATATATATATCCTTAGTTAATTTTAAAATATTTCAAATTATCCGATAGATAACTTAAAGTTAGTTTTAATATCCAATAGAATTTTAAAATATAATAATAATAATAAAAAGATATATATATATATATATATATATATAATCTAACCTATTCCTTATTTTTCACTCCTCCATCCGTTTGCTCTCTCTCACGTCACCAGAAGCCTTTCTTCAAGTAATTCTAACTTGTTCTTTCAATCTCTCTTCGAACATACATCTCCACACCAGGTACGAGAGTAGCTTTTGTTCTTGTTCTCATATGATTATATTTATATATATATATAAACATACCTTACGCACTATTCAATAAAAGTGATATGCAATATACATCTTTCTGTCCTTTTGTGAATTAAATATATATATATATATATAGTTATATATACAACCTTCATCCCTTATATATGTATATATATGTAATTATAATATATAAATATATATATATATTCTTATGTAGAAACACATCCTTTCATCCTTTTATTTTTCTAAAATAAATATACATATATATATATATTTAATTATATGTTATATATATATATATATATATATATTTGTAGGTATGTATATAATATGAAATTAGGAATATAAATTTAATATAAATTTTTATACATAGATATGTGTGTGTGTGTGTGAATTTGGGAATATAAATTTAATTTATATACTTAAATTATAAATTTTTGATGAGAAAATTAAGAGTTAAGAATTTAAAAATTTTGTAAATTTAAGTTAATATAAAAATTGACTATTCTAATGAATTAATTAAAATATAAAGAAATATAGATTTAAAAGAGAATTTTAGGTTCTCTATGATAGCTTTTAAGTTTCTAAAGTAGTTTTAGAGTAATTTTAGAGTAGTTTAGGATAATACATAAGTAGTTTTGAATTCTATATTGATATTTTGTTTATATGTATGACTTTTGTAGATTTTCATTAAAAGCTCTTACTACTTAGATTTTCTTGCCGTGTGACCACTTGTGAGCCAAAAGAGAACAGGTAATTCGGGGTTTTTCCATGTGTGTGCAAATTGGTTTATTGTTGTAATTTTAATTAAATAAATAAATTTATCTTGTTGAGCGTGATATAAGTAAATAAGCTATATGGGATTATGAAACGGTAAAAGTAAATGATTGTGAATTAATGGAATTGCTAGAATCCTGTTAAGCATGCTTGCAAATATAATAAAATTTTGACGTAGCATTTTTATTTTCAAGCATGCTTGTGAGCTCAAATTATTGATGTGAAATTTTAGAGTATTATATTCCTTTCAAGCATGCTTGTTAGTCTTATTTGATATATTATATGGGATTTTTTATTTTTCAAACATGTTCGTATGAATTTTGGATAAATATGACATGCATAAATGATGGGTTAAGGAGATATTGGTGAGATATATATGATATGATGACCACGTGGTTTGCCTCCACCTCGCGCAAAGTGGTTGGCTTTTTGTAGGGCCCCGTTCCTCAATACTTACCTGGCCGGGTTTGTAAAGGGGGAACGCGGGACAGTGACACCTCATGGTTTAGTCTTTTAAGGAGGGAAGCCATAGTCTGGGCTTGAGCTCTGTACCTTTGGCCGGGTACATCTCGAGCACCGGAGTAACTTTGGTCGGTCCAATGTGTGGGCCAGATCGTGGATAAGCCTGTGGCTTCAGTCAGCGGTATAAGGCTGGACGGAGCAATAAGGGAGGTTACACATATTGCATTTTATCATGTTGTGCATATAACTTTTGAATTATACCTTATGATTTTTTGTATTAATAATTAATGATAGTGATGTTGGATTTGCATTGAGATCTATTGGATATGATTGTTAGTTTGTATGCACATGGTAAGACTCTGGGTTACTGAGACGTTAGTGCTCACCCCATTCTCTTAATATTTTCAGGTGAAGGACTTAATAAGAGGCAAGGGAAGTTACCGGAGGAGTGAGCTATTGGCTCTTATACTCCTCGAGCTCATGCTGGGTTATTATTTACTTTTTGCCATGACCATAGGATATTTTTATTTGGTTTTACTATTTTTGAATCTTAAAATATTATTTAGCTAGCAGTTTGATACTTATAGACCTTTGAATTTAATTTTCTAAATATTCTAATATATGTTCGAGATGAGGACTGTGAGTTCCTATATTTTGAATTGAATAAAATGGGTGGAGCCCTTATTGTTATATAATAACTTCAGCAGGTATTATTGCTTAATAAGGTTGAGCTTTTTTTTTAAGTGAGTATTAATTAGCGTGAGGCGAAGTCTCAAGAATTTATAACTATATAAGTACTTGACATATATTTAGGGGACGGAGTCCCTAACCCAATGATTATTAGAGTAGGTGTTACATTTTTGGTATCAGAGCCTGGTTGTTCTGTGGCCATTTGTTTGTTGTTTAACTTTTCTTATTTAGAGGTCATGGCAAGTAAATATTAGCATGTGCACTTCCCTTTATTTGAGTTTAGATTTACATAAATTGTATTTTCTAACTTAAACTTTCTTTGATTGTTTCATATAAGAGTGGAGAATAATGGTGAACACCCGTAGAACCAACTCTAACCCACCACCTCCACCTCAAAATCCCCCTCCACCTCAAGACAACGATGCTATCTTGAGGGAATTAAGGGATCTGGTTCGGAATATAGGATAACAAGTGAATAGGCATGAAGATGTGTTAGCTGCGATAAGAGGACAAGGAGATAACCATGTCAATGTGAATGATCCTTTCAATGAGGAGGCCAATGAACACCATTCTGAGGGTGGCCATAACATGCATGAATTTGGTGGTAGTACTGGGGCACGCCTTCCATCTCAACCTGCTACTATCACTAAAGTTTGGGAGAGCTTCAGGAAATTTAATCCTCCCATGTTTGAAGGAAAATTGAATTCAGTTGAAGCAGAGGAATGGATAAAACGGTTAGAAAAGATATTTAGGGTTGTAGAATGCACCTCTCAACAGAAGGTACGACTTGCGGAGCAGTTGCTACAAAAAGCAGCCCAACAATGGTGGGATAGCACCAAGCCTAAGGATGATGCTGACCTCACTTGGGAAGAATTCAAGGATCAATTCTTTCAACATTATTTCCCTACTGCCCTTAGAGCCGAACGAGAGGCGGAGTTCCATGCTTTTAAACAGGGGAATATGCATGAGGAGGAGTTCATAACTCGTTTTCTAGAATTGTCTAAATATAGTACCTACCTCCAGAAGCACCATGACCCTAAATGGATGGCAGAGCAGTTACTGGAAAAAGTTAAGCCCGGGTTGAGAACAGCATTAGCACCATTTCAAATACAGGATTTCGAAGAGTTGTGCACCAAACTCCGCATCACTGCCAGAAGAATGAGGGAAGAGGAAACAGAGAAAAGGAAGGAATACCAAGCCAGGTCTACTTCATTCGTAAGACCTACTGGGGGAGTCGGTAAAAGGAATAATTATAGTGCTAGTGGTTCAAACAAGCGGCCTAACCAACTTTTGAAGAGTCAATTCAATGGACCTCTAAGGAGTCAATTCAATGGACCTCCAAGGAGTCAGTTTACAGGGGGACAAAATTCTTATAGGGGTTTTACCGCTCCTACGGCTAGCACAGCTAATAGCCAAAAGTGTGCAAAGTGTGGGAAGGTACATCAAGGAAGGTGTCTAATTTGTTATAAATGTGGAAAGCCAGGTCATATCTCTAGATTCTGTGAAGACAGCTCGCGAGGAGTCAATGAAACTAGAACCACCATCCCAGGCAGAGTGTTTGCAATGACTCAACAAGAGGCGAATGAAGCGCCTAATTTAATTAAAGGTATTCTCAAACTTCAAAACTTTGAAATTGAAGCTCTTTTTGATTGTGGTGCAACACATTCTTTTGTGTCTGATGCTTGTGTTCTGCGATTGAACTTATATGTCTATAAAATGCCATTTGATATGATTATCTCTACACCGGCTGGAGCTTCGGTGAAAGCTTCCCTAGCTTCTTTAAATTGCGTGCTTGAATTCGATGGTAGGACATCCACCATCGATCTGGTTTGTCTATCTCTGAAGGGTATTGATCTTATCGTGGGAATGGACTGGCTAACGGCAAATAATGCCATCATTGACTGTAAGAGGAAGACTGTTTTCCTACCAGTCTCTCCTAAGCTTCCTAGTGGACCAAAATTGTTATCCTCTGTGCAGGTTGAGAAATGTATTCGCAAGGGTTGTCAAGCCTATATGGTGTTTTTCTCTATTCAAGCAGAAGTAGAGGAAGGCGTGGATGAGATTGCAATAGTTAGTGAGTTTCCTGAAGTATTTCCTAAAGAGATGATAGGTTTGCCTCCAGAGAGGGAAGTAGAGTTTTCCATTGATCTTGTGCCGGGGACGGAGCCTATTTCCAAAGCTCCCTACCGGATGTCTCCATTAGAATTGGCAGAGTTAAAAAAACAAATTGAGGAGCTGATGGATAAGGGCTTCATTAGGCCCAGTGTGTCTCCTTGGGGATCACCGGTATTATTTGTGAAGAAGAAATATGGAAGCATGAGACTATGCATCGACTACCGCCAACTGAATAAGGTAACCATCAAGAATAAATATCCTTTACCTCGAATTGATGATTTGCTCGATCAGCTTATTGGAGCAGCTATTTTCTCTAAAATTGATTTGAGATCAGGCTACCACCAGTTACGGGTTCAAACTAAGGATATTCCAAAGACTGCATTCCGTACTAGATATGGGCACTATGAGTTCTTGGTTATGCCATTTGGATTAACCAATGCCCCAGCGATTTTTATGGACTATATAAACAGGATCTTTAGGCCCTATTTGGATCAATTTGTAGTGGTTTTCATCGATGATATCCTCATCTACTCTAAGAATGAGGAGGAGCATAAGGAGCATCTCAGAATAGTATTACAGGTGTTAAAGGAGCATAAACTTTATGCAAAACTATCCAAGTGTGAATTTTGGCTTAAGGAAGTGAAATTTTTGGGCCACGTTGTGTCGGCGGAAAGGGGTGTCTGTAGATCCCAACAAAGTTGAGGCAGTATTAAATTGGGAAAGACCACAAAGTGTTACTGAGATCAGGAGTTTCTTAGGGTTGGCAGGCTACTATAGGAGGTTCATCAAAGGATTTTCACAGATAGCCATGCCATTGACTAAGTTGACAAAGAAGGATTCTCCATTTGTCTGGACTGAAAAGTGTGAGGCAGCGTTCCAGAATTTGAAGACCAAATTGACTACAGCACCTGTACTTGTAATCCCAAACCCTACACAAACATTTACATTATATACGGATGCTTCTAAGAAAGGTCTTGGGTGTGTTTTAATGCAAAATGGCAAGGTTATAGCCTATGCCTCAAGACAACTAAGGCCACATGAGGAGAATTATCCGACACATGATTTGGAATTGGCAGCAGTAGTGTTTGCTTTGAAGATTTGGAGACATTATCTCTATGGTTCGCAGTTTGAAGTTTTTAGTGACCATAAGAGTTTAAAATATTTGTTTGACCAGAAGGAGCTTAATATGAGGCAGAGAAGGTGGATGGAGTTCTTAAAAGATTACGATTACGAATTGAAATATCATCCTAGAAAGGCTAATATTGTTGCGGATGCTTTAAGCAGGAAGTCTATCCATGCAGCCCAAATGATGGTTCGAAAGCAAAAATTATTTGAGGATGTCCAAAATACCCCAATTGAGATATTGGGATTAATCGCCACCATGAAAGCATTGACAATTGAGAGTGTAACGTTGAAGGAGGTAAAGCTAGCACAGCTAGAGGATGAGTTTCTATTAAAGGTTAGAGAAGAAGTTGAGGAAGGAAGAGGTAAGGATTTTGAGGTTGGAAACGATGGGATCTTGAAGTATAAAGGAAGGATATGCCTTCCTAACGATGAGGGGTTGAAGAAACTTATATTGGAGGAAGCGCACAGGAGTAAATATACCATTCATCCTGGAGCAACAAAAATGTATCATGACATGAAGAGGGATTGGTGGTGGCCAAGTATGAAGAAAGAAGTGACTGAATTTGTAACTCGCTGTTTAACTTGTCAGAAGATGAAAATTGAACATCAGAAGCCTCCAGGGTTATTACAAAATCTAAATATTCCAAAATGGAAATGGGATAGTATCACCATGAATTTTATCATGGGTTTACCTAGAACCACCTTAGGACATGATGCCATATGGGTAGTCGTTGACCGTTTGACTAAATCGGCTCATTTTTTAGCTATCAAGTCTAACTATCCACTTGAAAAGCTAGCACAGATTTACATAAATGAAATAGTCAGATTACATGGGGTGCCAGAGAGTATTGTGTCAGATCGAGACCCACGATTTACTTCAAGGTTATGGAGATTGCTACAGAATGCTATGGGGACTCAGTTGAATTTTAGCACTGCTTATCATCCTCAAACCGATGGACAGTCAGAAAGGACCATCCAAACTCTTGAGGATATGTTACAAGCATGTGCAATTGAATTAAAAGGAAGTTGGGATCGTCACCTTCCACTAGCAGAGTTTGCTTACAACAATAGTTTTCATTCAAGTATTCAAATGGCGCCTTATGAGGCATTATATGGGAGAAAGTGTAGATCTCCCCTTTGTTGGACAGAGTTGAGTGAGAGGAGCTTATTGGGTCCTGATTTGGTGGACCAAACTACTCAAAAGATTGAGTTAATCAAACAAAAATTACTCACAGCTCAGAGCAGACAGAAAAGCTATGCTGATAAACGGAGGCGACCATTGGAGTTTATGGTGGGCGACCATGTTTTCCTAAGAGTCACACCAATGACTGGTATTGGAAGGTCGATCAAAGCTAAGAAGCTGACGCCTCGTTTCATGGGTCCTTATGAGATTTTGGAGAGAGTAGGACCCGTGGCGTATAGAATTGCATTACCCCCTCAGTTAGCAAATGTCCATAATGTCTTTCATGTATCTCAACTGAAGAAATATCAACCAGACCCCTCACATATCATTGAACCTGAGGAGATAGAGGTCAGAGAGAATATGACATATAAAGCTGAACCAGAACGGATTGTAGATGTTATGGATAAGCAACTGAGACATAAAATCATTCGATTAGTAAAGGTCATGTGGAAGGGAATGACTCCCGGTGATGCAACTTGGGAGACTGAAGAAAAGATAAAACAAGAATATCCACACTTGTTTGTTTAGGTATGCGTTGTTTTATGTGCTTTATACATGTGTATTTGTTTGACTTGGATTGTTTTGAGTGCCTCTAAATTTTGAGGGCAAAATTTCTTTTAGGAGGGGAGAATTGTAACATCCTCAAAAAGTGTTAGTGACTTTAAGAAAGGATATGAGATTAAATATTAGGCTGAAAGAGTAGGGTAAGGATAGGATAAGGGAAAAGTCAAATTTTCATTTATTTAAAAATTTATTTATATATATATATATATATAATTTAAAAAGCCAAAGAAAAAAAAATTAATAAGATATATATCTTTAGTTAATTTTAAAATATTTCAAATTATCTAAGAGATAACTTAAAGTTAGTTTTAATAGCTAATCCAATAGATAACTTAAAGTTAGTTTTAATAACTAATAAAATTTTAAAATATAATAATAATAATAACTAATAAGATATATATATATATCCTTAGTTAATTTTAAAATATTTCAAATTATCCGATAGATAACTTAAAGTTAGTTTTAATATCCAATAGAATTTTAAAATATAATAATAATAAAAAAAAGATATATATATATATATATACATATAATCTAACCTATTCCTTATTTTTCACTCTTCCATCCGTTTGCTCTCTCTCACGTCACCAGAAGCCTTTCTTCAAGTAATTCCAACTTGTTCTTTCAATCTCTCTTCGAACATACATCTCCACACCAGGTACGAGAGTAGCTTTTGTTCTTGTTCTCATATGATTATATTTATATATATATATATATATAAACATACCTTACGCACTATTCAATAAAAGTGATATGCAATATACATCTTTCCGTCCTTTTGTGAATTAAATATATATATATATAGTTATATATACAACCTTCATCCCTTATATATGTATATATATGTAATTATAATATATAAATATATATATATATATATATATATATTCTTATGTAGAAACACATCTTTTCATCCTTTTATTTTTCTAAAATAAATAAATAAATATATATATATATATATATATTTAATTATATGTTATATATATATATATATATTTGTAGGTATGTATATAATATGAAATTAGGAATATAAATTTAATATAAATTTTTATACATAGATATGTGTGTGTGTGTGAATTTGGGAATATAAATTTAATTTATATACTTAAATTATAAATTTTTGATGAGAAAATTAAGAGTTAAGAATTTGAAAATTTTGTAAATTTAAGTTAATATAAAAATTGACTATTCTAATGAATTAATTAAAATATAAAGAAATATAGATTTAAAAGAGAATTTTAGGTTCTCTATGATAGCTTTTAAGTTTCTAAAGTAGTTTTAGAGTAATTTTAGAGTAGTTTAGGATAATACATAAGTAGTTTTGAATTCTATATTGATATTTTGTTTATATGTGTGACTTTTGTAGATTTTCATTAAAAGCTCTTACTACTTAGATTTTCTTGCCGTGTGACCACTTGTGAGCCAAAAGAGAACAGGTAATTCGGGGTTTTTCCATGTGTGTGCAAATTGGTTTATTGTTGTAATTTTAATTAAATAAATAAATTTATCTTGTTGAGCGTGATATAAGTAAATAAGCTATATGGGATTATGAAACGGTAAAAGTAAATGATTGTGAATTAATGGAATTGCTAGAATCCTGTTAAGCATGCTTGCAAATATAATAAAATTTTGACGTAGCATTTTTATTTTCAAGCATGCTTGTGAGCTCAAATTATTGATGTGAAATTTTAGAGTATTATATTCCTTTCAAGCATGCTTGTTAGTCTTATTTGATATATTATATGGGATTTTTTATTTTTCAAACATGTTCGTATGAATTTTGGATAAATATGACATGCATAAATGATGGGTTAAGGAGATATTGGTGAGATATATATGATATGATGACTACGTGGTTTGCCTCCACCTCGCGCAAAGTGGTTGGCTTTTTGTAGGGCCCCGTTCCTCAATACTTACCTGGCCGGGTTTGTAAAGGGGGAACGCGGGACAGTGACACCTCATGGTTTAGTCTTTTAAGGAGGGAAGCCATAGTCTGGGCTTGAGCTCTGTACCTTTGGCCGGGTACATCTCGAGCACCGGAGTAGCTTTGGTCGGTCCAATGTGTGGGCCAGATCGTGGATAAGCCTGTGGCTTCAGTCAGCGGTATAAGGCTGGACGGAGCAATAAGGGAGGTTACACATATTGCATTTTATCATGTTGTGCATATAACTTTTGAATTATACCTTATGATTTTTTGTATTAATAATTAATGATAGTGATGTTGGATTTGCATTGAGATCTATTGGATATGATTGTTAGTTTGTATGCACATGGTAAGACTCTGGGTTACTGAGACATTAGTGCTCACCCCATTCTCTTAATATTTTCAGGTGAAGGACTTAATAAGAGGCAAGGGAAGTTACCGGAGGAGTGAGCTATTGGCTCTTATACTCCTCGAGCTCATGCTGGGTTATTATTTACTTTTTGCCATGACCATAGGATATTTTTATTTGGTTTTACTATTTTTGAATCTTAAAATATTATTTAGCTAGCAGTTTGATACTTATAGACCTTTGAATTTAATTTTCTAAATATTCTAATATATGTTCGAGATGAGGACTGTGAGTTCCTATATTTTGAATTGAATAAAATGGGTGGAGCCCTTATTATTATATAATAACTTCAGCAGGTATTATTGCTTAATAAGGTTGAGCTTTTTTTTTAAGTGAGTATTAATTAGCGTGAGGCGAAGTCTCAAGAATTTATAACTATATAAGTACTTGACATATATTTAGGGGACGGAGTCCCTAACCCAATGATTATTAGAGTAGGTGTTACAAAGGGGACATCCTTGAAGGGATCCCAAACGTCGACAGAGAAAGGATCGACATTGTTGCCCCTTCGACCACCGAAGATACTTGGGATCAACGACATTTTCTAATCTTCGAGCTTGACTGAGAACAACAACAGGGAGAGTGGATAGGAATCAGAATTGTTGCTTGACTGGGTAGATTGTCCACGTTTCTTTGGCGCTGAGAGGGGATACATCGGGTATTTAAATTGAGCGAAGGAGTAATCTAGTATTTTCGAGGCCCATTTTTGATTCTTCTAGAAACATCACAACTTTTCACAACTTTGTTTTTTGTTTTTTAGGGAAAAGAGAACGGGGGACTGAATACTTTCGCAAGTTTCAAGCTCAAGCTACCGGCACCAACCACAATGGAAGTATCCAGATGATCACGTGGGCTCCCAAGCCCAATTGTTTGGATACTTGGTTGACTTTTTCTTGGCCTCGATAATAAACTTTGCATTTCTCCAATCTCCATATTCGATTGACATTGTGGTTGGGACCCCAAAAGAAAGTTATATTTAAAAGGAAAAAAAAAAATATATATATATATATATTATATTTTTTAATTAAAATATAATAAATATATAATTTTTAATAATATTATAATAAGTATATAATTTTTATAAATAATTAGATAATTTTTTACTTAAATTATACACTTATTATATTTCAATTAAAAATTTTGATAACAAAAATATAAAGAACTACATTGAAACTTAATTATTTTTAAAATCATAAAATATAAGTGGACTGAAAAAAAAAAACTTAAGTTTAAATATGATTTCTTATATTATTATTATTATTATTAGGTTTTCTAATCAAATTATAACATGTGCAAAAAAATTTTTAAAAAAATTTAATCATATCTCGTAAAAAATTTTATATTTGTTTATAAAAAACATATATTTGTTATATTTTGCTTAAGAAATTTAATAGTAAAAATATAAATAATTACATATAAATTTTTTAAAAAAATTAAATAAATTTTGATAACAATGTAATTTAAAAATCCTCTAAAGTGTTTTAAGAAGGAGTTAAAATATAATTCATACTCTTTTAACAATTCATTCATTCTAGTTTAAAATATAACTATTTTCTCATTTAAATTTTTAACCAATGATAAATAGCCACTTTTATTTATGAATATTTTTTTAAAATATAAGATAATATATTCAATTAAGTTCAAATTTTGGTAGAAATTAATTTACCACGTAACAATATTTTTAATTTCAAAAGTCCAAACAATCAAAATACTTTAATATAATATGTAAAATTAAGATATTCTACTAAAACAGATATTTAAAGGTCAAAGAATAAATGAGAATGAGGAAAAAAAAAGATACTACAAGTAAAAAATAGTAAGAGATAATATAGTAATTAATAATTTTAAGTAAGATTTTAAAAAATAATAATAATTTTTCTTTTTTCTCCCCTACTTCTGCTTGAAAGGAAAACCTCGAGCTTCCTTTTAACAATAAAATAGTTGTTTCAACTACTTAAACCAAACACAACAAAAATTTTAAATAAATGTCCCTTGAAACAAATAAAATGATTATTTTTTAAAAATAAATTATCTCAAATAGGTTATTAGTCATAAATTCTTTCTATTTTATTATAAAAATTTTATCATAATTGTTGTAGAATGTCCTAAAAATATTAATAATAATTGTTCCAAGAGCTCTAGATTAAATAAAACCAATGATGATATCTATTGAATTGCAGGCTTTCACAACATCCTTAAATCTCTTTCATTCCCTTCAAATAATCTACGATACATATGAGTTGTGCTATTATGGGTTTTAGCTCATACTGATGCTTGATTTAGTTTAATTTTAAAACAAAAAAATATTTGGCCCAAGATTGGCCCACTGAGATTTAGCTCAATCTAATATTGGACTGGATAAGTATTGCAATTTTTTTAAAAAATGTTATCTACTCATATTTTTATAACATTTTAACTATGTTAAACATATGATTATTTATTTTAATATACCTTTACAAGATTTATACAATAAATATAGACTTAGATAAAGAAACAGAAAATAAATGCAAACGTATAAGATAAAACTTCAAATAACTTAAAGTATAATATTTTGCTTTTGGTGATTTTTTTTGGGTAGTATTTTGAGCATTTTTTATTCGTGATGCAAACAATTAAAAGTAGTATGACTCAATTATTTTTCTTAAAATAATATATATTTATTATCTAAATTTTAAATTTTTTTACATTTAATTCTAAAATACATATTTTTATCTTATTTTTTATTTAAATACGGCAATTATACTAAAAAAATTGCACTTTGATTATTTATAATTTATCAAATATATTTAAAAATTTTGTATTGAGATTACTAAATTATCCCTAAAATTTTATTTTATTTTTAAAGATATCTTTAAAGTGAACCAAATTGAATTGACTATCACATGCTAGCAAAGTGCCTATCCCCATCTTATCCTTTTTTTTTTTTTCACCAACTTACTTGCCTCAATTTGGCCAAACGACACCTTTTAAAACAATTGAGAAGAAGTGGGAGAGCAATAGATTTCTGAAGTAAGCTTGATAGGTCCAATCAATTCGAGTGTTGACAAATGCAGAATTTCCTTGATAAGAAGTTGAAAGAGAAGAGGGAAAGGGGACATCCTTGAAGGGATCCCAAACGTCGACAGAGAAAGGATCGACATTGTTGCCCCTTCGACCACCGAAGATACTTGGGATCAACGACATTTTCTAATCTTCGAGTTTGACTGAGAACAACAACAGGGAGAGTGGATAGGAATCAGAATTGTTGCTTGACTGGGTAGATTGTCCACGTTTCTTTGGCGCTGAGAGGGGATACAGCGGGTATTTAAATTGAGCGAAGGAGTAATCTAGTATTTTCGAGGCCCGTTTCTGATTCTTCTAGAAACATCACAACTTTTCACAACTTTGTTTTTTTTTTTTTTAGGGAAAAGAGAACGGGGGACTGAATACTTTCGCAAGTTTCAAGCTCAAGCTACCGGCACCAACCACAATGGAAGTATCCAGATGATCACGTGGACTCCCAAGCCCAATTGTTTGGATACTTGGTCAACTTTTTCTCGGCCCCGATAATAAACTTTGCATTTCTCCAATCTCCATATTCGATTGACATTGTGGTTGGGACCCCAAAAGAAAGTTATATTTAAAAGGAAAAAATTTATATATATATATATATATATTTTATATTTTTAATTAAAATATAATAAATATATAATTTTTAATAATATTATAATAAGTATATAATTTTTATAAATAATTAGATAATTTTTTACTTAAATTATACACTTATTATATTTCAATTAAAAATTTTGATAACAAAAATATAAAGAACTACATTGAAACTTAATTATTTTTAAAATCATAAAATATAAGTGGACTGAAAAAAAAAACTTAAGTTTAAATATGATTTATTATATTATCTTTATTAGGCTTTCTAATCAAATTATAACATGTGTAAAAATTTTTTTAAAAAAATATAATCATAACTCATAAAAAAATTTATATTTGTTCATAAAAAACATATATTTGTTATATTTTGTTTAAGAAATTTAATAGTAAAATTATAAATAATTACATATAATTTTTTTTTCAAAAAAACAATTAGATAAATTTCAATAACAACATAATTTAAAAATCCTGTAAAGTGTTTTAAGGTGGAGTTAAAATGTAATTCATACTCTCTTAACAATTCATTCATTATAGTTTAAAATATAACTATTTGCTCATTTAAATTTTTAACGTAGGATAAATAGCCACTTTTATTTATTAATATTTTTTAAAAAATATAAGATAATATATTTAATTAAGTTCAAATTTTGGTAGAAATTAATTTACCACATAACAATATTTTTAATTTCAAAAGTCCAAACAATCAAAATACAATATAATATGTAAAATAAAGATGAATATATTAAAATAGATATTTAAAGGTCACAGAATAAATGAAAATAAGAAGAAAAAAGATACAACAGGTAAAAAATAATAAGAGATAATATAGTAATTAATAATTTTAAGTAATATTTTTTAAAAAATAATAATTTTTCTTTTTTTCCCCTACTTCTATTGTGAAGGAAAACCTCCAACTTCTTTTTCACAATAAAATAGTTGTTTCAGCTGCTGCTTAAACCAAACACAACAAAAATTTTGAATAAGTGTCATTTGAAAAAAAATAAAATTCTTATTTTAAAAAAATAAATTATCTCAAATAGGTTATTAGTCATAAATTATTTCTATTTTATTATAAGCATTCTATCATAGTTGTTATAGAATGTCCTAAAAACATTAATAATAATTGTTGCAAGAGCTCTAAATTAACTAAAATCAATGTTGATATCTATTGGATTGCAGACTTTCACAACATTTTTAAATTTCTTTTGTACCCTTCAAATAATCTAGGATGCCATATGAATTGTGCTAAAATGGGTTTTAGCTTAATCTGGTGCTTGATTTAATTTAATTTTAAAATAAAAAATATTTGGCCTAACATTAGCCCATTCAAATCTAGCTCAATTTAGAATTGGATTGAATAAGTATTGTAATTTTTTTAAAGGAATTTTTAAATACTCATATTTTTGTAATAATTTAATTATGTTAGACATATGATTATTTATTTTAATACACTTTTACGAAATTTATACAATGAAAATAGAAAAACATATATTTAGAAAAGGAATTAGAAAATAAATGCAAATAAATAAGATAAAACTTCAAATGACTTAAAATATAATGTTTTGTTTTTGGTGATTCTTTTCTTTTTTTTGTATTTTGGGCATTTTTGATTCGTGATGCAAACAATTAAAAGTAGTATGACTCAATTATTTAAATATATATTTATTTATTATCTCGATTTAAAATTTTTTACATTTAATTCTAAAAATACATATTTTTATTTAATTTTTTATTTAAATATGATAATCATACTAAAAAATATTTCATTTTAATTATTTATAATTTATAAAATATATTTAAAATTTTTTGACTAAAATTATTAAATTATCTCTAAAAATTGTTTCTTTTTATTTTAGTTTTTTTTATTAAGATATCTTTGGAATGGACCAAACTGAATTGACTGTCACATGCTAGCAAAGTGCCTTCCCCTATCTTATCCTTTTTTTTTTTCACCAACTCACTTGCCTCAATTTGGCCAAACGACACCTTTAAAACAATTGAGAAGTGACACAAATCAAGACTTAGTAAATCTATAAACACAACTTTAACTTCACACGACGCTGCCTTTCTCATACACCCGAAAGTAATTTATCAAAAAATAGTACACACAACGTTACGCTGTGCTCTGACAAAGACACTCTTCAATATGTATCCAATAGCATCAACGCTTTTCTAGTCTCCCATTAGCGGCAGAGATTCCTCCAACATTATAGTCAACAACAATCCTTTTTTTTTTTCTCACTTGCCTTCCCCTCATTTCTAAAGCCCTCTAAAGAATTTGTAACATGAATAGTAACACCAAAAACCAACCACCAAGAATTAGAAAGAATGTTAATGACATTTGATTCAAAACAAATTATAGCTAAGGAGGCAGATAGAGTATCTTCCTTTTCACACTCATTCTTAAAAATGTAACAATCAACTATAATATATCTCAACTTTTTGCAGTAATTACACTTTTTTGTTAAAGACATTTCTTTTTTGTTTTATATTGTTATCATGTTTGTCATTTTTCTTATCCCCTTTCTTGTTATCATACTATAATTTAGGCTTCTTTCCCTTTTAATAATTAACATTTGTTTTGTTGCTGGATTCATGAAAGAGAAAATTCATAGCAAGATGAGAACCGATATACCCTTTTAAAGATTCTTCCTTTTAACAAGTAATGGTTATTTGCTGGTTAATCATTCATTCATTTAGTGTCTTCAGCAATTGAATTGTGATAAAATAAACTCTAAAATATGCCAGACAAAAAAATTATTTTTAATATCAATACCAAAGGACTTCAACTTGTTATTGTACTGGACAAGTTTCATAATATGTTATGATTATAATGGATATTTTTTAATAAGGAGATATAATAACTTTTTTGAACTTTATCAAATCTCTTAAATTTTTCTCTGATTTGTCTTCATAAATTCCATTATTATGATCTCTTTTTTAGGAATCCCTTCTCCTCTAGGTTTGTCAACTGTCTACTTTATGACCATTAGACAAACATTATTAGAATCATGCCATTTTTTATAGAAATTCTTTTCTGCTACAGTAGAATTACTATTTGGGATAGTAAGTGCTTCACACTCATAGCTAGATCCAAGTGCACAATTACCAAAGACATGTCCAAGGACTCTTTTCAATTGTCAAAGTTTGTCCTATTCTAAGTTTTCATAGATAAATTACATAGGTATAAAAGCTAAAATAACAACATAAGAAAATATGACTTATATGAATAACATAATCAAAAAACAAAAGTTTTCTTTAAGACTAGTTATTGTAGTTACAATAACAAGATTGTTATTTATTATAATCTAGACAAAAGGTCCCAAATCATAGTAAATTGACAAAAATCACACATTACAAAGGACCTACAGGAACATATGTCTTTAATATCATGTCAAAGTTTTCATAGACCCGTGTCAAAGTTTCTTATAATACAAATCCAATAACAATCAATAAAATCAATCAGATCAAAATTTACAAATAGAGAAACAAGACCCCTAGTTTTAATACACATTCTCATGCAAAAAAAAATTTCCCATATATCAAAAGCTTAGATATCAAACACAGTATAAAACCACAAATGAACAAATTTAAAAACCCTGATACCAATTGTCATAAAATAATGAGAGAATAATTAATTCATACTAACTATAATACTTAAATCCATTACTATACTAAAAATTTGAGGAACAAACGACGAAATACAATTCATAATACTTCAATTAATCCAAAAGATAAATTAATATTATGACTTACTTTTAATTAATATAAATAGAATAATTAACTCTAAATAAATTATAAATTAAATTCCTACTCCTTTAACAAGTTATTATAAATTAACTAAATCTATTTAACAATACTTGTTATTAAAATTTATTATTATAATATTAAAATAATGTGTTAACAAATTTAATAATTAGTTTATACTAATCTAATTTTTTTCAGCAGAAACTTCTATACTTCGTGAGAACATGTGCACCAGTGCTGAACGCACCCATCTGAAGCCACGCTGGTTATAGAGATGCTTAGGATATCACGTGCCACGACAAATATGGGAAACGTTTTTGACCATCCTTCCAACACTGAGCACTTCTAAATCTCAATAGAAATCAAGTCCAGGATCATCCAAATATCAATCTAGTCTAGACTTTCCAAATAATGTAAATAACAATGATGACGCAGACTTTGAAGAACTCATTTTTTACATAATATTCATCTGAAAAAGCCTACAATCCTTCCCTATTTCCGAAATTTCTACAAGCTTATAAGGACTCTTAACATGAACCAATCCTTACTTTTGTCGACATCCTCAAACTTTCACGGCGAACTTAAAATTTCCGTTGCACCTTTAAATGATCTTAAAATTTTGGGGGGCCAGAGATTTCAAAACAAGCTAGACAGAACTAAATTTAGACTAACTTTTAACAGCGAGCCAACATCAACGCGAGGAACCCAAATAGTGAAAATGATTGAAGTTCCTTACTATACTACTGAAAAATATGGTAGGACTTGAAATTTACAGAAGCAAAATGAGCTACAAGTTCATTCCAGATAACACTTTTCAACAACGAATATATTCCCAGAACAAATTAACAATGCAAGATGGTCTCTTTCTTATACATCCAAAGGAAATTTACCAGCAAACAGAACACATAAATACTATAATGCTTTAACAAAGACTCACTCTTCAAAAGAGACCCAGAAAACAGAAAATGTCATTCATCTTAACCAGAAATCTGGATGGCCTTAACCTGAGGTTTCTTAACCTCTTCCTTTGGAACCGTCACCGTGAGAACCCCATTCTCCATGGAAGCCTTCACCTGATCCACTTTTGCATTCTCCGGCAGCCTGAACCTTCTCAAGAATTTCCCGCTGCTACGCTCAACGCGATGCCATTTGTCGTTCTTGTCTTCTTTCTCGACGCTCCTCTCTCCGCTTAACTGAAGCACCCCGTCATCTTCAATCTCAACTTTCACCTCCTCCTTCTTCAGCCCAGGAAGATCAGCCTTGAACACATGGGCTTCTGGCGTCTCCTTCCAATCCACCCGTGTATTCACGAACGCAGAATTTTCCTGAGAAGAGGGCAAATGAATATCCTTGAAGGGATCCCAGACGTCAAGAAAGAAAGGATCGATGATGTTGCTCCTTCGGCCACCGAAGAAACTTGGGATCAACGACATTTTCTTTTCTTCGAGCTTGAGTAAGAAAGAACAGAGAGAGAGTGGAAAGTGCTCAGAATTGCTGCTTGATCAGTTGACTGCGTGCGTTTCTACGGTGGCTACCTAGGTGGACATAACGGTAATTAAACTGAGTGGAGGAGCAATCTCGTACTTTCGTGGAAAGTTGCAGAGAATTCCAGAAGGTTTGTGACATTTCCGGCTTCTGCTATCTTTCTTTTTTCTTTTTTCTTTTTTCTTTTTTCAACCAGGCTTCAGCTATTGGCAGTTGGCACTGACCACGGAGCAATTGTCCAGAAAATCACATGGGCTTCAAAGCCCAATTGGTTGGCTACTGGGCCTCTTATTATCGATTTTGATCTTCTCCAATCCCCAACTTGAATGCACCGGAGCCAGACTTTCGATTCATTACTGCTAGATTTTTAAAATCATAAAACATACTTAATGGCAAAAATAAAAACAAAAAATCATAAAAAATACTTGTAAAAAATAATATAAAAATATAAATTTATATTTATAATAAGTTGGAGGAACATCATATATTTGAATTAGATAAAAATTAAAGTGTAATTTGAAATAAGACAAAACTTATATATAATTTTTTATATTTTTATCAATAATTTTTTTAATTAAAATACAATAAGTATATGTTTTTTAATCAAAATATGAGAATTTTATAGTTTAAATGAAAAACTAAATATTTATTATATTATTATTAAAAATTCTGATAATAAATGTATAAGGAATTACATAAAAGTTTTTTCCTTTAAAAATATTGTAGTATAAATAATACTTACTATTATTAGGGAGTAGGGACCTTCTAGTTATAAGTATCTAGATCTATCAAATCTAATCCAATTTGCTTCTAGAAGGTTAACAAGATTCAATAGATGCTATTTATTGAGGATTACATAAGGAATTAACAAAATGGCTCAACTATCTTGATCAAAAGGCTTTTATAATTCTATTAGGTAATTTAATTTGATTGTCATCATCATTTTAGTATTCATAAAACTTACAAATTAAGACCTCCTACAACACAACAAAATAGGTCTAAAAATTATCTCTAATTTATTAATTCTAAGAAACATAGTATTTATTTATTTATTTTGGCATTCTATCCCTCTCCAAAGATTATTATATAACACAAATCATCCTATCTTTCATTTCCTCTAGTTCCTTCTTCATCTAAATTGCGATTTATCGAAGCAAAACACATACATGCTATTTATAAATCTTGTAAGTGTAATAGATATTACTCACCTAAAAATTAATAATTTTTAAAAATATATTATCAGATTTTTTAATTAAAATAAGATAAGTTAATATTTTTGTATGATTGAGCTAAAAAATCTTTACCAATTATTTTTTCTAAAAAAATCAGATGACAAATGCATGCAAAATTTTACAAATTTTTTTTCCTTTAAGATATTCTTTAAAAGTATTTTAAGATAGAGCTAAAATGATATTAATTCTAACCCAATTGTATCTTCCTTCATTCTAACTTAAAATATAACTTTTTTTTGGGTCCAAAAGTATGGATTTCATTAAAAGTGATATTTAGAGCAACTGGGGTCTAATACAAAAGAAAAAGCGCAGCAAACTAGCGCCCAATAGCACTACCAATATGAACAAAAAGAACAAGTCAAAAGAGATGTGGCATGCAATGGAGCGAGAGACAGTACACCGAGAGATAGGGATGTCACTCTAATTGAGCTATTGCTACGTAGTTGAATTAATGGTGTGCTCTAGTAGCAACTTCCACAATTTGGGAAAGTTGTTAATTTTCTTTTTTAAAGATGAGAGTATTTTAGAGATTTTTATAGCTCATTGTTGCGTTTTTATCTCCATGTAAGACATTGTTGCTTTTAATTATTTTTTTGGGTTTTATTTTGGAATACCTTAAATTCTCTTCTTTCTGTGCTAAGAATTCTATTTTTTTTAAAATAGTTGTACCACAAGCCATTTTTACCTTTAGTTTGAGACTTTTCAATAAAAATGTTATTTCCTTTTAAAATTTCAATTCATATAAAACAATATTGTCATCTTCATTCTCTTTGCTCAATTTTTTTTTCATATTATTAAAAATAAGAGACAAAAAACTTGCATAAATTTTGGTATAGTTGCCAAGGATAATTGACATTATTGAGGAGAATGCATCAGATCCTTTCGATTTGATGGCTGAAGAGATCTTGCTCTTTTGATGATGTTTTGATTTGCAAAGGTAGAAAAGGCAAGTTGAGTCACAACCTCGTGGATTTGGGCTCCACAACCTCGGGTTACATTGTCTTAATGGTGTTGTAATCGTTTGATGGAATGGATTTATTATGCATTGTCGTTCAATTTACCATCAAATAGACGAGAGCAACGACACCCATATGGTCATTAACTTATTTAAATCCATATTATATGATAAATGACCTCTTTTATTTATGATTATATGTTTAGTTGAGGTTCATCAATTGGCAACATTTTTAAATGGAAGAAATATTTTCTTTAAGATGTTATAAAGTTTGAGCGAATTAATTATTAAATTTTGAGTTAAAATATAAATTTAATAAATAAGAACATTTATACAGGTTATTTTTAATTTAGTCTAACTAAGGCTTTAGTCCTAAATTCTCTTCTATTATGTGATCCCGGCATAAGCACTTTTTAATGGTTGTCATAGAATGTTCAAAAAAAAAATTTAATAATAGCTATCACAAGAACTTTTAATTAACACAAACCAATGTTGATTTCTATTGCTGATATATTATTTAATATATCAGCAATACAATCTTTTAAAGATACATGACTATTCAATGAGTGCAGATCCGCTCATTTTCACATGAGAAAATTAGTGTCTAATCCTTTGTAAGATCAAGCTCAACATTTCTCCAAAAAAAAAAATCTACACTTACAATCATATGCTCATTTTCCTACATGAAAATGAGTGGATTCGCACTCCTATCCAACACTTGTCATTGTACTTTTTCTCAAACAAAATACGAGTCTAATTGCTTAATTCTAGGATGAAGGATAGGATTTGCTAACAAAAGTACAATACTAAGATTATCCCAATAGACCGTTGGTGGATCTTACCCACTATAACATGAAGCTCACTTAATAAAATTCTATCTAAGAACGAAACAAAAATATAAAATGGATATTTTATCATCCATATTTGAGCCCTTGTCAGCATCACATTACTGTGAGCCTTATATCCTTGGACATTCTAAGTGTAGACCATATTCTTTTGTACCTTCCAAGTACTTCAATATCTTTTTCATTGCCTTCCAGTGCTATTCTATGGGGTAGTGCATAAATTGATATACTTTGTTGATTGAGCATGCAATTTCAGGCTTTGTTACAGTGACTATTGGAGAGCACCCATAATAAACCTATAAAAACTAGGATTTTTCATAGGTTTAGACCTTGAACTTGATGGCTTGATACCAATTGCCATAGGAGTAGAATTGGGTTTGGCAATCTACATTTTGGCTTTGACTAAGACATCATTAATATATTTGGCTTGGGAGAGTAGTAAGCAACCATATACAGATGTTATAACTTGGTTTCCAAGAAAATAATTAGGTTTACTTAAGTCTTTTAAGGTGAATTCATTTTGTGTCTAGTGATTAAATGAGAAATTTCTACTAGAGAGTTGTTAGTAATCAGTATATCATCAACATATACCAAGAAATAAAGGATGAATTAAGGAGAGGATTTAATAGAAAAAGATTGATCACTCTTAGCTGAAACAAAACCAAATATGATTAATGTAGCATTCAATCTATCAAACCAAGCCCTTATGGCTTGTTTGAGCTTACAAAGTGCTTTATGAAACTTGTATATATTATATTTGGTTCCTTTACTTGAAAACCTTGATGCTGCAACATATACATTTTTTTCATTCAAATTACTATTTAAGAATACATTGTTAATATCCAGTTGCTTAAACATCTAACCTTGAGAGAAGTTAAAGTAAAGACCACTCTAATGGTTATTGGTTTTACCATAGCATTGAATATCTCTGTGAAATCAAATTTTACATTTTAGTGAAAACCCTTATGCATGTTTATGGAGTCATTTGGATTCTACTTAACCCTAAACACCCACTTACATCCAATGGGAATTCCTCCCTTTGGAAGTTCAACTAAGCTCCAAATTTAGATTCTTAACATTGTCTTGTATTTTTCCTTCATTGATGATTTCCACTAAGGTTGAGCCAAAGCGCTCTCAATAGAGGAAGGTGCAATGACTGGAACATACACACGAGGCTTGAATATCTCAACTTTAGCTCTCGTGACCATTTGGTGACTGTTAATCAAAGGTGCCATAGGTATAAGATATGTTTTATTGCTAATAGTAACTAAGCTTGTGGGATTAAGAGATGAAATTGATGCTTTTCCTGTATCATTATTTGAGGGTAGATGTTGCACAAGCATATATGAATTTAAGTGCTGTAAGGGCATGTCAGAGTCTAAGTGTTGCAAATGTATTTATGGTGGCACAAATCATTAGTACAAATAATTTTATTTGAAGCATTAGAAGTGTCAATTGCATTGTGAGACAACCAAGAAGAAATTAAAAGAATTGAAGGTGAAAAATTAGGATGTAAAATTGAATTACATAAAGTACTAGTCGTTTGTTGCTAGAAAGGGACAATGTATCAAAGATTACATCCCTAGTAATATAAAATTTGCCATTTGAGTCTATACACTTGTAACCTTTATGATTTAAGCTATATTTAATGAATATGTAAGGTTTGGACCTAAACTGCAGCTTATTCTTGTTATAAGGTCTCAGATTGGGAAAGTTAGTATAATTAAAGACTTTAAGGAAAGAATATCTCAATTGGATTTAAAAAGAACTTGACATGGGGATTTCATGTTAAGAACAAGAGTATGAAGTTTATCAATAAGATAAACAAACCATAAGAAATGATACATCCTAATGCTTTAAAGGCATTGATGAATTGGCTAAAAAAGTGACTTTTAATTCAACAATATGCCTTTTCTTCTTCTTCTTTTAGTTGAACCATTCTCTTTAGGGGTGTAAGGACAAACTAATATTGTGTACATACTATGATAGGAGAACAGATAATGTAAAGCCTTATATATACTTTTCTCCTCCCTCGGATTGAACAACCTTTATCTTATAGCTAAACTTCAATTTTGCCTTGGTTTTAAAATTAACAAATGCCTGCGTTACTTCTTATTTATTCTTAAGTAAATAAATTCAGGTATAATTGGGGTATCCATCAATAAAATGAATATAGTAGTAAATCTTTCAATTGAAACAATAGGTGAGGGGTCCCCAAACATCATAGTATATCAATTGTAAGGTTCTAAATAAATTATACTTGATTTAGAAAAAGGCATTTTGTGTATTTTACCAAGGCAAGATGCTGAACAAATATAGGAATGCTTATTGTTCAAATGAGAAAAATTAGAATAGGATAGGACAAGTTTACACTATAAGTATTGGAGAGGAATGTCCTAACCTACAATGCCATAAGTTGTAAGAAATAGAAATAGACAATTGTCTTTAAGCAGTGTTGAGTTGAATTGCAGAACATTTTGAAGTAGAAACAAAAGGCAAGATGAGTTTGACATTGTCAAATAAGTACAATCCATCTTTAATAGTTGGTTTCCTGACATTTAACATAACAATAATGAGAATGGAACTAAGAAAAGATATGGTTATCTTTTGCAAACTTAGAAACACTCAATAGGTTTCTAGTAATTTCAAGAGCATAACAATTGGTTCAAGTAAAGTTTAGTGGAAAAGATTGGTGATTACAACTATGAGCATTCAATGCTTTTAATAGAAATAATTTACCATTCCCATGTGAATTTGATCATTCCCAATGTAGTTTGACATGTAATTAACATTATTATAATTTGGAGTAACATGTTTAGTAGCTCTAGAATCTGGATACTAGGCTACATAAACAACTATTTCTCAAGTTACTAGAATAGCAGTCATTTAAGTCTTAGATCTGTACTTTGCACTAGTTGAGTTTTAGGCAAATTGTGGTTGTATATGTGAAAAAGGACTTATAAATTGTTAGTGATGGAGACAACCTTAGAGAGCTTGAACGAGAGCAACAATGTGAGCCAGTGCAACCAACTAGGAAGATTAAGGAGCCGTTGCAAGGCTTAGGAGGACTAGTGATAAGATCAAGAGCTAAAGTGATGAAAGAAGCCTTGAATGGAGTAATACATAAATTAATAGAGATTGAGGCCTTATACTTAGCTGAATTTGAAGCTAAAAAGAGTAGAGAAGGCGTCCACATGTTGTGCCTAATCAATGGACCAGATTCAAGCTAAAAGATCTTGTAGCTAAGATTAGTTCACTTAAAAGTCATATGCCATCCATGCAGACTTGGATATTTTATGTTCCTTATTTTATGAGCCATTTAGGAGGGATTATTATTCAGATTGTGATTTCCCAAAATACCCTGAGATATGGTGCTACTTTTAGGACTTTATAGTAATTTTATTTAGTTAGAGTTTTACTTTTCTTTAAAGACTATCTTGTATGCCACCTTAGAGGCAGAAGATAAATGAATAGACTTTTCAGAATTCTTGTGATTTGTTCTTGCTTTCTTGAGTGCTAGAGAGAATTAAAGATTCTTCAAGGGTGGTCTACCTTGTGGCATGTCATGGCTAGGGTAAAAGAGACAGGTTCTCTTGGAATCTAACCCCCCCAAGACCAACTATCCTCTTTCTTTCTCCTTCTTTGTGTTATTTCTATTTTCTCCTTTTTTTTTTTGTAATTGTGATTTGTGTTTCTTTTGTGCACTTGTCTTGATAATTGCATAATCTGGTATTGAGTCGAATCTAAGAGGGCATTTTGGATGGGTTCCAATAGACGGCTTCTATCAGTTAGTCAAATCGATAATAACATTACTAGGCTATACGGCCAAATTTGCTATATACTGGCCATTGTGGTCTATTTCCTGATGCATTTCTTACACTTTTAAATTTTTCCTGGCCTTTAAAATTTCCTTTTGCATTCCATCAAATGTAACCAGTGTATACTTCTTTGCTGTTAGGTGCTTGGTTTTGCCCTTGATTATATTGTTCAATGTAGGTGTCCTAATTTTAGGCTACATTAGCGCTTTATAGGTGGTGAAATTTTAAATTCTTTCTAAAATGTCTCAATTCTCTTTTCTTGAGCATCTAATAATGATTTAATCCCATTTATTGTGCATGGATCAGATCTAGAAGAAATAGAGACTTTAGAAAGGCCTTTTAAAATTGCCTCTATATGATTTGTTATGGTAATTGGTGAACTAACAAAGAATAGCGGTTCAACAGTTTTTTTTAACTTTAACAAGTATTCATTTGCAAACAATGACCCTTTCTTTAGGTTTCTGAGTTGAGATTTGAATTGCTTCACCTTTACTTAAGTTTAGGAGGCAAAGAATGTCTCCAACAACTCTTAACTTGATGTGAGTACACACAACCCACCATTCTAGTTAGCATCTCATCTTACATTTATGATAACAATCATCATAGAAGCAATTGATCTTCTTGTTCCAAAGCAAGATATTTTTCATTAATCTTCCCTCTAGCTTTATCCTTTTCATTTGCAAATTTTAAAGCACTGCATGAGCTCCAAAAATATATTGCTATAATTTGTAACCTTTGATAGCAATCATGGCCTATTGCTTTGATGGAAAATAGTTATTTTCATTAAGCTTCACAGACACTAGGTGTAGACCAAATTTTTTTGTGCCTCAATATTAATGGTCCTAGTAATTATGTTGTAGCAAAAGATACATTTCCATTTTCTATTATAGCAAGAATTTCAATAAGCTCTATTGTCCTAAAAGAGTTAAAGAGAAAGAGAAAATGAAGGAAATTATGTCATATTGTAAACAAAGTACACATATATACACGTGACTTGGGCACCTCAATTAGCTTAACATATTTTAATTAATACTATAATTAACTAAGCCTAACTGCATTATATATATATATATATATATATATATGAAAATGAGGTTTTGATTTACATTTTATAACCTGCAACAAGATATAACTACTCTTTTTTTTTTTTTCAATTGTGTGGGCTACTCACTAGTTCTAAGTAATTATTTGGTTCACCAAATCTTACATATATAAGAATGATTTCATTTGTAAGAATGTGATTTCTAAGAATTCTACTCTTAGAAATATGACATTCTCAAATTTGGATCATCATAAAAATATGCATAAATATTTGCTACATTCTAAAAAAATAATATTTCATATTAACTTTCTTAAAATTACATATCTTAATTTGTTATTACTTTATATTTATATATTTTGTATGTATTAAATAATCTATTTTATTTATATTATTATTATATAGTTGTGTATTTATTATATTTTAAAATTTATTATTTATTATATTAAATTTTTGGTTAAAATAATATTATAATCCCTTAAATTTATTTATTATTTCCAATTGATCCCTTAAATTTAAAACATTTCATAATAGTCTCATAAATTTCAAATTTGTTTTAAAAAATTTATTTTTAATAAAATCTATGTGCTTATGTGAAATCTAACTGTCTTTATTCTTATTATTTAATAATGAGATGACATATGAATCAACATTTATTTAGATGAAAAAAATTGAAATAAAACATATCAACGTTCACATCGTCCTTGCGCCACTCTACACTACTTTGCAATCCCACAGCCTCCCATCCCAGCACCTCCACAAGATGCGTTCCTTATGCTTACAAATACCAAGCCAATTTTTTTCATATTTCCTCCTTCCTTCATCATTATTGTAGTTGTTTTTATTTTTGTTCTTACTATCCACATTAGTTTCTGAATTCTTAGTTCACTCACCTTTTGTTTTACCTGTCTTCTGTTCATTTCTCTCTTCCAATTCATGCATTGAATCTAAAACTAATATTATTCTTATTTTTATCAACGTGATATGCAGGATTGAATTTGTAGACCTAATCTCATTCCAAATGAAAAATTTCACAGTAGAGACACTCACAATTCACAATCTAATTCCACATTGGTATAAATTTCCACTTTCAACCCAACAGATTCAGCATGAGTGCTCCCTTCCTCTTCTTACTCCTCTACTCATCTTTCAGTGTAAGCTGTGTTTAGCCCCAGTAACTTTCCTAATTAGGTGATGCCGTGGCGGGAGAGAAAAACCATTCACCTCAAAGGCTTTTTTGATTTAGCATTAGGACAAAAAAAATCACCAACAATATGCCAAAACCATCGTTCCCACTCTCAAAGGCTTCCTCGTTGAACACTGTGGAATCAGTGACCTTTGCCAAGCTCATCGCCAAGAAAGCGCTCTCCACGCGCCTCCTTGAATTTTACTCCTCTACCCACCTCCTTTGTTTCCCAGCGTTGGCACACAACTTGGCAAAGCGCAATAAAGATCAACACCGTTGTTCTATTTTATTCCACTATTTCTTTTTCTTTTTTAAGATAAATATTGATTTGTCTGTCACCCCCTCATTAAATAAGAACAAAAATACTTGGACTTCACATTAAGGTATATATGAGTTTTATTAAAAAAAGATTTTTGTTAGGTAAATTTAAAATTTAAAAAAACTATTTTGAATTCTTCAAAGTCTCATTTGTAATAATAAATAAATTCAAAGTATCACAATATTATTTTAACTTTAATTTTTGTTTTATGAAATATTTTTAATTTAAAATATTTGTATTTTTGTATTTATTTTATGATTTTATAACTTAATATAATTATTTGATATTTACTATTTATTTTATTTATTACTTTGGAAAATATTTTAAGATAAAAGAAAGTAAAATAATTTTTTATTATTTCGGAAACATTACATTTTTTGAAGTATTTTTTTAAAAATTTAAAATAAATGTGAGAGCATTCCCATAAAATATTCCATCTCACAGAACGTAAGAATGTCAGTGCCTCCCCCTGGAATGTTTAAAATTCCCGTATTTTCCAGTTCACAATACCCAATAGGTAAATGCCAGAATATAATTTGCTTTATAGTTATACTTAACAATAGTCAAAGTATCCATGCGAATAGATGGGAACCGGAAGTCTATTAACTAGTCCTCCATCCCATACCACCATGGAAGATTCTACATCAAGAATCATACGACCATAAAACCCCAATCTTATTAATGGATTTGACCACCTTCCATAGAGCATTGCTTCCAACTATCCTATACGTAAGGGACATCTAGTAAATATCAACCTTCAAGGAAATAGCTTGACTATATGGTAAACTTCAACAGCAATTTTCATGATCATAGGATGTTGTCTAAGATCAGCAATGCTGAATGAGTTCAAGCCACGAGAACAAATTTAAGATGGGGAAAAAATTTACAGAAGCAAAATGACCCACAACTTCATTCCAAGTTACACAAATCAAGAACGAGTAAATTTACAATGACACATTAATTTTACACAACACTGTCTTTCTCATACATAATGAAGTACTCTTATCATAAAGAAAAACACACAATTTTACAGACTGAAAGCCTTTTTCATACATAATGAAGTACTTTTATCATAGGGCAAAGCACACAATTTTGCACAGAGTCAAAGCTTTGACAAGGACATACTATTCAATACAAACTCTGAAAACAGAAAACGTCATCTTTTTCAACCTGAAATCTCGATGGCCTTAACCTCAGGTTTCTTAACCTCTTCCTTTGGAACAGTGACAGTTAGAACCCCATTCTCCATGGATGCTTTCACCTGATCCATTTTGGTATTCTCGAGCAATCTAAATCTCCTCAAAAATTTCCCACTGCTACGCTCAACGCGATGCCATTTGTTGTTCTTGTCTTCTTTCTCGACGTTCCTCTCTCCACTTATCTGAAGCACCCTGTCATCTTCAATCTCAACTTTGACCTCCTCTTTCTTCAACCCAGGATGATCAGCCTTGAACACATGCACTTCTGGAGTCTCCTTCCAATCAATTCGAGTGTTGACAAATGTAGAATTACCTTGAGAAGAAGTTGAAAGAAAAGAGGGAAAGGGGAAATCCTTGAAGGGATCCCAAACGTCGACAGAGAAAGGATTGACATTGTTGCCCCTTCGACCACCGAAGATACTTGGGATCAACGACATTTTCAAATCTTCGAGCTTGACTGAGAACAACAACAGGGAAAGTGGATAGGAATCAGAATTGTTGCTTGACTGGGTAGATCGTCCACGTTTCTATGGCACTGAGAGGGGATACATCGGGTATTTAAATTGAGCGAAGGAGTAATCTAGTATTTTCAAGGCCCGTTTCTGATTCTTCTAGAAACATCAGAACTTTTCACAACTATGAATTTTTTTTTTTGAGGGAAAAGAGAACGGGGGACTGAATACTTTCGCAAGTTTCAAGCTCGAGCTACCAGCACCAACCACAATGGAAGTATCCAGATGATCACGTGGGCTCCTAAGCCCAATTGTTTGGATACTGGGTCGACTTTTTCTCGGCCCCGATAATAAACTTCGCATTTCTCCAATCTCCATATTCGATTGACATTGTGGTTGGGACGCCAAAAGAAAGTTATATTTAAAAGAAAACAATTTATATATATATATATATTTTTTTTTAATTATATTTTTTAATTAAAATATAATAAATATATAATTTTTAATAATATTATAATAAGTATATAATTTTTATAAATAATTAGATAATTGTTTACTTAAATTATACACTTATTATATTTCAATTAAAAATTTTGATAACAAAAATATAAATAACTACATTTAAACTTAATTATTTTTAAAATCATAAAATATAAGTGGACTGAAAAAAAAACTTAAGTTTAAATATGATTTATTATATTATCTTTATTAGGCTTTCTAATCAAATTATAACATGTGTAAAAAAAATTTTAAAAAAATATAATCATATCTCATAAAAAATTTTATATTTGTTCATAAAAAACATATATTTGTTATATTTTGTTTAATAAATTTAATAGTAAAAATATAAATAATTACATATAATTTTTTTTTTCAAAAAAACAATTAGATAAATTTCAATAACAACATAATTTAAAAATCCTATAAAGTGTTTTAAAGTGAAGTTAAAATGTAATTCATACTCTCTCAACAATTCATTCATTCTAGTTTAAAATATAACTATTTGCTCATTTAAAATTTTAACGTAGGATAAATAGCCACTTTTATTAATTAATATTTTTTAAAAAATAAGATAATATATTCAATTAAGTTCAAATTTTGGTAGAAATTAATTTACCACGTAACAATATTTTTAATTTCAAAAGTCCAAACAATCAAAATACTTTAATATAATATGTAAAATAAAGATGAATATATTAAAACAGATATTTAAAGGTCAACGAATAAATAAGAATGAAAAGAAAAAAGATACAACAGGTAAAAAAATAATAAGAGATTATATAATAATTAATAATTTTAAGTAATATTTTCTAAAAAATAATAATAATTTTTCTTTTTTTCCCCCTACTTTTTTTTTGAAGGAAAACCTCCAACTTCCTTTTCATAATAAAATAGTTGTTTCAACTGCTTAAACCAAACACAACAAAAATTTTGAACAAGTGTCCTTTGAAAAAATAAAATACTTATTTTAAAAAAATAAATTATCTGAAATAGGTTATTAGTCATAAATTATTTCTATTTTATTATAAGCATTATATCATAGTTGTTGTAGAATATCATAAAAATATTAATAATAATTGTTGCAAGAGCTTTAAATTGACTAGAACCAATGTTGATATCTATTGAATTGCAGATTTTCACAGCATCCTCTAATTTCTTTTGTACCCTTCAAATAATCTAGGGTGCCATATGAATTGTGCTAAAATGGGTTTTAGCTTAATCTAGTGCTTGATTTAATTTAATTTTAAAATAAAAAATATTTGGCCTAAAATTAGCCCATTCAAATCTAGCTCAATTTAGAATTGGATTGAATAAGTATTGCAATTTTTTTTAGAAAATTTTAAATACTCATATTTTTGTAATAATTTAATCATGTTAGACATATGATTATTTATTTTAATACACTTTTACGAAATTTATACAATGAAAATGGAAAAACATATATTTAGAAAAGGAATTAGAAAATAAATGCAAATAAATAAGATAAAACTTCAAATGACTTAAAATATAATGTTTTGTTTTTGGTGATTCTTTTTTTTTTTTGTATTTTGGGCATTTTTGATTCATGATACAAACAATTAAAAGTAGCATGACTCAATTATTTAAATAAATATATTTATTTATTATCTCCATTTAAAATTTTTTACATTTAATTCTAAAAATACATATTTTTATTTAATTTTTTATTTAAATATGATAATCATACTAAAAAGTATTGTACTTTAATTATTTATAATTTATAAAATATATTTAAAAAATTTTGACTAAAATTATTAAATTATCTCTAAAAAAATTTATTTTAGTTTTTTTTAAATATCTTTGGAGTGGACCAAACTGAATTGACTGTCACATGCTAGCAAAGTGCCTACTCCTATCTTATCCGTTTTTTTTCACCAACTCACTTGCCTCAAGTTGGCCAAACACACCTTTAAAACAATTGAGAAGAAGTGGGAGAGCAATAGATTTCCGAAGTAAGCTTGATAGAACCAAAATTAGTGCTACCAACCTAAATAGTGATCATTGCTGAAGTTTAATACACTAAATTTTAAGAAGTTCTTCGGTTTGCGGAATTTTATATATTTTTTAAAAAAGTGATTTATAAGAATTGTACTTCTAAAATATAACATTCTCATATTTGATTTATTATAAATATTTGTGAGAATATTTGTTACATTCAAATAAATTTAGTATTTTTATGTTTTACTCATATCAATTTTTTTAAATTATATATTTTATTATTATATTGTAATTTATTTACTATTTGATTTATATTTTATATATTTGATAATAAATTTCGCTTTGATATATATTTATTTATTTTTGTGCTATTGTATTTTATAATTTAATACATTTGTTTTGTATTTATTATTTATCATGTTTATTATTTTGGGAAGTATTTTAAGATAGATATTCCAAAAGTATTATTATTATTATTACAACAACTTAAGCTGAACTTCAAAATGTATCATTCTCACAAAACACAGGATCAAAAAATAATTGTAGTTTTCCCTTTTCGATCTTGGAGAATGTACGTGCCTTTCGGTGCAATGTTCAAAATCTCAATATTTCAATAACAAAATAGCAAAATGTAATTAGCTTAAATCCATGTTCTTATCGGAAGTCAGTTTATCTTTCTTCCCATGCCTGGAGGGAAGATAAGAACCATAAGACCATCAAACCCCCATGTTGTTAATGGATTTGACAAGCTTAACAATCTGATAAGCTTCAGCAATTTTCATGAACATAAAATCTTGAGCAGTTAAACAGTGTTCAAGCAACAAGAACAGATTTAAGATGGGTTTAAAATTGTCAGAAGCAAAACGAGCTAGAATTCATTCCAAGTAACACAAATCAAGACCTGGTAAATCGACAAACACAAATTTAACTTTACACGACGCTATCTTTCTATAACACCCAAAAGTAATTTATCAGAAAATAGTACACACAACTTTGCACTCCACTTTGACAAAGACGCACTCTTCAATATGCGTCCAATAGCATCAATGCTTTCCTAGTCTCCCATTAGCGGCGGAGATTCCTCCAACATTATAGTCAACAACAAATACTTGACCTTTACTGAGACCTGCTATCCTCCACGCAGAGCTTTGCTCGGGTGACCACCCAATACGCAGGCGTATCCTCCGGGCCCCTCACCTTCTCCTTCGTGTCAACAAAGCTCAGCATCTTCTGAGCCCTCGTCGGCACCGGCGGTCCACCCTCATGCCCAGCCGAATTTATATTTACCTTCGTTGTCTTCTCCGGCGTATTCTGCAACAACTCTTTGCTCAACCTCATGCTCATATCTTAATCAACGTCTCTTCTTTGCGACATAATAACATTTTCTATATTTAATTTGTCAGGTGAACATCTTAATCAACATCTCTTCTTTCTCTCATTTCGCCTCTTTTCAAACTCATGATCATGTGAATAAAATGATGGGAAAAATATTTTGTAAAATTTTGAGATAAAGATATTTATATTAAATAATTTTAAATTTTAAAATTTTTTTAAAGGACTTTAAAATAAAAAATTTTAAATCAAGCGAAAGAGTACTCTAGTATTTTCGAGGCCCGTTTCTGATACTTCCAGAAACACCAAAACTTTTCGCGACTTCGTAATTTTCCTTTTTTGGGACTAATAATTTTCGCAAATTTCAAGCTTGAGCAATTGGCACCGGCCATAATGAAAGTATCCAGATGATCAGGTGGGCTCCCAAGCCCAATTGTTTGGATACTGGGCTTTCTTTAATTGACTTTTTCTTGGGCCCCCATAATAAATGTTGCATTTCTTCCATCTCCATGTTGTATTGACATTGTAGTTTAGAACCCAAACGAAAACAAAAAATGTATATTTAAAAGGAAAAAATTTATATATATTTGTTTATATTTTTATTATTAAAATTTTTAATTAAAATATATTAAATATATAATTTTTAATAATATTATAATAAATGTATAATTTTTAAGAAAGACTATATATTTTTTTAATCAAACTATACATTTATCATATTATTATTGAAAGATTATACATTTATCATATTTTAATTAAAAATTTTGATAATAAAAATATAAACAATTACACTTAACTTAATCTTTTTTTAAATCATAAAATATACATGGACTAAAACAAAGAATTTAGACTTAGATATGATTTCTTATATTATTGTTATTAGGTTTTCTAATTAAATTATAATGTGTAAAAAAATTTAAAAATATAATCATATGATGATATGTTGTAAAAAAAATTTATATTTATTCATAAAAATCATATATTTGTTATATTTTGTTTAAAAAATTTAATAGTAAAAATATAAATAATTACATATAAAATTTTCCCCAAAAAAAAACAATTAGATAAATTTCATTAACAATGCAATTTAAATATCCTCTAAAGTGTTTTAGGATGGAGTTAAAATGTAATTCATACTCTCTTAACATTTCATTCATTCTAGTTTAAAATATAGCTATTTGCTCATTTAAATTTTAAAGTATCATAAGCAATAACCACTTTTAGTTATCAATATTTTTTAAGAATATAAGATAACATATTCAATAAAGTTCAAATTTTAGTAGAGATTAGTTTTACACCTAACGATATTTTTTAATTTCAAAAGTCCATATAATCAAAATACTTTAATATAATATATAAAATTAAAATAATTATAGTAAAACATATATTTAAAGATCAAAGAATAAATGAGAATGAGACCAATAATAAGAGATACTATAGTAATTAATAATTTTAAGTAATATTTTAAAAAATAATAATTTTTCATAATAGATAATATAGTAATTAATAATTTTAAGTAAGATTTTTAAAAATAATAATAATAAGCTTTCTTTTTTTTCTACTTCTGCTTTGAAGGAAAACCTCTAACTTCCTGTTCACAATAAAATAATTGTATCAAAACCAAACACAATTGTAAATAGGTGTCCTTTGAAACAAATAAAATGCTTTTTTTTAAAATAAATTTTCTCAAGTAAATTGTTAATCGCAAGCTCTTTTTATTTTATCATAAGCATTCTATAATTGTTGTTGTAAAAAGTTTTGAAAATATTAATAATAATTGTTCTAAAAACTTTAAATTAACCAGAACCAATACTGATATCTATTGAATTGTAAACTTTTACAACATTCTTAAATTTCTTTTATATCCTTCAAATAATGTAGATGTGCATATGAGTAGTGTTAAAAAGGGTTTTACCACTCAATTTAGTTTAATTTTGAAATAAATAAAAAATTTAGATCATGATTTAAAATTAGACTAAAAAAGTATTGCAATTTTTTAGTGAAAAAAATTTTAAAATTTTAAATATTCATATTTTTATAACAATTTAACTATTTTAGACAAATGATTATTCGTTTTGATACAATTTTACAAGATTTACATAATAAAAATGAAAAAGCATAAATTTAGAAAAGAAAACAAAAAATAAAATACAAACATATAAGATAAAATTTCATAAAATACAGTGTTAGTTTTTGGTAATTCATTTTTTTGTTAATATTTTGGATATTTTTGGTACATGATGTAAATAATAAAAAATAATATGACTTAATTATTTGTTCTTTAAAAATACATATTTACTATTTTTTACTTTTAATTCTAAAAATATGTTTTTTAATCTCATCTTTTTTTTATTTAAATATAATAATCATATTAGAAGACATTGCACTATTATTATTTTTTAATTTATAGAATATATTTAAAAAAATTTAACTGAAATTACTAAATTATCCTTAAAAAAGTTTTCATTTTATTTTAGTTTCTTTCTTTAAGTAAGCGGATCAAACTAAATTGACTATCATATGCTAGCAAATTACCTACCCTATCTTACTCTTTTTTTCTTTTTGGTTTACCAACTCAACTGGCATCAATTTGTCCAAACGACGCCTTTAAAACAATCTAGAAGAAATGGGAGGGCAACAGATTTCCGAAGTAAGCTTGATAGAACCAAAATTAATGCTAGGAACCTGTACGGCGATAATTGCCGAAGCTATGTTACTCAGCGTGCTTCTTCATAACACTAAAAAAAAGTTCTTCGGTTTGCAGGATTATATATATATATATATATATATGTATTAAAAAATGATTTATAAGAATCTTACTTCTAAAATATATAACATTCTCATATTTTATTATAAATATTTATGAGAATATTTGTTACATTCAAATAAATTTAATATTTTAATGTTATATTCATATCAATTTTTTCAAATTATATATTTTATTATTATATTGTAATTTATTTACTTTTTGATTTATATTTTATATATTTAATAAAATATTTTTTTAATATATATATTTGTGGGTGCTATTTTATTTTATATTTTAATATACTGGTTTTGTATTTATTATTTATCCCGTTTATTATTTTGGGAAGTATTTTAAGATAGATATTCCAATTTATTATTATTATTATTATTACAATTTACACTGAACTCCAAAATGTATCATTCTCATATAGCACAGCATGCAAAATCCCAAGTAATTAGCTTAACAGTTATAACAAAGGAGCAAAGTGTAATTAGCTTAACAGTTATAAGGAACAAAAGTAAAAAATCCACGTTCTTACCAGAAGTCAGTTGATCTTTCTTCTCCCGCCAGGAGGGAAGACAAGAACCATAAGACCATCAAACTTCAGAAATTTTCATGAACACAGTATCTTGGACCGTTTAACAGAGTTCACGCAACAAGAACAGATTTAAGACAAGGTCTAAAAATATCAGAAGCAAAATGAGCTAGAATTCATTCCAAGTAACACAAATCAAGACCTGGTAAATCTACCAACACACATTTAACTTCACATGACGCTATCTTTCTTACACACCCAAACGTAATTTATCAGAAAACAGCAAACACAACTTTACAAAGACACACTCTTCAATGCAAACCCACAAAACACAGAATGTCATTCTTCTTAACCAGAAATCTCGATGGCCTTAACCTCAGGTTTCTTAACCTCTTCCTTCGGAACAGTGACAGTGAGAACCCCATTCTCCATGGAAGCCTTCACCTGATCCATTTTGGCATTCTCCGGCAACATGAATCTCCTCAGAAATTTCCCACTGCTTCGCTCAACGCGATGCCATTTGTCATTCTTGTCTTCTTTCTCGACGTTCCTCTCTCCGCTTATCTGAAGCACCCGGTCATCTTCAATCTCAACTTTCACCTCTTCTTTCTTGAGCCCAGGAAGATCAGCCTTCAACACATGGGCTTCCGGGGTCTCCTTCCAATCGATTCGAGTGCTGACAAATGCAGAATTATCCCGAGAAGAAGTTGAAAGAGATGAGGAGAAAGGGAAATCCTTGAAGGGATCCCAGACGTCCAGAGAATAGGGATCAAAGATGTTGCTCCTTCGGCCACCGAAGAAACTTGGGATCAACGACATTCTCTCGTCTGGGCTTGAGTGCGAACAACAACAGTGAGAATAGAATGCGCTTAAAGTTGCTGCTTGATCACTTAATTGTCTGCGTTTCTACGATAAAAAGTAAGCGGACACATCGGGCATTTAAACGAAGCAGAGGATAATCCAGTACATTCGAGGCAAGTTTCAGAGAATTCCAGAAGGACCAGGACTTTTCGCGCCTTTCAAGCTTCAGCCATCGACAGCGACCATCAAGGAACTATCCAGATTTTGGCCCAAAAAAATAGAACTATCCAGATGATCATGTGGGCCCGCAAGCCCAATTTGTTTGGATACCGGGCTTCTTACAATAGACGTTGTTTTCATCCAATCTCCATGAATGTGTTGAAATCGGACTTTGGATCCAAATATATATATAGAGAGAGAGAGAGAGATATTTTAAAATCATAAAATACAGTTGGACCCAGAGACAAAATCATAAAACATAATTTACGAATAAATTGTAAATTTAAAATAAATTTTGGTGGCAATGTAAATTTAAAACCCTCTAAAATATTTTAGGATGGAGTTAAAATGTAATTAATATTCAATACTCTCTTAACAATTCATTCATTCTACTTTAAAATATAAGTATTTACTCATTTAAATTTTTATCAATAACCACTTTTATTTATTAATATTTTCTTAGAAAATATAATATAATACAACATATTCTTTTTTTTTGGCCAACAATATAATATAATATATTTGATTAAGTTCAAATTTAACATATGCTCCCATAAAATTATTTTGGAAAAATTAGAATTAAAAATATTTATTTTATACAATATTTGTTACCACTAAATTTAAAGAGTTTTATTTAAAATTAGTGGTAATCTATCTTAAAATAATGGTAATAGATCCTTTAGTGTAAATATTTTTTATTTTAAGTCTTTAACTCTAATTCTTCCAATTATTTTTAATTTCAAAACTCCAGGAATTGTATATTTTGTTATGTTTCATAAATTGTTGACATTTTAAATCCAAGAAATATTTTGTTCAGTATCAAGATATTTGAGCAATTTAATTTTCAAATTTAAAATGAAAATATTCGTTTGGTCTTATATTGGGAAAAAAAAAGTCTTATAAAGCATTTTAGTGAACACGAGATTTAGGGCCCATTTAGGATTGCTTGGATTTCAGTTTATCTGAATTTTTTTAAAAGTAGAGTTTCTTAAAAAAGCATTGTGAGAAAAAAAACAATTAGTATTCGACAAAACTTTTTTGATTAGCACTTATATCATCGTTATTGTATTTAGCCAATCTTTTTAAAATAAACGAGGATTTTTACTTTCACAATAGTAAAATGAGCATATATAAATTTAAATTATAATTAATATATTTGAATGAATATATAAATAATTTTAAATATTTATTTTGGTTAATTTTACTTAAAATTATAATTTTTATTTAATTAAAATGAAAACAAAATCAAAATAGATACATAAAAATCTAATCAAAATAAATAGATGTAATATATAAATTTAAAATTAATATATCAAAATAAGTATATAAATATAAAAGAAGAAATGAGAATGAGAAAAGAGAATATTGTAGATGAAAAAGGTTAAGAGGCAATATGACAATTAATAATTATTGGGTAAGGGTATTGTATTCCTAATTTTTTTTATTTTTTTATTTTTGGTTTTTTGTTTCTACTTCTACTTCAAAGGTAAAGCTTCAAATTCCTTCCACAAATGGAAACAATTATTTTGCTACTTAAACTAAACAACAAAAATTTTCAATTTTTTTTAATAAATTGCTTATTTTCAAAATATATGATATCAAACAAGTTATTAGTCATAAATTCTTTCTATTTTATTTTAAGATATCAGCATATGTATTCTCAAACAGTTGTAGTAACGATTCCTTTTTTCACTGTGCTTTCCTTTCTTTTTTTTTTTTTTTTTCCTTTTTTCTTTCTCTTATTGTCATTGCCTGAATAATTATTCTCAAATATACCATCTTAGGACAGACTTAAAGAATATTTATCTACTTGTTTGTTCTTTTTAGATATTGTCTTATCCATGTATCTAATCTTTGGAGTTGTCATTCATTATATATTACAATGTCTTATAGACTTTTGTTATGTCTGATTAGCAAATTAAAATGTTTTTTACTCTCACATATGTCCCCTAAAGAGCCAGGGCTTTTAGTGAGCTATTAATAGTAAAATTTAGGACTCTTTATGATAAAGTTTAGTCATGTTTTTGAAAATCTTAAGAGATATTCAGTAGCCTTTCCTAAACAACAAGAGTTTCTATGCCTTTTAAGATTGAAAGAACTTTTTCTACAAATATAACAAATGTCTTTCTTTTTTAACTTAGATGTCCTTCATCTGAAAAATTTGACAGAGTATTTTGTATTTTTTTTCTTTTGTAATTATTGCTCTTTTTTTTTATATCTCAACAATACGGATAAAGGAAAAAAATCGTATAAATAGATATTAATAATAATTATTGAGAAGCAATTTTTATTGAAGAAATAGAAGAAAAAAGATTCATACGAATATAATCGAAACAAAGCAGACCAATAATTTAAAAAGAATTTTGATAGAAAAGAATTTTATGTTGATGATTTAGATAAAGATCTTAAGTTTTCTTTTAGATAGGATTCATAAAAAAAAATATTTTTTTTATTAAACTAACTATTTTGTTAGCTACAGGAGATATGCAAAAAAGGGGAATAAATTTAGAAGAAGACAAATGAACAAGTTCTAAATTTGAATTTTTTGAGTTGCAAAAGATCTTTTTGAGGAGTTTGCTTGAGAGTCTAAATGATTGTGAGAGTGTTGATCTGTCAATAGAATTGGAAAACTATAGATTCAAGGCATGCTTTTAAAGTCTATAAATTATCTGGTGATGCAACGTAGCAGGAATTGCTTCAAGTATTTGTTCAGTTCTAATTATCTGTACTTGTACTTCTAGCTTGATAGACAAAGTTGGATCCAAATTCTAATATGTAAAAGGAACAAATTTAATAGAAATGCTCCAGTACTGAAGAGGGTGACAAATTTTTATCTTAGAGAAGGGATCAATAGGACTTTTAGTCAATCATTAATTCAATAAGAAAGTTGCAAATATCTTTTTTTTTTTATAATTAAACCTTAATTTTATGCAATTGTTGGAAGTAATGCTGAGCTTTCATTTTGTAAAATGTTTTCATAAGCTTAGGCTGTTTTTTGTTTCCTTAAAACAAAAAAACAATGCTCATTTCTCTTTAATTCCTCAATCTTTCATGACAATCTTAGTGAAATGCGAATATCCCAAATAATTAAAATAGCCGAAGTTCTATGCCATGAAATTAACAAAGCTTCTTTCAAAAGCTTCAATCTTGCGAGATGTATTCGCTTCCTGGTGGAAGGATCAAAATCCCTACGTACATGATTGGAAGTACGATAAAAAACCACATTGATATAAAAATATCAAATTAAAATTTTGTGTGAAACGTAGTTTCGGGTAGAGGAACCGCGGTTCCAAACACACCATACCTATATTTGACTGTGGAACTACAAGAATTTTAAGTTCTTACATCTAAGGATGACGTGGTGCTTCCATCGCTTATTTGATTGAATTTATAACCGAATATATTATATACATCATGTAGGAAATCAAATTGACTCAATATTTTAACAGCAACTTTCGCGAACATAGTAAATTTCTAATTTTTATGTCCATAATTTTAAGTTGAAATCTCGCAAGTATTAAACGAATTGAGCCAACAAGATCAAATTTAGAAACGGAAAACAATCCACAAGACCAAAATAAGCTAGAGTTTATTCCAAATAACACTCATCAAGACCAAGGAAGATTACAAAAACACACTAAAATTACACAATTATTTCTTTCTTACCCATCAAAAGGTAATTTGCAAGCAAGCGGCACACTCAATTTTACAAGGACTATAATGCTTCCCACAAGAAAACACTCTTCAACGCAAACCCAGAAAACAGAGAATGATCTCCTTCTCAACCAGAAATCTCAATGGCCTTAACCTCAGGCTTCTTAACCTCTTCCTTTGGAACAGTTACAGTGAGAACCCCATTCTCCATAGAAGCCTTAACCTGATCCATTTTTGCATTCTCTGGCAACCTGAATCTCCTCAAGAATTTGCCGCTGCCACGCTCAACGCGATGCCATTTGTCATCTTTGTCTTCTTTCTCAACAGTCCTCTCTCCGCTTATCTGAAGCACTCTGTCATCTTCAATCTCAACCTTGACCTCCTCCTTCTTGAGCCCAGGAATATCAGCCTTGAACACATGGGCTTCTGGGGTCTCCTTCCAATCCACCCGAGTGTTGAAAAATGCAGAATTTTCCCGGGACGAAGTAGAAAGAGAAGTGGGGAACGGAAAATCTTGGAAAGGGTCCCAGAGGTCAAGAGAGAAAGGATCAAAGACGTTGCTTCTTCGGCCACCGAAGAAACTTGGGATGAGCGACATTTTTCAATTAATGCTTGAGAAGAAGAAGATGTTGGAGAGTAATGTGAGCTGAACTGATGAAATTGACTACAATTGCTGCTTGCCCGATGGCTGGATACGATAGGTATTTAAAATAATTGGGGAAGTAATCTAGCACTTTCACGGGATATATCTACAGGATATAGCTATCGGATTTTTCAGAGAATTTCTGAAGGTGCTAGACCTTCTCCTGCTTCGCCACCAACCAAGAAGAGTCCAGAGTCTAGATGATTTCTTGTACAGGGGGAAAGCCCTTTTCTGTTCGACGATCTCCCTAGATGTTTCTGCTTTAGTACTTTTTGATTAAAATGCCCTTTTCTGTTTTAATTTTGAGAATTTTTAATTTAAATAAATAATATTAATAATAATTGAGCAATGGTAATATTTGAATGTTGTTGTTAAATAAATTAATAATAAGTAATATAATCAAAATAATTAAAAAAATAATAATGACTAATAGAATTAAAAAAATAATAAATAACTAGGTCCTATCTTTATAAGATGTAAAAAGAATTTAAAAAATGTCTTTTGAATCTTATAAAATAAAATTTAAGATAAAAACAGTGTATAAATAGTATTTATATGAACATAAGTTGTGTATAAATAATACCATAACAGCTCGTGAAAGTTGCACTTCATAAGTCGCGGCTTCTACGATTTCTATATAATGTATAGATTAATCTTTTTTCAAATTAAAAAAACGATAGTCAATTTTTTAACATAGGAAATTATTACTGGAACAATGACAAGGATTCATGACATCAAATAAGTTTATTCTCTTACTTGAAGTTAAATTCTTTATCAACTAACCCACCCATAGCAAAAAAGAAGAAAACGAACAACTGATACGTCGACAATACAAGCAAAAAATTAAAAGACCATATCGTGAAACATGAAGTTATTATTTTGACTAATAAATAAATAAATAAATATATATTTGCTATGTTTGTAAGATTTTGAATATATTATTCTCAACTTTCATATTGTGCATATGTGTCTTATTTTAATTGGTTAACATATTAAGTTTAAGCTTCTAAGGTTAGGAAATGTGGGATTGAAGTTTGGGTATGAAATTTAGGGCTTCGGATTAGAGTTAGGATTAAGAATTGGAAAACATATATATATATATATATGGGATAAATAAAATTGACGGGGTAGCAATTTAATAATTTTTTTTAATTTATGGGAAATAAGCCTAAAGGAATGTGATATTCACGGAAATGCATATTCAACTTGCACAAAGGGAAATTGCTACCAAAATAAAAAATCCTTACACAAAAGGACAATAATATAGTTTTATTTTATTTTTTTCAGAAGATTATGAGGTATTCTCACACTCTTTTTGGGTAGTGAGATTTAACATACTTTAACTCGATGCTAATCACAAAGTGCTTTTGATAGTATTTGAACCCTACTCCAAGTAAAATCTGCCAACATAGAGGTCAATTTGCCTTTGAGCAGTGGTTCTTTTGAAAATACTAGCCACTGGTTTAAAAAAAAAAAAACACTAACCACTGAAACTGAGAGAGTGGCTTGCCAAAACTCAACCAAAGCTATTTACAATCAACTATAAACAGTAAAACTTCATATAAACCTAAAGTTACCAATTATTCATAAAGCAACGTACAAACTGAAATCAATAAGTAAAAACTAACAAAAGTAAATTTTAACAAAATTATTTATAAAATATCCAAAAATGCTAATAAAAACTTATGATAAATCCTCAAATACGTATCATAAATATTTATGTTTGGACTTTCTACTTTGAATTCATTAAATATGACCGAGGGTATTTATGTTTGACATGCTTCTATTACTTTTATAAAATATAAATTTTAGTGGGTAGAAATTTTTGTATTAGGTCATAAGAATTTGAGAAAATTACAAATAAGAATTTAAAGTTAAAAAATATTGTCCATTAGTTACTATTAATTTTAATTAAAGTCAGTGATAATCTATTTTAAAATAATAATAACAGATTTTGTAAAATAATTTTTTTTAAGTTTTTATTTATAATTCTCGCCAAAAATTTCATAACTCACGTGCTTAAAAAAGGTTATGAGCATGATAGGCTATGTACTGTAGTTTTAGTTGGTTATTTATATGTTGAATTCATGAATGTATATATTATTATATTTACAAACAGAAGCCGCATTTAAAAAAAAAAGGTACAATCTAGTATATGAGGTAAAATAAAATGGCAGCGCAACTTATCAATTTTTGTTTGTTTTTTAGTCAAATATTAGGGTCAAAAAAGCCCAATAATAAAACTCATCTTTTAAAGTGATATACGAAATTAAAATAATAATTTACTATTAGGGCACCTTCACATGTGAATTCATCAGTTAGAAAAAAAATTTGTTTTAAGTTACGTGGTCTGCAAAGTAACTTCATATATAATCTTCCGGTAAAATTGCGTCACGCACTTTTTTAGTAATAAATACAATCTCTTCTTCATGAGTGCACTCTTATTCATTTTTATCACTACTTATTTCAAGATTAAAAAGTTTTCACCAATAATATGTAAAGTAAAATTCTCTTAAAAATCTTTTGCTAGCGAGATGAATTATAAGATTCGCTGTAAGATATGGTAAAAGTTCACTCACACAATGTTTCGAAGAACCGAATCATACAAATACAAATTACATAATGAAATACATTTCTTTTACGTTAACGCAACACAAACATCACACAAGGCATATATATAATATATTTTAACGCCAAACCCAGACCTATTTCTTAACCAGAGATTTCAATAGTTTTAACATCTGCCTTCTTCACCTCTTCCTTGGGAACAGTGACAGTGAGAACACCATTGTCCATGGAAGCCTTCACTTGATCCATTTTTACATTATCTGGCAATCTGAACCTCCTCAGGAATTTGCCACTGCTACGCTCAACGCGATGCCATTTGTCGTTCTTGTCTTCTTTCTCGACGTTCCTCTCTCCGCTTATCTGAAGCACCTTGTCATCTTCAATCTCAACCTTGACTTCCTCCTTCTTGAGCCCAGGAAGATCAGCTTTGAACACATGGGCTTCTGGGGTCTCCTTCCAATCAATCCGAGCGTTGACAAATGCAGAATTTTCCAGAGATGAAGTGGAAAGAGAAGAGGGGAAAGGAAAATCCTTGAAGGGGTCCCCCATTTCCAGAGAGAAAGGATCGAGAATGTTGCTCCTCCGGCCACCGAAGAAACTTGGGATCAACGACATTTTGTCTTCGAAATTGCAATTTGAGCTGAAACAAGTTAGAGATACTTTGAGGGTATACAGAGAACCGCTTGGTAAGGGGATATATAGAACTGCAATTCGAAAGGGATACGTCGGGTATTTAAAGAAGGCGGAGAAGTAGTCTAGTAATTTCCGGAGATGTGTATCCATCCATTGTTTCTGAAAATTTGCGAACGTTAGAAATCGGGTACATCATTACATCCTTCCCAATTTTCACTTTGTTAACTTGTTATTAATTTAGAGAGAAAGAAAGAGAGGATGAGACCAAAATTCACACAAAAAAATTGACGAGAAAGAAATGGGTCGAGTCTTCACTAACTTTTTAGAGTTAGATTCTCAGAAAATGAATTATTTTAAATAAATTTTATCCATTTAAATTATTTTAAAATAAAAAATTAAAATTATATACAATTTTTTATACTTTTACCATCAAATTTTTAATTAAAATATAATAAACATACAACCATTTGATAATAATATGATAAATATATGTTTTAATTAAAATTATATAATTGTCTATAATAATCATATACTTATTAAAATATTATTAGAGAATAATATTATTGTTATATTTTAATTAAAAAATTTAATAGTTAAAATATAAATAATTATATATATAATTTCTATTTTTGGAACCACTAACAAAATTTTGTAACACAAACCCAAAGCCAACAGACACCAGACCAGACATAACAAAAACAAAACAACATAACAAACCAAACAGAAAAGGGGTTAAAAAAAAACTAGTTTACCGACTTCTCCCCTACAAGCTCCAGAATCGGAACTGAGAATAGCAACAAGAGGGGGATGGGGGATGAGAATTTCAACCACATGAGCGCGTTCCCTTAACCGAGAATTTGGCAAGCCAAACTAGCTGAACGCGGAATCCACTTAAGAGAAAAAACAGGGAACTTCAAACAGAGATGAGCAATGTCCTCGACAATAATGGCACTTCTCCAATTAGGACATTTGTGGCAATTAGTAACAGAAGAGACCAGATCAAGCTTATCAGATTCAAATAGAACATTGTTAAGCCTGAGGTCCATAGCCATTTGTAAACCCTTTTCAAAAGCCATAGCCTCGCACATGAAAGCCGAGGTAGCCTTACAAGGAGAGCAGCAAACTCTTACTACTAAAGCTTTGAAATTTCTACATATAATGTTGGCTCAGCAAACAAAATTGTCGGTATAAATTGATTTAAGTCATATTCAAGAATATAGTCTTTAAGAATTATTCTGTTACAAGTCGGTAACTTCTCAAAATTAAATGGACATTTCCTATAACAAGAAAATAAAACAGCAGAAACTCAAATAACTCAGAAGAAGAGAGGGATAAGAGAGGAGAGAACTCCAAAGATGTCCGAGAATTTAGTGCAGATCGCACCATGCACTACCTTTTATAAGTTGAGGATGCAAACAAGAACATTGGACAATATTAAAAATAATTAATGGTGGCTTAATAAAATTCGTTTTGAACATTAGAATTAAAAGCAAATCAAGAGAGATCATTTCTGAACGTTAGAATTAAAGTTGTTTAATAAAAAATTAAAATAGTAAACAGAAGTCTTCAACATTCAAAAATTTAAAAAATTCATGATCTCAATTTTAAAATTGCTAAAAACAATGTTTTCCCTATAAGTCTATTCCTATTTATACCGCGTCTAACTTGTGTATATGGGGATAATCAAATATTTTCAATTGCATTGCTCCTGTATTGGTTTGTTGTTGTACAGGTGAGTCCATTTCTCTTCTTGACTTATTTAGTTGTCTAATATCACATTTTAATAATATACATTAAAATTCTCTTTATTCTAAGCAATGTGAAACTTAGATTTTTGACACACTTACTCCAACATATAACACCCAATCCAGCTTCCTCAATTGCACCAATAAACTCTACCTTTTTTTTTTTACATTAAATGATGTTGGGGTAAATCTCTGCCTTTTTTTTTCAACTGTATATTACTGAATTAACTTAATTGAAAAAATTTTATCGTATAAATAGTGGCACCATACTACAAGTTGTACAATAAAACTGTTTCAAAATAATTTAAATAATCAAAATTCGTTCAAAATGGCTCGTTTTTCTTTTCTAAATCTAAATAATTCAAAAAGCCATCCAAGAAAAAGTATTGCAACCATTAAAATCACTGTACATTCTTTCTTTTGCAGAAAATTTAAAGAAAAAAATCGCAAAATGATGTCTCTGGCTATTCAAATGTCAAGAATATAGTGGACACAAGTGAATTGTTTCAATTAGTGATTTAATCTTACCAGAAAATTTGTTACATTATGTTAAAAGCATCTCATTTTCATATCAAATTTAAGGTCATTCTTACGTCTCAATAATAAAATGAGTGCCACCATAGGGATGGTAAATTCGGTTTAGTATGCTTTAATTTGATTTATCCTAATCTATTTGGGATGAGTAATTTAATTAGATATTAGAGCAAATTTGAAAAAAAAAACCTAAATAAAAATGTTTAAGTCAAGAGGACGTTAAGACATTTTGGTACTGCATTTTACAAATATCTTTTATTCTTTTATTTTATTTATTGTGAAGAAATTTTTGTCTTATCTCAGATTATCTTATCCTGATTCTCGCAAGATTTGTGTGTGGTTAAAAATATCACAGAATATGAAATGAGAATAAAACAGGCCATAAATAAACAAGACAAAGACAAATAGTGAAAACCCCACCTCAATTCGCTCCATTCTCTTTGTTACTAGCACATAAATAAAAATATAATAAGCGGCATTCTAAATGAGACCAGCAAAAAATAAGTCATATTGTTATAACAAGTTTATAAGAAGTTAAAGAAAATGTAATTTTAATTTTTATTATTTATAAATATTAAATTATAACAACGAAATTTTTCTATAATCATAATTAATAAAAGTTAATATGTTGTAAGGAATAACAGATTATTCACTACAAAGATTTTTTTTTATGATGTTGGGATAAATCTTTGGAAAGGTCCTTTTTCTTTAAAAATGTATATTACTGAATTAATTTAATTGAAAAAATTTTATCTCGTAAATGTTGGCACCATACTACAAGTTGTACAATAAAATTGTTTCAAAATTTAATCAAACTAGTTAAATCTAAATTATGAAACTAATTATATACAATCATTAGCTTTAAAATGACCTTAGAAAAAGATTGCCTTCCATAGTACTATTATAGATTAAAGATATAACAACTTTTTTTGAAAATTATAGTTCAAAAATTTAAATTAAAAATATTTATGCTAAAAATTTTAAATTTTAAAAGACTTTAAAATAATAAATTGAAACTACATAAATAAATTAGAATTTATAACTCAAGTTAAAATATTTTATTCTAAAATTTTTTAAAATAATTTTAAAATTTAAAATCCAATCCTCTAATATAAATATTTTTAACTTAAAATTTCAAACTATAATTTTTTCTTTTTTTTTAGTTAATCATATTTCAAAAATCAAGTTTATAACCATACCTAATCAATTTTAGGGCAACTTCTTTTTTTCTTTTCATTTTATCTTTATGGTTAGAAATGTTCTGAAATTTTATTCAGAATAAAATGATTTAATGAGTGCCCTCTTAGTCATAATCATATTCTTTCATTAATCATTTCGAGTTTAAAATCATTTTCACCAATAATATGTAAAAATAAAATGTCTCTTTAAATTTAATCTTTTATCTTTTGTTTGCGAAATAAAATATAAAATTTCGTTTAGTAAATAAAAAATTAAGATAGAAATAAAAATAAAAAATAAAAAAATAATTTCATAAACAAAAAATATTTATAATACTTTCATTTTTAATAATTAAATAATTATTATTAAAAATATTAAATAATAATTATAAAATTATAATTTTCTCCAACTTTCTTTTTCTTTTTCCGCGTCTCTGCCACGGAAACCGAACGAGTCCTTAGTGGCTTCATCTTTTTTGACTCGAATTATTTATTAGGTTCCAGATATATAACTTGCTATAAAATTATGGTAGTAGTTTATTCACACAAAAGTCCAAACAACCAAATCATAAGGATACAAATTACATCCCGAAATACATTTTTTAACAATTCACACAACACAAACGTCACAAAATACATCATATATTTTGACGCAAAACCCAGACATACTCCTTAACCAGAGATTTCAATGGCCTTGACGTCAGCCTTCTCAATCTCTTGCTTTGGAACAGTCACTGTGAGAACCCCGTTCTCCATGGAAGCCTTCACTTGATCCACCTTCGCATTTTCTGGAAGCCTGAATCTTCTCATGAATTTGCCACTGCTACGCTCAATGCGATGCCACCTATCCTTCTTATCTTCTTTCTCGACGTTCCTCCCTCCGCTTATCTGCAGCACTCTGCCATCCTCAACCTTCACCTTCACTTCCTCCTTCTTCAGCCCAGGAACATCGGCCTTAAACACGTGCGCTTCTGGGGTCTCCTTCCAATCAATTCGTGTGTTCAACAACGCTGAATTTTCTCGAGAAAATTCAGGGAACGAAGTGGATAGGGAATTAGGAAAAGAAAAATCCTTGAAGGGATCCCAAATGTCGAGAGAGAATGGGTCGAAGATGTTGCTCCTTCGGCTGCTGAAGAAACTTGGGACGACCGACATTTTCTGCACGATAAGATGTGATTTCAAATTTCGAACTTGGAGATTGTTTCGCTACACAGAATTTCTTGTTTGCTGGTAGCTTCAAAATGGGACACAACGGGTATTTAAATTGAGGGAGGAGTAATCCAGTACTTTCCAGAAAAACATATCCATTCAAGTTTTTTCCTCTCGGTTACAGAATCCAAACCCAGAACACTCTAGATATCATCATCGTATGCCTTCTTTCTCGTTTGGGCTTCATGGCTTTAAAGCCCAAAATTTTTTAGACTGGCCCATTAATGGATGAACCTAATCTAATTTTGTTAAAGAGAGCCTGGAATAAAATGATAAGATTGTTAAAACTAAAATAAGAACAATTTTGTAAATATATATATTTTTTTGATCAAATATTGAAGGATAAAATATTTAATATGAGTGTTATCTAAACACTTAACATTGAAGGGTAAAAATTTATAAGTATACGTCAAGTTTAGCTTATTAAAAATAGACACTTTGGTTTCACTGCTGGGATTTCGCTAGAGGATTAGGCTTTATAAATTTTCTGAGTCCATGTTATTAGGTTTTTCTTAAAAAAAATGATATGTGAATAAAATTTTGCAAAAAAGTAATTGCGTAATATTGAACTGTAAAAAAATATTTATTCTATTTATATTGATTATATTTGCATTAAAAAAATTTGATAACAAATATTTAAATCTGCACTTGAATTTTCTCTATTGTCTATTTCCAAATATGACAGTTGAGGATGGCAATTTAAATGTTGTAATGCACTCCAAAAATATAAAAACCTTAGACACTTCCATATTTGTTGAAAGGGTACTTTATTTGAGTACACATTAAAAAAAAAAAAGGAGATGTGTAACCATTAAAATTATTGCACAACTTCTTTTGAAAAGAATTTTTTTTAAAAAAATTGCCTCTATCAAAAGGGAAACAAAGAAGTCAAACTCTATCTTAATTCTTAAAATATATTTAAATTTTTATATTATGGATCCCTACGATACTTTTTTGAAATAATAAATCAATAAATTTTCGAATCATTTCAAATAACTCATCTTGTCTAACTTTGTTGATTAACCTCCGTTAATTTTGAGGTGTTCAAGAGTACTAAATTCTTCAAGAATGAAGTGGATTAAGAATTCAGGAAAAAAAACTCATAAGTAGTTTTCTATATAATTATTATCAAGTTTTTCAATTAAAATATAATAACTATATAAGTTTTTAATAATAACATGATAAATATATAATTTTTACAAATAATTATATGATTCTTTAATTATACTATGTATTTGTCATATTATTATTAAAAAATCATATATTTATTATATTTTAATTAAAAATTTCATTAATAAAGATATAAAGAATTATATATAAATTTTATTCGTTATTAAAAGTGTCACCTTAGATTTTAAGGTCCAATTTAGGCTCCAGATATCCATCATCGTCTTAGGTCTTTTTCATTTGGGCCCTATGCTTCAAAGCCCAAACGTTTGGAGTTGGGCTCGCTAACTTTGTGAAAGAGAGGCCGCATTAAAATGGGGGTTTTTTTTTTTTGGGGCGGCGGGGAACATACGAACACGAAGTTACAAAGACAACTTGTTAAATCCAAGGACAGTTGCATGTAGGCCTGTACATGGGCAGGGCCGGGCCGGGCATCTAAGTGGCCCGAAGCCCTGCCCGATTAAGGCATAGGGCTTGTTTTTTATGCCCGTAGCCCTGCCCGGCCCGAAGAAGCCCGATTTTATATCGGGCTAGGGCGAGTTAGGGCGGCCCGAGCTAGCCCTAACAAGCCCGAAAATATATTTTTTTTCTACAAATAATAGATCAATTATCCAAGTAGCAAAAATCAATTCCAACAAAAATAAATAAAGGCATTGAAAACAAAAAGTTAATGCTTCCAAACATAGAGCTAATATATATATTTCAACTAAGGCTCATCAACTATTCAATTCCAAACTAAAATCCAAAAGAAATATTACAAGGGTTCAAAACAAACATACCTGAAAACAAAAGTAATACTCTATTGTTGTTTTGCCAAAGTGACCATTTCTGTAACCAACCACCCAAAGAACAATACAATGTCATTCCCAATGTAGAGTTTGGAGTTCTTAGGCCAGCAACATCCAAATACCTATTCATAATTTCATATGGTTAATGAAATAAGTCAATGTTGACAAAAGTACATGAAAGTAATCAAATTTTTGAACACCATACTTACCATCTAAGATTTACAAAAAGAGTCGTGCTCTTAGAGAAAAGAACCATTAGTGTGTAGATCTGTCCTATACCACTTAGCAAAGATAGTATAATCGAAAATAAGGATAGTCTATGGTGTAGAATACATAGCCAAAAGTAACCAACTAATATGCAAATTTTTGTGATCACAAGTAACCAACTTATAACAAACTGATCAACCAAATAGAACGATATAGTATCTAAAATATATCATACTAAGAGTCATAAAATGGAAAATATAATCATAAATTACAAATTAGAAAAATTAAATAAAAGTACATCAATCTTTGATGACACTTGTTCCTCCTGAAATCTCTGAAAAAAAATTAAAAATTAAAAAATTAGAACACTAAACTCACAATCCAAAAATGCATTATAGCTATTAGCTAATTTATTCTTAAAGTATGGAGTTTACCTGATGCAATCATATTCTCAGACTCTTCATATTCATCAAAGTTACAATCATTAAAGTTGAACACTTGAGGAGATAGCCAATTTTGGGTGCAAATAAGTGCTTCAACCATATTTGGTGATAATGAACTCCTAAATACATCAAGCACACGCCCACCAGTGCTAAAAGCAGATTCAGAAGCCACTGTGGATACTGGAATAGCTAACACATCACGTGCAATCATAGAAAGCACTTTATACTTTCCAACATTGTCTTTCCACCATGACAAGATATCAAAAGACCCTTCATCCTCAACTAAATCAGCCGCAAGATACTTATCCAACTCCGTTTTTTGATCACAAGTTAATTTCAATTTCTTTGATGCGATCCACTTATTTTTCGGATCAATATATGCTGGTATCCTCTCCACTAAATCTCTTCCATCAAATCCACTACGATCATCAGTTTTTTCAATAGATTCATTAACAACCCCCACAGAATATTGTTCATATAGACGATACAAGGCATCTTTGATCTTCTTTTTCATAGCCACACACATATCATAATCAAGATATATATCATCAAAAGCACTGTTTACATATGCAAGCTTATACCTGGGGTCTAACACCACCCCTATTATCAACAAAGGGTTTATATTTTCTGGCTTCCCCCAATATTTATCATACTTCCTCTGCATATTCTTAGCCATATCCCCAACAAAAGCATCTGTAGATGTAGTACTTGCTTGCAACATAGTCTGAATATGAGCAATTTCATGGAAACATGTATTTGAAGTGACATACAATGATCCACTAAATTTCAATGTGATATTATAAAAGACTTTTAAAAAATCAATAAACACTGAAGCATTACTCCAATCAGATCCCATAGGAGGACCAATTCGATCATTATCTTCCCTAAAGTATGCATTATAGGCCTCATCCTCATCTTCCATCCTGTCAAAAACCTTTTGGAACTTTATGGCACGTTCCAACATCATGTAGGTGGAATTCCACCTAGTTGTAACATCTAAACACAAGAGACTATTGGATGCTAATTTTTCTTTTTCAACAAAGCTCTTGAATTTTTGTAATCTTGCAGGCGAAGATCTAACATATCTAACAGCATTCCGAATGGCAGAGATAGAGCAATGTAAATCTTTCAACCCATCATTTACCACCAAGTTTAAAATATGAGCACAACACCTCACATGCAAATAATCCCCATCACACACTGACCCATTCCAATTTTTCAATCGTTTTTTTAAGTATGCCACCGCTGTGTCATTAGAGCTTGCATTATCTACGGTTAAAGTGAATACTTTTTCAATACCCCATTCCAATAGACACTTCTCAATTGCCTTTCCTATAGTGTCACCCCTATGGTTTTCAACAATACAAAAGTTTAAAATCCGCTTTTGTAATCTCCAATGTTCATCAATGAAATGAGCTGTCAAGCACATGTAGTTAAAATTTTGAATTGATGACCAAGTATCTGTAGTGAGGCACACACGGACACATGATTTTTTCAACAAATCTTTTAACTTCTTAGATTCTTCATGGTAGAGTTTCAAACAATCCCTAGCAACCGTCACTCTTGATGGAACAGGAAATCTAGGTTCCAAACAATTCAATAACTCTTGAAACCCATTCCCTTCTACAACTCGAAAGGGCATCTCATCACAAATCACAAATTTAGCTAAAGCCCTTCGACATTCATCTAGATTATATGTATGAGGGATTAAAGTTCTTTCAACCTCCCCTACATGTTCTCCCCCAAGAGGTTGGGTGTATGCTAAAATAGGTTGGTTTTTTAACCTATGTGGGTTCTTCATACATGCTTTCAAATGCCTATTCAAGGAATTCGTTCCATGTTTAGTTGGATGACAAGCATAGGAAGCCTCACAGTATCTACACACAGCTCTATGTTCTCCTCCAGTTTCTTCCAATGGAAGTTTTCTAAAATGTTCCCAAACACTAGATTTGTTTGCAGGGGGTTTTCTCTTTCCACTCACATTTATGGAAGGTGTAGCAGCAGAGGCTGCAGTAGTGGCAACATCTGATGTAGGAGAGTGTTGAGTAGGAATATTACTTGGTTGATGTTGGGGTTGGGGTTGGGGTTGGCTTTGTTGTTGGGAATGGGATTGCCCTTGAGTTTGTTCAGCACTACTATGATCTGCCATTGGTGACTTTGTCCTTGACTGATAGAGTGAAAAAAAAAACCATGAAGAGATAAATATGGAGATACTATTTTCAAAACTAGGTTACAAAACCCCTGAAATATCAAGATCAACAGCAAATGCAGATGAATAAATTGATTTGATCTAAAACTCAAATAGGTTTTGCTAAAAACAATAAGATCATTCATGTCTCTGTGTTAGACATTGCCTTAATTTCTATACTGCCAGGTTTCCTTAAAGATTTACATATTATAATAATTTGAATAGGATCAGCCAAATCAAGGCAAAGCCTGTGCCTGTGAGAAGAATTTAATGAAGAACTGGGAGACATAGTAAAATGAAAGAAAAAACAAGCTCAACAAGTTTCACAACATGTAGTGAGATTTTTTTAAAATCCAACTCAATGGTCCATGTTAAGGTTTAGATTTTGTGGTATTTCTTAAACTTTCACCCTTTATTTTTAGGCAAAATCTCGGTCAATATAATCATACTATGCACTGTTATTGTTCAAATTAATCTAACAAGCCAACCAGAAAAGACGAACTACTTGCAGGTAAAGCTGTGAGGGTGAAAATATATAATCAGCCATACCTATAGCAGTAGCAAAAACGACCAAGCAGCAAGGAGCCAAGAAAGGAGACAATAAAACGTAAAGAACCGAAGAAGCAAGGTGTATGTGCTGTGCTCGATCTCCACCCAGAATCCAACAGCTATGGCGTGATTTTGTGCTCGATCTGTGGCTCTATGTTCTATGCGAAGGCTATGGCTTTGTGTTGTGCTCGATTCGTGGCTCTGCGTTGTATGCTAGAGAAGATGCAGTGCTCTGTCTCAAACCCTCACTCGATGGTAGATTGGGAGTTGCACGAAGTCATTTAAGTTGGGTGTGCTTGGTCTCAGGGCGAAGCTAGCTACAGATTGCAGAGAAGATGAAGTTATGTTATGGATGCAAACTGCAGAAGCTACAGGGAGGGTCGAAGGGAGATTTTCGATGGAAGAGGAATTGAAGAAAGAAAAATACTTACCACCTACAGTATCTGCGTGAAGCTTCAACTTGATGAAGTTATGGATGCAGATTGCAGAAGCTACAGGGAAGGTCAGACGGAGGGAGATTTTCGATTCGATGGAAGAGGAATTGAAGTCCTATCTCGTGAAGCTTCAAATTTTGTCCGTGTCTTCACTGTCGTGCGTTCACTGCGTCTGCGTCTGGCCGTCTGTGTCTCCTGTCCGAGTGTCCCTTGTCCCTGCGTGCGTGTCAATTGCTTGGCCAAGTATATTAGTATAATTAAGAATGAAATTAAAAAAAAAAAAAGTCGGGCCGGGCCGGGCAGAACCTGTTGATAGGTTCTGCCCGTGACCCGGCCCGGCCCGGTCTTCATCTTCAAAAAAGTTTCATGTGTTCTGCCCGTTTTTTATTTTGCCCGACCCGGCCCGGCCCGATTATGCCGGGTTGGGTCGGGCCCCTCGGGCCTTGCGGGCCTCTGTACACCCCTAGTTGCATGGGTCCAAGGGTAACTTACTGAAGGTTCTGCTTGTAAAAAAACAGGCAGATTCTGAACACCCCCCCCCCCCCAAAAAAAAGGCAAATCTATTAATCACCATCTCATTCGCAGTGGAAACTAGGTTTTTGAATTTAATAAGAGTTTATTGTCACTCACTTTCTATGAGTCTAGATCTCCTTGACCATATCCAAAACTTGGGACTTTGCTTACTCTGATATGGCTTGTTTCTATATCAAAATTTCGAACATAAATATTGTAAAATTTGCCCCACCGAAAAAAAAAAAGCTAGAATAACTTATTTTCAGCCAAATTTTTGTAAGCAAAAACAAGAACTAGGTCCTGCAATTATATAATCACCATTTCGAAACTAATGCCTCTGTTGCGAGTGAACTATCTGGTGCTGCAAGGATTCATAAAATAACAAAAATCGTTACCATTCAATGTTAAATGCAATTATGCCACGACTATAAAGCTCGCCTTGCTCTATAAGAACATGAAAAAATTTGAATCCCATTTTTGAATGAATAATATTTACAATTATTCCACTAATCGACACTAACTTGATCATGGACTTCAACACTATAATTTGAAATGTTTACTCCAATTTGGGGTATCACGTAAGATCGTGCCGGGTCTAATAATATGCGTTCAATAGCATCAACGCTTTCCTAGTCTCCCATTAGCGGCAGAGATTCCTCCAACATTATAGTCAACAACGAATACTTGACCTTCACTGAGATCCTGCTATCCTCCACGCAGAGCTTTGCTCCGGTGACCACCCAATACCCAGGCGTATCCTCTGGGCCCCTCACAATCTCCTTCGCGTGGACAAAGCTCAGCATCTTCTGAGCCCTCGTCGGCACGGGCGGTCCACCCTCATACACAGCCGAATTTATATTCACCTTCGTCGTCTTCTCCGGCGTATTCTGCAACAACTCTTTGCTCAACCTCGTGCTCATTAACGCCGAGAAGAACCCCGATTTTCGAGACGCGGTTGAAGGTCCATCCCACTCTGACCGGCGAATTCTGGCTGATGCTACTGAGGAGAAACCAAGCCTCAGGAAGAGAATCTTTTTCATTCCTATGTGCTTGACCTCGAACCATGCCTTTGTGACTATATTAGCTGTGGAGTCGTCTAGTTGGGAGTTGTTGCACTGTACTGGTGCTGTGCATACGTGGGAGCACATGTTCCATTTCACGGGTTCGTAGTAGCCTCTGTCCACTGGTTCATCCGTAGGATTGTAGCTGTGGTCGTATGAGATTTCGAGGATGCTAGGAATGTATGAAAGATGCTGCAGATGGATGGCTAGGTGGTCGTTTTTTCTGCCTTCCAAGTACAAGCGAATACCTGTTACAGGCCTGTTGCCAGTGTCAACCTGCAAAATTGTAAATAACTAATTAGGGAACGACTTTACAGGAATTTCCATGTTCTGCAATTTCTTTAAACATTTTCTTTTATTAAGGCTTAAATCCTTTTGACTTTCAGGTATTTAGTACAGTGTTATCTTTATTATTATATCGTGAATGGCGAAAGACATTCAAGATCGTGAGTTTCGTATACTAATAATATCAGAAAGCATAGGACAACACTATTTTGAATGGTATCTAACCTTGAAAATTTCATATTCCTCAAGTTTTAGCTTTCTCAACTATTATGTAATACTAATTGTATTATTTCTATAACAGCTTTCGATTGTCTTATCTCATACGAGAATCTTGAATATCATGCCATTATATATCGTAGTATTCAGGATATCAGGAAATGTAAAATAACAATGAATTACCTTGGTAGTAATCAACAAAAAGCATTTTGACAATGTTTGAAGAAAGCGTTTGCTACTCTATCATCTTTATTCTAGTATCTTAGATCTTAAAATGCATCCAAGATGCCTGTATTTTGTATACTTGTACCTAATATGCCTATTTTCATCTATGATATCCAAAGATAAGGTTTACACCATTTTTTGTGGTATCTAACCATGAGGACCTTACGTCGATGAAGTTTTAGCTTCGTTGTAACTTTCCATTGTCATACTACCAAATATGAAAATCTTAAACACTACTATTGTATACCTTGGTATCCATTATATTAAGAAATGTTAGATAATAGTATATCAAGGAGACGATAATGAATTACCTTGGCAGTATTAACAAAAAGCTTGGGTCCCATGAGAGTGAACTGAAGTGACGGAGACATGTTCCTCCTTTGCCTGTGACCAAATCCGAGAGGCAGATCACCATACATGGGAGCCCATAACCGAGGCAACTGGAATTCCAGAAATTGATGAAGCTCTTCTATTGGAGGTTTATCTGCAGAATTCACTCACTGTTAATATGATCATCCTAGAGTAGAGACCAAAGGGCACCATTACGGAGACTTGTCTACTCACATCTAAGGTACAAGTTCACCGCGTGACTTAGAAACCCACTGCCTGGAACAGAATTTAGCAGGGAAGTAATAGGCACAAATGACATTGATATGACATTAGGAGACTGTGATATGGTTGAGAGCCACTGGTTAAAAGATTGGCCAGTATCAATTCCTCCCCTTCGAACTGAAATGCTTAGGATATCCTGTACAAAATAGCAATTCATATAATGAATTCCAAATCTGAAACATGCAGGATGATTAGAAATTGGGAAGTTAAATGAAATTTGAAACAAATACTAACATCGTTCTTGGACTGGCTTTTCAAAATTGGCCTATCAATAGAAGGAAAAGATTTGCGAAACCCCCATGATTTAGCATGATCGTCCTACAAAAAAAAAAAACAGTAACATTTACTAAGGCGAGTAAAATTAATTAATGCACTCACTTCAAGAGCAATTTATGAGCAATAACGGGAGGTGCAGTGTCCCTTTCCTAGAAATTACAGCGTAATGAATCTCTACCTTGAGTTTTCCTGATATTTCGGCAGCATTGACATTGGAAGTTTGGTTTGAATCATCAGAAAATCTCTCATCAGCTAATTGCTTTAGCAATTTCTGCACCTCAGTGGGCTCAAGATCTGACTTTTTTAACTGCTTGATATGAACCACATCCTTACCTCCCATCTTCACCCCAACAACAACATGAGTACCATAATTAGTAATAAACCTGAAGAATCATCAAAACAGTTCAGTGCTCATACGAAAAATCTCCAAGTTCACTGACATATATTATCATAACATTAAGAAGAAGAAGAAGAAGAAGAAGAAGAAGAAGAAGGGGGGAGGAAGAGGAACAAGTCAACAACAAGAACAAAAAGACTTACTCAGCTAGGGCAGAGGGATTCCATGAAGGAGGCATTTTTTTTTTCAATTCTTCAGAAAGGGTAACGTTGGTTCTGCTTAACTCAATGTTATACAGTGTTATGAACCAACCATCTAAAGCCAGGCCTTTAGTGGAAGCTGCATCCTTTGACCAGCAATTTTTCATGTCAAACATCATATTGAATAGTCCAGATGGAACCTTTCCCGATAAGGACAGCTCTTGATTGAACTGCTCAGACATCTGCAATATCACAAATTCAGTTAATTCTATCACATCTAATTATTCTAATATAATTTTCCAAATACTGCCTGATGATTTTAGTTTTAATTTCCCCAATTAGTGACCCCATGACATGATTAACAATATCTTATAACTTTTCCAAATTATCCTAGCAAAGAAAACTAGACTGATAAAGAGGAGCTACAGTGAAACCACTATACCAGACGCAATCGTTAGCAAAAGCGTAAAAGTTAATAATCACCTGATTAAACGTCAGCAAATCGGATTGAATCCTGGTGCGCTCACCTTTGTCGCACTTGATGGAGGTGGGTACGTTAGGAACGACAACCCCCCCTGGAAGAACGAGGTCCCTCGTCCGGTTCGAGTCGAACTCGATCAAGCTGGACCCAGAAGGACCCGTCTTGCAGGCGGAGAATCGTATATCTCTGCAGAGATCGTAACCGAAACCAATAACAGAGACGGCTTTTTCCGCCGCCAAGTGAGGCTCTAATCCTGCAGCAGTACTACTGAAACCCATTAGTTCTTTGGCCTCGCTTTTTTGGGTTTCGCGGGTTTATAGTGAAAGCAATAAGAAGAAGACGAAGAAGAAGAAGAAGAAGATGGAGATGACCCCATTGGACGAAGTCGTCGCTGTTTGGCTTTCCACGAAGTAAGCTTTCAAGGGCCTACGCGGGGCCTTCTTTGACCCAAAAAAACAATTCACTGTTGCTTTTGCGGTGGTGAAAGTGATTATTTTATTTGTTTTCAAAGTTTGAACCTTTAAAAGTGTGGAATGACACAGCTAAGTGTAGACGCAGATGAACAAAGAGACGGCCACTCTGAGGTGGTTTCTCCACGTGGCAGCATGGCGTAGGGCGATGACAGCCAGACTGGGCATCAGTCGCAGGAGTGTAGAACAATTTTTAACGTCCGTGTTGACTCATAAAAGTTTTAAGACGAAAGAATCCGCGTGCGTGACTCTGCGAGTGTATTTTCCCTCGTCTTTCCTTTATTAACCATCCAACCTTTTTGTGGCCAAAAGAAGAAATAAAACTAACATACCTTTTTCGAAAAAGCAGCAAGATATTATTTTAAACTAACCTATCTTGGTTTGTTTTTTTGTTAGACGGAAGAAGATATGACCTTTTATAACAACCTAGGGTACACTAATAGCGATACTGGAGGTTATTCAAAAGAATTGTAAGCCACTAGGATTGCGGTTCTTTTTAATTTATATAAGTAAACATATAATTTTTTTAAAAAAATTATGCATTTCTATTAGTTTAGCATGGGTCTTATAAAATCTTCAGGAAAGTGTTAAAAAAGAACCAACATGCCAAATGGATATTGTTATACCCATAATGCGATCTCATGACAGTAGAAGAATTTTAAAAAATTTGATTTTTGAAAGCAAAAACTAAATCAAATAGAATAATCACCAAAATTTTAATTTTTAAAAGATAAAACTTTAAAAAAATTATAAGAAATATGGTTTGCAAACAACCAATAAATTTGGAAATAGACTTTATATGGAAAAGATATTAAACACCCCACGATACTTCTTTTTTAAAAATAATTATCCTAAATTAATTGTATAAAACTAACATGATCTTAATCTTATTTTGATTACTCTAACAATCAAATGTTATAATAAAGAAAGCAAACACAATTAAAAAAATAAAAATAAAAAATATATTTATTTACAATGATAAAAATTTAAAATCTACGTACCCAATAAAAAAGATTAAAGTTCACGTAATTTAACAAGGTAGAAAACTGTCTCAATTGATGGTTTTTTTTTTCGTTAGTGAAAAGAGAAAGAATGGTGAAATTATTTTAGATTTTTGCAAATAGAATGATTTTAAAATTGATTTATATGTTTTAATTTGTCAAAAATTGAAATAATCTTACTCTTTACTCTCTCATTTTTTTAATAATTTTTTTATGATTGATTTTTGTGTTTTTTGTTTTTTATTTTTTGATATCTTTTTATATTATTGTTATTTAAGTAAAAAATATTTTTCCCTTCCTCCTTCTTTTTCTCCCTTTTTTTATTTTTTATTTTGATTTGTTGATTGATTCTTTTTTTATGATTAACTTTGAGTGATTTTTTATTAAATTTTTTATTTTTTTGAAACACAAAGATTTTTCATTTGTATGAAGCATATTTTTTATTTCTAATTTTTGTTAAAAGAAAACTTGAAAAAAGTGCATAAGTTTAAAAAAGGGAAATTAATTTCCTACTTTTTTTTCTTTTTCTTTTTGTCTTTTTATGAGTTTTTTTTCCCTTTTTTCCATGTTTTTTTGTTTTTTGTTTTTGATTTAAACTCTTAAAATCTAAAACACAAATATTTGAATTTGAAATTTTCATTTTTTATCTTAAAGGATTGACATTTGACATCAACATCATTTTTTCTTTTTTTCTTTATTTTTAAAGATAAAACTCTAAAAATTAAGCAAACAATTTCATCTCTTCTTTTCTCTCCACTTTTTTTTCTCTTTGAATATTTTTAAAAAAAATTTTTTTTGGGAAAATCAAATCCATTTTGATATAGGTCATTGGAGCCTAAAGTTTATCAAAACATAATTATAAAAGCCTAATAAGTACTAACAAGATTTATTATCACACATGGTTTTCAAGTTGATTCTTATATGCCTGAGAGGATAAAGAATCTCACACAGCAACTCTAAAAAAAATAAAAATAAAAGTAATAAAAAAAGATAAAAGACAAGTATATACAAACAAATATTTGTGTTTGTGTATGCTTTGTGTTCAATCATGATTCGTTATATCATTCTTGAGCATATTTACAAAGGTGGATAAAGAAATTACATGGGCTACAATTCAATTGCATCCTGTTCTTTCCTTCCTTTGATTAAGTCAAACAGTTAGTTCCCTATGCATTGTAAGTTAGAGTTCCTCATGTGTTGCTCCACCATCATATTCGAGCATCAAACAACCATTACAACAAAAAGCAACCTAACAAAAGATTTCAAAATGAAACATCTTAAAGCCATTTATGGATCAATTCAACATCTCATGAATTTCATTATTTCTTTTCCATAATTATACTTTTAGAATTTCAACGCATCAATAGTTCAAACTTAAATTAAAGTAGTAGGAGCCTGGATATGAAACAATATGGGTACAAATAATTAGAGTAACACAGGTAATCAAGATTGATCTATATCAGGATTTTAATTCCCATAATATCAACAACAACCTTTTAATTCATGAACACTCAATATGCCATACAAAAAGTTTAGTCAATATCAAGATTTGGATCATCATTGAGACCAAAGCAAAGAAAGAGCCCAAGATGAATTTATCCCAATTACCTACAATAAGCCCCCAAGTCATATAATAAGCTAAACCAAGGAAAGGAAACCAACAGCCCAAATCATAAAATCCCAAAACTCCCGTGAGTTGGCTAAAGCAAGTTTCCCATCATTTAATTGAGGATGAAATCACAACTTGCCAAAATTTCAATAGATATGATTCAGCATAAAAATTAGATTTATGGTTGAAGATTCTATGCCAAAATCAAGTTCCTAACTGGACAACTCTGTACCAAAATAAAATCTATCTAAAAGCATGATCAATATCATGACAGAGCAAATAGAACCGAGGCAACCTCTACATATTGGTGACACGTTTTAGAAGCTAATCAAAACTATTAAGCCAAAAGGTTCTCATTCCTAGTCTCAACCCACTAGTTAGAACAATATTCACATACCAGCAATGCACAACAGCAACATGAACCAACCAGAAATGAAGATGAAATCAAACTAATACTCACCTATTAACTAACAACAACAATATCAACACACTCAAGACCAATCATCTTTCAATTAAAGAACCAACTAAATAGAAATCATAAATTTAGTTTTCGTTAGCAAAGCAAACCTGCCCAGGTGGAAAATTGAACAACATTACAAGTCACGAATCAGAATCAGTTCCTATCCAACTTGATAGCAAATTTGAGTCTCCCTTGTGGCTTTTCTTCCTCAACCTCCAGCTGAAAGCTCCTCCCTCAATGTACCTCTCATGGTCTCTCTATCTCTCGATCACTCTCCATCTCTTTTTTGTTTTCTTTTTCTCCGAATTTCAATTCTCTCCTTTAATCTCCCCCTCATGGCCTTTCTATCCCTTAATCACTCTCCATCTCTTCTTTTATTTTTTTTTCACTCAATTTTAGTTCTCTCCCTTCCTCCTCGCTTGGTCTCTCTTTTGGTTCCTTTCCCTCATTGAACAAATCAGACAAACCTCCCAAGCCTCTCACTCTCAATCTTTGTAACCCAAAACCAACTCTAAAGCCCCTTTTGCTTCTGTTGCTCTTCTACTTCTCAGTTCTCTCTAACCCTTTCTCTTCTCTCTAGTAACCTCATCTTCCTCCTTTTTCTTTCTTGCTAAATCACCTCCACGTATAGGCAACTCTGAGTGTGACATTCACTGTCTTTCAAATGTGTCTCTCTAATCTTCTCTGTACCAATCTAGATGTGTCACACTATTACCTTGCATGACCTCCTCTAATTTTACTCCACTTCTTTTCTAAATGGTTTCGTTGTTGTGTGCTGGAAATCATGCATATAGTAAAGTCATCGTGTGTTAAAAAAAAGGTGTATGAATGCTATTTGTGAAGGGCGTAAAGTGTTTTTTTGTTTTTGTTTTGTCTTTGTTCTCTCTTTTTTTTTTAATTTTTACTTTTCATTTTTTTTTGGTTTTGGTTATATATATTTTTTGTTATTGGGCTTCTCTTTTGGGTGTGGAGCAAAAGGAAACAGGCTTTAATTTAAGGTCTTTGAGATTGGGTTAGTGGGCTAGTATTTGACTTTGGTGTGTTATTGTTATTTTCTCTCTTTTTTTGTTGTTCTAATTTTTGGATTAATGGGCCTTTATTTTGCTATCTGTTCTTTTTTTTTTTTAAGTTTATTGGCTTAAAAGGACCCATTTGATTTCTTTTTTTTTTTATTTGAGATAATTGGGTTCAAAGGGCTCATCCAATTCTTTTTCTTTTTTTTTGTTGATTTTATTGTTAATTTTAGAGTATATTGAGACAAAATACAATGTCCACAGATATTTAAATATTAAAAAAATTATATTTATATATGACATTTTATATTATCATTATTATTTTCAATCAAAATATAAAAAATTTACAATTCCTTGATAATACTATGATAAATGTATAATTTAATTAAAAATTATATAATTATTTATAAAAAATTTGTCTCTATTATGTTATTCTTACATAATTATATATTTATTATATTTTAATTAAAAAATTTGACAATAAAAATATAAAGACTGCATATAAATTTATTTCATATAAAAACAGCCCAAAGGAAGTAGTTGGAGTTATAGAATGCAAGTAAAGAATCATGAAAAATATATGTTTAGATAAGCTTAGTCTACAGAAATAAGAAAACTAAATGGATTATAAATAAACGTGCAAAATTATAATAAATTTATAAGTATATTCAAAGTGTGTCACATTGTAAAACAAAGTCTAATATACGAAATTTGATAAGGCGAACGGAAATTTCTTGAACGCGTCTTTGTTAACATCATATTCAAGGTATTGGAACTTGGTCCACTAGAGACCATAGAATCAATGGGCGGTTTGGAATTCCATTCAATTTAAGGGAATGTTTGGTTTTAGGTAAAATTAAAAGAAAATTTTTTAATGTAAATGTGTGTAATTAAAGTAAGAATACAACAATCTTTTTCATATATATGGGAATCAGCTTTTTTCCTTTTATATTCCTCTTTTCATTATGCGTACTAAATAAATCATAAGGAAGTATATACCCTTATCTTGGGGTCGCCTTTTATTTACTATTGAATGCCCTTGTAAACATGAATTTAGATTTTATAGTTATAAATTGATTACATAAAATGAAATTAGAAATAGATAGAGAAAAAAAAATGAATATAAAGAAAGAAGGTGAGCCTTCTACACATTTTTATTCCTTTAATTTTGTAGTTATCGCCATTTTCGAAGCATATTACTAACCAATCAATAAATTTTGTTTAAAAAAATCTAGATAACATTTTTGAATATATGTTATTCAATTGTATAAAGCTTTTTTAATCAAATACTAAAAAATAAAATACTTAACATGAATATTACCTAAATAGTATGTATTTTTATATGTCTAAATATCTATGAAGAAGGCAAGAATAAAAGCAACACACCTCACATTCAGTTTTCCTTAATTTATTTAATTTTACTTTGGTTTCAAAAATATTTTTAATATTTTACATTAATTCTTAAAATATTTTTTATTTTAGATAAATTCATAAATTTTAAATTATTTTAAATAAGTTACAAAAATTAACATAATTAACTAAGTTTTATTAAACGCGAAATGATAACATATTTTATATTTAATTTGTCAAGTGAACATCTTAATCAACATCTCTTCTTTCCCTCCTCTCACCCCACCGTGTGAATAAAATGATGGAAAAAATATATTGTAAAATTTTAAATTAAAGATATTTATATTAAATGATTTTAAATTATAAAATTATTTTAAAGAACTTTAAGACAAAAAATTTTAACTTGTGTCTTGAACTGTAATATTTTTTTATGTAGTTTAAATTTTTAGTCATAGAGTCTTTTAGAATAATTTAAAAATTTATAGTTTTCTAATATAAATATTTTCAATTTAAAATCCTTGACTGCAATTTTCATGAAATAATTGATGGAAGAAACTGATTAGCAGCACCAAATGGAAACAACCACAAATGTGCGAAATCTGCTTTGGGCCACTAGGTATTAGGAAAATCCCTAGAATCTCAAGGACACCATCATCCACCTTGTTTTCTTGTGTCACTTGAATTTTTTATCAATTGCCTTTTTTTTGTTTTGAATTCATGATTATGGGTTTGCATTGTTTGGTTCTAGGGGATGGGTTTAGAACAAAGCTATTATGGACGAATAATTATACTTGGATTGGATTGATCACCCAAAAAATTGAACCATTAACAAGGTGAACTTATTCGTAGAAGTGGTAAGAATGAATAATTATACTTGGATTGACATTAAAGACTTTAAAATCTAGAAGTCTTTGCTTTATTAAAGGAAATAGGATATTTGAGGCAAATCCTTCATTAACAATAGAATAAGAAAAAACCATAAATAACTGTATCGTTGTAGTATTTTTGACACCCAAACACCCAAATATAATCATCTTCTAGTATTGCCACGGTAGAAATTTGGGCTAACTCATTTAACTAACCTTTTAAAAAAAGATTAAGGAAGTCAAAACAAAGATTTAGCATTCCTAATTAGAAGTCCAATACATATTACAGCTAAGATTAAGCGTAAAAAATCAATAATAAGAAAATGATAACATCCCAATCTTAATTCCTAATTTGAAACCATACAATCACTAATGAAAAATGCTTTAATTTTGTCTAAAATTCCCAATCATGAATCAAAGTGAAAACAAAATAATTAATACTTAGAATCTTTTATATAAACAAAAAAAAAAACCTACCCAAATTTTAATCAAATTATAGGAGGTAAGAAATGAAACTAAAGAAAAAATCACAAAAGTCTACCTTCGTTTTTTGTTGTTAATCCTCTTTGTATTCATTCTCTCTCTCGGCACTCTCAAACTATTCTTTTACTTTTATCTTTTTCCTCTTTGGTGCTCTCTTTCATTCAATTTTTTAGATCCAAACAAGTCTCAATTACAAATATGAAGTGAAGTCTAAAAGAGAATAGAGTTGGGAGAATTATAATAAAGAATTAAAAAGTGAAGATATTTATTTTTAAAAACTTATTATCACTTATTTTAGAATAATTATCATTAAGTTTAGCAACAAACCGTTAAACCTAATGGTAATGGTCCTTAAAAATAATTTTTTTTTTCTTCTTGATCTTTAAACGTAATTTTTCCAATAAAAATTGCTACACAAAATATAAGGTTGCTACATAAAAAGAATGGATTGTTACACAAAGGAGAACTTTCAAATTTTCAACATTGACTATTGAAGTAATAGGCTAGACCTAGAAGTGGATTGTAAGTTCAAATCAAAGACAAAATTTCAACATTGACTTTGGCTTTTTGACATTTTCATTTTGCCATTTAATTTTTTGGATGTATAATACTAAGAAGAAGCAAGATAGCTCGCAAGTTAAATGAGTTGGCTTGTTTAATATGACACCTATAATTTTAGTATTATTATTACTATTATTTTTCTATTTTTGTTCTTTTTAATCTATAATTGATGGTTAATGTTAATAATAATAAAAATCTATTGAAAGGTGAAATACCAATTAAAAATAGTCACTTAAAACTTTTAACTTTGTTTTCTGTTGCTAATTCTCTTTGTATTCCTTCTCTCTCTTGGCAATCTCAAACTATTCTTTTATTTTTATCTTTTTCCTATTTGGTGCTCTCTTTCATTCAATTTTTTAGATCCAAACAAGTAAGTCTCAATTACAAATATGAAGTGAAGTCTAAAAGAGAATAAATATTGCTACACAAAGTATAAGGTTGCTACATAAAAAGAATGGATTGTTACACAAAGGAGAACTTTCAAATTTTCAACATTGACTATTGAAGTAATAGGCTAGACCTAGAAGTGGGTTGTAAGTTTAAATCAAAGACAAAATTTCAACATTGACTTTGGCTTTTTGACATTTTCATTTTGCCATTTAATTTTTTGGATGTATAATAATAAGAAGAAGCAAGATAGCTTCGCAAGTTAAATGAGTTAACTTGTTTAATATGACACCTGTAATTTTAGTATTATTATTACTATTATTTTTTCTATTTTTTTTTCTTTTTAATCTATAATTGATGGTTAATGTTAATAATAAAAAAAATCTATTGAAAAGTGGAATACCAATTAAAAATAGTCACTTAAAACTTTTAACTTTTTAAATATGACAAACTAATAATTAAATTTATATATCATTCACATAGTGTACAGATCATTGTTAGTATATAAAAACTGTGGCAACTTTGTGAAAAGTTGACAAAAGTCTTGTACTTTTAATATTTATACCTATACACACAAGCATCTATTTTTTAATAAGATACAAGATATGCCTAGCCTAAGAGTTCACACCGGTCTTTGTCTCAAACAATGATCCTAATAACTAGAAGCACTTACACGAATCCAATTCTTGTGATATTTATCCAAACTAATTCAACTTTCATTATAATTTTAACCCAAGGCAACCTACTAATAATATCTAGACACATCACAAAAATAATGAAATAGAATTCCCAATAGATAATAACAATAATAAAAATACCGTACAATACTTCTAGCTGTATAAAAGCTACAAATTTTTTAATTTCATGGTTATATTAAATAACAATAGAAAAGTGAAACATACAAATCTTAAGAATACTTTTTGTTTTTATTGTTATTTTTAACTTGTATTAAGTTTCATTATATGTGAAATAAGATTGCTCATGATGAGCGGTTTCTCTAGTTAGAGCCTCCCCTAGAATAGTTCATAATTGAAGAATCATTCAATTAGAAATAACTTCTCTTATAGTGGATTTTATCTCGTTTTATTAGAATTGCCTCCTTTATCAACTATCCTTTTTTTTGAGATCACATTCTTTTATAATCATTTATGTAGATCTTATTGATAGTTATTCGTAAAGATTTGAAAAACAATTTAACAATCAATTAAAATACAAGACATTAAATAACAAAGGAACTATGATTAACTTGGTATATTGCTTAAATAATGCAAAATCCTAAAATAATACTAAATCTCACTACAAAAAAACAGGAAATTTGCGACGAAATTTAGTGACGGAAATTTTTCCGTCACAAAATCTATCGCAAATCCGTCACTAACTTTGTCACTAATTTTAGTGACGGAATTATCGACGGAAAATTCCATCAAAAATATTTCTGTCGCTAATCCGTCGCTAATTTCATTAATGACGGAATATTGTGACGGAAAATTCCGTCGCTATTACATAGGATAGCCTATTCAAGTTTTGCGACGGAATTTGCGATGGAATTATTTTTCACAAAATTTTTCATCGCTAATCCGTCACTAAATTCGTCACAAATTATTTAAATATTATATATCATATAATTTTAATTTTTTTGATGATTTATATAATATAATGACTTATATATATATATATATATAACCATCGCAAATGATTTAAATATTATTAATTATATATATTGTAATTTTATAATTAATATATTATAATTTAAATTATAAATTAATAATTGAATAATTTCAATATTAAAATAATAAATTGCAATAAATACTAATGTACTTAATTATTTTATGGTCAATAAAAGGTTTCTAAGTATAAATTATAAATTTATCATTACTAATTTGTCATTAAATCTATTGCAAATTATTTAAATATTATATAGGATATAATTTGAAGTTTTTAATGATTTATATGATACAACAACTTATATATATATATATATATATAACCATCGTAAATGATTTAAATATTATGAATTTTATATGTGTATATATATATTATAATTTAATAATTTATGTATTATAATTTAAATTCTAAATTAATAATTTATTAATTTCAATATCAAAATAGTATAATGAGATAAATATTAATTTATTTAACTATTTTATAGTCGATAAAAGGTCTCTAACTATAAATTATAAATTTTTTGTTACTAACCCATCACAAATTATTTAAATATTATATATGATATAATTTGAAATTTTTAATGATTTATATGATATAATGAATTAAATAAATTTCAAATCTTTAAAATTTTCTTGGAAGAAACAAAGACTAAATACGACATGATACAAATTATTGCATATAGAATGAGTATAATGAATTATTTTTGAGTTTCTTCATCTCCAAACTCATATTAGGTAATTCATATAGAATGAGTAAAATTGAAACTTATCATCTTCTATATTGCATCATTAAATCTTTGAATCCAAATCATTCGTCTAAAAAAATTAAAATGAATAATTTTTTCTCAAATTAAAACTTATATTTATATAAAACTTATTCATATAAAATTACAATAAAAAATTATATGTCTTAAATATCAAAATTTATAAAATACTATTTAAATGATATATTTTAACCATATATATTATCAATTTAAAACACAATAAGTCTAAACATAAAACATATTTAGTACTTGTCTTATGAATAAGGGAAAAAATATAAAATTTTGATCCTCTGGATCAACTATGAAATGCCACATTGTTTATCTTTCCTAGTTATATGACTTTTCTGTGGCTATGAAACAATCAACGCAAATTATGATGTGGATCTAAATATACTTTTCGGATCAATATTCTATAAATTTCTGGTTACAATTTATGTTATAAATTTGAGTTAGCCTTGTTAGCTTACAATGACACATGTATCCACTTTTCATACACATGTTCATTTTCAACTAATTAATTTTCAAAAAATAAATGACAATCTAAAAAAGTGAAAAAAAAATTAAAACAATCACAGAATGCAAAAAGCTAAAGGATTTTGAGCCTAAAAAATGACCTCAGTTGAGCTTACTATATTGGAGACGATGATGTATTCTAAAATAGTCTTTCATAAATATGTAATCAGGCACAAAACTCTTCCTAAATTGAAAGTTGAGCTATTTGAAGTTAAGGAATTGGTTAAATTAATAAAGAAAAAAGCTAGGAAAAAAAAAGGATAAACGTAGCCTAACCCATTGAACTAACTGGTTTTTAATGATCTTACTCATTTTTTATTAAATTAATTGATTTTTTTAATAAACTAATTTTGTAATTCAAATGAACAAAAAAATCAAAATTGGTTAATTAATTCTCTAAATTAACCAACTAGTTTGGTTGCATTTTTAAAATTATGATACTTTATTCAAAAGGGTTAAAAGCTAAAACGTACCGTTTTAAAAAAAGAGAATGAAGCTGGAGAAACACAAAGTGGTGCGTTTTGTAACAGAATAAACGCAACTATGATGCTTCTTGAGAATAGGTCTTCTATAATCAAGCAGTAATTAATTTGCACTTTTTTTTTTACTTTTTGAATTTAAGAATAATATAGAAAATAAAATTTGTAACTTTAAAAACAAAAATTTTAATTGTGAATAAAAATTAAAAATTTTAAAGTATAATTTTTTTATAATTAAAATTTTTATCTTTTACCTTTCATATTTATCTCTAAACTCAAAATGTAAAAAGAAAAAAAAAGTTTCAAAAAGACAAAATTGCTTACCGCGCAATTACAATACAAATCCTCGATGCTCCTCTCCATTTCTGCCTTATGCGTTTTCCCATTTTCCCTCCACCATTTTAACATTAAAAGGTTAAAGGTTATTAAAAGCTTTTTTTTTTTTCAACATTCAATGTTAAAGGTCATTTGATACCCCATCTCTTGGTTTATTTTTCTCTAATTATATATCATGTATTTACTTCTTAGATGTAGGAAATCCAAATTGGTCAAGGAGAGGATCCGTGTCTTAGATACTGATGAGCAAAGTCATTGAAAATAAATATGGAGAAAATAGCTTATGTCTGTAGTTTTTTTTTTTTAGGATATATATATATACATCACAAATTGGTGAGTAGGAGAGTGCAAACACAAGGAGAATTTGCGTTTAGGTGTCACAGTAAAAAATGTAGACCGTTAATTTACAACTTAATTGTGAATTGAAAATATGAATCCTCTGAAGTGAACATTTATATTTAATGTAGATCAAGGGCAGGTACATTAAAGGAAGGAGTTTTTATAATGAATAAATAAATAAAGCACGCTTTAAAGAGATTTCACAAACTCTTGTTTTAGAAAATAGGTGATCGTAAATTGGGCAAAGCGGGATGGTTTGTATCAAGCTTGAATCAGATTGGAAAACATTCACCCATAGTCTCTAATTTTTCTCAATGCAGATTTTTCGGCAAAATTGAATACACAAAACTTACTAATGAATGACAATGTTCAATTTGTCATTATTATCTGCTTCGTATTCACAGACACAAGATCTTTGAAAGACATGGACCAGCAACTAAAAAAGCAGTTCGAGGAGGTTTAGTGTACAAATAAAATAGTTTATAATACGGATTGTTTCACAAAGTTGAAGTCGCATCCTGCAAATCCTAAGTTTTCCCTAACCTAGCCGTCTTCCACCCCCAGCTGCACAGCAAATGGCAACCATCATCTGCAAACCCTACCCACAACCTCCCCATCCTCATTCGAATCCCAACCCCAACCCCAACCTTAACCCTAACTTAGCATCCTTTTTTATCCCTAAATTTCTCCACAAATTCACACGCGAGAGGAAGTTCGATTTTCTCTTCTTTCGAATTGATCAAGCAATTGGAGCTTCATTAGAGGTAATTCTTTTCATTTCCATCAATCTTTTTGTCTCAAATTCTCTAATGATTTAAGAGGGACCACTTGTAATTTAAATTTCAAATTCATATTTCTCTAGGCCAGCGAAGCCAACCGTTACAGAGATTGGTTCTGTTTATCTGCGTAGAGCCTTGAAAGGATCAAAAGGTGGCTTGTGGTCTGCATCGATCTCTTCAAAAAATTCTTTCTTGATTAGATTTTGTTCTGCTGTTTTATTTTCCTGTTTCCCTTTTGATTATAGGTTAGGTTTTAAATTTACGGTTCCATGGAATCAAATCCAATTGATCATTGTGTTTTTACAGCAAAGCTTCGAGTAATCATTGATGGCAGAAAGTGACTTTAAACAGATAAGCCTCTGTCTCCATTTCTTTGTACACTGCAAATTGTATAGTTAGAGAACAATATTGCTCATTTACTCGGCTTGGGGGATTTATTTTAAGTGTTTGCCAGCATTACAATCAACTTGTGTTCCTCTTTTTTCCTTTTAGTTTTCTGTCATTTCTTCTGTGTATTTAGACTTTAGAATTTGTACTTTGAGGAGCTTTTTCAATAAATTGGACTGATATTTCTTCCACTAATTTTGTAAGGGTAAATTGGCACTTCCATTATTCCCTTTCCTCTTTTTACTTGTTAACTTGAATTCCATTTTCTTTCTTCTTCTTTGCTCTACTTTTTTGGGTTTTAACTGTTTAAGCACCAGTTCTTCTTTATTTTCTAGGACGTGTGAAAGCCTTTTCTTTTTGTCAAAGCATCACACGCCATCCAATTTTGATTGTATGTCATCACATGAAGAGTGGGCCACCTTTCTCTACTAGGTTCCATAAGAAACACTCCTGTGTAATTTCTACTGCATGTACATGTATTAGCTTGCTCATTTTCTGTTAATCTTTTACTTTTGGTGTAAATCTTCTGTTTATCTTTACCATAATCAGCTTTTCACGTAAGTATAAATAAGATACCTATTTACTAATAAAAAGCCTTTTTATTCCCTATTATCACCAAAACATAAAGTTCCATGGATCACACTTCACTGAAGAATCGCTTGGTGGTGATATTATAAGTAGATTTCACCAAGAAAAAAAAAAGGAGAGGGGTTTATCAAAAGAAGAAAAGAATATGATATTTGGTTATGTATTTGTATGATCTTTCTTCATGCATGTGTCTCTCATATATAGTCATCTTACCTAGAAAGAGGAAAACTATTACTTTGCAATTGATACAATATATTTACTTAGTCTGTTTCCTTTTATTCACAAGAAAAAAAAAGTTCATTTCTTTTTAAGTTATCCGTTTGATTTATGAGTTTCATTGTTCTGTGTTGAACTTTGCAGTTAGTAGCCCTTTTCAAGTCATATCACCATTAAAATTCAGTGTAGACCAAGCCATAGCATCTTGCATTTCATTTTGCATTAATTTCTAATCATTTAAGTTAAATTCTCTGTGTAAACAAATAGGTTTTTACTAGTTTGCATAAAAGTTCTCTGTATGCTAGCCCCTCTATACATTTGTCTCTATCTATATGTGTTCAATTCCTTCTTTGCAAATGCAGATTCAAAAAAAACTTGCATTCTTATTGAATGGTTTGGTGGACTGATAAATATTCCTCTTAGCATATTCTAAACAACTCCCAGATATGGATTAAGATATCAAAATTAATTAATTAATAGTTGTTGTATCAAATAATTGTTCAAGAAATTTAATTCTTGGTCTTACAAGATATATATTCTTTGTATAATCAAATAAGGGAGGAGCTAATTAGAATTTATTCATCTTAATAAATATATAACTAGTTAGTACATTATATATATTTAAAAATTTCACATCCCTTGTTAGTTTTGATTGTTTAATATTAACAATTGTTGTTTATAAGTCATTTTCTTAAAATTTTAAAATTATATACTTATTTTAATTTTTTTAAATAAACATGGATTGAGGGAAGGGTGTTGCAATTGATTTTGTAGCTGGAAAGAGAGTGAAGGGCCAAATTTGAACATAATAATACCATCATTAAGTCAATAAAGTAACAATATTTAAGTGGAAAGCCGAATAAAGAAGACTATTATGTTATGCCTGCATAGCATTCTTTACCATTTTGAATTTAAACAATGGAAAGAGAATAATAAAATCTAGCTACCATTAGTTCTAGCTATAGTTGCCTGTCCATCTAACTTAACTGCATTGCTTGTTTGTTTTTTAAGATTTTGGGCCACTTTATATATTTGTTCATTATTGTTTTTAAGGGGATACAACTTTTTTTTTTTATTAGTATGACCAAATCATATATTTTTCATTCTGTTTTTAATATAGCTGTTAATTCTTTTAATATTTGTTCTTACATTTTATGAAGCCCATAGAGCATTAAATATTATTACTTTTTTTAGACAACTCTACCATTATATTTAAAAAAATAGGATAACTGTCCATGAAGCACAATCATATGACTTTTTTTTAATCTGCTTGTTTTTAATATAGAACTTAGCTCTTTTATGTTTTGGTATATAATATATTCCAATTCTTCTAAATTTAGTCAAAAATGTATTGTTAGTGCCTATTCTTACGTACTCATAAGGAAATTCTGTACAGCCCATTATTAAAAATTGGCACAACTAAAATTGAACATATAAAAAAGTAATTTGTGTTGGAATATTTTAATTAAATTAAAATTATATGTAGATTAGCATTAATCAATTATTAGGCTAATTGACAAATTCTGTATAGCCCAATAAGTAATGCTTGTTTGATGGTCCTTTGATGCTAATATGTTAGAAAATGGTTGATTTCAATATTGTCACCATATGGTGATACAAAGCTACAGAAGGGAATTACTCATGGAGCATGTGATTATCTGTTGAAATCTGTTCAAATAGAAGAGCTAAAGAACATTTGGCAGCATGTAATCAGATCATGTGACTCATTTTTCCTTAATTTCTTTAAAGTTTTTTATGAATATTTTGGGTATATGTTGGCAATCCAATTTTTAGAATATTATGTGATATAATTTTATTCAGAATTATTATTATGGAGACTCTATTGATTTCTCTTCCTAATCATATATGCAGGAGGATTCCCATAGATACAACACCTTTGAAATAGGAGAACCAATAATATAGAGAGCTGAATCAATGCATAACAAAGTAACATCAACCAATTATGTCTCTACTAGACCAGCATCATCAAACACTCAATAGGCTACAAGAATTTGAATTATGGTTATCTCATGGCCCATCAGATCATATACTAGAAGACTCAGTAGCTGAGAAGATGAGCTCTAATGATCCTCCTCCTCCAGAAGGATTATTTTATTCCTTTTCCTTTAGTTTGAGTGATGTGTTTTTAGTTGAGAATTATTATGATTTGTTTTAGAATTATTATCATTTAATTGAAGATCATTTTAATCTATTTATTACTTTTTAATTGAATATTGTTGTATTATTAGACTTTATTGGATAAGGGGAAATATTTAGACCTTGATTTTATTATTTCATAGTAGCATTATTGTCAATTGGCCTTATTTTATTATGTTTTTATTGTACTTCATCGGGCAAGTAGTAAAGTAATATTATATTGAGGCTAAAATTTAAAAAAAAATTATTAAAAAAAATTAAATTAGCGACGGAATTTTCGTCGCTAATTTGTCACTAATAATATTTTGTCGCTGATTTGTCACTGATCTAGTGATGGAATATTCCATCACTAATCCGTCACTGATTATCGACGGAATATTCCGTCACTAAATCCGTCGCTGATTATCGACGAAATATTCCGTCACTAATCTGTCACTAATTTGGAGTATGTTATCCTTAAAATTAGTAACGATTTTTTTTTGTGACGGAATGTTCCGTCGCTAATTAGCGACGGAATTAGAAATTCCGTCACTAATCAATTAGTGACAGCGAAATTAGCGACGGAAAAGTTCCGTCACTAATTTCCCTCACTAATCAATTAGCGACAGAATAATTTGCATTTAGCGACGGAAAATTCCGTCGCTAATTTCTGATTTTCTTGTAGTGTCTTAAAGTGATACCTTCTCATAGAAAAACACAATATGTCATATTTAGAATTATTTAAATATTATTTTAAATGTCTTAGTCTAAAGTCCAAGGTCCAAAGTCCATAGTCCACGTTCTATGTCTATTGTCCATATATAGATAACAATTTTTCATCAAAGTCCAATGAAATTTTTCTTTCCAAGCATAGGGTAATTATGAATATTTTTTTTCCTAATATAAGTACATGTGGAATTTAGATTTTATGCCTCTAGTTAGAAAGTTCTTAGATAACATAAGTTTATTTAAAAGTCTTAATTTCATGGTTTCATGAGAAACTACCATATAGGATTAATAATATTAGACTATGAATGGTATGGAAAAGATAATATTTCAAGATAATCACATTAGGAAGCCATTTGAATACAAGTGTTATTATTTTAGCTAGTGTTATTCTAAATTAATCTACTTAAATCTTCACTATAACCATGAATTGATAGGAAAATTGTTCCAAGAATTGGCTAACAGCAAAATTCTAAGAAATTGTTAGTTCTACCTTAATTTGGAATAATTTTCTTTCTCTTCTTTCTTTTTTCTTTCTCTTGACTTCTCTCTAACTCGTCCCCCTCTCTCTATATTTCACTTGCTAAATCTTGATGGAAGCTTGCCTTGATGCTAAAATGAGTGAAAGGATTAGAATGCATATAGGTGAGGATGGGGAGTAGATGTACACCAAGTGCTACATTCATCGTTTCTTATCATTTATTGTATGTAAACATGTGATGGAAGGTGGCGAGGTGATGTTATCCTGTTACCGCATGCATTATGTCAAGCGGCTATTCTTGGCGGAAGATTTGAGAATGAAGTGTGCAAATATAGCATGAAGATAAACTTCAGAGAGTGACGTCACATGCAAATTTGCAAACTTCATTCTCAAATCTTCCTTTTATACACACTCACACACACACACACACACACACACACACACATATATATATATATATTAGTGAACAAAGGGGCACTCAGGCTCAAAACAAAATCAAAATCCCTAATTTCGTGCACTTGGCATTGCCAAAAACACTTGCCTGAGCTGTGAATGAGATTTTTAAAGGGAGGAGGCAATGCTAACGGCACAAAATTGGGAATCGTGTGATATTAACTTCAAATTAAGTCTAAATTTGTGATATTAGTTTGAATTGGAGGAATTGGTGGTATTAGATAAAAGAGGGCAATTTCGTTCGTTGAAATTATTTGACAACTTTATTGAACATATGAATTACACATGGGACCTCAATAGTTAGAGTTAACGAAAGTTTTTAACAGTGGGAGTCATTGCTATGGGAATACTATATTAAGGGCTAGATTGTTATCTTTAAGATCGAGGAGATATTGCAATTAGATGGAAAGATCAGGTAGATAAATGCAATTTCCCCTTATTGCTACTTTAAGAGTCAAAGTTCAACTTTTCAATTTCACATAAATATTTATTAGGTTAAATTACTTTTTTTCTTTTGAGAGAAAATATAATTGTATAATTCTCTCTTTTATTATAAACATATACATAAATCTTCCTTAAAACTAGAAAACCACAATTTGACTAAAATATATTTAAAGATAAATTGATTTATTTTATTAAAAAATCAACTTTTTAGAAAATGCAGTAGTAGATCTGGGAGACCGAGGGGAGTCCTAGCTCATCTTGAAAAATCTGAAAATTTTTAATACATATATAATTTTTTTTTTATATAAACTCCTAAAATTTAATAAAATGTACAGATAACTCCCGCAAAATAAATTATGCATAAAGAAATTGTAATGTTCTTGCCCTACTTATCAGGGATGTTTTTAATTTTATGATCAGATAGATTTTGCTTGCGGAATTAAGATGATGTTAACTTGATTTTAAAATCAATTCGCTGGCAATTTTTGGACAATAATGAATCTGTCAAGTCATTATAATGTCTGTACTCTTTTGTGCTCTCCAAATAACATGTTGATTTGTATAAAAATTATGATTCCGAGGTATACTTGATGGGCTTTGAAATTGAGGTTGGGCATATTCTGCCTTCTCTAATTGCATGCTTAGTTAACATGTTCTATGGGCCTAAGATATAGTTTAATATATATGGATTAATTTGCTTGAATTTATTAATTGATATGTTTTGTAGTGCTTCATGATAATTTATTGTCACATTTTTTACTTTTACATCTGAGTCATGGGTCATATAATGTTTGGAGGAGACCAGAGAACAGATTGAAGAAGAGAATTTCACTGGTTTTTGTTTATTTTATTCTTGTGATGTGTTCTTGTAATATGCTCTTGAATAAGAAGATATTGGATTGAACACAAGCAGGCACTCACACTACAGCATGCTTGTATTAATTTTTATCTTTTTATTTTATTTTATTTTATTTTTCAAAAGTTTGTTGTGTGAGACTTTTAAATCTATGCATGTACCAATGCTAATTTAGTTGCATGATTTCTTTTAATGCATTTTAGGTTTCAACGACCTATATCTGATTAAATATTTTAAAAAACAAAAAATCATCTTTTAGAAGATTAATTAAATATTTTTAAAAAAAATTAAAAATAAAGAAAATAAAAATGATAAAAAAGTGAGATTAATCTGATTTTATACATTAAAACACACATCAACCAATATTCAAGCTCGTATTGTTTATAAAATCAAATTAATTTCTATTTTTTTCTCTTTTTGCCAAAATAAATTAAAAATTTTTAACAAAGTGACATAAGTTTTCTACTTATTCAAAACATATGAACTTAATTCAAAGGATATGGGCCATAAGTTCTCTTTATAAGTCAAGTCCAACCCATTCTAAATATCTTTTTTTATTTAATCATATTCCTTTACTTAACTTCTTTTTTTTCTTTGCATATGTTTTAAGTAAGAATAATTAAAATAGGCATATCAATCAATTTTGTATAATTAACTTAAAACAATTATTCTTGAAAATTAGTATTGTGTGGTTACTAACACATTTTCACACATTACTGACTACCAAAATATCTCTAGGTCACAGACCAACCTTTTTCATTTCCAAAAAAAAAAAACTTTTTTAAAGTTTTATCTGTCAAACTAATTAAAATTTTGATCGTAATTCCATTCCATTAATTTTTTTAAAATTATTATTATTATTTACACCATTCGTGTTGCATTTTCAATTGTGACAATGTTTGTTTTCATTTATGTCATTTTCTTATTTTGTGGCTCTCTAAATATATATATATATATATATATATATATTAGACCGACATAAAGCAATATATTTTTAAAATCATTTAAAAAATTTTAAATTTGAAATGTGTCCCATTGCCTTAAAACTAATAAGACCAAATGGGGACGAACATTCATGTCCAACAATTTTGTTTGTTTTCATCTGGTCTCCCTTAAGGCCTGCTTCTGTTTAGGTCAATCTTTTTGTGTTGTGGGCTTGACATTGCAGTGTACTACATATAAAAGATAAAAGGTTCACTCCCTATCCCATAGCTTAAGTTTCATTTTCAAATTCAAAACGAAATTTACACAATAATTTAATTTAATGATCAAATAAGAAAGAGCAAATCATATAGGTATTTCCTGAATTTTACTGAAATAATAAAGACCTCTCTTCTATTTTTAAGATAAACACAAATTTCTTATAAAACAAAAAGTTACTCACACTTTAAACTAATTTTAAAATTTTTTTATCAAAATATCCTCCATTTATTATGTTGTTAGTCTAAAAAAGGATTGAATTTATTTGCAATTCTTTATATTCTTATGACCAAACTTTTCAATCAAAATATAACAAATATATGATTTTCTAATAATAAAATATAACATATTTATGATTTAACTGAAGAACCATACGTTTTTTTGCAAAAATTATATATTTATCATGTTATTATTAGAAAATTATACACTTTTTCCTTTAAAAAAATATGTATTCAAATTAATAGATGAAATTCTAATCAAAAAATGAAAAATAAATTTTGATTAAAGTGTATAATAATTTTTTGTTTTAAGAAAAATCTAAAAAAGTTATAATTTTATTAAAACTCCTATTTAATTTACTTAATTAAACAAATGTGGAAATATGCCATGAGACCTAACATTCCTAAATATGCGTAGTAATTATTAAAGATGCTTTTTTTAAAGAAGAATACCCCATTTTCTACAGAAAAATTTATGCCAAGAAATTGGCATCAGAACATTTCGTTCATACGCAGTCGGAGGCAGCACAATGATTGTGAGGTTTTTATTTTCTTGTCGTGAAACATGAATTCATATGTAAAAGTCAATTTTGTAATCCGAGTACGTACCGCCCATTTTGTCCAATTTGGGTAATTCAGAGTCTCAAACCACGCCTCTCGCCTTCAAATTAAGAAAATCTCCCACACTTGATTCCCTACCCACATTATTGTCGCCGTTTTTGACTTGCATATACCTCATTACGCTCACATATTTATATACTAAAAAAAATAAATTTTGACACTTGTAGTCGTAGATACTGAAATTAACTATTTCTGCCCCAAAAAAAAGAGAAGATCATATTTTAAATCTTGTTTTTATTGATTTTCTTCTCTTTATTATTTCATGAGAGTGAAAATAATTTATTTTTTCAACTACTTTTGATTTTTTATTATTATTTCAAAATCATGCATAAGGTCGACCTCAAAGGACAGAGACAGAATTTTTTTTTTTTGGAGGGATCGTAGGTAATTATAAATTTTATTTTTCTAAAAATCATACTTAATTTCTGCCAAAATTTTTATATACAAATTAATCATCTCCAGAGTGATGAGAGGGCTAATTCCCCGTCCCAGTCGCAATCTGGTCGTGTTTTAAAATTTCTTCTAAATGTAGAATAGTAAAAATTGCTGGGTCATTGAATACGTCACTCTTGTTTACAATCTTTCTGGTTATATTATTTTCCTCAATAAAAAAGTGACCCTAATGTTCTTCGCTAGCATCGGTTTAGAGAATTCTTTATATGGATTTGGAGAAGAGACTGAGCCAGGCTTCTGACATATTGCCTGTGCCATTATTTTAATCGTATCGAGGGTGTGACAAATTTAAGTCCAAAGCAAATTAAAAATAAAAAAGAAAAGAAAATAGTCAACAACACGTTAGAGTGGTCACCAGTGTGGCCCATATGCCTTATTGACGACGCGGAGGAGCAGCGCACCCTCGACCTTCCAGAGAAATTTTTAAGTATTTTTATAATGTCATATTATCTATTTTTTTAATTAAAAATAATTTAATTCAAATAAATGAAACTTATTTATTAATAAAATAATATTAAATTATATAATTGAGTCATATATTTAATTACTTACTATTTAATTATCATATAAATAAAATATTATATAAAATGTATATTTTATTAACTAATATAATATTATTATATAATTTCACTTTATTTTATTAATTAATATATAAGTGATGTCGTATCTCGAATATATATAAAATTTTTTACTATTTTCAATTAATTTTTATTTTTTTGGCTAAAAATAATAATAATATTTTTGGTCTCATATATATATATAAGAGACTTTTTTTATTTGATTTGATCTAAAACATAAAAAATAAATTATTAATATTTAATATATTACTTATAGTATTTTAATTATTATTTTTATTAAATAAATTTTTTAAATTATAAGTAGTAGTTGTTATTAATTTAAAAAAATATATATAAGAATATTTTTTAAAAATAATTTTTATTTGAGATAAAATTTAAAAAATTAATTATTTTTAATTTTTATAAATTATTTATTTATTTCTTATATGAAACCAAAATAATAATAATCTGCATTTCATTTTTTGATATGGGATTTCTGTTGGAGACGCGGGCATGGATAGTCAATTCCGTTTGCAGGACCTGTGTGTGAAAACGTGGGGACCCACTTTGTTGTGTCTTACGGACGGACGGTCACCGCTCTCTGCTTGACACGTACTGGGCCGAGTAAATCTCGTACGAATAATTTGAGTCAACTTGGTCAACAATTATTGAACGCGGATTTTGATTGGTGGGCCCCACGACCTTCGCTATTGGGGATACCACATTTTTGAATACGTGATATGCGTGGTTTTTCTGAGATCAACGCATAGCGCCCATCACTTTCTCTCTCTGAAGTCTCGCGTAGCTGATCCATTCTCTCGTTTTTCCATTCAAAATTAAAATTTTCTCTTATTCAGTTCAACGTAGCTAGCCTTTCTTTTCCCAGATTTCTTTTTTCTTATAGTTGTTTAATTAGATGATGTTAAAAAAAAAGAACATAAAAAATAATTTTTGTATATTTATTTTTAAAAATAATTTAAATAACAATTTGATAAATAAATATTATTTAAATATATTATGTTTATTTTGCGATATACCATACTGGACCTTATTCAACTCAAACATGCTCTTTCCACTTAATCATGTTGCCCCAAATGAATTGTATATAATTTATAACTATTTAATATTCAAATAGACAAACTCCAATACTGTCATTTTTAAATGAAAATATTTGTAGTATTTTATAGTCAATATGCAATGTATCATGCTGTTCAAGTTCCCAAACAAACAAAAAATTATATACATATATTAATTGTGACATGCTATAAAGTAATGGTCTGAATAATGGCCTTCATTAGTCTTGTCACTTATTAATGGAGCTTGTCTATTTCATACCAGCGAAGTATGAATTTGATTTGTCTATACCTAACTTGCATACAATGTGGTAAACAAGGAACTTGTTTCCATTCACATGAAGGCAAGGTTGACGATAATTTTTCTATATGTTCTTATTCCATTCTTTACCACTTCGCATTAGGGCACATTCACATTTAGCACTTATTGGTCTCGCTAGTTACTTGAATTCAATTTGACAAATTTAAAAATTGGAATCATTTCTTAAGTAAAAATGCCAAGTTTGAACTACTATTTATAAAACCTTTGAAAACTAACTCAGGCTTAAAATCGGATTTAAAAAAATATATAATTGGCTAGTTTTTAATATATTGTGATACAAACATATTATATATATCATGTTTGTACTATATTTATAATAATAATTCAAATTTTTTTCTTTGTTTATCCGAGCTCACTCTCCTTTCCTCTTATCAATTGTGTCTTATATATGGATGAATCATTTATTGGAAGTGTTTCAGTTTTTAATTTTTTATTTCTTAAGTTTCTTGAATTCTATCATTTTCTGGGATCTAGATAATAAATTATTTAGGTAATTTACAAGAGTTTTAAATTTTAATATATCGATATCATTCATGTAAAAAAATTGCAAATTGAACAATCATTTGATTTATTAATATCTCGCATTTTATAATATCATAAATATTTCAATGAATATATAAAATATTAGCGTATGTAAAATCATCGTAATTAACACAAAAATCAAATTTTTTATTTGAAAAAAACAGAATTGATGTATTGTAAAACGATAACATTAAAATTATTATTAACTTTGAATAATATAAATAGATTAAATTATATTAATATTTTTTAAAGTTTGGCTAAATTATACTTAATATTTTTATATTTTAAAAATTGCACTTGCATCTTCTTCAATTTTTTGTCAACAAAATTAATTTTTTACACTATACTAATATCTTTAAAAAAATATTTAATTATTTTCATTTTTATATTAAGAATAAAATTATAGTCTCATATTACTAAATTTTTTTTGTTTACAGAAAATAAATTGAGAAAAATTTCTACAATTTATATTAAAAATCAAAAGAACTAACTATAATTTTTGAAATAAGGAAAGACCTAAAAAAAAGTTAGCATAATTTATTCTATGAAATATTAATAAATAGATAATATGTTTCATAGACGACAAGTACATTGAATATAACAGACTGTACGATAACATACATACTTACTACAAGTACATTGAGGGTATGTTTGACATACCGTATAAGCCATGATAATATAAGCTAATACAATACATTATGAACTTATCACTTGTTTGGTACAAGTAATGTATTGTATAAGCTTATACATCATACCTCTCTTATACATCAAAATGATGTATAACCTAATCATGCCTTGGGAGGTAGGATTAGGCCTGATTAAGTTTTAATGTATAAAGCTTTATTAATATTTTTCGATTTTAACCCTTCACCTATAGGAATATTCATTGGTTAAGTTGGATCAGATTTAATTAATACTAGTTGGGATCAAGTTAATTGGGTACTTTTAAATTTTTGGTACAAATTATAAAATTATAAAATGATCCCCAAAAAAATAAAAATTTCATATAAGTCCTTATAAAATATTTTTTGATGAAAATTATAAAATAACCCTAAAAAATAAAAATTTTATATAAGTTCTTATAAAATTATATTTTACCACTAAATTTTTTTTATATAAGTCCCTATAAAATAAAATTTCAAAAAATTAATAGGATTAGAATAAGTTACGCAAAAACTAATTTAGTATCAAATTCAATCTAATTGGTTTAGCATGACGTTAGGTTAGAATGTTTCTTAAACTAATTAAACTACTTTTTTAATATTTAGTAAAAATTATAAATTAATTCTTAAAAAATAAAAATTTCATATAAGTTCTCCAAAATTATATATTTGGCTGAAATTGGCTAATATAGCCAACCTGACCTAATATGCCTAAATTATTCTTTAGTTATTTAGCCCGATATGACCAGACAGGATCAAGTCACCTAAGTTACTAAGTAACCATACACTATGTGAAGTTTTATTCATCCATATTTTTTTTATAAAAGTTAATATAACACAATAAATTTAAATAAATATAATATATTTTTTAAGTAAAGGGTATTTTTGTCAACAAATTGATTTTTATCTTATCCAACATTATATAATATATTACCAAATAAATGATAATATTATCTTATACGATACATTATCTTATACAGTAAGATACCAAACACTGTATAGTTTTAAAATTTTATCAGGCTTTATCCTATCAGGCCTTATACTATCAGGTCTTATACTATCAGACCTTATCCTATACATCATACCAAACAGGCCCTGAATATAAAATTATAGACGATAATTGTTTTAAAATGTTTTTGTTTTTGCTTTTTTTTAATTTCTATGAATATCCCAGCTATTCCTTTACATAAATGATTTTTAGGGTATGTTTGTACATTGAATATAAATTATAGATGATAATTGTTATAAAATTTTTTTAGTTTAGTTTAGTTTTTTTAATTTCTATGAATATCCCTGCTATTCCTTTACATAAATAATTTGTAAGATATATTTGGTTGAAGAATATAATAGTGAAGGGAATATAAAATGTAAATAGGTAAGGGTATGTGAGATAAAAAATAATTGTTTTATCTCTATTTTTAAAAATATCATTTAATAAATAAAATAATAAATATAAAGATATAATAAATATTATATAAGTTATATAAGAAAAATACAACTATGTGGCGAACCAAATGAATTCTTAATAAATTCAAACTCAAATATAACTTATCACTTACCACTAAAGCTATTAATGGATTGAGAAGGCGGCATGAGGTCCCCCCCCCCCTCCAAATTCCTACTCTCAAAAGAATAAAAAAAACTCCCCTTTCCCTCTTCCATCTTTATTATTAAAAATTTTTAAGTTTTTTTATATGTAATTTTTATTTTACAAATAAATAATTTTCTAATTTTTGTTAAGACTTGTAATTTTATTAAATAAGAAAAGTTTCATTTTAAAATACAGATACAATATTGTGAGATTAATACTTCTTGACATCTTACTTGAAAAAGATGTCAATTCTCTTCCAACTATGTCAAAAACCAGAGAAAATAATAAAATTTTATACTTATTATTTGATTGATTGTTTGTTTCCCTTATTATTAATTATTTAAATTGGAAAAGCAAGAAATGATATTTCATTTTTAACTATTAATATTATTAAAAAATTTAGGAATAAGATAAAAAATAATTTTTGCAAACTATACCATTTTTTTAGATTAAAAGAGATATTAGTGAAGAATTTAATATAAACTTAATTATTAATAATTTTATAATATGAAAAGAATGTTATATCTTATAAATTGAAAAAAAAATCATATTGCAACATAAAGGTTTTATGAGTATATTAACATTTTTATTTTTATTTTTACTTTTCAAATAATTTAACGCCAAATCCATCCCTCCTCTAAAGCGACCATAACAGTGCGTTTGGATGGAGAGAAAACTGAGGAGAAGAGAAAAAAGGGAGAGGAAAATAACATTTTCTCCTATTTGGCTTGAAAAGAAAGCTGGGAAGGAGAGAAAAAATGGAAAGAAAAATACGGTGGGTCCTATCAATTTTTTTTTTCTCTCCAAATATGGAGAGATTTGGAGAAGAAAATGTTTGCGTGCGTTGCAGGAATGAATAAAAATATATATATAACAATTTTGTTAATATTTTAATTAATTAATTAATATTATAATTATTAATTTTATTACAAAGTTAATTAATAATAAATATATTTTTCAAAATAATAATTTTTAATATTAAAACCAACAAATTATATATATAATTACAAAAATATTACATATAAATTAATTAATTAACAATATAATATATATAAAATTTTTTTAATATTTTAATTAATTAATTAAAAAATAAATTTTATTATAAAGTTGATTAATATATTATATAAATTAACAATACATTTTTATCTTATTAAAATTAATAAATTATATATAATTTAAACAAAAAATTATAAAAAAAATACTGTCCGACTGCAATGCAGTCAGACAATATTATTACCAAACTTTAATTGGACATATATATGCCCAATTGAAATTTAACCGGGCGTATATATATGTCCAACAATGCATTGCCCAATGAGCACTGCATTGTGTGTGTGTGTATATATATATATATTATATTTTAAATATAATATATATTATAATAAAATATTATATATACTTTTAAAATAAATAATAATATTTATGATGTTAAAATAATTTTTTATAAAATAAAATTTAATTAATTTAAAAAATATTTTTTAAAATATTTTTTTAATTTTAAATATTTATTTTATAATAAATTTTTTTGTCTTATTCAAACATACTTTTTTTATAATTTAAACATTTTCTTAAATTAATTTTTACTTTTTTTATTATTCTTATTTTTTAAAAAACATATATATATATATATATGTAAAAAGTTAAAATAATAATAGTATTATTATTATATTAAATTAACACATCTTTTTTTTCTCTTATCTTCTTTCCCTCCATCTAAACATACAGGGAGAAAATATGGGCCTGTTTGAAATTGTTTTTGTTATAATGTTTTCAAAACATATGTTTTTAAGAACAAATTTTTGAAAACAAAAAAATTAAAAAATCTGTTTGATTCATTATTTTGAAAAATAATTATTTTTTATTTTTTATCTGATTCTGTAGAACGAAAATTACAAAACACTTAAAAAGTGTTCTGAGTTTTTTGTTTTTGAAAACAAAATTTTATTTTTTTTGTTTTACAAAACACCTCATTAAAAACATATTATCAAACAAGTTTTTTTGTTCTTGAAAACAAAAAAATTGTTGTATAAAATCAAATCAAATAGGGCCTATTTTTTTTCATATTTTTTTTAACTTTTTTTTTCATTCACTTTTTTTTTCTTCCTTGTCCAAACACAGGGTAAGTAAAGTATTTAATTTGTATATAGAAGGGCCTAGTGCTTGGGTAAATAGAAAGGTTAACTGAATCCAATGATGAGTGAGGTAGGGATAGAGAGGGGAGGACCGAGTAAAATAACATAATGGTTTTTCACGTGTTTGAAGGAAGAGAAGAAAGAGAAAGACGCAAAACAAGGAATATTGAAGGGTGGAGGAAGGAGGTGGTTGGGTGAGACATCTCCGCTGGTCCGCTTACCCTTTGAGACGCGTGTCCTTCTTTTGTTTTTATTGTCCAAAGCGAACGCTTCCATTGCCGCCTCCCCCACCATCTATCTCCCTTCCTTCAATTTACCATTTTTAATTTTTTATTCCTTCACCTCACGCGCCGCCATTCTAGATCATACATTCACCCCCCCCTAAACCACCTTTGCTACCTCATACATTTCACCCATTACTATTTAATTGCTCAAATAAAAACGCTAACTATACTCAAATAACGTTATTAAATGTTATTAATTAAACATTAAATGGACGGGGCGGTAAGTTATAGGTAGGAGGGTGGGATAGAGTGTGTAAACCCTACCACAAGCAAGAAGACAATGAAGTGGGAGTCATTGGATGATGGGGATAATGACAAAGATTATCTTAATTTATAAAAAGAAAATCAATTATTTTAAATAAATTTTGACTGTCTAAATTAATTTAGAAGATTTGTCTATTTCTCTAAATATAAGTTGTCTATTTCCTAGACAATTTAGGCAAAATTTATTTAAAATAATTTCATCTTTCTTGATAAATCAAAACAATCCAGTCTTAACACCAGCACCTCCTTTGTGTGCTCTCTAGACAACCCACATGCCACGTAATTCGGAGACTGCCACAGTAAATTGCCCCCACGCTCTCTAGCACAGCCACCCTATACGCAGTCAAATTCATGGTTGACTGCACCTTTTTTTTTTTTCTCTCTCTCTCTCTCTCTCTCTCTTTCTTCCATTCCTGGCCCGTTGCCCATTTACCCTCTTCTCCTTCTATAAAAACATCACCTGCTTCATTGCTTTTTCCCCACTACTCTATCGCAAACGAAAACCAAACAAACCTCTTGTCTAGTGCTAGAGATTATTCTCAGTTATGGCGCCGAGGGATAAGGCCGCCGCCGTTAAATCTAACGGTCACGGCGGCGTCAAGGAGGTGCATTTTAGGGGAGTCAGGAAGAGACCGTGGGGGAGATACGCGGCTGAAATTAGAGATCCCGGCAAGAAGAGCCGTGTTTGGCTTGGGACTTTTGATACTGCCGAAGAGGCTGCTCGAGCCTACGACGCGGCTGCACGAGAGTTCCGTGGAGCCAAGGCTAAAACCAACTTCCCTTTCACTTCCGAGAATGTCAACCAGCAAACTAGTCCGGCTCAGAGCAGTACGGTCGAGTCTTCCAGTCGTGACCGTGAGCCGGCTCTCATGGTGGATTCCTCCCCACTGGACCTCAATTTGTCCTCCCACGCCGGAGGATCCGTCACCAGCTCCGTGCGGTTTCCGTTCCAGCAGCAGTTCCCGTCGCCGGCTGTGGTTTTTCCCGGCTCACTTCCGGCGATGAACCAGGCGCTTTACTTGGACGCGGTGCTACGGGCGAGCATGGCGGCGGGCCATACCTTCCAAGGAATCGTGTTCGACCAGCGTCGTTCGGCGGCGAATGAATTTCGCACCGGTGGAGTGCAAAGCGACTCCGATTCGTCCACGGTGATCGATCTCAACCACTGCGATGGCGAGAAGACTCCTCGAAAGGAGTTGGATCTCGATCTCAACCAACCTCCTCCGGAGGAAATGGCATGAAAGTTTTATCTCCGAATCGAACCTTAGCTTTATGTTTTTCCGGATTATAGAAATTCTCTTTAGTTTATAATAAGAGGAAAAAACTGGTATCCGAGGGGAAGACAAAGAAGAAAAGTAGAACACATTAGGAAGAATGAAGCACTATGTGAATACGTAGAAGATTGTCTCCATTTTTTGCGACAGATCCAGAAACGACGAGTTTCAATCTGTTGTTCTAAATTTCAAAGCTGTTTTGGAGTTTTTATTTTTCTTTTCATCTGCTAAATTGTAGTTTAATATTGAAAGCTCAGTTGCAGTACTATTATATTTCAGAGAATTTAATTGTCAGTGAGATTAACACGGAAACCTTGTTCCTGGCATTTTTATTGTTTTTGGTGCCGGAGAATAGCCGGAAAGTGGTCGGTATTTTATAAGGGCGACGCTGAGAGTAGTAGGGACATCGCACGCGAGTTATGTATGTTATGTGGACGATGATGACGTGGAAGCAGCGTACGTGACAGTGGACGTTGTGAAGGCAGAGAATTGACTCGCCGCCACCTGCCACGTGGCTGTTGCTTAGTTACTCGTTTTCCCATGGGCACTCTTGGCCCCGCCATCACTGCTTGCGTCATGACTCGGGAACTTGTACCATTCTCCTGCTTTTCCGAATGATTTCCAATTAATAAAAAAAAAAAGTTATATTATGAGACATCCTTTGGATGAGTTAATAAAAAACACAAAATTTGGGAGCGTATATAGAAATGAAGATAACATGCGAAGGATTAATATTAAGTCATACGCGGTCCATATAATATATGTATAAAGTCATATGGAGGAAGGGGGAGATTTGGAGTTTGTGGAAAACTAAACAAGCGTACTTCCTCATCAAGAGTATAGATTAACAGAGCGTGAGTATTGGGTCCACCATGGTGATAGACATAAATAGTACGCATACTTTAGGATTAAGATACGTTGCTTGCCAACCAAATCTTTCGTTTCTGCAGAGTCCTTCTAATCATATCTTGACCACCAAGCTGCTGTTCTTTCGGTGAAAGAAGTCTTACCTTTTTTTTTAAATGTATACATTAAATCGTAATTTACAAATGTTAGTTGTAGTTGAAGAAGGATCAATTGTCAGGCAGTCATATTTTATTAAAAAAATGAAATCATGTCTTTGAGAATATAATTTTTTTAATTATAATATAATAATGATTAAATATAAAATAATATTTTATTAAATCATTACTTAAAATTATGATTTAAAAAATATGATTTTTTTAAATGCAAATATCGTCCTTCTTTATAAAAAATAAATAAATACATACAAATATATTTTATTTTATCGGTATATTTATATTAAATTTAATTTTATGTTTTGTGAGTGTTTCATTGATGAGTTGACGTGACGAGTACTTAATGATGCAATCACCGGCCGTTTAATAGAGTTGGAATGGGAGTTTTATTAGTAGTTGGGGTATGGATTCGTGGTTATAAATATATAATTCGTTAGTTGAAGCGTTCAACTCGTGAATCTTCGGTAGCTCTCTGAAAATCGTAACATCGGCAAATGCAATAAATTATATGCGTTGTTTCTGTATGGAACAAGGACATGCAGTTGCAAAACACACTTTCCTAGAAGCCATTATACTGAATTGAATTATGATGGGTTGTTAAGGAAAACAAAATTTTTGAGGATAAAATTTTTTTTTTTGTATTTTTATTCAAAAATAAAAATAAATATTATTAAATAATAATTATAAAAATATATTATACATTTTATGATTTAAAAAATTTTAATAAATCATACCAAACGAGTCATTTAACGACTTCGGTCTTAATTTTTCCTATTTAATACCTACTCTTTCTTTTTAGTGTTAAAAAAATGAGTTCAAATTTTTAAGATCAGAGGTGGCTTGCACAAGTAATAGGGTCTCTACCAGAGTTGTCAAATTCATGAGTTTAAATAAATTTATAAATAAAAAATAAATTCGTAATTTAAATTCGTATCGTAAACTTGTAAGAGTTTATATTTGTTAATAATTAAATATAAAATACAATATACAACAAGAAATTCATTAAAATATAATTTAAATTATACTAATTTATAAAAAAAATTATTTATATTTACCCAATTGTATTGAATTTAAAATTTTTTATATTTTTTAAATTCAATTTGACTCAATTATATGGTAACTCGTTAAAATCGATTGAAAAAATATTAAATTAATTGAGTTTATTTAAATTAAATATGAATTAAACTAAATTTGTATTGAATCTGAGTTTATAAGTGAGTTAATATGATTTTCTTAAGTAGAAACTTAAACTCACTAAAATCAGAGAGTCAACTGTTGAATTTAACAAGAATAGCTCTTACCATTTTAACTCTTTTAATTATTTTTTTTTTTATTTTGTTTGCGGGTTGATGCATATACGCGTAAGAGGATGGCGGAGGGGAAAGAGGTGGGACCCTGGTGGAGGCCGAATGGGAAATGATTCAGTCAATGGATAGAGCGGCTGCCGCTTCTGGTGGTGGGGCCGTCTGCACCACACCTTAACCCCAAATCAACGTAATCCATCAATATATTAAAAAAATTAATAAACGATATATTTTTTAATTATAAAGAGATTATTAATTATTTGATTACATATTTATTTTTTATAATTTAGTATATAAAATCAATATAATTATTTTTTAATTTAATGGTTAGATCATTAAAATTCTTTTTTGTTTAAAATTAAATATTGAAAAGCATATGTATTTTGATTCTTATATCCATATCAATTGATTCCTTTTCTAATTATAGGAAATTTATTTTTTAAACCAACTGCTGAAAATGAAGTAATTACAACACTGATCTTAAATGTTGAATTTTAAAGATATTGAGGAACAATAATTATGTAAGTAAATAATTTATAATCTCATTGTATTTAAAAACTCATATATGTTAATTTTAATACATTCATGGAGCATCAGACAACAGTAGATTTAGTGAGATTTCATCTTATATAAAGTTATTCACACCACCTTTTTTTACCGAGGTTATGATAATTTTGATTGGAACAATTTGATAATCATGTATGAAAGTGAAATCAATGGTTGTAGATTCTTGTAAGGTATGATTTCAATACGATACGTTGATCTGGATTTATTGTAGAAGAAAAGAAAGATGAACAAGTGGGTGGCAACAATTAGGAAACGTTGGGATTGTGCTCGCCACCCACTCTTGCTTGAGAATATTATAAAAAATGATCAAATCGAAGATGGAAGAGATTTGTAAGAAAAGAGATTAACATTCACGAATAAGATTATGTAAGACGGAATAATCAGACGATGAGGGCGTTACGTAGCAAAAAGAAGAGAGAAGGAGAAGCGGCGCGAGCAGGGTGACGTGTCCTATCGGGAGGGTGGGGCCCACCACGGAATGGTGTTGTTGACTTGTTACGCTGCATTCGATCCCACTATTCCAGAATAGGAGCGCAGACAGAGAGAGAGAGAGAGAGAGAAAGTGTGTGTGAAAAAGTGAAAAGGGAAAGCGGAAGGGGAACACCTCGTGATTCGCCACGTTTCGCGCCATCACACGCATACAACATGCTTTATTAAAATGAGAAAAGAAGAATTAAATGAGAAATGATTCGTGGTCCATGTGGGAATTGGTGGGGTGTGGGCGGCTGCTGTCTATTTATTTATTTTTTCCCCCACTTTCAATTATCTTTTGTTGCCACTTGAGGTGACACCTCCTTTTAAGGAGTTCTTTTTGTTTTTTTCATTTAAAAAAAAAACACAAAAAAGGCGGCGGCTTCTTCATCTCTGACGGACAACTCGCCTTCGCGGCGCGTGCTACATACTCTACGGATGTGCAAACAAAACCGATGGTTCTGTTCTGGACAAAAACATGGTTGGTCGAATTTTTTATTTTTTTATTTTTAATTAATAAGTAGAGATTTTTCATAAATTGGTTTTAAATGATTTCATATTTTTAAAAAATAAATTAATAATTTTATCTTTTAAAAATTGTTTCTTTTTAAGATAAAACATTTAATTTACTCTTTTAAGATAATTTTTTTTCTTATTTAATATTTTAAAAATAAAATCCCTTAATTTAATTATTTAAATATTTTATAATCATTATAGTTTAGGCACAAAATAATGTCTTTTTGGAGATTAAATGTTGGAATTCAAGTGTGATTGACAAAACTCCACATTAAAAGTAGATATGCTCATATTGAATATGATTACTTAAGTACTACTTATTTATGTAATATGTTATAATTATATTGATTACTTTTTACGTAATGATACAAATTAAATGATAACATTTTTATCATGAATTCACAAAGGGCACACTTTTGATATAAAATATTATTCAAAATTTTAAACTATAACATGTAGATATATTCAAGTGACATATAGTATTTGGCTGAAAAGAAAAAGTGATATGTAATAACATCCTACATGTACAATAGAGTCTTTCTTTTAAATTAGGTAATTAATTTTAACCAAATATTATTTCAAAAATTTCTCAATGAAATATATGTGTGTGTGACTTTAGAAGTTTTATATGGTATGTTAATAAATCCAATTTATTGTGAATTTATGATAAAAATATCCTAACTTGATTAGTAATTTATTTTATTACATAAAAATTAATCAATAGGATTATAACATATAAATATCAACAAGTAACACTTAAATTATTACATTCAATGTGAATATATTTATCCTTAATGTAAAACTTCCTCCTTCTATACTTGAATCCCAACATTAAAATCATTAGATCAAGCCTAAATTATTAATTTACAGCTATGTGGAAACATAAATTTGCATAAGAAAGAAACTATTTTAATTAAAAAATATTTTAAAATTACATTAAAAAGCAAACGATTTTTTATGAAATTTATTATTAAAGGACCAAATTCAAAAGAAAATAATATTTTAAAAACTAAATTATTACTTTTTTTGGTTAAACAAATTTTTTACGTGTTTTATTTAAAGGCCTTAATAATTAACATTTTAAAAATGTAATTTAAATATGTTTTTAACAGCCTAATCGCTATACATTTCAACTGTCCAAAGAGAAGATATTATATATTTTGGCTTTATACAAATTTTTAAGCTGAGAAAAAATACAAGCTGATGACTGGCAGGGGTTGGCTACGAGTTTAGAAAAAAAAGAGAAAAGAAAAAGGGACAAAAAATAAAGAATAAAAAAAAGAAGGAACTGGTCATAAGAATATTTCACAAATCGGAAAACTTGAAAACATGAAAGTCTTCCTTTTTTAATCAAGAAATCTCGAAAGTTTACTGGTTTAAGACTAAAGACTAAGTATTTATTCTTTTATTTGTTTTAATTAATTATTATTTTCGGTACTCTTTGTAGAAGTTATTTATTATAGTAGTTAAATTTCAATACTATCAATTTAATCTTTCAAAGTTTGCCATTATTGATTTAATTTTAATATTTTAAAAATACATTATTTTAGCGTTGATTATATTTATTTAAAATTAGATTAATGATGGTAATATCTTTGTAGAGACAAAAATTAAACGTAAATTATTTTACTACATTTTTAAAATTAGATGTGATCAATTCTAAAATATATATTCTTTTACTTTGTTATGAAAAAATATATGAATTTCTCTTAAAATAAAAAGATGATTAAGTATTCTTAAGAATAATATTTATTTTATTTTATTTAAAATATAAATTATTAAAAATATATTTCACTAAAATTCATTTTAATATTATTTATTTTATGTTAAAACTATAAATTTAAAAATTATTATTTTATATTAATTAAATACATAACTAATACTTATTATATTATATAAATAATAAATATAAGAATATTTTAATTAAAATAAATATAATTATAATTTATCTACTATTATATTTATTCTAACATGTGATCACATATAAAATTTCTTTGTTTTTATTTGTAAAAAAATAACAATCATCGAGCACCAAAGATACTCCTTCCGGTTTTATTTATAAAAAAATTTGAAGAGATTCTTTTGGTTTCAAAATATAAGAAACATGGTATATTTTTTTATTTCACTAAATAATAAATTTCTTTTTTATTCTTCATTTATTATTACATCTAATATACTTAACAATGCATAACGTTTCCCCATGCAAAATAAAGATGGATAAAATAGGAAAAAATTATCAAATTTAAACCTAATTAATGAGTTAAACTAATATTAACTATTTTTCTTAATACCAGTGAAACAGTTTTTTGTTTTTAATTAATAAGACCGGAAGGAGTAATTCATAAAAAAGGGAAAAAAACAAAAAAAGAAATTTATGCCTTTGAGGCTATGACTGCGTCCGAAGAGAACGAAAAGCACCTGTGTTTCCCTGTATCCTTATTCCGTAGTCGTAACGCCAGCTGGGGGCAGAGTACTCCTACGAACTACGGTACTGAGTGTAAATTTGGACTTGTACGGCGTTGTTTGCAGTTGTAGGAAAGTTTGGGTATGGGGAGGGTTTTTCAAGTTGATTTGGAAGGCAGGGCTTACAGATGCAGATTTTGCAATAGCCCTCTTGCCCTCGCCGATGACGTTCTCTCTCGGGTACTTTCTTTTTACTCTCACCATTCAAACTCGCGTTTTTTAATTTTTAATTGAAACAATTGCAGCTATGTCCGCTTTCGGATGGAATCGATTGTTTTGGTGAAAGATTGGATTTTTTGTTACTTCGATAATCAATCAAAAGCCGGAGGGACCTTTTGATAAAATTGATGGAATTAAATTGCTTCAAGTATATTGTCAATTATATATTTGGTTGGCACCAAACTGGGCAGCTGTAGAATTGGTACTTTTCTCTGCTTTTAGAATCTTAAGACTTATAATTTAATTCAGATTGTGGTTCCGTGACTTTCTGGGAAATTAGGGCGTGTACGAATTAGCTTATTCTTCTTATTTTCAAGAGAACAGTGGCATCAAATTTGATGGATTCGAGCATCTAAAGTGAGGCTAGCATGTAATACACGGTGAGGAAGTATGTAACTTGATATTGGCTGAATGATATTTAAGGTGATGCTAGAATTAAAATTAAATGTTCAGTTCATGAACGAAGACGAACGATCATTTTGGAAATGGAGTAACAGCAAGTTGTTCAATAAAAATTTGGTGAGAGAGAGTGATTGAACAAGTGGAGTTAACTCTAATCTGCAAGGAACGATATGGAGAGCTAATTAATAGTGGGAAAGCATGGAACACGGACTTTTCTGACAGATAAACTCATTGTTCCTTTTTAGGGAGAAATTGAGGGGAATGCAGGTTGTGCTCTTGCCACCATGTCACAGAATTTCTTGAAAATGGAATAACTTTTGATTGGAGAATAGAGAAGTTGGCTTTTGGACGTGAGACACGACAAAATGCTTTTAGGAGTGGGGTAGACCATGTTTCAGCCCACAAATTCTGCTGATGAGGGGGAATCCATGGATTGGAAAACCAGTTATATGCATTGAACCAATTATTGACATATTTCTTCATTTGTTTTCCCTTTATATTTGGTGCAAAGAAAAATCCAAAAAGATAAACAGAATTGAGGGAGCTCTTTTGTCTGTCAAGACCTGAATCATGCCGTTTCTTTTTATGAACTGTGTTGCTAACCATTAGACTAAAAGGAAGATGTAGAAAGAAGGGTTGACTAAGTAAACTAGTGTGCCTCTTTACAAAGGCCTCTAATTTTCAAGAGCCCAAGCTGGTTAGAGGGTTTTCCAGTTAGGATGACTAAGGCAAGGGTGTGTCATATTGTATTCAAGTTTCAAACGAAAAGCAAAGTTGTTTGAGTAAAACATTGGACTGCTTTTAAGTCACTTGATCTTAGTTCCTTGCTGGTTGATTTTCTTGCACTTGCACTTTCACTCTTATAGTGCATGCCCTAGGATTTTCCTGTTTTCATTTCTCTTATTTTCAAGTGTATTGTATAGTTTCACTGTACTTGGGCTTCCCCTCACTCTGTCTTTGGTGCCATTCTGTGAAACTTTTAGTTTATTAAAAGTTAAAGAGTCTCTGCAAAAGCATACAGCATTTGGTCCTGCATTTGGGTTTATATTGCCTTGATCCAACCAAGTTCTAAGGTTGTGTAGAATTTCCAAGTCCATGCCCAGCTTGTGTGTGTTTGTGCACTCTGCTGATTGGAATCTGTTCTTTTTCCTAACATGCTGTTTGCAGTTGCAAGACATGATATATCGATGCCATATTTGTATATTTTGGACATTCTAGGTGTTGGCATTTTTTTGCAGTGGAGAGATACATTATATTGTAAACTTGGTGCTTCTGAGATTTGATCTGATAGTTCGAACATAAAGAGTAGGCAGTATTGTTTTTTTTTTTAATATTTAAATAAAAAAAGGATGCTGTATTATTAGCTCCATGTCTGAGATTGCTGTTGCTTCTTTCAAAACAAAATTAAATTGTTTGATATCTTGTTACTTTATGTATATCAGTCTCTGCCTAGTGTTTATGTTAGCACACAGTGATGCTTGAAATAAAATGTTACCGCGGGAGTAAGGTGTTAATTACTGGTGTTTCTTTCACATGCCTGTTATTAATTATATCTATGCTTGCTGTTTTCTGTGATAAACGAGTTAAGGAGTTCAACTCATTGAGCCTGCTTTAATTTGGTCTTTGTCTTAGATTATTATTGGAAATTGCTTTTATTTGTTCAAATGTTGCAAATATGTCTAGCTCAATGGGTATGAGCCTTTCATATACCCCAGCAATTTAACTTCAGTTTTTGCCCCTATGATGCAATCAGTCCTTCAGCTGCCGTCGAGGGAGAGCATACCTATTCAGCAATGTGTAAGTTATTTGCAACTTTTGCTTCTTCTTTTTCACCCATCTCTTGATTAATATTATACTTAATATTTTGCAATGGACTCGGTTGAAAGTCCTACCTTGGCCCCTTCCCACCCCAAAGCATCTGTTCCTCTATTGATGTGGGAAAATATATTGAAAAATTATGATGGGGTCAATTTCAGATTTTAATAATAAGTAACCTTTATAACAGGGAAGCTAACTGTGGTGTCACAATATTGATGTTGGTTACTTATCGAAGCTACTCATAGTGTCAATCTTACACAATGATACCAAAACCTCCATGTGCCCAGCAATATGGACTTATAGAAGTTTAAAGGAAACCTGAGGTAAATACCATCTGAGAGAGGGTGAAGCAGAGAAGTGAAGAGGTAAGAGAAGATAGCAAGGAATTAAAAATCAAGCTGTTTTTTAGTCAATAAAAAATTCAAGGAGTTTTGGTGCTACTCGTTTCTAAAGGAGTGTGCCATTTTTCTTTTGTAGCCATAATTGTCACACTTGGCACCTGGAGGACAGATATGATGCATTTGCCCTCTAGGTGGTTCGTTAGCTTTCTGGTATCAAGTGTGACAATAATGTTTTGGTTTATGTGACGTCATTTGTTTAGGTAGTGTTTGAATGGATGGCAAGGGGTGGAATGGAATGGCTAAAGTGGGTTGGGCCACTATTTAGTATTTTTTTTTTTTAAGGATGGAATGGAATAGTAAGAGATGGCCTCCAAGACTCCTCCTTGCCATTCAAAACTCAAAATTTTTGTGTCCTTCCAAATTGGAGGATTTGGGATGGAATGACTTGCACTTTTATTAAAAATTACAAATATACCCTCATATCCTAATATACTCTTGTAAGTGGGTTTTTTCATAAGGGTAATATTGGAAAAAAAATTATAAGCCATTCCATTCCATCCATTTTACTACTACTTCCAAACAATGGTAAAGGAACTCCCTCCCTTCACTCTTTATAACTTCCAAACAATGGAATGGCACATGACTTGCTGTTCCATTATTTGTTATTTTATTCCATCCTCATAAACTTCCAAACATGGTATTAAATTTGAAAAGGTATTACAACTATAGGAGCTTTTGTGTAAACTTCCTAGTGGCCGAGCAAAGTGGAAACAGAATAGCTCTATTGTTTGTGGACCGCAATAAATTGGAATGATTTTCTAATTGTTCACTTGGCCTGTAAGTTATGCAATACGAAGTAGCTCTCTTTTCTCCCTATATGTTCTGTATCTGAAGTAAAGGTTGGTTTTGGTCCTAGAAAATGCTTCCAAGAGCCATGCTAGTTGAACCATTAACTTTCTTTAACCATTTAATGGCTTCATTAGCATCTTTCCGAATAATTGTTTTCAATTTTTTTGTTCATTAATTTCTGGTCTCTTATAGGGTGAATATATCACATGGGCCTCAAGAGGAGAGAATGATGATGTCTGGCTTGCATACTGTTGAAGACATATTTTGTTGCTGCTGTGGACAAATTCTTGGATGGAAATATGTAAGCTTTACCACACAACTCAAGTTTCTTGTACTTTGGTTATGTTAAAGTATAAGCATTGTGCAAGCGTGTCAAGCAATGAAATTTCATAACGATTTGATAAGTCTGACATTTCTACAGTAGTTTAATGAATGAGTTTGATGAGTATGATACATTCTAATCTTGAAGTCACAGCGCTGAAGGTCTCGAATGTTGTTTTGCAAAAAATTTAAAAATGAAGTAATCCTGGATATATCCCATGCACAGAAACCTGAATTTACTCTCAAGTTGCAAATTACAGTGCTCGTTTCCTGTCATTCCCCTCGCAATTGGTTCTTACATGTTTAGGTAGAAATTGGCCATAATCATTTCTCGTGTCCAATTGTGAAGGAAAACTGAAATATTGTTTCCCTTAGCTTCCATAATCAATTATCACACTTCCTGATCCAGCATAGTTTCACTGATGTTTTTATTGGAAATTGTTTATTTTACATTTACACTTTCTTGTAATTTGACACTTCAAAAGTGATTTTGCTGAAAATATCCTTACATTCTACTATTTCAAATCAATTATTTAAAATCTAGACCAATCACAAATTTTAACGGTGTGAGCACTTGGAAAAGAACGGAACTTCAATGGAGAGTACTACTCTCTCGTTTTCTCTCTGTATAGGATTTGATTTTCTTGATTTTACAGTCATGTGAATTTACTTTTGTATGCCTACATGTTCTCCTCTACGTATTGTAATTTAGTCAAGTAAAGCTCTGTTTTCTGATTCTGATCTACCATGAAAAAAATGTTTGAGCAGCGAGGGTACTCCACATGTTTTTTCCCCCCCTTGCATTTCATATGAAGAGGTTGTTTTCTGTCCCGCCAGAAGGTGATTAAAACAGATGCATTCTCCATAAAACTGCACATCTGTCATGTGCTCTATAAATATTACAAAAAATTTTTTTGGAGTATTAAGAGCATTAGGTGAGTGATAGCTTGTAGATTTATTTAGAAGGGTTATGTATGGAAGCACATCCATAATGGCATTGATGTCCCGCCACTTGATAGAGTTCTTTTTCTTTTTTTAATGTTTTTATCGTTATTCATTAAATCAACATTACCTTTTGATGATACAGCCCTTTTAAGTGACATTGACTTTGGATTTCTTCAGGTTGTGGCGCATGACAAAAATCAAAGATTCAAGGAAGGGAAGTTTGTGCTTGAGAGGTATAGTTTAAAACCCTTGTAGTTCTGGCTTTAATAATTTAAACTCAAAGTTGAAACGTATAGTAAATTATCTCTTTATTCATCTAACAGATGGAGGATAGTTGATGATGTTGCAGAGGAGTTCAATTTGGATGACCGTCCTGGTTCAAGCGATGCAGAAAACCCATAGAGTTGCTGCTTTTCCTTGAATTCAACTACTGTTAGCAAACATACAGCTAGTATATATCATGACAATTTTGGGAAGAAACTATCTCAATTGGAGCAAGTAACTGTAGTAAACCTAGCTCAATTACAGCAGTTACAAATCTTTGTCGGGCTTCAAAGCTTGCTATATATTTTTGGGATGCCAATAGTGGTCATGTCCCAAAGAAACGACCTGAGGTGCCTGCAGATTGGAAGAGTATCACTTTGAATGATCTCTGATTTGCATGGAGAACTGGGTTTTTATTGCAAGGAGTTTACATTTTAACTTTTCTATATTAAGATTGGTTGCCGTTATTAAGACCCCCCCTATCCCCGCCAAAGTAAGGTCGACTTTGTTTAGAACAGAAGCCAAGTTGTTGTGACTCTGCTCTACAGCCCTGTAACTGTTATAATGCGCTTTTACTTTCTCTAGTACCCTCGCCTTCCCCGTATTCAATAATAATGAAATATACATGTTATATTCATATTTTGGCGCTACTGCATTTGAGATGATTGGTTAAGGGACTTCTTTTTCATTTTTTAATAATTTCGATTCAAACTGATGTAGTATAGTCATGTGCATGCAATTCCATTTGGTATATTTCCAGCGGTCAAAAAGGAGTAATCATTGGGCGTCCTTTTGCAGCTTTTAGGTAATCCTATTTGCTGAATAGTGTGAAGTACAAACCCATGCGTAGTTTATATTCCACTATGAAAGGCTTTTATCCAATGAGAAGAATAAAGAAAAAAAAGTGAAATAGTGAGGCAGGTTTAATCATTCAGTATTTTGACTCCAAAAGAAAAAGCTTAATGATAATTCATACAGGACCTTGGAGGCCTGTCTGTTCAGCTACATGCTTGTGACCAATGAGACAAAAATCTATTCCAAGAACCAAGACCCACCAGACAAACTTTTGAATTCAAGCAACAAATCAATGGCTCCCACTTTGGTTTTGTTTGCGCTTTTAGAGTAAAATGATAACAATTATGGTATGTCACTACCATCTTTAACATGTCCCTGCTGTGTTTGCAATAATAGAGCCGTCCAATAATATTAAGGTCATGTTAAATTAAGTGGGAACTTGGTCATAAATGCTTATGGATCATCCTCTCTCTCTCCCTCTCTTTTTCTAATTTTACAAAAGAATTTGAGAATTCAAACTCGCTATAAATAAGATAGGATACGCATATCCTGGTCTGAACTTGTGGGATCCACCTTTAATCAGCAAATTCCGAAGATAGAATAAAACAAAAGAATATTAATAATAATGAATAAAGTAGGGCGTATATGGTACGTGAAAGATATGCCCATATTATAAGATCCAGACGGCTTAGAAAGCTGCAAGGAAAGAAAGAGAAGAATTGAGTGTGTTATGAGGCTACCTTGTTTCAAAATTTCCAGAAAATGAGTATGGGCTGGGCCCACACAGGCAGCGAGGGTGGGGTTGCTTTCTCCAATATTAAAATTGTTTTTGGACTTTCTCGGCCCGGCAGCCGCAGCCGCAGCCGGCACAGGGCCTCTCCAACCACGTGATTCCTCATGGCTTAATATTATTGCACTTTTAGAAAATATAAATAAAGATGGCTTTTCCAAGCAATTTAAAAAGCCCCTCTGCCCACTGTGTTATCTTGAAAGATGAAACGTCAAAACAACTTTTCTTTCTTCCTTTTTTTAATAGGAGGAAAGGTTGGCTTAATATTCAAGTGTTTATTATTATATTTTTTAAATAAAAATATCTTAAAAAATAAATATATCAAAAGTGAATTTTTTCTATAGCGCAATATTACATTGAGTCTTTTTTAAAAAAATTTTACATGTTATATTTTGATCAAAATATTTTGAGTGAACTAAAAAACTATTTGATACATACAAAGTTAGATATAAAAAAAATAGAATGGACAGAAAATTAGTCTCATGCTTTTATTTAAAAAATAATAATAATGAATTTATTAAATAATAATTACAAAAGCATAATAAATATTACAAATAAAGGTAAGAAAAGACATAATCTTTTTCTTTTTGAATATTATAAAATCCTTTTTAAAGTGTGTGTGTATATATATATATATATATATTAATTTTTCATGAGTTTTGGTTAAATTACATATAATGTTTCTTTTATGATAAAAATTACACCTTAACTTCGCCTTAATTTATGTTCTTTCAATAAAATAAATTTTTTACACAATATGTAGCTCTTCCAAAATTAAATTTACTTAACTATTTTTATTGTTATATTAAAATAAAATTACAATCTCATTAAAACTTAACGTCAATAAGTTCAAATCCTCTTAAATTGAGATTATTACTTTAGAAAAGAAAAATAAGAAAAGAGGAAATAGATAGAAATAAAGAAAATAGATTTTATACACACTTTTTTTTTCTATCAATATGCTATGAGACAATGTGTAATATTGAAGAGGATTTAATTTTAATATTAATTTAATTATTTGTATTATCAGATCAAGAATAAAGTTACAATTTAATATCACATAGAAAATTAATTTTTTGATAAAAAATAAACTTCTTTAATATACATCAAAACATGAAAAGAACTTAATATATTTTAAAAAAAAAATATTAAAAGTATTTTTGCTAATCTTAAAAAAAGATTAGCATAATACCTATATAATTTTATGTAAGTTTTGTCCTTTTCACTTTTGAAATGATCATGGATGTTGATGGCAAAGTAGGCATGTATGCGTGAAGATAGCAATGACGAGGAGAGAGTGGATAGTTGAAATGAACTGAACGGCGTCGTTTGAAGGAATGCGAAGAAGGCTAATGAATATTTAAATAAAGGTGAAATTAATTAAATATTTATTATCATTTTTCAATAAAAATATAAAAATGAATATATATTTTTTACAAATATAAAAAAATATTTTTATCAAAAAGACGTGATAATAATAAACAGCGACCCCAACTTAATAAGGGAAATAAGTTGGTATGGGTGCGCCGGCGCAGTCACTGATAATGATGTGGGAGAAGCATACGACACGACCATGAGCCCCCCAACCTATCCCTTGCTTTTTCTTTTTCTTTATTTTCTGCGCATAACATATAAAACCGCGAGGGTTGTGTGTGTGTGTGTGTGAGGTCACGACAACAGATTCGTGAGGGCCCATCTCCCACTATCGCGCCACGTGGATCGCATTTATCATTGTTTTGCCTGATTTTTTAGACCCCAAGGCACTGGGTCAAATCGGTCATCAACAGAGAAAGAAAACAGAATAAAATTAAAAATAAATAAATAAAAAGGTTTGCGTGTGAAAGTGGTGGTTTGCAGATATGCGTCTTTAAGGCCACTCCATCGTGTATTTCTCTGACAATTAGGTTATGTGATGTGATTCACCTTTTTAATTTTTCGTCCTCTCTCTCCCTCTCTCCCCCCCCCCCCGCCCCAAGAAACTATTCCTACTTTTTCTAACTCTTTATTGCTTTTTTTTAAATAAAAAATAAAAAGTAAAAAAAATCTTTTTTCATATTTTAAATAATAGACTTATTTTTCATGGAAAGTGAAATTGAAAATCAAGAGACTACCTACTACTGTCTAGTATCTAAAGACTACCCTATGAAATTCCGTATGTTGCGATTGTCGTGTTGTGTCATTGCTTTCATCAGCCACATGCACGGGAATTTGGTTCTGATGCCATTACACATGCACTCACACAATAACATGCTAGCATGCACTTGTTTCTTAACTCAATCCCAAATTAACTTACCGTGTTCCCAATCGTAACTTTCCTTTCAGCCCAGGAATGAGCCTTTTAATTAATTAATCACTTCTTTTCATTCTCTTTCTCGCACATATTACACACTTACAAATAAGTTTGAAGATTCCATTAAAATACAGTAAAATATATATATATCTTTCAAGGGGACAGAACTGATTCGCTCATGTATTTTAATTTTATGAACGACGTAGTCATTTTCCCAATTTTACATATATGAATGTCGTATTTTAAACAAGAGCAATTAATGCTCTTTAGCGCTAGCTACTTCAACTACTCCTGACGTCATCAACATGCATATGCTGTCATGTCCGAACTGTGATCGTCTACTATACAATAATCACCCATAAATGCTAACGCAATTACGTAGGGTGTTGGTGTTACAAGCTCAAGTTCGCAAAAATTTCTTTCTGAATTGACTTGACGTCTAGTTTTTGTCAACACCAAGACTTGCGTTATGCTATTTTTCTTGGAGGGAGTTACTGTATATCATAAGATGTACGTACCACCTAGGTTCTTAAATTATTTTGAGCAGGAGCGCTAAGGATCTAATCAAATTATCACAAGCGCAAACCCGAAGGCAAAAGATTCGATTCGTATTATTGTAGGGAGAACTTCTATCACAAGTAAAGTTGTGAAGGAATAAATTCTCCCTAACCATTAATGAATATTTATTTGCATAGTGAAAAAAAAAAAATTATTGGACATTGCTTTGGATGACAAAAACCTAGTGAAGTTATCCTAAACATGTGGCGAAGTTTAATTATGTAGACCCCAAACATGCATAGTTTTATGTCGGGCGAATGGAAAACACAAATTGATGGAGGGTGTTGCAGAGACGGGAAAGCCACTTTCTTTATAAAGCCTGCACTTAAATCAAGAAAATTGGGAATCCTCTTTAGTTTGTTTTCCATTTAACCCAATTATTTATTTAATTATTAGCCAATGTTCCCAAGTAAAACCAACTTATCCAAGCCACACATAATACTATTTAAGTTCCATAAATATACAGGCTGCTCCCAACCCCACACAATCTACAACCCACCACCATGGCCAAAACAAGACGCGCGCTGAACAGCGGGTGGGTCTTACTGGTCGGCTTTATTTATGCACTGCTACAATTATCAGAACCAGAATTCTGCACTCTGTAGCAACCTGACTCTGAAAGGAATGCCATCATGCCGACACCCACACGCCCACTTCCCAGCCAAATTCCACTCCAACTCTCCATCTAGTTGCGCGTGCAATTTACTTGTTGCAGCACAACCGAGCAACGGTCGTCCACCACACTTCCCACCGTTCTACCACAAATACTAACTCCAAAGTAGTTTCAAGGATGGAGATGAAAATTTTTCAGAGTAAAAATAGAGAATTAAAAATATATACATAGGATATTTTTCTATTTTTCAATATTTTTTGTTAGATAATCCCTCTCAGATGGTGATAATAATAAAAAAGACTAGAACAACAGAAACATAATGGTGGAAAAAAAAGGGGGTAGATAGGAGGGAGCGCAAAACGACATCGTCTAATTACCCCAGTCCCTAGGGTATAAAATGCCCATTCATAGCCACAAGGGAGGAGGTTCGTTCAAGTCAATCGGCAGGCCTCGCCGAACAAGACCAAGAAACGACGCCGTAGGAGAGCTCTCAGGCACCTGATGATGACCACCGCCCACAGAGACAGAACCATCACGCCGGTTGTGAACCATCGCAACCGACGCCGCATGCGAAGGTGGAGGAGGATCGAAGCTCATATCCTTGAGAACACCCGCGTGGAGGAGCTCATTGAGCACGAGGCGACCGGAGGGGATGGGAGACCAGCGATGATCAGGGCTTGGGACGTTGAGGTCAAGGCAGAGACCCCCGGCGGCCACCGGCGCTGGAGGAAAATTAGTTTTGGCTTTGGGTCCGCGGAGGGAACGGGCGGCACCGTCGTAGGCAAGCGCCGCCTCTTCCGGAGTGTCGAATGTACCCAACCAAACACGAGTTTTCTTCCACGGATCGCGAATCTCAGCAGCGTATCGACCCCACGGTCGCTTTCTCACCCCTCTGTAGTGACCCTCGCGCGACGTGGTAGAAGAAGGAGAAGATGAAGAAGCCATGAAACGAAGGTTCGTTGGTATATCTCTTTCACTCCCAGCAAGAGCCTTCAGACACCAAGTAGGGAGAAAGATTGAATGAGGAAGTGGGTGAAATAGAGAGAGGGACCCACGCAGCCTCCCGTAATCGTCGGCTGGACGGCACGACACTATGCTCTGTTTGATTTCTTTTTCTCTCGTTTCCTTATATACACGTAAAAAAAAACCCAAGAAAATTAGGATGAAAATGCGGGTTTTGGGGAGAGCCGTCCGATGGTGATGTGTGATAAAGGCGACGGTTGTGATTGAAAGGACGAAAGACCACGCGGAACAAGAAGTGCGTGGAGGAGGGATGTGGGACCCGGGAGGAGAAAAAAGCCGCCGCCTGATTGGATTCGGACGTGTGCGCAGGGAAGAGGATATGATAGGATCATGTGAGTGACGTAAGCCCTACAGAAAAATATACGCGCCTGACATTTTTATTCATTCTTAAATTTTATAATAATAATTTGAAAAAATTAATTATTAAATGAGAAAAAATTTTAATTTAATATTTTTTGTTAAAAACTTAATAATAAATATATAAAAAGTTTTTTTTAATAGTAAAAAAGGAAAAGAGAGGGGAGGTGGTGGAGGTGTCTGAGTTGGAGGGAACAGAAGGAGTTGGGCCCAAGACAGAGAGATGGGATGGGACTGAAATGGGGAGGGTGTGTCTGGATGGCGTGTTTGACTCGCTTCCCCTGTCTCTGTTCTGACACTATAATTCACTTTTTTTAATTATTAAAAAATAATTCAAAAAATAAAATGTTGTTTTGTGTGTGTGTGTGTGTGTGTGTGTGTGTGATATGAGTGGGCGAAAGAGGGAGGGAGTCTGGGACTCAGAATGACTGCACTTACCTGACACCCCATAAACATACAAAACAGGGTCGTAATAATGGTCACGTGAATGCTATTATTCATTTTTTAGAAAATTTTCAATTTTTACAGTGTTGTTTATTTCTGGGTTTGTGGGTGGTGGTTTCGTTTCAGAGGGACCATGTTTGTTGATTCTCTGCACATAGACACGTGTGTTTTGTTTTATGTTTTTTCAAATTTACTTTTCTGCTTTCACTTTTGTAAGGCATTTTGATAGGACGGAGCCTTTTCTTTCATCCCCTTTTGTTGGCTCTCCTGTTGGGTTCAGTGTCGTCTTGTTCGCTGTTTGGGTTGGCCCTCGTTCTACACCTTCATTACTGACATTTATTATCTTTTTATAAACATATTATGAAATAACCTTATATCATATTAATCTCTTTTGAATTTTGAATAAATTATCTTTTATTAAAAAACTATCATTCAATTTTTTTGACACTTAATATATAGAAGAAACTTATGTATACTTTTTTATATTTTTATTGTTAAATGATTTAATAAAAACATGATAAATATATAATTTTTATAAATAATTATATAATATTATTAAAGAATCATACATTTATTATATTTTAATTAAAAATTTTAATAATAAAAATAAAAATAATTATATTTAAATTTAATTGTTTATTATTTTATTTTATTTTATTAATTTTTTGTACAAAATATATTATATTCAAAGCATGAAAGTACTCTTCTTTTTGCTCTTCTTTCGTTGCTCCTTGTGTTTATGTGTTACATACCATTTGCTTTTTTATTAATTGAAATGTCAAACCAAAGTAGTGTATAAACAAATGCTGCATCAAGTTTGAAAGTAAGATTATAAATTTACTTTTAAGATGATAATAAAACGATTTAGTAATCATATTTTCGGAAAGAATACATCTTGTGCAACAAAAGTTAACTTTGTTGGGAAAAATAAAGAGTAAGAGATTTATATATATATATATATATCAAATATTAAAAATTTGAACAATATTGTAATATAATTAAACTTTGAATATATTCAAATGTAAACATGTAAGCAAATTATATATAAAATTCACTAAAATTAATTTTTAATTTATTTATATGTTTATTTATTATTCATTTAATCTATTAAAACAACAAATATAATTTGTCCCTAATGCTAGATGGATATGTACTTGAATGATGCATATGTATATGAGAATACATAATTGAACATATATTTGTGTGGACCAGTTCAATATACCAAACTTAAATTATGAGAACAATATAAAGTAAATTATACATTATTTTCAAATCCCAACTATTTGGATAATATAATTTGTAGCATTCCTATGTCAGAAGAATTGAAGGTAAGGAATATAGCTTCTCCTTCCTCCCTTGAGTGAAAAATTTGGCAAATAGTTCACAGGGACATTGAATGATTTTTGCCAAAAGCATCCTTTCTCATTTCATTTATTGGCCATTTTGTAGAACCATCACTTATTGTAATTCCTTCTTAGGCCAAAGTAGGAGGGGCTAGGCTCAAAAATAGCAACGATAACCTTTCTCTTTCTCTTTTTCACTAAGCTAAACTATATAAGATAAGATGTTAGTACATATAACAAAAAGATATGAAGAAAAGCTATCATATTTAGGTAAACACGATGTGACCCAAATGGAAGAGAACAAAGAACACATTGACCATGGAAGATCTACGACTTTTAGGGAAAAGGATTGTCTTGACCACAGTGCTAAGAAGATTAAAAATATTCATCATTCCTTTGATCTAGAGGCCTCTGTAGCTTGTTATGATTGAGTTATTTGCTATGAAAACCCTCTTCTCAAAGAAGATGGTTGTAGAAGGAGTTATTATCATATGTTAATTGGGTTGAACGAAGATGTGAAGTAGCCATGTCGTGAATCAAATGATGATTCTGAAGATTCCTTTGCCACTAGTTTTGAAGAAAACTTTAAGGAAGATGATGTTATGATGCAAGACCCCAAACATACTTATTCGAATTTCTAGACCATTGAATTTATGGAAAAAGGTTATAAATGCTCAGAATTTATCTTTTCTCAAATGGTAGGAAAACACCTTCATAGGCCTTAGTGAAACTCCTTTATTGTAAAGTTGCTATGAAGATCAATCGGTTTTAAGGCATTAGAGTTATGTTTGCAATAGATAAGGGCAAAGAATAGTGTTATCACTCCAATGGATTTAGGTAACTATTTTTTCCTTGTGAAATTTATCAAGGACCGTTACCTTACCATTAGGAAGTGGCACCCAAAACTTTACTAGAATTGATTTAGTTATGGCTTGGGTGAAAATACTTAACCTCCGTATTGAATACTATAACTTGAAAGTCTTAACTTATATAGGGAATATGTTTAGTAAGATTGTTAAGGTGGACTTCAACACCTCTTTATAGGCTAGAGGCAAGTATGCAAGAATATGTATTAAATTAGATCCTAAGAAACCTTTACTTTCTAGTTTCAAAATGAAAAGAAGATGCTTTAATCTTCAATACAAGGGTTTCCACTTCCTTTGCCTCCATTGCAGTAAGTCTGGTCATTACACTGAAGGTTGTTTAGAAAGAAAATCCTAATAGGAAAGTGCTAAGGTTGGGATACTAGAGAGCCACCATGAGATAATCAACACTAATTGTCTTCCTACACTAAGCAGCCAAATAGGACTATGGACAATGGTCCAAAAATCTTGAAGATTATGCAAAACAAAGGATAAGAAAGTAGCTACTTTGGTGCCAAAAAAGTTGAGACCACATTTTGACTCATTGGTTAGTTTAAATGTTGATAATATTGATGAAGAGCAAAGTAGTTTAAAGTGGGTGTTAAGGACTAAAATTTGACTAAGGTTGATTCTGTTAAAGGCATTGCTAATGAACCTAGATGTAAACCTGTCCTAGGCCATCATGGAGCTTCAATTGGATCTAACAACAACTTAAATAAGAAGACTGATAAAGATAATCTCAATAACATCCAAAATGTGGCCCATTAGTTGCAAGGAAAGACAACCTTAACCATTGAGCTAGGCAAGGAGAATATTCAAAGAATCATGTGCTCTCTAATGTAGGAATCCATGATCCTTTGCCTAGTATGGATTTAGATGCCTTTCATGATTTTGGGTTAGAAAAGGCTATTAATTTAGAATAGGTCATTTATTAGCGTCATTCAAATTATGGGTTGGAAGGGCCACCTAATAAAACATAGAATGATACCTTTATAGCGACAATAGATCACAATTTGAACATCCAATATGTGCTACAATTACATGTTAGTGAGACCTTTTCATGGTTGAGAATGGTATAAAAGCCATATAGGTGTCTTAATTTTTTCCTGTATTTTTCATGAATAATATTCTTATTTGGAATGTTCATAATGTAATGATAATGGTAAATGGTTTTGTGACTCTTCTTGTCTTAATATTTTTTCTCTTATCAGAACGTATACTAACAATGAGTATACTTGTACTCAGCTAGCAAAGTTGGGTTTTGATAGTTGTTGGCTTGTTCCTAGTAATGGCTTGTTTGGAGGCCGTTGTGCTGCTTAGAAAAGCCATAAGTTCTTTATTGAAGTTTGATTTGTTCAATGATCAAATGGTCCATACATTAAGCGAGAATAATAGGGAATGAAAATTCTTTTTTATCTATTATCTATGTTGTCCCCCACTTTAATCACATGCAAAGCCTTTAGTAGAATCTCTTACATCATTGATAATATATCTTTTCCTTGGTTAGTGGTAGGTGACTTTAATGCCATCAATAGGCCTAATGAAAAGAAAATTAGGGCCCTTGTCAATATCTCTAAGTGTAGCATTTTTAATGATAGAATTAATAGATGTCAACTTATGGACTTGAGCTTTGTAAGTTTCCGCTTTCACTTAGATGGAACCCAAATTACAAAATTTTGATCACATGTTTGAAAAGTTGGATAGAGCTTTAGGTAATGCCAACTTTATTACATATTTCCCTGGTTGCACCATTAGAGTTCAGGCTTAGGTGAAATTTTCAGACCACCAACCTTTGCGGCATTCATATGAGAGTAGAAGCAATCATCTTTTTTGTTTTAAGGTATCTTGGCTAAGCTAGTACTGATTATCAAAATTTTTTAAAGGTTAATTTGAGGCATGATCTTAGCCTTCAAGAAGCTTTAAAGCTTTTCCTAGTTGATATTCTAACTTGGAATAAGGAGGTCTTCAACTATATTTGGAAACAAAAGAATCAAATTCTCACTTAGCTTAAAGGGCATTCAAAACAGTCTTTTTTTCCTTTACTTAAATCATTTGGTAGAGCTTGAAAATAACCTTCAAGGTGAATTGGAGGAAGTTTTATCTTAGGAAGAGATTTTATAGTTTCAAAAGGCTAAAACATTATTGGTTGCATAAGGTGATTGGAATATCAAGTATTATCATATGAAAACTATGGCTAAGAAGTGCATAAATAAAATTTGAATGCTCCGAAATAAGGGAGGGGGTTGGATAAAGGATCCCAATAAACTTCAATTTCATATAATTAATTATTATAAGGCCTTTTTCCATAAAAAAATAGTTGACTAGAACTATTTGATGACCCCTATTACTTATCCTAATATAGATTAGTGTGCCCTTAATAAGATGGCTGACTTAATCTTTGCAAATGAAATTAAAGATGCTTTTTCTCTATATGACTTTTTAAAGCTCTTTGAGGGCTTCTTTCTAATCTTTTATTAGTTTTAGTGGGAGATGCTTGGTCTCAACCTAGTTAACTTTGTTTCAGATACTTTCTTTGATAGAATCTCTTTGGTTGAGGTTAATAAAACTCTTATTGCTTTCACCTAAAAGGTTGATTGTTTAGAGTTCATTACTCAATTTCGGCCTATATTGCTTTGTAATGTTTCTTATGAATGTCTCATCAAAGTGATTACTAATTACCTCAAGCCCATTCTTGATTAAGTAATTTCACATTTTTAGTTAATTTTCATTCATGGGCAGTATAGTCAAGATAACATTATTGTTGGCCGAAAGATTATCCATACTATAAAAAAAATAAGGGGCAAAAAGGATTTTTTGTGTCATTAAGATTGGCTTGGAAAAAACTTATGATAGGATTAGGTAGGGTTTTATTGAACATGTCTTAAGGGAGGTTGGCATTAATGAAGACCCTTATCCTTTCATTGTGCATTGTGTCACTTCCATGTCACTGAATGTCTTATGGAATGGTGATCAAATTTTTTTATCCCTCTAGAGGTATCAGATAAGGTAATCCCATTTCTCTTCACATCTTTGTGTTGTGCATGGATAAGTTATCTTATTTGATATGTAATAAAGCTAATAAGAGAACTTGGAAGTTTTTTTAAATTGGCCATCATAACATTACCTTTGGGTCCCTTTAAGTAGAAATAAGTGTGTTTCTCACTCTTATGGTTAGATTGTCGATAAAATCAAGCACATGCTTACAAGGTGGAAAGTGAATTGTCTTTCCATGGTAGGGAGAATTACTTTGACTATGTCCATGCTTAGTGCTATATCCATTTATCTTATGTTAGTCTATAAGTTTCCTACTGCTTTTTGTAATGATATTACTTGTCTTTAGAGGAATTTTTCTTGGGGTTATGATGATAATTATCGGAGGACTCATCTTGTTAATTGGGACATTATTTGTAAACCTTTGAAATATGTATATTTGTACTAAGGGCGATGATGGTTTTTTTACCTTTGAGCTAAGGGATTCTCACTTATGGAAAGTTATTTATCTCAAAAGTGGTTTCATTGCTAAGGGTATTTCTTGGCAAATTCAAGATGGTGAAAAGCACAAGCTTCTACTATGACAAATGGATCGACCCACATATTTGCCTTGTTAATGTTGTTAATTGTGAAGTGAGCCTTGCCTTACTTTTTGGCAAAGTTCATGAATGGGTTTCTAGTAAAACTAACTGAGACCTAGCTTATCTTTCTGCTTTGTTTAGCTAGGACATAATCTTAAAGTTCTTAGCTATTATGCTACCTTATGTTGCTAATAGTCTTAATTGCTGCTACTAAAATGGTGAAGTGAAGGGGACTTTTATGGTAAGGAATGCTTACAACCTACTTATAAAGACTCTAATGCATACTACTTCTTCTTACTTGGATTTAATTTAGAAGTGGAAAGGTTTGAAGAAATTTTGATGTTTCTTATAGATAGCAATTCATAATAGACTATTGACCAACAATTATAAGAGTGGCTAAAGCTTCTCTTTTCCCCTCCATTAGTAATGTTCGGGGGTGATTAAGGATAAGCTTCACATTTTTGCATGACTGCCGGCATACTTAGAATGTTTGGTTTAGGCTAGTTAATCCTTCAACTCGAGTGTATTTCTTCCCCCTGAATTTGAAAGATTGGTTTATTTTTTAATCTTTTAAACTTAGGTGCCTATTGATCTTGCAAGTTTTAGGCTAATACATGGGTGTTGGAATTTGGTTGTTATGCATGTGGAAAATCTGTTGTCTATTTAAGGGAAGTTTTCCAAAAAAAAAAAACCTATAACCTTATGGCTACCATCTTATGCACTAGGGACTTGCTTTCCATTTCGTGTTAATGGAATCCTGTGGGTGTTGTCAATAACACTTTTAATGTTGCCTATCAATGGAACCTCCATCTCACAAGTTAGATTAAGTTGAATAGTGATGCTTTGATCTTACCCATCTTCAAACTTACTAGTTGTGGTGGCCCCTTGTAGGATGATAGGGGTGTTTGGCTTTATGGGTTTTTTAAAAACTTGTTGTTTACTTTGTGTTTAGTGTAAAGTTATGAGACATTAAGGTTGGTCTTGACCAGGCTTAGGATTAGGGGCTTTAAGAATATAATTGTGGAGTTTGATTCTAAAAGTGTCATTGATTTGACCCTTTCTTTGCATTCTAGTATGCATCTTAGGAACCAAGTTTTTCATAATATTATATGCCTTATGAAGAGATCTTGGAGTGCTCATTTCAATTTTGCTCCTTGCTTGACAAATAGACAAGCTAACACTTTGGCATGTCTAGGAGCTTCCTAAGATGAAGTTTCTATAATTTAGAGTGATGTTTTTAATAGAATTTCTAGGCTTTTACTTGATGATTATCTAGGATCCTTTGTACTCATTTATGTGAACTCTTAGTTTTTGTTTCTCTAGCTTTGGCCTCATTTATTTACTAAAAAAAAAAGATATCAAGGAAGTGGTCACTTTATCGAAGTCTTTGCTCAAGATAAAGAGTCTGTTGGAATACTATTAACTAATACTTGATATGTGATTATTCTAATATACTACATTATAAGTTGAATCTAATGATCAAGAAATTGCATTTTCATCCAAACTACTAGTGAAAAATTCCAAGACACTATATCATATGTTTTAGCTATATCTAATATATATGCACATCATCATAGTTAAGGCTTATTAATATGATGCAACGTATGTTGTAACAACCAGAAAAAAAAAGAAGAAGAAAAGAAAAGAAAAAGAAAAAAAAGCTGAAAATTTTTTAAGGGCTAAAAATTTTCTAAGTCTGCTAGCTACAGCCTAGTTATAGCGAATGTACCTGTTCGTTATAGTGAGAAATGGTCTAGCTATAGCGAGAGTGCCTTCTTGCTATAGCGAAAATGCTTCTAACTATAGCGAGTGCGGGCATCTCATACAAAAACTAAGGCGTTGCTCGCCATAGTGTACGCTGTAGAGAAGGCAAGGGTCTGGGACTAACACGAGCTCGCCGTAGCGAGGGTTATGGCTCGCTATAGCAAGGGTTAGTCCGAAAAAGCGTGAAAAAAGAGAATTTGACTTTTTAAAGCCTCCCAACCCCTCCTTTCTTCTTTTAACGGACTCAAGCTCCCTCTAAGACAGAAAAAAGGGCGAAGGAGAGAGAGAGAGAAACCTAGATAAGGAAGGAAGAACAAGAAAATGTTAGGTTTTATATGGCTTTTCTCTTAGAATATTGATCTTCTTTCCTTGCCCTCTTTTCCTATGGTTTGGTTAGTTAAAGTAATTGGGTTTTGAACTTGGTCCAGAAGAGGGAGAGTGAAAAAACCCCTCTTGAAGAAGACCAAAACTCGTATCCTTACTTCTTCCTCTTTGTCTTCCTTTTTGAGAGCTTGAGAGAGGAAAGAAAGTTAGTAGAATTCTAGAGAGAGAAACCCTAGTTTCTCTTCATGAATAAAGTGTTGAGAGAATAATTCCATGCTTCTTGTGTGGTTAGTCTCAAGAAAAGCACTCCCATCTAGTGGTGATTGTGAAATCAACAAGGGAAGAGACAAATTGAAAAGAAAGCTTGTGATTAGCCAAGAAGGTAACTCTCTCCACCTTCTCTCATGTATGAATGTGTGCTTATCTTGTCTTACATGTGTGTATATATGTTTTTAAACCATGAAAAGTATGCTAGCATGATGATGCCTCATGTATTTCAATGATGTTTTATGTGATTTCTTAGGTTTGTTTGAGTATGGAAAAGCCAATAGCCCTTTAGTCATGGTGAGAATGAGCTAAGAACCCTAAAGTTAGTTGAGACAAAGTAAAGAGTCTCCCAAAAGTGAGGTTGACTCCCAAGAGTAAGGGTTGAGTCTAAGAACCTCTTAAAGAATGGGTGAGGTAAGTCCAAAATCCATAAGTGAATAGGTGAGGCTAATCCATTTACTTGGTAAGCTTTTGTATGTTGTGTATGGCCTACTCAAATGTTGAAAATGCATTTCTTATGATTTCATATGCTAATATGCCCATGCATACATTGTGAAACTTGTTTGCATGCTTTGTGTATGATTGAATGAGAGATGAGCTATTGAGATTCTTTGAATCTCACTCCCCCTCTCCACCATCCAAACATGTTAGGTGAACCAAGTGAGGCAAGAGATGGGAGCCACCATGCTTGAAGCTAGGGATTTTGGTGAAGAGATTGTAAAGAGTCATGTTGCCATCATTTTGTAGTCATGTTAAGGGATGTAATTTAATGATGTACATGATGTAGCACTTGTAAATGGATGTACTTAATGTATATATATGAGAATTGAACTTATAGTGCATGATGTAGCAAGTTTTAGAATGAATGGCAAGATCTTAGTATTGCCCACATGGGTGTATGTGTTGGTGTAGGAGTGTGAGTTTTGTAAATCTGGGTTGTTAGACATTTGAGCTATGTTTAATGGCCTAGGTTGATGCTTTCCCACGTGCTCATAGAGCCTTGAGATAGGAGAAGCAAAGTTGGACCCCATTATCCCCTTTTGAACACAAGAAATGGTCACTTTGCCTCATGATGTCTAAGTCTGACCAAATGATCTCTCCTTGCCTTAAAATTTGGCATGTGACTAGATCTTGTCTAAAGCTTTTTGAGAAGTTAAAGATCAAATCATTTGGAGGTCTGTAGAATTTTTTATGATTTTTCAAAGTTGGTATCAGAAATTCAGATTTTCATAAATACTGTTCATTTGGTCAGTTGTGAAATTGTGTCATCCGAAGGGCAAACGTGGTCCAACTGGAAGCACCTCATTTGGAGGTCTAGAGAGGAAGATATGCATTTTCAAAGTTCTTGCCCAGTATCAGTCATCTTGCCTGACCCGAGGTATTGTTCCATCGATTTCCGGGAGTTTGGCTTGATGAACTGATCTAGAGATATTTTTCCTCTCTAGTCAACATCCGCATCTTTTCATATTGGTATCATTTGCACGCATTGGATTTTTGTGGAATTAGTTAGACATTTTTGAAGTTCATATCAGTAAACTGTGATAGTAGCAGAGCCTACTTCGACCTCTAGATAATTTCGCATGTTAAACGCATTGTGTGTGGGATTTTAAGACTTTCACATATTTTTAGTATGAAGTAGACATCCTAAGCTTTCCAGAATGACTGAGATCACATGTTTTCGATTTTTCTGGATTTAATTGTGATTTTCCAAACTTTGCCCAGAAATGAGGCCAAGTATGGCCGATAATGAATATTCATGTCTCATATCCCTTTTTTCTTTCCATGGGTTTAAAGCATGTTTTTAGGATTGAAATGAGTTGTAATGGTGCAATTAAACATGAGGATGTATAGAATGAGCACACTCGGTCCACGTGACACTAAAGTGAATTTTTAACCATGATGCCATGTGAGAAATGTATGAATCCAATGAGGAAGATCTCTCCTTATTCTTCCTATATCTCATATGAGCATGTAAGGCATGATGGTATGAGCTAGAAATGATGGTGTTACATTTGTAGAAGTTCAAAGGCTAAAATAATATTATCCAAAATAAGTTGCCTCAAAAGAAATGCATTTTAATTATGAGCAATGACCTTCCTTAATACATGCTTTAGACAATTACAAATTATCTTGAATATAAGTTTATAAACCACATTGTATAAAATAGTAAGTCTAAAATCTTGTAAGGTTTGGGGTAAATCACATAGAGAAAGCAATATAATATAAGAATGATTTAAAACTTTCAACAAATCACCATTTTGGAAGAAAGCCACCATATTAATCAAATCATCTTAAAGTAAATCCCAATAAGTTTGGTAAAATTTAGTATGAAATCCATCAAGTTTAAGGGCATTACCCACCTTTAATTGAAATACTACTCGTTTAAAATAGTAATAGAAGACTAAAAGGTCTGCATATAAGAGGATATGTTAAATTGGTTTAACTCCTTGTTTAAAATAGTAATAGAAGACTAAAGGGTCTAAATATGAGAGGATATATTAAATTGATCTAACTCTTAAATAATCGGAGACACATATAATGATGTATTAGATGAAAAAAATTGTTGAAAATAAGAAACATGTAGGATGCTTAATTTGCTATAAACCTTACACCAAATTCCAATATTGTTTTAATTCTAGGTATAAATTATTAATTTTATGCATTTTAACCAAATCATGAAAATGTTTTGCATTTCTATTACCTTAAACCAACCAAACATGTCTAGTTATTTGGCTTAAAGAGCTTCCTTACAATCATTCCAAAATTCAAGCCTTTGTTTAATATCTCTCTCATTTAAATCCACTTTTTCCACTGTTAGTCTTGATTAAAATTGTTTTAATTTCCCCTTTAAATCAAGTATCTTTTATTTAATATTAACAACTTGTATTTTATTCCAATGATGGATTTTAACTAATTTAGTAACAACTTGATAAGCAAAAAACTAGACACTCATTCATTCCAACTTTTCTATACAATAACATTAAATTTTGGAAACAAAAACAAAATAATTTTCAAAATGGAATAGGTGTTTCCTATAAGAGGGCCATAAGCCTATATTAAACACTAATGGAGCATGATTTGATGCCCGTTTGGTAGAATAAAGTAGAAAGAAAAAGAGAAGGAATCCATTAAATAATTATGTTTGTTACATATTCTGTAGAATTAGAGAAGGAATCTATTTTCATTCCATAAGTATGTAAATGAAGAATGTTAAATATGCTTAATTTATGCAAATTATATCACACCTTTGTTATCATTATTTCTTTTTTTTTATTTCAATATTATTTTTAAGTGGAAACACAAAAGTTATTTTCCAATCATTCTTTTTCATTATCTATTATTTTTATCCAATCAAATATAGAAATAGAATGACATTTTCATTTTTTTTTCTATATTATAGCATACATAATTATTCTATTATATTCACATCCTCATTCCCTTTTTATTTCCATGTCTAATAATTATGTGTATCAACTAGGACATGAGGTAGTTAAACTAATAGTATACAATCTCGATTATGGAAATAACTTAAGCCATTGTAAATTACACATAGCATGATCTAATCGGGTCCAAACAACATCAGGCCTATCTATTGTTAGTCTAAGTGTACTATATTCTATGAGGTTTAATATCTACAAATTAACATGTATTAATTATATCACAAAACAAACTCTTACCCTATGTTAAAGAAACATGAAATTTTTTTTTTTGGTCTTGTAAGTATAATGTTTTATTAACATCACTAATGGCTAAAAAACGGTTGTGTAGTGGTTTTGAACCAATTCTATAAAATATACCGATTCGAAAAGTCAGGAAAACCATGGACAAAAGTAATAAGAAGACACTTACCTTTGAGTATCTAAAATATGTATGTGATTCCATTAAGGTGAAGAATCCAATAGCTGGGAACAATACTCATCACAACTACTTAAAAACAAACCACCACTTGATCCAACCACATGCCGACCAAATATCTAATGATAACCAAAACGTTAGAAACCAACGCCTTTTCTTTGGAGAAGAATCATAATATGTAAAAGTAGAGCACCCTAATAATTTAAGATCAATCAAGTAACCTGCAGCTACCTCTTAGCCAGTAGCTAAAATTGATGGATTAAATGCCCAGTCAAAAGCCCAATTAGCCAATCCATAACAACTTGGTAATAAAGCACAATTGAACTCGCCCAATAGAAACTTCGGATGAAATGAAGAAAGAGGTATAAAATCTAGCCCAACAGGTATTCCTTAAAAATAAAATATAATCAAAATATTCTAAAAAATAATATTCTTTTTTATTAAAAATATGATTTATTACAATTATATTTTAAACTTTTATTTTAAAACATTATTAAAAAAATTTATGACAATACTTATATTTTTAATATATATATTTAATACAAATATTTTTTTAAAATTAAATCATTATCTATAAATTATTTAAATTTAAAAATATTTTGTGAATACATTCTCTGTTTTAATAATTTATTTTCTATCAAATGATTTTACAATTTGCTAAAATTTTGAAATTGACTATTTATATTGGGCAACTACATATTTAATATTTATTATATTATATAAGTAATAAATATAATAACATTTTGGTCAAAATAAATATACTTATAGTTTATCTTTTATTGTAGGGAGATATTGTAACGTATTCTTTGGTTTTAAGGAGGAAAGGAGGGTGGATCTTCTACTTTGCCTAGAGGCATAGTAGAGTTGTTTTGCCCCCCAAATAGGGAGGTCAACACCTTTATTTTATTTTAATTTTTTTTATAAGGGCATTTTGTTAGGACAATAAGTGTTGTCTTAGTATAAGATTCGCTAACAGATGAGAGTGTATGTTTTCAAAAAAAAAAAATTGCATAATTTGAACATCTCTCAAAAAAAAAAAAAAGAGAATAATTTACCTTTGTTTTAAAGATTTACAGTTTTTTTTAACTCAGATTTAGAGTTGATTGCTGCTAAATCTATGTCATCAATCAATATTTACCACATAATTCAAAGAGTTTCCACTATATCATTAAAAATAATATTTTTTGTTGTTGTTAAGAGCAATGTAAAAGAAAGTCTAAATTAATGATTTACATATTCAAATTTTTTTACTCTTCTTGTAATTTAATCTTTTGAAGATAAAACTTATTAATTTAGTCCCCAAGCATTTTATTGTTAATTGATGATATAAACTTGTCCAAGTATCTTGGACTCTTAATAAGACATCATTTTGTCTAATTTTACAAGAATCAATTGATCTAACCCCAAAAATGACGTTGTTAGGGCTCCAAGCTTTGTGAGACTAGACAAAACATCATTTTGGAGGTTTAAAACACTAGGACAAATCCATACTATTACTAATCATATAAACTCCCATTTATACCAGATGTAAGTTTACTAAGTGACTTTGCCTAACAATAAAAACATTTTTTCATTAGAAAAAAATTAAAAAACTCAATTGAAAGACTTTATTTTTAAAGAATCAAACCAAAAGATAACTATTTTTTTTTGGGGAACTAAACCATTAATTAATTCAAAAAGTAATGTGGTGTACTATTAAGAAAAATTGTTGTGATCTCTCCGTCGTTTGTGGCCGTAGAAAAATCAAACTCCCTGATTAATGTTAACCTAAATTTCAGGTCTTACTAACCTGTGGAACATAGGAATTCTATATGCAATTGATCGGCAAAGTGTTAAAACATCCTCCGCTACAAGATACCTTAACCACACCCCCCCCTCCCCCAAACAAAAAAAAATCATTCCTTTACTGAAGTTTAACCATACACGAAACAACGAAACAGTCAAAGCGAGCACAGCAATACACAAAATTTTCCAATTTACAAAGCTTATAGAAGTGGTTCAATTTGTAGAAGAAACACAGAATGGACGACAGCACCAGAAGATGAGATTATCTGACATTTAAGCCATCAAAATAGGTGTGAGATTGTTCAAAGTGATATAACAATTGAAGGCAGAAACAGAGTAATAGGACATGATGAGACGTGGAAAAGATGGGAAGCTATGATGAAAGCAAGACAGGCCCAGTCTCAACAGCGGTGCGGGCATTGCCATAACTATTATGCCTGCTCATCTGGATGTCACGGGATGAATGGGTCCTTGCTTTTGCATAGGGAGCAGCCCTTGCTGCAAGAGAAAATCACAGAGACAATAAATTTTCATTCTAAGATAATCTTGATTTCTCAATGCTTCTCAAGATGATTTGTGTAAATTAAACCGTGATCCCGTATCCCAAGCTTTAAGTTCGAAATTTCACCTTAGTAGGTTTGAAGTTCAAATTTCTCTAGTTAAGTTCCCCGGGAAATCAATACAATTAGTAAGTGTTCAAGTTCATAAGTTAAGAAAATGGTGCTTGGCCTGCACAATGCCAATGGCGATACCATGATGATTATTTTTTTTGTTAATGTTAGATACCATGGTGATTTCATTACTACAGTATATCCATATAAAGTGAAACATGACATAGTAAAATTGGTAAAAGCTCTTAAATCTTATTGGGATGAAACACATATGGATGATGTCTTGATAGTGGAACTCACAAATGATGAACACCCTTACCTGCAATTTGCTGAGCTCGGAGGATATTTTGCCGTCTTTTCCACCAGCACACTGAACAGGTTACAAGAAGTAGAAAAGCAAAAGAAGCTCCTAGTCCGATGCCAATTATGGCGCCAGCAGAAAGGTGAGACCCGCATGTAGGTAATCCAGGTATACCGCACAGACCAGCATTGTCAGTAAAACTGCAACCATGTACAAGTGTTGTAGTGCAGATTTAACAGATTTAAAAACATTATTACCCAGGAAAGAAAATTAAAAAAGAAAAAAGAAAAAAGAAAAAAAGCAAGTGGAATAAATAGCATGAACATATAGTATCTCCTTTCACAGCGTTTATAGTCTAAAGTTTCTAAACAAGTTTAGACCATTGACAACATACTTGAAGCTAGCTCTGTGCAGAAGTCTTCCTCCTAAAGTTGCAGGGACCCTTCCAGACAGCAAGTTGCCATTAAGATTCCTGCATGAGGACATCTTAATACAAGCTCTACATTTTTTATTTTTATTAAAAAAACTTATTATATATTTAAACACTTGAAAATCATACAGTCTCTGTAATGATGACAACTGTCCAAGGCTTTCCGGAATTGATCCATTGAAAAAGTTGTAGGACAGGTCCCTGCATGAGTACATCACATTCAAAAATGCCATTAGCAAAAGCGAAGTAAACAATCATGGAATGAAATAGTTGACACCTTTCAGTAATCAAACAGTGAAGGCTAATTTCAACTGGTTCTCGTAAAAGCATGAAGAAACTGAATTTTCTACTTTCACAATTCAGCTTTTTTAAATCTTCCACCAGAATCAACTAATAAATCTTTCCAGCTAAAGGAATGTTGATCTCCATCATTAACCTTTCACGGGTTCATTTAGATAACTGACTCTACTTTTCTTTCTATCCTTTATGTAATGTCCAACTCTTAATTATCTTATACAAATCAGAGCAATGTTTACAACATAGATATTTCACAATACTAGGAGAAAAATCCAACTGTCCCTCCTTCAGTTCAGCTCATAACTACTGAAAGGTAGTTACTGTTACAAACACAGTACACACCATGTATTTCCTTCTTTCTTTCCTTTTTGGGAGGTCTTCACACAATAGATTTGGACGGCCACATCTGCTCTAATGCAAATTCAGGCAACCGTTTAAATAAGTTCATGTCTTGTGCGTGGCATATCTTGTCCCTCAGATCTTGCTAATGTTTCAAACGGATTGCATGCTTTCTTATTCCTGTAGAGCTAAAGCTTAATTCACGGAGCAGAACTGAAGACAGGATTCACTTTGCATAATTTCCTAACTCAAACTTCTGTGTTGAAGATAGAAATCACATTGCCATTGCACCTCCTTTTTGACAAAATATGGATATATCCCAACAAAGAGTTTCTTTTTTATTTTTATTTTTTATTATTGAAAGATCTACCATCTTTTCCTCAGTACATTAATAGATTGAACTAGGAGACACTGATAGAAGTTTCACTGGTCTACTCAACACGGATAAAGTTAAGCAAAATAGGTCACCACATTATGAATTTGTTGTAATATAAGTATGAATAAGCATCTGGATGAATTTCTTTGATGACTAATTACGGGCATACCAAATTATTTACAGTGCAGTGGCGCAGATATGCAATATGGGCAAAAGCTATCAAACCTAACCAAAATATCATTGTTGCCCAGTCTCTGGATTTGAACAAAATTTATAATCCCCACATTTCTGACTCTAGCATGTAATTGCAGCTTAAAGTGGAGTTATAGGCATAAGCAGGATAGTATGGGTATAAATTAGAAATCAGTTTAGGAAAAAGTCACATGTAAACTATTCTGAAAAAAAAAAGAGACTTGGATGACAAGGAAGAAATATGCTGAATCGCTATTATTACATCATTATTTTCTTCAAATATTCAAGAATCATAACTATTCAAACTTTTCAGACAGTACTGTATCAATTACTGAGAGTTCCTTAATAGAGACTCAAAACAATGGAAAGAACTTCTTAAGAACAATAGGTGTACTTACAGCACTTGAAGGCTAGTTATTGCTCCAAGTGAGGATGGGATGGCCCCACGAATGCTGTTTCCACTCAAGTTCCTGCAATGCACATGTAAACAAACATAAGAAATAGGCAAACAAACCTGCTGGCTGTTTTTATTTCTTAAAAATGAGGGAATTAAAACTAAGGAAAGTAAATAAAGCTGCACAAATTATTCAACTATCAATATTTGTTACTTCTTATTTGATTAAGGCCTGCATAAGTTGGGTTTTGCTATCAACAATACATGATACATAAGATAGGCATACATGCATTAATATAAAAATGAAGACATAATGTGTCTATCTGAAATACTGAGGAAATCAGGAAACTATTAAGAACTCACAAGATCTGCAGGTTATGCAGTCCAGATATGTCATTTGGCAAGAAACCCTTCAGACCCTGGTTGTCAAGACCTCTGTCCATCAAAAGATCAAGCATCAATTAAAACCAAGATATTGAGATAAAATAATCAATCAAAGTTTTCAACACAAATCACAATGGCTTTGTATCCTAGTGGTACCAATCTCTTTTCTAGGTACAACATGGAGTTTCAGGTTTGTTTCAAAAATAAATAAGGGCAAAAGGAATTTGAGAAAGGGGAATGCTAGTTTATTAATGCTAGTGGAGGAAAACACTTCTAAGAATTTGAAATATATTAATTAGATTTTGAATGCTATTTTTCACTTTGTATAGATAAATGACTAATGCACATAGCTCAGTCATAGAAGTTGTCCAAATTTGTGTTACTAGAAATTAGAAAATAATCTACTTCCATCTGTTCAGAAGCTTTGACGCTGAAGAATTGATTTTTGGTTATGGCACAACTAGAACTAAAAGATAACATAATGAGAAAGTAAAAAAAATTAAAGAATTTTAAAGGAGGAAGACGGAATTAAATGCTAACACACAGTCAGATTGTCAAGGACCACTCCATTACAAAAGCTTAAGCTGTTGGGAAAAGTACAATGATTGGTTTTATCAATGTCTTTTAACGCTGATGTAAAATAAAAGCCTAAGCGAAAGGAAAACGTACAGTCCATCAATGATCCATTTGCCACTTTTTCTGTCTAATTGACAATCTGCTCCAGTCCATGGATGTTGCTGAGGAACACATGGATCACCATTCCACCCAAACCTAGGGGGAAGCGCCAATGCCTTCTTCAATGATTGTAAAGCCCTAACTAGAGTAAAGTAAGAATTATCAACTTTCAAAGTCTACATATATTTTGGATTACCAGAAATGATATTCAGTATCATTGATAGTAAGTAAAATCAAAGAACAAGCAAATGAAACAGTACCATAAATCAACCAATCAGTGCTAAAACTTAAATTTCATCTCTGATTTTTTGTTTTTTGTTTTTTTGGGGGGGGGGGGGGGGGAGGAAGAAGTACAACAGCAATCAGAAAGGGAAAAGTGTGAGACGACAAAAAGACCTAACAAGTATGATACTCCTGAAGGATCAAATACAAACACAGTATAGGGTCTACACGAGTTTCATACTGTGCTCTTTACAAGCAATATACCCTAGTAACAGAGTATCATGAATTGGGTAGACTGATAAGAAAAAAAGAAAGGGGGGGGGGGGGGGCGGGAAGCCACATACTATATTATTCTATATCAAATAATATAGTCCCTAAGCTTGCTAGCGTTGTGGACATAACAAAGTCATTCAAGTTCTCCGACAAATTGAAGTAAAGTTTTTCTCAATCATATAATAAATTCCATATATAATAAGAATCAACATTCTTTATCACAGAAATTGTATCTTGGAACATAATTTTATCATACAACAGATACCAACACTTGAAAACATTACTATCCATGCGATATCTTAAAAGTAAATAAAATGCCTTGTTGATTAAATTCTTGATTCTGAAAAAAAAAAGGAACATGTTATTATATAACAACACAAGGGTTGGTATATGTACCTTCCTCTAATAAAGTTTCTGATTCGACCATAATAATCTCAAATATCTCAATGGCATTGATGATGGCAAGACTACCTTCTTTTGGCCTCAAGGTTATAGTCAAAGTCCTCCCATTAACTGTAACAGTTGTATTAAGCACAAGGGCAGTAAATCGACCCCCACTCAATTTTATAATATCTACTTCTCTGAAAGCAGCATCACCATTTATAATAATGTCAAACACTCTTTGCCCTACGCCAGTCACTGAATTATCAATCTCTGCAAAATGTAACCAAATGGAGTAGTTTCGGTTGGGATCCACCTCCATTGTATATGTTAATTCAGGATGACTATCAGTACTAACAAGTGCTGAGCGATAAAGAGTTTCTGGATAAAAGTTTGGAGGAAGTGCAGCCTGTTTGACCCTAGTTTCAACAGATCTAGGTCGATCCAAATCCTGACCAAAAGTTTTCATGTGGTCCCAAAATCTGTCCCCTCCCCAGGGATCCGCTCCATAATCTATGCCAAATTTTGACTGTCCAAAACCACAGCTCAGTCTTTTGGCTGTTCTTAGTATTATCCCTTGACCCCACTGTGGACCAAAATAATACGCTTTATCATCAATTTGAAGAATCTCAATAGATAGGATTGCCGGGTCCCCGTGACCTGTGCTATGGAAACAGATTGAGACAGAACCATCTGTAAGAAAAAGAAGCGCTTCAGCAAATACTTGGTCAACCTTATTTGTCCAACCTGATTTCAAAGAATATATTTCAGTGCCATCAATAGAGATATCAAATAGGGGTTCACTGGTAGCTCTAGGCTGCACAACAATTGCAAAGAAGATCCTGACTGAGTAGTGCCCCTTTGGCACTCTATGAATGTTGTAACAATTTTGAGGGCCTTCAGACAAGGGGAAATAGCGGAGAGTTTTAAGTGGAGGACTAATGTATTTTGGATGAGATGCATTCCCAGGTATGCCACCTGTATATCCAAAGTCCTTATACCAGAGGGTACTGGTTGGTCTCGTTTGAACATTTTGACGAGCCCCACAGCTTATGCGCATAGCAAATGGTGCTGCAGAAAATCCAACCAAATTAAAGGGGAGAAAAAAGAGAAGAACAGTCATTCTGGTTCACTGAAACTTAGATTAACCAAGAAAATAACAATAGACAAGTAGAAACCATCCCTCGGTAAATATGCATTTTGTAGATTGTCAATGAGTTGTAAATGAGAAATGCGATCAAATCCTTGAGATGTTCAAATTATACCTAGCAGTTTGCGCCTTATGTATGCAAGAATCCATGATGAAAGGCACAGTGAACTATAGAAAACTTGATAGGGTACCGATTATTCCTCAAAATACTGATATGAAACGTTTCACTAACTCGAATATTAAATATTAATTCTAGCGAAAAGATGTTACAATTAATCCACGATTTTGAACACGCTGACTTCTTTTAAGATTCTCAAGGTCAAAGTATTCAGCAGGGGAGTAACTTGTATCAGCCAAATCACACACTAGACTACGCATTAAGCAAAATATCATTGAGTTCTTATGATTTATTGGACAAGGTTGACCAAGTTCCCTTTTTCAGAAAATATTCAGCCGGGCCATTTTTTTCAAGGGTTTAGATTACACCCATACACGGAAAGGAAGAAGTTTTACTACTTTCCTCTTCTCTGTAGCAGCAGGAATTTCTCAGACGCCAATTGGAATTAAATGGCTGGGCATTATTCAAAGTCCAATCAAAACCAAGAAAAAATAGAGATGAAGGGAGAGAATACTGCGTTGTATTCCAATTTCAGCTTAAGCATTATATTACAAAGTCACCCCCACTTGAGCTCTGATGCACAAGCACAATAGAAGATCCACTCCACACCACAATGGAATTCAATCGAATTCAAGCATCAAACTTACCCGAACCACACACGAATTCCCGCAAAATGGAGTGGAAATCTAGAAATCCTAATTAAAAACCTCAAGCACCACTATGTATCAGTGCTTACACTTGTTCAAATGAACAAGAAAAGGAGAGAAGAGCAACTGAAGCTTACCTCGTCGCGCTAAACAAGAAGTAAAAGCTAAGCAGAGGATGGGCATCCATAGCAGCAGAAATCTAAGCATTGTAGAATATGACTTCCTGCTTCTATCTCCCATACTGCCTCCTCCTTTTTTCTTACATCATATCTCCACTTCCTCCCTTGCTTTCCTAGAGAGAGAGAGAGAGAGTGTGTTGTTTGCTTAAATGCTTGCACCTGTCTGAACATGAAGATTTTAATACAGATTTGAGAATTTACCCCTACTAGTCTTTCTTCAACTAGGTGTCTCGTGACTCCTCACCGAGGCTTATCACAACCAGTGGAGTGTCAATTTTCTGTAATATTTATGATTATTTATATAAAGTTGCAATATTAAACTTGAAATTAGGGCAGGTCTACATCGGAATCGTTTTCCGGGTCCTACTTGTTGACGGTTGCGACTTGTGAGATGAGTCATTGTGAAATGGGTTATGTCGGTTGTAAGTTTGTTATTAAAATTTTTAATTAAAATATAATAAATATTTTTATTTTTTAATAATATTATAAGAATTATATAATTTAATTAAATAGTTATATATATTTTGAAAATTCATATATTTATTATAATATGATTAAATATTTATATACTTATTTTATTTTAAATTAAAAACTTAATAATAAAGAAATAAGTAATTATATATAATTTTTTTATAAAATTAAAAAAATAAAAATTACAGTTTATGTTATTACAAGTAAATTATGCAAATTATATATTTTTTATGAATTTCATTAAAATTGTATATGTTTTTTTTTACTTTTAAAATATATATAGATTTCTCTTGAAATAAAAAATTAAGTTATATTTTAATTTAATTTTAAAATTTTTTGACTAAAATATATTTATTAATCTAAATACATATTTTTTAGGTTCAGTTTAATAAAAATAAAATCTATTCTTTTTATTTTTATATATGCATATTTAAAAACAAAATTTACTCTATTTATGTTTATTTATACATATTTAGATATAATATATATTTATGTATTTAAGTTAATAAAAAATATTTGAGTCAAACAATTATAATTAAATTAAAGTGTATTTTTAAAAATAAAAATAAAATTTACATATTTTTAATAAAATTTGAAAAATTTATGTAATTTACCCTTTTATTATTTATTTATTTTGAACTTTGTAATTTTTTTGCTAATCAATCAAAAATTAAACCACTTGATATATTAATTCTACTACAAAGACCGCTCGGATGTCATCTTTGGCGGAAACAATAAGACCTCTCAATTGTCAATTAACGCCTTTATGCCTTGTTTGATAAGACATGTTAAGAAGAAAAAAAGAAAAGAAAAGTATTAAAAAAAAGTAAATTAGGGATAGAATATGAATTTTTATAAATTTCATATTTTAAACAATCTAAACTTTAAAGAAAATAGCTTTTGTGGGACCCATCAATTTTCAATCTGTCCGTGACTAGACGGAGAGGGGCGAATAGCACACCGGCCTGGCGTCTTCCGTTTTGCAAATAACACACGCAACTAAGTAAATGGCTTTCGTGGACCCCCCCCACCCCACCGTTTCTAATGGCCTGCGTTTTGCAAATAAGACTCCAAAAAAACCAATGATTTTATATTTGTTTTAAAATAATATATTTATTAATTTATCTTTAATTTATTTTTTTCACTTATTCTAGACATTGATATGTCTATGAAAAAATTGATATGAAAATTTTTATTCATAATATAGTAAAGTAATTTAACATTTTAGTTATATATATATTTTCTTTATCTTGATGAAATTAAAGAAGGGAGGAAAAAGGTTTTTTTTTTTTTCATTATATGATATCAAATAATGTAAGTGATAACTCATTCATTTTTTTTTCTTTTCTTTTTTGGTGTTGTTTTCTTTTTTTTCTTTTTCTTTTTTGATCTTTTTCTTTTTCCCTTTATGATACCAAACAATGCATTCATGGAAGCCAAGAACATGTATCTTAAACATGCGTCTTCTTTTTAAAAATTATGTGAGATATCAATCTTGCCCTTTTCCATTTTGAGAAACTACTGCTCTTATAGTTGAGCATACATCTTCTTCAAGCTTACTAAAAGTCTGAAACTACTACTTTTGGTGTATTGCAAATCAAAATGATAGGAAAGTTGGCCATTGCTTTGTTTGAAATTTTGAAGGGAAGAGTTCATGTGACTTGAGAAATCTCTAAAGTGAGTGTAACGTGTTTAACCATGCTCTTTTAGTGATGTAAGGATCTTGATCATAAGCTTCACAAGAAGAGTTTTTTATGGAATACCCAATGCATTGAGGATTCTTTGGAGTGCTATTTTTTTAGTGTCCTCGAAAATGAAAAGAGATTTAAAGTAATATTAACTTACATGGAGATTGGAAAGAACTACTTAATCATCATTAACAAATTTTTTATAGCTATGAGATTTTATACACAAATTAGAAGAATAAATAAAATTGAGAGTAGATTCTTAGTTGTTAAAATGGGCTAATTTTGTCCATATAGACTGGCTCATCATAGGTTATGGGTTAAATCATTAACCCATTTAATCCATCTCAGTTAAACAGATTAAAATATATAATTTAGTTCACTGAGTAAGTTAAATAGGCTAACTCATTTAATTTACCAAAAAATTAAAAAATATATGTATATAGATAAAATAGAGTTAAGAGTAACACTATATATATGCATCAATTAATCACAAATTTAAAAAATTTTCACCTCACTTTTACATTCTAATCTAGTTTATATGCATAAGATATTGACTCCTTGTTGTGGATCAATGACAACTTCATCATCACTCATAATGAAAAAATTGAGAAACATTACAATAAAAAGAACAAAAAAGACAAAGAAGAAATGAAAATTTTCAATGAAGTGGGTCTCTTTCCTTAAATGAAGACTCTAAAGAAAGGAAACAAATAGTGACAACACGCCCAAATGGCAAATCCATAAACAAACAACAACAACAAATAAAAACCTAACAAGAAACAAAAACCACATAACTTGAATCCTTTTACTAGTGGTTTGGGGTTGAAACTTGAGGAGGAATAAGCCAAAGACGCTAAGATTTGCAAGAGATGAAGATGTCGAACATCGAGACAAAGATGTCGAGAAGGAGATCCTAACACGAGAGTGGGAATGATAGTAAGTGTGAGTCATGGATTTGGGAACGAGGCAATGAGTAGAAGTAAATTGGGAAAAAGGGAAAAGAATGTTGCATTAGCTATTGGAGAATTGGGTTTGAGTTTAGATTAGATAATCTAGGAAAATTTAAACAAAAAAAATATTAAAAGAGTTTTATAGGCTAGCTCATATAATAGGTGGCTCGGGTTAAAAATGACTATACTAATAAACAAGTCTAAAGAATGAGCAAATCAAATCTACTAAATTGGTGGATTGAACAGGTTGACCCAATGGGTTGGCCTGTTTTGATAGTTATAAGTGGATGAAATTTTAATTCTAAATTGAGGAAGGCAAAATCAACCTTTCATAGGTTATTTTAGAAATTAAGAGGTATGTACAAGTCATTGCTTTTATTTTTGTTAAAGATGATTTATTTAGTTGAGGTCATTGTAATAGTGCCACCATATTAGGGATTCAATTGTAAGTTTCAACTGATTAAAATGGAAATCACAATTGGAGTAAATATTAAATTAGAAAAGTATAACTAAAAAAAAATTGTATAAATAATGTCATTATAAGAAGCTAAATTTGCTACCATAAATTAAAGGTTTTTTAACTATAACAATAAGAAAAATCAACTTATTAGAAAAAAAAACATCTTCATCAAATTATGTTCAACTATTATTAGCTTATATTTCACTAGACTTGGTTTAAAAAGGGAAAACAAAAAGTGGAACAGTAATTTCTTTGCTTATACTTTAAGAATATCTTCAAATCAACTTGTAGGTTAATTAAAGTTATATTCCTCTTTAAACAATCTTAAGAGCACACATTCAATAAAACAATAATTGTTATGGGGTTTCATGGCCATAAAAATCTAAATTAGCCTAACCTAGTTTAACCCACTTTTAAAAGGCTTAAGGACTTAATGATTATCATTCATCGAGTTTCATACAAGAAAACACAACAAATTGCTTTAAATAGAATGACTCTAATAAAGCAAGCCATTATGATAAGAAAACTTCTACGATTTCAATTGGCAGCTTAACCTGATTATCCTCATCAACATATTGTAAAGAAAGCTTATAAATAGAGACCGTCAAAAGCACAATAGAAGAGGTCCAAAATCTATCTAGTTACACGAGTTTATTAAGCTTAAAAGGCATCATACTTTATTTTGTCTTGTCATTATATCCCTCTCTACAAACCCTTATACAATATGAATATTCGTTACTTTGATCTTTTAACCCATTGATTCCTTCTTCATTTAAACTATGATATCTCATATTAAAACAATAATATAATCATAAAAAAGAAAGAAAGATAACTTATGTACTCTTGATTAATTTTACTTTGATTGGATTTAGAACTTATATTCTTGATTTTAGAAACAATTGCAATTCTATTTAATCAATTCTCATACATATAGCATATATATGTAGTAACACCTTTGTTATTTCTCATTAGAAGTGTACATATAGCAATAGCTAAAATGGTTATATTATTCAAATATATTTTTGGGTGTACATAACCTTTAACATTTATTTTTTTTAAATCCATAATATAAGATTTTTATATACTAGTTATATTATTTTATGTTTTATATATGAGTTATTTTGACTATAACTATTAGTTATTTTCTCGTACAACTTAAACTTTAAATCTTTATCCAAATATTTATTTATCTTAATTAATTTAAACTTGATTATGAATATTTTTAGGTTATGAATAATAATTTAATTGGTGTAAATTATTCTTTCAAGCTTTATTCAAGTTTACTATATGTGATAGATTTCTCAGCAAAGTGTTTTAACAATGTGAAAAATATGTAATATATTATTGTCACAATCCAAACTAGGCATGTAATCAGCATGACAGCAAACTAGAATTTCAATCCCGTTAACCTTTGATTGACAAACACATAACATTAACATAACTCAACAAATTATTGACAACAATGTTTATAATCATTTTATGGAAATGTTGAAAGTCTTATCATTAACTGGATAAATCCAAATTTACAAATACGTCAGAAAACCAATAAAGAGAGCTTTGTTCTTCGTATACAAAATATTAGAACTCAATTCCTTTAATAGAAACAAAGAGAATATGTTGAAAGTATGGATACATATATGTGGGTGTGTCAAAAGAAGAGAGTCTCACATTGCCTAAAATAGAGAGAGCCTTAGTGTATATATACTAAGATATGATATTAGGCAAGTAAATAGGCCAAGAAATGGAGTGAGCTCGCGTGCATAACAGCGAGCTAACACAACGCAGTTGAAAATCTCTAATGTCCCCCTTACGCATGAGTTAGATGCGGTATTGGGCATTTTTTGTTGGAAATATCTTTGTGAAATACAAACATATTTTGATTTAAAATAAGCTTATCGGAAAAATTATATTTTTAGTAGTTTTGGATTTAGAATCGTAAATTTTCAAATTTCTAAACGTTGAAAATTTTAATTACTGAGTTTAATTTTTTCATTAAATGAATTTTATCTCAACATTCAGAAATGACCTTTTAATTATTTTTTAATTCTAACGTTTAAAACTAATTAATTATAATTAAATTGTCATTAACTGATTTTATTGTGCAACGTTCCTGTCTGCGTCTTTGGTCTCTAAAAGGTAGTGCATGGTGCGATTCAAAACACACTAAGTCATTGAGTCCTCTGGCTCCTCTGCTCTTCCCTCTGCTTTAAGATTTCATTTTTCACTGTTCTGATTCCCTATGTGTTTCAGCAGGAAGGATCCATTTAATGTTGGAGAGTTGCTGACCTGTGCTGGAATAACTCTTAAGGACTGTGTCCTTGGGCATGTCTTGGATCGATTTTCCTAACGTGATTGTGAATTGTAGCTAACAATCTTAGAAGTTATAGAGTCACACCATGATGATGCTGTTAATAATTTTGATGCTGCCAACATTACTGCTACTGTTTTTGATAGGGCTGTTAGTGGTAGTGGTGGTGCTCCTACCTTTATGCCCACTACAATGCCACTTCCTAAGTTGTTCCCAGACATCTAAAAAATTGAGGTGTTCGATGGCAAGAACTTTAAACAGTGGCAAGAATGTATTTTCTCGGTGCTGGACATGCATGGAGATGCTATGGTTCTCACTCAAACTGAGCCTACTGTAGATGCTGACCAGGCCTAGAAAGATATTTGGGCTTATGCCAACAAGGTATACAGGCATACTATCATTAGCACGTTATCTGATGATTTGTTCAATATTTATTGTGTCTACAAGGAAGCCAACAGAATATGGGAATCACTTATCACAAAGTACACTACTGAGGATGTTAGAAAGCAAAAAATCACGATCAGAAATTACTACCGATGAGAGATGTTCGAAGACAAAGACATTAAGCTATAAATCAATGAATACCACAAGCTGTTGGAAGAACTCCGTGTTGAGAAGATCAACCTTCCAGATGAATTTATAGCTGGGATCCTGATCAAGAAACTGCCAGATTCATGGAAAGACTACAAACAGTAATTTAAAACACAAATAGAAACAACTGTCACTGTCTGATCTCATCACTCATATCATCATCGAAGGCATCAATTGAAAGGAAATTCGGGCTACAAATAGTGACAACACACCCAAATGGCAAATCCAAAAGCAAATAACAATAACAAATAAAAACCTAACAAGAAACAAAAACCACATAACTTGAATCCTTTTACTAGTGGTTCGGGGTTGAAACTTAAGGAGGAACAAGCCAAAGATGCCAAGATTTGCAAGAGATGAAGATGTCGAACATCGAGACAAAGATGTCGAGAAGGAGATGCGAACATGAGAGTGGGAATGACAGTAAGTGTGAGTCATGGATTTGGGAACGAGGCAATGAGTAAAAGTAAATTGGGAAAAGAACGTTGCATTAGCTATTAGATAATTGGGTTTAAGTTTATATTAGATAATCTAGGAGAATTTAAACAAAAAAATATTAAAAGAGTTTTATAGGCTGGCTCATATAATAGGTGGCTCAGGTTAAAAATGACTATACTAATAAACAAGTCTAAAGAATGAGCAAATCTAATATACTAAATTGGTGGATTAAACAGGTTGACCCAATAGGTTGGCCTATTTTGATAGTTATAAGTGGATGAAATTTTGATTCTAAATTGAGGAAGGCAAAATTAACCTTTCACAAGCTATGAGAAATCAAGAGGTATGTACAAGTTATTGCTTTTATTTTTGTTAAAGATGATTGATTTCGTTGAGGTCATTGTAATAGTGCCACCATATTGGGGATTCAATTGTAAGTTTCAACTAATTAAGAGGGAAATTACAATTGGAGTAAATATTAAATTAGAAAAGTGTAACTAAAAAAAAGAAAAATTATATAAATAATATCATTATAAGAAGCTAAATTTGCTACCATAAATTAAAGGTTTTTTAACTATAGCAATAAGAAAAATCAACTTATTAGGAAAAACCTCTTCATCAAATTATGTTCAACTATTATTAGCTTATATTTCACTAGACTTGGTTTAAAAAGGGAAAACAAAAAGTGGAACAGTAATTTCTTTGCTTATACTTTAAGAATATCTTCAAATCAACTTGTAGGTTAATTAAAGTTATATTCCTCTTTAAACAATCTTAAGAGCACACATTCAATAAAACAATAATTGTTATGGGGTTTCATGGCCATAAAAATCTAAATTAGCCTAACCTAGTTTAACCCACTTTTAAAAGGCTTAAGGACTTAATGATTATCATTCATCGAGTTTCATACAAGAAAACACAGCAAATTGCTTTAAATAGAATGACTATAATAAAGCAAGCCATTATGATAAGAAAACTTCTACGATTTCAATTGGCAGCTTAACCTGATTATCCTCATCAACATATTGTAAAGAAAGCTTATAAATAGAGACCGTCAAAAGCACAATAGAAGAGGTCCAAAATCTATCTAGTTACACGAGTTTATTAAGCTTAAAAGGCATTATACTTTATTTTGTCTTGTCATTATATCACTCTCTACAAACCCTTATACAATATGAATCTTCGTTACTTTGATCTTTTAATCCATTGATTCCTTCTTCATTTAAACTATGATATCTCATATTAAAACAATAATATAATCATAAAAGAAAGAAAGAAAACTTATGTACTATTGATTAATTTTACTTTGATTGGATTTAGAACTTAGATTCTTGATTTTAGAAACAACTCCAATTCTATTTAATCAATTCTCATACATATAGCATACATATGTAGTAACACCTTTGTTGTTTCTCATTAGAAGTGTACATATAGCAACAGCTAAAATGGTTATATTATTCAAATATATTTTTGGGTGTACATAACCTTTAACATTTGTTTTTTTTTAAATCCATAATATGAGATTTTTATATACTAGTTATATTATTTTATGTTTTATATGAGTTATTTTGATTATGACTATTAGTTATTTTCTTGTACAACTTAAACTTTAAACCTTTATCCAAATTTTTATTTATCTTAATAAAGTTAAACTTGATTATGAATATTTTTAGGTTATGAATAATAATTTAATTGGTGTAAATTATTCTTTTAAGCGTTAATAGATTTCTCAGTAAAGTGTTTTAACAATGTGAAAAATATGTAACATATTATTGTCACAATCCAAACTAGGCATGTAATCAGCATGAGAGCAAACTAGAATTTCAATCCTATTAACCTTTGACTGACAAACAGATAACATTAACATAACTTAACAAATTATTGAAAACAATGTTTATAATCATTTTATGGAAATGTTGAAAGTCTTATCATTAACTGGATAAATCCAAATTTGCAAATATGTCAGAAAACCAATAAAGAGAGCTTTGTTCTTTGTATACAAAATATTAGAGCTTAACTTTTTTAATAGAAACAAAGAGAATATGTTGTATGGATACATATATGTGGGTATGTCAAAAGAAAAGAGCCCCATATTGTCTATAATAGAAAGAGCCTTAGTGTATATATACTAAGATGTGATATTGGGCAAGTGAATGGACCAAGAAAAGGAGTGGACTCACGCACACAACAATGGGCCAACACAGGGGCAACATAGTTGAAAATCTCTGATTTTCTCCCTGTGCACGAGTTAGACACAGTACTGAGCATTTTTTATTGAAAATATTTTTGTGAAAGACAAACATATTTTGGGTTTAAATAAGCTTACTAGAAAAATTGTGTTTTTAGCAGTTTTGGATTTGGAATCCTAAATTTTTAAATTTCTAAACGTTGAAAATTTTAATTACTGAGTTTAATTTTTTCATTAAACGAATTTTATCTCAACATTCAGAAACGACCTTTTAATTATTTTTAATTCTAACATTCAAAACTGATTAATTATAATTAAACTATCATTAACCTGTTTTATTGTCCAATGTTCCTGTCTGCGTCTTTAGTTTATAAAAGGTAGTGCATGATGCGGTTCAAGACACACCAAGCCATTGAGTCCTCTGGCTTCTCTGCTCTTCCTTTTGTTTTGAGTTTTTATTTTTCGCTGTCTTGGTTCCCTGTGTGTTTCCATAGGAAGGATCCATTTAATCCTAAGAAGTTACCGACCTGTGCCAAAATAACTCTTAAGGACAGTGTCCTTGGAGCACGACTTGGATCAATTTTTCTAACATGATTGTGAATTACAGCTAACAATCTTAAGAGTTTTGGAGTCACACTGTGATGTTACTATTAATAATTTCAATGTTGCCAACGTTACTGCTACTATTTTTGATGGGGCCATTGGTGATGGTGGTGTCGCCTTTGTGCCCATTGTAATGTCGCTTCCTAAGCTGTTCCCAGACATTTCACAAATTGAGATGTTCGATGGCAAGAACTTCAAATGGTGGCAAGAACGCATTTTCTTGGTACTAAACATGCATGGAGTTGTTATGGTTCTCACTCAAACTAAGCCTACTATAGATGCTAACCAGGCACA